>OW387025.1:111006638-113817916 GCA_936439885.1 Nowickia ferox
CTTTATTAGTTCACCAAAAAAAAAAATCAAAACAGTTCATTATGTCATAATTTATGAAGTTGGTTGCATGGCAGAGTGTTCTTTTTTTTTTAATAAATATAATTGCTAGATACAAGAAAACAACCTGCATTGTTCTTCTATTCGTGCTTGAGTTTTTAATTTTTATACCCTATTTTTTATTTTTCAGTTTCTCATTTCGCTTTCGTTTGCAATTTTATTAGACATCAATTTCTATTACTCCTCGCCCTGTTTGCAGTTGTTTGTCCCTGCTTCATCTTGTGTACTCGTATAATAAAACCTAATGAAAAAGAAAAGTATTCAACCAAGCATCACCACCAACTACAATTCCTCATTCATGTGCTGCACATTCGAAGCAGAAAAGTTTATCGGGTTTTGATAGATTGTGAGATAAATAAATATAAAATATTGGACGATGAGCCAGCCGTTCGTTGCTGGTGGATGTTGGATACGATTTGGCACAATTACTCTCGATGCTTGTATTACTTTTAACAAGTTCTGCATCGCTTGATAAGAACTACAAGGGTGCAAGGACATTTTCAGTAACAATTTTTTGTTCTGCCTGATTTTTATTCAGTTCTTTCCACTTACACATCCATACCATACATACAAAATATATTTCTGACATGAACTGGTGTCATTGCTTGAGTTGCCGTATGATTGGAGGAAATTTTCCAAGCGTTCAAGTTGTATATGGAGGTAATGCATGAATGAATGCATGCTTAAGCACACGTTACGTTGATTAATATTTAGGATATTTTTACTTGTTAAATAAAAAATAAAATAGCAATCTTTCTTTCAAAGTTTAAAATCCATATAATTGACCGACCAAAAGCAAATGTTGCCATAAAACATCACTTGAAAATTTTCTTTTTACAATTTTCTTGCTTTCTAATGATACGAGTACTTGTAATTGTATGTGTATGTATTTTTCTTCTCTTAGTAATGCAGCGTGTAGAAAACATTTTAGTTAAACATTTTCCTTAAATTGATATTGAAATTCTCTTTTTAAGTTGAGATGAACAGAATAAAAAGAATTTTACATGAAAATGACGGATTTGTGTAGAAAAAAAAATGTTTGTTGAGAATTGAACAGTTTTTCTTTCTAAGAGCTTGGGTATTACAAAAGAATAAATTCAAAAAGGATAATTGTATATCTTTCAATGATAATTCAACTGCAATTTACAACAACTTCAAATATTTTAAAAGTAAGATGGAAGAGATTTTTATAAGAATACAAGAATTTTATAAAGTGTTGTTATAATTTAAGTGATTTAAAATATACTTTCATGAAAGTAATTGGAGATATTACAAGTAGAAAAGGCAAAGGCACATAAAAGAAAATTAAATGCAAAATACTGGGTTTCTCAATTTTTTTTTTTAACTTCTAAACCAGCATTTTATGTGGCCGATATGTGGCACAGGCTGTCTAAGATTGATTGATTGATGCCAGAGTACAATTATGGTCTGCTGGTACTAGATCTAGCACAAGACAAATCCATTCTAGGGGATTACTTCTAGTCAAGATCATTAAATACCTCATAAGCATTCAATATCACACAGAAAGTTAATCCAAATTAAGTCACAAAAATTACAACTAATGAAATAACAATAATATAATTATATATAAATTATAAAAATAAAAGTTATGCGAAAATATTCTTCATATACGCATGTTTAAATTTATTGATATCGAATAAATATAAAATAAATAACATATTTTAAAAGAGTTTATATGAAAATATTTTCGAAGCTCAATCGATATCGAATGTCGTATTTAGCCCCCTGCTCGAGATTATTCGAGTAAAGTTTATTCGAAATTTTTTAATTTTTCCATTATTGAAAATATGCTAAAATATCCCTAAGCTAAGTTTATTCGATTAAATTTAAAAAAAATTTACAAGGTTATTCGAACAAAATATTCGAGTTTTTTTAATTTTTTCATTATTGAAAAAATTGTAAAATATCACTATAATATTTATGCCGAGAATTTTATTCGATTTAATTTAAAAAAAAATAATTTACGAAATTACTCGAATAAAACTTGTTCGAGTTTTTTTAATTTTTTCACTTTTACAAAATATATTTTGAAAAATTTGTATATTTACATCAATAATTTTATTAAAATATATTTATTCGAATATTTAATATTTGTTCATGCACACGAGTATATTTTACATAAAAATATTTATTTTTTCGAATGAAATTTATCAGATATTTTTTAATTTTCAAATATTAAAATAAATTTATGTATAATATATGAATGTATATGCCAACAGTTTAATTTCATTAAATTAAAAAAAAAAAAATAGCGAGTTTATTCGAATAAAATTTATTCGAGTTTTTTATATTTTTCCGCTTTAAAAAAATTTTGGCAAATCCCCACATTTATATAAATAAATTTAGTTGAATTTTTTTTCGTCCATGCAAACAAGTATGTATAATATAAAATATTTTGTTATATTCGAATAAAATTTTTCAACTTTTTTCTCTTCCTAAAATAAGCTAAAATATCCATATAATATTTAGGAAAACAATTTTATTCAATAAAATTTAATTACTAAATTTTTCGAATAAAATATATTCGAGTTTTTTTTAGTTTTTTCACTTTTAAAAATATTGGAAAATTCGTACCTTATTTGAATAAAATTATTCGACTAAAATTAAGTGAGTAAAAATATTCATAAAATTTTTTTTACAATAAACTTATATACATAATACACTATAATAAAACTATTCGAGTAAATTTATTTTAATATTTCTTGAATCAATAAAAAGTTTATTTTTCAAGTAAAATTAGTTAATTTAAATAATTCAAATAAAATTAATTATACATATAAATTTATTTGAAAATATTAAACGAATAAATTTATTTGAATAAAATATTTTTGAAAAAAATTTTCAAACAAATAATTCGAATAAAAATTGTCATAGAGATTTGTTTCTAATTAAATTAATTAAATAAAATTATTCGATTTAAATTATATGAATAAAACTGTTCGTAAGATATTATTCGATGAAACCTATGTATTCGAATAACTTTATGTAATAAAGACTTTCCAATAAAGTTTTTTAACGTGAAGCTTTTGGCAATGCAATTATGTACATATCGCTCATTTACTCAAATAAGACCATAACACAAAGAACACAGTTTGCCAGAAAACGAGTTTAAAGTTTTCTATTTACACACAAAAAAAAAAGAACATTTTATTTTCTCTCAAGAGCTGAGTAAACAAGATACTTGATGTCTATACACTATGAAGAACAATTTGGGAATTAATTCTATATCGCTAACTAAAAAATTTAATGTTTTGAGTTATAACATTATTTGAGTAAATGGGCGATATACTTTTTTAATACATTTCTTCGAGTCAAGAGCAATCGAATATATATATTTATGCAAATAAAACTACTCGTGTATAATTGTTGAATTTAATCAATTTAACTCAAATTACTCGAAAAAATCATTTTAAAAAATTTATTCGAATGAAATTATTCGAAGAAAATTGAGTGAATAAAATTAGAATTTTTTTATAATAAAATCATGTAATTTAGATAAAATAAAACTATTCGAGTAAAAATAGTTCAACGAAATTGTTCGTTAAAAATTATTCATTAAAAATTATTCGATTAAAATTATTCGATTATATAACTCGACTATAGACTATTCTCATAAAATTATTTCAATAATTTACTCGAATAATTTCATTTGAATATCATGATATAGAAATAATTTTCAACATATTTTCCCCTTTTGCCTTTTCATTTATTTCGTCTCAATAGATAATTCCTTATCCGTATTAAATATTTTTCTTTAATTATCTGAAGTTTCATTTAGATTATAATTGTATTTCAAATAAGTTTTATTGTACATTACGCACCCTGAAAATAAAGAGCAATCTGTAATTCATAATTTCTTCAGTATAAAATAGTTTTTACATAACTTGAAATTACATATTCTTTTTCTACTCCTCCCCTGGTAAGTTTTTTAAATTAGAGATTAGTTTAAGTTCTCTAAAACTTGGTTGTATTGTTCGCCCGCTTTGTTTTATATTTTTTAATTTTTTTTTTGGTTTAATTTTCTTCATCCATTTTGATAAATATGGATGTTGTATAATTTTTTTCTTATTAACAAACTTGCTTCCCTCTGCAAATGTTTTAATATTTCAAATAGAACTTCTTTCAAATAGTTCATACAGCTGCTAAGGATTTTTGACTGTTTGATTGTAACACAGAAGAATTGTATTCTAGTTTTAAATTTCTTAACTTTTAGTTTTCCCCTTTTTCTGGATTTCAAGTGGGGGAAAATTTAATGAAAGTTTTTTATTTTGTTACCGCCTTTTGAAAAATTTATGAACTTGCATTTTCGTATTTTGACTTTTCACTCTTTTGTTTAGTCTGTTTTATTTGCTTTTTTTTCTTAAACTAATAAATGAATTTTCCTTCATTTAGCTTTAGTTTCGCCAAAATAAATATTAATTAAAAAATAAAAATCATATAAAAAAGAAAAGAGAGAGGAAAGAGAGGAACTGAAAAAAAACCTGAAAGAACTTAAAATTATGTTTAGCTCATCTAAACCATGATTTTGCAGCGAATGCGAAAAGAACTGCGGGTCGTTACTGCAATTCGAAAGGAAAGGAAACGTGTTTGTTTCGAATTGCAGAGCAGAAAGAGAGAGCTTTTTCTGGTGTATAAAGCTTGACATGATTTATTCTTTGTGATTAAATACTGCAATGGCCGATTTGACAAGTTTTGTCATATTTGTCAAGTGGATGCAAAGGGGGTCATGATCCCCTTACCATGCCCATATTTGTTAATCTATCGCTGGTATTCCTGCTACACTAACAGTAACAGTGAAGGCACTGTCCCCACTGAATTTGCACCAAGTGACCCTCTTCATACCATCATCCTGAACTGAAGGCTGGATACTCCTTAGAACTATAACTACAGACGTTTTTATAAGTTTTCATAGAGTTGCTGGAGCCATTTGAAGGGCTCAAGCGAAATTTCTTATCGAACTAAGCTGGAGTAGTTCTAGAACAGCCTGCGTTAAAAGTGTTTAAAAAAAAGAAAATTAAATCTTTTTACACTTCCATGCTTGTAATTCACGCGTTCTCAAGTACGTGCGTATATGTACGAGTATGTACGAGTATGTGTTTGTTTTTATTAACTGTTAAATCTATTTACAATTACTTTGAGAGCGCTTTCATTGAATTTATAATCGTTTTAAGAAAAGCAATTTAAAAAACTTTTCCTTTGCTGTACCCATCGAACTAAAACTGATTACTGCCACTCCACACCACACACACACACTTGCTGGCAACAGCACCCATCTAAAGTTGAAAAATTACTCTTTTATAAAGTTTTTCCGCAATATCCTGGCGGGTAGATGGTGGCAACATGCACACCACACCGCCGCCTCATGGTGTTTGCCATGTTGATATAATTGTTAATTTAATTTTTTTTAAGTTGTATTTTAATCTGCTCGTACTTCGTACTTTTAGTCATTTTGTGTGCAAAATATCTTTGCTGCCTTTAAAGTTTTTTTTTTTTGCTGCTCAAGTGGCATCCGTAAAGAAAACACTTTGCTGTTGTGTTACGAATACAGGAAGGACATGGCCTTGGTATGAGTTTTAAGAGCACAAAATTAATGGAATTCGATGAATAACTTTAGTCAGTTTTAACTTAAAATATCGTGTAAGAGATTTTAAGACGAGTACTTTTAATGAATATTCTATTAATATTCTGCCTTATTACAGTTGCCGATTCAACTTCTACAGTTTGTATTAAAGGGCATTTATAACTGCACGAAATCTAGCAGAATTCATTTAAAATCTTTATCAAAATCTATGCCGTTTACAGCAGGCTTTTTGATGACATTTATCAAGATTTCTTATCCAAAACAAAAATGTTGTCCTCGTAGATTTTGATCGAAATCTCGTCACTACCAGCTTTTGCTCAGATGTACGAGTAAATGCGCTATTAGATCAAAGTCGAAAAATTCGCGAACCGTAACAAGGACCATTATTATTTTTGAACAAGACAAAGAAATATCTTCGGGTTAAGGGAATAAGCGATAAAAATTAAATATGAACAACTAACTATAATTGCACTGTGCAACACAAATCAATTTATACGAAGGGTTCCGTGCGATGCCGTGTTTCTTTTTAAGGATTTTTTCGATTTTCGGAGATTATTTTTAATATTGACGCTTTTTTAGCTTTTGCGGTGCTTTTTTTTTTGTCAAAATATAAAAAAGAAGTTTCCTAAAAAGGTTAACCAAAGGTTAAAAAAAATAAAAATATATAAAGACATAAAGCGTAAAAAATATTTTAATTGTACATTACCGATTTGGTATTAAATAATTTAAAAAGTAGAAATATAGTATTAAAAGACATCAGCGGAGGGGAAATAATTATTGTACACTATTGTGAACACATTAAAAAATATTCCGTTTTAAGCAGTATAAATCAAAATAGATTTGATTCAATCCCATATATTGTGCCACCTAATAATAAATTATTGTGTAATAATATGACACAATAATATTGCACAATAATATGGCAGAATATTGGAAATACGCACACATGTAATTGCAGAAAAAGCTTTTTAGATACACACAATAATATTGCGCAAAAATATGGCAGACAAATATTGCATAATAATATTGCACAATAATATTGAATATATGAACCCATATATGTACAATAGAATAATATTGGAAATATGCACCCATACTCGTTTATGTAATTACAGAGAAAGATTTTTAAATACATAAAAATATAGCAAAATAATATTGTATAATTATATTGCACAATAATATTGCACAATAATGTTTCAAATACGCACACATATAATTGCAGGAAAAAACTTTTCGACGCCGATGCCGTGTCGTTGTTCATGGTTTTTTTTTTCGTAAAACGGCTCTAAATTTTGAATATGTTTATCGTATTAAAATACTTTTTATCCAAAATTAACGAATTTTTGTTTTTTTTTCTTTTCTTTCTCTTAAGCGGCCCATCCATTATACAATATTATTGCATATGTTTTTGTACATATTATTGTCATTTTGACCTATATTATGCAATAAATGGCACAATATTTTTAAAGAAAGTATTACCCAATTTTCCTGGCAGTTAAAAAGTAAACAACATTGAACAATGTTGCCACCACATTACACAACTGTCTTGATTGTACAACAAAAATCAAAAGCCTTTTGATACTTGCCAATATATTGTGCCACCTTCGAATATGACATACACATTCGCGATATTATTGTACAATACGAAAAATTGTGCAATTATATTGCAAGTTGGTGGGCCGCTTTATATAAAACGATTACTTTAACTGCTGAATATTTTCAAAGGCCAGCACATTCACAGCCTACAGAAAACTGCTCTGCCGCCGCCAACCAACGATTAGTCCGGGCATGTTAATTCTGCACAGCTGTTTACTTTCTAATTTTATTTGAGTTGTGATGGTGTGAATACAAAATGTCATTTCACGTTAGATTTATTGACAGTCAAAATGAATGTCATTAGATTTCTTTCTCCTAAAATGTTGTGAAAGTCTTTGTACTTGTATAATAGTATGAATAGCTCTTAAGAAGCATAGGGCTATAACATAATTATTCCAAACTGGTTTGTACGATAACAGTGCCAGGTTTTCCGCGATTTATTAGCGACGCCAGGTGTCAGATGGTCTTTTTTCTTGTCACATAGTATTTATTATCGGGATGCTACTGTATACAATTATTTTTTTATTGGGACGTTGGAATATAACATGATTCAAATGCTATGAAATCGTAATATTATGCACTGTAAACTATTATTTTTATTATTACACTTCATTCACAATTTGACTGAGTTTGTCGGCGAAGGCAGTAGGAGTCTTTCTTTATAGAAAGTCTCGTATTATATTTTCAAAAGCGTCGTATTATATTTTTTCGTATTATATTTTCAAAGAAAGTCTCGTATTATATTTTCACACATTTCTATTGTACAAAAGTTAAAAAAAAGTAACAGAAAAAAGTACAATGCAAAGGCCCCAGGATGTCACTATCCAAACTAATAGTATGACTTTTGAAAAAATACATCATAATAGTTCCTAATCTCCATCATACCAGGGTTTCAATATGTGAACAGCCCATATATAGCAAAGAGAATGTCAAAAAAGGCTGGACTAAAAGCCACAATGGAGGGAGGCTATGACTTGCGTTTCCATCTTAATTTTTCAATGAGTTGCAAATGTTACAACATCTTCAAAAAAAAAATCCACTTTAAGAATAATAAAAGGTAAACAAAAAATTAAATACATTTATGAACTCAAACAAATGTAGACTGACTGGCAGACAGCCGCTCATCGCTCAAGTGAGTTTAATTTTCTATAAAGCAAAAAGTATTCAAAACCATGTTCTATTTTTTTCATAACACTTTCTTAAAAACAACACTCCCTCTTACAAAGAAAACAAATTCTATGTGCAAAAAAACAATTAAAAAATGTTTTCCTTCTGTTTTTTATATGACTTAAAATAAAGACATTTTGTTGTCGGAAAATTGCGTGCATTCTACATTTTGTCTAGCAACAGCCAAAAGCAAATGCGTTCGTTGTAGGCATATGTATTTATTTTTAATAAACACCCGACAAACATTTATCTCGGCCATTGTTACAAATGTTTTGCCTTTGAAGTCTTTGTGAAAGCAAAAGCAAAAGCTAAATGTTTTGACACTTACAAGGCGAGTGTTTAAAAACTTACTCAAGCAAATTGTTAAAAAAAAAATACTTTCGCACCTTTTTCAAAACAATTGTGCATCCCAGAAGATATTTAACACATGTGTCTGCAGGGAGACATGATGTTACAAACAATTAACACCAACAAGAAAAAAAATTTATAATAAATTAAAATGTTGCCATCTTGTGGAGTGTTACAGTGAATGAATGTTTGCTTGCAGGAAGATAAAATTTTAATAAGAGAAAAGTAGCGCCTAAAGAAAGAAACGGTTTAACAAAACTGTGCGTAACCCTGTTGGCGTAGCTAGAAATATTTTCTGGGGAGGTGAGCATTACGCCTGGTGATTTTTATGAGTAATTTTAAAACAGATAATTACAAGAAATTTTTAATAATTCCAGAGGGGCAGCAGCAATTCTTGGGGATGGGGGCATCGCCCTTAGTATCGCCACTGCATTTGCATAACAGACGGTTATCGGTTAGATTCCTCAGTACATCGTGTACTGAGGGGATCATTTAAAGTAACGACGCACGGTGGTTCAGAAAGAATTTCTTCTTGAAATAGATTCTTAAAATGAAACATATCAAAACTAAGGTAACCAAAAGATTTGGAAAAAAAACTCGCAGTAGTGGGCGTGGCATGCTGCTAAAAACAAAGAATTTTGGCTAAATTAAAAAAAGTTTGTCTAGTTTTTTTCAAAATCGGAGGGGGAAATTTCTCCCCTTTCTCCCCATAACTTTGTCTTTAATAAACCGATTTTCAAAATTATATTCTTAGTCTGAAGGATTTGCCTGCAGTTTGGCCTTTTAAATTTTTTCCAAAACCGGAGGGGGTAATCGGCTCCCCTTATGCATAACTCTGTGATTTTTTGTAAAACGATTTTCCAAATTATTTTCTTTGTCTCAAAGAGCTTGCCTGCAGTTTGGTCTTTGAAACTTATTTTTTTTTTTCAAAATTGGAGGGGGAAACTTAAAAAAATCATTTGCAAATTCTTAGTTAAATCAAAACTGCTGATTTTGAAAATTCGAAATTATCTCTCCCTTCCTAGGATTTCAAAACGAGTCTAAATGAATGAAATTTTTTCTGTTCTCTTGGTTAAGTCGACTAGTTTTGGAATCGCTCATCCATGTTGTCACAATTCTAAAAGTTTTAAAGTTAAAAGAACTCTTCAAAAATAATTTGAAATCTAATTTTAATTGTTCCCAAACAAACAAAATGTATTGATTTAGAAAATTGCACCAACAATTAAAACAATTTTTCCCACTAATTTTTATATTTCTAACCAAATATGGCTCAACACAAACCGCCCATCACACCAACTACAAACTACTGAAGCAGAAAAGAAAAATTAAAAGTGCAAATGCAAAATAAAATCAGTAAACTTTTAATCCAACTATTAAGTATTGGAACATTTTTAATAGTCCGTCGTTCTACTCTGCTCTAATACACAAAATCTCTGGCACAGTGGCACAGAGGCGCAGAGACTTGACTCGACATCCACACACACACTCGTACCTCAACAACCTGTCACTATGAATAATAAACTGTGCAGTAGGTGCAAAAGAGAATTTGCTCTGCCAGCAACAGACATGCAGTTTTTCTATGGGTGATTGTCAGATTGTTTATAACTGGCTGCTGCCAAAATGCTTGACTGATGCCATTATAAGTATTTTTAGGATTCTGGGTGTGTTGGTGTGTGTGTCTGTCGGAATGTACATGAACCAAACGCCTGCCAAATGAGACTGAATGTAAACGAGTAAAAGTCTAATATTGAAGTAATTCATCACAACGATTACGATTAAATTGACTTAAGTGTCTCTGCCCTGAAGTGCTTTTAACACAAAAATTTATATAAATTTTTTTTATATTCTTTTTATATACATATGTATATAAAAAGGTCAGACTAGATTATAGAGTATGAAATAAAAACGTCTAAAAAGACTACAACAACAACAGGCTATAAAAATATTAACAGAGCAACAACCACTATACTAAAAGGAAAAGTTGGTGCAATTGATGACTTAAAAAGGTTAGAGTTTTTTGTCACCCGTGAAGATCTGAGATTTTTTGAATTCTGACTGTTTATGATTTAGTGTGCATTTTCCCAAGACTTGTCATATTATTGCACAATAATCTGACACAATAATATGGCATAATGATATGGCACAATAATAGTGCACAAAAGTATGGCAGAATAATATTGCATAATAATAATGCACAATAATATTGGAAATCCTCACCTATATAATTGCAGAAAAATCTTTTTAAATACACAATATTATTGCACAAAAATGTGGCAAAATTATATTACATAATAATATTGCACAATAATAATGGAATACGCTCCCATATAATTGCGGAAGCAACTTTTTAGACATACACAATAATATTGCACAAAAATATGGCAAAATAATGTTGCATAATAATATTGCACAATAATATGGGAAATGCAGAAAAAACTTTCTAAGTACACACAATAACATAACACAAAAATGTGGCAGAATAATATTCAATAATAATATTGCACAATAATATTTCATAATAATATTGCACAATAATACAATTGCAAGCTTTTTGAATGCACACAATAATACTGCACATAAATATCGAAAATTATATTGCACAATAAATAATATTACACAATAATATTGTGAATACGCATCCATATAATTGCAGAAAAAAGCTTTTTAAGTACACAGCAAAAATTGTTCTAAAAATTTTTTTTCATAAACTTTTATTGAATAGTCAACAAAATTCTGTATTTGAATCAAACACTAGGCTTATCAAAATTGGAAGCAAGCATTAAACTGTATAAACACTCAAAAAGGAGTTGAAAAACGTGGCATTCAGTTTTTTGGTTTACTCAGCTTTGCAACAAACAATTCGCAAACTTACCGCTAATAATGATCCTTCGAGCCATTTCGGAGTTTCCAACTATAATTTCTTTGCACTCACAAGCACTAAGAGAGTGAAACTCGTTTTAAAAGCAATTCAATCTTTTTTTTTTTGCATTTTAAGCTTTTTTATGTTATTTCCTCTTTAGTGGAAATAATAAAAGTTCATACTAAGCGTTCAGCAAAACAAGACAGCTAACACATTATTCTTTAAAATTAAGTTGAAAAATATTGGATTTCGCACAATCTCATTTATTGCTAATAAATTATTTTACTTGAAATTGAAAACCGAAACCGTTTATTTAGAAATATTAAACTGAAATTCCATATATTCAGGCAGAAATATTACACTTACGCCTTAACACCCCCCGAGCAAAGCAATCACACACACACACACACACAAAATACTCTACAAAAAAACACAAACGTTTATAAAGCAAAAGCAGCAAGTGCAAAAATTCGCACAATTCTCAAGATTCATCCATAAATATGTGCAAACATAAAATTTTCTTTTAAGAAAATGAAAAACTAAAGAAGACAAAGATAAAAACAAACCTTGTGATATCTCGCTTCCTTAAGTTATCGTTGTAAGTGCATGAAGTCTTTAGCATCATTACTTTGCTTTTAATGTATTTAGAGAGTAAAAAGAAAAAAATTTTTTTAAACATAAAAAACAATGAGGAGTGGTACGTACGCATACCTATAACGAATTCTAGACACGCTTTAACGATTTATGGAGAGAAAGTACAATATGTGTCATCTAGAAAATGTCACTCAAGGGATAATTAAAATCCTTTAGAATTAACTCCTCTACTGCAAGTGAATGTTATTGCTTAAAATAATTCTTAAATAACAATTTATTTTTGAGCTTTAAAGCATACTTTCGCCTTCCCAAAGAAGCCGTATTTTAATTTAATTTAATTTTAATTTTTTCCTAAGGCCAATATTATTGCAATCTGGCAACTGAAACCAACAGCTGTTTATTGTCAGTTGTAATGGGCAACGCAACTAAAATTTTTATTTATATTTTTTTTATATATAAACTTCAAAGTAGAGATTTGTAATCCCATTTGACTTTTGTGAAATAAAGTTTAGCAGTTCATGTGAAATTAATTATTATTTTTGCTATAACTGCAATCACAGCGATGCAGTTCTCAAATAATTTTTGAAAATCAAATTTTAATGTCTTTGTATTTTTTTTTCTAAATAAAGCAAAACGGTAGCCCAAATATTTAAAAAACACAAACTTGCTCACTTGGTTTTTAACAATAGAATCCTACACCCACTTGCATTTATACACACAACTCAAAAAAAAAGCCTTTAGGCGACTAGCTGAAATACTCTCAAACACCCACCTCTTCGTTCAAATGTGCCACATCTAGTGATTGACAAGGCGAAGGAGAAGGAGAGGCCCAGGGAGAGATGCTATTAACTAAAAGTACCAGAAGCATATACAAAGAACTTGAAATGTGCAACAAGCCAAGCTACAAATAAAGCTTTCAGCACGAAGCAGCACCAGACCTTAAGCACAAGGGGTTTAAGTGGATTAAATATGTGAAGAAAAGTCGCTTTAATAAAAAAAAAAAGTTTCTTTGTAGCAGACAACAAAACTTATGTTTTGTATAAATTAAATAACAAGTTAAAAAAGTTTTTATTGAATAAAGCTGTCCATTGTAAAAGTGTATTTGTGTGTTGAATATTTACGAAAGTTACGAGTATTCGCTGGCTGCGAAGCTGGTATATTATTAAATAAAAGCTGGAAAATATTTGAAAGCTAACTCAAAGGGTTTATATTTTGCTAACAGTTTACTAAAGCAAGCACAGTGGCTCGAAATTGGTGATGAAAAATTTCGCACTTGGCGGCACAAAATAGGCTGCTCATAAATTCGCGGGCAAGCGAACATCATTTTGAAAATAAAGAAATACTTTTAATTCACTCATGACAATGCCTCTGTACGATAGGTAAGCCCTATTCAAACTGAATTTAAGAAAATTATTGATTTATGCAACGAACAAAAAAAAATACAATTCTCGTATTCTATTTCAGATTATAAATTAATTTTTAACAGGGTTGTTAAATTATGGCAACTGATAACGAACAGAATTTCTGAATACGAGTATTTAAATAAAAATGAATCGAGTTTCGTAATTCACCTCCTACTGTTCACAACTAATCTTCGCCCAAATAGATAGATATCATGGCACAGCAAAGGCAGTCTTTTACCCAGCCAGAGTAAACTTAGTTTGCTTGTCTTCTTCAGCAGAACAAACTGATCAAAGATACTAAGATAACAGAGCGGTTTTCATGAACAACAATCTACGTTAGATGTTTCTCATTTCGAGTTTATGATGTGAAATTGTTGTATTTTAAATAATTTTTAAAAAGGTCTAAGAAGTTTTTAGAAAACAAACTTCTACCTTTTTTAAATAAAATTCAAAAATAATTTGATTTTTGGACATGCGCTGTTGATTATGAAAACCATACAATATTGAAGTGGCAAAGTCATATCAATATTCATACGACCTGATAAAATAATTGTACTTTGTAACTCGCAACGAAAGCAAATATTTTTGAATTTATATCTTAAGAATATTTTCTTTCGTTTGTCCTAGTTTACACTATGCAAGTCTTATTGCTAAGCTGATTAGTTTTTTAGCAGAAACGTTTCTTTTCCCTTCGTCTTTCCCTGTCCCACCAACTAATCAGCTTAGCAATAAGACTTGCATAGTGCAAACTAGGACTTTCGAATTACACAGGAGAGTAAATATTTCTTCCCGAAAATTTTAGTTATAACTCAAAGCAAACTAAACTGAATTTTTATAGGGTTTCTCAGAACTAAAAAAAATCTGTCTTGAAACAGAGCACAATTGCCTTGCAATTTTCTCCTACTTCCGTCCCATTGTGCTTGCTGCATATATCATCATACATTGGCGGCAGTACAAAAAACGCAAGTTGCGGCTTTGAACAACTTCATTTTGTGTGTTTTTCGGTTGAAAACTAAAATTTCAAAAAAAAAAATAACACCGCACAAAATTGTTCCTTTGTAGAATGGGAACTAGAAAACAGCATCAGCATTTTTCTTTTCAAACAACATTTACGTACTTAAGCAATTTCTGACGAGATTTTGCAAAGTACGAGTATTTAATGCTTAATATTTGTATTTTGTTTAACAAGAGAGCTTTAGATTTTACTTCACATTTCAACATGAAAATAGTTTAACTTTTTAATGGAGTTTCGGCATCTTTGAGGTTTTTTAATACTAATTGTGGGAGTAAACGTGTGAAGAGCTATTGAATTTAAGAAGAAGAAAAAATCATGCACTAGTGTAAGTTGAATTATTTGAATTACGAGAATGTTCTTAAGATTAATATACAGTGGAGTTGGGTTATAACGAATTATCGCTCATAGCGAACATCTTCTCAGATCGTAATATTTTTGAATTTTCACACAATTGCCAGATGTTTGACGGTTGTAAGAAATTTTTTAGGTATTAAATGAATATCTGTTCATAAGTTCAAAACTTTTCCACTTTTGCTTCACTTTTAATTGTTTAAAAAAAAAAGAACGAACTTATGTCTTTATTCTTATATGTTGCAAACAGAAGTCGAAGCCAATAAATAATGCTGCGTCCGGCTGCAGGTTGCCAAAGATATTTTCGGCGGCGACGAAATGAAAATCGTCACATGGCGGACTGCTGAAGCAAATATTGTAATATATACAACATTTGCCTTAATTTTAAATTTCTAGTTTTATATTGGAAAGAACTTTTATTTTTTGTTAAACAATGAAAAAATTTCGCGAAAAATTTAGCCACGTCGTAGGCAGCGGCTAAAAAATTTTTATAGTACCCGTCGGCGGCGCATTTTAGCCGCAGGACTTCATTTTGCATGCAACTAATGATAATACGAACCGATTTTTAAATACAAATCCGATTAATTAAAACTGTTTTTTTAATAACAAACCCGGTTAATGGAACCGGTTTTTTTTTAATAAAAAACAGAAATCTTTTTTTAAGATAAATAAGCTTACCAGATAATGACAGCTAGCCATATATCACAGTTTCCAGCAGAAAAAAGGCTCGGCGCTGGAAATTGAGTCGCCAGCTCGAATTTCGAATTATTCGAAAATTGCGGTCATACAACTTTCACATTTTTTCCAAGGCTAGGATAATACGTACCGGTTTTCTACTTACAAGCCCCATAAACTGGACAGTTTTTTTTTTTTTATAAAAAACAGAAATCTTTCTATCAATGTAAGTAAGGTTATCCAATAAAGACAGCCATCCATACATCACAGTTTTCAGAAGAAAAAGAGAAAGCGCTGGAAATAGAGTCGCCAGATCGAATTTCGAATTATTTGAAATATCTGGTTTGTACAACTTTCCCAATATTTAAATAGCTACATTATGCAAACCGATTTTTAAATACAAATCCGGTTTTTTTGATAACAAACCCGGTTAATTAAACCGGTTTTTTATAAAAAAGAATTTTTTTATATAAGTAAGCTTATACGATAATGACAGTTATCCATATGCGACAGTTTCTAGCAGCAAAAAGGTAAAGTCCTGGAAATAGAGTCGTCAGATCGTATTTCGAATTATTCGAAAAATTGTTTTTTGCCCACTTTCGGATTTTTTCTAAGCCTACGATAATACGAAGCGTTTTTTGAATGCAAGTCCGGATAATAAACCCGGGTTTTTTATATGAAAACCCGGTTAATGCAACCGGTTTTTTGATAAAAAAAAACCGAAATCTTTTTATTGTTAAATCTTCTTCCCAAATGATTCAAAGCCGGAGTTTTCTTTATGTTCCATAGTTAATAACTCTTGCTATAAAAAAAAGTAGTTCATTTGCCAGCCACCAAACACTTCTGCAAATGCCCTCGTATGTTTTTCTAACTTTATACATTGCAAGGTTTTATTTAATTTTTGGGCTTAACCACAAAATTTACACTTGTGAAATAAGCCCGCATTTAGTATCCCATAGCAAACCACTTGACTTTTTGTTCCACATAAAGGGATTAGCAAAAAAATAAATAAATAAAATAGAAAAACATGAACACTAGCCGAGTACACACTATGGCATTTTGTGACATCGCAATGGGGTGTACTAGTTGCTTTCCTTATAAAGAACATAATGTGAACGGCATTGTACACATTTTGAAAATGACACTACAAAATGAAAACACAAGAAATGGCAGATGTGTACTCGGCATAAGTAATTTTCATTTAACCCAAAATATTTATTTTTTTTTTATGATAATCACCGTCATGTAGTAAGTCAACAATTCTTAAATAAATAATTGTAAAGAGAATGCTAGGCCATTAATACTTTAAAACAATGTAAGCTAAATGGCCGCCATAGCTGCGCTTGCAAGACCATACTCGTATTCATCCTGCAAAATTTTGCATCACCAATTCATAATTTGACGAATTCCATCTTTGAGGTATTGAATCGATTTGGGACTATTCGCACCTTCTCTTTAACGAATTCTAAAAGAAACAATTCTAAATGTCTAAAATTACATGATCCCATTTTGCGTTGTGATGACCTTTTTTCGACATTTCACGCAAAATATCACTCGTTATGGATGGAGGGTTTTCTATGCTTGTTGACGCGTCCTCTGAAGTAAAAATCGGACAACCCAAAAAAGCTTTAGTTTTGTGCTATTAGTGGTGTAACTTTCGCTTGTCATCTGTCAAATAGTTGCATGACATGACATGACAGCTGTTAAAATGGTGTGCTATTCAAAATGAATCGTCTTCTTGGCACAGCCTGTATTATTTCTTTTTAACAAAAATAACACTTCTACGAGTATATGCTAATATATTTTTCGTTTTTCATTTAAAGCCATTTGCTGCCAATTTTAGTTATAAATCTTTACAATTGTATTATAATTTATATCGAAAATAAACACTGCCTGCCTTTTAAGGTTAAAAAAGCATGTCAAGAAATATCAAAAATTAATACGCAAGGGAATTGATTTCATTTTCATGGTTATTTTCTTTTCACAAAAAGTTACGTTTTTTATAAGCGAAATTTAATATTTTGTGTATAATATATAAAAAACAATAAATATTTTGTGTCAAAGACTTTTGCTATTTGGTTATGGGTTTAAAGCTAAAAAGAAATTTTTTTAAATATTTTAATAAAAACGTTCATAGTTCAAGTTGTTAAAGGTTGTTTAAAATAAAATATAAAATTACTTAAAGTTGAGTTTAACTAAAATATTAAATATTATTTAATTGTGATAAAATAAGGCTGAAAGATGATAAATGAGCGATAAGCACATGCATGTGAATATATAATAGAAATTTAAAAAATAAAAAATAAAATGAACTTGAACTTGGCTAAAACTACTAATCATTGCATTATAATTTCTAAAATACATCAGCTTTAAAGAAAAAATCAATAAATAATATATTATATACATATATAAATAAATTGACACCTCTCAAATCATTGAAATATTTTTCAATCATTAGCATGACTGCATGTTTTTGAATTGTTAGGAATTTTTATTGAAATGTTGTGTTTTCAGTTCAGTGGCATTCTTTTCATATTTAATGCGACATTCGTCCGTGTTTTGCACAAATGCCATACATGCATGACTATTTTATTTATTTATTATATTTTTTATTTTCTTTATGTTTTGCACTCGTGTATATATATGCAAAGGATCTTTCAATAGGAGCGATAATTTATTAGAAATTACATGCAGAAAACTCATCAAATATTCGTTGCAAACAGAGATATTTAATACAATTAAAATAAAAAAAATCATGCTGAAAAATATTTAGATTTGTGATCGTGGTGCCTATATAAAAATAGTCACGTGCGACAGTTAATTGTATAACAAACCACACAAATTTGCATTAAAAATTGTTTACATACATATTTTTTAAATTATTTAAATTTAGATGAGCAAAAACGGCGAACAAATAAAGAGAGTTAGTCACGTGCGACATGGTAAATGTAATATTACCAAACAAATTGACATAAAATTTTTATAAATTATTTAAAGTTAGATGAGCATAAACAGCGAAAAATAAAGAGAGTTGGTAACGTGCGACATGATAAGTGTTAAGTTAAAAAATATATTAAAAAAATTTACACACATACTTTTAAATTATTTAAATTTAGATAAACAAAAACCACGAATAAACCAAAGAGAGGTGCCAATTGTGGAGAGAAACATTTTAACAAAACCCTAAATTAAATAACAAGGGAAATGCTTGGGAAACGTGGAAAACGTTGGCCGAAGGAAAAAGTTAAATGATTGAAATAAGAAGGCGAAATGACCGCATAAGTAAGACGGCTGAAGCTTGCTGAAATTCGATATGCCGAAAAACTACTAAGCCAGCCTTATAAATGTAAAAAAAAAACGTTTGCAAAAGCAAACAACAGACATGAAAAAATATTAAAAGTAGTTGAATACTTCTGCTGATTTAAAAACATTTATACTAAGTTTGTTGATTTATAGTTACGTAAAAAGAGAAGAGAAAATTGAATTAATAAATCAATTCATAAATCCTAAGCTTGTTTATTTATAATTTCGTGAAAAGAGTAATAGAAAAAATATAAACTTTATGAAAAAAAGATCAAACAAAAAATGTCACGTACGACTGAGATTGGAATTGAACTAAAAACCAATATATAAATCATAAGGTTGTTTTTAAATAATTTCATAAAAAGACCAATATAAACAATATAAATTTTATAAAAAAAATATAATGCCACGTGCGACATGTCACATGCAACTGCGATTAAAATTGAATTTAAAAGCAAATTATAAATCATAAGCTTGTTTATTTGTAATTTAAAAAAAAATATTAACAAAATACTATAAATTTCATGAAAAAAAAATGTCACATGCGACATGTCACTTATAATATTACTTAATTCCTAAGCTTGTTAACCTATAATTTCGTGAAAAGAGCAATAGAAAAAGTATAAATTTTATGAAAAGAAAAACAAACAAAAAAAACGTCACGTGCGACTGTGATTAAAATTAAATTAAAAACCAATTTAGAGATCATGAGATTGTTTATTTATAATTTCGTAAAAAGAGCAAGAGAAACAATATAAATTTGATGGCAAAAACCACACAAACAATAACAAGTGCAATATGTCACGTGCGACTGTGACTTAAATTTAATGAAAACCAATTTATAAATCATAAGATTGTTAATTATAATTTCATAAAAAGAACAATGGAAACCGCATAAATTTCATAACGAATATCAAACAAAAATGTCACGTGCGACTGTGATTAAAAATCAATTAAAAAAAAGCTTTCTTATTTATAACTTTATAAAAATACCAACAGAAACAATGTATGTATATTTCATGAGAAAACAATGTCACGTGCGACTGTAGTTAAAATTCAATTCATAAAATATAAAAATCATTTTTGCGTCAAATCAAAACCATCTTTAAAGAGACATCAGTGCACAACATTCTAAAATTAGTCACATGAAAATATTGCTTCAGGTTTCGCTGGAATCAAGGTTTTCGTCTCTGTTTATATAGCATGCAATTTTTTTTGCAATTACATATTTTTGCAATTACATATTCTGAAAACGAAAACTTTGCTGAAAATCAAACTTAGCAACAATGTCAAAATAAAACTCCGCTTTATTTTGACTTATTTTTGCTTTGTATGTAACGCGACGGTCACGTTCGACATTGTGGTAATGTCCATATCTGTTTTATTTTATTTCTTTTTTCTATAGTTGCGTACGTTATTTTTATTTTACTCATTTGCAACCGTTTCGTTTTATCTATTATCGTACTGTGGGTTTTTGCCGTAAATGAAATTGTTATATATGTATTCAAGCGCCTTTAAAGTGTTTTGAAAGAAAAATTTAACTTTGAAAAATTGGACGGTGTTATGAAAATTTACATGCATGGAAAGTGTTTTATAATATTGTGTAGTCTATGGGTACCTTAACCCTCAAGCCAATGGCATTTTGTCTTCACACCAACTGGTATTGTTTACGAAAGCAACTTAAAACCTTTTATAAAACATTCAATTAATTTTATGACTTAAAGTATCACAACAGAATCATTAACGACAATAAGTCTTTTGTGAAAATCAACCAAACAACAATTCCATTATCATTAGTTTAGTTTAGTTTAGTTTTATATTTAGGTTACTCTATCCATTATGATTAATGGCAGAATGAATGCATGTGCCATAATTAAATAATCAAAGTAAAGTTCACTTAATTGAGTTGTCTGTCAAAAACACTCAATCTGTTAGTCTGGCAGTCAACAAAATACTTTGAAATGTTAACAAACAAAATATTGATAAAACTTTGTTACTAAACTTTGCTCTTACAGCAGCAAAATGTGAGAAACCAAATATTTAACCAAGAATCACAGCACAAAATCATTTTATTTCACACACTTATCCCGGCCTTGAACAACAAATTTATTTATTAAAATTGGTTTAATACATTAAACTCGAACCCTGCTGCTTCCTTGCTGAACCTCGAACCTTTAGTCATTTTCCAAACCATTTTGCACAATAAACTTAAACAAAGAAGACATTAAAAATATTTAATTGTGATGTTAAATAAACAAAAGGAGTTGGGTTGGGTTCGGGGGGTGGTTAGGGGAGTGTAAGAGGGCGTTTAAGTTTGTTTAGTGCCTGAACTTGTTTGCATTATAAAACATCATAAGAAGTAAGAGTAAAGTGCTGTAGCATGATGTTTCAATAGAGGAATGCGTACGTGTGCGTGTGTGAGTTTTGCATTCCTGTGTACCTTATTTATTTGTATGTGTGCGTGTGTGTGTGTGTTAAAACATTATTATTTTCAATATTTGTACAAATTGTGAACTCATTTCAAAATAACAGAAGAAAAAACGTCAAAAACAAAACATTGATGAGTTTTTCTTATTCTTGACGCTTTAGTTTCCTTTTTTTATATTTTTTATTTCTTTGCTTTATTCTTTTCTTGATTTTTTCACTGTTCTCGTTTTATTTGTAACATTCATACGCAATTTGAAAAGCAACCACATTTCAACTGCAGATAAGAAGCCAGCAGCCGTTTCCTCTTACAACGTTTAATGCTTTAAACAAGATGAAAAGCAAATTGCTCTAATGCGTTCTGCTAACACACACACACACACACACACACACACACACATGCACACAAACACAATTACTACTACAGTGGGAGTTTTTCCACTTAAGGAAGTTCGATTAAAGATAATGAAAGGAGTCTGTATCAATTTATTTGCACAAGAACTTGAAAACATTTTAATTTTTTTAAAGTTATTTTTAAAAGATTTCAAGCGAACACCTGCATCAATTGTTTACAGCAATTTAAAATTATGCATACACTGAAAAAAAGATTTTCAGTTATTTTTCAATCACGGCCTTTTGTTATGATCACTCGTATTGCGTATGACGAGTCGTATATTCGTCTGCGAGAATTTGGTACTAGATTAAAGAAAACTTGCAAACGTTCCCTTTAATCTAGAACTCAAGTCTAGTAGACGAATATTCCACACGACAAACGAAATACGGGTGATTGTTTCAATAGTTTTCTTGGTGGAAAAATTTTATATATGTGATACGGAAAGTAAAAAAAATAAGTTTTGGAGAAAAAGGACCTTGAAGTTAATAAGTCGATTTTGATGCGCCTGAACGATTTTACGGTTTGGAACTCGTTACCTGGGGTTTTCATATCATTTCGCTGATTATGAATCTGTTATTAGATTTTTAAAATTCAAAACGAATGATTCAATATGGCGGAATATTTTTTGTTATTATTGCATTTGCTTGAAACTCGCCACTTTTCCAATCAATCCAAAATTAAAATCAAATACGGAAAAATGTTGAGTCGAAATATTTTGAAAATAAAATTTTCACAAAACTTATTATAACATTTTATTTTTTTATTTAACGCGAGTCAAAATGAAGAGGAATTTAAAAAATTTATGTTTTTGTTCGTTCATTTCGTTGCTGCGATGAAATATCGTTCTTACAACTTATTCGTATATACATTGTCACTCCGATTTTTTAAATATTTTACAAGAATTCCACAATATCAAGTAGACTGAGCATCGCTGGTTTCTTTCAAAAATAATTAAGTTTATAAATTCATGTATATGAAGCTGTGGTGATTAAAAATATATTTAATTTTTTTCTATTTATTGTCCAAGCATTTCTGTCATTATCAACCAACGTGTTTAAAATTATAAAAAATATAATGAAATATTTCAGCTGCCAGTTTCAGCCGGTCCCTAGACTACAAAATCAATTTGTTTCATTTAAATAATAAACACAACACACCTTTCCTTCCCTGACAGCTAAAGGCATCATATTTCTTTTGTGAATTCGACAACAAACCGTAAATAAACATAAAATCACGGCTATAAAATATTCTGGGGCAGCCGGAAAAAAATATAATAATAAAAAATGTTTTATTATTTGAAATTAATTTTCGTTAAACAACCTGGTGAGAGCGTTTAACAAATAATAAAAATATTTTCATGCAAATATTGTGGAGAAGACAGTGGGGCGATGGGAAACTAAATGATAAAAAAAAATCGTTGATAATGGAATAGGGGGGAAACAAGGTTTTTAGCGGAAATTTTAAAAGTTCCTCATTTTTTAATGATTAATAACAGTTTGGCGGTATAAGAATTTGTGTATGCTTTAATTTATCTAAACTTCAACTCATGCTCATTAAAAAGCTGTTGGGATTAGTTTAATGTATTTCAAAGCAATAAAGAAATTATATTTTTAACTGCAGAATTGTTAATGCCGGCACACACTTTATTTGTTTGTATCCACGAAAATACAAGGACCATGAAGGACCACAAACCTTAATTGCAATTGTCGTGTATCTTAGATGTAGCAAGGCAGACTTTTATCATTTCAATACTGCACTTAAAGGATAAAAATGTATTTCACTGACTCTATACAAACAATTTTCCCATAAGGACTTGAGAACTTGAGAACAGTTTATAGCGACCATATTTTCCAATTGACTGTTATTTATTAAGTCGGGAATTCAACTTCATACAACACATACATCTTCCTGATGTCTGTAACAATCAAGCAAATTAAATAATTCACAAAATAGAATGATTGCATAAAACTCATGTTGTTTCAACTGGAACTAACTTTGATTCAACATGATGCTTCATTTTGATGTAACAGTAACGGAATGTTAAATCAACATGAAATAAAGTTATTTCAAAAGGAAAAATGTTGTTTAAAGGTTACTGTAATCATACTGATTTAAAATGAAGCATATATGAAGCAAAAAATTTTAAATTAACCTTGTTTTCATAGCTGTTGATATGAAATTTCTCACTACCAATATGATTAAGATACTTTCAACCACTGTAACGCCATTCTTTTTATCTCCTGCCCAATCGATGTAGTATATTTCAAACAAATAGTTTAATGGTCATGCTTACAAATGTATATCATCAATTATTCCTTTCTCGATCAGCCTCACTGTTCTACTTTTACTAAACGAGTATAACAATTTTAGTACATAAAAAAAATAAAAATGTTTTTACCTTATCATTGCTTTATTTTTTGTACGTCAATAAAAGAAGAAATCTTCAACCTTGAGCAGCATGCATGAGTTCTACTACACAACAATAAATGACAGCTGACGTTTTAGATAACAGCAAAAAAAAAATAAAAAATATTGAAGAAAAATCAAACAAAGTGTAGAAGACAGACAGACAGACACATCTCATCAAGGTGTTGAAGCCGAAGGCTGTTGAAAATAAAATTTTTCCAATATCTGTATGACACTTCGATAATGCAGAAATAAAGAGATAAATGTAAGGCTTATTTTATGTTATTGGTGTTAGAGGAGAGGGGTGTGGTTATAAATGATTATGAGGGCAGGGCTCAGAGCTTCATGTGATACTTAAATGTTGGATTTACTCCTGTTATTGGTCACAAATTGTGATTAATTAAAAGATTACATTTACCACCACTCCTTGTCGACAAGAGGGAGTGAGTGTTAATTTATAACGAAAATCACTTCGAAAGATTTGGTTTTTAGGAGTTTCAGGAAAGTAATGTTCAGATTTTTTGATGTGGATTGTAATTTATTTCTTTTACATTTTTTTAGTGTGTTTTTTTATTTTATAATAATTAATATGTTTAAATTAACTGAAATCGTTGGCTGAGGAAAATTCAATTTAATTTAATTAATTTATTAGATGCGATAATTTAGATAAAAAAAATTTCTGTTAATTTGAAAAATTTTATGTTTTTGCTCTATTTTCACCGGAATACTTTATTTTTGAAATTCTTTAAACAAACACAGGCTACAAATGTAATTAAAATTAAATATTTACAATTAAGGATATGTGAGAAGTGCAAATGATATTTAAAATTTAATATTAAGTACATTTGGAAGGTACCCGTATTCTGCAAACGATTAAACTGTATTTAATTTGGGAAATATTTACATATATGTAATTACATTTACATTATTGAATTCTGATGGTAATTACACTTGAAATTCAGTTTTGCAAATAAAGGATATATGGCGTGTACGAATATCCTTGCACCGATAAAGATGAAATTTTGTCAAAAGTTTAACTGAAAGACTTCACGAGTAGTAAGAAAATTAAAAAGCATTCTGGCCATTATTGCAGCTGAAAAATTAATTTTTTAAATTAAGTATATGTACATATATGGTCACGTTCTTGTTTTAATTTTGTTTTGCTGCAGAGGTCTTGTTTTAAGAACAGGTCTTTCTGAAAGCAATTACAGCTGATATTTAGTTTTTTTGCAATTAAGGACATGTGCGAGGTATCAATATACTTTAACAGATTGAGCTGCTGTAAGTCTCCACACAGCACAAGTGTTTATTTTGAGAAACATTTACATATTATTAAGTTTACATTATTGAATTCTGATGGTAATTATACTTGAAATTCAGTTTTGCAAATAAAGGAAATATGGCAGGTACGAATATCCTTGCACCGAGTGAGATGAAATTTTCTGAAAAGTTTAACTGCAAAACTTTATAAGTAGTAAGAAAATTTCAAAGCATTCTGGCTAGAATTACAGCGGAAATTACATTTTTAAATTTAAATATGTATGTGACCTACAAATATTTTTGCAGTAAATATAAAAAAATTCTCATAGGTGCTAAACACATAATTCTTGAATCAATTGCCAATTTTTGATCATTTTTAATCATAATTTAAGCTTTAATAGAAGTTTTTAAATTAATTATTCTTGCTGTGATTGAAACGAAATTTACTACAGGCTTTAATTGTAAAATTTTATAAATATCAACCAATTTCTATTGGATCCTGATCATAATTTCAAATTGAAATTAAGGATATATGGGAGGTGGGCTTGTCCGTGCACGGATTAAAATGAAACGTGGCACACAGCTTAGCTGTATAATTTTACAAGTTGTTATAAGCTGCTTTCTGATTGTAATTGCAAGCAACATTTAATTTTTGGAATTCAGGAGATAAGGGAGGCACGAATGTTCTTGCTGTGATAGACATGACATTTTCTATAGCGTATATCTTTTCGTTTCTTGATACATACAACTATAAATAATCACTGCACATCATCCAAAATATGACTTTTTTAAATTAAGGATAATGTAGTAATTAATGATGTATCTGCGGCTCTTATTAAATGAAACTCACCACAAATCATAATTGCATAATTATATAAAAATACTTATATAGGTACTTTCTGATTGCATTTATGGCTGATATGTAGTTTTTGAATATTAAGGATATATGGAGGATATACATATCCTTGAACCAATTGAATTGAAATTTGCTAGATATATTTAATACATCATTTAACAAGCAGTATTTATAGCTTATCAATGCATTGTAATCATAATTGCAACTAGAATAACATTTTTATAAATTAAGGATATGCAGGAGGATGAAACATCCTTGCAACGACTGTAAAGAAATTTGCTTTGGGATCTATTAGTGCATTCCTAGAACCTTTTAGCAACTCTTGTAGACTGCTGATCATAATTTTAGCTCATATTGTATTTATTTAAATAAAGGATATATGGGAGGTAGCCATGTCCTTCTACCGATAGGATAGAAATTCTCTACACAGCTTGGAAATATAATTTGAAAATCGATTACCAATTTTCAGCGCATTTTGACTTTAATTATGGGAGAAATTTAATAATTTCATATTAAGGATATGGTAAGGTTGTGGATAATGATCACTAGGCACTTCCTTATACTCATAAGAAATTATATTACAAGTAATTATAAATATTGGAGGCATTCTGATGATAATTATATCTAAAATTTTAATTTTGATATAAAGGATATATGGGAGAGACAGCTGTCCTTGTACCGATTGAAAGGAAATTCACCAGTAATCTTCCTTACCTAATTACACAAGTTGTAGCATACTCTAAAATGCATTTTGATTGGAAGCACTGTTGAAAAACTTATAAATGTATATACCTACATATATATATATAGGATGTATGTATAATCATTCGCATAATTTTTAGTTTGATTGAAAGTACTGTTGAAAAAAAATATTTATAATTAAGGACATTTAAAAGGCATGTATAATCATTCGGATCACTTTTCTATATCAATTTAAATATTTAAAATTAAGCATGTATGAAAGGTAGGCATGACCATGCAATAATATTTCTCAAATTTCTAATATTTTTATAATTTTATATATCTTTAAGTCAAATTTAACAGACATATGTATATACAAATTACACTCCAACACATATTTTCCAACCTGAATCTTTCCTGAAAAATTAAGGCTCCAGATTTATAGAATAGTAGACTAGATATTAACCTTTTTGACCTGCCCATCTCTGTTTAGCATAATGTGACTTTTACACACTTCTGAAATCTAATTGAAAAAAGAAAATTATCTCAAAATATATTTCTAAAAAACGATTGCTACAAATGGTAAAAATTCAATTAATAAACTTTGTTTAATCTCATTGGATTTTATTCATTATTCCCTTTGGCACAAAGAAAAATACATTAAAACGTTAGATATCAATTTCACATAAATATAATTCTCCCATGACCTTTAAATAAAACAATTACCCTAATAATGAAGCAATCCAATAAAAAAGTTTGTTTATTCTACCTGATTTCTTCAAAAAAAAGTATGTATATACGTACGTCTTTTTTAAAATAATCATTTAGAAATAAAATTAATTCTAATAACAGCAATAAGCAGAAGAAGAAAAGGAAATTTATTAAAAAAGTTTCAATGGCATAAAAGTTCCAGTTAAAGGCGAACACGCGCATACAGCAAGCGAACAGATTACCCAACAAACAAACACAAACAGACCAGCAGACATAATGACACACAAACATACTTTTAAGGGAAATATGCCCAGTGAAAAATATTTCAGAAAAAAAAAAATTCGAAATCTAACAAGACAAACAACCGAATTGTCCAAAATTTCAAACGACATTTAACAGGACATACAACAATTTCTTATATGCCTAACCTAACCTAACCATCCCACCAATATGAGACTCCTCTGATATTATAAAATTTCCTAGAGATATTAATTAGAAAAGTCTTCTCGATTTCTTTAACTATTTTTTTTTTGTCAGACACGTTTTTTGCTGCCAATTTTTAGCAGTTTGTGGAAGGGGAATTTTTGAAGCATATTTTCCAGGATAATTAATAGAATAGTTTCCATATTTTAAAACATTTGTGAGGCACACTTTAAGTTTTTTCGCTTTCATACATTTTCACAATTTGTTCCAAGTTGACAAAAAAAAAATGTTCGCTGGGTAGTCATCACAAGCAAACCAGCCTGTAAAGCAAGAAAATAAGTACAATAATTGTAAATAAAAATATTATTTTGTTTAATAACAGTCTTCAATAACAGTCAGTTTATTTTCAAGTCCAATTTTCTTTTCTTTCATTCCTTTCTTTTTTCTTTTGCAAAATGCATTTTATATGAAATATTTTTTAAGTGTGTAAATGGGAGTGAGTGTGTGTGTGTGTGTGTGTGTGTGTGTAAGAAAAATTCTTATAAGGCAACGTTTTTTGTTCGCTCTCAAGTACAATAAAAATAAAAGAACTTTTCAAAAGAATTATATTAAGAAATAAAATAACTAATAAAAGGAGAAAAAAACCAAAAGAAAAACTGAAAGAAAAACCAGAAACTTAATGAATTCTTTAAGTAGTTACAAGCACATCTATGAATATACTCACACATGCACACACACACACACACACACACACACACACACACAAACACACTTTCAATGGCATTAACACCCAACAAACAAAATCTACACACTGGGAAAATATCGGCCCAAACAAATATAACGATATACTCGAAATATGTTGGCAAAAGTAAGCCAAGAGAGTTGAGATTTCGACAAGCACTTGGTAATTTTTTTTCACAACAATTTTCCGATTTTTATGATTTTATTAGGCTAAAGTTGGTATCGCTTTGTAAGCCAAATTACATGTGATAATTATTAATGAACAAATAACACCAAAGTTAATTGTAAATATTCGGACAAACACGTAGTAGAACGGAACAACTAGCTGTTTTCGAAGCCCACTACCTACACCTTCATCATCAGCGTTCTTTGTGTTTGGTCTCTTGTGTGTGGTGGCAGTTGATGTAGATTTCTGCTTTATATACTTAAGTTTTCAGTGCAAATGGAATATGTGAATTGTTTTGATTCATAGTATTACAATTTGCTGAAAGCTTTTTTGTAATGAAAACTCAATTTTACCATCTCTAAATTTACAACAGTCTTGCCCTTATCGTTTGTTCTTTACTAAAACAAACTTATTTGGTTTGTTACTATTTTTCTAATTTCCTAATTTTTTTTCTAATTTTACGAATACATCAATATATTTTCATATTTTATTTCAAAATAAAAAATTTTCTTTGAAGATTACTTCAAATCATGTTGAATTAACATGAAACAGATATGAATCCAAGTAATTGTCGAAAAATGTTAAATTGATCTTGTTTGCACTTCATGAAAAATCTTTTAATTTTTTTCCTACGTAATTAATAGATAAATAATAATAGTGTCTGAATCAAAAGGTTTTTCATTAGTATTTAGTGCTAACGCTGTACACTTTTTGCCCAAGTGTGAACGTATAATTTCATTTGAAATCATTGTTCACAATTTAAGTTCAAAGCCTGTGTGTTTGCTGTGCTTATAATTGCAAACTTAAGCTTATTCTTCTTCTATTGCATTTCTAAGGAATACTTTTTCTCTTTTTATCTGTACATGCTTTCTAGATGCCAATGCCAAAATGCCAAAAGGCATATGTCAACGCTCAAGGCATTTAAGTATGTCGAGTTTCATACGTATTTTCTAAATGAATGTAATACTTTATTGCCCATATGTGTTTGTGTGCGTGTGTGTTTTTGAAAGACTCATACAACATTGCACAGCTAGGCTTGCCAGACTGATCTAAATATATCTTCCGAAAATCGCAAAATGCGGTATTTTCAGTTTCTCAAAGTAAGACTCGTGATTTTATGGAAATTTTTCCCAAATGCACTTTTAAAAAAAGAATATTACTAAACCGTCAAAGGCGGATTCTATATCAATCGCTAACTGGGGAATTTGGGTGCTTGACTCTGTTATTCAAAGCAAAACAAATAAAAATGCTTTCAATTGCAAATATAAAATTCATTTATTTTCAAGGCAACAATTTTTCCTTGCTAGAAGCATTTTTGTAAGGGAGACAACGAAACGGAATCACTTGCAGTTGCGCTTTCATAATGCATGATTTTTAATCGCAATGAACCACTTAGTAGCAGTAGCAATAAATCATCCACCAAAAGCGTGCATGTATGTACATACATAGAACATATTTTAATGACATTACACATTACATTAGTGCTTCTCGGAATCAATTAGTTGCTTCTAAAAGCTTTTAGTGCTTCTGAGTGTCGAATATTTTTTTGATGGGTTAAGTTCTAAAGAAACTATTCTAAGGCAACCATTCACTATTTCTATAGAGCATTTCGCGAAAGGGAAATAAGCCCCAGAATATATTAAATTTGTGCAAGCAGTTACGAAAGCTCTTTTTTGAAGCGCTTCCGAGAAGGATGCTCAACAGAAGAAATAGTTTTCTTAGATCTTCATAGAAAATTTAATTTTTCATTTCATCTCATTTCTCTCTTACTCATTTTTATGATTACGTTTTCGCTACGATGTCCGTCCGTCTGTCTGTCTATCTGTCTGTTCCAAGCTGTTTTCTCAAGAATTGTGAGAGCTACGGACAGGAAATTTTCACAGAACATGTAAAACACTGGCCGCTACAACAGCCAATATATGACTGCTAAAAGCTAAAGGGTGTGTTCTAAAGCGAGCAACGAAACATGTTGAAATCCTTATGTAATATAGGGTGTGTTCGTAAATGCATCACTGCTCTGCATCATACGAGCAAACTTTAATTTAAAATGCAATAAAATTTCGCTGATAATATTTTTTAGTAGTAACCGTGTTTGAAGCCCATATTTGACATTTATTTGTGAGTTATTTACTTCAGTGAAGCAGTGTAGGACATTTAAACTTCCATTTGCAGCGCAGTGATGCATTTACGACAATTACATAAATACACTTGAATGTTTCTATTTTTGCAGTGTATTTTTATTAACATTGAAATTTAAAAAATCAAAATTAAAGGGTATTCTATCAGTTAATGTAACATTGACAAACTTGCTATATCTGGGAAAACGTAAGAGGCAAACTCTTCAAAATTTCAAAAACGCTAAAAATAAAATATCACAAATTAAAAAAATCGCAAAAACCAAAAATCACCAAAATGGAGAAAACGCTTAAATGAAAAATATGACCAAAAATATCAAAATCGCTAATGCAAAAAATCGTTAATATTAAAAAAAAACGCTTTCATGAAAAAATATTACCCAAAAAAAATAAATCGTCAGCAGTAAAAAAAATGTGGCCAAAAAATTATCAAAATCGAAAAAACCGAAAAATTGTTAATATGAAAAAGCACTTAAATGAAAAATATCATGGAAATCAAATAAATCGCTAAAATGCAAAACAAAAATTCTAAGAGAAAATGAAAAAAGCGCTTAAATGAAAAATATCAACAAAATAAAATAAAACGCTAAAATTAAAAAACCGCCAAAAAACCCGAAATTGAAATATATCACCAAAATAACATAAATCTCTAAAACGAAGAAAAAAATCCAGAAGTAAAATATCGCGAAAAAACACTATCTAAATTGCCAAAAACCGGAAAATCGTCAAAATGAAAAAAGCGTTTAGTTAAAATATATCTCCAAAATAAAATAAATCGCTAAAATTCCAAAAAATTTTCAGAATTAAAAATGTTACCAAAAAAAACTACCAAAATCGCCAAAACAAAAAAATCATATAAATAAAAAAGGCGCTTAAATTAAAAATATTACCAAAATATAATAAGTCGCTAAAATGAAAAAAAAAAATCCAGAGGTAAAAAAAATCGCAAAAAACACTACTAAATGGCCAAAAACCGAAAAATCGTCAAAATGAAAAGAAGCGCTTAAATGAAAATATATCACCAGAATAAAATAGATCGCTAAAATACAAAAAAAAAAGAATTTCTTAAAGTAAAAAATATCGTCAAAAAACTCTACAAATTGCTAAAAACCGAAAATATCGCCAAAATGTCGCCAAAATGCTATCAATATCATCAAAACGAAAAATCGTCTAAATTAAAAAAGCGCTTAGATGAAAAATATCACTAAAATAAAATAGATCGCTAAAATTGAAAAAAAATAAAATAAAAATACAGAAGTAAAAAGGTCGCCAAAAAAACTATCAAAATCGTCAAAATTAAAAAGGCACCAAAACAAAAACAAATCGCTAAAATTAAAAATAAGTATTTATCGTAAAAAAGCAAAAATAATATCGCCTAAAACCAAAAAGAAATATAATCTCCAAATAGAAAAAAAAAACGCCAAGACTAAAACATCGCCAATACTAAAAAAAATCGCGAAAAACCGAAAAAGTCGCCAATAATCAGAAAAATCAACCAAAGAGAAGCAAGCGCCGTACGGAACCCTTCGTGTGCGACTCAAAGTGGCACTTTAGTGAATTTTTATATATGTATGTATTCGCTGACCACTGAATTTGATGACGAAGGCACTCAGTTATAATGGAATATTAATGTGCATCTCTGTTACTTTGAAAGAAGCGCGAGTTTCAAAAGAGGAGCTGAGTCAACTCCTGCTTACAGAGCCTACTTGGCATAACGAAGTAGATGTGTCTAAGGTTAACGTGAGTATCTGCCACAACGAGCCAACTGCAATTAATTGTTTTTTGTTGTGATTGTTATGGCTCTCAGCGTTCCCCAGATTTAAATATTTTCCTATTGGCATCCCTACACATATTACATTTACTTGGTCAGGCTTTGATACAAATGCATGTATAAAGATTTATTTTGCCTGCTTTTAGTCAGCTTTAAGTTAGTGAATGAATGCAAAAGAAATTAGTTCGAAATGTATCTTGTTATTTGATTGTTTTCATGTGACAGTGGGATAATAAACAAGCATATCATTTATTATTGGATTTAGCAAAAACTCAACTTGAGAATATATTTACTTTTTCTTTTTAGAATGTCAATTTTATGGAATCTCAGCTATCTCTTTGCCTTCGCCAATAAATAGTTAAGATAGAATTTCCATTTTAAGTATGACGGTTAGAGGAAGAACATTTTTTTTCAAGTTTACTTTTCTTGAAATCATTTACATAAGAAATCAAAATAAAGATCATACACAAATAACAATACAAAAGTCATCATAGCAAATAAAAGTGGAGGGAAAATCACTTTATTCCCAGTTAAATAAAAGTACGTACTTGCAGTAAACCAAAAGTATTAACTGAAGTGGCAATTTAGGTAAACGGAGTAGTTGGGATGCACAAAAAAAGATGAGGGTAATATAAAAAGTACTGCCAAAGAAGAAATGTTGTAATACATTTTAATATATATACATAATTTGTTAGTAGGACTTGTACTCAGTGGAAGGCCCTACTCTTTGCTAAAACTAGGGAAATATACTATGGGGAGTAGCACATAGGGAATAATACGAGTGCACATTCGACTTAAATCTTTTGAAATTCAGCTATAAAGATAACTTTGATTGAACATATTTCTTCGTGTTATTTTCATACTGAAATTTCACGTTGTTTCAACTTGAAATAACATTGATTCAACATGATTCTTCATTTTGATTTAACAGTACTGGAATGTTGAGTCTACATGAAATAAAGTTATTTGAGAAGGAAAAATTCTCTGTAAAGTCTACTGTAAATAACGTTTAAATAACTTTGATTGAACAAGAATCTTTGTGTTATTTCAATATCAAAATCAAATTTTTCAAACTGAAATAACTTTGATTCAACATTATTGTTCACTACTGGATTGTTAAATCAACATGAAACAAAGTTATTCAACAGGTAATAATTAATTAATGTAAACCATGTTGAATTAACATAAAACCCATATGAAGCAAAATTATTGGCAAAAATATTTAAATTATTCTTGAAAAACTTTGATTCAACATGATTGTTAATTTTAATTTAAAAGCACTGGAATGTTAAATCACCATGAAAGAAAGTTAGTTCAATGGGTAATAATTTTCTTTTAAGATTACTGTAAACCATGTTTAATTAACATGAAACGCATATGAAACAAAATGATTGACGAAAGATGTTAAATTAACCTTGTTCTCGTTGATTTTAGTATGAAATTTTTCTGTGTTAATATTATAACTTTAACAAAGGTACATATACTTTTTTTTGCTAGTATACTATTTTGCATATTAAAATTTTTTTAAATTAAGGATGTGTAGGAGGAAGATATATCCTTGCACCTACTGTTAATAAATTTTTTACGGTATGTTTTAGTATATTCCTAGAACCGTTTAGCATTGTTGGCAGTCTACTGATCATAATTTTATCTCATATTGCAATATTTTTTAAATAAAGGATATATGGGAGGTAGCCAAGTCCTTAAACTGATTGAACAGAAATTCTCTAGACACCTCAGCAGTATAATATAAGAACCGATTACCAATTTTCAACACATTCTGATTTTAATTATAAGAGAAATTAAATGATTTCAAATAGAGGATGTGGTAAGGATATGAATAATGGTAAGTAGGCACATCCTTAAACTCATCAAAAATTATACTACAAGTAATTATAGATATTGAAGGCATTCTGATCATAATTTAAGCTGAAATTTAAATTTTCATATAAAGGATATATGGGAGATGCAGCTGTCCTTGCACCGATTGCAAAGAAATTCACCAGATATCTTCCTTATTTAATTACACAAGTTGTTACAGACTTTAAGTCGCATTTCGATTGAAAGCACTGTTGAGAAAATATATATTTATATTTAAGGACATATAGGAGGTATGTATAATCATTCGTTTCACTTTCATATAACAACTAAATAAAAATTCAAGCTAATTTAATTAATCTTTTTTGGTAAAAATTATGCACACAATTTTTAAACAATATTAGCAATCACTTTTGGTTTAGCGTGTGTAATCGAATGTAGAAGAGTATGCGGAGTCTTTTGGAAACAATATTTTTTTACTCAAATCTCAATTCCCTCATCACAAGCATTTCAAATATCCTTAACACAAAAAAAAACAAATCTATCTAACTTAATAAAACTATATTAAACAAAACAAAAAAGCTGAACCGCCTACATCCACACTTTCCCATATAAAACATTTCAAATATTAATAATAAAACAAACAGAAAAGGAAAAATCCTTGTCAATATTGTGTAAATGTACATGAAAGTATGCTGAAGAGTATTAGTGTACATTTTACACACACGCACGTGTTTATGTTTGTATGAGTTTATGTAAATAAATTTGCATGTGTGGTGGTTAAAAAGGGTGTACAAACTTTCATACAAACATACGTATGGATGTGTATGAGAATGTATGTAGGTGTGCATGTATGTATTGCAAGTCCTTGTTTTATTTGCATTGGCAAGTGATTTGTGCGCTTCTTTTACTTTTTCTTTTTTTTTTATATGAATTTTATATTTATTATTAAGAATATTTTTTTCTCTGTTTTCTATACTTATTTTGTTTTGGGATTTGCTGTAAAACTTTATTTAATATGCAAGAAGGAAAATAAGAAAGAATATAAAAGAATAAAAAAAATTAATATAAATGTTGATTTTTGATTTTCATTTATTTTATTTTCTTTTTAGAACACACTTGATATGGATTCCTAGGCTTATGATTAAAGCAACAAAAAAAGGTCTTAGCACACAATATTTGTTATTTTAATTTTTTATATTTTCTATGCAATCTAATTGAACCTTTTGCCTTTTTAGTTTCCAGTTAATTTCGAGAATACCTTTAGATTGGCTTTTTTTATTTAACAGAAATTGTTAAAAAGAAACAAAATATATGTACATTTATATGTATATAACTTCTCTAGTAAAGCATTTGCTCACACACAAAAGTTCATTTGTAAAACTATTCTAAAACTTTAATTTTCTTGGTAATGTTCAAGCAAATGTTCGTTATTAGAAAATAAACAAAAACCAACAGAAAACGAAACCGCAACCGTAAAATTATTGACTAGTTCTCGCAGTAAAAACAATTGAATTTAACAAATAATTTTAATAAGAACCATGAAAAACCGCAAGTATCGACAATATTCTCAGCATTTTAACTCTAACATACTCCATACATGCAGGAACACACACTCAAACCCACACACACACATATAGACACATCTGCTCTACAATAGACAAGTTATTTAAACGGGTTTTGAAATAAAATATCGCACATGGAAACTGTGAATGCAGTCATTTAGTTGAATCGCAGAAACATATAAATTGGTGCACCCGAAAACTCGGCTTTAATTGCGCTGAAACATCGCCAAAGCACTCTATTGGAACTTCTTCATGACGTTGTTTTCAACCGACTTAAAAACATGAAGTATTTTACTTCATACTTTTTAGACCGATTTTAAAAATTAATATTTTTGTCTGAGACGATATAACTTCCATTTGGTTCTATTGCTAAAGTGGGCGAAGACACGCCCACAAATTTTTTCTTTGATTTTATGATGCTTTCACGTGTTTCTTTCTACCTAAACGATTCTTACGAAACTTGGCATTCACCTTGAGCTCTAAAAAAGACACAATTTGATTATTCAAACAAGTGGGCGGGACCATGCCCATTCAAATTCAGTTTTATATTTCACGTGCTTATATTTAACCGATTTTTACGAAACTTGGCACACACCTTGATTTCTAAAAAAATACTTAATATGTATTGCGTTTCAAAAAGTGGGCGGGGCCAGTCCTATTAAAATTCAACATTACATTTCACGTACTTATACTTAACAGATTTTTATGAAACTTGGCACACGACTTGAGCTGTGAAAAATACATAATCCTGCAACCAAAAAAATGGACAGGGTCACGCCCATTAAAATTTAATAATTCTTGCGGAACTTTGCACCAAACCTGAGCTATAAAATTTAATAATCCTTTATTAATTAATCAACTACGACTTCCTAAACGTTCATAAGAAATATATATAAATAAAAATACTTAATCTTGCACAAAAAGTAGGCGGAACCACGCCCATTAAGACTTAATATTACATTTAGCGTTCTTATACTTAACCGATTTTCACGAAACTTGGCACACACTTTGAGCTCTTAAAAAGACACAATCTTGCATTCAACAAGTGGGATGGGGCAATGCCCATTCAAAATAAATATTATATCTCACGTGCTTATTCTTAATAGATTTTTTACGAAACTAAGCACACATCTTGAGCCCTGAAAAATATTTAATACTAGGTTTAGAAAAGTGGGCGGGCCACGCCTATTAAAATTCTAAATTATATTGCATGTGCGTATACTTAAAAAAGAATTTACGAAAGTTGGCACTCACCTTTAGCTTTACAAAAAGAAACTAGCTTGCATTCAAAAAAGTGGGCGGCGCCATGCCCCTTATATATTAACATTTTATATATTGCGCGTGCTCCCAATTGACCAATTTTTACGAAACTTTGCACGCACCTTGCGCTCTGAAAAATAATTAGTTTGGTGTTTCAAAAAGTGGGCGGAGCCACGCCCTTTAAAATTCAACATTACATTCCACGTACATGTACTTAACTGATTTTTATGAAACTTGGCACACGGCTTGAGCTCTGAAAAATAATTAGTTTGGTGTTTCAAAAAGTGGGCGGGGCCACGCCCTTTAAAATTCAGTATTATATTTCTCATGCTTGAACTTAACCGATTTTTAGGAAACTTTGCACGCACCTTTAGCCCTGAAAAATGCTTAATATTGCGTTTAAAAAGTGGGCGGGCCATGCCCATTAAAATTCTATATTATATTTTACGTGCTACTAGCTGATGGATTTTAACGAAACTTCTCACGGGACTTGAGCTCTGAATGTGAAGCCATGTTAAAGTGGACTAATATTTGGGCGCGGTAACGCCCACGCCATTAAAAATATAAAATTTACAATTGGTCGACCACTCAATTCAATTCAATTGGTCGACCACTACATCTTGGCAGCTCGTGTTTAAACTCTACCACACACTAGAATCTAGACCGACTTTAATATTGGTTACACTGAGAGCTTTCCATGCTTATCAATTCACCAAGATCGTTCATTTTGAAAGCTCCAAAAAAATACTAAGCAAAGCTTTTAAAAAAATTCTTAGCAATGTGATGCAAGGATTACAGAGTCTTCAAAGCGACGCGATTATCAACGTGTACTCGTATATCAATTACTGTTTTTAAAGTCACACTCACTCTTAACCAAGACTATCATTAGCATCACATTAAATTCAGGTTTTTGTTTTTAGAGTTCATTCGACTGCAGATTCTTTATCTTTAACACATTCAAATCTTTCCTAAATACGAGCATTAAAACTTCCATGGACAGCAAGTAGACCACAAGCATTTTGCAAAGATTTTTGTTAATTTTATCTATTTTATTTTTATTTTATAAGTAAGAAAATGCATTTTATGGAAAATGTCATCTGTGTGAATTTAATGTCTGTTCTATGCCAAAAATATGTAAGTTTATTTCTTTTATTTTAAAATAATGAACTAATATTGCAATATTTGAAATCTTTTATTTCTATTGTTCGTTCTCGTTCGTTTAATATCATGATGCTCTTGGTCTCCGCTCTGTCCTTTTCAGAATGGCTAAAAGGGGACAAAAAGAAACAAACTGTAGCAACAGAAATATAATACTCGTAAATATTTCCTTTAGTTGTTAAATGTCAAGCCGTTTTATGTTGGTTAACTGTGTGTGTGTGTGTGTGTGTGTGTGTTTGTGTGAGAGAGGACGGACAAATGAACAAATGGTCATACAGTTTATTGTAAAGAAAAGAATATGAAATATTATTTTTACTTGCATGTATTTACTTACACACATACTCACACCCGTACATAAATGTGTAAGAATGTATGTTAATGTGCATTTGTTTGTGTTCACTTAAACATGTTTGCCACTGTATTTGTTAATATACAAACAAATTCATTATAATTTATTTTCAATATTTTTTATAGAAATTGTTACCAATTCGTATGTTTTGTTATTGATTTTCATTAATGAAGAGATGGATGCTTTTGTTTGCTGAAACTTCAATGATATTTAGTTAACGACAGTGGAGCCAACTGTGGCTGGTATGCTTAAATAAAATTCTTGTTAGTCCTAACTTTAAGTTGCTGTTCTATCCTGTAGTCCTTGTTTGTTGTTTTTTTTACACTGAAATTTTTTTTGAAAATTTTTAGCGCGACTTCGAATAGCGCTGTAGGTAATAGGTACATATAAAAATGTTTTTTTTAACTGAATCTAAATTATTTTGACTTTTTAGGTCTTTTTTTAAATTTATTTTTAAAGTACGTGAAATATAATATTAAAATTTAATGAGGGGCGGCTACGCCCACTTTTTAAAGCACGAGATTATCTCATTGCAAAAGCCCAAAGTGTTAGGCACATTTGGTGGGCAGCGGTGAAGTAAAAGTAAATATAATATCAGGCTAGATTATGAAAGGCGTGGCCACGCCCACCTTACTAAGTGCAATATCGTCTAGTTTAGTGAGAATATTTAAAGTAGTGGCAAGTGAAATATAACTCTACAATTTAGTGGGACACAAGATTATGTTATTCCAAGAGCCCAACGTGTTTGCCAAGAGTCGTGGTAGTTGTATAAGTAAAAGCACATACAATATCACATTATATTTTAATGGATGCGCCCACGCCCACGTTTTCTAATGCAAGCTCGTGCAACTTTTAAAGCCCAAAATGTTTGTCAAGTTTCGTAAGAATCTGTAAGGTAAAAACACGTGATATCTACTAAAAAAAAATTGATAGGCGGGGCCCCGCCCACTTTTATAAACTCCAGATCGTATCACTTTTAGGGTTTAGGTTAGGTTACTGGATTAAGTAGAAGCACATGAAATTTAATGCAAAATTTTAAATGGGCGTGGTAGCACCCACTTTTTTAAATACAAGATTAAGTCATTCTAGGAGCCCAAAATGTTTGCCCACTTTCGTGAAAATTAAGTGAGTAGAATTATATAAAATACTACGCTTAATTTTAATGGGCGTAACCACATCCACTTTTCGAAAAGCAAGCTTGTGGAACTGTTAAAACTCGAAATGGTTGTCAAGTTTTGAAAAAATCTTTTAAGTTGAAGCAGGTAAAATATAATATTAAATTTTAACATGGGCTGCCCTGCCCACTTTTCTAACTTTTGTGGAAATTAAGTGAGTAGAAGTATGTATATATAATACTTGGCAAAATTTTAATGGGCGTCATACGACCACTTTTTGAACAGCAAGATTATGTAATTTTTACAGTTGCTAAAGCGGCCCACCCACCTGCAATATAATTGTGCCATTTTTCTTATTTTTCAATAATATCGCCAATGTGTATGCCAATGTGGAGGTGGCAAATATCAAAAGACTTTTGATTTTTATTGTACAATCAAGCCAATTGTGTAATGTGGTGGCAACATTGTTCAATGCTGTTTACTTTTTCACTGTTCGGAAAATTGGGCAATATTTTTTTTTTAATATTGTGCCATTTATTGCATAGTATAGGTCAAAACGAAAATAATATGTACAACAAAATATGCAATAATATTGTATAATGGATGGGTCGCTTAATACTTGCCAAGTTTCTTAAAAATCTATTAAGTAGAGTTGTATGAAATATGTTATATTTTAACGGGCGTAGCCACGCTTACGTTTTTTAATATTGCGCAAATTATTGAGTACTGTGAAGTAAAGTGACAATAATACTACCAATTAAGTACTCAATAATATTGGCTAGTCTACGTACAACTTTGAAATTTTTTAAATATTCATCTTAAGCCCATTTTGATTTGTCACTACTATTAGCAAATAGAAAACGGTTTCATTGAAAAAATTACTGTTGTAAATTCGTTATAATTAGACTCCCATGTAATACTATTTTTCCATAAAGATGCTGAAAGAAGTGATTTTATGAAAGCATAATTTTAGTACGTTTTATGGACCAAACAATTTGTAAAAACTTTAACATTTTTTTTTTGGTTCTATTAAGGAAAGTGATTTAATTTACGTGCTTAGGCATAAAAGTCTTATATTTTTGATTATGCGATTATTTTTAAGCTCCACTGTTTATGGCAGCCTGGCCTTGGGCCTTGGCAATTGTTCTAAGACTGACAGAATACTTATGTCCCTCTTTGTCTATCCCTCTCTATCTCTCTTTGTGCTAATATATGTATTCTTGGCCTAAACAAATGCTTCCTTTGTCTTTTTATTACAGTAAGTAAGCCTTTGTTTAAATTTCGTTTCTGTTACCAAACTTAAGCTGCTACTTAACCACACACACACACATTAAAATAAAGATATTTAAATTATATAATAGTAATAATAATAATAATAATTATAATAATAATGAAAGCAATAAAATAATGACAGTAGAATTAAATTGTAGTAGAGAGACACACAGAGAGAGAGAGAGAGACAGACTGTGACTGCTGGACAATTACTTCGCACGATTGTGTGGGTTAGTTGTCAGTGTGATGAAGATTATTTGGTTGCTGGGCTTTCTAGGCTTTTATGTTTCTGGTTTTGGAGTTTAACTAACGAACATTGACATAACATGACATGACTGTCATTGTACAAGCAACTTATTTTGCAAGTGCAGCAATAAAAACTATTGTTTGTTGTAAGTTTACTTTTTGCTACCTTGTATCCTCTTTTATTTTATGTTGACACACTACTTAAACTCTGTTGGCCAATGTAAAAGTTTTTATTTTATGATTTTGCTGGTCCTGTCTAGTGTAATACAAAAGCAAGCATTTGCGTTTAATGGGTTTATTTGAAGCGTAATCATAAATATTGAAACATCTTTTAGGATCGTAAAGTTCGATTTTCGTCAAAAATAAATTAATTTCAAAAATTATTTCAAAAAACATCGGCAAATTAAAATCAAAATAAAATCAAAAATAGTTTGACGTCATATTTTTTCAACACTAAGTGTTAAAGACTTCTTTAGAAAACTGGAGACAACTTAAAATCTAAGAAATTTATTATTCGACATATTGTCATAAGTTTATTTTAATTTAATTTATTTGCTGGAGGTCAATAAAATAAAATAAATAATATAAATTATTTGCTGGGATTTTGTTATAGTTTCTATATCTATTGCTTGTGTTTCGCTTGTGATTTTCAGAAATATTATTATTTGTGATTATTATTTGTGAATTCTCAAATAGTTTTTGAAAGTCTGTGCATAAGATAAGAGGTTTGTGACTGTTCAAAATGTGGTTAAAGTCTACTGATGATTTGGCTAAGCACCAATGAAATATATAGACAATGCTTGACCTCCAGCAAATAAATTAAATTAAAATACAACTTAAAATCTAAATAAAAGATAATACAAATACTTACATTCAAAGAAAATCCTTAGATATCCTTAGAGTAATTTCGTTTTTGACATCATCATAGAGTTTTCTAAAAAAAAACCAAAACAAAGAATTAAAATTAATGAAGTGAAGCATCGTTGAGCTTAATTTTTTATATAGAAATTTTAGTAAAAAAAATTTTTAATTTTTAATTCTCTGTCTCTTTTTCTGAATTCAACAGTAGATAATTGCATTCCAAATTAATAAATTTCAATTTGTTGCAATATAAGTTTTTTTCATTTCCAAACAAAAGCAGCCAAAAGAACAACATGTACTGAATCCACAAAATAAACATAAAAAAATAAGTCTTGTAGTTGCTTCGAAAACAACCTCTCCATCAACTTTAGAGCCACATTACAGGTCACGTAAGCACAAGCACAAGCACCACCACCAGCAGTAACAAAAGAGCTAAATGTTCAACACAACAGCAAAAATACACTAAAACAAACCTCAGTGAGAATATTCCCCAACAAAAGTAACAACACAGCACAGGAAACAAAACAACAGCATTTTCAGCAACTAGAAAGAAAAAGGCAATAAAAATGGACGAGAGGTTTTTTTATGTTAAACAAACGGTAAAACATGATTTTAATGGGGAAAGGAGCAGGGAATTCAGGTTTGGTCTTGCTGAGAAGTGGCGCTGAAGAGACAATTAAAAAAGGCACGTGATATGATCAGAAGGGAAGCGGAAGTGAACTGTGTTTTCATTTAACATTTCGAAATTACACATTACAAACAAACAAACAAACAAACAAACCAACAAACACACACACACACAACCCTAATAATTGCAGGAAATGAAAAGGGGATGCTTATTAGCAAAGGAAGCAACTTTTAACCAGTGAATTCAAATATGGCAAGAAAAAAAGTATAAAACAGCTTTTGTTTCGAGTTTCCATTAGCACATGCAGCTGTTGTACAACTGTAAAGTAACTGATATTAATTGCCAACTGTTGCTAATTAACTGATTTTCTTTCAGATGAAAGTGATTAACTTTTTGCCGAGACTTTTCAATTATTTAAAAAAAACATAAGATTAAATGTCTGTATCGCTTAATGAGAAGATGACTATTAATCGATAATAATTTTTTTCTACAGCCACAAATTTTTAGCAATAAATAACAAAATATTAAGGCTGCTTTCAGCTCTAAAAAATTTTTTTTAATCCTTAATTAAATTATAACAAAAAGCCAAAAATATATAATAGCTTTCCTTTAATATTTATATATTTTTTTCACAGCAGTTGGCCTCAACACTCCCTTGTCCCATTTCCAAAAATCACTCATCACGAATTTTATAAAATATATACATTTGTTTTTTAAAGCTAATTATCACAAGATGAAGAATATAATACTGAACGATTTTTTGTTTGTTACTTGTCTACATTCTCGCAAAAGGGCTCTAAACTGGAATAATTTATAAATAAATTCAGTAAAGTGCGACTTTGTTTCGCACACGAAGGATTCCTTACTGCGCTTGATTCTTTTTTTGCGATTTTTCCGGCTTTTTTCGGTTTTTTCGTATTGATGCTTTTTTAGTTTTAGTGTTTTTTTTTGGTTTTGTCGATTTTATTCGGTATTCGGCGATTTTTTTTTCCTTTTTTTACAGTTAATATTTTTGTTTTAGTAATTTTCTTTTAGGTCAGGCGTTTTTTTTTTTGTGCTTGGCGATTTTTTCTTTTTTACAGTACAAATTTTTAGTTTTAGTTTTGGCAATTTTTGTTATTAGGTTTAGGCGATTTTTTAGGTTCTGGCGATTTTTTGACGCTTTTTTATTTTATCGTTTTTATTTTTTGGCGATTTTTTTGTTTTTTTTTACAGTACATATTTTTTATATGTATTAGTGATTTTTTTTAGTTATGGCAGTTTATCGAGTTTCGGCGATTTTTTTTTTTTGCTTTTTTGTGGTTTTTAGTATTGATGCTTTTTTAAGTTTTAGTATTTATTTCCGTTTTTTAATTTTATTCGGGATACGGCGATTTTTTTTTTACAGTAAATAGTTTTTGTTTTAGTAATATTTTTTGGGTTTTTGGCGATTTTTTTAAGTATAAATTTTTAGTTTGAGTGCTTCTTTTAGGTTTTTTACGATTTTTTGACGATTTTTTTGTTTTTTTTTTGCGATTTTTTCGGGTTTTTGAAATTTTTTTTACAGTACATGTTCATTTTTAGTTTTAGCGATTTTTTAATTCTGGCGCCTTTTTCGTTTTGGCGATTTTTTGGCTTTCGGTAATTTTTTTGTTTTTTTTACAGCAAATATTTTAAGTTATAGAAATTTTTTTTTGTTCTGGCGCTTCTTTTTGTTTGGTGTTTTTTCTTTTCTGTTTTTACAGTTCTTAGTTTTACCGACTGTTGTTGGCGCTTCTTTTCGGTACTGGAGGTCTTTTAGTACTGAGCTTTTTTTGCCGTTTTTTCGTTTCGGCGATTTTTTTTAGTTTTGGCGATTTTCTAGTTCTGGCATTTTTTCGGGTTTCGGCGACTTTGTTTTCTATTTTGCAGTAGATATGTTTAGTTTTAGCGATTATTTTAGTTTTTGCACTTTTTATCGTTTTGTCGCTTTTTTTGGTTTTGGCGATTTTTTTCGGTTTTGGTGATTTTATAGCTTTTTGTCAACCTTTTTACTTTGAATGATTTTTTTTGCAAATTTATTTTAGGTGATATTTTTCATTTAAGCGTATTTTTTTTAATTTAGGCAATTTTTCGTTTGGACATTTTTTTATCCGACTGCCAAGAAAGGTTATTTATTTATGTTTTTCGCGCATTTCTTGTAGGTATATTTTCACATTTTTTTATTACCTAGTATCTTCCCAGCGCAGATTTTGATGAAATTTTCAAAACTTAGGATCAAGTGAAGGGATGCTGGAGGGCGATTTCTGCTTCTGCCAAACTATCCAACAGAATTTTCAGAAACTTGAAACAAAGGCACACAGGCCCAACAAGATTTCCTGTTTTCACAATTTTTTACTATTTTGATGAATGTTTTAATTTAACGGATTTTGGCATAAATGATTATTTTTATGCATGAAGAAGGAAGGCGTTTTTGAAGCGATTGCAAGGAGCAATTAAACTTTGAAAAATTGGACAGCGGTACGGCACACTATAGTCACGAATGCTACTCGCACGTTGACGAATTTGTTAAACATAGTAAATGGTATGTTTCATTATTACTTTTACTTTATATAAACACTGTTAGACAAAAATGTATTCAGAGTTGCCCGCTCAGTAAGGAATAAAATAAAAATCCAATATAAAGTTACTCCGTGGCGCCTTCTCTGGTAATAACATGTTTTTCACAAGCACTTAAATAAATTGCTTAAGCATTATTGTTTTTTTTAGCAACTAAAGCTTTTTTCACGCAAACTGTTATTTAGTTATTCTATTTTTTGCAGTTTATTAAAATAATGCTAATTTTTCTAATAGTCTGTATTAATAAATTAAAAAAAAAATAATGCATTTCATTGAACCTTGTTACACATGTATATGTTTTTGTTATAAAAAAAAAGTGTTATAATATTAACATGATGACTTTTTTATTAAAAAAATTTACGCAGTTTTAACAAAAACATAAAACTAATGTTATTTGTAGATTATATAATAATTTTTTTCTTTTTTTTATAATTTATTTTTGAATTATCGTTCCATTAGTTTTTTGTTTTGCTGTTACTTCTTTCTACTTATAGGGTGTCCCTGTGGCTAAGTGGTAGCAATGCTAGCCTCTCAGTCCAGAGGTCGTGCGTCCGATTCCAACCATAGACCCAAGGTGTTTTCCACAGACAAGCTAATCGCTTCGTGGGTTGTGTTTGTTTGTTAAAAAAAATATAAAAAAGTTACTTTATGTGAATGTGTGTGGAGACACGTACAAGCAAAGAAAAATTATATATTTACATATGTATAACAAATGGTTGCAATATATGTGGCAATAATTATATGATTGCTAACAATATAAAATTTTGATGCATTGAAAAATTGTCTCACTTTAGAAACGACACCAAATAAACAATTGATCCCGAATCAACAGTTTCAAATTACTCTAAAATGTTTAATTTTTTGCAACTTTGTTGCATCTTTAATTTTTAATTTGAGTCTCGTCTTTGAATGTACTATGTATATATCGTTAATATATATATTTGCATTTTTCGATACATTAGATGTTCTTTCATCCAAATATAAAAAAATCGATTTTAAAAAAATGAGTTAGGTCGTTTCTATTTTAAGGTAACGATGTGTAAGTCAATGTGTTTCCAGATGTAAACTTTTATTTGGTATGTACTCGTATGTATGTCTTAGACAATTTTTATTATTTACATATTTACATGTGTTCAAACATTATAATTCTTTTTAAGTTTGTGTTATTACTTCTTTAATCTAACATGCAATAACAGTTTATTTATTACTTTATCATATAGAGTGTCTTGGGTACGCTTTTATTTACTTACATACAATTGTATGTGTGTGTGCATGTAATCCCTAGTAATTATGTAAAAGTATGTGTAAATAAATACGTGACTTTAACTGGTCTGCTGCTATAGAAAATATGTAAAAAAAAGCTTAAGCAAATATAACAAAAACTTTTTATATAAATAAATAAAATAAATGTGCTTATGCAAAATAAATATAAATGAAAAACAACAACAATAGTAACAGTGATAATCCTTGACTTTAACACAAAAACATAATTTATGTTTTTGATTTCCCTTGGAAACATTTTAAGGTTAGCTTGTATATCTCGCTCTCTCTCTCTCTCTCTCTCTCGTGCAAGGGAAAGTTGTGCTTTTTGCATTATCTTCCAGCTACGAGTAAATACAATGTATTTCAAAATGTATTGGTAAATGTTGGTATTTCACAGCTTTTGAATGCGTGTTTGTATTAGATCAAATTTGTGCGTATGTGTGTGTGTACTTTGCTTATGTGTTTATGTGTTATTTTTGTCGAGTAAAACATAAATGACAACAACGAGGATAACGGCGATGCGTCGCGACGGCAAGCAGGCTTTAACAAAGAACATAATGAGTAAGTCGGTCGTGTCATTGTTGTTATCTGCTAATTTTCTTTTTTTTTACTTTTTTTGAAACGTGTGATAATTTTCACTGCAGCACAATACAGAAACATTTTCACACATTCAGCACACTTAATCATATACATACATATGTATGTCTGTATGTATGTCTCTATGTATGTCTGTGTGCATGTACTGTATACAAACTTAATCAGTGTCACTGCATTGGCAAAAGTGTGTCTCTGGAAATTTTTAAATTTTCAAGAGCACCCAGTCAGTCAGTCAACTAATTTTACAAACAATGTCTTCTTACATTGCGAATTTTGTTTACACTTTCCTTTTTCGCACGGGCACATTCGTACACACACACTCGCACTCACACACACCGAACAACACATAACCATTTCCTATTTGCTTTTTTCTTTATTGTTGCTTAATAACGCCAGCACTTTAATTAACTTTTAGTTTGTTTGTTGCACGCTGGTGCATGCGAGGGGCAAGATTAAAAGGCGTTGTATTGTATTTTAAAAATAGCTTGACACACAAATAAAAATTCACAAGTTTTATGTGTGTGTTATTTTTAGTTACCACTTTAAGAAGCACCACTGGGTCGTTGCACAGAGGGGCCGCGGGCGGAAATTTCACATATTAATTAAAAAAAAAGTTCAAGTAGCGTGAAAACTGAAAAAAAATGATTAAAGCAGAAAATAACTGTCAAATAGTTTTGTAATTACGCTTTAAAACTCAACATTTTGAGAGATAATTCCGCCAAAAAAAAACCGACTTGAGTGCAAAGATTTGAGAAAAGATTTTGGAAAAAAAATTTGGAGCTCATTATTTACCATAGAAAATAATCGACCTTCGAAAACAGCTACATAGTTGTTCCGTTTTGCTAGTGTTGGTGAGAATATTTAAAAATTAACTTTGGTGTTATTTGTTCATTAATAATTATTACACAGCGATACTAGATGAGCCCGGCAAACGTTGTCTTACCCTCAATAAATTTTTTTAACTACAAATTACTCCATACAGTAGTCACTTGTTGGTTAAAAAACAAAACGAAAACCTACCCGGTATTGACCCGAATCTGTGTTGAAAATTTCAGCTTCACAGGTCTTATAGTTCCACAAATCATGCGTTAATAACAAACACACACTGCGATTTTATATATATAGAAGATATATAATCTAGCGCCTTAAAATATGCAACATACTTGAATTTTTGTAATACAAAATGTCAAACAATGTGTCACGCACCGGCGCCATCTACTTAAAATGAAACAAAATGAAACGTACTTATTTTCGTGAAGTATACTCACACACCACGTACTTGCGCCGTTGTAGTACATGCTATGTATCAGAGATGGTGCTGTATGTGAAAAATGATTTTCCCTGTTTTCCTGCTTTTCTCTTGAAATTTTCCATGTATTTTTTTTTTGCTATAAACCTCACGGAGCCCGATACCTTTCCAACGAATGCAAAAACGTGGAAATCGGTTCGTGCGTTATGGAGTTATAGCGTCAGGAAGGAAAACCCGACTTATTTTTATATATTAGATATATATTTAGGTGTATTTATTTTGACTTTGAAAATCTGAAGGAAAATTACTGTTTCCATATCAAGCAAAATTTCAAACAATTTCAATAGAAATTAAATTAAATTTTGAAATGTCTATTAATATGGAATGTGGTAATTTGCCGATGGGTAAAATTAGTGTTTATCACATTTCACGTTTTTCCTGAGCCAAAAAGCTCTTCGTGCAAAGAAAACTTATAAAGCCAATAAAATATAAAACATCAATGAAATCTAAGATTTACAAAACTTATGGCTTAGTACTTTAAGTTTAATCCCCAACAACGCATACGAGTACATATGTTTCTAGTTTATTAGTATTTCGTATTTGTTTAAAATCCATTTTTAATATGTTACAGAATCCTCATTTTTTAACTACTCATGTACATGCATATGTGGTGGCCTTATTTAATAAAGTGTTTCAAAGGAGGTCTTATTTTATTACTTTTTTTTTACATAACTCGCTTTTCGTTCTCGTTTTATTTCTTGGCAGGCAGCGTGTGCATGTGTTGTAAACACCAGATGCAATATTTATATTGTCAATCGTTGTTTGCATGCAAATTTTATGCAAAAGATAAGCAAAGAAAAATATTAATAAATTTTTGCTATATTTTCATACACTGCACAACACACCACCAAGAAATACGAATACAAGCTCATCAAATACGCAATGGTGTTGTGCCCCTTAGAATTTGTGGTGCACCCACAATTTTGCCAATACCATTACATGACACAACAATCACCACGACCTTCAAAGAGGCAACAACCAGAGATCATCATTCATGAACAGCGAATGTCTGCGGGTGATATCGTTTCTTATTTTTCTTTTCTTTTTTCTTTTTTTTGTAGTTTATAATTCCTTTTAACCCTTATAAGAGTGCGAAGACACTCCAGTTACTTATTTCTGTGACAATAAGGAAAAAGGGCTTAACCCATTATGACTCGACATCGTGAAATTTACAAGATTTCAAGAGCTCGTAGCATAAGTAAGAAAATTTCTTCTAAGATTTTTTTAAAATTTTAAATTTTTGTGGCAAAAATGGCTAAAGAAGGATATTCCATTCGTACTGAAAATATGTATTTTTTGGAAAGTTTAAAAAATAAATTTTATACTACACCTCGGAAAAACCAAGATGTGCCAAGGAACCTTTCACACAAAGTGTGTTCCTGCAAAATAACTGGCGATACTACCCTTTCACTCTGTAGACAGCAAATTTTTTTAGATTTGCCTTTATTCAAGGGTTAAGGATAAAGTTTACACACACCCTATTGCGTATATGTATGTGCGTACATAAATGCATCTTTAAAAAAAAAGGAAACAAAGGAAATGTGTGCATAAAAATTATAACGTAAAAACAGTGCTTAAATTTGTTTTATATTAAAACGATTAAAAGGGGATTTACTGCAAGAAAAACTAAAGCGAGAGAGACTCATAACAAACTAAAGACAGAGACACATTAGATAAAATACAAAAATAATTATTATTGCTTGGGAAGCAATGAGAGTCTTCTTGATATCGTCAGCTGAAATGCAAACCCAAAAAAAGAAAAAAACAAAATCGCACTTTTAATTAATTATTGGGTTTCACATTGAAACACATGTCACCAAAAATTTTCAAACCTTTAACAATAACAATCAGCAAAATTAAAAATTAAAATTATAAAACTTTATTTACTGCAGTCACTCAGCTATAAAATTTAAACAAGTAGTAATTAAAAAAAAATCAAACACCCGCCTGCGACCAACTTTGAACCGTTAAATATACTAAATGGTCGTTCGAAATGAAAAATCATAAGAGAAACCTAAAGATGGTTTTAAAATACCTGTTCGAAGACTTTTTATGGTTTTCGTATTTACAAAATGGCGTCTGCTGGCCAAAATATTGAGTTTTGACTACTGATATGACAGGGATAAACACAATATTCTTTTTTGTGTCGCGCAGTCGGGTAAAAAGTGTAGTTTCGTGCTTCTGCATTTCAGCTAACGATATATAAAAGTGAATGTTTGTCTGTTTGATTGAATACTATGGACTCCTAAACCAGCAAAACCATCTTGCTGAAACTTTCACAGTTTATTACTGACAGAACTATTTCGCCGTAGGCGTTGGCTGAAGTAGTTAGCACGTTGACTACGAAAAACGAAGGTCCTGGGTTCGAGCCCGGTATCAGACAGTCATCAAATAACAATACCACGCATTTTCCTGATGTACATTAGTGTCCCTTTGTATCAGTTGTTGTAGGAAAGTTCACGTGATGAAGGCATACGATAGTCACTGGTCACTGAATTATACCGACTTCAGCAGATACTAATCCTAACGTAACATCAGAGCGCCCTCCTACGTTGTGTAGCAGAATCATAGGCGAAGTAAAATAACCAATAAAATGGCTATTAATCACAGCTTCAAAAATTTAATACGCCTCATTTAACACCAGAGGCGCTGCAACACTGCCAAAAGTGGCCAAAATCAATTTTATGCAGTTTTTGTCAATATATATTTGATAATAAAATTGTTTTTATAGAACACCTTTTTTAATAGAAATTCTTATACAATAATCGTATAAAAATTTAGCAGAAAATCGCCAAAAGTAGAAATAAAATTGCCAAAAATTATTACGATGTATCTTATGTTTGATCTGGGCCTTAGCAACAAGATTAATTGGCTTAAGATGAATTCCTAGTACAAGATTATCCAGCAAAAATCAATACATTCCAGTATTTGTTCGCCTAATCTTCTTTTACATACAAACTTCATATATAATCTTATAATATTCAAACTCCTTTTGCTAAGAATTCTTATATCTGCCACAGCTTAACAGTTGACAAATTTTTATATTTTTCTTGGCTAAAAAATGCCACAATAAATAGAATTTTACATTTTCTTTATTAGCAGTTTTATTTAATTCATTGAAATTGCTGGGATTTTAATTAAATGCTTGTATGCATATTAAAACTTCATTTGAAAGACATTTCGTAATTATTTTTAATAATAGAGCATTTAATATTGTGATAAAGTGTATTAAAACAAGGTAATTGAGAATATAAATTCCTCATAATTCTGCTCTTTAAGTGTTTTTTTTTGGTGAGTTTTTAAATAGAATTGGTAGTGTAGTAGATACATCATAATTAAGCAACTAGAGCCAGCTCGTGGGACCATAGAAAAGTAAACAGTTGTTAACTGAACTTTAATTTTTTTCTTCCAAATTTGGCCTGATTTGGAGGGCGTATTTAAATTTTAAATACGAGATATTGGTGCTAAATTTCAAAAGTTAATTTAGCAATATTTTTAAGTCTAGTACAAAAAAGTCTAACAGTGGGAAGGCTGCATACATTTTTGTGCAAAAACTATAAGGGGTCATCCTATATCATTAATAGTTGGCACCGATTATTATTTTGACTAATTTAGGAAAAGAATCCAAAAAAAATTTTCTAAAAAAACCCCTAAATACAAACATAATATTTAAACATTTTTGCACAAAGCTGAATCATTAGATTTTTCAAAATTGAGTAGTGGGAAAATGGGGTTTCGGCACCAAAGCGCATATGTTAGTAGCAGCCGAAGTCGAACAACGCCAACCATGATAAAGAGGAAAATATGTTTATATTATACAAAATAGCATTCACTTAGTTCCGTGGGACTTTTTTATCTCTCGATAGAGGGCATAAGGAATCAATTATGATTAAGAATGAATGCTACGCTTTTTTTCTACATTACTCTTTTCTTTAGCAATATTTTTAAGTCTAGTACAAAAAAGTCTAACAGTGGGAAGGCTGCATACATTTTTGTGCAAAAACTATAAGGGGTCATCCTATATCATTAATAGTTGGCACCGATTATTATTTTGACTAATTTAGGAAAAGAATCCAAAAAAAATTTTCTAAAAAAACCCCTAAATACAAACATAATATTTAAACATTTTTGCACAAAGCTGAATCATTAGATTTTTCAAAATTGAGTAGTGGGAAAATGGGGTTTCGGCACCAAAGCGCATATGTTAGTAGCAGCCGAAGTCGAACAACGCCAACCATGATAAAGAGGAAAATATGTTTATATTATACAAAATAGCATTCACTTAGTTCCGTGGGACTTTTTTATCTCTCGATAGAGGGCATAAGGAATCAATTATGATTAAGAATAAATGCTACGCTTTTTTTCTACATTACTCTTTTCTTTAGCTCTGTGCTATTAGCAAACAAAAAAAATTACGTACAACATATTACATGAAAAATTTTAAAACTGATTTACATTCAGGGCAATCATGAATAAAATTCCACGAGAAATTTTTCCCTTTTTGCAAAATAGTACCAAATTATTATTTTACTTATTAAGTGAAATATTTCTTTGTTTTTTTTTTGAAAATACATTGAAATTGATTATTGAGAGGTTAGCTGGATCCTTTGCGCATTTCACTGTTGCTAATGCAGATCATCAGGGAACCTTTACCTAAAAATTTCTTAAAATATATAGAGTCATTATTTTAAGCTTTCATTGAAACAAATGAGAAGTTCAACAAACATCAAAGTTGAATTAACAACTCAATAATCAACATGTTTTATATTTTCTTAGTTTACCATAGCTACATTGGCTGACTTTTTTTAAGCTCGAACTGTAATTGTTAGAAGTATGTAAACATAATAAATGTAAATAGCAAGAATGTCGCCAAAAATGCATTATATAAAATTCTCTTCTATAGCACTGCAGTTAGCAAATAGAAAAAGTTTCGTGCAACAAAATTCATGAAATTTCATTGAAAAATGCTTCATGTAAATTAGCTAATGATTGGCAGGCTTCATTCTGAATTTTTTCATGAAAGTAGTTACATGAAATTTTTTATTTGTCTATAGGAGGCCTGGACAAGCAAATCAGATCAAAGAAGTTGCCAAAAAATGCCTCATAATTTTTTTATATATGATTCTTTTCTATAGCGTTGCAATTAGCAAATAGAAAAAAAATGCATGATGTAAATTACATATTAGAAATAAGCTGGATGCATTTTTTTTAATTCGCGAAAAGAAACCATGAAGAAACAAATTAGATCAGCAATGTTTGCCCAAAATGCTTCAAGGATTCATGCTACGACCTTTTCTCTAAACCACTCTCTTCTCTAGTGTTGCCATTACTACAACGCAAAAATCTTTAGACAAAAACTTTCATGAAATTTTGTGCAAAAGTTCATAGTGTAAATTTAGTACTACAAAAAACATCAAAGGCTTTATTCGGAAAAAAATAATTTAGGTTTACAAAACGTGTAACAAACAAATTTCCATACAAAATTTGTTTTGTAAACATTTTGATAACCAACACTATTTTTGCTGAATAAGGCAGGAAATGTTTTCACTAACTTCGCTACCAGCCAGCAGTAATTTTCTTTTAAATAATCTTTAATCTGTAAAACTTTTAATAACCCTACAAACAGTCGGACTAGATAATATGCTTAATTATAATTTCCCTTTAGTAGGACTGAGACACTCAGTTAACTAGAATGTGAAGAAAATTTTACAGCATATAAGTGTAAACACTAAAAGCTTTAAGCCTGTCGCAGAAACACAAATAATCAAGGCAGCAACTTTTTGTTTAACTTTGCTTAATTTAATAAATAAATAAATAAATAAATGAAATGAACTCAGACAAATTTTACACACCACTACATGCCAATGAATGAATACCCACGAATGGACCGTGAACATCAATAAGTGAAATTTAAATTCAATTAAAATGTAATTAACAGTCGTTATCGGTTTTACTGTTGTTCCTCGTGGCAACAAAATTCTGCAAACAAACTAAACACGTTTAGTTTTTGTATACAAATAAAAATAATAATAAGAATGATACAAAAATAATTGAATTAAATTACAAATAAATCACTCACACACACATACACATGCATGCAGGCGAAAATGGCTTAATGTTTACTTCAGCGTATGAGTGTGCGTGTGTGTGCTTCAGTTAATCAAGTGCACTCTGGCATATGAGTATTACAATCAAAATTTAATATTAATCATACGTAAACAAACACACAAACACACTCGCTCTCGCCCACACAAACATTCACTCATACACTCATTCGCTCTTTTGTTGATGAAACACATGTTTGCACGAGTATGAGAGTAAGCGTTATTTTTTTTTTCTAAACTCAGATGAGTGCGTTTAACGGTAACAAAAATGCTTTGAATTACAACAACAATAACAGCGACATTAACAAGCAAATGTAAACAAACAAAGAATTTATTTGCATTAAGCAAAAGAATTATTCAAATAGAATTCAATTTTCAAAGGAAACTCGTTTGAAAATAAAATATACAAAAGTATGATTGAAATGATGATGATGATGATGGCAAATTGAATGGTTTTTGTAATGTTTTGTTGTAAGTTTATTATAAAAATTTTATATATGTACATAAGCAAGAGGAAGGAACTTTTTGAGTTCTTTATGAAAAATTATACACAAAACGAATAAAAATTTCAATAGTCATGGGCAGGTAGAAAAGCAAAATCACTAGGAAAATTTTAGTTTCCGCTGGCGGTAGATTATAAATTGTAAGGAAATATGAAGAATGAAAACGTAAAGTATATAAATACAAAAAAAATTTGCATAAAGTGTTCAACACATACATTTGTATGTTAATATAATTTTATTCTGCATTTTAAGAGGCCAAAGCAATATTTGTTTTAAGAAACCACTCACATTAAACAATTTTAATTTTCTTAACGAATTTCTCATAAGGGAATGCTTTAAAACGACATCATGGTATTGGTGGCAGGGTATTTCTGAATTAATAACTTAAGCAAATTTTTATTTTAAGTTTAATATTTTATTAACTGTTACGTGTACTGTAGAATCAAACTTTAAAATGATTGAATATTTAGAAATTTGACTTTTTGTTAAAGAAATGAACTGAGTAATTTAATTCAAGGTAGATTTAGAACTTGAAGATATGCTGAAATTAAGGAAGAAGACGCTTATCAAATGAGCGATCAAGTGAGTTAGAAGACACACACACAGAACTAAGGGCATAACTGGAAGAGGATTAGCATGGTTTTAATATCGAAGTCTTTCCTTATAAAAACTACACCGCACTGCAAAACTATGTTTAAGTTATAGGTAAATCTAACCAATTTTTATTGGTTAAACTAACTAATTGTTATAGTAAAAATTCTGCGATTGAGATACATGGAAATCTAAACGGTTTTGACGATTTAAAGAGCATCAGCCAATGAAAATTAAAAAAAAAACTTTATCTTCCTTCCCAATCCAAACAAATCTCATACGAATTGTTTTCAATAAGATGACACTATCCTGCTTCTCCCGCCTCATATCCAAGTAACCGTCTATTTGATACTTTAATATTAAAATTTATCATATTCAAGAATGTCTTAATAATTTTGCAAGTTTTTTAACTGCAGGAGTAAAAATAAATTTTGTAAACAATTTCGTTTCTGAACATTTCAAATTTGTATGAAAAATAACGAAAATTCTTTTGAAAAAAAAAAATATTTTTTCACAATATCCAAAGAAAACTTTCTATTTAGAGTTTAAATTGAAAACAGAAACAAAATTTTCATATTTCATGGTTGTTTTAAATATAAATTTTCAGGTTAAAATTTTCTTTCGATATCGTGAAACAGGCCATTATTACAACGTCTTCATATTTAGCAAGAAATGGGACTGATGCAAAATGCATCACATGATTTTATACAAGGCTTTTTAAGTAACATCTGCCTGATTTTTCTTACTCAATCATGCATTAGACTGTACGATTTTAGAATTATATACATTATGTTTTTTAGCTTTCAAATATATTTAAACCCTTTTTTGTGCCTCCCAATATCAATTTTGCAACTGTTTGCTTTTATGAACGTGCTGCTTACTAATATGCTGCACTGCAGCATATGCATAACAGGTCTGCTACTTTTAATGCATTTTGTGGTTTTAATTAAAAGTAATAGTTCACAGTACATAATCCTATTTTAATTGTGGTTATCTCAGCAAATTGCTGCAGCCTTGAACTGTACAAAGCTTTTTCAATTCTTTCGATATGATTGTGAATATTTAAAATAATTTGCTACAAATTGTTTAATTCATTAAATGGCTAAAAATGTTTTGATTTGGTTATTAATAGAATTTTAATAAAAAATAAATAATGGAGTTCAACTGTTAAAATTTAAGCTTTCAGAATATTTAAATATTCTAACAGAAACAACAACAATGAAACAGCAAATTGTAGAATTAATAAAATCAGGAAAATTTACTGCAACAAATTATATTTAATGGGTTAGATTCAAAGCAAATTGATATTTTTTATCGCTTCAGCTTTTAATACTATTTCTCTATTAGTCTTGCATAAAAATTATTAAACCTTTCCTTTGCCATTTTTCACTCTACAAAATAATATATATCTCCCATTTTATTAAAATTTGTTTGTCCCCGCTTGTAGAAAAATCAGTTTCGATTTTCTTTCCCAAAAACAATAGAGCAAATTCAAATCAAAACGCGGCTTTGTGCTTTGTTTTAGAAGCATGTCTGCAATTTGTTTGTCCTTCGTGACTTTTCTTTTTAATCACCCTTATCGTGAAAAATAAATCTCCCATGAAATTTTTTCCAGCAATCAGTCCCAGTGAATGTAAAAAAGGGAAAAAGATTTATAAAGCTTAAAAATTAATTGAAAAATCAAACAAATTTAAGTTTAATAAGAAATACATAAATTTTCGGTTCCAAGTGAAAATTTTTTAGCTGTAAAGTTATGTTTTTAAAAAAGTAGAGAAAAATTAAAACTAGACGAAGAACCGTATGCAAAATATCAGCAAAAGGCAAGGAAAAGGGTAAGGGAATTACTCTTAAGACAACTTATTTTATTTATTTATTTTTTGGCTTTAATTTACAGGAGCTGTAAGCAAAGCACAATGTTCTAAAGTGAGGTAACGAATGACAAAAATTTTAACTAATGATATTGTAAGACACAAAGCATAAAATTCTTGTTTTTTAGAAGACTGTTAGGTGTCCACAATCTACTGTTCTATACATATTTTAAAATTTTAAGATTATAAAGTTCGTAGTTTAATTTTTTGTCTTCCTTTTCAAATGATGTCAAATGAAAGCAAATAAAATCAATTCCCGTTGAATTTTAAAAATCAAATAAAATAATGCATGAAAGAGAACAAATTAATGCTAAAGCATTTAATAAAATAAATTAATAATTCTGTCAATTTCTGTAATTCATGGTTAATTGTGTTCGCAAAATGTTTACATTTGTTTTCCCTCTTGTGTACTATTGACTATTTCCATTTGCTTGTCGTTGTAATAATTAAAAATGGGGGGGGGGGGAATAATTATTATTTATTTTGAAATTATTATGTAAAGTTGTCAAGTGTGATATGAAATGTTGTGTTATGAAATTTAATGCAGCAATGATTTATTTTAATTTTTTTTTTATGATGGACAAATGCAAACAATTGATTAAAAAAACATGATTTGCTTTGATGGACAACAAATAAATAAATAAATAAATTAGTAAAATATTAATCCAATAAGGTGTGATTTGTTGCTTTAAACTGTTTGTATAATAATTCTGCCAAACCGACTTCAATGCAAAGATCTGACAGAACATTTTCGAAAAAAATGTATGGGATCAGACTGAAAATAAACTCTTTCAAAAAAAAAATAAAAAAAAATTTTAATTTGCTTGTTAAGAAGAAGTACGTGGAATATAAAATCAAATTTTAAAGGGCGTGCCTCCGCCCATTTTTTTTTAATAAAAGATTGTGTGTTTTTCAGAGCTCAGGGTGTGTGTTAAGTTTTGTAAAAATCGGTAAAGTAGAACCATTTAAAATACAATATAAAATTTAAATGGGCGTGACTCCACCCATTTTTTTTAAATGAAATATTGTGTCCATTTTAGAGTTCTATGTGTGTGGTAAGTTAGTAAGTAAGCAAAAATCGGTTGAGTAGAGCCACGTGAAATATAATACATTTTAATGGACGTGGCCCCGCCTATTTTTTAACCTTTACAATTGTGTAATTACAAGAACCAAAAGTGTTTGCTAAATCATAAAAAAATAAAAAAATTGGGGCGTGTCCCAGACCACTTATTTTTGCAATGGGACCAATTGGAAGCTGTACCCTTTCAGTCTAAACCAAGAATTTTTAAGAGTTTAGAAGTAACAATGTGAAAAAAAAGTACAGGCGAATTGATAACCTCCTCCTTTTTCTGAAGTCCAATATCAATTCGTTTCCCTTTGGGCGCGAATTGAGGCACTTACGGCCTGCCCCACGATGTCACTAGAAATTGTTCTATCGAATACTTATATTGAAAACAACAACAAATTTTCTAATGTTATTATTGTTTGCAATACAAGTTGTCGATCGAACGATTTCGAGTGACATCGTGGTACAGGCCGTTAATAGCGAATGAAATTTTAAAATATTGATTCTTCATTCTGAAGAATGTTAAATTAACATGAATTAAAATTATTTCAAAAGTAAAAAATTTTCTTTGAAGATTATCTACTGTAAATCATGTTGAATTAACATGTGTAATATATGAAGCGGAATCATTGCTGAAAAGTGTTAAATTAACTTTATTTTCATAGATTTTAATATAAAAGTGTTTAAGTGTTTATTTTTGGCGTTTGCAAAACGTTTCAAACTTTATAGCTGCATGTTAACACTTAAAATGCAATGAATAATAAAAATCCATAAAACCCTCTGAATTAACTTGAAAAAGTTTTGGGATAAATAACGTCTGGGTTGCTGCGTCGCCTGTTTGATGCTGGAAGAAACAAACAAAATCCACTAAACTGTTTTTAAAAATTTTTAGATAAAAATAAGAGTCGTCATACTCCTATAAAATATTTACGTGCAAATGCAAAAGATAAATTTTATAAAATGCTTAAATGATTGCCTTGTGGCAGCAAAATGATGAGACGCTGAGTTAAGTGTTTCAGCAATAAAAATCTAATATGTCTGAAAAGAAGTATTCCTCAAACAAATACTCGTAATTGACTTTTAAACGTTAAGAGTATTAGAGTAATTAAAATCTAATTATTAAGTTTAATATGCTGCCTGCAAAGGCATTATGAGCATCATTAAGTTGTTTCACAGCGTGAATATTTATTTAAGAAACAGCTAAATGTTTGATTTATATTTGCCAAATGAAATTTATAACAATTATTTACGCTTAAGTGACTAAAAATTTGTGCTGAAAGTGAAGAAACAGCAAGAGAGTGATGGCAAGAGAAATGGAAGGTAAGAAAAAACAAACACGCACACCCTCATCTGCACACTCATATCCGCATAAATTGAAGGGTAAGATTCCTTTTATGCTAAATTTGGTACACTTTTGATTAATTGGAACTCATCAATGACGGTTAAGGTAAAGCACAGTGGTGTCAAATTTCTACTTCAATGTCAACAAGAAACACTGAATGCAGAGTCCTTGATATGTTTCAAACATCGCTTGGAAACACTTTTGTTCTAGGCAAGTGAAATCGCATACTAAGCTTTGTTGGGTACAAGCTAATTAACAGAAATATTTAGCAAACCTTAGTTTAAAAATTTCTCTCATTTAATTTTAAATGCATAAAACTTTTCTTTATGAAATTGATATTTTTCTTAAAAAAAACACTTCTATTGAAATTGAAAAAATATATATATATTTGGTAATAACTTTTAAAGGGTTAAGTATGCCAAACACTTGAAAAATAATACACTGGCTTTTGCTCATGCAAACACACACACACACACTCACTCAATTACAATAAAACGAACAGAGTGAGGTCGTGCCGCAAACTTTATGGACAAATTGCAATCAAAAAAGTTTTGCTACACTTTCGTTTTTATTATGTTTCTGTTAGTTGTTATTGTGGGTGGCTTGGCTTTTTTTCTTTTTTCTTTTAATTCTCGTTTTGTTCCGATCATTCTGTGCTTTTAATTGCCCTCACACACACACACTCATACACTCTCACACCCACTCGCAATCACAAGCTATTGAACTTAGTAAAAGTTATAAAAAAATTAAACAAATTTTTTTTTATAAGCTTGAAGCCAAACAACAATTCATTTCAAATTAAAACAAAAAATAACTGTTCCAACTAAAAGTTGGTGTTGAGAAAGTATGTATTTTTTGTGCAATTTTCTAAACAACTTTCAAATGATACGTTTCCTTGAAAAGGATGAGTGTTTGTACGAGTATGTACGAGTATTTACAAAGACAAACAATAAATTTTAGTTTATCAGTTGTGTTTTAATAAAACTTTCTCTAAATGCAAATTTTGTTTTGGGAAAATAGCAAATACGAGGGTGGTGTCAAAAATTTTCATAAAATAAATTCAACTCTGATGCTTTATTCACTCGTATTATTGCACATCTATTTATTCAATTTTTTATTAAGAAATTATTCAAATAAAATTATTCGAATATTTTTATTATTTATTTTATATATTTAAATTATTCAAATTGAATTATTGAAATTTAATTATTCCACTAAAATTATTCGATTAATTTAATCGAAAAATTTTATTAATTATTCGAATAAAATAATTCGAGTAAAATTATTCGGATGAAATAATTTTAAGTATTGCTGTTATTCTTCCATATGAAAAAAATACTTTCCAAGTTATAAAATATCCCAATTATTTTAAATATTATGTGCATTGTTGGTTTTAAAAAGACATAAATCCACAGAAATATCCTCCAGAAAAGATTTAAATAAACTAATTTTAAATTATGTTTATCAAATTATTCATAGTTCTGTGTTTGGTAAAACAAATTTTTTTAAGATCTTTTTTTGGTGCATGAAAAATTAACAAATTTCCTAGAATAGCATTGAAAATATTCAAGTTTTTGTTATTTCTTGTGCATTTTTTTTTATAGTTGTTGTTGCGCTTGATGCAAAATAACAACAACAACAACAACAACAAAAAGACAGCAATATCTCTCTATGCAATGATTATAAACGATGACACGGTTGTTGTTTTTGCATTTTATAGTTGTTGTTATTACTTTCATTATTATTTGCTGTTATTTTTCGTGTTATTTTATTATTATTATTCCTGCTGATATTCTTGTTGTTGTTGTAGTTCGAAAGGAAGCAGCACCAATACCAATGCAACCGAAATGCTTTGACACATTATAAAGAAGAGCACTAACAAAAACTGCAACAACAAAACCAACAAACAAATACAATAAAGAAACTTAAGAAGAAGAAAAAAAACAACACGAAAATAACGCAATTTTTCCATTTTAAGTCTTACATAAGAAGATATTTCTCGTTGTCGTCGTTTTAGCATAGACAAATAGTTTCCAACAAAAAAAAAAAAGAAACAAAGACCAAAAATGAAAAAACTAACAAAATACACTCACATCAGAACACGAACATACGAATACATAATAATACACTGAACTAGGGAAACAGCAATAGAACAGTAAAATTAGGTTGATTTTTAGTTGCTGATAATAAAATTTAAAAGGCTCCTCTTAAACAGCTGAGGAGGTTAAACTTTTTGAATTGTAAACGCACAAACGCATTCAGCCTTGCAAAAAAAAATTGTTGGTAGTTTTCGCTTTTAGCCATAGATTTTCTTTTCAATACCTTTTATTTACAATTTTCTCGCTTAAGATGAAACTTTTAGTACTAAAGCTTAAAAAATTTAAAAAAACTTTTCACTTTTTTTACACTAAATACGAGCATTTTTTAAAACGCTTTCGTAATATTTAAATATTTCGTTACTTATGCATATTGTGCACTTAATATTTTCTTTTTTTTTAGAAATTAGTTGAATTTCTTTATTTTATATAAATACATATTTATTTTTTTTATATTAAATTTTATATTGAACCATCCACTTTTTCTTTTTTTACACATAGATTTATTTTCTAGATTTCAATTTCATTGTAATTTTTTTATTTTCTAATAAAATTTTTTCTTTCATTATTCCTTTACTTTTTTTTTTTTTGCTTTTTTAATGTAATAGAAGAGGATGCGCACGTGTTTGTGTAGTTAAGTTGACACCTTTTCGTACCGTCTTTAAATGAGTCCTATTTCATACTAAATTCATGCAATGCAGCATCTTGTACGTTACACCAGCACCAGAGATAGCAGCAGCAGCATAGCTTAACACCACCAAAAGCAAAAGCAAACACCAAACAAAAACAAAAAAAGCAAAGAAAAAAACGGTAAAAAATATATATGAATTGAAAGCAAGTGAACCAAACTGTTTGTTATTATGCTCCCACTCTTTTAACAGTAAATTTATATTTTAGCACGCTCTCACAAAAGCTCGCTCCGTCACTCTCTCTCACACAATAAAAAAGAAAATAGCGTAATCTCTTGTTAATGCTCTTTTTGTGTTATGAAATGAAAACATTGAATGTTTTTATTTACTGCGAGAGTGTGTGTGTGTGTAAATTATTTTATGTAAATCTTACAGTCGTGCATAATGCACGAATGTTTAAAAAAAAAATGCACGATTATACACACAATTACAGCCAGAGCCTCCCTACACAATCACATGACTTTCAAGGATAAATAATCATTAGTAGAGTGAAAAGAGCTCAACATTTATAAAAGAAACATACGAGTACACACACGGGCACATGGCCAAGTGTCGATGCGACACACTTACATCAACAGACTTGCAGAGAAGACACAGACGCGCCACCTAAACTTAAAATTTATTCTGTCTAAACTGAAATAGCTGGCATTAACGACAGTAGTCGTGGAATAAAAACTTGCGCCAACATTTTAATTTTCAACGTGAGTGTAGGAAGCGTTACTGGTTAGAAATGTTTGTGGTTAAGTTTTACTGTTGAAAGCACAGCTAATATTAATTTTCACAACAAGACACCCAAAGGATCTCATCAAAAGTTAGTTCTGCTAGTCTGACTTGAGTATTATGGCCCAACTTTGAATGCAGTTGCACCAAGAAACTCCTCCTGTTTTGAGTTATTCGTAGTTCTATACGCCGCCAAATAATAACATCAATACTAGGTCTAAAGTCATCCAGATGCTTTCAAGGCTGCCATTCATTTTTGGCAATGATTTTGCTTCACAACGCTCATTTACTTAAGCAACGTCACAGCTCAAAAAACCACTTTGCCCGAATATGAGTTCGAAGTGTTTTAATTTACACACAACTTAATGGAAAAAGAAAAAAAATTTATTTGTCTCTCAAGCGTAGAGTAAACATGATATTTGTATGAAATTCTTACACAATGTGAAGAATTAATCTCATGTTAATTCAAAATGATTTACAGTAGTCTTCAAAGAAAATTGTTCCTGTTGTAATAACTTTGTTTCATGTTCATTTAACAATCCAGTACTGTTATCAAAGTGAAGAATCATGTTGAATCAAAGTTACTTCAAGTTGAAACAACGTGAATTTGATACTCAAATAGCACGTAGAACCATGTTGAATCAAAGTTATTCCAAGTTGAAACAATATGAATTTAATTTAATGTAGTCATTTGATATTATAAATTAACGACTCGAACTCATAGCGTGATAGTGCGCGTGATACTCAACGTACTTTAGATGCACACTAAATAAATATATAATAACACGAATTACATTTTAATTCAAAATGATTTAATTGATAATTTAACATAAAATTTGTTTAAAATTAAAGTAAGAGTTCAAAAAAGCACAAACTACAAGTCTAGTACACTGCACTGCAGCAGGAGGTTTTCGCTGGTAATGCGAAGTTTGCCGAATGTTTAAGAACATCAAAACAAACAACTACAAAACAAGAACAAATAAACAGCAACAAACTCAAGGAATAAATTATTTCTAATAAATTTAATATGATTTGCAATAAACATTTTTGCATGTTGATTTTACATTAATATTTTTTTTTCTACGTGTAGGAATCATAATCTTAGAATTGTGACATACTAATGTTCTTTTTTATAAAATTTTTGTTGGCCCTCATTATGAGTTACAGGCGATTTTCGAACTTTGCTGGCTATAGAACATCCGAGTGTCGAATGTCAAGCTCATCGAAAATTTCTATGGAACAGAATTTTTCACCTGATGCAATATTTCAATGTGAAATATAATAATCAGCATTAAAATTTAATGCGGTCTTTGAAAAGAATCGTTAAAGTTACAGTTTTTATTCATAAAAATTGCGCATCTTAAGCGAACATTAACGGTAGCAAACGTTTATAAATTTAGGAACTTTTAGGAATTTATAGAGCCTTAAGACCCTCCTTGAAAAATTTTCACTTCCCCATAAACATTAAATTTATTTTTAGACAACAAAACGCCCCTCTAACACACTTCAGGCCCACTGTAACGAACTTGTCATTAAGTTTGCACTTGTTTGTGGGTGTATTTGTCTGCGTCCTTTTGCAATATGATTATTTTTTATGTATGTTATACAGCGAAGGGATGTTCTGTTAAATATTTGATAGTACATATTTAACTAGAGAAAGAGTAGGTGTGTCCTGCAATGTTAGCCCACGCATATATCGTATAACAAAAACAAAACAAGACAACCTACAACTAAGATAAGATAAACTAAAAACATTGCAAATATTATATGTTCTACATTAGTAATTATCACATGTTTTTGTAAAAGTACAACAGAACAATTGCGCAGCTAACATTAAAAGAGACAAAGAGTAAAGTTTATTATTAGTAATAGAAATGATAATCTGCACTTAACTGGCTCTTAAAAGAGCAAGAGAAAGAGCTCTGCTCTTTGTAGCAGAAAAAACACAAAAAGCTTTGAAACTCCTTTTAATGTTAAATAAAATAATTCTTCTTCCAAAGTATTTTTATTTTGGGGGGCTTAAACAGCTGTTTTCGCATAATAATTATTTACGAATGATTGTTTACATGGTGCTTATGGTGTTGTTGGCGTTTTAGTTCTGGTAGGTTATGTTTTGTTGTTGCTCTTTGCATTTACTTTGTGTGTGTAAGACAAAATATAAAAAAAGCTGAGCCAACAAAATATAACATATAAATGTCCTTTATCTGTTCTAAATACGCCATCTTTTCTAAGTGGAGAATAGCAACTACGGTACTTGCAAAAATTTAAAGATGATCATATTGAGAGCGTTATTATAAGATTAAAGCGTTGCCAGCATAATCATTGAAAAAGTTGCAATTGGTAAAAGTCTTAGTCCCGATTCATACAGGAAAATTTTAGTTGAGCAGCTTTTTAGGTTATGGGCGAAAGAGGAAAATATGATGGCTTTTCTGTTCATTATCTTCTCTCTCCCCCACAAACTCAAAAGTTGCTCAAATAAAATTTGCGTGTGTAAATCTTGTATTACTTTGTTATCGACAACCGTAAGAGCCGCAACAACAACAATTGTATGACAGTTAAAAATTATAGCGTGTTCTAGAGCGAACAATGAAAATTGTTATAATCTTAACGTTTTATACAGACAATTATGTATAGAAACTTGAAATTTTCAAAGTTAGTGTATTTTATGCATACTATACCAATTAATACTGAAATTTAAAAATCAAAATGAAAGGGAATTTTTACAACTTGCTGAATCTTGGAAGAAACTTGGAAACCGTAAGAGGCAAACTCTTGAAATTTTCAAAAACGCATAAACTGAAAAAGCCCAAAATTAAAAAAAAGCCGAAAGAATCGCCAAGACTAGAAAAAAAATCGCCAAGACTGGAAAAAATCGCCAAAAAGGAAAAAAGCGCCATAACTAAAAATGTTCCTAAAACTAAAAAACTACCGAAAAATAGCCAAAACAGAACAAAACGATAAAAACTAATAATATCGCTAAAATTAAAAAAAAAAAAAACAGTAAAAGAAATTGCCAAAAATCCAAAATAGTCGTTATTATAAAAAAAAAGATTACAAGAGACGAAACAAGCGCCAAAACTAAAAATATCGCTAGAATTAAAAAAAAATAGTCAAGAACCGAAAAAAACGTCAAAACCAAAAAAACCGTCATAACTTAAAAATCGCTAAAACTAAAAACCAACCCAAAATTCACCAAAACAAAAAAAGCGCCAAACTGAAAAAATCGCCAAAAGTAAAAATTGCTATAACGATAAAAACTTTAGAAATAAAAGAATGCCATAACAAAATTTGTTTTACAAAATGTTTATGTCAGGTAAGAAAATCGCCAAACTTGAAAAAATCGCCAAAACGAAAAAAATCGCCAAACCAAAAAAAAATAATTGCAAAAATAGACAAAAGCTGAAAAATCGCAAAATCAAAAAAGCGCCAAAATCCTAAAACTAAAAAAATTGCCTTAACGAAAAAATACGCTAAACCCAAAAACGTTCAAACAAAAGAAGAGAGATGTCTTTGGACACCCGGTTAGAGCTATGCTGCTTCAATTCAATAAAATTATATTACAAAATGATGATGTCAAATTCGCAGCAAATATTTCACAACATTTCCATTTAGTCCTCACTGTTTTCTTTTCTAGTTGCATACGATTTAATTAATGTTTTGTTTGTGCTCATGTGCAAAAATAATACAAAAACAAATTGAGCAATTTTGTTTCACTGTCTTCAAAGAACAAAACAAAATCAAAAATTTTTTTGGTTTATTTTCGTACTCTGGTTTTAAGTACAAAGAAATCAAAACAAAAATAAATTTATAATTGTAATAAAGTCAATTATTTTCGTTACGAAAATCACATTCTAGTTCCTGTGTCTGCTATAAAGAGCATAGATTTAATTTTTTTTTTAATTTCTATATCATGTAAGATATTCATTTACATAGGCTAAAGTTGGTATAGTATTGCTTGTGCTTCCTGCCAATTCCAAATGTTCCTGAAATGTTCCAGAGCAGCTGCTAAAGTTTATAACAGTTAATAAAAATTAGTACCGATTGAAATATTTTCAATTTAAAAATAGATGTACCCCAACAACTATCAAACAAATTCCGAAGAAAAAAACTTTTAGACGAAAAAGAAATTTAAATATTTTCATTGATCTCTGAGAGGAGAACAGAACAGACGATATGACTGACTGTCGATAAAAAAAAGGTTTAGTTTATAATCTCTACAAGCAAAGTAATACGAAAATGATTCGAAATCGTATTGCTTGGAAGAAAAATATTATTGCGCAGAAAAGTATACCAACAAATACAGGAAATATATTTTAGTTTTAATAACTTTATTAGAAAATGTTTAAAACAGTTCATGCAATTACATCTGGCAACAGTGCGTAAGTACGAATGTCTTTATCTGCTCCTTAATGAATTTACAATAATAACAAAAAAAGGCAACTAAATGTAACAACTCAAATAAAAACAGAGAGCGAATGAGAGTCAAGTTAGTGTTGTTGGGGTTTGTTTTTGTTTTGTTCTTGGTTTCTTTTACCTTTTTATTTTATTTTTTTATTAATTGTTACGCCCTATTGACACAGTGCACTAAATTATATAAGTGTGTGTGTGTTTGTGTTTGCATGCAATCGTGTGCTTGCATGTTTTTGTTTTTGTGCGTATACTTTTAGGTTTGTTGTTTTTTTTTGTTGTTGCAATTTCAAGGAATTATTTTGCAAATTACTTGTTTGTATTTTATAAATTTTATATTTTTTAAGCATACTCTGTTTTTTGTTGTTGTTAATAAATTGCACAGTAAAACAAAGCAAACAATTTTGTTGTTGTTCTTTTTTTTATTTACTAGTGTATGACCGCAGGCAGTATGCAGCTCTTTTTATGCTTTTCTTTAACGTTTTAGCCTAAAAGGCTGTCATGTTTTAGCCGCTTAAAGTCATAAATACGAAAAGCACTTTTAAAATCGCAATGTTTTCTTGTTTTCATAGAAATTTAGACAATTATTACATGTTAAGCCGTAGGGAAATTATAAAAACAAATAAACGTATAAAATAAAATATATAAAAAGGCAGCACAACAAAATATCGCGTGGGTGGTAAAAGTAAATTTAAAATTTTATTTAAATGCCTACTTAAATTTTGACACAACTTGCTGTAAGAGGCAAACTCTTGCCATTTTTAAAAAAAAAACCAAAGTTAAATGAAATATCGCCAAAAGGAAAAAAGTGATTTAATGAAAAATATAAAAAAAAACAAAATAAATCGCTTAAATGCAAAATAAAATCACCAAAAGTAAAAATGTCGCCAAAAAGCTTAAAAAGAACACCTCAAACCGAAAATCGCCAAAACAAAAAAAAACCCCAAAAACTAAAAAATCAATAAAACTTAAAATATGTATTGTAAAAAAACGAATGGCCAACAACAAAAAAATCGTCAAAAAGAAAAAAACGCCAAAACTAAAAGAGCGTCAATACTATAAAAAAACGCCTAAACCGAAAAAAATCCCCCAAAAATCGAAAAAAAATTACCAAAAAGAAACAAACGCCGTACGGAACTTTTCGTGCGCGACTCAAAGTCGCACTTTACTGAATTTGTTTAAATTTAATAAATATTTGTTAAGACTTAGATATGCTTTTATTTACATATATAAAGAATTTATATTATATTCAATATTTGGTCGAGAATTGATGTCAATAAAAGATCCGGTGACATATTGCAAATAATAAAAACCATTATATAATTTATATAAAAATTCTTTATTAAATTTAACTACAAATTTAAAAAAATATACATACCTATATATAGAAGCAAAAGAACAGTCTTCAGTTCAAATAAATTATTTTTAACATGTCACTGAAGTATTTTGAAAAAAATTTACCGTTTTTGCTACTTCAATTTTCACTTGTTTTTATAAAAATTTGCTGCGATAAAACGCTCCTTATGCCTTAAGGCGCTGCTTTAAACGATTTTTATTATATATAAGAAGCGAACATACATGAGAACGTATGTTTATTTGTTTAAAGCTCCTAAGCATATGCATGAATTCACTTAATTTATATGAATGCTTTGCCAGTTTTACTTAAAATATGCTATTTTAAAAAATTGTTGTAAGGATATTTTTTTCTTAATTTTAAAGTTAGTCTAAAGTTCGTTTTATGAAGACGCCAAATGGTGTATGTGAATGGCTTTTTATTATTAAATTAAATTAAAAAATATTAAAACAAAAAAAAATACATACTTCGGTGTTTCTTCTAAAAATAATTTTTAATAAAATGTAAAAAATCTGTTTATATTTTATTGCTTTATTGTGCATATATGACACTTAAGATGTCTAATAATAATAGATGCCAGAAAATAATCCTTTTTTTGACAACTTATGAAAAGGAAATATGTATAATAATATTGGTAGAGAATAATTCGGTTTTATATTATCTTTTTTGCGATAATTTAAAAATTCCATTAAGGTGGCACTTTTTTCCCTGCAATGCCCTTTTTATTAAACTTTTAGTCAATTTATCAACGGTAACGCTGGTTGATTAACGTATTGATAAATTTTATTTAAACGAGCGTATGAGTGATATTCAAATCGTACATTACTCATACGCCCTTCTATACAGACTGGTGCACCATTTTCCTATACATCGGTCATTTACTAAAACAACGTCATAACTAAAAATAAAATAATTGGCCAGAAAACTTGTTTAAAGTTTTGAATTTATATATTTTTTTTTCAAAATATTTTTGTTTCACATAATTATAAAAAAAAATATTTCACACAAAGGAGTGGCGAAATATAGAAATATAAAGAAATATTTTTAAAATAAAAAAGGCTTAATAAAATTTGAGATTATTGCAATTAAAAAAGACATAAAAAATTGGAAGAATTATTATCCATATAAATAGTATTATAAATATGAAAATGTGTGTGTTTGGAAATTTATTAGCTTATAATGGAAGAATCGCTAGTTATAAATTGATACACAATCACATTGATTATCAAAAAAAAACTCGATTGTTAAAAAATTAATTAGTTTTCCTTAGTCTTTCTTTACCCTTAAAACTATTAAACAAACTGTATGGGTGGCTCAGCTTTTGCTAAGAGCATAAAATGAAAAAAAAAATCCAAAGACTTTCAAAGTTTCACAAATAAAAACGCCAGCAAAGCATGAATAATAAATAATATTTATGCTTCAGTTAACAACTGACAACTGATACTCGGCGCTATTTTGCCAACACAAGTAATAATATATTTATATATGCAACATGAAACTAACAACAATAGCAAATAGTCAATAAGAAATTCCGTAAAAGTAAAAATAAAAAACTTTTGTTGCTTTGTAAATAATTTGTTTATCTACGTGATTCGTGAAACGATGAACAGGAAAAATGTAAATGTAAATTAATTGCAAAGCATAACAGAAATATTCATAAAAAAGCAATGAATTTTAAGGCTAAGAAAAAAACATTGGTTTCAATATATTGTAAATACAATTAATCAATTGTTTTATTGTATTATTTTGCGTTCGGTTATTTACTAAAATTTAGAGATTTCAAATTGAAATTGGAAGATTAATTAGTGTTCATTTCAGAATATTTCATTTTAAATTGGCGTCAAAGGAGACAATTATATAAATTTCTAAATGAACTTGTCTCACTTTCCAAATCAAGAGTTCTAAATTTCATTAAATTTAATACATTTTCATGTTCTCCTTTATGTTTTTTTTGGCGATTCTTGTTTACTCTTCTAAGTTCAGTGTTGTATCGATTTGTTGGTTTTCTAATTGTTGTTTCTCATATTGCATGTAGCTGCTGTTATTTAACTGTTGGTTTTTATTTTAGTTCAATGTGAGCAAGTGTGTGTTTGTTTGGTGCGTGTGTTAGCTCGGTGTATTATTTTGTTGCACAACGCTTTATGTGTGTGTTTGTGTGTGTTTGTGTGTGTTTGTGTGTGTTTGTGTGTGTGTATTAAAATTTGACCTTCTTGTGGAGCTACTTAAACATTTGGTTCAGATTATACATATGCAAACAGGCCAAAAACGTTTTATTTCAATGAAAATCAACTGGTACATTTGATATAAAAACCACAATTAGAACATAAAACATACACTGTGAAAGTTGTTTTGCCTGCGGCCAGCAGCTGCACAGTGGGCAAAACAAAGTTGTACTAAATAATTAGCTGTTCAACTACTGACACGATTACAAAATGATGTTTGCAAAACATTTTAAAAAGAATCTAAGCTTTTGGAAAGAAAACTTTTTGGACACTCTATGGCAACATCAGCTTAGTTACAGGTTGTCAAATTTAACCATCCTGTATTCCAAGTTATTTTTACAGTTACAGTTACAGTTTCAGTTTCAGTTTCAGTTACAGTTACAGTTACAGTTACTGTTACAGTTACAGTTACAGTTGTAGTTACAGTTACAGTTACAGTTACAGTTACAGTTACAGTTACAGTGAAGGCTCAGTTAGCCGACTGTAATGTAGGAAACAGCTGATCGACATTTTTATATGAAAAATAGGTTACGTTACATTACATCTCTATAACCAATTTCATTACATTTCACATAACAATATCGATCAGCTGTTTTCTACTGTTGCAGTTACATTCCATTACAGTCGGCTAACTGAGCCTTTACAGTTACAGTTACAGTTGCAGTTGCAGTTACAGTTACATTTATAGTTACAATTACAATTACAGTTACAGTTACAACTTAAATGAAAAATATTACCAATAATAACATAAATCGCTAAAATGCAAAAAAAATCACCAAAACTAAAAACGTCGTCTAATAACTAAAAAAATCGCTAGAAACCGAACGAAAGCGCTAAAACGAAAACAAAGCGCCAAAAGTAAAAAACGCTAGTATTAAAAAGCAACCCAAAAAAACACTAAAACCGAAAAAATCATCAAAATAAAAACAGCCCAAGAACTAAAAAAAAATCCCTAAATTTAAAAAATTGCCATAAAGAGCAAAAAATCGGCGAAGCGAAAAAAAGTGCTAAAACTAAAAAAACGCCAATTCAAAAAATTTCTTTTAAAAAATCTACATCGTGTAAGATTTTTGATTATATAGGTTATCGAAAAAAAATTACCAAAACATTACAAGCACAAAAACTAAAAAATCGCTTATACTAAAAAAATCGCACTTTACTGAATTTTTTTAATTTTATCTCTTAATAGGATTTTATACTATTAATTGTAAAAAAAATGCTTTTGTTTTAAAATAGGAAGTGACGTAAAACTGTATACGTGTGATTTTTTTTTTTTGCAATATCGAACTTTCATAAAAAAGTTTTGAAGAGCTAAAATAATAACAACTTTTTGCTTGAAAAAAGTAAGAAAGAGTAACCTCAAAAATTAGCTCGTAATAAATCTTTATTTAAAAATATTTTTGCTTTCCCACTAACTAAGAGAGTTTGCTAAGAAGGTCAACTATTCGAGGTGACTATTTGATGGTTAATTCTGTAGCCATGAATATGCTGAAAGAGCATCTAACATTATCTCCATGACTTAGAAATACCTCTAAATCTACACAATATACCCGCTAGTCTTGGGTAGTGTGCTGGGTTATCAGTGCGGGAATCGTGGTTTCGATTTGCCACTAAAGATTCTGGTTTGTTTCACTGATGGGTGAAAGTGTTTGTTACTCTACTTGACAAAATTATGTTACGTTTTTTACCTTTTTAAAGCGTTGTTGTTGTAGGTTTGAAAATTTGCAATTAATTAAAAAAGTCTCAAAAGTGCAATTACTATCAAATCAGATTATTTTATTACTCAACATGGATATTAAGAGCTTTCAAACACACAATGTTAAATTAATTCACTGCTTGTACACCAGGATGTTAACTTTACTGTTCTTTACCCAATAGTGCTTGCTTGGCAGATGCATCTCCCGTTTTATACTTAACAGAGAGCTTCCAGAAGCAACATGCAAAAGCCCACAGCACACTTGACAGTCTCTCAATAATATTTACCAGCTTTCGAGCACGTCATTAGTTCGTGTCGCAATTCGTTCTGTTGGTTTGTTTGTAGGTACGTTGACAGTAATTCATGAATGTAGAACCATTAGAGTTGTTGTTGTTTTTTGTGTATTTCGTCTGCATTGGCTTATGTGTTTGTGAGGTACACTCATACATTTCTTAATAAGATGTTGTTAAACTTTGAATATTGAATTGTATATTTGTATGCTTGTGTGTATTATGTTGTTCTCACAACTTCCCGTCGTATGAATGGTTTTCTCCCTGTGTATTATAATTTAAATTCTAACAGTGATTTCTGCTGTAGGAAGAACACCACCATGCAGCCACTTACACGCGTAATACAGAATGTAATGTTCAACCTCATTTGCATTTATTTAACTTCAAAATGCATTATAATTTCTCTACACATTTTATTTGATGTATGAGAGTTTTTAGTATAAATGTGTGTAAATTTTAACATAAACATGTGCATGTGCTTGTGTCGAGGCATGTAAGCTCGCGTGTATGTGCTTAACTATACTACACATTATATTTGTTTTGTAAACTGTTTTCTAGTAAATTTACATTTCAAAAGCAAATGTTACATTTATTCGTACTCTGGTTATTTCGTTGCTGGGTTCATTCATTTTTCATTTAAATTTACAAAAAACACATTTGCACACATGCCCAAGTACAAACACACTCATACTCTCAGACTTACTAACTCATGGACAATTCGTATTTTATTTAGCCATAATTTGCTTGTGAATATTCATTCATTCATTCATTCATACATTCATTCGTTCTTTTGTTCTTTCGTTGGTACTATAATTGAAACTTAAAGCATACTAATGACTCTCTGTAGTAAATTAGTTAGTAAAAGTTAAATTAACATTATTTTGCATAACATTATATTATTATAATATATTGTTAATGCTTGTTTTGTTATCTTGCAAACTGGCCCTATTGACTAAACGCTGAAAACCTCTTTCAAAAGGACTACAAATATGAAACAATAAATTTTATTTCATGTACAATTGTGAGAGGTAATTTTCTTATTTAAAACAATATACATACAGACATAACAAAAAAAAAGCTAGTGAGCCTCAGTGAATAAAGGAAGAATGTCCAGGGAAAAACACTACGAAGATCCAGAGCTCAGAGGTCAGCTGGAATCCTTTATTTCAATATTTTTCCATAATCGTTATATTCAGAAAATATTTCAGTGTAATAAATAAAAAATTAGGTAACGAATGACAAAAATATAAAGCGATGTTTTTTTTGTTTAACCACAAAACAAAAATCATTAAATACATGTTTTTTAGGAGAATGTTACATTTAAACAACTTAAGTGACCAGGAGACGATCAAATAAGACCATCAATCACATATTTGTGTGCGTATTTTTCGGCTGCACGTACGCGATGTCCTTAGTGATTGATGAGAATAAAAGAAATTCTATATTTTAATTTGACGGCTGATTATTTGAGCGTCTCCAACTGTGATTGTAGAAAAATGTCATTTGCTTTGTGCGCGGATGAAAAAAAAATACTTTAGTCTTCAAGCAGTTTTATTATTTTTATTGATAATAAATCAATTTATTATATTTTTAATGGATTGCTTAAACTACATAAACAGTTTTTTAAGGTTCGGATCACCAAAGGTGTTTTATGCATGTCTGTCTGTCACAGTCTGTTTTCTTGATTACAGTAAGAAAGGAAAAATCGCCAAAATGAAAAAAGCGCTAAAATGAAAAATATCACCTAAAAATAAAATAAATCGCTAGAGTGCAAAAAGTCACAAAAAAAATATTAAAAAAATTACAAAATAAAAGAAAAAATCGCTCAAACTAAAAATCTGCTTTGTCTTAAAAAATTGTCAAAAACCGAAAAAATCGCCAAAACAAAAAACTCAAAAAACATGGTTTTCCAAGCCCCGAAAAAAATCGTCAAAACGAAAAAAGCTCCTAAATTAAGAAAAAACAAACAAAAACCGCCAAACACCCAAGAAAATCTCCAAAACGAAAAAACGCCAAAGCTTAAAAAGCCTGATTAATAAAAAATTGCCGAGAACCACAAAAGTCGCGGAAACGATAAAAAGTCGTCAAAACGAAAAAAAGCGCCAAAACAAACAAAAATCGCTTAAGCTAAAATGATGTACTTAAAAAAATCGACAAAAACTGAATAAAGATCGCAGGAACGAAAAAAAACTCCAAAGCCCTTATACTTCGAAAAACCGAAAAAATCTGAAAAAAACTCAAAAATCGCCAAAAGTAAAAAAATGCAAAAATAAATAAAAGTCACTAAAACTAAAAAAAATCTACGTATTGTAAAGAAAAATAAAATAGCCAAAACCGAAAAAACGCCAAACTAAAAAAGCGTTAATACTAAAAAATCACCAGAAACCAAAAAAATCGCCAAAAAGAAACAAACGGCAAAACTTAAAAATTCGTATAGTATTACATATCGAGCCAAAAAATTTTTTGACCTCGTGTTTTTTACGAAAATCGATTATTTACGAACGCAAATGAAGGATTTTGGTCAAAAAGTCAAGTTCGAAAATTATGTCGCTTAAGCTTTCTTGGCGGTTATGGCTCGATATGTAGTGTCCGTACGGTAACTTCGTGTGCGACTCAAAGTCGCACTTTATTGAATTTATTTACATTTCCAACCGACCTGATTTTGCAATTATATTTCAAGGGAGGGTGGTCTGTTGCACATTTAAAAGCAGCATTAAATATTTACTTTTGAAGTTCATTTGAAATGTCCAAACTGCAATGATAGAACAATAATTTAGTTCGTAGACAAATTTTATTAGTGATATATAAACATAAATATTTATGTATGCTTGTAGGTATTATGTTTTTAATGGCAAATGTACAAGCTGTGAAATATTTCAGTATTTTCCATTAATTTAAAGTAGGGATGTAACGATACGCCATTTCGCCGATCCGATACCGATACCGATACTCAAAAATAAATATCGCCGATACCGATTTCGATACCGATACGCATATTTAAATTGAGCTCAAGTAAAAATTAACAAAACTCAAGTAGACCCAGCAAAAAATAAAATGAGTACTTCTTTAGAAAGCACTTCTTAATTACTTCCAAAGTATGTTATGCATTTTATTTTGGTTTAACGAAGTTATTTTTAATCACATATCTAAAGTAATATTAAATCACCTATTTTATTATTATTATTTTCTAAAATAAAAACCCAGTAAAAAAGTGATGAAAAAAAGTAGAAAAAGCACCACAACTACTGATACGAATCACTTCAAGCTCCGAGAAAGCCCGTAAACTAATGAAATTGACTGATTGATTTAAATGCTTAAAAGTATAAATTCTTCAACTTCTTTCAACAAATTTTTTAATGAGTATAATGCTCTTAGAAATTAAAAGGCTTTCCAGGTGGGTTAAAGTGAATAAGCACCACTCCCTAAATCATAGATTTAACTGCTTTGGAAAAGTGGTTAATAAATAACCACATCCTAAATGTAAAATATATTGGATTTACTTCACCAATAAAAAATCACACCTTATTTTAGAGTTTTTAAAGCAACTAAAAAGTGAATTTCATTTGCTCACGGGTTGGCAAAAACAAACCACTTCGCTCCAATGACACGCTAATGTAAAATTCACTACTTTTTGCTCGGAGTTTGGAGTGCTTCGTATTAGTAGTTGTGGTGCTTTTTCTACTTTTTTTTCATCACTTTTTTTGCTGGGTACATATGTATATGCATATATTTATATCTATTTAACACGATTGATTCTTGATTTATTATGTATTTCTTTGATAAATTAAATACATAAATAAATGAAAAATCGAAGTGTTAAATAGATATAAATATATGCATATACATATGTACCCAGCAAAAAAAGTGATGAAAAAAAAGTAGAAAAAGCACCACAACTACTAATACGAAGCACTCCAAACTCCGAGCAAAAAGTAGTGAATTTTACATTAGCGTGTCATTGGAGCGAAGTGGTTTGTTTTTGCCAACCCGTGAGCAAATGAAATTCACTTTTTAGTTGCTTTAAAAACTCTAAAATAAGGTGTGAAATTAGTAAAAAAATAAAGGTGTGAAATTAGTAAAATTTATGTTACGTAACAATTTTACAGACCCCCCCCCCCTACCCACCGTAACAAATCATAACAAAACTCGAACCCCCCCTCGATGGCCCCTTACTATGGTGTAAAAAAAAATAGAAGAAACAATTTGATTATGTATTCTGTTTTGATTTTATGTTCTGCTTTTAATATGTTATTTCTCATAGTTGTCATGAAAAAAAAAAGAGTTGAAAATTTAATATTTTGTTCAAAAAACTCTAAAGAAAAATATAAGAAGTATTGGCGTATCGACAGTAAAATATCGCCTATATCGATATATCGGAAAACCAGCAGTATCGCCGATATATCGGTATCGGTATCGGTATCGGTTGCATCCCTAATTTAAAGATATCTAATGCTTGATTTAAAATCATTTATTTATCGCTATATCGCCGAAGAAACTTCGCAACGTTGCAGCATTATATCGGTAAATAAATAAATTTTTCTATCTTTTTGTAAAAGACCTAAAGCTTAAATGAAATTTGTATATAAAAAGAATTGATTAAATAATAAATAAACAACACGCTCGAGACAACAACACGTTTTGGCTTTTGAAGCTTTAAAAGTTTCAAGTTCCATATCATTCCCAGGAGACCCTTTTTTTAACAAATTTCTCAAGAGTTCTATTCATGTGGTTTAATATGTTTTTTTAATTTTTTTTATATTTTTTATTTTTTTATTTTTTATTTTTAATTTTTTTTTTAATTTTTTTTTTATTTTTATTATTTTTTTTATTTTTTTAATATTTTATTTTATTGATTAATTTTTCGTTTTGCACAATGGCCCAAAATGTAATTTTTCTAGGAAAATGTTACGTTAAGAAATTTAAAAAAATTTTTGTTGATCAATTAATAATTACGAATTGCAAATTTTAAGAATATTTATTTATTTTTTCTTATCTAGAATAACAAAGTTGTGACTAGTTTTTACGGATGTCGAATTTATCAATTCTTTAAAATTTTTATAGAAGGTTGAAATATTCCTCTTATTATTATCCAAGTAAATGTCATTTTATATTAAATTTAATGATTGCTTTTGCCAATTATTTTTTGCTCTTGGTCAAGTCTAAGCCCAAAAGACTCAACTTTAACTTCATTATCAAGCACATATGAGAGAGAATTATTGCCAGTATCCAATACCACACACACACACAAACACACACACACTCTCTTGCACATAAACACTTTCACAGCATTCCATACATGCAAGTAAATTCATCCTTATTTATGGACTGAGACAGCTTAGAATTAGATTGTTGGGTTTTTGCATTGAGAAAATTAATGACTGCTTCTTAAGAAAACGCATCTCAAGATGAAAGTCTCATGTGTAATGATGGCAATGTACGCTGCTGCAGTTTAATTTAAAGTCTTTCTGTTTGTGCACAAGAAACTTTGCTACACAAGCACAGTAAAGTGAAAAGTTTATAGAAAATGTTGTCACAAAGAGACAAATAAATATACATATAATAAAAATGCGTTCATAGAAAGAAGTGTTTGGGCGTGGGTGTGTGTGAGTCATAATCACACATGCACAACAAAATTTTAAAGATAATTCATAAATAAGTGTTTCTGCGTGTGTGAACTGAGTTTGGTTGAATTTATCATACATTCTCAAAGTGTTTTCGCACACCAAGTAACAGTTGAATTGTTTTTTTATATTTGTGAAAAATCATGAATCAAAAAAAAAAACAAGATTGCGCACTCAGCCGCATAGTTTTCTACTTACGCAGCTACGTCATCATAGAATACAAATAAGTGTTTGTTGTAAAAAATGTGTGAGAGAGAGAGAGAGAGCACTTTCCACGCACAAATGTACTTTGTTTACAACAAATATTCTATGTCTACGTCACACAGGCAGACAACTTAATAACGGACCTGCGAAATGCGCAGTCTTGTATTTTTGTTTCATGATTTATAGAGACATATGGGGATTTCCACAGAAATGTCAACCTTAGCCAAAAAAAATCTCAAAGTCTATATAAGTAAGCGTGTTGTTTTAACATATTTTTTTATAAGGAATCTATAAAATTTAAACATTTTTAGGGTTCCGTACACCAAAGGTGAAAAGGAACCCTATTGTTTTCGCTACGATGTCCGTCTGTACGCCACCGGCTATTTTCTTGAGACCTAAAATTTGGACAGAGTATGTAGAACTTTAGCTGCTACAACAGCAAATACATGAGAGTTAAAAATGAAAGGGTGTTGCAAAACGAGCAACGAAAAATGTTAAAGTTCCATGTAATCTATATACAATTATATATAGACACTAGAAATTTTTAAAGTTAGTGTATTTTTATACAGACTACAAGAATTAACACAAAAATTAAAAAAACCTAAATTAAAGGGTGTGCTATCAGTTAATGTAATTTTGAGTATGTAATTTTGACAACTTGCTGTATCTTGGAAACCGTAAGAGGAAAACTCTTGAAATTTTAAAAAACGGTAAAACTAAAAAATTCCAAAATTATAAAATCGCCAAACAGAAAAAATCACCAAAAACCAAAAAAAAACACCAAAACGAAAAAACCGCCAAATTAAAAAAAAATCTAAAACTAAAATAAATCATCAGAAACCGAAAAATTTGACAAAATGAAAAAAATTGCTTCAACAGAAAAAAACGCGACAAATAATAAATAATCGCTAAGGCTAAAATAAATCGCCAGAAACCGAAAAAATCTTCAAAAACGCAAAAAACGCCAAAAATTAAAAGAACGCCAAAAATAAAAAAACGCCGAAAATAAAAAAACGCCGAAAATAAAAAGACGCCGAAAATAAAAAAACGCCAAAAATAAAAAGACGCCGAAAACCAAAAAATACCCAATTATATATTATATAGGTTAAAGTTCGTGTAGTTTTACATATGTAGTATCCGTACGCAACCCTTCGTGTGCGACTCAAAGTCGCACTTTAATTAATTTATTGTTATATGTTTTGGTTGATTAACGATCTTAATTAAAGACATTATGCATTGACATTCGCTCTTTTAAATCTTAGTTTTTATTCAAGGAATCTAAGAAAAATATAAGAGGAGCGATGCGATTGCCAATTACGGTAAATTGTTTTTCTTTACCTTACGGCATACTTCAATGTCAAGTGCGACATTGAAAAAGAAAATTTTTTTATCGGTGAGTCGAAGATATTTGTACAATGTACATACATCAAATATTAATAACAAACAGATATTTTCACTGCAGCACTTTGATCTCTTCACTTATTTAAAGTTTTTAGCGCACGACATTGTAAGTGTAAAATGTATAAATTCAAAATGATTCTTTTACTAAAATATCTTTTATTTGTATATGTTAAAAGGCAACACATAAATAATAATAATATAACGGAATGGTAACACTGTTTTTCAAATACACTTGTCGTTATTTTTATTCAAATCGAGTTTTCATTGATTTACATTTATAAAATATTTTAATGCATTTCCTTGTTAAATCTTTCAATAAATAAGTTTGTTTATTCATTTCCAATAGTATATGTAAATGCAAAATATAAAATGTGGCGGCGAGATAAATAAAAGAAAAAGAGAAAGTTCACTTCTTTGTCGCGTGCGACAGCTAGCAATTAAGCTTTTATTTCAGAACAATGTTACACGATTTTTCTTAAAGTTTTAGCTAATGTAGAGCTGCTGACGCCCTAAACAAATATATGAAGAAGTAAAAGAAGTTTCGTGTTGCATTGACAACTGTTTGTAAGGGGTTGAGCACCAAAGGTGCTTAATGGGCGTAACTCCGCCCACATTTCTAACTACGATATTGTGCCATTTTTAAAGCTTATGTTGTACGACAAGTTTCGTTAGAGCGGACTAGGTAGAAGCGCATGCAATATAATACTAAATATTAATGGGCGTAGTACCGCCCATTTTGTAATTACAAAATTATGTCATTTCCAAAGGCCAAGTTTCATGGTAGTCGAATGAGCAGAAGTAGATATAAAATCCGATTTTTTTTTAATACGAGATAGTGTACATTTTAGAGCTTATGATGCCAAATTTTTTAAAAATCGATCAAGTAGCGAAATTGAAAATTTTTTTGGGATTCAAACAATTTGTAAATTTTTTCCTGAGGTTTAAAAATTTCTGTTTCATGGTGTAGTTAGTAGGGCTCATTCATCAAATATCAAGATGTTTGTAGGTAAGTGTACACGTTTGTGAGTGTGTGTGTGTGTGTGTGTGAGTGTGTGTGTGTGTGAGTGTGTGTGTGTGTGTGTGTGTGTGTTAGTATACGGATAATTATGTGAGTGTAACTTAATGTTAATTATGTTTCTTTAAACAGTTTAAATTTAATAAATACTTCAGCTAAGAGTTTCTTTTCTATTTACTAAACTTTTGTAAGACTTTTTATTTAATATGTATATTAAGCAGAAAAGTTGTTGGTTTTTTATTTCTTTTTTTTTTTTTTTTTAATGAGAAAAATATTTTTATATTTTCCACGATGTATTTAAGATTCCAAACTAATTATTTTTCTGTAACAGTCATTATATTGTTTTATTGTTTTATCATACAAATTCATCTAAGGACGGTTACAAGGATGATGTAAAGTAATTTTTTCGTTTTGATTTAAAAAAGACTTGACTTATTTTCTCAATATTCATCCACTTAACGTACGAGTATGTACAGCAAGAAAAAAAATTTGTTTCTAAATAATTTTAAAATAACTTGAAATCCTTGAGGAATTTCTACATTACCCAAAAACTAGAAATTACAAAAATATTTTAAGACAACAATTAATTTATACTTATAAAATATTCAACTATGTATTTTCTTTTTTTTTCATTTACGAAAAATCTTCTTGAATTTATAGTGCCCTAGTGCATATGTCAAATATATTATCAAACAAATTTGTACACATGTAAATGACTAAACAAACTGCCAACTTCATATTCATCATGGCAAAATGTATCTGGTAAATATTTGACAAAAGCAATAAAAGTAACACAAGAAGCAAAAAACAGTTACTAAAATCAAATAACAGATACAATTTACATGCATATGCATGCACAAACATAGATTTTGCATTAAGCCTGCATGCAGGGTTGCCATGTTCCATTTTTATATCTGTAATGCATGTATCAATTTTTATTAAATTATGAATGTAGTTCCAACCAGTATATTTTTTAAGTTTCCGAACAAAATTTCTGGACTCCCAAAAACAAATTAAAAAATCCCCAATCTTGGCAGCTTTGGTTGTATGTACTTATGCAAGTGATAGGAAACGGGAGTGTGTGTGTGTGTGTGAGAGAGAGAGAGAGGGATAGATTGAGCAACGATAGTTTATTTATCCCAAGAACTGTTTGTGTTTGTGATTACATTAAGTTTTTGCCACTTGGAGCAAAATAAATAAATTTAAAAAAAAACAAATTTTATTATTCTTTCAAAATATTTAAATGAAAACAATTTGCTGTTGCAGCACTTCTACTATACGTATTTGATTTGAAATTTAAATGCAGTTTATTTAAATGACAAAGAGTAGAATAGATTAATATATTAGTTAGACAAAATAAAAAATTATAGAGCATAGAGTATGTAAATACATTTGTTTAGCAAACATACGAGTACATATGATCAAAATCAAGTATCTCTGACTTGCAATAAATATAAATTAAATAATATTTTTTTTTTAATAAAAAAAAGATCAAGAAAAAAATTTAATTTATTGACTGTTGAAGATTCCTGATAGTTTTATAATTATTTTTTCGCATGCAGAGGAATTTCAGTTCCAGTAGGCAGTAGAGGACTTTTTGTCGATAAATCAACCATCCTCAACACAACTCACACGGGAATCACTCTTAATAATAGTTTCAAGTTGGAAGTATACTTTTTATTTTATAACTATTTTATTAAGCTTGAGGTATTTTTTTATAAAATTAACAATATTTATTTCCAATATTTCCACACAACTATATCATATCACGACTTCGACTACGACGATTCTGTATTAGACTAAAGAGCATTGCAATATATTTTCTTTAATCTAGTACAAAATCGTCGTAGTCGTAGGCGAAATACGACATTCGTAATTAGGCCCATTCATCATTTTATATAAAAAAAGATGTCACGAGAATTTTCAGCATATTGGTTGCGTTTTTTAAATAATTAGTAGTTGTCATAAGCCGAATTCCAAATGTGACGCAAGTAGCCGAAACGGACATATTTTATTAATATCTTCTATTCGTTCATTCGCAGCAGTGTTGCCATCGCCTGTATTGCGTATGTCGAGTCGAATATTCGTCTACGAGAATTTTGTTTTAGATTAAAGGAAATGTATACAAGTTTTCTTTAATCTAGGACAAAACTGTCGTAGACGAATATTCGACTCGACATACGCAATACGGGTGAATGTGTCCACATAGTTTTACTTTTTTTATTTAACTTAACTTATCACCAGGGAAACCGCAAATATGCACTTGCATGTTTGTTCTTGTGTGACGTACTGATGCAGGGACAGGATATTTATCCGTTTCAGAACTTTTTATGAATTTTAGCATCGATTTGTTAGTGCATATTTTTGCATATTTTACCCTTTAAAGCATGTTTTTGCATATTTCAGTCTTACACGCATATTTTCCAGTTTTTAGAGCATAATTTACGCATAATTTGGGGCATAATATGATTTTAATATAATTACACGCTTCTGTGTTAATCAAAATTTTTATTTTTCGCCATCTAAATCTCATTTTCAAATTTTCCATGTAGTGTATGCATTTTTCTTATATATTACGCAGTTTTTCTTGCTATTTGTAAGGGAGGACTCTGTCCCGTGTAGACGTTAAAGAAACATTTTTAATGGACAAAAGTTTATTTATGTAGATGTGACAGGGAACGATTTTGTTTCAAAATCTAGTTCAATATTTTGTTATTTATTGCAATAAAGATTATAATTAAAATCATATTTTATTTACACAAAATACAGTTCCAAAGTTTTAATTCTGATATCTTTTTTGAAATTGAAGTTAAATTTTTACGAGAGTATGCAAAAAAATTCATTTGCTTTAGTCAAAAATTTGTACGGCAATTTTGTTTTAACGTGCACTTCAAACCCAAACAATATTTTTTAATACGGCCCCCAATTAAGGGGTTTATCCCCAAACCGGGGGTTTTTTTTTAATGGGGATAAGAATTTTGATTTGGGGATTGAGGAATTAATTGAGGATAACTTTTATGTTTTGGGGATTTTATGAGATTTTTTGGGAATTTGTATTTTACTTTATATTAATTTTTTTATTTATTTCTCGGAATATTTTAATTTCAATATATATTCTAATTGCTCTTTTTTAGTTCATAAATAATATTGAATGATAAATAAATAAATAAAATAAATGATAAAATTAGTACAAATTGCCTTTTGGGGAATTTCGGGGATAAAAATTTTAAGATTGGGGATGTCAGTCGAAAGGAATCTGGGAACCCTGCATGGCATTTGCGAACAGTATTGTCAGTTAGATCTATTTTTTAAGGTGTTGGAAAATTAGTGATAAGTAGGGAAACCAGAAATATGCTCTAAAAAAAATGTTTTATGCGCATTCAATATGCACTAAAAACATGAAAATATGCACTAAAAACTCAAAAACTATGCACTTAAAAATAAAATAAATTGGTTTTTTTGGAAATGAATAGTATTTTTAAAAAAATTCAACAACATTTGCATATCAAATAAGACAAAAAAAGGAAACAAAAAATTTTACAAATAATCTGCCAACACTGATGGCATGACAAAGAGAGAGAGAGAGAGAGATAGAAACAAATACGTAAGAGAGAAGAGTGAAAATTGTACCTTCAATTCTTATTACCAGCGACTTTTGCTAACCCGCAAGTTTCTCTTCACTTCCCGTCTATAATAACGAGTCGCAGGCGATTTGTCGCAGTTATGTCACCCTTCGTGTAAACAGGCTCTAAGCGTCTTGAGAATAAATCAGCTGATTTTGATACTCGGTAATGCCAAGTTTTAATTTTTACTCAGTCTGGCATGGTTGGAAAATTGGTGTTGTGATATATTAATTAATATCAGCAATTGTCGGTAAGGAATTCAATATCAAAGACAAATAATAATAATAATAATAAATAAATAACTAAAAATGGCAAACTTATAAAACATGAGTTTTATGTTTAGCTTGCAAAACTAAATGATTTTAGAAGAAATTGATTACCATTATGTAATTCAATAAATTTATTGAAAAGGTCTCAGTGCAAGCAATTTTAAAACCGAGCTAGGTACTACTCCGCGTAGTGGCGCAGAAAATGCTGCATTTCCCCAAACCAGTCAAAAATATATTTTTTTATTTTTTGTCTTCTTAAGAAAGTAAGATTTATTAATAAAACATATTTTTATTTCTAATGCAAAAATACTGAACTAAAAAATTCTGCATAAGAACTATTATTCCTTGAGTTAAATTCAGATTATGATCATAAAATTATCTCAGTTTATATTATGTTTTACACAATTTAATTTTTAGTAGATCAGAAATAAAAACCTCATTTAATTGTATTAAAACGAAAATTAAAATTACATTTTAGTGTTACATTGCGCAGAGTTTGTTCACACTTTTAATAATAGAAAAAATAAGTTTTTTTTTTGGTATTTCACTTATTCGCTTAAATTTATATACAAATTGTACACAAACACACACAGCAGCTTCCTGAAGGCCTGTTGAAAAGTGAAATTCTGAAAACCAGCCCCAACACATATAAACGCTTACAGAAAATTACTTGGCGCGCGTTCTATGAAAAGACCAGTTAAAAAAGCAGGAATTCATGTATAAATTTTAATTTGCCACCCAAAAGGAAAGCAGAGCTACACGACAAAGAAAAAGCAGCAACAGCAAATATGTTTAAATGAAATAACCAGGGTTTATTATTAATTATACTCGTATAGTTATTATACACTAGATTTTTTTTTCATTAAAAATTACTGATTTCCTGCTTTAAAAACAACGAGTGCCTTTGCGTAAGTACATAAATACATATACATACATACATACATATACTTATTACCGCAATCACACACACAGCCACACACACGCTCTCGCGGCAGAAAAATGCAATGAGACCCTTAAGCAAATTGTCCTTAAGCAAAATATTTTGAATAAATTAAAGAATTTAAAAAATCTACATAAATAAATATGGTATTATTTGCTGAGGGCGATTAACTACGAGTATATCGCCACACTGACACATATTCCATGGAAAACACACAATCCAACAAATAAGCAAGTACGTGTAAAGCCGGAGTGTTATGAATACTTAACATCGGCTCCAGGATAAACGTATTAACATGCCAATTATTATGTACGATTATGTATGTGACTGCAGTAAAAGCTACTTTCAAAAGTTACTTTAATATATTTGTGAGTTAGGAAATATGTATTTGTTTTTGTTTAAAGTTGCTTTCATAGAAACCTTTATACTCGTATTACCAAATTTACGAAATTGCTCATAAAATTTCACAGAATCTGCTGCATGAAACATTCACTATTTTATAACAGCAGCTCTAGAGCTGAGAGCGCCATAGAAATAAAATGGCCTAATACAAGTATAAATCTTTAAACTATTATATTTTTATTAAGAATTGAAAACTGTTAATGCAACTAGATTAACAGGCCGCCGAGGAATGATCAAGTGTTCGGCTCCCTTGGGTGCACTCAATTTAAGTCCCTTTTTGTGCAACTAATTATCATGAAAAATTTTATAATGTAAACTCAGGCTATCTCTTTACAATATTTTTCAAAAGTACTTTAGTTTTATATTTATTAAATGCAAAACAATTTTTTTAAAGAATACTGAAAAATTACTCATTTACGTGGTACTTTTTCAAAAGGTACTTTTTACTTAATAATTTTTTGGGAAGCACTTTTGTAAAGCAATTGTTTTTTAAACAAGTACAAGTAATGTACTTTTTTTAAATGGTACTTTTTTAAAAAGAAAGATAATTTTTTAAAAAGGCAAAGAAAAGTACTTTTATAAAAGAAAGATACTTTTTTTAAAAGGTACTTTTTTAAAAAGGTACTTTTTTTAAAAAGGTACTTTTTTAAAAAGGTACTTTTTTTAAAAAGGTACTTTTTTTAAAGGACTTTTTTCAATAGTACTTTTTTTTATAAAAGTACGTTTTAAAGGTCATTTTTTAAAAAGTGCTTTTTATAAAGTACTTTTTTAAAGGTTAATATTTAAAAAGGTACTTTAATGAAAGGTACTTTTTAAAAGGTACTGCATAAAGGTACTTTTTTAAAAAGTACTTTTTTAGATGGTACTTTTTTATAAAAGTACTTCTTTAAAGGTTAATTTTTTTAAAACGTACTTTTTTTAAAAAGTACTTTTTTATAAAGTACTTTTTTAAATGATACTTTTTTATAAAAGTACTTTTTTAAATGGTACTTTTTAAAGATTAACTTTTTAAAAAGGTACTTACTAAAAGGTACTTTTTAAATGGTACTTTTCTATAGTAGTTCTTTTTAAAGGTAATTTTTTAAAAAGCTACCTTTTTATAGGTACTTTTTAAAAGGCACTGGTTTTACTTTTTTAAGGTACTTTTTCAAAAAGTACCTTTTTAAAATGTTCTTTTTTAAAAGGTACTTTACTAAAAAATACTTTTTAAAAGGTAATATTTTTAAAACTTTTTTTTTGCAAGGTACTTTTTTAAGATGTACTTTTCTTAAAACACACTTTTCTTAAAAGGTACTTTTTTAAAGGTACTTTTTAAAAGTAATTTTTTAAAAGGTATTTTTAAGAGGTTAAGGTTATTTTCTTAAAAGATACTTTATCAAAATGTACTTTTTTTTAATAGGTACTTTTTTAAAATGTAATTTTTGAAAAGGTAATTTTTTCACGGGTACTTTTTTTAAAGGTAGCTTTTTTATTAGGTTTTTTTAGAGCTAATTTTTTTAAAAGAAATGTACTTTTTTACAAGAAAAAAACCAAAGATCCTTTCTTTAAAAAGTACTTTTTAAAACGTGGTTTTTTAAGATTTACTTTAATAAATCTATTTTTTTAGAAAATACTTTTAAAAAAGGTTTAAGGAAACAAGAAAAATTTAAGTACTTTTTAAAGTTTGCATATAAACAACTAAATTTATTTAATTCTTAAATAAATTTTGTTAATTATTTGCATCAATCATTTTTCATGCCCTTGATGTTCATTCAAATATCCTAAATTTTTTATTTAACACTCATCAAAAATTGATTTCATGTTAAACAAGCAATAGAAAACCATATTTAACAAGTTCCACACACTCGCACAAAACATTTTGTTTCCGCTGTTTGAATTATTAAGTAATTTTTTTTAAAGATTTCTGTTTATTTTAATATTTTAGTTTTATACAAAAAAAATCTAGCTCTTCAGGGAAAATATTATGAAAATTTTCTAGTTAAAACTCTAGATACATTTAAAAGTAAAGGGGAAGTCATAAATGTTTTAATATGCACGCGAAAACTAAATTCCCATTTACACACATGCAAACATGTTTCCACACACACACACACACACACACACACACGCACGCAAACACATTTATGCACTTAAAAACTAATTTTATAGTGTATGTTTTAGTTTTTCATTCAAATTAAAACTAAATGTAGGAAAAAAATTTACTAGTCAACCGGAAACAGTTGAAATTAAAAGCAAAATAGCGGGCGGGAGTGAAAAATTTAAAACACAGGCTGGCCGAGCACATGTAAGCACAGTGGGCTGAATTATACAGGATATGAATTTATAAATAAATAATTAAAAATAATTGATTAAAAATATTTTAAGGAAACTTTTTACAAGCAGGCGTTTTTATTAGTTATTTTTATAGATTTTTTTTTTTTGTCCCTTCCAAAAGTAATTTTTTCAAAATGTATTTTTTGAAACAACACTTTTTATGGGATAAACTTTGTTTAAAAAAAGTATTTTTTCAAAAGATTTTTTCATGCAGTTTTTTAAATACACTTTCTTTAAAATTAGATTTTTTTAAAAGTTACATTTTAGAGGTAATTTTTAGAAAGCATATTTTTAAAAATATATTATTTGTAAAAGCACCTTTTAAGGTCAGCTTTTCATTAAATAATTTTTGAGATTTTATTATTACAAAAAGTACTTTTCTAAAAGGTACTTTTTTTCAATGGCAGTTTTTTTTAAGTTAAAATTTTTTAAGATATTTTTTTAGGCCAGATTTTGTAAATACAAAAGACTTTTTTGTTTTGAAATTTATATGAAAAAAATACTTTTTGAAACGAATTTTCGTTATTTTCCATACAAATTTGAAACGTTTAGAAATGAAATTTTTTACAAAATTTTTTATAAATGGAACTTTTTATGTATTTTAAGAAGTTGTTTTTTTTAAAGGTACTTTTTCAAAAATTTACTTTTTTTAAAAATCACTTATTTAAAAAATAATTTTTTTTCAAAATAATTTTTCTGAAAAGTACTTTTTGGAGGAAGGAACTTTTTCAAGTTACTTTTTTGTAAGGTACTTTTGAAAGTTTACTTTTTTAAGAGTACTTTTTTAAAAAATATTTTTGGTCACTTTTTTATAAAATTTTTTTGAAGGTACTTTTTTAAAAGGCGGTTCCCTTAAAAAGTACTTTTCAGGAGGTGTTTTCTTAAAAAAGGTACTTTTTCTAAAGTTGTTTTATTAAAATATAACTTATTTAAAAAATAATATTTTTCAGCATAGTTTTTCTGATAAGTACTTTTCTTTAAAGGTACTTTTTAAAGTAGTTTTTCTACAAGCTATTTAATAAAGGACTTTCTAACTAGTATTCTTTGCGGCACTCTTTAAAAGTAATTAAAAAGAACCGTTTTTAAGGGTGATATGTTTAAAAAGATTCTTTTTTATAAATATAATTTTTTTTAAGATACTTTTTTTAAAATTTACTTTTTTTAAGTTATACTTTTTTTAATGTATGTGTGTACTTTTTTTCAAAAGGTAAATTTTTAAAAAAGTACTTTTTTAAATTTTTTTGAAAGGTACTTTTTAACAGATACTTTTCTGAAAAGGTACTTTTTTAAAGGTTCTTGTTTTAAAAGGTACTTTTTTGAAAGGTACTTTTTTAAAAGTACTTTTTTAAAAGGTCCATTTTTAAAAGGTCCTTTTTTCAAAAGGTGCTTTTTTTAAAAAGTACTTTTTTTAAAAGGTTCTTTTTTTAAAAGGTACTTTTTTTTTAAAGTTACTTTTGTTAACAGGCACTTTTTTAAAAGCTTCTTTTTTTAAAATGTGCTTTTTCAAAATGTACTTTTTTTAACAGGTACTTCTTTAAAGGTACTTTTAAAAAGTTAAGGCACTTTTCAACAAGGTACTTTATTTTAAAAAGGTACTTTTTACAAAGGTACAAAAAGGCTAGTCTGTTCAAAAAGTTCTGTTTTAAAAAATCTACAAAAAATTTACATTTTTCAAATTTAATTTTTAATTTTTCTAAAAGGTACTTTTTTAAAACGTACTTTTTATTTGAAGGAATAGCTATCAAAGGTTCAAATTTTTTTTTTTTTTTTTTTGCTAATCTTATGCATCGCCCCGTCCCCATGTTTAGTTTTCCATTTTCAGTTTAAGTTTAACCGGAAACCTTGTTGACTGTGTATGTCTGTTTGTGTACTTGTACGGATGTAATAATTATTATTTACCCGTGTGTACCTCTTTGTATCAATGTGTTTGTGAATGCTTTTGTATGTATGTTTGTGTGAGTTCTGCTAAGCTCGTAGCGTTTGTTGGCGGGCTTAGCTGCTCATGTTAGGAGGCCTCAGTTGTTGGGGATTAAATTTAATATGTGTTTTTAATTAAATTATAACTCGGTTACACAAAGGTCTATTAAAATGCTGGCCATAAGTACAAAATAGAATTTTTCCATTGTTGCTGGCGCTGCTGTTGATGCAATTTTCGTGTGTATAAGTGTGTGTGTGTTGTTGTTGCAATCACAGTGTTATTAAATTTTTAAACATCATGTTTTTCAACCACAACAACGATCAATCATTGAAATGATAAATATTTTGCAATAACACAGCGGTAATGGAAACATAAATATCTGAACATGTAATAGAGAAAGGCCCTAAGACATTATTTTTTTTAAATCGAGTTTTTTGTATATTTCGATGGGAGAACATCTAATGTATTGAAAAATGCAAAAATTCCGATTTCAAAAATATCATGAGTTATGGCCTTTCTGTTATTAAGGTAATGATGTGAAATGTTGGCAAAAACAAACAAAGTTAATTATATAATTTGGTAAAGCAGTTTGCGAATAAAATATTTGCATTAAATTATTTAATTGTTTTTTTAGGCAAAAAGTCATACTGGGTATTGGATTTGCAATGTAACTTTTAAATTTTGAAAATTAGGTGGGTTGTGTGTGCGAGGTTGGTCTTATTTATGAAAATATTTACAACCGTATTCATAACAATATTTTATGTTTATAACAGGTTTATTTGGCAAATCTCTCTTAAAGATATGTCAAATAAGCCTTTTATAAACATAAAATATTTTGTATGAAAATAGAGAGAGAGAGCTAGAGAGAGTTTTATTTTTCAAACATTATATTTTACAAGCCTTTATATCAAGGCGAACTCACATCAGGTTATCCTAATTCACCTGCTGACATAATTTCTCTGCTGTCAATCAATGCAAAACGCTAGGAAATATTCTGACAGCAGAAAATTTTACACTAACAAATATACAAGGCGAATAAGCAGAGTTGCAAATTAAGACCACCTGGTATCAATTCGCCTTGCTTTATATGATTACTTTTCACATTTATCCAAAAATAATTTTACATTCTACATTTGAGTATAAAATTGATAAACTCTGAATGAATTATTAGATATCACAATATGTTTTCCTTTTTCATTTGCACTCAGATAAACTTTAAACACAGGAACAACATACAAGACATCAAAAGATTTTTATGGAAATTTAACTTCAACACAGATATAGAAAGAAGCCAAAACAAACAACAACAAAAACATAACAGCTTTAACTTTTGACATTATTACATCTAATCAAATACCAACGTAAACGTATTTAGTCAGAACAAGAGAGAGAGGCAAAGAGAGTGTGTGTGAGTGTGTGTGTGAGTGTGTGTGATAGCATGTTAATAAAACTTCCTTTTCCTGTAGCAAACATATTAAAAAACAGGGAATGAACAAACAAATTGTATATTTGATAAAAACAAGAAGAAATCTTTATTATTAGTGTATAAAATATATTTGAGTGTAAATGTGTGTGTGTGTGTGCGAAATAAAAGTTAAAGATAATGTTATTGCTGATGTGTGTTGTAATGCAACACCAGTCACTCACCCATTAACACAAGCACAGAAATAACAAGTTTAACTTAAAACCATTAGACAGACATATTTGCAACAACAATACCACAAACCACAAATCTTACAACAACAACACATTCTATAAACAGAGCAGGAGGCGAAAGGCCAGCAACAGTAAACAAAGTGAAACTAAGGGCTGGGACTCACTATCGTACAAAATCGAGTTGACACCACGTGACCTCAATTCAGGAAATTGTAATCAGCTGCTAATTTCTCTTTTGTCAAATCAAATAAAAAGGTTCGGAAATTTTCTGACAGCAGCAAATTTTTCACTAATTTTTCACAAAATATACATGAGCTTTATGAATTCGCCCAGCGTACAACTTTTGGAAAAATACAACCCTGATCTAATTAATTCTTGTTGTCATTTGGAAATTTCAAAAACTCCATCAGGGTTGTATTTTTTTACAATTGTGTGGGACAGTGAAACCTAGCCTCAAGCGAAACTAAACAGTGACTCGTTTAATAAATAAATCAATAAATAATTATATTCCATGTCCTATTTCACGCAGCGTTATTTATATAAAAACTTAACAATCTTACAAAAAAATATCAAAATATGTATATAACTTTTTTTCTTACTTCACAAGATGATAGCAATTTTTTCACTCGAAAAGTTATCACATTCCTTACAGAAACGAGGCACAGGGTACTTTTGTAGCGTTTATTGGAGAGCCAAGAATAATATTATTTATTTTCTATTTTTTTTTTCGCCACAATAACAAACAAAAAATTATGTAAACTTTTATTCAATTAATATCTTAAACATATTTAAAACAAAAATTAAATTTCCATGCCTTACTTTGACATTAAACTGTTTGAGACTTAGTTAACTGTAGCTGAACTTTCCTCATCTCTTTGGTTTCTTAAGTTTTATTTTTCTATCGCAGCAGTTTCCCCTAAATTTGAGAAGCTGTGTGGATTATTTTGTACAAATTAAGTTAAAAAGATCAAAATAAAATTATGAAGCAAGACATAAAAACTTTGATGACAGTTACTGTATGATTCTGCTTCTGCTTCTTCTTCTTGTTCTTTTTCTATGAAATGCGCCAATGTGCAAAACATATTTGTAAGAAATTTAAGAAACGAGGGTTATCAAGATAAAATAGAACTTGATAGCTGATACCCACTATCCTACACAATCGTTATGCTGAGTACACATCAGGCATTTCTTGTGCTGTCATGTTGTGTTGTCATTTTCAAAATGTGTGCAATGCCATTCACATTATGTTTTTTACGTGGAGAGCAATACCACACAAAGATAAATGTCGGAAATGACAAACATTGCTACTAGTACACTCTATTGCTATGTCAGAAAATGCCATAGTGTGTACTCAGCATTAGACTTTTGCTTTGAAAATGCAACCCTGATCTAATGGAGCGCTCGCGCCCGGCGAAAATAAGAATACAGCAAAAATACGGAAAAAGTTCCTTCTTGTTTGGGGATTTTTCGAAATTTCTTTGGAAATTGCCGGGAACTCAGAAGCAAATATGTTTTTAAGTAGTTTCAAAAATATTATCTAAGCCCGGCGAAAAATAAGAAAAATACAAAAATCCCATTTTTGGGATTTTGCAAAAATTTTTGGAAATTGCCGGGAACTCAGAAGCAAACATGTTTTTAAATATTTCCAAAAATATTATCATCGATCAGGGAAACATAACAAGGATGCAGCAAAAATACAGAAAAAATCCAATTTTTGGGATTTTGCTAATTTTTTTGGGAATTGCTGGAAACTTAGAAGCAAATATGTTATAAATACATATTTCCAAAGATGTTTTATACGCCCGGCGAAATATCAGAAAAATACAGTAAAAAAATTAAAAATCCCATTTTGGCGATTTTGGGAAATTTTTTGGGAATAGCCGAGAACTCATTATTTGCATTAATTATATCATTTGACACGCAAATGAGAAATTTCAGCCGAAAATATTATTAAATAAAATTTTTATAACATCCTTGCTCCCAAGACCTCTCTCTAATGGCTTCTTAGTATTAATTTGTGTTAAGAGGCAACTCTTTTTGATTTGTAAGCAGATGCGGGCACATGCATTTGTACAGCTTCAATAGGTTTGTTCTCGATTTTATTTATTAAACTTAAGTTTTATTTTATTATTTATTTAATTTATTTCTTTTGTTTTTGCTGTCACAAAACACAAAAACCTATAATTCAAAATATCAAAATAAAAAACCCAAACTAATAGCTGTCAAATTTGCTGTCAACGTACACTAAGTTAGGTTAGGTTAGGATAAAAAGAGGGGCAATTAATAATGACCCAATCCGTTTCGGATTACACTTATGCTTCTAAAGCATGTTGTGCGCCCCAAAAGTTGCCCAACTTTTGTACTGTAAACAACGTCATAACTCCAAAAAATACTATTTTAAAGTTAAAAATGTAGAACTAGAAGAATGAACGATGTGAAAATTCTTCAAACAAAACTAAATGTATCAACCCATTTAATTTTGTTTTACTTAAACCCATTTTTTATATATTATTTTAGTGTAAACAGCACTTAAGCTAATTAAATAAAAATTATTGCCTTTGGTCACCCTCGTTTTCTTAAAAAGTTTATTATTATGAAATTTTTTTCTTTTTTCAAACGCTTATCAAAACAATGTCATTTGTACGAGAAGAAAACTTAAAGTTTTTGTTAGAAGAAATACTTGTATAAAACTTTATCTTCATTTTTCATTTTATTTTCTGCGTCTCCGTTCTGTAGTAAAGTAAATTTGAAACACATATAAATCGCACACATACATGAGACCATGAAAATCAAAATTATACAAAATCCTACATTAACGCACTCTGGCACATCTCGTACAGCAAACATTTAAAGTTGGTGTGCGTTTCTATTCTCTACTTTCTTGCACAACTTTTGCAAACACATTTCAAACAAACAGCAGGTATGAATGAATACGAAAGTGTGTTATTTGGAGCATTCAAATGCTTGGAGTAGACAACATACATACATACGTGTATTAATGTCTATTCTACTTTAATCATATATTACGTAGACAACAACAACAGCAATAACAGCATCATCATCGTAATCATCATTATCATCATCGTCTTCGTATACTGTTGCAAAAACATGAAACAACCTTAACAAGAGATACATACTTCCAAGGTTACCTTGAAGTACCTTAAGAGTACCACCAAAGATGCCAGGATGAATAAATGTGTGAGTGAGTGCATGCACGAAAGCAAGACGAAAAAGTTTTTCTTTTCCCACACACACACAGACACACTCGCGCGCACTCACATAAAGTAGAAAATTTCTTCCAGCAGCATTAAATGCACATCCTGCTGCTGCACTTAGGAGCCAAAGGAGCGAACAATAAACAAAGCGAAGCATTAGAAAATGCTCAGCCAGCTAAAGGGAACCGGAAAACGGAAGCGCAATGCATCACACCCAAAACTATGAAGATTTAATAACACAAAGAAAAACTAAATTTTTTTGTTTTCTTCTTGAAAAATGTGTTTTTTTTTTTTTTTTTAATAAACATTTTGTTATTTCTACCAAACAAGGACTTTCGCTTTTCACTTAAACACAATCTTTTTTATATTTTTGTCGTTAATAAGATGCGGTTAAGGGATTTTCACGCCATTTAGGGACAGCAATCAAAATAATTTGTATAAAAAGTAAAGAGAAAAAAATAGCTGAAAACTTTTTGTAACGTTAAAATAACGAAAGATGTCTTAAAATATTGTGAAATATTTCTTCTAGCTTTAGGAAGGAAATACTGTAGGAAATTTAAGTTTAATCTACAATATTATACGATAATGTTAAAGTTAAGGATATTTAGTAATTTAATGGACGTGTTCATAAGACGTGAACAATTGAAAAATATTAAAAATAGTAAAAGCGAGAAAAATGAAATAATTGAAATTTTAGCTCAAAAGTATCCAGCAAAAATAAATTTGATACAAACAAGCACTAATACAAAAATAAGCGCTTTGGAAGCGCAGAAAAGCATGCAGTGCATACCGTCTGCCTTACGAGCATGCAATAACGTAAGCGAATGACGAACAGGAAATCTTAAAGTTTCTGTAATAGATTAAAGAAAAGTTGAACAAGTTTCCTTTAATATATTATAAAAACGACAAGATCTCTAACGTCAACGTCTTACACAAACAGGGGGGAAATTTAACACAAACACTACGAAGTTGGTCGGCTATTTATACTCCAATTCTCAGAGTTTTTATAGTGCATCCTCTCTCGCTTACCTGGATACAAGTTTGAATGCGATTAAAATTTTTACTTCTAGTTTTGATTTCTTATTTCTTAATTGAATTGTGTACGAAAATAAATATGTGCTTCGGTAGTTCAATGGGTAGTGTTCTAGTCTAATATACGGAAATCCTGAGATCGACTCCTGATTCAACGCTTGAACAAAAAGTATTTGATTTGATATTATATTTAACATATAATAAATATAAAAACAAGAGTAGATATAAAGTTACGATCTAAAGAGCAAATTTTTACCTATAGGGCCGACAAGTGGGACATCATGAACAAAAATCATGTAATAAGGAAGCAGGTTGGTAAGCGAGACTTGTGCTCTCGCCCTAACGAACTTGCTTCCAAGTAGACGAATATTTTTGCTTGGTATGGACAACAAGGAATTTGTTATGGAATCGGCAGCCCAGAAATTTTTCTTTTAAAATTTGCTCCACATAACAAACAACACTGCAATGAAATGAGAAACCCGATATTTTCATATTTCAACGCCAAAGGCTGGTACTCCCTATTCTACATTATCGTTCGACTTTTGATCTAATGCATTTTTATTGTCTTTTGGAATTTGCCATAAACTCATTTAGATGAGGGTTGCATTTTCTCAAAAATCGTTCGATAGTGAATACTAGTATTAAGCATTCAAAAAATCTTTAAACTGTATAGTGATTTAAATATGTAATATAATAATACTATAAATATTCACCATAATAATGAGAAATTAATATTTTAATTTTATTTCTCTATTTCAATACTTTAACGCACTTGTAAAATAAGATTGAACAAATAAATTTTCGGCCGCCATCTATCAAAACGGCGTTGCATTATAACAAACGGCATAACTCTATACGATCAGCTGTTCTTGTTGTTGTTCATGTTGTATGTACAATACAGAAATACGAATATGCATGTATGTATGTAAAACTTTGTTTACAAGCTGCAAAAATGTTAGTGTACGAGTATGTGGTGTGAGTATAATGATGACAGTGTTGCCAATGAAGAATTCGGAATTTGAAGATAAATTACACTCATGTGTATGTACATATTTATAATAATATTTTAAAATAAAATACACATACATAATTACATATGTATATAAAAGCTATTTTTCAAACGATGCAGCACAGTGGGGTCAAATGCTTCTTTTTCGCGCATCAATTCATACTAGTGTTGAGCGATACTGTGATTTTTTTAATAACGTTGCTCCTTGCGAACGTGATATATAAATCGCTGTTCTTTAAAACTGTGACTGTGATCACAAATTAGCAGTATTTGTTTGTAGTAGTTCTGTTATTTAGACAAAATCTAATAAGAAGAGCAGCAGTAAAATTAAACAGTGACTGTGATCACGCTTTAACACATTTCAACTCTTCTGCTTTAAAAGTATTAATTAGTATTGGTATTTTGATAAATACTAAAAAAATACCAAATGTTGAGAATTGTCGTATAAGAGGCAGAGAGACAGTAAAATTGCAAATACAAAAATGTGAGAGCTATACATAGTTGCCAGAAAAGACGATTTGACAATTTTTTCTCGACAAACGGTGAAGGTATAAAAAAAATTCATGTGGTAGCTCTATTTGCTGTAAAGTAAGCTTACAAGAACATTCACAGCTTGTATGAAAGAACTATATTTACAAAACCTGTTACTTGATAAATTCAGTCACAGTTGTGATTAGTGATTTTTCAATCGCTGTGAAGAAGTACCAGGTTTCGAAAAATCGCTCATCTCTAATTCATACATATCTCCACAACTACAAAAGTGAGCATCACCAAATTTTATATGGTTAGATCTTAGAACAAACTGTTCCAACAAAATCTTGGCGGTGCAGAAGGGGGAGAGGGGTACCCTTCATACAAAGTAATTATTATTTTTCCTATTTCTTCAGAACTACAGTATTGACTCACACTAAATTTGTAGTGAATAACTCTTAAAACAAAGTGCATATTCCAGCGAAATCTTGGGGTATATACGAGACGGGTACCCCCCATACAAAGTAATTATTAATTACTTAGCCCACATACGCCCTTTGTCCTCGTTTGAGGACGACATTAAAAACAACAGCAGTTCCACAAATAATTTTGGTAAGCAAAAGATTTGAATAAATACCTGAACTTGATGGTTTCATCGATAGCTTTATTATTTTTTCAAAATTATTTGAGATAAATATAATTTAATTAGACAAAGTTTTTAGAGTTTTCTTTTTATTTTTTTCAGTTTTCTCTCACAATATTCAATTTTAACGCGTCATTGCAAAAGCAACATTACTCATGCGATGTAGAATTTCGCGCACTTTTAAGAAAGCACTTTAAAATTTCATGGTACTTGCACTTTTTTTTAATTAATCCAGGAAAATACCGCCTTTAGCTTCTATGTGCGATGACAGGCGCATAAACAAATAGCGTATATTTAAAAAAAATAAACACCACATAAACCATACGACGGAGCCTGTGAATTGAACAAATATTCACCTGTATTGCGTATGTCGAGTCGAATAATCGTCTACGAGAATTTTGTTTTAGATTAAAGGAAATGTGTACAAGTTTTCTCGACATACGCAATACGGTTGATTGTATAATTAAACGATTAGACAACGTGTACGACGTTAATACATCGATGCATCCTTCACAAGGAATTGAACAAATATGTGTATTAAAAAAAAATTATATTTAAGATATTTTTTTCCAGCAAGTGCTCTTAAACAAATGGCACCTTTCGAAAAATGCTTTAAATAAATAACTCTCTTTTACATTGAAAATTTCTATAATTACACTGTGCCCATGAACTTGAGCTAAATATTCATACACACAAAATAAAAACTAAGTAATTATACATCTGCGATGACATTTAATTATACATAATTCAAAAACGCTTTATGTTTTTTTTTATTGCAGCATCACTCGAGTACACAGCAAGTGTGTGTGGCGTTCGTTAAGTCTCATTTTTACCACAATCAACTATATAATTTATAATTATCCTTTTAATATGTACATACGCATGTATATGTACGACTATATGTGTGTAGTATATGAATGTTTCATAGGCTGCATATTGAAATGTTTTGTGTATAAGATGGAATGTGTTAGTTTAAATTTAGAAATAAAATAGTAAATTCAAAGCGAAAGTTTGCATATATTCACATGCATATGCATATTCATATAAATGTATTCATGTATGTTTGCATTTGTTCATAAATACCCAAAAATCAAGTTCAAAATAATTAAAATAACAATAAATCCCAATGATGCAGCGCTAAAAAATACGCTGCTCCTAAACGTGCAAACCTAAAAGCAAACACGAAAAGCAACAACATATGTATACCAGGGGAGCTTATGAGTACTTGGAAAACATTTCCTTTTGTCCTTCCTTCTCAGTTCAAGTTGTAGTTGCAGGTGATTTTGCTGTTGTTGCTGTTGTTGTTGTTGTTGTTTTGGCTGTTGTTTTCTTGTTAAAATAAAAATAAGAATTTGCTCTAATGCAATTATCGTGTACATACATACATATGTGGAGCGTTTCAACGTATGTTTTTATATGAATTTATACCCCTGCAGTTTTAAAAGTAGAAATTGACTCCAAATCGTTAGGTATTTCCCTAACGAAAAATCGACTACTTACTACAGTTGCCACAAGTAATGAAAGAGTTCGCCTTTTGACTCTCTCACTCATGGATATGTCAATGCCTTTAACCTCAAAATTCTTTTTTTGTGAACAGAAAAAAGCTGTGCTCTTATTCCAAAAAAGAAAATCAACAAGAAAAAAAATTTTTAAGTACATAATTATTTTGATTTTGTGCTGGCGTCACTTACAATTGGAAGTTCGTGGTCAGTGAACGTGTAATTTTTAGTGAACAAAAAAAATGCTTTTGTTTTAAAAAGTTAAAATGAGCAGCAAAAGTCAATTAAAACGTTGAATATAAAAAGAAATAGAACAATTAATTGAAAAATATATTAATCACGCTTATTGAGAATAAAAGTTCACATGAAATGTGTTCCCTTTTCCTACAATTGTGATCGCCAATGTTTGCGTTATTATTCTTTAATTTTGTGCACCATTTTTTGGTCACAGAAAATATTTTACGTAAACAAAATGTTCGCTTTTATTCCCGATAAGTTTGAATAATTGATTGTTTTATCAAAAGTAGAATTAGTTGTATTGATTAGCGAAATCACTGACGAAGGGTTATGCGGATGGTGGCAATTGACTGCCGTCAATGTCATCCCCATGTTAAAATCGTCAGTCGTGCACGTTGCAAGTAGTTAAGCTGATAGTTAATGGTAACGATTGGTAGTTAACGAAATAGCTAGACATTCGCTAGCTACGCCGACTGCAGGGACGTGTATGCTTAATTTGTGTGTGTGTGTGTGTGTGCATATGTGCGCGTGTATTGATATGTTTAGAGCTGCATGTAGAAACATGGCTACAAACTAACTTGCATAAACGTACTTACTTTTATAATGAAATAACAATGCGGTAAGCTAAAGTGCATAATTAACACTAAAATCGCACGTTAGCACAAATAACGGCAGTATGGTATACGCACTCACACACAAAAAATACACACGCGTACACACGGGCAAACACACACGAATGCATGCATATCAAACGAATACTTACGTGCACAAGTACCCAGCAATACAAAAAGAACACAAAAGAATTCAAATTAGATCCACAGTTTTTGAGGTAATTTTTTTACAGAAAAGGGCCGATAAATTCATAAAATTATAAATAAATTAAATAAAATAAATTCAGCTGAAGTCGTAGTATTGCTTTACAATGTTTATTGAGTCAGTTTAACAACCAGAAATTTTAATTTGAAACTTTTTCAATTTTAACTACATGAGAATTCGAATCACTATGGACTGTGTCTCCGAGTGGAGTTGCGTTATAGCACCGCCCTTCCTAATCTAAATGAGAGTTCTCTCATACAATACAAAAAGTACTTATAAACATAAAGAATTTGTTTCTAGTATCTCTGCTGAAGTTTAAACTATAAATTTATTTGCATTGAAATGTGATTCCATACAGATTTGCTGGGCAGTCAGCATGATAAATTCATACACATACGAGAGCATTTCATGGGCATCGTACGTACTTTATTATGTGCATAAATATTCAGGAAGGTTGTATGTTGATTTATAATGCACTTGTAATGTAAGAATTATAATTTTCCACTTACAGTGTCTTCATTGCTTTTTAGATATTTTTGCATTCCCATGAATTTTAATTGTACTTAAACTGCGTTTAAAGCCACTCTCTTTGATTCGGTGAGGTACTTACTGTTGCGTTCGATAAGGTTCTTCTTCGAGTAAGATTTAAATTATTTCTAATCATGGCTTCTCTTCATCACAAAAAAATCTCCGTCTTTGAAGTATTCAACTGCCCGATTAAATTGAAAGTTGCCACTTTTCGCCAAAATATTTTTTTTCTACACTACTGCCGCCATCTAAACGTTAGATCAGCTAGTTTGAGGACCACTGTCATATTATGTTGTCAAACTAACATTTTCGATTTTTAAAATCTGTTTTCTATCACTCGCTTTATCTCTCACTATCTGTCTCTTACTCTATCTCTATCTTTATCTCTAACTCTATCTCTATCTCTACCTCTATATCTACCTCTACCTCTACCTATATCTCTGTCTCTGTCTCTGTCTCTATCCCTATCTCTATCTCTACCTCTACCTCTATTTCTGTCTCTATCTCTATCTTTATCTCTAACTCTATCTTTATCTCTATCTCTATCTCTTTCTCTATCTCTATCTCTATATCTACCTCTGTCTCTATCTCTATCTTTATCTCTAACTCTATCTCTATCTCTATCTCTATATCTATATCTATCTCTATCTCTATATCTATCTCTACCTCTATCTCTACCTCTATTTCTATCTCTATCTCCATTTTCATCTCTGTCTCTCTTCCGAATGTGGGCGTAAAACTAAAGGCTGAGTCACATAGAACTTTATGCGTCGTTTTTTTCAACTGATATTAACGCAATGACGGAGAAGATTGACACAATGAGTAGGTTGTTGAGGGAAGAATGTGAAAGAGCTCATGAGAAAACCTGGGTTCTAATCGTCGCTTTCGATAACGAGCTGATTCTATCACGTTTTTTTTTAGTTTGAAATTATAGCTTCGCTATCTAACAATGTAATAAGACGGTTCGATATCGAATGCCATTATCTCAAACTAAAAAAACGTGATCGAATCAGCTCGTTATGGAAAGTGAATCTCATATGACCCTCATACTTGCTCGGTTTGTGCTTGGTGTATGTGTATGTGATTGTTTAAGTACATGAATATGTATATGCCCTCGTATGTATATGAATATGTATGTAAATACGCTTGTACCCATGTATGTAGATAAGAGAATAATAAAATCAAGTGTTTATTTCCAACTGTGTACGGAACGTGTACATATTCACCTTTATAGAATTCTCTACACACCGCATGTAAACAAAACACAATGTCGGGCTTTCAACAGTGAATTAATGGGAACAGTAAAAACACAACTTTCCACACTATTTCCAAATTACTGCACCTTTTTTCCACTAAACCAATAAAACACAGAGAAGCGAGCGAGCAGGTGAACGATTGAGTGGGTGAGTGAGTGCGTGCGTGTGAAGGTTGTACGGCCGACCGTACGTCAGCTTTTATTTTCTTTTAAATTCTGTGTAACAAATTAGCAAATTTTCGCTCTAATTGTAAATTGAATTTTTAATTGAAAGCGGCGCTGGCAAATTGAGAGTTTATTGTCAATGAACAAAGTAAAAGTAATTTTATAATGAAAGTTACTTGATACGGGAGGGTCTTGTAATAAAAGTTTCTTAGCAGTTTTTCTTTAGAAATCAGAAATCCTGTGAATTGAAGTGCCACTGTAATGCCATGCGGGTTTTTAATGTTTGTTTAATGCAAATAATTTTCTTCCAGAATATTTCATTAATTTATTGTTTCAGGTTTTTCTTTTCTTCATTATCTAAGTGAAAAGGCCGTTTTTTTTTTTTGTACTGTGCCAAGGGAATGTTATAATAAATAAAGAACTGGAGGAACAAATGATGAGCAACAGGTTGTTTACAAGTTGCAAAGAAAATTTATTAATATGTATCAACATCTTTTGTATGACAAATGTTAGGTGAGAATTTATGACCCGATTATGGATCAGCTCATACATTTGCTTAGAAACCGACCAGGCGAACGACCAACCTTATGATCACTTGACTTATAATCATCAGTCTGTTGACATTTTATCAGCGAAATTTACGACTGTTACTTTACTCCAACCGGGTTAAGGTTTTAGTATTCTGTTCGCATGTCATTAACAAATTTTTTTAAACTTCCAGCTGCAAATTATATACGTACGCAGCCCTCCTCCGTCATCACCTACAACAGCTGATAAATGCTTTGTATTTTATTGTCGAAAATCTCTCACTTTGCAATGAAGTCGGTTGGGCAAGAAGGTGAAATTTAATATTTTTAATATTGTGGACTAGAGACACGTTTAAAGAGCAGAATATGTGCTCTTGTCACAGGTTGTTTATTTTATGTTTATTTCTCACTTCGTCGTCTGTGCTTTAAAATATTCAACATTATTATTATTATTCTTTTTTATTTTTATTTTATTAAACATAAATAATGGAGAAAACAACTGCAGTTTTTATAAAAACATATTATCACAAGCATACAGTGGCGTTTAAATAAATAGCAGGCTGTAAATGTTGTGGCGAGTGAACTCATTTGTAGCGCACGATAAAATAAATAACAAGTACAAGCGTTGTCAAAAATATTTTAAGTACGGATTTGATTTAAGTACGGATTTTGAATTCCAAATTTTTTTCATTATTAAACCTGTTTGGTGTACTTTCATTCCCATATTCGAAAAAAAAAATTTTGCCATATTGTTATTCTAATAATCGGTAAAAAATGTTTTATCAAAATAAATTTTGTTATGTAATAGTTAAAACATGTTAACTCAGTATTGGAATAAAATTATTTATTTAATTATGCGCATGAAATTATTTATTCGATTATTCAATCAAATTATTAATTCGATTATTCGCATAAAATGATTTATTTGATTATTCGAATAAAATTATTTATTTGATTATACGAATAAAATTATTTATTCGATTACTCGAATAAATCATTTATGCATATATTCGAATAAAATTATTTATTCGATTATTCGAATAAAATTATTTATTCCATTACATATTCAAATAAAATTATTTATTCGATTATTCGAAAAAAGCTATTTACTCGATTATTCGAATAAAATAATTTTTTCGATTATTCATATAAAATAATTTATTCGATTATTCAAAAAATAAAATTCTCTATCCGATTAAAAATAAAATATATATACATATACATACATATACATATACATATTCGTTTAAAATTACTTATTACATTATTCGAAGAATTTTGTCGATTATTCGAATGTTTTTTTAATATTTCAATTATGCGAATACATCTTGGTGCGGCAAGTTGATTAAACTTTTATTCGATTCTTTAAACTAAATAAAATTTTATTCCGTCAAATGTTGATCATTTTTAATCGATTGTTTGAATAATGTTTTGCCTATGATATGAATTAATTTTTTTATTAAATTACACTGATTGACAAAAATGAAGTTTTAGTATGTCATATGAACTTTTTTGGTCTTTTTTACTTTATTTTGACTTCCTAAGGTGGAAAACAGAGGTAGAAAAAATTTGACACCCATAGTTTTTTTTTTGACAGGAATTTTATATTTCATAAAAAATACTGATACTTTGCATACAATTATATTTGATAATATGTTTTTTAAAACTAAAAGCTATGATTTTCTGGAATATTTGAACTTAGGCTGGTCTCTTGCAAGTGTCCAACAATAATCTGCCAACATTCGAGGACTCCGTTTGCCCTGGTATAGTTTTTCCATGCTGGAAATATTCCGTGTTCGTCACTAAGGGCTCCTAGGTTCTCGGAAAAGAATTCCTTGATCTGAGATCCGACGAAAATGCCTTCCTTTATTTTTGCGTCACTAACTTTAGGAAACTTTTCTCTCAAGTACATAAAACCTGAGCCGTTCGTCGCTGACTTTTAAAAGTTAGTTCACCACATACGTAGCAAAAAGAATTATGATGATTGATGCACTTCCTTTGCATGTTGAGAAAATAACAACTCAAAATATTACACTTTTTCTAAATGAAAACTTGATGCAATTAAACCGTAAGTACAGTAGTATTAACGGAACGTAAGGTAAAATTATAAGTGGGTGTCACAACAAATCTGTGCGTGACAGCAACAAATTAGCTTGTGTTTTGCAATGAGGGTATATAGTAAAGTAATAATTAGCATATAGAATCCGTGTGGCAAAAACCTTGTTGATCAGTGTTATTAGAATATACATATTTTCATTGAAAATTGCAATAAATGTAACATTTTTTTCTTGAGAAGAAAACGCCATTAGATATTCCTCAGTGCTACAGATTTATTGTCACAAATTTGACGCTAGTATGCAACTCGAGGGCAAATTACGATATTCTATATCGATCGAAATTTGAAAATATTTCCATGCAAATGCTATTGCAATAATTTGAAATTTCGTTCGATATCGAGTTCTGCATACCTATAAAACTGTCCACCACTGTTAACTGCACATTAAAATAATTTATGTTTAGTCTCAAATATTTAGTTTTAATAAGACGGTATCTTATTCTATATAAAACAAAATAAACAAATTCTCCCCCACAAATACAAAATGACAAAAAAAGAAAAAGAAAGAACGCACAATTAAACAAAAACAACACACGGAGGCATGCAATCTACTTACAAACAACTAATCGATCGCAACTCTGATTGATCACAGTTTATTTTAAATTCCCAGACAATAAAGTTGAGTTTCAGCGCTTAATATTAAAGTAATTCAAAAATTCAATTGACTTCAATGGACTTGTTGGCAAGTGATGATGAACTATTGCTTATGGAACTGGAACGTAGAGATGGAATTTATTCGTTTATATTTCATGAGTTGGAAAACAGTAAATTGCAAGCAACGGAAATGCAGGATAATCAAAATACGAGTAAAACAAAGCATAACGAAGAAAACTCACTCAAAGAAAGCCAGCCAATGAATGATCTCAAGAAATGGCAGAAGACAGCCACAGAAACCTCACACATCAATGTAACAAAATCGGCGCTACTTGCCTCCTCATCTGCCCTTTTAACAACTTCGGAGGCTGCAAGATCTTATTCGTATGCTGATTATTGTGTTAAAGGTACCACTACCACGGACTTTGGCAAATCCTGGCAAACACATTTCAATTTTCAATTTCCCATGAACTCCTCGTCTGTTCATCACTCTTCATTTCAACAATTTTGCTCTCTGCGCACTTTTAATGTGCGCCGAGCCAAAACACCTTTTTCCCATATTTACGCCCCCCTGATACGCAATCGATGTCATAAGCTTAAAGCAACTGAAAAGTACAAGAGCTTTATGCAAAATGTAACGCAAGTTCCTGATTTAAGAGAACTTTTCCCCTTGGATCCCGATGTACATGCACCGTTCGAAGCGGACAGCGAAGATACCAATTACAGAGAGAGAAAAGTTTTCAAAATAATGGAATTTGAAATAAAAAATAATATTTAATAACAAATAAGAAACTTCTTTAAGCGCATTTTTATATTTGAAATTCTAGTGCATGGGCATGAAAAATGGTGAGAGAAAAAATTACGATTTATAAATTTTTTAAGCAATTTTATGTTTTCTTATGACTGGGTTCACACTTGGAAAAAAAATTATTGAATAAGCTTAAAACAAGTCGACACACGAGACTAAGATAAGTGCAAAACTTTGTAAGCATCGACTAGCTTAAAATAATAATATAAATTTGATGATACACTTTTAAAGGGTGTGTAGCCCCGGCCACTTTTTCAAATACAGGAATCGTCTGTTCAGTTTCATAACAATCCGTGGCCCGAAATTGTATGTCCAGAATGCACTTTGTAAAGAACAGCCACCGTGGCCATATGTACGAAATCATTTTCACATGTCAAGGCCATGTTAAGGGTGTTTTTTATAGAGATATAGAACTTAGAAATGGAATAAAATAAAGATGATTTTTTTTTAATTGACCAGGAAATTTACTTTATGCAAAAGATAATCTTCTGGCATTATAATTTAAATATGAATTCTGGCATATGCCACGGCCACGGCTGGCTCGGATGAAATTTAATCTGGAGATCCAATTTTCTACGACTTTTTCCCACATTTGCGGCTATTTGTCCTTCAAGTGGTCAAGTGGTCGTTTCGGGCTTATCGGCGTAGACTAACGACTTCTCATATCCCCACAGGAAATAGTCTAGCAACGTTAAATCGCACGATCTTGGAGGCCAATTCACGGGTCCGTAACATGAAACCATACGGTTACCAAACTTTTCCTTCAATAAATCAATTGTGGAACTAGCTGTGTGACATGTTGCGCCATCTTGTTGAAACCACAGCTCCTGCACATCATGGTTGTTCAATTGATGAACGAAGAAGTCAGTAGTCATACCTCTATAGCGGCGGCTGGACTGATTTGGGTGTGTACGAACATGTTCCATAGTTAATCGAATTAATTGCCCTGATGAACGATTAGGTTAGGAAGGGCGGTGCTAAAACGCACCTCTAATCGGAGACCCAGTTTGGTGCATTATGATTCCCTTCTATTGCCCTTTAAAAGTAATATTTACACTCTCCTTTGTACCCTGAAATTGCCCTATTATCTGTCATTCAGCCACTGAATTCCCTGATGTCCTCTAGTTTACACTTCCCGATATCACTTATGCTCTCATGGAAACGTCTGCTCAGCAATCTAAGCCTATAACGTTGCAGATAACATGTTCAATGATTTCTTGTTCTTTTTCATCCCCGCACATCCTACAGAAATCTGAAGTGCCAGTTTTCCAAATGCTGGCTCTTACTCTGACCGAGCAGTGGCCCAGTCAACGCGCCTATCACGACTCGCATCGCCTTACTATCCATGTCCAGTAGCAGTTTGCATCTTCCTGAGTCAAGTTTTGGCCACATAGCCCTCGAGACTCTACAATCCTCCCTACTTCGCCATGAACTGTTGGTCCTGCTCTGTAATTAATTACTGAGTTACCTGTAGTAACGACTTATCATGTAACGCCCACCCTATTCTTGCCAGCTCATCGGCAATTTAATTTCCAGGAACCCAACATAGTCTGACACTATTTTTGTCCATAAGCAAGTTGAGGACTCTCCTACAGTCACCAACAAGTTTGGATTTGGCATTGTGTCCCTTCAAAGCTTTTAGGTTACCTTCCCACCTTCAGCTACATTCCTGGCCACCTCTTTCGTGGCCCTGAAGATCGCTACTTTCATTCGGCAGTCTGAAAGAACTACGAATATTCGTTCCCAAGATGTAGACACCAGCCCTGTGCCTTCCCCCATTTTTGACCCGTCATATAGCTTATCGGGTTTGACCCAATAGTCCCTATCCGGAATTACCAGTGAAAGTGTTCTACTAAAATCAATTTCAGCGACCTTATAGTTCGTGAACCGAGGGGTTACAGATCTCTGATCACTAAAACTGATCTCATTTAAGATGGATGCGTGACTTGTTACTCCTGCTCTCACAAAACCTGCTGCTACGAGTCTAACGAGACTTCTACTCGCAGTTCTCACCACAAAGCACGATTATGTTGACTGTAAAATGGACGTAGTGAGCCGCGATATGTATTTCGAACAGAGCCATGATTTTCAAAATAAATTTGCATAATTCGGAAACGTTGTTCAGGCGTCAGTCTAAATAAATCTCTTGACAGCTGACAAAATGAACGCTAGTTAAAAAAATTGTGGCCAACTTCAAGTTTTATACTTCTATTAAAAAAAAATCACCCTATATTTAATGATCTTTCATATAACAAATTTATTTTTTTTGGGGATTAAAATTAATTTTTTTTTAAGCAATTTTTCTTTAATATAAAGTTCTACTTTTATACAAAGTGTAATTTTTTTTTAAATAATATAAATAATTTCATTTGTCCAATTTATAATTTGATCTTTACAAAAGATGTTTCGTTATGCAGGCGCTTTTTAAACACTATTTCCTTCATTGTCCTTAATTTCCTTAATTACACAATCTTCCACTTTTTTTAATTATCTTTTCTATTTGTTTAACAGGCAGATATTTAAAAAATAATAAAAAAAAATGTATTTTTTTTTGTAATCTTTAACGTTCATTAAATTTGCATTAATGCTGGCTTCTTTGCTACTTAAATGATTTGAAGGACTTTTCTTTTCCATAGTCTTAATGTTGTTTATTATCCTGCATGATTTTCAATATTTTATCTTTACTTTCTTTCTTACCTTTTATCTTGGTTGTAGGGCATAAATTAAAGAATTTTTCGTTGTTGTTGTTTCTGTTTCTGTTCCAGTTGCTGCTTGTGTTGTTACCTTTCCTGGCTGTCCATAATCTTACCAAATCAAGTGTCTGATTAAATGTTAACACCTTTAACACAGGTGTTTGTCTGTCTGTCTTTGCAAATGATAAATTAATGATGACTCTGATGAGGGTTGAGTTCGAGTTGAGTAAAAGAATGAAAGTAAGCGAATGCTTGAATTAGTGCATAGAAGAATATACTCGTGCAGACAAACTCGTATTGTACTCATAGAGCTCATCTGCAACAAAAAGAAAAAAGAATATACATAGTATGTTTGAATGTATCTGCAGTATGTTAAAATGTGCAGAGCTGTTAAAGAGTAAATTCGTCAGGAGTAAAGGCCTGTCCCACTATGTTGACAGCGTTCGACTTGTCGCACACTTACATTCAAAACAAAAACAATTTCCAAAATTTTGTTTTTGTTTCAAATAATATTTTATTTTATAAATATTTTATTTTAAGTGGTTCTACTTTACCGATTTTTACAAAACTTGACACACACTGAGCTCTCAAAAATACACAATCTTGCATTTAAAAGAATGGGCGGAAGCACGCCCATTAAAATTTAATTTTATATTTCACGTTTTCAAAAAAAAAAAAATTTTTGTTTTAAAGAGTTTTCTTTCAGTTTGGTCCCATACATTTTTTTCGAAAATGTTCTATCAGATCTTTGCATTGAATTCGGTTTTTTTTTGCGGAATTATTTTGCTTTTATTAGAGATGGATAAATTTTGTATCCGGGAGTCACGCATCAGTTACGTGCGAGTCACGCATTAGTCACGCATGAGTCACGTGTGCGTCAAGCATGAGTCACGTGTGCATCACGCATAAGTCACGCTTAAGTCACATGTGATCCTGGTTGTACTGGCATATAATAATGATAGAAAAAAATTCTCACGCAATCACGAACTAACTTTCTTAGGGCCATTTTCACAACTTGCCTTTAGTTAAAGGCAGAAATTCGTCTGGCCGATAAATATCTTTGCATTATTACAATTTAAGTTTTTTGTTGTTATTATTATCAATAGTCATAATATATAGTGGATAAAAAATAATAAATGAAGATTTTATAATGCAAAACCATTTATCGGCAGATAAAATTCTGCCTTTAACTAAGGCAAGTTGTGAAAATGACCTTAGGCTTGTTAAAAAATCAATCGAGGAGTCGTTCAATGGCAGGCAATTCATCAAGAGCGTGCGCGTCTCCCTCGCTGCTATACCACCAAGAAGTGGGATTATGCAATTTGTGCTAAAAGCTACTCATATAAAATTTGGTGACCCTCATTATTGCAATTGTGGAGATATGATTGATTATGCGAAAAAAGGCTTTTGTCCCCACTGTGCACTGGCTAGATAATTTGTTAAGCGCTTCGCAAAATGTATAAAATCACATTTCATGACAACTAACCAGCATCCGCTGTGGGGAAACATATAACCCACTTACTTTGACTATTAAATCCTTTTAAAGCTCTGCTTTATTTAATTTTCTTCTATTAATTTTACAACAGAACAGAAATTTTCAGTTGTTACTCTTGTGTTTCGCCTTGTTCTTTGCTCTAAGTCTATAAATATTTTAATAGTTGTTATCACCATCGTAATGCAGCATTAAAAACGAACTATAAAAATATTATATGATACTCAGCAAGATATTTTAATAGATACGTAAATATGTAAATAAAATTTATGTATTTAGTATGTAATAAATGCACACACACATGAATATTCATTAATTTAGATAAGACAGCTGGAACAACACAAGCTCACTTGAATGTGCAGGTGTTTTATTTATGAGAAATCCTTTAACTATAATATCCTTATCGAAGTACATTTAATAGACTGAGTTTGCTAATTGAACAAATGATTTAGGCCAAAGCATGAATACAGATTTGAGCCCAAAGTGTTTGCTGATAAAAGTAAATGATGGAATTAATTTTATGTCCTGGTGTCGTAATAATTTTAATTATGAAATTAATCAAATATCAGGTATGAATACAGGAACAGCATTAAAAAATATTACATGAGTGAACTACACACGCTAATTTCATAAATAAAATTCTTCTGTATGTATGTATGATATTTATGAAATAATTCAGCTTATGGTGGTTGGGAGTTCTTTTAGGACGAAAATGTCGTATTAGCAGTCGTAATACGCCAACCATGATAAGGGCGAAAATTTGTACATTTAAGTGGTTTCATTTTAAAAAGTACCTTTTCGAAAGGTATATTTTATTACAGGTACTATTTGCAAAAGTAAGTTTTGAAGAAATTATCTTTTGTAAAAGGAACTTTTTGAAAAAGGTAACTTTTGAAAAAAGCAAAAAAGTACTTTTAGAAAAAAGTACCTTTTGAAAAAAGTACTTTTAGAAAAAAAAGTACCTATTGAAAAAAGTAATTTTAGAAATAAAAGTACTTTTTGCAAAAAGTACTTTTAGAAAAACAAGTACCTTTCGAAAAAAGTACTTTTATAAAAAAAAGTACCTTTCGAAAAAAGTACTTTTAGAAAATAAGTACCTTTTGAAAAAAGTACTTTTAGAAAAAAAGTACCTTTTGAAAATAGTACTTTTAGAAAAAAGTACCTTTTGAAAAAAGTACTTTTAGAAAAAAGTACCTTTTGAAAAAAGTACTTTTAGAAAAAAAGTACCTTTTGAAAAAAGTATTTTTAGAAAAAAAGTACCTTTTGAAAAAAGTACTTTTAGAAAAAAAGTACCTTTTGAAAAAAGTATCTATTGTAATAGTATAAAAAAAAGTACCTCCTTCCCAATTAACGAAAATATTTAAAATTTTCTCACTGAATATTTAGTATTTAGTAGAGTTCCATTAAATTTTCAGTTTAACAAACAGCATCTAATAATTGCGAGAGCACATATTCTTCTATTTTCCCACACATAAATTAAGTAATAACGAGAATGTAATTATATTAAAAAATAACACCCTGTTACTCATTCCCAGACAGCCGCATTCAATGCCTTTTTTCGTTATACGAATTTTATCCTTTTGTCCATTCAAAATCCACAACAGTCCAGTCCCATGGACACACACACAAAACTAACCAGACAATTTTCAACATTTATAATTCATGCATCTCATAGCGAAAGAGTTGAAACTCTTAATTGCTTCATAGAAAATTTATGAATAAAATACAAATAATTTTGTGTTTCTTTTTTGTATTTTTTTTTTTTGTTTTTTTGACTGCAATTATAACAACAGAAAAATTGAGTGTTGATTGTTTGACATACAGTGGTTTCAGCCAATAATATGGCAAATTCTAGTTCTCTATTTTAAATGACACAATGAGTGGCGAACACAACAAAACATTTAAATTTTATGATTCCAGTCTGGGATAAGAATTCTCTATTAATCAATTAACTTTTAAGATTTGCCAAGTTAACTGAGATTTAGGAACAGAGTAATTTTCAGCTGAAATCAAAAGCAAGAAATTTGCATAAAAAATGCCCAAAACTCATTTTGGTACTGGAAACTTGCTTGTGGTCCTTCGAACCGTATTCCACTTACTGAATAACTTGGGTTATACAATTTAAATTTTCACTTCAGCTCTTGTATTAATACAGCTCTGTCACATATGATGTACTGAAGCCTTTGCACCCCAAAATTACTTTGAAAAAAAGGGGAGTATTCAAAAAAGCAGTGAAGATATCACAGGTTTTGTTTTAACTCAATTTTTCAAAAATATAAAACTTTTCTCAAAAACCATAAATCTTAATTTTATATTTGAACATTTCTCTAAAAAACTGCATAATTCGATTTTTAAAATTGAGTGGTTGAAAAATGGGGGTTCGACATCAAAATCCCACTGTGCAGCGGCATTAGATGGAGCTCATATTTCCTTATTTTTTTACACTCAAATGTCATTTCTTTTTTTCCGCGTGGAATAAAAATTTTATGAAACATATCAAAAATAAATTTTATGACTTAAAACTTAACGGCCGTATTCTGAAAAAAATTAATTTGTATTTCAAGCGTGCTGTGTCCAGGTCTAGGCTTGCAATTTTAGTTGCAGCAATTCTCGAATATAAGGGAGAGTGTTGAAATAGAAATACTATATAAGTTGCTGCAACAAAAATTGCAAATTTGCAATTGCAAATCACAGCAGCAAAGCGGGTGCCAGACACGTCAATATTCATCTTCAATGCATGTACTGCAGCTGAATATTGACGTGTTTGGCATCCGCTTAAGAGTTTATAAACACTGTGGGCCGTGCAAGAAGCAAAATAAATATACAAAAACAACACGCAAAACGTTTATGAGACGACAAGTCGTATGAATACAGGAGATTAATTACAAAATAAAGCAAAAATCATTCAACCAAAAATGCCAGAAAAAAATCGCATGCAAAAAAAAATAAACAAGTGAAAAAAGAAAAAAAAATATCGCTCATACGTCAATGGACAAGGAAATAACAGCAACAACAGCAACAACAACAACCACGATATAAAAATGAACGTGATTTCAAATACATTGCGGCAGAAAAACTAATGGACGCTTCATTAAGAAAGTTAGAAAAAGTATCTAAATCAGAATGAATGTCGTTAAATAATGATGACGCCGCTATTGATGATCAACAATGAAATGAATCAAAAACGGAAGTTAATCAAATGGATTATTTATTATGCCGTTTTCTATTCTACTTTTTATTAAGAAAAATTCAATTAAACTTTCGTTTAAAGCAAAAATTTACGTCCAAAAAAACATTTTATTGTGAATTTTTATTGAAAAGTGCAATACGTGTAACATTTTTCTTTCTAGGAAAGAAAACGCCATTATATTTGATTATGAGACAAATCTATGGCAATATGGAAAAAGTGGTTAAGCCTTATTTTATCGCTTTGTAGGAGAGCACTTTTAAACTTTCAGGTAGATTTTTAGAAATTTATTTCTTTTATAGTTAAATTGGGAAATTCACTTTCCATTTCACTTTTATTTTTATTTATTTTTTTTAGAAAAACATCGTTCTAATAATACGTTTAATTTAAAATAAAACAAAGTATCAGCTAAATTAAGGAAGAACCTGTTTCTCTAGATGCAAACAATAGTTTCGATCGAAATATAATATTTGAGTTTTTTGGTTTCTTTTTTAATATAAATGTGGAACAGCATACTCTGATATTTGCAATTCAGGTAAACAGCATTGAAAGCTCATAAATTTATTCTTGTTTCTTGGCAAAGTAAGAGCAAGCATTGCTGTCGCCGAGTTCTGATTGGCTGTTGTGCTCTCGTCAAAGTGAAAGCAAAAAACTCTGTGGTAAAATCATGCCCATTGTGCATATGGATTGGACGTAGCTGATTTCGAACGTTGGTGACATCGTGGGACAGGCCCTAAAAGTCATAAAAATATAAGCAACAAGTCATTGCTTTATAACTTCCTGAAAAATTGGAAAAAATAATTGAGATTTTGTTCAGGGATACTGAAGAGCATGAAGATTACTGGGGCGCCAATAACTCAAAATCAGCTTATCTCGACTCAAGTATTTTCGCCTATTTTGCCACTGAGTTTACAACGACCAGGGGGCAAATTACGGCACGCGTTCTCGAACGAAATTACGAAATATTTCAATAGAGTTTATATGGAAATATTTTTAAATTTCGAATCGTGCCGAATGCTGCAATTTGCCCCCAGTTCTAAAAAGCCCCGTCTAGAATATTTGTTTGAGAATCACTCTGAATAGTGAGTGTTTTTCATATAAATTATCTACTCAAGTCGGACACCTGCGTTGTCAAAAACGTTTGGCCTTGTTAAGACTGGATGCACACGCGGCAATTTTAATTGAGCAACTTTTTTAGTTCATATGCAAAAGAGGAAAATATGCAGGCTGCTCTCTTCGTTGTATTCTTCTTTCTCTTCCACAAATTTAAAACTTGCTCAACTAAAAGTGGCGTGTGTGCAACCAGTCTAAAGCAATAAAAAAATTTAAGAAAACAACGCAACTCCAAAAAGTGGAAAAATTTTTTATGTGTTTTGTTTAGTAATTTAATTTTTTTAGTTTTGTCATATAAAACGCTTAGCGTTCTGTTTTACAAAATTAGGCCCTTTACGTTTGCCTTACATATTCGCCTCTTGAGAAAGATTTATTGTAATCGTACTAAAATGTTTACAACTTACTGTACATTTTTAATAAATTCAAAATGCTCGGATTACATTTATCTTTTGCCAACAGTTTTTAGTTCTATATTAAAACAATAAAAAAAAAACTTATTTGATGAAATCATTAAAAACTACTTTGTAGTTGAAATATTCTTTTAGAAAGCGGAATTTTAAATTAATTTACCCATTGGTTTTCTGATTGAACAAAAATCAAAATTTCATTTAAATAATTCATTCGAAAAAAATTTTAAATAAATTGTTGAAATTTTTATACAATTTAGTAGTGTTGGGACTTTTTGTGTTTTTTTTTTTATAGAAAAAACACACCGCAAAATTTAAAGCAATTTTAAGAGTAAGAAAAGCGAAAAAAAACTTTTAAGCTTAACCATGACCACTAGGAATATAAATAAAATTGTGCAAACAAACATCAATTTGAAGGTGGGTGAAGTTTTTTGTTTTATAATTTAGTAGAATAAAACTCAAGTCCAAGTGAAAATAATAACTTTACAGCCCTGGATGTTGGCCAAGAATACCAATAAAATTGTGGACGCGTATGTGCAGAAAATCTATAAACAAATGCCCGCTAGTTTTAATAAAGGTAAAATATTATTTCCAGCTTATATTGAGCCATAACGGCCAAAAGAGCTTAAACGACACTTTTTTTGGAACTCGTTTTTTTTACAAAATTCGATTATTTACGATCGCCAATAATTGATTTTGCTGAAAATATTAGGTTTTGAAATTAGGTCGCTTAAGCTTTTTTTTTTTGGCAGTTATGGCACCACGATATTTAGTTCTGAGAGATAAATAAAGTAAATAATCTTAAAGATATTAAAAATGTCAAAGTGGCCGCCTTCAGGCCGGAGAACAGAGGACCCTTGAGCACTTTAAGAAACCAGCAGCGTGAATTGCCCTTGGCCAAAATAACGCCTAGAGCAGCAGCTATAAAAATGTCCAGCAGTAAGTTGAAGCAGCAGAAAAACACTTTAATGAACTCTTGGGCAATAAGCAACAAAAATAATGAGCAAATAACCAGAAAATTTTCAAGTTCCAATTTAACGCCCAGCAAACGCGTTTTAAAAACACCCAACTACAAAATCTACCGATCGCTGCGCTATGGCTCGAGCAACAGCAGCTCAAGATCAAGCCTCTTTAAGCGCTATGACGAGCGAAGACGCCAAAAGCAAAGCCATCCGGCTCAGCTCAATTATCTGATAAGATCTTTTCACACCAGCAAATTTGAGCCGACCTATGCGCGCTTCCTAATGCCCGCACGCAATCAACAGGTAGAGTCTAATTTGGGCTCCATACCCGATGCCATTAAGTTCAGCAATGACATGCTGGAGGATCTAATGCAAATTGATAAGATGACCAAAAACAAACTTTCTGTTGGCGGCCAAAAAGCAAACCCTGTGGAACGTTGCACTTTAGAGCAATGGCATCATCCGCCTGCATTGAGCAAATTGCAAATAAAAATCCCCAAAGATTCCGCCATTAAGCATGTCAGTAGTTCTAATAGTATGCGAAATGCAAAATTTCCGCCTGAAAATCGCGAATATGCCCGCCTTAATGTGCGCTGCCCTGCGCCTCTAAAACATCTCAAGCCGCCGAATGAACTGTTTACCGCCCAACATGATCGCAATCACACTGAACTGCATGAAAAGCACAGACGTAATCGTATGAAAAAGCTGGGCCTCATTAAATCACCCACTGCTTCGGAAAAGGAGACGACAGATGGTGGGGAGTGTGCCAAAGTAAATGTTGAGGAATTTCAAACTAAACTCAATCGTACAGAAAGCGTGTGGCCATCGACTATTAAAAGGGCTCCCCAGCTCAGCAATCAACCGAAACTCTTAGAAAGGAAACCAAATAGCGCAGCAGTTCCCGCCAAAACTCAAACTTGCAACACAACTAAATCATGCCTTGTAACGCCTGAGAAAAATGCAACAACCGCGAAGGCAACATTGCCCAGGTCGAACTCAACTTCCAGAGCCTTTGCTGCTCTGCCCAAGTGCTACAACTCCTCATCCCCTATTGTTGTTGCACGAGCACAAATGTCTAACAAAAGTAATATGCGCTCCTATCGTTATAATCGCTCTGATTTTTTTAGTACCAAAAAATATTAGTGTGTTCGTGGAATGTGCTGAAGATATCTGGCAATTTTGAGTTTCTTTCCTGGTGAAGCATTTTCTTTTTTTTTGTATTTCTTTGTATATTTTATGTGTAGATATTTGCGGAGTGATGTGTTACAAAATCTTAAGTTGTTTAAAACGTGGTATATAAGAAACGTGTATAATTTAGTACATACATAAATAAACAAAAACTGTCATTAGAAAAGAGAGAAAAAAAAGATACCAAAGTTCGTAATTATTTGGCAGAATATGGAAATCGAGCTCTTATGGTATTGAGCCCTGAGGGGTCTACTGTGTCATTCGAAACGAAAGAAAATGCATGTTAATAACATGTACGAGGTGTGTTCAAAAAGTATTGCGAATTTTGAAAATCGAAGACGAGCCAAAACACGTGCAAGCAAAGCAGCTGTCAACAATTAACTGAACATTCAAAATGGCCGAAATTGTCGATATAAGTGAGAGACATGAGTACCAACATAACGCCACAAAAAGATCAAAATTCGAATGTACGTAACCCGCGAAAATTCAAAATTCGCTATACTTTTTGAACACACCTCGTATACGCGAAAGCATTTAATTTCGTTTCGACTCTTTCATTTCCCAGTGATTTCGCTCTCTGTTGTAATTTAGCTGTCCACTTGTCCCATTTAGCAACAGCAGGTCTACTTTGTCATTCGTTAGGAAAGAAAACGTTTTAGAGTTTAGAAGTTATTAACATGCAAATTCGCTGAACTGCTTTCGCTTTGAATTACAGAGTAGAAAGGCATCATGGTCAATCATCAATACATTTGTGTTGTCTTAACTTACCCCTCTGTGACATAAAATTCTCTTTCATACTTCATACCATCTGGCCACAGTTCGACTGTAGCGGACTTCCGAAAGCTTTCGCGCCCCGCCACTGACACAGTAGCACAACCCAAGTTAGGAGACATATGGATACAACTTTTTACGCTTGTGCAGATTTACTTCTATAAAATCGTGACAACCCAGGATAGAAAAAAATTCATGAAACGTATTCTCAAAATTTTTTATTCTATACATATGTATGTAATTTTGAAGACATTTTAAATTTTAAGGTAGAGGTCCATAGCTCGATTTTTGCGCGTTACGCTTTCTATGCATCTGTCAAAAAAGTAGAATCAATGTAATAGTATGTGACAAGTTACATTGCAAAAAGCGCAGAACGCGTAGGCGCGTTCAAAGCAAAAAGTAGGTCTACTTTCTACTTTTGTACGCGTTACAAGCACCATGAAAGAAAGTCAGCTGTTCTTGAATGCTAAAGATGTTAAATAATACTTTATTTCTTACGTTGTCGATAAATATTATTTTGCCGTGGATAATTTTTTTCTTTTTTTTTCAATAAAAAAAATTTCTTAGTAAAAAAAAACTTGTTTAATAAAATATGTGAATATTTTCATTAATGCGATGTATTTTAATTAACTTTTCACCACACTTTTATCAGTAACAAATTTTGCATATTAGTTAACGATTACTTTTACGACTAACTCCACAAATTCTTTTAAAAACTCGATTTCACTCTCCATTTTTTCTTTATAAACAAACGCACACAGCTGATCAAAACAAAAATAAAATGGCGCATGAAAAGCAGTGCATGTAACTCAACGCGAACAAAGTATAGAATGAAACAAAAGGATGAAACGCGTGTAAAGCATAACGCGCAAAAAGCGAGCTATGGACCTCTACCTTTAGATATTCTTGCGCTTGGTGCCTTTAATTATTTATTTATCAATTGTCAAATGAGAACTTTCTTCTCTGACCCGAAGAGAGCAATTGCGCTGATTTACACGGGCATAATTGTGCTGGCATAACAGCAGCAGCACAAAACTAATACAGTACTGAAAAATGTGTGTTGACATCCAACGTATATTCAAATTACAAGCGGAGCAATTGAAACCACCTGATATATATATAATCGCCTTGATGCCGAGTATGAATTTTTTGAAGCCAATTGAGGCGAGTCTACTTTACCCTACGTCTTCACAAACCATCGACTTGAATATGACATGAACATGATGCATGCCGGCAGAGCAACTGTGAAAAATTCATCAACTTCTTTGTTGTGGTGAATACGTCGATGTGCACGCTCTGCCTTATCATTGTATTTTGCGGTAGTGCAAGAGCGATAAAATATTTAACAATTTTGTTCGGTATGTTTTCTTGCTATTGCAAATGGTTGCGGACGGCAAACATTGTTGCTCAGACATATGTATGTTCGGGCATCTATGTCAGAGCATGGACGAAACATGGACATGAGCGGTATTCATTAGACATATGCGATGTCCGACATGATGGTCATACCATAATACTCCCAGTTATATAAATATTCCTTGCCTGACTGCCCAGGTCATTTGTAATAAATATTTTTGCCTTCTTTCAACAAAGCAGTTTGTGTGCTGAAAGACAACCGCCTCTTCTGTCATTATGAATGATTAAACATATTTTGATTTTTCTTTGTTGTACAGTGTAATTAATTATTCAGTAAATAAAACGAAATAACTATTGAATTCCTTTACAACTGATTGCCAAGTTTCTCATCCTTCAATTCCAACAGCAAACTCAAAGAATTGTCAGGCCAACTATGATTTATTTGCAAAATTCTTGTTCATATTAAAGTTTCGTTTTCTTTCTCACAGCCCCTGCAAATTAACTAAATGGAAACACGGAATGTAAAGAATGTCTTATGTGATACTCACAATGTTGTTTCTATAGAAGAATTCAAGAATAATCAATAGAGTTTGTCAAATTGCTGGTTATAAAGGCCAAGAACAAAAGAATCAACAAAAAATCAGGGAATAGTTTTACACATGAGCCTCACACAAATTATTTGCTATTAGTTACATATAAGGCACAAAGATTAGGCAAACACCCACAGCAGTAATAGTGACAACACGTAGCTAAGGAATCAGTAATTGTATCTGATGAATAGAAACAAAGAATTTTTGGTTGCTTTCTGCAAATGTGTGGGGGATTGGAAGAAAATTTGTTTCAAGCGAATTTAGGAAATTTTATACGTGTTCTTGGGATGGAGAGCATTAACAGTACGTGTTCTATCAAGAGACAACACTAGGATTTTGTATTGATTAAAAGATTCGATACTGGCATTTGTTCAAGTGCTTGGAATCTTTTACGGCACAACCATGCGAAGGCTAGTCCCATGTCTGGCCGCTAAAGTTTCTTATCTGTGCGATTGTTACAACCGGCAGAGTGTGCTACGGAACGGTGTTACTATTTTGCCGATCTGACTTCTCTACAGGGGTAACACAGACTGATGTTGCCGATTCAGTTTTTAGATTAATAAAACATTATGATACCAAATTGGGATGAAGTGAAATAAGCTATACCCTCTCAGACAGAATTTTTAAAATCGATGCAAAAGGTACCGAGTTATGAATTAACAAAAAAAAATTAAAAAATACAGACGAATTATAATAACCTCCTCCTGTACGGTTAAGGCCGTGATACACTATCCTACACAATCGCACGATTTACTAAAAAATACAACCCTGATCTGATGAAATGTTGTTGTCTTTTGAGCATTTTCATAGCAAATCATCATACCAGTGTTGTATTTTTTAGTAAATCGTGCGATAGTGTAGGATAGTGTATCACGGCCTTAACCGAACAGCAGCAGGTTATCAATTCGTCTATATTTTTTCTTGTGTTTGTACCTCTTGGATCGATTTTAGCTTATTTCATTTGGTCCCATGTGAAACATTTTTTTACAATTTAATTTTTTTATTATTCGATTGCTACGAAACGTATCCAACACATTGGGCTCTTGTAACGACAGCATCTCGAAGCTAACAAAGTGGGTGAAGCCACGCCCAATAAAATTTAATATTATATTTTACGTGCTTCTTATTGACCAATTTTTACGAAACTTCGCACACACCTTGAGCTTCAAAAAAAACACAATCTCGCAATCAAAAAGGTGGGCAGCTCCACGCCCAATAAAATATATCATATTTTACGTGCTTCTACTTTATCTAATTATACGAAACTTGGCACACACACCTTGAGCTTTGGAAGGTACTTAATATTGTGTTTAAACAAGTGGGCGGGACCACGCCCATGAAAATTTAGTACTAAATTATATGTACTTCTACTTATCGGATTTCTACGAAACTTGGCAGAGTTTCGGGTCTTAGAATAACATAATTTTGTTTTTCAAGAAGTGGGCAGGGCCATGCCTATTAAAATGTAATATTTGTTTTTACGTGCTTCTACTCTATCGATTTTTACGAAACTTGGCAAACACCTTGAGCTCTTAAAAATTCTTAATCTCGCAATCAAAAAAGTGGGCGGCTCCACGCCCAATAAAACTTAATATTATATTTCACGTGCTTCTACTTTATCGAGTTTTACGAAACTTGGCACACACCTTGAGCACTGAAAAATACTTAATCATGTGTTCAAAAAGTGGGCGGAGCCACGCCTATGAAAATTTAGTACTAAATTATATGTCTTCCTACTTATCCGATTGCCACAAAAGTTTTCAAAGCGTTTTGGCTTTTAAAATGACATAATTTTGATTTTCAAGGAGTGGGCGGGGCCACGCCCATTAAAGATTAAGACTATTATTCACGTGCTTCTACCTTTTTTATTTTTACGAAACTTGGCACACACCTTAAGCTCTGAAAAATACTTAATCTTGTGTTCAAAAAAGTGGGCGGAGCCACGCCCATGAAAATTTAGTATTAAAGTATATGTATTTCTACTTATCCGATTGCCACAAAAGTTTTCAAAGCGTTTTGGCTTTTAAAATGACATAATTTTGATTTTCAAGGAGTGGGCGGGCCACGCCCATTAAACTTTAATATTTTGTTTCACATGCTCCTACTTTACGAAATTTGGCACACACCTTGAGCTGTGAAAAATTCTTAATCTTGTGTTCAACAAGGTAAGCGGGGCTACGCCCATGAAAATTTAGTATTAAATTATAGTCACCTTTGCCTTGATCCAATTTCACTGTTGTGTTGCTAAGAACAACATAAAACTTCACTATTTCTTTATTTTATTTTTTTTTCTTAATGAAAATAAATACTCTTATTACAGTTTTTCCATTATAAAAAAAAATATTTTTATAATTCCCACGCATTTTAACGCTTCAGCTGGCAAAATATCAAATATATTTCAGAATTCGTTTAAAGACCGTTTTGTATGTACGAGTGAGTATCTATCTTTATAAATCAGAGACATATGTTTGTAGGGATATTGTAATCTAGACACTTTTATTTCACTTTAACAACACCCTACGCATTTTATGACCACATGGAATGGTCGAGCATAACATTAATAAAACTGAAGGCCAAAGACAAAAATGTAATTGAAACTTTTATATGAATGTGGCTGCTGGTTTGCTACAGAAACGAACAAGACAAAATAGAACATAAAAAGCTACTCTAAACCAATTCGATGGATGGATGATATGCATAATTTATCATGTGGTATTATTTCATGACATTCATTGGTAGCAGAACAAATAAATGTTGTAAAGGCAAAACAAAAAACAAAAATGTATTCCAATGAGGCTTTAAAGCTTTCAACGCATAAAAACACACATGTGCTTAAAGAAAACCCACCAACGACTCTTTTAGTGAGAGACAGACACGAAACTTAATAGAAAATAGTTAATGATGATAGAGAAATCAAAGTGAGAAAGGCAAGGGAAGCCAAAAACATATTATTCAACTGTAGTTGTAACTTGACACGTTACAGTTACGCACACAGAAAAAAGTATTCACCAATTAATGTTTTCAATTAATAATTTAATTGATTCAATTAAATTTTTAATTGTATTAATTAATTTGAGTGGAAAAACTTAATTGATATTATCAAATTGTTTATAGGTGAAAATTTAATTAATTTTTTAATTAATATTACAAATATTTTAATTAATATTACAAACTCATTCATATTACTTTTTTGTGTGCACTTTTCTCAAAGCCGAAACTGTAGCTGTACATTGAAACATTTCATTACATTTTTGCCAAGAAACTCCAAAGAAAGAGGGCCAAAAGAAAAGAATGTGCTGATATTTTTGTGTGCCAATGATAAATGAAGGTAAAACCAGATTTGTCATGTTGAAAAGCCGCACACACACACACACATTCAGAGTGAAACGAGATACACAAATAAAATTGCGGTGGGGTCAATTTCTTTTTTGCGAATATGTTACTAGACAAGAATATGTTGTGTTTTGCTTGTCAATAAAAAGCAAAAATGTGTTCGTATTTTAATATTTGAATATATGATAATGGAAAGAAGAATATGGATGAGTATTTAACAAGCCTTACGAGTTATTCTATGAAAAATTTAGCTTTACATCTGTTGTTACTTTAGGTTAAGTTAACGACAGCCTTCTGCTTTAAAGATAATGAAGATTTATCTATCACAAATTGGTTCTTATTGTTAATGCACAAACAACAAATAGAGATTAAATTTTTAAATCGAATAACGAGAAAGTGTTGCATATTTCTCTCCTCATTTAACACACAAAAAAGTAATATGAATAATTTTGTAATATCAATTAAAATATTTGTAATATCAATTAAAAAATTAATTAAATTTTCACCTATAAGCAATTTGATAATATTTATCAAGTTTTTCCACTCAAATTGATCAATTAAATTCTTAATTGAAAACAGTAATTGGTGAATACTTTTTTTTTTGGGGAACATGATTTGAAGGCTCTTTAATGTAGCATACAGGAAAAGATAACTATTTAGCGTTAATTATTCTTCTTTAAGTTGAAAATATTTACAGTAGGAAATATAGGGCATGTTCTAGGACAAACTAGAGGGGGAGGACTATAAGCTAAATGGGATATCAGTACGTTCACGTATGTCATAATACGAAATGGTGTTTTTATGTAACAAATTGTACGTTCACGCATGTGACGATTCGACCCCTGTCTATAAAACAACTTTGCCATGAGAGCGGAACTTGCCTGATTATGCCAAATGACCCCCACTATTGCAAAAAGAGCATCATAGAACGTATATACAGTCTGAGCTATAAAAACACAGAGAATGTCCATCTGTCGTTAGAACTCAAGAAACAACTCTGCAACTGTCATATACACACAAGTGCGTTATTTTATATATTTCCCATGGCTTGGGTGGTCCGAAATAGGTGGAGTTTTAAGCTCACATTTGACCAGAGAGAGAGAGAGAATAACTCTCTGAACTGACTGAATATGTTGTTACGTGCCGTTACAAAAATTCTCCTACATTAAGTAGGGTTTCTGTGGTTTAACAGCCCGTGTCCAAAAATCGAAATTTTTCAGTAGAGTCAAAAAGTTCTCATTTAAAATAAATTCCGTACGGACGCTACATAATATGTAACACTATCGGGTATTTTCTGTATTACACGTAAAATTAAAACGTGTTGGAAATGGGAATTTATAATAATAATGCTATGGCAATTCCGAGCTTTAGTCTATATAATCGAATATCTTGCCTGATGTAGACATTTAAAAAAATAGTACCCGATAAATTTTTTTCCCCGTTTTTTTGACAATTTTTCTAGTTTTGGCGTTTTATCTGATTTCTGGCGCTTTTTCCCGTTATTGGATTTTTTTCGGTTTTTGGCGTTTTTTTTTAGTTTTGGCGTTTTATAGTTTTGGCGATTTTTTCGGGTTTAGGTGATTTATTTTAGTTTCAGCGATTTTTTTTAAATAAGTACCTGGTAAACTTTTTTCGGTTTTTTAAAAAGTATTCTAATTTTAGCGTTTTTTCTGATTTCTGGCGCTTTTTTCCCCTTTTTGGATTTTTTTCGGTTTTTGTTGTTTTTTTTTTAGATTTGGCGTTTTTTAGTTTTGGCGATTTTTTCGGATTTTGGCGGTTTATTTTAGTTTCAGCGATTTTTTTTGGTTTTGGCGCTCTTTTTGTTGTGGCGTCTTTTTTTCTGTTTTTTGGGCGATATTTTTATTTTAATTTTTTTTTTGAGCATTTTTGAACATTTCAAGAGTTTGTTTCTTACGGTTTCCAAGATACAGCAATTTGTTAAAATTACATATTCAAAATTACATTAACTGCTAGAATACCCTTTAATTTAGATTTTTTTAAATTTCATTGTTAATTGCTGCAGTCTGCATAAAAATGCACTAACTTTGAACATTTCAAGTGACATTAAGATTTCAAAATTTTTCGTTGCTCGCTTTCGAACACCCTTTAATTTTTAACTGTCATATATGTATATTTGTTGTTGTAGCGGCCAAAGTGTGACATATTCTATGAAAATTTCGGGTCCGTATATCCTACGCTTCTCGAGAAAAGAGCCTGTAGTACACAGACAGACGGGCAGACGGACAGACGGACATCGTAGCCCTTTAGGTGTACGGAACCCTAAAAATCAAACGAATTATGAGAACCTTCTTCTTATTTTTAAGATGCAACAAACTCTCATAACAGTGGCCCAAAAATTTGTTTCCCATAATCAATGATTATCGAATATATTTAATGCAAACTTAGGCCTCACGTTTGCCAGCAATTTGCCGAAAAGGAAAGAGCAAAAAAACTAATTTTTTATTAATAACCTAAAACGCAGTTTGAATCATCATCCTGTGTTCGTTCAATGTATGAATAAAAGATTCATGCTCTAAAGAACCTCTTTAATACCTTTAGCACACATAATATTTGCCCTTGCCAACTGAAATATTTTTATACATTCTTTATAAATTTGTCTCTAACATTCTTTTTTTATTATTCGTTCGTTATGGTTTGTTTTTGCATTTGCCATTGCATTGATTTACAAGGATTTTTCTTGTAAACTGATAAATGGTTTGTTTTTTCCTCTACAGGGGACTTGGTTGAAAATTTTACTTCCATCTTTTAACTCTGCACTATAAACACGTTTGCACAAATACCAACACACTTGGATACTCTTACACAGACACACTCTTACTCGCACTTTACTAGAAGTATCCCAGTTGGCCAAATTGTCGCAGACGACATTGTCTTCGATTTGGTTTTCTAATTGACATTTTAAAGGAAATCGTCGTTCATGACTAACTGAGCGACAATGTCACATGTTTTGTCTTCAATAAAACTTTGTTGAGGACAATCTGAGTGACAATGTTCCTCGTTTTGTCCTCAAGAAAGCCGTGTTGACTAGAAACTGAGCGTTAATGTCACACGTTTTGTCTTCAATGAAACTTTGTTGAGGACAATCTGAGATGCAATGTCCCTCGTTTCGTCTTCAATAAAGCCGTGTTGACGACAATCTGAGCGACAGTGTCATAAGTTTTGTCTTCAATAAGATTTTGTTGAGGACAATCTGAGCGTCAGTGTCATAAGTTTTGTCTTCAATAAAGCCGTGTTGACTAGAATCTGAGCATTAATGTCACACGTTTTGTCTTCAATAAAACTTTGTTGAGGACAATCTGAGATGCAATGTCCCTCGTTTCGTCTTCAATAAAGCCGTGTTGACGACAATCTGAGCGACAGTGTCATAAGTTTTGTCTTCAATAAGATTTTGTTGAGGACAATCTGAGCGTCAGTGTCATAAGTTTTGTCTTCAATAAAGCCGTGTTGACTAGAAACTGAGCGTTAATGTCACACGTTTTGTCTTCAATAAAACTTTGTAGAGGACAATCTGAGTGACAAAGTCCCTCGTTTTGTCCTCAAGAAAGCCGTGTTGACTAGAAACTAAGCGTTAATGTCACACGTTTTGTCTTCAATGAAACTTTGTAGAGGACAATCTGAGTGACAATGTTCCTCGTTTTGTCCTCAAGAAAGCCGTGTTGAAGACAATCTGAGCAACAGTGTCATACGTTTTGTCTTCAATAAGACTTTGTAGAGGACAATCTGAGTGACAAAGTTCCTCGTTTTGTCTTCAAGAAAGCCGTGTTGACGACAATCTGAGCGTCTTGTGTGACCTCGCCGCCATTTGTATGAAAATTTCTTTGACGATTTGTATGGAGCTGTCTTCAATATGTCTTCTACGAGTGACCATTGTCTTGTACCCGTCGTCAAAGATGCCTTAAAGAAGTGGCCAACTGGGATGAGTAAGTGTGCATGAAAATGTGTAAGAGTTTGGAAAACATACCTGCAAGTAAAGTGACATTTTTCGTTTGTCCTTTTTAGTTTCTTATAGAGAGATACTTTTAGTATAAAATCTAATAAGGCTGGTCTAGTGAATACGTTGAAATTGTTACAAAGAAGCCACTAGGACACACACACACACACACACACATTCATGCATACTTGCATACACTTTCACTTATACGAGTATGTATGTACGAGTATTTATTATTGCTCCTGATTATAACGACAATAAACGATTTTATTTAGGTTGCCGATACTTTTGACCTTAAGTGCTTGCGAGTACAAATTACATATTCCATACTTGTGTGAACGCATGTTTCGTTATAACTAGATTTCGCAAACTATTTAATAATAATAGTCCATTGTTAGGAAATTGTTAAATTAACCTTTAAGATGTTCTTACAACGTTTTATTATTATTATATATTTTTTTCTTCTCTCTCTGTGTTATTTTTGTTTTTACCTTGTAGGTACGAATATATCTTGTCGTCTGGAATTGACGATGTGATGTCATTAGCATGTAAAGATATGACTTACAACACACACACACGCAACAATAATTGTGAAGGAACATCTAATTATGTCTTCTTTGGGGAAATCTTGTGCTTTTCTGCTTTAACCATTTAAATGCAGTTGGATATTATTAAAAATAAGAATAAACAGTGGCTCAATATTGGGAGAAATATTTAATTTTTTGTAACCGACTTCAGAGAAGGATCAGGGAGGGACCTGTTCCTCGAAACTTGCAAGTGTTGTCATGCAAGTAAATTACTAGTGAAAATATTAAATAATAAATTTTTTCAACTATTTTACTTGTATTACAACACTTGTAAGTTTTAAGAAACAGGCACCAGGTTGAAATTTTTTACGTCTTCCGGTTTCAAAAATTCTTCTCTTTTTTGTCTGAAAGGGTATGGCCGGCGCTTGATTCTATTTTCGAAAAAAATTGGAGTGGGTGGATGCTCAGCTACTAAAATATTTTTTAAGGTTTTATGTACTTTTAAGCTCTTGTAATAAGACAATTTAAAAGTTGGCGTCCATTCTGAATATCTATGCCCCGTAAGTTTTTTCAATATTGCTTGTTCCCCTATTTAAAACAAAAATCATTTCCCAAATTTTACTTAAAATAAAAAAACTGGAAAGCCACGGTTCAAACTAAGAAACTTTTCTTTTAGAAAGTGGGATGTTGTGGTGCACGATTTCATGCACTTGAAGTCTCATACAATTCTATTCAATAAATTAATGAGACCTCTAAGGTGAATTCACTAACATCAATGTTAACAAAACAAATTTTTGGTTTTTATGAATAACAACCTACATATCGTTACCCTAATATAGAAAGGCCCTAACTCATTATTTGTTTGAAATCGCGATTTTAGCATTTTTCGATACATTGCATGTTCTTCTATCGAAATATACAAAAATCGCGATTTCAAATAAATAATGAGAATAATGAGCCTTTCTATGTTAAGGTAGCGATATGTATGTTATATATGTATTTCTAATCGAAATTATTATTAATTATATTTCTAACCGAAATTATGATATCAAATTGTTATAAATGCTTTTTAGAAAGGTTTAAAAATTTTTTGAAAAGTATGTACGTTTGTACATCATTTTGTACTTTTTTAGGGTTGCGTACACCTACACCTACGATGTCCGTCTGCCTGTCTGCCGGTGTCTTCCACAGGCTGTTTTCTCGAGAACCGTTAGAGCTACGGAACCAAAATGTTCACATTACATGTAAAACTTTGGCCGCTTCAACAACAACATTTAAACAACAGTTAAAAAATTATTTGGAGTTCTATAGCGAGCAACGAAAAATTTTGAAATCCTAATGTAATTGCTGTACCATTGATATAGAGACACTTGAAATTTTTAAAGTTAGTGTATTTTTATGCAGACGACATCAAATAACTCTGAGCATTTAAAAAAATCAAAACTAAAGGGTATTCTATCAGTTAATGTAATTTCGACTATGTAATTTTAACAACTTGCTGTATCTTGGAAAAACATTTAACTAAAAAGTCTCAAATTTAAAAAAAAAAATGCCGATGTGAAAAATAAAAATAAAATAAATCGCTAAAATGCAAAAAAAAACACAAAAAGTAAAAAAGAGGACGTCAAAAAACCGCCAAAAACCGAAAAAATCGCCAAAACCGAAAAAATCGCCAAAATTAAAAAAACGCCAAAATTAAAAAAAACGCCAAAACTAAATAAATTTCACCAAAAATAAAATAAATCGCTAAAATGCAAAAAACACCAAAAGCAAAAAAGGTCGACTAAAACCGAAAAAACAACAAAACGAAAAAAAATTCCAAAAAAAAAGCGCCAAAGCAAAAAATCGCTAAAACTAAAAGTAAAAACAAACAAAAATCGCCAAAAACTTAAAAAATCGCCAAACAGAAACAAGCACCGTATTGGACCTTCGTGTGCGAGTCAAAGTTACACTTTACTGAATTTATTTTATGTTGGAATGTGCATTACGTACATACAAACACAATTATACAATTCTCATTTGGCATGAAACATAATTTCCAAGACAAGAGCTTGCCCTTGGTGTGTTATGAGAGTGTGCGATGTGTGTTTTGGATATATTGTAGTATATCACTTTGCACAACGACTTTGGTTGTCTGTTTCAGCCAGGGTTGTCAGATACGGCGATTTCTCGCCAAAAGTGGTGATTTTCCAACTTGTTTGACGTCTAAATTTTTGATTTGGCGACATGATGATAAAAAAAAATTTTTGGCGATTCTTATGGCTATTTTTTTAAATTTAACTTAAACATTTTTCTAATTCAAGAAAATTAGTTTGTTGAAGGAGAAGTTTCAAAAATAAATTCTACCAAAATTTGTCTTTGAGAAATTAAAACAATTTGATTTTGATGATTTTTCTTATATTAGTTATAGTAGTTAAGGATTTTTGAATTTGGATGAGAAAACTTTACAAGAAATAATTTTTGGCGATTTTATTTCCACTTTTGGCGATTTTTTGCAAAATTTTTATACGATTATTTAATGAAAAATTTATATAAAAAAAAGGCGTTATATTAAAACAAATTTATTATCATATTCGTATATTAAGAAAAATTACATAAAATTAATTTTGGCGACTTTGGTCGATTTTTAATATCAATTTGGCGAAAGAGGTCGGAAAAAATCTGACAAGCCTGGTTTCAGCCATAGCGGCTTCGGAAAACTGTTTCGTCACAGGGGACGGTTCGGTTGAACGCTTTGCACAGCGGCTTCGGCTGACTCTTTCAGCCACAGCGACTGTCGATTCTCAGTATTGTCGTCTTTTATAAACTGGCTCTAAGTTAACAATTTCTTATAACCAACTCACTTTCCAAAACCCCCCAACTTGTTTACATGCAACTCCCGCGTAATAAAAACAGCAAATTGGGAGAAAAAAACTCCTACGCTGTCTTTGTGCCAAATTCAGGCATTCAAAACATCATTTATTTTATGACAAACAGCACAAAAAAAAATACAAACACTGATTTTAATATTTACAATTTCCTACTTCGAGCAGAATTTAAAAAGAGTAGGCAAGTCCTTTTTTTTTTTTGCACATACTCTTTCGGTTTATGCTTCATTGATGTTGTTGTTATTTGTCTTGTAGTGCAATAAATTTCCGACCATTAAGGTAAACACTCTAACAGTGCGACTGCAATTTGAATGGGAAAATAGAAACGAGCCACCAACCCGACGATTTGGCAGCCAAATTGGAAAAATGCAAAAATAAAATAACTGACTTCATTACTATATATTTTCATCTTTCATTTTAAATTCGTGAGATTTTCCTTTTTTTTGTGAAACATTGAAGTTTCGATTTCAGTCTGTGTCATACCACCACCAGCCACCCAGATTTGTTGTTTGTTCTTATACCGTTTTTTTTCTAACCCTGTCTCCGAGACAAAGTTGGCATTCGCTGGAGGAAAGTTTTAGGTTGCTTTCTTCTTTTTTGCTTGCATTTTAAGAAAATTAAAAAATAAATACACATGAATGGAGAAGGAGAGAAATCTTGTAAGGAAAAGAAAAAGAAATCGTAATAATAATAATCACACATTGGAGATGCTGAGCAATAAATTTCATATAAATGTGGGGGATTTTTTGCATGTGTGGTTCTATTTCCACTGATGAATCTTATACCAAATTCACAGGCAAAGAGTGGTATGTGATTTTATTATAGACTTGCTTAATGTAGCTCTCGAAATCCAAACTCTTAAGTTGAATGGGTGAATTCGTATCAGATAAAATTTTTGTGCGGAGAATTTTACAAAAAAAAAATATTGCACAATAATATTGCACAAAAATATTGCAAGTGTGTGTGTGTCTGCATAAGAGCAATAAAGTACTCAATAATATTGAGTTGACTATACATAGCTTGAGACTAAATTATTTTTAACCTTTTTTGTTTTTAACGATTTTTTGAGACGTCTTTTTCAAACGCATTCTTAAAAAATCACCTTACTGCGCTATCTATTGCTAATCGATAACCCAGCAAACAAAACTAAAAAACTATTGATAAATTAAATAGTTAAAGGAGTTTAGAAAGCAATACAAAAAATTTAAAAACTCGTGAGAAATTTTGTTAAGTTTAACATTATTCCTGTCCTTAATTTAACGTTGATAAGCAGCTAAAGGAAATCAGTACCACCAAGCAAAAAAAAAAAAAAAAAACAAACATTCCCTACATTTCATTACAATTTGTCTAATTTTATTTTACAATCCTTCGAACTCTTTGTTGGTCTATTCCCCCAATCACCCATAAATGGACTTGAAAGGCATGCACATCAATAAACAATCAATTGTGTAGAAGGAAAAACAAAAACAAACTAAAAAAAATCCTGTGCAAAAACAAAATAACTGAAAATCATGTTTATGTTCGAGTAAGATGCGTATTTATGAAGGTCAATTTAGATGACCTCTTCTTGATTGTTCCAAATAAAATATAAAAAAAAATTTCTAAGAGCAAGAAAGAATATTTTTGTATGGAAAACCCAAATGCAATCTTAACTTAGAAAGAGGCAGAAAAGTTAATCATGTGCTTGGACATGCCAAAAAAATTTATTTTGGCTAAAGGAATATGTTTAGAGAAAGAAAAGTGAAAACTTTATTGAAAACAATCCTACAAAGACATAAAAAAAATTATTATGAGAGTTCCACAATGAATAAGATATTTATAAATATTTTAATGTGTTGCAGGATTTACAGATAAAGCTCATTTACTTCAATAACGTCATAACTCAGCAAATGTGCAAAAATAGGTAAAATCGATATTTTCAAAATAAAAAAAAATAAGCGGAGCAGTGTTTGGTACTTTTTCGATGTACTCGTATGTACTTTTGACGAGTCAAAATTGGTAAAAACGGAATTGGGATCTTTCTTGCACGCCACATATCTTGTAAACTATTTTCATATTCTTTCCTTTTAGAAAAATTCTCGAATGTGTTTCTTCACTTTTTCGAAATTCGAACATATAAGGGGTAAAATTGTACCGGTGTTTGGTACTTTCAAGCAAGTGCTTATATACTTATGTATATTAAATTGTTCCATATTTTTATAATACCCGAATGATATGGGCATCAAATGAAAGAGAATTTTGAGCAGAAGCCAAAAAAAAAATAATCATGCGATCGGTCCAAACACAATATGGCGGATGCCCCAAAATGGCGAAGTATTAATTTTTACACACTATGGGTGTCAAATGAAAGGAACTTTTGAGAAGGACACAAAAAATATACTGAAATCAAACCAAACATGTGGCTCATGCTCCGCAATTGGGCCTTCATTTTTTATTTTTTATACAGTCCCATGATATGGGTGTCAAATCAAATGGATTTTTTAGAAGAAAATACAAAATATAATGAAATCCGTCCAGGCAGTGCTTTTCGTTTACTTTATCAATACAAGACTTTAAGAACAAAACTAAAAATAATAAAGTTGATTTCTATCCATCACACTTTGTCATTTAGCGTTATGAAATTAGTAAATGAACTTCATGCACAGCTTCCTTTACAGACGTTTAAATTTACTAAAAAGGGATTGTTACTTGGTACTTTTTGGTGACAAAAACGCGTAAAAAAACTGATTTTGGTACTTTCATTTTGCAATTGATATATCTATGATCACTTTCTTGACCAGCTGACGCGGCAAACGTTGTTTTGCCACACATTTAAATATATTTCTAGGAAATTTATTGGGTAGAAAATTACAACTAACGCATTGTAAGTGTGTTGGGGTGTGTTATATGAGTGATGCGAGGCAGGGAGTGCTGCGAACGATTACGGAATATAAAAATAACAAAACACCAAAGATTTACACCCATATTTATAAAATTTAAAATGAATTTGAAATGTATTTTATTTCAAATTTTTCATACAAAATTTTCCTAAAATGGATTTCAAATTCATTTTATTTTTTTTAAATTTATTATAATTTATACTTATATTAATTGTTTTCAAATTAACGCAGACCAAATTTGAAAACTCTTTGCTATTATAGCTTTCAAAGGTATAAGACTATTATTAATTACTTTTAATAAGAGTAGCCCCTTTCCCAGGTCCTATTCTCTCAAAAGAGTCCATACAGAATTTAAATATTCTGACTCCTATAGCTTTCAAGATATAAGATATTTCGTTTGTTTTGGGGGTATGAAAAATAGATTAGGACCTATTCTCAGACCTGCCGAGTACACATACGAAATTTCATAAAAATCCGTCAAGCCGTTTTGGAGGCGTTCAATTACAAACACCGTGACACGAGAATTTTATATATAAACCAGCTAAGCGCGGCATACGTTGTCTTACGCCCCTACTTGAATGCATACACAAAAATTCACTCAAGTCGATCCAGCAGTTTAGTTGCAGTATAGATAAATAACCTAGATACCGACTGCAGCGCCAACTGTCGGGCTGATTTAAGAATCTAAACCATCCAAGGCACCACCAAAACGCATACAAAAAAATTCATTGAAATCGCTTTAGCCGTTTAGGATTAGTTCAGTGACATACACACGTACAGTAGAATTATACACATAAAGCTATAGACAATGAGTTCAAAGCCTCAAATGAAATTCACTTTAGAAAGATTCAAAAGCGGATCGTTAAAGCGGATAAATCATTTGAACGAAAAGAGCCGAAATTAAAATTTTGCCAAAGCGAAAAAAATCGTAAAACGAGCGAATATCAAAAATACAAAAATCACCAACATAAAATAAATTGCTCCCAGTTGATTACCAAAACAACAAAATGGCGGATAAAAATAAATAGTTTTGGAAAACAACACATTCCTTGGTTGTGCTTGCATCATAAAAAATAATATAAAAAAAATTTGAGACGACCTCAACAACAAAATGGAGAGTGGAAGTTGCAATATGTGGGCCAAAAGCAAGCCTACCAATATGAGTCTCAAATAAACGCAGTTGACGATTATATTTATATTTGAACCCTACCAATGTGGGTCTCAAGTAAAAGAACTTGGCTATTACATTTCAAATAAACGCTAAAAAAGCAGCTTGGAATATGATAGTTATTTTATAAGCTGGTAACGTTCCGTCACAAATGACTCTATATTTTTCTCCAATACTGTATACTTGTTTATTTTATTTTAAATTTTTTTTTTATATTGAAACCATACCAACAGAAATAATACCAACAACTACACAACTGTTTTTATAAGTACACAACAAATACAACAACCACGCTCATGCAGTCTAGCTGCGATCGTACAAACAGAAGTAAAATAACAACAACCACGTACATGCTTTTGCAAGCACATGCATGCTATAGGTATAAAAGAATAAAACACATGCAGACTTTGTACAGATTTTAAATTAAAACGAAATGGAAAAATAATTCTCAAAATAATATTTACTATAAGATGACAAGTTTAGGCAACAAGCAATTAGGACGAGCTGGACGTATTAGTACGGTAAGCAGGGGCACTACCTGTATACATATTTCGCAGAACGGACGTCAACATAAAGGTTTGTTCTAATTTTTTGAAGAGAAAGCGTACAAGATCTACTGCATTCATCTTGAGCTTCCTAATAAATAGTAGTTAGTGTTCAAATTCTTTCGTATTCATCTTGAATTTATTTTTAGTTTATTCTATATCAAGATCTACAGAATTCATCTTGAAATTATTTTATATTTTCATTCAAGATCCCCCGAATTCATCTTGAGTTTATTTCTTTTGCTGTGATCTACCGAATTTATCTTGAAAACTCATTCCTCTCGCCCGCATTTACTAAACGGCCTCACAAGGCCCACCGAATACTCCCATAACTAGTTGGTATTAATTATAACTGTCACCGCCTGTTATTCACTGACAATATACCTGTAGTTTTAAGATGTCCTAGTAGGTCCATATTTACACTATTCAAGTCTTATTGCTAAGCTGATTAGTTTCTTAGGAAAGAGAGACGAGGGGAAAAGGAACGTTACAGTGCCCCTCGTCTCTCTCTCCCCCTCAAACTAATCAGCTTAAGCAATAAGACTTGCATAGTGTAAATATGGACTAGCATAAGTTTTGTTAAATAAAGAAAAGCTTTGTATATTTTCTTAACAGCGAAGAAAATACATCTTTTATTGCAAAGTTAGTGGACCTTTGAATGCGAACTTGGACAGACTGAGTCATACCCCAGCTGGAAAAGAAAACCACGTTACAAGCTGCCAAGCTTTGTTTAACATCTCGTGTATTTTATATAAATTTTATTAATAAAATTTAATGTACACTAGTGTTTTTCAAACTAATGAAATCTGCTTGAATTTGAACATTTTTAACTTAAACTTCTTTCAAAACATTTACAATACTCGTACATACTCGCAAGCATTAACAACACTTAATTTAGATAAATAGTTTTGTAATTTACTTAAGTTTTGCATACGAGAGCAATAAAAAAAGAAACATGCATGTACCTAGTCGTATTTACAATTTGACAATTGCTTGCACCAACAAAGAAAAAAAGTCACTAAATTTGTATAAAAACTACAAACAAACGATTATTAAAAAAAAAATAAATAAAAAAAAAGTTTAAAAAATATTTAGAAAAACTGGCATATTGTTTTACAAACGAGGTCTCTGTATATAATAAAGCTAAAAAAAAAACTAAACATGCAACAACACTGATACATACAAAAATGCACATGAACACATGAAAGGATTTTTAAAAAAGCAAATTTTTTTGAAATAGGTCAGTTGTTATATGCAGCATAGCAGCAGCAGCAACATCAGCAGACATGACAAACATTAAATAGTCATTAAGTACTCACTCTTGTACTTGTATTTTGCTTCTTATGCCGGCTCACACTGTCATCAACCAACCAACAACCAATATAAAAATTCAATGCTAAACAAAACTTATTTTTTTCCACTTAAATAAAATACGACTAAATGAGAAAATAAAACAAATGTATTTAGACGAGTGAGTATGTTGCAATTTGACATGTACGAGTACATATGAATATAAACAACATGAAAATATAGCGAAATGCAACTTTTTCATATCAAATCTTTTTTTATAAACTTTGTACTAATGCATGCACAAACATGCATACTGACTTGCAAAGCAAAAGATTTTGTTGCATACTTAACAGCTGCAAGAAAATAAACATTGTTTAGCATTTTATTTGGCAGAAGCAAAATTAAGTGACTGGAGAAGTCATAATGGCTTCCTTAGAACACATTTTCATTACTCTACTATACATGGTTGTGTTGTGTTGTGTTGTGAGAGGAAGCTTTCTTCTTTCTTTTAGCTGCTTATATGCAAGTTTTAAAGAAGACAGGTCGCCGCACTCAATGACGATAAGTTTGCATGAAATTTGGCGAACAATGATGCTAAACTCAAGAGATGTGCACGTGAGTGTATTTGTTGTTACAATCACGCGTGCTCAATTTCGCGATTGTTCACGCGCACGCAGACTCACGGCAAAATATATACCATATGTTAAATGATCCATTAAATCATATTGAATTTCATTTTAATTCACGATGGTATTTTTTCAGTGTATATCTATAAGATATTTAAGGTTGTTGTGGCTAAGGTTGTAATGGCGGTAATGACCAAAGTAAATTTATATCAAGTATATGCAACTACTCAGGTGATTCATTTTTTTCTCGTTTCGTGGGAATGCATGAATGTCAAAAGTTGTTTACAATTTGCGTACGCCATTTTGTTTTGTTTTGCTTTGTTATACACAATTGGGTATACTGACAACGTATGTGAAAAAGTTTAAATAAATTTTTACTTAAAAAATGTGTTACAAAACATTTAAAAATAATTATATTTAATTATTAAGGTACATATGTAACTTTTATTATACTTATTTCATATATTAAAGGTTTATCAATTAATAAATTTACTTTGGTTTTGTCTATCCATACATTTTGTTTTTGTTGTATGCAGATCTGGGACTATTGCATTAAATAAGCAAATGCATTGACCATTTTCCCACAATAAACCAAATCAATGCAAATGCAAATTTATTACATTAGCACTAATTTTAATAATATTAGTGCAATTTTTTTTTTGCATTTTACTAAAATCCCTTCAAAGACATTCATCAACATTGCATTGTTACTTTTAGTGCACTATTTTTTGCACCACTAAACACATTATGAATAGTATTATTGCATTATCAGTGAAACGTATAGTGCAAAATACAACGTAAATGTGTACATACATAAAAACATACGTACATACATAAATATGTAAATTTTTTCCTATGTACATATCGTCATCTAAGAGGAAAAATCATATCACTACGTTTTTTATAATTTTTCGAGAGAAAGACAAAACTTGATGAAATTGTTCCAAGCGGTAGTATTTTTCGTTTATAAAATCACCATTTTTTAAGATATAACTTTACAATAAACGAAAACCCAAGTTCTGATCTTTTGTCAACTGCACGGTTTTTCAAATAAGCTCGAGATGCAACGTACTTGAAGTATGAAACTTTTTAATTTTTTTTAAATTGGTTCTGTAATCTAGTTTGTATTTATGACAGTTTTTTTTCGTTAATTTGTATGTACGTACTTATAAAAGTGCCCTCAATGAACTTTAGTGTATTTTATATTTTTTATTTGTGCTATCTCCTAAAAATATTTTCACGTTATTCAATTTTACTGTGTACAATATGTGATAGTGCAATAATATTGCATCACTTCATGATGTGCTTAGTGGCAACACAAAATTAATGTATTAATCCATTACTTTTAAGAGATTTTATTTAAGTGCAAAAAATAGTGCACTACAAGCATTAAATTTAAATTTGCACTAAAATGTTTGTTTTTTAATCAGTGCTTATGCAAAAGTAATGCAAGTTGCCCAGGTCTGGTTGTATCCATCTGTTTTTGACATTCATCCATTATTCTTACACAAACAAATCGCCTGTTGTTTTTGTACTTTCTTAGTTGTTGTAGACCTGCATATACTTTATATAAATATGCTTTGGTAATGACCATGACCAGAGAACGCAGCCGATGTATAATTTTGGTCGGCGGCGGCTAGGACCAAATCGGACAAATCGGCGGCGGCTGAGACTGATGGGCATTGCTATGGCAATTCTTATGAATTATGAAAATCATCGGCAGCGCGGCTGTGAGCCGATCGGCTTCGTTCCCTGGCCATGACTCGCTATCCTACACAATCGCACTACCTACGAAAAAATACAACACTGATTTGGTTAATTGTTATTGTCTTTTGAAAAGGGTTGTATTTTCAGAAAAAAACGCACGATTTGCGAACAAGAAAGAAAGGACATATCGTCGGTTGGTTATTGGTTTGCTGCAGTCATAATGTATTTTGAATAATGTGTGTGAAGATAAATTCATCGAGTTAAATTCATTTTTCAAAAATATCGCATGCGATATTTTTTTTTCTTCTTTTATTTGGTACGCATTTTGTCTGAAATTAAGGGGTTTCTTCATAAAAATGTTCACTGCGGCCAAACCCATTTTCCTCAGCGAATCAAACATAGTGGAAAATCAGAACAACGTCCCATATTATTAAACTGCATTTACAGTATATCTGAATTGTATTTGTGAAATTTTTTAGAAAATTTCGAAAAATATGACTTAGTGAAAAAATCTTAATTTTCGAGTTCTATGAGGGAAATGGCCATGAAGTGTATCAGACATTAAAGCAAATATTACGGGCCTAATTTTGTAAAACGCAAATTTTATATGGAAAAAATTTTAATTACAAAAACAAAATACATACAAAATTTATCGACGCTACGTGTTGCGTTTTACAAAATTTGGCCCTACATTTCCAGCAAATAAAGACATTCGCAAGAAGTCGTCAAAATTTAGAATTTACGATTCGGAAGTAGTGCTAAGTTGGATAATCTATAATGATTTTTTACATTAGAGAAAGTTCTCTTTTACGATTCCTAATCACCGAATCGGAAGCGAAGTCATTTTGGCGTTTTTTTTTTGGCGCAATTTTTGCTACTCATTTCTTTTTATGCGAATTCTAACGCAAAACATTGTTTGCGTGGAAATTTCAAGAAATAATTTCAAAAATTTAGATGAAAATAAGTTCATACTTTTTTTAAAACACATCGTGAGTATTTTCTAAAATTATAATGGCATTAAAAGTTTGTGCATCACTAGTACTCGTATACATTTTTAACCGCTTTTCTACTAATTATCTGCATAAATATTTTTAATATAGATGCTTTGGAAGCAATGAAAATGTAGTTGCTTAAAAACGACTTTCAATCTTTTTTACTGGGTTGAAGAATTACTGTGCTGTATGTATGTATGTAAGTAAATTATCTTTTATCATTATCCTTCATCTTTGCATTCTCATACCCACTTACAAAGAAGAAACAAGGACCGTGGGATTTTATATAACCAAAAGTAACGTTCGTTGCCGATGGTAATAACATCATGTCTGTGTGTGTGTGTGTGCTGCATATTCTGTTGTCGTTTTGTAACAATTTGTTAAACATGTATTTCATTCATTGTCAGGATAATAAATATAATTTGAACATGTTTTAATGAATTTAAGTAAGAAGCTTTGATAACAAAAATTTAAGAGAGTTCTTAATAAAAATAAATTTCAAAAATTAAAATGTTCTCAAAAATGAAGTCATTGGTAAAGGGATAATGAAACACTGAACATCTTAACAATCTTCTGATGGCACTTAAGGAAAATTTCCACAAAAAAAATTTATAATAAAATTTTATAAGTGTCTAAATTGCACAAAATTCAAATCAAATACGAGAACTAATTCAAAACTTAAATTAACCCTAATAGGTACTCAAAATTATTTGACTTTTCATCAATCATCGTCGGTGTAACACTTACAAAACCGTAATGTTTATAGACAAACTCTCAATAAATTATTGAGAATTACAAAACTATAAACATTAGAGTTTTGTAAGCAGTTTTTGGATTATGCTTAAAGTCTACTGAAGTGCTACTTAGCAGTAACGAAGTGTATCTAGATGTGTTAAGCCAACAACAAATATTTTTTTTATTTCTTAAGATATTGCAATAAATAAAAATAAATCGGAAAATTTCTTGTTGAACTTAAGAACTTAATACTTGTGTTTTTAATTAACCGGTGCCAGCAAATTAACTCAAAAAATAAACTCCTTTACGTTTACCTGCTTACTGTTGTAACCACTTAAGTTGTTACATTTTAATTAAAATTTTTCGATCTTTCCTGTTTAAAAAAAAAAAATATTTGCACACGTTTAATGTAGAAGCCATGTTACAAGTTGTGTGCATTTCCACTTAAATGAAACTATTCATTTTATCGTTCTGTATTACATTCACTTCCAATGAACATGATAAGATACTCGTACGTACTCGTATACCGAAGAAAATAACTTATCTCGATTTGTAGTGTTAAAATCCATCATTTGATGTTAAAACAAAAAGTGTAAAAGTATTTTAATACACTCACACACTTGACTCCAAGAATAAAATACACACTTGAGAAATCGTATGCTTTTCTTAAGCATCAGCAGCGTTAGAAGTGAGTAAAAGGCCTTTTATAAGGCCTTTTAATTTGCATATCTATACTTAATAGTATAAAGAGGTAAGGTTTGTTTATTTGTAAGAGGTAATCTGCGGCACAGCAGTAGCCAAATGTAGAATGGAGCCTACCAGAATATTAAATGTCCCTTAAAGTGCTTAGGATAAGGTCGTGGGGCGGTAGGCCATCCTTATGCAGAAAATATTTATTATGGTATTAGTAGAGATCTATTAAAGCAAGATCTTTAAGGGTTCAGTACTAAAAAGAAAAACCAAACCCTATTAACGTGATTATGATGTTCGCCCTCCAGTCCGTTTGCCAGTCTGTAGTCCCCTGACCAAACTAAATAAATTCAGTAAAGTAAGACCTTGACTCTCACACGAAGGGTTCAGTACGGACACTACATATGTATTTAAAACTATACGAACTCTAGCCTATATAATCGAATACAATAGGGTGCCCCTGTGGCTGAGTGATAGCGATGCTAGACTCTCAGTCCAGAGGTCGTGGGTTCGATTCCCACCATAGGCCCTGGGTGTTTTCTGCAGACAAGCTAATCGCTTTGCGGGTTGTGTTTGTTAAAAAAAAAATAAAAATATCTTACCTGATGTAAGTGTTTAAAATAAAATAACTTTTATTTTGGCGTTTGTTTTAGTTTTAATGCTTTTTTCGTCTTGCCGTTTTTTTCGGTTTTTAAGATTTTTTTTAGATTTAGCATTTTTTTTAGTTTTGGCGGTTTTTTCGGTTGTTTTTTATTTTTGCGCTATTTTTGTTTACGCGCTTTTTTCGTTTTGGCGATTTTTTTCGGTTTTGGCGATTTTTAGTTTCGACACTTTTTTCATTTTGTTTCGATTCTTGGTTTGGACGTTTTTTTAGTTTTTTTCGTCGACCTTTTTATTATTGGTGATTTTTTTGCACTCGAGCGATTCATTTTACTTTTGATGATTTTTTTCGTTTCTTGGCGATTTTTGTTGTTTTAACAATTTTTTCAGTTTCAGCGCTTTTTTTCGTTTTGGCGATTTTTTCGGTTGTTTTTAGTTTTAGCGATTTTTTTAATCTGGGTGCAAATTACGGCACTCGTTATCGAACGAAATTACGAAATATTTTAATAGAGTTTATATGGAAATATTTTTAAATTTCGAATCGTATCGAATGCCGTAATTTGGCTGCTGAGTTATTTTTTTAGTTTTCGATTTCTTTTCGGTTTTTGGCGACCTTTTGCTTTTGGTGTTTTTTTTTTTTTTGCATTTGAGCGATTTAGTTTATTTTCTGCGATATTTTTTATTTAATTGCGTTTTTTTATTTTAGCGATTTTTCGTTTCGACATTTTTTTTAATTTTGGGATTTTTTAGTTCAGCGTTTTTGAAAATTTAAATTTCTGCCTCTCCAACCCAATGTTTGTGAAATTCAAAACATAAATAAATCTGCGTGTAGAAAGAACAGATAGCGTTTATATTAAAAAAAACTAGGACCAAGAGGAGGTAGGAGGCAGTTTCTGCCCTCTCCGAAGCTATACAAGCTATTTTTATGAAATTTAATTTAAGCCACTTTCTAGTGGCGAAACCCCATCACACAAAAATATAAAAATAATCATTTTCCTAACAATCATTTCCTTTCTTTTAGGATTCGTTGACATTAAAATGAACTTCTTTTCCAAAGGCCGCTTTGAATAGTCTAAATAGGCCTGCGCAAGTCCCTGCATTGTAAGTGTCAGCTGGAACGGTTGCAAGTGGAGCGAGGTAATTGCATTCATTGTATTTATCAAACATATTCGTATTTGTACATACAACGACTTATTCCAAGTTAATGGCTAAGAAATCCTTTAATCCTTTTGAATGTGAATCGTGACTGGAATGTACCATCGTTGTATCTTTAATCTTGCTTATTCTTCGCCTTTATCTTTTAGTTTTATTCACAAGGGAATAAATACTTTGCTGTTATTATTGGCGTACAAGTACGAGTTTGAGCAGTTTGTGTTTTCAGCTAAAGTGACTGACATCGTTATTTAAGGTGAGGTTCGTATTTGACCTTATTAAAGTGTTCAAAGCTTTTGCTTCACTTGTTACTGAATGATTAATATTTGGAGAGGTCTTCTTGTCACTGAATCACAAGCTTTGAAACAATTTGTATTTCAATTGCAAAAATAAAAATAAAACTGTTTCTCAAAAAATTCCCAGTAGAAGATTCTAAACTTTAAATACAGGTAAGCCTCCTACAATGCAGTAGATGTGTTTAAAAAAAATATATTTGAATTGGTTGACCTTGCGGGACATCCCTGAAAGGCCCAAAAAAATTAATGTGCATCCAAAATTAATTTGACAAAAAATTACGGAGTAATAAAATACAAACACTTTTTGGCACGAACCATTTTACAAATTTTGGTCAAATTTGCAGCGTCCGATACCCTTTTTAGAGTTCCGTACACCAAAAGGTGAACAGGAACCGTATTGTTTTCGCCACGATGTCCGTCTGTCTTTCTTTCACAGGCTAATTTCTCGAGCACCGTTAGAGCTACGGAGCTGACATTTTCATAAAATATGAAAAACTTTGGCCGCTACAACAACAAATATTTGACAGTTAAAAATTAAAGAGTATTCTGAAGCGAGCAACGAAGCATGTTGAAATTTTCAAAATTAGTGTATTTTTATGCACCAGACTGCACCAAAATTAAAGGGTATTCTATTAGTTAATGTTATTTTGACAACTTGCTGTATCTTGCAAACCGTAAGAGGCAAACTCTTGAAATTTGAAAATTTTTAAAAATCGCTCAAATGCAAAAAAAAGTCACCAGAAGTATAAAGGTCGTCTAAAAATCTAAAAAGAAAATCGTCAAAAAAATTTTTCAAAAAGAAAAATAGCGCCAAAACCAACAAAATCGCTAAAACTAAAAGACAACCGAAAAAATCGGAAAACCTCAAGAAAAAATAGCCAGAATGAAAAAAGCACTTAAATGAAAAATACATATCACCATATATAAAATAAATCGCTAAAATGCAAAAAAAAAACACGAAAAGTAGTCACCAAAAAAACTAAAAAAAAATCGCTAAAAGCCGAAAAAATTTCTACAACTAAAAAAATAGCTTAAACTAAAAAAAAACAGAAAAAATCGCCAATACTAAAAAAGCGCTTAAATGAAATATACCACTACAAATTTCAAAAATCGCTAAAAATCACCAGAAAAAAAAGTTGCCAAAAACCGAAAAAATCGACAAAACTAAAAAGATCGCTCAAAAACAAGAAGCATCAAAACTAAAAAAATCGCTAAAACTAAAACACAACCAAAGAAAATCGGCAAGACCTCAAAAAAAATCGCCAGAATTAAAAAAGCGCCAAAACTAAAAAATCCCAAAATTAAAAAAAACGCTGAAACAAAAAACTCACCACAAGTAAAAAGGTCACCAAAACACAACCGAAAAACGTCGCCGAAACGAAAAAAAAAACATCAAAACAAAAAAATCGCCAAAACCGAGAAAATTGCTAAAATTAAAAAAATTGGCGAAACTAAAAGGCAACCTAAAAAAATTGACAACTACCGAAAAAAAATCGAACAAAACGAGAGAAACGCTCAAACTAAAAAAACGCCAAAAACAAAAAATATATATTAGTTGATTAGGCTAAAGTTCGTATCGCTTTGTAAGCCAATTTACATGTGATAATTATTAATGAACAAATAACAACAAAGTTAATTGTAAAAATTCTGACAAACACGAGTAGAACGGAACAACCGGCTGTTCTCGAAGGTCACTACACCTTCATCATCAGCATTCTTTGTGTTTGGTGCACTGTGTGTGGTGTCAGTTGATGTAGATTTCTGCTTTATATACGTAAGTTTTCTGTGCAAATGAAATATGTGAATTGTTTTGATTCATCGTATTACAATTAGCTGAAAGCTTTTTTTGTAATTAAAGCTCTCCAAATTTACAACAGTCTTGCCATTGCCGTTTGTTGTTTATTAATTAATTTTTACTGAAAACTTGAGTATATAAAGCAGAAATCTACATCAAAAACTTGAGGTAAAATCAGGGCGTCTACTCTGTATTTCGAAACGAAAGCAATGTTTTCGAATTGTAATGCTAATAAATAACATACAAATTCGAAAGCAATTTCTTTCGTTTCGAAATATAGAATAGACGCCCAGTAACTTTTTATAGCGAGAACTTAAAAAGTCGTGTTGTGTAAAACCGCGTTATAGGACGGTCGCCTGTCTCAAGTGAGTGTGTGTGTGTGGGCTAGTGAACAATAACGAATTTCTTTTTCCCTTTTAAAATTACTTTTACTATTTTTTTTCTGCCACCGGTGTAAATAAAAAAAGGATGCAGAAAAGGCAAAATATACACACAACCATTATAATGTATGCACTTGTCTCATGTTTTATAACATTATAGAGCAGATTTGAAATTGAAAGAGGACCATGTGTAGGAATTAGAGATGTGTTCGTGCAGTACATTATTGTCTTATGAGTTCATCGTAACTAAATTGAAGATTAATCGTACTTGAGATCTGCAGTATTATTTTAATCAAATTTAAAATAATGTGCATACAAGGCGACTCAAATGATTGAATTGAATTGGAAGTATATAGACGGCTTTTACACACTTCAAGGGTACTTTGCAAAGTTTTAACAACGGGACCTCTTTTCCCCTACAAACTCAAGATTTTGCAATGTAAATGTTGCATGTGTAAAAGTCGTCATACTAACCCAGTATACAAGCGACTTTTGCACCCACATGAGCCCGAATGTGTTTGCTACGTTAGATTGCAAATTTTAGAAGAATAATATGTTTCGCTCAGAAAAAATAACGTGAGCTAAAAAGCAATCACACAAACATCTTTGGTGTGAATTAGATTTTCGAAAATAATCACGTATACGTAAAATGATGTCGTCGCAATTTGTTTGCTTTCTTGTTTTGCCTTTTAAATCAGGAAAAGTTTCTTCAATGTAATTTTACTTCGATGTAATCTTCCTAAAAGAAATAAGTTCATGCAAACAAAGAGAATTTTTTAAAGAAAAAATTAAAACATGCAAATATTACTGCTGTACAAACAAATATTACTTTACTACTCAAAGAAGTAGTCACAGCTTTTTAACCATTTTTAGTTAATAGAGATGTAGAGATATAGAGTAGATGTCGTTTTATCTTTTTTTAATTTGCATATAAAATTTTCATTTTGTGCAAGGGTTTGTGCAATCGTTTTATACTTTGAAATAATTAGATTACGACACATACATATTTTAAAAAGCATATACAAAGAAGCAGATTGAACAAACAATACAAGACAACTTCGCAGAATGTGGAATTCATGTGGGGGCTTGTGTTTCTATGTCATACACAATAATTAAAAATGAAATTTTAAATTTTTTATTAGTTACGTTCTTTTGCATTTCAGCTAACAATATGTAGTATAACAATTTAATTCGAAATATGTAGTAAAATTATAGTTAAAATTAATAAAAATCGTTTCACATTAATAATAACAATACAATAATATTAGAAAAACGTTTTGCACTTACCCTCTGTAAGAAAGTCTATTGTTGCTTAAGCACGTTTGGATGGATTTGGTTGCTTCTTGGGCTAGTAATCAGCAGAAATATTCATAGACATATTAATGTGGATTAAGGAAACTAGTTCCCATGTCTAGTTCACACAAACATTCAATGCTGCACAACAAGTGTGCGTGTTTTTTACGATCATGATCGTTCTCCTAAACCATTTGCAAATGTATAGGATTGGTCCATAACTATTCCTTATGGGAGTAGTTTTGGGGTTGGTGCGATATAATGCACAGTTGGACCGTGCGGACTATTCGTAATCGTAGGAACAAAATAACTTCACGACATCCGCGGAAGTCACAACAAAATTTGTGTTGTAAATATTGCTTAACAACACATATTGATCAGTTCGTATGCAAAACTATATTTATATTACGCAACGAGCACACTTTATTTTGTTTAAAAACTTGGTAGAATTATAATAATCTTTAATTTATTCTTCACCGTAGGAACAACTTCACAACATCCGCGGAGGTCCAAACAAATTTATATACATATTTTTAACGAAAAACCTTATTCCGTTCGTATGCATATGTAAGAGCAAAACAATGCTTATATTACAGAAAGAGCACACTTTATTTAATTAAAAACCTTGATTGATTTATAATAAACTTTAATTTATTGGAGCACATCACAAATTTCACTTTTTCGCGTCAGTAACAAATGGCGGTAAATAATATAGACAGAGTCGTGTTACTACAGTGTTGACATATCGCTCAGAAATAGTGGCAGCCCTTAGATTGGAGAGTTTTCGATAAGTAAGGCCAACTAATAACAGAAAAAATCGCTATAAAAAGAAAAGCATAAAATAGAGTTGAAATAGTAAAAAACAACAGGCTATAGGTTTTATTTAAAAAATACTTATTAATAATTATTTCTTGAGTTTTATTTATTCCTCAGAAAATATAAATTAATTTCTGAGATTTATTTTATTCTTTAGGACTTTATTTTATTTTAGTCCTATAAAGAAAGTCATTTTAAGCTGTAGAAAGCGCATTATCTGCGCTAAAATTAATATTTACCGATTCAAAATCTGGTTTATCGCCAGAATCTATAAAAAAAATCCCTTATATGTGTAATGAAATTCTTTTTTTTTACATTTTATTTAGTTTTTAAATTGCCTACTATTGTTGTTGTTATATTTTAGACAAAAAATAAAATGTTAAAACAGCTTACATTTCTTGGGGAATAAATAAATTAAAAAAAGAATTATTTTCTGAGGAATAAATAAAAATCAATCAAGAAATAATTTTTATATTCTGGAGAATAAATAATAATCAGGAAATAACTTTTATTTACTGAGAAATAAATAAAAAACTAATAATAACCTTTATTATCTGAGGAACAAGTAAAACGCAGAAAATAATCGGTTAAATTGATTTATTTTTAATAAGAACTAAGCAAATAAAAATTAAAGCATCTGAAGGTAATCCATGGAACAAGGAATATCTTGGTGGATTCCTTGTACACGTAGCACTTCTCTTTTGGTTCAATTTTTTTTAGTTTAAATTGGGAAAATAATCGTTATTGACGGTCTTTGAAAAAAAAAATTTAACAACTTATTCATATATTCTTCTGGTATAATTAAAACCTGCAGATATCAAAATTATTTTCGATGCAGTCACTAATAGCCGAAGTAAGAAAATGCATATATGGAAAAAAGATTTTATTAAACAAAGTTTCCTTGACAAAATATAAAAATAAATCTGATACATATATACATTTATATACCGAAGAATGCTGACTGTATATAAATTTTTTCCTGAAGTGATTTACTAATATGTAACGTAATTTAAAAACCACTCGATTGGCAGCACTGCACAGAGTTGTGTAGAGTTGGTTTGACTTTTGATGTTTTCCACCAAAATAATAGAAAATACTGACGACGACACATAAAAAGAAGTGCAAAGTTTTTAATGATTTTAAACAAGTAACAATAAAAAGTTTGATAATTTTTATTTTTTTTTCAAGTAAACATAAATCAAAAATACACACACATACACTTCATACTGTGTAAACAAAATACGTGGTGTTGGGGATTTATGCCTTTTATTATAAGTTGTATGTAGAATAATTTATTTCAGAGAAAATTGTGAACCATAAAATATAATAGATAAAAGATAAAGAAAAAAATGTCCGGAGCCTGCGATGACGATAAAAAAGAAGCTCAACAAAATGAAATTGCTGCTTCGAGTGTAATTAAATTTTATAATTATAATCAAAATACGCTTAATTACTATTCTTTGTTCACAGATACGATCCGGTTTGGCTGAACTCGAATTGAAGACTTCACAAGTTTTACAACGTTTAGAGAATGTTAAAACAGCCCCACCCCTCAATAATGTACCGCATCAAACGGTTGATTTGAATGCAAATGCAGGGGATATGGCCGAAAAATCTGAAAATGTATCATCAACGGGAAGTGCGAATGCTTCAAGTGTGGTGGCTTTATTGCATGGTAGTCGTAAACCTCCTTCGGAAATCTTAAAGTCACTGGAGCAGCTTATTTCATATGCCGAGTCAGAAGATGAGCCAGAATTTCCACTACCAGCCTTAGATGATGTTTCCCATTTAGCTTTAATTTCTCACAGTTTAGTGGCCTATTTATCTCACTTGGATCGCAAACAATTATTGAGGGTAACAGGCAATATAGCTGGTGATACCACTCAGTGGTTGGGTGCACTATTTAGATTCATGGACCCAGCAAGTAGCTTTCATAATGACAATGCTGATGCTATTTTGCGTGTGGTGCGTTCGGCAATAGTGGCTCGTTGTCCGGGCTATTTAGAGGGTGGTATACCAGCTTTGGCTCATCCATGTTTGTATGTATCTGAGAATACTACTCCTATGCGCTTGCAATATGCTTGTCGTCAGCTGGGTATACCATTAGATGCAATACGTTTAATACCGGCCAATAATACATTTGGAACTATGGATTTATCGCTGCTGCAAAGGCAGATACAAATTGATTTGGCCTCTCAGAGAACACCTTTATTGGTGGTGGCTGATATAGGTGCATCCCTGTGCGGCTATGTAGACAATTTGCTTAGAATGCATGATATATGTAAAGCGCACAATTTGTGGCTGCATGCCACTGGCCATGGCTTAGCAGCACTTGTTTGTTCACAAGGACCTGCAGTGGTAAGTCGAAAAAGTTGTAATTTATTATTATTATTATTTTATTTGCGTGTTGTTTTTTCTCTTTTTCAGATAAGTTCTTATGTTGATTCTATAGTTTTAAGTTTAGGCAGTTGGTTGGGTGTACCCAGTCTGCCTATTGTGGTAAGTTTAAGGCCTTTTAAATAATCTGTAATTGTCTTTGATATACATATATTTGAATTAACTTATTTGTAGTTACTTCATCGTCAACTTCAAAATGCTGCCTTGAACTCTTTTGAATCGGATCCCATTTTATCGCGCCGCCTAAATGCTTTGTCCTTGTGGACAAGTTTGCAAGCTTTAGGCCGTGATTCCATCTCGGAGCGCATACATGTGGCCTTTCAAACATGCAGTATTTTATTTGAAATTGCTTCGGAATGTGAAGGCATTAAAGTTGTGGTAAGTGTTGTTGAGTTAAAATTCAAAATTGATGTTTTTTGGAATATTTAAGCTTAACGTATGTATGTTAACGCACTAATAATATTCCCAAATTATTATTTCACTTATTCAATAAAATATTTGTTTTTATTAAAATACATTTTTTTTTTTATAAAAACAAACACAACAGAACAACTAGAGATATTATGTTAAACATCTAATATCAAAGTTGAAACAAGAACTCAATAATTTATTTTTTTTTTATTTTCTTGCTATGCAATTGCTACATAGGCTGAAAGCTTGAATTGTAGTTGTAAGAAGTATGTAAAGAAAATCAATGAAAAAAACAACAACAGCTATACATTGCTTTCTCAAAAATAGAGTGTTGCCACACAAGTATTTTTGACCGGATGCAGTCGCATTTAATAACGGCATTTTTGTTTGTTTGGAGAATTGTTAGAATTAAGTTGTAACATTTTTTAACGCACTAAATTCAGTTATTGAACAAGGAATTAACTTTTTTTTAATTCAAGTGAACACTTGCTACATACTAATTTTCTCAGAAGAACTTTTACTAATAATACACTTAATAAGAATACATTAATAATAAAAATGGGAATAATCTTTTCACAATAAAATAAATTTAAAAAATTAAAAAATTAAGTATTAAGTGTGAAAAATAAAAAGTTAAATTTTTTATTTTAGAGTCGTGCTCCTGGTGCTCAATCCGGCAAATCTCTGGTAGATGTTATTAATAAGCCTCTTGATGTAAATGTAAGTTTTTTTTGTTTAAATTTTCAAAATATAAACATTTTAATGTTCTTCAATTAATTCATGCAATTTGTAAAAAACGAAAGCTTCTGTTTGAAACTGCTGCTTCAGTGGTGGTGTTTCAATTTGATGGTAGTACAACTGTTACTAGCGCAACGACAGGCGATAATGATGGTGGCAATCCCTTTGAAGGTGTTAAATCGTTAGAAAAACTACACAATGCCTCATATTTTGATCGCTTAAATTCCTGGCTGGGGCAAATTTTACAAAGAGATTGTCCAAATGTATGTTTATAATAAACAAATTTAAAGTATATAACTCTTTAATTTAATTTTTTTATTTTCATAATTTAGTTTGATTTTGAAATCATAGAACATGCTTTGTATGGTACTTGCATACGCTACTGTCCCTTGGAATTAAGTCTGGGAGAACAGCCGCCCACAGCTGAAAATTTGGAGAATTTCGCCCAAAGCCTGGAAACTCATGTAGATATTTTAAGGGCAACCATTAAACACAAGGCCACTTTTATGCATCTGGTGGAGAGAAGCGATGTTCTACGTTTAGTTAATCTACCTGAATGGGCGGGTATGGGAGGCGTGCGTTTTGTTCCCGAAGGCTGGGAAACTTTGTTGACGGATCAAGCTAAAACTGAACTTAATAAATTAAATGTTGACTTGGTGGAGACTTTAAAAGCAACGGACAATGCCTTCTCGCTGGGCGAAGGACCAGATGGTTTAATATGTGTACGTTTTGGTATGGTTACACATGAAACAGATGTAGAGGAGTTGCTTGAGCTTGTGGTTTCGGTGGGGAAGAATGTACAGGAGAATTCAAGGGTACTGGATACCATGTCCGAAATTGTTAAGAGGGTGTGTTAATGAGACCATATTTCTTTATAACTGATTTTATAACTTTTGTTGTTGTTAAAACTTGCAGGGCATACAAGCAGCTACCGCTGATTTGCAGCGTGAAACCGAGGAGAAACTTTGGCAAGAAGGTATTTTGCGTCATGTGCCCGTTGTGGGTAGAGTTTTTAATTGGTGGTCCCCACCGGTCAGAGAAGCTGGTATTAAGGGTAGAAGTTTGAATTTAACACAGGGCGTCGTTGAATCTACTGAAAATATTTACAAGTAAGTTAATTGTGTTTGTTTAAATATTTTTTATGGATAAATTTTATTAAAATACATATGTATGTAAATTTTAAAGTATGTATAATTGGATATTTGTTACTCAATCATACAAAAGAAATTTTGCACACAACTATAAAATACATATCGCTCATCTACTCAAATAACGTTATAAATCAAAAAAAAAAAAAACTAATTTGCCAAAAAGCGAGTTTAAATTTTTCAGTTTGCACACAACTTAATGGAAATATAAAATTTTATTTTAATTTCAAGAGTTGAGTAAACAAGATATTTGTGTGAAATATTTACACAATATGTAGAACGATATGAGGATTGATTCTGCATCATTAACTCAAAAATTAAATTTTTTGAGTTATGAGCGATATATTAGACTTAATTACCAGCGGCGATTTTTGCTACATTTTTCTTTAATAATGTGAAATTTGTCGAATCGAATTCGACAATCGTATTAAGACAGATTGTCTTACTAAAGCGAATCATGCTAATTCTATGAAATTATAGTTTTGTGTATGAAAAGTGGGAGCTGACACGCCCAAAAAATGCAAAAAATATAGGTTAACAACAAATTTCGACATATTTCCCTCTATATATTTATTTGTTAAGAAATATTTAAAAAAAATTCTGATACATTTTCACTGCTTTTGGGCATCTTTATTTAATAATTTATTTGTAATAGTATAGTGTATTTTTGTATATAATGATGTAGGTGAGTACAGTGCTGCCAGAATTGTTGATGAGTGGCCAGATTGTTTTTTTTTTAGCAAATAAGATGATTTTTCACAAAAATACAGTTATTATCAGTTGCATAATCACCATCATAAAACGACTAAAAAAAGTGACCAAAAAGTGTGTCCCTTAAATTTTTGCCAGATCAGCAGTTATTATTACAGTGAACTGTGTTGCCATATAAATGCAATGGTATTGCAGTGCATGTGCATTATGATTAACGTGAACAGATGGTTTTTGGAAAAAGCCGGACATAATCGATCAAAAAGCGGGATTTTGAAGAAAATACAGCCAAAAAGTGGCATTTAAAAATACATTTTTTTAGGAAGCGGGTTTCGTATGTACTTAGGAAGCACAGTTTTCAACTAAAAAAAAAACGCTTTTAAATAAACATAAATAAATAAAGCTGAATACGTAGTAATTTAAAGAAATAGTTTTAAGGAGTAAAAAAGTGGGCGTGGCACCTCCTATATATAGTAAATATTTATTTTGATCTTATACGTTTTTAAAAAAGAAAAAGCCGGAATGAAATAAGTAGGCGTATCACCTAACATATAAAATTTTGTTTGCTTCGGAATATCTTTGAATCTAATGCAGCAAGAAAGGTGAAATTTTGTGTAAGAAATGATTTTATAATGTGCGTGTGGGTGTGACACCTGCCATAAAGAGAAAATATTTACTATCGAGATATATGGAAAACTATATAGGCAGAATGTTGAAATCTTGTAGGTATGACTCTGTTGCTATCGCGGCTCTTTTATATTTCAAATTTTCGTTTGTCTTCAGAAATAATAACAGCGTAACGAACTTGCTGATTTGCTTACAGTGTATTACTGATGGTCTAGAAGGAGCAATAGGCAATGAATTTTTTAATGCCTAAAGCTGTCGTGACACTTCCCACATAGAAGCAACATTTACTTCAATATATCTTGGAAGCCAACAAAGTCAAAATTTTGAAATTTTTTCGTAAGCACTAATGCCAATAATGTGAATAGTCAAGGCGACTCTGCATATTCACCTTGTATATTTGTTAGTGTAAAATTTTCCTGCTGTCAGAAAATTTCCGAACGTTTTGCTTTTATTTGACACTAGAGAAATTAACAGCTGATCATCAGCTGCTGAATTGATATCACAGTGAGAATTTTGAAACTCTTCATGAATATTTATGTTAATAATGAGAATTGTATTCCAAAAAATAAGTCCATATTTACATTATGCAAGTCTTATTGCTAAGCTGATTAGTTTGATGGAGAGTGAGACGAGGGGAACAGTAACGTTTCTTTTCCCCTCGTCTCTCTCTACTAACAAACTAATCAGCTTAGCAATAAGACTTGCATAGTGTAAACTAGGACTAATAAAGGTTGAACCGCAAGCGTGGGACAAAAGAAAATTATATTTTCATCTAATAGCGAAGCACACACAGACTACTTACCTGTAATGAATTTTTATCAGTTACATTTTAATAATTGAATAAGAGATTTAAAATTTCAAAACTTTAAACAGTGGTATAAAGCGGGATAGAAATTCGAGGGCGGGATGGACCTTTAAAAAAGCGGGATGGCTGGTCAGGTTAATTATGATGCACATTGCAGAAGAAAATTTTCATAAAATGCAAATAAATTTGTCAGTGAATAAATTTATTTTTTTATTTTTTTTACAAAATAAATACTTTTAAATATATTTGTACAGGTATCACATGCAAATGTCTGGAACACATGGCCAACTGCCCGCTAATAAATCACCGCCCACACCAATGGTGCAAACGCCCGTTATAACAGCAGCTAATGAAATGCCGCCCGTTTTCCCCAGCAATAATTCCCCAGCAACTGCAAATGAATCAAACCAAGATGTAGCAGCAACAGCAGCAGTTGCTGCAGCAAATATTCTAACCACCACAACACTGTCATCACAAATCGCAACACCCAACGGTGCGGCAACGTTGGATGAACACACTCGTACAGTTAGCCAAAGTAGTGGTGCTTCGGCACCAGAATTAGTGGCAATAAATAATAGTGCAATTATTAGTGATAAAACCGAGAATCCCAAAATAATAAATATAAATGAAAATCCAACTGCTAGTGCTAGTAGTACATAAAGTATAGAAGAAGTTTTTACAAATAATTGAAAACAATCTTCTCTAAAGCCCAATTTTTTAATAGTGGGTTGTTCAATTAAATGATTACCTCCTGTCCGTTACTTTAATTTGTTTTATGCAAACACTAAAGTTGTGGTCAGACTAGGCAAATATGTTGAAGGAACAATAATAATAATATCTAATAACTTAAATAAATATCAATTCCTTTTGTCTTGTAAAAGTATTTAAATTTCTTTGCCTAGTCTGAGCGTTATTCGTGCCTATGCTCGGCTGAGTATCGTTTTAAAAAGACACATACATATAAAACAAAATTGTATATTGAAATGGTAGTGCGGTTTTGGGATAACGCGGTACATTTGTAATGTAAAATTATCCTTCTTATCTGTCTTTTTAAAACGATACTCAAACGAGCATAGGGCCCAATTTTTTTTTAAATTTAATTTTTTTTTTTTTTGCTTTTTCCCTTCTTAAAGCAAACCTTTAAGAAATATTTTATGACTTTTGAAAATTAATATTTATAATTATTAAAATAATTATGTACTTGCAAAAAAACACACACATGTATTATGATTAGAAAGTTTTTTTCGCGCTTTCTTATAAAAAACGTTCCATTTATATGTATAACAAATATGCTGAAAAAATATAGCGTATTAATCTCAAAGATTAATTAATGGCAAAAAAAAAAAGAAAGAAATAAATATTGCTGCTGAAAAAATTATGTATTAATAGCTTTGTTTTTACTACTTTAACATTATTTTCATGTTCAAATTAAATTAATAAAAATAATTTTGGCTTACAAAACCTTTAACACACGAGGTAATTTTTGTAGGGCAACTTTTGAGATTGGCCTAAAAATTATTCTCAAATTGTTAATACATATATAAAATAAATGACAAAGTAATTAATTATCCCTTACCTCACACATTTTTATAATTCTGCACAGTAATTCCAAACGCCCTATATTTATTAGTTTATTTTTTTTTTGCTTGTTTGTTTTATTTATTTTTTATTGTATCTATTAGTTTTGCATACATATTTTGTTTATAATTTTCTTATTATTTAATTTGGCTTTATTACAGATAAAATCTCATTTTCATACAAAAAAAAATTGTTCAACTTTAACCTCAAAAATCCAAATTCATCCTTAACCTCAAAAAATCCCATTTATCGATTTAAGCACATACGTACCAAAGATGTTTTCAAGGGTAGGCGTCCCTATAATTGTAACAAAAAAATCTGGAATTTTAAAGGTATGTGAAAAAAAAAATAATTTCTTAGAATTTAGTTATTACTTAAAATCTTTTTTCTTATGGGAAATTTTATTCAAGTAAATGAAGATTTTCCTCTTAGAAGGAGCTTCTAATAACACAAAATTTTTAACGTCATAATAGAAATAATCTTTCGTACTTGTGTACAAAAAAAAAATATGTGTATGTATGTATGTACGTCTGTCGTCGTTTTGAGAGATCAAGGGGTTATAGTTTTCCGCCTTTGCCCATTTTTATTCTCACAAATTCCCTTATGGGACAATAAAAAAATTATAAAGATTAAATTCCCACAAGGAAATTTGTAAGAAAAAAATGGGCAATCTTGAGTTTGACTGATTTGTCCTATTTGTGTTAAGTTTTGGGCCTTGGTATATTCTGACATATGCAGTAAGATTTTATGGCCAACATTTTTGTAGAACATTTCATTATCGTCCTTCCCTTTTTTAGGGGTGTTTTTTACGATTTGTTAAAGTATATCCAAAGATTACCATTATGTATGGGAGTTAAAGGGATAATATTTTACTTTACTGACTACGACTGCGACATTTTGTTACGGAAAAGGGAAACAAGAACGGCTGTAGAGTACTGGGATTCTAGTTTTGTTTGTTCTTTGTTCTCCGTTCGCTTAAATTTTTGCTATTTTTTTTCATTGTGTATGTGTAGCTATTTCGTGGTCTAATAAAAAGTTGTTAAAGTGCACTATGCGTGTCTAAGCACCAAAAACGAGCTCAAAAGAGCCTGTGAAAGTAATCTTTTGGTGTCCAAAAGTACAGCCTGTTTATGCAAAACGTTTACGGTGAAAGTCTATTACAAAAACGCAAAGATTTCTAATATCAAATAATTAATTAAATTAATTAATTTTTGTTATATCCTTCAATGTGTAAATTAAACTGCAAGAAACTTATTATGAAAAAGAGAGTGCGTGATATAGAAACATTAGCTTAGAATGTGTCCTTGCAGTATTTTTCTCCACTTTTTTTATCTGATTTACTTACCTCTCAACGTCTCATATTGGCAAATGAAAAAGTTTCATGCAACTAATTGCATTTAATATTTCATAGTGTAATCACAGTGTAATATGAGACAGCAATTTCAGTGTTTTTTTTTCTAAACATAAACAAATACTCTGTTATTTTTAAGTTTAGTTCATTGAAAGTGACAAAAAGGGTCATTAAAAAAAGTCAGAAAAACGCCAACACTAACGGCAACGCTGCTGGATGCAACAAAACAGCTGATTTGAAACATTTGAAATTGCCCCTTTTTTTCTGTTTCTTTTTGTAATAAAAACTGTTATGTCAACAAATCAAATGAAATAAATTTACACCATTTCCAATTTAAGTAAAACATTTTTATGTTGATATATCAATAATATGTCCTGTAGTTCTTTTTTTATTATTTTTATTTAATTTTATTATTTATTTGTTTGTTTTTTTATTTTATATATTTTTTTTTCATTTAACATTTCATAATATATACTAAACTATACATATTATGTACTTTTTTATAAATATTTTTTACTTATGCGGTTGCTTCTGTGTGTGTGTGGGTGTGTGTGGGTGTGTGTGTGTGTTTTGTTGTATAATTGAATTAGATTTATGATTTTCATTGCATTGCTTTAAAAAAAACTTTTAACGCCCATAAGAACACAATTGTGTACAGAGTTTGTGTGTGTGTGTGGGTGTGTTTGAGAAATGAAATTGATTTTATTTGATAATTCTTCCTCACTAGTTATCCTTTATATTTATGTACGTGTATATGGATTTTGTTTTAATCAGTGTATTTATATGATCTGAAATGTTTTGATAAACTTTTAATACATATTTTTTTTTTAAATATTTCTTAAAATGATTTGTAGTTTGTTAAAATAAAAATGCAACACATTTTATGAATTACTTGTACTTAAACAACTAGTTTTAATAATTTATTTATTATATTAATATAATTTAATTAATTTGTGGTTTTTTGTTGCTTTTATTATTTTATTTTCTGGTTCTTATAAATTACTTAATTTACAACTTAAATGGAATTTCGTAGAGAAAATTGGGAAAAACTTTTTAAAATTGGTCGAAAAGGAAGGATTTGCCAAGATTAACCGAAATGAAAAAAAAAGTGTTTTTGTAAACATTAAAATTGTAAAAAGCTTCTACGGGTTTCAGAAAAATCGCAATTATTGAAATTTAAAAAGAGAATTTCTTAATTCTTTCTAATACTTTTTTATAAAATAATTTAAAAGTTTATTTAAAATTCGTTATAAAAGCTTTAAGAGATTAGTTTAGTCAGAAGTACAAACTTGCAATTTGATGTAGATGAAGAATTCATTCAGTATTTGGCGGAATAGACAAAATGCCTATGCTGGACTCGCAAAAGGTCGAGGTCTGCGTATGCCAAAGTAACCCACTGAGGGAATTTGGGTGAAATTTGGTAGGGTTCTTTTTAGAGAGGAAAACGGGTAAAAATTTGTACTTTTGGTACTTTTTTGTTTTTATAATTTTTGTATAAAAACAGTTCATTTGATAGTTTCAGTTTCTTTATGCATGCGAACGCAGCAACTTCTAAAAATCAATTTTATGTTGTGAAAACAACTACAATTTCCTTCCCAACTTCCCAACATCGACCAATAATAATTAAAATCTCTCTCCCTTAGTCCTAGTTTACACTAAGCAAGTCTTATTGCTAAGCTGATTAGTTTGTTAGGAAAGACGAGGGGAAAAGAAAGGTTAATGTTCCCCTCGTCTCTCTCTCCATCAAATTTATCAGCTTAGCAATAAGAATTGCATAGTGTAAATATGGACTTAATAAAGAATTTATATTAAAAATTTCACTTTCATTTACAAGAATTTCGATAATTGATTTCAGTTTTTTCTTTTGTTTTCCTTTTCTAAATATAAATTTAAAAAAAAAAATTTATATTTATGTAATAAAATAAAAGATACATATTTTCAAATAAATGCAATACATTTCATTTCAAATTCTTGATGTTATATTTATGTACTCGTATTTTTACTCGTTATAATATACTTATACTTTATAATTAGTTTATTATTATTGTAAATACAAGTATTTTTAAATACATTTATCTAAAAGTTAAGGAGTTTTATTACTTTTTGTCTTGGTTTTTTGTTGATTTTTTTTTTTTTTTTGCTTTTCGTGGTCAGAGTCAGAGTGTATGTTTTCTTAGCTGCATGCAAATGTATTTTATATTTTTAATTTTTATTTGGTATGTAATTTTTGTTGTTGTTGATTTAATATTTCAAGAATGGATTAAAGAAACCTGGAAGTCAGGGGAAATTTGTTCGAAAAGATTTTTTTTATTTGATGCGGAAGTCAGAAAAAATTAAACTAGACAGACATTTTATATGTACAACGTCATCAAACAATATGAGGGAATTCACATTCTCTATATGGGAGAAAAATTTATTATCGGGCCTGTTCTGAAAATCATGGTGATTTCAAATCACGTGGTTTCAAAAGTAACTAAACTAATATCTGACTTGATAGTGGGTTTTTATGTATTTTAAGTTTTTGTCATTTATAATAGAATATTTTTTTCCAACGCTATAAATTGTGTAATTTAAAAAAGCAATGATTTAGCTTTCATTAATTTTTTAAAATCACCGTGATTTGACATGTCGTGATTTGCAGAACAGGCCCGTATATAGCACTGTATAGAAAAATTTTACTTTTCCATAATAAGAGGCTTCTAATGGCTGATTTTGGGAAATGTAGAAATAATAGGCCTAATTACAAGTGTCGCATTTGTACTACGACTACGACAATTTTGTATTAATTAAAGAAAAAAATTTCCAATGTTCTTTAGTCTAGTACAAAATCGTAGTAGTCGCAAACGACACTAGTAATAACGTCCAATATGTCGACAAAGTTTTAGTTTTTGTAATTTACTACCAAAATTCTTTTTCTCTTCTTAATTTATTTGAATATAATTTGTATACCATAACTGTGTATTTATTTCATTCACGTTATAAATTATTATTATTTCCCAAAACCATAAAAATAGGTCTAACTGGCAACACTGCTCTTACATAGCATAACAAAAATATGATAGAAAGAGATATGTAAAAGAGAAGAGTTGAAATTGTCGCTAAAATTCCCAGTACCTGCGACTTTTTCTACTCTGCAAGCTTCTCTTCACTTCTACCCAATCAACCAATCACGAGTCGCAGGCGACGTGTCGCAGCTATGTCACCCTTCATGTAAACGGATTCTTTGCGTTTTTGGTTGTGCAAGGAATTGATACGACTCCTGCAAAACATCTGTTTTTCACATTTACTCCAGTGTTGCCGCAATATTATTTTTTAAACTAAAGATCTCATTTTTTTGAGTTAGTAAACGAGCGATATGCTAGTTAAGCAATTTTTATTGACTACAACATTAAAATTTTTTGACATATCATAAATCTCTAACTTAAACACCTGAAATTAGTCAAAACTAAAAATTGAATTGAATTGAATTTCGTACTAATTAAAATTTGATGTCTAGTTTTATACTTTTTTGTCTATTCTTTGCATGGGTTTTTGGAATAATAGCGGAAGAAAGATTAAAAAATTAATTATTGAGAAAAAAGAGAGTGATTTATCGCGTATAAAATGCCAACATTTTACGCTCAGGCTTCTTATTTATTTTTTCTTTCTGTGGCAAAAGGCCAAATGCAGCAGGACAAATATATGCGCTAGAAATTCTCGTATTATTTTTCATTACATTGTCAAATGTTAAGTAGCTGATCTTTACAGCTAATCTGCACATTCCTCCAACTGAATAACATATTTCTTTCTTAGAGAATAGAAAAAATTTTAGTTTTTATAAAGAGGAGAAATTCCATGTGAAATGTGAACTCCTGTCTACAATTATTTCCTTAATTATTTTTTTAAAAACAAGACTATTCTTAATTCATTCTCACTATGAAGTCCATTCTTATTGTTTTCTCTAGCCATTCATTTTTATTGTTTATAACTTTTTTGTTTAGACTTACTGTCCTCAATATAAGCTGAAAATAACGATTTAATGCTAGTTTAATAATATAAAAAGAAATCTACATAGACAACACTTAACACAGAAATACAATAATGTTTTTATGTCAATCATAGGAAAACGCGTAAAGTCGTATTTTAAAACTGTACAAATAAATATGTTGCAAACTTGATTCTTGCATAAAATTGCTTTTGACTTTGAAGAGTTTTTCTATGTTTAACATTTTTTTTATATTTTTAATGCTATTTATACTACATAATAATAATAATATAATAATTATGTATAATTTATGCTTAATTCTTAAAAGGTTTAAAATAAAAATATCACCTTTATAAAAGATTATATGTATCTATGTATGGAGAGAATTGAGGCAAAATTTTGCGAATTGTAGGTTCATAACAAAATACTAATTCGTTCAGAAGAGACTTAAATCTCGAAATTAAAGTAACAATTTTCTAATATTTATTACGATTTGAGCTTTTCAATGGTAGAATTATTGCTTATATTTAGTGGTAAAAGCCTAAGTCAAATTTTAATTAAATAAAATATATATGTATGTATATGTCTTTATAGTTAAAAAGCACTTCCTAGGATTAGTTTAGGATCAAGGGATATTTATAGGAACTAAATTAATCAATATGTAGGCTATTTTTTTAAACGCATGTTTGCCTTATAATAATATATGGCAACTAAAGGGTCTTTCATAGAGCGCTTTCTATCTTTAAATTTTAAGAAGACAAAGTTTGTGTGAAAAAATTAGGGTATCCAAAATGAGTATCTTAAAATTTGAATGTGGCAACATTGGGCCATCTTAAAATTTCCAACGACATAAAACACAGTACATAATTTGAAGTATAAAAATAACAAATTATAAATTATTGTTGGTTAGATTTATCAAAATAACTTTTGTTTTGAAAAATGCCTACAGACAGCGAAAAATAAAAATAATTTTTCATCACCTACTGCTGCGCTGGCAGTTTTAATTTGTTTAGTTTAACAATACCATGTTGCCATATTAAAAATGTCACGCTTTTTATAATTTTAAATTTGCAATCTGGCAATAAATTTGATTTATACACAAACAAAAAAAGCAAACTTTCCAACCCATCCTTGTAGTCGGCGTAGCTAACGAATGTCTAGCTAATTCGTTAACTACTAATCGTTACCATTAACTACCATTCTAAATCCTAGTTTACACTATGCAAGTCTTATTGCTAAGCTGATTAGCTTGTAAGGAAAGAGAGATGAGGGGAAAAGAAACTTTACTGTTCCCCTCGTCTCTCTCACCGTCAACTAATCAACTTAGCAATAAGACTTGCATATTGTAAATATGGACTAACTACTCACAATGCACACGACTGACGATTTTAACCATCTGCATTACCCTTCGTCAGTGATTTCGCCAGCCAATGCAATGCGACGTTCTAATTGACTTCTGCTGCTCATTTTACCTTTCTAAAAAAATCACTTTTTTTCTCTTTGGAATAACAGCAGTTTCTTCCACTTGCAAAATAAATTGTTTGAGGTTAAAGTCATAAACATATCCATGAGTGAGAGAGTCAAAAGGCGAACTTGTGGGCACTGTAGTAATTAGTCGATTTTTCATTAGGGAAATACCTAACGATTTTGAGTCATTTATAGCGCTCGTTGTTGACGGCCTGTCCAAAACTTCGGACTGAATAGCAATTTTTTCTGTATGCATTTAACGCTCTTGGATCTTATGTGGATTGGTACTCGTATATTCCCAATTTAGACAATTTTCATCCAAAAATGGGCCTCATTGCTGAAGATGATTTTTTTATTAATCAAATCAGGGTCTGTTTTAAACTGCTTCAGGGCCCATTTAGCGACTATAGAGCCCATTCGTTGCCTATGGTAATTTATGTTCAGTCAGTTGAATTTAGAACGCGGGCAGGTCCAAGTTAAAAGGAAAAATTTGGCAATTTGTAGTCTGCCAAAGGCAGGGTTCTTGTAAGGGACGCGAAATCCACTGCCTTAGATTATCTTGCGTACTCTCACGGACAGCGTCGATGTTTTCATGCGTTTCATCTACGTATGGGTGTTGGTTACTTTTTTACTGAAATTTATCCCTCACACTGTGAATAGTCCTCCCGGTAGGACGATAAGGGCAACCGTAACATTTTGATAAAACAATTTGATCATTTGTACGTTTTGCTTAACGATTTATCCGTGAAAGTTTAACAATATAAACTGAATAAATGACATATGCAGGCTGCACAAAATGGCCGCTACCAACTGTCAAAGTGGAGAAGGGGGTTTAATTTGCATAACTTAAGGCGGTACTAAAATTGAACAAATTATGAAGCAAACAGTAAATATTTGTCTCTCCCGAAAGTATGTAATTCTTTAGCTAATAGGAATTTGCACATAAAAAAATTGCCATAACTTAGGGCGCCACTTTTTTTTTAGAAATTAACACATAACTTTTGGAGCAAATAGCAGGGACCGAAAATAGAAATTATTCTTGCATTTTTAAGGAAAAAAATTAAGTAAAAGGAAACATCGGACAAAGCGGCCAATCACAGCATTTTAGTTGTTTTCAACTAGATTTTTCGAAACTCTAATGATTTGAAATTTTTGCTTTTTATTTGCTTTTTAAGCAGAAATAATTTTTATTTGCTGATTTTTAATTTTTTCAGCAGAAATAACTTATTTTCAGATTTTTATTTTTTTGGATTTTTTTTTAAACGTTTTATTTCCTGATTTTTATTTTTTCGAGCAGACCCAGCTGTAAAAAAGATCGGAAATAGTTCTAAAGGTTTACCACTACAGGTACTGAATTTAATATTCTAAGGGCCAATTTCACCAACTCTATTTAAATATCAATTGATATTTAAATGTCGATTTTCATTAATTTTTGTGTGGAAAAATTACTTTTAAATATGAATTGATATTTACATAAGTTGGTGAAATTGGGTCTAAGGCTGTTGTTTATATAAAAAATTGTTCTAGACAACCTTTTAAGCGAATACCATTCAGTTATTTGGATGACTTCCGTCCCATGACAACTAAGTGTTAAATTCATTGATGTTTCACCAGAACTGGAACTATATACTTGGAGCTGAGTTCATCAATGTAGTAACTAATGATTTGTAAGTTAATTTTTTGCTGGGGAAATAAGCATCAAATTGTGATTTTTAATTTTTTCTAATAGAAATGGAAGTTACATTATGGCAAAAAATATATACATATGTATATGTATGTATGTACATAACTACTACGATGAGCTAAATGTGTGGCGATTCCATCATGTTTTTCGCCATTGGAAAATACCAAAAATGCCTTTCATTTAATACCCATACATCTTTTTGGGCTGTGGAATCTCAGAAATAAATTTTTAGTTCTGCTCAAAAAAATAAATATCAAAAAATAACTTTTATTTTTGGCCGAAAAATAAATATTAGAAAATAAGAATTATTTTTACTCGAAGAAATCAAAATAAAAAAATAACTCATTTCTGCTCAAAAAAATAAATATCATAAAATAACAGTTACTTCTGCTCAAAAATATAAAAATAAAAAAATAACTGTTATCTTTTGACTTTTATTATAAAATTCATAACAATTACGGTCCCTGGCAAATAATTATATTTGTCTCTCCCGAAAGTATGCAACATATTATTATTTCGCCATTATTTATCTAAAAGGAATAGTTTTTTTAGAAAATGAAATGTTTGAGCGACAAAAATATTTTTACTAAACTGGTAAACTGGTATATTTTAATATATAATAATTATATTATTTTTGCAATTACATACTAAATTATGTATATATGTATGTATGTGTGAACATCTTGTTTTTAAGCAAGTTTAAGGAAAGGCGAAAAAAAGAAAAGAAAAGAAAAATAATTGCAATCGCGGAAAAATTGCAAAAGTATTGTGGTGTTAGGTTTTTAAAACTAGATATGATTCTAAAAAAATGTTGCCCCAAAAAGCGAAAGCATTTCTAATGGAATATGTACTCTACTAATAAAGTTAATTAATGTATAATATCGAACTAAATTAAATTTGTACAATTTTTCTTTTAAATAAATTAATAAATATCTACAAACATATTACAATATTCATTTAATTTTAATTTAATTTTAATTTAATTTTTTTCTCTCTTTTTAATCAAATATAGTACACTGCAAAAAAAAGTATTGCAATTAGTCAAACTACCGCCTAAAGTCATAGTGTTGCCAATATTGTTAACAACTTGTTTTTTATAGTTTTCGCTTACATATTTTTATATTTAACCGTGTATTTGTTTTACATCAGCCTGTAACTAACAGAGTTTGTGTAAAGATCTTTTTACATAAAATCTTTTCTTTTTTTTAACCCGCTTTTAACCCCAAAAATTTTTTTTCATACAATTTCTTTCTGGTAATATTTGTTTTTTAAAATTTGAACACAACTTTCTACATATGTACATACATACACTTAGGGATAAAAAAAGAAGCATTAAATTTCTGGTACATTAATAATATTCTAAATTTTTTTTTGCCCTTAAGTGTACAATGAATAAATAATATTGTTATCTTCAGGAGAGAAAAGAGTTTAGTGCAAAGCGAATTGATACCAGGTGGTCTTAATTTGCAACTCTGCGTATTCGCCTTGTATATTTGTTAGTGTAAAATTTCCTGCTGCCAGAATATTTCCTAGCGTTTTGCATTGATTGACAGCAGAGAAATTATGTCAGCTGGTGAATTAGGATCACCTGATGTGAATTCGCCTTGGTTTAGTGTAAGAATTTTGCTTTTTCTAGAGCGAATTCATACCAGCTGGTCTCGATTTGCAACTTTGCATATTCGCCTTGTGTAAAATTTCCTGCTGCCAGAAAATTTCCGCACGGTATGCTTTAATTGGACACAAGAGAAATTAAATGCTGATCACCATACACAGAATAGAGATCAGCTGGTGTCAATTCGCCTTGGCTTTTTCTTTCTCTCTCTCTCTCTCTCTCTCTCTAAAAGCTACCATGTTTTAACAGTTTCAACAAGTGCCATAAAATTGCCATTTTCATTCAAAATATGACAAAAAAACAAAGAACAAAGGTAGGACTACTACTTTTTCTTTAGAGGCGATCCTTAAAGTTCTGTGACCGCATAATTGGATTCATCATTTATGGCGGGTGGTGGTGGTGGAGGTGGCAGATCATCGTCGTCGTTTATGTGCTGCTGTTGTGCTTTCGATGTTGTTGTATTATTGTTGTGCAATATATTGTTCGCTTTTGGCGGTGAGCCCACTGTAGTTTCGATCGGTGGTGGGGGTGGCAGTGATGTATCGTTGCTCAATTGGCGATTTGTTTCAGTCCCATTTGAAATGCTTGTGGTTACAGTGTTGCCAGTATTGCTACTGGTTGTTTCAGTCGCCACCATGTGCAGATTGTTGCCACCATTTTGAAGGCTATAAGGTTTTCCAACGCCCCCAGCTGCGTCGCTGTTATCAGGTGGAGGTGGAGGTGAATTTGGCGTACCAACACGTGGTGGAGGTATAGCCTTCATTTGTGGCGGCAACTTCATGGGTGGCCTTTGCAGTGTTCTGTGAAAGAGGGGGGGAATCAAGATAACTGATTTTATTTTATAAAGAAAAATTTAATAATAATTCCAAAGAATTGAGTATTTCGGCTATTTGGAAATATGTAAATTGAAATAAAATTTAAACAAATTTTAACCGATTTTTTTAAACCACAATTATGCTTTTATGAACACGGCAGCTATTGCATAAGAACGAACAAGTCAAGTGGATGCAAGGTTCCTGTAAAGTTTAACAAGCTGCGGATAACTCAAATGAAAATGGTAATTCTGTAAACCGGGGTCACAGCAACATCTGATGTCTATAATTAATTCCGGGATTCGATACTTACTTGGAATAATGATGGTGTTGCTGTTGTTTTTGCTGTTGATAAATTGACTCAACAATGGGTGGGTCAGCATCTTTTGGTATCTCGGGCAGGGGACAGTTTAAAATTGATGGCTTGTATTTGGGATCGAATTTACCGCCTTGTCTGAGAGTTGAACACTTATAAATGCCTTTTTCACGGTCATAAATTGCCGAATCCATAGACTCGGTGCGTGAGATATTCAAAACGTCTTGGGGAGACTTCATTTGCTGTTGCTGCTGTTGTAGTTGTTGTTGTTGATGCTGCTGCTGCTGCTGCTGATGGTGTGCTGCAACTGGGATACGACCTGCTGGGCCCTGTATTTGCTGCTGCTGGGGGTGATGGCCTGGTATTTGGGGATTCACACTATTCTGTTGAGCATTCTGACGCCGCATAGTGGCCAAATTGGAAACGTATATGGATCCTTGGCTAACGGCCACCAGAGGCTGATAGATAGAGTGTGGATTATTGACCTGGTTGCCATTCGGAGCCAAAGCGGCCATGTGGCTGGGTATTTGTTGATAGATTTGGTTGGGTTGACCATGTTGACCGACCAGATGATGTTGTGTGGGATGTTGATGAGCAGCTGTGGAGTAGGTGCCGTATTGTTGTTGCTGTTGGTGGTAAATGGCGTGTTGGTGTTGAGCGGCGGCCACCGCTGCTGCTGCCTCGTGTGGGTGGGGATGCGGGTGTGGATGGTGGCAGTAGATCGGTTGGGGAGCCATCTGCTGTTGTTGCTGTGGATGCTGCTGCTGCTGTTGCTGCTGCTGGGAGGTTGCCGTTGGTTGCCGGTTGGGTTCGCTACAGACTGATGACGATTTTCAGTAAAAATCATTTGCTTCCAATGTTTTGCATTGTTTGCTTAAAGTGGCATATTTACCGTTATTTGGACCTAAAATTGAAATCAACATGATGAGTATTGATTGACTATAAAATTGAGAGAAACTTAATTATTAAAACTACAAAAACTAAACTGGAATGTGTCAACTACAAAAGAGAGAAAAATCTAAATACTTGTAACAAATAGATCTTCCATACAAAAAGGAAGGACGTGCTTTAAGTTTATATTGATCCTTATTAACGATTCTTACCGCTTAGGTGTGTGGGGCTATGATTGTGCGACGGCAAACGACCGAGCGTATGCGTGCCCATAGCCCTCATGTTCTGCTGCATGTGCACATGTGCCATCATCTCATGCTGTGCATGGCGCTTCGAGGGATGCTGCAAGGTATGCGAGCCGCTTATGACCGGTGGACTGAAGTGTCTGAAATAAGATTTAAACGAGACTTTAAAAAAAATCTTTAACATTTTAAACTCTCACCCATTGTGGTTCCTTGGCAAAGTTCTTGAAGCATTCAGCATTTGTTGATGATTTTGGGGCGCTGGATGCGATATATAAGAGGGCTCATCCACCTGAGCATAATCATTACGCTTGCGGATATAGATCCAGGTGTGAGAATCAACCCATACCATAATAGTGAGCAAAATGGCAGCAATAAAGCTGGCAATAAGCATAAGGACCAAGCCGAGCAACCCTCCTTCACATAAGCCGCGGCTGGCGGCCAGAAAATTATGATGCACCGTCTTGCAATCGACCAATGCGGTGAGTTGCGTCAGTAAACGTTCGCTGCTATTTAAATCGGCATTTACCGCTCCTAGTTTCGGCTGCAAGCCAGACGATTTAAAAAGTACCAATGATATCTTCATTACGGTGGCCATGGCGCTGCGGGCATTGTTTAAAGAGTTTTGAGATTCCCTTAAGCGTTGGGTAAACGGATTAGTGTGACCCGGCTCACATTGGGTGTAGTGCAACAATACATTTGTGGGTAGATCTCTAGGAGCCACAGATACCAAAAAGTCCGCCGGATTAATGCAAAGATCTCCTACAGCTACAGATGAGGACAAATAGAGGCCGGACATTAGCCATGAACCGGTGACAGCCAACAGACCACAAACACTAAATAATATTAAAGCGCAGCGAGAATGGCGCGCCACGCCCACCAAAAGCACCGCACAAAGCACTAAAAGCAAAGCCAAAGTGGCCACTGTGCCAGGCCATCTTATCAATTCTACTCTATCGCCATCCTTTATTTATAGAATTTATAGAAAAAATTCCTAAAGCAAGAGCTTGCTTTCATTAAGAAAACAAATAACTTACCGATAAAAATTTAGTCATGGTTACACTGGTCAAGGGTCTGCGTATATCGCTGGCAGCATTAGTGGCCAAGGTAACATTGCCTTGTACAATATTCAGCGAAACAAAGAGTATGGAAAGAGCCGATTGATTGGAAACTGGTTGATCGAATATATCAGCCAATTCGACCAGTTGCGGTCTTATGCGATTCTTAAGCGTATTTTCCAATATGTGAGTCTGATTGCGAACTGTTGTCACCAGAGTATCGACTTTGCGGCCCGCAGTTAAAACCTCTAACAGCCCATTGTGCAAATCGTCATTACCGTAAAGACCTAACAAAGAGAAGAGAGAAAATTAATACGTTTTCTCGCTGCACACCATTCATTCATTTATTAACCCAAACCAATGGCGGCACAGCACATAACAGTAACTATAGATAGAGTGACTTTCAGATTTGTTATAGAGTGCGCTGGTCGTGGTTTACGATCACAACACCGTGTCATCAAATAAAGCAACAAACCCAATAGAGAGACAATTAACAGTGCTGCCGGCACCGAACCCAAAATGCCCAGACTCTGTAAATAGTTTTATATTATTCTAGATTCTATGTTTTTTTTTTTGTTGAGTTGCATTACCTCCAAGTAAATTTCATCATTGGGCCGAAAAGTACTGTTGATCTTGTGGAACGTTATATTGTAGTGTGGGAGAGCATGTAGCAGTTTCGCTATAACCGGCACCTTGTACTGGTCCGTATATTCATGATATTCTGCCATTATTGTTTGCTTTTATCTTCGCTCTTGTTGTCCTACCGCCGAAGATTCGTATTCATTGACTTGATAATCGAAATTTAATTAATAATATGCGATTGCTGCCTGTAATGGAATAGAAAGAAGTCGCTATTGTTGAAAAGTTTAGTTTTATTATTATTAATTTATTCTTATATGAAAGTGTAGTTTTTTAATATCCTGCTATAGACAGTTACTAGCAATCTGCTCTGTAATTCGAAACGAAAGAAAATGCTTTCGAATTTGTATATTGATAGCACTCTAATTCGAATGAATTTTTTTTCGTTTCGAATTAAAGAGTAGACCCCTTGATCTTACTTCAATTTTCTAAAATCGAGTTTTCATCACATATAATCCTTCTTACGTTTTACGTGACTTTTTCAACTGACATTAGCTTACCGAAGGAGCCAGTTGACACAATGAATACTTTGTTGACGGAAACATTAGAGTAGTTTCAAAAGGTTTCATTAATTAAAGTTTGGTTTTTTTGCTTTATTTTATTCTTGCTCCTAAAAAACACAAAAACCTAAATCAAAGCATACAAAAAACCAAATAAATAGCTCTCAAACTATACAACGAATGCTAAAAGTCAAAAGTTGTGTTGACAGAGATATACTGAATATAACAGGGCTCATAAGAAACCCTGTATTAGCTGTCAGTTGAGAAAATCGACGTATAACGTATGACGGTTTCTATGTGACTCGGCCTTAAGAGTCGATTATGTGATCTCTTTTTCCTACATCCATGAAATTACAAACAAGCGACTGGTTATGAAAAACAAAATGTTTGACATACAGACATACTTGTCAACATGTTATAATATAATTATGACTTGAAACACTCCACAATTTGCAAGTACATATGAAAAGATGAGAAGATCAAAGAACAAAAAGGATTTTATAAAATAAAAAGCCATAGAAAATATAATAAACCTACTTACATGTTTAAGTAGACTGTTATATTTGTATGTTGTATATGTATGTATTGCATTTATGTACATATGTATTTATGTATGGGTGTATGTATGCAAGTGTGGCGTGTTTGTTGGTACGTGTGTATAAAATAGTTTTGTAATGCTTGTAAAATAGTAAGATGCTAATTGGAAAACTATACGCAAACATGCATAATTTTGTGGTGGAAACCCTTAATTTTTAAGACACTTGCCAACTGCCAGCCGACCAAGGAACCAACCAGCCAACAAAGTTAGTTTAAAGAGTCAATGCTCCCGAAAAAAAATATATAAACTATAAAGTTGATAAAATTGTAAACACTAGACATAGTACATATTATTTTTTATTATTTGACCGCATGTTCGTTCAAGCCTACGGACTTAAACACAAACACTAATACGACTGGAAAAATCTCGCAACCACACACACACACACACACACACTCGTGTGCAAGTACACATAATTTCCTAGACAAACAACATCCTCGGAGAGATGTAATTCTAGAGCGAGTGAAGTTTGTTTATCTCAGTAAAACCATAAAAACAGGCCAACAGACATCCAGACAAACAAACAAACAGACAGTCAATAACCGAAAAACTTGCAAACACATAAAGCACTAAAAACTTCTCAGGCAACAAACATACGGCGCACACAAACAAGTACATACACACATGCATAAGCTTGTGTGCAAATCTCTGTGTGTATGTAATCATGTTAACATCACACACTGACTTATGTACATTAACATTTTGCTTGAAGTATGTGCGTGATGTTGTGAACATTACAGTTATATTTCTTTAATACTTTATCGTGTCCTTATTTTTCTCAGCTTTAATAACAATTACTCAAGTTTCTTTTAATGTTTTTTTATTGCTTATGTTTTTAATATTCCTTTTGGTATGTTATGTGAGAACATTTTACTGGAGGCTCATGCTTGCTCTTCACTTGCTGGCTGACTGTGAGTGCACCGCACCACTCACTGATTATCCGTAATGTCAAACATTTTTGCGTTTACAGCTGTCAAATGACCCAGACAGTCAGTTTTATTTTAGATTTCGAAGCAATGTTTTATTAATTTTCGATACCTACTTTCCCATCTTAAAAAGTTGGGTTGCTATAGTTAATGGGCATTTCCATAGAAAAGTCCAATTTTTGCCACGCTACGTTACTTTGTGACGAAGCAAAATTGTGTTTTATGTACTTTTTTGCGGGTTGTAAAAAATGCAAAAAAAAACGAAATAACAAGATTAATTGCTTGGTGAAGCAACGTGACAAAAGGTGGAGTTTTATATAGACCTAAGCTCGTTCCAAAATATACCCAGTTGGTTCATTTCGGATTCCCTTAAAAGTCTCCATGTTTTTCTTTCTCCAACATTTCAATCGTGAATAATATTTCCATAGAATTTTTTTTGTTTGATTCCTCTTATCATCTTTTTTTTTTGCAAAGAGTATGAATCTTTTTTTGTTCACATGCAGTAAATTTTAAGGCGGTGAAATACTAAGTCATGTTTTAGACTTGGCAGTTTTTCTTGAAGCAAGTCTGAGTTTATGGGAGAGAGGGGAAAGAAGAAAAAAGAAGGGTACTGACTTGCTTGTACAGAAAAGTTACTTCAATTCTGTTTTGTTATTTCATTCGCTGTATTAAGACAACAGCAAAATTGAACAAGAAACCGTCTGAGTGTAAACAAACGAGAAATTTTAAAAGAGAATTGAAGAGAACTGCTTCAAAAAAAACTGCCGAGTCTAAAACTAGACTAAAGAAATTTTTCCCTAGAATGTTTAAAAACATTTCATTTGAAACCCAAAGTTTGAGTTTATTATAAGTATTCAATTCGTAAGATTTGCAATTAATTTTGAAGCTTTGCAAATCCTCTTCTCGTTTTTTAAATTTACTGAGAAGAGAAAGCGGCAAGAAAATTTCACGTGAAATTTACCAATTTACCCTTCGAGGCGAACGAAAAGGTTATGAGAACAAAAATTCCACATCTTATTAATGATAAGGATGAATCTCCTTTTAGCGCGATACATTTTTCCCAGCGATATTCTATAGCATCGATACCCTGCTTATAGTAAGAACTGTTTAAATTATCCAAAGGCCATCCCAAAAAATAGTCGCCATGTCCTTGTCTGCAGATGTAAGTGTGTGCGCATTCTTTGGACACGATTCTCCCATTCCAGTCTACTGAATTGACTGTTCCTTTGTCCCAGGTGTAAAGTGGCGGTGCCATGTCTCATCCATGGTTACGAATCAGTGAAAAAAAAATCGTACGGCCTAGTTTAAACTCTAGTTCGGCTTGAAGGCTTTAATATTAGACTGGACCTTTCAAATTAAAGCTTTGAATTACATAACGGTGACCAATTTTTTCATGTTTACAAAATTTATTGAGATCGTTTATTTTGGAGGGCTCAAAAATACGAAACGTGGTATTTTGAAACTTAATAAACACATGTTTTATAAGGTTGCCACTTTTTGTGAAAGTAATTTTTGTCAAACTGCTGCTCCCACGTATACGTCAGGTCGGCCTGATTTGCAACCGATATCGTACATGGAAATGGCTGAAAAAATTTCAAATGCAGTGTCCCTCGACGCAAAGGATATTTCGGGGTTTAGTTATTTTTAAAGTTGATTAAAATTTTCCTTTTAAAAAATTAATATTGATATGAAATTTTACAACACTGATCCAGCAATTGGAAAAAAAACTATTTAAGACTTGAGACTAATTTTGCATGAAATTTTTAATTTTATAACTTTACGAGTTCTTTTTGACCTGAAGTTAAACAAAATTTCCTGTCGCTACTTTGGCTACTTCTAGTGGTGCTAATTCATTTATAAGTGCTGCGTGTAAATACAAACATAATATATGTATACATATATATATATACATATATATATATACATATATATATATATATATACATACATACATATGCATGTACACTTTCAACATAATTAATAATGTTTGCTTATGCTGTGTTAATGTTTCTATTGGCGATAAGAAAAAATAAATCAGGACGAGTGTCAGCGAGTGTATTCTTTGTAAAGACTTTGCAAGGGTTGCCGCAGTCAGTTCAGTTTCCTTCTATTGTACAAGCAGGGCGATCGACTTGCATAGACAATTTATATGAAAAGCTCTAATTTTTTCAGTGAATTTCATACAAATTTTCTAGGTGTGTCGTCTTCTGGAAACAGGGTGTAATGTCGAGTAGACATCTGGCATTTCTTGTGTTGTCATTTTGTAGTGTAATTTTCAAAAAGTATGCAAAGCCGTTACCATTATGTTTTTTATATGGAAAGCAATGCCACACAACGAAAAATATCGCAAATAACAAACATTGCCAGAGAAATAAGCCGTCTTAAAAAGTCTGCGGCGGCGGCTTAGGAAAAAATAGTCGGCGGCGGCTCATAAGCCAACTTGAGCCGGCAGACATTGACAGCCGCTTTTTATACATTTTTTTAAACACGTTTCTATAAAAAAAATTCAAACACGTGATGTCTTCCATATAATTTGTAAGCTGTAGTACAAATTTGCAACTACAAAAAACAATTAGCCGGCTGCAATTTTGAGCCGAGGCTAGCCGCATGCATCGGCGGCGGCTTGAAGTTACATTGAAAGTCGGCGGCCGCTCTTGAGCCGGCTGTTAGCCGATCGGCTTGTTTCTCTGCTATACACTATTGCGATGTCACAAAATACCATAGTGTGTACTCAGCATGAGTAAAACTACTTAAAAATTATTTATAATAAAGATGATTAGTTCAACGGAATTATTTTTCGGTAAAGAGCAGGAAGTATAAATTTTGCCCATTAGACTATAGTAAAGGACAATTCAAATCCCTTAAAATTGCCGCCACTATTATCTAAAAATTTTCTATAAAAAATTATATTAAATTAAAATTTGTTTAAATTTCAACATTGCACTATGGTTCAAAAAATAATCTTATTTTTCAATTACAATTAGGTATAACATTTTAGAAAATTTTTAAACTTTAATGGCTTATAATTAAATAAAATTCAATTTTAATTGATCTGAAGTATGAACTACCAGATTGCAATAACAAATGCAACAAAAAAGAACTTGGAAAAAATAGTGTTCGCCAAAGAGAGTGGCCGTCTGAACCATAGTGCCATGAATCAAATAATATTTGAATCAAAAATCAAATTGTGTAACAATTTTTAAAAATTGCAAATAACTGAAAAAAAATTTTTTTGGCTAAACTTTTATAAGAAAATGATATGAAAATTATTTAATTAAAAGTTTATTACGAATGCCTCTGTCTATCAACCTTTTACGTGTGCAAAATATGTATATTATCGTAAATGTCTAAAACGAAAAAAAAACCAATAAAAACAATAGATAAGTCATTATCGTTATCATTATAATGAAGCGATTCAAAATCACTTGACTTACGGTACAAAATTTACTATGTACTCGTATAGTAATAAAGCATTGAACAAATTTAATTCCCACACAATCATTATGTACAAAACACACCCAAAAAAAATTATAGTTATTGACCCCCAAATTCCAAAAAAAAAATATCTAACTGCATTTGGCAACCACTTGCACACAATCCACGATAAATATTTGTAAGTGCACACACACACACACGCACGCACAAGTATTTCTTCATTGGCTTTGTGTTTATGTATTGAAACGGAACTATTTTTCCCCCAACATAAGCGGAAACAATTTTTCATAACATAATTGCATTAAACAGTTTGTGCGCATTTCTCTTTATCTCTTGCTCCACTTAAGAAAAATGAGAAAAAACTTGCTTGATTTACTTAGTTTATGTGTGTGTGTGTGTGCATGTGTAAGTTTTCTCAGTTACAATGTTTCCATGGTGTGTATAATGAAATAATTAATAAGTTGCTTCAAATACTATTTAGAATTTTGTTACGAATTACTTTAGAATCGACAGTTCTTATTGTTTTGTTATTTGTTTTATTATTGTTTTTTTTTTTATATTTGGTAAGCATTACGTGTTAATTATTGGAGTTCTAGTTTTACGAGTTTAATGAGTGAGTAAACAGTTACCGAGCACGGCGTCAGCTACACTTTTATTTGTATGATTTTATGCATCTATTTTCTATGCAGGCTTTTAAATGTAAAATAAAAAAATTAAATTTTTAAGAATTCTTGTAGCTTTTTTACGTGTTTTTTAAATTATAATAATCTGTAAATTTATTAAGCTCTTGTTTTTATAAAAAATCTCTATATATTTTGATATTTCGCCACTCCTTTGTGTGTCTTCTTCAGGAAAATATTATTTTTGTTTCTAGTTTTTTTTTTATAAAAAAATATTTTCCTGAAGAAGCCGCACAAAGGAGTGGCGAAAATATTTTTGTTTTATTTTTTATAAAAAAAATATATATCTTTTCCTCAAGAAGACACACAAAGGAGTGGCGAACTATCGTAATACGAGTATGTATGGAGGGAATTGTTATATTAGTTGTTATATTAGTTAGAGACTTACAGCCTTATTCATAAAAACTAATTCTCCCTTATTATGGCTTAAGAAAACAAATTTTGTATGGAAATCAGTTTCACAAACCTTTTATAAAGCAAAAATATTTTTTATGAATAAGGCCTTTAATAAGTATAGAGATTATTATAAAAAAATCATATGGGAAAACTTTGTTTATAAAATACTAAATCACCCCATACACGATTCAATTTTCAATTGAGTAAATCTTTCAATTCGATTGTGCTGTGTGTATTCGAGTCTCTTGATTAGTTGTCAAAATATATGTTTGTAGCTTAATTTTGTATAGAAAAAGTTATGTATTTTTAAAATTGTATTTAATTTTATTGAATTTTAAATCAAAAATATGTATAAAAATTAATGAATGAATGCAATAGAAGTTTTAAATTTTTATATTTGTAATTGTGAAGAAAATATAAATGTGACAGTTGAATGAAAAACTTTCAATTCAGTTTATGAAGTGTGTGGCCAAGTATCAATTCAATTGAAAGACTCAATTGACAATTGAATTGAAAGGTGTATGGGGTGCTTAAGTAAGACACTATTCATTCATCATCTACTGTACAATGGAGTTCGGTTATAACGATCTTCATGTGACCTGACAATTTTGTTTCTTACAGGAAAAGTTCGTTATAACCGCCATACTTAAATATCTTCTAAAGCAACTTAACATAAACAAAATAATTAATGTTATCTTTCACGAGAAAAAGAAATAGCAATCTTTTTCAAAAGTACTTTGATTAAATTTAAAAAACTATACTTCATTCAGAGCACATCCTTTTGTAGTCGATTGGCCAATAAGTCGCACTACGCATTACATTGAGAATTCCTTTTTTAGCCGTACTTTTGGTATATGAAATAAACTACCTGCAGAAGTCTTTCCTAGCACTTGCAACGTGCGAAATTTTAAATCGAATGTTCACAGACACTACTCCCTCTATCTTCCTCTCCATAACCTATTTTCCTAGTTCTAGCATGAGTAGGGGTTATCCCCTAAGTGCTGGTCCTGTTATTTAAAAAAAAACTTGAAAGGCTCTTGTTAGTTTTGTAGCTAAGAGAACAGAAAACACAAGTAAAAATATAAAAAAAAGACAAAAACCTATGATTTTTGTTCGTTGTTATAAACGTATAAATTTCCACACATAATCAAACAAAAGAAAAGAGTTCGTTTTTAGTGAAAATTCCGGAAACCCCGGATTTTGCTAGATTAAGTGCACACATGTTAATTTAAGTTGAGCAACTTTTTAGTTCTTGGTGAAGAGATAGCTCCCCTCTCCTGTGGGAAAAGGTAATGAATAGTAAAGGAGAAGGTAATGCACAGCATGTATAATTTTTCATTCCAGAACTCATAACATGTCCTAGGAAAGTAATGAATTATTTTAATACGTCCGAGGAATGAATTCCATAATTCGTAACACTCGTCACAAGCAAAAACTATACATTCTTCTTCTGCAGTTGTGGTAATGCACGTGGTAATCAATGTGTAATTGCATTTGGAAAATAATACATTATTTCTCTTATTATTTTTGTAATTAATGCCTACTTTTCCAGCTGGGTCTTTACTAATTTTTCTCTCTTCCATTACCTCAAAAGTTGCTCAAATATCAATGTAAAACTGTTGTTCGTTATAAGCTTTTTTCTTCGTAACCGAACTTCACTGTATTATATTCCAATGGCGAAACGAAACTGTTTAGAAATTTGATAAAAAGGCGTTATAAAACAAATTTTGTATGGGAATTAGTTTTACGCGTATAAACCTTTTATAAATCAAAAACATTTTTTATGAATAAGGCCTATATACTTTAGTTCTAAAAAATTCAAGAATATCTTGAAAAATTTATTTAACAACCCCAAATAACAAAATAAAATAATTGCACAAGGTTTCGAACAGACTACTCTGTATTTTTTAACGAAAGAAAATTCTTTGAATTTGTATGTTATTAACATTACAATTCGAAAGTATTTGCTGCTTTCCTTTCGAATTACAAAGTAGGTCCCCCCAGTTTATGCAAATGTCCAGTACTCAGTATCGGCAGTTGTTTTATAATCCAACACCTACACCAAATTTCTTAAAATTTATTCCATTATTTTCTTCAGTTTTTTTTTATAGAAACATTAGCACTAAAATTTTATATTTCAACTTGTGGAGATTAGATTGTAATTGGAAATTTCTTACAAAAGCTAGTCGAACCACATCTAGGAATTTTATATGAAATGCATATTTATTGAGTGACTGCTATAAATGTTTTGAAAGCGTGTTAAACCTGAATCATACTATCGGCACAATGTACCGATTTTCGTCGGCTCACTGCAATAAAGTCATAAGTTTTAAGCCAAAATAACATTATTACCCAATTAATTCTGGAATAAGTCTATATGGCTTTATTAACAATGCAGTGTGGTGCAGTATCCTTATATTTCAATTAATTGAGAAATAATGCAAATTTAGACGACGAAAATCGGTACATTGTGCCGATAGTGTGATCCAGGCTTTAGACTAACGTATTGTTGAAACACCATTAATTGTGGTTGATTCAATTTCTTTGTTTAAAATTATTTGCTTCGACAAAACTTAGTCGGAGCTTGAATGAGAATGCGACTTACAAAAGAGGCTACAGTGGAAACACAGTGTTTAATAGCGGAACTTGCATGTTGATCAGTGCTACCAATCTGTTTATTGTGTTTAGTTCACGGGATGCGGGCAAGTAAATACGTACACATAAAGATGTGTGTATGCGTTACATTAAATGGTGTTTCAAAGACTAGCTTTCGACCTTTTTTCTATGAAATGGCGACCAAATATATAATTGCCAATGTGGGTAATTCCAGAAAAAGGTCAACAAAAGAAATTTTTTTTTGCTCAAAAGTTTTTATCTTATTTTTAATAATAAAGCTTAAAGGTCCACCCTATTATGGAAAAACGATTGTTAAATTTAAAGTTGATTTAACAAATGAATTTTGTATGGCAAAATCGGTTTTAACGCATGCTTTAACTTTAGCAATCGTTTTTGCATACGGGTGCTATTCTTTATAAATGTTAAAGCATTTTTAATTTTTGAAACTTTTTGACCGAAATATGTGACTGTAAAAAAAAAACTATTTTTTTTGGCTGAGCCTATTTTTAGCGATTATTTAAAGTACATAATAGGTATTTTTGTTGTTGTTGTAATTTACAAAGGAGAACGGAGTTCTAATAACGGAAGTTTTTTGAGTTTGCTTTCACTTATCACATCTATAGATGTGGCAATCTTGAAAATACTTTACGTAAATAGAACAACACTTGAAAAGCAAAGTGACAAATCTTTAAATTTATTTAAAAAAAAGTCAAGAACTGTAAAAAAAATAAATAATATGCACTTGAAAAATACTGACGTTCCAAAAATAATCAAACAAAAAAGATCATCAAATTTTAAGTACAAAGAAATATACTTTCTTTCCAATTAATTCTAAAAATGCATACGCAGACCTCTTTGTTAAACGAAATCTTTGAAAGAATTCCAATTCATTATACACATAAAAATGCTTTCTAAATGTTCTTAGCTCTTTTATTTTTCTCACAATTGTCCTATCCAAGTTATTATAGGTTTCATAATCACTAACAAAATAATTTTGTATGTAAATCTAGGTAATTATAAACCTTTTATAAATAAAAAATATTTTTGAAAAAATCTATTTTTTTTGGCAAATTTATAAACTCATTTTCAATTAGAAATGTTCAACAATTTACGGAAGTTTACATGAAAATTCGCATAAAAGCCAAAATGGATTTTTTTTACCCTTTTTCCCAATATCTGTATGTATCATTATCACTGATAAGTCTATGCAAAAATTATTAGAGATGATTTAAATTCGCAAATTGTACATTTTCATGACATTTTGGGAATGTCTTTCGTTTACTGGGTCGTTTAAAATCCATAAGGTAGACTCTGCAAACAAAAATTGATTCTCTTTAAATTTGTTTCATAATAATTTAATTTCTGTTTTATTAACTAGGTATACATACTATTATCCTTATCCTTATCCTTATTTATAAAAATTATTAAAGCTTTATAAATTGGTTTCAAAGCAAATTTTTATAAATAAAATTTTCTTATTAAGACTTTATAAAGCCTTAAGAATTTTTATTACTAAGGCTGTATGTAATACTCAAATTATTTTTTGCCGTACGACTTTAAAAGATAATTGTATTTTATTATTTCAATTTATATTGAATATACACAGTTGACATGTTTGTATGCATGTACGTATGTAGTGAAGACTGTTAAATAAATTTGTGTCATCTGGAATTCTAATAGGAATATAATTTTTTTTTTAATTCAGTTATCTTTCTCTTTGTCTCATTACGGTGAAATTATTTAAACCCCAAGAAGATTTTTTTAAACTATTATTTGTATGGCATCTCTGTATTAGTAACTGCAACACTATCGCACAAGAACAACTGAGAGAACAAAAAGTCCAGATGTACTAAAGATCTGGCAAAATAGTGCAACTTAACATAAAAACTGCACGATGACAATGCATGCATGGGTGGTGTGATTAATAATAACGGCTGCTCCTGTGTGAGCGTATATGTATTTTGTTTTTGTTATAATGAGAATTTTTTTATTGTGTTATCAAGGAAGAGAAAAATCAGGAAACAATGATAATAATGAGCAGGAATACAAAATACAAACGAAAAGGAACACACACAAAAAAAAGGATTTTTAAATAAAACAAGTAACATGAAAAATTGGCAGACAGGGAGTGACTTAAATTAATTTGAATTAGACTAAAATAAAACATACACATTTGTTACAGGCATTTCTTTTACAGCATATTTCCTTTTACAGCATGACACGGTTTTGTTTTATGCAGATTTTTTCTTTTGTTAAATCTTAATTCAGCCACTTGACATTAAAAACTGGCGATTAATATTTTATTATGTATGTATGTATTAACATACATACATACATGTACATATGTATGTGAATGAACACTGTTTTTAATTCAAAAATATTTGTGTATGTATCTTATTATTAATATAGATTTTTATATAAGAAAATAAGCTTTATTGAATTTATGTAATTTTTTCTTAAACTTTTAAATTTTTTCCATTATTTATGTATGTATAAGGATTTTCCGTTTTTTTCTTCTAATACTGCAGTATGTATGCAGATTGTTTTTTGGGTTTAATTGAAAATTGTACTAAAATATCTTATTTTTATAGTTAATTAAAGGTTTTCACTAAACCGTTTTACTATTTCTTTGATACTAATTATTAAATTACAACTCTTTTTTGATAAAATTCTTTTTTTTGTCTGCGGTTTTTCAAACACAATTACACACTACTACGACAACGACGGTGACCGTAAAAAGGACTTTACATTTTGAGTACCGAACAAAGTATGAAAATTTTTCGTATTTAACCCGGTCACACCCTCAATATACAGGATAAAAATACAGGATTCGATTATGCGTACGAATTCACTAAAATATGCGAGTAAATATTAAAAAAAGCACACATTTACACTGAAACACACACGCACACACAAAAGAGCATAAACTGCTCGAACCTTATTTATGCTACAGTTATTATTATTTTTTCTCTAGGACTAGTGTATGAGAGTGCATAAGTTTCTCTACTCATTGTTATTATTCATTTTCCGTGTTAGTGTTAGTGTTCAATAAAATAATAGTAGCATCGCTGTATGGAATTGATGTTTCTTATTCTTGGTGGTGCTGATAGTGGTGAATTAAAATTGTGTAAACTATATTTAATGAATGTTGTCTACTACACGTTTTTCATGATTCATTTTCAATTTTTATTTTAAATATAAAAAAAAATAAAATAAATTTAAATTTTAATAATGAATTTTTGATAAAATAAACTTTATTAAGTGTCTCAACTGACATTATCGTTATCGTTTTAACCCTTTATGGCGCCATGTTGCAGATATGCAACAAAACATACAGTCCTTATAAAAACCACTAAGTACAGGAATTTTTTTTAGCACACATGTCATATTTGGCAGATCGCGCGATTGTGTAGGATAGTGAATCACGGCCTTTAATAAAAAATTGTATTTGTTACATCACAACAGATTTAAAGTAACCTTACGATTTTATTAAATCAATGTTACCGTTGTGCAAATTTTTAAAAACTTATTTTGCCCGCTTTTTAATTCAGTAAATTTTGTGAATGTCCACGTTAATTATTATTTTTAATGTTAGAATATTATCAGTAAAATTATTTCTAATTTGGAACTTTTATTTGCCAAGATATTTGACTTTCTTTCCTCTTAATTCTTTGCCCTTTTTCACTACTATTAATAAAATTTAAAAAATTATTTTCTCGATGTTGCGCCACAAATGGTTAATAGCACATTCGTCCAGATTCCGATACAGGATTAAAGTTAGATTGGAAGTTTTTGGAGATTTACTGGTTTAAGCTGCGATTGATAATGATGGAATGGAGCGCTATTAAGGTTTGTTGGGGTCAATAGGTATAATACAAAAAATAGCTGCAACGTTAATTATTTAGTTTAATATAAAAAATTTCATAAAATTCTTATTTTCTTTTCATTTAACCGGATAGTTAAAAAGCTTTATGATATTGTTCAACTGGCTGCCGTATTCAGAAAAAATTTTGGTTTACAAAAGATTTACACAAGAAATTTTGTACGGAAATTTGTTTGTTAAAGGTTTTGTAAACTTAATTTTTTTTTTCTGAATAAGGCCTTGAGAGTTTAAAATGTCGTAGTTTTTAAAGAACGAAGTTTAAACTTTTAAATTTCGTTGAGCAACGAATTTTCTATCGAACAGAAGTTATAATGAATGTTGAGCGTTTCTTTTTAATTTTTAAGCACCCAAACATAAATTTCAAAAATCGTAAGATCTCACTTGTGCAAGAAAATCTTTTAATTTGCTTTGCAGGACCAAGTATATTTTAATTTCCAATGATCTGTATTATTCTTGAACACAAAATTTTAAAATTGTTGCAAATTTTAAAATATGCAAAGATTGAAAAAGATTTACCGCAAGTGCATTGCTGCATCATGTCTTCTGCAAAGAAAAGAAATTCCACAAAAACTCGTACTTTCACAACTGGAAGCTTTTTACTAATAGATGTAAGCGAATTTCCTAAATATTAGACCTAACAACCTTCTGTAATAAATTTCCAGAATCTGGTCAGTTCCAATAAGCTTTTATCTTCATGTGATTAAGTATTTAACTATAACTCCGTCGTAATCATATTTTGCTTTTATTTTAAATTTAACTCAATTCGTAAACATATTTTTTTTTATTATTTACTAATTTTTAACCCATTTCAAAAAGCAGGAGCTTCTCAATAGTGAAATTCACAATAACGACATTCTTCGTCGTCTACGCGTCTAATACCAAATGAAAATTCGATCGATCAGCACTATCCATTACAGTCGAAGTTCAAAAGTTGCTGATCATATTCACACGATTTTTCATATAAACTAACGACATGCATTTTATTGACGCAACGTGGTGGATGTGGAGCTTTCTGTGGAAAGGATCATATAAAAAAATTACTATCTTGTGAAGAACTAAAAATTCCTTTAAATGACCCCTTTTAGGTGTGCTAACTTTACTTTGCAAAGTCTTGAGATTATAGAAGAGGGGAAAAGAGAATGATGGGGAGTACAGACTTTTATCTACTCGCAAAGTTGCGATGCTCTTCGTTCGTTTCTTTTGTTTTGTCCTTCGATATGTATACTTTGGGGTATAGCGGAAATTTGTCTGAGTAAAGTCTGCGTGTCTAAAGTTTAGACATCACAGGTATAAACCAAAGTAAGTCAAACACACATATCTTTATATTATTCATATATTGCTCTCCTGCGCTCAGTTGATATTCGCTATGAAAAGAGTAAAAGCCTATTAATTTCCTATGCGAGGAATATTTTCTTCCGTAAGTTTGTTTAAGTACTTGTAAATAAGAAAATTACGAAGTGCCCATGGGCGAAATTTTGCTTGACTGTGACTTGAAAACACAGTTCGCTTAAAAACACGTTTTCACTCTGAAGATATCAATAAATTGAATGTACCTTGGTGTTTCTGAAAATGTTGGCATCACATAGCTAATTTTGCTCATGTAGACACTATAATATTTTTGGTCACTCAAAGGTTAACATTGAGAATTGGCAAGCCCTGCCTGAAACATCAATAGTGCAAAAATCAACCACTGTGGCAACTCTCTTAATGTAGCTGTTTGGGTTTTGACAATTTGCAAAAAGAAATTGTGTGAAGCGATTTGATTAATTAAAAATAACTAAAATTTATCGAAAGAAACGATCTAAAACAAATAAAAATAATTTAAATGTAACAATAAAAGTAATTAGAGAGATACATACATACATATATCATCAGAACAAATGTCTAAGTAGAGTTAAAAAAAGAGATTTTGCCAAAACGAAATGTATAGCAACAGGAGTGAGCGTACGGTCTTGTCGGGTGCATCATTTGAAGATGAGATTGGTCTAAATTGCAATAACAGAGAGTCAACAAGTAATCACAATTTAAAAAATGACTCGCAATGCAAAACAACACAAAATGATGTTAAACAATATGGACTATCCACAAAAGTTGCACTGGGACGGCTGCACGATGAAATTGAATGTTTGTTAAAGGATGCTGAAATGAAATGGAAAAAAGAGAGGTAAGAACTAAATCAAAGTAATTCCAGAGATGATAATTAAAAGAAATAATTAAAATTTTGTAGTTGTTACCGTCAAATACGTTCAGCGTTTGTTAAAAGGTACGACAGCCCTTTGGGATGGTCTTCGATTGCAACCTCAGTATTGACTACGTTAGCCTTGCTTATCTCTTGCGCATATGTTGACGCATTGTGTCTAGCTGGTATCTTATCACTGGATTTGTTTGTCGTTATACGCGAAAACAACTTGAGACGCACGGAAATATGTCGCAAATGTCGTTCAGCCTTAGATGATTTGCGTCTGGCAGAAGTTGAACTATGTTCTGATTGGCAACCTCGCAACTATCCTCATATTTGTTGTCCACTGTCACCTTGTGTTTCATTACAATGGACATATCGTGATGGTGTTATTGTTAATTTGCCGTGGGCTTTATTGGTTAAGGGGGATCATATTGTCGTGCGGCCGGGCCACATAACACCGGGTCCTTGTACGGAAGTAAATGGCAAAAAGGCATTTAATGCTCATGAAATGTACGGTGTTGCTCATAGCACAGAACCACCAATAAAGCCGGTAGCGCGTAGCCCGCTGCCAGACTTAGTATGTTCCTTACAAAACACACCATATTTAACGAATTTAAAATTAATTTTGGAAAATTCACACAAGCGTCCACCAACCATATACAATCAACAGAGATATTTGGTAAGCAGTAAAAATAAAATTGAAAATTTAAAATTATAGTTTCCTAATTCAATTTCAGTTGGTCACCAAATATATCCAGCAATGGGGCTTTATTTGCGCCCTTGGTATAACTTTTTTTGCCGGGATTTTAAGAATTCATGGTTTCGGTTTGTCCACAACCGTAGACGGTCACTACGAATGGATGGAAATGCTTATAGAATCCCCTGCTGCAGCTGTAATTCCCTTATTACCCCTAGTGTTTCCTCTTATGTGGATTTCTATGAACCTTTGGGGCATGGCTCGCTTGCAGTGTTTTCTACGCACGCCACAAATTCTCTATGGCAAGGATTCAGAGAAATCATTTGAGGAGGACCTCGATACACCGCCGTTCGATTACGAAAATACTGCTTTGCATCGTTCGAAGGTGTTTCGCAATTGGCTGCAATTGTGGCGGGGTAATAGTGAATTATTGCCACGCTCGGCAAATGTGGTGCAAGTTTTAGGCTCCATAACCGCCTTATGTTGTGTAGACAAAAAGGGTATATTATCTTGGCCGAATCCAACCGCAGAGAAAGTGTTCTTCTTACATGATACCAATGATAATAAGTTGGATGAAAATAGTTGCCAAACTTCCTTAAATTCGGAGAGTGATATACCAGATCATACTGTACAAAAAGGCAATGGCATAGTAGCCGAAGTTTTGGACCTCACTCACGATCAACATTGTCCCTTTCGCTTGGAGTTCGATGATCAAGAATGGAAAAATCATATAAAATCTTTAAAACCCTTGGGTAAATGAAATTTTATTTTAAAATTATAAAGTAGGCAGTCAAGCTAAACTGTTTTGGTTCTTCTGTCTCTTGTAGGTCTTGCAATACTTTTAAATACCTGTTCGCCTTTAACGCATAATCATTATGCTCAGTTTTGCGGCCACGTCACTGCAGTGGCCATGCTGGACAAGGATTTGGTACCCGTTACAAATCGGTATGCGATCGTAGAGTCCAGTATGAAAAGCTTTTTGCATGGGTATGTTGTTTTATTTTCATTTTGAGTTCATTTCATATCTTCCAAATTATGTTTCATTTTCTCTTTCAAAAAAGGGCAATTTTATAAAGTTTCTTTTCGATCTAAATTGTAATTACAGTTCTTGGTTATTAAAAATTTTGCTAAACTTGAAAATTTTACTATCTTTACATGCTCAAAAGATATTTTGCCACAACTTTTCTGGCCGACCCTTTAAATTTTTTTCGTTTCGAACTTTTAAATAACAGTTTATTAAGTTAACACTTTTTTCTTCTAAAAATTAATTATTTTTTATTGCATTCAACATCTTTTTCAAAATCCTGTTGTTTACAATTGTTATGTTTCAAAACAAATTCCAAATTTAAACCACTAAAACTTACAAATATTTTACAGCTAAACATTAAAAATAAATTTATTTAATATTTTTATTTTTATACTCTTAACAAAATATCAAACTAACAGTTGCACATACTTACACATGATTATGAATAGAGGAATGTGAGACGTTATAGTCATTAACAACAGGCTTATAACGAAAAATTGACATGAAGTTTAATGCAATAGTATATGTACGTAGTGTAAACGATGCTGTTAATTTTTATTATACATATGGCTGTGACTATATTTTGTGGCCATAAAATATTTATTTATTTATTTCATAAATACTTTATAAAGTAAATTTGCAAAGTATTGTTGCACAAATATGGGCGAGTATTTAAAAAAGTTTTTGTGACTGACTATACACGACCTATGCCTTCACATAGGAAGTAGCAACATGGTAGTTAAAGAAATTCCACAAAAGAACCGCAAGAATATACGGTTATCCGTGGCAGATCAGTCAACCAGTGCGAGCGAGACGAAAAACTCTTCCAAACAACACACAAAAGCCTGACCGCACTTAAGAAATAATTTCGATGAGGCGAGAGCTGTTCTTCAACCCAGAGCTGCTTAACGACTTTGCCATAAAATATAATTTTATAAACCATAAAATCCCACGTTTTCATATTATTATGGTAGGTACAGGCTTTGAAAAGTGTTTACGCAACACGTTTATATTGCATGTTGCATATTTTGACACAGACACTGTAACCTACAATGCAACCTATAAACATCAAAACATTTTGATATTTTTGAAACTTCTAGGCTTGTATAAACAATCTACCTGATTGCATAAACATGTCGCAAAGTCTGTACTTACCTTTATGGATGGCAACCAAACGTTGCGTTGCCAGTTAGTTGCTAAAACTGTGTTACCGACGGCAAATGGCAAATAACAACTGTTTTTTTAGTACATATTTAATGAATTCTGTTACAGAAGAAATTCTGGTTGCAATTATAAACTAATTTTTAATATTTCTTTTCAAATATCGAATAGATAAATTCTTGAAATTAAATTTCGAAAATAACTGTTGCTTTCTATAGCTGGTGAAATAAGTTCTTAATTGTAGCAAGTCAACAACTTTCGTAATGAAATTGCAAAACGGTTTTTAGCGTAAAACTCCTAAAAAAGTATTTTTTATGAAAATATATTTGTGTTTGAGTAATTTGCAGCAAGATTTAAAAAATTTCTCACCAGCAGAAGACGTCAATAACTAAAATAATTTTTTCACATACTCATGCATAGAAGCTTCACAGTATAATTGGTATTTAATTCGCATTTAATTTAATTTGAATTACTTTTCATAACATTTAAATAATACTTTTATTAATTTGTTTTGTTGTTATTCTGCTTATTTTTTCTTATATAATTTAACTGCACTGAAAAAAATCCATGCAAAGTATGTACGAAATATTTTATACATTTTGCGATATATTTATTTATTATTTATTATCCCATGCAAGCACTTCACAATGGGAAAGTATATCAACGCACTATGGCTCAGATGGCCACTACAAAGTCACTGAGATTGTTTATTTTTAATTGCCACTTTTCGCCAAATTAATTTTTTTGGTTAGGTTTGGGACCGCCTCGTATATGTTTGTATCTTATAGTGGGTACACACTTTGCAACGTGTTTATGCAACACGTTTATATTACATGTTGCATATTTTGACACAGACACTGCAACCGTCAATGCAACCTATAAACATCAAAGTCCTCGTCCAGACTTGCAATTTTTGTTGCTGCAATTTTTTATAATTCTGCTTTGGAATTGCATAAGTGACTTGATTCTTGATTCTTACCTAAAATGAAATAAAATATGTCAACACACATTTTTCAGTATATTTTGTTTGACATCAAATGTAATAATTTTTTAAAGCGAATTGAGGAGAGTATGCCTTGTATCACGGCAAATTCATATAAAGTATACCCAGCTAAATTCCCTTTGAGAAATTTATACTTTAAATGTCAAAAAAATTTACTGGAAAATGTGTGTTGATTCGCCTTGGAATATAACTTATATCGTAGCCGGTCAAACTGGCACCAGAGTGCCGAACATTAATTGGTTTCTTATGCAAATGAATACACATATGCGAATGCATTTCTCCCGCTGGCCAGCATTGCCTTGTATCAAGGGATATGCATTTTAGGTTTTTAGGTGTACTCGGCGATTGATGTCAAAAATTATACTGATAAATGTGTAGTGACAATTAATGTACATACATATATTCAAATTACAAGCGGCGAAAATAGTAACCCGAGCAGTTTTGAGACCACCTGATACGGGTTCGCCTCGCCTTATGTGAATATGCCCTGTGATGCCTTGTATAGAAATGTTTCGTTTGTTTAGCGAGAGAATTTGCGACAGTATTTTTTTTTTTTTTTTTTGTAAAACGTTGCATGGACTATTTTCAGTGTTCAGACTACGTACATGCTTAAATACTTAAATAAATTTGTAACTGTCCACGTTTTATTATTTAGTTATAGATTGGTTCTGTATTTTCATATTTTATATTTATTTATATATTCTCTATATTTTTGAATTTGTCTTTAATTTGTTCTCTCCCATAATTTCTGTTCATTTGTTTCTTTGAAAAAAAACCTGTTGCATTTTGCTTTTCTTTGATGATAAATTATGTTGATTGTTTGTTTTTTAATAACACTGTGCAACAAAATGAAACTTAAAAAAAATAACAAGACTTTCACGGCTGATACTGTGGTAGAGGAGAACCAAAACTAAAGATAGCATTCGTGTACCGGCGTTGTGAAAGCTTAAGTCTGAATCTTATTCAAGTTCTCTAGCTTTTTTATAGCTTGTGGCAAATCATTATTGGAGACCGTGTAACTTTAATTCAGAGGATAGTTTTAATCCCCTAACACTTATCCGAATTGATCGTTTTCATCTCTTTCGCAAAAAGAGCCAACTACTAAGTTTTGGCGTAAATATTAAACTTTAACAAGTAATCCGTCTAAGGACTAATTTCATACTTGTTCATGCCACCATTTAAAATATATGATATGACCGATAGTTCTACGTAAAATTTTGCGAGTAACATTTTTGTGGAACATATAAACCGTTTCTATTGCAAATGAAAGTATAAGTGGTTAAAATGTTCTCCAAAAATATTTGCCATTCGTCTTTGAACACACTTATTAAAAAAAATAATAATAATCCATGGCGGCTACTCTCTATTGCAAAGCGCAAAAAATAGTTTTAAATCGAACGACTGGTACTCATAAATATGTTTGCATATTTCCCCTTCGCAAATCGGAAAATTACATGTAGACAAATTTGTCTGACGACCTAAACGCTAATGGATCTCCCGTAAAGGATATAAGCATCGCCAAACCATCCTCCCACCCACCTCCAAATTTCACAGTTTGGCATAAGTTTCGCTCTTGTACACCAATACGTGTATCAGCCCATGTCCACATACGTTCACCCGATCCCAGGCGATTAATCTTAATTTCATCGAACTAAATAACTTTCTTCGCATCACCTGCGTTGAATTTTTCGTACGTTTTTGCAAACTTTAATCGCGGCTTCCGATGGATTTCATTTAAATTTTTTTAATGATTGTTCATGCTGGATCCCGTTACTTTTAAGCCATCTGCAGATCGTCTTATCACTCACCTTAGCTCCACAAGTTCTTCCGCTGCAGTATTTATGTCTCCTGAAGCGATTAGACGTTTGGCTAAAAAAAATTTCGTGGCACTAATACTGATCAGTTTTTTTTTTTTTTGTATTTTACTGAAGAGTCCGAGTGAAACGCTGTATTTGTTTGCAGTTAAACGATGTGTAAGAAACAAACTTTTGTATTTCTTTTACCATGCTTCTCTTCGAACCATAGCTTACAATTTTTCTCAGTTTAAATAAACTGAAAATTTATTTAACTATTATGTGCAAAGCAATTAAATTTATTATAATTACCTTAATTTCTTTTCGAAAGATCAAAATAAAAATGTATTTTTATCAAAAATTCTATTAACGGAGTGTGAACAGTCAAAAGTAATTTTTTGAGCTTTTATCAAACAATCTTCTAAAAGTTCCGTAAGTGCCGTTAATTTAAAATAGAGTTACCAGACTTATAATAAGTAACGTTTTTAACAATTAACAAAAATAAATGTTGCCAGACATCATAATTATCTAGATCAAATCCGACAAAAATTAAAACGGATTTTTCGTCCACTATAAATGTAATGATGATGATGTCTAAAATGGGCTAAACGTATTTCCTAGACTTATAGTAGATATTTATGGATAGTTAAAGAGTTGAAATGTTTCTTCTTTAAATAATACCCTGAAGTAAGCTTTCAGAACGCCATTACTTGTACATTTTGCATTGATCTCCTCTGCCAGAATTAGTCCTTGTAAGCTTGTTATTCGCTTTTGTGTGGTACAGTGCAATCAATAACATATACTAATCGAATTTTTTCATAAATTTGAAAAAAAAAACACAAATCAAAATAGGCGCTGTTTATGTGAGTTGGCTAAACAGATTGGCTTTACAGATCATGCCACCGATCGTTTTACTCTGGAGGGTCAGCTAGCAACTTATAGACACTTGGTAAGAGAATTTTGAAATAGTATGTTGCTTTCAGAATTGTTGTCTTTACATATAAAAGTCTTCAGTTCTCATTAATATTGTGCTCTTAATGATAATTTTTTGTAGCAACCGGATGTGGTGCGTAGAGACATTCGATTTGCCCGACAGCTGCAGTTGTCGTCTAAAGTAAAAGTTCCTTTTCCCCACTCATTGTCGGTGGTAATGCGTGAAAATCCTGGTGGTTATCTCTCGCTTTTTACGCAAGGTACAGCCGACATAATTTTAGATTATTGTGATGACTTCTGGGATGGTGAAGACTTGCGGCCGCTGTCAGCTCAAGATCGCAAGAGAGCTTTAGATTTCTACCAACGTAGTGCGTTGACAGCATACTGTACCGCGTTTGCTTATCGACCATTGCGACATGGTATAAATGGTGCCCTAAGCGGGGGACCCGGTAAAAATCGGGGCAACATAGCCTACTTGGAGTTGCCGCCAGAGTCGAAATTGCGCATGCAACACGTTGACAAAACACTCTGCGACTTTGAGTGTGGCCATGGTAAGCTTAGTCACAGCATTAGTACCGACTCTTTGCTATTTTCGGAGAGCAAAGAAGATGACATTACCGATGTCGACGGCTGTTTCGAGATGCAATGTCATCAGGTGTTTATCGGCATGGTGACAATGCAGTATCAGGCTCAGACAGACATAGTACAGCTTGTGGAACGTCTCGAACGGGCCTGTATACGTTTTGTCCATTTCAGCAAAGAGAACGAATTGCGGTCCCGTGTTTTCTCTGAGAAGATGGGTCTGGAATCCGGTTGGAATTGTCACATTTCCCTACTAAGCGAAACGGATGAAAAGAACGCTAACGCTGACAGAGTTCACTCGCCGAAAACTACGGGTAAACTTGATCATCACTCTAACAACGCAAATAATATGACTACCACTAATAGTACAACTACTACTACTACTACTCTCATCAACTCCCCCACCATAACCACGAATTCTCATGCTAATAAAACCATAATCACCGCCATTAATTGTACTGCTACTACTACTTCCTCCACTACTACTACTGCAACTACTGCAACAACCATTAGCAAACGTTCATCTTCAGTAAGAAATCACGATGTGATTGAATTCATACCACCATCAACGTGCTCCATATCCACCACTTCCACCACCACCACCACCACCACCACTGCCATCATAACAACAACTTCAGCTACATCTAACACTCATGCTAATGATAATTCCATTGCAATACAAATTCTAGGTAATGTAACAACTGATGATGATTCCTCCGATTTGAATTATCTATTGCCACCACTTACTAATCTAGAGTCTTCCAAGACATTGAGCTCTTCTGCGCCCGGTGCCATATCCAACCATCTGCTGCATGGAGGCGACCATATGGAAACTTGTTCGAATGCCAGTTTGAACGGGTCGCGTAAGTCCTTAAACGATTCGTTGCGAGCCAATCGCAGGCGTCAATCTCAAGACTCAGCTTTGGACGAAAACTGTCGCTCGATTAGCATCTTGACGGAGAGTACCGAACAGAGTGCTCCAGTGCATTTTGACATGTCCAATAGAGCTAAACTTCCCAGAGGCATTGAAAACATACGACCCCACCTCGAAAAGGTAGACAATGTGCCGCTACAAGTTTCCCTTTTTACCGACTGTTCAGCTGAGGCCACCAGCCAAATGTTGCAAATAATGCAATCGTATGGCGAAATTGTTGTCTGTCTGGGCTCATCAGCCAGCAACTCTAATGCTGAAATATTTTTACAGGCCGATTGCAGCATAGCCATGGAACCTTTGTATCCTCAGGTATGCCAAGACATTGAGGCCTACACTGAGGCCAATATAATTAATAACAAGCTGAAAGTGAAACGCAGAAAATCAAACGCTGCGCCCGATAATGATCTCCTCGAAGAATTTGTCCAAGAAGAACTGCTCGAAACGGGCCAATATGGTGCCACTTGCGGCGATGCGCGCCCTATGCAATCTGCGGGAAATACCATTTCACCCATATATTTAAGCCGCATATTGAACTCCCTGCCCTGCTCCATATCAGTCAAGCGGGAAGACCCTCTCTCTTTGGTTGCCATAATAGAGCTCTCGCGTCGTTTTTCTTCAGGCCTGTGGAATTGTATACAGTTTTGGGCCTGCTGTGCCGGTGCTTTATCATTAGTCAATATCTTATGTGCCTGTTTATCGCTGAGACCTCTTCTAACGCCCTTAATGGCCCTTTACATAATGTGCATACCAGTGCCTTTGATATCGCTTGCCTTGGCACACATAGATTTGGATCCGAAAATCATGAATCGGGCTACGGGCAAAAAGCAAACTGAATATGATTCGAGGGTATTTGGTTTCGTCTTATGGTGCTACGGTTGTAAATTTCTAGCTCCGATTTTGATAATGGTGAGTTCTTCTATTCTGTGCTGGTTTCTTTAAGAGAAGAAAAATTATAATTTGCATTTGTTTTCAATAGATTGTGTCCTATTGTGCATTTATGGATCATCCTTTAAGAATAAAGAATGTTGAGGAAGATGATAAACGCATCAATTTGCAAGTAGCGCGAATTTTCTCCACACTTGGCATTTTAGCGCATTTTGGTAGGTTGCTTTTATTTATTTTAAAAATGTAACAATTTAACAATGTCCATGCTAAAGTTGAAAAGGAAAAAAAAGCAGATACCGTTGCCATGTCTGAGATATTAATATGAGTTATTAGAACTTTTTTTTACAATACGATTAATTATATTGTAACCTTATATGATGACTACTGTGGAGCTTCAAGAGTACATACTCTCCTGGCAAATGGGACACAAGCTGCTGAAAATAGGCGAGCGGAAATGGTTTTGAAAAAAATTGGTTAAAAAACAAAGGCCCCAACCCACTAGGAGTATTAGACTCTCCTCCGCGAACTTCCTGCAATCCAAGCTAAGGTAATAAGAGGGACATGTGTACTTTGATCAATAAGAAATGAAAGCTTAAGCGGAAAAGCTTTAATTGCTGATGGTAAATTTTGGTCTACATTCCGTATTCTTTTTTCATAATAATTTGTATATCTTTTACCAATTAATAATTTGTACACAAAACTGATTGACGTTGATGTTAACCGAAAGCCAAGATAGCATGTTGTTCCGTTCTGCATGTGTTGGTTGGGGTGATTAAAATTTCTACTTGATTCATTTGTTCCTTACAATATCATACACATGTTCAATGTTCTTTCTAATACAGTCTACTCTCGATAATTCAAAATTTAGGGCACCAGAGAAAAAGTTCAAATTATCGAGGGTTCAAATTAACAATCAAGACGACTGAATTGCGTGAAAATACGAGTATGTCATTTCTTGGTTAGTGCCCTTGCATAGATTTTACTTAAATTTTTCAAAAATAAAATAAAATTTGTCTAGAACACCATAAATACACAATTCATATTTTAACAATCCTCTACAAATCCGCATCATTCGATTTTTTAAATTGAGTGATCGAAAAATTGGGTTTTTGACACCAAAGTCCCACAGACTGTCAGCGAACAAAATGAGATTCATTTGTATAAACTAAAAGAAATAATTATTTCTTTAATTTTATTTTAAAAGCAGGACCTCACTACAATAATTTCATTTTCAGCGGAGACCAAATTCCATGAATTGTTTTAAATTCATATTAATTAAATCAAATTATCGAGGGCCGACTGTATTTGAATTATTAGCCTGATAAAGCTGATTTTCGTTCCGACAAATCTATACACTTTAACTATGGCATCCTCAAAACAACGCACACAGAAGTTGCTCTCTTACGAATTCGAAATTTTACGCACAAATTATGCGTAAAATAAGAGAGCAACTGTTTTCCCCCAATCTCTCTCTTTTTTCATTACTAAGTTTTTTTTTCTTCTACCAATTCTATTTTTACAGTTACGGTTTCTGCATCGTTTGTGCATCGCGATCACTCGTTTTGGCAAAAGAATCCACTTCGCAATCGCATTTGGTTATTTACCTGTTTCTGTATTTGTTTGTTTCACACGTCCATTTGCCTGGCCGAAATACTGCTTAACGAAGATGTTCAGAATGAATTGGATGATGCATGGCCGGCAATTGTTTTCCTCTTTGTGAGCTGTTTGATAAGTTTTCTCGTATCCGAAATTTGTAAATGGCAAGAAATAAAGTAAGTCTTCAGTGCGTGCGCTTTTCCCAATTACCGATAAATATAACACATTCTGTTGTTCCTTCCAGGATAAATACACGCTATCAGCGACGTGCTCGCTTAGACTTTGGCACCAAGTTGGGCATGAATTCACCCTTTTGAGTGAAGAAAATGACGATTTTTCTACAATTGCGTTTTGTACACACCGAAAGATTTTATATGTTTCCGGGCAAATGTTTCGTCAAAGCAACGTTTAATATGTTCATTACTTAAATGGCCAGATATTTTATGATTTCGTTCTTAATTTAACACTGTGTTCAGACTGTGTTCTGTTTTGTTTTGTTTTTTTTTCTATTTAAACAACCAAAATTCATTACATACATATGTACACTGACACGAAAAAAGAGTTTCTCTTGTATTTTTATTCAAAAATAAGTTTTACTTTTTAACTGCCTGTTTTTGAAAATAAAAGAAAAATAAGAAATACCCAAGTATACATTGAGCCATAACCGCCAAAAGAGCTTAAGCCACATATTTTTTTAACTTCGTTTTTTTGACGAAAATCGATTACTTACGATCGCTTAAGGTAATAACATCATAAGCCACCCAAATTAAAAAGTTATTTTCCAATTAGTTTCTGATTTAGACTATAATTGACTTTTTACAATTTAATGTTTTTGTTGATTTTTGTTCGTAATAACATCATAAGCCACACCAATTCTTCACAGCTAGTCATGATCTTTTTTAATTACCCATAAATGTGTTCGAATAGGCGAATTATTTTTAACTTTTGTTCGAATACTCGAACGATCAAAGAACAAAAAATTATCCTTACTAATATTATAAATGTTTGCTACCTTTTCACGTCCAAACTGCTAAACCGATGTTGAAAACTCTTTTACCAATAGAAAGCTACATTAGCAGCGTCAAATATAGGATTTTTTTTACCCGGTAGAAACCGGGTTTTTTTATTTCGTATGGGTTTTTTTCCGAAAAACACATCCTTTTTTTTGTTAGCTTATTTCAACAACTTTGTGTTGAAGTCCACTGAATAGTTCGTTAAGCAAGAACAAGGCTTAATCAACAAACTACACAAATCTTAATAAAATAAAAATTTTTGTTGTAAATTCATATGGAAGCAAAATTAAAAAAAAGACAGTCAAAATCGACTATCAGGACATCAAAACGTCGAAATATGATGAAAACGCGATTCTCGAAAAATTGGGTAAAATCAGTAACTTCCTATAGCGAGAAGTTAAAAATCAAAATCATTTTGTTTTGCCATACAAATTCCCAACCGTAAATTTGTACATACTCGTATTTTATTTACAAAAAGGCAGTTCAGTCGTATTCATACGCAAGCAAGGCGAATTTAGTTTACAAGCTGGCATCATCCAAGCAGCAGCTTGTTTTGTTGGTGTGAAGGCGAATTGAAGTTGCCACTTGTAAAAAAAATCAGGTTGCGTAAATGTAAAACTTAATTTTGAACAAGAAATACAAGACATTAAAAAATTCAATTCAGGCGAATTAAACAAGTTGAAAGCAGTAGCGATTTAAATTTACCCATTATAATATTATTTTGTCTCCAGCTCCGTTAATCCCTTTATTACAGTTGTCAACATCGAAGTCACGTCAATACAAAACCAAAAAAGTTTTGACTTCTCTATTCGCTCTCCAGAATAATTTTGTGCTATGGACAGTTTATTTCTGTTCCGTATGCATGAACCTGACAATAGCAGTCAATTGTTATCGACAACTGCTAGACAAGCCCGAATTTTTTCTTATTGTATTGACATGACATCGATGTTGACAACTGGAATTAGGGTTAATAATTTTTTTAAGGAGTTTGCTTTCTTAGAAAAACTGAAATACGAACATCTTGTCTAATATGCCTTGATCAAAGCAAAATTTATTTCCTTTTTTTTTTTGTAGTTACATATCAAAGTGCTTATGTCCATCCAACTTTTTATGTTTATTGTCCTTTATATTTACGCTTAATTTTTAATTTGTAAGATCTGTTTCAGTTAAAATAATTGTGTACATAATTAGCCAATTCAAAGTGCTTGTGTACTTAAACGACTCGTAAACTTTGAAAAAGTTTTATAACGAAATAGTACTTAATTAAAAAACAAAACAAAAGAAAAGCAAAAATTATAAAGATAAGCACAAAATAAAGTCAATAAGTCTTATGTATTGCAAATGTTATATTTTGACATCCAGTTTGACACTTGAAGAACACATATTGTGTTATTTTTTAATACTTTATGTAGAAGTTGTAATAAGACTTTCTAAGAAAATTATATGTGGTTGACAGCGTGAATTTTACTCTGAAAATTTATCCAAGGCATATTCATATAAGGTGGACTCAGCTCAATTCGTTTTGAAAAATTTATGCTTGCGATGTCAAAAGAAAAATTGCAGTAAGACCACCTGATATGAATTCGCCTTGGATTTACCAAATTAATTTTTATTTCTTGCAATTTCGTTTTTCTTTCTACATAGTTTAATTTTAAAATTAAAGTTCTGTCTCTATTTTATTTATTTATTATTATTATTATTATTATTGTTTTATGAAACATTTTTGCGCTCGTCACACACGAAATACGAATAATACCAGTGATACGATACTGTTTTGAATTGGCTCAATGTTAAACAGTGCATATGCATACGAGTACATACATGCATATCGTTACCTTAATATAGAAAGACCCTAACTCATTATTTTTTTGAAACCGAGTTTTTTTTTTGTATATTTCGATGGAACATCTAATGTATTGAAAACTGCAAAAATCTCGATTTATGAGGGCCTTTCTATATTAAGGTAACGATATGTATGTACACATATGTACGTGGTATATAAGTACATATTTTCATATTAAGGAATACAAATAAATGTTTTATGTATGTGAACAATCATATCTCTTTTTATTTAAGGCCATGACTCACTATCCTATACAATCGCACGATCTGCGAAAAAATACAACGCTGATCTGATATGAATTGTTATTCAGCAAAATCATAAACAAAAATTCCGCACGAGTTCTCTCACTTTTCCCTTTTCTCCTATCATGAATTTGTGTTTTCCCTTTTTTACCAAATGTGGGAATAAAAAACTGTCTGGGAAAAAAGTGGGTAGTAAGAACGCAGTTGAACTTGCTTTTTTCATTAAAAATCATTCTCTTGCAAAACAGAAGGGAGTTTACATAAAAACGTGGTTAATACTGCATTAAAACAAAATTTATATACATAAACTTGTATTTTATAGTTCTTTTATTTGGAAAAACACAAATAATGTCCAAATAAATCATTTATAAACTTTTTTTTTACATATTTTTTCAAGTTGATGAATGTTAATAATTTTGTTTACTCTCTCACTCCAAAAAAAAAGGGTGAAACAAAATGTCAATAAACAAGCAAAACAACGAGCTTCGTAATGCGGTAATGGCACGTATTCATTTTTCTTCCCAAGGAATTTATGATTGGAGGAATGTTTTCTCGAGAAAATTATTTTCCGTGAGAAATAAATTCCGAGGGAATATTCATGATTGGGCGATTGATTATCTTTTGAAAATTTTTATAGACTCCATTTTCTCAAAAATCGCACGATTGTGTAGGATAGTGTATCACGGCCTTTAACGTTTCCATTATCAATAGCCCGCCATTTAAATAGTTGTCATGACTCAAACTGTAACTACTTGACAGGTGCATTGGCGTAGCTAGACGTTTTTCTAAGGGCGTGGGGCGACATTAAGACTGGTGATTTTCACAAGTAATATTAAAATAAATAATTAGATGCAATGTTTAATAATTCTAGGGAGCAACAGCGATTCCTGGGGGACAATGCACCCCCACCCTTTAAAATTTGGCCTTAAAAGCCTATGGACAAATGACAAGTGAACACTAGTAAAAATTTAACGATATTCGCTTTAATAACGCATTTAAAATTTGTTTTAAGTTTTTTTTTTTAATTCACGGTTACAGCTCGAAAAACTTAAGCTTTTTTGGATCGTCAGGAAGCACCTTCTCGGCCAGAAATTGTTAAATTGGTGGCAAAATTTAAGCTTTAAGGACACATTAGTTATATGAACAATCGAACTTGTAGTGCACGCCACTCAAAAGCAACAGTGAGAATATTGCTGTTGCAGCCCATAGTGTTGAGGAGAAATTGACAAACCTGAGTGTTTGTCCATTTCTCGCTGATCTTTGGAATTGGGCATATCACAAACGACATTACACCGTATTTTGCTTATAGACTTGGGACTTTTAAAGTTCAGTTAACACAAGAACTCACGCCTGACGACCGTCAACAAGGTCGTGTTTTTGTTGATTGGGTTCTTGAAATGCATCAAACTGATCCGGAATTTCATCGACAATTCATTTTGAGTGATGAGGGCCATTCTCTCTCGGGGGCTACTTTAACAAGCAGAATAGAATTGTCGCATTTGGGGCTCGGAAAACCCAAGTATTATTGTTGAAAATTCTTTCAATTCTTAACGTGTGACAGTTTGCTGCGGTTTTCGGTCTAGCGGTGTTATTGAATCTTGCTTTTTCGAAAATGGGGCTGGAGCAACCATGATTAATGATTTTATATGGTCGGAAGTGGATGATATTGATGTGGACAAAATTTATTTTCAATAACGATAGAATCGTTCTTTTTCGTGAAAAGTTTTCCGACCGTGTGCTTTCTCTAATCTTGAACCTAAATATATTTTATTTTTTCTCACGCCCGAATTTCGTTTCTATGACACGCATGTATGAATAATTGAAAAAAGAATCGTTAAACAGAGTTTTTCATTTTTAGTATTTTATTATTGTTTTTAAAAAATATTACGTACATAAATTATTATCAATGAACATTTAATTTGAATATTTTATACAAAAAGCAACACACAAATAAATTCGCACTTAATTTAACAAGAGAAGAAAACCTTATCTATGGATTACATCGATTAACCATTGACATTTCACGGTTTTCCTGACAACAAATTTCCCTTTTATGAACACTCTTCCTCCACATCCAAGAGAGGATGTTGATGGACCTTAAAAATGTTTGAGAGTTCATCCAGCAGAGTCTCGGAACGATAGGCTACACGTATGTCGGGTACATTGGTGCGTGTTATATCGTTGCCAGCAACGCCTTCACGTGTATAGTTTGGTCCCAGCCAATGTTGTTTCATCTGTGCAAAAATTAATTTAAAATATTCTATTTTCTGTTTATTTTTTAAATAATGTATAAGATTTGTTTACCTTGTGTGGAAAACCACTCATTGAAACACTATTGCGCGCCAATTCGCACATATCGCATGAACTCAATTTCCATACCTGAGCTGCAATACTGTATTCTTCCATGAGAGGTTCTTTGGTGAAATGAAATTGCAGGGGATCATCTGTGGATAGCGAAACAATAAGACCACGAGCCAAATACTCCGGCAAGGGATTGCGATGATAATTAAGAAACAGTGAGTTATTGGAGAGCGGCGACATGGCAATACCGATTTGTGAGAGATAATACAAATACTGAAGAACGGGCACTTTACGCAGCAGCAAGCCATGGGATATATTTTCAGCCATTAGATAACCACAGACTAAATGCTGTACTGGACCCGCTTCACCACAATGTGGGCGCAGAACAAAAGTATTAAGTCCGCGTTCCCTAAAAATGCATAATTTAACAAATAATTTTTCTATTACAAATTAAAGGTAAAAATTTTATTTACTTTTACACACTTAATTGGCAAATTCATAATGTACTAAAATTTTTGTTTGAAATAATTTACAACATTATGACATAATAGAACACCTTGTGCATTGCTCAAATAAAATAAGGTCTGAAATTGTTGACGGAATATTTTTCAAGTTTGTAAAATCTTAACTTTCGAAATAAAAGCTGAATTTTAATTTCGAAGTTAATACATTGATAAATTAACAGGATTATTATTTGTATTCGCATAAAATTCTCTCAACTATTTGTCAATCTTTTTTTTTAATTCAATTTGAGTCTTGTGTACTTTCCACATAATTTGGAAACATTCAACTTCAAGACAACACAGACAAAACTTTTCCTGCAATGAATACGTTTAATTGAAAAAAAAACCAAAATCGATTTAAAAATTTTATTGAGTCAATTAAACTTTTAATTAAATTAAATTTTTAAACAAAAGTTTAATTGACTCAATTAGAGATTTAATTGATTTTTGTTTTATTTTTAATTAAACGTGTTTATTGCAGGAAAAAATTTTTTCTGTATAGTTGAGAACTTTTAATGTATGCTACATGCATACCAATAACAATTTATTTGCAATTCATAAAAATAAATAAATGTAACAAAACCAAAAATTATTTTTAGAAATTTTATATTTAAATTAAAAGTTTTTGGTTAAAATGTTTAAAAAATTTTGTAGTTTTTGCTTGAAACGTACGATTTTATCAAATTTAAGCATTAGAATCAACATTCTATGTGAGTTCGAAAATTCGAAGTTATGTTCGAAATTTCGAACATACTTCAATAACGAATAATTATGCACTTTCGCTCTGAAAACTACTTCTAATTCAATTTGAAGGGCATATTTCGAAAATTTTAAATAAATGTTTGCGAATTTGAGATGCACAGTGAATATACATATGTACAAAGAATTTGGAGTCAATGAAGAAAATTAGTTCGGCTACTTCTTGTGTCCTATCTTGTAATACAGATATATTAATATAATAAAAAAAAAGTTTATTAACAAATTAAAAACTTGTACTCACTTTCTAAATTGATTTAGCACTGCCATATTCGCATACATATAATAAATGTAGTATGCATATGGAGGATTCTCGTCATCAGTCCATTTGGGTGGTGTAGTTATATCGCCATCGAACAAGGGATTCTCAGGTTTCGATTCATCATCTACTGAATCAAAGCCGATAACATAGTGTAGGAAACGATGTAATTGCGGATGTTTACTTGGCTCCTTAGTAGCCTCAAATAATGGCAAAAATATATTGTCCAATATGTCTTGGAATGAGGTCATTAACTTGTTCGATTTAAAGATATCGCTAAAAGCAAAGATAAAAATAATATTAAATACTGCATAAGTCTGTGTTTAACGAATTTAATAATATTTAATATAAAATTTTAGTGTTAAATAGTAACGGTATCACTTTAAAATTGCAATTTGATTTACAGATCAACATTTAAAAATTATGTTGGGCTTTTTTTCATTTTGCATATTGGCAGCACAAAACCAATGGTATGGCAACCTTAGAAGACTTACACAAAAGTATGGGTGCACACAAATTAGCGGTAATTTGTAACTGTTTCTTGTTGAATACCAATACAATTAACTCATCAAAAATTTAAATAAAGTAGGTTTCATTGTATTTTTGTCTCGAATTGGGGAAAAAAATAAATAATGGCAAACAGAAAAGAAATTAATAAAAAAAATTATTGTATGTACATTTATGTTAATAAGGTAAAACTTTCCAGTCAATTACTTGAACAAACTTCACTGTTTCATGTCGTTGAATAACAATAAAATAATACAGTTTCTGTTTTAAACGCATCAAAAACATCAATAAAGTGGTTTTCAATTGTATTTTTCCTTCGAATTAAAAAAAAAAATTAAATAATGGCAAATAGAAAAGAAATTAAATAAATTAATTAATTTGCTGAACGCAAAATTACTGAAAATTTATGGCAATGAACAACTTTTCGGTCAATTAGTTGAACAAAATTACTTCTCTATCCAAAGAGTTATAAATAATTTTAAAACTACTAGTTTTATTCATAAATCATCATTGTGGTCGTTCATCGAAATTAACTGAACGCAAGAAAATAGTTGTAGGTCAATAGGCGAAGGAAGAACTAGATTAGTGGCATTAAGAATTGTTCAAAATGTAAACTGACAATTTGATACGACTGCGTCTAAAGATACTGTAAGCAGAATTTCGAAAAAGGCCAACTGCAGAAGTCATGTAGTACGAAAAAAGCAGTTAGTATCGTTAGTCAATAGACCAAAATGAAATGTCTTCGCCAAAGAACATATAATCAAGCCCGCAGATTTTCGGAGAAAAGTTATTTTTACGGATGAAAGTAAGTACCGCATATTTAGTATTAAAGAACGGCAATTTGTTTGGAGAAACCCTTGTATTGCATTAAATCCCAAAAACTTTACAGCCAATTGTTAATCATAGCTTTATAGGGCTGTACGACAAATCAAAGAAGTGGATAATTAGAAATTTATTTCATCCCTAAAAGACCATACAGTGTCTTATAACTGCCAAACAAATGTTGAGGAAAGTGTTAGAAAATTGGGTATTGCAGATGATTATACCTTAATATAAAAAGGCCACAACTCATTATTTTTTTTTTAATCGAGTTTTTTGTATATTTCGATAGAAGAACATCTTATGTATCGAAAAATGCAAAAGCCTCAATTTTTAAACAATAATGAGTTAGGGCCTTTCTATATTAATCTAACGATATATTATATTATGAATAGCCCGCCATTTTAACAGTTGTGATGACTCAATCTGTAACTACTTGACAGATGACAATTTAAAACTACGCATTTTTGGGTCGTTGTGACCCAATGTCATATAAAGGACACTTGGCTTAGACCTTAACCCTTGAATTACTCTCAGGGTGTGAACCCAACCTTACAAAGATTTTCTCAAATCAAAGATCAATAAAACAAAATCTTACTAAAGTCGAGGAATTTGAATCAGCCAACGAATATTTGTCGAATAGACGTTGTAGTCAATGGCCCATTTGGCTAACTTATTCCATTCGTCACGGGATTTGCCATAAATCGATAAACGCAGTTCGGCATTTTGGTACTTAGACTCCTCCAAATCAAAGGCTACCTCCTGAATTAAAAAAAAACTTTATCTATTATTAACAAATCATATAACTGTGACTGTATGTGAGATATTGCCTTTATAATTTGTGCAAAGTATTTTCCATTCAAATAATTATCCGTTTTCAGGAAGACTTCTCTTAGACGTGATTCTCCAATGGGATTATATTTGGCATTGAATTTGTCGAAACGATGGAAAGTGTTACGATCCGCATGTACATCCAACATATCCACCGTCAAATCGTAAGTTGTTAAGTTCATCGATTGAAAGACTTGGGATAAAGACATTTCTTGGCCTTTGGTTACCGTAACAATTTCGTTGGCACTCTTTTTGAGAGTTTTCTTAATAAAGCGCAATAGGTGTTTTTGATTCATGCATGAGGCTGCATGAATGTGAGTATCGACTTTTCTGTAAGAAAAATAATTAATTAAAATGTATGAAGCAAAAATATTTGCTTCAAACCCACCTGATGTTGTAGAAATCACGATGTGGCACAGCCTTTTGAGACGCCAATTCGCGCAACTCATTAAGCAGCACGTGCAATTGGAATTTCGAAGACAGATAACATAAACGGCGGTAACAGAAAGATTTCCTTTAGAGATCGAAAGAGTTTTGTGTGATTATTATTTTTAATATAGCCTTAATTAAAAAGAACTTACAATGGTCCATCGGCTATCATGTTGCACATTATTTGCATGTCATTACAGAAGTCCTTGAGTTTGGGATAGTTCTCAATCAAAGGATCATTGGATTCCTAAATTCAAATATTAGAAATTAAATTATGTATATCTTCCATTTCAAACAATAAGATTCACTTAACACAATTTTTCACTTGCATAATCAAATTCAATTATGTATTAAAAAATATAATTAACTAAATTTATTATAAGTTTTAATGAATAAATTAGTTTTCTGTTACGGACGTTCACCCTTATCCTCATTTTTCCCATAGAATTTTTCCACTTGATAAATAAAAATGTAATTATGTAATTTTAATTACGAAGAGAGTATGGCAGCATTACAAAATTCCCAAATGGCAGCATTACAAAATATTATGAAAAAAAACAACAGCTGTTGCTGTTTACCATAAATAAGAAAGTTGGGTTATCAATGTGAAGAAAACTAAAATTGCATAAAAACAAATTTTGTGAAACAAAAAGAGCATCGGAACGAATTTGTCTATTTAATTATTCCCTGACATGGAACTATGTACTGTGTAATATATTTATGAGAATTATGAAATTATCTTTAATACGACCACATAATGTTGATAAAGACTTGAGATGACTTCAAGCAAACTGTAATTAACATTAAAAAAATGGAAAATTTAAAATAATATTAACCCAATTTGAGAAATTAGTGCAAGAGAGATTTCTCAGCACAAATGAGAAAATTGGAAAATTATTAAATTCTTTTGGCCCGTCGAATCGTATCGAGATGGAAGATGGATGGCAAAAGGTAAGAAAGTAATGAGCATAGATAGTGTAATATAAAAATAAAATTTGTTAATAATTTTGGCGAAACTTGAAGTTTAAACTTAAAAGGAAATTAATAGCCAGAGCAAAGCTGAATGTCATGCAACCAACGGTTAGTGGGATACGAGGGCGGGTTAACAAGTCGGTAACTTTTTCAATGATACACAGGCTTTTGGATAAAAAATTGTTTTATTTTTCAACGTAGTCTCCTTTGAGCTCTGTATGGGTACTTTTTCCAACGTTTCTAGAATTTTTGTATCCCTTCAAAAACAGAAGACTTGACGCGGTCATCAAAATAAGTATTTGATTGTGAGACGATTTCTTCGTCGGAGTCCAATCGCTTGCCGCCAAGCCATTTCTTCATGTTTAAAAACAAGAAATAATCACCCTTATCGGTTTACTTTTTTCTAATTTTCTTCACCATCTTTGTACATGGGAAATATTAAAATAAGAGTGATTAACAAACTTTATCATGTCGACTATTTGCTCTATTGCTGTGCTTTATCGACAGCGCTTCTAATTGTGACTGGATTATTAAGAAATATTATTAATTACATTAATGACAAACTTACCTCATTTTGGAAAACATTGAAAACCCCATCCACAGCCTTAATGCAATATGTTTTATCAGCAGGAAATTCAATATCCCAGGGATCACTGGTCTCCGTTGGTGGATCTATGGGGTGATCTACGTACGATCGCATTCGAGATCGATCGATAATTGCAATAGTACGGTGTGTGGTTTTAATTTTAATTCATTCGCATTGCATGTGTTGTGTTCATTCATATTGCATTGAGATGACAGCAGTTCGTTTTGTGGTAGTAAGATGATGGATGGCAGTATGGTGATGTGTTTCAGTGGTGCAGAAAATACAGTGCAAACCAATTGCATTTTTCAAGTTTAAATTATTTTTGTTGATGGTCGGTTGGTTTTGTGTGTATTTTTCAGATTTTCAAAAATAATTATTTATCATTTGGCGCAATTGCGTGTGGAAAACAGAATAAAAAATAATTTTTGTTTAATTGAGTTAAATATAGAAAAATTACTTAAAAATTATTATTATTATAATTTAACAAAAAAAAAACATACGGTTTAGTAGAAATCGTGTGATAGAAAGAATGATAAAATTAAACATTTTCATAACAAACAATCATTTTAATTACTAGTAAAGTTTTGCATTCTGTGTGGAAGTAGATTTTTTTTCCAAATGTGCTAGTGATTCAAATGTGGACATAGTATAGTTCTCATTGAAAAATAATTAAATATCTGACATTAGGGCAATGTCCCGCGATGTCAACAGAAACGTTCGATTGACAACTTGTATTGAATGCAGCAATAAAATCAGAAAATTAGTTTTTGTTTTCAATATAAGTAATCATTTGAACGTTTTCTATCGGCATCGTGGGACAGGCCGTAACTCTTATCCAAACTGTATCATTTGGCACAATATTTAAAATATTCGTATTAGCAAATAAAAAAGCGTTACTTTTTTAATCGTATTTATAGTGGGAGTATATCTTGGAAATTTCGAATTTGTTATAATAAGGTGCAGATCGTTTCGTTGCTCCCGAAGGAAGCTCTTACGTATTTAATGCCCTGGTTCTTGGGCTTAGTGCCTCCAGATTTATTGTATTTTCATTAGAACTAAAAATAAATACGAATATTTTTTCCGGTGCAAAAATACATCACGAGATACAGAAACCAGGCCCAGATGATCAAATAAGAGCAGTTGTGGTTCTGTGCTGTGTGCGCTAGTGTATGTTACATTTCTCATTTAGTTAATATTAAAATTAATACAAATAATATAGGTTCATTGACAGTGGGTTAACCATTCTTACAACACTGAACTTTGATACACTTTCACTAATATTTCAGTGAAAAATTCATGGAAACAATAAAAACTAGTTTCTCTGCACTTGTTAAGAAAACGTTCTAAAAAGTCTTATGCATGGCTTTGCATCCAATAAAAAGGTATCAAAAATAGCATATCTTGCGATGACACTACCATGATAATTCCATAGAAAGCCATACTCCCCGTTCAGGATCGTATTAAGTGTGTAATACACACTGTGTATGCTTGCTGGGATGTTTTGTCCCAAGATAGAGATTTGGACATATGAAAAGTTTAGTTTATTTTAATTAATTTATTACTAATGGAAATGGGTACTCAACTGAATCATCAACCTCTCAAGTTGTAAAGAAAAACTCAGAAAACATGTTACATACTAATAAGAGCATCATCACTTGATTCTTTTTGTTGATATTTCATCGTAGTAGGATAACCAGAAGTTTTTCTTCTAGTTTGGATTTCGTTTCAAATTAATTGTAGTTTTCCTTATGTAATTTTAATAATAAACATATAAATGTATAGAATTGGTGCAATTTTTTTATCACAATTGTGGCAATTGCTTAAACAACATTCAGCAAAGTGCAAATGTGTAGACTTGTATCGAACTTTTTCAGTAGCTCGTTTTTGACACAAACCTATGATCAAACCCATGTAATTTAAATGGGTTTGATCATAGATTTGTGTCAAAAACGAGGTACTGAAAAAGTTCGATACAAGTCTACAAATGTGTACAACAGAAGAGCATCTGTGCTATACATTTTTACTATTTCCCTAGAATCATTGATGTAACCTCCACCTTCGGAGGGATTTTCCCGCATCTCTTGCAATAATACTTCAATTTGCTTTTTATTTGTTCAATTAATCTTAAAAATTAGATTATTATTTATTTTAACAGTTCGACGCTTCCAATCAAAGTGAACAATCATTATTAAACAGAAATAACAACAAATTCCCATGAAGTAATCATTCATGATAGCGGGAATATTTTTCAAAGTTGCCATATGTTCATGAGAGCACAATTTACAATAGCTATTTTGTGAACATGAAACAAAATACCAGGGAAATTTTATTCAGCATAAAAGGTGATTATAAATCTTTTGCATTAAGGAAAAAGTGTGTAGGAGAAAATTTTTAAACTTTCAAATCGAAGTTCACAAATTTATTTATTTTGCGGTTAAATTGGGAAAGTCGGTGTACACTTTTATTTCATTTAGGGAAACATCGTTTGAAACACAGATCAAAAATAGATTAGCAGCAAGTCATTGCGTTATAACTTCCTGAAAAATTACACAAAATATAGATACATAAGACTTAGACTACTTTCATAATTAGGGGTATATTTACACATACAACCAAATTCTTAATATGCATTGCCAATGTCGAGTCGAATATTCGTCTACGAGGATTTTGTTTTAGATAAAAGGAAATGTGTACAAGTTTTCTTTAATCTAGGACAGAACTGTCGCAGATGAATATTCGACTCGACATACGCAATACGGGTGCATAATTCCCAAGGAATTAATTTTTTCCTCAAAATAAAATCAACTTATTATAAACAGATTGAGCTAAAAATTATAATTTGAGGGAGAACTTCAAATTTCTAAAGTCAGCTATTTTGTTTCCAGTTGTTTTATTAACTGAAAGCATGCAAATGACTTTTGAAAATGATTGAATAAACTCCCGAGAAGATGTTATTCAGAATAAGGCTGATTATTGAGCAAAAAACATCTTATTGAAGTTTTTCTATATCCACATCTGATGTTCATGTGCAATAAAACAGTTGAGTGCAAAAATATAGCGGGGATGGAATCACATATTTTAACAACTCACATGCCTTTACTAAAAAGCCTTTTATTTTAAAATATTTAACACTTTTTTATTAGACATTTTAATGTTTGCGAATCTTTAGTGTTTTTTTTAACTTAAAATTGCTATATGAATTTCCATAACTGTATACATATGTACATATGTGTGTATGTTTGCAAGTTGTTTAAGCGTGATTTATTACCCTTTTGTATAATAAGGTGTTGTCTTTACGGGTGCAATAAAAATTCTTCATTATTTTTACAAATGCAGCAAAACTAAACACATACATATATTTTTTTTTTGTGATATACTACAACTATTCACACTAGCATCGAAAAACATTGAAGCGTACAAGTTCACAAGAAATTATACGATGACGTTTTCATCTCTCTTCGGATACATACGAGTATATGGCTATTGATGTCATTCATAAGGCCATAAATATTAATCGTTTCAGGTGAAAAATTCATAATTTAAATGCTCAACATACCAGTGACATATAATATTCTATAATATTCTACTACAAGCAAAGTGACATTATAATTAAAAAAAAAAATTTGTGTGTAGATATTTCTTATAAATCAGCATAAACTAGGTGCAATTAGCTTACAACATATACAAAAATTAAAGAAGAATAGAAAAGAAAGACCTTATGTATTCATAAAAAATATTTTCAAAGGTTTATAATTTTCATACAAAATCTGTTTTACAAACCAAAAATATTTTTTATTATGAATAAAAAGAAATTCTACTAAGAGACATTGTTTTGCCTCTAGTTTACTGCCTTCAGTATCTACTCCAATGAACATATAAAAAATACCATCCATGGAAAGTTTTAAGAGCGATAGGTAAACAAGCGACTAATTTCTTTAGACTTTTATTTCCAAGACATTTTCAAATTAAATAAACTTTTTAAGCACTAAATGAATGTTGATTTTTTTCACTTACACACTACATACATTTTTGTTTTTAAAGAACGAATAAAAAGATAAGAATAATAATAAAAAAAAAATGCAATCAATAAACGAAATCAAGCAAATAACAATAAACAAAAATAAACTACATACAAAAAAAAAGAATTGAACTAATTGAAGCAGTCGTATTTTATGAATTTAAGTTTTAACGAAAAATAAAAACATTTATAAAGAAAATACCAGCAGCTTAAAAAGTGCGTTCACATTGTCAACGAAAATTTTCACATTTAAAATATTCTTCAAGGGGAGAACTAATAAACAAAACTAGTTTCGTTAAAACGCTTCCCAGTAGACTAGTAAAAATACGTTTTTAAAGAAAAAAGATACGTTTTATATGAAAGCTAAATTTTACAAAAAAGTACTTTTTATAAGTTAAGTTTTTTTTTATATAAAGTTGTAGTTTTTATAAAGAAGCTATTTTTTATAGAAAAGATTCTTATTATCTAGAAGTTCATTTAATAAGCAACGTACTCAGAAAATAATTTTTTTAGAAAAGATACTTTTAATTAAAAAAGCTGTTTTTTATAAGAAAAAAGTACTTTTTATAAAAAAATGTTAATTGTATTTTAAAAGGTACTTTTTTATTGAAAAGGTAATTTTTATTAAAAAAAGAACTTTTTATTATAAAAGGAGCTTTTTATTAAAAAAGGTCTTTTTTATTAACGAAAGTACTTTTTTATTAAAAATACTTTTTATCAAAAATAGTACTAAGAGTTTGTTTTTTTTTTTTCAAAAAACGTACTTTTTATATAAAGTTGTACATTTCATAAACAAGTTATTTTAATAACAAAGATACTTAGTACCGAAAAGGTACTTTTTATAAAAAAGTACTTTAATTTCGTAATCGGGCTTAAGTACATTATTTTCTTATTCTTAAGTCACTTTCTTTTCTGTATACTTTGTGAAAAAATTTCTACATATTCCCCAGCCAAACGTCTTCTTTAACTTTTATTGTCTTCTTTCGAAAATCACATTAATTAAAAAATATTTCATTCTATATATAATAAAAATTGAAAATACTAAACTTAAGGCCCATTAAAAAATTATTCCTTATTAAGATTTTTTTTAAGAAATAATTTATAAAAATGTACTTTTTATTGAGAAAATACTTTTTATTGAAAAGGTACATTTTATTGAAAAAAATACTTTTTATATAAAAAATACTTTTTATAAAAAACGTACTTTTCGATGAAAAAATACTTTTTATAAAAAAGATAATTTTTTATTAATGAACACTTTTTATAAAAAAGATACTTTTTATAAAAAAATTTACTTTTTAAAAGTATTTTTTTTACAAAAAGATGTTTTTAAAGAAATAATATTTTTACAAAAAATGTTTTTATTAAAATTACATTTTATTGAAAAAGTGCTTTTATCAAAAAAGTACTTTTAATCAAAAGAGTACTTTTAATTAAAAAGTACTTTGTATATTTAAAAAATATACTTTTTATGAAAAAGCTAATACATATTTATAAAAAACGTACTTTTTCCAAAAAAAAAGTACTTTTTATGAAAAATTTCAATTTGATAAAAGAGGTTAAATTAAAAATATTTCCAAAAGGGATGCTTTCATTCGAAGAAGAACTTTTTATAAAAATATAGTTTTTACAAAAAGGACTTTTTATAAAAAAAAGTACTTTTTACAAAAATTCTTATTGCAAAAAAGGTACTTTTTTATTAACAAAATGCTTTTTTCAAAAAGTACTATTTATAAAAAAGATATTTTTGATCAAAAAGGTTCTTTTTATGAAAAATTTTAATTTAGAAAAATGGTTAATTAGAAAGGATACGTTTTTAAAAAGGATACTTTTATAAAAAAGGAATTTTTGTAAAAATTTAGTTTTTTCAAAAATAAAATTTACTTAAAAAAAGTACGTTTACTTTTTTGATAAAATGCAGTTTAAAAAATTCACTTAAAACAGGTACTTAAAAAAAAGTACTTTTCATAAGAAATATATTTTTTATAAGAAATTTACTTCTCTATGGACTGAAGTACTTACATGATCATCATTTTTCTTTTAATGAAACAGTGTGAACATAGAACAATGTGAACGTACAAAATAAATTAAAACTTAAATCATAAAATAAGAATGCTCGGAGCAAAGTTAAAAATTTAAGTATAAAACTTATAAAAAGAAACACAATCAAAACGAAAGAAAAATAACAACTGATAAGAATTTATAAATTTCAAACGAGAGATAGAGAGAGATATAGAGAGCATTTAATACCTCTGGGTGGTAAATGGATCATTGGTAGACTGATCTTGCGGATTAATTCTATAAAAGAATAATGAATGAAAACAAGATATTTTTTTAAAAGTAAAAGAAGATTTGAAAGGAAAATATTAATTAAAATAAATAATAAAAATAAACTAAACTTAAATCGCTGACAATACAATTCAATGAAAAAAATTTACATCTTTGTTTAAAAAAATTTTAATTAATAACTTTATTTAAAAATGTAATTTATTTTTTCTACAACATTAATTTGCTGTACAAACCATTTATGATTTTAGAGGTGTATTTAATGTTTTCAAAACTAAATATTTATATATTTGTGAAAATGAAAAGTAAATAAGAGTAAATATTGAAGAAAGCAAGGCTTTTTTTTTAAATAAATAGAACATAAATAATAATTAAGACCTGAATTTCAAAAACTTACCAGCTATCGATTTGCGATCCTCATATTGAATTTTGCTGAAGCGGTCGCTTTCATGTACGGTTTTCAAGAAACGCAAAGTTGTGGTAGGAAAAGATTGTTCCGAAATCGACATGTAACGTGAACGCATTTCTAGAGCCTGAATCAATAAAGTAGAGGCGCGTTCCAAATCTTCCAGTGGCACACCGCTGGTATCTTCACCGGAAATGGAAACACGCTGAAAATTTGGTACCAAATCCTGTTCTAGGAGACTTATAGCAGGATCGTCAGTTATATCGCCTTGTACAGAGTGTTTGTCATTCATGGCACTGAAAAAATTTTATTAATTATAAGCAGTGTTGGAATTATTTATTAATTATTGTGGCATATTTAATACAAGTATAAAATATTATTTGCTATTTGTTGTTGCTTATGACAACTCATCAGCAGACTATCAACCGTATTTAAAAGAATATTTCTGTTTATATGAAAGATTGAAGTTCAGAATGGGCCACTTGGTAGTTTTTCATAAAAGGTAATTTTTAGTAAGAAAATGTACTTTTCACTCTAAAGGAATTTTTCACTACTTCTTTTACTTTTTATTACAAAAAAGTTTTTATGAACCTTTTGTAAAAAACGAACATTTTACTAAAAACGTACTTTATACTAAAAACGTACTTTTGTTTTAATAAAATAATAATTTTTTTTATTAAAAGAGATACTTTTTATGAAAAAGATGTTTTTTACTAAAAATTTAATTTTTACTAAAATGGTACTTTTACTGAAAACGTACTTTTTACTAAAAAGGTGCTTTTTACTTTACTAATAAAGCTACTTTTTACTAAAAAGTGCACTTTTTACTAAAAATGTACTTTTAACTAAAAAGGTATTTTTACCAAAAAGGTACTTTTTACTAAAAAGTTAATTTTTACCATAAAGTTACTTTTTACTAAAGTATTTTTTACCAAAAAGGTTTTCTTTACCAAAAAGGTACTTTTTACTAAAAAAAATTGGTAGGTATTTTTTACTTAAAAGGCACTTTTTATCAAAAGGGTGCTTTTATCAAAAACTTGTTTTTTTCAGAAAGGTACTAATTGCTGAAAATGTATTTTTACTAAAAACAAAACAGTTTTTATGAACTTTTTGTTAAAAAAAGTACTTTTTATTAAGAACGTACTGTTAGTTAAAAACATATTTTTTTTTACTGAAAAGATAATTTTTTCTAAGAAGGACATTTTTATTAAAAATACATTATTTATCAAAAATGTAATTTTCACTCCAAAGGCATTTTTCATTAAAAATGTACTTTTTTATTACAAAAAATTTCTTATGAACCTTTTCTTAAAAACGTACTCTTTTATTAAAAACGTAATTAAAAAACGTAAACACTTTTTATAAAAGGATTCTTTTTGTTAAAAAGCTTCTTTTTGTTAAAAAGCTTCTTTTTAAAAGGTACTTTTTGCTGAAAAAAATACATTTTGCTAAATATGTATTTTTTGCTAAAAAGGTGCTTATTGTTAAAAATGTACTTAAGTGTTAAAAAGGTACTTTTGTGAAGAAAAGTACTTTTTGTTAGAAAGATACGTTTTGTTAAAAATGTATTTTTTATATTATTTTTACAAAAAGGGTACATATTACTTAAAAGATACTTTTTGCTAAAAAAGTACATTTTGTTAAAAATTTTTATATAAAATCTACTTTTAATGAAAAAAGTACTTTTAATGAAAAACATAATTTTTATTAAAAACGTACCTTTTGTTAAAAAGGTACTTTTAATAAAAAAAAGGTACTTTTAATATAAAAAAAACCCAATGCTCCATGTTTGTAAGCTTTTTTTCAATTGTGGCTGAAGTCTACTGATGAGTTGCTTTAGCAGCAACGAAATGCATCTAGGCTTGCTTAGTCCCGGTTCACACGCTTCAACTTTTGTTGCTCAACTCCTAATTCAGCAATAAGAAAGATGGAGAAAGAAATACAAACATCTCTTTTTTTTCTTACAGCTGAATTGCCAGTTGATCACCAAAAGTTGAAGTGTGTGAACCGGGACCTAAGCAATAACAAAGAAATTTTTTTTAACTCATACATTTTGACACGCGCTAAACAAAAATAAGAAATTGCAATAAATTTCCTTTTCATTAAAAAGGCACTGAATGCTGAATTAAGTTAAAATTTATATAATAACTTCATTATGATTTTCCAATTTAAAACTATGTATTTCTCGGTGAAGTTTCATTTTATTTGTAGGATGTTTCAGCAAGTTAGCAATATGAGACGTTATCTTGACCAGAGTCATTGAGAAACGCGGCTTTGCATTTCTTTTATTATATATTTTCATTATTATACTCGTATAATTGCATATTCTCTTACCTTTTATCAATTGTATTGATTTTGAAAAAATGATACAAATCATTTGTGAATGACATTTCAGCTCCAATGCTTCTTGCACTTTTATTACGTGTTCGTACAAAATTACGTATCAGCTGACACTTTATACGAGCAATAAAACTTTTAATTTATACTTGATATCTCATCGGAACTAGATGAGCATTTATTTTATAAAAAAAATAACATTAAGTCTATATATAATTTTCATTCTTAATTGACCTGCAGATTCGAGTGATAACGAAGCATAATAAATTTGAAACAATTTCCATTATTTTTTATGCCAAGCAATGCTATTTTTTTGTATTGATATGAACATTTGGAAAAAAAAATTAAACACTACAAGACCTGTCCAACCTTATTACAGTTCTGTTGTCATTTTTGTAATTGGGAATTTTAAGAGAAGTCACCGCACCGCAGAAATCAATATTATATGACGTGAATACATTTTACAACGTATTTAAGTACAAGTTGCACGTGAAATAATATTAAGAATAGTATGGGCATTTCCACTGAATATTACTAAGCTGCAAAGAACTTTAGTAAATTTTTTTTTGAATTACTTAAAGTTTACGTGTTGTGAGTGTTACATATAGGAATAATTTTCTCTTAATTGATTTCCACAGCAAAAAAACTTTTAATTTTTATCACATCATTATTACTTGCATGCCATTTTATAACCATGCAATCCATCCACTTTGATTTTTTTTTTTTTATAAAAAAGACGAAAAGTCAGTTAAAGTATGTGCGAGTATGTACGATACATACAGTCTAATCTTTTCAGCAGATTGTGCCATACGTCTGTCAATAGTATGGCTTTTACAGAGGGCACTCCAAGGGAGGCCTACTTGCCCTCTTTTCGAAATTGGTGTAATTTAATTAGTAGTGCTTATGCAGGGGTTCGGGATCACTTTTTCAGTGCAAATGTATGATCATTTATGTGTAGGTTTTGAAATGTATGTAAATTAATGTATATTAGCAAGATTGTATATAAGTGTCCATCCCTTAATTATCAACTTGTAAGAAGTTTTCGCATCGACAAAAATTAAAAACTTATATTGGTTGTCCTATTTTACGCGGGTTTATTTATATAAAAACTTAAATAAATTGAAGGCAGAATTCGTTTTTACTTTCTGTTCTTTTGCGAGTCAGCTGACTCTTTTTGTTTACAGAAATCTTATACAAGTCGTTAGTTTTTCTCGTTCGTTCTGTTCTGTTAAACCTGTAAAAATGAAAAAATTTCTAAGTAATTGTAAGTGACAGCAAATTATATGAAAACATTTTGAAATAACCTGTGATTTAGCTTTTGCAATTTAACAGCCTTATTTATAAAAATTATTAAGGCTTTATAAAGACTAAATAAGCAAATTTTTGTATGGAAATCTGACGAAATCTACAAACATATTTTCAAGCACTAAAAGTTCTTAATTTGTGGTCGATTGGCGAGTGAATAGCACTACTACGCAATACATAAACAATTCGTGTTTTAACTGCACGTATCATATATTTTTTTTACAAACACAACCTCTCTGTGAATTTTAAAGTCGAAAGATTCAAATCGAATATTTACTCCATATAGTGAATGGCAGGATGCCAAAAAAATATTTTCAAGTCATCCAAATTTTAAACAATAATACAACCTTTTGCTTAAAATGATAACCCTAAAATCTTCATCACTGAAACATTTTTTTTTAAATGTGCTTAGTCCTTTCGCTCCTTGATGTTACTCTCATTTTATGTTGTATGCCAGGGTAACGTGATGGTTACGTTTGCTCGAACGTAAGACATATCTAATATATAAAAATAAGTCGGGTTTTCCTTCCTGACGCTATAACTCCATAACGCACGAACGGATTTCCACGGTTTTGCATTCGTTGGAAAGGTATCGGGCTCCGTGAGGTTTATAGCAAAGAAAATTCAGGAAAAATTTCAAGAGAAAAGCAGGAAAACAGGGAAAATCATTTTTCACATACAGCGCCATCTCTGATACATAGCATGTACTACAACGGCGCAAGTACGTGGTGTGTGAGTATACTTCACGAAAATAAGTACGTTTCATTTTGTTTCATTTTAAGTAGATGGCGCCGGTGCGTGATACATTGTTTGACAGTTTGTAATACAAAAATTAAAGTATGTTGCATATTTTAAGGCGCTGGATTATATATCTTCTATATATATAAAATCGCAGTTTGTGTTTGTTATTAACGCATGATTTGTGGAACTATAAGACCTGTGAAGCTGAAATTTTCAACACAGATTCGGGTCAATACCGGGTAGGTTTGCGTTTAGTTTTTTAACCAACAAGCGACTACTGTATGGAGTAATTTGTAGTTAAAAAACATTTATTGAGGGTAAGACAACGTTTGCCGGGCTCATCTAGTTTTCTATATATTTGTAAAATGACTCATCATTACTGCTGTCCCACTCATCGTGGTTTCGGCATTTGATTTATTGAATTATTCCTTGTGTCTTCATCACCCTCTTCGACTATCAAAAAATACTACGGTCTGGAGAAATCGTCACTAAATCATAATATACACATATCACTAAAAATAACTTCCATATCTTATTTAAGACCACCATAACCGGTTCTTCTAGTTTTAGCACAATGCATTGCATGAGTAGAGGGCCATCTCCTAAGTACTAGTCCTCGCTAAAAAAAATAAGCTTTCAAGTATTATCACGTGTGGAAATGACCATATTTACAATCAAATTATGTATATATGATTTTTATACTAAAATATTAAGCGCTACACTAATTAAATTAATTTTAATATTCCTTACGCAAGTAAACTATAAAGCGATTTGAAAGTTAATTCCTTTTAGTATTATGAATTGAAAAATTGCGTGGCTTTCGTAAAAATAAATTTGAAACGATTATGAATTTTATGATACCAATAATCAATCCATTGAAATTGCAGACATTTAATCTAATTAGTAGACGTACATCTATCCATCTTTACAATAGACCATCATTCATTTATGTACATATAGCGTCACTTACAAATTGTATATTGTCTACCAAACAAAAATGAATAGAAATAAATACCGTCAATACGTAATTGCATTTTAAGGATGTTATGTTGTATTGTGCATAAAGCGGAGATGGAAAATGGAATGTTTAAATAGCAAAATCCAACTTGTTTTAAAATTTTTACAAAAGCACGTTAGATGCAGTAGATCAGTAGAATTAACCGCAGTTTCCAAAAGTCAGGCAGACGACTTGTCTAGAAAACTTGTATGAAAATCACTAAGAAAAATGAGTGATTTTCATATAAATTTTATACTCAAGTCGACCGTCTAGGTTGTTAGAAACAGGCGGTAAATAATAGAATATTTATATGAAAATCACTCAAAAAAAATTAGTGATTTTCATATAAAACTTCTACTCAAGTCCGTCGTCTGGGTTGTGGAAACACGGTGCTAAAAAACTATCTTGCAGCGAAGGCTGGATACATGCATGCTCTTCTCGTTCTTTTATTTAAAATCTTTCACATTTTGTAAGCCAACTGTAGTTTAATGTCAAAATATAAAATTTATTTCAATTAAAAAATCAGTAGTTTCTTAAGGAAAAGTTTGTTTTTAAACAAAAAAAAACTTTTTCAGTTCGACTTGAAATTTTCATGTAATGCTAGAAACACAACTGGGACGAACGACCAATTTCGTCCACGTTGACGAATTCGTTGATAAATGCGTAAATTCGTCGTGTGAAGCACAACAACGACGAATTTATTCAACGAATTCCTCTCTAACAATTGATAAAGTTGGTTATTGTGTGTGTAAAGAGAGAGATAGAGAGAAAATTGGTATTTCGTCGTTCGTCGGCGTACAAAATAGAAATAAATCTATCTCAGTCTTCGTAACTCTCGACGAATTTCGTTCGACGGCGGTTTTGTGTTCATTTTCATATTCACAAATGTTTTTTATTTTTCATGACGAAAGTTCGCACCGACAAATTCGTCCTTCGTCCCAGTTGTGTTCCTAGCATAAAGCACATATTTTTTTGAGTGATTCTTATACAAATTTTGTACTCAAGTCGACCGTTTATATTGTGGAAACAGTTTGTTAGGGTAACATGCTGTCTTCGAAGGCCGCTACACCTTCATCATCAGCGTTCTTGTAATTGTAAATTGTAATACGATGAATCGAAACAACTTACATATTCTTTTTGCACTAAAAAATATTTATGTAGTATGTAAGGCTGATTTTTTTTTCAACTGACACCGCACACAGTGGATCAAACTCAAGAACGCGTCCATCAAAAACAACATGTTATTCCGTTCTGCTATATTTTAGAGGAGAAGGAAAGAACTGAATAAAAACTAAAGCAATTGCATGCAAAATAATTTTTTAATCGGCCATAAATCTTATATTTTTAACTGCAACGTACTTAATTGTTTAAGGAAGATGTAATTATACTTTTAGATTTAAAAAATAATAATTGAGATACGCATTTTTTATATTAAGTTATCGATTTGAATATGTATCGCTCTGCGCGAAATCTGCAAAATTTTTTAATGATTTTTAACAAAGTCAGTTTAAACCTTTAATTCATATTTGATTAATAAATATTTATATAATAAATATTTGTTTTATTATATAAAAATTTAAAAATAATATAATCCAAATTCGTTTTGTATGCATTAAATGTGTAAGCTGACTTTTTTTAAATCATTCAATAATTTTGCAGGTTAAAATTTTAAACATAAAATCAATGAGAAAAGAAAGAAATAAACTAATTAATTAATGATGTTTGACATGAAATGTGTTTAAAACAAAACACCTTAAATTTTATATAAAATTCAATTAATATTATGCTTATTAATAAAAACTTATAAATTTTTCTTTAAATTTAAATTTAAGAAAAAATTAATTTTATAGTCTAAAATATTCGATGTGTGATTTTTCAATCGAAGAAACTGCATTTGCCGTCAATGGAAGAAAATTATTATTCCCCACTATCAATCACATCACCCATAAAATATTGAAATTAAAAGGCGCTAAATTTGTTTGTCATTAAAAATATTTTTAAATAAGTTTTTCTAATGCGATTTTTTTAGCAATACTCGTATTTTTTTCTTTCGTTTTTTTTTATGAAATATTAGTTGTTGCACGTAAAATACAAGTTAAATGAACAAATGTAACTAACAAACGGTTTGAATGCAAAATTTATACTGAGCAGAATAACTAATTGTATTAAAAAGGGTGTTTGGTAGAAACAACACAACATTAAAAAAGAATATAAATACGACACTCTGTGCCATGCCGCACAGTGCTGCGAATAATAATTGATGTAATGATGAGTCCATACAAAAATATTTGCCATGGCTTTCAAACAATACTTAATTGGTATCATAATGCTTCACTAGTTTTGGCTATAAAATTTGGTAATGCCGCAAACAAATTATTCTTAATTAGTTTTGTATTGACACAGAATAGGATAAACACAATTATAGCGGCACAATGTAGACAGCGCATAAATTTCTAAAATATTTGAGTGCAAAATAAAATCATATTAATGCAGCGACAATTTAACATTTTATATGTTATTTAAGGCAATAAAAATAATTTTTATAAAACGTTTATTTTTATTACAAATACATGTCGTTATAGCGCCTTAGCATATAAAGGCCCTAACTCATTATTTTTTTAATTCGAGTTTTTTATATATTCCGAGAGAAGAACATTTAAAGTATCGAAATATGCAAAAAAATCGATTTCAAAAAAATTATGAGTTAGGGCCTTTCTATGCTAAGGTAACAATAAACTTGTTATAAAACAAGTTTTGATAAAACACCATATAATTTTTATAAAAAGTTTCTTCTTATTAAATAAACGTATCGTTACCGTAATATAAAAAGGCCCTAAGTCATTATTTTTGGAAATCGAGATTTTTGCATATTTCGATACTTTAAATGTTCTTCTCTCGGAATATATAAAAAACTCGAATTAAAAAAATAATGAGTTAGGGCCTTTCTATGCTAAGGCCCTATAACGACATGTATTTGTAATAAAAATAAACGTTTTATAAAAATTTAACATTTAAGAAATTTATTATTCGACATATTGTACTTTTATTTAAAAGTGTACTTTTTTCACCAAAACGTAAATATTTTTTAAAAGGTACCTTATTAAAAAAGTATCTTTTATTAAAAAAAGTACCTTATGCTAAAAAGGTACTTTTATTTAAAAATTTACTTTTTAACGAAAATCCTTTTATTGAAAAACTACTTTTTATCAAATACTTTTCATTGAAATATACTTTCTATTAAAAATTTACTTTTTTGTTAAGATAAATTTTGCTATAAATAACTTTTTTTTAAATTTGCTTTCTGTTTCTTAAAAAGTACTTTTATTAAAAACCATAATTTGACTAAAAAGTACTTTATGCTAAAAATGTACTTTTATTTAAAAATATATGTACTTTTTCACAAAAACTTTTTTATTAAAAAACGTACTTTCTGCTAAAAAAAACGTACTTTTATTTAAAAATATACTTTTTTACAAAAACTTTTTCTATAAAAAACGTACTTCTTATTAAATACATACTTTTCATTGGAAATCTACTTTTTATTAAAAATTTACTTCTTTTATTAAGAAGATGATTTTTGCTATAAAATATACTGTTTTAAATTTGATTTGTATTAAAAAAATAATTTTTTAAAGATATTTTTAATTAAATGATATCTCTTGACTAAAAAAGTACTTTTTATTAAAAAAAGTACCTTATTAAAAATGTACTTTTTTATTAAAAATATGCTATATATATTTTTTGACTAAAAAGTACTTTTTATTAAAAAAAAAGTACTTAATGCTGAAAAGGCATTTTTTTTAATTTAGTCTTTTTTAGAAAAAATCCTTTTCATTAAACAACGTACTTTATTTATTAAATAGTATTTTTCATTGAAAAAGTACTTATTAAAAATTTACTTTGTTAAAACTTCATTTATTTATTAAGATAATTTAATTTTTTAAATTTGCTTTGTATTAAAAATAATTTTTTTTAAATATATTTTTCATTGAAAAATATATTTTGATTAAAAAGTACATTTTTTTAAAAAACTTACTTGCATAAATAATTTTCATTCAAAATGTACTTTTTGATAAAATCCTACTTTTTATTAAAAATATAATTTTTATTCAAAATATAAATTTTTTTAAAGTGTGCTTTGTGCTAAAAAAAGTATTTATTTTTCAAGTACTTTTTAATAAAAAGTAAATTTTAATAAAAAAGTACTTTATTATTTTTCTTAGCAAAAAGTACTGCTTTTTAAAACAGCACCATTTTTAAAAATATCTTAACAAAAAGTACGTTTTAACAGTACTTTTTTTTATTAAAAGGTACTTTTTGTTAAAATGTTATTTTTTTTAAATAAAAAAATGTACTTTTAATATAAAATTTTTAAAGGTACTCTCTATTAAGGAGCTTCTTTAGGTGCGACAAAGAAACAAAATTCTTACGTTAGTTGGTACAACAACGTATTTAACTACGAGTGTCTCGTATGTATGTATGGATTTCTAAAATATGAAAAACTTGCTTCATCAATTCATTTTAAATTAGAAAAGCGAAAGTGATAAAGTAAACATTAATAAAAAGGCAATTTGGGTGTATTTGTAGGTATTTGTAATTGCTCTCTTATGTCGATGTTCTAGAACGCCCTAAGAAGGCATGTGATTTTCTGTTTAATAAAAATCTTGTTTGAATGTTTAGGGATAAGAAAAAATTTGTGGATAGAGCTGGGGGTGTACTCAGAAATTCGAAAAACAAATGGTTTCGAATTGCAATGTTAATAACATACAAAATCGAAAGTATTTTCTTTCGTTTCGAAAGATGAGAGTATACCCTCTGGTTAATAATAAGATACAACTTGACTTACCGGACGTTTAGCTGCCTTTGAATTTGCAATTTTTTCTCAATTTGTTCAATAGGGAATTGAGGGACTTCGTAAGGAGCCGATATTTCATTAGGTAGAACATCATCTGAAGAATTTTCATCTACTATGCCGGGTGTTTTGGGATGTTGACCAGCGACACTAGCTAAGGGTGATTCACTTCCTGTAAAAACATGAAATATTTGAATAAGCAATTTTTTTTATATGATGTTCTTAATATATTATTAAATACCCCTACTGCGGATTCCAAACATTTCGATAAATATGTATCAAGGCCTTGATATGTGTGATATTTTATTTTTCTAGTTATTCCTGACAATTGTGAAAATACAAAATTGTTTTCAAGGCAACTTTCAATATGAGCTGTACTCGGTTCAATTCACTTTGAACAATACTTTTGATGTCAAAAAAAATGTACTGAGAAAAAATTTCTGTATATTCAAATTACAAGCAGCGAAATTAGTCAACTGAGCAGTTGAGACCAGCTAATATGGGTTCGCCTTGGTTTTGGTTGTTTAGCGAGATCAGATAATTTCCGATACAAATTAGAGGTGAGAGTAATTTAACTTGTTTCGCAAGAATATTCAAAATAAATCTTGCATCTTTCGCTCTCAAAACTCAAATGATAAATGTGGTTGTTTTGTTAAAGATTGGGGGAAAATTTAAAAAAAATTGGCTTTCAAGGACTATGTATCACTCAATCAGAAGCCAACTGCACTTACTAAAAAATGTTCATCTAAATCAATTCGCCGATTTCGGAGGTCAGCGTAAACGAACAAAGATTGATCGATTGCTAAAAATATTTTCTATAGAAAGTTTATTGACTATAAATGACTATTTATGCATTAAATTAATTAATTAATTAATCTTAAAAAGTTTTCTTACACCCCTTTTCCACATTTACTTTGCAGAACTTTGCAAAGTCTTAATTCAGCTGGGAGAAAGACAGAAAGAGGCTGTACTACTACCTCTGTCTTTCACACAGCTGAATTAAGACTTTGCAAAGTAAACTTTGCGTGTGGAAAAGGGGTATTAGGAGACTTAAGGCTAGCTAAGATTTTAATGGGAAATTCATAGATATTTGAGTCTATTTTATAACGTGGAATATTTTTTTTTGTTTGAAATATTTCTTATTTGCTCACCATTAGTCAAATCCAAATGTAAGGGAGGTGTTTTGGGAGAACGTGGATTAAAGGCGTCTACTATTTGAATATCCATTGATTCAATGGAATCTTTAGCAATTAAAAATCCACGAGCACTCATGATGATTTAATTTGATATTATCAAATCTTTCAGTTAGTGGTGTTTATTTTTATAACTTTTTTTTTTTGATACGATATATTTTATTTATTTATATTTTTTGCTTCTTTAAATCTTTTATAAAATATCAAGCAAAATTATTACATTCTTGCCAAAATTATGCACAATTTATATATGTATGCATGTATGTATGTATGTAGGTGTATGTATATCGTGCCATAACCCCCAAAAAAGCTTAAGCGACATAATTTTCGAACTTAATTTTTTTTTACTAAAAATCGATTACTTGCGATCGCAAATAGTCGATTTTCGTCAAAAAAAACCAAGTTCAAAAAATGTGTCGCTTAAGCTATTTTAGCGGTTATGGCTCGATATGAAAGTAAAATCCATTGCATAGTAGGGCAACCCTCAAATGAGTAAATTTTTGATTCCAAAATTTTGAGATTTTTCTGTATCCCAGAATTATTTAAGACCCTGAAGTTTTTGTGATTCCGGAATTTGTCAGGGTTTTGGGTTTGTTTTTTGTGAAACAAAAACAATTCAAAATAATTAGGTTATGAAATCCGAGATTTCTTCGATACAAAATAACAAAATTTATATTTATAAGATAAATAGAAAACACAAACAGCAATATTGACTTAAAGGCTCACTCAGACGTGCCCCACGTGAGCAATTAGAAATGAAGCTCGCGAGCCAACAATGGCAGCAGAGAGTTATAATAGAATCGTATGACAAATAATTTTGTTGAACATTTTAACCTGTTGTATCCCCGTATAAGGGGACTTTTTACCCCCATTTTACCAAAGGAACAAAAATACCCATGCGAAGAGGAGTCGGAGGGATAAAACGTTTCACAAAAATTATAAGCGTTTAAAATTTAAGCTCATATATGTTTCATATGTTTGAGTGTAAAAAAATTGTTTTTAAAACACTCCAAAATTTGTTTGCAGTTTCGCTACAAATATGAAGAAAAATTATAAAGATGCATTAACCACTGTTTTCTTTTGCAAGTCAACATAAACGGTCCGGACATTTTATATGCTTAGTTTTTATTTAAAATATGATTTTTTTTATTAACAGCTGACTTTGACGTTCAATTCCCATTTCCAGTGTTACCAAATCGTGTAATTTCTAGAACACCAAATAAATAACAATTTACTCGTTTTTAAAAACGATTCGGCTTACAGAACATATCTGGATAGATTTAAAATTTTTAACACATAAATTAAAAAATTATAGTCCCTAGTGGCCACCCTAATATATGCACGTGCATATGCACACATATGCGCACATAAATATGCATAGATATATTTACATACATACATCTACTTAGTAGATTATACTCTGTATGTATGCATACTCGTACGTTCAGTGAGAATGCAAGTGTCATCAATTTTAGTCAACTTGAGTTGCATTTGCAACAGATGGGATTTTAAATAAAATTACGATGACTGGGCAAAGCAAAAGCCATTTCGTATGCAATATTTACAAATATTTTATTTTATTTATTTGGAATTTATGGGATAATTTTACTATAACAAGAACAACTGACGGATGAATTATGTATGTACGTGTGTGTGTGTTTGTATTTGCTTAATACAAAGTGTATAAGTATCTATTATTAGTCCTTTTAGACACGCAAACTTTATTTTGAAAAGTCTTAATTCTTCTGGGAAAAGGGCAGAAAAAGAAACACCCCTTCTTGAGCAAAAAAAAAATTTTAAAAGTTTTAATTCAGCAGGAAGAAAGACAGAAAGAGAAAGTATTTCTCGCTCTGTGTTTCACTCAGCTGAATTGATACTTTGCAAGGTAAACGTTGCGTGTCTAAAAGGGGTCTAAGGATTTGTCTGTCTTTCTCCTAAATGAGTTAACACTTTGCAAAGTAAACTTTTCGTGTCCAAAAGAGGTTTATCTTATATTTAATAAACTTTACAATGCAAATACTAACACTAATTTTCGAATTAATATTTATTTATTAACCGACTTCAAAAAAAGGAACCGCCAACCGCCAAAAAAGCTTAACCGACACATTTTTTGCACCTCGTTTTTTTTTTTGACGAAAATCGATTATTTACGACCGCAAATAATCGATTTTGGTCAAAAAATTCATTTCGAAAATTATGTCGCTTAAGCTTTTTTGGCGGTAATGGCACAATATGTTCGTCATGTATGTATTTTTTGTATATGTTCACCGATTTCTCCGCCATTTCTGAAGCGATTTTAAGAATTCTTCTTTTATATGAAATGGCATACTCCACAGGTGGTCCCATATTCACCATTATGCGATAGAAGCAGGAGAATGGATGCAAAGTCTTAATTCAGCTGTGTAAAAGACAGAGGTAGTAGTACAGTCTCTTTCTGTCTTTCTCCCAGGTGAATTAAGACTTTGCAAAGTAAACTTTGTGTGTGGAAAAGGGGTGTAGTAAGTACATACGAAACTGTGTGTGTGTGTGCATATTAAACATCCCGCTTTTTAAAAGATATTTATTTTTAAATCTCGCTTTTTGCCGGTATTTTCTTCAAAATCGCGCTTTTTGATCGATCATGTCCCGCTTTTTGAAAAAACCATCTGGTCACGTTAGGAACAACACATCGTGCAAATGGTCACCACGGCTTTGCATGCAGATGTTTGTCGAAATTTTCCATGACTATTTTGCATGCATGTGGCTGGGGGCAAATTACGGCTCTCGTTATCGAACGAAATATTTCAATAAAGTTTGTATGGAAATATTTTTAAATTTCGAATCGTATCGGATGACGTAATTTGTACCCTGAATTTCGTTGATGCAACGTTGAATCTCCTCCCACATAGACCTTTCACCGAAACGAGAGAATACACGACTTGGAAATGTCTCATGCAGTAATTGAATTGTTTAAATTTTTTTAAATTGTTTTTATGTTTAATTTAAGTTGTTTAAATTAATTAACGTTTAAAGAAAATTAAAATCAAAATTAATGCTGGACGGGTCATGCAGCATTTGTATGTTCACGAAACTGACATTGAAATATTTTGATCGTGTCTAGGCCGCTTTCAATAAAATTTTTTAAATCGCTAAATAAAACTTCCCATATACCATTTATTAAGACTTTGTTTGCATGTCTTTTTAGGGTCGAAATAGAAAGTGAAAGCCGGAATGTTTTTCTTCGCATGAATCAGCCTGAACGCTTCTTTTACCTTATTAAGTCCATATTTACACTATGCAAGTCTTATTGCTAAGCTGATTAGTTTGATGGAGAGAGAGACGAGGAGAACAGTAAAGTTTCTTTTCCCCTCGTCTCTCTTTCCTAGCAAACTAATCAGCTTAGCGATAAGACTTGCATAGTGTAAACTAGGACTAAGAGAAAAACAAAGTGTTTAAGAACAAGTACTTTCAGTTTTCTTTTTCATTAAGGACAATAATAAATTGAATAGTTTTTTAATAACTTTCTGTGCAAAATATTTTGTTTACAGCACGTCACTGATAAATTTCTAAAATGTAAGCAAACTCATTAATACTTGTGGTGTCGTTTTTCTTCGCCCCTCATCTATTTATGAATCATTGAAGGTCGCATATACATACATATATTCCGTACAACGCATTTCATGAATAATATATTAAAATTTTTTTTTGTTATTTTTATTTTGTTTTTATTTATGATTTTCACAAGATTTGTATTTTGGCAAAGAAATCGAAAATATGTATATGTAATTCAAAAATCAAAGTGTTCATGCAGCAGCAACATACACATGTACGAGTACATATGTACAGCCATACATTTGTAAGTACACAATTTGCAAGTTTAAATAGGCTTTTAAGAAATTTAAATACAAATTATTGCATTTCGCATTAAATAAGAGATACACCGACAGATAGACAGACTAACGGACGGACAGGCGGACAGACAGCTACAATTGCAGAAAACCGAAACGAACAACAAATCAGCTGTCATTATTATCGTGTACATACATATAAATTTTTTTATTGAAATTTTTTTTTGTTTTTTACTATCAAACTTTGCACTTCTTTATGCACTTAATCAAGATTGCATAATAAATGAAAATATTTTCATAAATTCACTTCTTTATTTTTCATACTTAATTATTTATAAGTATCTTTTCTTCTGAATACTGAGAATTATATTTTTGTTTTCAAAATTTTATCTTTATTGTAGCACTTTTGATAAATTAGTAAGAAATTTTTTTGTTAAATGCAAATTTGCATTAATGCAATTTATTTATTTGTTCTTGCTAAATTAAGCCACAACAAGAATATTACTCAAAATTAATTTGTACAATTTATAATTTTCTAAACAAAAAATGTTAAACAATTTTTATCGTTGTCAATCTTATATATCTGCTTCGCGAAGTAGAACTGAATTGTAGAGCAAAAACAAAATAACACCGCTGAGAATAAACAAACTTGTTTGTAGCTTAACTGTACTAACAGCAAAAACAAATAAAACAGGTTGAGAAGGGCTATATCGAATTTTATCGACCCTTCACCAACGTATGTGCACATACTTCATATGGGCATTTCAATGATTATGTCGAACGTGACCGTCGTGAAAAAAGTCACAATTAAACGGATTTTTATTTTGACAATCAGCGTAACTTATAGCTCTAATTTAGCCCTATAATTTGTGCTAAGTCTGATTTTGAGTAATTGTTTATTTATTTATGTGTCTAATCTTAAGGAATATGATTCTAAGACTAGATTTAATTAGAGAGCGCTGGCACCATTAGGTATCAGCTCTACCCAAAAATTTTTAAATTTTTTTAAACAAAATTTTAATCACATGTCGCACGTGACATTTTTCCATCATACTTTCTAATGCTCTTTTTTACGAAATTAAACTAAATTTCTTCGTGTCTCTGGGCAACGCATTCTTCACTTATTTTACAGCTTTTGCAAACGTTTGCTTGTATTTGTATGGCTGGCTTGTTCGGCATTTCGCATTTCTGTGAGCTTCTGCCGACTTTGTTTCTTACTTATTCCTCCTTTTCTCTGCAATCATTTCATTTCCTTCAGCCTTGTTTTTTAATTTATGGTTTGTAATAGTATTTCATATTGTTTAAATTTTTATCTCCAGCTTTTGCAACAATCTTTGTTTTTTCGCTGTTTGTTTAAAGAAGTAACAACCACGTAGGCAATGAATGCCTACTACTCACCCCTATTCTGCGTTTCGATTTGAATCGAAATTTTCCCCCTTTGGCAACTTTGGTATTCTGTGTTCCGTTCTTCGATTTCTCTTTCGATTCTAAGTATTCTGCATTTCGATCGTAACTACGTTTTTGTAAGTTGTTATTTTAGTGACGGAGCGTTTTCAATTTTTATTTGTTTAGCTTCCAAAAGTGAATAATTCAAAAAATAATGTTAGTATTAAATGCAAAAGAAGGTTTAAATTAATGAACTACACAATTTGTTTTGGTTTATTTTTTGTTACTGAAATTCGATTTTTATTTAATTTATTACAGATAGAACTGTATAAAAAGTAGGCATATTTAATGGCAACGAAAAACGATATTTTCTGCGGATTTAATTAAATTAAAGCAAATAATTTTTATTTTTTTTTAATATATTTTTATTTTTGTGTTACAATTATGGATTCTTCACACTGGATAAATTTGGCCACAAATACCTCTTGCTTATCTCGTTGTTTTTAATCTCTCTGTACTTAAAATTGCAGGAAGTTATTTAATAAAAATGTTCACAACATTTAATTATTATATATGTATGTATTATTATCATAGCAAAGCAGCTGGGTTAAACATATTCTACTCTTCTTCTTTTTCTTTCGATTAAGTTTTTTGGCAGAATACCATTTTTCGATCCGTGCGTACCTGAATGCGGGAACGTAATCGAAATGCAGAATATGGTGAATATCAAGAAATAACCGCCAAAAAAAGTCAAGCGACATATTTTTTAACTTCGTTTTTAAACGAAAATCGATTGCATATGTATGTATATGCGATTGTAAATAATAGAATTTCGTCAAAAAATTAAGTTGCACAATATTAGAAAAAAATATAGAAGCTCGCGGCAAAAGTAATGTCATAATTTGAATTGGCTGCAATATTTGCAGATGTCATTCATTTGTACTTTGCAATTTACAATGTAAGTAAGATATATTATAAGTTTGTAGCATTCATATTTAATTTAAAAATATTTCTCCACGAAAGTGTTACCAAAGCATGTAATAAATGAATAACACAACTTGGTATTCATGTAGTAAAATTAACAAGAGAAATAATCACAAATTCAGACATCAAAAGCAAATTATATGTGCAAAGAAAAATATTGTGCTCTTTCTTTTGTAAATTTTTATTACAATATAAAAAAACAACAACTAAAATAAAATTTTGTTGTTGTTCTTTCTAATCAGTAAAAAATGTCGTTTATATACACATATAAAGCCATGGTAAAATTATACAAGGTATATGCACAAGCCCAGCCTGTTTATGTATACAATGCAGAAAGTTGTCAAACTTTGTTTACCAGCTGCAAAAATGTTAGTGTATGTGTGTGAATAAAATGATTACAGTGTTGCCACTGAATTTGCATATGGCTGTGTCTCCAATTAGACATTGAAGAAAATTACACTACACATCCTTTGTGTAGGTTAAAATTAAAACAAAAATAAATAAAAATAGAACCCAAAGTATAATTACACACAGATTATACATAAATCTCATTACATGGCCCACACATGAGATGAGAGTAGAAATTACACACATATTGGCAACACTGAATGACTATAATCATGCATGAATGCCGCGTCTGCAATTGTACTTTAGTTACCCTGTGATTGCAGTTTTTAAAAACAAAAGACATCTGTTTCTGACAATTATCCGTTTGTTTTTAGCAACAAAATGCGTGTGTTTTTTGGTGCTGTAATTTTGTTGTAGTCGTGCAAGTACCTTGTATAATTTTACCATGTGTAAAGCATTCAATGACGCCATATACATACTATTAAATACGCACCTAAATGCATACATACATACATAGGTACATAAGTATTTAAGATTGTAATAAAATTTAAAAAAACCAAACTTTTGCAACCAAAAGCATGTCTTGACCAATTGGTATATTTTAATTTGAGTGCACACTTTCGCATAAATATCCCTGCAGAAAATGCGAATTGTGAAAAAGTTTTTATTTACTAGTGACATTGTCAGTAGCACTACTAACCAGGTGTACCCCTGCCAATGTAATCGCCTATTGACATTTAACATTAGCTTGTCATTGAAAATCCACCACTAGACTGCATCACTACTGGCTAAGTAGTTTTTTTGGGGCCACATGGAGACATTGTTTGCCATTTCTATTAAATACATACATATGTATGTATGTATGTATGTATATTAAAATTAAAAATTGTATGTTTCGCTGAATTAGTAAAGTCAAACACTTACGTATGGATCTTAAAATGTGACAAATCTTTACCTGATGGCACAAAATCTTCCACAGGGTCAAAATTTCCATAATTTGCACCTTTCACTTAAAACTCTTCAATTTTCACATTTTATATTTTTATACAATATTGATTGTTATTTTATTTGATTTTAATTTTTTTTTCGTGTATTATGTTTTTAATTATAATTCTATTTCTTAAGATAATTTTTATAAACACTTAAATTTTGCTTGACGTCACGTTTATTTTCAACAAACCAATAAAACATTAAGAAGAAGCATGGTTGTGTGTATGTTTAAAATGTAAAAGGTTTTCTACGCATTAAAACCATTATTAATAGAAGCTGTCACCAAAATAGTCGACAAAAGTGGTGACTTGGGGACACTTAACCCCATCTTTTCTGCAGGGATGTAAATGCATACATATAAGTATGTATGTATTTGCATATGTATTGTAGGTATACAAGTATGTACATATGTACATACATATGTACATATTTGAATATTTCTTATTTTTTTTTCAAATTGAACTGTGAGTTCTATCTTCTGTTAAAGTTATTTGCTTGCATTTACACACATATGTACATCATTCGAGTGTGTCAATAGATTTTACTACATACACCCAACAAACAATTTACATCTGCAATGTGAGTCTGCAAGTGATTTGAATGTTATTGTTATTCATTCGGTTAACCGTTAATCGGTTAAGCGGTTAATTACTACCCGATTAACTGATCGGTTAATTTAAAATTGGTTTTTTCGATTAACGGCTAAGCAGTTTAATTTTAGTCGATTAACCGAAATAAAGTTTTAAATAGTTTGTAGTAGTATAACATATTTTTTGTGTTTCGTCTCAAATACAAATTTTTCATACAAACAAAGGAGTATGTTCAGTGATTCTACCATAACTAAAACTTCAAAATCTTTGGACGTGGCTATAAAAGAGTTTAGTAAAAACTCTGCTACTCTAGTCAAACTAGAGGGAATTATTAAGTTTTAAGGAGTAGTTTTAATGAGAGAAGAATTAATTATTTTATACCTACACTCTGAAATATTTTCTTCAAGCAACACTGTTTTAAATACAAAAACGAATACTAAGAAATTCAGAAATAAACTTTTTTGCAGAATGTGTTCGTCGTTGAAATCTGCCAGTGTGGGTCAGATTATGACCCGCCAACAAAAGAAATACAAGAAATGTTTTAACAAAATTAATTAAATTAAAAACAAAAATTATTTGAAAACAAAAAATAAAACAGGACTACGAGTATAAGGGCATAATGAAAGATTTTATATGTTTAGAGAAATCCAGAAAAAAACTGAGAAACTAGATGATCTGTATTACGGATTGCTTTCGATTTCCTCAACATCTACGATAAGTCAAAGGATTTTTCCAAGTCAAGTTTTATCAAAACTAATTCGCTCAAATCCTAAACACTTACACCAAATTATTTTTCTCAAAGATTGTGTTAGATCTTTTTAAGCTATTGAGGTATTAATACGCTCGTATGTACATATTTATGATTTTTTTGCTTGATTTAGTTTAAGAATTCTTAGACTCACATTAATGAATAATTTATGCACTCTTATTTGTCCAAATTACTTGATTTATGAAAGAACTAATCGATTATTAACCGATTAAGCCAAAACCTCGATTAATTAATTGAGCGATTAACCGATTAAAGCAAAACCCCGATTAAATGAATACCCCAAGTGTTGTGCACAGCATTCTCAATTACATATTTTTATTATACATACTTTCATATATTGTAGACAAACTTCTGAATAATATAATTACATTAATGGGACGTATAATACATATGGCTCATTTAGTACAACAACGACACTTCACTTGCACTTGTATGTGCCAACGGGGATACATTAGAAATGCAAAATATTAAGTTGGGAGTTAAGTTACAAATTGGAAAATTTTTTTATTTGAGACTGAAATAAATATTAATTTGCTTTAAATTTTTAATACTAAAAAATTGTTTAAGGGAACTATCACATATTACGTAACGCTATTTTCGGTATTTTTTAGTAACGCTTTTTACAAAATTTTCAGTATAAATTTTCTAAACCGTAACAAATCTTAAATAGACTCTCCCATCCTGGAGCGTTACGTAATATGTGACCGGCAACCTAGTCTAGTTTTCAAAAGGATTGAGAATGAGAATAGCGTTTGATATTTGATAAGTGATAAAATACACTTCGAATGTATTGACCTTGTGTTTGTTTGTTGGGTATCTTTTCAAATGCTGTTGGTATTTTCCCTTAAAAATATATAAACAACATTAATTTTATTCAAAATTTCCCGCGACGAAAGGGAGCACAAATTTTATGTGGAAAAAATTTAAATTACAAAAACAACACACATGCTAAATTCGTCAACGCTAAAACGAAACGCGAAACGTGTTAAAAAATTTCTGACTGAAAGGAAGCAATTTTTAACTAACTGAAAAATCATGCAAATATGTATGTACGTAATTTTCCACTACTGAATGAATTGCTAGTACCTACATATGTACATACTTACATACATGTATACATATGCTCATATGAAACATACAGGTAACCCTCGATTTACGTGAAACTTCATTTACCATTAACCATTTTTCTTATTACGTGAATTTAATATAACACGCTTAAAAAATTATGGCAACCCTCATTTTACGAGTTGTGCAGCACTGCGATTTATGATAAACCATCAGCATAATTAATACAACTTACATAAAATATATATTTTTTAGATTTGTTATAAAAATGGAACCAGCTTAAAAAGTAATTAGCAAACGTAATGTAATATCATTACACGTCAAATAAAGATTTGGATCGCCTGAAAAATTGAGAGATTGCTTCAACTTGAGCAAAATCTCTTGATTTAAATGAGTCAACTATAAGAACCGTCCAAAAAAAAAATTAAAACAAAATTCATATGAATTTGCCTTGTAATGATTTAAGTAATTATTTGTCCTGTTTTAATTCCAATATTTTATAAAAATATAACAAAAAGCTTTAATACATTTCTTAACAAATGAAGCAACAACATACACACAGTAGGTTGTTGGGCAAATGTTTAAAGCGTCCCACTCACTTCCAATATAATTGTGCAATTTTTCGTGTTGTACAATAATATCGCCAATGTGTATGTCATATTCGAAGGTGGCCCAATATATTGGCAAATATCAAAAGACTTTTTATTTTTATGGTACAATCAATTTTGTTTACTTTTTCACTGTCAGGAAAATTGGGCAATATTTTCTTTGAAAATATTGTGCCATTTATTGCATAGTCTAGGTAAAAATGCCAATAATACCCCTTATAGTGGTTGGCGTTTTACGACTTCAAATTCGACTATTTGTAGTTGATTAAAGAAAACAAACTACATTTTTCTTTAATCTTGTACAACACGCCTGACTTTCGCCGCAAAATCGCCAATCACAATAAGGGGAAATATGTACAACAACATATGCAATAATATTGTATAATGCAAGGGCCACTTAAGTACACAAAACCTCTCATCTTTGAAAAGTAAAAAAAAAATAAGAAAAAAAAGAGAAGAGATGTGTGTTGACACCTGGTTAAAGCTATGCTCCCTAGTTACATAAAACAAATTTCATGTGTTAAATAAAAATGCAATAAAATTATTTGTATTTTTAAAACTACTTATTCAATGTTCATAAAATTTAAGTTTTTTAAGTTATTATTAGTAAGTCATCTGGCATCTCCTTCTTTACGAACCGAGAAAAACTAAGAAAACGAAAACTGAAAAATGTAAAGAAAGAAATCAAAACAAATATAAATTTATAACTGTAATAGCAAAGCGTATGTAACCAGGTGGCAGCACTACTTCAGCTGATAATTTTTTGCTCTATGTGCTTTGTATCCGACGAATGTCAAAAACTTCTTTTTGTTTATGTTGTGCTTTTGACGTTCTTCGGTTCTTTACATAGCTATGGTTGCCTTATTTTTGTACAATAATTCCTTATGCAGCGACCATGTGCAATAGTGTCGATTATTTTTGTTACAAAAATCTCGTCCTATAGCTCCTTTGTTTGGCATAAAGAGCATAGCTCTAAAAGTTAATAGTTTCATGTGTTCTTAATTTAACGCGATTCTTTTGCTGAGTACAGATCTGGCATTTCTTGTGTTGTCATTTTGTGGTGTCATTTTCCTAATGTGTGCAACGCCGTTCACATTATGTTTTTTTATATGGAAAGCAATTTAACACAACGAAAAATATTAGAAATGACAAACGTTGCCACTAGTACACATTATTTCGATGTCACAAAATGCCATAATGAGCATATATCTCAATCTAAATTAATGGTCCCAAAAAAATATTTTGTACCAATACTGAACATTTCACGCGAATTTTATTTACACGTACATTGCTCGGTACCTCTAGATCGCGTAAATCAAGGGTTACCTGTATATGTAGATGTCAAACCGGTTTGCGAACTATTCGAAAAAATGTGCCACATACGAGTATTTTAGAAATTTTCTGGCTTTTTAAACCGGTTTTTGGCTTTCAATCATTTGATAAACCTAATTTTTCGCCACGAATTATTTGGCAAATTTAATAATTTTTGTTTTCGGCATTTTTTAAAATTGTGTTAATAATCAGCAAATAACTAGCACTATTTCTTATGTGTTAAATAATATTTCTGCATTAAAATAAAAGTTGTAGAAATTGCTACTTCCAAAAGTGCAAGCATTTGAATAGACATCAACAAAATTTGGTAAATTTATACTATAGATGCACAAGCCTTCTCATTTCACTCTTCACTACTGTATAGTATTTCCAAGCACTACATATATTCCAGTGCAGCTTTCACACTAAAAAAAAAAAGTTTACACTACAACAAAAACTAGATGTATGAGTTGAAAGACCTTTGCTGCAATTTTAGTGCTTTGTATGTTACATATGCACAGTAGTATTCGTAAAATCTATACAATTACACATATGCACATATGTATGTATACATGTATAGCATATGCACATGTACAAATATTCATGTACATTAGAGTGGCCGTTATTTTCTTTTTTTTATTTCTTATGTACTCTCCCCCAAATCGTTTGTTTGTGCGATAAGTTGTGTTTTAGGGGGTGCGTCCGCCCCTAAAAGTTGCCTTCATGCCCATGTATTTTGTTTGCATATGACTATCTTTTTAAAAGCAAACATTCTACAAGAATGTGATATATGGCAATATTTTAGCTCTTCTAGTCAACAACATTAGCCTCAAAGAAACTTTTATGCTAAAATGAATATTTTAGAAAATAATGAAGAAAATAACCAACAAAATACCAAAACTTTTATACCTATAACAAAATTATATTTATATGGAAATTATTTATACTTAGCATATATACAATAAGAGCTTATATCTACTAAATTATTTCATACATACACTACGTATAGTTAAAAAACTAAACAAAAAAATCAAATAAAAAATTTCATTGAATAAATGGGCTTGAGGGCAAACTTCGAGGGGCGGACGCACCCCCTAAAACATAACTATCGCCATCGCTATGAAATTTTTTTGTATGTATTTTTTTACATAAAACTAAAACGATTTGTGGGAGAGAATATAAGAAATCAAAAAAAAAATCTCCATACAACTAACGGTCACTCTAATGTACATACTCGTATATGCAGATCTTTGAACTCACAAAATATAAAACAAAAACAAGTCAATATACATCATATGTATGTACAAATTTATACATATGTATATAAACTTGTTTTTGTTGTTTTTTAACTTCAATTAAAAGAATTTTTTTTGGCAACATTCATTGAGACACGAACGCAAAAGTATATACAATAATCAATAACAAATAAAAATTAGACGCAGTTAGCCAACAAACAGCAGGAGTAGTAACAAAAAGTTAGTATTTGTTTCCAGGCATACAATAAAAAACTGTATTCCGTGTATGTAATTGATTTGTATCCAACAGCTCTTTTTGAACTAGTTTGTTATTCGAATCAAAAGTTGTTTCAAGCCCACTTAATTTACATTCACGTTTTTGCACTGTGATTTATCCGAGAGCTCATTTTTAGTTCAATAGATCTGTTGGATACATCCTAATTACATATGTAAGTATGGCTAACAAGTAGTAAACTACAAGATGTTGGAAAATGTCAAAAATAAATTGTTGTACTCTCCAATATACATATATACGAGTACATATATATATTAAATCCCTTGGCTCCTTATAAGGAGCATAGGGCTACTAATGGTGTAGTGATGCGCCCCCACAGCCTCTCCTGCACAACTGGCAACATTCTCTACACGTGGCGTACCCTGTTATTACCTGACGACGTTCTGACGAGCGACCATGGGCGGTAAACCCTCACAAACGGTGGCGGATAAATCTACACTGTCAACTGCCTTCCTGGAGACGTACTGGCAGCCCCAGATCGAGGATCGGATGCAGAAACCCAATCAGCTACTCGTCTTAAATTAAGCACATATTAACGAAACCTACTCTCCAATAACTACCAGAAAAATAGTATCACAACCCAAGTATTTTTTGTCGTACACTGTAATGGTTCTGCCCCCTTATGCTGTAACTCGCTAAAGCTAAATCCCTATCGGTAAAAATATATCAAGTCGATTTATTTTCGGCTTATACATATGTACATACAAGATGATTGATGAATTTATATTATTTTTGGCGTTTTTCGACTTCAAATTCGACTTTTTGTAGTTGATTAAAGAAAACAAACTACATTTTTTTTAATTTAGTACAAAACGCCAGACTTTCGCCGCACAATCGCCAATCACAATAAGAGGGTATATTCCCCCCTACATATTTACATTCAAGTGATTATAATTAAAATACATACATATAGGTATTTAAAAAATTTAATTTTGGTCTAAACGGACCACAACGGCAACCTTGACAAACACCCTCCTTCCTTCAATGCAGTTTGCAAACATCTAATTCCGATAATCCCTAACTAACATCTGGCAGCATTTTTCTGCATGCACGGATGAAAAAAATAATAATAATAAAAACGCAGCAGCAGCATATCATTTATTAAAATTCATATCTACACACGTACTCGTACGTATGAGTGTTTAGAATATTATTGAAACTTACTTGATTTCGATTTAGCGACAACAGCGGAGACATTTTGAGATTCTGCTTCGTTGTCCATTTCCATATCGTTGTCGAATCCATAGCTTCGGAAGCGTGCATCAGCATAACTTTGCATTTTGAAAGATAAGACACTCACACCCTGCAATACGTGTACACACTTTATTTTCAACAGATCTGTATGTTTTTTTTCTTTATTTTTTTGCACTATTTAATACACTTTTTGTCTAAGGCTCTCACTCACTGAAGTATTCTGTCCAAAAATTATGTTTGCTTTTATTTTATTAATTTGTTTTTATTCTGTTATCTTTGTGATATAAAAAAAAATCCACTTAGATGACGTTCACTCATTCACTCCCACTAGGCATTAACAATTTTTCCGATTAACAGATTTATGCTGCAGTAAGTGTGTGTGTGTTTGTGTGCGTTAGTGTCTTTTTTTTCTTTTTGCTTTAGGGAAAAATAAATGAGACGTATCAAAGGAAAGGCGATGGATTAGCAATAGCGTTAGTTGCGACGTAGTAGTAATTTTCTTTTATTGGTCGGCAATTTAGTCAATTATTGTTTTTCTCCATACATTTACTTAGGTTTGTAAGTATGTACTCGTATAAATATAAATATTTCTACAAGAACTATGTAAGTGAAATAACAACACTAATAACAAGAGAAAAATGCTTTATATTTGTGCGTTGAATTCTTTTTTTTTCGTATTATTGGTGGTGAATAAATGAATGTTATTTTATTTTGTTCTTTTTCACTTCCACTCCTACTTCTCCCGTTTTATACTTCTTACTAAAAAAATTCTTTGTTCCAATTGATTAAAATTTCATAAGTATGCATATAGTACTCGTATACATGTGCACGTACTAAATGTGTGTAAATAAATTTATTTTCAGGAATTTTTATTCAAATACAATTTCAACTCTAATAAAATAATTTTAAAATGTTTAGTAACAACAATAGAATAGGCATGCAGTAGGTATAAAACACTTATTTTTGTCCGCACACAGATTGTGAAATTGTCAAATGCTGAGAAAATACTAAATGATTTTTAGCTAAAGTTTGTACATATGAACATAGATACAAACATACATATATACGAGTACATATGGCTGTATGTGAGAGCAGCAACAGTACTGTTGGTTGGTTAGCTGATTGACTGGTTATTTGGTTGTCTGCATAGTGTGCTGTGTTGGTTGTGTTGTTGCTTTAGCATGCAATTAACAGCAGATGTGGGTTTATTAAAATGTGTATTTCTCTCCCGTTCTCTGTTATCAGCAAAATGAATTTTTAAGTACATAATCCCTCATTTGTTTACAATTAATTGAACTAATCAATATGCTACGTGCATGAAAAATATTGTTGCACATTTCTAGGCATTTTGTTAGCGGAAAACGGAAATAGTATAAGGTTTCTGTTTTTCCTGCAGTGGTCATCCGATTAATGACACTGCCAAGTCAAAAGGGTAAAATATCGTCCACAATCAATGAGTCTGCTCAGCACTATGTGATCAGTGTTACCGTTGAAAAATTCAAAAAGGGGATTTGAAAAAGGGGCACCAAAAGAGAATTTTTAAGAATAACACAGGCAACCTTAAAAACAAGAAAAATTAAAGCAAACCAGTTTGTTTTTAAAAAAAACATCAACAATTAGAAAATTAGTTCAGGATTAAAAGACATTATTTTTGTGAGCAAATAAATCCACAAAAAATACAAAATATATAAAAAATCATATAATCTATTAAATCATAATATGATTGCAATAAATAATAATGGCTTAAGTTGACATAAGTGCTTTATCATTTTATTACATATTCTCTTCTTCAAGATCTATCACTCAGCTAAATTTCAATTATAAAATGTTATTATTAACAAAAATTAAAATATTAAAAACCCCCGATCTATCTAGAAAGGATGTGATATCTTCTAAACTAAAAACCCTCTCGATCAAGTCACCTTTCAAACAGAAAAAACTAAATCAAAATCCGTCCAGCCATTTGGTCTGTACATTGAAACATTTTATGTAAAAACTAAACACAAAAAAAAGACAAAACCCTTAATATCTCAAAACAAGAAATTTCGTCTTAAGCCATTATTATTTATTGCCACAGATATAATCTGTGTTTATTATAAAAAATTACTTGAATTTTCTAAAGATACAGATACATTTTTAATGCTATTTTTTGGCATTATACTATCACTTATTTACACAAAAAAGTCTTACTCAACTTAATTACTTTAGAGAAACTTTATTTAACTTTTGATGTACATATATCTTAATATTGAAATTTCAAGAGATGAATGTAGGTAAAAAACATTTCTGTAAATATTTGTACACTGCATTTTTAAAATTAATTGAAACATGTATTTTCTAGGCATTCTTAATAGTAATTAAATACCTATTTTTTCAAACCGTATATCTATACCTTTGAATAGGAATCCAGGAATCTTTTGGAATCCAGTCTTCCAAATCACTTTGGTATAGACTTAAAGCAGATAGCATAGAAAGAAAAGTTTCAACTTTCAGTCTGTTAGAAAGCATATAAGTTTGGATATAAATCTTCATCAAAGCAATTTGAAAAATTTCTTATTTCATACCAACATTTTGAGACATTTTTCAAATTGCAATGATGCAAAAAAAATCTATGAAGCTTTTTTCATTGCCTTAGCTTTATTTTAACAACTTGGACTCTTTTATAAAAGCCTCAGGTTCACTTAGATATTAGTACCTTCAATTAATTAAATAAATACTGGATTTAAATACTTTAATACAAGGCAAATTCATATAAAGTATACTCAGCTAAATTCGCTTTGAGAAATTTATACTTTAAATGTCAAAAAAAAAATGTACTGAAAAATGTGTGTTGACATCCAACGTATAATCAAATTACAAGAGGCAAAAATAGTCACCTTATTCCTTGCGACTACCTAGTATGAATTCGCCTTGACTTTAATACACTCACCTCCATATTCATAAAAAAATAAAATGTATGTAAAATGGATTTCAACATTTTAAGAAAATTCTGAATGAAAACTTTTAAATAAAATGCATTTCATACTCAGTTCTCAGTCTTTTATGGCTCCTATAAATTATTGACAAATTTTCACCACATCTGTACAAGTAGCTCTTGAAAAAAAAATTGTTTGAAGTATTTAAAAATATTCAAATGGTACATTTTTTAAATATGTTTGTATGTGTACATACATATGTGCTTATGTTAACATATTCATACAGACATGTGTAGGTATCCGCATATAAGCAAGTGTGTATATATTAATTATTCGCAAGATAAACACATTCATATCGATGGTCTCAAATAGAAAAGCCTCAACTCGTATTTTTACGATATTGAGTTTTCAGTGATTCCAATACTTTTTACACAAATACACCTCGACACAAAACTTTTTTGCAATAATGTAAAAAATAACACTTTTACAAGCAGTTGTACAGTTTCTATTATGTTTTTGCCTTCTGCTGTAAACTTACAATTATTTGAGTTAAGGCCTTTCTAATTGAGACCAACGATATGCTAACCACGCATGACAGGAAAAAAGCTTTCCTATAATCTTGCTTACTTAGACATATGTATATTAAAACAGTTTAACTTGTATTAAAGCTGGGAGTTTTAATTAAACATAAAGTAAAAAAAGAATATTTTCATTTAGTAAGAAGTATTCTAAGTACCACATTTGGGTGTACTTTTTAAAAGTAGCACAATAGTATGCAAGCAGTCGAAAAAGTTGCAAATTGCTACTTAAGTGGCACCAACGGTAACGCTGTATGCGATAGTCATTGATTGAGAGCAATAGACAGAGGAGAGGAAGAATTTAGCGCTGCCAGATATTTTGGGAAGTTAAGACATTTTCGCAATGCTCAAAGCGCAACAAAGAAAAACATTGAGAATAGATGAAAGCAATTGGCAATAAGCTTCAATAAAATCTCCAATATTAGTTATAAATTTGTTGTTTATTGTGCAATAATTCATATTGTACAATGAAATTGCCTGTGCGTATGTATATTGGCATATTATAACGTCTTTTGATTTATATTGCGCAACAAGAAACATTTTGTAATATGTTGACAACATTGTACAATAATTATTTCCAGTTACATCAGTAAGGACCAATTTCACAGACTCTATTTAATAACAATCTCTACCCCAGTAGATAAACATGGGTGCTGATGAAGTGCGTGGCTGCACAGAAAAATATCGGTATTTCCCCCAGCTAATTTCCCCCAGCAATTTCTTTCGCTAAACATAATGAATATTTATTAAATTTAGATATTCATACATTTGTAAGTATACGAGTATTAAAGATTCGCATAAAGCAATCTCAGATAGCACGATCTTAAAGTTTAAATTACAAATGCAAAACTCAAAATATGGTTCCTTTTTCGACTCAAATAATTTTCCTTATCAATTGTTGTTTTGTGGCAATGAGTGGAAAAAAATAAAAATTCAAAGATAAAATTTTAGAATGGAACAGGTGTTATATTATTATCAATAAAAATTTAGCTAACAAAAGAGAGATAATCCAAGATTGTAACGCGAACAAACACCAGTTAGAAACAACAGAACTACATTTGTATGATGAACATGTTTCATCGAAGTCAAGGGAATGCGTCCGCTGATCCGCCCGAAAATGTACATTTAACACACAAAAATTTTTTTGCTGTGACACAGTCGACTTTTCTGTAAAAAGTCTGTTGTAACACGTAAAAATTTTTTTATACAAAAAGTGTGCTTTGACACAGCCGAGTTTCTTATAATAAAAGTGTGCTGTGATACAGTCGACTTTTCTATAAGAAAAGTGTGCTGTGACACAGACGAATTTTTGGCAAATGCTTGCAACTTTTTTAAATTAAGTTGGCTTCAATAAACTTTTCTTTAAAGTTGGGCCCCTTTTCCACACGCAAAGTTTACTTTGTAAATTCTTCATTCAGCTGTGTGAAAGGCAGGGGTAGTAGTACAGACTTTGTGTGTATGATTTTTCTTAGTTCTGCCAATACTTTTATAATTTTTACACCTTAGGAATTAGGACTGGAAACTCTATCCTTATTAACTGTTTTTTTTTTTGAGTAGTTTTCAAGAGAACACTGAAGATGATGCAAAACCAAAACCAATATGTTAATCAAACGTTCCAAATTAAAGTAAGCTCTATCGCATCAGTGCTCTGAGTAAGCCCTCCAATATCTATTCATGCACAACATGCTAAAAAAGCATAAGTGTAATCCGAAACGGGTTCGCCAGATATTGATTGCCCCTTTTTCAACCTAACCTAACTCATCCAAATAAAATATTTAATTTACTCATTGTGATTATTGTATCATTTGAAAAAAATGCCACTTTGCAACTCAATTATTTATTGCATTCGTTTTATTGTTCGCATTACTATAGGGAATTTAAAATATATTAACAAAATCTAAAAAGTCTATACAAAATTACTTGTAATAAGTTGTTCATTATTCGTAGAAATATATCAGTCAGTTTCATTGTACAGTGGATTTCGGTTATAACGAACTAACGCGTATAATAGAAAACTTCTTTGGCCGTATAGTTATGCATTAATATTTCATGCAAACTCCTGTTATAGCAAAATTTTGTTAATAAGGAACTGTTTTTGAAGACCTCTAAAAAAAATTGTTTTTTTTTTTAACAAAATTCATTATTTTGTTTATGTTTTGTTAGTTTCTTTTAATTATAAAAATATATTTACTCCAGCTATAAAGAACTTCATTTATAACGAAGAAAATTGGCAGGCCCACGTAGTTCGTTATAACCGAACTCCACTGTATATATGTATGTCTTTATGTAGTTTCTGATTGACTAATTGTAACTGTCGTATCAATTGAAATAGAATGATATTTTGTTTTGCAGGTGTTTATCATACACGGTTTATCGCTCCGTATTAGTACCAGCAATTTAGCAAATCTTATCAAGAATCTACACACACAAAATCCAACGATACGTACAAATATCTTCAGCCGTGTGAAATAATTGGAAATTCTTTGATGAATATTCGAATAAATATATCAGTTTCGATCGCATTGTCGGCGAATTTATTAATTTGGTTTCGCATAGAATATCAGAAAGAAATTATAAAGTGTTTCAGTTTTTTTTTTTGGTTTCGTATAGAATACGAGTATCAGAAATAAACTATAAAGTGTTTCAGTGCAGAATATTAAGCAAATATTTGATAATAAATCAAGGATTATGAAGTAAAAATTTTAAAAACAAAATGACTGGTATGTCGGCAAATATTTAAATTACAAATTTAAAGCTCCTTTTTTACATTCGTAAAAATGAAATGAAATGTACATCTATTTTTAATAAATTATAAATATACATACAAACATGCAAAAGGACTTAAGTAAAAAAATTTTTGCTGAATCATAATTCAAAACGAACCATGTGAATTATTTATTTGAGAATGTGTGCATCATTATATGAATCTCTAATAGTGTAAAGCGGTAAAATGGGTTAAGTGTGAGTGATGTTTTTTGTCTTGTGAATTTGAAGTTTCGAGTTGTATTTTCTATGGCCCTAGTCTTGGTAGTTCATGAATCCTTTTTTTATGTTCGTGAAGCTCATCAACGAATAATTGCTTTATTAAATGTAACAATGAAAATATTAACGCCACCAATTTTTTTTGCCCATATTTATAAGCCGGAATCTAATCATTGACACCGTAGGTGGGTTAAGCAAAGCGTTTATTTATTATTGACGCTCGTAACGCAGTTTTATTTTACAGCTGAGGTAGGCATCAGCCTCTTCAGGATCTTACCAAAGGTCTCCTTTTTTTTAATAATCGTGTTTTTTATTTGATTTAGATGTTTGGTGTTTTACTATTCAAATAAAACAGTATGTTTTATTTACGAAAGAAACCTGGAGAATAGTAATGTGTAAGATGCTCTCGAGATTACCCACAGACTCTACTCTGGATATATATTAAGCGTGGTAACCAGAATCTCCATCCGTTCCAATCTAATAGACTGGGTGGAATATTCCCACTGATCTTCAGCATAACTGAGACCTTCTAACTCATTGGCTTGAAGTCATACATATTTCAAGTCTGCCAATTCTGGTCTTATAGCCCAAGTCAATGATTCCAAAAATATGCCGATGAACCACATCAATGGTTCCACCTTGTTCATTATTTATTTCAAAATGTTTCCTCAAAAGTTTCCATCCGTTCGAATCTAATTGGCTGGGAGGATTATTTCGACAGATCGTCAGCATAAGTTAGATATTCTAACTCATTGGATTGAAGTCATATATATTTCAAACCTGTCAATTCCGGCCCAAGTCAATGAATCTCCCGAAGAGAGGGAAATGATTCCGGAAACAGGCCCTTGAAAATAAACCAATCACACCAATAGTCCCATCTTGTTTATTAGTTATTTCGAAATATTTCTTCAGGTATGGAAAGAATAACGTTTTCAGCGTAATCAAAGGGTGTGAAAATTAATGTCGCAAAGACGGAAACTCTCTGTATTAATCCAACCTCACGGGAATTATTTGTAATTGGCACAAATAAAATAGAGAAAATTGGCTGATTTTGTTATAGTCCATCAGATATTTGGCCGTCTAAGATTTATCTGGAATTCAGCCTCCCGATTTCTGCGCACGGAAATTTCAATCTTAAGTTTGAATATAAAATCCCCCGTTTTACACGGCTGCGAAACTTGAATCGCTGCCACTCGAGACATAAGAAAGATACAAGTGCTCGTGAAACGTCACCTTCGCAGAATTCTATGTGTATTCTGGCCGAGAACGATATCTAATCAAATGCTCCGGTGAAAAACAATTAAAGCAAACATATCCGATTAGATCAGGGTTGCATTTTGTCAAAATTTAACGATTAAGTGGGATAGTGAGCACCAACCTTTAAGTCTTAAAAAGCATTCAAATGATGTCACTAGTATTATTATAGACTGGAATCCACAAGGGAACAATAAATGAAGACGCCTAGCTCCGAAATGAAGCAGATCGTTTGAGCTCAAAGTAAACACCAGCGTCAAGAACATAGCTATTAATTTTAGTTAGTATAGTTATTATTGTTCGAACTAGCTGCCATGGGCATAATTAGTACAGAACAAACGACAATGGCAAGACTGTTGTAGATTTAGAGATGGTAAAACTGAGCTTTCGTTACAAAAAACTTTGAGCAAATTGTAATACGATGAATCAAAACAATTCCCATATTCCATTTGCACTGAGTATATAAAGCAGAAAGACACACAGCGGACCAAACACAAAGAATGCTGATGATGAAGATGTGGCGACCTTCGAAAACAGCTAGTTGTTCCATTCTGCTAGTGTTTGTCAGAATATTTACAATTAACTTTCGTGTTATTTGTTCATTAATAGTTATCACATGTAATTTGGCTTACAGAACGATACCGCCTTTAGCCTAATCAAATCATAAATACAGCGCCAAGAGTTGGGGGAAAATAAATGTTCAAAAAGTTTATTGATTCTCCTTGTTGAAACGGCGCTAACTTATTATTGTTATTATATCATTTCCTCAGATTTCTTGATAAATCTTGTAACTTTTTAATATGAAGTTTTGTTAAGTTACATGAGAGCATACAACAGGCCTATCTATACTGGCTTATGTGTATGTCCCCGGACATGAGCGTAATGGCTCCCATTTTCAACCTAACCTAAGCTAACGTAATATGAATTTGCTTTCTGTTTCAGAGTTTGTTGGAAATAAAGCTGTGATATTTGTAATAAGTTTAACTGCTCTAACACTGTGCCCTATAATATCCACAAATGCCACCTGTATATGGTATGGTCGGACGCATCAAGAGAAAGGCCATTGGAAAAATAAACCGTATAGTGGGGAAGCCTTGCCATTAAATAACAGCGAAGCGGAAGATATATTTAAAAGGAGATGTGCCACTTTGTATAAGGAATACAAAGGAGATGATGGCCAAGGTACTGGCTTTTTTTCAAACAAACTTTAGATTATTTTATTTATAGTTAAATAAATTTAACATTAATCTTTTTTCCAGCTCCTTTGGAATTATGTTGTGATGCAGCACAAATTGCTACAATGGAGAAGGGCATTTCTCAGGCAGATGGTGTATTTTCACGTTGTCCGACTTGCATATTAAATATGTGTTTGTCCATTTGCTCCATGACCTGTGGCAAAAATCAAAGCCTCTTTTTAACACCACACATCAACACAAATAGCAATAAGGATGAGTATGTGGAAAGTGTAGACTATCGTATAGATGATGCGTTCGCTGAAAAAATCTATGATAACTGCAAGGGTGTGCAACATTCTCAAACTGGCAGACCAGCCATGGACTTGGCCTGTGGCAATTACAATGCTCGCTCTTGTGATCATCGCAAGTGGTACACCTTCATGGGTGACACAGAAGTGAATGACTATGTTCCTTTCCCCATAAAATATAGTTTCCTGAATGAAACATCCGATGAACAGCGCTTGTTATTATATCCTTTGAAGTGCTCTCAGGCTTATGAAAATTCTTACGCATGTGCTTGTATAGATTGTGCAGATTCGTGTCCATTGAGTGAAATACCACTGGCATATGAAGATATTTTCTATTTATTTGGTCTTTATGGTATAGCTGTGTTTGTGGCCATTGTTGTAGCTTTGATGGTTTTTGAAAAGTGTAGATCGAAATTGAATATTCCTAGATGTTTTGCTGGTTTCGGATGCGCTGACAGGCTGCTCTATAAGGGCTTTTGCAGTTGGGGTGCGTTTTGTGCCAAAAATCCCGTATTAGTATTGGCCATTTCTTCATGGGTTATTGGTGGTCTGAGCTATGGTATTACAAAGATGCAAGTGACCACTGATCCGGTGCAATTATGGGCCGGTGATGAAAGTCAAACACGTTTGGAGAAAGAATATTTCGACTCACGTTTTGGTCCTTTCTATAGAACCAATCAAATTTTTATTAAACCTACTAACAAATCTACGGTATGTTACAATAATTTAAAAAAAAGTACAAAAATTTCCAATAGAAAATTTAATATTTTTCACTAAAAATGTGCATAGACTTTGGAGTTGAGCATAGAATATGCTGGATACCGGACTCTCAAAACATTTGTGATCAGAATTTTTGAAAAGCATTTTAGTTCACTTAATTTAAGACTTGTTTGTGTTCTAATTGCGTTTTCTTCTCTAAAAAGAAGTGTAAACGTTTTTTAATTATCAATCATAAAGTAAAATCGATCGAAATTTCCATACAAATACGATTAAAGTTGTATGTATGAAGATGCTTTCGATATCGAATGCCATAATATGCCCTCCCTGCGTACATACACAACCAGGAAAGCGCAAATTTTTGGCAAAAAATAAATAGTTCGAGTTTCAAATTAAATAATCCCAAATTATTATTTTACTTATTCACTAAAACTCCCAAAGAAAAAATCACCAACTATTTTAACTTGACTGCACCCGCTGAAAAATACTTGTGTGGCAACACTCTATTCTTGCGCAAGCAACGAAAAGTTGCTGTTGTTTTTATTTATTTAAATCTCCTACAAGATTTGGGGCGAGTTTAGTTATGAAAAATTACGTGAAGCTAATTAAATTTTTTTAGTTAATATTAAATTATTATTATTCGAACTGCATTAGTTTCTATATTTAATGAATTGAACAGGCTAATGTTCGTATCGCCTTTTAAGCCAAATTACATGTGATAATTATTAATGAACAAATAACAACAAAGTTAATTGTAAATATTCTGACAACACATAGTTGAATTGAACGGAACAGCCAGCCGTTTTCGAAGGCCACTAAACCTTCATCATCAGCGTTCTTCTGTGTTTGGTCCACTGTGTGTGGTGTCAGTTGATGTAGATTTCTGCCTTATATACGAAACTTTTCTGCAAATGGAATATGTGAATTGGTTTGATTCATCGTATTTCAATTTGCTGAAATGTGTTTTTGTAATGAAGGCCCCAAATTTACCATCACTATATTTACAACAGTCTTACCATTGTCGTTTTTTCATTACTAATTATGCACATGTTAGTTAATTTGCTTATTTTTGTTCTACTTAAGACAAACTTTTTTGGTTTGTTACTATTAAGTATATTTTTATATATTTAAATTTTTTGATATTTTTTTTATTAAAATATTTCATAATTATTTATTATTTTTTTCTTATTTCTAATTATTTTGCAAACTTGCTTATAGTTTACCCACAACACCACAGACGGCATAGTTACTTTTGGTCCAGCTTTCGAGAAGAGTTTCTTGCTGGAAGTTTTTAAATTACAAGAAACCATTGAAGCGATTGGGGTGGAAGACGGTATCGGTCTGGACAAATTATGCTATGCGCCTGTTCTTTATCCTGGAGAAGTTGGCAACATTAAAAGCTGTTTGGTGCAATCCATTTATGGATATTTTCAAAACGATTTGGATATTTTTGAAACTGAATATGAACAATTTGGTTTCACAATGAATTATTTGAATCATTTGGAAGATTGTTTAAAGTGAGTATGAGTAAAGAGTTTTAGGAATTTTGGTCGTCTGTATTTAAAGCTAATTCATCATTTGACAAAAATTCATATACATATCTATGTATGTATATATGTATGTACATATATACGAGTACATATAAATTGTCTAATAAAAGAGAATTTTTTTAAGTTCGCATTGATTTTGACACGCATTTAATAAAAATAACAGATAACAGCCTTATTTATAAAACTTATTAAGGCTTTATAAAGGCTTAGTAACGACATTTTTTTTATAAAAATCTGCCTTAAAACCCCATTTATAAAGCCTTAATATATAAAATAAATATAATAATAAAACTATATATTAAAAATTCTATTTGAATATCAATTTAAATTGAAAAGTAGTTTTTCATTGTAAAAAAAAATAAAAATATATGAGAAAAGACTTTTAAAAATGAATTGATATTTAAATAGAGTTGTTAAATTAGGCTCCTATAAATCAAAGTAAATAAGGTCTTTAAAATTTATAAATTTACATTCATAAGAGGGAGGGTTAATAAGTCTGTGACTTTTTGAATTTTCCGCCTCTTAAGTGAAAGGGAAACATTGCAACTGTTGACTCCTGTCAATATTTGGACAAACTGCGTCATTTAGTTGCGCTTTACATCCATTAATATGAGAAGAAAATTGGAATAAATTCAGTAAAGTGCAAATTTTGATTCGCAAAGCTTCCATACGCACACTACGTCATCCACGGTGACAAATTCGTCGATAAGAATTCGCTGAGTAAATTTGCCGTGTAAAGTACAACAACGACGAACAATAATAATAATAATAAGAGAGAGAGAGAGAGAAAAATAGAAATAAATCTATCACAGAGTTCCGTTTTATTTCTGATGACGAAAGTTCGCAACGAAAAACTCGTCGTTCGCCCACTGCGACAAATTCGTCGATAAGAATTCGCAAAGTGAATTCGTCATGTGAAGCTCAACAACGACGAATAAATAACAGATCTTATTATAAGTGAAATTTATTTGCTGGTGGTTAAGCGATGTCTATATGCATTTCATTGTTCCTTTAACAAATCGCCAGTAGACTTCAACCACACATTTTGAACAGTGACAAACCTCTTATCTTGAATATTTAACAGATCTTATAATTGATAAAGTTGGTTATTGTTTGTGCAAAGAGAGAGAAAATTGTTTTATCGCCTTTCGTTGGCGTAAAAAATAGAAATAAATATGTCGCAAAGATCGTCACGCACTAAAAATTTAATTTGTTTCATATGCACAAAATTGTTTTATTGCTGATGACGAAAGTTTGCAACGAAAAATTCGTCGTTCGTCCCAATTGTGTTCCCAGCATAAAGCTTTGAGAAACATCGCTGCCTATCCTATAATTTTTTTTTTGCCAGCCCAATCTATATCACTTAAATGACCATTGATTAGGGCAAATTTGTTCTCTTCGCCTGCCACATCAATTTAATACTTTTGGCTTCCGCTTGCCACATTGCTAAAAGAAATGAAAATGACTCACATTGGCATACAAATTTATTTTCCTTTACAGTGTTCCCATGATGGAGAAATGTTTTGGTACTTATGGCGGTCCCATTGAACCAGGTATAGCTGTCGGTGGCATGCCTAAAGTCAATATCGGTGAAGATCCCAATTATTTGCTGGCCACCGGCTTAGTTGTAACTTTCTTGGGTAAAAATCAAAATGATGCCGCCCTATTGGAGCCAAATTTGGAATGGGAGAAACGTTTTGTGGATTTTATGAAAAATTATACAAACGATAAACTGGATATAGCATACTCGGCGGAGCGTTCTATTCAAGATGCCATAGTTGAGCTTTCAGAAGGCGAAGTGTTAACCGTACTCACTAGTTATTTGGCGATGTTTGTCTATGTAGCGATAGCCCTGGGCAAGATCAAGAGTTTGGTCCGCTTCTTGCATGAATCGAAAATTATGTTAGCCGTTGGCGGTATAATCATAGTATTGGCATCTGTAGCCTGCAGTTTAGGTTTTTGGAGTTACTTAAATGTGGTCTCTACTATGCTTGCCATCGAGGTTATTCCGTTTTTGGTTTTGGCAGTAGGTGTTGATAATATTTTTATTATGGTGCATACCTACCAACGCTTGGAACGAGAAAAATTTGATGGTGTGTCTGCAGCTGTGGGGGAGACTATAGGTCGAGTGGGTCCCTCAATATTACAAACTGCTGCATCGGAAATTGCCTGCTTTGCTATTGGTGCCATATGCGATATGCCTGCAGTCAAGACATTTGCGATGTATGCTGCTGTAGCCATATTTTTTGATTTTCTATTCCAAATTACCGCCTTTGTTGCTCTTATGGCTTTAGATGAACGTCGTTATGAATCGGGTCGCCTGGACCTGTTTTGTTGCCGTAAAATTGGCAAAAAGCCCAACGTCGATAATTCTGTGGGTTTTTTGCAGAAGCTTTTTACTAATTTCTACGCTCCGTTCTTGCTGTCCAAGTAAGTTTCAGTATTGTTGGCAATATATAAATAAATATCGTTACCTTAATATAGAAAGGCCCTAACTCATTATTTTTATTTTTTGTTTTTTGTAATAGAGATTTTTGTACATTTCGATAGAAGAACATCTAATGTGTCGAAAAATGCAAAAATCTCGATTTCAAAAAACTAATGAATTACGGCCTTCCTATATTAAAGTAACGATACATTTTTCTGAATTTTTTTATTCTATGCACTTAGAATAGTGAAAATTATTGTCTGCATCATATTCTTTGTGGTTACTTGTCTGTCGCTGACAGTTACGCCCAATTTGGAAATTGGTTTGGATCAGGAAATGTCTATGCCAAAAGATTCGCATGTCATTAAATATTTTCGCTACATGAATGATTTATTGTCTATGGGTGCTCCGGTTTACTGGGTTATTAAGCCCGGCTTAGACTACACAAATAGATCTCATCAAAATCTAATTTGCGGTGGGGTGCAATGTAATAATAACTCAATGGCCGTGCAGTTATACACACAATCTCGCTTTCCAGAAATGTAAGTACTTCAACCATGAGTTCGAATCATGCTGTTGAAATGTATGAATTTTTATTCCAGCACCCATCTTACACGACCGGCGTCTTCTTGGCTAGATGATTATTTTGATTGGTTGGGAATTGCAGATTGTTGCAAGACAAACGCTACAGATGGAACTTTTTGTCCCAGCAGTAAGTGCTTGGATTTTTATATATCTCACTAACTGAAATATTAAACTCTGAATTTTTTGTATTCCTCAGATGCTAAGGCGGAAGAATGTGTCTCTTGCGAGCGAGAATTCATGGAGGATGGTCTTCGCCCTACTGAACACACTTTTAGAAAATATTTATCTTACTTTCTTTCCGATTTACCAGATGCAGAATGTGCTAAAGCTGGTCGAGCTTCATATGCTGATGTAAGTTTTTATAATTGAGATGGACTTAGGCAGAGCGGTTATTCTATCTTTCGATTCGAAAAGAAAATTGCTCTTGTTACAAATTTAAACATTCTGGATGTTCGAACGGCGGAGTGGATTCGACTCCAAGTATCGTACTCGCAATCCGTTCACCATAGAAAAGTGACGCCAAAGACCATGATCATTGCTGGGAACACGACTGGGGCGAACGACAAATTTTGTCCACGGCAACGAATTCGTCGATAAGAATTCGCTGCGTAAATTCGTCGTGTGAAGCACAACAACGACGAATAAATAACAGCTCTTGTAATTGATAAAGTTGGTAATTGTTTGTGCAAAGAGAGAGTGTAAATTGTTTTTCGTCGTTTGTCGGCGTAAAAATAGAAATAAATCTATCGCAGAGTTCGTCATTCGTCCCAATTGTGTTCCATAAGGCATAAGGCTGTATAGAATTTATATTTTTTCTTACTTCTTCAGTAAGAAAGTGAAATGGCTCTTGTTTTCGTTTTAGGCTGTCATCTACACCTTAGATAACAATGGCACCAGTCACATATTGGATACTCATTTTATGCAGTATTCCACCACTTCTACCACTTCCGTACAATTCTATTCGGCATTAAGGGAGGCCCGTCGGGTGGCCGGGGATATCAATGAAATGCTTAAAGAAAATAATGTTGATGCTACTGTATTTCCCTATTGTGTTTTCTTTATATTCTACGAACAATATCTTACCATTTGGGATGATGCCATATATTCATTGGGGATGTCCTTACTTGCCATTTTCCTAGTAACTTTCATTATTACCGGCTTGGATATTATATCCGCTCTGTTCCTGCTTTTTATGGTCTTGATTATACTAATCAATATGTGTGGCATGATGTGGGCTTGGGGCATTACTTTGAATGCCATTTCTTTGGTTAATTTGGTGGTTTCGGTAGGAATCGGAGTAGAATTTGTATCACACATTATGCGTTCTTATAAAAATTCGCACGGCACATCGGATCAGCGGGCCCATCATGCCCTGTCGGTGACCGGTAGCAGTGTATTATCTGGGATTACGCTCACCAAATTCGCCGGCATAGTTGTTTTGGGACTTTCCAAATCACAAGTGTTTGAAGTATTCTATTTCCGCATGTATTTGGGCATAGTATTGATTGGAGCCGCTCACGGCTTGATATTATTACCAGTTCTATTAAGTTTTTATGGTCCCGGTAATAACAAAAAGAACAAAGAAAGAATTTAAGTCTTAAACTAAGTACCAAGAATTACTCGTAAGTTATATATGAAATTGTACAAACAATATTTTTTAAGTTTTAGGCAAATCCTATCGTTTGCTCGTAGATTTTAAAAGTCCAAATATTTTTGTAAATAATTAAATTAAAGCAAAACTGACTAAAAAAATAAATTGTTTAATGCCTGTTTTATTATTTTTCATAACGTTGGCTTAAAATGAAAAATCATATAAACTATAAAAAAATTAAAATCTATTCTTTGTTTATTTATGAAAACTTATAGTTAATAAAAGTATTAATAACACGATTACGGATGCCAACTGGCAACGCAACTGAAATTAAAATTAATTTCATTTCAATTTTACTGCAAGAAGAATCTTATTCCGTTAAATGATGGTCTTGCATTTGCTTTATCAGTTCCCAATTTCTCGCCAAAAGCGGTGAGGCAGCTTCCCTGTCTCGGAGCGCTAACGAAATTTAGTTGTTTCAAGATGTTTGTGTTGTTGATGATTTCCGGCATCCAACCGTACACATGGCCTTCAGTTTGCCGTTTACAAGATGGTTCATAAACAAATGGAACAAAGGGAGCCGCAGCATTCGCCGGCAGAAGCTGTTCATGTCTGGCATAGAACTTTGTGGCCAAATGTTGAGCTTTAAATAAAAATAAAAATTGATTTGTGATTAAAATTAAGTTATAAAAGAAAAAGGAAATTTTTACTTTTTACTTAAAAACACGGGGATATCGTCATATTAAACACCGTAATTTTCAAGAAATTCCAAGTCGACTTTTTCTTTAGTTATAATGTATGTAATTGATGATTTTTTACGAAAGTCAAACTTAAACCCTAAACCTAGAAGTATTGGATTTTCCAATATCCATATTACATACCGCAAAATTAAACGTACTATAATACATCGTCCATTTTTCATATAGAATAATTCGTTCTATGCATCTTATATTTAGACGATCCATTTAATTTTTTGCATGAAAAATGGACGATATATAATAGTCCATTTAATTTTTTGCATAAAAATGGGCGATGTATAGTCCATTTAATTTTTTGGCATAAAAAATCGACAGTGTATAGCCCATTTAATTTTTGCCAGAAAAAATCGACGATTACAGTCCATTTAATTTTTTGCATTATAATTCGACGATGTATAGTCCATTTAATTTTTTCCATAAAAAATCGACGGTTTATAGTCCTTTTACTTTTTTGCATAAAAATGCACGATGTATAGTCCATTTAAATTTTTGCATAAATATCGACAATGTATAGCCTATTTAATTTTTTTCCATAAAAATTGGACGATGTATAAAAATGGGCGATGTATAGTCCATTTAATTTTTTCCATAAAAGATGGACGATGTATAGTCCATTTAATTTTTTGGCATAAAAATGGGCGCTGTATAGCCTATTTAATTTTTTGCATAAAAATTGGACGATGTATAGTCCATTTAATTTTTTTCATAAAAAACCGACGATTTATAGCCCATATAATTTTTTGCATAATAAATGGAGGATGTTTAGTCCATTTAATTGTTTGCATAAAAGATTGACGATGTTTAGTCCATTTAATTGTTTGCATTATAATTCGCCGATGTATAGTCCATTTAATTTTTTGCATAAAAATGGGCGATGTATAGTAGCCCATTTAATTTTTTTGCATAATAAATGGACGATGTATAGTCCGTTTAATTTTTTGCATAAAAGATGGACTTTGTATAGTACATTTAATTTTTTGCATACAAATGGACAATGTATAGTCCATTTAAGTTTTTGCATAATAAATGGACGATGTATAGTCCGTTTAATTTTTTGCATAAAAGATGGACTTTGTATAGTACATTTAATTTTTTGCATTATAATTCGACGACGTATATATAGTCCATTTAATTTTTTGCATAAAAATTGGACGATGTGTAGTCCAGTTATTTTTTTGCAAAAAAATGGGCAGAGTATAGTCGATTTAATTTTTTCCATAAAAATGGGCGGTGTATAACCTATTTAATTTTTTTGCATAAAAATTAGACGATGTATATAGTCCATTTAATTTTTTGCATAAAAGATGGACTTTGTATAGTCCATTTAATTTTTTGCATACAAATGGACAATGTATAGTCCATTTAAGTTTTTGCATAAAAGATGGACGATATATAGTCCATTTAATTTTTTGCATTATAATTCGACGATGTATAGTCCATTTAATTTTTTGCATAAAAATGGACGATGTATTATAGCCTATTAATTTTAACCAGAAAAATCGACGATGTATAGCCCATTTAATTTTTTGCATAAATGTCGACGATTTAATTTTTTGCATAAAAAATCTACGGTTATGGTCCTTTTAATTTTTTGCATTAAAATGCACGATGTATAGCCCATTTAATTTTTGCATATATATGGACGATGTACAGCCCATTTAAATTTTTGCATAATAAATGGACGATGTATAGTCCGTTTAATTTTTTGCATAAAAGATGGACTTTGTATAGTACATTTAATTTTTTGCATACAAATGGACAATGTATAGTCCATTTAATTTTTTGCATAAAAATTGGACGATGTATAGTCCATTTATTTTTTTGCAAAAAAATGGGCAGAGCATAATCGATTTAATTTTTTGCATAAAAATGGGCGGTGTATAACCTATTTAATTTTTTTTGCATAAAAATTGGACGATGTATATATAGTCCATTTAATTTTTTGCATAAAAAATGGACGGTTTTAGTCCTTTTAATTTTTTGCATAAAAATGCACGATGTATAGCCCATTTTTCTTTTTTGCATATATATGGACGATGTATAGCCCATTTAATTTTTTGCATAATAAATTGACGGTATATACCCATTTAATTTTTGCCAGAAAAAATCGACGATTACAGTCCATTTAATTTTTTGCATAAAAATTTAATTTGTTGCATAATAAAGGACGATATTTAATATTTGGCAGGAAAAATCAATGATGTATAGTCCATTTAATTTTTTGTATAAAAGATGGACGATGTATAGTCCATTTAATTTTTTGCATTATAATTCGACGATGTATAGCCTATTTCATTTTTTCCAGAAAAAACTACGACGTATAGTCCATTTAATTTCTTGCGAAAAAAATCGACGATGTATTTAATTTTTTGCATAAAAAATGGACAAATTATAATCCATTTAATTTTTTTCGTTCAATCACAGTGGACTTATCGTCTCTGGTTTAATGGCGAATGCCGTAATTTGCAATCTGTTTTTTTTCATAGAAAGGTTGGCGTCTGCTAAACGTTCAAGAGGATTCACACGGGGGTATAATGCAATGGGCAAGTAAAATTGTTTTTCTACGAGTATTGTGTGATGATGTGAGTAGCCCTTAAGTATAATTAATACCCATTTTAAGGTAGCCCTTTATTTAAGCTATTAAATCAAACCGAAATCATAAAATTACTATTTCTTGACGGTCCGAATGTATCCATTACATAAATGTGTTTATTTTGTTTATTTATTAGCTCCTTTTCAAATAGATAATCCAGTGATTTAGGCAGTTCCACTTGTTCCTCTTCCTTCTTTCTTTCGCCACCATTTGTCACTAGCCTGCCATCAGTGGACCGAGTGGTATGTGAAGCGGAACTCATTATTATTAATTAATAAACTTTGGAAAAACAAGTTACATTTGCGAGCAACATGAAATATCGACTGAGTGAGAAAACCACTGAAAATAACTGAATTGTACATGCAAGAGGGCGACAACGCAACCACAATTACTTCGTTCAGTTTTGCCATAATTTTTCAGAAATTACAGTATTCCCAAGAGGTGCGTGTTTACTACAATTGTCCCTTAGAAAAGCACAAATGTGCTAGTTTTTTTTTTAAATTAAATTTTTTAAGTGTTTGGACATCAATTTTACTTTGCTTAATTAATTTATCATAACGAATTTGACACACACATGCATATGTATATATAGGTACATGTTTAAAAAGCGTTACCTGTATTATTTTAATAATTTCATGATGCCCATAAATGTTTTCTTTTACACCCATTTTACCAACCAAAAAAAAAACTTGTACATAGTACATACATACATACTCGTAAATTTGAAAGCCCAGTAAACATAATGCATATACCACCAAGAAAGCAGAAATTTCCAGCAAAACAATTTGTCGGCGGCAAGGAGCTCACTAAGCCTTTTACAGTCGGGTGAGCCTGCTGCTGGGAACCCTTTAAGGTCATTGAGATTTAATTTTGTAGTACATTCTCATTGGTAATACCCGATAGATACTTTTGGATCAAATAGGATATTCTATAATAGGGTTGTACTGTACAAGTGAATCCAAGATAGACATAGGAATCAGTGAAACGAACGATTAGCCACTATTTCAGGGAAGCTCAAAGTTGGGTTTTAGAAGGAAAAATTTCTAATGTATCGAAAAGTGCAAAAATCTCGATTTCAAAAAAATTATGAGTTAGGACCTTTCTATATTACATATCGCTGTTAACAAGTAGAAAGGCCCTAACTCATATTTTCACGAAATTGAGTTTTTCAGTGATTCCAATACATTTCACACAAACACACCTCGTCACAAAAATTTATTGCAATAAATTAAAAAATAACGCTTTTACAAGCAGTTTTACAAAGAAGTTGTACAAGCACTTGTACTGTTTATTATTATGTTTTTACCTTCTCCTCTAAAGTTACAGTTATTTGAGTCAGGGCCTTTCATCTTATTAACAGCGGTATATACTAAATAGTCTATCATTATTTTGCGGTGCTCGGCGCATTTTATTGCAATTCTATTGTAACATCTAAGTATTTACATACATATGTACATATGTACATGATATGTATTTTGATATTATCATATTATTAAAAATTGCACGTAACTATTTTGATATAAATCATGAAAATCGCCAGGCATAATGCGCCCCACACGGAAAAAAAATTCTAGCTACGCCCGTGGATATTATCAAAGCATTGTTTAATATTTTTAACCGACTTCAAAAAAAGGAGGAGGTTATCATCAATTCGTCTCTATTTTTTTTGGTAGTGTTACTTCATAATTCGGTTCATATTAGACCAATTGCAAATTTTTTTTTATTTTCTGAGATGGTATAGCTCCCCATTGGTCCCGTTGCAAAAAAATTTGGTCGGGGACACGCCCACAAATTTTTTTGTTTGATTTTATGATATTCTACTTATTTGATTGCTGCGAAACCTAGCAAACACCTTTGGTTCTTGTAATTACACAGTTTTAAATATGAAAAACTGGGCGGGGCAATGCCCATTAAAATCTATTATTATATTTCATGTGGTTCTACTAAACTGATTTTTACGAAACTTACCATACATATTGAGCTCAAAAATAGACACAATCTTCCATTTAAAAAAATGGGCGGAATCACGCCCATTAAAATTTAATATCTTATTTTAAGTGGTTCTACTGTAACAATTTTTACAAAACTTAACACACACCCTGAGCTCTGAAAAACACAAAATCTTGCATTTAAAAAATGGGCGGAGGCACACCCATTAAAGTTTAATTTTATATCCCATAAATTTTTTTTCGAAAATGTTTTATGAGATCTTTGCATTGAAGTCGGTTATTTTTTGCAAAACTATGTTGGGCATAAGTTGCGGTAGCAAGTTGACAGTTTTTTTTTTATATTTAGCAGACAATTGTCGCTAATAGTATTGTATACATACATACGTATATACACATCCATAGTATATGTAAGTAGTTTTACATAAATCACGTATTGCAGTGTCTTGGTTTTTTTTTTTTGTTTCAGAAAGGGGCAAATGTTTAAGAATAATTTATTGTCATGACAAACTCAATCTCTCATTAACTACGCCATTAGACTCAATATTTGTAGGTACATACATATGTATGTATGTATATAGATTTTGCATTCAAAAATAATTATTTATTTTATATGTATGTACATTAGTGTGTCCCAAAAAAATTTTTTTTCGATTATTTGAAAGCTAATAGGGTAAAGTATATATTTTTGTGATTTTTTTTTTATAAATGTATTATATACTATGTACGTATTATTATATAAGAGGCTTTAAAAAAAAAAAGATGCTGTAAAAAAAATAAATAAATAATGTAAAGCAATTTTGTATTATGTCCTCAGTAAATGATTTTTTTTGGCTCCACATGTGTACTTGGCCACTGAAGCCACGAAATATTTTCATTCAAAACCAGTTCGATCCTACCCTAAAAAAATAACGAAAACTGACTTTTCTTTGCTGGTCTCTATCTAGGTAGTTCAGTAATTTGCCTATTCTATAAAAACAGTTAAAGGGACTAGTCTGGTTTTGTTCGCCAGGTCGTCATTTATTATTTCATGACTATACGCCATGAATTAATTAATTTATATTGAATTTTTTAAGATATGACTATGTTGCAACAGAGGAGCGTTACGTTTGAAATAGTTCTACATATAAATTTTTCCACCAATAAAGATTTACTGCCGTATCCAAAAAAAATTTGAGCTTGAAGTGTACGTTAAATTTCCTTACAAATTTTGACTAACATTTTTGTAATTATTTCAAAAATAAACATGTAAATTACTAAAATGTATACTCACATGTCTGTATAATTAATTACAAACTGTAATTTAGATGGGCAGGGGGCGTGTAATGCCAAAGCTTCAGCTCTTCGTCGATAAAAAATTTTTCTCCAAAACAAATTTTTTTTCAAAAACTTCTGTTTTAATAAAAATATTAAAGAATATTTTTTAAATAATTTTTAAGCACTTTACTATGTAGTCTTACAACATTTTCAAAATGCCCATATTCAATAAATGAACTTTAGACTTTCGCTTTTATATATTTCGTTAAACGATAAATAATTTTGTATTAAGACACAGAGATAGATGTATTAAGGATAATAATAACGATATGCAAAGCGTTCTATGAATTTCGGGCGAGGACACGTTAGAACATTGTAATGCACTGGAATGTCGGCTGTTAGATTTTGCAAAGAGTTGCGAGTTTTCTGCATCAGACTACTAGGATCAAATTTTTGCTTTTGAGGTGTAGTCTTTCGTAATATCGCATGCAGAAGCTGAGTCCATACTGAGTCATCAGAATTATTATTATCATTTGCTTGCGAAGAAAAATTTGATTGCTTGTCAGTAGTTATATTTGTTGTCGTATGATTAAAGGAATCCTTGTTTGCTTTATAACTAGGCGAGGTTTCATTTGTTTTTGTCTTAACCACTATTAAATCATCAGTTTGACTTTTGGGCTCGTTAAAGACATTTTCATTTTTTTCACTTTCTACTTGCTCCGACAGGTATTTTTGCTGTTTATTACTCTCAATTGTTAGAGTTTGTAGTTTATCAAAAGTATCAATCATACGTTTTTTAAAATCTATAACACGTTTTGCTTGTGAAAATAGCTGCAACTGCTGTGGTTTACTGTGTTTTTCTATTGGCAGCGAAAGTATTTCATTGTTATCAAGCAAAGGCTTAAAATCGTTTACTTTTGAATTAGCTCCATTGGTAAGTATGTTAAACAGGAATGACTGCATTTCTGTCGTATTTACCAGAGAACGTGAATACTGTTGATGCAAATCTTTAATTTTATGCCAAATAACTTCATTGCCCACATCACTTTCATCACCGTTAAGTACTAGTAAAGTTCTGCTTAGCATTTGCCGATTACTTTCATCAAAACCGTGAATATTTAATTCTACTAAGAGTTTAGCATTTATGCGATACTCTTGTAGTAGACAATAAAGGTTCCACGGAGTTTTCATATAGTCATCGAACGCTTTCTTTGTGGCTGAACCCAACAAATTAATTACACTCTTTTCCAATAAATGTAAGCCTGATATAAGAACTGGATCTAAAGTATAGTATTTCATGAAATTTAATGTATATTCCAGCACTTCGTTAGGATTTTGAAAATTCTCTCTTTTTTGCGAGAAGAACTGTTGCAAATCACTAACCGACAATTGGTTGCGATTCTCTTCAGAATTTTTGGCTTCTTTTTTCACTGCTGAAATTTGGTTTTTAACACGCTCAAAGTTTTCAATAAGAACATCATCTGCTGGTTTATTGTCTTCATCAAAAACTTCAATATCAACAGCCAAACTGGGTTTGGCGGCTACTTTTTCTGGTGGCACTATTCTTTTTCCTTGTTCCTTTTCGTAAGGATGTGTTTTTGCATTGCACTCTGTTAGGACTTTGTTTTGCTTTAGTGTGATTAGTTCACGCTCTTTTTTCAATATCGCTGAATCGCTAAATTGTGTAAGATCTAAGTCCTCAAACAAATTAACTTTATGATCGTGACAACAATGCAATGCGGACATATCGATAGGATGAGCCTCTGTATTAAAGATATATGGACCAGTATCGACTAAACATTCGCCACCATCGGAAGTTTTAATGATATTTCCTCTTGCAGCATCATTATGCAAAAAATTATCATCATCAAATAGTAAATACAAATATTTTGTAGTTTCGGCCAAGAAAAAAGATTCCATGCGATTCTCTTTTTCATGAGTAACCACATTACGAATCTGGGAATAAGAATAAAGCATATCAGAAACATATAGTAAAACAATTAAATATACAAACTCAAAACTTATTACCGTGGCATAACCGCAACGTGTCTTAGCACTGTGTTCAATGGTATTCAACATGCTCTCACCAACTTCCAGTAAAAACTCGTTACGCGTTGCTTTATATAAATACATAGCAGATTCGACCAATTCCGGACGCAAAGGATAACTTTCGCGATTGGAGGAAGCCTCTCCCGTTGGTATGTTGTAAAACTCTGGCAGAAAGCCATACTTCATCCAAACACTAGCATAATTGGCAAACGTTCTCATTGCCGCTTTCTTATCTCCAACAAAACTTAAAATACCCGGCCAGAAAGCCTCCAACGATTGAAAAACTGGCAACGTTACTTGACCCTTATTCATTCCCGCCCAAACATACCAATTGTCATGTCTCAAGTGCTTATCAATGGAAGAACGAGCAGCCTGAAACATTTCTAACAACTCGGGACGTTGCAGAAGTATGGCTGCTTTAACCATATATTCAAATAGCGAGTCAACACCAGCTCCTATACCCGAATCCAAAGCTGTCCAACGTCCACTTTGAACATCTATATGATTGCCAAATAAGCCAATGGGAGAACGAAGATTCCACAAGGAATGCATTGCATTCAAAGCTACTTCTTCATACACAGGATTTCCGGTTAACCTAGACAAACTTCCAAACTCTACCAATAATGTGCCAACACCGGCGGTACAGGTTACAGATGTCTCACCTTTTGGCACGCCATAACGTAAATTAACAGTACCATAAGGCATACCAGTGTCGGTGTCAAATGCGGGCAATAAACGTTTGGCCACATCCTCTGCCATACGCAATAGCGGACCCTAGGCAAACAAGAAAACAATTAACTCCACACTTTGATCTTTGCACTGCGCACTTACTTGACAAGGCCAACCATTTTCTAACTCAACACCTGCCTTTTTAGACAGCAGGTGCGCCGACAACAAGCCACCGACTATACGTATATTGGTCTCAAATACCGACACATTAATATCTTTATCAAAGTCCATTTTCTGCTCCAATAGCTTCACAACTCTGCGAAATTCACTAAAATTACCCATTGTCGCTAATGTGTCCAAGGCATCTATCATAGTCAAGGAATAACTACCCCAAGTATCAACACCGTCGCACGTCAGTGGTCTTAGTTCATCGAAGTCGGAGGCATAACGCAAATAGCCTTCATAGGCATGCTGAAACATGCCACGCACTTGTTCCCTAATCAAAATTTGTATAGACCAATTCCATATTTTATACTGGAAAACTTACCTTAATTCTAATTTCCTATCTTTGGTATAGTGCTTTAGGGAATGTACGTAGACGTTTCTAGGCACTACGACTAATATTGTCAATATTATAAAAGCCAAACTTCTAAAGCATTGAATGAACTGATTTCGCATTGTTGGCAGAATAATTTAATTACGTGTGTTTACATTTAGATACTTAACCAAAACAAAATAAAAACTATTTTTAAAGCAATAATATTACAGACAGTATGTTCAGTCAGCTTAATGTGCCGGTCTTAAATTAGGAGCTGCCATACTTTTGTTTGCTGACTATGTTTTGATTGTACAGATCGTAATTATTTTAAATAAGGTCTATGCAAGCGATCAGGTGTATTGTCTAGTTTTTTAACACACGACATTTCTACTATTTGTTCAACAAAGATATGAGAAAAAATATTGGAAAGAAGAATTATGATAAGCTTGACAATACACAGAAAACATATCAAACACCTGTTCAGTTGCATAGATCTTATATAAACGACCTCGAGTGAAAGTATAAGCAACACAGATGTGAATAAAGTTCAAGGATTATGTTTGTGGTTGAAATTTTTTATGAAAAAATTTAAAATTTTTAACAAATGGAAGTGAATCTAATTATTATTGAAAATATATTTGTATTTAAAATCAATTTTTTTTAATACTAAATGTATTTAAAAGAGAAAAATGCGATTTTGCTCTATTTGTAAAAAAAGGTTTGATAGCGGAACTGGAAATTTATTTCAAGTTCCAAAGGACCCGATCAAAAGAACAAAGTGGAGTAAAATTTGTTCTCAAAATTTCGCAGCATCGAACTTAATATGTGTCGACCACTTTTTACCAAAGAGCATTGTGCGTACCGGTAATAAGATTCTTCTACTGCCAAATGCAGAGCCTTTTGTAAAACGTGAGAAGGTAGCAAAAAATTACTCTAATGCTAACAATGAATTTCTAATAAATAATAAGTGAGTGTAAAAATTTAAAATTAAACAAAAGTAGATGCTTGCTTACATGCACAATATTTACCTATGTACACACAAATTATATCAATTTTTTAGCTCAAACTCCTACCAAAGTTCTCCAACACCAATCCAAGGTTTCACCAAGCCATTGAATACAACTGCGGTCTCACCATCTTTTAATTGGATTCAACTTGCAACATCAGGAAATGCAATAAAAAAAGAAAGCAAGGAGCAAGAAACTCAAACAGAGTAAGTGAACATATACATACATATTTGATATACAGACGGTTTATTTTTTAATATAATTCTGCTTGAAAGAATAAATGCTAGAATTAACGTTGGTTCCCAAAAACTTATAAATCTATTAGATGTTTATTGACACTCATATTATTAATAACTAATCTTTACAGTAATGAAATGAGCAAATTTCAATATTTTGAAAAAATCCGTGCCTTAGAATCCGAAAAGAAAGATTTACAATTAAAACTTTCCCAGGCTTATACGGCCGTCAATGCTATGCGCCAAATATTTACAGAGGGGCAAATTAGAAAACTTATGTCCCCCGCTGGCATCCTGTGGAGGAAAGAAGATATTGCAAATGCAGTTAGCTTGCACACTGCGGGACCAAGGGCTTATGATTACCTTTATAAGAAGGGTTTTCCGCTCCCTCATGTAAGTACATTACAGCGCTGGGGTCCCAAAATTAAGGCAAATCAAGAAGCTTCAAGCTCTACCATAAGCTCGACACATGAAACGACTGACTCAATATTAAAAGAGAAAACTTTCGTGTCAGCAAATGAAGTGAACGAAGTCCTACGTAAGTTTATCAATATAATTTTTTATATATACTTTTCATATATTCTTATATATTTAGCGGAACAAACGGATCATTTAAAAGTCCAGCAAAATGTGGTAAATAACAATAAGTGTTCTGGCGATACAGAAACCTTACCAGAAGAAATAGCACATATTGACGATGTATCTGCAGATATTAAGTGCTCTGGTCCCACAGAAACTTTACTCACAGTTGTGAAAGAAGAAGTGGAATTTGATGAATCAAATGAAACGAATGTGGACGATGTCCGTATTAATAAAGATAACGTATTAGAAGATACTTCGAGCTACGTCGTTCAGAAACTCGAGCTTGGAGAATACGAATGTAATGCAAGTTCCGCTTCATGGATCGGTGAAATATCGAAAAGATCAATGGAAACAGACAATGATGCTTTAATGGAAAAAAATAATCCAGAAGAGCTCGAATATCAAGAAGCTTCATTGTCATGGCCGAAGAAGGAAGGAAATAAACCTGAAGAGCTCGAATGTCAAGAAAGTTCATTGCCGAAGAATCCCTTAAAACAGACGACTGGCTGTTTTACAGCCGGATCAGAAGCCAAACTCTGCAACATATGACATATTTGGATTTAAATTTAATAAATATATTGATGGTTTAATTAAACGCATCTTTTTTAAAAAGTTGTTAGCATTACTAAGAAAGTGCATACCTACAAAGTTTCCATACACTTACATACATATTTATATATGTAGTAATGTTAACTTTTCGATTGCCGATATATTTATAATTTTATAATTTATTCATGTAAGATAGAAAAACGTACCCTCACGACCATAATCGGTTTTACTTACATACATATATATTTCTTGGCCATATTATGGCTATTTGCATTACAATGAAAATAAATAAATTGAAATTGAAATATGCTAGATCAAATGCTACATCAATGATCACATAAAATTAATAAAATAATAATTTATAAATTTAATTCACTGTTATATTTGAAGTTTACGTCTAAACCTATTATGAAAAGGGAATTGAAGTTACCATTTTCTCCGCTGAAACGGGAATATACTGAGACAAAGTGTTCGACAAAAATATTTGTCATGAAATTTTAACTTACCGTAAGGAATTAGTAAAAGCAGATATGCATGACTAAAAATAAAGAAGACTTCCCTCCTCTGAATTCAGCCTAATAACTGATATCAATTCACTTTGAATGGTACAAGCTGCCGAAATTCGAAACATAAGTGAGGAAATCACAGTTTTATTACAAATCAAAAATCCATATATCAAATAAGTATATATGCTTCGATATTTCTTATATGAAAAAAAGCACGCATAATATGAAAAGAAATAAACTATTTTTATATCAAATAACTTTGCAAGATACACATGCTGTCAAAGTATTTCGTAAATGTCAGAGCAAATAGCAGCTGTTTGCGTTGAATCACCTTGTATTCAGGGTCATGAATTTTGACAGTACTTTTATCTCCTAGTTCGTTAAGTCGGTTTTTTGTGAAAAAAAAAGAATTTTTCATAATTTTTGATTTTTAATACTTTTATAATATTTTTCTGAAAGATAATTAAAAATTATTGTGGTTTAATCAAACTGTATCTTTAGCAATAATTAAATATATATTTCTTAATATTATCCTTACACCCTGAAGACCACCAGCCAAGTCCCACACGTATTTATAAATTCAATACAAAGGCGACATTGTCGTCCACCACCACCATAAATAAACCTTGATATATAGAGAGCTGTGATAAAAAGTTCGAAAATAGAAAAATAAAAATTCCTTCGTGAATAAGAAAAATGGTGAGTAATAAAGAGTAATAACTATAATATTGCATAAAATAAATGTAAATAAATATATGTAGTCTTCCCATCTGGCGTTGATGGACTCCTTATTGCGTGAATTCTATTCTACGGCCACACCTAATAATCGTAAAAGGGAAATTGAGTCAGAATTATTGTCGTTCAAAAGTCAAGCAGATTCATGGAAGACATGCCTTTCTGTCATAGGTAATGGCAGCGTTTTTGAACAAAATCAGTTTCTCTGGTTTTTTTGTACATCTACTGTGGAGTATGCAATAACACGACGTTGGATGCAATTAGGCAGCGCGGATAGAGCTTTCATGAGAGAAGTACTATGGACTGGATACATCAATTTGCCACCCAGATCACAAAAAAGACAAAGAGATACCTTTGCACAATTGATAGCATTAATGGGCAAACGTGAATTTCCCGATGAAGATCCAAATTATTTTACGCATTGCATAGCATTAATCAAAACAAACTTTGCGCTGGGCATTTCCCTTTTGCGCACTACATCTGAAGAGGTGGTTAGTAATCGAGAAGACGTTAGTACCGATAGAAAACAATACTTTCATTCCTGGTAAGTGAAATTTAACAAGAGTCGTTGAATTATTATATCTAAAGCACATACAGTTTTTTGTGTTTTTCTTATAAACTTTATGTGAATGTTTTAAATAAAAATTTTTTAATAAGTGTTTTGTACAATTTTTCACAGCATTAGGAATACATACACATACATCGCTCCTTTATTGCAACAGAATCATATCTAAAAAAACAAAATTCGCTTTCCGAGTTAATAATGCAAAAAAAAATATATTAAAAATAATTTTTTGCAAAACAATAATTTTTGAGTTATGTATCTGTTGCAATAAAAAAGCGATATGCTTTTATTTTAGAAGCATACTGTTCGATCGATTTTTGTTCCACTTTTATTAAGTATATTCGTAAAGTGTCTAGTTCTGTGCCTATTTAAACGTCGTCAACGTTTGAATATATGCAGGAGTATCAGTAAGAAATCAATCAATGCGTAAAAATGTCATTTATTTAATTACGAAGGTAACACTCAATTAAAAAAAAATTTAAAATTTAATTTAGCTCAGCTAAGTGAATTCATTGGAATTCATTTTATGAAATGCAAATTTTGAAGAATTAATTCCAACACTTCCATTCTACAAGGCTAAAAATTATCCAGAATTTATATTATACATCTCCAACATTTTTTAAGTATGACATTTTTTCCGCCTTAGCGGTTTCTTCCGTTTTGAATACTTTTTTCATTATGATGATTTTTCCTTTTGTCGATTCTTTTCTATTAATTTTTTAAATTTTTAGGAATTTTCCCTAGTTTAACGGGTTTTTCTTGATATATTTTGTTTTCGTGATTCTTTGATATGTGTACGTACAACATGTTAAGGGTTTCCTCCATATTGACGATTTATCCTTTCGCGACTTTTGGCGATTCTTTTCTATTAGATTTTTTGTGTTGGCGGTTTTTAATTTTTTTGCCGTTTTCCCGCTTTGGCGGTTTTTTGCTTGTTGGTGACATTTTTCGTTTTCGTGATTCTTTTATGTATTCACTATTTTAGAATATACAAAAAGGACGTTTTGTGATTTTTGCATTGCCTGGGACCGGATTCCGCAACGAAGAGTTTTGAAGTGTTCACCAATTTCAGTGTTCACAATTCATCACACTTTTTCCAAAAAAAATTTTTTTTTGATATGTTGATGTTCAGTTGGATAACATTTTCGGACAAATTTCTAAAATACATTTGCAAGCAAGACAGTTAATACCTTTGCGGAATATGAATTCTTAGGAAAACGCTTTATGCATATCCCATTGACGTCCCTTTTCACAATGAGTTAACGTGAACTTTAACTGTAAGATCTTCATACAAAACTTGCCGTTAAAGTCTCTGTTAGCTTTTAGTTGTACATTGTGAAAAGGGCCGAGAATTGAAAATTTTGCCCAGCTTATTGTGATTACCGTAAAAATCAACAATTTCTTTCGCTTCTCATCAATATTTTTATTTAATTTTTCATTATTTTGTATCCCTATCTAACATTGATGAATTGTACTGTCAGTGTCTATATAAAATTTAATTTATATTCCCGATTACCTTATTTTGTGCTAATTTGTTTAATGTGTTTTTATGTGTACGTCTCTCGTTTCTAAAGCACGTCAATGTGTTTACCCGAAGTAATGGAGTTATTAACTAAATATTTAATAATCGGTGTGTGTCATTTAAATGGCAAAGACATTAATTCCATATCGAACAATCTCATGGACTATAGTTTGTTATCATCGTTGCCGAATGACAATCAATTGAGGTAAATAGTTATTTATGTATATCCTATTTAATATTTTTTCACGTATAGTATTTCTTTTTCTCTCACTTATTGAAAATTTAATGTATTTTTTCTTTAGTTCCTCTGTGCTCGAACTTTTAACATGCATCCAGCATTTAGTTTCCTGGATAAGAACGGATTTGATATTGGAATATTTTCTTATGTCAATTTTGGATATATCGCAGTGGCGTTCAACACATCAAGAGTTATCCTTAGCCGGTTTATCTGTATTGAATGAATTATTATACTTGCAGAAGTCTCTTCCGCACAGTGTTACGCTCATGTCCGGTATTAATGTTCTATTGGATCAACACAATACATCAAAACAACAAAGTGAAATATATATAGACAAATTTCGCGAGCTTTTACGTTTGTATGCTGCCAAATATTGGCATAAAATGTTACAAGAACCCACAGTGTTGGATACTTTTTTAAAATCATTATACTGCTGCACCGTGTTTCGTAAGTTCATTTTTAATACATTAAACTAAACCACAAAGTTGTGCGGTTTAGAAAATTTATACTGAAAATGTATTTTTTTTTCTTGTCTTAGTTTTTTTTTTAATTTATTCCTTTTTGTTTCTCTCTAATTTTCATTTCAAGAAAATGGCGCGTACGATTTCACAGAAAAATTGGAAATTTGGACTCCGATCATTAAAGGTTTAACAATGCACGACAAACTGAATCGCTATAATGATGTTATACATCAATTAATATCTGAAATTATGCACCGCATACAATTTGAATATAATAAGACTGAGTTGGAACTTTTGGACAATGAGTTAATGGAAGACAATGTAATGTATTAATTTAAAATTTAAATTTTTTATGAAAATACTGAAGACTGAACGACAAAGTCTGTAATTTATTAACATGAAGAATTTTTGTTTGTTGTTGATTAAGCAACGTCTATATTCATTGCGTTCCTGCTTAAGAAACTCAACCAAAAAAAAATATTGAGAAAAGCAAAAACCTTCGTATGTTTATACAAAAAGTCTGAAAATGTTATTGAAAATTACGTATACCAACATAATGGGTTAAAAAATCTCAAACGAAAAATTCACAACAACATCTTTATCCGATTTATAATTTGTTTTTAGGGTTCCGTACACCAAAGGTGAAAAGAAAAAGGTGTCTGCGATGGCTACTTTCTCGAGAACCTTAAGAGCTACCTACGGACCTGAAATTCTCACTCTCAAAATATATAAAACTTTGGCCGCTACAACAAAAAATATATGACAGTTAAAATTAATGGGTTTCCTAAAGCGAGCAACGAAAAATTTTGAAATCCTAATGTAATATACAGACAATTATATATAGACACTTGAAATTTGCATCACTTAACACTGAAATTAAAAAAAATCAAAATTAAAGGGTATTCTATCAGTTAATGTAATTTTGACTATGTAATTTTGATAACTTGCTGTACCTTGGGGACCGTAAAAGCCACATCCTTGAAGTTTTCAAATACGCTAAAACTAAAAAATTTCAAAATGAAGAAAATGCCGAAACAAAAAATCGCCAAAATGGAAAAATATCCCCTAAAATAAAATAAATCGTTAAAATGTAAAAAAAAATCACCCAAAGTTAAAGGTCCAATTTCACGATCTCGACAACGTCCGACTTGTCGCACACTTAAATTTGAAGCAACAACAAAATATGAAAATATGTTTTTGTTTTAAATGTAAGTGTGCGACACGTCGAACGTTGTCGACATCGTGAAATTGGCCCAAAAGGTCGCAAAAAAAAACTTAAAAAATCGCCAAAAAACCAAAAAATATCGCCAAACGAAAAAAAGGGCCAAAACTAAATCGCTGAAACTAAAAATATGCTTTGTAAAAAACAAACACAAAATTGACAAAAAATCTAAAGAGTATCCAAAATGAAAAAAGCGCCAAAACGAAAAAATCGCCAAAACTAAAAATAGTAGCCAAAACTAAAATAAATCGCCAAAAGCTGAAAAAATCGCCTGAACAAAAAATGCGCTAAAACTAAAAATATGTATTGCAAAACACAAAAAAACTTACCAAAAACAGAAAAAAATCTCCAAAACGAGAAAAGCGCCAAAAACAAAAAAATTGCTAAAACTAAAATAAATCGCCATAAGGCAAAAAATCGCCAAAACGAAAAAAGCGCCAAAACTTATCCGCTAAAACTAAAAATTTGTATTGTAAAAAACCAAAAAATTTCAAAAATCTGAAAAAATATCCTAAACCAAAAAAAGCGCTAAAACTAAAAACATCGCTGAAACTAAAATAATTTGCAGAAGACTGAAAAAATCGCAAAGACGAAAAAGCACTAAAACTAAAAAAATCGCCAGAAACCGAAAGCACTTCCTGTGCGAGCCAAAGTTCCAATTTAGTGAATTTATTATTTTTTAAAAACCTTTTTACAATTGGACGTTGCTTAACCAAAAACAAACAAAAAACTTTGTTGTGAAGTTTTTGTTTGAGGCTTTTGAACTAATTATGTTTGTATACGTAATTCTCAATAACATATTGAGAATTTTTCTCTAAATATACGAAACTTTTAAGCTTTTCTTAAAACTTTTTGCTTGAAGTCTACTGAGGAGTTTCTTAAGCAGAAACGAATTCCTTATACTAGATGCTGCTTAACCAACAACAAACGAAAAAAAACTTAATATTTTTCATAATAAATACCATTGTTTCTCACATATTCCAAATTTTTTGTTAAGACTCAAACAGAATGGCAACAATATTTAACGCAATGCATCGAGTGCATTGCTTTAATTGGTGAGTCTCGGCCAAACGCAGTATTTGCCCAGGTATTTAGCCATTGGTCTCGACCACACGTGTATCTACAATCAATAGAGAATGATATAAACAATGGCAAAACGTTCGATTTGTCCCATAAAATCAAGTCACAAAATTTTGCTGAACATTTAAGAGACTTTTCTACGGTGTGCCAAGCGGTAGTAAGAATTGCTCCATTACTGGACACCAACACGACAGCTGAAGCTGCAAACGAAGTGAACTGCCATTTAGATGTACTATCGGAAAATTTATTAACAACACTTAATTTTTTTACAAGCAACAAAATGCATACAACCGATGTTGATACTTCAACATTTCAGACTGATTTCGACTATTTGTAAGTAAAATAATTGTCAACTTGTTAGCAAGAGATTTTAATGTACTCGTATGTGTATTTTTCAGATACGCTCAAGTTCTTATGGCTGTACGTAGTATTTTACCAATATCTCAATCACTAAAATCAGATCAAATGCTTTTGCAACTTTTTGAGTCGTTGGGCAGCATTTTCCAACCCAATACCATTATGGGATCATCACCACTCATCTATGTGGCAGCAAGTCAATTGCTGTTGTGCATATCATCTGTGATACGTCCAAAGTCTCTTTTAGAAATACCTACAATTATACATCTGATGCAATTGGGACCTCGTTTAACGCATTTACCACGACAAGTCATTGCGAATATTTATATAAGTCTTATTAGTTATTTAGTGTTGCCATGGAAAAATGTTGAAGAGCAGCAACAAGATTATTCTCGCCGCTGTTTAGTGCTTAAAGAATATGTTGAGTGCTTGTCTCAAGGTTTCTTAGAATTAGACTTAAACTCTTTGAATGAGGCAACGGCTGAAGCGAAGGTATCATCCATTTCTCTAAGTTTATTGGTAACATTTAGTTTAGTCATAGAATTTTTTAAAGACTCACCAAACACAACAAAAGACATGTTAGCTTCTACTTTTAAGGTATGTCCTTTAATCAATTTAATCACTATAAAAAGAATATTCCATCAAATGGATATAATCTTTATATTTCAGCCTATCATAACAAAAGCTTTAATGATCTATAATGCCTTTGGGCAAAACAGCAATGCAATTTCCATTACTGTTGCTGAATTTAGTTTAAGTGTGCTGCGTACATTGCAAAGTCAATTAGGTTTACATTTTATCAAGGAAATGGTTACGCTTTTCATTTCAGTGAATGTGAGGTGAGTTTGAAAAAACAAACGGAAAATTAAACGACTTATATGACTTTCGAAGTCTGTAATGTCTGAACACGAAAAATTTATGTTTGCTGTTGATTAAGAAACGTCTATTTGTATTTCGTTTCTGCTTAAGAAAAATTTTCAACAAAAAAAAGCTAAAAAAAACTTGAGGCTTTCTAACGCATTATGTTGCTTGTGTACGTCAAGAATTGTTTGGTTGACGTCTACTAATGAGTTTCTTAAGCAGAAACGAAATGCATTTAGATGTTGCTCAACAAACAACAAACAAAAATTCTTCACAACTATATTCTGTTTAATTAAATTCAAGAGAACAACTCACTCTCAGTCGTGTGGTGGTGATAGAGAAGATTTTGCAAATGTTTCAACTAATAGTCCAGCAGCCGAGCAATACATCCTTATCAATGTTGCCTTCAATTTTAGACTTTACATTCGAACACATAATGCCACTTTTGCAGGCAGAAAATAGTGTTGCAGATACCACCGATTTGACTAGTGTGGTATATTCGCTGTTCGATAGGTAAGTAATTTTCCATTGCAAAAAATTCCAGCGAATCAATTACTCAAAATAACTTAATGATACCTTTTATTTGTTATCTCTTTTTTTCCCAGCATACTTTTATGTAAATGGCAGTATTTTTACAAATCGTATGGTCATGCCAATGTACTTTTACAGCACGATATTGGCAACAATAGTCTTAGTAATCCAAGCGATAATTTACATCCGGAACATTTTATGGCCATAATGAATGCCTACGGCCAAGTTGTCGTTACTGGCAGTGATCCGAATATAGTACGCACAGTTTTAGTATCGATGCAAAATGTCCATGACAAGTGGCGTCTCTATCAGAGGCCACTATTCAAAGAGAACTTATTGACATCATTTCAAAGAGCTCTAATAAATGTTCTACTGTCTGGAGAAGGCGCCTTACATTTTGATTTGCTGGCTAATACTCTTTTTTCCATGTCCCAAGTGGATGCATTGAAAATGCGAGAAAGTTTCGCAAATGCCGGTCTACCCATAACTATGAAATTAATTGATGAAATCTGTTCAACTACGGTAAATAGACATTTTTTATATTAAACTTTTTAACTATAGAAATCTTTATTCATAACATATATTTTTGATTTCCACACGAAATTTGTTTCATATAGCTTTTATAAAACTTCTCTTCATTATATTTTTATTGACCTTATAATTTATTTTGTTATATATATTTAAGTACTAGGCTCGAAGTTGTTTTTAGGTTTCCGTAGTACAACAAAGGTGAAATGGAACCTTATTGTATTCGCTACGATGTCCGTCTGTCTTTGGGTTTGAGATTAAGATTAGTTTATTTCTCTAATTAGCTAATTCGAAAATGAAATAATCTCATTAATTGAGCTTGATGTTTTTGAGTGGTAGTTTAAACTTCTTACTACGTGTATTATTACCATACTGAGAAACAAAATAGTGGCAACATTTTGTGTGCAAAAGTCATACATGTTATCAACACACTTTGATTTTATGTGGGAAGAAGAAGAAACTGCCGTATTTTATTATTTACAAGTAAAATATTGGGCGTGTTAAAGGAAATAGAGATATAATATAAAATATATATATATATATATTTATTTATGTGTTGTTAAATTATTTTATCACATAATTTTTACAAAAAGTTATATGTTTCACAAGTGTATGTTGTCAATATTAATGTAAGATTAAACCATCACGATTGGCCGCTTAAACTTATAATCGGTTACCCAAAAATCAGAAATGAAGATTAAGGTTAATTTAACCTCTAATCTTAAACGCAAAGTCGCCCTAAGAGCTACACACTTGAAATTTTCACAGAAAATGTAGAACATTGGCCGCTAAAGCAAAAATATAGGACAATTAAAAAATTAAAGGGTGTTCTAAAGCCAGCAACGAGAAATGAAATCCTGATGTAATTTAAAGACTATTAAATATAAACACATGCAATTTTCAAATCTAGTGTATTTTTATGCAGACTTACGCCACTTAGTAATACTGAAATTTAAAAAATCTAAATTAAAGGTTATTCTATCAGTTAATGAAATTTTTACTATGTAATTTTGACAACTTGCTGTGTCTTGGAACCCGTAAGAGGCAAACTATTGAAATTTAAAAAAATCGCTAAAAATAAGAAAATCCCAAAAAATGCCGAAACCAAAAAAGCTAAAATAAAAAAAGCGCTTAAATGAAAAATATCACAAAAAATAAAATAAATCGCTAAAATGCAAAAAAAATTGCCAAAAAAAAAATCGCTGATACTAAAACCAAAAAAATCGCCAATACCAAAAACCACCAAACCTTACAAATACGCTAAAACTAAAATAATTCGCAAAAAATTAAAAAATGCCAAAAACGAAAAAACGTCAAAACAAAAAAAAAATTGCCAAAAATCAAAAAAATATTACAGGGTACTTAAATTTTATTACCGGGTACTTAAATTTTTTTTTAAATGTCTACATCAGTTAAGATATTCGATTATATGGAACGTTCGTTTACTAAATTTTTTATAAAATTATAATTTGTTAATATAGTCAGGAAATATTTTTCACGCATCAGGCAGTAATTTGCGGTCTCCACCTGACATAAAGTTACTAACTGTAGACTGCTCAAGTTAATGCTTTTTTGAAGTTAAAACATTATTGTTAGTGCATTTGTTTCAACAACTCAGTTATAACTTCAAGTTACAGCAAAATTTCATGTCAGGTGGAGACGTAGAGTAAGGGATACTGAAATATTTTTTCAGACATATTGATATAAAAGAGGTGAGCAACGTTCACATGATTGAATGATAAATCACTGTTTGTTGTGAGCAATTTGATTAAAATATTTTGTTGTGTTCAGAATCTTCAGAAGTTATCAAATGCTAGAGCATGCTGTTGGCTGAAGTATATAATTTTGCGTCAACTACAAAACAAATGACGGTTCTCGAGAGCCCGAGTTCAAACCCTGGCCAGACCCAGAGTCATATCATCATCATAGATTTTTCTGATATGCGTTAGTGTCTATGCTAATGTACATAGCAGAGAATGACAAAAGTATCGTTTTAAGTACTCTGAGTATTGGCCGTCAAATAATTACGAATGAGTATAGTTAAAAATTAATTTTAGACCGAATATATACTAAAATTTATAGACTGTATTAGCTACAATCATACGCATGAGTATAAAAATATAATCATATCATGCTTATATTTTTTGTCCGAATAAATATCCATAAACTGAGTATAAGCATATTCCGACTATAAGTATGACAGAGAGTCAATACGCTTGATATGCATGTAACTTTTTATTTGTAGTTGTAGCGTATTTTAGCTTTCCGCATAAACGAAACAAATATGTTCTTGTGTGTTGGAATCGGCTGCAGCCATCTTACTAAGATTAAATGCCACTTTATAGAAGCCATGTAAAAATTCTTGTCTGCCTATTTATATTGATAACAAAAATAAAGCACACAAATTTGTTTTTGTTTTCAATATAAATAAGAAGACGAGAATTTTTATTTGTCTTCTATAAACTGGCAGTAAGACTATTTACTTAAGTAAATTTTTTTTTGAGTACTCATTGTCATTCTCTGTTACATATATCGCAGCACCCTTCGTCGTCGATATTCGCAGCAATTAATCATCGGCAAAGTAAAAGAAGTAATAAAATGGCTGCATAGCTGAAAGTAATACGTCTACTTAACACCAGAGGACCTGCAATGATGCTACAAAAATTAACAAAAACGCACAATAGCAGAGTTGTAAAAGCGGAAAAATTAATTAAGCCTCTCTTCTCTCTATCTATCTGTCACTTCACCATCTGTACTTGTATACTATGCCCCTTCGTACTCTCCTGTAAAATTGTGAAATTTTAAAAAGTGTTATTGTTTTTTAATTCTGATATTTTACCAAAATATGCAAAAGTCTCAAAACGAAATATGACGTAAAAATGTTTTGCCAAGTTAGTAGGTTGCTTGGTAAAGAAATGGTGACAAAAAATTTATAATTATTTATTTTAAATTTAAATTCAAACGAGGTACACTTTTAAAGAATAATTTTCGAAGAAACTTAGTTTTGCTGACTACTGTATATCATCATACGTATGTTTATAGAAACACTCTCAACATGTTACTGGGAATTACGTATTTTTATGACTTCATTTGATTTAAATTTATAAATTTGTTTTTAAATATAATGGGTTATCTTTACTTTTGCTGGCTACTGTACATAAATATTGTGACCAATAAAAATAATCAATATCCTTTTCTTTACATTTATTTAATTTTTGTATTTTCTTTTCTTGTTTGTATTATAAGTTTCATCACTTGTACAATCATTTATACTTAAATAAAAATTTCTTCCTCCGTTTCTTTTTTAGGACATTCCAACATTTTCCCAGAAACTGACTCAATTGATACAAGATGCGCATTGTGTACATTTGACACAATCATAAAAATAATTACAAATAACCATAGTAATACAAATACATATTAAAATTATGTTAAACAATAAATGATAGAAAATAAAATTTATTTTTAAATTTCATTTAGATATCAGTAGCTATAGCATTATCGGTATTTTTGCTTAAAAGTGTTTGCATTCACTGTTTTTATATATGTATGTATATATATATATAGTGTCATGAATATGTTTTATTAATTTTATAAGTACATATTGAGGTTTTGCTGCAAGAGAGTAATAACTCAAGAAAAACGCTTTTTTATTAGTTAAGATTGTAGAATTAAGCGTCAATTATTTTGTACACTATACTCTTGAGAGGAAAATTATATTTTATTTTACTATTAAGTTAAGGCTGGTACTCACTATCCTACACAATCGTTCGCCTTTTAAGAAAATGCGACCCTGATATTATGTATTGTTATTGTCTTTTTAAAATTTTCATAAGCTCCATTAGATAAGACTTGCATTTGCTCAGAAGTTCAGCGATTATGTAGAATAGTAAGTACCAACCAGCTTTTACATATTACTAAATTCCAAACTTTATTTTCGTTTTCTGTAAAATCAATTTTATTTTTTGCCTTATGACTCTCTTGCAGCAAAGGCCCGATATATGTACATATGTATTTACAAACCCACATACATGCATACATGTGTATGTATTTGACTGCGTGACCCCTTTCGCACACGCAAAGTTTGCTTTGATAAAATCTTTCTAAATGTTCTTTTAAACTTTGTTTCGCTTCTTCTGCGCATGCAAATTTTCACTATTACTCACACCCATTCTCTCCTACAAACTGAAGAGTTTTGTGAAGTAAACTTTGCGTATGCGAAAGGGGCCTGTATAATTGGAGGGCTTAGTGCTTTGCCAAGAATTCAATATACTCGTATATCGCTCGTTTACTAAAACACTGGCATAACTAAAAAAATGGCATTAATCTTTATATTGTTATTTATATTGTGCAAAACTTGTATACAAATATATTTTATACTCAACTCTTGAGAGAAAAAATTTAATTTTCTTTTTCCATTAAGTTTTTTTTTTAAACTTTACTGCCAGTTCATAGAAGCCATGTAAAAATTCTTGTCTGCCTATTTATATTGAAAACAAAAGTAAAGCACTCAAAATTTGTTTTTGTTTCAATGTAAATAGCCAGACGAGAATTTTTACATGGCTTCTATGAACTGGCAATTAAACTCGTTTTCTGGAAAATTAGTTCTCTTTGAGTTATGTTGTTACGTTGTTTTAAGCAAATTAGCAAGCGATATTGGTTTAGTAAAATTTATAAGTGATCGTCACGAAAGAAAAATGTCGAGTAGAAAATGACATGAAAGGTTTTTGTGTTTTAATTCAAAAATCGTAATTTAAGTTATAAGTTATACATCATTGTACGAAGATAACTTGTTTTTATGCAAGTTTACGTTTAACTATATTAAAATTATCGTATATATCGTCCCTACGATGTCAAACTATGCAATATCCAAATTTTTGCTTTTCAGAAGAGCGCGAGACCCGTCAATTGTGAATTTAAAGATGGCGTATTCTTAAAAGTGGCAGGCTTTAAATATTTCTTATTGAGTTATCTATCGTCCATGAAAATTTCAGCACTTGTATAAATTATAATTATAATGAATCTAAAAATCGATTTTTCATATTGGATAGTTTGACGTGGTAGGGACGATATGTATGTACATATATGTGATAGAAATTGAACGATTTGAGAATAATCGTTGTGAAAATGTGCAGTAAATTCCGAACGAAAGTATTCATTTCAAACTACAAACAATGTGAATAAATTTTCAATAAAAGCTTTCCAAAAATAATCCAGCTAATAAACCCTCAATAATAAATTTAAATGTATTTTTAATAAAAAAATATTTTACTGAATAAGTAAAATATTAATTTGGGATTATTAGTGCGTTAATAAATTTTAAAAATAATTTTCATTTCAATATTTTATTTTTATTTAAATATTGTCAAAATGAATTCGAATTAAAAAAAAAATTAAAATGTGTGATGAATTGCTGGAGCAGCAACGAAATGCTTAAACTCAACAAATATTACGCACGAAAAAACAACCACATCACGAAAGTAAAATTTAAACGGAAAATAAAACCAAAATTAAAAAAAATATGTCTTTTGCATTTATTTGATCTTTTTTTTTTGTTTTTTTATTTTTTTTTTGTTTTTTTTATTTTTTTATAAAAATTTTAAATTATTTTCATTATATTTAACATTTGTTAACGCACTAATAACTCCAAATTATTATTTTACTTATTCAGTAAAATATTTTTTATTAAAAATACATTGAAATTGATTTTTTCAGCTCGAATTGTACTTCTAAGAAGTATGTAACCGAATTTAAAAAACAACAGCAGCTATACATTGTTTTTGCAAGAATATAGTGTTGATGCACAAGTATTCTTGACCGGCTGCAGTCAAGTTAACAATTAGTGTTTTTTTGGGAATAACATTTAAGTTTAACATTCGTTGACGCACTAATAACTACAATTGAAAATTAAAATATACGGCCCTGTTCTGTAAACCGATCCGACAATAGAAATATTTTTTTTAGATTTTTTTAAATTTTTTTATTAGATAGATTCTCAAATATCATATCTGAAAGATAATTATCGTGTATGATTTTAAACACGTCTGCAGGATAATTATTAATTTTTGGAAAACGAGAAGTTTACTCGGATTCGGTTTACAGAACAGGGCCGATAGTAATACATGTATGTATGCATGTACCTGAAGCAACCTCCCAAGTGGCAGCGAAATATTGAATACCAATAAAATAATTTACAATTTTTATAAAAATAAAAAAGAACAAATCTTGAGCTCAATTATAAAAAAGAAAAAAATTGTTAATTTGTTTGTTTTCTTTTTTCTAATAAAAATTGCAAAAACTATGTATAGCAAAGTAGCGCCCGCGTTTTTATGCACTGGTTCGGTGAAGTATTTTAAAAACTTTTTGATTCGAACAAAATATGAAGAAACAATTTCTTTAAGTTTTCAAGAACTGAAATTTCATTTCATCTGCTTTAAGTTAAGTTTTATTGAAATTTTCTAAAAAAAAAATTATTCAAATTTTTTCTAAATTCCTGTTAATTACTTGATTGCAGCACTAAGTCCTCGAACTACTTATATTTATATATGATTTATAATTTTAATGCTTGTATTTTATAAAACATTAAACATAAAACGTATTTTGTATTCCTCTTTCATATATTCTATATGTACGAGTATTATTCAAACTCATATTTAGTATAACAAAAATATTGTATTGTAGATATAAATATTTACTATCTCTTTTTTAAGTAATTATCATTAAAGTTTTTAAAAATTTGTTTTTAATTTTCTATTTAATTTGTATTTTTTCCTTGTAGTTTTTTTTAAGGTACATACTTTGTATTTTTTTTTTCAATTTAAATTTTTTTATTTAAAAACAATTTCAGTTTTCTTTTAATCATACATGTATTGAAAGTTTAATCTTAAAATATATATTTTTCTATTTATGCGTGTGAGTATCTCTTTTCAGATATAAAAAATATTTTGTTTTTTTAATTTATATTTTAGTTTGTCAGGTCAGCACTTTAATTTTGTGCTTATCAAATATGTTTTTTATTTTCTAATTTCCTTTTTGCTCAATTTTTATTTATATTTTTTACATTATTTTATTTTTGCTGTTTGCCAGATTTATAAAATTCGAGCTTGTTACACCAAATTTACATTGAAAATATTCTTTATTCTTAAACTTTTACCCCCATAATCATAAAATTTAAAATTAATTTGAAATGTATTTTATTTAAAATTTTTCATACAAAATTTTCCTAAAATGGATTTCAAATTAATTTTATTATTTTTTATAATAGGGGGTTATTATATTATACATTAGTAATAAAAAAAATAAAAGACGTATTCCTTTTTTTAAATATTTAGAAAAAGTTGTGTTTTTTAATCAATTTATAAAGAAAAAATTAATAAAAATTAAGTACTTTCCATGTAATCGTAAATGTTTGTGTTTAATTTTTTTAATAATCTGTTATAAAATTACGGCATTCGATATCGATCAAAATATCTATGCAAACACAATTAAAATTTTATGAAAATTAGTTCGATGTCGAATACCATAATTAGTCTCCTGGATCGTGATTATCATAGCAATACAGAAAATTGTCAAATATTTGCTATTTTTCCGAAAACAATAATTCCTGAACTTACTTTTTATTTTAGCGAGCATTGGAAGATTGTTAGTAGTCAACCTGAACAAAGCGATTTCTTGTGTTTGATATTAATGTTTTAGTGTTTTTTAAGCGCTTTCATACATACTTTTAATATATTTTTGTGTAAAAAAGGAAGGATGGAAAAAATTTATAAAAAACCCCCATACAAAAAAGAAAAATGCCATCACAAAAACAAAAGGTAAGAAGCTACAACGTGCTAGAAACCATTACACAACCTGCTTTCTAGCACACACTTGCATCTAGCTTCGCTCGCACATAAGAAACCACAGGCGTTGGTTTGTAGCACATTGTAGCGCCATCTTATATTATAGCTTCTAGGGGCCACTGTGTCATCAGCCTTAAACACGAGAGTAGTTAAAAAAAATCTTGAAGGTAAAAATTCTTCAGAAATACTCTCCTGACATGTGTTTCTGTATCTCTCATAGCTTGGTTTTAATTAAAACAAAAAAAATTATTTGTCTTAGATCAAAAGTCAAGGCAAAAAAAAGTTAGTGCTAATAACATTTAGCATTTAACGAATCACAAAACACATTTATTGTGTAAAACATTGGCAATTCACATACTTCAAAACGTCGCACAGTGTGGCCAAAGGCTCCTTTTTCGCGGGTCAATTCATATCCCCACAATAGTGGCTGGCTCTTAGATTAAAATGCATGTTGCAACAAAGTCTTGGCGATATATGAGTGGGTAGCCCCCCTACAAAGTAATTATTATTTAACTATATGTACTTATCTTCAGAATTATAATAGTGAGGCACACTAAATTTGATGTGGATAACTCTTAAAAAAAACTGCATGTTCCACCAAAATCTTGAGGGTATAAGAGGAGGAGATGGGTACCCCCCCACACAAACTTATATTTTTTTATATCTTTAGGACTACTAAATTTGATGTGGATAACTCTCAAAACAAACTTAATAATCTACGAATATCTTGGGAATATAGGAGCGCGGAGACGGGTTCCTCCATACAAAGTAACTATTAATTAAAATACATGATTTTTCAACATTTGTTAACGCACTAACAATACCAAATTAAAATTTTATTTATTCAGTAAAATATTTTTTTATTCAAAAATGCATTACATTTCATTGTTGCTAATGCAAATCATCAGGGAACCTTTGCCCAAAATATTCTTAAACAAATTATAGTTGAAACAAGAACTCAATAATCAATCTTTTTTTTATTTTCTTACTTTACCATTACTATAGACATTGGGTGACTTAATTTCATCTCGCTTTGTAGTTGTAAGAATTATGTCATTGAATTTTAATGAAAAAAAAACACAACAGCTATATATTTCCTTCGCAAGAATAGAGTGTTGCCATACTGAGGAGAAAAATAGTGGCAGAATTTTCTGTGCAGTCATTTTGATTTTTTTTTGGGAAGAAGAAGAAATTGTCTAATTTAATAATTTACAAGTAAAATATTGTGCGTGTTAAAGGAAATAGATAAATGATTACAGGCATGTTCTGAAAATCGCATTTTTCAAATCACAAATCATAACATTTGTACATAAAACAATGACAAAAAGAACAGCAATAAAAGTTTTAGCAGAAGTCGTTAAGTGCTTATTATTGGCCAACTCAACAGGATGTGGTGTTACTAATTCGCACATATGTATGTATGTAAGTTCTGAGCCGCAACGAAGAGCAGCCTAAATTTTTCTAAAATAACGCTCATTTGTTCAACTTTTAAAATAAAAAAATCTCTGCTTAATTCAGCCCAAGTAATAACTTTATGTCCACTTAAACTGGGAAAGAAAATCCATATTTTCTTTGCACTTCCGATATAAACATTAAATACAAAAACACTTCCACAAATAATTTGGCAGCAAATTTAAGCAAAACATTTGAATAAATACCTGAACTTGAAGGTTTCATAATTAAAGTTATTACTTTTTCAAAATTAGATGAGATAAAAAAAGTATTTAGTTAAGCAAAGTTTTTAGCTTTTTTCTGCTTCTTTTTCTGTTTTCTATAACAATGTTCAATTTTAAGACGTATTTACAAAAGCAGGGTTACCTATTTGACATTTATTTTTTGCCTAGTGATGTAGAATTTTGTGAACATTCATTTTACTATCACGGTCCCCACAAGTTTTGTGTTCTAGGATCCAACCGATTTTTGAGTTACGCACCATTTTGTTCATTGTCGCTGCATATACACATTTAAATAAAAATGTTTTAAATTAAACAATTTCAAAATTTGTTATCAATTATCAATTTAAAAATAAAGAATCTTCAATGCACACATTTTTTTTTTAAATTTGATGCACTTCAATATGCTCTTGTACTTCAAAAATATGTGGATTCTTATCCATAAAACATTTAATACTAGAAAAGGTTATACCTTTACATTTAAATATGTTTATCTTTAACAAATATTTTTCTTTTTTGTCTAACTAAGCAATTTTATAAAATTTATATGTAGGTACAAATGATTTTATTTTTATTGTATTGGTTTAATTTATACTGTAAACTTTAAAATATTTTCTTTTTTTAGCTCTCTAACGTACAAAATACTAACAGTTACACAAAGTGATAGACTTTAATATACATATGTATGTATGTATGTAATTTAATTGTTGTCTATTATTTTTATTTGAAATCATACAAATACTCAAATATGTATTATTATTTTCTAAATCATACTAAATAGTATAAAAAACACCAAAAATATGGAAATATTTGTTTCAAAACTCATCAGTTTTTTTCTATGTAAGTATGTGAATATCATTTTGTAAAAAATCTTATTTTAGATGTAAGAATAGTTTTATTTATTTACGTATGTGTATTAAAAATTTTTATTTTATTATTTATTTCGTGTTTGAAGAATGAAAATTAAAAAAAGCTTTTAGCCTCCCTGTAAAAAAATGTTTTGAGTTTGTGAGTGTGTTTGTGTGTGTGGAACTCAAAATTTTGCAATTTTCACTTTTTGCAAGAAAACGGTCATATCTACTCTTTCGCCATAAAAATAAATTTGTATGCCTCTTTTTAATTATATATATATTTAATAAAATATATTTAATTATTATTTTAGGGGAACAAGTGCAATATGTATTTCCTTTATTTGCATATCCCATGTTCAAGTCGCTTACAGTTTGAAAAACGCAAAACGCATTTCAGCATGTTCTGAAAACTGCGCGATTTGCTAGCGCTTACAAACAAATAAATTTTAAATTAAATGCCTACAGTACTTGCATGTTTGCTTTAAAAAGCCACAATCGTAAAAAATATATAAGTAAATAATTCAGACCGTCTATTGACAAACTTAAAGCAATTTTTTATATCGTAAAAAACATCGTTTTCGATCTGAACAAATTTTAAGCGATATACATTTTCCAGCACATGGGAGTATAAGTAATTTTCAACAAGGGTTTTCAATTGTGTAAATATTTAACATAAAAGTTTAAAAAGTTTTAAAGCTTTTAGAATTGCAATAATTTTTTTTTTCAATATTCGTCGTAATTACGGCCTTAAACCAAAAAAAGAAAAACGGCCCAAAATGTTCTATTGAAAACCAAAAAAGGAATTTTGGGAGTAATTTTTTCTTTTTTTTGGGGCCATTTTTAATCAACCCTATCGTGAATAACAAGTGGAATTTCTGTTCCCATGCAATTTTCATTTCCTTTGAAGTGAAAAATTCTATCGTGAATATCCCCTGAATTATTTTCCCCGCTATCAGTCCCAGTGAATGTAAAAAAGGGAAAAATATTAGTAAAGCTTAATTGAAAATCAAACAAATTTTAAGTTTAATAAGAAATATATAAATTTTCGGTTCCAAATGAAATTTGTTTAACTGTAAAGTTATGTTTTTAAATACTATAGGTGCAGTGGAAAAAAATTCTTTAGTATACCACCGTGGTGCGCTAAAGAGATTCAAAATCCATTTAAAAAAGCTGTTGCTGGGAATAATTGATAGTTCAATTCGCCTGCAAAAATAAAGTGAACAAAACCAAGGGGAAAAGCGAAAAAATCCCCGTAAAAAAAATTATTCATGATAAGGTAAATCAAAAAAGGGGTTCTCCCTTTTTTCCAGGGGAAAATTATTCACGATTGCTGTTTGGTGAAAAGGGGAAATATTTCCAGGGAAAAAATGTTCACGACAGCGGTGAATATCTTAATTTGTTGCGATTTTTATTTATTTGTAGGACTATTTTTCATTGCAGCCAGGCCGATTTTGTTTGAAGATATTTTTGTATTTCAGCTCTGCATTTCGCAAATACTCTAAATAATAATAAATTTCTAGATAAGGAAAAATAATAGAATATATGATCACCAACCATCAATTTCATTGACAATTTGTTCAAGTATATTAGAAAAATAAAGTCTGAATTAATCCTGAAGTATTCATGACAAGCGGTATCAAAAAAAGGGAAAACATTTCTAGGGAAAAATTATTCACGATTGCAATTTAGCGAAAAGGGAAAAATGTTCACGAGGAGGGTGATTATTTTAATTTGTCGTGATTTTTACTCATTTTTGGGGCCATCTTTAATTTTTCAGTTTGGTGGCTATTTTTCATTTTCCGCTCTGTATTTCGTAAATGCTCTCAATTTCCGGGATACGAAACCAAAATAACAAAAAGGAATAGAAAATATGATCCCCAACAATCAGTGACAATTTTTTCAACTAAATCCCGGTTCAGACTTAAAATTTTTGTTGCAGCAACTTTTTATTTTTGTGAAAAAAAAGCGAGAGGAATATATAATGTATATATTTCTTTTTCAACACTCTCCTACATACTTAAAACACAAATTGCAAGTCTAGACCGGGACAATATTAGAAAAATAAAGTCTTCCTATTTATAAATACGGCACACAAATTTTTTATTTTTAAGTATCTCATCGCCCACCAATATTGTGAAACATATATGATTTAAAAGGTATAAATGGTTTTTCTACATTCTTAGCATAAAAGTGTTAAATTTAATTTAAATTGGCTTGAACTAGTCTCCATTTCGTTTTTGTTTTGTACTTGCAGACATTTAACCTACTGGGATCTAATCCATTTACCAGATGATATAATTAATATAGGATCATCTTTATCACAATTTTCAGTTTTTGACTCTGAAAATAGTTTGGGGTATTTAAAGTCAATTGTAAAATCAACCACAAATGCAATAGCACAAGTTCAAAGAAATTGAACATTTCATCAAATAATAATCCCATTAGTGTTAAAATAGAAAATATTCACTTGGAAAAATTATTGAATTAAAAACACTATTTTCTTTTTTAATGTTACAGCATTTCCTCATAATAATTTATTTTTATTAAGTAATGGAAATGTTATGGACGTATCAGAAATTTTTAGTAGCAAACTTTCAAAGGAAATACTTTTATTAACCAAATGCTTGATTATTTTTTGCGTAAACACCGTCATCCAGGGATATAATATTATGCATTACTTTTAATCTTTGTTTGGTGCAAAATTTTATTTCAGATACGGGTTTAAAAAGATTTTAGATTTAACACATTATAAATATGGACTGATAAAAGAAAAATATATGTATCTTTTGCATGGTGTAAAATTTACTTAATTTAAATAAACAGTTCTCAAAATTTTCGGAAATATCTTTGTAAGCTGCAAAAAACACGTTCTTCGCGAATATCTCGAAAACGATTCTTAAGAAAAATAAATGAAGGCCGTCCGTGTTCAGCAGCCCAATTTAGTTAAAAAACATCGCAATTTAGAGGCTCATTTTATTAACCAATAATTTGAATATAATTTTAGTAAAAAAAACTTAAATAAGTAAAAAACATAAATACAAATCAAAACTTACCAAACAATCCGGGTAATGAAAAAAGTAAAACAACAAAAAATAAATTTGTCTAATCAGCAAACAGCTGTTTATGGCTACGGCGAAAAACTAAAATAATATAAACAAATACAGTGTTGCCCATAATGTTGTTAGACAGCGCTCACAATGTGTAGTACAATTCTATCCGTGGAGATTAAAAAAAAACAATTAATTTTTAAATTGGGAAACAAAGCAAATTCAGGTATATACAGCTCAATTCGCTTTGAGAAATTTATACTTTATATATGTCAAAAAAAAATGTGCTGAAAAATGTGTGTTGACATCCAACGTACATATATTCAAATTGCAAGCGGCGAAAATAGTCACCTGATCCCTTGCCACCAACTAGTATGGATGCGCCTTGTTGGGAAATAAAAAAGCACGAGAAGCAAAACAGTGTTCGGCAGAAATTTCAAAGTTGTATTTCGAAAATTGTGACGGATTAAAAATCAGCTGTGAAGTGTTAATTATATTTTTTTATACAGATTTATGTACTTTCTAAACAAAACAATGTAGTTTATTTTTCAGATTCTTTTAATTTTTTTTTTTCAATTTCAGTATCAACAATCAATAGTTATTTATTTTTTTTTTTGTATGTGTACGGTTACATTTAAAATAAAAATAAATCCACTTAAATGATGTCATGATGTTTAAACTAAATTACAAAACAGAAAATAAACTAAAAGAAAAAACAAAGTAAAATAAACTTGTGTATAAAATAATTAAAATATTATTATTTATAGAAAAATTAATAAATTTTAACTACATTACCATTAAAAATTTACAAGATAACTATACTATAAATAATTAAAAAAAAAATCATAAATAGATGTTGCACATTAAACTTTTTTAAACTACTTTACTATTGTTAAGTTACTTTTTTTCAAATTATTTTAGTAATAAAAAGAAATTCAATTATATTGAACAACTTTGTATTCGTTTGTCAGCTTGTTTTAGTGTGTGTGTGTGTATGTTCCTTTTCATTTTCTTCATAAGGTTAAAACTAAATTAATTAAAATATTACTTAATAGCGCAGAAAAACAGAAATAAAATCTGAAGTTGAAGCATTTAAATTAAATTTAAATGCATAATAAATATATTAAGTTAACACTAAGATAAAGAAATATAAAATTTAGGTGGCACAGCCACGTACAAATTGAAATAAAATTTCGTTTTACTTAAAGCATATAAAAACGATTTTACTATAATTTTTCATAACAAAAGATTTTTCTTCTCTCATGCAATAATTTTTTATTTTATATTAATTTTTTTTTTTTTTTTTTTGTTTAATAAATTATAACAATTTGTTAACAGTTAAAAAACAATTTTTAAGGCTTGTCTAAAACCTTTTTCTATTTTTGTACAATTTTCTTTTATACGTTACAAATGTGTTACAAAAAGACCCACATAAATGCCGCATAAATAATTTTTATAAATATGTATACAGTTTTAAAATCCTATATCAAGGTGCTACTGTTGCGAGTAGGCGAGGTGACTGACAACATGTCACGCTCACCAAAAATTCAAAATTTGGTTGTGTGTATCTATTTCCTTTTTTTTTTTAACTAACAACTATTAAACTTAAACAAACCTTGTATGGAAAGCTTGTTTTCAAAGCTTTGGGAAATTTTTTGACCCAAAACAAAAAAGTTATAGCAGTTTCATTTTATTTAGGGTTTAAACCACAAACTGCCTGTGTACCAATTCAAAAAAAACAAATTCAAAGTTACGCTAAATAGATTATTTTTCTATTTTGTTTCATCTTGATCCATTGGTTCCTCCGACTCATCACAAGAAAGAGATCTGAAAAAAAAATAAGAGAGACTATTTTATTTTAACATCATACGAATCAGAGTACAGAATGAAACCGTTCACAATTGCTAACAATTCATAAATTCGTTGCTTTTGCCATGCATTTATTCGACAATAATAGCAAATGTAATTGCTATGATACGATTCACTGTGATTTGTTGATTGCTCAGACGCTCTCTGTTATTACAATGCCGTTATAATACAAGCAGCGAAATCAGATGATGCAGCATGAATGACTGGATTTCTTTCATACCATTCACTCAGCATTCGCTGCTCTTTTATACAGCACGTTTAAATAATAAGTTTATTTTAAGTGGTTTTAATGGTTATAAATTAAAAAATTCATTGTGAGGGAGTAAATTTTAGAAATAATTAATGCCGATATACATATGTACATATACGCTGTTAGAAAAATAGAAAATACAAAAAGTAAAATTTGGAAAAAGTAAAATAGATCTAAAATGTATTTCAATATGTAACTGTTTCATATAAAATTTGACATAAAATACATTTCAAATCGATATCGTGTTTTATTAATACTAATGTAAGATTATACGTTTACAATACTACGTTGTGTTCAATTAAAGTAAAAAGTATTCGCACCATTCACTGCGTATTCGTTGCTTTTGACAAGACCAGTGAACATTGATATAAAGCAAGCAATGCACGCAATAAAATTACGTTGTTTTTTTTTCAAATGTTGTGGATTGACAACAATATGCAGGTTTTTTTTGATTGCATTCAAAGGAACAAAATAAGCCATTCAATCATAATGCATAATTAGTAAAGAAGAAACGACAATGGCAAGACTGTTGTAAATTTAGAGGTGGTAAAATTGAGCTTTCATTACAAAAAAGGTTCCAGCAAATTGTAATACAATGAATAAAAACAATTCACATATTCCATTTGCATTGAAAATTTGTGTATATAAAGTAGGGATGTAAAGAATACCAGTTTAGCGAATGCGAAAGCGAATGCAAATATTACAATACGTTAAAAAATCACATGAAAATAAATTTGTAGAAGAACATGAAGTTGTATTATATACGAGTATGCACATACATAGATGTATGTACTACATATAGCATTTTATTTAAATTGAGTCTTTGAATTGAGCAAATGTTTATTAATTTATAAAAAAAAAATACAAATTATTAAAACAGAAAGATATAAAAATAAATTTACAAAATGTTAGGCAATCAAACCATTCGTACTTTGGTCCTGAAGCCTGGTACTCTCTTCAACATTTCATGTGAAATGCTGTCAAAATACATATTGAGAAAAATTGGAATGAAGTGTTCATGAAAAAATGTTGCAGAAGTAATACTCTGTTCATCTTGGGAAAAACATACGAAACATACTCGAATGTACATATCTTCAACATTTTAAGTTTTCATGCGAAATAATATGAGTGGCACTTGTTTCGCGTGGAATTTCCAACAAATAAGGACTAGTTAATAGTGTTTGCACTTAAAATTTTTCTACAAAGTAATGAATGGTGCTCAACATTTTTCAAAAATGGTCTTAAGTTGAAAATATTTTCGCGAAAATCCAACAATTATTTTTTTTTTCAAAAACTCAAAAATATTTCCAAACACCGCTGTATTTCGGTTTCATTTTAATACTTATGAGAGCTTATTTATAGAAAAGCTTCCGCTAAAATTTTAAGGCTTTCATAAAAATGCTTTACTTGTGAATATATGTATTTTTTTCATGCTGGCTTAAAATAATTTTCGTGTTTTTGACGTTTGTTAATCGTAAACTGTTTTCGTAAAAGAAATACAAATTTTTTTTTGAAATATTTGCATACATTTTAGCGAATGCAAAAGCGAATGCAAATAGCAAAAGTAAGCGAATAGTTTGCGAAAGCAAATGCGAACATTCATTACGTCCCTAATATAAAGCAGAAATCTACATCAACTGACACCACATACTGTGGACGAAACACAAAACCGCTGATGATGAAGTTGTGGCGGCCTTCGAAAATAGGTATTTGTTCCGTTCTGCTTGTATTTGTCAGAATATTTGCAATTAACTTTGGTGTTATTTGTTCTTTAAAAATTATAACATTTAATATGGCTTACAGAGCAATAAGAACTTCAGCTTAAACAAATCATTAATATTTAACATAAATATTTTTTTTGCGACCACATTGTGTATGACGTTCCTATTAAACTTGTTGCATAATTTTTTTTAATAAAAGCTGAAGTTCAGCTTCGATTCAACAAATTTCATGAAGTTATTTTTCGGCCCTGTTCTGTAAACCGATCGATTTGAAGCCTCATGATTTTGAAAACTAGCTCCGACAGTAGAAATATTTTTTTTAGATTTTTTCCAATTTTTAAATTATACTATATACTTAGATTCCCAAATATCATATTTGAAAGAAAATTATAGTGTATGATTTTAAACATGTCTGCAGGATAATTATTAATTTTTTTAAAACGAGAAATTAACTCGGATACGGTTTACAGAACAGGGCCGTTTGCCAAAAAAAAATAAATAATAAGAATTTTTTATTTAGCAACATACTTGGTCATCGATTGCATTGATAATCCAGCCATGGCTGTTACAGTGTCAGATTGGTCGTGTTCAATTTTTAAAGCTTCCAAAGCCGACATGGCTACGGTGTGAGCCAATCTTCTAATACAAGGCCAGTGTTGAGACTAAAAATAATAATAAAGAGAAATCAATGAAAATGTTTAACTTTTCTTTAATTATTCAAATTAATAAAATTTCTAAAATGTAAAATAAAATGTAAGCCATTCACTAATAAAAATGTGCAGCACAATCTAACTTTTCTCAAAACAACAAAATTCTAAAGCAGTGATTCTGGCAGAGAAGTAAAGTAAAATTAAAACTTGTGTCTAGAAGAGTTTTATGATGAAATGGTATAGAAAACTACGCAAGAAAAAATCGCTTATAAGAAAGTATGGCAATCTTATTCCATCACCCCTATCGTGAATAGCAAGTGCTGTTTTTGTTCCCATGAAATTTTTATTCCCTTTGAAGGCAAAAATGCTATCGTGAATCTCGCATGAACATTTTTAACCGCTATCAGTTCGCAGTGAATGTAAAAGACGGGAAGATTTGTAAAGCTTAAAAATTAGTTGAAAATTAAACAAATTTAAGTTAAGTAATAAGCTATACATAAATTTTAGGTTCTTAATGACATTTTTTTAAACGTAAATTTGTGTTTTTAATATTCTAGTTGCAGTGGAAACAATTCTTTAGAAAAATTTACTGTGTGAATCAAAGAGATTCATGCTCCATCAGAAAAGTTGTTGCGGGGAAACATTGTTAACAATCGTGATCTTTATTTACTAATCTTGTACTAAAAACAAACATTTACTATATAACTTTTGAGACTTAATTCTAAGGAAAATATAAAAATTCTGCGTTGCAATAATACAGTTCGCCTGCAAAACTTTAGTGAACAAAACCAAAGGAAAACTGAAAAAATTCCTCGTAGCGAAAATTATTCATGATAAAAAGGGAGTAATAGGGCTGGATATTTTTCAATATGAAAAGTAATTTTTCTTATAAGAAAAAAAAACTTATACAAAACATACGTATTAAAAAAAAAACAAAATATAGAAAAATACTCTTATAAGCAAAATGTTTGTGCAGTTTTATGATTTTCTTATAACCGTTATGTACTGTAGTAGGTTTTGCAGTAAATCTTAATGATTTGCAGCTTTTAAAAGTTGATCCGGTTTCAATAAAACTATTCTTAATCACCCTTATCGTGAATCTCAAGGGAATATTTTTTTTATTCCCATGAACAATAAATTGGCATCGCCAACTATTAGGGAATACAATAAACATCTGTTGCAATTCGAGCATCTATTGTGAATTGATGTAATTTAATTTTTCACGCGTTTTGTATAATTTTCATAATAAATTGTTATTATTTAGCAAAATTAATAGCATTTCGTTCCGATTTACATATGTATGTTATTAGAAGAAGAAAACAAACTTATTGGAAAAAATAACCAGATGAAATTTGTTTATTAGAAGTAATGTAAAAACATGAAGAATTCTTGACAGTATGTGAATATGTATATATATAAAATCATGCATTTCCACAATGTTAAAGAATCACAGTAAAGCAGCCAGCTAGAAGCAATACATTCGGCTTCCAAAAAGCCATGAATTTTTTTTCCTTACCAAAGTGTTTCACAGAAGTAAAAATATATAGTTTTTGTGTATTCTGATGCAAAAGATACTGTCTTGCAATTTTTTTTTTTTTACTTCTTGTCTACTTTGTTAGCGAGCCCACCTTATGTTAGTGCTTTTCAGAAACATTTTTCGAAGCTTTTGGTATCAAGTAAGCAATACATTGCTTCCCTCAGTTGTTAGTGTTTCCAAATCAGAATATTTTTTGCTGGGATTGTGCTTCTTTTTTTATTCCCAAACAAAAAGTTTGTGAAAAAACACACATAATTTTTTTTTTCGAACATGCGAGTTTTTTTACGTAGAAATAATTCACGATTGCAACTTTAAAGAAAAGGGAAATAATTCGAGGGAAAAAATATTCACGATGGGGGTGAATTTCAAAATAATCTCAGCCCTAAGATGTGTACAGACAGATTAATATATAAAATTTATTTTTAATTTACCTGAATAGCTATGGTTTTTTGCAAGGTATCGATTGCATTTTGGCATGGAGGACGATTAAGTTCACTTTCGGCTATCGGCGAGAGAGGATCACCCAGTAAAGCTCTTACACATTCTTGGGCCGAGTCACAAATAGCTGGGAGATCGTAACCACCTTCTAGAGCCAAGACAACCTTGCCATTTGCAAGTTGCATTAATTCACGTGTCATATAACCAAAACATGCCGGTGACACAAGATAACCACCTAAAGGAGCGGGATGGCCTGATGCAGCATCAAAACCGGCCGAAACTAAAACTATATCTGGATTAAAATAACGAGCAATAGGCATCACAATAGTACGGAATGCAGCAATATATTCGGCATCACCCAAAGGAGGATTCAAAGCTCCAGACCAGGAAATGTTAACATTATATCCCACCCCGGGACCAGATCCACACTGTTAAATAAAATGCAAAGTTTCATCAAAATGTATCATCAATTAGGGAAAAAGTTATGTATGTATGTACCTCTGTGGGTCCCCCAGTGCCAGGGAAGAAGTTGCCGTCATCATGACGATGTATAGACAGATACAAAATATCTGGATTATTGTAAAAAGCCTGTTGTGTGCCGTTGCCATGATGAACATCCTGAAATTTTCAAGAGAAATGAAAATTTGATCATTTGAAAAAAAAATATTGCTCACACTTACCCAGTCGACAATAAGAATACTTTTCATTTCGGGTAATCGTTGCTTTAGAAGTTTAGCTGCTATCGCTATGGAATTAAAGAAACAAAAACCCATGGCCAAATTTGCTTCGGCATGATGACCGGGTGGCCGTACAACTGCAAAACCATTCCTAATATCGCCCTTGGCAGTTTTCATTGCCAAATCGAGCACACAGCCAGCTGCCATTCTTGCCGCCAATCCCGTATGATGTTCATTCCACGTGGTGTCTAAGTCAACACCCACTCCACCACATGACAGACGCACAAAACTTGCCGAAGGTCCAGCTGCTTCCAATTTTTGTCGGTTGGCCGCCAATTGGCACTGATTTGAACCAAAGAGCATGGAATGAGCTTCCGTATGGACGGCTTGTAATTCTTCGAGCGTAGCTTTTGGAGATCTTAAGCGATGGCAACGCTTAGCCAAGTCCGTTTCGTTCAATCGAGCCCAAACGCTCTGTAAGCGTCCGCTGTGCTCCGGATGAATGCCGTTATTGCCACATATGCACACATGCTTCAACATTAAGCTGTCGTAGGCTAATCCTGTGGTGATTCTATGTGATGGAGACAAACTATTAATTGTATCAGGTGGTGCTTGTTGTAGTGGTTCGGTGGCGGAGAACTGAGCATGTCGGGTAGACAAATCCATTAGGTGTTGGCGCCCATGTCCGTGTATGGCTAAATTTACTGGTGGTATATGATCCGCAGACGACGATGTAACAATGGGTCCCGCATGGGGAATATGAGTTGACTGGCCTGTGTCGGGAATTTGACTTAGACCATGTGGACCCAAATGAACTAACGGCGATGACAGTGTTCGTGATAAGGGTCTAATCAGACCTCTGGCAACAGCATCGTCCATTTGCAGAGATTGCATGTACAGTAATTCGCGTTGTTGCTGCAGGTATTCTTTGCTGCGTATTAATTTATTTGGTTTGTGTGGTATGCAAACCGGAGGAGGTCCGGCGACATAGGGAGCGGGCGCTATTACTGCTGTCGCGTTGGGGAGATTTTGTGAGGTACTAGTTATGACAGTACTAGTTAACACAGTTTTTGGGGGTTTCTTTTTGTCGGTGAGATCCATAACTTCGGCGGCGTCATCTTCCTTCAATTGAGTATCACGTACAGCTCCGCTACGAGTGAGCACAGTTTGTCGTATTTTCTGTGTTAGTAATAAATGTTGTTCGTATGCTTGTCGTTCGGCCTAAGGGGAAGCGAGAAATTATTTTACAATTAAAAATTAATAATTGGAAAAAACCTACATCACTGTTTTCATAATGAGTTGGGGTAATATTTAGCTGGCTACTGCCAGTCAGCATTGGATGACCGAGAGGTAAGGGTGCGGACTGTGTTCTGCCCAATGGCCGATGACCCTGTTTATGGAGATGAGCCTGGGCAACCTGAGCATCTGTAATTGGTTGTCCGTACATGTTGGAGGACGATTGGGGTGACTGAGCTGCAGTATGAATACCACCGGTAGAGGCTACATGCATCAAAGCAGCGGCTCCAGCTCCGGTTGAAGCTGCATGAGCTTGAGGTGGTGCCACATCTCCGACCAATGAAGCCTGAGACGAAGATGTTGATGTAGCTGAAGCAGATCTCGCAACTGACGGCTGAGATGGTGGTGACGCTACCGCCACAGATGAATTCGCTGTTGGTATCAAGGGACTAGAAGGTGGTACAATTTGTCTACCAAATGGTACTGCTAGGGGATTATAATACGTTGGTTGCCCCGGTGAACTGGCTACCGGTGGAACATTACCACCACTTCCAGCCGCAACATGTTGCCGCAAAGCAGCCAACATGGCATAATTGGCTGCGGCGGAATTGTGAGCATTCGTTAAGTGAGGGCGGCCTAATGATATATTTGGCATGGATGGTGAGCTGAACAAAGACAAATCGGTAATGCTGCTGCGCTGGCCCGATTGATACTGACTACCATCTTCGTTTTCCTCTTGTATGGGTGCGCTTGTGGGTGAGCCACGATTGGGACAAACGCCAGACAGGCCGGACGATGGTGGAGAGTTTGGACCGGAGTCGGTTGTGCTACTGCAATCTAACCAAAATTCCAATACAAATTTAACAAATTTTCAAAAATGTTTACGTCACCTAAAATCTGAAAGGCTGTGTTGATCAATAATAAAACTAAAAATTTGCTTTATTCGATTGACTACAATGTAATTAAACAAAATATTATTTTCCAAAATATATTGCCCTTACATTGACACATATCGATTGCAAAATAGTGTATGCAAAAAAGTTAGATTAGTGCTTAACTTTCACACCTTGTAACTAAGCTTGTACTTTAACAATGTGCCCAAAGCTTAGTACGTCATCTAGCTTTTTTTGTTACATCATTTCATTATCGGATCAGTAGCTCAGAAGAAGCAGATTTATTACCATTAAATTTGCATTAGGCGCCACTGGGCGTTGTTTTCAAATGTAACGAACCAAACCGTTATAGGATCTATATACATATAGAATAAAGACACGGTCACCCTTGACAAAACGATTGCCCAAAACAGCGTAACCAATACATACCAATGCGCTGATTTACAGGGGCATAATTGTGCTGGCATAACATGCCACTTTGTAGGTCAGAGAGGCAAAGAGAGTGGTTTTGTGGTTGGCATAACATTTCAACCAGCTAAAACCCCGTATTAGCAGCATAAAACCAATACCACACAACTAAAAAAAACAGCGTATGTTAAATGAATACGAAAAATACTAACACCCACAAAGCTGTGTATACGTATACATTATGTGCCAGATGAATTAGTCTCGTGTAATTTGGAAAAGAACATAAATTGTGCGGATTAAAAATTGGTCTCGTTTAAACTACCTCAATGAAACCCCTTTTTACTCAGACACGTGTTTATTAAAAATCCCCGCCATCTTTTATTTTGCAATGTCAGTGTTGCTACTTTTTCAAAAATCTTATCGTATTTATCTTTCCCTTTGAAATAGCATTTGCTTACAAAAAGCTTTCAGTAAATATGTGATAAGCTGAATCACAAACAATTCATGTGTTCTATTCCAATTGAAAGGTTTGTATTTCAGTATGAAATTTGCGCTACTGATCTGTCTATAAATTTTACTTCCTTAAGCCTATAGTACACGGAATGTAAAAAGCCACATGCGTATGTGGTGTTGACGTCACGGGAATTTTCCGCATGTAGTAGTAGCTACATGCCGTAAAATTTTGATAGCATTTGTGTTCCAAAATACAAATGTGACACATGTAGCAGAATCGAACACATTTTTTGAGGCAGCACATGTGTATATCTATATGTACGCATGTTACTAGTACACGGCATTTAGCAAATGTAGCTTCGTGATGACGTGAAAATTGCGTCAGAACCACATGCGCATGTGGTTTTTTACATGCCGTGTACTACAGGCCTTATTTAATTAAACAGAAAAGCATATTTTATTTAATTTTTTAGTTTCCTTTAACACTTGCAAAGTTCTTCACTGCAAATAAATAAATATAGAAAATTTCTTCTTCTACTCAAAAAAATTCAAGCTAATTTCATAACATTATTATACAAGTACATTTTTATTTCATATGGCAACACTAAGAAATTTGAACTGCCACTGAAATACATATGTATGTACATACGTGTGTATATTAAATTGAACCAATGTTTACTCAAGTTATTTTTCAAATTAGCTCACTAATTAGAAATTTAAACTATAATTTTAAAAAAATGATACATTTAAATAGTGTTTAATTTATATATTTTTGCTTCTGCTGCAAAAAATTAAAAAAAAGCCTTTTGATTTTCAGGTGACGATACGTAAGCATATACATACATACATACTGTATATTGGAAATTAATGCTTAAAATAATTAGGACCAATTGCACCAACTCTATTTAAGTATCAATTAATATTTAAATGTTGATTTTCATTAATTTTGGTATGGAAAAATAACTTTTAATTATGAATTGATATTTAAATAAGTTGGTGAAATTGGCTCTTAAAGTACATTTCGATTATAGTCACTAACTTCATGTGCCTACAAATTATGGAGTATGTACATATATGTGTACATATGTACATGCATATACTATACATACTATGTACACATACTTATGTACTCATGTGACCTAACATGCTTATAAAATTATAGCGCTCATAATTGTTGTTTGCGATCTTAATTTCAAAGTGGTCCGTAGTACTTTTTGCTGTTTTAAAAACTGAAATTTGATTATTAATTTTTTAATGTATCTAATAACAAATTATTTTCGTACGACCAAACAAACGAACAAATTATTTGAGCGACCAAGTAAATGTCTTTATTTCTTCGAAACTCAATAGCTTCGACGCTCTGTTTATAGTAAGAACTGTTTGGCTCCTTAAAACAGTCATCAACCGCACACTCCACCATTTCATTGATGGCAAATCTCTTACAGAGCAATTTTATTTAGACCAATCATAAACGAAAATTCCGCGAGCGTTTTTCCCTTTTCTCTTATTATCAGCCCAATCATGAATATTCCCTCGGAATTTATTTCTAACGGAAAATAATTTTCTCGAGAAAACATTCCTCCAATCATAAATTCCTTGGGAACAAAAAGAGTAATACGTGGCATCACCGGCCATTACGGTGTTCGTCTGCAGACATGTTTTATAGTCGTAAACGAAAAAGTAGACTACCTCGGAGTAGCTGGGCTGGAATATTGGTTGGGCGGAGACTTTCAAATGAAAGTATTGAACAACATAGCGGTGACCAATTTTGTCCATGTTTACAAATTTACTGAAATCGTTTATTTTTTAAGGCTCCAAAAAGCAATAAGTGGCAGTCTTGAAACTAGGAACACATGTTTTGCAAGGTTGCCACTATTCATACATATAGCGACAAAAACTACGGATACTTTCTACTGTATTCCTAATGTGACTATAATCAGTAGTGACTATAAACAAAATGTTCCTCATTACTGTTTTTTTTTTGTTGTAATTATTAATTATGTTTATGCTTATTTAAAATTCATTTCTTATGTAATTAGTAATAGAGTTAATACAAACAAACAAGTTATAAAGAAAACAACATTCAATTAAAAACATCAACAATAAAATTGCATATTACAAAACATAAAAATTTTAAAAAGGCTTACATATCTTTTTAAATCAAACCAAGAGCAAAGGTTTTCTTACAGTTTCTTTTCTTTCCATAAAAAAATACAAATGGGAAATGTTGTATTAACTCTCTACTTATGAGCTCTCAGAAATGGATTTGATTTTATTTTTAAAGCGTTTTTCGTTCATGGCATACGTACTTGCTAAAGTAGAATTTTGCTTTTGTTGTCTTCTTTGGGCCACTTGCAACAGCCGTTCATGTCTTCTTTTGCCAGCAGGTCCACTGATTCGTGCTTTACGCTCTATGACACTTAGTTTTAATCGCATCTTAAGTAAATTTGGTTCGGATGCTGTGAGTTATAAATGAAGAGTTGTAATTCGTTTTTTTTTTGGATTTTATTTCAAGAAAAAATAACGATTGATTGATTGATGTTTTGCGTAAGTGAAAATGATAAAACTCGTTATCAAAAATTAATCAACTTTTATTTTATGATTAAGTTTCCCCAAAAATACATACATAAGTAATCTTAAGGAAGATATTTGATTTGCAAATTGGACGCAGTGAGATTTTATGTTGCTCAAAATTTGTTTTTGTTTCCTGGTGAGGTGTTTTATATAATTCGGGCCTAAATTTGTTTATTAATATGTTTATTTTTCTTTTATTTTTTTTTTAATGAGAAGTTGCGAATATATGTTATGTTTCTTTCTTACTTTTTACTTTGCTTTATTTAGTCAAAATTTATTGTGCCTTTACTTTAAATTAAACATTTTTAAATAGATATTTCATTAAGCTTTAGATTAGTTTAAAAATTTCTCAATTTAGCACTTATTTTTTAGTGTTAATGGGCGCAATAACATCAAAAATTAAAAAAAAAAACTTTAGTTTATTCAAATAATAAAGACATGCATAAAATTTCAAATCAGTTATCGAATTGTGTTGAGTGTTTGCTTATAAAAATAAACATAAAGCATTTCGTAAGATTTAATAACAAAAAAAAAATATATATATATATAACTCACCAGTTTTTCGCAAAGGAAAATCCGATTCATATTTGAGTAAAGATGAGGGGGGTGGTTGCGGTATTTTATATGGATGAGAACAGGCAACAGCGCCAGTGGGCAGCGATTCACCAGATGAACTTTTAACAACGCTTCTAATAATAAGAATTGATTTGAGTTGTTACTAAATTTTATATATAAGTAGATAAATAATATATCGATTGATTAGCATAAGGGTATATCTCGACATTTCTAAAAAAACTGTGAAATTTTCACCCGACTACAAAAAAGTCGTATACGTAATTTTAACATTTTTATTGTGAGGTTTTATATACACATAGGAGGTTTTTAAGCTTTTTAAGAATGTGGCTGAAGGTTTACTGATGAGTTAGGAAATACATATGGACCAGCATAGTCCAAAACAGGCAACCTTTTTAAATCAGTCGTAATCGTGACCTGTGGTTACATGAAAATAAGGAATTAAGTACTAAACAGTATTAAATGAATTCAAGAATCATTATAACTAGGATTTCTTTTTATGTTAACTGCATTTCGGTTGCCATTCAGCAACCAAAAATTCTCAATTACTACCAGAGAGTTCAAAATATCATTGAAAAGTGGCATCAATGCTGCAACCTGAATTTCTGTGTTGCAAGAGAGCAATGATTAATTATCGATTGAAAATGATAGCTGTTGTTTGCAAGTTGCCGTAATCGTCCCATAATATTTAAATTTTTTATTTAATAAAACTAAATAATACAATTAAATAAAAAACCTGAACTTCCTAGTTTAATAACATGGCAAAATTATGTTTGATAAAATTTTTAATACTTTGCAATAAATTTCAAGCCTTCAAATAATTTTAGGAACAATGGATTCCGGTAGAGGAGACCAAAAAATAATATACTCGTACATATGTATGTGCGTATGTCGCAAACAGCAGAAACCAGCCGAACTCAATCCTTATACCTTAAACGTAATATCTAAAATATTTTCTATGCTGATTACTAATTGTAAATATACATGTAGTTAATCTCTAAACTTATTTTGAATGATTTCTGGAGTTCAAGTTGAGCTTGGAGCATAAAACCCACTAAAGTTCAAGTGATGAAGGTATAGGTACTTGGTCACTGAACTATACGGACTTCAGCAGATACTACAGGGTGTTTTTTTAGAGGTATAGAACTTCGAATTGAAATAAAACACAAGAAAATCGTTTTAATGTCCATCAATTTGGCTTTATTGGAAGGATAATTTTATGCCATTAACGTTTAAATATGATTTCGGGCATGTGGCCGCCGCGGCTGGCTCGAATAAAGCCAATTCTACAGGTCCAATTTTCAACCACTTTTTCGAGCATATGGGGCCGTATGTTGGCAATAACGCCACGAATGTTGGCTTCCAAGTCCCCTAACGTTTCTGGTTTGTTGGCGTAGACGAGCGACTTCACATATCCCCAAAGAAAATAATCCAATGGTGTCAAATCACACGATCTTGGTGGCCAATTGACAGGTTCATTCCGCGAAATTATGCGCTCATCGAATGTTTCCTTCAATAAATCGATTGTGACGTGCGCTGTGTGGCATGTAGCGCCGTCTTCTTGGAACCACAACTCATCCACATTCATGCCATCCAATTCGGGAACAAAATAGTCGGTTATCATGGCTCTATACCGGTCTCCATTAACGGTAACTGACTCTCCAGCATTATTTCGGAAGAAGTATGGCCCAATGACTCCACCAGCCCATAGAGCACACCAAACAGTCAGTTTTTGTGGATGTAATGGCGTCTCAAGGGTCTCATGTGGATTCTCTTCACTCCAAATGCGGCAATTTTGCTTCTTGACGTAGCCATTCAACCAAAAATGAGCCTCATCACTGAACAAAATTTTGCGATGAAAATCAGCATCGAGATCAATCTCATTTTCGGCCCATACACCAAAATCACGACGCATTGCATGGTCTCGCGGCTTTAATTCTTGCACAAGCTGGATCTTGTAAGGTCGCAAGCCAAGATCTTTGCGCAAAATCTTCCATAAAGTTGATGGACAAAGCTCCAATTGCTGTGCACGGTGGCGAATCGATTCATTCGGGTCCTCTTCAACACTTTGCTCTACAGCGGCAATTGTTTCTTCGGTGCGCACTGTTCGACGTCTCTGCGGATGCGTATTATCACATAGAGTAAACGTAGTGCGAAAACGATCCATGGTTAACCGAATTAATTGCTCTGATGGACGATTATGTCGACCATAAAATGGACGGAGCTTGCGGTAAACTTCGCGAACTGAACCATTATTTTCGAAATAAATTTGCACGATTTGCAAGCGTTGTTCTTTTGTCAACCTGTTCATGATGAAATGGCAAACCAAACTAAATATTAATCACTTGACAGCTGACAAAATGGCCGCCAGTTAAAAAAGTGATGCCAACTTAAAGTTCTATACCTCAATAAAAAACACCCAATAATACTAAAATAACTAATAAAATCGCTACCAATCACAGCTTTAAAATTTAATACGCCTCATTGACACCAGAGGCGCTGCAATTCTACTTTATTAAAAAAAGGCAGAGTTGTAAAAGAATGAAAAAAATTAATTAAAAATTTTATTGAGTCAATTAAACTTTTAATTAATTAAATTTTTACACAAAAGTTTAATTGACTAAATTGCATTTTTAATTGATTTTTCGGTTTTTTTTATTAAACGTATTTATTGCAAGAGAATTTTTGTTCTATGTTTGCCAATAATCGGACGCAGTAATTTAATGAAAAATGCAGATTGTCTAATTTTTAAACACTGAGAATCTTTTTTTAAAAAGAATATTTTGTTTTGTTTAATTTAAATGATATTACCATATCTGTACCAGAAACAATGGCAGCATCATCAAATAAACAAAACAGCAATGTTGCCACTATGTATTTTTAACAATCAAAAGTGGTTGGTATCCGCAGCAATGTTGCCACAATGCAAAAATTGTATTATTTATTTTATGGACAGTTGTAATAATGAATTTTTTTTTTTTGCTAAATTTGGGATTAACTGTCGGGAACTTTATCGGCAAGACATAATAATGGCCCTAAGAGTTGTAAATAAAGACAAATTAAAAAAAAAAAATTTCCTTTTTTTTAACTGCTGTAAATATGATACTAGCAAAAATAGAAAATTCAGGTGGCTCTATTTAAAATACTTTAAAAATGCCATTATGAAATATTCACCTGTTGCGATATGGTGATGTTGTTTGGATGCCATTTGGGGAGGAGGCGGCTTGTTTGCGATTCAATATAAAACACTGAAAGAATTTTATAGAAATACATACATACATAAAGCTTATGTATTTACTTAATAAAACTCATAGTAATTTAACATACATTTAGTATTTGTTTAACTTCTGGACTAGCATTTGCACTGTTTTCTTTGCGTTTCACTACGGCTTCCCTTTCTCGTCTTTCTCTTTGCTGTTGATCTTCTGCAGCAGCTGAAATGATTCTTTGTTCTTGCAACTCCTGATAAGCGCCATGTGTGTGAACTGCATACTAAATTAATGAAAATTAATACATGTAAAAAGAATGTTTATTAAATAAGTTAAATAAAATTAATGTCTGCTTATGAATTTCAAAATAAAAAGATTTATATATTCTAAATCTCAAGTTTGTAGAAAAATTTTTTATTTAAATAAGTACGTAAGTATGTATGTGGGCACACATATAAGACTAGAAAAATATACGTATTTTGATTGAAAGTTTAACTCTGAATACAATATAAAAAGACGTTCAAGTTACCCTCTTTAGCAGACTGTTATGGAAAATTGTCATAAGAAAATCATGTATGGTGCATATTTGATATTTGCATATTAAAAATTTTTTAAATGTTTAAAAAACACCCACAACTCCCTCGAGTCGCCCCTACAAGTGAGCAGGAAAGTGGTAGGACCCACCTCCCTTAATTTTTTCAACCCAACTTGTCCAATATAAAGTTTGCCCTTAGAGGAGTCGAGTGAATGACAGGCCTCCTATGTTTTTTTGGACCCGAAATTTTCTGTTCTTCTTTCATTTTTCATCTCCCCGGAGGTGACCACCATACAAGTTTTACTTTTTTTTATTAAATTTCCTACTGCTTTTATGGAACCTACTAATATTAAATAAGATTTAATGGTTCACGAGTTACAGAACTATTTCTTATATAAAAAGCTTTTAAACCACTGTACGAAGCACGATAATATTAGCTCAAGGCCAACTAATTTAATATACATATATGCATGTATGTATAAGATTATATAATAAGCTTTAATGTTCTAGCATGTAAAAAGTTAGTGACAAAAAAATCATATATAAATAGAAGTATTTTCCCATTTCGAAATAAAATATTTAGCTGAATGCTCTTTAACAAAAAATAAAGAGAAACACCAAATTCTGTTAACAAATTATATGTACTCGTATAATGAATGTTGTTGGTTAGTCAAGTCATTTAAAACGAATCAATATAAACACCCGTAAGTAGTTAATAAGCCTAGAAAGCAAAAATATATAATTCAAGTGTCAAGGAACAACTTACATGAAATTTATGTTCCAATTGTAATTGATGTTGTAATTCCAATTGTTTTGATTTTTCTTGAAATGTTTGAAGCAACATTTGCTTTTGTAATTCTTGTGTCTTTTTCAACTGCAAACAGAAATAGAAGTAAAAAAAATTAAACATTATTTTTTAATTCATTACGAAAAACAAGTTTTAATAACATAATTGTTTATTTTGAAAAATTCCTAAATTTTTTTTCTTTTCTTGCGAAACTGAGGTAGCAACATGTTGTTAATTAAAGAACAAGAAATAAAAAAAATTAAAAAAAATCAAAACAAAAAAAAATCATAATAACAATGCTAAGTTTGAAAGAACCAAATTTTTTTTAAATATCTGTAATCTATTGATGTTATTTTTTATTATTAAACGCAGCTTTTTAAATATAGCGGTTGTACTTTTTCCTTTTTTAATTAAGGACTAGACCGTAAATAGTTTCCGATTCTATACAAAATTATCTTTCAAGTATAAATAATTCAAGTACAATTAATTTGACAAGGATCCCTACAAGAACAGTGACAGCAATTGACTAGTCATTTTACTAGTAATGATGACGAATATATACATCATTGCATGCATCACATTATTAAGGCCAAAATTAAAAATGTAATATAAATTCTGCACGTTTAATATAAAACTCCTAAAAGAATCTTCTGATGATGATCTGACGAGTAACAATAACAAAAACAAAAAACTTTTTCTCAACTATTATTTTTACACGATCGTCTTTTAATCTTGAAATGTTTAGCATGTTCTCATTTGTACAGTATAAATACAGCAATATTCGGTATTCGTTTTGAAACCGAAAAATTTCAGGAAAAAAATCAACAAGAAAGCTTATTTATTGCAGCTTTTTATTTGGTTTTAAGATTTCATATGATTGAGATATTTTATCCGAAATTAATTTCGAATGCACTAAATTATCTGATAAAGAGCACTGTGTTCTGTTTTTGAATATTTGCAATGTCAAAATGAAATCGTTTTCAGAACATGGCCGATTATCTTTATCTATCTTCAAGCTTTTTAGAAAACACTGGCCTGTTTTGTTATTGTTTTTGATTAAAATTAAAAAAAAAATTATATTAAAAACTAAGACCAAAAAAAATTGCAGGAGGCTCAAGGTTTTTTGCTAGTTTAAAAAATTAAAGATTTTGTGGAATTTCAGTTGCCAGATATTCCCTACATGAGTGTCCGGCGATTCTTGATGTGCTTTATGGAAGACTCGTTTAATCAACTCTACATTATTGAATAAGATTTTTGCAGATGATTCTTGAAGTGCTTTATGAAAAACCCAAAAACGCTCTTCTTGATATTCCCATTACACTTTTCCACGATTGAAAATACTAACACATTTGCATACATAGATTTTACGAGTATTGTATGTACATGCTTTCTTTGTCAATGTGTTGGTAGAAAATCGTTGAATGTATTAGATCTCTTTTACAATGGACCCAACTGGTTCTTCGAGTGGAAACGTGTTATAGCACCACCCTTCCTAAGCTAACATAGTTTTGGTCCCTCATTTCTTGTAGGGATGTTAAATTTTATTGCAATTACACTAAGGCGCAATTACACTAAGGCGCAATTACACTAAGGCGCCGTTAATCACCGCGATAACATGCATCCGTGTAACAGCCTTTAACGAACGATTAAAGAAAAGTGCAAGTAAAGGTGTTAACTCCTTCATCGAAATTTCGTCTTCAAGTGAATTGATATGTCCGATAAACAAAAACAATTTGTAACTTGGTTGTGAACATTTCACCCAACAATAACAAGAATACCACAAGCACGCGTTTAGCCTGAGGGGGTCAAACGACTAAAATCATATTCAAATATTGATACCGTAAAGTTATCTTTTATATAACCATTTTGCGGATATTTAAAATCATTGCTCTTTGTTTTGCGCCTTCATATACTACTACTGGTATACATACTTACATAAATGTACATATGTATGTATGCATTTATATTTATTACATTCCTCAAAAATTCTTTTTTTGTTTCAAAGATAACATACAAAATTTCAACATGGAAACTAATTTGTACATGATTTCAAAGTAACGAGCTAAAATTCCAGTTTTCAATACAATTTAGCAAACTCAGTATCCCAGCAAACACAAGCTCAAACGTTTAGCACATACATACATATGAATATCAATAGTTTATTTAAAAAATACCTAGTATATATATTTATTCGAAGTAAAGTCCGTAATGTATTAATTTGAAGAGATTTTCTTTAAAATTATGCTTATAGAAAAAAAAAATCACAACTTTTAAGCATTTTTCATACAAATTGTTCAACGCAGAAACGCAGACATTGCTTCGCCTTTCTTAATTTTCGAAACATGTATAAAAAAAAACAAACAAACATTTTAATATATTTCAGTCAGTTTTCCATATAAATTGATCTGTCTTTCATAAATTCGTCAGCGTTATGAACGTGTGTAACCGAGGAAGAACTAACTACTGATGGTTTGAAATATATCGATATACATATTGGAGTTAAAAAATTCCTGAAAAGCAAAAAAAAAAAAACAAAGCAAAGTAAAAACCTTCAAAAACTGATAATTTTAAAGAAAACTGATTTCTTAAATAAAAAAACTGCACGACTGCAAAACTGCGAAAAATAGAGAAATATGCACATTTGGCAATGCTGCAAACAAAGCAAACTGATGTATTTTTTAATCGCAGTATTGCCACACTATTGTCTGTTTGTTTCGCTCTAAGCATGTTTTTTTGTTTTATCATGCACAAGACAGCCATAATTTATTTGAAAAGTAGATATTTTACTATTTTTAGGTAAAACCATAATTGATCGGGACTGCAAATAAGGAATCAAAACCATTCCAATCGGAATATGTGACATGCCTGTATATTCATGTTTTTTCAATTGGAAAAATTACCCATACAGAAAATGTCATAAAAATGAAAAAAATCGACAATGATAAAAAATTGCCAAAATTAAAAATAAAATCAAAAAAAGGGAAATTTAGAGAGAACGATAAAAGTCGTTCAAATAGGAAATAATTGCTGGTATGTACAAGAAAAATCAAGAAAACAGTAAAAACACAGCAGGCCTAAAAAATCGCTAAAAGTGAAAAAATTGACAAAGCCGAAAAATAACGCCAACAATGCAAAACAACGACAACAAGTCACTAAAACGGAATAAAATCGCAAAACAGAAAAGGCAGTCAACAAGAAAATCTCTAAAACATACAAAACCGCTTATTGTAAAAACCATGAAACGGCGAAAAACGCCAAGTATGTTGTGTAGTAAATAACGGGACTAAATTTAGCTGAACACGTTTAAGGAGTTCACAATACCGTTTTAAAATATGTCTTACGTTTACATTTTCATTCCTTCACATGGGTTTGCAAGTTTTTTATTTTTTTGTGTAAATCAAATTTAGGGCCAATCCCTAAATACCAAGTGTCAAACTTAAAAATCTGGAAAGCATATAATTTTCAATATGGCAAGTTAAACCAAAAAAGCTGTAGTTGATGAAAAAAATATTAAAAAATATTAAATATTAAAAATTTTGTTATTTTAATAATTTAATATACTGTGTTTTATATCGCTGCCTGCTCACAATGAAAATTTGAAGATGGCCCAATGTTGCCACATTCAAATTTTAAGAATTCCCTAGTTGTATATTTGTTCACAATTAATGTATTTTTGCAGGTGTCTAATATGACCACGGTTATTTCGAGCACTTAAGATTTAATTTTTACTAAAAGCACATAAAAATATGTACTTCCATAAAAATATGTATGTTTATTAAATCGCCACTTTCTGAAAAATGAATAATTTGACTAGCAAAATATCCTCGAACAAAGTAGAGGGCAAATATTAAAACATAAAATAAAAGAGCTTGTTTTAAATAAAATTTGCATACTGAGATCAAAGCTATATGCTTACTGGGTTATTATAGTCTTGTACTGACCACAGCGATATGAAGGAGCTTACATAAGTATGTATGAAGGAAATTGTTTACAAAATTAAATTTAATATAGAAGAAACTTATTTTGTTCAAGTATATACTTATAATAAAAACTATAAATAAACATTTATATAAAAATTTATGCTAAGAGGTGGCCATCTAATTGATGACCAACACAGCGATTCGTTATGTTCTACTTTTCTTTTTGGCAAGTTTGTTTCTATTTTATTTATTATACGAGTATGTGTGTCCATATGTATATACGTACATATTTACATGTTTTAAAAGTGTATAGAATTCGAAATAAATCTCAGTTTTAGCTAAATTCAGTTTTGTAGAAACATTCATCCATCCACTCACTCCTTTATCATTATCTATTTACGTACTTATTATTATATGGATATTTTAAAAATTTGTTTTCACTTCCGAAAATTTTAACTATTTGCTGTATTTTTAATTTATTATTAGATGACACATTCGTTATTTTTTTTTTGGTATTTGCAATAAAATATTTCCAACAATATACACTGCGAATCACTCAAATGGGGATTAAAAAATTTTTAAATTTTAAACTCTCTCTCGGGAGTTTTTTCTCTTCCCTCTCATTTTTCCCCGGGGAATAATCCTAGGATAATAGCTACCATTCTAAATAGCATCAGCTGCTTAATGTTTACATATTATTCTGCACTAACGCAAGAGTTCAGCAATAGAAATTTAATAAAAATTTTATGTTAATATAAATTTCTATTTTGACTTAAATAAAAAGTAAAATAAAACTTGAAAAAGAAAGTTTCAAATACCTGAAATACCGAAGTATATTTATTTAACATAAAGTCTTTATTTATTTAATTTGAACATTTTGCTTGTTTTTATGGTTAAACAATTGTCTATATGCATTTCGTTCCCGCTTTTGGGTTGAAGTCTACTGATGAGTTCCAAAAGCGGGAACGAAATGCATATAGACAATTGCTTAACCATAAAAATTAGCAACATTTTCAAATGAAAGTTGTAAATTTTATAAAGTTTTTCTATCGTCTTGCTATTAGAGGGAAACAAATATTTCATTTAGTTATTATGTGAACATAAAGGAGCGGAGCACTGTTTTACAGCCTTCGCACACTGGGATTTTGATGTGAAAACCCGTATTTTTAGAAATGTTTAAATATGAAATGTACATACTCTTATATACTTTTTTAGAAAAAATTATTTTATTCTTGAGAAATTGAAGGATGCTAAGCAAGACATTACTTATATATTTTCACGCAATGCTCGGTGTAAACTTTCAATGATCTAGGATCACTTCTTATAGTTTTTGCACAAAATTTTATGAATCCATTCGACTGTGCTCCGACTTCCCTGCTGTGTCTTCATTGCAAAAATATTGCTTCCTTTCTTAAGTCGTGGAAATATAAGTGAGCATCCATCTGGTCCAGCGATAGTAAACTTTTTTTGCCAAATATTCATTTAAAATTGATTAAATTAAATTCCTTATTTAAGTGATTCGCAGTGTATACATACATATGTATGTATCATATGTATGAATGCACGTGTACATAAATGAATAGAGAGTAAAACTAAAACATTTCATTTTAAATATTTTTATCTAGCGATTTTCCTAATTGACATTTGACAGTAAATTAACTTAAATTTATTTGCTGGTTGGCTGCAGAAAAATTTTATATTTTTTTTATAAATTTCGCTCTATTGGTACTTTCTAAAAGAATGAAATGTATGTTCCACTTACATTAACATCTCACTCTCAGTATATTTTTTCATATTAATTTTAAAGTACTACATTTTGTATTGGACTCTACTTAAGGTACTCATAGACTATGCAAATATTATTGAGTACTTTATTGATATTATTATTCTCATTTTGCTCCACACTATTCAATAAATTGCACAGTATTAAAAAAACATATGGCGCAATTTTTCTTAGAAAAAATGGCCCGCTGATAAAGATTTGCCAACAATGAAGAAGTGGAGTCTGCGTTTGATACTTACTTTAATTAGTTAGACAGACTATGGCATTTTGTGACATCGCAATGGTGTGCTCTAGTGGCAACGTTTATAATTTCCGATATTTTTCGTTGTGTGGCATTGCTTTCCATATAAAAAACATAACGTGAACGACGTTGCATACATTTTTAAAATGACACCACAAAATTACAATACAAGAAATGCCAGATGTGCACTCGGCATTACTGTAAACATGATGATACCGAAGCTACATATTGAATATAGCGGGAAAAAAGTACATCGAGCAAAAAGGAGATTATTACTACGTTTATACGCACACTATTTGCAGACAAAAATATTTGCAAAACTTGGTAGCACTTCTATAGAAAAGTTACTCATGTTTACAAAAAAGTAGCAAATAATGATTTGTTTTTATTGTCATTATTTTCTTGTTTCAATGTTTTTTGTGCAATGTTTATGCATTTATTTTTTTTTTAGTAGCTAACATTTTTAAGAGTGGCAACCTCAAGCATTTTATTTACAAATAGTGCGTTAATTCTGAATAGATTTCTGAATTAGTAAGTCAGAATAAAAAAAATATATGGGAACAATTTATAGTTTTATTTGCAAATAAGTCGCGCATATAAACGTAGTATATGTCGGGATATATAGAAAATGTTTGCCAAATTTGTTAGCTCATCTAATTTTGGTACCGCCCTCGTATTACACATGCATAAAAACATATAAATATAGATAGTTCAAGTCTAGTTTTCTACTTTCTCTATATAAAAATTTATAATTATATACTCAATAAATTTAATTTGTATATTCGAATATTTTTAATATTTTGCTAAAAATACTTAAAAACATGTATCTACGTACTAATTATTTATAAACTTAAAAAATACTATTTCGTTTTACTTTAATATGTTACTATATACCAGCCAGTTCCTTATGATAATTTTACGACACGTGTAATTTGAACTTCTTGAACTTTACTGACGTATGTATGTACATATCTAATCAATGCGTAAAATCAATTTTAATATATGTAACTAACTAATAAACACCTTCAATTGAGTCACAATAATGTTACGATATCATGTGTTAGTAGTTAAGAATACTTTCATGCCGATCAACTACAAAGTAATACTGATATGTAAACTTTGCTATTTTTAAAATACACACACGGACAGCGACAAATATGTATTTATATACACAAATCCACATGTAAGTACATACATACATATATATATGTATATATTTTGATAAATGTTACATTTATGCAAAATAGACTACAAAAAAAAAACAAGTAGTATATATTTATATATTTCAGGAAAAACAAGATCACATGAAAATAAATTTGATACACTAGAAAAATTAGAGAATTTTTAATTTATTACTAGAATAGAAGTGTTAATACCCGTAAAAAGTATTATTATAGCGTGTCTATGTTTTGATTAATTTAATATTAAATGCTATTTTAAAGTGGAAAATTTGAGGTAATTTATTTTTACATGACTCACTGTACAACAAGATGACTTTGACTTTTGGCAAAAATGCAAACCTGCACCTGGATTCAATAACTTTTATTACGAAAATTTATCGACTTTGCTAACCAGTAACATATTTTAACGATATTCGCTGTCGGTTGAAGTGCAAAAAGTAACGTCACAAGCTCAAATTCATTTAGTTTTTCTTTAATTCTTCTTTGTGTTTTTCGCTTATGTTGAAATTTTTTTGTAGAGATGCCACATTATATAAAATTAAATGGTGAGTAAAACTCGGATGTACACTAAAGTAAAAAAGGAATTAAAGAATAACATTATCGTTACCGCAAACGGTAAAAGGTTCGCAAAAAGTTATTGAATTCGGATACTGATGTGATGAATTTTTACTGATTTTTTAAATATTTAATAAGCTCATTAGATCAGGGTTGCACTTTCCATACGTTTTACACTAGCGGTGAATGGACTAATTTCTTTACGTACACATGCTTTGGTTTTTCGATAGTGTTGAATTTTTAGACTGAATTGTATTTTATCCTGTAAATGTCCCATTGAATTTCGCTCAGCAAATACAACCCAAATACAAACATCTTGTAACTTCTTTTCAGTATTTAGTATTCAAAAAATGTATAACACATCTAATTTTTCTATCTGAAAGAGGACTATGTATAGCACATCTAATTTTTCTATATGAAAAGTGTGCAAATTTAATTTTTACATATTAAAAGTGTGCTGTATATAGCGCATTTAATTTTTCTATATGAAAAAGACCTTGTATACCACATTTAATTTTTTTATATGAGTAGTGCGCTGTGTATAGCACATCTAATTTTTCTATATGAAAAGTGTGCTGTGTGTAGCACATTTAATTTCCCTATATGAAAAATGTACTATGTACTTGATAATCGATTCTCATCAATTAACTCAGACTTTAAAACAAGTGGTACGACTTTGAACGAAATTGCAAACCCTGATATTGACAGTTAATCATTTCAGGGTTACACTTTCTGTGAAATAAAATGTTACTCATAGAATGTAAAGGAAAGAAAAGAACGTTACAAAGATCAGTTTAATTTACAAGTTGGATTTAATTCCACAGTAATATAAAAACAACATGTGGCTTGGTTGGGTGCTACAACAACAAATATATGAAAGTTAAAAATTAAAGGGTGTCCCAAAGCGAGCAAAGAAAAAATTTTAAATCCTAATGTAATATATAGACAATTATATATAGACACTTGAAATTTTCAAAGTTAGTGTATTTTTATGCAGACTACACTAATTAACGGTACAATTTACGAATATCAAAATTAAAGGGTATTCTATCAGTTAATGTAATTTTGACTATGTTATTTTGTCAACTTGGGGCAAACTCTTGAAATTTTCAAAAACGATAAACTAAAAAATCCCAAAATAAAAAAATCGCCAAAAACAGAAAAAATCGCCAAAATTAAAGCACACAAACTAAAAAAACGCTCAAACTAAAAAAACGCCAAAAACCGAAAAAATCAAAAACGAAAATACGTCAAAACTAAAAAAGTCAAAAACCGCAAAAAATCCCAGAAACGAAAAAAGCGTCAAAACTAGGAAAAAGCACAACAGCTAAAAAAAAATTGTGAAAAACTGAAAAAAAGTGTACCGAGTACTTATTTTTTTTTAAATATCTACAACAGGTAAGATATTCGACTATACAGGCTAAAGTTCGTGTGCGAGTCAAGGTCGCACTTAACTGAATTTTTTTTATAAATTAATAAAAAAATTCTTGAGCTCATTTGATTTTTTCTGCTTTTGAAAAAATCACACATACTCACAGCTTGCTTGTTTTGAATGAACTCTGCAACCAACTTCAATGCAACTAGAAAATGTCAAAATAGTTTGATATTTTTAAAATTTCGAATGCAACACGAAATAAAACCATAAACACGACTACACACTATGCAACCAGCAACCAAACATGCCCGGTTGCATAAACATGTTGCAACGTATGTATCTACCATTATAAAAACAACTAGCACAATCATTCTGTTATTTCATTTAAATAAATGAGGAGTTCAACTAATATCAAAGTTGGGACAAGAACTCAATAACCAACATGTTTTTTTATTTTCTTACTTTACCATTGCTACATAGGCTGTTTTTCTTTTCAGCTTGAATTGTAGTTGTAAAAAAAACAAAAGCAAATGTTGCCGTAATTTATCCCCAATTTTTAACTTGACTGCACTCGGTCAAAAATACTTGTGTGGCAACACTTTATTCGAAAGCAATGAAAAGTTGTTGTTGCTTTTTACATTTATTTTCTTTACATACTTGTCCAATATTGCCACATTTAACAGCGATTTCTGTAACAGGCCTGATACCTACATATTTAGCACATCGCGCAACTGTGCAGGATAGTGGTGAATCACGGCCTTAAGTGGTTTAAGATATGCTTGTGCAGCTCTCTAATATTTATTATGTATGCAAGTATATATAGTATGTACATACATATGTACATATGTACATATACATATATACAGTTCTTAATTTTACTTATTTTGGCAATGAGTGGTAAAAATTCGTTGTTTTAGCAGACATTTTTTATTGTTGTTATCGTATTATGCATCAATAAATTAAAAAGAAAATAAATAAAAAGAAGAAAGACTGCTTTGAATAAGTTTTTGCATTTTAAAAATAAACTACTCATATTTTTATTTTTAGCTAATGAAACCCTTATCAAAAACAAATTTCATATTTTTTAGCGTATCTGACACATAAGTATTCGTACATAAGTACAAATTTAAATAATTTTTTTTTAATCTTATTGTGAAATGAAAGTTGCGACCCTAAATTTATTTATTTGGTTGCTATTAATAATTATTTATTATACGATATTCATAGTTGGAAAACTTCCACACCTTTTTTAAATATATCGACATACCTACATATGTATATGTATAATTCTGAGGTCAAATTTTTGAATTGGTAATTAAACTGTATGTTATTATTTTTAAGTTCTATTTAAATATGAAATTGTATTTTTCAGTGTGCATATTTAATAATAATACTTAGATTACCAACCTTGTCTATTTAAATTCTATTTAAGTTTAAGCATGCCATGTGTTTTTGTGCTTGTGTGTGTTTACTGAAAACACGTACATGAACATCATGTGGTCGTATTGAAAAGAATTGCGTTTAATTTTCATAAATATGTAACATGTACAATACATAGTTTCATATCATGGAATAAATAAATAGAAAAGTGCATTCTGATGCTCGTTTGGTTTCATAAAATGAGTTTTTATGCAACTTTAATTTTCGATATTTTGATAACTTAACTTTATTATTTATGTATGTATGTATGTTAAACAGCTGTTGTTTGGAAAGCTTTCCATAATATTTGCAAATTTTTTAGTGTTGCCGTACTTTCAACGTAATTTAATAGGATTTGTAATTAGCCACTGAAAAAATTAAATCGTATTTAAATACAATTTAAATTTAAATAAAAACTAGATTTAAGTTTAAAATTTTTTTTTTCAACGCACTAGTAATCCCAAATTATTATTTTACTTATTAAGTAAAATATTTTTTTAATAAAAATACATTGAAATTGATTATTGAGGGGTTTAGCTGGATCCTATGCGCATTTCACTGTTGCTAACGCAGATCATCAGGGAACCTTTACCCAAAAATTTCTTAGAACAACTAGAGTTAATATGTTAAACTTTCATTTAAGCAAATGAGAAGCTCAAAAAATAACAAAGTTGAAACAAGAACTCAATAATCAACATGTTTTTTATTTTCTTATTTTATCATTACTACATTGGCTGACTTTTTTTCAGCTTCAAATTGTAATTACGTACTTAAACACCAAGCTAAAAACTAGGAGTAAGATCAACCACCTTACGTTTATTTTATGTGTTGTTGTTATTTTTCAAAATAATATACAACTTATTTTAGCCTTGAATCGTAAGTACACACATATACATATGTATGTATGTATGTATGTATATATGTAACATATTTTCTGTGAGTGTAAGACCATTGCAGTGAGAAAAACCAGTGATTGAGCGAGTAAAGTGAGGAATAGTAAGTGGATTAGTGATGATAACATTACATGGTTTACACCGCTGATTATGATGATGAAATGTGTGCTGTGCTGCTTTTGTGTTTATTTTTGTATGGGAAATAGAATGATGCTATTTTTAAAACGAAATGGTATTTGCGTTTTGCCAAAGTTTATTTTATTTTTCGTGTTCAACTACATATGTATGTACATATGTATGTATATATGTAAGTACGAGTATGTATGTATGTTTCTTTCTATTTATTTTTATATTTTTTCTTTCATTTCATTATTATTGTGCGTATATTTATAAGTTTTTTGTTTGTGTTTAAATCTATTTATAAATTTAACTGAACCTCATACGCAGTTGATTATTATGGAATAATTTGATTTTCATTTTACTTACATATTTGTAAAAATTTACAGAATATGCGCGTTAAATAAAAATAATATTGGATTCGAAAACAAAACAAAAACAAAAATTATTGCAATAAATTTCTTGAGCTCAATAGCAGGTTGAATGTGGGTCTAAAGAGGAAAAGGAGCTAATGTTGGTGTGGCGTAACATATTGTTTATTTTTACATCTGATGTGATAAATTTCCCACTTAAAAATTTATGTACATATGCATGTACATATATGCGAAATATGTGAAAGCTATAAAACCTTGTTACTGTAAAAGTTAGATGATTCACAATGGGGCCAAGGCAAACAAAAAGTTAATGAATGAACTACTAATGCGATAACAAAATTATGTTATTAACCCGCCAATGGTGTTGACGTTTCTTTATTCAATTACATATTCGATTTAATTGTTACAAATAGTTAATCCCAATTTTAAGAAAACTGAATGATCTTTATTTCTTTCATTATTACAACTTTACTATAAAATAAATAATGTACATATATAATTTTTGTATTGTGGCAACATATCTGTAGATATCGGCTTCTTTTGATTGCTAAAAATACAAGTACTTGGTGGCAACGACTTGCTTTTGTTTATTCGCTTAATTCAAAACACAATTAAATCATTTCACCATTTATAATAGTATATATCCACGATACATGCTTCGCTCTCTATTCAAGCTTCACACCCCAATCATGAGCGAATCAACTTGCTTCGCCATAAAAAATTATGAGAGCGAATCAACTATATTCAATATGAATCTACTTGCGAAGCACGTAAAATTGGTATCTTCTGTAACTTTTATCGCAGTTTATCGCCAGTTTAACTGAACTAGCAATCAAAACAAAATAGGTATATGTGTATGGCTGTGTAAACAAATAAAAACAAACCAAATAATAAACTTAACCAATATCATAGTTGAAACAAGAATTTAATAATCAACCTGTTTTATATTTTCTTATTTTACCATTAGCACGTACATTGACTGACTGTATTTCAGCTCGAATTGTAGCAGTTGTACGAAGTACAATTGAATTTAAATTAAAAAAAAACAACAGCTATACATTGCTTTCTCATGAAAGCGTGTTGCCACACACAATAATTGCTGCTTCTTTGGGAATTGTTACAATTAAGTTTAATATTTATTTGTTAAAGCGTTAATTATTATACCAAATTATTAATTCAGTAAAATATTTGTTTTTTATTCAGTAAAATATTGTTTCTTAAAAATATATTGGAATTGATTATTTATTATTATTTGATTTGATTATTTATTATTATTATATGATCTGCATGAGCAACAGTAAAGTGCGCATTAATAAAATAATAATTTGGGGTAATTACTGCGTTTACAAATGTTAAACCTAATTATTTAAGTACGTTTTTAATTGAGGTAATCCCTCAATAAGCAATTTCGATGTATTTTTAAGCAGCAATACTTTGGGATAATTAGCGCTTTACAAATGTTATACTTAATTGCAACAATTCTCAAAAAAGCACCAATAATCAAATAATTTTTTCTTTTTTTTTTATTCTTTTGTTTTTTTTATATGTCCTTGCCAAACTTGCAATTTTTGTAGCTGCAACTTTTTAAAATTCCGTTAAATATCTTAAATGGTCAATATAAATATAAATAAAAAATCATAACAGAAACCTTAATATGTTTTTCAAATACCTGTCGAATAATACACATCTTGATATAGTTCACAGACTTTTTATTTTTTATTTTTTAAATGGCGTCTGATGGCCGCCATATGGAATTTTTACTTCTCTCACTAGGGATTAAGACAAATCGATTGACGTAAGAATCATCAAAATCGGACCACGTGTTCGGTTTATATAGTGCCGCAAAGGAACATACATACATACATGTATGCATACATACATACATACATACATGCATACATACATACATCCATGCATACATACGAATACACATACATACATAGGCTGATGAGCACAATACCCTTCTTTGCGTCGCGTGGGTAATAAAATAAAATAAAACGTCAAATACACCCACAAAATAACAAGTGTGAATTTCAAAAGAAAATAGAATTGCAGAGCATTTGAAACTAAAAACTTTTCGTCTCTCAGGAGATGAGCGTACAAAACCCATTTAATATAAAATACTATATGATGAATTATTCCGCATTATTAACTCCAAAACTGTATTTTTTGAGATATGACTATGTTGCAATAAAGCGTTATGAGCAGTATGTTTGCTGAATTTTAATGATAGACCATTAATTAGTGTGTATAAGTGACGTATGAGCACTATTTAAGTTGTGTAACACTCATACGTTCGTATATCTTTACTGTGGCAACACTGAAGCTGTAAGGTGATCGAACATGACAATTCTGTGGTATATATACATAATTGATAGTGCTGCCAAGTTATTCAAATTTAATGTTGTTCGAAAAAAGTTTTGTAAAATTAGTTTTCTTGAGCGGAAAACCGAATAAATTTTCAATTTTATTAGAATATTGGCACGACAATGAATGAAAACATTTATTTGAATAATTTACACTTTTATACTATTATTATTTATTTGTTTCCTATTAAAGGGACACAATTGGTCATATTGGCAAGCAATGAAATCATACATATTTGACTTAGATGACCAATTGTATTTAATTTCATGAACCAATAATTTGTAATAACATGATTATTTAACACGTCTTACAATAATAAGACATCATAGTACTAGTCAGTGAAAATATTTAAACATTACTTTATGTATACATGTAACTCTTCTAGCAACTGCATCGATTTTCATTATTATAAATGCATACATTTTTACAAAAGCTAGAGGCTGGCATTTAAAAGTTGAGTTTGTGTTCATTGATAAATATGCACATACTGCATGTATCCATACACACAAATGCATTCATAATTCATTAATTAATATCCGTTCCCGCAAATATTGTTAGTGGTTTGTCAATTTCCATTGGATGTTCTTCTAGAGCTTTTCTGTTTTGTTATGCTTATTAGTCATATTTTTCATAATTCATTTAAATATAGTTTAGTTAACTTATTTAATTTATAAATATTTCTATTATAAATATTTATAAATATATGAATATACATATGTATGTATGTATACACAACCGCAATATATGTACATACATACATACACACATACATATTTATATAAAAATATGGTACACATTTATTCATACGTTTTAAGCATTCTTTCTTTACTGTCGCTTATATTATAATTGTATATACTACATACCGAAAATGTAATATTAATATGTAAATACATATCGTCGGCTTAGAATGTAACCTGCTAAATCACTTCCATCAAATTTTACAGGAGAGGAAAAATACTGTTAACATTGTCTATACAGAGGTTAAGAAATTAGCCTAATATATTAATTTTTGCGACATGTGGAGTTTCAAATTAAAATAAATATTTCCTTAAAATTTCGTGTTATAGAAATTGGATTTAGCAGTTTTACACTCAAGTCGACGATATTATGTATACGTTTATATACACATGCATACACTATAAATGTACAGTGTCTGAGAAATATTGTTTAATAGTTTTAATACAATAAAGGCAGCGCATTACACATTTCTTGACAACAAGAACTAAAGAGTTAGTTGTCAATCGTTTAAAAGTTATTCGACTGCCCGAATGGAATATATTTTTAAACTTTTTTGCTGTTGTTTGCCGAATGCCGAATTTTACCGAAGGACAAATTTTTAAATAATGTTAGCAACATTGGGGAATTTCTTCAATTTCTAAAAATAATTTTTTCCACAATAAATTTTAGAATTTATGGAAGTTTTTGTTTAATCTACATAAGATTTTAACATGTTTTCTACAACAACAAAAATACATATTTTTCGTGTTTATTTTGGGAATTGTCTTCTTCTTACTTTACCATTCCCATCAGCTCGAACTGTAGTTTTAAGAAGTATGTAATGAAACTAAATGTAAAAAAAAAACAACAACAGCTATTTATTTCTTTCGCAAGAATAGAGTGTTGCCACACCAGTATTTTTGACCAGGTGCAGTCAAGTATATACATATTAATAATATTTTTTAAGCATAGAACTTTTTTTTTTGGTAATTGTTGTCTAAATCAAAATATCGAGCCTTAGGTGCAAAAGAGTCATAACTTATAAAATGTGATTTTTAGTTAATATTACATAAATAATCATCATATCTTTTTTATGTCACTTTTTGCATTTCCAGATCAGTAAATTTAAATCGAATGCTGTTAAAGGTTTCTATCATCAGGAAACGTCAAAAATCATCACCGTCACCAGCAAAAAAAGGCTTGATCATCAATGTAATTGATTAAAAAGTGATTCGGAGTTTACTGAGTTTCGTTGTGGTCGTACCAAAACAAATGACGCCAATCGTTCAGGTCGCCCAAAAGAGGCCATCACGCCAGAAGTCGTTAATAAAATCCATGGAATGATACTGAACGATCGTATAATGGAACTGCGTGAGATGGGTAAGGCTATGGGGTGCCACGATTGCTCCATTCACAGAAAAAAGTATTCACCAATTAATGTTTTCAATTAAGAATTTAATTGATTCAATTAAATTTTTAATTTTATTAATTAATTTGAGTGGAAAAACTTAATTGATATTATCAAATTGTTTATATGCGAAAATTTAATTAATTTTTTAATTGATATTACAAATATTTTAATTGATATTACAAAATTATTCATATTACTTTTTTGTGTGTTGGTCCATAAGCGAATCCATGCGATTACATCAAAGCAGTAATTGATTGTACAATGTAATCTAATCAACCAAAAATGCAATAGATTAGATTACTAGATTAATAATGTAAGTCAAAGAAAAAATTTAGAAATTTGTTTAGGTTTTCTAATTAATGGTTTTGAATTGTGAATAAATAAAATCAGAATTTATACATTTCACTTTACAAGTCTGACAAATGTATTAGCAATATAATTACGCATAAACATACATACGTATGTATATGTACTATGCATTGTATGTTGCTATGCGATTTAAATAATATTAGTTTTTTACGCAAGCAATTTTTATTTGTTTATTTTTATTTTATTTAAATCAACAACACTGAAACTCTTGAGCGGGCTAAAAAAAAGCATAATTAGTCGATTAAAATTCCAATTTTCACATTACTACAGTGGAGTTCGCTTATAACGAATCGTGGTTAAAATAGTTCAGAAGATACAGACAGATGTAATGCACCAATTTTACTAAATTTTTATCATGCTGAATGGGTGCACAACATATATATATATATATATATATATATGTAAATTGTATATATATATATATGTAATTGTAAAAGTCACACGGTTGACTTACTTAAAACAAATTTGATTGCCGCCATTTAGCGCAAAACGATACAGTAAAAATAATGGCCACAAAGCTCTTTTCTTGTTTGTGGCAACACCGAAAATCAGCTGTTCTGCTAGGTTGCAAATTTTATTTTGTTTATATAAATTTAACAAAAATAATTGCAATTTCTACAATACATGAAAAATCATTGATGGTAGTCATCGAGAACTCCTTATTTGCCTTTCTCGATTGGCGCATGAAAACACAATAAATATTTGATTATTTTTCACATTTATGTCTATTGGTGCATGGTTGCCAATCAACCTTTTACATAATTGCCTCACCAGGGTTGCACTTGATTGCGTCGAATGAGGTCATTTACACGAGAACAATTTTTAAGCCGCACAATTTTTGTTCTTTACCAAATTACACGAGACTAATTCATCTGGAATAAAATGTATACGTATACACAGCTTTGTGTGTTTTAGTGTTTTTCGTATTCGTTTAACATTTGCTGTTTTTTAAGTTGTGTGTGTATTGATTTTGTGCTGCTAATTCGGGGTTGTAGCTGGTTGAAAAATTATGCCAACCACAAAACCACTCTCTTCGCCTCTCTCACCAACAAACTGGCATGTTATGCCAGCACATTTATACCCGTGTAAATCAGCGCAATGAGCACAATATTGATGTTGGTTGCCGTATGAGCCAATAAATTGCAAAATCGCACGTTTGGCATATAAAATAAACCAATAATTAGGTGCATTGCGACATTCGCCACTGTGAACCGCTCGCAAAAAACTCCTTTGAAGTCAAACCTGAAGTACTATTTTTTTTAGAAATGAAGAAATCCACTTGTATTTATTTAGTTCAATTTCTGCAAAATATATTTAGTCCATGTTGCATGTGCGGAGTTCGTTATATACAAACTCCACTGTACTTAGCAAATTCAGACAAATTATTTTCGGATTATAAAATTTATTGGCTAAACTCTTCACAGAAATTTCATTAAAAGCTTTAAAATGTTAATGAAATTTAGTTGTCTTGTCACTAAGATTATCAGTTATTCAAGTTTAAAAGTTTATATTTGAGTAAATGTAAAAAATTTTAATTCAAATTTTAAAAATTATGTATACTCACAATCAAATCAATTATGAACATTTTACATTCAATTGTTCTTATTTTTTTGAAGTTCAACCAAGGGAAAAATTTTATTTAAAAGATTCCAATAAAAAAATCTGCCAAAAATTTATTTTGTTTTCAATTAATTTCATTTCTAAACAATTATTAGTGTTTTCAAAGAGAAAGATATCCTATAATTTTTAAAAACTATTCGTACATACAAATTAACCCCTATTGCGAATAACAAGCGGAATTTTTGTTCCCCTGAAATTTTCATTGTCCTCGAAAGGAAAAATGCTATCGTGAATATCCATTGAAAATTTTCCCTGCTGTCAGTCCCAGTGAATGTAAAAAAGGGAAGAAAAATTAATTGAAAATCAAAAAAATTTAAGCTTAATAATAAGAAATACACAATTTTTTTTAATTTTACCACCTTTTTGTCTTAAAAACTATGCAGTAACTAAAAATGTGTGCTTGCCAATATTATTGCAATTGGGCAATTGAAATTAACAGCTGATCGTTGCCAGTTGCCATTCGTTATAACATTTTGGCAACTGGCAACGCCACAATTTTGTTTTCAATTGCACGAGAATGAAAGTATGTACGAGTATGTACATAATTGAAAGCAATTTTAATTTTTGAGAAATTTTGCATACAAATGTGCATCAAAAATTAAAACGAGTTTCAAATAATTTCATTACAAAACTAATTGATTTTACTCATGTGATTGAAAACAGAATAATCGAAAAATTGAATAAAAAATTTCTGTTTTAATATATTATTTTTATTTAACGCGAGTCAAAATGAATACGAATTAAAAAAATGTATTTGTTGTTGATTAGATGCTTTTTTGAGTTGTGGTTGAAGTATACCGATGTGTTGCTTGAGCAGCAACGATATGCATTTAGAAGTGCTCAGCCAACAATAAATATTTTTTTTTAAATCTTGATTGTAATTAAAATTGGCATGAACTTTATGTTTTAGCATTTTTTGTGTATACTTGTATTTATGTATACATACATACATATATGCGAGTATACATAATTTAATTTAAAATTTTCTAACATTTGCCATAGACAATAACTATGTAAGTTGATCAAATATGGCAACTTAGAATAATTGGTTATATTTTATTGCTAAACAAAACCCACAACACTTTTACTTCTTGCTGCGTTGTTTTATGGACATATATTTATAGATTTAATCGTTGTTCTAACCAAAGAGCCATATTTTTGCGCACTATTAAAAAGAAAAATATAAAATTTCTACACTCATATGTACATACAAACAACCATATGTACATACATACATATATAAAATAAAAATACATCAAAGATGCTTTTATAACATTATTCTCATTTTGTTTTTGTAGTTGTTGGCTTTGTTATTTCTGTCGAGTTTAAAAATATTAATATGCCAAGCAGCAAAAATAGGAAAAACAAAAATAACCCGAAAGAAACATTTCATTTTTATTGAGATATTATATGTACATACATACACATATTTAAATACATTTTTATGAAAAAAAAAACAACAAAACAAATAAAATTATTAACATCAGCGTTACCGTTTATAATAGTAATTTTTTTTTTTGCGCCAACTTTTTTGTTTCCAATGAGCCTTTTTAAATCTTTTCAATGAAATTATTACGGAATTCACAATGAGTATCTTAAAATTTTGATGTGGCAGCATTGTGCCCTCTTAAAATTTTCATTGTGAGCAGGCAACGATATGAAACACGGTATAGTACGAAGTATTAAAGCAACAAATTTTTTAAATTATAAATTATTGTTGGATAAATTTATCATAATAACTTTTGTTCTGCAAAATGCCTAAAAAGACAGCGAAAAATGCAAATATTTTTTCATCAAACAGTTTGAATTTGTTTAGTTTAACATTACCATATTGCCACATTGAAAATGACATGTTTTTTATACATTTAAATTTGCCACCTGATAATAAACTTGATTTACACACAAACAAAACCAACAAGCTTGCCAGCCAGCTCATATTAAAGTACTAAAATTGAAACGTTGCAACATTAAGATATATTTGGAAACGCGATTGTGAACTCTATATATTTTGAAGTCCAATTATGCAAGTTTATTTTTTAAGATATACAGCTATTGACAACTACTTAGAAACACCTTAAAATTATATAAAATGTTAACAAATTTTCTGTGCTTTGATTTGATCTTACGCTATTTAGCACCAACATCTTAGCGCGACTTCATTCACATCCAGCACTCTGAGGCTAGTTAGGGCGATGTGAGGCAATTGTATAAAAAATAATATTTTGTATGGGGGCCCCTTAAAAAATAAAAAATTTTTGGGTGGAAATTTTAGTGGGGATCGGTCTAAAATTTTACTCCTCTAGGAGCAACTCAGGGACAGTTGTGTTTATATTCTTACCAAAACATTTTTTTAGAAATTAAAAATTTTTGTATGAGAACCACCCTAATGATTGAAGATAGGGGCTAGGTGTGTTCTGAAGAAATGTTGAGACAAGAATAATATTGGGGGTCGGTCATATATTTGACTCCTCTAGGGGCACTCCAGAGATGATTAGGGCGTTAAGAAGCGCAGATATGGGGTTGGTATATTCATAAAAAATGTAAGGGGGAAATATTATTGAGGGTCGGTGTTAAGTTTTACCGCTCTAGGAGCAGCTCAGGGACAGTTGTGAAGCTTTTTGTGGATTTTGCCACGTTTTGAACCCAATGAGGACGCATTTACCCCTATCCCACCCCATAATTTTTTGGCTCATGTATTTATTTTTCTAAAGTTTACAAAATATCGTATTGAAATCAAAAAGCCGTGCACTATTCCACCCCTAATGTACATCTATGCACATACTTAATAGTGACGTTATTGACTGATTGAGTGAACCGCTATATTCAGGAAACATTTTTGTTATTGCGCACTCGACTGGCAAGGATGTTTACTGAAAACCAGTTCCTCCAATAGAACGGTAGGATTTATTTTACACTTTTTTTTTAATTATCTCAACGGTAACCCTGATCAGCATGCAATACGCACACATATACATAAATTAATACATATACACATCCATGCACTCCGCATACAACATTTAACGTGAAACAATTATTTAATCGAACCGAACTGAAATTAGAAAAAAAAGAAATAAGAAAAAAGCAACAGCAACAGCAACAAACGAATATTCTTTGAGTTGGGCTTTTTTTAGACGGTCATACACAATTTCTATTCCTAAAAATATCTACTCACTGTATATCTATCTACACTTGCGGTTAAACGCTATAGACCAACAAGTACAATCTTTATATACATACATACATATGTACATACATACATACATATATATGTACATGTGCATATCTATTTTTAACATTTTATTCTAGATTTATATAAATAAAGTTTTCTAGATTTGAATATTTTTATTTTTAAATAGACTAACGTGACTATTTTTCTTTGTCGAATAAGGTAGAGATTGAAACATATTGATTTAATATACTTCTTTTTAATGCGACACCTGTTGAATTACAACTACATATGTATGTATGTATCTGCGTATATGCAATACGCAAGTGCCTGCTTAACGTACTTTTTATGTTTTTAAAACTTTACGCATCCATTTTATAGATGGATCTTTTATCATACAAATTAGGAAATACAAAATCTATATGTACGTTAACCAAACAGCTAATAACGCTAAAGATCTAGCGCCATCAGCGTTACCGTTTGTGCGACTAAAGTGGCAATTTTACACTTTTTTGAAGCCTTGCCACTTTTGCTGCCACTTTTTCAAAAATACCCTTTTTTGCCACTTTTTTTATAAATAAATACTTTATAATTTAACAATAGTTTCGGCTTGAGGTCATCCGTGCGAAATGAAAATCCAAACATTCCAAAGGTCAACTATACGTTAAATTATCTAAGTACTTAATATTTACATAAATATTTACATATGTATATGAATTTGCTTCTATGTATCTTCTAAAGAATTGTTGTTTAGTTTTAATGTTAATTATTATTATATTTTATTTTATTATTTTACCGCTTTTATAAATGAACTGATTTGTTTTCTGTTATGTTTTTGTTAATTTTTACTAAATTCCAATCTTTTGTTTAAAATAAATGCCTTTATGAAAACTTTGCGACTTTTTTTTTCAAAATCCCCTTTTTGTGCCATTTTTTTATTTTAAATCCCCTTTTTGTGCCACTTTTTGAAATTTCTCAACGATAACGCTGAACGCAATGACTGTGTAGCGTCCAGCTGATCTCACGAACGTCGTCGCTGTATACCCATTTGAACATTAAACAGGATTAGGGGCATTGCATTAAGCTCTTGCTGAGGAGACAGCAACTCTGGCAGCTCTGTTCAAACATAAAAGCACTTAGAGACATCAGCTGGTAGATCTAAGTCTCTGGTCAGCTGTGAACAGTTCAAGATGTTAGCAACATATTTTAACCACGACAATATGTATTATCAACGGATGTCGATTTGTTACGGTTTATACAATTTATATTGAAATCACCGATTATTAACGACACATAGTGGCATCTAACGCCAAACTAACTGTTTCTTTCGAACTTCTGATATGATTGCAAAGTGGCAGACAAAAAAAATAAGTAAGTTAGGCAGCTTTTTATAATACTAAATAATCAACATACCTGTTGTCAAATTTGACTAGTTTGGTCTATAAAAATTTTACTATTATGAAGTCCTATCAATATGGACCTACAAATGTTCCGAAAAAATTAAATATCTTTCAAATCGGTTCACTATGTAAGTATCACGAGGTCGGAAATGTTTTCATCAGCCGAGTTGATTAATTTTAAAGAGTCGTGGTTTATATTTTGTACAATTACAATAAGGTATCCAGGAAATACCAGTTCTTAAATCTTACATCCTCATCCAATTTCTCTGTAAACATCACTTTGTAATCAAAACAATAGTAGTTCACATCTAACACCACTGTGCAACTAAGCAGACGTTATTTAAAAAACAAAACAAAAACAATTGAATTTGCATATGAGTATTCTTAATATCGTATAGTCAAGATCGGAAAGACTAATTAACAGAATCGTTTTCAAATATAAATATGTACATATGTATTTATAGTGACAAATTTAATATATTAATTTATGTATAGATGTATGTGTGTGTATACATATATATTGCATATATCCAAATGAACTAAAAAAAAAATAATAATGATTTTTTCATTACTATGATAAAAGAATATTGAATCTAAATGAGTGGGATGGTTTTGTTGGTTGACAAATTTTTTATTGCAGCATTTTATGAACTGCTTGCTCACTCACACATATGGCGCACAATGAGTGTGCAACAATTAAGCAATAACAATTGCTGGGACAAAAGTTTGCTCGCGATGGACATACGCAGTGGGAGCTTTGGACATACGATAAAAATCGTTGGGCTTGGCATGTACACAAGTATTGTCTATGGTTTGGAAAACGGTATTTCCCGTCCAGAAATTCCCGTTAAGGGGAACACTTAATTTTCGTTTATGTTTTCGCGAAATTTCTTGGTAGACTGAACATTTTAAATTAATTTTATTTATTGCATTTATAGTAATAGAAGAAATAATGGCAAACCATTCACAATAAATAATAATACTTCAGATGGCATACATTAATTTAACAGCTGATAGGCTTGCCAGACCGGCAGTTTTAAAACTAATAAACTGTAAATTACAGTACTTAAATATACAACTGAGAGAATGTGAAGAAAAACATAAACAAAAAAACTATACGCTATATACCAGTCATGCCAACTCTTGGGCCATCAAAAATACTGTGAGCATATAAAAATAGTGTAAATAAGGGTAAAAACTAAAAAAAAACTTGCGGCTAAAAAAGCACTAAGCTAAATATCTTCTGTTATTTATGTTTTTATAACGGAAAGATAAATACATAAGTCTCAATTCTTTCATTTACTATGACATAATAAATCGCTATACCGTGCATTTATTTTAAAGTTATGTATAACAAATGCAAAGTGCCTTTAAGGCATCTTTTGCTGGTCTACGCTACCTTTAGAACGTTGTATCATTCCCTATTTTTGTTTTTGCATCTTAAAAAAAGGCATACTAATTTAATAAGCCTTATTAAAAAACATAACGGAAAATTTACTTTTAAGAATTATCAGTTTTATAAGAACTATAATACATTTTTATTTTTTTTTATTTTAAATTTAGCACAAATAAAAAATCCACATTGCTTAACTGTACTCACGCAAAATAATATATGAATAAAAATAATTTTTTTGTAACGAATTGAGAAATAAAAAGTTTCGATTATTAAAAATGCACCTAAAAAGCACTATAAATTCATTTCTAACGGTACAAAGCACCAAAAAAATACCCGATAAGCACAAAAATGGCAACGCTGCGCTATAGTATAGGCTATAAATTTCTTAAAACAGTGTGAGCTGGTAATTTTCGTCCGCCAACGTTGCCAGAAAAAGCATTGCTAGTGCATTTTAAGAATATCAACAGATATCTGAAAATCGTGTCAATACATCTCTTGCCATCTCTTGCTAAAATCATGGCAATTGCTTTTTTATGATCCAAAATAGTTTATATTTTGACTTTTTAAATTTGACTCAATCACTTGCGATTAATAATTGACAACTTTTTCAAATGCATTGATTCTGATCAGACAACTTTTGCATGTGGCAACCATGTGAACTAAGAGATTGGTTGACAGATAATGCTGTTAGATAAATTTATTGTCTGACAATGGCAGAACATCGACTTTGCCCTATTAAGAATTTTCGTTCGATATTGAAGCCGAACTCGATTAAAATTAATCGTTCGAACATTAACTATAAGAAATAATTAAAATACCAAATCTCGCTTCAACCTAATCAATTCAATTGCTAGGCTGCAAATTAAAAAAATATATGTTTAAGCGATTATTCGAACTAGTTATTAATAAAACAAACTAAAATCGTTTCTTAGAAATCGGTATTTTGGTGAATTAAACGAAACAATTTTGTTTCATATGTGTATGCTTATTAAAAATTAACAAAGAAAATATTTAAAAGAAATTAAAGCCTAAATGCCAAAATGTTGATTTTCTTTGTTTCTCTAATTGTGCTGGAGTGTGCACACGATACAATATTGATGAATGAATGGATTGACGATGGCAACTGATGTTTGATTGTTTTGCTTTCTTTCTTTCTTTCTTTCTTTCTGTATTTTACAGTTGCTATTTATAAATGACAAACCAAACAAAAACATAAACGTACAAAATTTATAAATAAATTACATTTAATTATTGTATTTTTAACTTTGAAAAAGCAATGAATGATTTTAAAATAACACACAAAAATCATGGGATACACAAATGTTGTAACTGATTTTGTTCTTGACTAACAAATAAAATGACGCTTTTATTGGGAAGGAAAAAAAATGTTGAGTAACATTTTATTTTTTTTTTTTTTTTTTTTCATTTGTCTTTATATTTGCCAAATTTAATATGTATGTACTATTCAAATTAGAGATGGGGGCGTGTTGAATTTTTCCAACACGACACGACACGAATGCCAAGATGTCCAACACGTACGAAACACGCACGCAAAATTTTCTCAAAACACGAAACTGCACAACACGCATGAAACCAAATTGAATAGTAAAAAGATCATTTTTTAAATTCAAATATATACATATTTTTGTTTAATTTAAGAACTTTAAGCTTAAGAGACTATTAACAAATTTGATGGTTTTAAGTGTTTGACGATACAAAATATTAAATTTTTTCTTTACTGGATATTCATGCATACATGTTTTAACACCAAAAATCGTTTCGTGCTTATCTTGTCAATTTTGCTTAACACGATACGACCTGAACACGCACGAAATCAGATTTTCTGTCACGAACACTTCGTGTTAAGTCGTACGTGTTCGTGTCACGAAAAAAACACGATACGCGCCCATCTCTAGTATGTACTATTGAAATTGACTATTTAAACTAAAAGGTATGTCTTGTATTCAACTGCTTTCAAAAATAGTGCTGCTTATTTGCAAGAACTAACGAGATTTGCCTTGGTTATGTTAGGTGTGAAAAGTGAAAATGTACTATATTATTATGGACCATAAAGAAGCAATTGTAATTATATTGGCTGCATATATTTTATTATATTTTTGTACATACTAGTTTATCGCGATAGTTTGTTATATGCAAATTTAATATACCATTTAAAAATGGTTATTTTTGTGTTAAAAAAGGTAACCAAAATGGAAAAAGTATGTACATAAATACAAATTGGAAAAAAATTACTAATTTTGATTAGAAGTAATCAAAACGTCAACGCTGGTCAAAGCCATAACCATAGAAACCAATTGCATTTCGGTTTTTCGCCGTAACCATAAACAGCTGTTTGCTGGTTAGAAATATTTGTTGTTGCACTTTTCAAATGAGCAAACAAATGAGAGCATAAAAAACAGTTGTTAATGGTTATGGCAGCACTAATAGGTGAAGCAAATATATTTATAATTACATAGTGTCCACACCTGATGATTGTATATCATAACTCGTAATATGACGCCGTCATAGCAACTGTCATTTTTTCATTAATATCAACACAAAGGGGTAGGCGTTGAAGATTTTATATCAAGATGAATCAAACAAATATTTGCAAAATGCTTGCTAAAAATATCTAATTTGCATGTTGTTTAATTTTTTGGTCACAAATTGTTTAATAAATAAACGTTAAATGTAATAATATTAATTAATTGAGTCTATACGTGATGAATTTTCATCATGATATCAATTTGACACTCATCATGATATAAATTCATCAGTTGTGGACACTATGTTATGGCCTTGGCATTTATTTTATGGCACGTCAGATTGAACATTTAATATGTATTACCCTTTAAGTTGAATAGTGTTGTACCATATAATTATTTTTTGTTGTCCTTCTTTAAATTTTTTTTTTTATAAACAAACACAACCCTCGAAGCGATTAGCTTGTCTGTGGAAAGCACCCAGGGTCTATGGCGGGAATCGAACCCACGACCTCTGGACTGAGAGGCTAGCATCGCTACCACTCAGCCACAGGTGAACGAAAGCGTTTAGTTCTTCATTAAAAATTCGTTGAAATAAATAATTTTAAAAATATTGTGATCTGTTTTTTCTTCTGATTGCACAAAGATAAAACATCTTCCTAATTAAATCAAACAAAGATTAATAAAGTTTATTCAATATCTAATCTTGAACTCAAAAAGTGGTTCTTAAAATATATTCGTTTTATATGTTTTAGATAACGTAGAAGTAGCAGTCCTCCTATTAGAAATAAGACCAAAATGACATTGTTTCATTTCATTCGTTTTGTAACAATTAGCTGAGACACAAACACGCATATGTATGTATATATGTCAAATTACTAGTCTAGCTTTGATCATGATTTTTGGGAATTAAGAATTTTTCGAAATCCAACACAAAAAGAAATAATAATTATGCCAACTTTGTTTGATGTGTCTTTCCTTATTTTAACGGACAACAATACTGGCACACTTTTTGTTGAGTTATTTTGTTGGCACGCAGCCGAAAAAGGGTTGGTAAACACCTGCATGAATATCAAAAAAAAAAACAATGCTAATACAGGCTAATCGCGGTATAACGAATATCCGATAAAACGAACGTCCAAATTTTTTACATTAACAACCTTATATAGCGAATAATATCCTAATTTTATACTGGATATAACGAATGATGAAGAAAAAATCGCAAAATAAAAACATATTTCTAACATTTAGTTCTTCTTTACATCTATAGGGAATGTTTTGATAAATGTGTGCTTTGTATAATGAACGGCAAAAATATATTAAACAAAAACTACAGCAGCAATGTAAATGCAAAAAAATGTGATACCGTTAGTTTGTATTTGGTTGCTTATTTGAAAACAAATTGCCCTCTTTCTTTTTATTGTGTTGTATCATGTCTACAACAACAATAATTAAAATAACACTTGAAAAAAAACTTTGCGATATAACGAATTTTTCTGTATAACGAATGGGCCTGACATAAATCGTTCGTTATACCGGCATTTGCCTGAATTTATATCTACGTCAATGATAACTAAAACAAAATTATACTCGTACACTGTGTGTTGTATTAAAAAACCTAACCTCTATAAATAAATTTTAAAACGTTTTTTTTTTGTTTTAATTTATTTATCACTTACCTCTAATATTTGTTGATCCAAATCCACAGATGGAGGAGCTTGTATACGACTGAAATCCAAAGTACCTGGGGTTATTTGCAATCTTTCATTAGTACCAGAATCGCGAGAAAGATCTAAAAATATAAACAATGACAGAAATGGAAAAGAGAAATATACATAAATAATGATGAGTATAACAAAAGAAATATAAATAATAAAATATAAACAAATGAAAGAGATATAAACATAAAATAAAAGATTTCAATACAGATTCTTAAACAATACAGAAATACAATTAATATTATTATTTTCAATTCCTTTTTTTTTAATTACAAAACTGCAAATACAAACAAAGAAAAGACTAAATCGAAAAGAGGAAGACATTTACATACACATATACATACATATTTATGTATGTATGTATGTGTGGTTGTGTGCTTGTGAACAAGTTAAAAATAAACTTAATTTATTTTTATTTTCATTTCACTACTATGTAAGCACATACATATCTATATGTACATAGATACATACATATGTATACAAAAATTTATGTGTTTTCTAAAATAATGAATGAGTTTTTTTCTTTCTAATTATTGAAATGTAGAAATGAGCTTCTAATTAAGTATATACTTAGATAAATGCAAATAGATTTATAAACGTATGTAGATATGTACATACTCGTACATACATGTATAATCAGTAATTAACAATCAAGAGTGCGTTTCAAATATACTTGATATTTCTCAAATTAAAAAAAAATATCACAAAACATAAACACATAAATCTATTATGTGCAAAAGAAATTGTAAATTTCATAAAGTTCCATAAATCTTCCATTTATCTATGATGTGAACTTAAAGGAGGCTTGCAAATAATATTGTTTAAGTACTTTTTCTGAAGGCAGAATCAGTTTATGTTTTTGAAGTTGATGTCTTGTATAAAAATGCCTAAAACAAGAAGATTTTCAAATTTTAGCATTAGTTTCCTTCAAAATGTTTGGAGAGAGAATTCTTCTTCTCCCTCATATTTAGAATATCTACTTTTTTCCCGGGGAGTTTTTTCCGGGGAAATTTTCATTCATAATAGGACGAATGGGAACACTGAAAAAACTCCCGGGGAATTGTTATGCATAATTGTTTAGTTTATAATGTATTTGTGAATTTTTTTATATTAGTACGTTTATACGCACGACTTAAAACTGTTCTATTGCGACTTACTAACTCACGAAAACTATTCATGATTAACGCACTATTTGCAAATAAAATGCTTGAGGTTGCCAAACTTATAAATGGTTGCCAATAAAAAGCAATAAATGGATAAATATTGCACAAAAAACAATGACAAATAATGAAAATTAAAACAAATGATTATTTGTTATTTTATACAATTCCACTATTTTTTTTTTTTTACAACATAAGTACAGCGTTACCGTTTGTGCGACTAAAGTGGCAATTTTACACTTTTTTGAAGCCTTGCCACTTTTGTTGCCACTTTTTCAAAAATCCCCTTTTTTGCCACTTCTTTTTATAAATAAATACTTTATAATTTAACAATAGTTTCGGCTTGAGGTCATCCGTGCGAAATGAAAATCCAAACATTCCAAAGGTTAACTATACGTTAAATTTTCTGAGTACTTAATATTTACATAAATATTTACATATGTAGATGAATTTGCTTCTATGTATCTTCTAAAGAATTGCTGTTTAGTTTTAATGTTAATTATTATTATATTTTATTTTATTATTTTACCGCTTTTATAAATGAACTAAATGTTTTCTGTTATGTTTTTGTTAATTTTTACTAAATTCCAATGTTTTGTTTAAAATAAATGCCTTTATGAAAACGTTGCGACCTTTTTTTTCAAAATCCCCTTTTTTGTGCCACTTTTTTATTTTAAATCCCCTTTTTGTCCCACTTTTTGAAATTTCTCAACGGTAACACTGTATAAGTATACTTATAAGTTTTCTGTAGAAGTGCTGCCAAGTTTTTATACTTTTGATATGCCGTATAAACAGTGAGTTAATTTATTTGCTAATATTTTTATTTGAAACCTGAATTTATGAAGCTTGTTGTGTGAACGCAAAATCAGCTGTTTATGGTTTTAACTTTAGGTGTGAAAACACTATAATAGTATTCGATTAAAAATTTATATTCGTTAGTCAATCGAATAATTTTAAACTGCAATATATAGCATAGCATTAGTTAGTGAGAATGGAACAAAATTTAATTGAACTAGAATGAATTTTAGTCAGGAATAATTTCTTTCTAATGTTTTATTCTCTTCTTCAGAAAATCACATTAATTAATAAAAATATTTCATTCTATAAGAATTGAAAAATATTGAACTTAAACCATGACCATATCAAAAAATTATTCCTCGTTAAAATGGAACAAAATTTCATTAGAGTGACGTGATTATTTCATTATTTTTTTGAGAGATTTAGTCAAAATAAGTGTGTTCCAATAAAAGACTTTGAACGCGAATAATGGACAAACCTTAATTTAAAACATGGTAACACACAAAGTCTGTGTGTTCGTAAATAAATTTAAACATTGAAAAACTTGCTTCTTAATAATTTCCTTCGTTTATTTAGCGGGAACATGGCAACTCTGCTTTTTGTTAAAATATTGTATAAATTCTTAAAAATAGGTATATCTTCAATAATTTCGTATTTCCTATTAAAAATTATTTTAAGATTTCTTAAAAATTTATACTAATCATCTTCCGTTCGGTTTGTAAAAATAAAAATCGATAAATGAACTGATGAAATACTTTTTAACAGTACGACTATAGCGTAAAAAGGTGTACTATGTAGTAAATGTTTATGTATGTATGTATGTATGTATGTATGTATGCATGTATTTCATTCTCTCATTGTACCACGACGGACAAAATAATATGATTAATAAAAATAAAAATTATTAATTTATTTTTAAAATACACATTAAAGAAACTGGTATATAAATACAGTAGACTCTTGATAATTTGAAACTCGTTACCTAGAATCTTTCGATAACTGTTTGAACTGTTTCCTAGGCCTATTGGAAAAAATTCAATAAATTACCAAATAATTTATATAAGTTGAAATTATTTGAATAGTGATTTGATCAGCGACTAGCTATAGTTTGAATACTTTCGTCTCTGCGCTCTATAATTTCAATTATTTTAATGTGCTGCGATTTGGTAAAAAAAAATACAAACAAAATAATCATTTATTTTAGTTTAAGGGTTCTACAATTTGAAGGTTTCCCTTTCTCTCTATAATTTGAACTGTCGCAGTTAAATTTAAAAAAAAAACATTTCTTTGAGATTAACATTTAAAGTACTAATAATCCCAAATTATTATTCTATTTATTCAGTAAAATATTTTTTATTAAAAATGCATTGAAATTGATTATTTAAAACAAAAAAAGAAGAAGAAGAAACAACAGTTATTAATTGTGACTGCACCCGGTCAAAATACTTGTGTGGCAACACTCTATTTTTTCTAAAACAATGTATAGCTGTTGTTTTTTACATTTATTTTCTTTACACACTTCTTACAGCTACAATGGTAAAATAAAAAATAAAAAAAAACTGTTGATTAATGAGTTATTTCGTTTAAATGGAAGTTTAGCTTAATACCTCTAGTTGTTCTAAGAAATTTTTGGGTAAACGTTCCCTGATGATCTGCACTAGCAACAGTGAAATGCGCATAGGGTCCGGCTAACCCCGCAATAATCAATTTCAAAGTATATTTAATAAAAAATATTTTACTGAATAAGTAAAATAATAATTTCCTTGCTTTGTTTTTGGTTTTTTTTCATTTTCTTCACTGGTGCAAATGGGAGTTGTGATATTTTAAAATTTTTAGCCAGTATTTCGCACACTGGATACCATCATTAAGATCGTAGTTTGGATCGCTTATTTCGAACGTTTGTGTTTTTAAGTAAAAATGATTTCCAAAAACTTCTGTTAATATAAACTCTCGATTATTTGAATTTTAAATTATCGAGAGTTGACTGTATATTGAATGTATCAATGAATTTTATGGATATATTAAATTTGGCGCAATTTTAATAATTTGCGTTTTCTTTTATCTTAAATCGCATACATACATAAATACATCAATAACATTAGTATATTTTTAGAATTTATACAAATTAGTAATCTTCACTTCGAGTGAAAAATTGTGACAAAATGTTATTTATAATACATAGATAAGGTAGTATACATACACACATATGTACTCGTATGTATATATACTTGTGCTCATATATGCTACTTTAATACGCACACTATGTATATGCAAATAAAAATATTTGCAAATAAATTCACTCACTGTTTATACGGCATTGTAAATTTATAAAAACTTGGTAGCACTTCTGTAGAAATGTTACTTATGATTACAAAAAAAATTGTGTAAATGTATAAAATAAAAAATAATACTTTGTTTTTAGTCATTATTTTTTTCTATCAATGTTTTTTGTGCAATATTTATCAATTTATTATTTTATATTAGGAAACATTTGTAGGTGTGGCAAATAGTGCGTTAATCGTGAATAGTTTTTAAATTAGTAAGTCGCAATAAAAACGACAATATGGCAACAATTTACAGTTTTATTTAAAAATAATCCGTGGGTATAAACGTAGTATGTGTATACCTCATACCAAAACTAAAAAAACTTGGTAACACTTATACAGAAAATTTAATCATTTGCTTTAATTCTCATTATTTGCTGCTATCAATGTTTTTGTGCAATACTTGTCCATTTATTGTTTTTAATTAGCCAATATTTGCAATCGTGGCAACCTCAAGCATTTTATTTGCAAATAGTGCGTTAATCGGGAACTATTTTCGTGAGTTAGTTATTTGCAAATAAAAGAAAGTAATTCTCCTAATTCTCTATTGCTAATATACATATTTATTTGCGAATAAGTCGTGCGTATAAACGTAGTAATAATTAAGTCACTCCTGTGACATATTGAAAGTTAGTTCCAAGGCACTAATAAATTTTAACATTCGTTATTAACTTTTCTTTTATGCATGTATTTAGAAAAGCACCGCCCTACACACTATAACTAATAGTATAATCAATTTTAAATATACCAAATTATAAGCTAAATTAAGCTATTATTCAATGTGAGACATGAGAGTCATTGCCCTACAACTTCCTGAAAAACCGCATAAAATAATTTAGATTTTGTCCAGAAGTACTTTTGGGTATGAAGATTACAGGAATGCCATTAACTCAAAATTGGCTTACCTCGCCTTAAGCACTTTTTTCCATTTTGCCGCAAATATTTCTTCCAATAATCTTCAGTACTAAGGTGTAACTACATACATACATACGTACATATGTATATATAAAACTACGCCTATTTTCGCATAAAAATCTCATATCGCTCATTTACTCAAAGAACGTCATAACTCAAAAAAAACAGTTTGCCGGCAAACGAGTGTGAAGTTTTCAATTTACATACAACTTAATGGAAAAGAAAATGTTATTTTTCTCTCAAGAGTTGAGTAGACAAGATATTTGTTTGAAATGTTTATACAATACTAGTATTTTACCGCGACTTCGTTCGCATCCAGAAAGAAACCGAGTAGACTTTAAACTAAATTTATACTAATCTTCAATCAAAAACAGAAAAAATACCAACAGCACAAATTTTTCCCGTTTTACCCTTTTCCGCGCAAGTTTCTTAATTTTTTCTTTCATATTCTTCTTCTCCAATAATAACAAACTAAACTAACGCCATCCACGCGTGATGCCGTGCCAAAAAAATTTTATTAATTTTTATATATATAGATGAAGAAGCATATGAGAATTAATTTTTGGATCACTAACTCGAAAGTTCAATATTTTGAGTTATGACGTTCTTTGAGCAAATGAGCGATATGCACATGTGTTATTATTTCTTGTGTAGGTTTTCCCGCCTTTTGTTTGTTTCAATTGTGCTTCATACACGGGTGATTTTCACTAGCAACATTTTTGTACAACGAAATCTATGAATATTCACATAAATTGTTTTAACAGGAAACTCTTTAAGGTTCGCAGAGCATGTTTTTTGTTTGTTTTGTTTTCGGTAGGTACCCATTCCAATCCAAAGTTTGGCTAAAATCAAAATAAACTTGGTCCTGCACAGCAAACTGACAATTTTCCTCCATAAGTGAAACCTTTCGAATTGTTTAGTCCATTCGACACTCAATATACCTATGTATATAAAATCAACAAAAATAGTTTACAATTTGTGTTTGAGTGCTTATAAATTAAAAACAGTAGCTTAACACTTAAGTTCTTAAGAGTTTTCCACATTAAAATACTGTCCCGCGATGCATCGGCAGCAAAAATTCGTTCGCTAGAAAATTCGTTGCTCAAGGAAATTTTTAATGGTGCTGCCAGCTCATAAAATGGATATGACATTCAATATTCGATGTTAAATAGCCAGGAACTAATCGTTTACAAGGCTGCCCGCTCCACGCCCAAAAAAGCGTAACCACTAATTACTAATGAAAACCTTTTTTATTCAGATATGTATTTATTGGTTGAAAGTGTTTCCAATCATGTTGGATTCTATAAAATTTTCTATTAGTTATGTATGAAACTGTTTAACTTAATAAATACGTGTCTGAATCAAACAGTTTTTCATTAGTAATTAGTGGTTACGTTTTTTACGCATGTATGGAACATAGCACACAGATGTAAACCCGGCCTTAATTGATTGGTCATCGTGCGTGCCAGTGTACCTGTGACCTGTGGAATTGCCCACATGCTGTGCACATTTTTAAAAGTAGGACCAGGAGGGCGACAGGGGGAATTTCTGCCTTTGAAAAAATCAAACCGATTTTTAATGAAATTTAGAACATAGATGAATCTGCATCTAAAAATTCACACAGGCTATGTACATTTCCAAAACTAGGATCAGGAGGGTGATATGGCGGAAATTTCTGCCCTTCCGAAACGTTCAAACCGATTTTAATGAAATTCAGTACATAGATAAATCTGCGTCATAAAATTACCATAGACATTTTTAAACTAGGACCAGGAGGAAATAAGGTGGTCAATTTCTGAGTCTCAACTCGATTTTGGTGAAATTTGAAATATACATATATACCCACCCCTTCATTTAGCAGGAGACATACTCTATGTACCTTTTCTCAAAAGTACGGCAAGCAAGGGAGCAGGCGATGAGTCCTGCTCCTTCGAAGCTTTGAAATCGATTTTAATGAAATTTAAAGCATAGGTATCCCTTCATTTACAAGAAGACATAGGCTATGTACCTAATTTCTGCCCCTCGGACACTTTCAAATCGATGTAAATTAAATTTAAAATATGATGGGGGTAAATTTTGAAGACGATGGGGGTAACGAATCACACCAGGTGTAGCTTAGTTTGTTGATAAAAAGGACAAAAGTAATTTAAAAAAGGAAATTTGGTGTTGGCGTTTTTCTTTCCCCCCAAATAATTTTCTATTATTATTAATACAAATTGACTTCGAAAATTCTAACACAAAAACATTAACACATAATGGAAACACTTCGACATGATTTCCCCGAATCAACTTGATTTGCTCATAGTGGAAACATTATATATGTCTAATTTGTTGTTGCACTTTTGAAATTAATAAACAAATGAAAACATAAACAGCTGTTTATGGTTCTGGCAGCACTAATAGGTGACTCAAATATAGGTATGTTTATGGCAATAGTTTGATGGCGGAGGCATTATGGTATGGCACCTCTGATTGAACCATAGCTCGTTTTACAACTCTGCTATTGGGCGTTTTGTCAATTTTTATAGCATCGTTGCAGCGCATCTGGTGTCAAGTAGGCGCATTTTATATTTATTCTGTATAGGTATTCGACTCATTAAAAGAAATTGGAAAGCAAATCTTCAGTTGTGTTTTAAATATTCGAATACGTTTAAAGTATTGTTAATTTATTTTTTTTCTGGGTATTCTCCTTATTAAAAGAAATTAGAAAAAAATAATCATTTATGTTGTAAATATTCTAAGAAATGCATTCGAATTTACCTTAAATGAAAGGAAATAAATAAACGAAAATTCTGCTATGAGGTAATTGCCTCAAAGGCCATAAAAAAACTAAGCGACACACTATTATTTCCGTCACACCTGTACGAGAGAATGTCTGTGCAAGTAACTAAGCAATTATGTTTTTAATATTTATTTCTTATTATTTCCACCCACTATCCGAAAAAAAGTATTAATTTGTTTATGTTGATGTCTGCGCTTCTACATACATATATTTTACGCAATAGTAATTAATTTTTTATTTTTTTTTTTTTTAAATTTGTTATTAAAGTCTGGACTGGTTTTTATTTATGTACTCGTATATGATTGTCATACACTGCGTTATAAAACTGTAGATACAATTTACAATTTGGGTTGTATATACATATGTACATAAGTACATATTTATGATTTATATTTATGATTTGCATTTATGATAAATTTTGTTTTGCATTTAAACTAGTATGAAAGCATTTAAAACTTCTTTGTTTAAAATTTAACAGCCAGTTTGTAGAATACGTAAGAAATAGCGTCCATAGAATACGCCGCGATTTTGTCGTGAAGACGTACGTTGTCTCGCCTATATATCAACCCTGTGTAAAACAAAACTTTGTGTTGCCAACGTGTCCAAAAATAGTTTTTGTTTATCTTTTTTCATAGAAAATTATATATTCAACTTGAAAAAATGGCAACCCAATTCTTGTGGTAAAAAATCCACAACTGACAACTGAATGAAAAATTATTTTGTTATAAAAAAATTAATTGTGCTTTATGTTTTCTGAAGAAAAAAGTGTCAGTTTTCTGATAAAAACCACAAAGTAGCTGTTATTTTATGAAAAACAAATAAAACTCACAAAATAACTTTTATTTTGTGAAGAATAAATAAATCAAGAAATAACTTTTATTTTCTGAGGAATAAATAAAAATCAAGAAATAATGATTAAAAAGTAATTTTTAAAATAAAACTTATAATCGTTACGGTACCTGGTTGCTACGTCTTTTAATTAAAATTGTCATTACGTCGGTTGGTTACTGGTTTGATGTATGGAACAAAAATGTGTTTTCGAGAAAATCGATGAAGAATGTTTAGTTCATTAGTTTTATAAAAATACACGATAGAATTTCTTGTTTAATAATAAAAGTAATAGATACATATGTTTTTTATTCAAACTTAAAGTTGATGAACTTTTTACATCCAACATGAAAAGTTATTAGGATTTAAAGAAAAAATTACAAAAATCTATGTCAACGCATGCCACAATCATAACAACAATATTTTACACTATTTGTTCAAATAGGTTAAATTACTGTATATATTTAAGTAGAAAATATCAATTTTATTCATGCAACATGACATTTAAAGGAAAAAAAACGGAAGAAATAAAAGATAGCTTGAATACATTTAATAAAAGAAATTTTATTAATAAAAAATAAAAAAAAAATAAAATTTTTGTATTTTGCTTTGAATCACGTTCGTTGAGTAGAATATGCATTGATATACATACATCATAACAATTGCTAATAACAATATTAATACTTTTACGATGGAAAGTTGCCACATATGCAAAAAATTGCTGATTGCTGTAAAACAATTTCTAAAATATATAACAATTGTTATATATTCATCTGATATATTCAAGATATTCAAAAACTGATAATGAATTTGAAAAGAGGGCACATTATTCATATATAATCAATCAATAACAATAAAATGTTCCATACATCAAACCAGTAACCAACCGACGATTAGTCGCCATCTTAAACCCAAAAAATTAAAATGCTAACATGTTATCGCTTATTATCGACTAGTCGCATTCTACAAACAGATCAGTTAGATCATTATATATTGGAACATTTTAAGTAGCGGGGAGCTATACTCAACGTAAACGGTGAACCAGGTACGGATATAAATGCTAGAATATCGGTAACAAGTAAACTCTGCCACATTCTAAACAAAAAAGAAAAGAAATATAAACGAAAACAAAATTATCGGTGTACAATGCAATCTATGTATACATCTGCTCTTAGCTATACAGTTGTGAATCCTGGGCCCACACTTTAGCAAGCAAAAGCTACACGCTCCCAAAATGAAAAACATGCCGAAACAAAAAATCGCCAAAATGAAAGAAGCGCTTAAATGGAAAATATCCCCAGAAATAAGATAAATCGCTAAAATAGAAAAAATCACCAAAAGTTAAAAAAAAATAAAAAATTACCAAGAACTGAAAAAATCGCCAAGACAAAAAAGCGCCAAGAGTAAAAAATCGTTGTAATTAAAAAAAACCGAAGAAATCACCAGAATAGAAAAAAGAGCGAAAAATTAAAAAATCGCCAAAAATTAAAAAAAAACAGCAAAACGAAAAGAAGAGCTAAAACTAAAAAAAAAATACCCAAAATAAAAACATTTTTTTTAATGTCTATATCAGGTATGTATGTAGTGAAAATAGAGTCCAACCTAAATTAGAGCGTCAAGCGTTGCGTTAGGAGCAGGGTACGTATTTTCAGTACATTCAAGTAATATTTTATACGTTTAAATGTACTGAAAATATGTACCCTGTTGCTAACGCAACGCTTGACACTCTAATCTAAAATTATATTATTCTACTAAAAACACTTGTTTAAAATTGAAACAGTCAATCAGAAGCGACAGCTGCTAGCCAACTCTGCTATGAATGCACAGCATAATAAAAAAAGAAAACAAACTATTGACGCGTTCGTTGACAATGTCACCAGAAATTCACTAGAACTGTTGTCTCTAACTAATCCCTACTCGCTCATAAAAGAAAAGTCGTCGACATTTTAACTAGTGCAATTGTCGCTAAAGAAAAGAGTGTTGACATATACTACGTTTATAGGCGCACTATTTGCAAATAAAAATATTCGTAAATTAACTAACTGTTTATACGGCATTGTGAATGTATAAAAACTTGGTAGCACTTCTATAGAAAAGTTACTTATGTTTACAAAAACAATTTGTAAATGTATAAAGTAACAAATAATAATTTGTTTTTATTGCCATTATTTTCTTCTATCAATGGTTTTTTGTGCAATATTTATAAATTTTTTGTTTTTTATTAGCAAACATTTGTGAATAGTTTTCTGAAGTAGTAAGTCGCAATAAAAACATTAATATGGCAACAATTTACAGTTTCGTTTGCAAATAAGCCCTGCGTATAAACGTAGTAATAGAGACATATGGTTATAGGCTGACTAGAGGGTACTTTACTTTGCACTTACATATTTTTAATTTAGTAGTTTTAATTTTTTTTTCGTGCTCCTATGTTGACGCGTTTTGCCTTTGAAAAAATGACAGCAATGTTGAGCCATGACCTGATGGCCGTTCTATTTATAGATACAAAAATAGTTTATAATTCGTAAAACACAGCAACAACATATTGGTATATACATACATACATATGTATGTATTTAGAAATACAACTTTGCAAACCTAACACAAGTGAGCAGAGCAGCAGCTGCGAAAATGCAGAGTCACTTGCAGTACGTGTATGTAATGTAGCTTAAAAGCAACAGAGGTTCGTTCGTTTGTTCTTTCGTTCATGTGTACGAACACTGGCTAACAGGAGGCAGAAATGGCATTTCAATGATAGCAGCAGATATTTTAATTCCAAACTTACATATGTGCTATTGTTGTTACTTTTGCAATGTTGCTGATGATTGGGAAACACTTTTTGCAGTGCTGTCAAATTTTTATTTACATAAAATTGTGTACAAAAATTAATTGAACGATGTATACACAGAAGGACATAATTATTCACACACACATAGCAATCATAAATGAGGAACTATATCTGCTAAGCAAATCGGTTTTATGCATATTTTTTTATTATACTATGTTTATTAATTTACAGATTCATAAAAAAAAACAAAAAACTAAAAATACAGAACTTCAGTATAAATTAATAACAAAAAATTAAAGACCACACTAATTTTCGCGAGGACATAATTATTCACACACTTAGTTATTTAATATTGGTTATTAAAATAGTTATTAAAATAGTTATTTAATAGCTAGTGGATAGTCCTTTTCTTTTTATGACTTCGTTTAGCCTGTTTGGCATTGAATTTACCAATTTTTTTGTAACTTCCTCCCCTATTTTTTCCCATTCCTGTTGGAGAATTTGTTTGAGCTGGATCTTGCTGGAAATATTATGCTTTTGAAGCCTTCTGCCAAGTTCATCCCAAAGATGTTCGATGGGATTCATGTCAGGTGACTGTGGGGGAGTTGGAAGTATATGCGGGACATGGTGGATGATCCACATACGGACATCATGGGCAGTATGCTTGGGGTCATTGTCCTGCTGGAAATAATAATTAATACCAAGACCAAGCTTCTGAACACTTATCTGCAGGTTTTCTTTTAAAATATTAAGGTAGACTGTCTTGTCCATTGTTCCGTCAATAAACACCAAGCTACCAACCCCTGCCGCTGACATACAGCCCCACACCATCACCCCCCCACCACCATGTTTTACAGTTTTTACTATATTGTTGCTTTCCAATTCACAATTAGGCTTTCTCCATACTCTCTCCCGTCCATCAGACTGGAAAATATTAAACTTGCTTTCATCTGTAAATAACACAGAGCTCCAGAACTCAGCGGGTTTACTTAAATATGCTTTTGCAAATTGAATTCTCTTTTTTTGATTAATTTTGCTTATGAGTGGCTTCTTTCGTGCTATTCGGGAGTTGTAACCAGCACGGTGCAGGGTTCTGCGAACGGTTTTGGGATGAATATCTTTTCCGATTTCTTCTAGCAATTCGGCGGCTAGCTGTGTAGATGTAATTTTGGGATCCTTTTTGATTTTTCGCAAAATTTTTCTTTCTTCTTTGGTGGTCAATTTTCGAGGCCTACCACTATGTTGTCGACTTTTGAGGTCACCATCATTTTGAAAACGTTTAATGATACTATAAATGGTAAATCGGCTTCTCTTTACAATTTCCCCAATTTGTGCACACGATTTTTTTTGCTTATGCAGCTCCAATATTATTCTCCTCTCATCTTCCGTGGTTTCCTTCTGCTTTCGACCCATTTTAACAAACTCTACAAATTTTTTCAATAATGAAACGACGCAAATAAAAAATTCTTTGATTCAAAAGACGCTTACTATAAATAACTGTTTTTATTTTGCAAATAGCGATGCCATATTACATAAAAACTTTAATGTTTAAGGTGAATACTACCATGTGTGAATAATTATGTCCCCTTTATATTGGGATTAGTGGCCAAAATTGAAGTCATTATTTTTGCTGGACAAATATTTTTTCTATTCATTTTTATTTTTAGGTACTTCATCAAGGAATAATTTGTATAGACAAAATGTTTTGGTACATAAATGCATTTAGTAAGGAGATATGGTTTGATATAGTTATTATAATGTCATGTGTGAATAATTTTGTCCTTCTGTGTATATGAACAAAATAGTTATCTTGTGTTTGTTTCCTTGGAGTTAAAATCATTAGCCTAAATAAAATGTGTAATTATCTTCATTTTGTTAAACTTTAGTTTTTGTTGTTTTGGTTTTATCAAAATTTCTGTCGACTTGGACACCACTCACGTCTGTCTAATGTAACGTGTTTTTGCTGCTGCTGCTGCTTCTTTCGTGTCGTTACATTTTTGTGTTTGTAAGAGAATTGAGAGTAATCACACCATTGAAATAGGATAAAAGCAGGGACGGAAAGCTCATACTAACATACTTCTTTTTTGTACTATTTGATACCCGAATTTAAGCAAAAATATATTGCTCATTTACTCAAGCAACGGCATAACTCAAAAATGGAATTTTTGAGTGAGTGATGCAGAATTCATCCTCATGGCGTTCTTCATATTTTATAAAAAAAATTTATACAAATATCTTGTTTACACAGCTTTTGAGAGAAAAATAAAATTTTCTTTCTTTTAAGATGTGTATAAATTTAAAGCGTTAACCTTGTTTTCTGGAAAACTAGTTTTTTTGTTTTTATAAAGCAAAATATAATAGACTGTATGTTCAGATTTATTCAGCTCATTTTGTTGAAAAATACGATCAGAATTCTTATTGGAGTATATACCTCCAAATATTTTTATGTCTAACATTGCTATGTTATCAGGTTAACATACTTCTGTTAATGCATTTGGTTTGTGTCTTGTGTCCAATAAATAGCAACAATTCTAATGTCATCAGATCTGTCTAGTCTGAAAATGCAATATTCCGGGACACGGATAGCCGTATTGGATACCAACAACTTAAGCCATTTTTCTGTAATTTCCACAGCAACACGAACAGTAACAGACAATAACAAAAATTAAACATTTTAAAAACCCCCGATATGTCAAGAAATGGTGTGATATCTTCTCAACGGCTGACCCGATTTTCTTCAAGCATAGCTACGATCAAGTCACCTTTCAAACAGAAAGAACTAAATCAAAATCAGTCCAGCCGCTTGGTCTGTACGTGGACTCGGACAGACACACACTACAAACTTATAAAACCTTTTTTTTTGGTCATATCTTCTTATGATATGAACTATCAAAATACTACACGCACATGCCCGTATGTACATAAATTCATATGCATATAGGAATATGATTAATTCTTAATTATGAAAAATTAAGTTGCTTACAGTAATAGTGTTTATGCTTATAAACACTTCTTCAACTGGAACACACATCAGATAGCAACCTGCGTCAAACGAATATTTTTGTTTTATCTCCATTTTTTTATTTAATAATTAATTTCGTATTTTGACGCTTTTAATTGCATTTCCATCTCTGCATAGAAGTAAATTAAAACTTGTTTACGTGTATCGGAATACATAAAAAAACTTTTTAAATAACGAAGAGCGAGGAGTATTACTCATATGTATATTAAAAGCTTTTTGCTACTCAATATTGATAAGAATGTTTTCAAGCAAGAAGAAACGAGCAGTTAGCAATTTTTTGGATTTATTGAACCAAAAATAAATTAAAACAAAAAACTTAATAGGTACCTATCAATGAAAGATTACATCAAGAGTTTAAATTTAGATTTAATTAGTAACTAGAGAGTGCGTGAAACAAAATGTTCTGGTAGTTGGCTGCGTAGTTGCGAAATGGCCTGGGACGGAAGAAACCTAGAAATACGGAACCCACTACACATGCAAATGTCTGGCTCTGAGTATAGTCTACATTTTAATATTTTTAACACATTAATAATAATTAATTTTAAAAAATACAACCGAATTGAGAACCTCCTCCTCTTTTGAAGTCGCTTAAAATTATACAGCCATACATATGTATGTACATTCATACGTAAATACTGGTATTTACAAGAATTTATATACATACATACATACATACATACATAGATACATATGTACGATGGATGGCTGTATATGTTTACATACTGGTACATACGAACATACTGCTTAATTACCTTAGAATTTTATAGGCACTAGGCTTTTAATTGGCAATCTTATTTTCAGTGACAGCAAATTTAAAAGATCCCGCTTGCTTTGGCGGTGAGTTGGTTGGAAAATATGTATCACTAATTTCTGATTTCTGGCACCACATAAATTGGGTTCAAAAGTTTTGATCAATGAATGACTTCGACAATTCGTTTGCAACAACATATTGCTCATTTACTCAAACAACGTCATAACTCAAAAATAAACTGGTTTGCCAGAAAACGAGTTTAAAGTTTTCAATTTACACACAACTTAACAGAAAAAGTAAATTTTATTTTGCTTTCTAAAGTTGAACAAACAAGATATTTGTATGAAATTTTTACACAATCAGCCCAATCATGAATATTCCCTCGGAACTTATTTCTCACGGAAAATAATTTTCTCGAGAAAACATTCCACCAATCATAAATTCCTTGGAAAGAAAAAAGAGTAATACGTGGCATCACCGCATTATGAAGCTCGTTGTTTTGATTGTTTGTTGACATTTTGTTTCTCCCTTTTTTTTGAGTGAGAGAGGAAACAAAATTATTAAAATTCACCAACTTGAAAAAATATGTAAAAAAAAGTTTTTAAATGATTTATTTGGGCACTATTTGTGTTTTTCCAAATAAAAGAACTATAAAATACTAGTTTATGTATCTATATATAAATATTTTGTTTCAATGAAGTATTAAACATGTTTTTATGCAAACTCCCTTCTGTTTTGTAAGAGAAAGATTTTTAGTGAAAAAAGCAAGTTCAACTGCGTTCATAATACCCACTTTTTTCCCGGGGTAAAAAAAGGGAAAAAACAAATTCATGATAGGAGAAAAGGAAAAAGTGAGAAAACTCGTGCGGAATTTTTGTTTATGATTGGGCTGACTGTGTTTTATGTATAGTTGTCTGCTCACAATAGAAATTTTAACATGGCACACAATGTTGCCACATCAAAATTTTCATAAACTCATTGTGAATTCCCTAATTGAGTCAATACTGTTTTTTTTAATAAAATATAAACCTTTCGATTGTAGTAGAGGCGTATTAAACTTGTTATTTTAGGTATTAGTGTTAAGTTAGATTAAATCATTAGATATGTATGTACTCGTATGTATGTACGCAAATGGGAAAGTTATACAAAGAAAATGTTGTTATTTTTGAACAAATTTCATTATTCTTTTGCTCACTTTGTTATCACAAACTTATTATCTAATTGATTTTCTATTATTAGAAATTTTTTTTGATATAATACAAACTTTAAATATGAAATTATTTTAAAAACATATTAAATTCAAAAGATTCTATTATTTCTTTTTCAATAAAGGAAAGTGGAAGAAAAACGTTGAAATAAACCTTGTGAGACACACATAACACTTCATTTAATTGAAAAGTTTAGATTAAAAAGATGATAAAGAACGCACATACTTATGATACTTATGTGTGTAGAGTACACTACGTGATGCCAAACTCGAACCAAATTGGAGAAATGTACTTTTGAAAAGACATGAGTAGATAATTTTACTTTCATAAATTCGATTACACTCCCAAAAATAGAAAGTTATCTATAAAGAAAATGCGTGTTTTTAAAGCTACGCTTTATTTAGGAAAAAATATGGAAATTTTCAATATGTCCACATATCGAAAAAGTCATATCGAAAAAGTTTTTGGCATAAATTATTCAAAATTTAATTACTTATTAATGTTGTTACTCATGAAAACCAATAAATTATCGAGCCTTGTTTTCGATTTAATCGTAAGCGACAAAAATTAAATTTTTCAGAACAAGGTTTTTTAAAATATTCAAATATGTTTTTGTTTTTTGCCCGTATTGTAAAAGTTATCAACAATTTTGTAATTTTGATAAATCCAAATTATGGGTAGGCCCATAAAATTTTAATTTAAATAAAAACGTATATTTTCGATAACATATTACGGCTTATATATAGCAAGCACGTCATACATTTTATCGTTTTCAAATCGTTTTTCATCCCATACCTGCGGATTAGCAAATTTTTGAAAATAGATACATATACATACATATGTATGTATGTACATCTGACAAATCGGTCTACAACATACATAGATCTCTAAGTAATTTCTTGATTTTGAAAAATATATGTAAACGAAAAAATATTTAATTTAAAGTCAATTAAAATACTTTGCTCCCAAGTAAATTTTTAAAATTACTGTTAAACACACACAAAAAAAAAGTAGTATACCATCATGCACATAAAAATTTAAATAAGAAATAAAAAAGGGAAAATCTTTCTCATCCTTATTATTTCTTACAATGTTTTAGAAAGCTTCATTAAATAATAGAACGCGTCCGTATAACAACACAAGCAAATGTGTTACATTATCAAACTAACATTGAATATTTTCTTTTCCAGGCCAACAGCCGAAAGACGATAAATGGGCGGTTGTGCGTATGTACATATGTATGTACATACATGACAGACTGTTTGACTGCCAAGGAAAACTACCTGCACCTGGCTGGTAAAGGCTACTTGCCTTCCTTCCTTCCACTCATTCATAACCTTGCTTTTGAGGGAGCCGAAGAAATGTTGAAACAAAATAAGGAAATTTCACAATTGTTTACTAATAAACCTGGGTGCATGGGTGAACGAATGTACATATAAGCGGGTGGCAGTCAGATGGATGGCTGGTGTCTCTTCTTGTATGCATGTGGCAATAGAAACAGCGAAAAACTTTATTATAAAGTTGAGGAATGGAAAAATCCGACCAACGAACGAAAAAAATGAAGAAATATATTATTATTTCATGGCTTTCAAGTGTTTTTTAAAGGCAAGTAATGTCTAAAAATAGACAAAAAAATCAATAAACGAATGTTGCCTGAGTATACGATTGTATTCAAACAACAGATGAGTTCATTTATATAGTAAGGATTAGTTATATTATTTCTTTTAATTTTTTTTATTGTTACACACGTATTTTAGATGAATTGTTTACATTTTCAATTATACATACATACACACTACATACATATGTATGTATATATGTACATATATATGTATGTGCTCAATAATCGTAGGTTACAACTATTATATAAAAATATTATAAAATATTAAATCAAATTAAATTAAATTAAATTATATTATATTAAATTAAAATAACATAAAATTAAATAAAATAACATAAAATAAAATAAAATAAATTAAAATAAAATAAAATAAAATAAAATAAAATAAAATGAAATGAAATAAAATAAACTAATATAAAATAAAATAATATAAAATAAAATAAAATAAAATAAAATAAAATAAACTCAAATAAAATGAAATAAAATAAAATAAATTAAAATAAAATAAAATAAATAAAATAAACTAATATAAAATAAAATAAAATATATAAATAAATAAGTTTTTGTCATTTATAATAGAATATTTTCTACCAGCTTCCAACGCTACAAATCGTTCAATTTACGAAAGCAATAATTTAGCTTTTATTAATTTTTTTAAATCACCCTGATTTGACAATTCGTGATTTGCAGAACAGGCCCGATAAAATAGAATAAAATTAAGTGCCAGTTTCACGATTTTAATAATTTTTTCTTATATTAATTATAGTAATAGCGCTTTGTATTTGGATGAGAAAAATTTGTAAGAAATAATTTTTGGCAATTTTGTGGTAAATTTTTATGATTTTTTTTTTTTTTGTAAATATTTACATTAAAATAAGTTTTATATAAAAACAAATTTATTATCAAATATATATTAAGAAAGTCAGTCGTAAAACAGCTCTGGGCGAGTCAACATCAAGCGTCGTTGGCAATTATCTCTTAAGTGCAACCAGGCCACTGTTGTTTATTGGCCTTCGAGAGTTTTGCGTCTCGCTCGCACTGGTTGACTGATCTGCCACGGATAACCGTATATTCTTGCGGTTCTTCTGTGGAATTTCTTTAACAACCACGTTGCTACTTCCTATGTGAAGGCATAGGTCGTGTACAGTCAGTCACAAAACCTTTTTAAAATACTGTTAATAACATCTTGGGCATATGGTCTAGTTACTCCGCCCATATTTGTGCAACCATATTATGCAAATTTACTTTGTATAATATGTATAAATAAATAAATAAATAAATAAATATATTAAGAAAAAAAACTACAGAAATTTTTGAAATCAATTTGGCGAAATAGGTCGGAAAAAACTGACAACCCTGAAAAGAAGATACAATCCGATACAACACACTGGGTGTTCGTTCGTTCACAAATAAATATACAAAAAGTGACGTGAATTAAGCAATTGTTTTATTACTTCACTTTTTAATAAATTTAATTCAAAAAAATTAGAACGTATTTTCGTTTTTTTTTTTCGAGCAGAGTTAAGGCGAAAGTTTTAAAACGTCAGGTATTTTTTCCTTCTTTTGCAATTCTTACGATTATACCAGCAAAATCGTTAATATATAAATACCTTTTTAGTGAAGTCTAGTCACTAGACTCTAGAGCGTGTGTCATTTCCTATAGTTTTCGGTGACAAACAACATAAAATCCAAATGTGAACTCAACATAAATATGTGAGTACATTTATCATTTCGTTAAAACTAATAGCCAAATAAGGCAAACTTTAATAAAGATTAAAATTAAAACAAAGCAAAAAAAAAACCTTTTATAATATATTCAACAAATATGTAAAAAGCTTTTATAAAATATTAAAAACTTTACGTACCATGTGCTGATATTCGCTCTTCCGGTGAAGTCATTTTTTAATCCTAGAATAGAAATCTGCAAAGAAATGAAATAAATTAGTTATGTATATTAAATCATTTTATTTTTCAAAATAATAATTAAACTTTTTATTAATGCCCTAATTCTGTTCGACGATTGGTATCGTCTTGTCTATGGACGAAAAAAAGCAGCAGGTATGATTCTTTAAAACAATTATTATTTATCGTCCATGCTAGAAGGTTCGTGTATTTACTTTATGATTTTGTTCTAAATATTATTTTTTCAAATATTTTTCAAACTATTGTATAATACTTTAATTTTATTTTCATGTTTTAAAAACAAGGTAATAATATGTATTTTTATTTTTCATTATCAAAGACAACAACCATTTTTGAAGAAAATAATTTAGAGCATTCAAAAACAAGAACTCAAAAGTATTTTCAAACAAAAACGTCCTAAATCTTCTTACTGAATTAGGGCATAAGACATTAATCGGAAGTTTTTAACAAATAGTTTTGGATTAATAGTTTTTGCAGTCATATTTATTTTCTTGAAATTAGAATTTTTAACAAAACGATGCCATTTTTAAGCAAATTCAAAAAAATGCATTTGCATAAAAGTCCCGTCTCTGTTTATTCTACAGTTTATAGTTTCTCTGGTGGCAACGCTATGCAATAGACAAATTACATATACTGGGTTCACACACGACAATTTTAGTTGAGCAACATTTGAGCTTATGGAAGAGAGAGGAGAAGATAATAAAGAGGGGAGCCATCAATTTTCCTCTGGCGCCGTATATGAATCGGGACATAAGGAATGATTTGATTCTTTGTTTGTATTAAAGAGTGATGCAGTCAGGAAAAAATTTTTTAAACCTGTTTTATAAACCCTTTATTAAGCCTTAATAATTTTTATAAATAAGGGTGTTAAATATTAACGGCCTCATTCATAAAAATATTACGGCTTTATAATGGCTTAATAAGCAAAATTTAATATGGAAATCTGTTTAATAAAGCCTTAAAAATTTTTATAAATAGGCCTGTAAATATTTATAAAATACTGCTGTGACGGTACCATTGCCATTTCCATTTTCAGAAAAAGAGGACGACAACTAGAAAAAACGAGGACGTTTGGCCCAAAAATAAGGACATACAAATTTTAGTTGAGAGGACATAGAAATTTGAGTTATAAATGAAGGAACTTTAATAGAGAATTAAAATTTAGGTAAGTATCCTGGTACTCAGAAAAAGTATCGACGATATCGATACGATTACTGAATTTAAATTAAAGTAAAATAAACAAAACAGAGAGTTGAGTTATTTTTTGTTATTATACTCGTACATCATTACAGGGATAGAAGTTATCAGATTTTAAAATCAATGACGCAAACTCTTAGACCTAAACAAAGTTTACTTTAAAAGTTTAGCCAGTATTATCATACAAAATATTGGTTGTAAACTCCTAAAGTACACTTTGTTTTACTATGATTGTGCGCCAATATAAATACAAGTTTTGTTTAAAAAAACAAACCATTCTCAAAATTTTCGGAGGAAGACGATTTCATAAATCTGTTTGAACAAGTGCTGCAGTAGTTTATGTATATGATACCATATCGCCAGAAAGTAAGCGATAGATGTACTAGAATTTCCCCACGTCTTCTTTAGAATAATTATACGAGTAGCTTAGTCTGAACAAGGGCCCAAAGCCTACTTTTTGTGGACTTAACAGAACTTCTCTGACGTGTAAGGCTAACCGTGTTAGCAATACTTAGTTACAGAATATAAAGCTACATTCAGGCCAACTAACTCATTAAGACCAATTTTTGAAATAGTAGACTGCAAGTGAAATATTTGTTCTTAATTTATGGAAGATCAGGCATTGAGGATAAACATACGGGTATGTTCGGTATTCCACGTGAAATTAAAACGTGCGGAATTGCCATAGAATTGTTGTTGGAAATGAAAATTTATAATAACAATGCTATGGCAATTCCGAGCGATTTAATTTCACGTGGAATACAGAACATACCCGATAATGTTTCAGTATCAAACCATCAAAACTTTCATTTAAACCCAATACCAAGTAAATCTCTAATTTTTGCGATTTCGATCTATGCTCCCTTTCGAATAGTTTTGTGAATTAACTTTGTAGTCTTCCGTTTTAAGTTCTACTTCGCATTTTATATGATGTAGATAACCTTGTGCTGTAACTCGTTGTTATATAAAACTCCTCTGAGTTGTTATTAAGACTTGAAAATAATTAAGCAGCTTCAAAAACATAAGTGTTAAAAGAAAGGATGTAGTTTTTAGGGTTCCGTACACCAAAGTTGAAAAGAAAACCTCTGGTTTTCGCTACGATGACCGTATGTCCGTTTGTCTGTCTGTCTGTCTGTCTGCTTGTCACATGCTATTTTCTCTAAAACCGTAAAAGCTACGGAACTGAAATTTTCACAGAATATGTAAAACTTTGGCCGCTACAACAACATGTATGTACATATGTATATGACAGTTAAAAATTAAAGGGAGCAACGAAAAATAATGAAATCCTTCTTAACAGTTAATGTAATTTATGTTATGTAATTTTGACACATTGCTGTAACTTGCTTGGAAACCATAAGAGGCTAAATCTTGATAAAAATCTTTAAACACCGCTAAAATTAACAAATCCCAAAATAAAAATTTTTCAAAAAACGAAAAAATGCTCTTAAATCAAAAATATCACCAAAAATAAGAGAAATCGCTTAAATGCAAAAAATCACCAAAAGTAATAAGGCCGCCAAAACAACTAAAAAATCGCCAAAGACCGAAAAAACCGCCAAAAACAGAAAAAAATCGACAACAGAAAAAAATCGCCAGAACGAAAAAAGCGCCAAATCTAAACAAAAACGCTAAAACTAAAATAAATCGCCGAAATCCGAAAAAGCGCTAAAATGAAAAAAGGTCGCCAAAAAAATACAAAAATCGCAAGACCGAAAAAAATCGCTAAAAACGGGAAAAAATCGCCAGAACAAAATAAACGCCAAATCTAAACAAAAACACTTAACTAAACAAACCATCGCCAAAAACCAGAAAAAAATACCAAAACTGAAAAAAAAACGCCAAAACCAAAACTAAACAAATTCGCCAAAAAATCACCAAAACGAAAATAAGCGCTTAAACCAAGCAAAAAAATCAGAAAGTGCGCGTACGGAACCCTTCGTGTGCGAGTCAAAGTCGCACTTTACTGACTTTATTTATTTATATACATTATTATGAAAAAAAAGTCTGTTTTGAATTTTTTTTTGTCAATTACGGCCTTTGGATTTTGAGTGACGATATGTATGCATAAAGTTAAAGTAAATACTAGTTCTAAGAAGTTTGACAGCTATTAAATAAAAAAAACATATGTATGTATGTATTAAGATACAACTGATAACGAGCAGAAGAGAGTGAAAACTGTTACTTTACGTCATAATATTTAATTTCATTTTATTTATTTACAAAATAAATAAAATGAAGCCACATATATCACCATCTAAGATGCAAATAACGTCAACATCACCATGAATGATGTTGATCATAATTTTTATTTTTTTTTTGTTATAGAAATAAAAATATTGTATATGTGTTTTAATTATCTTGCCACGTACGTACATACATACGTGCACATATTTTAGTTTAATAGATAAAAATAATTTATGTATGTATTTTAATTAATCAACATTTTCTCCAGAGTTTTTAAGAAAGATTTTCAAAGAAATAATAATTTGAAAAAATATATTATATTGAATTAGTGAATTTTTCATTTAAAAGTCAATTAAAAAAGCTCACAGTTGGCAAAAAAAAGTGGTATTTTATGAAACCGGTATTTGAGAAAAACTCTCCAAAAAAAAAATACGTAAGATAAACTTTAAAGTAGCCGAACACTGATTTTATACTTTTTTTAATCTCTCATTATACACATTCATGAAATGCTTTCAAAACTTACATAAATCAACATAAAATTATCTATTTTTTATTATAATATTATCTATAAATATTTTTACCACTACATACTCTGAAAAGAACCACTCGAATTAACACTGATAATTTATATTGTTTTAATAACTCTAGCACTGTGTATGTGATACATACTACTTGATACCTTCGGCGGGGTTTTTCAAGAATTAAATTAAAGCTTTACATACTGATATACGTGACCAATTGCGTCACATTCAGGACACTTAATAAGACTACCACACCTTTATTGGTTTTTTAGAGCGATTTTTCCAAAAAAATATTTATCTATCGCGTTCCAGTTGAAAGCATTTGGAATCCTAATCCAATTAGCTACTACTGTTAAATAGCTAACAGTGCTCTGTTATGTGCTTAAAATGCTATGTTAGAAATTTTGGTTCCTGTCTCTGCTAGTTAAATTCGCATTTATCTTCACACACATATACTACGTTTATACGCGCACTACTTGCAAACAAAAATATTTGCAAATAAATTAACTCATTGCTTATACGGCATGGCATATACACATGAATAAACTTGGTAGCACTTCTACAGAAAAGTTTATTATATTTACAAACAAAATTGTGCAAATTTATAAAATATGAAATAATTATTTGTTTTTATTGTCATTATCTTCTTCTTTCAATGTTTTGCGTCGTGGCAACCCCAAGCATTTTAGTGCGCTAATCGCTGCATAAGAACGACAGTTACTACGTTTATACGCAGGGCTTATTTGCAAATAAAACTGTAAATTGATGCCATATTATTGTTTTTATTGCGATATTTGGAAATAAAATGTTTGAGGTTGCCACACTTACAAATGTTTGCTAATAAAAAAACAAAATATTGATAAATATTGCACAAAAAACCATTGATAGAAGAAAATACTGGCAATAAAATCAAATAATTATTTATTACTTTATACATTTACACAATTTTTTTGTAAACATAAGCAACATTTCTGTAGAAGTGATACCAAGTTTTTTTTATACAGTTTTTATACATTTACATTGCCGTATAAACAGTGAGTTAATTTATTTGCAAGTATTTTTATTTGCAAATAGTGCGCGTATAAACGTAGTAAGTGACATACTTGTGCGATTTGTACTAACGTGTATAGTCTCCATTACGCATAAAAATAATTTTATATGTATGTATTAATATTTAAACAATGCTTAATATATGCATGTATTTTTTATGTTTTCGAATTCATTGTATAGTTTTGATTGTTCTTCTTCATATTTAACATCAATTGCTTTTAAATACTTCGGTTTTATTTTTCGCTTTACTCTGCTTTATTACTGAACACTTGATTCTTCGCTGCTAATGATATTATTTAAACAGCTGCTGCTGATTTTGAGTTCAAAAGTAACAGAAACTTTATGAATAAGAAAATATATGTACATATGTATTTTCCTTATCGCTTAATACATTATAGCTTTTTACCATATTACAGGCAAGTTCTTAGGTTAAAAAAATGTTTGGCCTTATAGTTGCGATATAAAATCGTGATGTGGAAACAAACGCTTAATTAATAATCAATAATATTCACGTGTGTGGCAATATTGAGTAATGTTATTTAGCATAAGAATCCTAGAATGACAAAAGTATCGTTTTAAATACTCTTGGAGTATTGGCCATCAAACAACTATGAATGCGTATAGCTAAAAATAAAAAAAAAGTTCATATGCAAATACCCGCATTAATTTTAAACCGAATATGTACGTATAACTGTAAACATCCAACAGCTATTTTTATACACATATCATGATCAAAAATAGTTAAAGTGTGCGAACCGGGGCTAAGACATATAATACGCAGATAACAATGTGTGGCAATATAGTAAACATTTAGTAATACATGCTATCTACGTATAAACGTTGAGTTCATATATTTTTTATTTTTATTTACAAATAAGATTTACATATAAACGAGGTCAGTCTCCATTCCATTTTGTATACACAAATGTATGTATACGGTGGCGAATGATGAATAAATTTCCCGAGTATCATGCGTATATTTTTTTTGTGCGACTATATATCTATAGCCTAAGTATAAGCATACTGTTACCTTAATATATGTAGAAAGGCCCTAACTCATTATTTTTTCGATATCAAGATTTCGGCATTTTTCGATACATTATATGTTCTTCTATCGAAATATACAAAAAACTCGATTTCGATACACTATTGATACGCATGTGCCTTTTTAATATTTAGTTGTAGCGTACTCGTGTCTTAGCATTTCGCCTAAACGAAGTAGAGATGCACTTTTATGTTGGAACCGGCTATAGCCGAAGTTGTTTGAGAGAAATTATGTGAGCGTACGAATTGTTTGCGCTACAATTTCAAGGATTAGCTGCTTGGCTCACGATTTCGGCAAGAAATTTTCTTTCGCTTATTTATATTGAAAACAAACAAAAAATAAGAAAATTTGATTTTGTTTTCAATATAAATAAGCGAAAGAAAATTTCTGGTCGACATCGTGAGCCCGGCCGTAAGACTATTTACTTATGCAAAAATATTTTTTTTTTGATACCCATAGTCCTTCTCTGATAAGATTGGCACGTGCAAGCGCATCAGCTTTTTAAGGTGAGTGTATGTACTTATATATATACATATTTATGTATATTTTTGTGCCACATACATATTTCTTTAACAATTTCTTAATTATTTGTTGTTTCTGGAAATAAAGTCAAGACGTTTTATGTTGTTTTGCTAGGTTTTTTATTGCTTATTTTTGTCAATACAAAATGAAAAGATCGGTTGTTGATTCTCTAATCAGCAATATATATTCATGTATCTATAACATTTTCCTTAATTTTTTTTTCTAAAATTTTTCCAGAAAAAACGTGATCTTTCTAATGATTACTCATCATTATATATATTAATGTATAGGGTGTTTTTTATTGAGGTATAGAACTTTAAGTTGGCATCACTTTTTTAACTGGCGGCCATTTTGTCAGCTGTCAAGTGATTAATATTTAGTTTGGTTTGCCATTTCATCATGAACAGGTTGACAAAAGAACAACGCTTGCAAATCGTGCAAATTTATTTCGAAAATAATGGTTCAGTTCGCGAAGTTTACCGCAAGCTCCGTCCATTTTATGGTCGACATAATCGTCCATCAGAGCAATTAATTCGGTTAACCATCAATTGGCCACCAAGATCGTGTGATTTGACACCATTGGATTATTTTCTTTGGGGATATGTGAAGTCGCTCGTCTACGCCAACAAACCAGAAACGTTAGGGGACTTGGAAGCCAACATTCGTGGCGTTATTGTCAACATACGGCCCCATATGCTCGAAAAAGTGGTTGAAAATTGGACCTGTAGAATTGGCTTTATTCGAGCCAGCCGCGGCGGCCACATGCCCGAAATCATATTTAAACGTTAATGGCATAAAATTATCCTTCCAATAAAGCCAAATTGATGGACATTAAAACGATTTTCTTGTGTTTTATTTCAATTCGAAGTTCTATACCTCTAAAAAAACACCCATTACAAAGAAAAGTGCATACATATGTACTATGTATAGGGTGTTTTTTATTGAGGTATAGAACTTTAAGTTGGCATCACTTTTTTAACTGGCGGCCATTTTGTCAGCTGTCAAGTGATTAATATTTAGTTTGGTTTGCCATTTCATCATGAACAGGTTGACAAAAGAACAACGCTTGCAAATCGTGCAAATTTATTTCGAAAATAATGGTTCAGTTCGCGAAGTTTACCGCCAGCTCCGTCCATTTTATGGTCGACATAATCGTCCATCACAGCAATTAATTCGGTTAACCTGTCAATTGGCCACCAAGATCGTGTGATTTGGCACCATTGGATTATTTTCTTTGGGGATATGTGAAGTCGCTCGTCTACGCCAACAAACCAGAAACGTTAGGGGACTGGAAGCCAACATTCGTGGCGTTATTGCCAACATACGGCCCCATATGCTCGAAAAAGTGGTTGAAAATTGGACCTGTAGAATTGGCTTTATTCGAGCCAGCCGCGGCGGCCACATGCCCGAAATCATACTTAAACGTTAATGGCATAAAATTATCCTTCCAATAAAGTCAAATTGATGGACATTAAAACGATTTTCTTGTGTTTTATTTCAATTCGAAGTTCTATACCTCTAAAAAAACACCCTGTACATAAAAATTTCGTTAACAAAATACGGCCACAAATAAATCGCTTTCATTGTGTTTTCTTTCCCGACAGAAGGGCAACATTTTTTCCCCTATTATTAAAGTTAAAAAATCTATTTATCGGCATCAATAAGAAATTAAAGTTATTAAAATAGCTGTTGGGCACCAGCTTCTGCATTCAAAAATTATTACTTATTCATAAAAAATTTTTGTTTTATAGTATTTTTATTAAGACTATTTTGTTTGAAAGTCTAACTCCAACTTTTTATAAATATTGATGGATATAGGAAAAATTCACTTTCAATTAAAATGTTAAAAGTTAAAGTAAAAATGTTAATTTTTGTTTAAAGCCGGCATTTTTAATTGTTTCTTTTAACTTATTTCATATTTAACGTACATATGAATGTCCCAAAATCATATTTAACCACCTTAAAATTATTTTTCGAAACAAAAATGATCGAATTTCATATAGACAATTTCTATTTTATAACATTCTTTTAAAGTGATTAAAGTTTGGTTTCTTAGATTTTTAAGCGTATATTTTGAAAGGCTCCAGAAGCTACAAAATAAGGGAATGAGATGTATCCTACGATGCCATAGATTAACACACGTAACACACATGTTATCGACACTGCAATGGCTTTCAATAAATTTTATAAGGGACTTAAAATTTATAATGAATTGCCTCAGGACCTTAAAAATGAAACTAATATTTTTATATTTAAACGTAATATAATTAACTATGTTAAACAAAGATTTTAATGTGAAACCTATTTGGCACTTAGTTATATTTTTTTTTCTCTCTCTCTCTCTGTATTTAACAATTAATTAAAAATTTTGTTATAATAGCAATAGAAATGCTAAATAAAGAAATAAAATAATAATAATAATTTTTAAAAATTTATTTCAGATATTAATAATAATTTCCTTTAAAATTGTTTTTATGCTAATTTTACCAATCTGGGATACTAAAAACAAGATAAATTATTCAATATTCTTTATAAAATGTTTTTTTTTGTGCTGGTAGCCACGCAGTTTATTTTATAACAAAAGTTACCAGCTCTGAAATTATATATTTTTTAATAACACATTTGTATGTAAATATCGCTCCTTTATTGTAACATACGGTCATGTCACAGAGTTCAATCCCGTTCGCGAACTAAATTGAGTCGTCCCCTTGCTTATAGAAGATGGTATGCTCCGGCTAGGGCTTGACATCTTGAGGTGGATTGAATTCCGTTTCCAAACGGAATTGAACTCTGTGACATGGCCTGTAGTCGTAGACAAAAAATATTTTCGGTTTTTCATTGTCAAAATGATAAGGAAGATATTCCCACTTTGCTTCATAAACACCAAATGAGATATTGGGGTCCATATAAATTTTTTTTTTAACTTCTTGAATTGTAAAAAATTTTGTATTTTGTACAGTATTTATAAATTGAAAAGAGGCTATAAGCTTGGAATATACACATACGGCATTATACGAATATAATGGAAAATTGGCATGAAGTTAGCATAAGTGCCGAAATTTTAGTATGTTTTATCGAGTTCCTTCCTACACACAATTTCACATTATAAATCGTAGCTGAATGTAGTTATCTCCTATTGATTTTTAATAAAAAATTTTATTTCAAAAGTCGTTAAGCCCATGTTCAATTTTGCCACTTATACTAACTTCATGTCAGTTTTTTCATTATACATAATGCCGATATTTTCTGGAAGGTGGTCGACTATTGCTGACAACAACATCTTTAAATATCTCTCTTTTGCAAGAATTAATTTATATTTTAGAATAGGTTTCTTACATAAAAAATATTATACTTTTAACATTATTATTATTATTTTAGACACGCAAAGCATACTTTGCAAAGTCTTGATTCAGCTGTGTGAAATACAGAGGGAGGAACACTATCTCTTTCTGTTTTTTCCCAGCTGAATTAACACTTTGCAAAGTAAACTTTCTGTGTCTAAAAGGGGTATTTGCAAAGTCTTAATTCAGTCGGGAGAAAGACAGAAAGAGACAGTATTCCTCCCTCTGTCTTTCACACGTCTGAATTAAGACTTTTCAAAGTAAACTTTGCGTGTCTAAAAGGGGTAATAAGTATAGCCAAAAATATAACCAATCGACATTTCAAAATTTTCATGGACAAACAAATTTTTATAGCAACGTTTGGCGTGAAATCGCCATATCTGACAACACTGAGCCTCTAATATGATCTTATGTATGTATACATATACATACGTACATATGTCCACGATATATTCCATAAAAATTTTGTTTTTAATCTTAGTTTATGGACTTACATATTTATTTATTATATTACTTGTTATCTTTTGTTGATAATTCCTTATGAATTTCTTTCGTGGTTCTCTTTATTTTGTTAATTTTAATTTGTAGTTTTTTTTTCTGTTATAGACCGTATCTACTTTTACTGATGGGTTTTTGCACTAGTTTTTGTTTGGGTTGTTTACTCGATTTTTTTCCCCGATTACGAAAACGAAACAACAATCGTCAAAAGATATGAGATGAATTAAATTTTATTTGTGATCATTGTGCACATAACAATGTATATACATATGTATGTATGTATGTATGTACATACATAATCATATAGTATATTTTCTTTTGCAGTACATACAACTTATTTTTATGTTTATTATTAAATAATAAAAAGCGAGAAAAGAGAATATGTACATAGTAATAACAACATATCAACTACAATTACAGAAAAATACTGCAAAGCAAAATACATACTATGTACATTTAAAAGATTAAGGAAATTAGTATATTTTTTTAATGTAGGGAGGGATGGTAAGTAAAAAAAAGTAGCCGATCCCACTGTTTTTTATTGTTTATTCTGTACTTGGATTCTTTTTGTTTTGTTTTTCTTTTACCACTGATATTTTCAATTAATTTACACACAATCACAAACAATTAACTCACATAATCGCACATACAGTATTATAAGCACCTACGTCGAACGGCGACGTTGGCATTCGGCTAACGCTAACGTTTAGTGAGAAATCGTTAAAAAAAACAATTTTCTATATTAGAAAATGTACATGACTTGTTTGAACTCCATCCTCTTGGAATTTTTCGTACTTAAATCTATTTTATTTATTAAAATGGACTACTTCGCGATATTTTTCTGCGCACTTTTTTTTTGAAAATACACACGTACTTGCTGACTGCGTTAATTATAAACTGTATTATTTCTATATTTTTCCGTTTGCCTTACTTGTGATAAAATATATTATTAATTAAAAAACACTTTATTATAAAAAAAAACAAATTCCTTTTGTGTTTAATCGGAATCTCGCCATGCGTGCCGTACGTCTACACGAAATGAATTTCAAAAGCTGTTTGCTTGTCTGATTGGAAGTAGTTTGCGAAATAATGAGTTAGAAAGAGATAGTTATACATGAATATAATTACTTAGACTGCCAGATGTTTTCGAGAAGAAACTCGTTAGCTTGAATAAGGTGGTGTCGGAGTACAAAAATTATATCCCCAAATCTCAGATTCATAAATTCCCTTTAGAAAAGCTTTTGCTTACAACAAGAACTGTCACTATAGTCTTGCCGCCAATGAGGGGTATATGCAAGGTGGCTGCTAGATAATACTTACGCATGTGAATATAAACTAATAAAATATTCGCCCCATGTGTGATCCAAGAATTTTTCCAGTGTAGATGGTACTATAAATTTTGTCTTGACATAAATATGTATGTAGCAATCTTGACATCTCAAATATCTAGGCTGCCGTAGAAACAAACACATATAACATGTCTGAATTTACAAATGACTGCTATAAACAGCCTGATTTAAGTATGGCAGCACTTTTATTTTTATTAAATTGCATTTTACGTTGTTTATCAACTGCAAAAACTTATTAACATTTTTCCATAAATTTTATAACTCAAATTTATATAAAGTGAGCCTTTAACAATAAAAATAAGACCACGAGAAGCACAAGTAACAACGAAACTCCAGATAAAATAGGGTAAGATCAAAAATTGTCATTGCAAATAATTTTACTCCGTAAAAAGCACTCCACTTTTAAGGGCCAATTAAATGATTTAAGAAATTGAAATGAAAACAAAGAAAGAAAATATAGAAATAGATATTTGATAAAATAAATAAGGAAAAGTGTACATGTATTGCGGCAAGGCATGATCTTGCAATGAAAGAAACAAAAGAGGTCATGACAAATGAAAAATAAAAATTAGTTTATTACATTTCGAAGTTGAAGTTATTGATGGTGTTTCGTTGCAGATAATATGGATATTAGCGAGAATGCATTTGATCCCCAACAGACTGGTCAGCCGCAACAACAGCAACAGCAGCAACAATCCACATCATCAGTGATTATACAAGGCCAACAAATGCAATGCGACTCCTCGTCAATTGCATACGGGTCCCAGCAACAATTCGATGGCACAACAACACATCATGGTCCACTGGGAGGGCCGATCCCACTACCCGCACCACCACAAAACTACGACAAAGCCCGTTCAAATGGTAGCGACATCGATTTCGATTCGCTACTGTTGCAGCAATTTAGCTGTTTGGGGACTCGAGATCATGAGGATTTAATTGAACAATTTCATAGCCTAATGAATAATCAAATGAACAAGGATGCTGCAAGGTTCTTTCTTGAAATGAGCAATTGGTAAGCAAAAGTTAGCTGAATATCAAAAATTTTTAAATTTTACTAGAGCTCTCGATGTCCCTAGGAATCATAAGTTTGAAAATATAATTTATTTATAATGAATCTATGTGCATGGATGGTACCTTTAAATCACTTCAATATGTAGAAAACTCATTATACACACAGCAAATATATATAATATCTGTCTAGAGTGTTTGTTTAAAATAATTCTATGAATTTTCTTAATAATAGTTGAATTCTAGCTAATTATTAATTATTATGGTTGGTGTACTTCTATTTCGATTTCCGAAATTTTGATTCTATATTAAGCAATTGAGAATTAAAGGCAGTTCCTACTTTATGCAACAGGTGTGTGATCCGACTAAACATACATATACATATAGCAGAGAAAACATGATGGAAGGAGTAAAATCGATCAGCTCTAAGAAATCCAATCAATCATTGCAAAAAACTATGAAGGCCCATATCTCACAGAATCTAATATTGTCTTACTCAATATTTCCTAACTGTAAAACAAACGTTCTACTTTTCTATACAAACTTTCATGACAACTTTTTCCGGTTTTTATCTTACCGTATACATACATACATATGTATGTATATATGTATGTATGTACTTACCAACCTATTTAAATTTATTCTAACAGGTTGCGGAGGAAAAACAAAACTATTAGACTAACTTGGGTCCACTTTTTGTTTAGGCCACTTTGTGTTATCATTATCATAATTTAAACTTTAAAGAAAATTAAAACAATTTAACTTAAATCTTAAGAAAAGTAACATATATTCTTAGTTTTATATTTGTCTTCTTCGAATACGGATAACGATTCATCTTGCATTTGATAAAAATGATTTATTGAAAATAAAATAATAAATGATTCTTTAAACTAAAACTAATTGAAAAGCGGGTAATAAAAGACTTTAAGACGAGTTGTACTTAAGGTACCATATTCTTAGTAAAAAAAAAACTCGAATATGACCAGAAATTTCATAAAATGCTAGCTGGGAAGTAATTGGTAAAATTAAAATAATTTATTTTTGAATGTGAAAGTGTGTTGGTTTCCTACGCTTTCACGCCCAAACCGCTAAACCGATTTTGAAAGATATTTCAACAATACAAAGCTACATTTTCTGCATAGGATATTTTTTATCCGGTTCGGAACCGGGTTTTTTATACATGGTAAAACACATTTTTTGACTGATTGATAATTTTTTATTCTTTTTTTTTAATTTTAAAAAGCTAGTAAATTATAAAATGAATTCTGTGAATTGCTCACTTACACCACTCACTTCAATTGTACAATCAAAATAAGATAAAAAAATAATAATATAATTATATTAACAGGAATCTTCAAACGGCTGTCGGATGTTATTTGGACTTCTGCAATGGCCAAACACTACCGTCAATGAAAATTATACAACAAATTCAACCGAATAATCAACAAATGGCCTGGCGATTACAGAATATTGGTTCAGAGTCATGGCCAAATGGCTGTTACTTAATGTCCAATAGTCAAACACGTCGCATCGAAGTACCAACCGTGCGACCAGGAGATACATGTGAAGTTGTTGCAGATTTATGTACCAATGAGCCAGTTGTTTGGCGCTTATGCACACCATATGGTGAATATTTTGGAGATAGCTTGTGTCTCGTAACGCCTGGATCATTCAATTCACATGAGGAACTTAATCATCGCTTAGCTCAATTAGCCGTCACCGAACAAAACCCTGCCCAATTTCCTCAAGTTAATATTGTGATATCTGAGAAAATGGAATAAGATAGTCAATCGATGTCCTTTAAGTTTTCTTTTATGAGACAAAAAGTGATTATCCTTTCGATTTTTTTTTCCTTTAAATTGTGTGATTTGGTATGATGGTGTTTTAGAGTGCGAGAGTATGTTATCCAACCAATTTCGCTTTTTTACTCGTATATACATAAAAATTATAAAACGTTTTATTATTAATCTTATTTTTACAGTTTTGAACAACACATAAAAACAAAATATGTATGTTTTTTCCTTTAATTTTGAATAAAATATTCAACTGTTATTTGCATATTATTCTAAAACAATTTTCAATATCTACTAAAAATTAAAATATTTACTTTGTAAAAAAAACTATAGCGCATAATTTTCTAAAGCTAGTGCCAATGTAAGAATTTTTATTTATTTACATACATATTTTACTTTGCATAAAATATAAATATCAAACAAAAACATAAATAATAAAGTTCCAACATTGCGCTGTAGGTTACTACCCAGCAAAAAATATAAAAAAAGAAATATGCAATCAAAGTAACAAACGCATTGGTTTAGAATTTAAAATTGCCCAGTACAAGTTCACATTTAATAAAACCGACGGTCGTATTCATTCAATATCTCTTCTTAATTAAATTTGCTTTCATTTGCAAAGGAAACCCACTAAAGCCTAAATACATACTGAAAAAATAATATATTTTCATTACTTTTTTTTAAGTTAACTAAAGTTTTAACTCATTAATAATTAATTGTATTAAGGTGAAATATTCAGTTTTAAATCAGTGTTAAATAACAGAAACAAAATAAAAAAATAACTGCCTGATTCCTCAAAACGTATAATAATTTTTATTGAAAACAAAAACAAGTTTTTGTATTATTTTTTTATTATTATTATTTTATTTATTATAATACAAATCGTCCGATGGCAGTGTAAGCTTATGAAGCTATAAAAACAACCATGCATTCTGAATTGCTTACTTTTTTTCTGGGTATCAATTACTTCCGTATAAAGGAAATTAAAATTCACATACACTATTTCTTCACAGTTATATACACATGTATGTATGTATGCATATTATTTTTAGTTTTTCTTCATATACATACATACATACAAAACTTAAATATATATTTTATCGATTTGAAAATTTTCCTTGAAGCTTTTTGTTTACTCAATAATCAACCAATTTGAAAATATATACATAAATTTTACATACATACATTTAGATTAGATATATAAATGTAACTTCTAATTAATATTAAAAAATAAAATAAAAAATAACATCTGTTTTAAAAAAAGAAATTCAAATGTTCTATTCAAAAATTCATTAATTTTAAAAATAGATTTTTTCCAGAATTAAGGCAAAACAAAAAAAGAAGAAATTTTTTTAAATAATATTTAATGTTGCTGTAAATTTTGTATGACTTGCTAGTTTCCCGCCTAGCTTCCCATGTGTCGAATTTACTATTATGTTTTGAGCTCTTGCGTTCACCCCATTTTCACCTTCACTTTTAAAACTAAAAATTAATCAAATCGGATTTTATGCATAAAACACCAGTTAATTTTTCACTTAAGGCCGTGATACACTAGCCTAGACGATCGTGCGATTTTTGAGAAAATACAGCGCTGGTATGATGGAGTCTATGAACATTTTCAAAAGACAAAAACAATTCATTAGATCAGGGTTGTATTTTTTCGTAGATCGCGCGATTGTGTAGGATAGTGAATCATGGCCTTTAACGGAGCTTTTACATATTAAAAATTCAGTTTAAAAATTCTTTAAATTGAATTTGACACGCCATGGGTTAATCATGCTTATAGAAAAGTATTTTGAAGCAAGTTAAATTATCCACATCCGAGGTCTATATATTTTGCCTATATTGTTTATATCTGATCTATATTAAAAATAAAAGTATCGAATCCCGTAATCCAGGAGTCGAAAGAGAGATCAAACCCAACAAACCACTCCATAAGCTAAATGTGTATAACTGCACTGGAGAATAAGCTTGTCATAATTACTTTTTTGTAAGTGGCAGCATTATTTGCAAGATTTTTTTATTTTTATTTTGAACGCGTGAATTTTATATTATTTGTTAAAGTCGTAATATTTTTACATATGTAAATTCATATATAAAGTATAATAATTATTATATGTATATATTTAGAACTTAGCGTTATTTCTTTCTCACAAAGGTACTTTGAACAACGTTGTCATTTGAAAATTTATGTACATATGTATATATGAATTAAATATCAGAAGAAAGACCGTTAAAAACTTTGATTGAAAGGAACATGTTTTCCACCACTGAAGTGCCTTATTACACACGCTTATAAATTTGAACTTATTAATATCTGATTCACCCTGTACTAATATACCTAGATGTGTATAACAATATATAACAATGCAACAACAACATACATTTTTGTTTTTGTAATGTGCTTCTCAAGAACATGAGACGAAATAGAGAAAAAAACAAGAACCCAAGATGGTGGATCACGCAATTTATGTATATTAAACATTTACCATAAAATCGCACATTTTTCGATAGATTTCAGAAACGCTAGAGAGTACTTTTACTTATTCAAAACTGCTTTAATTTTTTTGGGCACTATAAATTTACTGATTTTATTCAATATCGTACTTTTGATATTGACCTAGTAGGAAATTTCACCAAAATGTGGTATACCCCCTAAACGGCTAAAATGCTAGGAATGACATCCCTATAGCCGTTTAGAAGGCTCTTCCACCTATTGAAAACTGGTCCTCTTTTTTTCACACCACCAAATTTACAGATTTTATTCAAAATCGTACTATTGATATTGACCTAGTAGGAAATTTCACATAATGTGGTATACCCCCTAAACGGCTAAAATGCCAGGAATGACATCCCTATAGCCGTTTAGAGGGCTCTTCCATGGAACAGTAATTCTCTTTTCCACCACGAATTTTTTCTGCAGGGTTGAAATAAATTGGATTTGAGTACTTTTTTTTTGCAAAATTCAATACTTTTTTTCCTAATACATTTTTTTTCAACTGTGTGAAAAAGGTGGATGAATTTGGTTTGTTTACGGTGCGAATTCTTCACACGCGTTATAAATATACTATACAGATTAATAATTCCTCTGTGTACAAAAGAATAAAATCAAACAAAACTAATTTGTGTGATTATGGCTGAAATTATTAAAGAAATACAAGAGCGTGATTTGTCAGAGTATGAAGCGATTAAATCTAGTGGCATATGCTCGGAGGATGAACTAAATAAATTGATAAAGGAACGCGAACGCTTCGAGACAAAGTTGATCCAGAGCAAAAAGACACCCATAAACTATATTGAATACATACAGTTTGAAAAGAATGCCCATAAGTGGATCAATGAAAAGGAGGAACAATGTGCTTGTAACTTGGTCGATGTGAAAAGGTACATTATTCAACGTATTATTAAATTGTACCGAACTGGCACACAGCATTTTCCTGAAGATGACAGGTTATGGAATAGTTTTATACAATTTAGTCAAAAATCAAATCCGGGACAGGTTGCTGGTATTTTTGAAAAAATGCTTGCGGTAAGTTGGTTGTACGGAGTGCAAGAAATTTTTTATATATTCATTGTTTATGAATTGCAGTACCATGGCGATAAGGACACAATTTGGTGCAGTTATGCTTTGTGGGCTTACGAATCTACTAAGTCGTTAAAAAATGTTAAAGAAATATTTTTTCGTGCTCTTAAAAGGCATCCCACTTCAGAGGTTATAAATCTAACATTTTTTGACGTACTTATTAAAGAAACTGTTCGAATTTCCAACTTGGAAAATAAACTGAATGTTGAAGAACGCCAACTGGGTCTAGACAGAGCAGTATTACTTTATCGCAATAACAGATCAAAAATAACGAATGTTTCTTACTATCTTAAACTGCTTGAGAGATGCGAGGATGACAAGTTTGTCCATTGTACTGTTCTATTACAAAAGGAAATAATAGATGATGTTTTAAAATATTTTTATGCGGAGGCTAAAGTCTGGGACTATTTAGCTCAAAGAGAACTAAAAGGATACAACATGATTGATTTGCAGGAGTTGACATCTAAGAAAGTGGCCGAAATACAACACATGCAAACTAACTTGCAAGATGAAAAAGATGATTCAATCAAAGATTCTGTCTGGAAGATAAGAGGCTTAAAAACGCGTATTGAGTTATGTTTTCGAGTTTATGAAAAGGCCGTGGTTGCAGTACCCACCGCAGAAATGTATTCGCATTTTATAAATGCCATGTTAGATATCAATCAGGATGTTCGAATGGAAGGGGAATTAAAACGACATTGTTTGGCGAGAGCATTTAATATGGGCCATTCTTCCAAACTAATGAGTGTTCGTCACTATGAGGCTTGTGTGAAAATGCTTTTGAAATCACCTAATGGCATGGCACAAGTTGAACAACTATTGCAGGAAGCTACAGAAACGCATAAAAATGAAAGTTTTTATGAACTTTGGATGAGATCTTACGCAGAGTCCAAAAATGAAAGTAAATTTTATGACACATTTTGCAAAGCTAATAAAGAATTGGGCACATCGCAATGTGTCTCGGTTTGGTCACTAGCTTTAAAATTTTATAAAGCTCATCACGAAGAGCATGGGAAGAAACTACATCAAATTTTAAAAGAGGCCTCCAAACAAATACATCCAAAATTTGGCCATTTTAGATCTTATTATTTAGAATATACAATGACTTATGGATCCTTAAAGGAAGCTCGTGAACTATACGACGAATTGTGCCAATTTCCTCCACCCTGCTTAGAGTTGCATAAAAAAATGGCCGAAATAGAACTACAAGCTGGGACACAAGTAAGTTTAAATTTATAATTTTCCTTAAACATTCATTGTTATTGGCTTGATTTATAGTCTAAAGGCGATGTTAGCAAAATTCGTAAATGTTACGAAAATGCAGTTCATTATTTCGGGGTCACTAATGTTGAAGTATGGATTGATTTATTACAATTTGAACGTGATATGGGAAATATGAAGTTGATGTCCATTATTTATGAAAGAGCCAAAAGCACTTTAAAAGCGGAGCTAGTGGATTCATTTGTCACCGAATATGCATTACTTAAAGTTACAATGTAAATTTAAAAAATATTTTAGTTAATCTTAAAATCAAGTGTGTACTGGTAAAAAAAATAATTGTTTAAAGTACATAAGTAGTAGAATATTCAATATTTTTATTTTTGTATTTCTATAAATATATCAATAAATTTATTTTGAAAAACCTCGAGTATAACTTGAGAGGCTTTAGTTTAACCAAATTTGAAATCCATCCCAAACAATGTCTTCAACGAAATTACTGTTTATGAAACGAATTGAAAATTTGCAATTCAATAAAGAATATATTGAGCACATTTTTAGCTATTTTCCGTTTTCAAAGCACTGGCTGGAACAATTTTTGCGACTTTCCGAGGTTCTTTAACTAACGTATTAGGGCACTGCATTTCTGTCCAGCTTACGGGAACCATAGGAATCTCCTGTGAACCACATTCGCTTGATATTGCTACCACAACACCCAGCTCATTTTCGGCCGTACTTAGTTGATAGCAGGAAAGTTCAGTTTGAGGTAACTAAAAAAAAATTCATTTTAAAACGTGAATTAATAAGGCACAAGAAAACTTACAACTCGTGCCAATATAACATCACCAGGACGATATGACTTATACATCTCAACACGATCCTTTTCAGTGGCTCTTACATCTTCTTTGCGCAGCATTGCTCGATAGTTTTGTTCGAGAACATGTTCTCCTATGCTAAGTATTGAACATTTTGCAAAACGTTGATTAACTTGCAAAACACGTGCTGTAACAACATCTCCTGCCACGGGTACAATAGTTTGGCTTCCAGCACATTGGACTTCTATAAATTTACACTAATTTTTTGTCTGGTAATTAAATATTGCAGTACATTTAAAATTTTATGCTTACGTTTTCCTTTTCTCGTATATCCACCGTTCCTGCAAGTGTAGCATATATGTAACCCATACGTTCGTATGTGCCCTGTCCAGCTACTGTGTTTTCATCCGACAAACAAAGACGTTGTCCCGGTAAACATATTAAATTTGAGTGTTTTAATTTTTTCTCACTACTATTTGCAGTCATATTTTGTATATATATATGTAATTATAATTGTCTGCAATTAATTTTTTGTGTTAATAATAAATACCAAAATTTGCTTTAATAATAAAAACAAATCACAATAAGTTTAAAAAGAAGCAAAAGCATTTCAAAACCAGGTGCCATTTTCAGTACAGCTGATCGTCAGCTGACTTTAACCCATCCGTGAAAATGTATAAAATAGCATAAAATATTAACCCGAACTGTCAACACACAAGTAAAGACAGTCCTTCAACAAATTTGTATGTTGTTGTAATGATAAGGCCACTTAAGTCATATTAATACACTTTGGAACGAGCCAAAGAAAGGTTTAATGGTAGTAGCGGTAAAAAGATTTTTGATAATCAAACTTTTGACATTTAATGGTAATAATGTTTTAAGGCATAGAGTTCTCAGTAGTTGTTTGACTTTCATTAATAAATTCGATATTTTTAGTCACGCAGGTATAAATATATTGTGAGGAGATCGATTTTCGTTAATTACATCATATCAAGAAAACGATTTCGGCTTTATTGAAAATGATGAACTTTCCGATTTTATGTGTCTCATACTGATGTTAATATTGCCATACTGCACTTTTTGCTAATGTTTTTTATTGCAACCTTTTTGTGCGCTAAAAGCTCAGTTAGCCGACTGTAATAGAATGTAACTACAACGTAGGAAACAGCTGATCGGTATTTTTATGTGAAAGATAAGTTACGTTACATTACATCTCTATAACCATTTTCATTACTTTTCACATATTAATATCGATCAGCTGTTTCCTACTGTTGCAGTTACATTACATTACAGTCGGCTAACTGAGCCTTAAGTCAATAAAACACTGTACCACAGATATAACACTGTACTATCTACATGAGTTCTTTTTTTCTGAGAAGGTGTTTTTTTATTATAAAGGTAATAGTGACTGTCAAACTCCATAAACATATAATATACTTATACTTCCTTATATAGATTTTGACAAACTGGTTTAAAATATTCTTGAACTGCTTGTGTATAGAAGTTACCTTCTATGTAAATAAAAGTTTGACAATATATGGATATTTGCGCCATTTACTACCAAGACGCCGGTGTATTGTTAGTCTATGACCTACAGAAATGGCTTTATGGGTGGATAAGTATCGTCCTCGAGAATTGGCTAAATTGGACTATCATAAGGTACGTAAACTGGTGCATACATTAATACTTATGTATGTAAAAATGTTCTTTATCAAGGAGCAAGCTGAGAATCTAAGAAATCTGTGTCAACAAGGAGATTTTCCGCATTTGATGTTTTACGGACCATCAGGAGCTGGTAAGAAGACTCGTATTATGTGTCTACTGCGAGAGCTGTATGGACCAGGCGTAGAAAGATTACGCAATGAAACTATGACCTTCACCACACCGTCGAATCGTAAAATTGAAATTATGACTGTAAGCAGTAATTATCACTTGGAAGTAAATCCTTCAGATGCTGGCATGTACGATCGGGTTGTTGTCATCGATCTAATAAAACAAGTGGCGCAAACACATCAGATTGATCCCAATGGCCAAAGAGAGTTTAAGGTAATTGTTTTATCTGAAGTGGATGAATTAACTAAAGATGCGCAACATGCATTACGTCGCACCATGGAAAAATATGTTGCCACATGCCGCATTATATTATCTGTTAACTCAACCTCTAGAGTTATACCAGCCATACGTTCACGTTGTTTGGGAATACGAGTGGCAGCTCCTAGTCCGACAGAAATGTGTTCGGTTTTACAAGCCATAAGCAAGCGGGAAAACTTAGCATTGCCTCAAGAGCTAGCGGAACGTATCATAGAAAAATCCGAGCGTAATTTACGTAGAGCTATTTTAACGTTGGAAGCTTGTAAAGTACAACAGTATCCATTTACAACCCAACAGGAAATTGTTGAACTTGATTGGCAAGTGTTCTTGCGCGAAACCGCCAGCCAAATACTGACTGAACAATCTCCGGCTAAATTGGAGAAAGTACGCGACCGACTTTATGAACTACTAGCTCAAGGTGTACCTCCTGATGTTATTTTTCAGGGATTGGTAAAGGAGTTGGTTCAAAATTGCGACATGTGCATTAAAGCCAAAACTTTAGAGTTTGCTGCCTTATACGAACACCGAATGCAAAATGGTGCCAAACATATATTTCATTTAGAAGCATTTGTTGCACAGTTTATGAATATTTATAAGAAATTCATTGCTGATTCAATGATGATGGATGATTTTTAAGTGATAAGTAGCCTTAGAACTTGTTTTAAAAAGTACGTAATAGAAATAAAATCATAGTTACAGGCATTCTCAACAAAACTACGAATTTCCGTTTTTGACACAAAATAGCCCGAATATCTGCTTGTTTCTGTTATATACAAACATTCGAAGAAATGGGCCATATGGGTATATTATATAATTTCTCAAAGGAGCTCATTGTAATTAATGCTTTTCATACCAGAAGTTATATTCAATATGGAATCTTTAAGCAAATATGGGTATATAATTTTATGTTTACATATCGCACTCGTTCCTCTAAAGAGGATCAATTCAAATTTACAGTTTTTAGTAGGGACAAATAAAAATGAAAAGGTACATTTAAAAAAAAAACAGCTGAATATGTAAATAAAATTCGATGAACTATGCAGCACATTGTTCATATGTATATCACATCCATGTCAACACCGAGACTGTGAGAAGAGTTCTCAGAAAACACGGTTATAATGGTCGCGTGGTTCGGAATAAGTAATTAATTAGCAAACAAAACCCTTAAAAATCGTTAGACTGGGTTTACAGAAAACGAATTTAAAGTTTTGAATTTACTAACAATAAATTGTGAGTTCTGTTCTGTATACCGAATCGTTTTTCAAAAACGAGTAGATGTTTATTTGGTGTTCTACAAATTACTCGATTTGGTGACATTCGAAATTAAGTTGAATAAAATATTTTAACGTCAAAGACAGTTGTTAATAAAAGAAATCACATTTTAAATAAAAAAATATAATCGGGTATGTTCTGTAAACCGAGTCGTTTTTAAAAACGAACAATTTTCAAAAACGAGTAAATGTCTATTTGGTGTTCTACAAATCATTCGATTTAGTTATATTCGAAATTAAGTTCGATTAAATTAATTGAACGTCAGAGTCAGCTGGTAGTAAAATATATCAACAACTAAACATATTTTAAATTTTTAAACATTTTTAAAATGCCGGGAGCATTTATTTTAAGTTGTAATTACATTAAAAAACGTAAAATGCGGAAGTTAAATATATTTAGAAGGCAATTAAGGGATGCATCAAATCCTATGAGTGCTAAAGATGAAAGGTAAGTACACATAAAAAAAATTTATTGGGATGTAAACTATGTTGTCTGTTGACCAATTACTACATTTTATTGAAAAAAAGTTTGACACATATGTATATTTCCATAAAAAGTGGTGACTAACATTTTCGAAGATAAACAAATTGTGATCGCCATATTGAATTAAATTTTATAATTTTATGCAAATTTTGTGATTTACACAAATATTTAATTAAAAATAGTTTTTTTTTAATTAAAATTAATTAGGTTCAAAAGTATTTATGAAAAAAAAATTTGCACATTGTTTACTATTGTTTTAATGTGGTTATTGTGATGATGTCTTTAAAAATTTGGCAGAAATTGTTTTTAATCATCCAAACCATTTTTCCTCATACTTGTAGCAAAACTACAAACAAATTTTAGAGTGTTTTTAAAACTAATTTTTTTAAATTTAAATGTATTAAAATGCATGTAATTCGATCATATTTAGTAATAAAAGGCTTCAAATTTTAAATGCTAATTGCTTTTTGATTGAAGAAATAGTGATTTATGGGAATAATACCATATTCGATTTACTTTCGGCCAGGTATGTTTACTCGATTTAAAAACAAGTAAAACTACGTGAATTCAGTTTAGAGAACACCAAAACTTTTATTGCGTTTTGAAAACGAGACATTTGCTCGGATTCGGTTTACAGAACAGGGCCGACTATATTCTTAGGAAATATTAATGACAATTTAATTGACTTTATAATAGTCACACTGTTACTAAAAGCAAGCAAAAGGCTAATGAAAACGAGAACATGACAAAAAATCTCACATGAACAAAGAAAAAACAAAGTGCGCTCGGTCGTTCATTTCGTTCAATTGTACTTTTTATCAGTACTGCTGAGCCAAAACAGCTCATTAAAGTAACCGGCTCACTTCGTTCATTTGACTGATTCGTTCAATTGTACTCGTTCGTTCATGAACGACACAGCTCTATTTCATATACATATGCAAATTACGGAGGTACCATTAACTCAAAACCAGCTTATCTCGACTTAAGCACTTTTTCCTTTTTACCACAGATATAGTAAACATTGCGTACAATTTTAAGTGTTTTTGTACCAAAATCCAAGTATGGCTCATGTAGCCGAAGCGAACATATTTCCAGAGGCAGCACATGTGTAAACATGTAAACGTCTACATGTGCGTATCGCTCCTCAAAAACCTAGTTTTTGAGAAAATAAGTTTTAAGTTTCCAATTTGCATACAACAACTTAATTCAAGAAATTTATTATTCGACATATTGTCATAATTATATTGTAAGTGAAATTTATTTGCTGGTGGTTAAGCGATGTCTATATGCTTTAACAATGACTGTTCAAAATGTGTGGTTGAAGTCTACTGACGATTTGTTAAAGCAACAATGAAATGCATATAGACATCGCTTAACCACCAGCAAATTAATTTCACTTACAACTTAATGAAGATATAAATTTTTTTTCTTTTCTCAAGCGGTGCGCATGCACAAGCCTTGTAAATGAAATTTGTATACAAAATTAAATGATTATAACGATTTTTTCTGCATTATTAACTCCAAAAACTAATTTTTTTAAGATATATCTATGTTGCAATAAAGTAGCGATGTGTTGCTAGTACACGGCATCTGGCTTAGTTAAGTTGAACATTTATTTTTAAAAAGCTAAAGAAATTAATTAATTCTAATATTATTAGTGGGTGGATTATGAAAACAAAAGGGTTCATTTTACAAAATTAACTTACCATGTTTGCTCACTAATAAATTATTTATTAGTTTCTAGCTAAAAATAAAACAATTGTTTATTAAAATTTCTAAATATACATCATTTTATTTTGTGTGCCAACTGGACATATCGCTTATTTACTTGAAGAACGTTATAACTGAAAAACAACCAGTTTAACAGAAAACGAGTTTAAAGTTTTCAATTTACACCCAACTTAATGGAAAAAGAAAATTTTATTTTTCTCATGAGATATTTGTATGAAATTTTTACACAATGCAAATAACGATATGACGATTAATTTCACATTATTAATTCAAATGTCCCATTTTTTTCAGTGGTGAAGTTGTTCAAGTAAATGGGCGAAATGTTGATTAACAAAAATAAATGTTTTCTTAATCGATTTCAATAAACCTAAACTTCAGTCCATAAATATTCAGAAAAAAAAATAATTTGTTATTCTTTTTTTGCTGTGGATTGTTAAGTAGTCTTTGTTTTTATTAAAACATTTACATATGTCTCTGTTTCAATATTTTACATACTCGTATATAATAAGCGAAAACACAAACATTTATAAAAAATGTTTTGAGTGGCTAGAGTAATTGCGTCGAGTAGTAACACATAAAAAATAAACATAAAACAAATATTCGGGGCAAAGGTGGGTGGCTATAAAAACACACAGATTTTGTAATATGCATAAAATTTCTTAAATATATTTATATATGCATGTATGCATATGTCTTTAATTAAACATTTTTCAACAAGTATAAAACAGGATAAGGATAGCTTGTTTTCATCAGATGTATGATGAAAATCGATTTGTTTACTATTCATGAAAAAAAATCCAAATTAAATTATTTGAGATCGGTTCGAAAATTACATTAAAATTAAAAACAATCGATATTCATTACACATGTTCAAAATACATACTCGATTTTATTTTATGTAGCTGCTAAGGCGAATTCACATCAGGTGATCTTAATTCACCAGCTGACATACATAACTTCTCTGTTGCCAATCAATGCAAAACGTTAGGCAAATTAAGACCACCTGGTATCAATTCGCCTTGGTAGCTGCTGTCCCAAAAATATGCCCCGTATAAAGCGGATTCAATTTATAGATACATATAAAGTGTAAATATTTTTTATTTATTTTGCAATCCATAACAATATTATTTAATAGTTTTTTTTATAATTTATATATAGTGTTTTATACTTATATTTTAAATAATTTCTTTTAATTTTACATTGTTTAGAAGTTTTATTTTAATTTTTGCACCCTTTCATGATCTACATTCGCTAATAGCCTAATTTTTTTGTTTAACTCAACGGTAACGCTCGAGTTTACATTGTATTTCAAAAATATAGCTCGTTTCTGTTAATATACATACATATGTACATATGTATGTTATGTATGTAAACCTTAACATATTACATCTTTTATTTAATGACGCGATCTTGCACCGAATTTGAACATAGTATTAGGTACGATGAGTTAAAACAAAACAATTTGATAAAAATTTCAAATAACTAAAATAGATCAAAATCAAGAAAATCATTTTTCTAAACTTTTTATTACATTCATACATATATATGTATGTATATATGTATGCTTTTAAAATGTTTAATAGTGACTGACTATGGTGTTGTTTTGTACAACTCCACAAACATGTATTCAATCAAACATGATTTCAACTAAAATTATAACGAAAATATTATTTATTATTCGAATAGATCTGTTTGTTGTATTGATCCTTATACAAAAAAAAAACAAAACTACAGAGCTTTAATATGACAGATTTCAGTTCAGCTTACAAAGTCACCAACAAAATAATACAATTTAAATACAAATGTATAGTGAATATTATAAATAAACCTAAACTGAATAAATTTAGTTAACTACATCGAACAAGAGTGGAAGAGAATGAATTGCTTAATTCAAGTTTTAATAAAAGAAAGTTTAGATTTCAAATGATATGGTTTAAGTAACTGTAACATAATAATCCTATAAATTAAAAACAAATATACTATTCACTAATTTATTTATGGTTTTTTCAAAGGTTTATATCTAATTAGAATATCAGGATTATGATAATGATGATGTTCTTTGTGTTCAATTAATTGTTCGTCATTCGCAAACAGATGCAAACAATAACAACATTGTGTATTGAACAAGGCAGTTTTTGGTGAGTCGGGAAAGTTTAAATTACAATCATTTGTGTTTAGTGGTTCCTTTAAATTTAGCAGTTCCTTAAGCCAGAGATAATTACCTTCTATATAACCTGAACTAATATCATTCCTAAGAGGCACTTTTTTAACAAACGGTTGATAGATTTCAGTGAGATTTTGCGATGGTTTTAAAAACTTGCGTTTTTGTTTGGTAGCGGAAAATACTTGACATTCTTTAACGTGTTCTTCAAAGTTAGAGGAACTATCGTAAACTTTATTACATTGTTTACATTTAGTATATTCGTTTTCTCCGTGTTGTTGCAGCAGATGCAAATTATACAAACGAAAACCTTTCAATTTCTTCAGGCAATACTTGCATTTATATTTTTGCAGGTCAATCTGTCGTATGGGTGTTTTAACTTTTATCTTTTTCACTTGAGGCTTCAGGTCAATGTCTTTCTTGATCGACTTTCCTTTAAATTTCTTATTGTGTCCTTTGCACGATTCTTTCTTCGATTTTGTTTTGGTTAGGTCCACGTCTGATAATTTTTGCACTTCCTTGGCCTTCGGTTTACATTTATTTTTCAATTGCAACTTTTTTCCAGTTTGATTTTTCGAACTGTCCATGCAATTTTTAGCCTGTGCCGTGGTTTCCACCGATTTTTTAACTTTTTCGATTTTGGAACCTTTCTGTTGTCCATCATTTACTTCAGATTTTTGTATTTTATTAGATATATTATTCATTTTTCCACTTTGTTTGGTTTTATTTTTTAAATTAGTTCGACTTACTAAGTTTTTACATATAGTATCATTTTTTTTTGGGTTTTTGGATATGCAAATTCCACTATTTTTTAAGGGTTTACATGACTTTTCTAAGGTCGAGCTGTCTGATGAAGCTACAGTTGCAGGCGGTTTAAGGCGAAGAATTTCTTTATATGCAGTCACTTTATTCTCACTATTTCCAGACTTTTGATGATCTTTGACATGCCTTAAGTGGTGCAAATATCCTGCCACAACCCTACAACATATCTTGCATTCAAAGAAGAATGTTTTCCTTTTAGTGAATTGAAAAATTTTAGCCGTTTTAGCCACCTCTTGATGTCTGGCTGCATTCCAGCCAAATGCACTCACATGCACTAGCTCTCTTAAATGACTTTTGTACTCTTGATATTCATGCGAACTTATTAAATGACGGCACAACGACAAATACTGAGAACCGCACTTTGTTTTACAAACTGGACATTTTAACTGTTTCATTATGGGATCTTTAAGGGATTTAGATTCGTTGGGATGTTTTTCTATAATATGTTCTTTGTGTTCTCGAAATACATCATCAATGCGGCCGCATAACTGACATTCATAGAACGTTGTTTGTTGCATGTAGCGTAATCTAATAGTCATACAACTATCCTGACCAGAACGAGGTTTTTCTGACAAAGCGACGCCATTATACTCCCTATGTTTACGTCTCATATGATGAATAAGACGCTTTACTTGTTGGAAACCAACTGTACACAATGTACACTTCACTCCTTGATGAATGCGTTCGTGAACTGAGAGGCTTTCCAAGTCCGGGAATTTCTGTTCACAATTATTACAGCTTAAACTTTTTTTCATAACTAATGTCGAAGGTTCAGGGACTGCGGGGGTTTGCATATTTTTCAATTGGACTTTTTTCGGAGGAATGTCCTCTGGCTCCGAGTCACTCGATACTAAATTCAAACTTGCAACCAATCGCAATTCTTTTTCGTCGTAACTTTTACGTTTCCTCTTTTTTAAGGGGGCGGGTTTCTCATTATCAACTTTATAAAAGACGATTTCTTCGTCATCTTCTACGGCATTTGTTTGGCAAGTTTCATGCATATTGGAAGAAATTTTATTCGGCGGCAGTGGACCAGACCTATGCTCTAGATTTTCGTTATATGATAAATTATTTGAGCAATTTTTTACTGGAATACATGCATTTTTCTGTACTTCAACGTCCTTTACTTGCATATCCTCACTCTCATCGTCATCTAATTCAATTATAGCTACAATGCGATGACCTTGGGGGTCAACTACATTACAGTTTGCAGTGATTGCTGGTAAGGGATTCACCGGGGCGGGAGTGCTTTCACGTGATGTTAAAATCTCTATTACTTTGCTTTCATCACCTTCACTACCGCCACCGGTAGACTGCGGTGGCGTATACGTCGAATGGAACTGGTTAGCAAACTGTTGTTGCTGAGGAAACGATAAGTTGATTTGTTCCCGTTGAATTTGCGTTTTTTGGTCAAACTTTTGCATAAATATATTAAACAACATGTCGTCGTCGTCAACGATAACTGGCGTCTCTGGACGCTGTGTTGTTTCGACTTCTCCATTTGGTAATGTTTCCACTAACCTTATGGGTATAGATCCATTTATGTTATGAACGACGTCAATTTCAACATCACTGCTACTATCATGTCCTCCATCATCTAAGCGATGGAATATTTGTATGCGCTCATCACAAATATTGCAGATATTTCCTAATGTGGGCGTGGTGAGCAGAAGCTGATTAAGAAATTTTTGTAAAGAATTATAAGTGTACACATGGAATCTGCTATTCTTTTGGTTTTTCTTTTTCAAATATGCTTTACCTTTTTAGAAGCCCTATTACTTGCTTGACCCCGTTGTGTTGATTGTGCCAAAAGCAATTGCTTCTTATTTAATTCTCTTAACTCTTTCGTCGTATATTTAAGATTCTTTTCAGTTCGACAAATACGACAAAAAAGCTGGGTTTTTCGCATATTGAAAAATTGTTAAGACGCGTCAAATGAAATTCCTAAACACTTTCCATGCAATTAATATTGCGAAATTTAAAATTAAAATAATATAACTACAAATAAAACTTTAAAATACAATTAAAATATTATGTGTATTGCCCCCACCAATTGTTTTTCAATTGTTTGTAAAAAAAAATACTAATGAAAAATAGAAAATGTTTAGTGACAGAGCGGTAAAAAGGCGCTTCTGTCAAACATAGTGATCTCAATTGGCAACGCCGTTGGCTGTGTTTCTTTCAAACAGGGTTCGCAGTTCTTTAATTTTGAAACTACAACACTGAGATAATTTTCAAGTATAGCGACGTAAGTCCATTTTGGTAATTAATGCTACAAATTTTTAACCCATTGAATATATATGTTATTTATCAGTACAAGCGATAGCATGCATTTATTTGGTAACGAATTATTTGTATATATAGTTAAAGTTAGCACTATGCTAGTTATATATAAAAACATCTAAAATTATTTTTATTATTTTCAGACCATAAGAAAATATTACTTGTGTGTTTTTTTCGGATTTTCTTGTTTTAATTGGGCTTTCAAGGCATATCAAACAGGTACACGCATCAGGCATATTGCTCATCCGTAAATTTTTTGTTTACACGTTCATAACGAAGAATTCATTTGACAATTTTATGCCTTGTTTGATGCATACAATTTTTGACAATTACTTTGTAAAACTATGTGAGAAGCACAAAGTTGCACCTAATGCCTGTACCTGTATTTAATGTGCCTTGTTGGGCTTTATACACGGATGGTTTCCACTAAGTCCTGGTTCACACTAGAGATGGGCGCGTGTCGTTTTTTTCAGTTTCAGTTTTCGTGCGTGTTCGTGTCGTATCGTGTTAAGCAAAATTGACACGATGAACACGAAAAGATTTTTGGTGTTAAAATATGTATGCATGAATTTCCAGTAAAGAAAAAATTTTATATTTTCTATCTTCAAACACGTAAAACCATCAAATTTGTTGATAGTGTAGGGGTCTCTTAAGCTTAAAGTTCTGAAATTAAAGAAAAATATGTATCTAGTTTAATATAACAAATCTTTTTTTGCTATTCAATTTGATTTCATGCGTGTTGTGCAGTTTTGTATTTTGAAAAAATTTTCTGTGCGTGTTTCGTACGTGTTGGACATGTTGGTATTCGTGTTCGTGTCGTGTTGGAAAAATTCAACATGCGCCCATCTCCATTTCATACATAAAAATTTCAGTTGAGCTAAATGTGATGGCTCCCTCTTCATTACGTTCCGTATGCTCAAAAGTTGTTTAATTATACAAATTGAAATTGAATTTTCGTTCATTTATTTTTAAGGAAGAACTTAGAAGAATGAAAAATTATCAAAAATTTTACAAAAATGTAGAAAATTATAAGAAAAAATTCAATCATTATCCTTTCACATACGAGAGTAATTTTTATGCCGCGCAATTTTTGATATTTTTAGTACACACAAGACTAATTCATCTGGCATAAAAATTTATACGTGCACACATTGCATTGTGTTTATTAGTGTTTTTTGTATTCATTTAACATTTGCTGTTTTTCAAGTTGTGTGTGTATTGCTTTTGTGCTGTTGATGTTGGTTGTACCTGGTTGAAAAATTATGCCAACCATAAAACCAGTCTCCTTGCCTCTTTCGCTAAAAAATTGGCATGTTATGCCAGCAGAACATCAATATTCGCCATGACGTTGGGCTTCAAATGTCATTTTGACTGAAAGAAATATAACTATTTCTGAACGAAATTGTGCATTTGCTGCATAAAATAGTTTGTATCAAAGCTTTTTAATGATATGTATATGTAATTTATAAGTTTTTTGTTTGTTTTTAAATTACAATAATCACAGAGCGTGCAAAAATTGGGGGTAGTCTGAACATGAACACCTAACACGTATTCGCAACATGCAAAAACATGAACGTATTACTCTCTGCTCTGCCGGCATCATTTTCAAGTCGATGGGTCGTGTAGGGTTAATGGACCTATGCTATCACTTTGTAGTGCTTTATGCTTTTGTTATAAAAACACTTCCAAATTATTTACATATTTGACATTTAAGTATTTAGGTTATGTTTAAATATTTGCCGCCGCTGCTTGTGTCTAAAAAAAAAAGTTGCAAGCAAACAAGGATAATAATTGCAAATATCAATGGAAAGTTTGAGTTATCGTGAAGTAATTACAACAAATTCGTGTCAGGAGGAATGGCATGAAATCACTTTAAACACCGGTAGAAAGAAAATGTTTGAAGTCAATTGTGCCTCTTATTTTATAGTTTGGTGTTTCTTTCAGGAGGAACCCATAGTACATTGCAGGATATTAAAGTAGCTGAAAAATCCGGTGGTTTTTGCTTTCAAAATGTAAATTCAAGTCACAAACGCAACCGCTTTATTTATTGGCGTTCATACCAGGACATATTAGAATTGTCAGAAATAAGCTTGGATTTTAACTTGTACCGAAATAATGTACGCTATAAATTTACTGATTCACCCGTGATAGGTGTTAACATAATAGAAAAGGGAAAATTTATGGTTTTGCTGGTTAGTACTGTTTGTAGCTTGCATCGTTTATCCTTTCGTCATCCGGATGCTCTTGGTGATGAAAATTCGTTATCGAGTGGTGGCAATTACACTTCTATAGATTTTAACGACTTACAATCCTTTTCGATATTTAAAGATGTGAGTGCAGTAGCAGCTCGTGATCCCAGCAGCTTCTATGTTGTTGATACTTTAGGGCCATCAAGTAAGAATTATCCTACGATTATCTCAATACCTTTTTAATCAAGTATTAAGTTTATTTTCAGTTTTTTTTTTAAATATGTATAATTATGGCTTAATATTTTTTTATATTTGATTTAGACAGTACTATACCTCACGCTGCAGCTAGTTTCCTGTCCTTAAATGGAGAAGAGGCCTACTTTGCTTTAGCATGTCAAAATATATTAATGTTGTACACAATGAACTGTTCGACTGGTCATACAATTGGACATCAGTTGAAAGAACATCATATAATGCCGAGATTATTTTCCAACATAAAAGGAGCTCTTACGTACGGTTCTATTTATTTTTGACATCTCTTTTAATTGTTTTTCGTTGTGAAGGTTTTATTTTCAATTAAAATGTAAACTTTTGTAATGTTTTAGTGGTAAAACTGACTCCTCTGATGCGGATCATGCAAACTCATTAGTATTTACTTGTATTAACAATCAAATTTTACTTTTGGCTTTATACCGTAACGATCACTTGCGAGTTTGGTCTACTGTTAATATGCAAATAGTATGTGCCATTAATTGTGTACGTGAGGGCAGCGAGCAACGAATGCAGGGACGTAAGTATACTTCTTTTAAAATATGTACATATATATATGTATATGCAAGTAACTCACAGTAATAATATTACTGCAGCTCAAAGCAACTCGTTGCGGAAAATTAATGACTATAGCTTTTGCGCATTTCTCTCACATTCATCTGGATCGGAGTTTGTATGTCTTGAATTGCAAGTTGATCCAGGAAATAATGGATTGAGTTTACACCGTCGTAAAATAATATCTGCTCCACAGTTGGACTTAACGGATTTTGATGCTTGCGATTCTCGAATTTGGGCACTTTGGAGTAACGCAGAGGGCGAATTTAGCATATCGAGTTTTTCACTTGTGCGTGGAATGGGTATGAATTGGGTTTCCGCTGCCATGGAGCCTCCACCAGATCGGTATTGTCTAGGTATCGAACAAGGCATGGATCCTAGAGAAGCCTATTGTTCATATATATTTCATCCGGGAAAATTTGAGCGTAGTGTGATAGCAAAAGCGTTATTTGTAAGTAATTGGGTAAATAATTTTTTAATCCAATTTGAAAAATAGAGGGATTTCTCCTTTCGGTTCTACCCTCATTTTTTAGAAATTGATCAACTTATTTTATTTATTTCCTTATATAATAGATGTTCCGTAGATCAAATATTCGCTTTGAAGGCAAGCACTGCACGATGACTTTGTTAAAAGAACACGTCTGCCAAGCTATTGAAGATGAACTTCAAAACGATGGGAAAGATTTTGATGTTTCCGATGATGATTATTTGGAAATATCTTCAAGATTATGGGAAAGATTTTATTCATGCTGCGAACAGTATCATATGAAAGCGTCTCAACCCTCCGGGCTAATAATATTGGAAAACTTGGATGCTGTCTGTATAGTAAAAAAGAATACATTTTCCCTCCTTAGACCATGTGAAATCATAGAACATTTAATGCTGGCTGGGGAGGATGTAGAAGCAGATATTGTAGTTCCATTGCATTTTGCCGATAATGAAGGACAGGGAAGGGATTTGGTAAACTTGGTTGAAATCTTAGCACAAATAGAAAAATGGTTACCAGAAGACATTAAAATAGATATTGATAGGAAACTATATCAATTAGAGATGCCTAATATATTGATAGAGAAGCTTACTGAAGATCTGTTAGCGGGAGATACTGAGAAGGAACTTCTACCTTCAAATTTCTTGGTGATTATAAGACAGAAACTACAGTCCATTAAAGGTTTGCGCAACGCAATATCGATGTTAATCGATATTTTACGTATGGATAATGGTAATCCAGAGACTATGCATACTAATTTTAACAATCTAAATCACACTACGAGAATGTTTATGTCCTTGTGTTCTCTTTTTGGTAGTCAAGTGGGTATATCCTTGCTAGCCGAAACCGTGCGACAAAATGCTTTAATACGTTTTGCCATATGTCGCAATCTGTTACTGCTGCAACAAATTTTAATAGATACGAATTCTTTGCCAGTCGATACCTTAGAATGTTTACGTTCACAATTCATGCCCGATCTTCTAATATTTCTACAATCATACTACGTAATGGTATGGATATCTGAAACACCAGTCAATATAAATACAGCAGCAGCCATGGAAACTTCTATACAAAGGCTTAACCTTTTGCAGCTGACTACAGGAGCCGGACGAATTTACACTAACGGCGGCAAATGTAACTCAGCTCCCTTGCTTCAAGTCTTTCTTAATTCCAAAGGACTGTATACATCTCTAGCTTTGTATGCCGACAATTTTAAAGTTCAAGACAGTGTCAATTGGCAACACACTCTAATGCCCTTGTCAACTATAGTTAGTCAACTTATATGGGCAGTTTCATTCAATTTTGTATTTGGCGAGTGGCTCTTCAGCACTTGTCAGCACATTATTATTGCCGATTATGTGCGCCTTCTGAACAGTTGGTGTGAATGGAATATATGCTCAAGGCAATTTATTTTGGCCGTAACATTACTTGATAGTGGCGAATCTCACAAAGCTTACGATTTATTCCTACAATCGGCAAAGGGCGTCGTTAAAGAACAATTTTTAGCGGAAAAGATTTTGAAAAATACGCCCTATGCTTCAGTGCTAGACAATCTTTCAAATATTGAAACCGATGAGTTACATTTAAAAGTAACCAATCAATGTATAGCTCAGTATTACCTAAAAGTTATACAACTGTTTGAGCAACACAATGCGTTGGACCACATTATATCAATGGCCCAAGTGGCTATTGGATTGATGGATAAAAATGATCCACAATTACCTATGTTCCAGTCAATCGTTTTCAATAATCACCTGCAGCTAGAGCATTACGAGGAAGCTTACCATTCACTAATCTACAATGCAGAACTATCGCGCCGCAAAGATTGCTTGCGTCAATTGGTAATAACATTATTTAATCGTAAACGTTTCGATTTGTTGATGCATTTTCCTTATGTGGGCCTTCACGAAGAATTTGAGAATATTGTAGAGTCCAGAGCTCGATCTCAATCAATGGAGCAAAATGAAGTTTACGATTTTCTTTACGCGTTTCATGTCAATAATGGAAACATGAGAAAAGGTAAGTAAAGTAGGGTAAAAATAAATTCATAAATCTGTTGTATTCTATTGTGTATTATTATGCTTAAAGCCTCAGCTATTATGTATGAGCAGTCAATGCGTTTTCAACTTGAAGGTGAATCGTTAGAATCACTCAATAAACGCTTTTCGTCGCTGCTGGTGTGTTTGAATTGTTTACACTTGATTGATGAACGCTATCGTTGGATTGCAAAACCTGTTATAGGCGACGAATATGATGTAAACATTTCCAAAGATGCTGCTGCGGTTCCCATGAAAAATGATGATATGGAAAGTGGCAATCAATCATTAATTACAAAACCTCAAGTAGTAGTTCTTGAAATTAAACACATTAAAAAGGAGATCTTGCATACCGAGGCACTTATTAAGTTATCAGAACACCGCAAAGATATAAACTCATTCCTTAACGCTGGACCCCAAGAGCTGTCAATGATTTTGGCCAGCTGCGGTTTATTCACTGCTGCTCTTAAACTAGCCCAGGGTTTTTCTATAAGCTTGTTGCCAATATTTGATAGTCTAACAGCCGCATGCGTCCGTACTGCTGATGAAAATCCCACTGATGCTTGGGATTGGTTGCAAGAAAATGACTTGGCAGACTTACCACACCGAAATAAAGCCTCAGACATGGCTTGGTCACTACTACGTAAACTAGTTGAAGACAATGAAGAAGATACGTCCACACAAATACGTAAATCCGTTGTTAACAAACTTTTAAGCTTGCAAGCGTTTGTACCGCAATGGCTGCACAACAATTACAAATTATTTAACTGCTCAGAAATTTTATATTTATACGTTCGACATAATCGGTTCTTAGAAGCTGCAGAGTTGGCACACGAGATGCTGTCAGCGATGCTGGGAGCCGGTAGCGAATACTTCAGTTTTAAGCATTCAATTGCAGTGACAAATCCAGACATGTGTCTACCAATAAATACTATAGACTTACTCTTACATGGATTGAAACTTAATAACGAAGAAATCGAATATCGTCAGGCACAGGCTGACCTAGAGGATATATTGCATAAATATATAGAGACAGCGACTCGAACGGCTGAAGATAAAATCGAGATGTCTTTTCAAATAAGTAAAGAGCATCGACAACAGCAGTCGAATACATAAAATATTGAATAAATTCTCAATCAATAAAGTAAAATAAATATGTATGTATGTACATACATACATACATATGTACATGCATATTGCACTTGGTCAACAACGGGGTATTAACTCGAACTTTCAAAACTTTTCAGTGGAGTACATTTTTTATTAGTTTATAACATATTTTACAACGTAAATTTGCAAGATATGGATGCACAAGATGAGATCATATGAATGCATGAGACCATGTGCTCATGATGTAATTCACAGTATTAACGTTATATTTCAAGTGAATTTGAAAATCCAAATACATGGTAAAGAAGAAAGTATATTTAAGACGGAGTTTACTCACGCAAAGTTTACTGTGCAAAGTCTTGTGTTTGAGTTCCCATTCTCTCCTTATTTTCAGATGAGAGACTTGGTGAAGTTTTAATACATGAATATTCCCTTGTTGATTAAGAGCGATATGTATTTGTTTTCTAACTTTAAAATTAAGTATACACAATGTGCATACATACATACAATGTACATATATATTTTCGAGGATCTTATGGCCGATATTTGACTTGGAGAGATAAGAGCATCTATAATTTTTTGTTTGTTTTAACCCTTAGGGCTAGTTTCTTACTAAGTAGTTAAATTTTAACATACGTTTGAATTAACCAGTAAACCAATTTAAACGGTGTTTAACCGCCCATGCTGTTTTTCTGGGATGGATTAACAGTTGTGAAAGTGACGCTCCAAAATTAAAACCAAAAAGATAATCGAATTTTAAATCGAAATTGACTTTCTTTCCAATTAATTCTGAAATCATCATACACAGACAGACCTCTTTGTTAAACGAATTCTTTGGAAGAATTTCAATTCATTATACACATAAAAATTATTGGAACGTGTTTTTATCTCTTTTATTTTTCTCACAATTATCCTATCCAGGTTATTCTGGTTTCAAAATTACTAAAATCTTCGTCGTTATAACAAACATGCATTTTATTTATGTATGAATGTATTTATTTACTAAACTTTTTACTAAAACTTTGTTCAATTCCATAATATTTACTTCATATATGTATTTATCATTTGGCAGTTCTAACTTGAGTTTAACTGAGCAATGTTGCTCGGTTAAACCTAGATTATTAACATAATGTGAAGTTTAAACTGCAGTTAACTGACAAGTAAAGTTTATCTTTATGTTAAAAACTTGCCCTTTTTTTATCACATACATACATATCGGCACCTAAAATCCAAAAGTCCGTAAGTACACTTTTTTACAGGAGAAGCAAAAAACCTTATAAATGTAAGACTACAAAAAATAATGAGTTATGGCCTTCCTATATTAACTTGGTGGCAAAAAAAAAAAAATACTCAAACAACGTTATAACCCAAAAAAGTAGTTTGCCAGAAAAAAATTTTATATTTCTCTCAGAAGATGAGAACAAGATATTTTTATGCAATTTTTATACAATTGGAAGAACGATATGAGGATTAATACTGCATCATTAACTCAAAAATTTGGGTAAATAATAACTTTATATAGAAAGTCAAACGAAAACGAAAGAAAGTTACATTTTAAAATACGATTATTCATTAACAAGTAGTCACGCTCTCATCAATGCTACCAACCTAGTACTATTTTACGCAACTCTGTCATTTAGTGCCCGTGTTTTCGAAAGATTGCATGCACTGAACGTACTTGCATTGTGAAAATAAAAGTCGCTTTTTGTTTAAAAAATTGTACAAAATTTTATTAAAACGTTGAACAATTTACCCACTGCAATATATTAAACGTGAAACTGTATAAAACACGAAGAAAACGGAGCTCTAAAGGTAATTATACCAAAATGTTGTTTTAATATTGAAAATGTGCATGGAAAGTCTTCGAAGATTATGGTAAATGGTGTGTGTGGTCCGGGGCCAGCTCGAGATTATTTCGTTGAAATTTGATGAAGTCAAATCTTTGGTGTTGAATATTCATTTGATAAATTAATTATTGAACAGAAGTGCTAGTAAACTGATGTTTTTATAGTTTAAATTTTTAAAAGCCACTTGATTTCAATTAGGTGGTGGTCAATAGCTAATGGCAACTGGTCCAATAAAAACTTGGAATAGTCTTCAATTAAGTTTTATAAGAATCTTTGGGAAAATGGTACAACTTCGAATGCTTTTGTCGATGGAAAGTTCTGGGGCGAGCATGGTTGGAATCATTGGAACTATTTTTTTTATAAAATTTGTTATTTTTAACGCAAATTTTCCTGTTTCGTTACGTTTTTTTGACATTAAATGTACATATATCTCCAATATCAGAGTTGCTATAGTTGGTAGGCGATTAAAATATGAAAAAATGTACATAATTTAAATATTTTAGAAGAACATATTCATATAATTACGAATATATACTCGTAATTACGAAAAATTTCAACATTTTTAATTTAATACCACATCCATACGTATTTGTTATTTTCATGAAAAAGCGCGGATCTCCATTTTTGTCGATTTTGAGTTGTTGATGCAAAATTACATTCACCCTTATTCCAGTTGTCGGCATCGACGTCACTTTAACACAATACCAAAACGTTAGGGCTTGTTTACTCGCTCTTGGGAACAATTTTGTGCAACTGACTACCTATTTCCGTTCCCTAAAGTCTAGAAAATAGCATAAACCTGTCAACAGGAATCATTTGTTTGTGTTAACGGGTACACAAGGCCCAATTTTTTGGTGTTGTGGTAAAGTGACGTCGATGCCGACAACTGGAATAAGAGTGATTATTTAATATGCTCTTACATTGACCAAAAATTTCGCTAATAACCTGGACCAATTCCGATTTTTTTTTTTCTAAAAACAACGTAACTTCTTAATTCATTCGAATATTTTTCAGCTCTTATGCACTAAATTGACTTACAAGTGCGTGATGGCAATTTATTGCCGTTAAAAAAACAGCCACGTGCGCTGTTACTTTTGAACACATTTCCGAAATATTTTTGGTTATTTTTCATTTAATAAAAACTTACAGTGACTTGTGCGCAAGCATTTTTCAGGTAAAATAATTTTGTGTGCTTGAATTAGTTCAATGCAAACAACTGTTATCGACATGAGATTTTTTCTGCACACACTTTTAGGGCCGGATCCACGATATCGACAACGTTCGACTTGTCGCACACTTACATTTGAAACAACAACAAAATAATAAAATTTGTTTTTGTTTTGAATGTAAGTGTGCGATAAGTCGAACGTTGTCGACATCGTGTGTTTTTAATTATTGTCTAGGATCTTACCCTTAGGGAATTTTTGCGACTACTATATCCAGACATAACCGCCAAAAAAAGCGGAACTGACACATATTTTGGACCTTGTTTGTTGTTGAAAATCGATTTATTTAAGTTCGAATGTTATACCGCTTAAGGTTTTTTTTGGCGGTTATGGTACGATATGTTGAACGTTATAAATTCCTTAAATATATTAATCAATGTGTTCCTTATTAATTGTCTCGAACGATTGGTTGTTTTATTAAAAAAAATAAATACTTAAAAATTAAGAAAAATCTGCTGTTGAAAATATTATTTACTGTTTTTCACTGTTAAAATAAAGAAACAAGACAAGATAAAATCTCATTGAAAAATAAAAAAGCTGTGTGTTTTACTGCAAAGCACAAAATCACACGTGATTTTTCCAGAACAGGACTATATGTATACATATATATAAGGATCTAACATATATGCATATCGAGCACCTATATTCAAAAAATGTTAACTCAGAAACCCTAACTTTTTATGAGAGTTAAATATTAGTTATTTCGATAATTATTATAAAAATGAATGTACCTTCCATAAGATGGTTGAAATATTCTGACTACCTTATAGATATCTACAAATAATTTCATATTTGCCACTTGTTTGCATATTTTTTTCCAGATATAATTTTTTGGATAAAAGAACAAATATTTTTCCAGAGTTAGGTATTTTGTCGTAAAAAAATAATAGGAATTTTTGCTTGTTTTTTTTTGGTAGAGCATTGTCTATATGGATTTTGTTCCTGTTTATGGAACTCATCAGTAGCGTTCAACCTAAAAGTTATTTAAATAAAGTAAATGGTCGATTTTTTATGTAGTATTTTGAAACTGAGGCGGTATACGCAAATTTCAAATTGTGGCACATCTCTACTCGGAGACACAGTTGGGTCCATCTTTCCTTCTATTTGCACCCGTTAATAAAAATTCAAACTCTTTGGTACACAGAAAAACTTAACTAAGTTAAAACCAATCAAAACCTCAAAATGATTTTTTTTTGACTTAATACCTTTTCGCCTAACGTCAAATAACAAAGTGAAAAAGAAAATTAAAGATTTATTTATAGTAAGCAATGGAAAGATCATTATGTTGTGCCATAATTTAGATATTTTTCGAGTGACAATAACTTCCGATATAGGAGACAGATTTGTTTCTAATTTTTCTAATGCTGAGTACACATCTGGCACACATGTGCCAGATATAAAGTTGTATATACGACAGATTTTTTATTTTTTTTTGGATCGTTGAGCATGTTGATACCATTATTTTTTTAAGTGTTTTGATTGAAGATACCTAAGTCTGAACAGTTGGGCAGGATATGTTCGACTGAAATTGCAAAAAATTCTAAATGAAATAACGATGATTATTAGTAAAATTCAATTTCAACAAACTGTGAGTGGTGTGACTGAGTGGTAGCAATGCTAGCCTGTCAGCCCAGAGATAGTGGGTTCGATTCCCGCCATATACCATGGGTTTTTAAAAAAATAATAATGTTTAATTTTATCTGTATAATCTTCTTAAAGATTATCGTGTGCATATTATTTTAAAAACAACCTTTAAAGCTCTTTATGGTAGATATCAGGGGTTTACTCTGTAATTCGAAACGAAATTAAATCCTATCGCCAAAAGAAACCAAGGGGTGTAAAAGTTTAATAACTTTTTTGTTTATTAACTTTTTTTTATTTTTTCTTTCAGATTATATAATATACAAAATGGAAAATTTTTTTACACTAAGTATGAAAAATAATATCTCTTAAATGACCACCGTTTTCAGCTCCGCACTGATGGGCGATTATGATTATGAGTGATGAAGCTCATTTTCATTTGAATGGCTTTGTTAATAAGCAGAACTGTAGGTTCTGGGGTTCTGAAAATCCAAGAGCCATTCATAAACGCCAATTGCACCCCATTAGGTGTACAATATGGTGTGGGATCACATCTGAAAATATCATTGGGCCTTACTTCTTCGAGAATGAAGATGGAAGTGCTGTAACCGTAAATGGGGAGCGGTATCGGTTTATGATAGAACATTTTTTACGTCTTGCTCTTGAAAACATACCTGGCATGTGGTTTCAGCAAGACGGAGCCACTGCCCGAGAAACAATGGCACTTTTAAGTCAAATTTTTGGAGAGCGAATAATTTCCAGAAATTCGGACTATTTCCCGACTATTTTCTTTGGGGTTATTTGAAGTAGCGAGTGTATGTGAACAAGCCAGAGACAATCCTTGAACTCAAGGCAAACATTGTTTTGGAAGATATTATGGAAAATGCTCTAAAACGAGCCCATCAGTGCGAAGCTGAAAACAGTGGTAATTTAAGAGACATTATTTTTCATACTTAGTGTAAAAAATTTTCCATTTTATATATTATATAATCTGAGAAAAAAATAAAAAAAAATTAATAAACGAAAAAGTTATTAAACTTTTAAACCCCAAGGTAACTTTTGGCCCACCCTGTACAAGACCGACAACTTTTCTTTCCTTTCGAATTACAGAGTAGGACCCCAGCACTGTCAGTTGTGAACGCTGTGTAGATATGTACATGCAACTAAGAAGTGCAATAATTGGATTTTTGCCACTAAAAAGATATCCTGACATACATAAAATGCTGTTAAGTATGTACAAGTTAGTGATGTTAATTAAAATTGACATTCGCGAATACGAATATTTGAAACGATATTCCCGAATGCGAATACGAATGTTATATGTGAAATTTATAGACATTAATTTGGGGTTCTATTTTCGCCTGCAGTATGAAATATTAAAAAATTGTTATGAAAAAGAACTTCATACTCCTCACTCCTTACTTTAAAGTTAGTCCTAATTTACACTATGCAAGTCTTATTGCTAAGCTGATTAGTTTGTTAGGAAAGAGGGACGAGGGGAAAAGAAAGGTTGCATAGTGTAAATATGGACTTAATAAAAATTTTAATGATCGTCATTAAATAATATTTGAAAATGATACAAAAGCACAAATTTCTATAAAAAATTTAATGGATTCGTACAAACTAATATTTTTAGTAATGTATTGAAATTTCGTTTAGGTTTTATCCATTTATTTATTTATTTATTTTTTTGGAAAAATATTCGTATTCGCCAAATTCAGGCGAATAAGAATATCTAACAATGGCCGAATATTCGGCAATTCGAATACGAATATTCGTGCATCACTATTGCATACACATCGCTCATTTACTCAAACAACGTTATAAAAACCAGTGATGCCAACTATTTATAACCCAAACGCGCTATTCCCCTTCGCAAAACGCGCTAGAACGCGCTAAGTTACAGCATTATCAACTGTTTATAGCCAAAACGCGCTATTTTCCTACGCGCTAAATTAAATTTTAATAAAAATCGTTGTATGTACATTATTATTATATTATATTAATTAGTAAATACAATTAATTTTTTTAGTAGCTCTTTTCAGATTTTATAATATTGTTTTTTCGAAATTATATCCTAAATAACTAAAATCATTTAATACACAATCAGAATTGCCTTCCAAATAATCGAAATCCTTATTTATTTGTTTATTTTTATTTTATTTGTCAGACTTTTTGACAACTTATATAAATTGTTGAATAGTTTTGCGATTGAAATGCTTTTTGTACTTCAGCTAGAATAGATGTTTAATCAATTGTATTAATTTTTTGGTCACGAGTACGAGTACATATTTTTATTTGTGAAATTTCAAAATATTTGCCATTTACAGTATTGAAATGCGTTTTTAAGTCTTACCACAGTCAAGGGAATTTTATTTGCGACAGCAGAATCATTATCCAATTTAAAACATTTTATGAGTTTTGAATACTAGAAAATTGTTAAATTTATTAAAAAAAAGTTTAAAAAAATATTGAACTGAAATGATGATGACTGTATTAAAAACGCGCTAATTTAGCGCTTTTTTTACTAAACGCGCTAAGACGAAAAAAAGCGCGTTTGTCATAGTTAAAACGCGCTAAATCTAGCGCGAAACGCGCTAAATTGGCATCGCTGATAACAACGTCACAAACGACTTTAAAGTTTTGAATTTACTCACAACTTAATGGAAAAAGAGAATTTTATTTTGCTTTTAAAGTTTTTCAAATCAAATTAAATGCAAATCTGCAACAACAAACAGACAATTTTTTTGTTTAACTACTTTAAAATTGTAAAAAACGGACAAAAAAATATTAACAAAAATAAATTGAAGGAAGGATTATGAAATATTTGACAAGAATCACATGAAAAAAGTCGAATCACATGAAAAAAGTCGAATCACCTGAGCAGTGGCATAGGCTTTATATAATATACCTTGGACATGTTGTTGATGTCTGGTGTTCACGGCAAGTACGAAAATAAAACAGAAATTTCCTAATTTAAAGTAAAAGAAAAAACATGTGGCACCACCATAAGCAATGGTTGGTTTAACATTACGTGACGTTTAATAACGCGACATTCATTTCATTTACGTTTTCATTTTGACAGACTCGAGACAATCGATATAATTTTTTTAGCTCGGTCGATATTTTCGTTTTTCTTGTTGAAAAGTTGGGAAAAAGTGCAAATTATTTTAAAAATATATTAATATATCTCAAGAAAATATAAATTATAGAACGCAATAAGTTTCATAACAATGTTGGAAATGTGAAAAATAAAGGAAATTGTAACTAAAAATTAAATAAAAATATTACTATAAAACGACGTCTACGTCTTAAGATTTTTTTCACAGTATTTTGTTCATTGTACATATGTGTATGTGGTGGTTAAGTGCACGACATTGAAGTTCCATAACTGCTGCTGTTTTCTGATGTCTACTCTTGCTGTACGTCGTCTCCCTGGTGTTTAAAAACATTTGTCGTTTATTGTACAAATTGTTGCTGGCATTTGCTTTTTTGTGTTGCTAATGTATTTTATTTGCAAAAATACGAAAAACCAAATCCGTATTGGAGACTTAAAGACTGAAGTTCTAATTTCTGCGGTTGCTTCTCGTTCCCATAAAAAAGAAGAATATTAGAGAACAGAATAATAAATTCGAAGAAAATTTATTATTGATCATTTCAGTATTTGTAAACGAGAAGAAAAACAGAATATAAAACAACAGTATTTGGAGAGTGTGCTTCACCAATTAGAAATTTAGAAAAGGAGGAGGAGGTGGTGGAAGTGTAAGTTTTCTGCTACTGCGGTAGTATTGTCTTGTCACATCGTTAAAAACACACAATGTTAATTTAAGAAGAAAAGTGTATATACATATGTAAGTATGTATGCATATATAGACGTGTATATACTTACATACATAAGTATATTCGCTATATTTGTTTATTAAAATTTTTATTCTTTGTTACGCCACAGGTTCTATTTACTCTTTAATATTATTTACTCATTTTATGTTTGTTTGAGATGTTTTTTTAATTGTTGGCTTTAATTGGTGAAAATATATTTATTTATATTTGTATATGGGTACACAGTACAAATATGTACATATATACAAATATACATAAGTGCTTAATCTTCCACTTCATAAGTCACAACAATTAATTTTTATTATTAAGATGTAAATAATTAATTTTTATTAATTTAATTGACTAGTGTGTTCAGTGTGTTTTTTTAAATTTTGCATACTCCGATGGAAACACTTGATTCGTTTAATTACAGTTGAGGCTAAAAGCATTGTTTGATGTTTATTCAACTGAAAACTGAGCTACTAATTAATTTTAATTAATTTAAGTGTTAAATTCGCATTATAAATGTATGTATGTTTTTTTAGCTGCCATTCTGGCTCTATTTAAAAGTAGGCAGATACTATTTTAATATTCTTATTTCCGGAGGTGTTTTTTGTTTAAAAATTTATTTGTACTCATAAGTAAGTAGGTATTTTGCGTATTCAAACAATATACCTTCCTACCTGTTTGTGAAAAGGTAACCACAAAAAGGAACAGTTTATATTTAGTTTAAAAAAATTGTTTTTCATAGACTTAGAATATAAATATTAAACAATAATACACTATCCTTCTTAATTTTATTATGTTACGAATGTGAGTTAGAAAACACATATCGCTTTATTCATAAAAAATAATTCTGTTTTATAAAGGCTTTTTAAATGAAATTATGCATGGAAATAAGTTTTATACCTAAACCTTTTATAAATCAAAAATACTTTTTATGGATAAGGCCTATAATGTTTAATGAAGGTGAAAAGTTATGAACATTTCCCATTAAAATAGGAATAATGAGATTTGCCTTTCACAGTATACTCGTTTCTTGACCATCACATACATATACTACACTACGAATCACTTAAATATGGAAATTAATTTTATAAATTTTGGACAAATATTTTTCTGACGAAAAAAGTGTAATATTGATGTACCATATGGATACACCTTTTTTTTGCCTCCATTAGATACTTAAGAAAGGGAGAAATATTTTTGCAAAGACACAGTAGGGAAGTAGGAAATTATATACACTACAGACCTGGTATTTAGTATGTTAATTTAAAAACTTATGAACCTATAACGTGAACCAGCCAACACACTAAATTGGTCTCCATATTCTCGGGATGGCGGAAAGAGAGGATGGCAGAAACTCTTTACCCAGCGAAGATAAGAATATTACAAAACCAGGTTAGGCAACAAATCCATGGTCGGCAAACGTATTTCGCCGTTCACTTGTTTGTGGTGTATCGACGTAGACAAGTGACTTAACATAACCCAAAAAAAAAAAAAATAATCCAATGAGGTTAAACCACAGGATTTTGGTGGTTAATTAATTGGGCCATTACGTGAAATTATGTTTTCATCAAAAGTTTCTTTAAGTAAATCAATTATAGCGCCCGCTGTGCGGCATGTGGTTCCGTCCGGTTGGAACCACATATCAGCAAGATTAATGCCACTTAATTGAGATACGAAAAAATTTCGAATCATGTTCCTATACCGTTCACCATTGACAGTAACATTCTTACCATCATCGTTTTTGAAGACATGGGCCAATGACTCCACCAGCCCAGAAAGCGCATCAAACATTAATTTTCTGTGGATGGAATGGTGTTTTGCAAAAGCTTGAGTATTCTCCTCACTCCAAATGGGACAATTCTGCTTATTTACGTACCCATTCAACCAGAAATAGGCTTCATCGGAAAATAAAATTTTGAACAAATTGAAAAAAATTTTGAAAAAACACCCTTTATAAAGTTGATGTCATCAAATTCTTTATTTAAGTGATTCGCAGTGTACATATGTATGTTCATACATATATACTATACATATGTATGTACATATTTTGTATGTTTTTATGTTGTTATTGCTATGAATATAAATAAAACAATTATTATATTTTTAGTGCCAACCATAACAACAATTTCACATCAAACGGTTTTGATATACATACATAATTAAGATCAAGTTCTTACCAATATGTTTCAGAATAATAAACAAATATATACCTACATACATATATATGTATGTAAGTATGTAGATAGTGAGAGCGGAGGTGACAAAACGCAAGTTGTGTAAATTTTAAACTAAGTATATAGAAAATCAATGAAATCAAACTAGAACATTCAAATGCTGCAATTATAAACGTACATATGTACATTAGAGTGGCCGTTACTTAAAAAAAAATACAAATAATTTCATAGCGATAAGTTATGTTTTAGGAGGTGCGTCCGCTCCTCAATGTTGCCGTCAAGCCCATTTATTCAACGTATTTTGTTTGCATATGACTATCGTTTTAAGAAAACCTTTTACAATAATACGATATATGACAACAACATTAGCTTCAAAGAAAATTAATATTTTAAAAATTTTATTTTGTTGTAGTGGATATCCACTACAATAATACTTACATGTATGTACGGATGGTACATCGAATAAGTAAAAATAATGAATGTGATTATCGTAAAAGATAACCAAGAATAGTTAAACATACTTAAGTAGAGTGATATAACTTCGTGCTAACCTGAATAGAAAATGAAAAAACGGATAAAACAGAAAATTAATAGTGATACAAATGTGTTTACCAAAGGTAAATCAATAATTGTATACACAATGTAATCATTTCTCATATTCCATTTCATTGAAAATTTGCGTTAAATAGTTGATGTTAATAACAATCTCTACTCCACTAGATAGACTTGGGTGCTGATGAAGTGCGTGGCTGCACAGAAAATATCGGTATTTCCCCCCAGCTAATAAAGTCTAATTTAATTTTTCTTCTCTTCTTTAGAAACTCACATTAATTAATAAAAATATTTCATTCAACAAGAATTGAAATTACTGAACTTAAGCCCGACTAAGAAATTAGTTGTGTTCATTTACTAAAATTGTTTACAAATTTGTAACAATTGTTACTAGAAAGCGTTCATTAACCCAAAAAATTTGCAACGAGAGAGCGTCGAAAGAGCGTAAAAATTGAGAGACAGAAAAATTCTTGCAAGTTTTTACAAGCAAAATTTTTACTTGCAATAATTATTCAAACAGCTGTTTTGCGTTTTGTTTTCAAATTAATTATTTCAAAAATATCTGAAAAAGGAAAACTCAAAAATGTGAATTTCTTTATTGAAAAAATATGTATATGTATGTAAAATGAAAGCGTATTTTCTTAATTTATTGTTTTTCTTTCATTAAGCCACATAAATTAAATTTTATTGTGAAAGAACTTTGTTTGTTTATTATATTTGACCAGAGATGGAAATTGGTTTTTTGTATTTGTTAATAGAATAGAATTAAAAAATAATGAAAAATGCATAAAAAATAGTAAATAATACATGAAGCTGTGTAAAGTATTTCATATTAAATGTCGATTTGTAAAAACAAACAAGATTATCCAAAATACATTAGAAAAAGTACAATTGTATCATGATTTTCATCCATGGTTCTGACATGAATAAAATTTTCTTGCAAGTTTTTACAAGTAAAGCGTTCATTTACTTTTTCGTATCTGGGAGAGTAATTTTGTAAATTTCTGCCTTGTTCTCTCGTTGCAAGTTTCTGCTAGGAACGTAAATGAGCACACCTATTATTTCTGATTAAACATTTTATATATTTATATATTGTATTTAAAAGAGCTTATATCTATTGAATTATTACATAAATATACTACCTACGTATAGTAAAAAAATTAAAAAAAAAATTATTACATTGAATAAATGGGCTTGAGGGGCAGATTTGAGGGGCGGACGCACTCCCTAAAACACAACTTATCGTTATGAAAATTTTTTTGGGGGTGGGGGGTTAGAGAATATAAGAAATAAAAAAAAAATTCTCCATACAACCAAAGGCCACGCTAATGTACATACATACATACATACATATGTGCAACGTAGTATGGATGTGTGAATGTTTGTTTATTTTTGAAAGGAAACATACTCGTACTCCAAATACATTTGATTATGCTTTTTAAATATGTATATACATACATATGTAACTTAATTCAAAGCAGTTACATTTCACTTAAATTTTTTTAAAACGTTTTCATTGCCGCAAAAAATCTGTGGCAATAAGGAAGAAATGCTTAAGTCATATTTTACTGTTTTGAAGGAGAGTACTTTTTTTAAACTTTCAAGTCGTTTTTCAGTAATTTATTTCTTTTTAATTAATTTTCAAGAAAACATCATTTTACACTTTAAAAATAATACATTAAATTTTAAATATACCAATACCAAAGTATCTGTAATCTAAATTATGCTATTATTCCATATAAGATTAAAAATCGAAAAAAAAAACATAAGCAGCAACTCAGTGTGTTATAACTTCCTGAAAAATCGCTCGAAATAATTGAGAAATTTTGATCAGAGGTACTTTTGAACATGAAGATTACAGGTGTTCCATTAACTCAACATCAGCTTATCTCGACTTAGCACTTTTTCCTATTCGCCACAGAAATATAATTTTTACATGCACTACTTTGCGCTCAAACAATCCAATATTTTTGATAGAAATGTACTACTTTTGTAATAGAAAATGGCGTAATAAAAGAATAGAAAAGTTAAATTCTCTAAATTGAACATGTGTATAATGTGTGTGCTTGTGACAAATGTACATACATATGTACATACATATGTACATACATATGTACATACATATGTACATAAGAAATTTATCTAATATTGTGTATGTGCTTTTCTTTATTGTATTCCTTCTTCTCTTTCAAAACAACTAAAAAACGTTGATGGATAATCAAAATCAAAATCAACAACAATAAAACAACTAACTACGTACACATATGTACATATGACACATTTTATTGAACTTGATGACAACGAACAGATTAGGCCTTGCTTCAATATAGTCGTAGTAGGTGATTGAGCGATGGTGAGCACAAATCTTGTGGTGCCGGTAGTGTTGTGGGGCCCAACAGCTCCCACGCACTGTGTTTCAAGTGTGTTCCTGACTGATGACCAAACAACTTTAGCAACAGGTTGCTATGATGGTCAAATTTGCCTGTGGCATGTGGAACCTATTACATTAAAAATGTCACCCCGCTGTCTTTTAGTGGGTCATACAGCACCCGTTTTATGCTTGGTAAAAGCCTCCATAATGACAGACAATAATTTCCTTGTCAGCTCTTCAGAAAATGGCGAAATGTGCACGTGGGATTTGACAGATGGTAAATGCACCGAGTCCGTAAAGCTGCCTCAAGTTCATACACAGATTCAAAGTTATCACACGGCAAATAGTAACGATTTAAGAATATTTTGTATTGGTTACTATCCAGAAATTATGGTTATGGATCCTTTCAGTCTAGAAGTGCTTTTTATGTTGAGCTCGAAAGTGAAACCGGATTGGATATCAGCCTTGCATGTATTGCGTCCTATGCGTCGCAAAGATGATGTAGTGCTGGCCATAACCACCACTGGAACAGTAAAAGTTTGGACCTTGACTGGCAATGAGAACAAACATGTTGAGCCGATTTATGAGAATGAATCGAAGGAGATTCGCTGTCTTAATGCAATAACCATGAATTGTTGCGCCCAAAATCAAAGGACGGTCTTAATAGTGTGCACAAAGTATTGGCAAATTTATGATGCCGGCGACTTTACTGTCTTGTGTTCGGTTATAGCGCCCACCCGCGAACGCTGGCAGGGCGGTGATTTTATAAGCTCGGACCGTGTTATGCTTTGGACGGATGAGGGCAAGGGTTATCTGTATAAATTGCCCGCCAACTGTATACCAGACAATAAGGAATTCCATTCAAAGAGTGTGGTGCGCGATTCTCCTTACTTATATTATCTACTTCAACATCCAGGCGATAAAGTTTTATCCTGTCCTCCTGCAATGAAACTTCTACGCTCTGAGGTCGAGGGAAAACCGACTGGCTATAACCTTTTAAGAGGTGACTCTGAAGGTTTTATATCGGTGTGGACGGTTCCTGATGTTCCTTTAGACAATATAAGTATATTGCAAGCGAAACAAATGCCTCCACGATTTCTAAAACCTTCTGTTTGTACATCTCTGATAGAGGCATGGTCCATAATGGATCCTCCTCCTGTAGGCATTTTGGATCAGTTAGTCCGTATTACCGATCACCCAGTGAAATTGACTTCCAGCATATACTTACCCCAACAAAGTCGTTTGGTGATTGGCCGGGAGGATGGTTCAATTGTAATAGTGCCAGCAACTCAAACTGTTATGATGCAGCTGCTTGTTGGTATAAAGCAGAACTTCAGCGATTGGCCTTCGCACCAGATCCTGTATGGGCACAGAGGTCGTGTTAATTGTCTACTTTGTCCCTCCTTGGTGCATCAACGTTATGAAAAATCACATTTGCTGTCGGGAGGCGTAGACTTTGCTGTTTGCCTGTGGGATCTATACAGTGGTAGTTTGTTGCATCGTTTCTGTGTGCATGCCGGGGAAATAACACAGCTCTTGGTGCCACCTGAAACTTGCAGTTCACGCATTTTAAAGTGCATTTGTTCGGTAGCCTCGGACCATTCGGTCACGTTGCTCAGTTTGCAGGAACGAAAATGTGTTACGTTGGCGAGTCGCCATCTATTTCCGGTAATTACCATTAAATGGCGTCCATTAGATGACTTTCTAATAGTCGGTTGCTCTGATGGCTCTGTGTACGTATGGCAAATGGAAACCGGCCACCTGGATCGGGTTCTACATGGCATGTTAGCTGAAGAAGTATTAATGGTGTGCGACGACCAAGTGGCTGATGATACATCGTGTAATACAACCGCTTCGAATGCTGAAATGGGCATGGCAAATCCAGCGGTACACTTCTTTCGCGGTCTTAAGTCTCGCAATATGAATGCAATACGCCATGCAACCCAAAGGGGCATCACTCAATGGCAGCAATTACACGGTCACAATCAAGGAAACTTTGATTTCCTTATGAAACACCGCAGCAATCCTTTAATAATACAAGGTCTGCGTACCAACCCCAAAGACGCCGAAAGTCATATACTTTTCTTTGATATAGAGGGTTTGATATTTGAGTTACACAGCGAAGAGTATGCACAAATGACACCCACTGAGCTAGAAGCATTGGGAGTGGTTCTTAACAACCAAAAAGATAAAACCCTGCATTTAGAGGCCTCTAAGAAGATCAGTGATTTCTTTGGCAAGGTGAAAAACAAGGCTGGTGATATGGAAAAAATTCTGAAGGACAAAGATAAACATGGATTTGTGCAAAAGTTTAAGGAAAAGACCGAAATTGTCGAAAAGAAAGTGCAAGCCAAGGTGCAGGAGAGTTTACAGAAGGTGGTGGTGGAACCACAAGAGCGTGACAGTGATAAAACTGATTTGAAAAATAGAATTGCTTCCAAAATGGAAGTCACCAAGGTAATGGAGGTTGCACAATTACTGCTGTCCTTGCTGCATTCCTGGGGCTTGGATCCTCACCTAGACAAGGTGTGCGAGTCGCAACTAGGACTTTTGAGACCAATGGTGCCCGTTTCCTTCGGCATATTATCCAAAGGGGGTTACATGTCGCTTTTGTTGCCCACTTGGCAGAATAACTTTGAAATACCCGAGGATATAAAAGTGGTTGCTCCCAGCAGCTCGAAAAAGCGAGACATTCCCGCCGAATTGCAAAGACAAGAAGAACTAACAGCTGTTTTCACCTCACGCTTGCACTGGGAGTTGAGTACCACCTTAACATCTAACCATATATTGGCCTTAGTGGCTATGTCAAACACTTTACTCTCCATGAATTCCGCCTCGTTTTTGCCGGACAGCGAAAGAAGTAAAAAATTAGTCCGACTCGCTCAACGCAACGATTCTACTTTAACAAACGAAGAAGAACGAGAAGAGCTATTGGCGCATCACACATCGCAAATTAAACAAGGCTGGAGTCTTTTGTCGACTCACCACTGTTTTCTGTTGCCCGATAAAATTGAAGCTTTAGAACCAAAGAAATTCAAACGACCTCAAGTGGAAATGATGGCAAAACGTTGGCAACACCATTGCATAGAAATCCGAGAGGCAGCCCAACAAATATTACTAGGGGAACTGAGACGCATGGGAAAGCGAGGACGCAAACAATTGGTGGAGAGCTGGGCCCAATATCTGCCCATGTACACGCACACTGAACCAATCGCTCAACAACATGTGCAAAATACAAATGGCTCAAATGGCCATCATGCGACCACTGGTTCATCCTCGGGCCCTATCAGTGATGTTGACAACGGCGCAGATGACTATGAGGAGGAAGAAGAGGAAATCATACGCAAGCCGTCCAGTTTATCCGAATTGAAGCGTAAACAAACCACAGCCGTCATTTTATTGGGCGTTATTGGTGCTGAATTCGGCCAAGATATAAATCAAGATTCACCAAGTCGAACTGCAGCTGCGGGTGTTGTTACAGAACGCCGTAAATCTTCTGTTGTGGAGGGCTTCGGTATAGCAAACAATTTGGCGCGTCTAACCTCAATGGCTTTGGCTCATCTTCTTTATGCTCCGCCATCACCAAAGTTGCCTCAATATACCCCACTTCGTAGAGCTGCTATAGATTTATTGGGTCGTGGTTTCACCGTCTGGGAACCGTACCTAGATGTTAGCAAAGTGCTGTTGGGTCTGTTGGAATTGGCTTGTGAGGGGAAGTCCGTTCCCAATTTGAATTATAAGCTTCCCTTAACTCCACAGGCTGATGCTTGCCGTACAGCCCGACATGCTCTACGACTAATAGCCACAGCTCGACCGGCAGCTTTTATAACAACAATGGCCCGTGAGGTGGCACGCTACAATAGCATGCAGCAAAATCCACAATCGATAAATGTGCCTATCACGCAGTCTGTGCTGTACAAAGCCAAAAGTGAAATACTTCAATGTGTTGAGATGTTGATAGACAAAATGCAGTCGGAAATTGCCAGCTTGCTAGTAGAAGTTATGGACATTACCTTGCATTGCGTAGACAATATTGAACTTAAAACGAAGGGACTAGCAGAGGTGTCACCCTCAATATGTCGCTTCAATCAAATATCGCACTGTCCACAAACGAGACGAATAGCAGTGGGTGCCAGCAATGGCCATTTGGCCATATATGAATTGAGACAAAACAAATGCCAAATGATACCAGCCCATACACATCCTATAACATCGCTGGCCTTCTCGCCTGATGGCAAATTCCTGGTATCGTATTCTTGCAACGAAAATCGTTTGTCTTTCTGGCAAACCAGCACTGGCATGTTTGGCCTCGGCCAATCGCAAACAAGATGCACCAAAGGCTATTCGACAGCACCCATACCCGATGTATCGCGACTAAATCCTATGCGTTTAGCCAAGCTGGTGTGGATCAACAATCGCACTGTCACATTAATGTTGGCCGATGGCTCGGAAACGCGTTTTAATGTTTAAATCAATTATTAAAATGATCACATTTATACTAGTTAGTTTTTACCCTAAGGTATTAAAGACGTTTCTTAAAAAGTAACTAATAATAGAAAATATAGAGAATGAAAATAGAGAGATACATAACAAAATCGCGAGAGAGAGAGAGAGAGAAAGTGAGCGAGAGTTACAGCTATTAACAATAAATAAATTAAATAAATAAATCTACTACTAATATTTTATTATTTTTTAATTTTAAACTTTCCTTTTTACAATTTCTGAAATCACACCAACACAAAATACATATATACGAGTATAATATGCTGAACAATTACGTATTGAGATGAACAAACGAATTGTGATAAAATTTGTCATCGAGTTCAATTGTTTTTTCATATTTGTTTTTAAAATAATGTTTTTTGTTTGTTTGTTTTTAAAATGCCGATCATATAAAACATATTTGGCAATCACTAGATTAATAATAAATAAAGAATTAATAATAAAGCGCGAAATTAAGCAAAGACATAAAAAATAGTATAAAAAGATATAAAATTATTAAATAAAAAATAAACATTATTCAATAATACAAAAATATTAAGGGTTTTTAGTTTATTCACGTTTTGGTATATTGTTATTTACTGCATACATACATAAATAAATATTAAAATGAAATTAATAGTTGCAATAGAGAGAGAGAAATATTTTAAAAGTTCACTACAGCTGGGAAAAATTCTAAGTGTCATCCGTAATTAAAAATAACATCTTGTCGCTTTTGAAGGAATAAACAATCAATGTTCCAGATGAATAACGAAACAGTCCGAACTTGTACAAAGTTACACAAAAGCGTTTCAGATAACATATTTTTTTTTTTTTTGCAATTTTGAGAGCGAGAGAGAGAGTAATTTTTCCATTTCCTGTACAAACTTGTTTGAACAAGAATTAAATAATCAGCTGTTTTTTGTTTACATATGAAACTGACAAATGAACCCTTTGACGCGTGGTGTACATTATACGGTCTGTTCCAGATGCATAACAAATCAATCCGAACGTGTAAAAAGTTATACAAAAGCGTTCCAGATAGCAATTTTTGTGCAATTTTGAGAGCGAATAAGATATTAATTTTTTCATTTCCTGTACAAACTAGTACGAACTTTTTCTTCTGAGTAAGTTCGGACTATAATTAAATAATCAGCTGTTTTTTGTTTGCATATGAAACTTCACGTACCTTCTACTTTTTTGGAGATTTTTTTCATCTACTTTTTGCCAGTTATGCAACATTTTTGTTTTTATAATTTTATGCGTTTTAAGCGACTAAATCAGCTGTTTTCTACTGTTGCAGTTACATTACATTACAGTCGGCTAACTGAGCCTTTAATATTATTCAACTCTAAGCAGCGTTGTCAAATGTGTAGATTTATCTGTTTTTCGCAGTTGTTTGAACTGTTGACCAGTAGAGCTGGTTTCTTGTTTAAAAATTATCAGGTTTTCTTTAAAATGATCTGTTTTTGAGTCAAATTTTCAATTCCAATACATTGTACTGGATATCAAACCATCAGTGATTACATAATTATCTCGTCAGTGACAAGCTCGTACACACACTGATTGATTCCCTAATCGTATAAAACCCCCCATCAAAGTGCAATTTATATGTTTATGCGTTTCATGCAATTTTAACAAATTATGAAAGACATTTCATACCATTCATGATGACTTCAATATTACGTCTGAGCCACATGAGTATGTATGAAGAGTACTTCGAGACTTTATATTTTTTTTTGTTATAGTTTTTTTCTTCTGAAAAACACTTTTTTTCTTCTGAAAAACAGTTTTTTTGTTCGATATGAGCAGTTTTTTCCTCAAACGTATATGGCAACACTCCAAGTAAAAATTTATATCTACATTTGTATGTGCCCTACTTTCGATTTAATCGTAAGCGACATTTAGTATAAAATATACTTTTATTGAACTTAAGATTTTATGGGTATACCTATAGTTTAGAATAGAGTTTGCCAATCGCGATTTTGGCTTAAAATTTACTGAAACCGAACGGTTTCTATTTCAATTTTTTAAACTTGAGGGATTATTGTGTAATTAGATTCGAAAGTGGATTTTAATTTGTACTTGTATGTTTTAACATGGAAATTCGAAAGCTCGTTCTCATCTCAACTCAATTTGTTCATGTGAGAGTCAACCAAACTTTCACACAACCCAATTATTTTTCAGTTTTGGGAATCACAACTATTCTTTACTTGAAAATGTTGTGGCATAAGACTACTAAAAAATCAACTGGGGGTCTACTATGTAAATCGAACCGAACGAAAACGCTTTCGAATGTACATGTCATTAAGATACAAATTCAAAAGTGTTTCATTTCGTTTCGAATTATAGAATTTGTTATATATGTATGCATGTAAGTTGTGAATGCCAATACCAATATGTAAAATGGGTTAATTCTCAGACAACAAACTGAGTTCAGTTGAGAACGACAATAGGGCTTAAGATTATTCGATTAAAATCATTTGAACACGTTATATGTTTGGAAAAAAATTATTCCAACGAATGATTTGAAAAAAATCAACTGCACTAAATGTTGATCGATAGACACTTTTTGTAGCTGTTTTTTTAGTTATGGTAATATTTCGTAAATGCAAGAGTTGTTAGACAAATATTTTTGCACTTACATTTTTAACTCATTTTGCCATTTAGTTTCCAATACCCAACTAAAACAGAAATAAAGGCAGGTTGCATGTAATAAGTTTAAATTGTGTAGTTGTTTGTCTTTGTTTGAAAAAACTAATTTCGAGCCATAACCACAATCGATTATAATTATTTGCGATTGCTAATAATCGATTTTGGTAAAAATTAGGGCACGATTTATCGACAGTGTTTAAAGTTTGTCACATCTTTTCTTATTTTTCGTGTTTCATCGTTCTGATCGAGTCATATGATTTTTTTTACTTCAATAACCTTAGAAGTAGTAACCTAGAATTGTTGCTTCTGCATCACCCGCGATTTGCCAGATATCCAACATATAACCTGTGTTTTTTTTTCGCTTGTTTGTTTTTATTTCAAGTTCTATTGCAACATACGTATAATTTTGTAATAAATAACAATTTGCATAAGACTCGCAATAAACTAAAAACCAATTTTTATAGATTATTTATTAATTGTTAGAAAAATAAACCCTTAAACTTAACTGTTATAAAAAATTATATTTGTTATATAAAAAGAAAATCTTGTTATAAATTGTTTTATTTTTTAATTATTATGAATATTAATAATCATTAAAAAATAGATTTAAATTTCCTAAACCAATAATTTTTATTGCATTGTAATGTATGTAAGTGTATAAACTAGATTGCTATTTTCAATTTATTCTCTTTTTAATTAAAGTATGTATACATACGTACATACATACACACATACACATGTACTGTATTTTATACACAGAATATTAAACACAAAACTTGCTTTCCAAATGCTAATATGTTATTATTATGTATTTATTTTATCACTTCTTTTTCCACCTTAAAAAAAATAATTTAGAATTAAAAAACTTCATAAAATGGGGTTTTTTATAAAAAGATTTTTTTTTTGTATTTCCCTTCCTTGCTCTAGTAATTTAAAATAATCTTTATAATACACATTAGATAAAAAAAAATACAGTAAACAAAACTTTACTATATACACATGTGTATGTAATTATATTACGATAATCAATTTCATTTAAGAGGGCTTTCCTACGCCTGTTATACAATGAAAATGATTGAGAAAACATGTAAAAAACCACATACATATTTACAAAACATAGCAGCAACAAATAATTAATACTACAATTGTAATAAATTACCAAAAAAAAAAAAATAAAACAAAATTAAAAAAGAACATTTACGAATATTGTTGCAATTAAAACTATTGTACATGTGCTTATGTTGAATAAATTTTTCTGTCTGTCCTCTAGAAATGGGGAACAAAAAAAAATTAAATGAAAATAAAGGAAAAGTATTAATTATAAATTAAAAGAACATTATATGAAAATTAAAATTATAAGAGTTTTTATTTGAAATCAAGTTTTTGTTCTAGACTAAAGAATATCGTAATCCAAAAAAAAAAAAAACTTTTCGAGATTTTGTAATGGGTAGTACTTTTTTAATGGCTTACAAAGCAATGCGTGGTACTTATTTATTTAATTATTTCATATGTATAATTATGACTTTCCCTTAATGAATAAAATAAGCGCTTATTTATATCGTTATGTCAAAGTACTTTCCAGTTTATTAATTTTATTAAAGAAATATATGTACTTATGTATGTATACATATGTGACAGCGCATAGAGAAAGAGACGTAAGGGTAAAAAAATCAATTTTCACTTTTTTTTTTTTTTGATGTGGACAAGATCTGAGCATCGAATGAGACCGATCCCATACCCCAAAAGTGTTCCCTCCCAGAGATATGAGCGTTTTATGATGTGATGGTACACCAAAGATACACGTATTTAAATCTTTAAAATGGCTCTCCTGAACAAAACCGGTTTTTACCCTTAGGTCCCTTTCTATTTTGCGCGTCACATATGTGTATACAAAAACTTATTGGTTTTACGTTCTGTTACAAAATTTAAGTATTTTTGCATGGGATAGTATCAAAATCCCGAATTTTAAAAATGCCAAATTTCAAAATTCCAGAACTTTAAAATTCTGAATTTTGAAGTCTTAAATTTAAAAATGCTTAATCAAATTCCGAATTTAGATAATCCCGAAAAAGAAAAATTTTAATTTTTTTCCCCATATTCATAAAATTTAAAATGAATTTGAAATGTATTTTATTTCAAGTTTTTCATACAAAATTTCCCTATAATGAATTTCAAATTCATTTTATGTTTTTATGAATATGAATATGTTTTTATTTATTTATTTTTTATTTACATATTTTTAGTTGATGTCTAAAAGGCAATATTAATTGTTATGGCTCTTAAATACTCTGCTTTATCCATATATTTTTTGTTTTTAATTACAGACTTTAAGTTTTTTTTTAATTGTGGGGAACTGTGCTCCCCGATTTTACTTTTTCGATTGCTGTTTTCTAATTTTTTCATATTTTAACAGCCTTATTCTGGTAATTTTGTAATAATAAATTTGTAACCGATTTTTTGTTACCTTATTCTAACTTTTTTTCCGGTATTCCGTCAAAACGGTAATAAAAAATAATTCAACATGTGGTGAAATATTTTGTAATAAATTTTATACAAAAATAGATTCCTAATCCAAAATTGTAAAAAGCCAAAATCACTTTACTTTACATTAAAAATAGCGAAAAATTGCAAGAGTGAAGTAAACAAACCCTAAAATTGTTTTAAGACAGCTGAAATTGTTAAAATAAATGCAAAAGGGTCGCAAATAGTCGCGAAAATTACAAAAATTCGCAAAAACTTGTTAACATTAAAAAGATGGACAAGTCTGATAGTGATAAAAAGTCTTTACCTTACCGACTTTAAAAAATCAAAGAATTGGCTAAAAAGCGCTAAAATGGTCATCATTTGCGAAAAACTTCGAAGTTGAAAACGAGCCCAAAAATTCCTTAACATTAGCTAATATTATAAGGAACACCAAAAACTTGTAAAAATCAGGTGAATCGCAATTTTCGTGACATAAGTGATTTTGGGTTTTTGGTTTTTTACAGTTTCACCGCCTTTTAATCAGACTTCGCCATCGTTTTTTGTTTTTTATCTCAAGTTTTCGCAAATTTTCACAAATTTCGCGATTTTTTTTCAGAATTTTTGTCATTATTTGCAATATAAGGTACTTTTAAGCAATTGTAGGGCTTGTTTGCAGTTGTGCATTTTTTCGCGAATATTCGCTATTTTTGTGATAAAATTGATTTGAGCGATATTAAATGAATCATTTCCAATTTTTCGCGACCTTTAATAAAAAATTAACGGTCTGTCCCAGAATGTCACTAGAAATCGTTCGATCAAATACTTATATTGAAAACAACAACAAATTTTCTAATGTTATTGTTGTTTGCAATACAAGTTGTCGATCGAACGATTTCGAGTGACATCGTGGGACAGGCCGTAAGTTAATAATTTTTCAAATAAATTTTTGTTGCCTACTTTTAGGTAATGGTTTTAGCATTGATCGAATTCAACGCGGATCACACTTACATACATATGTATGTATGTTTTGGTAGCATGTTGTGCGGTCTTGGGTGGAGTACCCAATAAAGATTAAAACTTAGGTTCAGGGGTTATGCCGAGTATACATTATGGCATTTTGTCACATCGCAATAGTAATACTGATGGCAACGTTTGTCATTTCCGATATTTTTCTTTGTGTGCTTTCCATATAAATAACATAATGGGAACGGCGTTGCATACATTTTGAAAATGACAACACAAGAAATACCAGATGTGTACTCGGAATTAGTTTCCTCAATACATTTTCTTAAATCTTTTCAGTCTAAATATATGCCATATGCTGCATAGCGACACATCTAGTGTTCCAAAGCTCCATCATGCTCTTGGCAAGCTCTACATGTTGTATCGTTAAAAACACCCTTGCGCGAGCCAGGGTATTTTTTAAGTCTGTGTCCTGTGTTGTGTTGGACTTTTTAAATTTAGAATTTCTTGACTTTTCACTATTTGGGTTTTCCCAGAGACTTTCGGTCCAACAGTAGAGTTCTCTCAAAATCTAATGTGTTGTTCTATAGCCCGTTGTTTTAGTTCGTTTTTTTATAGTGTGCTGTTAATCAGTAATGATTCCATCTTTGCAAGCCCCTGATGTCCTGGAATCCATATTATACCGATATATCTAAAATACCTGTATGAGTTTATCTTATTATTGCATTGAAGGACGATCCTAGATTAATAATAACAAATAAAATGTATTATTATTTTTAATTTAATAAAGTTTAAGTCTTGGGAATAAATTATAAACGTCTTTATCATGGTTTCTATACAACTTTTCCATTCAAGTTTTTGGCACTATATATCCTCGCATTATCAATTTACTATATGTATATTTTACTACTATTACTATTTTAAACAAAATAAATAGAACATTAAGCCAAAGGTTTATGATCTCAATGGAGCTTGAAGTGCACACTAATACCAAGAAAGAAATCGAATAATTTAGTTTGTATTATGAACATTTAATATAGAATGCAATTAAAATTTCAAATTTAGGCTTTATCGAGATGCACAACGACGAGGATAGTCAGAAAAGTTTGGAGGACTTTATGGATATGTCAGAAAAACCATCCACAAGCAGCAAAACTCGTAAAAAGAACACAACACCACCCATTTCCGAGGATGAAGCTGAGGAGGAACCCCCATCATTTAGTTTGGCTACATTGGGCCTGCAACGCGTTGGTACAAAGCCGCCACCAAAGCCCCAACCACAGCAACCTATCCAAATGCTTAACGCTCGCGGCATGCCGGCTAGAATACGGAAACGTAATCGTTTATTTTTCGACGATGATATCATTAACGATGACAAGCCGCTGAGAATGAGTCTTTCGCCGCGAAAAGCTGCGGCCGTCAAGAATACTTCACCCACTAAAACACCAACAAAAGTGCTTAAGAAACGCAAAGGTGTTGTATCACGGTACATGCGATCGCAAGAAAGCAAATCGAGCATGCAAAATAAATATACTACTCCTACAAAAACCTCCGGTAGTGCTTCAGCAAGCTCTACACCAAAGTCGTCGGGTATTAAAAGTGTCAGTAATAGTTCTGGTGCCCATTCCAGTTCGACAGCTTTGATACCAGCCGATAAAAGAATTGGTCAACGTATAGGGCTGCGTTTGCGCAACTTGCTTAAGTTACCTAAAGCCCATAAATGGGTGATATTTGAGTGGTTCTACTCGTTTATCGATAAGCCTTTATTTGATGGCGAAAATGATTTCCAAACTTGTTTGGCGGAGTCATTCCCACACTTACGCACACGACAGATGACCAGAATCGAATGGCAGAAGATACGCTCTTTAATGGGTAAACCACGTCGTTGTTCGCAGGCTTTCTTTGAAGAGGAAAGACGCGAGTTGGAGAGAAAACGGCAAAAAATGCGTTACATGCAAACGCGCTGTCGTTCAGGCGACATAAAAGATTTGAACTTCGTACGAGATCTGCCAGAGAAAATACCTTTACCGCTGCCCTTGGGCACAAAGGTTACAGCTCGACTGCGCGTACCACAAGATGGTATATTTAGTGGCACAGTGGATGCCTTCGATTCAGTTAACTCCACTTATAGAGTTTCTTTTGAACGCTATGGCTTGGGGACACACTCAATACCCGATTATGAAATTGTATCGGAGAACTTTAATGAAATGTTACCATTACAAAGCATAACGAAGGACTTCCGTCCTACGCTCTCATCAATTTATAGTGCAAACAATGGTTCAAACAGTACGAGTGCCATGTCTCCTTTAAGAGCAGCACGATTGCGCAATAATTTCAACATGAATTTGAATAAGAGCGATCCCTTGTTGGGTCAGGAAGTTATTGATAGCCCCTTCAAGAATCCCGTTCTTAAGGAGGAGAACATCAACGGCTACCCGCCCAAGCTGTTGGAAACATTAGTTCGTTTGAAACGCGCTCTGAGTAGTAAAAAATCCAAATTACAGCGTCTAAATGATATGAACAATGAGGCCGAGGTGAAAGCCTCGCAGCAATTATTAGCTGCTCATAACAATTCTAATTCATCGGCTTCGTCGGATGATAGTCAAAATGCCGCTCCAACAAACAGCAACTCGACGGCCGAAACAAGCGCCCTGCAGTTGAATGAAGACTTCCAAAGACGTTATGCTTCTATTGTTATATCTATGGAAAAAATGAATCGCGACATACAGGACTATCTTAACGATGTACAAGCCTTTGCCGGTGAACTTACGCCCGACCCCCAAGTTCGCGCCATGTTGACACCTTCATATTTGCGTGAAAAGTGTCGCGAATCTGCGGAAGATGCCGTGCAACGTAATAACCAAGGCATATTGAAGAATAACAATATTTTGGGGTTGATTAAAAAGTTGGCCACCGTTTTAATAGTGGCCTCTCATCTTAGCAGTGAAAATTCGGCTCAAGTTAATAAAGTCTTGGAGGGATGCATTGAGGAAGTACGGTCCAGCTTGAATGGCGTCAATGTTGAGACATTTCAAAAACATGTGCAAATACATTTGCATCACATACGTTGTGGCATAGGACAGAGTATGATGAACAATAATGGCTCGATAAATCCAATAACATCTTCTAATATTAGCGGTGGTGCAGCTGGAGTTGTGGATCGTTAAATAAACGTTTTCCTTCTTCATAGTGAACTCACATACTACATGCTTAATTAATATTTTTATCATTCAATAAATAACGATTATTTTCTAAGTACGTTTTAAATACAAAATAAATAAACAGTCTATATATAAGAGCTGATGTTTGCAAAACCCTTAAATTGGAATGGAATGGAGTCAGGTTGGGCATATTATTACATAATTAAACTCGAAACGCAAAACAATTTTTATTATGTAATTGAAATTCTGTATTTTCAGCCTTAATAAAAAACAAAAACTATAATAAAATTAATTTTACAAACAGTAAAATTAATCACTGTCACTGTCATCATCATCTTCGTCAGAGGATTGTTCTAACCATTCAATGAGTTTGAGCAGGCTTCTGCGTAGCGTGGCATTTTCTTCTTCATCCATTTGTTCGTACCAGGACAAAACTGCATCTTCCGTTACAAAGTCTTTATCATACAAATAATGAACAATTTGGGAAATTTTCTCACGAACAAACTGATTTTCTTCATAAACATCCTGTAAATACATGCGTACATACACAAATTGTGATTATTAGTCACATTTATTTGAGGAAAATAACACACCTCTAAAGCTTTTAGACAATCCAACATGGCATCCTCACTTTTTATATAATTCGACATAACAGGACCCAACTGTTTGAAAACTGCATTAATTTCCACTAAAACATTATTTTTAGAGGGTTCTTTGATAGTGGGCAAACTGAAAATGGCTTTGACGACATTGAAGTTTACTTCCTTCAACGACATGTTATAAGCATAGCGGGAAGAGTTAATTTCTAGTATGAGGAAATCTGGATTGGATTTATCCTGGAAACCCCTAGTCAATGATTCCACCACTTCCGATAAGAAAACTGAAAATATTTGTAAGCAATTAAATACTAATTCATATAATCTATTTGACTCACTATTGGTATCATCTGGCAGAGGAGAACAAGGTTGGGATTCTTCTTCATCGCTGCTAGAATAATAATCACTTTCCTCATGTTTAAAAGATAATTTCATCATTTTCGGTGCTGCTGTCCTTTCGGTCTGTATGTGATCATCATCATTTTCCGATATTGCTCGGTTATCAGCTCCGTCATTAATGATGAAAGCTTTATCGCCAAGTTTCGATACAACAGAGTCTTAAAATAATTATTTCTCTTACTATTTTATATATGTATACTTATGTAGATATTATTGGATGGTGGATATGGATGATTTTCGCTTTTTATATGCATACATACATACGTATCATAACTTACCATCTGCTCTATTTTTAACTAAAGATTTTGTTAGTTTGGTATTTTCCGGCAGTAAACATGATTCGCCTACGACACAGCCTTCCTTCAGCTCTGCATTTTCTTTCACCACGGTATTTTGTCCCACAACACAGAACTCCAATGTACAATTATCCTCCACTACTACATTGTCTAATAGGAAGGAGTTGAAAATACGACAATTCTGCCCCACTTTTACATTTTGGCCTATAACCGAACAGGACAACGTTGATCCGGCACCGACTACACTATTTTTGTTTACAACTATATTTTCACCCAGTGTCACTTTGGCCAAACTGGCTGTTGGGCTCTTGTAGATATTATTTTTAATGAAAATGTATTGCTGCTTGAGCTCTACAATACCCATATCGGGGACTAAGGGATACGACCAGCGATTAATAATGTCATTGCTTACAATTTGATAAGTCAACCAATTGTTCACTTTGCGAGCATATTGTTCACGTGGCAGGAGTGAAACGTAAATACGGCTGTCTAAAATTTCTTCATTAATCAATATGCCACGTACAAAATCATCGCGTGTTTCAAAATCAAAATTATCTGAAAACAGTGACAGCATGGAAGGTGAGCCAATAGCCATTTGTGGATCTAGTAAGTTGTGCAGCAAGGAAACTTGTGAATTGTATATAAACACTTCCAAGGGTATATCAAAATGTGTTTCCTTCTCACTAATACTTAAGCGCTGGTGGTGGTGCAAACGATTGTTTTGTACATCCATAGCAATCATTATTTCATTACCCGTCCTCAAATGATTTTCGGCTTCTTTGAAAATGAGAGTTGCTGCGGCCCCTTTATCATATTTCACAGTTTTTCTATAAACAAAATATGCGTACATGAAATTTAATTAAGATATGAAACATATTTAGTCTGGAAGGTACATCTTATGTGAGGTTGCATTTATAATGCACTAAAATATGTAAAATTGACTTAAGGTATTTTTTGAGAAATCCACTGATTTCATATTTGAAACTTACTTGTGTTGCTCAAAGATTGGTCTAAAATCAGCATTCGTCACCGTATCAGCACCCAAGAGCACAAAATTACCCCGTATCAAGGCTTTGGCATCCAACTCGCGCATGGCATCACCAAAACATCTACATCCTTCACCACCAATGACGTGAACTTTCATATTAACAGACCACGAACTCAATGATTCAATGCCTCTTCTAGGATAATCAACAACAAAACTTCCTTTGTAAACACTGATTCACCACGTTTTTAACACTTACTCTATATGGTTCCTCACATTTTGCAAGTACAGGCTAGTAAATACAAATACTTCTTCGATGCCACTACGGTTTAAGGCTTCCAGGGCATAATCCAGCATTGAAACATTCACCAAAGGTAGTAGAGCCTACAATTACACGCAACATTTAGATATTGGAAAATAGTTCTTTCATTTACTCACCCTGGAATTGGTATCGGACAAGGGACGAAAATTTTCCACATTGCTGTCGGCAACTAGAATTGCTTGTATTATTTCTTTTTTATTGAAATTATCCATTTTTCCAAAATTTGTTGCAATGGTTTTATAAGTTCAGGCCGATTCCCGCATGCATACGTCAAATTTATTTGCACCATTAGAGATGGTCCAAACGCAATAACACAGTAGCGATAACTTTTGTATATGTATGTTGGCATTAACAGTCGTCTACAGAAGTATTCGTGCAAGAAGCATTATCGATGCTGTTCATTTCCATTAAAGTAAATTTATAAAGTGTATGCAACTCTACAATAACTTAAACAAAATTATAAGAATAAAAGTGGCATGAAGTTAAAAAAAGCTAACGACAAAAAGAAGAAACACGTGGAAAGCCTTTGCTAAAAATTAATAGTAATAATATGTAAAAACTTATAAAATATCCTGTATTGCAACATTGTCATATCTCAAAAAATGCATTTTTAGAGTTAATAATGCCGGGAAATTCGTTATATCATATTTAATCTTGTGTAAAAGCTGTATTCAAATGGCTTGTACACTCACCTATTGAGAGAAGAAAATTTGTTTATATCTTCATTGAGTTGTATGTAAATTAAAATCTTTATAAACTTGTTTTCTGTCAAACTAACTCTTTCGAGTTATGCCTATGTTGCAATAAAGGAGCGATATGTACAAACTCAGATTAATATTATGCTTATGAAAGAGAACACACACATGAAGGAATGTTGAATGTCATACAAACTGAGCTCGAAAACTGTCTGGCAACTCTAATTATTATATTAAAATAACATAACTCGCCACAACTCAAGTTTAGTTATTAACTAAATTTTAACGGAACAACAACGTAGTAAACGGAAAGTGGCAAATAGAAGCTTAAAAAGCTAAATGCTGCATACATATGTACATACACATGTGTTAACTTTATTTTGGTGTATATTTTTAACAATTCGTAAAGAGGCGCGCATAATATACATACATATGTGCACATATATGTAAATATGTACATTAACAATTGTCTATTAAATGTTCCATAAAACATGTGTGCAAAAATTATGAAAAATTTTCACAGAAAAGGAAAGCAAGAACATTTGATGATATAAAAGTGTGAAACTGAAACACATATACATATGTATATGTAGTACGAATATATGAATGTATGTACATAGTACACAGAATGTATGCACCAATAATTTTACAAAATATTCACGGTATAATGAAAATCTATCTAAAAGGAAACTGTTAAAATACAATTCCAAAGGAATGTTAATTTTGCCAAGTGTGTGAGTGCGCGTACTTTAATTTTTTTTTGCATATGTATGTATACGAGTATATGGTGTCTAAAAACGAAAAAGAATAAAATAAGTAAATATGTATGTTATAAGAAAAAGTAGCAACAATTAGTACCAATGTAAGAAGTGCTTTTATCTTAAGTTTTTCGTTTTCCGTACTTGTTTTTGTTGCAAAGCATAGTATACATACTACATACATACATACGAGTACATACATACATACATATTTCAGTAGCCTGATTAAATGGCATTCATTCATCCATTATTAATATGAGTGTGCGATGATTTGTGTTATTATACACTTATTTTAAATTGCTGCTGGTTGTTTACTTGGAATTACATGCGTTTTGCATAAACTTAAAGAAAAGGTGAGTTACTACAAGTTATCTTGACATTTGAACTTTTTATTGTTTATAATGTTTGGGAATCTACCTTGTTGATATTGTATTTACAAAAATGTTTTACTTGCTGTAGTGTTGTTTATTGCCAATTGCTTTTCTATTTTTTATTTTTATTTTTGTTAGTAACCATATTTGTAAAAATTGTAACATTGGCAACATAATAGAAACAAAGTGATGTACTCGTATTCGTATATTCTAGTGACGAAAACAGAATAAATTATTTCTTATGCTGCCATGTTACAATAGAAGTTGGATACTTACATACTGTGGTTATAATTTATTTTCATGTTCGCAAAGTTATTTCTGTACATTTAAAGTATTTTACATGAGAAGCAAAAAATAATATAAGTCAGTTGTCTTCCGTCAATAAATTCGTATTCGTATTCGTGAGTAGATGGATTTTCGTTAATTACATTAAAACTATCAATCATATTTCTTATTTTTATTCAGAGCTGTTAAATTTCGATTACGATCAGGAATCAATTAGATAAGAATTGTACTGATTATATAATTCTCGTTTAAACAATTACTGATTAACTAATTATGATTACTAATAAGTAAAAAGTAATCTGGATTACTGGAAATTACAATAAAATAATCAAAAGTAATCAACAATAAACCGACTACTTTCAAAGATTACTTCATAAATAATGAAATAATGATTTTTTGATTACTTTTGATTCTTTTTGATCATTTTGTTGTAATTTCAGGTAATTCAGATTATTTTTCCATTATTAGCAATCGTGCGAAACTGAATATAATCGTTATTTAATAAAACAAAGTAATCAAATTACTAATTATTACGATTACCAATCATTTTTATTTACTTGTATTTTCAATACAAAAAATAAAGTTACTCCTTTTTTGATTAATAAAATATCCAGCCTTATTTTCGATTTAATCGTAAGCGAAAAACATATTTGAAAATTATAAAAAAACCATCTCCTGAAAACTTTAATTTCTGTCGCTTACGATTAAATCGAAAATAAGCCTCGATATAGGATGATCAAAATTGGTATTTGATTTTCAAATAACCGTATTTTACTATTAGTTCTGGAATAACGTACAATGGTGGATATCACGTTAGCATACTCCACATTTATATGTACATCCTGTAGGATATACATATCTAGTCCCCCCTCCTCCAGAATGACCTTTCTACGCCTATGCGGCGTAAAAGAAAAAGAGCGCTGGTATTATTACTTGTGCGGCTAGCGCCATCTTTTTGAAAATAACCGTCGCACTGTGGACCATTTTACGAGATGGCGGGCAAAAGTAATTTTTTTATGGTCACTGATTGAAAAATGTTAAAGTTCATTCGAAAGTAGACACTAGTAAACCTCGGTAGCCAAAATCTTAAAACTTTATTTCAACTATATCACAGTGAACAGGGTGACTCAAAACGGACATTTTCAGTAAAGTTTTATATCTTAAACTTAAAGCCTATGGTCTCACCTAGTGAACAAAAATTCTAATCCAGTCAAAAGTTATATATTTTTGAGCGCCATCTCGCGAATTGGTCCACTGTGCGTCGTCCGCATCAATATCTTCCAATTCCGGCCATACAAAATCTTTTGTTCAATGTCCAACTCCAAAGATCTATGAGATATGGACAATCCTGGGTTTTCCTTTTCACACAATGACCTGCAACAGCAGTATTACCATTTGTTCTTGTCCGACGTGCACGAGTTCGGTTCATCACATCACTGACTTGTCCCAAAAGCTCAAATTTGTTTACCAGTTTCACAATTGCTACCCGAGAAGGTGCTGTACGACGATCGAAAAATAATTTAGTTTAGTTTAACTGTGACTGCGAAATTTTCATAATTTTTGTAGTAAATTTTTTTTGATTTTTACTTGTCATCTGTAGTTACAGCTTGGGTCGTGACAACTGTTAAATTGGCTATTCGAAGGGAAACGTCTTATTGGACAAAATATAAATTAGTCTGTCGCGCTCACTTCCTCCAAAAATAACTAAAAAGAGTCAAAATAAATTTAATTCCAAACACAGTGAAATTATAAGAGTTCTTAAGAAGTTTGAACTTCTGTAAGCAATTTCTATTTAAAAATGAAATAGACTTCCTGTTACTCAGTTACTCTTGCTGTTAATTATAATTAACAGCTAGCTGGAATGGAAGGAAATACTTACAGAATATGATATTCAGTAAGCATGATTCATTCAATGTATAAAACATTAGTAGAAATAATAAAATATATTTCGGGCAATTGAGTAGACAATTTTTTGACTATTAATTGACAATACAAGACCTGAACTGTTTTTGTTGGGGAAAAAAATTAATTGCAATTTCGCTGCACCTGTGTGAGATAAAGAAATGTTCCTTGCAACACTGGCCAATTTCACCAAATTATTTAAATATCAATTCATATTTAAAAGTTATTTTTCCATACAAAAATTAATGAAAATGTACATTTAAATATGAATTGATACTTAAATAGAGTTAGTGAAATTGGCTCTAAAATGCATCGATTTTTGGCAACCAGAAATAGCTGACTCTATAAGCTTTAAAATTATGGTTGAGCACGCATGAAAAAAATATAAAATAACATTGCGAAAAATGTACCGTTTGGTGCAGCTTACACTCTAGTGGAATCATTGGACCTTATTTCTTCCCAAATGAAGTTTGTTACCGCACCATAATAAATGATTTTTTGATTGAAATTGATACGGGCGAGATGTGTTTTCAACGGGATGGCCATGAGGCAACGGAAAACATCTACTTATTGCAATAAAATTTGGCGATTGATTGAATTGGCCTCCAAGGTCGTGCGATTTGATATCTGTCGATTATTTCAGCAACAATTGGCGCCTCGGAGGCCAACATTGTTCTCGTTATTCATGACATACGGCCAGCAATGCTCGAAAAAAATGGTCAAACTTCAAAAATGCGCTTCGTCAAGAACAAAAATGTTAATGTTAAAAATATTTTCGATTAAAATTTAATTTTTTGTGCTAGTTTTTACAATTTACGGCCCTTTTCACAATGTACAATTAAAAGCTAACAGGGACTTTAATGACAAGTTTTGTATGAAGAACTTGCAGTTAACTTGTTGTTAACTCTTAATCATATGAGTACATACATTGTGAAAAGGGCTTAAACAAACATCTTTTAGTATCATTAAAATTATAAACTCTACAAATGTTGGAAGAATTTTTCCTACATGTATTATGTACATTAAAAGAAATCATTTCATTAAAAAGCGTTAAGGAAAAGTTGCAAGACATGCATATTTCTTTGATCTAATTAAAGAAAAATTAGTTTTGGTACAAAAATTAAAAGGAAAAACGCTTTTTTGTATGTGGGAATGAACTAAATAGTTTTTCAGTCATATTCCGCTTAACTCCATGACATTTTTATTTTATGGATTCACAGCCTAAGAGTTGTAACAAAAAAAAAAAAAAAAAAAGATAAGAACCAGCAGCAAAATTACTTGCTTTAAATATTCCATTAAAAATGATGAAAATGACTTGCATCTTCTCAATTCTCACTAGAAGCTCTTCCTATTCCTTTCCATGATTTAACAATTATAAAAAATTGCAACAGTAGTGCCACAACATGAATATGAAAACAGATTAAGTGACTTTTTTTATTCAATTGGTGATTCTTCTCATGGAATGAGTTTGGTAAATTAAAGAGTCAATAGAGGAGTCCAGTTGATGGTTTGATGAAAAAAAAAATAAAAATTAAGAAACAAGTAAAGAAATGCAACGTCATTTGATATTCTTCTAAAAGATACGACAGTGGCGGCGGCAGCAGCAGCAGCAGTAGCAGCAGTAGCAGCAGTATCAGTAGCGGAAAGAAAGATGTTCTTGATTGCAACCAACGGAAATGGAAAATAGTTGTGTGTTCGCTAAACGATAATTATTTTTGAAAGCCCCCCATTTATTATTTCTCTTTTGTGTAGAAATATGTATGTGTGTGTGTAGTATTTATTTGCACTCGTATTTGGCTTAAAAATTATTTCAAGTTTTATATATATTTTTTTTAAATTTAATAGAATAAAATCATTTGATGATCTTCTTATACCGAAAGCATAAAACTGGTGCTTTTTATTCGAACAAAAATTGTAAATTTTTTTTAAATTCTATTAGAATGCTTAACAAATTCCAATAATTTTGAAAAATTTCACACTCAATAACGTACATATTATGGATCTGATACTAATTGAAACTTAATATATTGCCATCCGTGGAATAAAGTGTTGCCACCCTAAGGAAAACAATTTGACAGCTAACAGTTTAGGGTTGGTAAGAATGGAGCGTTGCACGATAGAACAACGTGTCTTTATTATTGAACAATATTTAAAAAATAATGAAAGCTTGGCGCGCAGATGGCATATTTCGAGTTCGACTACGATTTTTTTGGACGAGATTAAAGAGCAACGCAACATTTTTTCTTTAATATATTTAGTACAAAATAGTCATAGTCAAAGTCAAAGTCGTAACGTAGTCCACTGTTTAGTAATTAAAATGCATTGATATTTCTTTTAGCGGTACATTTTTAGTAATCCTTAGCTGTCAACTGTCAGGCTGCTACGTTTTTTGAATTACCATCACTTGTCGCAAAATGGGCACAAATTCGAATCTTGAGGGAATTCCAGAAAACTATAGGGTCCGCCAGAGAACTTTTTTTTTTAAAAACAGGGCGCAAAACATCGAGTGCAGCTTCGGCTGTGTGGCACTTAGCGCCGTCCTGTTGAAACCAAATGTTGCCAATATCCTTCTCCTCTTCAATTTTTGTGAACAAAAATTCGTTCAACGTGGCTCGATAACGATCGCCATTGACTGTAACGGCCACTCCTTGCTCATTGGCCAAATTATGCCTCTGGACCAAAATCCGCACCGAACAGTGACTCGTTTTGGGGGCGTCGGCTTTTCAATGTATGCGTGCGGGTTTTATGTGCCCCAAATGCGACAATTTTGCTTGTTTACATACCCGCCAATATCAAAATGAGCTTCATCTGAAAAGATAATTTTTTTTTGGCAAAATCGGCATCTTCTGTAAGTCGATCGCAGGCAATATTTCCCAGCGTTGTTCAAGCGTATACACAACCATATTCGTTCAGCGGAAGGATAAAACTAATTATCTGTCAAATCAGACATGAGCTAAGTGTTACCATTCACGAAATAAGCACTAGTTGAAAAAAAAAATGTTAGATGGCGGACCCTATAGTTAAAAGAACATCGGAACTGCTTGCTTTAAAGTTTTTTTTTACTTAATTGTAAGCGAATTTAAGAAAAACTTTTAACAAATCAATTTCACTTTGATTAACGATCTTGATGTTAAACATTTAAATATTATCTAACGTTTTCACTTTATGTTACATTTGGCAATAACAATTTGTCTGAAATTTATTAACAAATTTAAACGATTTTAGGGTTAAATGTGTGTTATGTACTCATATAAAAAAGTATGTACAGTATGCAAAATTCATATTCATACACTCTAAATTTCAAACAAACGTATTGAATTGTAATAAATTGTGTTAATAAAATTACTCTTTTTATTTAATAAAACTATTCTATTATTTTTAAGCAAAATTCGTTTGAGTACTCAAAGTTTATTTTAAGAAAAGAGAATTAGCAACTAATCTACATATATATATATATATATGGGGGCTTCAGAAAACCGATTTCACGTACAGATGGATGGACATCACTTAAGGCCATGACTCACTATCCTACACAATCGCACAATTTACAAACAAATACAACCCTGATCTGACGAATTGTTATTGTCTTTTGAAAATGTGATTTTGCAGAATAGTTTATCACGGCCTTTAGTAGTCTTCCCTATTCATAAGGACCCAAAATATGTATACTATGCATATACATTAAGGGTTGCATATGAATATTCAGGAAATTACACACGGATTGACAAACCTATATAAGTATAGCCTTTAGCATTTTTGGTGAAGGGTAAAAATTTTGAACCACAAAGTGGGCATACCGTGAGTTTACACATGAGAGTAATAGTTGGAAAAACTCAATACACTCACACTTTTTTACTAACACATTCACATTTTTCGCACTCGCAGCTCTACTCGCAGCAAATTTTGCATACGAGTGAAATTTTGACACTCGCATGCAATAAAATGTCAAATAAACTAATGGAGTTACCCTGTCAACAATATTAAACAAATTAACTGGATCATGTTATAATTAAAACTAAAAATTTCGATTGTTTTCGATTAAATTGTGTGTGAGTTTCTTAAAATTAATACAATAAAAGGAAATATTTGTATTATAGATTGCTAATATCATTAAAATATTGATAATAATAATTAATGCCAATTATTTCCTTAAAAACGATTCTATGTTGAGAATTTGGCAACTCTATTTTGTAAACAAAACAAAATGAAATGAAAAGAAATTTATAGTTGGGATTAAAAACTTTAAAGAAATAAAAATGGATGTAAAATTGTGCAAAAAAAACATTTTTTCTTTCGTTTTCTTTCTTTTTCATTTGCTTTTATTAATTGTTGAAGCTTGAAAATCAAACAAATTTTTTGAAGTTTACTCCTTGGCGACATTTTTAAAATGAACTTTCACTCTCATGTGTAAACAGAAATGCAAATTGCAAGAGATTCGAGTATTTCGAACAATTTTTCGTTGATAATACGTATACAGCACTTGCATGAGAGTACTCGTATGTGTAAAGGCAGGGTTAATGAGGTATTTAGGATGCCTAGACACGTTCGGATTATATTGATATGTTCACATACGTACAACTTTGCCAAATATTATTAGCAAAAATTTAGAGTTATTCTAAAAAAAGTGACAAATTTTTTTTCCTTAATTTTTTTGGAATAAGATGTTAGCAAGATTTGTTTGGTAGACTCTTAGCTACAGTATTGCTTTATATAGCTAAGCGCTATCACTAACTCTGAATTAGATGTTGGCCAAAAACTGATGACCCCATTTTTTGAGGGTGCAGTGATTTCGAAATCTTTGGAGGCCCATAAAAAAATTGGTCACCAAAATCGCCAAACTGAGTATAGAGTCTTACTACCCTTTAGTAGTACTACCGAACATACATACATATGTATACTGTCCAGTCCGTGTGTTTTTCCAAATGTCTTTTTTTGTTGCACAGTGTTATTTGTTATTTATTAAACAAGAAAAGAAAGCACAAGAAAAATATGAGTCTTTGAGTTATTTATTTTTTACACATTTTTTTTTAAAACGTTGAGGCTGTACGAATATGAGTTTTGCACACTGTATGTATATTTGCGGTGTGTGATTTTAGCAAATAGGAATAAGTACAAGTTGCAAGCTAAAAAGTTTAAAAGAAAGAAAATACTTTAAAAGTAATGTACACACACACACACACACACACACACACGCACACATTAAATCGTTTGGCATTTTTACGTTAAACATTTTTCTTCATTCTGCTGTTGACTGCTGTTGTATTTTGTCTCAAATTATTGGCAACAACAAGCAGCCAACTAACCAACAGCTGCTGCCTGACTGCCTAACTGCCTGCTTGCCTGCCTGCTAACTTTAGTACAAAACCATAAAAATGTGTGCTATCTATTGGACTTGGAGCCAGTTTTTGGCTACGAGTACATTTTCTTGTGGCCGGCTCTACTTCTAGTTTATTAAAATGAAAAATGTATAAAGCAGTTTGCAACGAGTTTGCTGCACACACTTTCAACTCAACAGTGATGTGTTTATCTGCAATAAGATTTAACAGATTTTGGAAGTTTATTTAAAATTAAAAGCAAAAATGGTGGGAAATTTATTTATTTATTTATTTTTTTTACCAACCTCTAACTTTTTAAAGGTTTGTTAAACTATTTCTAAAAATATACATACATGCATATGTATGTATTTACATACAAAATTAAATTTTACTGTGGCATCTCAAAGCTTCAAATGTCGGGATGTAGCGTATTTAAGAGTACAAGAAATGTTTAAAAAAAAAGAAAATAAATGCATGCAACAAGTCTTCTTTTAGTTTTGATTTTTATTAGCCTTAGTTTTTGGTTTGCGAGGTTCCTTTAATTACACGTGTGTCTGTGTAGATAGATTTTTTGCTTGTCTCAATAAAAACATTTCATGCAATACGATTCTTACTTGGACAGGCCAGGCCTGTGTGCCTGACAATAACATGCCGGTAAGACTTGATATAAAATAGAAATTTGCAAGATTAAATACAACAACAGCAATGTATGAAATGAAAATCTGGTTTTTCTTTAGATACTCATGTATTTCTTTTTATTTTGCAAAAGCAAAAAGGCTGATTTTGTTAATGGCTTTAGCAGAGGTTCTTAACTTGTGGACTCTACATATAAATATTTAGACAATTTCTATACATCGCACTAGTTCTACTTAAAAGACAGCTTACCGTACGAAAAGGTGAAGGTTCCGTTCAGGGTTCCGTACACCAAATGTTGAGCAAAAGGAATCCTATTGTTTCCGCTAAGATGTCCATCTGTCCGTCACAGGCGGTTTTCTCGAGAACTGCAAGAGCTTTTGAACTGAAATTTTCACACCATATGTAAAACTTTAGCCACTAAAACAACAAATATATGACAGTTCAAAATTATAGGGTGTTCTAAAGCGAGCAATGAAACACATTGAAATCGTAACGTAACATACAGATACATAAATTATATGTAGACACTTGAGATTTTCGAAGTGAGTGTACTCGTATTTTTATATAGACTAAACCAATTACCAGTGAAATTTAAAAAAGCAAAATTAAAGGGTATTCTATCAGTGAATGTAATTTTGAAATTTTGCTGTATCTTGGAAACCGTAAGAGGCAAACTATTGAAATTTTCAAAAACGCTAAAGCTAAAAAATCCGAAATAAAAAATCGCCAAAGCTAAAAAACGCCAAAATTAAAAAAACAACCAAAAAATCGTCAAACACTAAAAAAACTCCAAAACTAAAAAATCGCAAAAGTCAAAATAAATCGCTAAAACTAAAATAAATCGTCAAAAATAAAAAAATCGGCAAAAACGGAAAAACCGCCAAAACGAAAAAAACGTCAAAACTAAAAAACGCCAACAACCAGGAAGATATCACAAAACCAAAAAAAAAAAAACGCCAGAACTTTTCAAAAAAGCTAAAAATAAAAAATCCGAAAATTAAAAAAAAAATCGCCAAAACTATAAAAAACTCCAAAACGGAAAAACGCCAAAAACCTGGAAAAAGCCACAAAACCGAAACAAAGCGCCAGAACTAAGGAGAAGCGCCAACACTAAAAAAAATGCTAGAGCTAAAATAAGAAGAAGCACCAAAACTAAGAAAAAATCGCCAAACACCAAAGTTTACTGCGTACTGAATTTTTTTTTTTAAATTACCACATCAGCTAAGATATTCAATTAGGCTAAAGTTCGTATAGTTACATATGTAGTGTCCGTACGGATCAATTGGTCTGCGAGTCTAAGTCGCACTTTACAGAATTTATTTAATTTGAAGACCATTTGGACTAGAGGACCACTTGAAGTCTTCATTCTTACGAATTCATTGGGCTTATCTCTTCTGAGAACCAGTGAAAAATGTTCACACAAAAGAAATGCTTTCGAGTAGGGTTCTAATCATCTCTCTGGATGACGAGCTGATTCGATCACGTTTTTTCAATTTGAGATTGAGAAATAAGGGCATTTTGGTTTGTTACTTATGACCTTATTGCAATGAGCCGACGAAAATCGGTACATTGTGCCGATAGTGGGATTTCGACTTAATATTGCTAAAGTTCGATATAGTTTATTTAGAAAGAGAATTAGGAAGCCTAAACAAACATCTTCATAATAGTTAAGAACCTCTGATAAATCAACTAATGGTCTGCATATTTTTTGCATTTTAGAAAAAATTCAGCTGCAATAACTTTTGTAGCACATGATAACAAATCGCAGCTGCAGTTGTTTCGATTTATTTTTATTTTATTTTTTTTCCTATTATTTCTTGCATTTTTTATTGACTTATTTAAATAACCAACGTTAAACTTTGACTTAATTTTGTATGGAAATGACAAGAAAAATATTTTCCAAAATAAAAGGATTTCAATACAATAATTAAACAAAAATAAAATAAAAAGTTTGCATCATGGAGTGTTGAAAATTTCTGAAAAATACATTTCATAACCCAAAAGTCATCAAATATTTGATTGACCGATTGATGGACGTATAAACACTAGGGAAAAATATTTGACTAATGACTCGAGATGTCAAGCGATAATACACAAGAAATTATTTCATGCAAAGATGCCATGATTTCGTTAAAAAAATAATGTTCAAATATTAAAATGATTAATGCAAATATGTATGAGTTTGGTTTTACTTTAAAATTAATGCGTGTAACACCTGGGGAAACCCATTAGCCGGCGACATTTTTCTTTAAAGATAATTGTGTGCAAAAAATAATTAATATTCGAATGTTCATATTCACGTACATAAATATTTAAGAAGTAGTTTTTATTACAGAAGGCTCTTTCTTATTTTCCTTTTGTCGAAAAATTGGTATTATTTTCTATTTCATCCCAATCGCTGATAATTTATCTCCAGCCATCTTTTCAATTCACTTAATTCATTACATTTCCGTCATTGCTTTTGACATTAAACTAATTTAGCAATTTTTCATATTTTTTTTTTAAAGATTTTATTATGCTTTTTCAATTTGTCTAATGTGAAAATATATTCGGCCCGTTTAAATGGTTGACCATTTGTTTCTTTGTAAACAGCCTTGCAATGCAATCAAGTCTTAAATCTAGACTAGTTTGACGCATGTGAGTTAAATAGTTAATTCCTCGTACCACTCCCTTGCCAAAAGACAAAGTTTTTTAACTAACAAATAAAATTCAAGCATTTTAGTGACTTGACTTTAAAACACAAAAAAAACACGCATTTGAAGGAGTGCATTAACTAAAATATCGGTTTCATTAAAATAAAGAACTGAGTGAATTTTTAAAATGTGAAAAGTGTACCTTCTTATGATTTCAAAGGAGATCATCTTGCTTCATGCTAAAGAGAGATGATATTATAAATAAACGATGGAAGGACATTTCAAGTTTGTCTATTATGTAAATTAATTTTCTAAACAAAATTTAATATATTTCACAAATAATTTAAAATAATTTGCTTAAAACTAAATAAAACATTATTATGTGTAGTCTACCGGTCTACGGAGGTTGGGCAAGAGGTGATGCTGAAAAAGGTAACATATTTGCTGAGCATTTAAAATCCGCATTTACCCCAAACACATGCACGGGCGTTGTTGATTTGCCTCGACCCTTCAAATTTAAGATGCATTTGTACCTCATGCAAACTAATGCTGAACTCAACCCAAAGAAAGCTCCGGGTGTTTGATGAAATTAGTAATAAGATGTTGATGAAGTTGTCTCGTATTGCAATTAGAATCCTGTTATTAATTTTTAATGCCATTTTACGACTGGAGTATTATCCACACCACTGGAAGCTTGCCAAGGTGGAAATGATTCCAAAGTCGGGCAAAGATCTTACCAAGGCTGAGTCATACAGGCCAATAAGTTTACTGTCATCAATGTCAAAGCTCTTCGAAAAGCTACTCATGATAAAATTGTCCCCAATTCTAACTGATAATGCGTGCATACCGGATCATCAATTTGGTTTTAGAAGTCAGCATAGCACCATTGAACAAACGCATAGATTGGTTCAATTTATAAGAAGAACATTTGAAGAAAAGAAATATTGTTCTGCCCTCTTTATTGATGTTTCTCAGGCATTTGATAAAGTGTGGCATGAAGGCCTAATTTTAAAATTGAAGACATATCTATATTCTTGCCCGAAAGTTCACTGTTGTGGAAGGAGACTTCATGAGTGTGCCCGAATCAATCACATACGGTGTGCCACAGGGGAGTATACTGGGCCAGTTTTGTATTTGATTTATACTTGTGATATGCCTGTGAGCAGTAACGTCCACACTTCCACATTTGCCGATGATACAGCCTGCCTTAGTATGCACGAAAACTCTCACGAGGCATCTCGATATCTTCAGGAACATCTTACCCAGCTGGAACTATGGCTAAACTTATGGAGAATAAAAGTAAACGAACAGAAGTGTGCTCAGATAACATTTACCCTACGAAAAGATACTTGTTTCCCTCACATGTGAAATACCTTGGTATACACCTTGACCGACGGCTTACATGGAAACACCACATTGAATCCAAGCTAACACAAATGAAACTAAAATTAACTCAGGTACATTGGCTGATTGGTAGAAATTCCACGCTGAGTCTAGATTGTAAACTTTTGATATACAAGTCGCTCTTGAAACCTATATGGTGCTACGGAATACAGCTATGGGGCACTGCTTCAGCTTCCAGTATAGAGAGAATCCAACGAAGGCAAAACAAGATTTTAAGACTAATAACATCGGCTCCATGGTACATCAAAAATTCAATTTTACATCGTGATTTAAATATGCCACTAGTGACTGAAGAAATTAAAAAAGACGCAGGCAAATACTTAACAAAACTCGAGTCTCATCCTAATCCACTTGCTCGTAACATCTTGAATTTTACTGGACACATCCGCTTAAAAAAGAGGGACACTATGGCTCTAATAATCAACGCTCCAGATGAAACAGCTTGAAAATATATTTGTGCTTAATACGATATTTATTTATTATTGATTACTATCACTAAGTTTATGCCTGACACTAGTTGGGCCCAGCGTTACCGTTTGTGCGACTAAAGTGACAATTTTACAATTTTTTGAAGCCTTGCCACTTTTGTTGCCACTTTTTCAAAAATCCCCTTTTTTGGCACTTTTTTTTATAAATAAAACCTTAATAATTTAACAATAGTTTCGGCTTGAGGTCATCCGTGCGAAATGAAAATCCAAGCATTCCAAAGGTTAACTATAGGTTAAATTATCTGAGTACTTAATATTTACATAAATATTTACATATGTAGATGAATTTGCTTCTATGTATCTTCTAAAGAATTGTTGTTTAGTTTTAATGTTAATTATTATTATATTTTATTTTATTATTTTACGGCTTTTATAAATGAAATGATTGTTTTCTGTTATGTTTTTGTTAATTTTTACTAAATTCCAATGTTTTGTTTAAAATAAATGCCTTTATGAAAACGTTGCGACTTTTTTTTTTTCAAAATCCCCTTTTTTGTGCCACTTTTTGAAATTTCTCAACGGTAACGCTGGTTGGGCCTAATTATTATATCTTGTTAGTTCATATTTCGAAGATACAATAAATAAATATACGCATGAAAAAAAGAAAAAAAAAATTATGTGTAGTAGTGCTCCAGAGCTGTTAAAGATTTTTAATAGGTGTATTCGTTTACCCAAAAATTTGCGCAAATTTGTGGTGGATTTTTACTGAAAAGCGTTCGTTTACACATAAAATTTGCAAAACAGAGTAAAAATTGATAGAATAAATTGACAATTATTGAGCGAAAATCTGCAAGTTTTTACTGGACAAATTTTCGCCAATAGATGAGAAAAGCATGTGATACAATAAAATAAACAAACAAATGTAAGCAAACAAAAAGTAAAAAACTTTGAATAAACAAATTAAAAGACGAAAAGCTGAATTAAAAGTGCAATAAAAACTGAAACTTTTATTGTGTATTTTTAAGGTGAAATATTTATATTAAAAATCATTAAATTTATCAGTTTTTAATAAGTATGTAACTGCATTTTTGAAGAGCAAACTAAGTCCATGGTAAAATTTTTCTGTATAATATTAAAAGCCATGCACAAAATAAGCAAGTGCAAAAGCTGTCACAGAGGTTCTATTTTACAAATATATTTCGCCTCGAATTTATAATTATAAATCATGATGCGTATTCAAAACAACACATATTCTATATACAACACAATGACTTTTTGTGATCCAAAAGTACCAAAAAATAGCTAAAGGAACACTTGTATTTGAATAAAAAACTCACTCTTTTGAGCAAGTTGTGCCTGCGTTCTTTATATTTGTCGTTCTAAAATTAGCAAACAAAATTCTTCATAAGGATTACAAGCATCACATAAAATTTCCAAACAAAAATCGTTAAATCGCACTTTTCATATCTGTCATGCAATCTGTTGAACAGCGTTGTCATATAAGTGTTTTACCAATTCACTTTTCTGGCAGCTTAAGTGTGGGCAAATAAAATACTCCTGTGCAGGCGAATAAATATCCAGAGTATTTTTATACTTACGTATATGATTGTAGCTGATACAGTCTATAAATTTTGGTTATAGTCGTTTGTGCTGCGTATTTTAAGAAATGTGTATGAAACACGGAAAGTTTGCTTTGCAAAGTCTTAATTCAGCTGGAAAAAAGACAGAAAGAGATACTATTCCTGCCTGTCTTTCGCACAGCTGAATTAAGACTTTGCAAAGTAAACTTTGCTTGTCTAAAAGATATAAGTATAAGTTTTGTATAGAAGTGCTACCAAGTCTTTGTACTTTTCCTATGCCGTATAAGCATTGAGTTAACTTATTTGTAAATATTTTTTTTTTTTGCAAATAGTGTGCGCTAAACGTAGTTATAGTCGTTGATAGTTATAAATATTCGGCTTAAACTTGTGTGCAAATACTCAAAGAGTACTTAAAAGGATACTTTTTTCCTTCTCTGGAGGAAATACTCCGCATATCCACATTTATAGTGCAAGGTAAATTCTATTTCAATGATTTACTTCCTTCAAATATTTCTCATTATGCCTTAAAGCTTAAGGCTTAAACCACATACTCTCTTATTGTACAAATTATTTGTACAGGCCAGACATATTTGCCACATAATTATTGCAACGTACTATAGATATAGGCCAGTGCATATACATATTTTCGTATTAATACAAACAAAACCATTAACAACTTTTTAATATGAAAGCACATGTACTCGTATGTATGCATGTAAGTTTAAGTAAATTATTAAAGTCTACTGAAACCAGTCACTCATTAAAGGCTCAGTTAGCCGACTGTAACGCAATGTAACTGTGATGTAGGAAACAGCTGATCGATATTTTCATATGAAAATTAGGTTACATTACATTACATCTCTATAACCATTTTCATTCATTTTCACATAACAATATCGACCAGCTGTTTCCTACCGTTGCAGTTACATTACATTACAGTCGGCTAACTGAGCCTTAACTCTTTCACTCGGCCACTTTAAGTACTCGTGCATATTTTTGGTATTTTCTTTTGCATTGCAACAGCATCACAGTCATCGTGCTAAACGTCAAAACTAACATTTACCTCTTATTTTCTTTTTAGGATAGTAGGTTATGATGTGTCAAATTTTCTGCTGGCTTTTACTTGAATGACTGCCCATGAATGGAGTTCTGTTATTTATTTTTACATATTTAATAGGTTCGTGTTTTTTTTTATGGATTTGTATTTGTTAAGAGGCTTTTGCAATTTACCCACATAAATGTATGAATATAAAATTTGTTTTCTTTTGGAAATGTTTTGGTACGTAAGTACATGCATACATACATACATAAATATGTATGTATGTACATTCATGTTCGTAAAAGAATTATATATGTATGTATCTATTAGTTGTAAGCTTTCATGTGGGTTTACAGCGTAGAGTTTGAAAAAAAAGAAGCCTGAAATTTCTGCGCGAAGACTTGTTTTAACTCGAATCAATTTAAAATTTAGCGTAATTTACTCTATGTAATAAATCATTTAAAAGATATAAATACATACATACATACGCAGGATAGTAACTGAAATTTAGCCTGCTTCGGAAAACGGTGTCAAAAATAGCACATGGGCTTTTGTGGAGCTACGGTATATGTACAAATGCCTGGTATAAGGCATTTTTCAACAGATAATCATGTGTTAAGAAATCACATGCTTTTGATATTTTTTTAAAAAAATTTTAGCACATTTTCTGGACTAAGAGGACTTTTTAGATTAATCTAATTTTAAAGTGGATCAGTTAAAATTTTAACTTTAGAGTGAAAAAGAATTTTCTTTTTGTATTCTTAAATTTAACTGCTAATCAAATTATGAAGTAAATTAGTTTAAAATGTGAACTTTTTAAAAAGACCTTTATGCTTTCACACCCAGGAGAACACAACAACCAATCAGATCTCAGCGACAACAACCCAGCAAATATTGAGAATAACGTTTGAAATGAATGATTTTCTCCATTTGAAAATAGTTTCCCCTTCTTGTTGTTTTATTTTTCAAATTATTTTCAAACGTTTGTGGTTTAAGAAAAGGTTTTAATTTCAACTCATTCTCAATTAGTTTTTAAGTTTTGTCTAAATTTGTAACAAGCAATTAATTTGGATAATCTTGTAACAATGAATGGAATAAAATAATTTTTTTAAATATTTAATAAATAATTATTTTTTTTTTATTTATTTTATAATTTTTTTTTTGTATAGGATAATTAAACATTGTTTTTTTTTTTTAACACACACACAACCCGCGAAGCGATTAGCTTGACTGCAGAAAACACCCAGGGTCTATGGCGGGAATCGAACTCACTACCTCTGGACTGAGAGGATAGCATCGCTACCACTCAGCCAAAGGTGCACCCGAATTGACTTCAAGAGGCGCATGTGACTCGCGAGCCACTTTATGGCTGCCTCTGATATTATATAATGCTTGACCTTTTTTTCCATTAAAATTGGTGCGTTCTCTGCTTTGTCTAATTTTGAAGTCAATAATATAAATCCAAGCACAGTTATACATACATAAATAGTTATAAATTAGTCAGACATCTTAAAAAAAGAAAAAAATATATATGTAGGTGCACATGTACACATGTACATATATGTATGTATGTATATAGTGTATTGAAAATCCCTGCAGGAAATGCGAATAGTGAAATTGTAGTGATTTACATTGACATTGACATTGTCAGTAGTACTACTGACCAGCCAATGTAATCATCTATTGACATTTAACATTAGCATGTCATTGAAAATTCAGCAGTAAACTGTAGCACTAGTGACTAAGTAGTTCTTTTGGGACCACATGGAGACATTGGCACCAAAGATTCACTAGTAAATTTTAGGGGCTCTAGTCTACAATATTGTTAGTACCTCCCTCCATGTCAATAGTAAAATTGTAGTGACTTACTAGTGACATTGTCAATAGTACTACTGACCAGGTGCACACCAGTCAACGCAATCGCCTATTGACATATCACATAGGGTTGTTATTGAAAATCTACCACTAGACTTTAGCACTATTTACATATGGTCGTCGAGACATTTGAACCAAAGATTCACTAGTACATTTTAGTAACCCTCGTCTACAAAAAATTGTAATATTCTACTAAAAACATTTGTTTTAAATTGAAACAGTCAATCAGAAGCGGCAGTGGCCGACTAGCCGACTTTCAACTCTGCTATTGACTACACAGCATAATAATAAAAAACCAACTATTGACACGTTCGTTGACAATGTCACCAGGTATATACTAGAACTGTTGTCTCTAATGTATCTCTACTCGCGCTAGTTATCGATATTTTATCTAGTGCAAGTGTCGCTGGAGTAAAGAGTCTTGACATAGAGACATTTGGTTCTAGGCTGACTAGAGGGATAATATAATGACGCAAAATATCATACATTTCATGTAATCACGCATGTTATGTCCAAGCACTACTTCCTTTATTTGGCTTCCTGTAACCACCATCTTTCTTCATACGAGTACATGCAATCGAATAGTTCTACACATAAAACATGCAATTTCTTCAAGATACGTTGAAATATTTCACAAAATAAAAAAAACTTTCACACCAAGAAAACAAACTTATGCCGGGTACACACTGTGACATTTTGTGGCAGCGCAGCAGTGTATACTGGTGGCAACGTTTGCCATTTCCGATATTTTTCGTTGTGTGGCATTGCTTTCCATATAACAAGCATAATGGGAACGGAGTTGCATACATTTTGAAAATGACAACACAAGAAATGCCACATGTGTACACGACATTAGAATCAGAATCGTGAACGAATAAACCATAAAATTTAAATAAATAATAAAAATAGCCTGGACAGAAGTATTTGTAGCAAACCATTGAATTTTAATCACAAACGTGTTTAGACCACTACTACACTAAAAATAAATACAATAATAAGTGATCACAATTATAGAAGTACGAGTAGTTACTTCAGCTGAATTGGACATAATCTAAGCAGTGTTGCCGTAGTGGTGATTTGATTTTCATACTCGTATATGAAGAAAAGACAAATATGAAGTGTTTTTTTGTTTGTTTGTTAAGATATTGGGCCTTAAGCTGAAGGTCCATACCATCCGTTCTATGCGTATGCGTTGAATGCATTTCTGTAGGTCCTATGCGATTCAAAATTCAAGTTGCATGCAATACGTTTTGTGCGCCAGGTATTTTTGTTTTGATCAGATGTAGTGTAAATATTTTTATCAAATAAACACAATTTTGGGAAAAAATGGAAAGTGAAATTATGACTGAAAGAATTTGTGAAATTTGTGGAATATTTTTAATAAAAATAATACATACTATTTTCCACAGCTTATATTAGCTTCTTCAACATTGCACTTTCTTAAAAAATAATAAGCACAACAGAGATGACACTCAGTACATAAAAGCAATCGATAACTAAAATGCAAATTTCGTTCGTGAAATAACTATGTTAAAAACTGATTTTAATGTATTTTATTCTTAAAAATAGTAATAAGCTTTATTACAAAAGCTTTTTCTTTTATTAAAAACTTTTTTTATGCCAAAAAATTTAATATTCAAATCCACCACACGAACATTTTTTATCGATATCATTGAAAACATAATATAATTTGCCATCTTTGGCTATCAAAAACAGCTGACGTTTTTTCGTGATGCATGCGACGGATACAAAAGTAGAAAGTAAACCTACTTTATCCGTCGAAGGCGCCTATGCGTTCTATGCGTTTTGCTGTGTAACTTGCCACATACAATTACACTGATTCTACTTTTTGACAAATGCATAAAACGCAACAACGCATGGAACGGATGGTATGGACCTTCAGCTTTATTGCGGCTGTCGTATTTCGACTTTGGTAACGGCATTTTCATTCTAGTTTAAAGAGAAAATTTTGTGGTGATTTTTAATCAATTACAAAAACTTCGCAGTCGTAATTAATTTCGAAATACGTCAACCACGAAAACAGGGACTACTTCGCATTTGCTTTATATTTCAGTATAAATGCATGTCTGCTTCGAAATTAATTGTATTTGGGGCCATTATGGAACTTTCACAGTCAGTGATAGTATCATGTGAAATGTTTTAGAAACTAGTTAAGGCTTACGAGTATTTCTGAGTATTACGAGTATTTCTGAGTAAAAATAAATATATGATTTAATTAGATTAAAGTTCGTATCGTATCGTTCGTATCTTATTACTCTGGGATCAACTCAATTCGTTTTTTGGGTTTCTTATACGAGGGTGGTCATTAACTTAGTGTCTTTTTGAATTTCCCTCCTCTTAATAGCAATTGCAATACTGCTGCTGTCAACAGGCAACTGTCAGTTCACTTCTCTTAATTGAAATTGCAACACCGCTCCTGTCAACAAGCAACTGTGTTGACTCCTGTTGAAATTTGAACAAGCATTATTTTTTGAGGGAAAAAAGCCATCACTCAACCATCACTGTGTAAGCCATGGGTAGTTTCCATAGCGAAACTTCATGAATTGGGCTACGAATTGCTCCTTCATCCGCCTTTTTCATCAGATTTATGCCCGACTGACTCTTTATTGTTCCCAAACTTGAAGAAATTGCTTGGCGGAAAGAGATTTGACTCCAACGACGAATCGTCTCACAAAAAATCCTATTTTAATGACCTCGACAAATAAAATTTTTCGTAAGTGATAAACAAATTGGAGAAACGTTGGACTAAATGTATAGAACTTAAAGGAGACGACTATGTTGAAAAATAAAATAACTTTTTATATAAAAAGTTGAGTTTCTTCAAAAAGTCACTGAGTTAATGGTCCTGTCGTATTCATTCATAAGTCCCTACATTGACGCTTGACGTTCAATTTTCATACATGAAATAAATTTCCAGAAAAAATTTCTCCTGCACGCATTACTCTCATTCAGTAAAAACAAAACAATTGAATTTTTTAACAGAAAAAACAATTCATTTTAAACTATTTACATGTTACATAACGTACATATCGCCGCACACTAAATCATAAACAGTCACAACTAAAAAAATTGCAAATGTTCAGGACTTGCAAAAATCTCTTGATATTGCACAAACGACGTACATAAGTCCATATTTACACTATGCAAGTCTTATTGCTTAAGCTGATTAGTTTGAGTATGTAGCATAAAATCAAGAAGACTATGTAGCAAAAGAAATTTTCGCGGTCGTTAGAGATTTGCTCAGTGAACTGGTTTATGAAAAAACAAAATCATTTTGATAATGTTAAGTTGTGACTGTTTATGATTTAGTGTGCGATATGTATTTATCTTTATCTAACTATCAAATGTCCAACACAAAAAAATTTTGCCAAAACGAAGGAAAACGGTACAAAAATTACCATAAAACTGAAAAAAACGTCAAAACGAAGAAAACGGATGTTATACGAATGCAGTGTATTTTTGATTAGAATTTTTTTTTAATATTTCTTTATATATGTAATTTGAAATAATCCTTTATATATTTGTTTACAACTTCACAACGAATATTAAAGAACTATTTATTACCTAAAACTTTTCTTTTTAAATTTAGTTTTTCCGAGTTTTAAGAAAATTACCCACAAATCGGCAACACTGCATCTGAGTCAACTCATACCAATAGAGGTGGATGTGGAGATATAGTTCAACGACACTTTACTTAATTATTTCTACATATTTGGTTTGTTTTGTTTTTTCTTCTTCTTCTTCTTCTTTTAGTTTTCTGGACTATGGGAAGTTAAGTGTTCATACATTTCAAAATTAATTTAATAAACCAACTGAGATAGATGCAATAAAAAATTAATTGCAACATTACAAATAAAAGATTTCAACAGATTGTTTAATTGCTGGAAGAAATTGTTTGTATCTGTATTGTTTCCATCTCGTATACTCGTACACACATATATGTGGGGCATTTTGGTAGGAAAGTTAGTAAAAATAATAATAATTATTTTTAAAGTTAAAAACAGTTTATGTTGTAAAGTTATGTCTAAAATATAAATGCCTTTAAATTTCGTTTAAATGTTTTATCATACACCGCAGCCGCCTAAGCCAATTTGGATTAAAAAGTCTTTGCGTATAAAAATTAAACTTTTCTCAAATAAAAAATATTTTTTTTATTTCCTGTGTTATTAATGCTTTTTGATATAATCAAAACGTTTTAAGCTATTGTTGCGACAACAACTATTTTGAATTTTTCGTGGTTGGGGTATTTCTCACAAATATGCTTACACATTCGTTATTATAAATGGGGTGAAGTGTTTGCATCGATTGTCTCGCAGTAAATCATTTAAAGAAATAATATTGAAATGACTGTTGAGAGAATTCCTCTAGATATTCTGGCCTAGTAAGCGCTTTTGTTTATTTTTTTGATTGATACTCTTTTTAACACTAAGCGACATGTGATAAATAAAACCAGCGATAAACCGTTTTTTTTTTAATTTTTTAAAAATTTCTCAGAAGACGCCAAAAAATGGCGGATGAAAATTTATATTTTTAGACCAAAAATTCACATCAGTATTATTCTTAAATAAAATGAAATAACACGAAAAGTGTCCCAGTTGACCACAATATCAAAATGGTACCTGTCGTGCACATTTTAGATTTGAAATCATCATATAGGCCGGGGCACAATGAATCCGTCATACGTTAAACTTCGCCTTTTTCAACTGACAGCTGAGTTGAAATACATGGTTTCTTATGAGGTCTGTTACATTCAGTATGTGTTAACGCAAAGTACAAAAATTGGTTAACTTTTAACTTTTTGCGTGCATTGAGTAGTTTGACAGATATTGGTTGGTTTTTTTTGGCATGTTCTATTTTAAGTTTTTGTGTGTTTGCGGCAGCAAAAATAAATAAAAAAAAGTTGAATTTAATGAATAAAATGGAGCAGCAACCAACCTATTGCAGCTGTTCAAATGCTTCCGTATATAAAGTACTTATTGCGCCAACCTTCTCAGTCGTTGCGTTAATGTCAGTTGAGAAAGTTTAACGAAGTTCAACGTATGACGGATTCATTGTGCCCCTGCCTTATCTATATGGATGTGTAATGAAAGAGCTTAGTTATCTTCTTGAAAATACCCACTAACAAAGTAGCGGCTAATACACAGTACAGTAATGTTGTAATTGTCCTTCTTGTTACGAAGCGCTGTACATCGCGGCGCAAGTGTATTTGCGCACAAGTGAAAAGTGAAATTATTTCTCTTGTGCATACCATCAGTCAAGTCAAAATACTTGCACTAGAAGACTTTTAATATAATTTATTGTCTTGAAAATATTTTCAATGCTTTTATTGTTGTTGGTTATATCTTTTAGTGTTTTAGGTTTCTTATTATATTATGAAACTCGTGAGAAATGCAGCCATTCATGCGTAACACAAGCAAGAGTATAAAAAAAGAAGCTGTTGAAACAGTGAATTAAAAATAAAAACCAGTATCAATTTGTATTTATTTACAACAACAATAGCAAAAATAAAAAAAAAACAGCAATAACTTTCATAAGACAAAATTAAAGTGAAAACAACACTTGATCCATACTGGACAAATCAGATAAATAAAAATATAAATACTTTCGTTCTTCTTCCATTTTTTTTTTTGAGAAAAGAAAATTTCGAAATGTTATAAAAAAAAGAAAAATATTGGCATTTAATACAACCTTAAATTAACTCTTGATTTAATATTAGAACAGGCAATTCTTTAAAAATATTTACCCAAAAACTACTTTCGAAACAAGTTTGCTCGAAAGAGTATTTTTTTTTAAATGGATCCTTTAAGAAAATTTCTTTTAAGAAATTTTTTTAAAAATAGTTTCTTTTTGGCAAAAATCTTTAAAACAAAGACCAGTAAAATATAAATACAGTGAGCTGATTCGATCACGTTGTTTCCGTTTGAAATTATGGCATTCGCTATCTAACAATGTACTAATACGGTTCGATGTCGAATGCCATAACCTCAAACTAGAAAAACGTGATTGAATCGGCTCGTTATCGAAAGCGACAATTACACTCCTGATCAAATTTGTTTGAAAGTTTGTTTTTATAGAGGTATAAAACTTTAAGTTGGCAACAATTTTCTAACTGGCGGCCATTTTGTCAGCTGTCAAGTGATTTATGTTTTGTTTGGTTTGGCATTTCAACATAAATAGACTGACGCCTGAACAACGCTTCCAAATTGTGCAAATTTATTTTGAAAATCATGGTTCTGTTCGAAATACGTAAAGCGCATTTTACAATCAACATAATCCTCGATCAGAGCAACTAATTCCATTAACTATGGAAAGTTTTCGCATCACATTTACTCTAAATTATAATACGCATCCACAGAGACTTCGTACAGTGCGTACAGAAGAAGTCATTGCTGGTGTAGAGCGTAGCGTAGAAAAAGACCCGAATCAGTGTATAGAGTCTAAATTAATCAGGCTATAGAGCAGTGATGTCAAAAATAAAATTATAGTTCTATGTGTATAAAATTATAGTTGTGAGAAGTTGTCTCATTCGTCTCTGAAGTACATAGAAAAAAAAATAAATATTTGGAACAAATGTAGTTAAGTAAAGCAGCTAAAAATAAATCAAAAGGAGCCTAAGTGTTAGAAGATTAAAAAATAAGAAGAAAAATTTAAATAAAAAAGTTGGCGGCGACTAATATTTTCCGAGTTATGGGGCTCTGAACTTTTGATAGGAAACTGTGAAAAATCTCCAAAAAGCATTTTTTAAAAAACTTATCTGTTAGTAATGTGAAAAATAGGAAAAAAACTTAATCAAAAAAATTGGCTGCGGCCCATATTTCCAGAGTTATTGGTCTTTAAAGATTATATAGAAAGTTCAGTTTAGTGAAACTGCTCAAAAAATGTCAAAATGTCTTTTAAATACATATTCATTTCTCTTCATAAAAGTTTTCTAACCTAAAACACATTGAATGTCGCAAAAAGCATTGGAGATCATAGAATATTTTTCGCATACCACTTATTTTCTTTCACTGTATCTATAAATAATTTAATATACCCGCTACGCATGTGTTTTCGTCGCTGTCCCATTGACGACTAAATGAAAGAGAATAAGCATGTGTGTGATTTTAGCTAGCACAATTGTGGCATGAAACTGACATCAATGCTATAGAGCAATGATTACTGACTTTTTCATTCATAAATTGAACAACCGTGATGGTTTCAACAAAACGGCGCAACATGTCACACAGCTCGTGCCACAATTGATTTATTGAAGGAAACGTTTGCTAACCGCATAGTTACACGTTTCGGACCGGTGAATTGGCCTTCAAGATCATGCGATTTAACGCCCCTACACTATTTTATGTGAGGATATGTGAAATGGCTAGACTACTCCCATAAGCCCAAAACGATGACCACTTGGAGGAAAATATTCGCCGCATTATTGCCTATATACGTCCACAAATGTTGGAAAAGGTAACCGAAAACTTGACCTCCAGATTAGACTACGTCCAAGCCAGCCATGGCGGTCATATGCCAGAAGTCATATTGAAATTATAATACCAGAAGATTATCTTTCGAATAAAGTAAATTTCATGTCAATTTAAAAAATTTATCTCTGTTTTATTTTATTTCAAAGTTCTATACCTCTATTAAAAAGACCCTATATATATTATTTTATTAATATTCCTCTTTTAAAAAGTATTCTGTATTGAGAAAAAATTACTTATCAACTTGCACAAACACTTTTGAAAAAATCAACATTAACAAAATTTTGTTTAAACTATAAAAAGTGTTTTGCTTACGATAACTTTTAGGGCAATTCAGGTCTATCTGATCGAGATTTCTTGGAAGAGCTTTTACAAACAAACCCATTATTTCATAACATACATAGACAATTAAACTTTTGAAACTTGTCTTTATATTTCATCTTTCAGATGTCTTAATTCTTGTACATTTTTAAGTTGATATAAATAATTGAAGTCTTCATATTTTTATGCAAAAAATAAAAATTAAAGCTTTAAGTGCAAAACAATTAAAATTGTCATATACAGAAGTGTATACGACTCATGTAAAAAGAAATCTCTACAATAATTAATATACGATACATAAATAAAACAATTAAAAAATTTCATACGAATTCGCTGACTGTTTTATTATGAGTGTGTGCGTGTCATGATTATGAGCGTGAATTTAACTACCTTTCAACTTACCGAATTGAACTACAAAGCTTATCTACCTGAGTGGTTGCTTGAAAAAAAAAATGGTAAACAATGTTTCGTTTTAACAGTGATTTTGCACAGTTAACTGACATGTAAAAATTGTAAGTTTATTTTTTTTTTTTGGATTTTATAATAATTCGACTACAAAATTTTAAAATTTCAGAAAACATTTTCTGAATTAAAGACAAAACTGGCGGAATTATAAGTCAATGTAAAAATATGTAAGTTAAGGAAAAACAAATCTATTTAGAATGTCGATGAAATTAACTCAAAGTAAACTGCAGATAATTTAGTGCAAGGAACAAATTGGCTTAATTAGAAAACAATGTAAAAACGAGAAATGGGCACAGAATTATTTGAGATTCGTTGAGGTTGAGAATTCAAAATGGGACTCATTATTTATTCCATTAAATTGTTCATTCCATACCTGCAGTATTCTTTAGCAGTTAAGGTAGAATTAGCCGAACAAAATAAACAAACAAAACGTTTAACAAAGAAAACTCCATACAAAATTTGTTTCGTAAACGACAGTAAATGTCTATCAATCAAAGACTCGGTTTTGTATTTTTTGTTAGTTACGCCTTTTTGCATTTTAGCTAACTATATTTAATAGTTGTTATGTATTCTATAAGTATAAAAACGTTAGTTAGTGCATTGGAGGGATGCTAACAGCAACGTTCGACTAACTAGACTTTTACGGCATAATCTCAACCGTGACGATGTTGCCATATTATTAATTCCAAAGCACAGATACTTTTCTCTGTTTGGCTTCCGCTAAATTTTTGTAACGGAAACCCAAGCAAAATATAACATTAAAATATAATTTATTTTCTTTGTTTTAATTTTGGAAACATTTTAAGGGAATAAAAGAGAGAAATACCACCTATTCTGCTGTTAAAAATATTATGTGCTTTTGTGAAAGAAATCAGCTGTTAACAAATAGGTTAAAATCGCACTGAAAAATACAAGAAATGTGTGGGATTTTAAAATGAAATGTGATTTGAAATCACTTGATTTTTAAGACAGGACTGATAAAATAGAACATCTGCGTGCGACCGGCTGAAATTAAATAATTCTATATATTTTTCGTTGAATTATAACAAGAAATTGAATCGAAAGTATCAGCTATTAGGAGCAGTTTTGTTTTTGAAATTCATTTTTTTGTCGTACACTTTTAACTATCTTATCACCATCATCATCCACCAATATTGGTGACTGTAAGATACTTGGTTTAAAATGTATTTTGTATAGATATAAATGTTTTTTCAAAATTCTTAGCATAAAAGTGGTAAAAAAGCGATTTTTATTTACTTGCAAGAAAAATACAACTTTCTATTTTATATTTACGATTTGATTAGGCTAAAGTTCGTATCGCTTTATAAGCCAAATTACATGTGATAACTATTAATGAACAAATAACACAAAAGTTAATTGTAAATATTCTGACAAACACTAGCAGAACGGAACAACTAGCTGTTTTCGAAGGTCACTACACCTTCATCATCAGCGTTCCTTTCTGTTTGGTCCACTACGTGTGGTGTCAGTCTATGTAGATTTCTGCTTTATATACTCAAGTTTTCAATGCAAATGGAATATGTGAATTATTTTGATTCATCGTATTACAATTTGCTGAAAGCTTTTTTGCAATGAAAGCTCAATTTTACCATCTCTAAATTTATAACACTCTTGCTAATATGCACATGTTAGTTAATTTGCTTATTTTTGTTTGTATTTAAAAAACACTTTTTTGGTTTGTTACTATTAAGTATATTTTTTATTTTTATTTTTATTTTTTATTTTTAAATCGATGCCATTTTTAGGCAACTTCGTTTTCTTGCCTTTATTAGAATTAATGGGAAAATATTTACTTGCATGAAAACCCCTCTCTTCATTTCTAAAATTTCAGTGAAATTGGTAATTTACAAATTTCCTTTACTTTAATAACTAAATAAAAATCATTGTTTTAAGACTCTCCAATCATTCTTTTTTAAATTTTTAATATGTACATGGAGTGGCTTTGTGTGACCAAGAAATAAATAATAAAAAACACATGATAATTAAAAGTAAATAACAACATTAACTACCAGTTTATCGAAGACAAACGAAAACTCTCGGCTCAAATGCTTTTGTTTTCAATAAAGGGTGTTTTTTATAGAGCGACACAACTTTAAATCATAATAAAACAAGGAAATATATTTTTAATATCAATGAAACGGGCTTTATTGGAAAGAAAATTTTATGAAATTAATGTTTAAATATGATTTCTGCCATATGGCCGCCACGTCTGGCGCGTAGAAGGTGCAATCTGGAACACAAATTTTCAACAACTTTTTGCAGCATTTGCGGCCGTATTTCGCCGATAACTCTTCGAATGTTGACTTCCAGGTGTTCAATTGTTTGTGGTTTATCGACGTAGACAAGTGACTCAACATAACCTTAAAGAAAATAATCAAACATGGTTTATTCTTCGAATTAGCAACTCTGAAGTACGATTATGTACGTCATAAAATGGAAGTAGTGCACGATGAGTTTGAGCACGCGTTGCTCTGGAGTAAGTCGATGCATAATGAAATTTCAAAGCAAACTAAAGAAAAAACAACTTTCAGCTGGTAAATGGGTGCTCAAATAAAGCAGTGATGCCAACTTAAGGTTGTGAGACTCTAAAAACAACACGCTTTATAAAGAGGCAGATGAGAATTTTTGATTGTCTTGGATAAACTGGCAGTAAGTGCCTTGATATTTTGATCACACACATACACTTACATAAATACATACATACATATGCATACATACAAAATTTGAAAACACCAAAAAATAAATTCAATATTCTAAGAGCAAGGAAAATGCATAACCTCTAATCGCAACATAACCTCTAACCACTCTTCATATAACAAACATCAAATGAGATTTTGTTGCACAGACACACACACAAATAATTTACAAAAACCATAATACAAATTTGATTCAATGATAAATAAAAATCAATCAATAATATTGTATGTATAATCAAAAGAAATCATAAATTAACCACATTTTCACATCTTAAAAAAAAAGCAAAAATATAATTGTTTGAAATTGGTTCAAAAGTCATTTGACGGCTGAGTGATTTTCACAAATAAATTCAAGATGAGTTTTTCTTCGAAAACATTGTTAAAACTATTAAATTTTCCTATTTAAACACTGTGGATATTGTAACTTTTTGCTCCGGTTTTTTTTCTATGAGATTTTTATGATGCCTGCAATAATCTTTTATTGGCAGTTGCGCGTTTTGTGGCACGAATAACATTTGTTGTAAAAACAAACTTTCAACTTGTTTTTAATCGTAACATTGTTTTTACTGTCGTGAGTGCCACATATTTACACGTAATACAATGAGTTTGGATTATTTTCCGCCACTTATAAAAATACAAAACAATATTTATAAAATATTTTCATATTGCAATTTTTATTTTTATGTAACGGTAACTAACGAAAGGAGTGCGCAAAAGCAGTTAAAGAAGTTTCAAAGAGGAATTTTTCGTTTGAATAAAAATTGTAAGAAAATAGTTGAACTTTTAACAGGAATGAAATAAATAAAAAATACCTGCATACTATAGGACTTATTCAGAAAAAAATAATTTAGAATAGAATTAAAAAAATAATTACAAAACGTTGAACAAACGAATTTCCAAACGAAAAAAAAACAATATTTTTTTCTGAATACCGCATAAACCAAGGTGTATCTAACCATCTAGGTGGCGGCGCTACTTCAGCTGATAATTTGTTGCTCTATGTGCTTTGTAGCAAAGAATGCCAAAAATTGCGTAATGGACCAATTTCACGATGTCCACAACGTTCCACTTGTCGCACACTTACATTCAAAACCAAAACAAATTTTCCTATTTTGTTGTTTTTTCAAATGTAAGTGTGTGTGTAAGCCGAACGTTGTCGACATCGTGAAATTGGCCCTATTTTTTAGTTTTGGTACAATTATTTTTGTGCTTTTGACGTTGTTCGGTTCTTTACACAGCTTTGGTTGCCGTATTTTTGTATAAAAAATCCTTACGCAGTCACCTGTATAATTTCACGATGGCATAAACACAAATATACCTGTGGCAAAAATAAAAAAGAGTTCAAGTCCCGATAGGATAATTTCGATTCAATAACATGCCTGTAATCCTCATATTAAAATGTATCTCTGGCCAAAATGTTAATTATTTTGTGCGATTTTTCAGGGAATTATAGCCAAAGCTGTATAACGACCGTTCTGGTGGGTGACATTGCCCACCAATATACGAGATACTATTACCGCCAATAATTATTGAAAATTGCATGTAATTACTTATTTTAAAATTACTCTTGAAAATCGCCTGTTATAAAAATAATATGTTCTTTTAGAAACAATAAATACCTTTTCCATTCCAAAGTAATGTATAATGTATTATAAATTAGAAGAAGGAATGCATTATTTGTATTTTGTCATTCCACGTGAAAATTTTCTTAACAAACAATACACAGCGCCATCTTCAGTGTTATCCTTCCAAATTAAAACGTTTGTTGGTGTTTTATTTAGCTCTTACCAAAAAATTCTCGCTGAGAATTCTCACTGAGAATTCTCGCATTGTATTTAAATTTGACAAGGAAGGTGTGTTAGCCTTCGAAAGCAGCATGTTGTTCCCTTCTGCTAGTGTTTGTCAATATATTTACAAATAACTTTGGTGTTATTTGTTCCTTAAAAATAATCACACATAATTTGGAGAGCAATACGAACCTTAGCCGCCTAATCGAATCATAAGTAAAAAAATTTGTTTTTGCTTTCAATATAAGTAATCAACTGAACGTTTTCTATAGACATCGTGGGACACACCGTTAGTGTTACAAAAGCAAATAGGTAACAATTATTTCAATAATCTTCAAAGTTCTATAATATTATAAGCAGCCGACATTTTTCGAGAGAAATATTATTAATTAACAGTTGATATTTTCAATTAATTTAATAATTTATTAATTAATAAAGCAAAAACATTACATCGGCTGTAGTCACATGAATTTGGCCACATGTGAAAATTGCATAAAAATAAGTCTTCATGGGAAGCAAACCCTCAACTTGATTAATTAAATTAATGTTTTTAAATCCTTTATTATTAAGGCATTTCTATGCTGTTAATTTGTTTTTTCTTTTGCAAAACCACTTGATGCCACCTCATGATCGTGTTTCATGAACTTTTTAATTTTTATTTTTATTTAAGAAACTATTAATAAAAGCCAAGCAATAAAAGGCAGAGTGCTTATAAGCTAGTGTCTATACACATGTAGAAATATCGTGATATTACATTTACATGTACTATATGTCTAAAAGCATTTTTTTTTTTATTTAAAAAGAGAAAAATAATTTTCAATGTCACCTTTTATATGAATATGTATACATATGTATGTATGGATGTACGAGTATGTATGCATATGCATCCATACTTTAATACACGTAAAAATATATTACGTGACTTCTTCTTTCACTTCATATTGATTTATTTGATAAATTTCATATTTTTCCCATAAAAGACACCGAAAACAGTGACTCCTTGTTGTTTTATTTTCGCACTAAGCTACACTTGGAAAATTTGTTCCAAAATTTGTTAACATATTTTAGTCTTGTTAAAAAGTTGAAATACATCTTTGTTCCTTTTAACTCCTATGAGAAGCAACATCAAATCAAACATCCAAATGTACAAAACGTGTTATTGAGCGCTGTGTCTGTCAATAGGGATTTGGCAAAAGAGATTGAATAAATTAGACAACCAATTCAATAGATGTATTTTCAGTAATATATATAGTGCTATCAACTGTCAAAGCTTGGAAGTCCCGATTGGATATAATGCATTAAATAGGGACTTCCAAACGTTCCAGCGCACAGTGGGGCCAAAGACACTTTTTTCGCGAAACAATTCATATCTGCACAACTACAAGAGTGACGGTCATAAAATTTTATATGGATAGCTCTTAGAATAAACCGCATGTTCTCACAAAATCTTGGCGGTACAGGAGAGGGCAGACGTAATTAATATTTTTCCTATATCCTCACGACTACAATAGTTAGGATAACTCTTAAAACAAGTTACATGTTCTAACAAAATTTTAAGGCTATAGGAGTAAAGAGACGGGTACCTGCCAATATTTTAGCAAAAATTCATGATTTTTTTATTCGCGCACTCTTCTGATCGTGATCCTGAATTATCTAAAAATAGATTTTTTAACAAGCCTGAACAATTTAGCTAAAATCACAAACGTTATTAATTTTAGTTTAAATTTTTTTAACGCACTAGTAATCCCAAATTATTATTTTACTTATTAAGTAAAATATTTTTTTAATAAAAATACATTGAAATTGATTATTGAGGGGTTTAGCTGGATCCTATGCGAGTTTCACTGTTGCTAATGCAGGAACCTTTACCCAAAAATTTCTTAGAACAACTAGAGTTAATATGTTAAACTTTCATTTAAGTAAATGAGAAGCTCAACAAATAACAAAGTTGAAACAAGAACTCAATAATCAACATGTTTTTTATTTTCTTACTTTATTTAATTTTAAATCATTATTAAGTACATTTAAATACAACAATGATCACGCATGACTCATGCGTAACTATTCATACATCTCTAACGAAAGCACATAAAACAGCAACACTGTGATATAGGCCCTTATTATTGAGAAAGAAGTACATAATTTCTGAGGCGCATCGATGAGCAACGATGAGTATCCTAACACTATCCTCCACAATCGCACGATTTACTAAAAAATACAACCCTGGAATGATGAAATTTATGAAAATTTTCAAAAGACGATAACAATTCATCAGATCAAATCAGATTCATCAGGGTGGTATTTTTTAAAGTAAATCGTGCAATTGTGTAGGATAGTGAGTCATCAAGGCCTTTATTTGTTCAACCTTTAAAATAAAATTCAAATGTCTGCTTAATTGGGCCCAATTAATAACTTTATGTCCACTTAAAGTGAAAAAATCTATTTTTTCTTGCACTTCCTATATAAACATTAATAGAACAAAAGCACTTCCATAAAAAATTTTCATAGCAAATTTAGGCAAGAAGTTTGAATACCTGAAATACCTGAACTTGATGGTTTAATGCTTAGACTTATTAATTTTTCAAAATTACTTTTCAATTAAACGCTGTATTAAGGTTCAATAAAATGGGCCGTACCATAAGGACATGGCTTCACATATTAGTGTTGCCATAGTAATAAATATCTGTTTATGTTCTTATTTTTTTTATTGATTTCAAAAGAGCAACAACAAATATGTCTAACCAGCAAATAGCTGTTTATGGTTGCGTCAAAAAATTAAAATTCAATTGGTTAGCGTGGTTATGGTAATGGCGCGTTACCTATAATGAGTTGCCCATAAGCTTGGTTCGAACCATAAGCTTGGTTCGAACAGCTGTTTTGTTTGGTTATGGTTGATTTGACCTTTACAAAAGCACCGTTATCTTTATGCCATTAATTTTTTGCCTAGTGACGTAGAATTTTATGCACTTTAAGAAAGTACTTTAAGTTTTTATGGTACTTGAATTTTTTTTTAATTAATCCATGAAATTAACGTCTTTGGCCCCTATGTGCAGTGATCTGTTCCATGCGCTTTCATCAAAATCATTTTTATTAATTTCTGAATGAATTATTAGATTAACAAACCTATCGTGTGAGTAGCAGGTTCGCTTTTTCGGTTGCCATGTGGATGCCACTCCATGGCATTTCTTGTATTGTCGTTATGTGGCCTTCTAAGAGTGGAGCCCTTTCACCGCCATATACGCTTTTTTTATTTCGGAGTGCTCCCAAATCCTGCTACTGGATATAATGCTTGAGAAGATTCTGAAAATTCTTTGGGGACATTGATTTATAAAGTCTGGAGAGTATTGTGTCCTTGCCTACAGGTAGAGCGTTTAGATTGAGATTGGATTTAGCTAAAGAATGAACTGGGGCTCTCAAGGACCGTCATTTGTTTTGTAACCTCTGCAGGCAACAGAACACCCACATTTTATTTTCAAAAGGAAAAATTTTTTTTAAATATTTTTTGCTTTTTTACGTTGCTTGCGTTCTCTTTAATATTGTAATTAAACTTATAACGCAGTAATGGTATAAAAATGCATCCGGTTATATTCCTCTCGGAACAAAATATATATTGTCAAATTTAGTGTACAGTAAGATAGATCCATATTCCTCACTCTCTCCCTTCTGGTTTTATTTTGATTTAAGACTTATTAATTTTTTTTTTACACAAATTTAAAATTTTTCTAATTCAATTTAAAGAAACCCCGACTTATAAATGACTAGAGTTTAAAAAAAACACCTTGTGTGCTATCAACAAGCTTGCGAGTAATAGCATTCCATTTGTTTGTTAATTAAAAATAAAATTTATGCATCCTCAATTACGTTGGCGGCCTCTAGAGAAATCTTATTTCTAGCAGTGTAAGTAAGCAATTGTAATGGAGTTTTACGTTAATGTTTTCTGTACAATTTCAGTAAAAATTTTAGCACTTGTTCGAATTAGGTAGTGCAGCAGTATGAATTAAAATTTCTTCGGTTTTCTTTTTCATTTGTTTTTTTTTTTTTTGCTGTTGCTGATAGAGTTACATTAAACTTACACATATTTTAACCATCAATAACAGCCACTGTTATGGCAAACAATATGCATACATACACGTACATACAAACACTCAATTCAGTCTTTCATTCACAAGAAATTTTAATGCTGGAGCGTGTAAACAAACAAAAATAAGAAGAAAGAAAAAACATATGATGACAAATGACATTAGCTATTGCTGTTAATATGACACAACAGTTGAATGTAAGTTTATGTTGTGATGATGATTGGGGATGAGTTGGCTGCTCATGTTTATGTATTGGATAGGAAATGTGAAGATGTTCCTTGTTGGTGCCGCTACCTGGCCTAACTGCCTGTTCGATTTAGGAGAGAAAGTTTTATTTGTTTTCACTTTTACTGGCTGCAAATCCACGACCGGGTGCTGTCTTGAAATTTTATTTTATTCATCTTTTTTTTTTTTTGGAATTTTTTGTTTGCTTTTCTGGTAAAAGGTCAGGACTTGTCGCCGAGAAGCAAAAAAATAAATAAATAAATACAAAACATTAAAGAAGAGATAAAAAATAAATGATAAATGCATATTATTTGTGGTATAACAGACAGTGCAGTGCGCAGGCTGCTTGTTTGTATTTGGTGGGATTTACTACGTAATACAAAAGACTTAGGACATAAACTTTGTGCAAAGTAAAGATAACAAAGGAAAGACTTAAGAAATGAACTTCTTGTTTAATGTGGGTAGAGGGAAAGACTTAAGACACAAACCTTCGTCGAATATGGAAAAACAACAACAAAAAGCGTCAGATAGTGTGTACGAGTATGTACATAATTGTTTAATAAAAAAATAAAAATCAAAATTGTACAAATTCGCGGAATCAAATTAAACTTATTAGAAATCGAATACATAATTTATTCAATAAAAAAGTATTTTCCAATTTTGCTTTTCTTTACAGATTGCGCGTGGTGTATTATAACCGCAAAGAAAATCTTTAACCAAAAAATTAAATATAACTCCAAATATGGCCGCCTCATTGTTTACGGATTGCAGCAGCATGCAAGGCTCAACCACTAGTTCATCCAGTGACATGTTAACACTTACCACAGCTGCCTCATCCTGGTGTGCCATTCCAGCCAGTACGCGCATACGCCTTATACGTTTGCTTAGACCACATAGCCGTAGAATTTTAGTTACTCCAGGTACTATACCGTCTTACGGCTTTGCTGTACGTGGCGGCAAAGAGTTTAGTACGGGCTTTTTTGTATCCAGTGTGGATCGTAACAGTGAAGCTGAACAGAAAGGCTTAAAGGTGTGTTGAAAACAAATGTCTTTCGTTCTTTATTATTCCATTAAATGAAAATATTAGACTTATATTGAACTCTTTCAGTAGCTCGTTTTAAATTAAATGGGTTTGACCTACTGAAAGAGTTCGCTACAACTCTAGAAACTAAAAAGTATTGAATAAGTTGACGCACATTTAATTACTAAATAATAATTTACAATCAATATATATTTTTCTTCTTAATACATATAACAAATTATGCTGGCCAATAGAGAAAATAAAACAATTAGAACAGTCAAACAATGAGATACTGAATTATTTAAGCACTTACTTTCACTTGCCAGATGTCCCACAATTAAACTTAAATGCTGACAATTCGGGGATGGTCGTTCACGAACATTTTGTTTAAAGTATGTCTTGTAAAAAAAATGACATTCATTCTTTACAACAAAAACCATTTTTTGTATGTATCTACGTGACGCACAAACTAAATATGTACTCTCTACTCTATTGGCTGACATTAAACATATTTCATATGACCCAAATGACGACTGTTTTTTTTCAACAACATTTGTCAAATAATGCGTATTTCAAAGTTGTTTTACTTTATGTTATTAAATATAATTGCAGATTGGTGATCAAATACTGCGCATAAATGGATTCAAAATAGATGATGCCATACACAAGGAATTCGTGCAACTTGTCAGCCATCAAGAACGTTTAACACTAAAAGTACGCAGTGTGGGCATGCTGCCAGTTAAAGAGTAAGTATGAAAATTTCGTGCCATAGCCGCCAAAAAAGCTTAACCGACATAGTTTACGAACTTGAGGTTTTTTACAAAAATCGATTATTTACGATAGAAATCGTATCGATTTTCGTCAAAAAAATTAGGTCCAAAAAGCTTTTTTTTGGCGGATATGGCTCGATTTTATATACATACATACCGTTACCTTAATATAGAAATGCCCTAAATCATTATTTTTTTCAAATCGAGTTTTTCACATATTTCGATATATTTATCGAAATACGCCAGAAACTCGATTTAAAAAAAATTAATTAGGGCCTTTCTATATTAAGGTAAGTAATTAGAAAATTTTGTATTTTATAAACTAAAAGCAAGGACAATGATTGTCTCACCTGGAATGTGGTGAAAGCGCCAAGTATAAGTTCCACCACCTCTGAATGTTCTTATCAATCATCAGAGCGTTCGGAACGCAATCACAGCCGAAATCAGGGCGAACGTGTTATTAATGTGGTGCTTAATGTAGCTCCGCGTACAAAATTGGGTTTGGGGATTTGCAAAGGTCCCGAGTGGAAGCCCGGCATATTCGTGCAATTTACAAAAGAGAAAAGTGTAGCTCGAGAGGCGGGTCTCAGACCAGGTGATCAAATTTTAACCGTAAATAGTATAGACTTTTCCGATGTGCTGTTCAGCGAGGCCGTGGCTGTTATGAAGAGTTCAAATAAACTGGATATGACCGTGCATACAGGTGCGGGATGTGATCTATTCCCTGGAGAGTCCAGCGGTTACAATAGTTCAGCCAGTTCAGTAACCGGCGATCAGAGTCCTTGCTGGGCCGACGTCAAAGCCAAACGTTTAACTTCCGTGCGTGAAGAAAGTTTAACACCATCGTCCACAACGAATTGGCAACAGCCTTTGTATGCCAATGAAAGAAAATATCGATCAAAATCCATAACAGAAAGAAGTTTAAGCTCCAACTCAACAACAACAGCTGCAAGTGTACCCATCAGACACACATCAGTTACACAAGGCAGTGGTACTAAGGAAATAAATAAAACCATTATAAAATTATCAGAAAATGGTGCCACATCCATTAATAATACATTTGTGGGCAGTAATACGATGCCCTCTAACACAGGCACAATTAGAAAAAGCTTGGCAAGCAGTCCAAAGGAAGATATAGACGATACAGCTGCTGCATTGGAAGGAACTCTAACGAAATTCAATCAATTATCTAAAACAACAAATATTTTACCACCACCTCCACCAATGGCTGCATTAAATCGAAATCATCATCATCATTTAAGCTTTTCAAGTGATTCCCTGATGACCTCACCAACTCCAACTACAAATTCATCATCCAACACCTTTACCAAAAGCATAAGCATGGGCCATCACGATGATGGTGACATCAAAATAGGTGGAGTGGCTGCCACCATGCAACGTTATCAGTATGCCAATTTACAACTGGCACAGTTAAATAAAGCAGCGGCCACAAATGCAGCTGACAACTCGACGTATTCAAATATCAACTTGAGTATGGAAAGTGAGAAGTCAAACAGCTGTTACACCGATGGCGGCAGTCTCTCAAGTGCCATTACCGAAGAGCTTAAGAAAAGAAAAGCTGTGAGTACAATATAAGTAATTAATTCAAGCATTTTGTATCTTTTTTTCGTTTAATCGTAACCTATAACTTGGGCTTGGATGTATTATTTGAGTTTTAGTTGTAATTTTTTATTAAAAAAAAAACAAAAAAACGCCATGACTCATTATTTTCTCAAGTCGAGTTCTTTTTTTTACATATTTCGAGAGATGAGCCTCCAATCCATCGAAATATGCAAAAAACTAGATTTGAAAACAAAACTGAAATGGTGAACTGAGCGTTTATAATGGGAGATTTTTTAAGAGCTTTCGGATTTGATAAAAAAAACATAATATTTAAAAAAATGTATGAAATCTTTATTTGAGTCGCTGAAACGATCTATATAATTCAATGTTTAAAGATGATTTCATGTAAATTTTGACCGCGGATATGTTTGAAATGGTTCATACGCTGGGTTAAATTTTGGCGGAAAATTTACCGGCCCCAATCGTGAAATAAATTGTTCATCGACTCGCCTCTCAATTGGGCCATTGTTTGTGGTCGCCCAAAATGGAAGAAGTGCACGGATAAACTTTCTTAACCGAGCATGAATTTTAATAATAAAATTTGATAATCTGCAAGCCTTGTTCATTTGTTGGTTGATTCATGGTTAAGTTATAGACCAAACTGAAACATGTTCAGTAACGGTAACGTGATACACGAATGCATCTGAGTTGTATGTACGAGGTTGGTTCATTAACTCAGAGAATTTCCTGCCTCTTAATTGAAATCGCAATAATGCTCCTGTCAGCAAGCAGCTGTCAGTTGACTCCTGTCTGAATTTGATCAAGCTGCGTCATTTAGTTTGTGTTTGGCAGAAGTTGATAACAGTATAACGCGCGTTTTGAGAAGAAAATGGAAAAAAGTGAATTTCATGTGCTAAGTTTTGCGGAAAAAACCATCACTCAAACCAAGGTTAAGCTTGATAAATACCATGGAGACTCTTCACCATCAATTTCAATAGTACAATTTGAACGTTCTGGACACTCAGTTAAGATCTCTATATCCGAAACAATTGAAAAAAATTCACGATATGGTTTAAACCGATCGGAGACAGAAGGTGAGAGAGACTGTATAAGCCATAGGCATATCACATGGCTTAGTGGTTTCAATTTTGAATGTTAACCTGGATATGAGAAAGCTTTCCGTAAGATGGGTGCTACGAATTGTTGCCTCTTACGCCCTTTTCACCATATTTAGCCCCGCATGACTATTTCTTGTTCGCAAACTTGAACAAAAAGCTCAGCGGAAAGAGATTTGAGTCTCACAATCAAATGCCTATTTTGATGACCTCGACAAATCATATTTTTCGGAAGGGATAAAAAAATTGGACTAAATGTATAGAACTTAAAGGAGACTATGTTGAAAAATAAAATAACTTTTGATATAAAAAGCTGAAATTCTTCAAAAAGTTACTGAGTTAATGACCCACCCTCGCTTTATAATGATTATTTTAATTTCGGTTGCGTTGCTAGTTGACAAGGCAGAAGAAGTTTGGTTGCCATACACAATCGAGCCATAAAGTTTCATAACTTTTTTGAAGCTGCCACTGCTCATTTTCATATTTCGTATTTATTTTGAACTCAAATATCCATACCTGCATACATATACAAAATCATATGTATGTACGTACATACGAGTACATGCATTTGTGTATGTACTTAAATTATATTTTTAAGAATTTTTACTTCTTAACAATGTTCAAAATGAAGGCAGCAAGTTACAGCTTTCGATAACGAACGAACTAAAAAAGTATTTCGATTTGAACTCTGTTGTATAACGACATTAAATGCCTTAATTCAACCCCATTCATGAAAAAGTACAGCCCTGTTAAATAGACAATTGGGTCAAATTTGTAACGGAAAGAATATCTTTTTTTTTTGTAATGTAACATGCACATGCACAGTACGTTAGTTAATTTGTAATTTTTTTTTGTAGCGCGTTTCATATGTATTTTATTGTATTAAAAAAACTACTTTTTCATGTTTTATTAATTCAACTTTATTATTTTCGACAGAGACGTCAACCTCTCTCCTTCAAAGAACACGCTCCACATAATGAAATGAAACCATTACAATGCGAGACTAAACGTGAGAATAATAATAATAATCATCATCATTCAAGAGCAACTACGAGTCAAACAACAACAAACATGCACACTGATCATCATCATCATAAAACTACAACAACAACAACAAATAATGCCAACAACAACAACAACAACAATAACACTCTCAATGTCGTGGGTGATCAACAACACAATGCTTTAATGAATGAATTCAAACAGGCCCACAAGCGCATGTTCAAGAATGGCTTCAAAGAGTGCGCTGGCGTCGAGTCTATGGAAAAAAGGGTAAGCCTTATCTCTAGATAAGTATGTGTGCATTTAGACATAGAGATGTTTCGAAAGATGTTTCAAATCATTTAACTAACGAAATATGAAGAAATATTTTTGGGGCCTTCATATTCTGCTCTTAATATTAAAATTAGTATTTACATAAATTTATCAAATAAAAACAATGGCGGTATTCGATGTTTGATGCAAATTGTCTTGCGTAAGTGCAAGTACAAAATATCGTAGCTTTTCTTTCGATTGTGTGTGTGTATTTTGTTGTTGGATTTGAAAGAAAAGCTCTGGAATATTTTGCATTTGCACTTACGCAAGACAATTTGCAACAAACATCGAATACCGCCTATATTTTTTCTTGTTTAATTTTTTTTTAAATCAATTTAAAATTAATTAAACGTGCTGTTAGCTGATTTTTAATGAAATCAATACCTTTTGTGATATTGACTTGTTTGATACGATTCTTTTTGTTTTTGTTAGGTGACCTAATAAAAAATAAAAAAAATTTCTTTATGTCTTTATTCTTTGTACTTATGTATTTTCATTAAAATTCTATACAATATATGTAGTATATGTAGATGTTATTTATTTATACATACATACATATTATATTATATTCTCAAGAGAGAGGCCACAAGTATTGAACCAGCAAACTTCTGACTGATAGACAAGCACTCTAACCAATATGCTAACAGGCAGCCTGAATCCGCATTGCAATTATTGTACAAACATGCTTATACAAAATCGATAAAGATCATGAAAAAAATTGTCTCCATGTATATTTATAGATATGAAATAACAAGAAACCTAATAAAATCAAGAAGATTTCCTTATTAAAAAAAATAATAAGATGCTTTACACATAATCATATAGGAACCTAATGAAAATAATAAGAATACCTTTTTGAAAAAATCAATAAGGCAACCTAATGAAATCAATAAGGAAAACTTTTTTGAAAAAATCAATAAGGCAACCTAATAAATTCAAGAAGAAATCCCTAAAGTTTACAATTTATAAGAAAACCTAATAGAATCAAGAGGTTTTCCCCTATTATAATTTTTTAATACACACCACATGGAAAAAGTTATAAGGGCAGCGAGCTTTTTCAAAAACACCAAAGTGAGGATGGCGTTGGCTGAAATAGTTAGCACGTTGACTACAAAAACGAAGAACCTGGGTTCGAACCCGGTATCAGATAGTCATCAAATAACAACACCACGCATTTTTCTGATGTACATTAGTGTGTCCCTTTGCATCAGTTGTTGTAGGAAAGTTCATGTGATGAAGGCATAGTCACTGGTCACTGAATTATACCGACTTCAGCAGGTACAAATCCCAATATAACAGCAGAACGCCCTCCTTCGTTGTGTAGCAGAATTATCGGCGAAGTAAAATAACAAATAAAATGGCTACTAATCACAGCTTCAAAAATTAAAAACGCCTCATTTAACACCAGAGGCGCTGCAACACTGCATTATTAAAAAAAAAAAAACGTGCAAAAAGCAGAGTTGTAAAAGAATGAAGCTTTCCTCTATTTCTTCCTTCACCATCTATCTTCTCTATCACTATCCCTTTCCCAAAGAAGGTAAAACCTAGTAATAGCAGTAAGCATTCATTGCCTAAGTGTTACTTCTCTTTAAAAAAAAAAAAAAAAAAAAAAAAGTTCGGGGACTACCAGCAACCCCTAAACCTCAATAAAAAAATTTAAAAAAAATCATGCGTCATTTTTTCACGGTGCTTATTATATATTTCTGTTGGCCCATAACAAAATCCAATATTTTTTTTAAGAACCACCCTACTATGCATATTACTTTGAAAGCTAACGGCATATATCAAATTTGAGGACTATAACTAATACAGCTCTCCCCAGATATAGGATAACTAAAATTGTTTTCTATGAGGGGTTCCCTTTTCCCCATTTTTGTGCTTTTCTGCGCGTAGTCGCATTATTTTGAAAGTAGACTACACTTCATTTGAGGACTTTATTTAAAGCAGCTCTCCAGATATAGAATAACTAAATTTTTGTTTTCTATCGATATTCTAGTTGACATATGTAATGTATAAGCTGTTACAAATACACAAAAATATCGAAGATTTTAAAAAGCCAGCATTCTATTGATCGATTTAAAGTGTTGGCGATTAAGGCAGCAGTGAAGGTCTGTTAAGAGTTTTGAAAGTGCGTTAAGTTTTTTTTCGTATAAACAAAGACAACGTCGAAGGTTTTCAGCATCTTTCGGAGACTTTTCTAGATTTTTAATATTTTACCATATCATTAAAGTTTTTTTATAATGCGATTATGCTTAAAGACTTTTTTCTTTTACACCAATTTGGGCCCTTCTTTTGAATTAGTTTTGAAGCTTTTATTTGATTATTGTTTCAACAATTTCTTTTTACTTTTGATTTTTTGTTTTAATATAAGGAAAAATAATTTAACTTTTGCGCAGAGCTGAGATAATTTTCATTATCTAACATATTGTAACATTTAACATTCAATAGCTGTTGAAGTCAAGGCTTTTTAAAACTATTTATTTGCCCTTAAGCTTGGTTTACAACAGCCACAAATCCACCACAAATTATGTATTTTAAAACCTTAATTATTGCAATATTTTTATTTTTATTTTTATTTTAACTCTCGCATCATTTCAAAAGTAATGAGAGTTATAGTTTCATATTTCCAAAACATTTTACATTTTCACATCACACCTGCATCAATTAGAGATGGAACCGTGAGTGTCTTTACAATAGCGATCGTGCGTGTGTGTTTTGCAGATGTAAGAGCACACGCAAAGTTTACTTTGCAAAGTCCAACGTTTGTTGGAGAGAAGGGAAAAAAGAAAGAGGCTGAGTATAGACTTTTTTGTACTCGCAAAGTTGCTTTGTGATGCGTTCGTTTCTTTAGTTTTTCCTTCGTTATGTATGGCTACTTCGTGGTGTAGTGAACATTTATCCCAATAAACTTTGTTTTTGCAGAAGTGAAAGAAAGTTTAAAAGAAAACTTAAAAGACTTTGTCAAAGTAAACTTTACGTGGTTTGAATAACACTGTATAATTCTTTTTAAATCAGACACTTTATTTACTCAACACTGAATACCACGATGTTCACTCCGCTGTTGTTTACCAAGACTCACTCCACTATTATTCACATAATAACGACTTTCTCACACTTACCTGCCAAAGATGTTTCACCACGAAATAATCATGCAATTAGTCTACACACATAACTGTAAAACATGCTCGCTTTCATGCGTGATCATAAATGACACACGCCAATCACTGAACCCATATCTGGTATCAGCAAACAACCACATTTAAATTAACATAAAACAGCCATTCATATACGAGTAGTTTATGAATGTACTTACATATTTATCGGTTTACCAACGACCTTTAAACAACATCTACTTACATTTTAACCATTAATTTTTACTTGTCTATTTCCCATTAATATTTATTCATGCTTTTTTCGTTTATTAAATTAACGTACATATAAAGTACGTACACTTTGCAATATTTAGCACTCGTACTAAGAGAAATAAATAGATAATAATATTGCAACCATTAACTCCATAAAAAAGTATTATTACGGGCATTTACAAACATTTAATGTTGTAAATAACTCAATATTGTATAATAATTTTTTTATATTTTTTTACATTTTATTTGAGCTGTAATTTTGATGCTTTTCACAGAGCTTTAAAATAGTAAAATAAATGAAAATAAAATTTAAAAGATATTACCAAGAGGCAATAATAAAATAAGAGGTGATAATAAGAATACCTACATATCGCTACATTAATATGGAAAGGTCCTAACTCATTACTTTTTTGAAATGAGATTTTAGCAGTTTTCTATACAATGGCTGTTCTTTTAACGAAATATACACAAAAACGCTTTAAATAAATAAATAACACCCAGTTTTTAGCAGACAACCAAACTGAAACACGGCCAGACGATACATAGACGACGACGTACACGTTGCATATACCAGCTGATCGTTCACGGCATAGGCTGCAATTTTCCAAAAAATTTTCATCAAACTTCATTTTTTGTTTTTATAGAGTCAACATGCGTTCCTAGTTTTTAGCTTTACTGGACATAAATAAAATTTTGATGGAGGAAGAATAAGAACAAGAAAAAAAAATATAAACTTTTTTTTATATTCTTAAAGGCCATGGCTCACTATCCTACACAATCGCACGATCTACGAACATATTAATAACCTTTATCATACCAGGGTTGTATTTTCTCAAAAATCGCATGATTGTTTATGATAGTGTATCACGGTCTTGAATAAAATTACACATGGGCATTTCTGCTTCTTTTTCACACATACTGTGGCTTACAAATCATTAGAATGAAAATGAAAAACGAAATCGCCATCACAACAAAAAAAAAACAACAAGTACTCAAAAAGAAAATATAAATAAGTAAATAGTGTTAATTTTAGTAACTGCGCATAGTCTTAATTATATTTTCTCTCAAGCAACAACATAGCAGCTCTACTTCGTTTATGCAAAAAACTAAAATACGCTACAACTACAAATAAAAAGATATATATAAGTATCAAACTCATTAACTCTCTCCCATACTTACAGTCTGAGTATGGTATACTCAGGCTATGGATGTTTAATCTTCAAAATATACATACATACGCATCATGGTCGGGATATTTATTCATCATTTGTGTATATAAAATGGACGGGAAAATGTGTGTGTGTGTGTGCTTGTGGTTGTTTGCAAACATGCTTTATGTGTGGGTGTGTAAATAAAACATCACTGCATATACTCATGTGTAGCCGATTAATAGTCAGAGTATTTTTATACTCATGCGTGTGGTTGTGGCTCACACAGTCTATACATTTTATTTGCTGTCGTTTGTTTGTGCATCGTAATTTAAAAAATGTGCATAAGCATAGTTGTTGGATCTTTATAGTTATACGTATTCGGTTTAAAATTAATGCGTGTGTTTGCATGTGAATGTGTTTTATTAGTTTTAGTTGCACGCATTCATGTTTTTTCATACCAAATTATACATATATTCAACTTGAAAAAATGGAAACACTATTCTTGCGTTAAAAAATTAAACACAGCTGATTAGAGTAAGCAAAAGAAATTCGGCATCAAAACATTTTTAATATGAAAGTATAATTGTTACTCTATGGTATACATATATATATATACATATGTATACATACATATTTACTTTCCTGTTTGTGAACTGTAATTTTTTTTCTTTAATTTTTATGTTGCTGTTTGTTTATTTTAAAATAAATAATAAAAATTTTATGTTTTTTGTTACAATGTATTTTATTTATTTTGGTGCACCTTTTTTAACACGACTTCATTTTTATAATTTCCAACCTTGACGTTTATGATGACACAAAGTGAGATATTCTATAAACCAAAATAAATTGACAGCTTAAACGTTGTCAAATACTAAAAACGTCCACAAACGCGATCTATAACCTAAAAAAAAGAAAGAAAAAAAAAAACGCTAAAATGTTAGCGCGTATTATCGGCAAATTGTTTTCTATAAACTGGCTGTAAAATTCAATATAATCTGAGATCATTTACATATTTACACTCATACATACAAAATTTGCAAACATTTCCACAAATAAGTAACAAATACAGCAAAATATTTCTCATAAAGTCCATAATATATATGGGCTAGGGAAATTTTAGAGCAAAACATATACGGCCTTATGTACATACTCGTATAACAAAAATTTAGCAAGAACTTATGCATACATAACATACAGCGAACTGCAAACTAGAATGTCGATTTATCTTGACAATTCGTTAGCATTGAGTTTAAAGCTTAAATTAGACGTGCTATAACCATAACCATCCATACAAAGTTATAGCAAGTCACTTATAATCAAATGCAGTGTTGCCCATAAGGTTGGTTCGAACAGCTGTTTTGTATGGTTGCAGTTATGGCACCTCTAATTTAACTTAAGTACGAGGTCTGATAAAAAAATAACCGTTATTTTCAATTTTTTCAAAAAGTATTTATTATTTATTAATAACTATCTTGTCCCCTTCAAAGTAATCCCCCTCAGATATAATACACTTATGTCAGCGTTTTTTCCAATCCTCGAAACACTTCTGAAACGCGCGTTTTGGTATCGCCAACAGCTCCTGTTTCGATTTTTTTTATCTCCTCAATCGTAGCAAAACGCTTTCCTTTCATCGGTGTCTTCAGTTTTGGGAAGAGGAAAAAGTCAGCGGGGGCCAAGTCCAGTGAATACGGTGGTTGAGGCATGATAACGGTTTTGTTTTTGGCCAAAAATTCACGCATCGATGTGTGAGCTGCTGCGCTATCATGGTGCAAAATCCATGATTGTTTTTTCCACAATTCTGTGCGTTTCTGACGAATTGCTTCGCGCAAACGGCGCATAACTTCAAGTTAGAGTAAAACCTTCACATTTGACCGAACTTGACGACCAGGACGAGCATCGTCATTGACATCTTCTCGGCCTTCCTTAAACCGGTTATACCACAATTGAACTTGTGTTCTGCTCATAGTAGACTCCCCAAACGCCACAGTCAACATTTCAAATGTCCTTGCGCATTTAATTTAATTGTTTACACAAAACTTAATACAGTTTCTTTGATCCATTTTTTCGAATAGTAAAAAATCGAAGAGCACACCAAAACACGACTAACCTTTTTATCTGTCAAAAACAAACTGACAATCCAAAATGTCTGATATTGCCAACATATATAGCAGACATGTGTACCAACATAACAGAGAAAAATGCGAAAATCGAACATACGTAACTCACGAAATTTGAAAATAACGGTTATTTTTTGATCAGACCTCGTATATATATAAATAAGTCCTACAAGTGTATGTATGACAGCGCGGAAATTTAATTTAAAAAATTTTCTTTTATTTTAATTTAAAAGAAAAAGAAAATTTGAAAATCTCATGTTTTTCATGAAATTTTTAAATAAATACATACATATTTATATTTCAAACAAGCGGAGCCACACATTCATATTTAATTCAAATCGATGCCACAACTTTTAGTTTTATTTACAATTAAGTGAAGTTATTTTATTATGCACTTTTATGTGCAATTTTACAGTGGGGCGCAATTTGATTATTTTTTAATCAATATGAAAACTTAAATGATCAAAATCAAACTTTAAACATCTGCATTTTTGAACATACGAGTATTATTGTTGTTATTGTGTTTTGGTGATTTTTCTGTTGTAACTGATCGATTGTTACATGTTCATTTCACTTAACGAAGAGCATTGGAAGCGGGTTTAACTCTCACGCTCCATTATAATAATAATGAAGAAAACAAGTATGATATCAATTGTAATGTGGGAGAAGTTTGTAGGTATTAGAGATGGCCACCACTTACGTGATCAAAGTAGTGAAGGGGAAAAAACATATGCTAAAACTGCAGATTTTTTATTGAGGTATAGAACTTTAAGTTGGCATCACTTTTTTAACTGGCGGCCATTTTGTCAGCTGTCAAGTGATTAATATTTAGTTTGGTTTGCCATTTCATCATGAACAGGTTGACAAAAGAACAACGCTTGCAAATCGTGCAAATTTATTTCGAAAATAATGGTTCAGTTCGCGAAGTTTACCGCAAGCTCCGTCCATTTTATGGTCGACCGTTGGTTAAAGTTAATGGAGACCGGTATAGAGCCATGATAACCGACTATTTTGTTCACGAATTGGATGGCATGAATGTGGATGAGTTGTGGTTCCAACAAGACGGCGCTACATGCCACACAGCGCACGTCACAATCGATTTATTGAAGGAAACATTCGATGAGCGCATAATTTCGCCCCATATGCTCGAAAAAGTGGTTGAAAATTGGCTTTATAGAGCCAGCCGCGGCGGCCACATGCCCGAAATCGTATTTAAACATTAATGGCATAAAATTATCCTTCCAATAAAGCCAAATTGATGGACATTAAAACGATTTTCTTGTGTTTTATTTCAATTCGAAGTTCTATACCTCTAAAAAAACACCCTATACTTCAAATTACTTGGGGGTTACACGATAACGGGTTTTGCCTTGCAAGTTTCAATACAATCACACTTTGTTTTACTAACACTCTTATTAAGGCTTAATAAAGGGTTTTTAGAGCAGCTTTCCATAAACAATTTTCTTATTAAGCCTTTATAAAGTCGTAATCTTTTTTTATAAATAAGGCAGATACTTTTTATAACTTGATGCGAACTTGCTGTAAAATTCTCTATCTAGTTCGTGTTTCAATTTACGAGCACGAAAACAGCTGAGTACTATTTTTACGAAAATTGTTTCGTTTTTCTTCTGTGCTTTTCCGTACACCAAAGGTGCAAAGCAACCCTATTGTTTTCGCTACGATGCCCGTCCGTCCGTCTGCCTGTCTGTCGCAAGCTGTTTTCTCGTGAATCGTAAGATCTACGCACTTGAAATTTTCACAGAATATGTATGGCCGCTACAACAACAAATACATGACAGTTAAAAGTTATAGGATATTTTAGAGCGATTAACGCAACATGTTGAAATTATATCGTGTCATAACCGCCAATATAATTTGTAAATTAATTTTTTTTCACGAAAATTCACTATTTTCATAGAGCTAGATATTCGATTTCATCAAAAAGTGTCGCTTGAGCTTTTTTTAGCGTTCATGGCTCGATATATAGACACTTGAAATTTTCAAAGTCAGTGTATTTTTATAATATTGAAATTTAAAGAATCAAAATTAAAGGGTATTCTATCAGTTAATGTAATTTTGATTGTGTAATATTGACAACTTGCTGTAACTTGGAAACCGTAAGAGGCAAACTATTGCAATTTTCAATAACGCTAAAATTAAAATTTACAAAAAAACTACCAAAAACGAAAGAAAAACTAAAAAACAACTGAAAAAAATCACCAAAAACTGAAAAAAATCGCCAAAACTAAAAAAATTGCCAAAAAGAAAAAAAAGCCAAAACTGAATAGCGAAAAAACCGAAAAAATGCAAAAACGAAAAAAGCGCTAAAACTAGGTTAGGTTCGGTTAGCAGGCTACTGGCAAGGAAGGTTAGGAAAATTAGAGTCCAGCTCACTTGGGTCCATTATAATGATCCCTTTGAAAGGATAAAGGATATAGAAAGAGAGAGAAAGAGAAAAGAGGGTAAGAGGGATAGAGGTAGAGAGACATGACATTTATATTTAGAGAGGTGAGGTGAGGTGAGAGTGGGTCCTAATTTGACCTGGGGGGGGGGGGGGGAGTTAGCGGCTATACCAGCCACTTTTCCTTATATAAAGGCTCAAGTTTTTGAGCTGAATTTCCGCTAACTCAGATAAGCTGCCGAATGATATTCTGCCAAAGAGGTGCAGTCGGAGATCCTCCAGAGCGGGACAATGACACAGGAGGTGCAGGACATTTTCCTCTTCTTCCTCGTCATTGCAGCTATAGCAGTAGTCATTATACGGGAGACTCATATGTTTAGCATGGGTTCCGAAGGCACAGTTACCGGTCAACGTGGCCACGAGGTTTCTCAAGTGCTTCCTATTGAAGTTCATGAGGTTTTTCGTTCTATGGGCAAAACTAAGATAAGCACAAAAAAAATCGCTAAAAACCGGAAAATGTTGCCAAAAACGAATCAAAGCGCCAAAAAAAAAAACGCCAAAAATCTAAAAAATCTCAAAAAGCGCGAGAACTAAAAAAAAGCACCAAAACTAAAAAAATCTATAAAAAGAGAAAAAAAGTTACCGGGTGCTTAAACTTTTTTTTTAAATGCAAACATCCGGCGAGAAGTTTGATTCTGTAGGTTAAAGTTCGTATGGTATTACATATATTGTGTCCATACGGGTTCCGTGAGTGAGTGTGTGTAAGTCAAAATCGCACTTTACTGAATTTATTTGGAATTAGTATACAAGAAATGAGGTCTTTTATTAATAATTATAATCAAATTACAAGCAGTTTAATACATTCACAACACCATTTGTATTAATATGTATGTATGTATGTATGTAGGTATAAAAAAAACAATATAAATAACAATAAAATGTTATACAAGGTCATACTATGTTAAGTTAAAAAATAATAATTTTCCGGAAAGATCTTCTGTCAGTTCAGTGTTTTGCTACTAATCTATGGGTAGTGCTCGCGTAGTTTTAGATAAATAAATACATACTTGTCTATAAACAGGAGGAACATTTTAAAAATTAAGTGTAAACAAAAGGGATAAATAAAAAATGTACGTGTGTGTATTTCATGTATGCACAGACACACATGTAAGTATATGTATGATGTATGTGCGTCTTATTTTATGTTGAAATTAATTTAGGGAATTCACAATGAGTATATTAAAATTTTAATGTGGCAACATTGAGCCATCTTAATTTTTTATTGTGAGCAGGCAACGATATAAATACACACACTGTGTATATCAAAGTCAGGCAAACACACATACATCTTTATATTATTTACATATTAGTTTATAATATGAGAGAGGGAGAGTAAAATGCATTTTTGTACGAATGCTTATGTGAGACCGAATTATTTTCTTCCGTACGTACTAAAATAACAAAATTTGTTAACCTAGAAATTATTGTTGGATAAATTTTTCAAATTAACTTTTGTTCTGCGAAAAATACAAATATTTTTTCACCAACTACAGCTGCGCTGACAGTTTTAAAATGTTTAGTTTAACATTACCATATTGGCATATAGAAAATGACATGCTTTTTATACTTTTAAATTTGTCACCTGGTAATAAATTTGATTTACACACAAACAAAAACAACAAACTTGCCAGACCATATTAAAGTATTAAAGTTGAAACGTTGCAATATTAAAACTCATTTTAAAATGCTATTGTGAACTCCCTAAATATTGTTTTAAATTCAAAATATAGGCGTATATTCAGAGTCAAAACAAAGTATACTTTAAGAATTTTAATCCAGTATTACTGGTTTTAATCTCTTAAAGTATATTTTGTTGCGACTATGAACATGCGCCATAGTTTTTACGTGAAAACATCAAAACAACATTATTCTCGATGGATTTTGTTTTATATTCATAATATTATGATTAGATTGCAATCATATAACTCAATCATAGTGTGTTGATGTTTGATGTTTTATTATGGTTGCCTCAACCATATTTTTTTTTCTTTGCGTGCATTGTCTATGTTTTCGGGATTGTGACTGATTTGTTATTGCCTAAATGAGATACGTGTGCAATCTAAATGTTTTCACGATGCCATCTCTAGTAGATTTAATAATTTATTAATGATTCACTCTAAACAAAAATGCTTATTTTAGGTTCTTATTACTCGACCTGCGTCGTCGCACTGGCAACTGCATCAGAAATATTTTATCTTATCTTTTTAGTTGTTTTAACTTTTGTTTTTTGTAATCTTTATTTTTATGTTTATTTTTATGTTTTTGTTTGCTTGCGTTTAGTTTGTCTTTATACTGTGCAAAATTGTCAATAGTAGATTCAACAAAATATTAAAAAAACACTATAACATTCAACCACATCTAACTGATTTAGTTCGTTTGTTTATCTTTTATTTTTTTTTGTTAACTCATACCAACACACTTCTTTCAAAATAATAATAATAATAAAAAAAGGTAAAGTGGCAATAGCCAAGCAACTCAGTCTAAGCAGTCAGTCAGCCAGCCCAACAATAGAGTGCGTCAAGAAAAATATATTGTTATTTCATTTTAAAACGTTGAATGGTTCAGAGGAGTGTACCAAAGAGAAAAACTATCAAATTAAATCAAATAATACAAAAAAAGCTCAAAAGAAAAAACATTACTTCGTAATAAATAATCTGCATCATTAACATCTTCACAAACGTTGGATGTTAATTTTACACAAGGAAAAGAAAAACAAAAGAAAATTTTTAGTAAAAAAAGCAAAAATCTACAATTACAACTCAGAAAAAAAACTGAAAAAACAGTTGGTGTTGAAGCAGACGAATAAGAAAAATAATGCAAAACTATTTTGACAATGAAGCAACAGCATCGGCATTGCACGCAACAATGAAACCGGCTCGTGGTGGAAAGTGTTTGGTAACTTTGAGTACTTACGAGGTATGTATGTAGTACATATTAATTTAGCCACAAATATAAAAAACATCAACAACAACAACAATAACAATAAACCGATATTAGCTGCGAAAACAACTGCAAGTAACAACATTTTTGTGTGTTAATCATAAATAAACAACATGAATGTTTTTAGAGAGTCGTGTTTTGCACACTCTTATTGCATGTGTGTGCATGACGTACATACATACGTACGTGTACACTGTGTACACGTTCATAGCATGTATTAGGGCGGTTCCGCGTGTTTATTTTTAACACTTTGCTAAGTTGAACATTTTGAATAAAGGTTTTTTATTGAATTTTTATGAACAAGAACGCAATTCTTAAAAACAATCGTAAAGGAAGAGTATGTTTTAAACGTTGTCCTAAAACTTTAAATAAGAAGAGGATTCCAAACACCAACAACAAAAAATCAAAATGCATACAAAACAAGTTGTGACAACACATAAACTTAAAATTTTTTTTTCGTAAATAACAAGGAGCATACATATATGTACACCCAACACTCTTTTTACACGGTCGATACGTTCCTAAAAAAAAACTATGCAAAATGCAAAATGTGTGTAAAATTTAGGGATACCTTCCATATCTTAAAAAATCGCGTAACTTGCAACTTGTACTACATAGTTTCTTTTAATCTATTACAAAAACGCCAAGATTTCCATCAATCAATAAAATAGACGTTAAAAATTTTTAGTACTAGTACCATCTCTGAATTTTCCTGCTAAGTCGCAGAGTTTGGACAAATCGAAATCTGCCGAACTGACTGAACTCACTATCTTACGACATCTAAGTTAGCTCAACCTCTTTCAAATGCGGTAAATTTGCTTCCGATCCGTTAACCCGTTCTTAAGTTGTGAGATGTTTACATAGAAAATAGTCAGAATCGACTCTGACTAGTCTGTATAATCCATAAGGTACACTACATAAAGTATAACTCTATAAAGGACCAGAACCAGGAGGGTTACGTTGGCTGAAGCAGTAAGCCGAAGGTCCTGGAATCGAGCCCGCTCAACGATAAAGTCGTTAAATAACAAAACCACGCATTTTCTGATGTGTATTAGTGTGCTTTTGTGTCAGTTGCTGTAGGAAAGTTCAAGTGATGAAGGCTTAGACACTGAACACTGAACTACTCCGGCTCCAGCTGATACTAATCCGAATGTAGCATCAGAGCATCCTCCTTCGTCTGTATTCGGCAAAGTCAAATAACCATTAAAATGTCTACTAAGCACAGATTCGAAATTTTAATACGCCTCATTGACACCAGAGGCGCTGCAACACTCACTTATTAAAAAGTGCAAAATGCTGAGTTGTAAAAGAATGAAGCTTTCCTCTATCTCTTCCTTTACCACCTGTCTTCTTCGTCCTCACTATCCCTTTCCTTAAGAAGGTAACACCTAGTAATAGTAGTAGGGATTCATTGCCTGAGTGTTATTTCTCTTAAAAAAAAACGACTAGTCCAAATATAATCAAAGTTTGTGAAAGAAACAAGATCGATTTAACACTGCGATGTCCTAGGTACGACCTGATTGATTGACTGCATTATATGGCACCATATTGTAACTATTCTATTTTATCTACACTGGACCACGTAGTCCAATATTATCCACATATCTATGTTTGTATATCTATTAGTATCCGAACGTTTAATCAGCTATGGCCTCGTCATTGGCATTGGCGCAAAAAATCATTTTGAAAGCCACCCTAATGTTTTGTGTGTGTGATCTGAAGATCAAGTGGGTTGTTTACAGGAATAATGTATTAAGTTGGGTTAGGTGCTATTTTTTTTTATATAAAAACCTAAGAAGCTACAAAGCAATATACCGATGGTTTCAAGTAGAAAGGCCTTAACTGGTATTTTTACGAAATGAGTTTTTCAGTGATTCCACCCATACATTTCTCGCGGAATCTTATTCATGATTCATGTACATATAGGTACATACATGTATGTATGTGTGTATATAAATTTTTGCACTTTTTGAAGCAAATATAAGCTACATACTCGTACATAGTATAAAGATTTCTTAGTAAAATAATTCTATAAATAAAAGCCAGCCAATATGAATATAATAGTTATCTTCAGTCTACAAGATAATTTTCTAAAATATTATACCCGCCCGGCCGATCTTTCCTTTCAATGTTTGTCTTATTTTATCATATTTTTGTTAAAGTAAAGTGTGAAGTACACAAATACATATGTACATACATACAAACACACACATTTCCATACACACAATTACATACATACATATGCACATATGTATGTATATGTGTATATTGTTTATTTAATTTGTTATCTTTTTATTTTATCACAAAACATTTGAAATAAATGTTAAATACTTGCGAAAGATTTCTAACATGTTTCTATATTTGAAAAATTAATGTAAATGATCTTCCAATAGGGAGGGGCTTACGAGCTTTGGCAGTTAATAGCGACCATATTGTTGCAGCTAAATATATATGTCGAATTATCTGTCAATTATTCAGTCCATTTTGCCAAATCTGTTTCACAACACGTGCAACTGATAATAATGTTTTATCAAAATATGTGTTTTGTTCGGGCAACCAACTTCTTTTGGCTAGAATTGGATGATATGGATACAATCGACTAGCGGTTTCGAAAGGATGACGCTACGTGCGATACGATACATTTTGTATGAGCGATTTTACGAACAGACCATATCTCACGTGTAGGTGCTGAGAACTGGACATTCCTAATGCGCGACCCAGCGAAATTGCGGCGATATTCGACCCTGAAATCTTGCGATTTCAAATCTACTCTATTTTAGAAAACAACTCCGATACTAGAAACATTTTTTCGGACTTTTTTTTTAATATTTCTGTTATAAATATAGAGCCTTTAAAATAATCCCATCTGAAAGAAAATTATCGTATGCGATTTTAAATACGTCTGTAGGACCATTATTAATTTTTAAAATCGTACGATTTTAAATTGACCCGATTTACAGAACAGGGACGATAATTTCCAAACATAATGGCATCGATAGGCTTTTGAAGCAAATAGAACAGGTGGATGATATCTCACACACACTTTGTCTTATTTAAATTTAAAAATAGGAAGCGCTTAATGAAAGATACTTTGCTTTCATACTAGGGATGCCAAATAACAGATGTCTTTTAAAATTAGGGATTTTGGGATTGTGAAATGTTTGCAGCCTGGCCGACTATGTCGACAGAAAACGTTCGACCGACAACTTGTATGGAAAAAAGAAAATCTATTTTGTTTTCAATATAAGTAATCGATCGAACATTATCTGTCAACATCGTGGACCAGGCTGCAAACATTTCACAATCCCGAAACTCTAAATTTTTTATAAGAACAATTTATATTTTTGTGCAAATATCATTAAAAAAAATTCCTAAATAAGAATATAAATGGGACTGTTCGGAAATGCATCACAGCGCTGCAAATAGAAATTTAAATGTCCTAAAGTTCTTCCCTGAAGTAGATAACACACACATAAATGTCAAATATGAGGTACAAACATGTCTACTACTGAAAAAGATTATCAGGGAACTTGTATCGCATTTTAAATTAAAGTTTGCTCTTATGATGCAGAGCAGTAATGCATTTCCGAACAGGTCCTATGTTTGTCCTTTCCAAGAGAAAGAAAGAGATTTCGTGTTTATAAGGTAGTGAAAATTTATTAGTAAGAAGTACTCAAGCCCAGTTTCTTATATGTTTTTTTTACGAAAAAAAAGAATTTTGCAATTTTTTTATGCAAGAAAACTCCATAAATCTCAATTTCCTAATATAAACATTTCTAATATCATTTTTACTTGCAGGATCGAAAGGAGGCACTTCTAAATACCACAATAATGGACGATGCAGGCACATATCGTTCCAAAGCACAAAAAAGTAACACAAGCCAGCAAATCCGACAACAAAATGATACATTGGACAACAGGGAGTCAAAGTCGGATCCGCAGAGTAAAATACCAAAACCACCGGTAATTATAAGAAAAAAAAAATTATAAATTAATAAATATATAATAAAAACTACTTACCGCTGTTTACAGCCACTGCAAATGACCATCAATAACAACTCGCATAAGAACAACAATAATAAACAAACAACTTCGACAGCCAACAAAATATCCGAGCAACATTTTCCAAATTGTACTCAAAATTCTCATGCGAATGCTTACAATGGCAACGAAACTTACAGCAGGCCAAATAAAACATCAACCACTGCTAACGATTTTAACGTAAATAGGCAAACTTTACGTTTGGGTACGGTTACAATAGGCGAATATCGTCAGCAAACTTTGAGGAGAGATCCGGAAAAATTCGATTTTATTTCAACGCAAAAGAAGGGCAGAGATTCCGGCGACACCACACCCACAAATGAAGCACTACAAAATGAATTGCAGAGCACACTATCGCGTGCAAATCTTCGAAAGTCCAATGGCAGTTCGTCGCATACCGAACATCAACGCAATTGTCCTTTGCATCAGCAGCAACAGCAACACCAATTGCAACAGCGCCAAAGCTTGGATTATGGTAGCAATGGCTACACTATGGAAGAAATGTCCAAAAAACTACAAAAATCATCTTTAAATGAAAATAATGCCACAGACTCGTCGACGAAAACAAATAGTCGTGCAGTAAATAGTGCAACTGGAACGGCTGGAGTGGGTGGTATTCTTAAGAATGGCAATCGAAATGGCACCAGTAGCAGTAGTAAATCCATAGAAAAATCCATTAAATTTGGTTAAAGAAGGTTTCAGTTTTAAAATGGTTCATTGCAGAAAGTGGAAGGGCTTTCAAATGTTGACAATTTTTGCAGTGAAAAGGACAGGAATCTTTAAGACTTTCGCAATTTCGTTTAAATTAATTCATTATATTGGCATTTCCATAGGAATGTCAACTTTTAGTAGCGTGCGACACCAAACAAATCTGTTGGTTTTTTTTTAAGAAAATGAAACTTGTTTTATTTTTTACTTTTGGAAGGTGTACATAGAAATTTGTTTATTTGAGGTACGGTCTAATATGTGCATAATTAGTAAAGAACAATGGCAAGACTGTTGTAATTAGAGCTGGTAAATTTCAGCTGTTATTACCATAAATATGTAGTTCAACAATTTGTAATATTATACATGAAAACAATTCACGTATTCCATTTGCACTGATATTTTTTATATAAAGCTGAAACTTGAATCATGATGAATGACACCACACACAGTGCAACAAACAGGAGAATGCTGAATCACAAAGTAGACCAGAGTTGTAGAAAGTGACTTATGAAAAAAGCTAAAATCCGCTGATTTGATCATTGTTAGAAAGGCACAAATATAGTGTGTTTGTTATTGAATATTTTTAGTACAATAATCAAAACAAACAGCAGAAGTAAATAAAACAATGTGTAAAACATTATTAGTATTATAAAAGTGATTAAAATTAGTTTCCAAATCCTTACAAACTCAATTTTAAAAATTTTCCTTCAAAAATATTAATTTTTAACTTCAACTTGCAAAAAGCAAACAACGAATGACACCACAAAGCATAAAATGAAAATACACTTGAGCACATGAACATTTGCGCAAAATTAAATGAATGAATTTGTGGTATTGAATTAAAAAACACAATGCGAAAAGGATTATTAGTATTAATAAAGTGATTAAAATTTGTTTTCAAATGATTAGAGACTTTCTTTTAAGTATTTTCGTTCGCAAATATTAATTTTTACCATTTATTTACAAAAATTAGGTGGCGAATGAGACCACAAGGAACAAAATGTAATTACTTTAAAATAATACCAATCGAAAGAAAAAGTAAAGAGGATTTGATGACTGTGTGAGCGAGTCCTCTAAAAACACCACAAAAACACAATTATCTTCCGTCCTGTGTCACCTCTGGTCTACTTTGTGGCTGAATGCTGAATGAATATTTTGAATGTATTGTCAGAATATTTACAATTGCTCCTTAAAAATTATCACATGCAGTTTCCTCAAAATGCCAATTTTAGCCTAATTAAACCAAAAATAAGTTCAAATATAAATGAACTAAAATTTAGTTATATTTATGATTAGATGATCCAAGTAAACGTTGCCCTGCCTCCATTTATATGAACATGTGCCGTCGGCTGTTACTACTTTCAATCGTCGCAGTACATTTACGTTCTAAAATAACGTTAAAGCTAAACTGTACTGACTTCCTAAACGTCAATTGCTTTGTCTTCGAACAAACTGTATAACATGGGCAATGCACAATCAATAAGTATTAAAAATGCCGCAAACATACAGTCAGCGCATCAATTTCAAACTTTGATATTCATGGTTGCAATGTTTTGCAACTTTGTACGAAAAGTATACAAACCTTGTATTAATATTCAGCCTCATCGGGAATAAAAGGCGAACATTTTGTTCACGTGAACAAAATTAGTAATTTTGTATACTGACACAACAACAACGCAAACATTTTTGATCACAATTTTAGGGAAAGGGCACACATTTTACGTGAACTTTTATTCCCGATAAGGGTGATTATCATAATGGACCCAACTGAGCCTCCGAGTGAATGTGTGTGTGTGTGTGTGTGTGTGTGTGTGCAACACCACCCTTGCCAACTTTGTATTGATACGTTTTGGAAGTCATACTGCATAAAAACAAATCCTGGAAAAGCAAAAAAAAAATTAGATCTTGATTACAGCGCCACTTATCATCGATTATAAAAGTACTCTGTCCTTCAGTTCGATGAGAACTCTATAAGCTTTGTGATGGACATCGAAGGATTCCGAAATAGTTGTTTTAAAAAGTATAACAAGTTTTTAACGATTTCTAGAGAATTTATTCAAAACCATGCATTTTTAAAATGCTTAATCTAAATGCGGTTTTGAGTCGTCATCTTTAGTTAATTTCTGCAACATTTTTAATACATATTTCCCTGCTTTAATTCTGCTTTCAAAGCCATTTACAAACTGTCAACATTTGTCAACAGGTGTCACAAAAAAAAAACACGTGTATTAATTTCTGCTTAATGCGTTTTAAACTCTTAAAGTTCTTTTTAGTTCATTACTTAATTATATTTATAAGTTTATATGCTTTTAAGCAAAAATTAAAATAAATATATGTATATATATATGTACTTGCTTGTATATACTCGTATATACATAAGGGCAAGTGAATTCTATAAATCGAGTGATTCCGTTTAAAATTATATGTATAGAGGTTTCAAACACATAAAATAGTGTGAAACAAAGCACAACAAATTTTTAAATTATTCGTTTTAAGAAATTAAATTTAAATTTAAGTGAGTCTCTGACATATTTTTATGTGCAATAAAATCTCAATTTGTATATAATAAAGAGAAAAAATAACGAATAAAATTTAATACATGTATGTATGTATGTATGTATATTAAAATGTACGAGTATATAATACTCGTATTAGATGCTGATATGTAATTAAAAATTAAGGTTTGAATTTAGTATCACATATAATTTGTGGTACAACTTGAATCGGTTGTTTGTGCAAGCAAGGTCTTTGCTTATATTTTTTTTATAAATTGTATTTTATCACGAGAATCTGATTTTAATTATTAATTAATTCATCGTTTGCTTGCATTGATGTCAGCATGAATTTTTAAGCGAAAAGCGAAAGAATTTGAATTGAATTTGAATCTGAATTTTCAAACTTGAAAGAAATAGTGCAAAAATCAAAGAGCAATAGAAAAAATATGGGAGTCGCTTGACCTTGCACGTCATCTCTGAAACTTCCCGCTAAAGGCCGTGATACACTATCATACAAAGTCGTGCGATCTACGAAAAAATACAACCCTGGTATGATGGAGTTTATGAAAATTTTCAAAAGACAATAACAATTCATCACACCAGGGTTGTACTTTTTCGTAGATCGCACGACTTTGTATGATAGTGTATCACGGCCTTAAGCTACAGATTTTTAACAAATTTGTGGCATCAGTGAATATCTAAAATCGAAGTTATTGAAGTTATTAAAAATACGATGTATTCCCGCAATATTTCCTCAAATTATTTAAGAAAACATTTTCGTCGTGGCCCAAGATGTCGACAATAAAACTTTCTATCGCTTACATTGAAAATAAAAACAATTTTTAATTTGGCTTACAAAGCGATACGAACTTTAGCCTGATCAAATTATAAATTTAAAAATAAATGAAGTTCGAACAATAATAATTAAAATTAACTAAGAACAATTTTTCTTTTTCCTAATATGTTTTCAATATATGTAAGTAAGCGACATTGTGGGTCAGGCTGTTTGGAAAAATTCTATTTTCGAAAAACTTCGAAGTCTACTTTTTTCTTTAATACCTCCATATGTATATTTATTTATAGTAACTTCACAAATATTCACAAACAATAGGTATTCACATCTTAAATCTAAATATAATTATTAGGCCCAACCAGTGACGGACATGAACTCAAATTAATAAAACATAAATGTCGTATTAAGCACAAAAATATTTTGAGCAAGTTTCATCGGGAGTGTTGCGTATTAGAGCTCTAGTGTCCAGTAAAGTTAAATACATATGTATATTATGAGCAAGGGGATCAGGATCGCACTCGAGTTTTGTTAAATATTTGCCGTCGTATTTTGCAATTTGAGCAGTCATTAGTGGCATATTTAGATCACGAAGTATTCTGAACCGAATCGATGCATATATGTAAAGATCTACATCTAAATGAGCTCAACATCTTTCGAATGCGGCAGATTTCTTAAAGTCCGGGGTACAATGCATCCGTCATACGTTAAACTTCGCCTTTTTCAACTGACAGCTAAGTTGGGTTGTTTACGTACATACACACACACACACACACATTCCATACATTCATATGTATATACATCATATCGAAAATAGCCAGAATCGACTCCCAGGACCTCAAAGCTTCGACATATTATTAAAACTCGATTTACGAAAATTGGGATAAAATCAGTGACTTGCGCGAAGTTAAAAAGTCATGTGCTACAATCACCCGTACTTGAGACAATGCTGTAGACTCTACAGTGTAGAGTAAAGGGATAATTTTCAGAACTTATTTATTTAAAAATTTTAAGGTCGTCAGCATATAATAAAAGTCGGAGGACCTGTAAAGGAATTTTTAATGTCATTTATAAAAATTATGCCGCTCTGCGCTACACCAGAAGAAGTAGCACACTGCAGGGATATGCAGCTGAAAGGTGGTGGTGAAATATTTAAGCAATTTACTTTGGAAACTTTGGCAAATCTTCTGCAGTTATAAAAACAACTGAACCCAGCGGTATCAGTTCAGGGAGTCTTCTTCACTTATTTCACTACCGGAAGTAGAAACTACGGAAATTGTTGTGCCATCTATACAGTCTGAATTGTTTGAATTGTTGTTATTTTAATCGACATATACTCGTACATCGTCTAATGTACATAGACCACCTAAATTGTTGAAATATATTGAATGGATCACGAGCTGTACGATAATTTTGAAATACAGAGCAAAGTTCATAATCATTTTACTAACTATATACTATACGATGTTTTGATCCTTATATTATTAATTAAAGTGTTTATAGTAAAGATAATTTTTTTTTGGGTGAAAGGTACAACACGCATGGCCTGTTTGCACGCTGTCGGTGCAATTTTTACATGTGTGACTTTTTATCGGCGTCCTATACATTTTTTAGGTAATGCAATGCAATGTGCATATATCGTATGTATATAAAAATTAATCCCTATTTTCTTTCGCATCACGAGTGAACGACTAGACCGGTTCCTCCCACTCCTTTTTTGTTTTGTTTGCTATTGTCTGGAGAGGAATGATAGGAAAGAAAGAATTAAGAAAGTTGCACGAAACATTACAAAAAAAAAATCCATAGTTGAAATTTCTGGGATGTGATACCATTTTTCGGCTAGGAGCTGTCGAGTACAACCAGCTTGACCTATGGAACTATAAGAGCTGTGGAGCTGAAATTTGCATTTTAGGTTCGGTGCATTAGCCGGTAGGTTTTTGTTTTGTTTTTGTAGAGTAATTTGTATTTAAAAAAAGAAATTAAATAATTGAGTGTAAGTCTTAAAAAAAAATTTGTTTGAAAAATAACAAAAAACCACGACAAATCGTCAACGGCATTTCCCTTTCTTTCGCAAAATGCCAAATTGGAAATAAAATGATGTTGACACAAAAATTACGGCGACGTTGACGATGACAACTGGAATAAGGGTGAAGGAATATCATTTTGGATCGGTACTGAAAAGTAGAATAAGAGGGTGAATGAAATATTAAAAATGCCAGTTTTATTGCAGTCGATATTAAGGCGATATTTTTCACAAAAAAACTTTAAATATGTATACATACGAGTATGAACTTACGTATGTACGTATGCATATTTCTATGATAACAATCTTTACAACAAAATTATTTAAGTTGTAGTGCAAATTCAATGGCTCATTAAACTGCAATTTGTGGCAATATATCTCGCGGATAGTTGGGAATTTAATGACTCCGAATAAACTTGAGCATAGCAAATTTCATCTTCGGCCAAAACATCACTGCTCGAAAAAGGCGAAGCGCAAGAGATATAAAAAAGATCCGGATGTAGCAGTTTAATAGTGGCCACACGTTCTCGCCAAGTATTCCAAAAGAGCTGAATGTTAAGAAATCATTTGAATTCATTCTTTACATTTAATTCCAAACTTACACTTTTATACAGATGACCGCCAAACTCAAATAGCATTGGCTTCTCTTCTTCCCCACAAATGGAAATACGCATGAAGTTTCTATTTCTTTTGCGATAGAAATTCAATTTCAGAAATTGTAGAGGCATCAAACTAACCAACTCGAATGTTTCAATTTCTGGATCAATGCCTTTATAGCTAAAGTCTTCTAAATCGATATAATCGAAATCGTCACAGGCAAAGATTATTTTGGAACGCGTAAGACCTTTATTTTTAGAAAGAAAAAAAAGGAGAAAGAGTAATTTAATTTCCCGCCAGAAGCATTTGTTTTTTGTTTGACACACAACCTATGTGATATTGCCTCAAGCCTTCTCCACATTCTGTGACTTGGGTAAAAGGATTTTCAACTATGACCGGTTCATAAATGTCACGATATTCTTGCAGCAGTAGCTTTTGTATGCGAAACATTGACGAAAATTGTAAGCAAAATATAATTATGTTTTTCTTTTACAATAAAATAAAAATAAAATAAATTTCAGAGTAGAATGAAATTAGCAGGTGCGTCGAAGAAGATTAAAAAATATAAAATTTCTTACAATTAAAGGCTGGTAGAGAGCTTTTACGGAAATTCAGGTTCTCACAAGAACTTACCGAAGTTCAGGTTGGTAAAAAGAAATTGGTTGGTTTAAAGACATTTCTTTTGGCTAGTACGGACTTTCGAAGGAATTTTTGAAATTTGAAATGTTATAACCATAAGTGGAGACTTTTTTCCGTCAACTGAAACTAAAATTAATGTTCATACAATTGTTGGGTCACGGACTTCTTGATATTTCTTATTTTTCGCAAAATTGTATTTAATTTTTATTTATAATATATCTCACTCGCACTGGTTGACTGATCTGCCACGGATAACCGTATATTCTTGCGGTTCTTCTGTGGAATTTCTTTAACAACCACGTTGCTACTTCCTATGTGAAGGCATAGGTCGTGTACAGTCAGTCACAAAAACCTTTTTAAAATACTGTTAATAACATCTTGGGCATATGGTCTAGTTACTCCGCCCATATTTGTGCAACCATATTATGCAAATTTACTTTGTATAATATGTATAAATAAATAAATAAATATCTATATCACATTAATAAAAAACATGCAATCTTCTGATTACTGTTTTGAAAGTTTCCTTCCTCTTTTCACAAAACTCTAATCTGAGTCTCAGAATACATCCGGGCTCTCAATTCAGCTTTAAGACAACCAATAAGTTAAAACTTATTGTAATTTTATGAGTGAATTTCATTTTGCAAATTGTCTTCAAATACTTCTCAAAAGTGTGACATTTGACTATCATTAGCAGATCAAATCGTTGTGTTTGTTGGGTTACTCCAAATCGTATTATTTTGCTGTGGCTTACATGAAACAAATGTGAACAGCACTATGTTAAACTAACATTAAAGCTTACAAGCTTTTAACTTGAGGTTTATAGTCAGGCATGGGAACGTTGCCGTATTCTAAAAATATCATTTGGGTTTGAAGTGTATGTATGAGTATTAAAACCAAATTTCCATACAAATTTTGAATAAAGCAAACTTAAAATACAAATTAGTTTTTTTAATACGGCCGGAAACATGTACGGTACTCCCTTGACTCAACCAATACTTTAGAAATTTTTATTGTTTTGCAGTTTTCCTTTCTGAAAAGAGTGCAACATTTTGTTTATCTTCTGAATTAAAAAAGCTATTTAGAAATTTTGTTTGAGATATTGTATGTCCTAAAATTCCACCTCCTAACTTGGGGATTACATGTTAAATTTTTGTTTTAATTTGGATATCAAGATGCTATATAATCACACTTTTTTACTAACACACGTGTACTGCTGTTCCAATGCGATTTTTATTTTGAATAGGCCAACATTTTAACAATTGTCAGGACTCAACCTGTAACTACTTGACAGATGACAAATAAAAACCACGCCATTAATAAAAATACAACAATATACATATCATTCGATAAGGTAGGGTTTGCTGTTCGGTTTTAACCAAAATCAAAACCGTGGTTTCTTAGGCCAAATATTCGAAACCGAAAACCGATAAGAAAGCCGTCGATTTTCGAATTTTACTTATTGTTATTTTAAAATTTTTTATTTTATCAATCATTAATAATGATTTGAGAGTTGTGCATAATATCAGCGCTTAAACAAGGCAAAGCTCATGAGAAAATTGTTCAAAGCTCTTTACAGCGTGAAAAAAAATTAGTGGACGCATTTGTAAAAACTTACAATAGTCAAAGCTCGCAATGGGTTAATGGGGTTTCCATTAGAATTATAACACATTCTCTATTTATAAGATAATCAATTGTATTGAAGTTAAATGTCTTTGAAAGCAGACAACGTCTAAGTTATATTATAAAAAATTTAATGATCAAAAATACAGTTTAACAATGGATAAGTGAACTAGTACTAGAGGTAAGCGATATACAAATATCAATTTGCACATTTCAAGTGGCAAATGTTATACTCGTAGTTTGGAATTTTTAGAATATGGAATTAAAAAAATACTAACGACCTCGTACGGCAAAAATTAATTGAGTTCGACATTTCATTGGATTCGGATATTGTGGAAAACTGAACAAAACTGTAGTTATTATTATGTTTGGCTCACAAAATAAATCTTGAAGTGAAAATAGTATTCATAAAGCAAAGAGAAAGCTTTCGAATTTATATGTTAAAAGCATACAAATTTAAACAGGTTTGTTTTCGAATCGAATTACACAATAAATCCCAGAATTAAAAAACCGAAACCGATCGGTTTAAGTAAATTTTAAACCAAAGTCTACGACAAGGCATTGAAACTAATGAAATTTAAGAGAAAAATTATGAATATTTCGCAGTTACACTTGACAATACTAAAGCATTTTTGGGTCATTCTGAAACATCTTCTCGGCCAGCAATTGTGCGGATGTTAGAAAAATTTGAGTTGTTGGGACAAGTAAATGATGTGAAGAAATAAGAACAACTGAGAGTAGTGCTTTTGTAGCGCAACGTGTTGTGCAAAATTTAGGTTTGCGCATTTGTCCTCGATCTTTAGAATCGGGCATTTCACAAACAACATTACACCGTTTTTTGCATAAATACTTATGTATGTCTTAATAAGGATTTTTAAGTTTAGTTAACACAAGAACTCACGCCTACCGACCATCAACATTGACCGTGTGATTTCTCGAAGATCACAACTGTCCATCGGGATCTTGTAATTTAACAGCATTAGACTTTTCTCTTTGGGGCTATATGAAAAATAAGTCTGAAACAATTTCCTAGAATTTATGCAAAGCCTCAAATATGTTGGTGGAAAATTTTATGGAAAGAATATATAACTGAAACCTACAGGAGTTGAGGAATTGTAGATATGACGTTGTTCTTTAATATATATGTATTTTTTTAGAATTTTAAAAATAACGTTTTTCGAAAAAAAGTTACTGCAAAGTTTGTCTTTGTCACTTAAATGTGACTTTTAACTTTTAGAAATAAAATCCAAAGCTAAAGCCAAGCAGTCTGAGGGCTTATTTCATTAATGTATTTAATTACCCATTCCTGCTTTTAAAAGTTTAGATTTTCCTTCCCACAAACAGCTTAAAAACTTTAAAATATGTATGTACATTAACAGTAAAACGCTTTATGGCCATCATGGCTGTTAACACACATTTTGCAAATAAAAAAAAAAAGCTAAGAAAAAAATCAAACCAGACTACATATTACACAACTCTTGCGAATCGAATGTAATGTGTGCCTGCATTCAGATGTGGTTTTTGGTTTTTGCTTTAGTTTACTTTCATTTAATGCTTATGCTTAACCAAAGGAAAATTGTTGTCCGTTTTCCTGGCCTATGCAACAATTTGCAGGCGTTAATTAGTGGACCATTTTATAGAGACGCACAATTTTATATGTAGTTAAACAGCATCAATGCTTGATTTCTTCCTACTAAAGTGGAAAGAAAAAGAGACCATTTAACCCACTTGTTTATTTACGAGTATTTTATTTTTTTGCAGTATGGTCACGGACTTAATAAACAATTGAGTGAATGACTGGAGTGTGCACAACAATAACAACAATAAAAAGCTCTTTTTCTAAATGTTGTAACACTTCAACATTTATGTACATACGCAAGCATGTACGAGTATTTACTGATCTCTGTTACTGCTGATGCCAAAACCCAATTCAGGTCTTCAAATTTGTGTCACTACTCAATGGTGTATTTTTAATTCAGTCATTAAACCAAATCCGTCTGGTTGTGTTCGTTCCATACATTTTACTCAGTTTACTAGTTTAATGGTTGTGCATTTTTTTAAATTTTAATCATTTCAACATGAATATTATTGGCGAAATTACAAAATTATTTGTTTGCTTAAGTGTTTATGCGGCTTTCTGCCAATCGCATCCAGTGGTTAATAATGATGGCGTCTATAATGCAGAACACAACGTACCTGAATTTGCTGATCAAGCAGAACTGCCCGGTGACTTAGCGCTACATTCCCAAGCAGAAGCTGCCACTGATTCCGGTTTGAAGGTACTATTTAAATACGTATGTATGCTTATTAAAAATGTGATATTAATATTAATTTGTTATGAATATATTTGCATTTAATTTCAAAATTCAAATGTAAGAAATCGTGATTAAAAAAAAAATACGTGTGTATTTATATATGTATGTATGTTACGTGACCTTAAAAGACAGAATTTATGTAATCTTTATGTTTGACCTTGAATATGGGCGTTATAAACGTCAGGCAGTGCCACTATAAAGATTCAAGAACTCTACTTAAATCATCGCGAAGAATGTATTCCAATCAACTATAATTTCACGAGCACAAATGTTACTCATGTTGCAATGTTTATTAGACTTGTGTCCAACACTTTTTTTTTAACTAATTCGTTCTGTTGGACACAAGTCCGGTAAAAAATTAAATGGGTTTTAAAAAAAATTTTGATTCGAACGCTCTCAAACTAGTTCAAAAAGAAATGTTGGACACAATACTAACGGCCTGTCCCATGATGTCACTCGAAATCGTTCGATCGACAACTTGTATTGCAAGCAACAATAACATTAGAAAATTTGTTGTTGTTTTCAATATTAGTACTCGATCGAACAGTTTCTAGTGACATCGTGGGAGAGGCAAGAAAGAAAATAAATTTTTGTATTGTTCGATAAAAAGGTACTCTTATTTTTAACGAACCTCAAAAAAATAAGGCACCATGTCACTTCTACTCAAAACTTAGAGCACGCTTTGAGCTCTTATAATACATATCAACATCTCGCCGTTGTATGGTAGTGGCCAACCCTGCTAAGCTTTATTAGAAAGTTGTAAATATTGTTGTTGTCCTCGATCGACCCTTGGGAAGTTGCACACAACTGGGTTGTGCATCAAAAATAATTTTAGTTTACAAAACAAAGTTTGTATGGAAATTGGTTTGTTATACGTTTTGTAAACCAACATTATTTGTTATGAAATATTTCATGTATGTACAAGGGTTTCCAATAACACGTTTCATTTTGAATCGGCCGCCATTTTAATAATTATTATGACTCAAGCTGTAACTACTTGACAGATGACAAGTAAAAAGTACGCACTGAAGGCATAGAAGTTATTAAAATTGACTACAAAAATGGTGAATAATTTGCGGTCACACTTCGCAAAATAAAAGTATTTTTGTGAAACTGGTGGAAAAACTTGAGTTGGTGGGACAAGTTAGTGATGTGATGAATCGAACTCGTGCATGTCGCTCAAGAACGCTGTAACCCATAGTAAGGCAGATTTCTCCATGATTTCGCTTAAAAATACTGGATTTTCTTGCATATAAAAATGAAACCTCTTATTGGAAGACCCTATACATCTCGTATTTCAGAACCCAAATTGGAAATTAGCTTAGTAACAGATAGTTGACAATCTAAATCATATCGGAACTCTTCGACAATATTGATATAGATGTTATCGGCGAGAATTATATGATTTCTTCATGCTTCTTTAACACACAATTTTTTATTTGGTATCCATTTTCTAGTCGTTTTCTTAAATAGTACCTCTGCTAAACTAATTTCTCTTCCATTAATTGCTCAAATTGTTTTTCTCAAATTGTTGATAAATAATGAAATCTGACATACAATCGCATATCCAAGAGCTTTTAATGGTCTAGCCGGGCACTAGAATTCTCGCTACACTAACAGTTAGTGTACACAGAAATAATATTCCTGCAATAAACAACTTTAATTGCAAATGAAACCAAAAATCAATTAAAAATGTAATTGACTAAATTTTTAAACAAAAGTTTAATTGACTTATAGCTAATAAATTCAATGAATGTTTAAATATAGTTTGAGTTAATTTTCATAAAAACTTAAAATGTGTTTAAAAACACTTTCATTTTTTCAGTGGCGAATTAAAGTTATTATCAAATTACGTTGAAAGTACGGTAGCACTACAAGATTTCCAAATATTATGGAAAGCTTTCCAAAGAACAGCTGTTCAATATAAATAAGAAAGCTGATTTATCAATTTGCAGAAAAGTGAAATAGCAAAAAACACATTTTATGATACAAAAAGAGCATCGGAATTCATTTTTCTATATATATATATTTCATGATATGAAAATATATGTTACATTTGTTGTACATTTGCGAAAATTAAACGAAATTCTTTTTAATACGACCACATGATGTTCATGTACATGCATTAAAGAAACACACACATGCACAAAACATATGGTATGTTTGTAAAACTTAAACAACACTTAAATGCACGATGCTGGCTATTTAAGATTCATTTAATTTTGGGGTGAAAAACAAAATTTTGTGTTTAAACATGATTTAAAAATAAAATACATATAATCATTGACTGATTTATTAGCCCTTAAATACATTTTTAATTGATTTTTTTTGTTTTATTTTCAATTAAAGTTATTTATTGTAGGAATTAAACAAAAGTTTAAACGACTTAAATACATTTTTAATTGATTTCAATTAAAGTTGTTTATTGCAGGAATATTTTTTTCTGTGTAGTCACTGTCATGGCTGCCTTTGGTACATGTTAAATTAGAGTGATACAAATGAGATTTTCCTATATTTTCAGATTTCATTATTCAAGGCGGCAGACAAAACGCGGGAATCTGTAAACTTGGAATCCGAAGGCATACCTTCAAAAGTTTTGAGCTTCTACGATAACAGCCAAAAGAATTTTATAGACAAAACACAGGTTGGTTGACCTAAATATTGAAAAAGAATATCAAGTCTTTGCTGCAGGAGAGTTGCAACTCAAAAGTTCATATTTTAAGTTAATATTACAGTATTAATCGTCATATCGTTTTTCATATTTTTTTTTTACAAATTTCATATAAATATTTTTTGTACTCACCTATTGAGAGGAAAATTACATTTTATTTTACCATTGCGTTTTTAGTAAATTAAAAATTTTCCATTTGTTTTCACTTAAGCAATTTTTTGCGTTATGACTCTCTTGCTGCAAAGGCTCGATATGTACATACTTAAGGTTCAATCAGATGTGCCATACTATAACTACATAGCCATAAACATTCCCAAAATCATATACATACATATATTTTTGCTTCACCTATTACTGCTTCCATAACAATAAACAGCTGTTTAAGTTTTCATTTGTATATTCATTTAAAAAGTGCAATAACATATGTATATAAATATGTATGTATGTAACCAGTAAACAACTGTTTATGTTTATGGCGAAAACCCAAAGTTTCTATGGTTATGGTTACGGTTTTGACGTTATGGTGAGTCACCTGTAATCAAATACAGTGTTGCCCATAAGTTTGGTTCGAACAGCTGTTTTATATCGTTATGGCACGTTTAATTGAACTTTTATGTGTACATACTAACAACTATGAAGCAAGTAACTATATTTGCAAGGCACTATTGTATAATTTTGCAACTCGTGTTTCAGCCACTTCCTATTTTGGATACGATTAGCGAACACGAAAAATATGGCAATAATGGTGATATGTTTGATAGTATTTCTCGAAGTCTCGTAAACGGCTATGAAGCGTTTTCCAATCTTTTAAATACTTTAATAACGGTAAATAATATAATCAACAACTTACCAAAGAGTATTAATACCAAGTGACCTCAAAGACAGCTGACTTTATTACCCTATCCGTCAAACTCCATATAAAATACCATAAAATTTTAACCCGAACTTTCCACATAAAATAAAAATAATCCTACAAAAAATTTTTATGTATGCTGTTGTAATGATTAGGCCACTTGCTATTAATACACTTTGCAACTTATAGCTCTTTTTAAACTTACGATAAATTTTATTGTATGCCTTAGAAACCCAAAGAAATCGCTCGTTCATTATCTAAAGGACTTACCGCACAATTGGATGTCTTGGGTGGCAAATTAGTTGGTTTATAATTTTATTTTTTTTATTTTATTTTAGTTCAAAATTTTATTATACATACATACATATATTGCTTTTATTAACAAATATGTTTTGAATATAAATTTATTTGCTATTTCGTTGAAGACATTATTATTGTTATAATTTTAAGTGTTTATCAAATATATAAGTAAGTTAATCGTAACGCTTCTTATAAATTATATAAAATTTTCTAGTGTTCAAAACAAATAAATATTTATTTTTGGGAAGACTATTTCGTTTACTTAAATTTAATTTTAATATCTAATATTCATATATCGTTAGCTAAAATGCAAAAAGGCGTAACCAATAAAAAATTTTAAATCGAGTTTTTGATTGATAATTATGAATGCTATTAAAATACATGTTATGACACAATTTTACTTTCGGCGATCAAGTGCTTGTGTGCAAAAGGGGGAGAATAAAAACACAGTAATTTTTTCATACTCGTATACGAAACTTTAAGAGATTCTATAGCGATAAACTCTTTTTATTTCACATCATACCAAAGGTAATATTCGTATATGAAAAAATTACTGTGTTTTTATTTTCCCCCTTGTGTACGCAAACTTTTGCATTTTAGATAACGATGTGTATTTGTAGCTTAGCCCTAGTCCAGACTAGCAATTTTTGTTGCAGCAATTCTTGAATATGTGTGAGAGTGTTGAAATAGAAATATATACGTTTTGTATTTCTCTCTCGCTCTTTTGCACTAAAAAACAAAACTTTGCTGCAACAAAAATTGCAAGTCTGGACCGGAACTTAGCTTTTAATTATATGTTTAAAGCTTTGAGCCTGTTAAGTTTCCGATGTAGGTGAAAACTTCTATTAAATTTGTATATCCTTCCCTTTACGTGGGTAGTTAAAACCAGAACTGTTGCGTGGAAAGCAATTTACTTGTATTTTATCACAAAGTTCCGGTTCACACACTGCAACTTTTGTTGATCAACTCGTAATTCAGCTGTATGAAAAAAAGATATTTATATTTCCTTCTCTTTCTTACATCAACAAAAGTTGAAGGTGTGTGAACCGGAACAAAGTATACAGAGTTGAAGAAAATGAGTGATGAAAAAAGCTAGAATCATCTGTGACACATGCTCTGTGAGAAAGAGACAACTTTAGTACAGTAGCAAGTAAAAATAATCAAAGCAAACAACATAAAATGCGCATTTTGTGAAATGAACAAGTGAAAATTTTTACAAAATTACAAGAAAGAATTTGTTTGTGTTCGCTCTCCAGAGAAGTTAAATACGTTTTGGTTTTCCTTCTCATTCGAATTGAATTCCTGCGACACACCTGAAATTGTTTGATAGCAATTCTTGCTGAATGAAAGTTGACTGTTAGAAATAAAGAAAAATTTAATTTATGTGCCTCGATAGTTTTCATGCATGAAATGCATTCTATTTAAATCCCGCATAATTTCTTAATCGATCTTAAGTTTAGTGAAATATTTTTTTATTAATAAATTAGGTTTTCTAAAGAAGAGAATAAAACTTAAACTGGACTTTTTCCTAGCTGGGGGAAATGCTCATCTGTCTGTGCAGCCACGCACTTCAACAGCGCCCATGTCTATCTAATGCGGTAGAGATTGTGGTTAACATCAGCTATTTAACGTGAAGTTTTAGTGAAATGCAATATGAGAAATGATTATTTGTGTATAAAATTATTGATTTACCCCTAGTTTAATTAAATTTAATATGTTTGCTATTTTATTTATTTTGTTTGTTGATGATTTTCTGGTTTTAACTTTTTGTATACATATATCTCATGTATAAATATATGTATATATATTAAATAAATCGAAGCTCAAAGATTTAAAGGAATGTAACTCATCACTACATTTTTATAGGCAGTATTTTGCATTGCAACTTCGCACTCCTGCAAATGGCTGATTTGTATACTCGTATTTACATGCAAGCATGTAAAACAAATTAATTTACAAATTGCACATACATATGTATCTTTTTATGTACTTATGTACATACCAGAGAATGACAAGTACTTAAAAACAAAATTAAATGGTCTTAATTTTCTTCGCATAATCCTAATTGTAGCGCAAACAATTTGTACGCTCACAAATTTTCTTTCCAGCAACTATGGCAACTCAGTTAGCCGACTGTAATGGAATGTAACTGCAACAGTAGAAAACAGCTGATCGATATTGTTATGTGCAAAGTAATGAAAATGGTTAAAGAGATGTAATGTAACGTAACCTACTTTTCACATAAAAATATCGATCAGCTGTTTCCTACGTTACAGTTACATTGCATTACAGCCGGCTAACTGAGGCTTAAAGCCGATTCCAACGTACAAGAGCATCTCTACTTCGTTTATGCAAAAAACTTGATGCATTGATTCTCTCTCATACTGTCAGTCTGTATGTATGTTTATACTTAGGCTATGGATGTTTAATCGGACAAAGAAATATAGGCATGATACTGGGGATATTTCGTCATCATTCGCCACCCTTTACATACATTTGCGTATATAAAATGGAATGGAAAATGTGTGTGTGTGTGTTTGAAAACATACTTTATGTGTATGTGTAAATAAAATAGCCCTGTATACACGCATGTGTAGTCGATTAATAGTCAGTGTATTTTTATATTCATGGGTGTGATTGTAGCTCACATAGTCCATATATTTTAGTAGCTGTCGTTTTAAGAAATATATATAAACATAGTTGTGGGATGTTTATAGTTATACGTATTCGATTTAAAATTAATGCGTATGAGCGTGCTGAAAAGCTGCACGCATTCATAGTTGTTTGACGGCCCATACTCAAAGAGTACTTAAAACGATACTTTTGTCATTATCTGGTACATACATACAGAAAACTTCCATCTCAGGAGTTAAAATATGCAATATAACATTTGGTAATAAGGTATAAATAAATATTCGAACAATACATATAACTCTTAAAACAATAAAATAAAATACTTGCAAAATTAATAATAAACAGGATTAACTGCTGGGATTCTCTGATCATTAATCATTTTTAATAACATAATAAAACTAAAATTAATTAAATAAGATGCATTTGATATAAACTATAGGAAGCTATAATTATTTTTGTTCTTTTTTGGCACACACTGTTTATGACTCCTTTTATTCTTTGGAAATAAAAAAGGCACACTTACATAATTTTCCCTCTAGATGCTGTTGTATTATGTTATTTATTGGTTTATCTCACCGATTTATTGGGTTTTCTTTGGAAGATTACTGAGAAGGAGAAGAATTTCAGTTCTTCGCCTAAAGCTTTGTTCAATCTTCCCAACTACTCGGTCGTGTTTGAGGATCAATTGAAGGTGAATATGACTTATAAGTATCGCTTTCTCGTTTATGCTTGACGGTGCAGAATAGTAACATCGATGTTATGAGACCGAATAATTGGGCAAATGCTATACCAAGACCAACGGCTCCGATTACATTCAATTTATCGGTCAACCATTGCTGTAGCGAGTGTATGCAACCTTTATCCCACCACAATGAGGGATTTTCAGATCTGGAATGAAATATTATGACAAATTTATTTAAGTCTTATCGAGCAGTATTTTTTAAAGAGCACATGAAAGGAATAGCAAACGCCGTAATTTTTATAAGTACATACTTCCAATTCCTTATTCATACAAGTTCTAGTTTTCTATAGCGTTTGAAATAAATACAAACCTGCCACAATCAACGCGTATTAACAAACTATCACCCGAGCCTTCGGTGAGTATGCCTCTATTTTCAAATATGGGCTTGCAACAAGACTCTGGCACCCAACGCTTGCCACTCCAGGACTGAACGTCATACCAATCTTCATAGGACGAGACACCGCAACACTCAAACTAGAAAAAAATAACAAAAAAATATTGCACAATAACTTACTAAACTAAATTTATTTGGAAATAATAAATAAAGAGATGTACCGAATTTTGCACATTATCCCAAATAGTTGCAACAGAAGGCGCTATCAGAGAGCCACGATCTGAGGCATTATAATGCTGCTCAATGCCAAAACGCAATTCGTTAGCCAGCGTACGGCTCAGGCCACCGCGGAATATAAACGCAATCGAACCAATAAGAAACTCGCTTAAGAACAAGGTTATTATCAACATGAAATACTTAAAATTGTAAAAAATAGAACTTAATTAAAATTGCAAAAGAAACAAGAAACTTTCAATTATTTAACTTACCAACACTAACAGACAACGCGACTGCACCCAAGCTCCGCAGCAGCCCAAAAAAGATGTCACAAAGCCAATGACCCCAATACACAAAAACACCGAGTCAGCACTCAATGCTGCATGATCCGGCAGTAGTGTGGCATAACCTTCGTACGACAGACGCAACCAAATACCAGCTCCCAGAAAAGCACAACTACAAAGCTTTTTATAAACAAAAATATGTACATTAATAACACTAAAAATAAAATAATAATGAAATGGAAATTTTTTCTTGCCCCCCGGTAGCTGTTTAATTACAATTAAAAAGCCTTAATTATTGTAAGTTTAGAAAAAAAAGATTATTTATTAAGAGTAAACAATTCAAAATGTTTATAAGCTGTTTTTACTCAGCAACTGCACGTACATATGTAGAGTTTCAAATATAAGCGGGAGAGTGTGGGAAAGCACACACAAAACGTTGGTTTGGTGGTACTGCAATGGACGGACAAGTGTACAGATAATTAAATTTGTATTTTTGAACTTTTTTGGGGGGACTTGAAAACAATCAACAGTTTTTGAACAGGAAGTACTATTCGCAGTTTAAAAATAGTTACACTTAAATATTAAGTCACAAGTATTTACATATTAGTCATGAATAAAATACTCACTCGTATTTATAGGGAACGACAAACAAAAACTACCAGAAAATGTCAAGGGTAGACGAGCCAACCGTTACACAGCGAGAGCCGAAATAATTACAATAACTCTGTTTAGTCTAAAGGTAGGATCACACGATTGCGGCAAATACACCAATCTGCCCCAATTTTTATTGTGCTGAATTGGTGTACAATAATAAAATTGCCACAATCAAGTACGTTGCAGTCACATGATTGCCCCATTTTATAAAAATTTTATTGTCGCAGATTGGCGAAGAATGAACTTGTGGTAATAATTGCCACATCCCAGTCACACGCTTGTTCTACGGCAACAGAAATAAACAGCTGTTTTGGTAGTTTTTAGTTTGTTTTTACTTTCAAATGGTTTTCTTTTAAAAGAAATGATTTTTTCTGTTTTATTTTGTACGTGAAAATGGTTTATTCGTTTAAAATAAATGAAATTGCATCTGTTTTGTATATGTTGTGATCCTTAAATATACAAAGCAGAGGCAATTTTCGTTCTTTTATACGAGTAAAATCTGAATATTTATATGGGTTAAGATTGGCTCACAGTTCCATGTTAACGTTTCAAATAAGTTGTAATGACATATAAAAGTAAGTTTAAGTCGGTACTTATGGCAACACTTGGAACACACGAAAAAAATAAATTAATTTAAGAAATTGTCCCGTATTGGGTACTTTGATTGCCGCTCAAGAACACAATAAATATTGGTGCATTTTAAACATTTTTATTGAGGCATGGTTGCCTATCAACCGTACACACGATGGCCGCACCAGAGTTGCATTTGATTGCGATAAATCAGCACATTATTGTTCTCGATTGTCGTATGAGGCAATAAGTTGTAAAATCATACGATTGGCGTATAAAATGAACCAATAATTGGTGCATTGCGGCAATCGTGTGATCCTACCTTAAGCTGTTGGTATGATTGCAACTTAATGCAGATAACATTTATTCAAAATGCTTTTATAAAATGTAACCAGCGTGACCATATGAGCTTTTTTAGAATTATTTTTTGTTTTATTTTTCTTAATTTCTTATTTATTTTACACTGAAATAAGCCGTGTAACATATTTACGAAATCGTTCGTTGACTTCGCGATTTATTCATCATTTCCACCACAGAATATTTTGTTGACAAAAAAAAAAGATAAAAATTGGTAACACGCTGAATAAAATTTGTTTTTTGCTTTTATGAAAAAGTTTCTTCTGTTTTTGACATTTTGTAATACTGAATAATTTGCAGGAGGTTTTTCTATAAGCATTCGGTTTTATATTTTATAAATTTTTTGTTAGCTAAATTCAAAAATTTTTTGTGTTGAAGTCTACTGACGAGTTCCAAAATGGGGAACGAAATGCATATAGACAATTGCTTAACAATTGCATAACAACAAGCCAAATTTTCAAATTAAATTTGTTTCTTTTAATCATCCTTATTTTATTGTTTGTCAACATCGACACGAAGCAATATGGTATTGCGTTGATTACTTCAAATTGTTATTGTGGTTGTCGTTATATGTAGACTATTATCCAGCGATGACTGTCAACATATGAATGCATTCTGTTTGTGTTGAATCGACTGTGACTGTGTGCTGCGAGCTGTGGTTTCAAAATCAACTGAACTCTGAGGGAGCATTTCAGGGTGTTCACTTGAAAATGTAGCTCATAAATTAGCAAAGGCAGCACTATTTCACTGTTTAGTTTCTTTTGAAACTACAGCAGATTTTCCACAAACTGCTTAAATATTTCGCCAAACTCTTAACAAATGTAATTTTTATATAGAAAATAGTATAGGATCATTATTTCCTTAACTAATCATATGGGTGGGCCAAGAAAATTCAATAATTTTAAAAATTTCTATCCTGTTCCTTAAAATTCGCGTGCGACTATTCTTATCTTAAATTTTTCTATTTTGCAAATTTTTAATTAGTCTTTGCTACGACAAATTTTCTTGTAACATGCAAATCACATCCGTCACACAGTCATCGATGACCTTCGGTAACGACAACTATAATAAGACTTTGAAGTAATTAAGGCAAAAAGGTATGCAGCTCTATTTTCGAATTATGCTAGGAACACAATTGGGACAAACGAAGAATTTCGTCCACTTCGACGAATTCTTCGATAAGAATTCGCTGCGTAAACTCGTCGTCATGTGAAGCACAATAACAATGAGTTTACTCAGTGATTTGATAAAGTTGGTTATTGTGTGTGCAAAGAGAGAGAGAGAGAAAATTGTTTCTTCGTCGTTCGTCGGCGTACAAAATAGAAATAATGCTAGGAACACAACTGCGACGAACAACGAACTTTTGGTCGCGAATAATACACATTGGTGTATATGAAAATGCACACAATCATGGCGTAGAGCGAAATTCGTCATACACGGCGAAAGTAGCAATAGATTTATTTCTATTTCTTACGCCGGCGAACAACGAAAAAACAATTTTTTCTCTCTCTCTCTCTCTGTCTTTGCACACACAATAACCAACTTTATCAAATATCAGAGAGGAATTCGCTGAGTAAATTCGTCGTTGTTGTGCTTCACACGACGAATTTACGCAGCGAACTCTTATCGTCGAATTCGTCGACATGGACGAAATTCGTCGTTCGTCCCAGTTGTGTTCCTAGCATAAATCTATCTCAGAGCTCGTAACGCGCGACGAATTTCGTTCGACGGCGGTGATGTATTAATTTTCATATGCACAAATGTGTTTTGTTTTTTATGACGAAAGTTCGCACCGACAAATTCGTCGATCGTTTCAGTTGTGTTCCTAGCATTAATCGTAAGCGACAAAAAATTAAAGTTTACAGGAGAGGGATTTTTATAATATTCAAAAAAAATTTACAACATAAATAGTTGCTTGCGATAAAATTGTAGAGCGTGTATTTTAAAAATTATAAACACTTTTGATATTTTGATAATTCTAAGCTATTGGTAGGCCTATATTATTTTATTTTTAGGATAAAAGTGATTTATTGTAAAAGAATAAAATAGAAAATAGTTCAGCAAGAACAATTACTTAAGAAACACAACTTTTAGTTTGACGATTCTAAAATCTTGAAAGATCGCAGAGGAAATTTATAATGGCGATTTGAGTGGGTTAGAAAATAAATTCCGATCCACGAGACCTTGGAAATTTTTTTTTTTTAATTTAGCGTACGTAACGTGTTTTTAGGTCCCAAACAAATCGATCCATTCTAATCAGAATAAAAACTAATTTAGGTTTAGGTTTGGAGGCAAGGAAATCTTCATTTACAAAAACAAACAAAAAATGTCCTCAAAATTTTTTCTCAAATTTTTAAATCAATTTAAAAGAAAATGTTGAGCATTTAAAGAAACCCCATTAAAAATATTATGTACGAGTTGCTTGTAATTGTTCATTCTAGTTGTAAATTCATCTTGAAGATTGTTTTAGTTGCAAGTTGTGATTTAAATTGTCTTGACAATTAAAAACTTTGCCATTCAACACATACATAACACGTACTCGTATGAAGGTATTTATTTACCTGTTTTTTTCAATAATGTATGTCTTCACTAAGTTCAATGTCCACGCTTTCACTAAATGTCTGTTAGAGTGGAGTATTTGCTGAGTCTGTCATCACGTCTTGTTTACTAATCTTTTACAAACTACCCAGAATTATTATACTAATGTGTTCTGTTTTTCATGTAATTTCAAGATAATGTTGTTAAGTTCGAATGACACTTAATGAAAACAGTGTTTGATGAAAAGTTGGCTTTCTTAATTTTTTCCTAAATATGGTTCCATTTGCTGGTTTAAAGTTTTATATCTGGGAGGCTGTTAAATTTTTATTTAAGATTCAACACTTTTGGCAATTGCTTTCTTCTATTGAAGTTAATATTATATTACAAACGCGGCGGCCAACTCATACCCAAACAACTTTCTCTACATCCCTCCCCTCTCTTAAATTATAATTTATTTTCAAGTAAAACTTCAATACAATAGACGTACATACGAGTACACACATGATTTCCGTAGCAGACAGCAAAGATTGCTGGTAAGAGATTATTTATTTATTTTGTAATAAAAAATAGTATTCATAATTTTTTTTTATTATTCGTGCATAAATTCAACAACATAATGAAAATTTCAAAAAGTTTTCAGACAATGAAAGACATCGCTTTTGCGTTGTCTGTTTTTTTTCTATGAATTTATTTTATGCAAATGCTCGTATGTCGGAAACTGTGAATAATTGAGTACTACAGACCATGTTGTTGCATAAAATATATGAAAAAATATTTCGTTACAGCTTATTTTTGAAGTTAACTGCATATTGATAATTATTTTAAGAACTGTATTGATTTAAAACCATTTAACATTTTTATTACTTTTAAGCAATAAAATACTCTAAGTCAACAACAGCTACACGCCTGTTCAGTCCGGTTCGAAGGACTAAAAGCAAGTTGCTGAATCGACTTTAAGAAAAATATTTGAAATAGATACCAATTAAAGCACCAATAACACTAAAGGTAGAGGTCCATAGCTCGCTTTTTGCGCGTTATGCTTTACACGCGTTTCATCCTCTTGTTTCATTCTATACTTTGTTCGCGTTGAGTTACATGCACTGCTTTTCATGCGCCATTTTATTTTTTTTTTTGATCAGCTGTGTGCGTTTGTTTATAAATACTTATAAAGAAAAAATGGAGAGTGAAATCGAGTTTTTAAAAGAATTTGTGGAGTTAGTCGAGTTTGCATATTTAATTTTATGTGCAAAAAATGCCTTTGAACAATATCAAAAAAAGAAAAGGTTTTGGGTACGGCCGTTGTATTTAGAACGGAATTTAAGTGGGTTTTTTGAAACCACATTTAAAAAATTAAAACTTCTGACCCTGAGCAATTTCGAACCGCGACAAGAATGTCTGCAGATGTCTTTGACTATTTATTCAGCATTTTAAAAGATAGTCTTGAGAAGAACTCGGCCAGGGCTATTCTAGCAGATTGTCGGCTGTTGTTGACTTTAATGTAAGTAAATGGAAAATTACATATAAATGTGTGCACATTATTGGCTTAAGCAATAACTTTTCTAAGCAGCTATTTAATACAGATTTAGCGGAGATGACACTCAGTACGTAAAAATAATCGATAACTAATATGCAAAATTTGTTACTGAGAAAAGTGTGGTGAAAAGTTAATTAAAATACATCGCATTAATGAAAATATTCACATATTTTATTAAACAAGTTTTTTTTACTAAGAAATTTTTTTTATTGAAAAAAAAGAAAAAAATTATCCACGGCAAAATAATATTTATCGATAACGTAAGAAATAAAGTATTATTTAACATCTTTAGCATTCAAGAACAGCTGACTTTCTTTCATGGTGCTTGTAACGCGTACAAAAGTGGAAAGTAGACCTGCTTTTTGCTTTGAACGGGCCTACACGTTCTGCGTTTTTTGCAATGTAACTTGTCACATACTATTACATTGATTCTACTTTATTGACAGATGCATAGAAAGCGTAACGCGCAAAAAGCGAGCTATGGACCTCTACCTTAAGATATTTATTTGTCCTTTGCTTATATCGCAACGTTTGACAAGCAAGATGGTGCGCAACTTACCCATAAAATTATATTGAGCCAACAGAATGTCCTTCGTATACATGTATAACCAGCATTTGCCATAACTGCGTGTTATTAACTAAAATAAGAAACGATATTGAATTATTAAATATGTAAGCCAGGCTAGGAAAGCTAATAGAAACACGTACATACATAAATATCAATGGCTTAATATAAAAAGGGCGTAACTCGATTTTTTTTCTTCAAAATTACGTTTTTAACGTTTTCTGGTAGCCAACGTATGTATAATTATATCCTCCTTGAAGAAATGAGTGCGTTACAGCTGAAAATCAAGGATTTATGGCAATTTCAAAAATTATTTTTGCGTGTAAATGCTTTACTTCTTATTCAGTTTTTTACTTCTCCTATAAAATATCGAAAATGCGAATTACGCCTTTCTTATATTGAGCCATCGATATGTATGTTTATTAGAGTGGCCGTTAGTTGTATGGAGAATTTTGTTCTTTTAATTTCTTATATTCTCTCCCCCCAAAATCGGTTTAGTGTTATGTAAAAAAAAAATACAAAAAAAATTTCATAGCGATAAATTACATTTTAGGGGGTGCGTCTGCCCTTCAAAGTTGGCCCTCAAGCTAACTTGCACTTTATACACTGTGTAAAGGGCTGTAAATGTAGTCCGCGTAGCAAATGATTATCTTGGCGTACTCGTACCTCTTAATCTTGCAGCATTTTTCTTTCATAATGACTAGTTTGGTTCAAATTTTAAAAATAATCACTACTTGTGGTCCCTGGAAAAAACCAGTCTTCTACTTGACTGAATGAATCATCAGCTTATTTGTGCAAACTTTGCAGATCATTTACTTCTTAGCCCTTCCTATCTCCCTCAGTTCCATGACTTTTAGCGAGATTCTATTATACTAGTATTCATTATGTTATTTTTTTGTAGTACAAACTTGCATATTTATAATAGCGCTGCTGTGCAACTATTACGTTATACAAATGCAAAGACAAACGCCAGTTACTAGAATGTAAGTTTAAAGGTAAGGTTGTTTTTTATAGAGTGACACAAGTTTCAATCATAATGAAACAAGGAAATATGTATATACTCCTTTTCCACATGCAAAGTTTACATTGCAAAGCCGTAATTCAGCTGGGAGAAAGGCACAAACAGCTTGTACTATACCTCTGTCTTTCAAACAGCCGAGTTAAGACTTTGCAAAGTAAACTTTGCGTGTGGAACAGGGGTAATATTTTTAATATCAATGAAACGGGCTTTATTGGAAAGAAAATTTTATGAAATTAATGTTTAAATATGATTTCTGCCATGTAGACCCCACGGCTGGCGCGTAGAAGGCGCAATCGGGCACACCAATTTTCAACAATCGTTTTTAAAGACTCCGCCAGCCCATAAATCGTACCAAACAATAATTTTCTGTGAATGTAATAGTATTTCGACAAAAATGCGACAATTCTGTTTATTTCCATTTAACCAGAAATGTTCTTCATCGGAAAATAAAATTTTGAATGGAAATTCAAAATCATTATATCAATCGATGAGTATGACGAATTGAACAATTATTTTGTTTAAAAATTTCAACAATTTGCACGCGTTGCTCTGGTGTAAGTCGATTCATAATGAAATTTCACAGCAAACTAAGCAACAAGCAACTATCAGCTGTTAAATGGGTGCTCAAATAAAGCAGTGATGCCAACTCAAAGTTGTGACACTCTAATAAAAAACACCCCTTATCTTATTATGTTTTGGTTTTCGAACTCATTTCTTTTTTTCCATAACTACATAAATATGATTGACAATTGCATAAACTACTTAAGTGAATAAATTCATACATACGTATATTTATTATGACAAAAGACATAAAGAAGACAAGGCATGAAGGCAGGCTTTGCTTGACTGAGTTCATTTGCTCTCGTGTCCGTCTGTCTTTCTCTTTGTCTAACCACTTACGATAAGTATTTGTGGTGTTAACGATGATGATATTTATGACTTACTTTGAATTGGGTGCGTTAAAAATTTATTTCTTCATCAAAGGCCTTATTCATAAAAAAATATTTTTGATTTATAAGAGGTTTCTAAAACAGGTTTTCATACAAAATTTATTTTACAAACGCTTTATAAAAAAATGCTTTTAGTTTATAAAAGATTCATAAAACAAATTTTCTATGGAAATTTTATTAATAAACCTTTTATATAACTAAAATATTTTTTATGCATGAGAGCTTATTTACACAAGCAATATTTTTGATTTATAAAAATTTAAAAAAAAGTTCAATTTGGAAATAGTTTTATGCATAAAGAGGATTATAAACTGCAACATACTAATGTATATGTAGGTACAAACTACATATGTATATGCATATCGTTAATTTACTCAAACTTAACTAGCATTAACTTTTTAGTTAATGATGCTTAAGTAATCCTCACATCGTTATTCATATTGTGTGAAAATTTCATCTTGTTTACTCCGCTTTTGAGTGAAAAATACATTTTTTTCCATTAAGTTGTGTGTTGTAAATTCATTTTCTGGCAAACTAATTTTTTGAGTTATGACATTGTTTAAGTAAATGGAAACAAATTGCAGAAACTAAATTATAAGCTGTTGCAAACATGCTTGCAAATAAATATGTACTCCTTAATCCGTAAATTAGTACGTTACAATAAAAAAATATAAGGCAACATTTTACGTTACGTGTAAACGTGGTACATACTTATGTATGTGGCGGCTGTTTTTATATGCTTATGAAATAAAATAGAAATAGTTGAAGTATTTTGGATTGAATACTCAAAGAAACGATGTTAAATAATTGGAAAATGCATAGATAATGCTAAATGAAAAATTTACTGCTAAATCAAACTACGAAATGATAAATTTAGTTGGAAAAATTCCAACACAATTACAATGTTTTTTATTCCAAAGAAATGACCACTATTAATTCAACAAATTTCTGTTTTTTATTCTGTACTGCAACAACAAACAAGAGCCTTGAGCTTTAAATTTAAATTGGGTCAAGTTGACAATATAAATTGCAACAGTTTCAACGAATGCAACAGAAAAATTACAAGAATTATGACCCCGTTTTTCATGCGAAACTATTCCCCCAACTAATATCGTTGGCAAAATGACATGCAACAGATTCATATTAATATGTGATGAGGCTTTAGAGCGAACATCATTATAAATCATTTTTATTTTCGTTTGTTGTTTATATTAATTAATTTTAAGCCACTTATATTTACACTATGTTTTTTTTTAACAATATAAAAGATTCACTTTTTTAAAGAAAACCAAATCTGTGTTTGAAAACAAATAGAAAAAAAGTGCAGTTTCCTCCAACAAGTCGCAACAAGAACAACAACAATAAAAAATAGCATTTCCGTTAATTTATAAATTATATCTAATAAAACAATAGCACAAAAATCGTTATAAATAACAGCAGCGGTGGCGGAGGGGGTGGTGCACAGTGGGATGGCTTCATATATATTTGGGGAAAAACTATTAGACTAAATTAAGAAAGCCAAATGATTGTTCATCAAAATTGGCCACACCCACCTCCCATAAGAACCATACAAAATGTAGATAACAATTTTTTTAACATTTTACTTGTCATTCGACAAAAAAACTATATTTATTTTTCTCTATCATTTCTTTGACTGTTTGGATGGCTCATTTCTTAAGCTGGCACCCCATTGTCAGTGTGAAATACCGATTTGCGTCGGCTCAATGCAATAAAGTGATAATTTTTATAAATTGGCTTATACCAACACCCGGTGGGAAAATATAATGAATAGTAAAGGAGAAGGTAATGCACAGCATGTATAATTTTTCATTGCAGAATCCATTACTGTTCACACCGGAAAGTAATGAATTATTTTAATACATCCAAGGAAGGAAATCTATAATTCATAACACTCGTCACAAGCAAAAACTATATATTCTTCTTCTAGATGTGGTAATGCACGTGGTAACCATGTGTATTTGGTGTTTGATCAAATTACCCTCCCGTTTCTAATTGAATGCATTGTCTTGCTTTGGAAAATAATACATTATTTCTCCCATTATTTATGTAATTAATGCTTACTTTTCCAGATGGGCATTGCCTTACATCTCAACTAATTGAAATGTAATATATTCGTAATAAACCCATACAGACTTATTGCTGAAATAATTGACCAATAATGCCGATTCTTTATTACTTATGACTTTATTGCAATGACTCGATGAGAATCAGCACATCGTGCCGATAGTAGGAACTCCTCTTTAAGCTGATTATTAAAGGGTCTAATGAAACCAGTACGAAAAATGCTTGTCGAAACTTGATTGCATTTAGTAAAAACATTAACCTATTATTCCATAAAATTCCGAAGAAGAAGACATTCCTTCCCACCTTTAATTTTATTGAAAGAACTTCTTTAAACTTTTTTTTTCATTAAAAATCAACACTCAGTTAATTTTATTTTTAGAGACTTATAGATTTCTTGATGTCTTCTTAACAATTTAAGAAATTATGGAATTTTTCGAAATGTATTTATCTAGAAAATTCTACATACATATATGGTCCACTCAATTACGTGAAAATGCATATAGTACATATGTGGACCGAACATTTGACGAATGCATGCCGTTGCTTCATTTCGGTCCACAAGTTCACAATTTCATAAACTTCGAGAGTGACTTATACTTCGATATCATCAATTGGACCAAATTTAAATTAATTGAGCTGCAACATCAGCTGGAAGCATTGCAATTTTCAAAAGAAATAATCGAATTACCAGGTTGGCACAAGGAAAATAACTTCACTTGATAGTTTTCTTTGCTAAACTTAATTATTTTCCCAGCTTATCCATGCCATTCTCAAAGCACCGAACGTTATATTCATATAGTACATGAATATGTCATGGCTGTCACCGATCAGCAACGCATGTGCCACATTTTTTCCAAACTCGAGAGCCGCCAAAGTTACAGCCAACTTGAATCATTTCAAAGTATTATTGATTTTACATTATGTTTTTTTTTAAATTCTTGTTGCATAAGTTGAGATATAGATGGGTAAGTCCTAGAACAGGGTACTTAAGGTCAATGGCTATTGAGGAAAAAAAGGGCTCCTCGAGACAAAAACATCGATGTATCATCCTTTAAGACCCGATTTTAAATACCGAAGATATCATGAAAATAAATAATATATAAATAATAAATAGTTCTGCTGGAATTATTGAAATACTTTCTTTGCAAAAGCTTAATAATTTTTTGCGACCTTTAATTTTGATATGCTATTAGGGTTGTACATTAGGGTTATAGTAACTGAGATCTGGTGGGTAAGTACTAGAACGGGATATTTGAGATCAATGACTATTTAAGCAAAACATTGGTCTCCTCAAGACAAAAACATCCGTATATCACATTTTAAGATGCGTCTGTAAATGCCAAAGATATAACGAAAAATTTATTTATGCGACCACTAAAAAAAAATTGTTTTTTCGAAACTGCCTTGCAATCAATACTTTATATTCGGTGGTGTAGGGCGATGTTTTACGATCTAGTGTACATGCAAGTCTTTTCTTGCTTAGCACCCTTTCATGTATTTTACTTAAATTTTTTTCAAAATAATATAAAGTTTTTCTAAAAACCTATAAATGGACATATCACATTTCAAGATTTTTCTAAAAAACTTTATGAATGATAAATGATTTTTTAAATTGAGTGGTAAAAAATAGGGGGTTTGAAACCAAAATCCCACTGTGCGACGTCCACCGTAGCATGCAGTAAAAACTGGTGAAGTCAAAATGAATTCATGTTTTTTAACAAACAAACTATAGCACAGTTGCAATATCTAAAGGCAAACCTGTCAATCAGTGGTTCGCAATTTTTTTTCGTGTAGATTGGCAACTTTCCAATGTTTAAGCTAATTATATCTTATTCCCAGTATTCGTAAAATGTAACATTTGTAGCTTGGAGCTCAGCTGAAGATTTAATCACTTAATAGCGGCTGGCCATGCTTCCAAACCCCCATTGCTTCTCAAAGATTACTTAAAACGACACTTCTGTCATTCTCTGGTATCAATTCTACACAGAGACGTTTGGTGTAATAGAATGTAAGCATTTACATTTTGTAGAGATAGTCTTTTTTGAGTAACAACACCTCAACAAATTAGTTCTTATAATTATCGCTCTAAAGGCTGCCAAGAGTAACACAATTTTAGGAACACTGCTTAAAATATATTGAGCAAAAAGCACGAATACCACTTGTACGCCGCCTGTTAAGTAGACAGACACAATAATATTTTCTGAACACATTTCATTTAGTATCTAAATTATAGTCGCACACTGGAAATTGTAATCAATTTCAATTTATTTTATTTATTTTTTAAATTAATAATAATAATAATAATAACATACATACATTATGCTTTTTTATTATTATTATTTAATAAGATCCTTGAGCTCATAACTGTCTGATCGTTTAAATAAGGTGTAAAAAGAAAAATATTTTATTGTCATATTGCAATACAAACTTACATATTTACATAAGCATTTCGCTCATTTGCTCAAAGAACGTCATAACTCAAAAAGTCCATTCCAAAAATTCATAATCATATCGTTCTTCATATTGTGTAAAAATTACATATAAATATTTTATATTTCGAGAGAAAAGTAAAATTTTCTTTTCCATTAAGTTGTGTTTAAATTGAAAACTTTTTTTTTAGTTATGACGTTGTTTAAGTAAATGAGGGATAGTATGTATATTTGTACTATAGTTAAACAACTAAATCAAAATTATTAGTTTAAATTTGTTGGAGACATTAAACGCTTTATAACTTTGCTCTTGAAAAACTTAACCGACACATTTTGTGGACCTCGTTTTTTTTTTTGTTAACGAAAATCGATTATTTACGATCGCAATTGATCGATTTTGGTCAAAAAATTAAGTTCGAAAATTAAGTCGCTTAAGCTTTTCGCGGTTATCGCACGATATATTCAGGCATGTGATAGAAATCGATTTTAAAACAGAAAAAAGTTCTGATGCTCTTTAAATAATTTTTGCTAAACTTATGGATCGATTATAAATGGCGACCGAAATTGAGTCAACTGGCAACGCAATTGCAATTTAAATTAAAGTTTGCTCGTATGATGCAGAGCAGTGATGCATTCCCAAACAGACCCTTAATGTTATTGGCTACTTGTGCAGTGTTGTTAAAAAAAAAGAAAGTGTGAAAAAGAGAAAAAAATTTGATCAAGGTTGGTATAGAAGATGCATATTTTTACCAACGAAAATCTTTCAAGTTAATTGAGGTAGTTTAAACGAGAACAATTTTTAAGCCGCACAATTTTTGTTCTTTTCCAAATTGCACGAAACTAATTCATGTGGCATAAAATGTATACGTATACACAGCTTTTTGTGTGTGGGTTAGTGTTTTTCGTATTCATTTATCATTTGCGGTTTTTTAAGTTGTGTGTGTATTGGTTTTGTGCTGCTAATGCAGGGTTGTAGCTGGTTCAAAAATTATGCCAATCACAAAACCACTCTCTTTGCCTCTCTCATCTACAAACTGACATGTTATGCAAGCACAATTATTGCTAGAATTACTGAATTGCTGTTGCGTATCAGCTGACAACTATTGATACTTATTGAAAATGTGTTGGCAACGTTTGCTACGTAAAAATCTACAGAAAATAGAGAAGCAAAGAGAAACACAATAATAGCTGACAAATTTGCTGCCAGTCTCACGTTTATACTAACTAACATCCACACTTAAACGATACGACAACTTCCAAAGTAAGACGATACGATTTGATAAACGAAGAATTGAGATTAAATGTTAAATAAAATTCGATATAAACTTCTTTCATCCTCACACTTCTCCTTCATTAATTGAGGCTAATCACAAAGAAACTGATGTTTTTTTCAATCAGAATTGGAGACGAACAAATAATCAGCTGTCAAATAAAAAATGTTTGATTTCCATCAATCATTGCCGACAACGCGTATGTATAGCCGAAAAAGCACGAGTGAGTTTATTTGACCGTCTCCAAGGCAATTTTGCTTGACAGGTCTAATGATGTTACTTTTAAAAATTATTAGACCTCTCATCCCTAATATATACTCGTATGTATATAATTTAGCGTGTTTGGAATAGCTGTGGATTGGTGTAAAAAGAACTGAACAGACAAAATTTAAGGAGCAAATGTATATTTCACGCTCAAAATGTTTATAAAATTGCTTTTATTTGATTAGCTCAAAATATCACTTGCACTTCTTCAATCTAAACTCTAACATATCGACCCATAACCGCCAAAAAACTTAACCGACAAATTTTTGGACCTCGTTTATTTTGACGGAAATCGATTTTGTCGATATACTCGTATGTGTAGTACATATCGCACTTGATCAACAAGAGGGTACTAACTCGAAATTCTGAAATGTTCAGTAGAGGCCAAAAAGTGTTAGTCGAGAATTTGAAAATCCAGACACATCATGGTAAACAAATTCCATTAGAAAATATATTTAAATAGTTTTCCTTTTCATATTTGTTAAGTTATTGCATAAAAATAACTATTTCTTGACTTACTACCTTTTTTCCTAAAATTTTGTTATTTTCTTTTTTTATTGTTTAGAGCTGTGAAACTTTTATGGAAATTTTAATAAAATTTGTAAATATTTTTTTTTTGTATAAAAGAGTATAAGCGAAATATCGATAAATTAATAAAGTAAATAATAAATGATAAGGTCGAATAAATTATTATAGTTTTTAGAGAGTATCATCCATTCAAAATACTCGTACAACCAAATTTAAATAAACCAGTTCAATAATTTTTTTACTTTTGTATTAACTTGAAATAATATTCTTTTGTTTATAGTAAGGTTTTCACTAATATTTCACGATATTGGTAAAAATCTGGGAAAATTTCACAATGGATAAGATATACATATATCGTGCCATAACCGCCAAAAAAGCTTAAGCGACATAATTTTCGAACTTTTTTTTTGATCAAAATCGATCATTTGCGACCGTAAATAATCAATTTTTGTAAAAAAATCGAGGTCCAAAAATGGTTTTGGTTAAGTTTTTTGGGCGGTTATGGCTCGGTATGTTGTTAGTTGATTTTTGGCATAAAGTGAAACATTTTAAATTTCGAGTTAATACCCTCTTGTTGATCAAGTGCGATATGTGTGCACGTACGAGTACATATGTATGCATATACATACATACAAATCTTGTATTTTCGACCACTAAATTTCGCTATTGGAAATTACACTATTTTCGGAGCAGATCAGTTATGAGTTTTGCTGGGGAGGGAAATTAATAAATTTTATTTTACAAAAATTTTAAATGCAGGGTTAATTTTGACTTTTCACTTTTTTTCTGCTAAAATGAATTGTATTGTAAAGTACTTGTACACACAAGTAAATGAATTAAAAAATTAAAAATAAATTATACTCTATTTAAATGAACACAATTACACACCTCGTACTGAATTAATTTGCTTTGAGAGAAAATAAATTTCTTTTGATTTAAAATTTTTCGATTTTTTTGTTGAGCTCAAATTTATTATTGTTGTTGTTTTGCATTTAAATTAATACGAATTTGTTAATTTTGTACAAAAGGTTGCTCGTTATAATTTTTGTGTTTATCATATTCTAATACGATTTTTCACGTTTGATTTGATTGCTTTTATTTTCTATTTTTTCGTCAATACAACGCGCTTATAAATTTAATTTTAATAACAAAAAAAAAAAAAGGTTCTCAACACCGCCAGCGTACAAAACGTACTGATTCGAAATTTTTGAAATTGTTAAAATATTACAACAAAACATAATCTGTGCTAGAAGAAGATGTACCCAGTGTGTGTGCGGTGCGGTGTGCATGTGTTGTGCACTTGTTTGTTGTATCTTTTTTTTTATCAAACAAGAATTTGTGCGACACAACCACGTCACGTTCAACTTGTTTGTTGACATTTTGCATTTTAAACGGTGATGCCAGGTGCACAAGTTTATGCCTCTTTCAAAAGCTTTAAATTGAGATAAGTCGGTGATAAAAAATCCAATCTCTCTTATCATCGACTTTGACTACGACGTTTTTGTAATTTATCGTCTTGTTTTTTCAAAGATTGTCTATGATTATATGATGTCGTCGCCTCCGATGTGGGCGTAATATTGTCTGATGTACGTCTAAGCACATATAGGGTCTTTCATTAAGTGATTCCTATCTTTAAATAGTGATATACAGGGCAATCATGAATAAAATTCCGCGTGAAATTTTTCCCGGGGAACAATTCCAACTAATAGCAAGTAATAGGGAAAACAAAAAATTCTAATTGGAATAGGGAGAAATTTCACGCGGAATTTTACTCATGAATGCCCTGATAAAAAAGTGTGGTGAGATATTATCGAAATTTTTTAGTCGTTTGACTAAATGTTATATTATGTTATATTACGTATGCAATATAACATCACATCACAGTGGGCGATTTTGGAAAACGAATCGAAATAATTCTGCAGTTTATAAAAGAGCCGTCCGAATGTTATGCACTTTCATGCAGATTTTGAGGAGGTATTGTTGAGCTTAAGTTTAAAGTTTAAATCTTATACCCCATATGCAAAATAATAACTTGTGCTTGAAGTGCACATTAAAACAAACATTTCTATACAAAATCCGGTCTGTCTCAACACCCACTTCAAGCACACGTTATTTTTTTTTGGGTATGGGGGTATATCTTTAAAGGATGGGGAGTCACAAGACCCTAAAAGTGGGCCACCTCGAGCTAAAGAAAAATTCAAACCTTTAACAAGCTGATGTTTTTGGATCTGATAAAAAAAATAATTTTTAAAAGTAGATTTTTCTGCCCAAGAGCTAAAAGGTATGCTGCAGTTAGGAGGAGATATTCGACTAAAAAAATTTTATATTTCACTTTTTTACCCACCGTGGCCTGCTGTTTTTCTAATGGGTAAGTAAAATCCTGTCCGCTTTGCGAGTTTTTTTTCGTAGATTACGAATAAAATTTTTAATATTGTGAAATTTTTTTAAAGCACAATTTAATCGAATTTTATATTTACAGTTTAAATTCAAATTTAAAAAAAATCGATTTTCTCCGTTTTTTTTACAGAAAAAATGCATTAATTATTTCGTAATTATAAAAAAATGTGCAAAAATACCTACTTCTAATTGAAAGATAGTACTATGACGCATATTACAGAAAAATTTCATCCAACATTTTCGCTATTGAAGGCACCAGAGTATTTTTAGATGTACATGGACTCTCAAATCGTAAATAAATAATACTGAAAGATCCCTTTTTTGGAATTTATCGGATTTTATTTGGGAATTGCGGGATTCTCAGAAGTACATCATTTATGCATCCGTTGCAGCTTCGATGACTGGCACTAATTGGAAATGTCCAGTTCAGAATAATATGGCCTGAGCTCTGTAGTACTTAGCGTCGTCTTGTTCAAACCACATGATGTTGCTGTCCATACCATTCAATTCTGACCAAAAGAAATTGGTAATTATCGACCTATAAGTAGAGCTGTGCCAAATATTTCATTCAAGTGATCGCTAATTTTCATTCATTTTCTAAAAAAGAACGAGTTCGTTCATTTCGTTCATTCGCTCTTTTCAAGAAATAGAACGAAATGAAAACAAATTGCTTAGCAAAATAATCAAAAGAAACAACAGAAAATTTAAAAAATACAAAGAAAAAAGTATATACAATATTAAAATCAAATTTGTTAAAATAAACTTAATATATTCTAAATCCTTAAGAAACATTAATGACAATTTAATTAATTTTATAATAAACACACGCACTGTTACTAAAAGCAAGCAAAAGGTTAATGAAAACGAGAACATGACAAAAAATCTGACATGAACAAAGAAAAAGCCAAAAATAAATAAAAAAAGCAAGTGCGCTCGGTCATTCATTTCGTTCAATTCTACTTTTTATCAGTACTGCTTAACCAAAACAGCTCAGCAAAGTAACCGGCTCACTTCCTTCATTTGACTGATTCGTTCAATTGTACTCGTTCGCTCATGAACGGCACAGCTCTACCTATAAGGCTTGCAAGTTGCAACCGTAAAATGGGCAAAAGGCGCGGAACGTTGCCCGAACATATCACCCATTTTGATAAAGCAATTTTATCATTTGCAGATGTTCAAGAATGCTTTATCCGTCCATGGTAATTCGTTAGGTTTGTTTTGGACTCACTGCATCTTTCCTAAATATATGTATGTATCGTAATAACAAAAGCGCTCACCTATTGGTATTTCAAATTTACAAATAAAGTCTAACTAGATGCTTAACAGTTATTGAAAATAATTGAAAACATTTTTCTAATCGTTCGATTATGGATGTATGGCACCTGATAGCTGTTAATTTCAAATTAAATTAAAATTAAATAGTAATAATAATTAAAATTAAATAGATTGACGTAAAAAGGCGGATCTTTTGGGAAGGCGAAAATATCAGGCATAAGCTAAAAAAGAAAGAAATTAATTTTAATAATCCACAATATTATGATAATAATAATATGGTAAAAATAGTCATTACTGCCGAGTCGTTATAACCAGGATTCACTGTATGCATTTTACACCTTTTGATGAGTCTCTCGCATAATTTTTTTTAATGCATTTCAAGACGAAATTTCGTGCATGTGAAAGCTTTCTCTCATAAAGCTTTTGAACTCAGCAGTCACAAATCGAAAGTGATCGTTATGTTTTCTTAGCTGTTGAAGAAAATAGTGTTTTTATACAAGTCAATAGCAATCGGTGCCAATCGTATTCAAACGGAGTCGAACAAAGGTAGCAAATTCATATTTATTGTCTTAATACCAAAAAAGTTTCCCTAATCAAACACATTAATTTATTTTTTAATGCGGCGGACATGTATTATTTGATCGTGCTTTAATATGTGCATATATAAAGTGCTTACATACATACATATGTATGTACATATGTACTCGTATGTATGTAAAACGAAAAAAATATATAAATACTTTCGATTCGCATTGCTTATTGGAATTGAACTTTAACCCGTATATACAAGATTTACATAAATATATCAATGCGTTTATTTCATAATCAGTAACACACACCTTTTGAAAATTAATTGCAGCTGACCATCCAGCCAACGCAAAGACATGGGTTTTCTACTTATTGCTCTCATCTTGTACGTCATCTGGGATGTCAACTATTTCATACGTTGCGTCTTCACCGTACTTGCCGGCCGTTTGTTTCAAAGTAAACGGAAAGTTACCGACACCACAACAATTTATGGTAAGGCCTATTCAATGTAACCAGTTTTTTGTTGGAATTTATAGCACAACTGCAAGCAGCAAAGTTTACGGCTCGTGATATGCACCCTTGTCCTGAACATTTTCCCTGTTCCCAAAATCGTTAATAATTTTTCCCTAAAATGTTTCCCCTCTTTTTTCTTTTTTTTTGCTAGGAACACAATTGAGACGAACGACGAATTTTTGGCCGCGAATATTCGTCGGCAAAAATAAAACATATGTATTTGTGTATATTAAAAAAGTACACAATCATGGCGTCGCGACATGCCGCGAACTCTGCAATAGATTTATTTCTATTTCTTACGCCGGCGAACGACGAAAAGTAATGTTGCTCTCTTTTCTCTCAGTAAACAACTTTATCGATTATAAAAGCTGTTATTTTTTGTTGTTTTTGTGCTTCATGCGACGCATTCATCGTTCGTCCCAGTTATGTTCCTAGCATTACGCTGGAATTTTTCGGTGCGAACTTCCGTCATAAAAAATAAAATATATTTGTGCATATGAAAATGAACACAACACCACCGTCGAATGAAATTCGTCGTGCCTGACGAGCTCTGAGACAGATTTATTTCTATTTTACACGCCGACGAACGACAATTTTCTCTCTCTTCTTGCACACAAAATAACCAACTTTATCATGAGAGAGAAATTCGCCGTTGTTCTGCTTCACACGACGAATTTACGCAGCGATTTCTTATGGACGAATTCGTCGACGTGGAGAAAATTCGTCCTTCGTCCCAGTTGTGTTCCTAGCATTACTCTCTCTTCTCTCATTAAACAACTTTATCAATTAAAAAAAGCTGTTATTTTTTCGTCGTTCTTGTGCTTTATACGACGGATTTACTTAGCGAATTCTTAGCGACGAATTCGTCGTGGTGGGCGAAATTCGCCGTTCGTGCCAGTTGTGTTCCTAGCATTCAGCTAATTAAGTGATACGTCAATGGTATAAGCTGAATGGGATTCCAGTACGTTCACGTACATATGTCATAATCCGAAAATATTGTTTTTACATGACGAGTTGTACGTTCACGGATGTGATGATTCGACCCCAGGATTCAACCATTATTTCGGAACAAAATTTTTGTCCGGGGAAAATTTTTTGTATGTATGTACATACATATGTGCCCTTAGTTATGAAAGAGGTCTAAGTCATGTGCATTTTTGCTTCGAAATATCAAATAAATCTTAAAAACCTTCCATAAATATTTAAAAAATATTAAATAAACTTATATAAATCGCGACTAGCATAACTCTCAATTAAAATGTTGCCAAATAGTTATAAAAATATTTTTTAATTTGTTCATCAGTCACTGATCTGATATTTTGTAAAAGTACTATGTCTCATTTCCGCGCGTAAACGTACATACATACGGTAGCTTTGATTTCGAAATGGTTGAATCGTGTTGCTGTAAACCGGCTAACAGCCGCCGCCGCGTATAAACAATACATTAATTGAATCGTACGTCGCTAGAAAAGAAAATAATGGGAAGTAAATGGAATAGTTTTGAAATATTTGCGGCGACTTTGACATCATCATATAATGGCGTCATCGACGTCACATCAAGACGACAATAAAAATTGTCACTTGTCTACTCTTTGTCGACAACAATCGCTTTTTTAAAACATTAGTTTGCATGTGATTAGGACCTAATTGTAAACAAAAACAAAATGTTTGTTTTTTATGTTTTTTAAGAATGCACTCTTGTAGGGGTCTTTCAATCTATAATTGTTACAACATTCATTCAAAATTTAATGTTTACACTTTTAGGGCTCTGCACTTCCCAAGATGTCGACATTTTTATCAGACACATGAATAATGCCAGATACTTACGTGAATTAGATTTTGCGCGTTTCCATTTTTATGCTCTTACCGGTCTTTATGAGAAAGTTAGAGAACGTAAAGGTGGTGCTGTTCAAGGTGCTTCCAGTGTACGTTATCGCCGCACCATCCCCATCTTCCATCCATATAAAATCGAAAGCAAACTGGTTTGGTGGGACGACAAGGCCATTTATTTGGAGCAGCAGTTTATAACATTGGCCGATGGTTTTGTACGTGCTGTTGCCTTATCGAAGCAGTGCATCACAAATTGCAATGTCATGGAAGTAATGAAAATGTTTGAAGAGACTTCCCAGCGCCCTGAAATACCAACAGACTTGAAATTATGGTTGGATGCTATTGAGGTGTCTAGTCAAAAATTGCGCAAAGATAAATAGATGTTAAGCAGTTTCATTTTAAGTACATACATATGTACTTTTGTAATTAGTAATAGTTTGTTGTGTTAAAGAGTTGAAGGTATAGTTCTAAGTATTTGAAATAAATGTATAAAGCTTCCAAAATAAATATTTTTATATGTATGAAGATAAAAGTGCTTGAGGGAAATAAATATTTTTTGAAAATTAAGCCGCATCGGAACACCCTCACCCCATCTACTTATTTATTTATCTATTTATTTTTATTTTTAAATGCTTACAACACTTGAAGCCCAGCTAAAGTCCAGCTGCAATTGAGCCTCGAACAAATTACTAAATCCCTCTCTTACTCTTTTATTTATGGATATTTCATTAATTACTGCCTCTGGTATGCTGACTTTAAGTAAAATAAACCTTTATCATATATTTTTCATACACACTAACTGCCGTGTTCATAAAAAATCATTTTGGTTTAAGTGCCCTGCAACTTTGGTGAGAACTTTTCAAGACGAAAAGTTTGTTAGCATTCTGTGAAACACAGGATGAGTAACAAAAAACTTAGTTCCGTGCTCATGTTTCTTATAAGCTTCTGTGGAAAACAGGACAACTAATATAATTGTTCGATTTTTCTCGACGCGAAAACTTCTCGCAAGTTACAGAACACATTTGTAGGAGACGACAAAATAAACGCATAAATCATATAGTAATGTGCGTGCAGTCGAGTTTTCTCGGAATCACGTAAGTGTTATCGGCAATGATTGATGTAAACCAAAAATTGTTGTAGATGACACATATAAAAAATGTTTTATTTGACTGAATCTAAATTATCTTTAACTTCTAAAAACTTATTTTTAAATTCGGTTTAATTTTTTCTTTAATTTTATCATCTAGAAAAATTAAACGAGTCCATTTTTCATAACGAAAAATTAAATGTACCATACATCATCAATTTTTCATGCATAAAATTAAATGGACTATACAATATATAATTCATCGTTAATTTTTCACAAAAGAAGTTATTTCATGCAACAAATATAATAATAAGAGTACATCGTCCATTTTTCATGCAAAAAATTAAATGGACTAATTCAACTAAATCAATTTTTCACACAAAAAATTAATTCTTTCAAAACATTTAATGGTTCGATGAGCCGACATGTAACATTTCGAAGCAATCAGCGATGACAAAAATACTTCAAAACTGCAACGCAATTATTTGGGATGAATACACAATGGCTCACAAAAATTATTTCATCCAAAAATGTAACGGATTGTACATCGTCCATTTTTCATGCATAAAATTAAATGGACTATACATCGTCGAATTTTCATGCAAAAAATTATTTCATGCAAAAAATATAATGGACTATAGATCATCAATTTTTTATGCAAAAATTTATTTCATGCAAAAAATATAATGGACTATACATCGTCCATTTTTCATGTAAAAATTTATTTCATCCAAAAACTACAATCCATCGTCCATTTTTCATGGAAAAAATTATTTCATGCAAAAAATATAATGGACTATACATCATAAATTTTTCATGCAAAAAATTAATTCATGCAAAAAATATAATGGACTATACATCGTCCATTTTTCATGGAAAAAATTATTTAATGCAAAAAATATAATATACTATACATCGTTCATTTTTCATGCAAAACATTATTTCATGCAAAAAATATAATGGACTATACATCGTCCATTTTTCATGCAAAAAATTATTTCATGCAAAAAATATAATGGACTATACATCGTCCATTTTTCATGGAAGAAATTATTTCATGCAAAAAAAAAAAAAGGAATGGACTATACATCGTCCATTTTTCATGCAAAAAATTATTTCATGCAAAAAATATAATGGACTATACATCGTCCATTTTTCATGCAAAATATTATTTCACGCAAAATATATAATGGACTATACATCGTCCATTTTTCATGCAAAAAATTATTTTATACAAAAAATATAATGGACTATACATCGTCCATTTTCCATGGAAAAAATTATTTCATGCAAAAAATATAATGGGCTATACATCGTTAATTTTCCATGCAAAAAATTATTTCATACAAAAAATATAATGGACTATACATCTTCGATTTTTCATGCAAAAAATTATTTAATGCAAAAAATATAATATACTATACATGGTTCATTTTTCATGCAAAACATTATTTCATGCAAAAAATATAATGGACTATACATCGTCCATTTTTCATGCAAAAAATTATTTCATGCAAAAAATATAATTGACTATACATCGTTGATTTTTCATGGAAAAAATTATTTCATGCAAAAAATATAATGGACTATACATCGTCGATTTTTTATGCAAAAAATTATTTCACGCAAAAAATATAATGGACTATACATCCTCGATTTTTCATGCAAAAAATTATTTCATGCAAAAAATATAATGGACTATACATCGTTGATTTTTCATGCAAAAAATTATTTCATGCAAAAAATATAATGGGCTTATACATTGTTAGTTTTTCATGCAAATAATTATTTCATGCAAAAAATATAATGGGATATACATCATCGATTTTTCATGCATAAAATTATTTTATGCAAAATATATAATGGACTATACATCGTCCATTGTTCATGCAAACAATTATTTAATGCAAAAAATATAATGGACTATACATCGTCGATTTTTTATGCAAAAAATTATTTCACGCAAAAAATATAATGGGCTATACATCGTCCATTTTTCATGCAAAAAATTATTTTATGCAAGAGATATAATGGACTATACATTGTCCATTTTTCATGTAAAAATTATTTCATGCAAAAAATATAATGGACTATACATCGTCCATTTTTCATGCAAAAAATATAATGGGCTATATCTCGTTCATTTTCCATGCAAAAAATTATTTCATGCAAAAAATATAATGGACTATACATCGTCCATTTTTCATGCATAAATTATTTTATGCAAAAAATATAATGGACTATACATCGTCCATTTTTCCTTCAAAAAATAATTTCATGCAAAAAATATAATGGACTATACATCGTCGATTTTTCATGCAAAAAATTATTTCATGCAAAAAATATAATAGGCTATACATCGTTCATTTTTCATGCAAAAAATTATTCATCGTCCATTTTTCATGGAAAAAATTATTTCATGCAAAAAATATAATGGACTATATATACATCGTCCATTTTTCATGCAAAAAATTATTTCATGCAAAAAATATAGTGTACTATAAATCGTCCATTTTTCGTGCAAAAAATTATTTCATGCAAAAAATATAATGGACTATACATCGTCCATTTTTCATGCAAAAAATATAATGGACTATACATCGTCCATTTTTCATGCAATACATTATTTCATGCAAAATATATAATGGTCTATACATCGTCCATTTTTCATGCAAAAAATTATTTCATGCAAAAAATATAATGGGCTATACATCGTCCAGTTTTCATGCAAACAATATAATGGACTATACATCGTCCATTTTTCATGCAAAAAATTATTTCATGCAAAAAATATAATAAATATAAATATCGTTAATTTTTCATGCAAAAAATTATTTCATGCAAAAAATATAATGGGCTATACATCGTCCATTTTTCATGCAAAAAATTATTTCGTGCAAAAAGTATAATGGACTATATATCGTAAATTTTTCACCCAAAAAATATAAAGGACTATACATCGGAAATTTTTCATGCAAAAAATTATTTCATGCTAAAAATATAATGGACTATATACACATCGTCCATTTTTCATGCAAAAAATTATTTCATGCAAAAAATATAGTGGACTATACATCGTCCAGTTTTCATGCAAAAAATACAACGGGCTATATATCGTCAATTTTTCACGCAAAAAATATAAAGGACTATACATCATCAATTTTTATGCAAAAAATTATTTCATGCAAAAAATATAATGGACTATACATCGTCCAGTTTTCATGCAAAAAAATACAACGGGCTATATATCGTCCATTTTTCATACAAAAAATTATTTCATGCAAAAAATATAATGGGCCATACATCGTTCATTTTTCATGCAAAAAATTATTTCATGCAAAAAATATAATGGACAATATATCGTCCATTTTTCACGCAAAAAATTTAAAGGACTATACATCGGAAATTTTTCATGGAAAAAATTATTTCATGCAAAAAATATAATAAATATAAATATCGTTCATTTTTCATGCAAAAAATTATTTAATGCAAAAAATATAATGGACTATACATCGTCCATTTTTCATGCAAAAATATAAAGGACTATACATCGTCCAGTTTTCATGCAAACAATATAATGGACTATACATCGTCCATTTTTCATGCAAAAAATTATTTCATGCAAAAAATATAATAAATATAAATATTCTTCATTTTTCATGCAAAAAATTATTTCATGCAAAAAATATAATGGGCTATACATCGTCCATTTTTCATGCAAAAAATTATTTCGTGCAAAAAGTATAATGGACTATATATCGTCAATTGTTCACCCAAAAAATATAAAGGACTATACATCGTCAATTTTTCATGCAAAAAATTATTTAATGCAAAAAATATAATGGACTATACATCGTCCATTTTTCATGGAAAAAATATAATGCAAAAGATTATTTCATGCAAAAAATATAATAGACTATACATCGTCCATTTTTCATGCAAAAAATTAAATGAACTATACATCATCCATTTTTCACGGAAAAAATTAATTCATGCAAAAAATATAATGGACTATATACATCGTCAATTTTTCATGCAAAAAATTATTTAATGCAAAAAATATAATGGACTATACATCGTCCATTTTTCATGCAAAAATATAAAGGACTATACATCGTCCAGTTTTCATGCAAACAATATAATGGACTATACATCGTCCATTTTTCATGCAAAAAATTATTTCATGCAAAAAATATAATAAATATAAATATCGTTCATTTTTCATGCAAAAAATTATTTCATGCAAAAAACATAATGGGCTATACATCGTCCATTTTTCATGCAAAAAATATAATGGACTATACATCATCCATTTTTCACGGAAAAAATTAATTCATGCAAAAAATATAATGGACTATATACATCGTCAATTTTTCATGCAAAAAATTATTTAATGCAAAAAATATAATGGACTATACATCGTCCATTTTTCATGCAAAAATATAAAGGACTATACATCGTCCAGTTTTCATGCAAACAATATAATGGACTATACATCGTCCATTTTTCATGCAAAAAATTATTTCATGCAAAAAATATAATAAATATAAATATTCTTCATTTTTCATGCAAAAAATTATTTCATGCAAAAAATATAATGGGCTATACATCGTCCATTTTTCATGCAAAAAATTATTTCGTGCAAAAAGTATAATGGACTATATATCGTCAATTTTTCACCCAAAAAATATAAAGGACTATACATCGTCAATTTTTCATGCAAAAAATTATTTAATGCAAAAAATATAATGGACTATACATCGTCCATTTTTCATGGAAAAAATATAATGCAAAAGATTATTTCATGCAAAAAATATAATAGACTATACATCGTCCATTTTTCATGCAAAAAATTAAATGAACTATACATCATCCATTTTTCACGGAAAAAATTAATTCATGCAAAAAATATAATGGACTATATACATCGTCCATTTTTCATGCAAAAAATTATTTCATGCAAAAAATATAATAAATATAAATATCGTTCATTTTTCATGCAAAAAATTATTTCATGCAAAAAACATAATGGGCTATACATCGTCCATTTTTCATGGAAAAAATTATTTCGTGCAAAAAGTATAATGGACTATATATCGTCAATTTTTCACCCAAAAAATATAAAGGACTATACATCGGAAATTTTTCATGCAAAAAATTATGTCATGCTAAAAATATAATGGACTATACATCGTCCATTTTTCATACAAAAAATATAATGGACTCTACATCGTCCAGTTTTCATGCAAAAAATACAACGGACTATATATCGTCGATTTTGCATGCAAAAAATTATTTCATGCAAAAAATATAATGGACTATACATCGTCGATTTTTCATGCAAAAAATTATTTCATGCAAAAAATATATCGTCCATTTTTCATGCAAAAAATTATTTCATGCAAAAAATATAATAGGCCATACATCGTTCATTTTTCATGCAAAAAATTATGTGATGCAACACATATAATGGACTATACATCGTCCATTTTTCATGCAGAAAATATAATGGACTATACATCGTCCATTTTTCATGCAAAAAATTATTTCATGCAAAAAATATAATGGACTATATATACATCGTCCATTTTTAATACAAAAAATATAATGGACTATACATCGTCCATTTTGCATGGAAAAAATATAACAGACTATAGATCATCCAAAAAATTATTTCATGCAAAAAATATAATGGACTATACATCGTCCATTTTTCATGCAAAAAATATAATGGGCTTTACATCGTTCATTTTTCATGCAAAAAATATAATGGACTATACATCGTCCATTTTTCATGCAAAAAATATAATGGGCTGTACATCGTTCATTTTTCATGCAAAAAATTATTTCATGCAAAAAATATAATGGGCTATAATCGTTCATTTTTCATGCAAAAAATTATTTCATGCAAAAAATATAATGGACTATACATCGTCGATTTTTCATGCAAAAAATTATTTCATGCAAAAAATATAATGGGCCATACATCGTTCATTTTTCATGCAAAAAATATAATGGGCTATACATCGTCCATTTTTCATGCTAAAAATTATTTCATGCAAAAAATATAATGGACTATATATCGTCCATTTTTCATCCAAAAAATATAAAGGGCTATACATCGGAAATTTTTCATTCAAAAAATTATTTCATGCAAAAAATATAATGGACTATACATAGTCCACTTTTCATGCAAAAAATATAATGGACTATACATCGTCCATTTTTCATGCAAAAAATTATTTCATGCAAAAAATATAATGGACTATTATACATCATCCATTTTTCATGCAAAAAATTATTTCATGCAAAAAATATAATGGACTATACATCGTCGATTTTTCATGCAAAAAATTATTTCATGCAAAAAATATAATGGACTATACATCGTCCATTTTTCATGCAAAAAATTATTTCATGCAAAAAATATAATGGACTATATATGGTCCACTTTTCATACAAAAAATATAATGGACTATACATCGTCCATTTTTATTACAAAAAATATAATGGACTATACATCGATTATTTTTCATGCAAAAAATATAATGGTGTATACATCGTTCATTTTTTATGCAAAAAATTATTTCATGCAAAAAATATAATGGACTATATATCGTCCATTTTTCATGCAAAAAATATAATGGGCTATACATCGTCCATTTTTCATGCAAAAAATATAATGGACTATACATCGTCCATTTTGCATGGAAAAAATATAACAGACTATAGATCATCCAAAAAATTATTTCATGCAAAAAATATAATGGACTATACATCGTCCATTTTTCATGCAAAAAATATAATGGGCTTTACATCGTTCATTTTTCATGCAAAAAATATAATGGACTATACATCGTCCATTTTTCATGCAAAAAATATAATGGGCTGTACATCGTTCATTTTTCATGCAAAAAATTATTTCATGCAAAAAATATAATGGGCTATAATCGTTCATTTTTCATGCAAAAAATTATTTCATGCAAAAAATATAATGGACTATACATCGTCGATTTTTCATGCAAAAAATTATTTCATGCAAAAAATATAATGGGCCATACATCGTTCATTTTTCATGCAAAAAATATAATGGGCTATACATCGTCCATTTTTCATGCTAAAAATTATTTCATGCAAAAAATATAATGGACTATATATCGTCCATTTTTCATCCAAAAAATATAAAGGGCTATACATCGGAAATTTTTCATTCAAAAAATTATTTCATGCAAAAAATATAATGGACTATACATAGTCCACTTTTCATGCAAAAAATATAATGGACTATACATCGTCCATTTTTCATGCAAAAAATTATTTCATGCAAAAAATATAATGGACTATTATACATCATCCATTTTTCATGCAAAAAATTATTTCATGCAAAAAATATAATGGACTATACATCGTCGATTTTTCATGCAAAAAATTATTTCATGCAAAAAATATAATGGACTATACATCGTCCATTTTTCATGCAAAAAATTATTTCATGCAAAAAATATAATGGACTATATATGGTCCACTTTTCATACAAAAAATATAATGGACTATACATCGTCCATTTTTATTACAAAAAATATAATGGACTATACATCGATTATTTTTCATGCAAAAAATATAATGGTGTATACATCGTTCATTTTTTATGCAAAAAATTATTTCATGCAAAAAATATAATGGACTATATATCGTCCATTTTTCATGCAAAAAATATAATGGGCTATACATCGTCCATTTTTCATGCAAAAAATATAATGGACTATATATCGTCCATTTTTCATGCAAAAAATATAATGGGCTATATATCGTCCATATTTCATGCAAAAAATATATTGGGCTATACAACGTTCATTTTTCATGCAAAAAATTATTTTATGCAAAAAATATAATGGACTATATATACATCGTCCATTTTTCATGCAAAAAATATAATGGACTATATATCGTCCATTTTTCAAGGAAAAAACAATAATGGGCTATACATCGTTCATTTTTCATGCAAAAAATTATTTTATGCAAAAAATATAATGGACTATACATCGTCCATTTTGCATGCAAAAAATATAATGGGCTATACATCGTCCATTTTTTATGCAAAAAATTATTTCATGCAAAAAATATAATGGACTATACATCGTCCATTTTTCATGCAAAAAATTATTTCATGCAAAAAATATAATGGACTATACATCGTCGATTTTTCATGCAAAACATATAATGGACTATACATGGTCCATTTTTCATGCAAAAAATATAATGGACTATACATCGTTCATTTTTCATGCAAAAAATTATTTTATGCAAAAAATATAATGGACTATACATCGTCCATTTTGCATGCAAAAAATATAATGGGCTATACATCGTCCATTTTTCATGGAAAAAATTATTTCATGCAAAAAATATAATGACCTATACATCGTCCATTTTTAATACAAAAAATTATTTCAGGCAAAAAATATAATGGACTATACATCGTCGATTTTACATGAAAAAACTATTTCATGCAAAAAATATAATGGGCCATACATCGTCCATTTTTAATACAAAAAATTATTTCATGCAAAAAATATAATGGACTATACATCGTCCATTTTTAATACAAAAAATTATTTCATGCAAAAAATATAATGGACTATACATCGTCCATTTTTCATGCAAAAAATTATTTCATGCAAAAAATATAATGGACTATACATCGTCCATTTTTAATACAAAAAATTATTTCATGCAAAAAATATAATGGACTATATTCATCGTCCATTTTTCATGCAAAAAATTATTTCATGCAAAAAATATAATGGGCTATACATCGTTCATTTTTCACGCAAAAAATTATTTCATGCAAAAAATATAATGGACTATACATCGTCCATTTTTCATGCAAAAAATATAATGGGCTATACCTCGTTCATTTTCCATGCAAAAAATTATTTCATGCAAAAAATATAATGGACTATACATCGTCCATTTTTCATGGAAAAAATTATTTCATGCAAAAAATATAATGGGCTATACATCGTCGATTTTTCATGCAAAAAATTATTTCATGCAAAAAATATAATGGACTATACATCGTCCATTTTTCATGCAAAAAATTATTTCATGCAAAAAATATAATGGACTATACATCGTCGATTTTTCATGGAAAAAATATAATAGACTATACATCGTCCATTTTTCATGGAAAAAATTATTTCATGCAAAAAATATAATGGACTATACATCGTCCATTTTTCATTCAAAAAATAATTTCATGCAAAAAATATAATGGACTATACATCGTCGATTTTTCATGCAAAAAATATAATGGACAATACATCGTCCATTTTTCATGCAAAAAATTATTTCATGCAAAAAATATAATGGGCTATACATCGTCGATTTTTCATGCAAAAAATTATTTCATGCAAAAAATATAATGGACTATACATCGTCCATTTTTCATGCAAAAAATTATTTCATGCAAAAAATATAATGGACTATAATATATCGTTGATTTTTCATGCAAAAAATTATTTCATGCAAAAAATATAATGGACTATACATCGTCCATTTTTCATGCAAAAAATATAATGGGCTATACATCGGTCATTTTTCATGCAAAAAATTATTTCATGCAAAAAATATAATGGGCTATACATCGTTAATTTTTCATCCAAAAATTATTTCATGCAAAAAATATAATGGGCTATACATCGTTAATTTTTCATGCAAAAAATTATTTCATGCAAAAAATATAATGGACTATACATCGTCCATTTTTAATACAAAAAATTATTTCATGCAAAAAATATAATGGACTATATATCGTCCATTTTCCATGCAAAAAATATAATGGGCTATACATCGTTAATTTTTCATGCAAAAAATTATTTCATGCAAAATATATAATAGACTATACATCGTCGATTTTTCATGCAAAAAATTATTTCATGCAAAAAATATATCGTCCATTTTTCATGCAAAAAATTATTTGATGCAAAACATATAATGGACTATACATCGTCCACTTTTCATGCAAAAAATATAATGGACTATACATCGTCCATTTTTCATGCAAAAAATATAATGGGCTATATATACATCGTTCCTTTTTCATGCAAAAATTATTTCATGCAAAAAATATAATGGACTATACATCGTCCATTTTTCATGCAAAAAATTATTTTATGCAAAAAATTATTTTATGCAAAAAATATAATGGACTATACATAGTCCACTTTTCATGCAAAAAATATGATAGACTATACATCGTCCATTTTTCATGCAAAAAATATAACAGACTATACATCGTCCATTTTTCATGGAAAAAATTATTTCATGCAAAAAATATAATGGACTATTATACATCATCCATTTTTCATGCAAAAAATTATTTCATGCAAAAAATGTAATGGACTATACATCGTCCATTTTTCATGCAAAAAATTATTTCATGCAAAAAATATAATAGACTATATATCGTCCATTTTTCATGCAAAAAATATAATGGGCTATACATCGTTCATTTTACATGGAAAAAATTATTTCATGAAAAAAATATAATGGATATCGTCGATTTTTGATGCAAAAAATTATTTCATGCAAAAAATATAATAGACTATATATACATCGTCCATTTTTCATGCAAAAAATTATTTCATGCAAAAAATATAATGGACTATACATAGTCCACTTTTCATGCAAAAAATATGATGGACTATACATCGTCCATTTTTCATGCAAAAAATTATTGCATGCAAAAAATATAATGGACTATACATCGTCGATTTTTCATGCAAAAAATTATTTCATGCAAAAAATATAATGGACTATACATCGTCGATTTTTCATGCAAAAAATTATTTCATGCAAAAAATATAATGGACTATACATCGTCGATTTTTCATGCAAAAAATTATTTCATGCAAAAAATATAATGGACATACATCGTCCATTTTTCATGGAAAAAATTATTTTATGCAAAAAATATACATCGTCCATTTTTCATGCAAAAAATATAATGGACTATACATCGTCCATTTTTCATGCAAAAAATTATTTCATGCAAAAAATATAATGGACTATACATCGTCCATTTTTCATGCAAAAAATATAATGGGCTATACATCGTTCATTTTCCATGCAAAAAATTATTTCATGCAAAAAATATAATGGGTTATACATCGTTTATTTTTCATGCAAAAAATATAATGGACTATACATCGTCCATTTTTCATGCAAAAAATTATTTCATGCAAAAAATATAATGGGCTATACATCGTTCATTTTTCATGCAAAAAAATTATTTCATGCAAAAAATATAATGGACTATATTCATCGTCCATTTTTCATGCAAAAAATTATTTCATGCAAAAAATATAATGGGCTATACATCGTTCATTTTTCACGGAAAAAATTATTTCATGCTAAAAATATAATGGACTATACATCGTCCATTTTTCATGCAAAAAATATAATGGGCTATACCTCGTTAATTTTTCATGCAAAAAATTATTTCATGCAAAATATATAATAGACTATACGTCGTCGATTTTTCATGCAAAAAATTATTTCATGCAAAAAATATATCGTCCATTTTTCATGCAAAAAATTATTTGATGCAAAACATATAATGGACTATACATCGTCCATTTTTCATGCAAAAAATATAATGGACTATACATCGTCCATTTTTCATGCAAAAAATATAATAGGCTATACATCGTTAATTTTTCATGCAAAAAATTATTTTATGCAAAAAATATAATGGGCTATATATACATCGTTCCTTTTTCATGCAAAAATTATTTTATGCAAAAAATATAATGGACTATACATCGTTTATTTTTCATGTAAAAAATTATTTCATGCAAAAAATATAATGGGCTATACATCGTTCATTTTTCATGCAAAAAATTATTTCATGCAAAAAATATAATGGACTATACATCGTCCATTTTTCATTCAAAAAATAATTTCATGCAAAAAATATAATGGACTATACATCGTCGATTTTTCATGCAAAAAATATAATGGACAATACATCGTCCATTTTTCATGCAAAAAATTATTTCATGCAAAAAATATAATGGGCTATACATCGTCGATTTTTCATGCAAAAAATTATTTCATGCAAAAAATATAATGGACTATACATCGTCCATTTTTCATGCAAAAAATTATTTCATGCAAAAAATATAATGGACTATAATATATCGTTGATTTTTCATGGAAAAAATTATTTCATGCAAAAAATATAATGGACTATACATCGTCCATTTTTCATGCAAAAAATATAATGGGCTATACATCGGTCATTTTTCATGCAAAAAATTATTTCATGCAAAAAATATAATGGGCTATACATCGTTAATTTTTCATCCAAAAATTATTTCATGCAAAAAATATAATGGGCTATACATCGTTAATTTTTCATGCAAAAAATTATTTCATGCAAAAAATATAATGGACTATACATCGTCCATTTTTAATACAAAAAATTATTTCATGCAAAAAATATAATGGACTATATATCGTCCATTTTCCATGCAAAAAATATAATGGGCTATACATCGTTAATTTTTCATGCAAAAAATTATTTCATGCAAAATATATAATAGACTATACATCGTCGATTTTTCATGCAAAAAATTATTTCATGCAAAAAATATATCGTCCATTTTTCATGCAAAAAATTATTTGATGCAAAACATATAATGGACTATACATCGTCCACTTTTCATGCAAAAAATATAATGGACTATACATCGTCCATTTTTCATGCAAAAAATATAATGGGCTATATATACATCGTTCCTTTTTCATGCAAAAATTATTTCATGCAAAAAATATAATGGACTATACATCGTCCATTTTTCATGCAAAAAATTATTTTATGCAAAAAATTATTTTATGCAAAAAATATAATGGACTATACATAGTCCACTTTTCATGCAAAAAATATGATGGACTATACATCGTCCATTTTTCATGCAAAAAATATAACAGACTATACATCGTCCATTTTTCATGGAAAAAATTATTTCATGCAAAAAATATAATGGACTATTATACATCATCCATTTTTCATGCAAAAAATTATTTCATGCAAAAAATGTAATGGACTATACATCGTCCATTTTTCATGCAAAAAATTATTTCATGCAAAAAATATAATAGACTATATATCGTCCATTTTTCATGCAAAAAATATAATGGGCTATACATCGTTCATTTTACATGGAAAAAATTATTTCATGAAAAAAATATAATGGATATCGTCGATTTTTGATGCAAAAAATTATTTCATGCAAAAAATATAATAGACTATATATACATCGTCCATTTTTCATGCAAAAAATTATTTCATGCAAAAAATATAATGGACTATACATAGTCCACTTTTCATGCAAAAAATATGATGGACTATACATCGTCCATTTTTCATGCAAAAAATTATTGCATGCAAAAAATATAATGGACTATACATCGTCGATTTTTCATGCAAAAAATTATTTCATGCAAAAAATATAATGGACTATACATCGTCGATTTTTCATGCAAAAAATTATTTCATGCAAAAAATATAATGGACTATACATCGTCGATTTTTCATGCAAAAAATTATTTCATGCAAAAAATATAATGGACATACATCGTCCATTTTTCATGGAAAAAATTATTTTATGCAAAAAATATACATCGTCCATTTTTCATGCAAAAAATATAATGGACTGTACATCGTCCATTTTTCATGCAAAAAATTATTTCATGCAAAAAATATAATGGACTATACATCGTCCATTTTTCATGCAAAAAATATAATGGGCTATACATCGTTCATTTTCCATGCAAAAAATTATTTCATGCAAAAAATATAATGGGTTATACATCGTTTATATTTCATGCAAAAAATATAATGGACTATACATCGTCCATTTTTCATGCAAAAAATTATTTCATGCAAAAATTATAATGGGTTATACATCGTTTATTTTTCATGCAAAAAATATAATGAGCTATACATCGTTCATTTTTCATGCAAAAAATTATTTCATGCAAAAAATATAATGGGCTATACATCGTTCATTTTTCATGCAAAAAAATTATTTCATGCAAAAAATATAATGGACTATATTCATCGTCCATTTTTCATGCAAAAAATTATTTCATGCAAAAAATATAATGGGCTATACATCGTTCATTTTTCACGGAAAAAATTATTTCATGCAAAAAATATAATGGGTTATACATCGTCCATTTTTCATGCAAAAAATATAATGGGCTATACCTCGTTAATTTTTCATGCAAAAAATTATTTCATGCAAAATATATAATAGACTATACGTCGTCGATTTTTCATGCAAAAAATTATTTCATGCAAAAAATATATCGTCCATTTTTCATGCAAAAAATTATTTGATGCAAAACATATAATGGACTATACATCGTCCATTTTTCATGCAAAAAATATAATGGACTATACATCGTCCATTTTTCATGCAAAAAATATAATAGGCTATACATCGTTAATTTTTCATGCAAAAAATTATTTTATGCAAAAAATATAATGGGCTATATATACATCGTTCCTTTTTCATGCAAAAATTATTTTATGCAAAAAATATAATGGACTATACATCGTTTATTTTTCATGTAAAAAATTATTTCATGCAAAAAATATAATGGGCTATACATCGTTCATTTTTCATGCAAAAAATTATTTCATGCAAAAAATATAATAGACTATACATCGTCCATTTTTCATGCAAAAAATTATTTCATGCAAAAAATATAATGGACTATACATCGTCGATTTTTCATGCAAAAAATATAATGGACTATATATCGTCCATTTTTCATGCAAAAAATATAAAGGACTATACATCGTTCATTTTTCGTGCAAAAAATTATTTCATGCAAAAAATATAATGGACTATACATCGTCCATTTTTCATGGAAAAAATTATTTTATGCAAAAAATTATTTTATGCAAAAAATATAATGGACTATACATAGTCCACTTTTCATGCAAAAAATATGATGGACTATACATCGTCCATTTTTCATGCAAAAAATATAACAGACTATACATCGTCCATTTTTCATGGAAAAAATTATTTCATGCAAAAAATATAATGGACTATTATACATCATCCATTTTTCATGCAAAAAATTATTTCATGCAAAAAATGTAATGGACTATACATCGTCCATTTTTCATGCAAAAAATTATTTCATGCAAAAAATATAATAGACTATATATCGTCCATTTTTCATGCAAAAAATATAATGGGCTATACATCGTTCATTTTTCATGCAAAAAATTATTTCATGAAAAAAATATAATGGATATCGTCGATTTTTGATGCAAAAAATTATTTCATGCAAAAAATATAAAGAGCTATACATCGTTAATTTTTCATGCAAAAAATTATTTCATGCAAAAAATATAATAGACTATACATCGTCCATTTTTCATGCAAAAAATTATTTCATGCAAAAAATATAATGGACTATACATAGTCCACTTTTCATGCAAAAAATATGATGGACTATACATCGTCCATTTTTCATGGAAAAAATTATTTCATGCAAAATATATAATGGACTATACATCGTCGATTTTTCATGCAAAAAATTATTTCATGCAAAAAATATAATGGACTATACATCGTCGATTTTTCATGCAAAAAATTATTTCATGCAAAAAATATAATGGACTATACATCGTCGATTTTTCATGCAAAAAATTATTTCATGCAAAAAATATAATGGACATACATCGTCCATTTTTCAGGCAAAAAATTATTTTATGCAAAAAATATACTGGACTATACATCGTCCATTTTTCATGCAAAAAATATAATGGACTATACATCGTCCATTTTTCATGCAAAAAATTATTTCATGCAAAAAATATAATGGACTATACATCGTCCATTTTTCATGCAAAAAATATAATGGGCTATACATCGTTCATTTTCCATGCAAAAAATTATTTCATGCAAAAAATATAATGGGTTATACATCGTTTATTTTTCATGCAAAAAATATAATGGGCTATACATCGTTCATTTTTCATGCAAAAAATTATTTCATGCAAAAAATATAATGGGCTATACATCGTTCATTTTTCATGCAAAAAAATTATTTCATGCAAAAAATATAATGGACTATATTCATCGTCCATTTTTCATGCAAAAAATTATTTCATGCAAAAAATATAATGGGCTATACATCGTTCATTTTTCACGGAAAAAATTATTTCATGCTAAAAATATAATGGACTATACATCGTCCATTTTTCATGCAAAAAATATAATGGGCTATACATCGTTAATTTTTCATGCAAAAATTATTTTATGCAAAAAATATAATGGACTATATATCGTCCATATTATAGATATTGTAATCTAATATCACAGTTGGAATTCTAATATCACAGTTGGAATTACACTCTCGTTCATTTTGCATGCAAAAAATTATTTCATGCAAAATATATAATAGGCTATACATCGTCCATTTTTATGCAAAAAATTATTTCATGCAAAAAATATAATGGGCTATACATCGTTCATTTTGCATGCAAAAAATTATTTCATGCAAAAATTAAATGGACTATACATCGTTCATTTTTCATGCAAAAAATATAATGGACTATACATCGTCCATTTTTCATGCAAAAAATTATTTCATGGAAAAAATTAAATGGATTATATAGGGTGTTTTTTATTGAGGTATAGAACTTTAAGTTGGCATCACTTTTTTAACTGGCGGCCATTTTGTCAGCTGTCAAGTGATTAATATTTAGTTTGGTTTGCCATTTCATCATGAACAGGTTGACAAAAGAACAACGCTTGCAAATCGTGCAAATTTATTTCGAAAATAATGGTTCAGTTCGCGAAGTTTACCGCAAGCTCCGTCCATTTTATGGTCGACATAATCGTCCATCAGAGCAATTAATTCGGTTAATCGGTCAATTGGCCACCAAGATCGTGTGATTTGACACCATTGGATTATTTTCTTTGGGGATATGTGAAGTCGCTCGTAGTGGACCTGTAGAATTGGCTTTATTCGAGCCAGCCGCGGCGGCCATTTTTCATGCAAAAAATTATTTCATGCAAAAAATATAATGGACTATACATCGTTGATTTTTCATGCAAAAAATTATTTCATGCAAAAAATATAATGGACTATACATCGTCGATTTTTCATGCAAAAAATTATTTCATGGAAAAAATATAATGGACTATACATCGTCCACTTTTCATGCAAAAAATTATTTCATGCAAAAATTAAATGGACTATACATCGTCCACTTTTCATGCAAAAAATTATTTCATGCAAAAATTAAATGGACTATATATACATCATTCAGTTTTCATGGAAAAATATAATGGATATTCATCGTTCATTTTCCATGCAAAAAATTATTAGATGCAAAAAATATAATGAACTATACATCGTCCATTTTTCATGCAAAAAAATATAATGGACTATACATCGTCCATTTTCCATGCAAAAAATTATTTCATGCAAAAAATATACTGGACTATACATCGTCCATTTTTCATGCAAAAAATATAATGGGCTATACATCGCTCATTTTTCATGCAAAAAATTATTTCATGCAAAAAATATAAAGGACTATACATCGTTCATTTTTCGTGCAAAAAATTATTTCATGCAAAAAATATAATGGACTATTATACATCATCCATTTTTCATGCAAAAAATTATTTCATGCAAAAAATGTAATGGACTATACATCGTCCATTTTTCATGCAAAAAATTATTTCATGCAAAAAATATAATAGACTATACATCGTCGATTTTTCATGCAAAAAATTATTTTATGCAAAAAATATAATGGACTATACATCGTCGATTTTTCATGCAAAAAATTATTTCATGCAAAAAATATAATGGACTATACATCGTCCATTTTTCATGCAAAAAATTATTTTATGCAAAAAATATACATCGTCCATTTTTCATGCAAAAAATTATTTCATGCAAAAAATATAATGGACTATACATCGTCCATTTTTCATGCAAAAAATGTAATGGGCTATACATCGTTAATTTTCCATGCAAAAAATTATTTCATGCAAAAAATATAATGGACTATACATCGTCCATTTTTCATGCAAAAAATATAATGGACTATACATCGTCCATTTTACATGCAAAAAATTATTTCATGCAAAAATTATAATGGGTTATACATCGTTTATTTTTCATGCAAAAAATATAATGGGCTATACATCGTTCATTTTTCATGCAAAAAATTATTTCATGCAAAAAATATAATGGGCTATACATCGTTCATTTTTCATGCAAAAAAATTATTTCATGCAAAAAATATAATGGACTATATTCATCGTCCATTTTTCATGCAAAAAATTATTTCATGCAAAAAATATAATGGGCTATACATCGTTAATTTTTCATGCAAAAAATTATTTCATGCAAAATATTTAATAGACTATACATCGTCGATTTTTCATGCAAAAAATTATTTCATGCAAATAATATATCGTCCATTTTTCATGCAAAAAATTATTTTATGCAAAAAATATAATGGGCTATACATCGTTCATTTTTCATGCAAAAAATTATTTCATGCAAAAAATATAATGGGCTATACATCGTTAATTTTTCATGCAAAAATTATTTTATGCAAAAAATATAATGGACTATATATCGTCCATATTATAGATATTGTAATCTAATATCACAGTTGGAATTCTAATATCACAGTTGGAATTACACTCTCGTTCATTTTGCATGCAAAAAATTATTTCATGCAAAATATATAATAGGCTATACATCGTCCATTTTTATGCAAAAAATTATTTCATGCAAAAAATATAATGGGCTATACATCGTTCATTTTGCATGCAAAATATTATTTCATGCAAAAATTAAATGGACTATACATCGTTCATTTTTCATGCAAAAAATATAATGGACTATACATCGTCCATTTTTCATGCAAAAAATTATTTCATGGAAAAAATTAAATGGATTATATAGGGTGTTTTTTATTGAGGTATAGAACTTTAAGTTGGCATCACTTTTTTAACTGGCGGCCATTTTGTCAGCTGTCAAGTGATTAATATTTAGTTTGGTTTGCCATTTCATCATGAACAGGTTGACAAAAGAACAACGCTTGCAAATCGTGCAAATTTATTTCGAAAATAATGGTTCAGTTCGCGAAGTTTACCGCAAGCTCCGTCCATTTTATGGTCGACATAATCGTCCATCAGAGCAATTAATTCGGTTAATCGGTCAATTGGCCACCAAGATCGTGTGATTTGACACCATTGGATTATTTTCTTTGGGGATATGTGAAGTCGCTCGTCTACGCCAACAAACCAGAAACGTTAGGGGACTTGGAAGCCAACATTCGTGGCGTTATTGCCAACATACGGCCCCATATGCTCGAAAAAGTGGTTGAAAATTGGACCTGTAGAATTGGCTTTATTCGAGCCAGCCGCGGCGGCCATTTTTCATGCAAAAAATTATTTCATGCAAAAAATATAATGGACTATACATCGTTGATTTTTCATGCAAAAAATTATTTCATGCAAAAAATATAATGGACTATACATCGTCGATTTTTCATGCAAAAAATTATTTCATGCAAAAAATATAATGGACTATACATCGTCCACTTTTCATGCAAAAAATTATTTCATGCAAAAATTAAATGGAATATACATCGTCCACTTTTCATGCAAAAAATTATTTCATGCAAAAATTAAATGGACTATATATACATCATTCAGTTTTCATGGAAAAAATATAATGGATATTCATCGTCCATTTTTCATGCAAAAAATTATTTCATGCAAAAAATATAATGGGCTATACATCGTTCATTTTGCATGCAAAAAATTATTTCATGCAAAAAATATAATAGGCTATACATCGTCCATTTTTATGCAAAAAATTATTTCATGCAAAAAATATATCGTCCATTTTTCATGCAAAAAATTATTTCATGCAAAAAATATAATAGGCCATACATCGTTAATTTTTCATGCAAAAAATTATTTGATGCAAAACATATAATGGACTATACATCGTCCATTTTTCATGCAAAAAATATAATGGACTATACATCGTCCATTTTTCATGCAAAAAATATAATGGACTATACATCGTCCATTTTTCATGCAAAAAATTATTTCATGCAAAAAATATAATGAACTATACATCGTCCATTTTTTATGCAAAAAAATATTTCATGCAAAAAATATAATGGACTACTTTGGCGGGTCGTTTAATTCGCACACGATTATATGTATATATTTAAGCATCGTAAGTTAAGTAATATTGTACATATTTGAGTAGGTAAACTAGTAATTCTGAATAATGCTGACCATCCGACTAATCTCGAGTACCACCTAAGATTTTCCGACACCGAAATTTCGTAACCGTACCTTCAACCGATTGCTGCCACTACTCTGAAGAGTTTAACTATAGCAAAAGGCTAATATTAATCACGATTACCACCATTTGAATCTCACCTTTATTGTAGCTATTGTTCAATAAATTGATATTATATCTTACTGTATTCAAATTGAAAATAAAGATAAAAATATATTTTAACCCCCAGAAAGGGCAAATAAATAGATTTATTACTTAAGTTTTGTGGATCCGTAAGTAAATCCTAGACACGGGTAAGCTACCCCAGCCGACGATAAAACCGCGTTACAATTTTTCATATCGAAAAATTAAACGTGCTATATCGTCCTTTTTTATATCAAAAAACTAGACGTGGTATTATACATCGTGCATTTCTCATCCAAAAAATTAAATGGACTTTTTAATGTAAAAGATTAAATGGGTTATACATTGCCCATTTTTCATGCAAAAAATTAAATGGACTATAATCGTCCATTTTTCATGCAAAAAATATAAAGGGCTATACATCGTCTATTTTACATATATACAAAATTTATATGTGATATATCCAGCAAATTTTTCATAACGTAAATTTTTCTTATATACGTCTTGCTATACGTCGTCCACTTTTTATATAAAATAGACATAAAATTTTATTTTGGTTAAGCAAGGTATATCATTTCGTTCGTGCTCACAGAACGCGTCAGTAGACTTCAAACCAAAAAGATATCGAAATTAGCTAAAAACACTTCGTGTTTTTATAGTAAGACTCTTAATAAGTTATTGAGAATCACAATATACAAACATAATAAGTTTAAAAGTCTCAAACAAAAATCTTTACATACGAAGTTTTTTTTAGCTAATTTCAAAATCTTTTTGGGTTGACTTGTTTGTTTTAATTTTTATTTTGTACTCGCTTTAACTATTTACTAAAATGTTTAGACAATTGGTTATTTTTCTGTTCCTATTCCATGCATTCCACAGCGTAACGGCTGGTGTTGGAAATATTCTTGTAATCTTCTTTTTTCTTACGATTAAGTTTGTTGAAATAACTTTTTTCGATTTTTGCGTAACTGGCTGCCCTTTTCACAATGTACAATTAAAATTTAACAGGGACTTTAACGGCAAGTTTTGTATGAAGAACTTGCAGTTAAAGTTCACGTTAACTCTTAACCATACATTGTGAAAAGGCACGTGAATGTTGAAATGTAATCGAAATGCAATCGAAATGCAGAATAGGGGTGATTACCCGATTTTGTCAAAGAAGCCACATCACTTTCAATATGTCTCAGAATTTCCTATTATATGCAATAATATAAATTAAAAATTAAAATTATATGAAATAAATGAGATGTGTATATGTATATGAGTATGTGTGTATGTCTGAGGTAAAACATGGGGCCTTATGCAGTTTAAAATCAATTAGTTTACCCAAAATCTCACCATAGCCGTTTCTATGATTCCAAAAAAAGACAGCAGCAGTTTATCTTCATAGATGTCATTATAATATTGTACATACGAGGGTATTTTAAATAACAAAATTGTTTTCTTTAATTTAAAATCTAAAACAAAAAATAAAATAATTGTTATAACAAAAATTCTTCTATCAGCAGTGCTGCCTTAAATTTTTACTGGACAAATCATTATATTCTATCCACTTTTGTATTTCCACTGGAAGATCTGGCTTCAGCTTCGCTGATCTCACTTGACCATTTTCAGCCATATTTTGATCAACATTCGTGCTGGCAATGGCATGATCTAGACTGACTGTGGAACTCAAAGTGTTACGCGACGCCTGCAATTGAGCCGTTTTGGGAGACAATAATTCAGACATAATATCGTCGGCCGAACAGTCAACAATACGCTGGCGACAAATAGCGATGCAGTGAATAAATTGATCAGTAGGCCGGACAAAGCGATGTTCCATATAGACGGATTGATCATCCCAATATATGATCTGAAAAAATAAATTTTCCGTTAGAAAAATATTTTAATTTAATTTAATTTAATTTTAATTTGATTAAGGTTTTACCCGCGAAACAATATTGAATCTATGAAATGGTCTTATAAATCTCCTGTAACGTATTGTAGCTGCTCCTTGAAACACCGAGCCCCCTTTGGCGCGAATTGTACGATATAAATTGGTGCGTTCATAAAAATCTACACGTGCAAAATCTAATTCTCTAAAATAGCGAGCATTGTTCATGTGATACAGCAGAGTGTCGATATCGTTGGTTAAACAAATACCTGCAAAAAATTAATGTTATTGAATTTGAATTGCATAATTTAGGTTAGGTTAGGTTTGGCAGATTAATGAGAAGATAAAAAGTAACAAGTCAAACCAAGCCTGGTTTTAATGCTGAAATGAAGACGAATTCAATAAGGTGAACTCATTTTGATATGTATTAAAGATGACAGTCGAACTTCAGTTGCGTTGTCAACACAACAGAAATTAAAATCATCATTATGTATGGCAACTTTCTCCAGTTGCCAAAAATTATCGAAAATACGATTATGACAGATTGACAACTGAAAATAATTTGTAAGAAAATTCGTTTGTAAACGATTCTAGTTTGTATGAAAAATAACGAAAATTCGTTTAAAAAAATATTTTTCCATACAAATTTGTATTTACAAAATCTACCTTTAAATCATTTTTAATTAAGTAATTTAATACATATAATTTTGGTACAATGTTGTCAATACATTACAAAATATTTCTTGTCGGGAATATAAATCAAGACTTTTGATTTTATGCAATATATTGTGTCAAATACCAATATAATATACGAAGAGGCAATTTTATTGTACAATATCAATTATTGCACAATAATATTGCAAATGTGTGAGAAGAATTGCTTATCATAGAGATGATTATTTCTGCAGAATTATTTTACGATGAAGAGATTTGAGTACAAAAAAAATCTATTAGATGACCCTTAAGGGGCAGTTTAAATCTTTTAGAATTACCGCCTTTGCTGTGATTCAATGTTATTGCTTTTTAACTAACATTTTTTTTAGATGAAAAAAAAAATAGTTAGGGCCTTTCTATATTAAGGTAACCGTATGTACATATGCATGTAATACAAATTGTAGTATGTTTTATTATTGTAATAGAAATCTCGGTGATTAATTGAATATTTTTTCACACAAAAAACATTTCAAAGGCTTCAGTTTCTTTTTTGTTGCTTCAAATTAATACGTATCAAGTAGTAAGATCTCGCAGAAGGACTTCTTAAGACTGGGGTCACACGAGCGTTTTAAAAACGCACATTTGAACGGGCTATAAATCATATCACTCATTTACTCAAACAACGTCATAACTCACAAAATGGAATTTTTGAGTTAATGATGCACATATTGCTAAAATTCTAAAATTATCGTTGTGCACATATTGCTAAAATTTCATACAAATATCTTGCTTACTCAACTCTTTAGAGAAAAATAAAATTTTCTTGTTCCATTAAGTTGTTTGTAAGTTGCAAACTTTAAACTCATTTTCTGGCAAAATGGTTTTCTTGAGTTATAACGTTGTTTTAGTAAATGAGCGATACATACTAGTTTTTAGGGGATTAGATTTGCCTCCCTAATTATTGTATTATTGAAAATACAAGCTGAGTGGTCTTGGCGTTTTTGTAATATAATAAAGGCAATTTGTATAGCTTATTTTTGCCAAAAAAAAATCCCAGAAGCTCCTCAAAAAGACAAGGCACAAAGGTCGGTTACTATTTGCAATTAAGCGTTGCTTGCTGTTCACGTTTGCGGTGTTGCTGTAGTGGAGTTCGTGGATATTTTGGGGATTTTTAGGCAAAAAAAAATTATATTGGACATATGTATGTATCTGGAGAAAATTTATTCTTAAATCATATATGTATGTATGTATGTTTCATCGATACTTATATGTATGTAAGATAGTCGAACTTCAACCACCGGGCGACCCAGTGTCCTGATTTCATATATAACGAGCGGTCAAAAATAGAAGGAGTTATCGTAAAGAAATTAAATTTCTTTGGCCATTTAAATTTCAAGGATTCGAGTCGTTCCCATATATCCTGAAATAAAAAATATCATAACAGAAAAAAAATAATTGTAACTCAATGAAATTTCGTACACACATTCAAGGCAATTGTGAATAAAATTCCGCGAGAAATTGTTTAAAATTATTCCCTGGGAAAAAAAATTTTTTTCTTCAAAAAAAATCCCTACATTTTGGAAATTACATATATGGCCTTAAATATTTTTGCACTCCCTCCCAAAAATTGTCCACTACTTGTTGAACATGAAATCATTTCATGCTCTTTTTTTCTCATTTCGAGTTAAGTTAAATCTAATTGTCAGGATTGTTATATTTAAAATTTTTTTTCCATAACTTTGTAGAACATTAATAACTTTGTAGAACGTTATATTTTAAATGCTCTTTAGAAAGTTCTAAGAAATGTTTAAAAATATGGACGCATATGTAAATCATTTTTTTTTTTCTAAACAATACAAGTTTTAAATTTTTTTTAGTTGAACTATAGTTAATTTTAATCAGAAATAATTTCTTAGTCAGGCTTAAGTTCAGTAATTTCAATTCTTGTTGAATGAAATATTTTTATTAATCAATGTGAGTTTCTAAAGAATAGAAGAAAAATTAAATTAGACTTTATTAGCTGGGGGAAATACCGATATTTTTCTGTGCAGCCACGCACTTCATCAGCACCCAAGTCTATCTACTGGGGTAGAAAAATGGAAAAAACGGATAAACAGAAAATGAATAGTGATACTTACAAATGTGTTTACCAAAGGTAAATCAATAATTGTATACACAACATTTCTCATATTCCATTTCATTGAAAATTTGCGTTAAATAGCTGATATTAATAACAATCTCTACCCCAGTAGATAGACTTGGGTGCTGATGAAGTGCGTGGCTGCACAGAAAAATATCGGTATTTCCCCCAGCTAATAAAATCTAATTTAATTTTTCTTCTATTCTTTAGAAACTCACATTAATTAATAAAAATATTTCATTCAACAAGAATTGAAATTACTGAACTTAAGCCTGACTAAGAAATTATTTCTCATTAATACAACAATACAACTTCTACCATTTTTTTAAAGAAGCTTGAAAAAGAACTTTCTTGGTTCCACCGAAAAAATTTCATTTTTGAACATAGGCTGTTTGTAATGAAAACCACGGAAATCATTGTAATAATGCATATTTATTTGGGGGACTCAAACGATAGCCTTAACTGTCATAGTATCATAATGTTTTAAATTATTTTAATGTAATTATTTTTGCTTGTTTTTTTTCAAACAAAAAATTTTAAAACATTTTAACACTTAAGACTGCCGTTTGAATGCCGCATTTGTTAGTAATTGATGCACAATTAAAATAATAAATTAACTTAAACAAACTGAAAATACTAAGCAGCATATTGGGACAATAACACACAAAATAGTGACAACAGTGATTTTGTTTTATTGTACATACCGGTAACAGTTGTAGTTTCTAAAATGTGGCACTTCCTTTTCACAAAGCGGGCCAACAGGACACACAGGCACATACGCAGGAAGTAATGGAGCTCAAATAAACAGTAGATGATTAAAATAGTAAACAAACAGCAAAATAGGCCAAAGCCGAATTCAAAAGCCATTTTAATTTCAATTTAAGTTCTCTAATAATTTAAGTGTTGATGTGATGATTGATTTTGTTAGCTGGTTGGTGGTGGTGGGTTCAGTTATTATTTGATTTTATTTTTGTTTTTTTTTTTATTAAATGTTTCCTTCTTTTAGGTTTTCTTTATTAATTTGATTTCATTTATGTACGTCTTCTTCCCAGTTATTTCGAATGATTGACAGTTTTTCTGTTTCCATTTAGGATTGATTATTTAATTAATGGAATTAACACTGTTGCTGGCTCATATTTATTACATACATACATACTATGAACATTCATTTTAGCCATTGGCTCTGGTCGTTGTTATTGTTGTTGTTGTATTATAACACATGCTGTTGTTGTTGCCGCTGCCGCTAAAAACAACCAATTAAAATCTAATTGTCAGGATGATGAGTCAATAGTCCAAAAGGATTTAATAGGTATATAAAATTTCTTATCGTGATGTGTAGTAGTAGTCGTAGTATGTATTTCTTCATCTCACACTCCCAAGATACTTGCTGCACATGCATGTGCATACATACATACGTTTGAATGTGTACTCGTATTTTGACTGTAGATACAAATTTTTATTTGTAAAAGGACACTGCAAAATATATTGTTGAAGGCTCCGGAAAAGTTTATTACTTTTACTTATTTGTTTGTATACTTTCTATATTTTTAATATATTTTTCGAAAACATATTTAAGGCAATTTAAAAATTATTATTTAATTAAAGGCAAAATAAGTATGCATGTACATATGTATGTGGATGTAAATTCGTCCAAAAGAAAAACAATGATTCTTAAACAACTAAATACTACAACTGACTGACGTTTGAAATTTTTTGTCCTTCCTTATTTGTTAATTTCCATTAACAAACAAACTGCACTTACTCACGTTTTACATCAAAAGAGATTCCAATTGGAAAGAAAAGTCTGAGAATTTGTTTTTTTTTTTTTGAAAATATTAACGCCTGCGCGTTTTGGATTTTTGCAATAATTGTGTACACGAGCCGGCGGGAGGTGGCCGAAAGAATGAAATCATTATTTGTTGTTGAAATTAAAAGAAAAAGAAAAATACCGGGGCGTTACTCGGCTTTTATATTCGAAGAATATATTTTCGATTTACCATTATTAATAACATGCAAAATTTGACATATCGCTACTTACTACAACAACGTCATAACTTAAATAAAATGGAGAATTAACCCTCATATTCACCCTTATTCCAGTTGTCGACATCGACATCGACGTCACTTTAACACAATACCAAAATACCAAAAACTTGGGACTTGTTTACTCCCTCTCGACAACAATTTTGTGCTACTGACAAACTATTTCCGTTCACTAAGAACTAGAAAATAGCATAAACCTGCTAAAAGGAGTCATTTGCTTTCGACAACGGGTACATAAGCCCCAATTTTTTGGTATTGTGTTAAAGTGACGTCGATGTCGACAACTGGAATAAGGGTAATTATTATTCATATTGTGTGAAAAATGTCATACAAATATCTCGTATATTCAACTCTTGAGAGAAAAATAAAATTATCTTTTTCCCTTAAGTTGTGTATACTCGTAAATTGAAAACTTTAAACTAGTTTTATAGGGTTGTGACGTTGATGTACTAAATGTTGAATACGAATGTCACATTTCAACTTTCAGTCCCAAATTGCTGTCTTAGATCAAAGAATAAATTTTCCGATATTCTTCAAAAGTCTCCACAACCCAGACGATCGACTTGAATAGAAAAAATTTATATGAAAAGCACTAGTTTTTTTTAAGTGATTTCCATAAAATTATTGTAGGCGAGTCATAGGTTTGTGTCAAAAACGAGCTGCCGGAAGAGTTCGTTCGATACAAGTCTAGAGTCGACTGCTGGGCCTGTGGAAACAGGATGCTAACACTGGGCCGAGTGTTACGAGTGGTTCGCTTCATTTTTAAATTTTTAAATTTTAGGGCCAGTCCCACGATGTCACCAACGTTCGACTCGTCGCACAGTTACATTGCAAACACCAAAATTTTAAAATTTTGTTGTTGTTTGCAATGTAACTGTGCGGCGAGTCGAACGTTCAAAACAAAAACAAATTTTAAAATTTTGTTGTTGTTTGCAATGTAACTGTGCGACGAGTAGAACGTTGGTGACATCGTGGGACAGGCCCTTAGTTACCCCTCTGTTTCCACAACCCAGACAATCGACTTGAGTAGAAAATTTATATGAAATGCGCTAATTTTTTGAAGGTATTTCCATACAAATTTTCTATAAGATTTATGTATCTGTCTGGCTTGCGGAAACGGGGTGCTAACAATATTTGAAATTATAAACGAAACTGCGTGAGTATTTGAATTTTAATATAGTTCAAATTTCAATTTAAGTTTAATTTACTGCATGTTTCTTTAAGGAATTCAATTCCATAGACAAATAATAAATAAATAAATAAACAGAAACGATCGACTTGAATAAAAAATGTTTATATGAAAAGAACAAATTTTTTCGAATGATTTCTATACAAATTCTATTATCTTACAAAAATTTCATAAAATTTAAGCAAATTTCAAAACTTACCGTCCTACTTTTTGTTTTACAAAAGTCAGTATGGATGAATCACTTTAATACTCTGCTACTATGGCCATCATCAGTTGTTGATACCAGTATCTATTGCTCGCCGCATGTATCTCGTTTTTTTATTTTTTGCATTTGCAAATATTGAAATGCACTTTGTTGTGGTCTTCGCATTCGCATTTATCGCACCATTACTACAGGAATATATGTACGTGTACAAATGCAAATGTATATTTTCTTGTAAGGTGTGTTGTTTGTTTAACAACCCTTAATTTATTTTTCCAAAATTTTCATTTTCGTAGATACCTTCACACAGAACATGTTTTCCATTAACCTTAACCATCACCATCACCATGATGCACAAAGCCTTATTGATATTTTACGTAAACTCATTTGACGTACAAACATTTGAACGAAGGAAAACAAATAGAAGATTTAAATACTTGATGTGTAAATATGTGTTGACGTCTTATATCCAAATTGAGCCACCTTTAATGCCAAATTTTTTAAATAATTCATATTGTTATAACATGAACTCTTATATTTTAAACTTTGGATGTTACAGAAGAATAGTTATTGGTTTTTTTTTTCTCGAATATAAACTTCCGATATGTAAATTTTGGTTTAGTTTCACAAAAGTTCGAACTGTATTTAAAAAACTTTACCCTTCAATTTGGGGCCATTTTCACTAACTAAAAAAAAAAAAAACTTGTTTGCCAGAAAACGAGTTTGAAGTTTTCAATTTACGCACAACTTAATGCAAAAAGCAAATTGTATTTTGCTTTAAAGAGTTGAGTAAACAAGATATTTGTATGAAATTTTACACAACATAAAGAACGATACGAGGATTGTTTGAATAAATGAGCGATATGTATTTATATGATTCAATTGAAGTATGGAAATTAATACCGAAATACTCTATTGAAAATAATTGAAATTTGTATAATTTGTTAAAATTTTTCGCCTCAAAAAAATAAAAACTCTCCAGGGGGTCTACTCTGTAATGCGAAACGAAAGTAAATGCTTTCGAATTGTAATGTTAATTAGCAGCATTCAAATTCGAAAGCATTTTCTTACGTTTCGAAATACAGAGTAGACCCCCAGAAAATATGGAAAATTTTTAACTTCGTGTTGTTTTCAATAGAAAATGTTGATTCCATTTTTAGGGTCTGTCCCACGATGTCGACAACGTTCTACTTGTCGCACACTTACATTCAAAACAAAAACAAATTTTAAGTTTAATTTAAGCTGTGGACATCGTGGGACAGGCCTTTAATTTTTGGTTTGACCGTTTCTCAGGAATCCATTTCAGGGTTTGGAAATCAATTTTGTAACGCGAGTGCAGATAAATTTCCAAATTTATAACCCAAGACACAAACCAAATATCTTTGTATGGAAATCTCTTTATTTATTAACCCTTTATACTAATATATTTTACACTAATATTTATTTATTTAAATACTTTACAAAGTAAATTTGCATAATATGGTTGCACAAATATGGGCGGAGTAACTAGACCATATGCCCAAGATGTTATTAACAGTATTTTAAAAAGGTTTTGTGACTGACTGTACACGACCTATGCCTTCACATAGGAAGTAGCAACGTGGTTGTTAAAGAAATTCTACAAAAGAACCGCAAGAATATACGGTTATCCGTGGCAGATCAGTCAACCAGTGCGAGTGAGACGCAAAACTCTCGAAGGCCAATAAACAACAGTGGGCTGGTTGCACTTAACAGATAATTGCCAACGACGCTTGATGTTGACTCTCCCAGAGCTGCTTTACGACTGTTTACACTAATATATTTTTGTTTTCTTATATAAATACGGCCTCCAACATATTAACGGCCTTATTCATAACAAATATTTTTGATTTATAAATGTTTATAAAACGAATTTCCATACAAAATTTGTTTTATAAACCAAAAATATATATATATTTTTTTCAATAAGGCAGGAAACAATTGATGAAAGTGATGGATATGAAGCAGTGCTGACCAGCGAGAGAAGCCGATTGAAGTTCGGCACTATGGTGCCTCTTTGGCCGGCTGTAATATGAAGTCACGAAAGTGGCAGATATTTTTTTGCGGAAATGCCAATTTCGGCATTATTTTCGTCCAAATTTAAAAATTAAATCATCTATTAAAAACTGATGCTGGAATTTTGCATGGAGTCTTTTCGATCTTGCTATCATTTGGGAAACGAACTATCTCTTCTTACTCACAGTTTTCTTTCAATTTCATTTATTAACTTTTTTCTTTCTTTTTTTTGTGGATTTTAGTTTATTTTTTATTATCTTCTTGTTGCTTTAAATATTATTGCATTATAATAAAATAGAAATAATTTGTTTACAATTATTTTGTTGTTGTATATCAATTTATTAATTTGGAAAGGAAACGACAATTGTAGCAAGAAAAGTAATGAATTTCTCAATAAAATGTTTAACACAAATTAATCCTGGTTTGTTACTTAACATAATGAGATTGAGAAGATGGAAGTAGAGTGGAGTAGATGATTGGTTTACTCTGTGTGTATATTGTTGAACTATTTGATGAGTTTAAATTACTAAAACAAATTGTTATATTTTTAGTTAATCCTAACTACTTTTGTAGGAGTGTAAAGTTTTAAGTATATTGCTGTATAATTAATTAATTGTCTGTTTAATTATTTCAAGTCACTGCATAAATATAATAATTTACATTTATGAGAAATAAAGAAAAAAAATTATAAATATAAAGGCTTTTTGTGTTGCATTACATTAAAAACATAAGACTACAGATACAATTAATACACATTCCAGAATAACATTTTTTTTTAAGTGTTTAACTTATATTTATAATTTCTAGGATTTAAGGGGAGAATTATATAACAATCTATTCAAACATGCTTCGTCGAATGAGAAATCTAATGCAGTAGAAAAGCAATTAATTGTATGTTAGAAGAAATCGTATATACACAATCTTACTATTTAAATATATCGTCACCTAAAATACAAAGCGCCGTAACAACAACAAAAAAATTCAAAATAGACATTTTGATTGATTATGACGTGATTAACCAAAATACATCTTACATATGTATGTTCAAAAATACCGATTTTATTCATTCAATCCAGAAGACCCTAACAAATAAATAGTCTTAAATTTATAAGGTTTTTGCTTCCCCTGTAAAAAGTAAAAAGTGTACTTACGGCCTTTTGGATTTTAGGTGGCGATATGCATTGACGGGGCTAAAAATGAAAGCTTTAAGAATAAAAGAAAAAATAGTTTAAAGCGTCCAATAAATACATTGTTGCATTTAGAGTTAATATAGATAATATTTGGGAAGTAGTCGCTGTTTCTAATCATTAATCATTACCATCATCATCTAGAGAATGTGGGGTACAACATGGTAACACATGGTACATGCATGCACACTCGTAAACAGATAAACATTATGTACAAAAATAAAATGAAACTATGAAAATAATTTAAATCTTATATATGTATGTATGTTGGTTCGTATCTCTCCAAATATGCATTTGACATTATTGGCGTGTTATGTACAATTTGTACGGCCTTGAAATTTTTTGCTTAAACAAATCTAGTTCATTGTTTGGTTGGTTGTTCTGTTGGTTCGTTCAGTCGTCTAAATGTTTTATATTTTGTTTTCATTTAAAACGCACATTTCGTCGAAATTACACTTATTTAAACTGTGGGCAAAGATTTTGCGCATGGTCTCTAAACTGCAAAGATCTTGATCGTCTGGACAGCCGGGTATGTGCACGACTTGCTCTTGATGCAACGTCAACACCATTGGCCCTTCCTTCTGGCAACTGAAAGCATATAAATGAAATATTACTTATACATACATATATCTCTTTGAAAGCACTGTGTTTAACACTCACTCATATAAAATGAAGGCCACATTTGTGGCGAAAGCATCAATGGCACTGGTTCGCCATTTACGCTGTTTTCCGTAATCTTTAAACGTTAAAGGAGTCTCATCCTTATACAGACCCAAATGTGATAATACTTTTAGCAAAGTACCAGAATGTGTGAAATATATTGTTGTATTAGGCTGAGAAGATTGTGGGCTGCCAGCAAACACGAAGAATTAAAAATTATAAACAGAAGTTAATCGGCCCGTTCAGCAATATAAAATGAATAATTTTCAAAAACAAGCGATTAAATTGCGATTTGTGTTTTGCAAACCACTCCATTTGATAATTAATCGTGTCTGCCATGGGTTTCGAACGTTTTCAATTAGAATGAAAATTTCCGAATAGCAATCCACATAATTTTTAACTTTTTCGAAAGTAAATTTAGAAACGATTATGCAAGAATGCAGTGGATACATACCAATTTTTCATATCTCCGTTTCTTTGTGTTAAAACCAAATATATGTACGAGTACGAGTATATTGGTTTTAATTTCCGAAATAGGTAGATAAGATACTAGTATCAAACCTATTTCCAAAAACGTTTTTTTTTTTTAATTAAATTAATTTTATTGTGCAAAAAAGGTGTGAATGTCAGGACACCGAAATATGCGGTAGAGATTCACTTTCAGATGGATGTGAAACTCATGACAGACCCGAATGTGTTTTGAATTTGGATGAGAAAATTTTACAAGAAATAACTTTTGGCGATTTTGTTTCTACTCTTGGCGATTTTCTGCATAATTTGTATACGATTATTTTATAAAAATTTATATTTAAAAAGTGTTATATAAAAACAAATTTATTATCAAATAGAGAGTGGTTTTTATAGAGGTATAGAACTTTGACATGGAATAAAACAGAGATTAATCTTTTAAATTGACATGAAATTTACTTTATTCGGAAGATAATCTTCTGGCATTCACCCCTATTCTGCGTTTCGATTCGAATCAAAATTTTCTCCGTTTGGCAACTTTGGTATTCTGCGTTCCGTTCTTCGATTTCTTTTTCGATTCTATGTATTCTGCATTTCGATCGTAACTACGGTTTTGTAAGTTGTTATTTTAGTGACGGAGAGTCTTTCGATTTTTGTTTGTTTAGCTTCAGAAAGTGATTAAATCAAAAAATAATGTAAGTCTTAAATGCAAAAGAAGGTTTAATTAATGATATACAAAACCTTTTTTTCTTTTTTGTACTGAAATGTGATTTTTATTTATATAAAATTTGGCAAATTTGATTGCAACGAAAAACGATATTTTCTGCGGATTTAATTAAATTAAATCAAATAATTTTTATTCTACAATTATGCCTAAAAAATTAAAATATCACCTCCGGCGGGACAGGATTCTTCACACTGGATAAGTTTGGCCACAAATACCTCTTGTTTATCTCGTTGTTTTTAATCTCTCTGTACTTAAAATTGCAAGAAGTTATTTAATAAAAAATTTTCACAACATTTAATTACTAATTATTATTATTTTTTTTTAATTGTTAAATCACTTTTTTTGCACTAAGTTTAACTTTTTTGCTAAATTTGTTTTGCAAAATGCTTTTCTCTGTTCCTATTTCATACGTTTCATAGCAAAGCAGCTGGGTTAAACATACTCTACTGTTCTTCCTTTTCTTTCGATTCAGTTTTTTGCAGAATACCATTTTTCGATCCGTGCGTAACTGAATGCGGGAACGTAATCGAAACGCAGAATAACGAGGTGCTCAATCGTTTCGGGCTTATCGGCGTATGCTAGAAAATAGTCTAGCGGCATTGAATCGCACGATCTTGGAGGCCAATTCAAGGGTCCGAAACGTGAAAATAAATCCTTCAATAAATCAAATGTGGCACGAGCTGTGTAGCGTGTTGCGCCGTCTTGTTGAAACGACAGCTCCTGCATATCATGGTTGTTCAATTGATGAACGAAAAAGTCAGTCAGTCAGGCTCTATAGCCTGATTGTAGACTGTATAGACTGGGCTCAAATCGTCACATCCGTGATCGTATCGACAATCGTACGAAAACAAATTAAGTGATACGTCAATCGTATAAGGTGAATGGGATTTCAGTACGTTCAAGTACGTCATAATCCGAAAATGGTGTTTTTACGTGATGAGTTGTACGTTCACAGATGTGACGATTCATACTCTGATTCGGGTCTTCCTCTACGCTACTTTCTACAACAGCAATGACTTCTTCTGTACGCACTGCACAACGTCTCTTGGAATGCGTAAACGTGGAGCGAAAACATTCCATAGTTAATCGAATTAATTTCTCTGATGAATGATTATGTTGGCCGTAAAATAGACGTAGTCCGCGATACGTATTTCGAACAGAACCATGATTTTCAAAATAAATTTGCACTATTTGTAACCAGGCTTAACATAAATCACTTGACAGCTGGTAAAATTGATGCCAGTTAAAAAATGTTTCCAACTTAAGTTTTATACCTCTATAAAAACACCCTTTATATATTAGGAAAAACTCCGCAAAATTGATTTTGGCTACTTTTAAGATCCATTCGACGAAAAGGTCGGAAAAGATCTGGCAATCTGAGATCACGCGGGCGCCCAATCAATAGTAAATAAACACACCTATTGAGTTGCACATACAGTAATTTCCCCTTACATGATTTTTCAAAATGCTTCATTTTTGCTGCAATTAACTGGGTAAATCATTTATGCGATACTTTGTTAATTGATTTACTAATGCAATCGCATGCTTCTTGAATTAAATTAGCGGGTCAATCAATTAACAGCAGGTCTTTTAAGGGGAAACTGCTGTATTAAAAATCACACGTCATAACTAATAATAATAATAATAGCCATACTCACTCGATGTGCTCAAACATATTTGCTATTGCTGGGCAGGCAATTTGATGTGTCAATTCATAGCCATAACCGTCATTCCAATAGTATTCCAAGTCCTCTACGAATTCTAAAATTTTTATTGATTTGCGATCGAGCAATTGGCACCACACCGAAGGTTCCTTGTGTCGTTGCCAAGCAGTTTCAAAGGCACACACAGTATAAATAAGCCGTGCTGTAGCAGCATCTATGTGGGTTAGTTTAGATTTGTTGCGCAGTTGTTTGATAACGGCCAGCATGTGATCTGTTTTCAAAAATTTACGTACATTGTCAAAAGTTTGGGGATTTTTATCGACATCAGTTTTCCAACGACGACATAATTTATAAAACTAAAAATACAAGAAACACAATGATAATTCATTAATACTAAATAAATTAAAAAATACGACTCTGAAGAGCTGATATTCAATTCCTTTTTATTTTTATTCATGTGTGTACCTAGTGGTGGTTCGTATACTGCCACCGTATTGTCTACAAAACCGACAGCTAAAGTCATTTTGTGTAAATGGAAAGCTAAACAAGTGGGGTGTCCAATTTTTGGACCCATAAAACTATCATTACTGCGTAGAGTACTTTGTACACGACCACCTTGTTGTGTACTATAGATGTTGATTTTATTGGCGCTTCCCGATGCCACTAAATCGGCAGATTGATGCGCCGCTATGGCGGTAACATCATTTCCAACTTCCCATTGATGCAGAATACCGCCATTGGACGCCTTTGAACGTAGATCTATGACGCTAATTTTGCCTTGAGAACAACCGGTAACTAAGATAGTCTGGTTGTCCTTCAGGCAACAGCTTAGTATTGCACCAGGATGTTCGCGATATACACGAATACGAGCCTCTTGCGGGGAGCAGCGTTTGTCATACAGACGTACACTGCCGTCAGCGCATCCTCCTACAATTAGGTCACTGCGTGCATTGCCAGCGAAGGGCGAAAGAACGCGTAAACTATGCTCACTGCCAATGGTAATGTCGCTGAGACGCAACTCACGTTCAACATCCCAAATGCGTATAAAGCGACTTATTCCACCCGCTACAACCAATTGTTGCGACCACTGATGCCAAGCAGTCACTAAGCCACAGCTGTCTCCGGCCATATCCTTGCGAGTATATTTCGAATTTGAGCCTAAACTAGGCGAAGTGCCCAAGTAGTTGGATTGAAGAGCTGGTAGAGCCACCCAGGCCGTTACCAAGCGGCCGGGAGACTCCCGCGCCTGTTCTTCGGACGCAGCGCCAGTGTTTGGTTGCCATATGCGTACTACACCATCCTCGTGACCGGCTAGAGTCAATGGCATGTCATGGGCGTTTAAAAATTCTATAGCACTGACGCGAGCTACTGAATTACGGGCGGTATGAGGGGGTGGTGAAGCCGATGACGTTCTTCGCCTTGTTGTGGTGGCTTTCAATGGCACAGCGTTTGGTGTAAAGGTCTTAACGGTGTTGCGCTGCCAGTCAAATAGCAGAACTTTCTCTCTGTAGGCTACAGCAATTTGTTGTTCGTAAGGAAGTAGTCTGACAAGAGACGGAGTTGACTGTGTTTTGCGTATCCAACTTTGCGTATCGATACGTAAGGAACGCGATTGTTGTTCTCTGGCCTGGCGCCTTATCAGGTGATTGCGTTGATAACGAAATTCTCGTGTCCTTAGCACCGGATCATTTTTGTCGATAGGAAAAGTCTGAACACGTTCGCTAGATTTATCGGCAGCGTAACGATGTTTTCCTGGTCGGGTAAAATAAGAAACTGCCCATGGTATAAATTCTGTGGCTACGATAGGTTTCAGTATATGTGATTTTGATTCAAAGTTGGTATCACTTGTGCTGCTGTGACCAGAGGCTGAACCATCGCCGCCTCCTCCTGCTCCTCCTCCACCACCGGTAGCTGTCACACCGCTTCCTACTACGACATTGCCAATAGATGCATTATGATCAGTTGTATTGGTTGCCGTGGCGGAAGGGCCAGCACAACTGTCCGTTTCATCATTCATGGAGGTGGTCCTCAACTTTCGATGCAAAACTGCTTGAGGATCATTGACCAAATTTCTTAATTTTGGCGTCCAATGATTCGCTTGATTGACATGTTGGCTACCTCCGCCCACAGGCGGTGATTCACCTGCGCCGCTACCACTGAGGTAAGATACTCGTGTGTTGGGACTTGGTGGCAGACTCACGCTAAGACTAATACATTTTTCATTAGTTGCCTCTTTAGCTGTGATTAGGCACAGAGCAGCATTCTCAATGTGTTTTATAATCTCTAGAGCAGTATCTGCTACCTTAGGAAATGGATCTTGACCCAGTAAACAAAGACCTTGCCAAAGCTTAAGAAAAATCGATTGGAAAGGTATCGATGCCGAACTTATATTTGAAATAGAACTCGAACTAACTCCTCTTCGCATGGTGGCATGCCGTTCTAAGCTGTGTGTGGAATGATGGTAAATGCCGCTATAACCACCACTGACAGTGGTTGATGATATTCCCGCCAGCACATGGCTGACACTGGCACTGCGATCGCCAGATGACGAAGTCATTGGCTGTTCCTGGAGATACACTGTTACAAACTGTGATTCAAATAATAGAACCATCCACTGCAGGGCGGCAGCCAATTCTAAACGTACCAGTGGAGACATGTCTTCGCTAACATTTTCGATCAAAGTTATCGCTATTATGCGATCAATGTTATTGGCATGTTCTTCCGAACGATCTGTTACCGAACTTATAAAGGTGCCCAGTGCAAAGACAGCAGCAGCTCTAACTTCCGGTATGGGATCCTTAAGTAACGGATATAACTTTTCATGAGCCAAATCTCGAACACCGGACCAACGAGCTTTTTCAAAATTTTGCCATAACATTCCTTGAAATGTGAATAAAAGAAAATATTATGTAGAAAACGGGAAAAAATTATTGAGTTCAATGTGAGGAGTTTACCTAAACATATGGCTAACCATTGCCTTAAAAGCCAGCTTTCGTCATTCAGCTGTTCGAGACATATTGACACCAGCGAACCTTGCAGTGCACTTGTTTGTCCCAGTAAGAAATTGTTTACAATGCATGCCAAAACAAAAGCTGCCAAGGTTCGAGATTCCTTGGCCACAGTGACGTCTTGCAAAACTCCCAAAAAGTATTTATGATCCTTGACTAAATCCACCTGACAGGAAGGATCGACTGCCAGTATCTTTGCCCATATAAATACCAAGACAGGCCGCAACTCTTTCGCAGAACTTTGCAAAAGCTTAAGTACGTAAGGGAATATACCGACCCCCAAGGCCAAGTCTACGGCCCAGGGCCCCAAATCTAAAAATCGCGCTAAAAGCTCCAAAGCTCGTAGACGATGAACCTGTGAGAGCAAAACTTGCAGCACGATTGGAAGTTGTTCAGGCGGTGTACGCGACTCTGATTCACGATCTAGCCAAACTTGAAATGCTGTCAATTGCTCCTCGAAAAATGGAAGCTGCTTGTAGGGAGCACCATCTTCTAATATACCTGGTAATTGTTGCAGAGCCAAGTCCACAACTAGATCCCAAGCTGTCCACATGGGATGACGAAAACAAGGAGGTAATGCTGGATGAGATACTGGCGTACAATCGTGTGAACGTAGTATTCTTTCAGACAGCAAGAAATTACGAAACAGGCTGGCCACAAGTAAATCTTGTCTGAAGAGTTTTTGGAACAACTCGCGTGGCAAAGTATTCCACGCTATTGTGTCTGTTATGGCAGTAAATACCCAATTTAACTCACCCAACATGGTGCGACGATCATTTACCTTGCCTGGTATCTTGTCAATAAATTCTGTGTGCAGGCGTGGAACCAAAACAAATTTCTCTCGCATAGTATACCATTTTAAGGCAATATTAATGGGTGTGGTAAGGCAGGAAGTAAATAAATCAGCCGGCAACTGAGCATTCATGGGCAAAATCTCACCCACTGAGCACGCTGCCAAGTGTATACAATTTTTATAGCTGGCTGGGATATTAGATGTCTGGACACCAGGATGCAAACGTTGCGCAGCTACAATGGCTTTTTGGACCTCGCGCTCTTGCTGTTCCGCAAATTGCAAAAATGATTGTATTATTATGCCGGCATTTGAGCAATCGTATACATAGATTGATGGATCGTCCATCCAACTTTGCAACTCAAAGATACTTAGGGGTATATATTGAGTGAAGGTTTTATTAAATACCCAAATCTCACCATTAGCGGTAGGTTTGGGAACACCGTGGCCATTGTAGTGGAATAGAATACGTTCTCCCTTAGCATTGCGTCTTAGGGAGATGCACAGCTTTTTCACATCCTCTACGGTTGGATCATGGCATTTTTTGTAGCGGGCTCTCGGTTGCCATCTTTCGTATTGCATTTGCAAATTTGAACCGATTAAATCCATAGCTTTTGCAGCCGAAACAGAAGAGGGATCTATCCAACATTCCAAGCGGGAACATGGTTGTATTTTAATTACATCTGGAGGGTCCACACCAATATTTAGGCACAACACCAACGCGACACTTGCGGTTTTCATACGCTCACGTATGCGCCATGGCTGGCGGTCACATTCTATGGATTCTATGGCCTCATGATGACGCTTAGCTTGAAAACACAAAGGGCAATAATAGTCGGGCACCAGCTCAACACCTTCTTCTATAGAAAGGTTACGTAAAGCTCTTGTTATTTGTTGTGCGTCACTAGAGATTGAAATTTTACGGCTAGTCGACATATCTGAATAACTGCGTGTAGAAGACTGTGGAGTGGTCACTTTAACTGGTTCACTTGTATTGATTGCTATGCAACTTTTTGATGTGTCCTTACTAGCTGTTCCTACAGAAACTGTATTTACCGCCGTTGCACGTAAATAGCGGGATTCAAACATTTGTAGATTATGTTAGGAATTTAATTCAGCACGCCGCTAAGCAATAAATTTTATAACACCAACAAAAACAATATCCAAAGTTGCACTAAAAGCAACAATAGTTAATTACAACAACATCCGGATAAGTGCATGGTAAGTTTCAATAGCAGGTTCAAAAACAAATGAATATCGTGTTTAATAAGGCGTCTTTTGTATGGCCTTTTTTACAGCTGTAGAGTGAGAGGGCGTCGTAATTGATTTTTTAATGAATTTTCATCAGAATTCCACGCATATTTCCATTCACTTTTCCTTTTCTGCTTATATTGATTTTATTTTCAATTATGTATCTTTATATTGTTTTTTCAATTAGTTGATCTAAATTCTTCGAATTCCCATCTTTAAACAGTGTAGTATAATCAAAACATAACCACATTTTTATGTATAGGAAAAAAATTCCTAATGATTTTTTCTCAACACTTTTCACTATAGAGTTAATTTGCTTTCACATAAAGTTTTTTAACTTTTTCCCAATAATTTTGATGAATCCAGTAATTATATTTTGCATTTTATACATTATACAATAATATTCGTTTCTTTATTGTTAACTAAAAATGAAAGAAAAGCGCAACCACGCTAAAAAGAAAATATACGCAGCATTTTTTCACAGTTCAACTTTTTGACTTTTTTCACTCTTTATTGTCGCATGCATAATAAAATTCGTGGAGTTGCCACCGTTTGAAATATAACCAAACATTAAAGTGCATTTCATTTTGAGATGTTATATACATACATACATATCTGAATATGCATTATTTTGTGCATGTATAGTTCACATAGGGTTCTCAGTAAAGTTTTAAATTTTATTCCCAATTATCGACTTGTTATCCCCAAAATTTTCAGTAAGGCAGTTTTATCGTATCATTACTCGGTTTGTATGGATTAGTTTTAAATCTTATCGAAAAAAGTTAAAAATTAAAACAATAACTATATCAATTATTAATCAACTAAAACTTCCGAATCAACATTTTAAATGAAATTTTATTGTAGAAGTCGCTTATTTGAGATTGGTAGAACAAAATGCACTACATCCAAAATAAGTATGTCTTTATTCTGAGAAGAGCTTCTAAGAACTTACATATATTGTTCTCTATACAACATTATGTTTACAATATTAAAACAAATTTATTTTGGACTCTAAAATATTGAATGAGAGTAATATACGCAATATACCAATAACGGAACGTTATTTTATTCTTGTCACGCACAAATGTTTATGGAAAAAAATATTAATCTTAATTTAATGTTGATCCCCGAAAATCCCCAACAAACAGATAATTACAGCAAATTTGTATACCCAATCCCACAAAAATCTCGTTTGAAATGAAGCCAGTAAAATTGATAACACCGAGTTGAAAGTCATGCGAAACTATTATAAGCGTTACTGCAAACATTTTAAGCTATTTGGTAAATATGTATATACAAATGTATGCATATATTTATATTTAGTAGTGTCAAAGATATCTCTTTGAACTTAAAAGAATTTTAATTTGCCGGCAGGGCTGTCATACATATATGGTGATTTATTGCCAAACGTGCCAATTTTTCGACTTGTTTGGCGTCTAAATTTTTGGTTTGGCGACATGGAGATTTTTTTTAAATTTATATTAAACATTTTTGTAACTTAGCAAAATTAGTTTGTTGAAGGAGTTGTTTAAAAAAACTATATCGTGCCCAAACTCGTCTGCAAGAAGATATAACAACTTGATTTTGTAAATTTTCTTATATTAATTGTATTAATTAATTCATTTTGATGAAATGAGAAAAATTTACAAAAATAATTTTTGGCGACTTTATTTTTACTTTTGGCGATTTTCTGCTAAATTTCTATACGATTATTTCATAAAAATTTATATCAAAAAAAGTGTTAGACAAAATCAAATTTGTTATCAAATATTTATTAAGAAAAATTACATAAAATAGATTTTGACGACTTTTGGCGATTTTTAAAATCAATTTGGCGAAATAGGTCAGAAAATATCTGACAGCCCTGTTTGCCGGTTATTAGTTTGATAAGGAAATAGCACCCATTTCTCTTGTTCTCTTTATACATATAACACAACATGCATATGTATGCATGTAAACATGTATAACAAACGTCATATATTTCGTGTTACCATACTATTTATTCAAAATACCCATTGCTTAAAATCGTCGGTAATGCCCACTTTAGCAATAATTGACCCACACAAATCGTCGGTTGGTTATTGGTTTGCTGCATTCATAATGTACATATTTTAAATATACTGTGCTGAGGACTGCTATTTTAGTTTTTCAGGGAATCTTTTTTTCTTTCGTTATACTTTCTTTTTGAGGTACACAAGGGGACTTTAATTCTTGTATTCTATTTTGTCCCGACATTTCAGTTAAACATAATAAATACATATGTATGTATATAACAAAAAATTTCATAGTGCAGAAAAGAAAAAAAAATATTTACGATAAAAGTCAAATTTAAAACGATTGTAACTATGTCAAAACATTTGCTTGCGGTTACGTATGTATGTAATCCATATTTCTATGCTTTGTATATAATCCTTCTACTTGTACATCTTCTGAATACTATTTTTTGTTTTGATTAATATTAATACTTGTAATTTTAATATCCAGGATTCAAAAGGAAATCTTAATTAGTATAATCGATGTACTCGTATATGTATGTATGTAAAGTAGACCACCCAATGTGCCGAAAGTTTTTATTTTATTCGCTCCACCGGCAGTTTCTGGTAGACTGGCCATAAAATATGACGTGCGTAAAAATTGCACTCAAAACATGTAAACCGGCCATGCGCATTGAACCTTTCACCCAAAAAAATAGCTATTACTTTCAAATGCGGCAGCGTTTTTCGGAAAAAATTTATAAAACCATTTTTGTGCAGAATAAATAGCACAACATATTTCCTGTCCATAATTTCGCCCGAACTACAACTTCATCGAAAATATTTAGACAACTGTTTAGACTATTATTTTTGTAAGTAATGTTAGTACTTTGTAGTACTAGGTTTTTTTATTTTAAATATTGTAAATATGAGTCGTTATATACCTGCCTCTTCTGTAAATCGATTCGGTTTAAAAACGCTCGATTTTGAAAAATTAAATTAGTGGATTAGCGAATTTTTTTCAGACTTTTTTGTAGTTTTCTATTTTTTAGAGCTTCAAATATCATATCTGATATTAATTTAGTACATTTAAAACACATCCATCAAAGGGGCAGTTATTTATTTTTGGAAAACGAGAAATTTACTCGGATTCGTTTTACAGAACATGGCCTATAATGATTTTTTGTTATAATACGCGCATATGTACTTTGAAAACACAAATTATTGAAATTTTTGCGAATTTGAAGCAATTTGTTTACTAGTGCTATAAAGTTATTTCTATTAAATATTAAAAAAATAATAATTACATAATTCGAAGTCATTTCGGGATTATATATTTAAAATACTCTACTATTGTGCAGATTGACTGCGAAGTTAAGTTTTGTACATAAAATATGTACATATATGCCAAATTCCACACTTACCCTTAATACAGGATCTCGGTGTAAAGCCTTTGGATATATTATATTACCAATGCGATGTCTACCAAATAAGCCAGTAGCAAAACTTTCTGCGCTCTTCAACGTTCTTTGAGTGGCGGTGTATTTAAAAAAATACTGCTTTGGATTGTACATTTCGGGAAATAGTTTTGGAAATCTTTTTTGCATACGTTCAGCAAGCTCTATAAGTTCATCTTCTCCTTCAGCCACTAGATATTTTTCTTCCTCGGGGCTTACAGTGAAATTCCAGTGGCCCAAACTCTTTAAATGTTTTGGGCACAATTCAACATCTTTGGCTGCTAAAATATTATCTCTTAGAAACCCCAGCTGGCTTTTAATTTGTTCTATTACTTCTTTGCTGGGATTTCTCGTACCGTGTCGTACAACTGACCAAATACGTAAAGGTTGGCAGCCTGTTAAGGACATTTTTTATATTTATATTTGAAAATAAAGAAGCTGGACTGGATTACTTTTCTTAAGTTTTTATTACCTTCATACTTTACGGGCTTGTCATCGAAATTGGCCACCACACGATAAGGTGTTTTAGACGACAAATATTGTTCAATGTCAGCTCTGGGTATATCATTGCATAATTGTGCTTTGTTTGCAAATAGATCATCCAAACTAATATCGTCACTACCGCTAACATTGACTCCTATGATAAGGTATGTAAACACGAAAACAAATAGAGGAAAAAACATTGCAAAACAAAAAAATTTAGTATTTTTGCATTTGAATGCAGTAACTTGTCAGTTTTAGTAAAAGCAATAAATTATAGAGGAAGATTTAAATAGGTTGGAAACAGATGAAAGGATTAAAATTAAAAAATACTTTGCGGCACGCAATTTATAGTTGACAAAAATTTTCAGTATTTTCGAACTGAGAAATGTAAACAAAAGGTTGACATTAACAAACAGCTGAGTTAATAGCATAGTTGCTATTAATTGCTTTTACGGGAATTAAAACAGGGTGTTTCAAATGAAATTATTTAAATTAACGTCTTTTGGAGATGAGAGCTGTGTTTGTTAGCAAAGCGAACCGCAAATATTCTTAATTTCCAATACATTTATTTATTTATATATTAATTATGAATATAAGATTGATATAATTTAAAGGTATGTATGTATATAACAGAAAGTTCTCATTTGCAATTACATTTTGTAATTGTAATTATATATTTTCAATTAAAATGCATTACGGTTGACAAATGGGATTGGTTGGCGTCTGGAATAATGAAGCAAAACTAATTCAACACTCGAAATAAAACCAAAATACAACTGATAAAAAGCAGTTGTCTCATGGTGAAAAAAGTTGTAATCCATAATAAAAATTTGACAACTACAACTAAACTATCCATTTAGTTGTAAATCATAATAGGGGCCATTCGAATTTGTGTATTTTTTTATTGTTTGGCAATACTTGGCTTGGTGAAAGGAAGAATTTTCAGCAAATTAAAATTAATATCTCGCCAATTTTTTGCGTAAAGGTGACTATTTTGAACCAACCAAATAAATGTTGAAAAAGAAATGTGTATTGGAATTAAAAATTGCAATATGCATACACATATCCATACACATGTACATACATGTAAATATGTATGCAAACTAGCACGCACAATATTTTTTTCAAATAACTGAAAAGTATAAATGATGAAAATGAATTATTCAAGAAATTTATTATTCGAAATATTGTCATAATTATTGTAAGCAACAATGAAATGCATATAGACGTTGCTTAACAACCAGCAAATAAATTTCACTTACAAAATGAATTATAATTATTTTTGTATGTAATTCCTAACAATATATTTTTCGTTATAATTTCAAAATATAAGGAATGTTAATCTTAAAAACATAAAATAATTTTGAGATACTAAAAGAACATGATTTCTGCTCAGAATGGACCTCAGAAGGATGAGATAGGTTTTTACAGAGCTATTACTTTTAGGGTATATTCTGTAAAATCTTCTGTAGAATGCACACAATAATTTTGGTGTAGTAAACAATTGATTGATTGATTGATTTTTTTGGAGTCACCAGCAGGAATTTTAGTTCTTATGCTCATTTAAAACTCTCTTGAAAGAGGTTGCTTCATAACAGAAATTCTTTTTGATGGACCACAAGGAAGGTTACGTACGCTAAACACTTTTTTTATGATGGATAAAATTTTCTTAGACTTTCTTCTTTTCCTGTCCCTTGCTCGCTCTAAAGCTAAATGCAGTTCATGGGCCTTGTCGTGCTTGGCGTATTTCGACTTTAGCATCTTTAATTTCCTTAAGTGTATTCCTTTGAAAAAATAGCACCTCAGCGTTCATGTGACGGGTGTGACCAAATATCTCATATTAATAATTACTGGAATGTTCACAAAATTTAATTATTATATTATTTCCCCTATCGTGAATAACAAGTGGAAGTGGAAAAATTATTCTCCCGTGAAAAATTTTTCCTGCTGTCAGTTCGCAGTGAATGTAAAATACTTATAACTTTTATTATTTAATTCGAAGGAAAATATTGAAATTATACGATATAATAATTCGGTTTGGCGGCAAAAATAAAGTGAACAAAATCATGTTAAAAGCGAAAAAATCCCAGGAAAAATATTATTCATGATTAGAGGAATCAAAAAAAGGGAAACATTTCTGGGGGGAATATGTTCACGATAGGTGTGATTAATTCTGCTTACTTTGTTGCTGTTGGAAAGCATGAAGTATTTATTATGTAGAGCAGCTACGTCCAAACACACATACTCTGATATTTGCATTTTAGGTAAACAGCTTTGAAAGCTCTTAAATTTGTTCTTGTTTCTTTGCAAAATTTGACAAAATAAGAGCAAGCATTGTTGTCGCCGAGATCTGATTGGCTGTTGTGCTCTCGTCGGTGTGAAAGAGCCCGGGATTTTCTGGATTCAGTCAATCCCGAAATTGTTTATAAAGTTTTGTTTGTTTTTTAAAAATAAATTCATCATGACCTTCCCCCACGTGAAGATAGTAACCGTGGTAACACAATATTGATCTTTTATAATTGAAATTTATTTGCCGGTGGTTAAGCAATGTCTTTATATGTATTTCATTGATGCTTTGCCAAATCATTAGTAGACTTCAACCACATATTTTGAACAGTCACAAGCTTCTTATCTTACGCACAGACTTTCAAAAACTATTTGAGAATTCACAAATAATATTTTTGAAAGTCACAAAAGAAAAATAAGCGTAGTAGGGTTAGAAACTTTAACAAAACCCAGCAAATAATTTTGCTGTTAAAGTTTCTAAGCCTACTACACTTATTTTTCTTTAGTGATTTTGAAATATATTATTTGTGAATTCTCAAAAAGCTTTTGAATATGTAATATGAAATAATTAAAAAACTTTTGTTTGTGAACCTCTTTCAAAGACGTTTTTTTAGTTAATACCTATAAAAAGCATGTGTCTTTTAATATTCAAAAAACACAGAGTCCCGAATAATTCCTGAATATCAAACAATTTCGGGATCCCGAAAAATCCCGGGATCTTATTTTTTGATCGTAAAAAGTAGTCCCGATTGGTATCCCTAGCTTGGACGTGACAACATAAATAAACAAAAATTGTTACTTATTATCAAACACAATATTTGGTTTGTTTAATTTATAAAATTTTGTAATCATTTTGTAGTTTTGTTTGTGTGAAATTTAATTTGGATTTCGGCAACACTGAACAAAACTAAACCTCATTGATAACAATTGCCGCATATTAATTCGAGACATTTGCAATTCTTTTTACATCATACTATGGAAACAAAAAGTGACAGTGTTAAGGCCACGACACGCCATGATAACTAACAGTGGATAGTGGTGTTGTGGCGAGTGTGGCAAGCAGCAATACTTGTATTAACCTCAGCCAGTGCCAGCCAGCATGTTAGTTAAAGTTCTTGTTAAGCAATTTCAAGAAAACCAGTTAGTTGTGCGCGAATTATCAATTGGTTTAGACGTGTTTCTTGATACCAAATGCTCTAATAAAACGGGCAACAACACGGCAAAATTTTCCTTTTGTATTTTTTTTACCTTAATAACATAATAAAAGTTTTTATTTGTGAATAGAAGTCACTTAATTTTATATTAAATCCATGCGAATGGTGCTGCAAATTGTAAAAATAATAACTAACAATTTTAAAAAGCAGATGTTTGCGGCTTAAGGCGTAAATTGATACTATTTTTATTACATTTGCTTTGTCACTTAATTTCCATACATTTTTATGGTTTTATTGCAGCTGAAGTGTTGAAGTCTGATTGAAAAATAAACTACCGCCTGTCTGAATTCACAAAAATATAAAAGTAAAATTGTGATTACCATAGAGGATTTCCTTAAGTGCAATTATTAAAAGTTAATTAACTTATAAATCCGAAGGCTATAATGAATGAATTTAGTTGCTAAATGACACCAATATTATAAAAACGTTAACATATGTTGCCAATTAAATTGCGCCAAAACTTGAAAATTGCAAAAGAAAAAAGTGTACATAATATAAAAAGATAATGCAAACCTAATCCATACATTCATTATCCATTCATTTTATATTCACTTGTGTATTCGCGCATAAAATAATCCTTTTTAGTTGCTCTTTTCTATGTCACACAAACACATGCAGCAGGTAACAAACAAGTACGAGTGCAAGAACATACAAAAACATGAGAGCATTTCCCAGCAAACATTTTCTATTGATTTTGATTGAGTTCATCATCCAAAGTGTTCTTCAGTGCTGGAGATCTGCTCTTTAAAAAGTAACGAAAACATTAAAATAGAAAAAATATATAATGCGATAGTTAAAAAATAATACATATAAGCCGATAGCCATTAGTTGCTAGTGCTTTTCGTTAGTTTAGTTTATTGTAATTTTAATTATAATAAATTTAAAATAATAATAATAATAATACATAATCCGACTAGAAATTATTATGCTCGAGAATGCGTCATCTACTTTTCGGCGAAAGTAAGGTGGTGGGTGGGTGGTAAAATGTGACATGATGCACTTTTTTCAAAACTTATTCTTTACATATACATACATACATACATACTCGTACATGTGTGTATATGAAAATTATTATTTTTATGACAACACGGCTACACGACTACATAACCACGGTTGTAGCCAGGGCTTTCAGATATGGCGATTTTCAACTTTTTTGGCATCCAAATTTTTGATTTGGCGGCATGCCGATTTTTCTAACGATAAATAAATTTGTTGGCGATTTTTATGGATATTTTTTAAGAAAATTGGACTTCAAAAGTTTTGTAATTCGGGAAAATTAGTTTTAGTTTGTTGAAGGAGAAGTTTCAAAAATACATCCTACAAAAACTCGTCTGCAAGAAATTGAAACAATTTGATTTTGATGATTTTTTATATTAATTAATGCGTTTTGAATTTGGATGAGAAAAATTTACAACACATACTTTTTGGCGATTTTATTTCTGTTTTTAGCGATTTTTTGCTAAATTTCTATACGATTATTTAAAAAATTTATATAAAAAATTAAAAAACTGAAACCGAAAGCGGTCGGTTTAAATAGTTTAAACAGTTTTTCATTTTACCGGTTTATAGCAAACTCTATTGATATTAGTACATTTTAAAGGTTAGGATTCACTATCCTACATAATCGCACGACTTTTGAAATTGTTATAGTCTTTTGAAAGTTTTCATAAACTTCATCATACCAGCGTTGTATTTTCTCAAAAGTCGTACGATTGTGTAGGATAGTGAATCCTAGCCTTAAACAAGTAATTTAATTTTTATAAATGTAAAATATTTGAAAGTGGCCCCACTGAACTACGTACATATGTATGTATATGGGCATTTCCATAATCACGTTACGTCGCCAAGCAATTAAGCTTGTAATTTAGAGCCCTATTGTTCGATTTATTCCTACTTTTTTCCTAAATGTAGAGCTAACTACGTTCTAAGCCGATATCTAAAAGAGAGTATAAAACATACGTTTTTGTTTGAAATACAAGCTACATACTCGTATGTTACCAAGTAATGTCACGTGACAAAAACTGGACTTTTCGGTGGAAATGTCCATATATACTTTAATATCAGGTTCTTATGATATCGCTGCAGCTTTCGTAATAATTAAGTAGCTGGCTATAAGGCAACAATTGCAGCTACCGGCATTTAAAGTTGTGTAGTCGAGTAGTCGTATAGCCTGTTTTATTTTCTAACAATGGCATATGTCAATTTTCACTTTTGGACAATAAAACTCGTGTTCTTCTCGCTTGAAAACAGTATTGTGAAAGTAAAACGCAACGAAAAAAATCAAAAAATGTGAACTCGTCCATTTCTAAATTATTTTTCTCCTGAATTCAGATGCTAGAGCACATGCTACTTATTTGTATATTCTAAATTTCAACTTGAAAAGGTGTAGCCATAAGATCCGAACTCACAAGCACATTTGTGAAAAGGATTCGGTAGCTGGAAAATATACGATTATTTTAATAAAAATAAATAGAAATATGTAAATTGAACTAAAAAATCTTTTAGTACAATTAAGGTAAAAAAAGTAAAGTTTTTGAAAGTTAATTGGTACAATTAAAAAAATAAAATATTAAATTCTCAATCCCATCCCTGTACTGCAGTATAATAATGTGTGCCACCATTATTGCAAAAATATTTTTCAAACAATTTTGTGCATAAATTAGAAATTTACAATTGAATTAGTTCTTCATTAGTACCACTTTTTTGTTTGAATATTTATAGGTTTTTAATTATGAGTTTCTTGTTATATTGTGATTACACATCTCGCTGTAGCTGATTTAAAAATTCAAAGAAAAACTATTTTTTGAATGAAAATTATCGAAGGAAATGTACTACTTCTTTACTTTGCCGATTTGGTGGTCAATATCCAACATACATACATACATAATTATGTAGTATGTATGTATGTACATATGTATGTATGATACTTGCTTATCGTGCCAACCTTCGACCCTAAAAGTTCCTTCATTACAACACCACTTCTGCAATTTTACAAGCAACACTCTCATAGTAGTAATAACAAACATAATGCAAGGCAGAATATTAAACAACTATACACATGCATACACACATATATACACAACATACATGCATACATATGTACATATTTACATACATATACGGTATAAAGTTTCTCCTCCTTCACTCACATTCACCGAACAAGCATAGTTGTAAATGCCGTTATCCTTTTAAATCATCCTGCAAAAATTAAAAAAGCAAAACAAAAATAATATAGGACAACAACTTGTTGAAATACATGTAAAACAAAATTTTATAAAGAAAAAAAATATACATACATATAAAGAAAAATCAACATCCCAATTGGCCAAATCGTCTGATTATGGAATTGAATTTTGATGGGCATGATCTCATTCAGTTTTAAATATAAATGAGATACCGTGTAGCACTCTACCTACACGTGACTGAATCAAACAGTTTTTCATTAGTAATTGGTGGTAACTTTTTTTTACGAATGTGTGGCACATGGTGTAGTGAATAAAATGCTTTTATTATATTTACTTTCTTCTTGGAGCTCTTGGGTGGAGCTCCTAAGAATAAGGTTTTTTAATTGATTTTATTTTACAAATTAGTCTGATTTATATACTACTTATGAGAAGATTCTAGATTATAAAAATAAGTGGTTTACTAAAATTCACACGATATCTTATTCCTAAGTGTTTAATGGCTCGATTATGGATGGCAACCGAACTTTGGTTGCGTTGCTAGTTGCCGAAATGTTATTATGGATGGCAACTGGCAACTAACAGCTGATAGTTTCAGTTGCCATATTGGCAACCACAAATTTATAATTGCTGCATAGTTTTAAAAGCAAAAAATTGGCAAAATTAAAAAGTACATAATTCCAATGGCCTTTTTATTTTTGAATTTCTTCTATGCATATTCAAAGAAAATGTGCTTTAAGGCTAAAAAAGAGATTGTTAAAACTTATTTTAGGCAATAACATATACATACATACTCACAGTAGAGGCGGTAATTCTAAAGAGCCGTCTAAACTTAACTAATCATTTTTATGATCAGTAATGTTATTTAAGCACTTTTGCTTAATAATTTTCTTTTTAGCACTTGTATTTCTTATATTTAGAATTTGTTCATATTATTTTCAGTTGCCAATACGTCATAAGCGTATTTTCGATAACTTTGTGGCAACTGAAGGAAGTTGCCATACATAATACCAATTTTAATTTCAGTTGCGTTGCTAGTTAACTCGACAACTGAAGTTCGGTTGCCATCCATAATCGAGCCATAATAATTTTAAAATTGTTTAAAACTAGGAAAAATTTTGATTTTTCAAGTTTTCAATCTTAATTGTTTTTTAAACCAGAGCTAACCTAAAAAATAGTTGGCACCATTGGATTTAGCGTGCCTGAATTAGGTTTACCCACTGGGTCCCCGGCTTGTTACAAAGAAAAAGTTTCGAATTCGAGCACAATGTAATTGGTGTTTTTTTGGAAATGTTACAATTACGTTTAAAATTTTTTAACCCACTAATAATACCAAATTATTACGTTTGTATTAAAAATACACTGAAATTGATTATTGAGGGGTTAGCTGGGTCCTATGCGCATTTCACTGTTGCTAGTACAGATCATCAGGGAACCTTTAACCTGCAATACATGTACATTTATGAGAAAAATCCTCTATACAGAACAAATTTTTTAACAAATTAAAATTGTTTCTTTTCAACAAATTCTGCCCGGAAGCATTTAGCAGAACTTTTTTTGAAAGTTGAATGCTTTTTAACTAATAAAAAGGCCAGATCTAGCAGTGAAAATGCTAAAATGGCCACAATGACTCTGCTAAAAGAACGGCTCTCTCAGAAGGACAAACGTGAACATTGTTGGCAGCTTCTTTCAAAAATATTTTATTACATACAATTACATTTATAACGACGAAAAAGATTATTTTAATATTAAAAATTTTACTACATTCTGTAACATTTTTCTAATAACCTGATTCACACACGCGAGGTTTTCTTGCTCAAGTTTTGATTTTCTATGGAGAAGAAATGAACGGTATACATGTGATGCTTTCTCATGATCAAAACTTGAGAAAGAAAACAAACTGTATATGAATTGTATACAAATATTTGGCATTGTATAAGTTAATTAGTCTTAAATATAAATATAAATCTGTTTCGTTACAATAACAGCACACCTGAGTAACTAATGAATTCATGGTGATTTTGTTGAAAAAAAAACTGAAATATCTGTCAAAGTTCCCAGCAGGACATCTTTACAAATAATACTGTGAAACAGTGTTTGCAATAAGTTAATTTGCTTAGTGATAAAAAAAATAAGAGATTAAAAAGTTGATAACGTTTAATGATGAATGATCAAATTAAATTAATCTGAATCGTTATCTCAATCATGTTCGATGATTAGTGAGATTAGTTCAATTGCAATTAAATAAAATTCTTCTGATTACGTTTGATGATTGCAATAAATGAAAAACAGAATTCTTAATTAAAACCGGAATAACCAACCACATTTCAGATTTTCAGATGGAGTTTTCGAACAATCGAGAATCGAGATTTTTCGATTCAAGATTTTTATTAATTTTTATGTTTTCTCGAGAACCGTAAGAGCTACGGACTTGAAATTTTCACAGAATATGTAGAACTTTAGCCGCTACAACAGCAAATATATGACAGCTAAAAATTAAAGGGTGTTCCAAAACGAGCAACGAAAAGTTTTAAAATTCTATGTAATATATGTATATATATACATACAATTGTATATAGACACTTGAATTTCCAAGTTAGTGTATTTTTATACAGACTACAAGAATTAACAGTAAAAGAAAAAAAATTAAACGATATTCTATCAGTTAATGTAATTTTGACAACTTGCTGTACCTTGGAAACCTTAAGGGCAAACTCTTGAAATTTTCAAAAACGCTAAAACTAAAAACTCGCCATAGGGGAAAAAATCGGAAAAAACCGAAAAATCGCTACAACGAAAAAAAAGCGCCAAAACTAAAAAAATTCCTAAAACTAAAAAAAAATAAATCGCAAAAAAACTTAATAAATCGCCAAAATAAAAAAAAACACCACAACTAATAAAACGCCAAAAACCGAAGAAATCGTCAAAACGAAAAGAAGCGTCAAGACTAAAAGATTCCTAAAACTAAAACACATCGCCAAGAACCGAATTAATCACCAAAATAAAAAAAAAACGCCAAAACTAAAAAAGCACCAAAAAACGGAAAAAATCGCCAAAACGAAAAAAAGCGCCAAAACTAAAAAACGTTAAAACTAAAATAAATCGTCAAAACCGAATAAAACGCCAACGCTAAAAAACGCCAAAACTAAAAAAAAATCGTTAAAAATAAAAACTGAATCTTAAATAAATTAAAACTATATATTAAATAGGCTAAAGCTCGTATAGTATTACTTATCTAGTGTCCGTATGGAACACTTCGTGTGCGAGCAAAAGTCGCAACTTTACTGAATTAATTTTTTAATTTATTTAAAAAAGTGTTTTCTGACTTACACATGCACATATCTCATATACAACACATATAAAACATTTTAGGGTGTAGGGTATTTTACTAAATTCACTAAGAAAGAGTTTCAAATTCTTAAGCATGCGCATTAAAATGAGCCAAACCATGACGACAACAAGCAGCAGCCAAGGAAAAGGACTAAAGGGGAGAATAGTCAACAAACAAGCTCATCAAGTTAACAAACAGTTTATTTCAAGCCATCCTTTGTTTGCCGGTTACATTCAGCACAAATTCAATTTTTAAATTCAGTTTCAACTTGCATCTCAAACGTAACGGAACAATTTGAACAATTAAAATGTCAAATAAGAAGAATAAAAGCAATTAAGAAATTAAAAGCTAAATTGTTTTCACAAACAACTAAATAAGAAAAACAACAATAATAATAACAATAATAACAAAGTTCAAAAAACTATTGTTACGTACAATTTGGCGTGAGTTGTTACAAATCTCATTACCAAATAATACTTTTTAAAAATTTGAATACGAATATACAAATTTGTGGAAAATAAAACATAATTCACAAAAAACAAAAATAAAAAAACAGAGATATATTAACTGGATTTTCGTGTTTTTATTTTTATAAAACATAAAAATAAATCAAAATAATTCTACAAAATTTATACTCATTTACACGCTCTCTGGCAAATCGTTCGAAAAAAAATTTCAAATTGTATTAAAATAAAACAAAAGCATTAAATGCAATAAATTATAACAGACAAAAGTGTTAATGAATTAAGAAAAAAAAAAAAGAATGAAACGAAAAGTTAAAGAGAATTCACTATTTATGCATTTACATGTAGAAGCGTTAATTTTATTCGCATGAGACAAAACAAAAAATAAATATATAAATAAATATTTGAAATCAAAAGTCTTCGATCGTGTGACAGGCCCCCCGCTGTTTTGGTTTTCTGACAAACAAACGGACGGACGGACGGACAACAAAAATTTGTATTCATATTCGTTTCGAATATCTTAAATAAAAACAAAATTCTTTTTCTTATTTTAACTGAATTTTAGGAGGAACGAACGAACATGTGCTGTGTTGGAAATACACTTGCGAACGAAATTAGTACCATAAGTTTTTATTAAATTTCATTTTGAAACAAATATTTAACTCCGCACAGTGGGGTCCAACACAAAAATAATGGTAATAAATCTGTATGTTGTGAATTTTGAAATTTTCATTTTCTTGATTTCTCTTTTCGCTGATATGGAGACACATATCACTTCTTTATGGCAACATAGTAATATCTCACAACATGAATTTTTGGTGTTACTAATGAAGCATAATTCGTCATATCATATTTAATCTTGTATTAAAAAATAGTTTGTATCTTCATTGAGTTGCATGTCAGTACATACATGTATGTATGTTGAGTATGTAAACAGAAAACTTTTCACATATTTTGGAGTTATGACTATGTTGCAATGAAGGAGCGATATTTTCCGTTTATTTTAAATTACACTGTGCAGCAGTGAAAAATCTACACGGTCTTAACAGCAGAGGTTCGATAGTACTACCAATGGGTAGTAAGACCCTATACTTAGTTTGGTGATTTTGGTGCTCAATTTTTTTATGGGCCTCCAAATATTTTGAAAATCAGTGCGCAATAATGTAGCTAATGGTAGGTACAGACTTAGCAACCAGACAGATTGCACTATTACATGTTAACAGGATTTGTTTGGTAGACTCTTATACTGGGTACACACTTTGCAACGTGTTTACGCAACACGTTTATATTTCATGTTCCATATTTTAACACAGACACTGCAACCTACAATGCAACCGTCAATGCAACCTATAAACACCAAAACATTTTCATATTTTCGAAACTTCGAAACATAAACAAGACTACACACTATGCGACCAACAATGCAACCTGCCTGGTTGCATAAACACGTTGCTAAGTCTGTACCTACCTTTATGCCAAAAAAAAATAAATAATTAAGGAAAAACATTTTTTTTACTTTTTTCAGAATAACTTCCAGCGACTCGTGATTTTTTGCTACGATACTTGGCAAAGTTTTAGCTACGATACAGCTGAATAACTTTTGTGAACATATCAATACAATTTTAATAGCTCATACAGACCACTTTTTACCTTAAAAATTATAGTTTATAATTTTAATTATAGTTCTCTGTTGAGTTTCAGTAATACTTTGTGCAAAAAAAAAATAAAAAATTATAATTTCTTTCTGTAATTTTTTTGAAAGACTAGAGGATAAATATTTTGTTTTCACTTTTTTCAGCATAACTTACAAGGACTAACAACACTGTGCTAGTTCAAAAATGTAACAAGCTGGAGGTGGTGGGTAAACTTAATTCGAGTACGCTGAATCCAATGGTGCTAACCATTTTTTTAGGTTGGCTCTTGTTTGAAAAATAATTAAGATTGAAAACTTGGTTAAGAGCACTTAAAAATCGCAATTTTTTTCCCTCGAAATATTTAACTTTTTCGCTAAATTGCAATCGTGAATAGTTTTTCCCTGTTTTCTCTTCTTAATGCCCCTAATCATGAATAATAACATTTTTCACGGGGATTTTTTCTTTTTTCCCTTGGTTTTGTTCACTTTATTTTTTCAGGCGAACTTAATTATTATATCGCATAGTTTCCATATTTTTCTTCGGATTATATATTAAGTTATAAATATTTATTTTTAGTATAAGATTGGGAAATAAAGTTCACAATTGTTAACAATAATTCGCTGCAACTCCTTTTTTCAACGAGTATGAATCTATTTGGCTCACACACAGTAAATTGTATGGCGGTGCACAGCGTTGGTAAACTAAAGAATTTTTTCTACTGCACCTAGAATATTTAAAAATACAACTTTAAAGTTAAAAAATGAAAAAAATGTGTGTATTTCTTATTATTAAACATAAATTTGTTTGATTCTCAATTTATTTTTAAGCTTTACAAATCTTCTTTCCCATTTTTTACATTCACTGCGAGCTGACAGCAGGCAAAATTTCTCACGGGAGATGATTCATGATAGCATTTTTCACTTCAAGGGGTATAAAAATTTCAGGGGAACATAAATTGCACTTTTTATTCACGAATGGGGTGCCTATGAAACTTGCAAACGGGAAAAAGTTTCTTGGAAAAATAATATCGGCAAAAGGTAGAGCGAATTTAAATTGGAGAGTTCTTAAAATGTTTTTCGCTTATTTTTCAATAAATGTAATTAATTCATGTTTCGTTTTTCCCCCTAATTATTCCAAATAAGTTTGGTATTTAACAAGATGGTTTAGAGAAGAAAACAACGTTTAGAGATTTAAAAAATTAAACAAACAAGAAGTTAGACTGTTTTCTATGCTGCCTGAAACATTTTATAATGGACTTGCACAGTTTGCTGGCTCAGCCAACAATATTATTGCGTGAATTGAATGTTTTTCAAATCGGTTGTTTGCATTATAAACGAAATATTTACATAATTTTATTCCTACGCTTAACTTCACTTAACTTCAAAAGTGCTCGTAATTTTGTTAAGTTCCAAAAGCAATAATTGTAATAAAATATTAATACCGTCGGCTTAGAGTGTAAACCTGCTAAATATACTATGTTATAAACATTTTAATGCCATTCGAAAGAGCAAAAGACGCCGCATCGACTGGCTAAAATATATATTTTAATTTCAAACTCTACATTTCGAAAAAAAACTTAATGTTTTAGACTAATTTCTTAAGCGATGTACAGAAAATGTTAACAGTATTTTGCCTGTCCTGTAAAATTTGCTTGAAGGGAGTTAGCTGGATTACACTCTAAGCCGACGGTATGCAACATGATGCCTACAAGTGAATGTGAGCAACTCAGTAATTTTATTTACTCCCGCTGAAAACAATTTTATTTAAAATAATAAATAAAAATGCGCAAACACGTTGACCATGATCGATTATTTCAAATGACTGCAAATGAGATATTTTTAAATTTGACTGAACATGTTATTGGTAAATAATTTAAATTGCATTACTTTGTATTGAAACTTTTATTCATATCGAAATGACGACTTAAGTCAGTATTTATAAAAATATATTTTATTAACCCTTTCATAAGTTCTATGGAGCTTACGAAACACTCTCTACACATTCTCTTAAATAAATTCGTTGGAAGTAGCCATTAAATTTTCAAAAAATCCAGCATGTACTATATGCAGATATCAAAACATTCAGCACACGCAAACGAATTTGACATCTAACATTTTGATCATGTCTAGGCCAGTTCGGTTTATTGACAACTCTTGTTTTGCCAAAGCGTTGCTGCTCTTATTCGGGTATGACACGTGAGCATTAACGCTTGTCCACACAAAACATTAAACACTTTAACCTGATTGCCGACTTCAAGATGTCAAAAATAGATTACACCTGTTTATATGCTTAGCAAAAAATTATACATTACCATCAGAACTCCTTGCCATATAATGACTTAGGGCCAATTTCACGATGTCAACAAAGAGCGACTTGTCGTACACTTACATTGGAAACAACAACAAAATATGAAAATTTGTTTTTGTTTTGAATGTAAGTGTACGACAAGTCGAACGTTGTCGACATCGTGAAATTGGCCCTTACGCTTACAAATCACATTATATTTATAAATTAAAAACAAATTGTGTAGAAATTGATTAATGAGAAGAATGATTGTTTTGTGTTTTAATAGATTACGTGAATATTTTGTCGAATAAACAAAGCAAGTAGTTCTCAAGAATAGCTTATTTTAGTCTCACGCATTATTAAAATAATTAAGTTGGTAATCCAGTAGGGAAGAGCTTCCACACCACAATTCTTAATTCCAAACTCGATTACGTTTCTTGAAATTTTTATTTTGTCGTTGTAGTCAAATCAAATTAATTTCTCTTTGTGTTGGCAACAATGAGCAAATACAGTGCTGCCAATATAATACAAAATATGGAATGAATGCTTCATGATAGCTTCAAATTATTTCATATTATTTAAAAGAAAGAACATCCCCGAAATTCATAAAAAGAAATAAATTGATGCATGTTTATACTTTAACGTGATTTAAGTTCATTTTAAATAAGTATTTTTATAAATGTGAAACATTTAAAGGTGGCACCATCACAATATGTATTTATACTTGAACATTAGCTGCTTATGATGCTGCTGCCGTTTCCAAAATAATTAAGTAGCTGCCAGCAGATTTTGAAATAGTGTGTTCGTGTAGCCAGCTGTCGCACAGTGGGGGATTTTGCAAAAAAAAAAAAAGAATGGAAATAATTCTGCAGTTCTAAACGGACCATCCGATTGTTTAAAATTTCATGCATCATTTAAGAAGGTGTTACTGAGCTTAAATCTAGAATTTGGACAAACCTCAAAGTGGGCAATCTCGGGTTAATTAAGAATTCCAACCGATGCACTATAGGAAATTTTCCCCTTTTTTTTGCCAAAATTAATTACAACCAAACGGTTAGACCGATTTGTGTATTAATTGCAACATTTTCCACCTAAACGAGCATTTATTTTCAGCCGAAAATATTGATAAATGCGAATTTTAAAGCTTTCCTTTGTGTAAGACCTCTCTGTCTTCTCGGAAAACTCTTTATATATTGTAAGCAGATGCACCTCCTCAAATGCTGTATGAAATTTAATAACAATCGGACGGCCCATTTAGAAAGTGAAGAATTATTTTAATTTTTTTAACAAAATCCCCCACTGAGTGTTGTCAATGTGTTTAGTGCGTAAAATGCACTACTTTCTGCGCTTATCAAGGCTTGTCTATTAGTTTTCCTACTGGATGGCAACGCTTGAAGCAACAGTAATTTTTGGGTTTACTTCAACTGTTACATCGTCTGTACTAAGCATTTTACATTACTCCCTCGCTTTACTCTTAGCCTGCAGCTTAAAATGAGTTCGAAATGTATTTTATTTTAAATATTTCATACAAAACTTTCTTAAAATAGATTTCAAATAAATTTTATTTGTTTTATGAATATAAATAATATATGTATATCGCTGGCTTAACATACAAAGGCTCTAGGTCCAATTTTTTTATAAATTGAGATTTTAATGCAGTAATGTATCATAAATAAAACTACATCGATTGCAAAGAAAAAATTACATGTTAAGCCAATATACCAATAAACATTCTTAATCTTTTACAAAGTTGTATTCATGCCCGGAAGTTCACTGTTGTGGAAGGAGACTTCATTAGTGTGCCCGAATCAATCTCATACGGTGTGCCACAGGGGAGTATACTGGGGCCAGTTTTGTATTTGATTTATACTTGTGATATGCCTGTGAGCAGTAACATCGACACATCTACATTTGCCGATGATACAGCCTGCCTTACTATGCACGAAAACTCTCACGAGGCATCTCGATATCTTCAGGAACATCTTACCCAGCTCGAACTATGGCTAAACTTATGGAGAATAAAAGTAAACGAACAGAAGTGTGCTCAGATAACATTTACCCTACGAAAAGATACTTGTTCCCCCATTAGAAGCAATAATCAAATTGTTCCTCAACACTCACATGTGAAATACCTGGGTATACACCTTGACCGACGGCTTACATGGAAACACCACATTGAATCCAAGCTAACACAAGTGAAACTAAAATTAAATCAGGTACATTGGCTGATTGGTAAAAATTCCACGCTGAGTCTAGATTGTAAACTTTTGATATACAAGTCGCTCTTGAAACCTATATGGTGCTACGGAATACTGCTTTGGGGCACTGCTTCAGCTTCCAGTATAGAGAGAATCCAACGAAGGCAAAACAAGATTTTAAGACTAATAACATCGGCTCCATGTAAGTGAAATTTATTTGCTGGTGGTTAAGCGATGTCTATATGCATTTCATTGTTGCTTTAACAAATCGTCAGTAGACTTCAACCACACATTTTGAACAGTCACAAACCTCTTATCTTATGCACAAACTTCCAAAAACTATTTGAGAATTCACAAATAATAATATTTTTGAAAATCGCAAAAGCAGGCAAATACTTAACAAAACTCGAGTCTCATCCTAATCCACTTGCTCGTAACATCTCGAATTTTACTGGACACATCCGCTTAAAAAAGAGGGACACTATGGCTCTAATACTCAACGCTCCAGATGAAACAGCTTGAAAATATATTTTTGCTTAATACGGCATTTATGTATTATTGATTACTATCACTAAGTTTATGCCTGACACTGGTTGGGCCTAATTATTATATCTAGATTTAAGATTTGAATACTTATTGTTAGTTCATTTTCTGAAGATACAATAAATAAAGATACGCATGACAAAAAAAAACATGTTAAGCCAGCGATATTTATATAAATTTCGTAAGTGATTTCCAACTTGAATTTTTCAAGACCAAAAACCAACTTAAAACGTTTCTTTTATAAAAATGCTTAAATAACTTGCATCATAAAATGATGTTGATCAAATCAACACAATAACGCAGAAGACAGACATCGTTCCAAAAACTAAACTAATATGCATATTAAATGTGCCATAAAAATACTAGGTCTATAAGAACACAGAATTCCATCAACAGAAGCTAAAGAAAAATCTGTGAAACAGAAAATCCATCAGCAGTAAACTCAATATAAATAAAACCCCCACCCTTTTCAACAGCTGTAATAAGCATCACCCACCCCCAACCACCAAACATCTCCACACGCACACACGAACAAGACAAACCAATCAACTGGACAACCAGTCTGTCAGCCACAGTCACAGTCATAACCAACATTTTAAACCGCAAAAATTTAAAGTGCTGACAAGAAGAGCTCGTACATGCCAATGGATAATAATACAAATAAACTCATAAACAATGGTTATCTGCGAACACCATTCATGACCACCAAAAACAATGGTCATGGCAGTGGAAACACTAACACTAACACTAATCCTAACAGAACCAATAATGCGAATGATGACAGGGGTGGTGGTGGAGGAAGAGGTGTTGTTGTTGGCTCATTGCAAGATGTTGATGCAACTACTGTAATATCACCTCTTTTGGGCACTGAAAACAAATCAGAATTATCTGAAACAGGACTCATGCATCACTCGTCATCATTGCCACAGCAACAGCAGCAGCAGCAGCCACCAATATCATGTGCCAATAATGTGGGTCATACGAAATTCCCCACCGTTGTGTTTTTGGGCAATGATAGCGGCAAAGCGCTAACAGGAATTGGCCCCAATACCAGCGCTCCACGGACTTCACTTCAACACAATGCTCCTGTCGTCTCCTACAATATTTCAACACATGCAGCACATTCAACACATTCAGCACATTCAACGCCACACCAGAGCGAATGGTTGCTTAAAGAATCTACACTGCGTTGCAGGTTGCTGGTTCTAGCTGTTGCCTTAACAGTTTTAGGGGCTGCCATTGGAGCGTTGGCAATTTATTTTGCAGGCAATTATCGTTGCCAAACTACAACTCAAACAATAGATAAAAGCCGAAATATCAACAAGAACCACAATTTAACAGGTAAGTGTCAGATGCAAATGTTTATTGTTATTTTTGCTCTCTGTACAGTAATGATGACAAATATAGCTATGAACAATTATTTTTTTATTTCATTCATTTTAATATTCCATAAAAATTTATTATAAAAGTAAACATTTTATTTATTAAAAATGTGTTTAAATTTTTGCATTATTTTTAGCAGTTTTTTTTTGCCTTTCGTGCAATTTAGCTGCAATTTCTTTTTAGATCTGCCATCTTATTCTGTAAATTGGTAAAGATAAGTTCAATCCCTAAAATACTGAAGAAATACGAAATTAAAAATATTTGGCGATGACATCAAAAACTAAAATTTCGTCGGACTAAATTTTAATGTCATTGCCTGCTTTTATCGATTTTTAGCGACAGAGATTTATGGCCTGTGCCACGATGTCGACAACACGTTCGACTTGTCGCACACTTACATTTGAAACAACAACAAAATCTTAAAATTTGTTTTTGTTTTGAATGCAAGTGTGCGACAAGTTGAACATTGTCGACATCGTGGCATAGGCCCCTTAGCTTTAGCGTGTTACAAAATAAGGGGCTAAAGCTGAATCTAAATTACGATGACATAAAACACTAAAATTTTGGCGAATTACATTTTTAATACACGTTTGAAAATTGCATTTGTTGCCGAAAATCGATAAACTGACTTTATAGATTTTTTGCGATAGAGATTTAGCTTTAGCGAGTTACAGAATAAGTGGGCTGGTCACATTATAGACCGCACATGAAGCTGGAAAATTATAAAAAAAAACATTGTATTAATTAACAATATGTATTAAATTTTGGCATTATTTTTTTTAGCAGTTTTGTTGTCTTAGCGGCAGATTTTTGTTTTAAATCTGGTCACATTGTAGGCTGCATATAATGTAATTATGGGCCTATTCCGAAATCCATAACCTGTCTTTTTTGATTTTATGTGAAAAAGTTTCACTTTATTTTCTAATTTTTTAAAGGAGCCCTAAATTACTTTTGCACTAAAGTTCAATGTTGTTTTTGATATTGTTTTAATCTTACGAAAGTGCCCTTTTCGGTTGTAGTGAAATTTTGCCGCCGAAAAAATATTTCAAAATGTATGGCCTACTAAAAACAGAAATTCAAGTGGTTCAAAATATCTGCTCGAAAGTGTACATATGCATTTATTTTTAGATTTCTTTAAACGCTTAGAGAAACTGTTAACTCATATTGAATTGGTTTAAATGTGTGCTATTTTTTAACTCAACGCTGTTTAACGTATTTATTGTTTGTAAAGAATAGTTCATGACTTTTTTCCATCATTATAAAAATGTGTTACTTTGAAGTATCTATTGCCTCTCATCTACCATCAAAATACACACGTATGTATGTATATATGTACGTAAATCATTATGTCTAACAGGTGAATAAATCAATATTTTATTAGTTTTGATAAGAAATTCTCTCTAATAATTAATTAGCAAAAAAAAAACGAATTAATAACAAAACTAAAAGTTATTGCTTAATTTATAACCGAATTTTTTAGCGAATTTAGGCATCAAAAATTCTATCGAATGTGTATAGCAAATAAATAATGTACATATACATAATATACATGTACATAACTAAAAAAAAACATTTCTTGAGTTAAGAATGCAGAACAATTTGTCATTTTGTATTTTATCTTGTGTAAAAATGTTTTTCATTAAAAGCTTGCACTACCACTTTCTGAGAGAAAAACATTTTTTCATGTCTTCGTTGAGTCGTATGTAAATTGAAAACTTTAAACTTTGTGACGCTATTGAAGAAAATGAGCAATATGTAAATATGCATACTTTTGTATTTATAGTACATACATATATATAAAGTCGACTTTTCTGTAGGAAAAGTGTGCTGTGACACAGTCAACTTTTCTATGGGAAAAGTGTGCTGTGACACAGTCAACTTTCCTATATGAAGAGTGTGCTGTGACACAGTCAACTTTTCTATGGGAAAAGTGTGCTGTGACACAGTCAACTTTTCTATAGGAAAAGTGTGCTGTGACACAGTCATCTTTTCTATAGGAAAAGTGTGCTGTGACACAGTCAACTTTTCTATAGGAAAAGTGTGCTGTGACACAGTCAGCTTTTTTATAGGAAAAATGTGCTGTGACACAGTCGATACGTTTTGTGATATCGCGGATCTGCTTTAATTAGCCGATTATGGTCTTCATCTTCATGTGGTCTTAACTTTATTATGATCCATTATATTGTATCCTTAGGTCCTTATAGACATATTATGTACATACATAAATACATATGTACATATGTTCGTACACACATGTGTACATATCTAAGCAAATGAATTGTCTTAAAAAATATGTTTAAATGTATCCATTAAATTTTTAAATTATTTGCTATAATTTATAATAGCTTTTTATTACGCACGTAAAAATTAATGGAAGTAAATTATAGAAAACGTATGTAAGTTTGTTTTATCAATACTTTTCCAAAGGCCAATGTAATATAATAAATAAAAATGCACAGTCTCTATTAAAGTGACCAACATCATGATGCTAAAACACCCACTTACAAATGCAGGAATATATTTATTTATATATAGATGTATGTATATGTACTCGTATGTACCTTTATACATATTTACATACAAAAGTACATATTTATGTATGTACATGCATTGTTTCAAAGCATATTTATAAAAGCAGCTGGCAAACATTTCTTGTTGAGACACATTATCATACACAATTTCAATCAGAAATGCAATTGTGATTATGGGAATTTATATGTATAAAGTAAAGCTGAGTTTTTGCGGGTATTCGTAAACATGGATGAGACATGGGTCGACAGCTTCACCATGAGCCTAAGGAACGCTCGAAGCAGTCGATTAGAATGGGAGAAGACATGTCAGTGAGTATGTTCTAAAATATGCACCTGCATATCTCAGGAAGTTATCAAACTTCGCATGTAAGGTTGCATGAATAAATTCTAAAAAATTAATAAATTATAACATTTCGTAATTTTACGATTGTGGTGAAAGTTGTGAGGGGATAAAACAGGTCGAATGGCTTCGTATAAATATACACACTGCGTGCAGAGGAAGGAACTTGGCCTGGCGCACTGCCATGCGCCTAGATATGCACACATTTGATCGACGATTGGGTATCGATGTCATCTCCTTTGACACCCGCTGGTTTACAAGTTTGTCTGCCATGTCCGTCAGTCAGTAACTGCAAGTATTTATGAATCTTTCTTTATTTGTTATCATCATTCTCTTTTATTTATTGTTTGCTTTTCTTTTCGTCGTCATCAACTTTGTGGCTTTTATATGTAATTTTTTTCCTTACAAATGCATTAGATATAATAAAAGTTAAATGTTCAGCAACAGCAGAGCAGAGCAACAAGACGAAAATATACAATTTCCTTTTCATGTCTCTTATCATGAGCAACAGGCAACAAAAAGGAAGCCTTTTCAACATTTTCATTTCCTTTCTTTTTTTGCCAACACATCTGCAAACGCACACTGACACAAACACTACCACATACACACATACATGCATACATTTATGGGCAACACTAACAAGCAATCTCGTTCTGTCTCCTAGAAATATGTTCCTTTCACATGACCATCATCGTGCAGACTGACAGACGCGTTTATGGCACAAATCGTTAAACTCGATTATTGCATTAAAAAATATCCATATAAATAATAAAAAATAGGAAAATAAAAAACAAGTTAGTAACGGCTCTATCAAGGGCGGTATTTTTAATGTGTGAAACTTTGAGTTGGCAACAGTGATTTCAGCAGCAGACATTTCTTTTGCTGTTTCCACATGGATCCGTTCGTGCAAATTGAATTCGTACGTAACAAAGGTTTACCAATTAAGGGACGTTAATGGTGAAAGGACGTAAAATATTTATGTCGGGCTCATTCATGTGGTTGAATATGAGCTTATGGGGACTTTGAATTCAATTACCCTTATCGGGAATAAAAGTTCACGTGAAAAGTGTTTCCTTTCCCTAAAATTGTGATCGCCAATGTATGCGTTGTTGTTGTATCAGTATACTATTTTCTAATTTTGTTCGCCATTTTTTTCTTCACGGGAAATATTTCACGTGAACACATTGTGCGCATTTTATTCCCGATAAGGGTGAATATTCCGTAAAATGTCTTGAATGAATGAATTAAGTCAAACGGGAAACACAGGACACTGCGACCAAAGTAGATCTATTGTATCCCTTGCCAGGTGCTAGAGCACCTCAACCGGACCTACTCTTCTGATGAATCACAGGATTGCCAGTGGGTCTAGTGTTGGCAGTTCCCAATCCTCCAATAGGTGCTTGCCCAATTGGATATATCTTCTGTGGCATAACGCTTCACAGTCCTTCAGAATATGCTTTGGGGTTTCATCGTCGCACTCACAGAATCTGCACAGACTGTTACTCTCTGAGGTGTCTGCTGAGGTGTTTTCTCAGTCTACAATGACCTGTGAGGAAGCCTGTGAGCGTTCTTAGATTGTTTTTACTCTGGGACATGAGAGTTTTGAAACGATTTTGGTTATACGTTCCAATCATTAGCTTTGCATGCCTCAACCCAGCGAGATTGAGCCAGAGGTGTTTCCTATTACTCGTGATCTCCGTCGATATATCTTCCCGGATTTTTTCAAATCCGAGTTCGCAAAAATGTCTTATTACGAGTAGTGATGAAATCACAGTACTTTTTGAAAGTCCCCAATTTGATTTTATTATTGTATGTATTTATTTTGTGCATTTTTAGAATTCCGTACACCAACGGTGAAAAGGAACCCTATTGTTTTCGCTACGACGTCCGTCCTTCCATCTGTCTGTCTGTCTGCCCGTCATAGTCTGTTTTCTCGAGAACCGTAAGAGCTACGGACCTGAAATTTTCACAGAATATGTAAAAGTAAAGTTAAAAATTTGACGGTGTTCTAAAGCGAGCAACGAAAAATTTTGAAATCCTAATGTAATACACAGACAATTTATATATCGATGACTTAATATAAGAAAGGCGTAACTGGAATTTTCGATATTTTACAGAAGCAAAAAACTGAATAAAAACTAAAGCATTTACATTCAAGGATATTTTTTAAAAATTAAATAAATCTTTTATTTTTAATTGTTACTTACTTCGTTCTTGAACGAGGATGTAATTATACGTTGGCTACCAGAAAACGTTAAAAACGCGATTTCGAAAATAATTGAGATATGCCTTTTTCATATCAAGCCATCGATATGTATGTATATACACTTGAAATTTTGAAAGTTATGCTGAGTACACATTTGGCATTTTTTTTGTATTATCATTGTGTAGTGTCGTTTTCAAAATGTGCACAACGCCGTTCAAATTATGATTTTTATATGGAAAGCAGTGCCACACAACGAAAAATATTGGAAATGACAAACGTTGCCACTAGTACACCATATTGCGATGTCACAAAATGACATAGTGTATACTCGGCATTAGTGTATTTTTATGCAGACCACACCAATTAACACTGAAATTTAAAAAATTAAAATTAAAGCAGTTTTGACAACTTGATGTATCCTGGAAACCGTGAGTGGCAAACTATTGCAATTTTCAAAAGCGCTAAAACTAGAAAAACCTAGTATTAAAAAAATGCGGAAAATAAAAATCGCCAAAAGAAAACGCAAAAGAAACGCTTATATGAAAAAATATCACCAAAAATCAAATAAATCGCTAAAATACAAAAAAAAAATTACCAACAGTAAAATGGTCACCAAAGAACTAAGACAATCGCAAAAAAACGCCAAAACGATAAAAAGCGTCAAGTCTAAGAAATCGTGAAAACTTAAAATATGTTTAAAAAAAAAACAAAAACATTCGCCAAAATCAAAAAAAAACGCTTAAATGTCACCAAAAATAAAAAAAGTCGCTAAAATGCAAAAAAAAATCACCAAAGGTAAAAAGGTAATCTATAAACTAAAAAAATAGCCAGAAACCAGAAGTAAAGGGTCGCCAAAAAACGCACAAAAACGAAATAAATCTCCAAAAAGAAAAGAAGCGCCAAAACGAAAATATCGCTAAATCTCAAAATACGCATTGTAAAACAACAAAAAAAAATGCCAAAAACTGAAAAATCGCCAAAATTAAAAAGCGCTTAAATCAAAAATAATACCAAAAATTATATAAAATACAAAAAATATCACCGAAAGTAAAAAGATCGCCCAAAACTGTAGCTCGCTTTTTTTTTGAGCGTTACGCTTTCTATGCATCTCTCAAAAAAGTAGAATCAATGTAATAGTATGTGACAAGTTACATTGCAAAAAGCGCAGAACGCGTAGGCGCATTCAAAGCAAAAAGTAGGTTTACTTTCTACTTTTGTACGCGTTACAAGCACCATGAAAGAAAGTCAGCTGTTCTTGAATGCTAAAGATGTTAAATAATACTTTATTTCTTACGTTATCGATAAATATTATTTTGCCGTGGATAATTTTTTTCTTTTTTTTTCAATAAAAAAAATTTCTTAGTAAAAAAACTTGTTTAATAAAATATGTGAATATTTTCATTAATGCGATGTATTTTAATTAACTTTTCACCACTAACTTTTCTCAGTAACAAATTTTGCATATTAGTTATCGATTACTTTTACGACTAACTCCACAAATTCTTTTAAAAACTCGATTTCACTCTCCATTTTTTCTTTATAAGTATTTATAAACAAATGCACACAGCTGATCAAAACAAAAATAAAATGGCGCATGAAAAGCAGTGCATGTAACTCAACGCGAACAAAGTATAGAATGAAACAAGAGGATGAAACGCATGTAAAGCATAACGTGCAAAAAGCGAACTATGGACCTCTACCTTCAAAGTCGCACTTTACTGAATTTATATACATATAAAAAAGGTATTTTGCAACCCTGCTTAGATATGATAAATAAAGGTGGAAGTACATAACACGCGTTCAATGCGCTAATGCGATACAAACTTCTGTCAAAAAAGTTGAAATAGTGTGTGTTCATAAGGCAAGTTACATACGAGTAAAAAAGTTTGCGACGCGCGTTCCTCGCAAAAAGTTGAACATTCTTCAACTTTCACGCGTTGTATACAAAATGACAGGTAGTGTTGCCAGATTCACATGCTAACATACACAAAAATTATTAGAAATTAATTTTTTTATTTAACAATAGATAATATTTAAAGAAAAATAAAACGTAAATGCAAGACAAAAAAATAGCCGGTAAAGGCATGAAATTTTACAACTAAGAAAGCCTCAAAAGCGTGGTGTGTAACTTTGCATTTTTATAACGTTAAACGTTTAACAAGCAAGAAACGCGTTGCCGCATAACGCGTGGTATGAACCTCCACCTTAAGCCTTCAACAATTGTACTTCCTTGACCATTTACACACAAACATTTTTGGAGCTTTCTTTTTTATCCACTTTTCAAAGAAATAATTTGCAAACAAAAATACTGAACAGCTGTTTGGCAAATTCTTGCAAGTAAAACTTTTACCAGAAGGAATATGCAAGAATTTTTTACTCTCTTTTGACGTTCTGCTCTTTGCGAACTCTTTGGATCAATTAACACTTTCCAGTAACAATTCTAACAAATTCGGAAAAATGTTTAGTAAATGAACATACCTAATATTGCTACAAATTTTGTTCACTTTATTTCAAATGTTAGTTTAGTTAGTTTTAGTTTTTAATGTTCTCGACTATTCTACTTATCAACATATTATATCCAGGGGTCAAATCGTCATATTCGTGAACGAACAACTCGTCACATAAACACACCATTTTCGGATTATGACATACGTGAACGTACTGAGATCCCATTCAGCTATAAGTGATTGCTGTATCACTCACATTTGTTTTCGTACGATTGTCGATACGATTACGGATGTGACGATTTGAGGCCAGGTTGTAAATGGCAATAGCAATGTGAAAGTTGGGTTGACTTCCAGACGACCAAACTTCGTTGAGTTGAGAATGACAATAGGGTCATAAGGTAGAATTTTTTTTAGTATCGTTTAATATCGTTTCTTCGAGACATTCTGGGGTCGCATCCTTGCAGTATCGGAGATTTTATTAATATTGTTATTCTTTGTATTATACGCGCAAATGTACTCGTATCTACAAATGCATGAGTCACTCGTATTAGGATGCTATAAATTGCTTTTAAACTCTGCCATAGCATTTATTGTATGTCCAGAACAAGAATAGAATTTAAAATAGAACTGAAGAGTTGGCAAAAGCTAGAAGAAAAGTTAATTGATTTTCAGCAAACAATTTATCTACATGCAAGTGTTACAAAAAAAAAGTAATGGCTGAAAAGATAGCAAAATTTCTATATATAGGGTGTTTTTTTAGAGGTATAGAATTTCGAATTGAAATAAAACACAAGAAAATCGTTTTAATGTCCATCAATTTGGCTTTATTGGAAGGATAATTTTATGCCATTAACGTTTAAATGTGATTTCGGGCATGTGGCCGCCGCGGCTGGCTCGAATAAAGCCAATTCTACAGGTCCAATTTTCAACCACTTTTTCGAGCATATGGGGCCGTATGTTGGCAATAACGCCACGAATGTTGGCTTCCAAGTCCCGTAACGTTTCTGGTTTGTTGGCGTAGACGAGCGACTTCACATATCTCCAAAGAAAATAATCCAATGGTGTCAAATCACACGATCTTGGTGGCCAATTGACAGGTTATCCATGGTTAACCGAATTAATTGCTCTGATGGACGATTATGTCGACCATAAAATGGACGGAGCTTGCGGTAAACTTCGCGAACTGAACCATTATTTTCGAAATAAATTTGCACGATTTGCAAGCGTTGTTCTTTTGTCAACCTATTCATGATGAAATGGCAAACCAAACTAAATATTAATCACTTGACAGCTGACAAAATGGCCGCCAGTTAAAAAAGTGGTGCCAACTTAAAGTTCTATACCTCAATAAAAAACACCCTATACATAGTTCAGAAGGAATAATTATAGAAATCTTATTAAACTCAATGAACCTTAAAATAGCATAGCAAATCTTAGGAATTATGTAATTATGGAAAAAATAATGAATTATGCCGCAGCAGAATTTCCTAAAATCATGAAAGGATGCTTTATTATTATTCCTATAATCAATGTGCTAAATAAGTCTCCCCAAGTGTAGTTTCTTAAGAAATGACACAATTTTAACAAGTTTCCGTTTAGAAGTTTTTATTGCTTTTTCTTCTTTTTGTTCCAATCGAAATTGACTTATATTCTTGATACGTGTCTTGCCATGTTGTGTGTACGAGTAGATGTATTTTTTACACTTTTCACTTGAGTTAAAAGAAAAAAAAGGGAAAATGTTCGTTTTCTATCTACGAGTATAAATGTTACACAAGCTAACATCACATACGAGTACGCTCAGTGAAATAATGTCATTGTTTACTTCTTTTTATTATATTTTCTTTAAGATTGATGATTCTAAGGTTAAAAATTATTGAGTTCTTTTAATTATTGTTGTCTTGACTTTAAAGATTATTTCAAAAATTCTTTTTAAATAGCAACATCATCAGCTTTTAGTGGTTATTAATTGACAATAGAGCACTATTGCGGGCATCATGTCTTTAAACAACAAATTAAGAAGGATTCGAGCTTCAACTTCAGTCAACAGAATTTTCTGTTGCAAACTGGCATCTGATCCCTGAAGGGTCGGTTCTCTTCAATAAACAGTATGGAGCAGGATCCTTTGTGCTTTCTTATAAATACACACATATGCGCAGCGGACGACATAAATACAACGAGCTCCCAAGTAGAAAAAGCTTATCAGCCTTATTCTGAATAATATCTCCCAGAAGTTTATTCCCCATACATTGTTCCTCCATTTTGAAAAGTCATTTGCAAGCATTAAGTTAAAAAAAAAATTATTATGTAATCCGATTCGAACGGAAATGCTTTCGAATTGTAATGTTAATAACATACACATTCGAACAGTTTTCTTTTCGAATCGAATTACATAATAACCCCCCAGTATTTAAACCATCTGTAAACGCATAAAATTGGTCGTTTAAACTACCAATACAGGCCATATGGTTTTGTTATTTACAGACCATATGTTTTGCATTAGAAGAGCACTCAACTTTTTGCCAAGTTTCTACTTTTTCTTAAGATCTCGTTCGACCTGTTTTCTTACACTCTATTATTCTTTTATACTATTCTACTTCGCCAAGCATAAATATAATTCCTTTCTCAGTAAAATTTGGCGTCCTTTAATTAAAATTTTTTAACTTTTTCGCCTTTTTGATTGTGCAAAGAATTGAAAGCCTGCTGCAAAACAGCTGTTTTTTGACATTTGTTATAGTGCTGCCACAATATTATTTTTTTTTTAACTACACATAAGGTATGGTTCACTGATTTACTCCTGCTTAGTTTAAACTGCATATAAATTTTAGTTTAGTTTAACTAAACCAGCATTTAAGATTTCACTGATTTATTAGCCCTAAAAACAGTTTTTCATATATTTTTGTGTCATATTTTTGTCACTTGCTTGCATTGTGAAAACTACAAGTTAATAAAATTTATATATGAACGTGCTCAAAACACAAACAAAAATTCTCAATAGAAATAATAATAAATCCATTATTTACATTGTACAACTTTGCATTGAGAGTATTTTTCCGGATACCGGGAGATTGAAAAGTGCATCCCGCTTTCCCGGAAAAAGAAAAACTCTATTCAACGTGCATGGATATATGTATCGAGCCATTGGTGCAAGAAAGTCATAACTGCATAAAAATAAGTTTTTAGTTAATATTACAGAATTAAACGTCATATTGTTCTCTTAAATTGTGTAAAAGTTACATACAAATAATTTTTGTATGTTCACCTCTTGAGAGGAAAATAACATTTTATTTTACCATTTAGTTTTTAGTATATTCAAACCTTTAAATTGTTCTTTTTTTTCGTTGTGACTGTCTTGCAGCAAAGGCTCGATATGTAAATATGTACGTTTTTTTTGATGTTGGCATCAATCGATTCACATGTATTCGAAAGTGCACATTCACACACGAATAGACAATATTTTTCAATGTTTGTTACGTGCGAACTCGTATCTTTTCAATATTTTTTCATAAATTGATAGATGTTTTGCAATTTAAAGGGGGGGAAATATATATAAAGGGTCCGCCATCTAACGTAGTGCTTATTTCGTGAATGGTAACACTTAGCTCATGTCTGATTTGACAGATAATTAGTTTTATCCTTCCGCTGAACGAATATGGTTGTGTATACGCTTGAACAACGCTGGGAAATATTGCCTGCGATCGACTTACAGAAGATGCCGATTTTGCAAAAAAAAAATCATCTTTTCAGATGAAGCTCATTTTGATCTTGGCGGGTATGTAAAGAAGCAAAATTGTCGCATTCGCAAAACGAGTCACTGTTTGGTGCGGATTTTGGTCCAGAAGCATAATTGGGCCAATGAGCAAGGAGTGGCCGTTACAGTCAATGGCGATCGTTATCGGGCCATGTTCAACGAATTTTTGTTCACAAAAATTGAAGAGGAGGATATTGGCAACATTTGGTTTCAACAGGACGGCGCTACGTGCCACACAGCCTAAGCTACACTCGATGTTTTGCGCCCTGTTTTCAAAAAAAAAAGGTATCTGGCGGACCCTATATATATATATATGTATAAAGTATCAGATTTCTCAAATGGAAGGCAATTATTAAATAGCAACATAGAAAAATGCACATACAGTCATTTCCGCTTAACTGACTTTTCAAATATGTATGGTTTCCATTGCAATTAAAATTATCTCACGAAAGTATATTGTGGAAACTAGCTTCCTAACCTCAAGGGTTAATAAATTAACCGGATATTAGTTAAGGGGGAACTACTGTAACTTGTTAGTCAGTCACATGGTGTGAGATTCTAATAAGGAACTCTGCTTTATACAAATAAATACATTTATGCACTCAAACATAGATACATATACATACATACATATGTATATGCGAACAATTATGAATTTAAGTAGTTGGTCATGCACAATGTTAAAGTTCAAACGGTGTTCACATGTGTGAATGGCTGGCTGCCTAACTGGATTGGATATTAACAGAGTAAGTAGCCTTTAGGATACGGATACTAAGTTGATTTTCGATGTCATCACTTCTGATTGCAAAATTTAATAACTTCTGTTCCTTTTGCTTTTGCTCTTCCTTTTTTGTTTTGTTGAATACAAATAGATGCAAAGTGCATAATTCGATGAATATTAAAAAAAAAACATTGTTTACTTCTTTTCAGATTCAACGTATGAACGGGGTGACATTTGTCTGACAGAGGAATGTGTGAGGACGGGTGAGTTTCAAATGTGTTTGTGTAGCTTTGAAATTCCAATTGAAAACAAAGAGATCTTTTCTGCATAAAAATATAAGTGAATCGGTGTCACGATGGCATTGTAATCATATATGGCACGGGAATATAAATCGTAATCATTTATACAGGAATAGCAGAAGTGTATGCAAGTTGAAATTTTGAAGAGGAACTCTACATTTTGCTTCGATGCGGCACTATGAAGTCTCAAAACTCAGGAGGCAAAACGAAATTTAAAAATATTTCAATAGAGTTATAGAGTGCAAATAATTAAAATTTTCGATTGGTATGGAATGTTGTAATCAATCCCCAGAGCACGTAAAAATGTATCTCTTCATATTTATCTTTTTGTACAGGATCAAATTTATGTATATAAGATTTTTCAAAATTTCAAAATACACAAAAAGTTTCAAAGTACATAACAGCAAATATTCCTTGTCAATCGGGGGTCTACTTTGTATGTATTTCGAAACGAAAGAAAATGCTTTCGAATTTGTATGTTATTAAAATTATAAATCGAAATAATTTGCTTTCATTTCGAATTACAGATGCTTATGCGATGAAAGTCGAATGATCTTAGAACGTTAAGTTTTGGAAAGGTATGATGAACTGCAAATTGATTTCATAATAAATTTTGAGCTAATATCATTTTATAGACCATCAGAAATAGAATCTGAAGTTACAATACAAATTATATAGAGCAACTGGGAAAAATATGCCCCTATTGTGATTCTCAACTCAGCTCGGTTTGATCATCTGCCAAGCAACCCAAGTTTCACACAACCCTTTTTTTTTATTATTGTTACGTTAGGTTAGGAAGACCCACTTGGGTTTATTTGTACCCGTTAGAAAAATTAAACCTCATTCTACCCAGAAAGGCCCTATTACTTGCATTAACCCACTCAATTCTCATGATGAAGCCCTTGATAAAAAAGTATACACAGCCCTCATGAAAAAGTATACACAGCCACTTAAGCCTATGGTGTAGCAACCTCTGACAAAGGCAGATAATATGTTCGATGGTTTCTGGTTCCTCCTCATCCTCATCCTCACACATCCTCATACTTTCCCAAATGCTGATCCTTGCTCTGACCGAGCAGTGAACAGTCAAAGCACCTACCAAGACTCCTAGCACCTTCCTATTCATATCCAGCAGAAGCTTGCATCTTTCTGAGTCAAGTTTTGACCACACAGCCCTCGAGACTACAATCCTTCTTGCTCTCCCATGAACGGTTGGTTCTTTTTACCAACCAATTAGTGAACTCGCTATAGTAATAACCCATCTGTCACATATTCCCCATCTAACCTCGACCCTATTATTTCCAGCTCATGGGCAATTTGGTTTCCCTCAACATTGCAGTGACCAGGATTGGATTTTCCTATACCAAGTCTCCCTCGCGACTACAATCCTTCTTGCTCACCCAATCACTAAATGCTCAATAGTAATTATCCATCTGTAGTTTAGCACATCTGTCACACATTCACCCATCGCCAACCCTTTTCCTTCCAGCTCATCGCCAGTTTCATATCCATCAACATTACAGTGACCAGGAACTCAACATAGTCTGACACTATATTTTTGTCCATACGCAAGTTGAGGGCTTTCCTGCAGTCGCTTACTAGTTTCGATATGACAGCATCCCTTTAAAAATTTTAGCGGCGCCTGACTGTAGGCGCAGAATTTTACCCCTCACCTTCAGACACGTTTTTGGCCACCAGCTTCGTACTCTTCAATATCAGCTTGGCAAAAGCAACAAACATTCGGCAGTCTGAAAACAGTGCGAATTTACGTCCTCAAGATATAAACACCAGCACCCCTTCCTATTGCCATTTTTGAACCGTCTTTACAGATCGCCCCATCCCCTTATATGTTATCAGATTTAATCTAAGAGTCTCTATCCAGAATTACTAGTGGTAGGGACCTACTAAAACCAGTTTCAGCGACCGTGTACCCAGTTGTTAGGGAGACCCACACGCTAAAACTGATCTCATTCAAAATTGCTGTGTGACGTCACTAAACCTGACTTTTAAGGAGACTTCTTGCGGTCGTTTTCACCACAAAGTCCTCTATGGGAAGCAGGTGAAGTATGACGTCCAAGTCATTAGTATTATGAATCACAAAAAATTTTCACTTGCAATTGTTATGGCGCTCAGACAACAACAAACTAAACCGTTATTTAAGTTGTGAATGGCAATACCAATGCGACAGTTGCGTTGGCTCTCAGACAACCAAACTTCGTTGAGTCGAGTATGACAATAGATGCGACAATTTAAAAAAGGAAAAAAGTTAAAATATGCTTTGTTTTTGTTTTCAATGAGAATTATTGAACGAACTTTCTATATCATTTGACTGGCAGGCCACAAGTGCCGATTGTAAAATTTATGTGTAAAATATATAAATACTTTTTTAATTTAAAATCGACTTCCATCATATGCCTCGCTACATATTTTTCCATGGTCAAGTTTTGATAAATTTTGTGATATTTTACAGAATTCCAATCGTCGCATATCAGAAATAAATATTTTTCATAGTTTCATTAAAATTATTTAACTAACTCATTATCGATCTTAAACAATTATTGGAGTTAAGAATTGTGCGTATTAGTTGGATTTTGATTTTTATTCGCAATCGAAAAGAAAGGTCCTAAACCTTATTTTGTAAAATCTAACGCTAAGCGTTGACAAGATAATACATATTACAGCCATGGGCCTGTGGCAAAAATCTAAATAAATATACTTATAGTAACAAAACCAAGAAGTTTGTCTTAAGTAGAACAAAAATAAGCAAATTAACTAACATGTGCATAATTAGTAAAGAACAAATGACAATGGCAAGACTGTGGTAAATTTAGAGATGGTAAAATTGAGCTTTCATTGCAAAAAAAAAAGCTTTCAGCAAACTGTAATACCATGAATCAAAACAATTCACATATTCCATTTGCAATAAAAGTTGCGTATATAAAGCAGAAATCTACAACAACTGACACCACACACAGTGGACCAAACAAAAAGAACGCTGATGATGAAGGTGTAGTGGCCTTCGAAAACAGCTGGTTGTTCCGTTCTACTACGTGTTTCTCAGAATATTTACCATTGACTTTGGTGTTATTTGTTCATTAACAATTATCATCACATGTAATTTGGCTTACAAAGCGATACGAACTTTAGCCTGATAAAATCATAAATATAGAACCAATTCACGTTCGAGCAATTATAATTAAAATTAACTATAATTAATAATTTAATTTTATATTTTAATTTAGCGGCATATTTACTGTCAGCCATGGACACTTCAGCCAATCCATGTGAAAACTTTTTCCAATACGCCTGTGGCACATGGAACAAAGTGCATATAATACCGGAAGATCGAAGTTCAATCAGTACCTTCGAGGTAAGTTTAGCAAACCGATTTACATACGAGTAGTTCAAAACATAATCTTACACAACGGCAACGATGCTCTCTCTCAGTCGAGTAGTGTATTTATTTCAATTGATCTGATTCGTTGTTTTGCCGCAGCGTGCCGTGTACGTGTAATACCGTACTCACAAGCGTAGAAAGGGTATTCTGGGGAGAAGGCATTGCCCCCCCCACCCCAAAAAAAAATTGATGTTGCCCCGCTAGAATTTTTAAAAACTGCACGCAATTATTTCTTTTAATATTACTCAAAAAATCCCCAGTCATAAGCCCCCTTACCCCACCTCTCTCTCGCGGCTAGAAAAAATGTCTAGCCACGCCAATGATCGTACTGTCATTCAAAAATGACTAAAATATATGAACATATGAGTGTCATAAAAAATCTCTAGTTAATTATGATTGTTTTTTCTTTGATTTAATTTTAGGTGTTGGCTGATCAACAACAAGTTATCCTAAAGGGAGTTTTAGAGGAACCCATCAACGACTTGGATAACCAGGCAACTATAAAGGCGAAAATGTTTTACAAAAGTTGCATAGACATACGTGAGTTGTTTATCAGTTACAGAATATGCACACATACATACTTAAAATTTGACAAACATATTCATTATTTTACTTATTAAGTAAAATATTTTTGTAATAAAAATACATTGAAATTGGTTATTGAGGGGTTTAGCTGGATCCTATGCGCATTTCACTGTTGCTAATGAAAACGGCGCAAACAAGCAAAGTTGATGCCCATGGTTACAATGTTTCGCAACTTTGTAGCTAAGCACGATATAAATACCGCATCGTAAATGTATACAAACTTTGTATTGATACGTTTTGGACGTCAGCCTTTATGTGTTATTTTTTTTAGACAAATTTACGAATTTTTTGTCACTATTTTACTAAATATAACTTTTATATTAGCAATACCGAAGAAAACACTAATTATTAACTTGACTGCACCCGGTCAAAAAAAATACTTGTGTGGCAACACTCTATTCTTGAATAGCTGTTGTTGCTATTTACATTTATTTTCTTTACATACTCTTACAACTACAACTTGAAGCTGAAAAGAAGTCAGCCAATGTAGTAATGATAAAGTAAGAAAATAAAAAACATGTTGATTATTGAGTTCTTGTTTCAACTTTGTTATTTGTTGAGCTAAGAAATTTTTGGGTAAAGGTTCCCTGATGATCTGCATTAGCAACAGTGAAATGAGCATAGGATCCAGCTAAACCCCTCAATAATCAATTTCAATGTATTTTTATTACAAAAATATTTTACTTAATAAGTAAAATAATAATTTGGGATTACTAGTGCGTTAAAAAAATTTAAACTTAAATTGTAACAATTCCCACAAAAAACACTAACATATTCATTATTTTTCTTAAAAGAAACCAATTCAAAAGCAGAAGCACGTGAAGAAAATTTCATGACTATTTCGTAAAAACTTTTGTGACTTTTTCAAATTGACCGCTTTCAGGAACAACTTAATTAAGAGTTTCTAGTGGTTTTTTTTTTTTTTTTTGATTTTATAAGGACTTATTAATGTTATCGTGCTTATATGCATGGAAAGAAATAAACACTTTTGATGAAAAAAAATATAAAAAACTCAATTAAAAAGTGAATTGTGTTAATTAAACTTTTCGATGAGTTGAATCTTTAACTAAAAGTTTAATTGATACAATTAAATTTTTAATTAATTAAATTTTGAAACAAAAGTTTAATTAACTCAAAGAAATTTTTAATTGATTATTTGTATTTTTTTTTAATTAAAGGTGTTAATTGTACAAACAATTTTTCTCTGTGCAAGTATGTGTAAGAATTGTTGAAGATGTGCGTGCAGATAAATTTTAAAATTTATAACATTAGACACAAACTATCGTGTTTAACAGAAAAAACAGACCTCTACTTAAATAATAAAAATTATTTTTTTTTCTCACAAAATGGACTTGATACCAGATTTTTTAAGAAAAAATATACTTCTCCATGCCTCCAACAACACGAAAAGTCCATATCTTAAAACCGTAGGATATGGGATGCCTGGATGCCTCTAGATTAATGTTCAATAGCCGAAAGTCATGACACACTGTTTTTGTAGAAATAACAACACAGTATCAAAAAAAATTTAAAGTAAAAAAATTTTGGTCCAATTTGTGACAAAAACCTTGAGTATTTCCTTTCGTTTCGAATTACAGAGTATGCCCCTTGATTTTTATTATTTAACAGAGGTCCGTGTTTTTGTTAACAGAGCTCTGTTAAACACGACGCTTTGTACTCGTATCCAGGGTTATAAATTTTAAAATTTGTCTTCACGCACATTTGTTGATGAGCTTTCAAGATTGTAAAAATCAAGTCGATTATGTTTAAGAAAAACTAAATTTATTAATGTCCAAGTATTTAAAGGCCTTTAAGGAGAATTCCATGCCGATGTGTATATTTTTACTTATTTAATGTTTTATTTGTTGTCTTTACTATCATGCCCTGCTCTCTCTCTGCCAGCCCAAATTCGCAAAGTTGGTGAAGGCCGTCTTAAAAGTGTCCTCAAGTCTTTGGGCGGCTGGCCGGTCATAGAACCCGAGTGGAAGGCACCCAATATTACATTCGAGAAACTAGTTGGAATCCTGAGGGGAACATATGGTGAGCCCGTACTCATGGAGCTGTATGTGGGAGCAGATGACAAAAATTCTTCAATACACGTTCTACAAATCGACCAATTTCCTTTGGCTTTGCCTTCGAGGGATTACTATTTGAAGTCCAGCAGTGAACATGATCTAAAAGCTTACCATCGTTATATGACTCAAACGGCCATACTGATGGGTGCGAATCCATCGACAGCAGCCGCAGAGCTAAACGATGTTTTGCAATTGGAGGTGAAATTGGTAAATGCCACACTGCCGGAAGCGGATCGTCATGACACGAGTGCCATTTATAGAAAAATCAATTTGAAGGAACTGCAAGTGGAAGTGCCACAAATCAATTGGACTCTGTTTTTGCAAACCGTCCTGGGCAGTGGTGACATAGTGCTGCAGGAAAATGAGGAACTTGTCAGTTATGCCATGCCTTATCTGACGGATATGGGGAAAATACTCCAGGAAACGGACGAAAGAGTTCTCCATAATTATGTGTTGTGGCGTTTGGTCATGTCGATTATGACGCACATGATCGATGACTATCAAAAGGAGAGGGTGGAGTTTCGTAAAATCCTTTTGGGCATACAAACAGAACGTGTACGTTGGTCCCAGTGTGTGGACTGGACAAATAAGAAACTGGGCATGGCAGTTGGTACGCTGTTCATAAGAGAAAATTTCAATCAGAATAGTAAAGATACGGCCTTGGAAATGATACACACTATAAGAGAGGCCTTCAATGAATTGCTTAGTGAGAATCACTGGATGGACGACGAAACTAGAGCGGTGGCCAAGGAAAAGGCAGATACAATGAACGAGCGCATTGGATATCCAGAGTTCCTAACAGATGCCAAAGAATTGGAGAAGGAATACGCTAATGTGGGTTCAAAACATTGCTACAAAGTAAAAAATCTTAACTTTAACTTTAATTCCACTACAGCTCACCATAATTTCTGATAATTTTATGGAAAACGTTTTGAGTATATTGAAGTGGGAGTCGGAGAAAAATATGCAACTCTTGAGGCAGCCGGTTGATAAGGAAAAGTGGACAACGGAGCCAGCGGTAGTGAATGCTTTCTATAATCCCAATAAGAACGATATTGGTAAGAAAAAAAACTAATTGAGGAACTCTTTTTTTACACGATCTTTATATCAATAAAAATTTAACTTTTAGTGTTTCCTGCTGGCATTTTGCAACCCCTGTTTTATAGCCAACATTTTCCTAAATCCTTAAATTATGGCGGCATAGGCGTGGTTATAGGCCACGAAATAACACATGGTTTTGATGACAAAGGTGTGTGTGGGTGATTACAGAAAAATCTGTATTTTTTTTTAATTTAATAACGAATTTTAGGTCGCCAATTCGACAAGGACGGCAACATGATGCAGTGGTGGAATAATGCTACAATAAAAGCGTTTCGGGAACGCACCCAGTGCATTATAGATCAGTATTCGAAATACAAAATCGATGAGGTGGGCTTATACATGAATGGACGCATGACCCAAGGAGAAAATATTGCTGATAATGGCGGCCTCAAGCAAGCATTTCGGGTGAGTTTTTTTATATATTCCCTTCTGGGGGGCAAAAACGAACACCAGCCAAAAATAGCCAAAACTTGTTGCTTAATTCTTAGGCCTACAAAAAATGGGTTCAACGTTATGGGCCCGAGCAGCGTTTACCCGGCCTCAATTTGACGCACAACCAATTGTTTTTCTTAAATTACGCCCAAATATGGTGTGGTTCCATGCGGCCTGAGGATGCTCTTACCAAAATACGCTCTTCGGTTCACTCACCCGGTTCAATACGAGTTTTAGGTCCTTTATCAAATTCAAAAGACTTTGCCGAGGCATACCAATGCGAACTGGGCTCATCGATGAATCCCATCGAAAAGTGCAGTGTGTGGTAATGAAAAAGGACACATACACACACACATGTGTATCTTTTTTTAATAAAAATGGTGCCTGTCGAACGCTTGCAATGGAAATATTAGATATAAAACACACACACACACACACACAAATACATACATACGCATATATACAAACCTACACATGTACATACATACATATGTACTTAAAAGTTCATACAGCCACGCATACACGCACGCGCGTACACACACACATACGAATCACATACATAAGTCTGCAAAAAAATTGGGAAAAACCCCCAGAGTGGAAAAATACACAAAAATTCAATATCCCTTCAAATAAAATTGATAAATAATTGCATAAATAAATAAATACATACATATGTATGTAAGTAAGTAAGTAAGTAAGAAATAAATAAAATATATTAACTAAAAATTATAAAAAAAAAACGATTTACAACTTAAAATAAAAAATTTAGAAATACCGACACACAGCAAAATTTAAACTTAAAATCTGCTTAAACAAGGTTAATTTAAACTTTTTCGGCAATGATTTTGTTTCACATGTGTTTCATGTTAGTCTAACATGATTTATAGTAATACATATTCAAAGAAAATGTTTTCCTTTTGAAATGTTATTTCACATTGATTTAATATTACCGTACTGTTAAATTAAAATGAAGAACAATGTTGAATCAAAGTTACATATTTCAAGTTGAAACAACATTAATTTAATTGAATGTAGTCATTGTATTTTAATAATTATTTAACTTACGTGATTGTGTGTATTGGCACAGGCCAAGATTTGAACTCGGAACTCGTCGCGTGGTAGTCAACGCACTTACCGCTGCAGCCACAACAACCTTAAGTATTCTTTATAGTGGGTACACATTTTGCAACGTGTTTATGCAACACGTTATGTTACATGTTGCATATTTTGACACGCACACTGCAACCTACAATGCAACTGTCAATGCAACCTATAAACAGCAAAACATTTTGATATTTTTGAAACTTCGAATGCAACTTCGAACGCAACCTTAAACAAGACTACAACCTGCCTGGTTCCATAAATACTTTGCTAAGTCTGTATATACCATTAGGTCAAAGCTGGCCAAAGTATCACCAGAGTGTCGAACTACAACCGCTTCTTATACAAATGAATACACGTACACGAATACATTTCTCTCGGTGGCCAGCAGTGCTTAGAGAGTTAGATACGTACTAAATATATTCCATCATGAATAAAGTTTTAACTCAACATTATTTAATTGATCATTTATACAAAATTTATTTGAAATTAAAGTTATAGTTACAAAAAAAAAATACAAACTGTCTTGTCTCCAGGATTCTAAACAGCGACCCTCCAACTACAAGACTAGTACACTGCCTACCAGCCAGCAGCAGGAAGTTTTCGCTGGTAATGCGAACATCAAAATACAACAACAACAACAAAATAAGAAAAAGTAACACAAGTAAGTCCATATTTACACTATGCAAGTCTTATTGCTAAGCTGATTAGTTTGATGGAGAGAGAGACGAGGAGAACAATAAAGTTTCTTTTCCCCTCGTCTCTCTTTCCTAACAAACTAATCAGCTTAGCAATAAGACTTGCATAGTGTAAATATGGACTAAGCAAAACAGTGTATTGCAGCTATGAACAAAGCAAATGAACACCAACACACTTAAACAACATGTTATTGCATTTAAATTTAACATGATTTGAAATCAACATTTTTTCATGGTAATTTTACATTGGTATTTTTGTTTTCTGTGTGTACATGCCTACTATAGATATGTAAGTACATACTCCCAATCATATCGCAAGCAAATTATACTTCGCAGGCTTGCCTATCCACTTGGAATTTGACATTAGTGAACTAGACGGACGTAGAATACAAGTGAACAAGCCATGGCGCGATACACTCCCCAAGAACGCGGAATAATCGTGTCGCGGCGTTCCCGGGTCGCCTCATCTCTCGTTTTGGCGATTTACACTGGCCCGCAAGATCACCCGATTTAATCGTTTCAGAGTTTTTTTGTGGGGTTTTTTGAACAAGCTCGAGACCCTGGAAGCCCTCAAGGGCAACATTCGACACGATTACGAGAACCTGTCGCCCGAAGTGCGAGCAATCAATTGTGACAGCGCCCATTTGGCCGATATCATTTTCTCGACTTGACCAGTAATATTCTAAAGGTTCAAATAAACATAATCAAAAAACAGAATCGAAGTTTTTCATTTATGTACATAGAAAAAAATGAGAGCCAAACAACATCGGATGACTTCTTTTGGCCCACCTTGTATATACTCGTAGAACCTCTTTTTACAAAGTCGTACAAGAAAAGTAAAAGTATTATAGTTATTTATTTAATTAGAACAGCTTTGCTTGTTTTTAAAGTTGAGGGTGTACGAATACCAACTTTGTATACTGTATGTCGTTTAAAATTCGTATTATGCACGTAAATGCTTCCGCTTGTAACAAAAAAAAGTTGCCGATTCGAGCACAGTGTAACATTTCATATCAGCCGTTTATTTTAAAAGCCATTACATTAATTGCGTTCGCGTACCCAAAAGTTTTTACAAGTTTTTACTGCAGTTTTTACAAGTTTTTCTTCAATGTGTAATTGGAGACACAGCCACATGCAAATTCATTGGCAACACTGTAATCATTTTATTCACACACATACACTAACATTTTTGCGGCTTGTAAACAAAGTTTGACAAGTTTCTGCATTGTATACATTAACAGTATGGGCTTGTGCAAGTACCTTGTATAATTGTATCATGGTCCGTTTGTTTACTCTTCCAGTAAAATCCAGTAGTTGAGTAAATTTTGGGTAATTTGAAAATTTTACACTCAAGAATGCCTCTTGCACAAAAAGGTACGCGAACGGAAAAATTGCACAAATTTGCAGATTCATTCGTAAAGCAGCTCTGGGCGAGTCAACATCAAGCGTCGTTGGCAATTATCTCTTAAGTGCAACCAGGCCACTGTTGTTTATTGGCCTTCGAGAGTTTTACGTTTCACACCGCATGTGATTAGTGGTTGGCGTCGGTTAGCGGTACTCCTTGCGGTATCCCGTTGGTTTCCATTAACCACATGCAAAAACAATTACATATAAAGAATAAATTTTGGAAATTGGTTGGACCAAACCAAACAAAAACTCACTTTTGGACATATAAGGAGAAGAATTTTGGGATTTCCGGCTTCGTATGCGACGGTATATGTATGTCGTTTGGAATTTTCTCGGAGGAGGCTCCTAAATAAATAAATTGTTGATGGCGTTATAACCTTTGTGTTCGGCCAAATAAAATCTCCCATCCCTTGTAATAACAAGGGGGCACGGAGTGACTTCAAATCATTAAAAATAAATAAAAATTTGCAGATTAATCAAAACAGCTGATCATAGTGTTGTATAATATGTGTTGTTTTGACTACCCATCAAATACATGTTTTTGGTAATTGATGAATGCATTTTTATAATTATAAATTTGAAGCGATATACCTATATTTCTAAAATAGAAGTTCTGTGAAAGCTTTAGCATGTATTTGGATTTAGTTTTTATTCTGAGTAATTTCTGATAGTCGTTACCCTGAATAGTATGCAGAAATAAGTATTCACATATATGTACATAAACCTTACATCTCTAAAAAATTAAAGTAAATAACACAATGAAAGTTAATTTAAAAACTAAAGGCTCAGTTAGCCGACGGTAATGTAATGTAACTGTAATGTAGGAAACAGCTGATCGATATTTTTATATGAAAAGTAGGTTACGTCACATTACATCTCCATAACCATTTCCATTACTTTTCACATAACAATATCGATCAGCTGTTTCCTACTGTTGCAGTTACATTACATTACAGTCGGCTTACTGAGCCTTAATACTGCAGAAATTTGTCGTAGTAAAGTTTAGTAAGATGAAAACATATGATTCAAAATTTAAACAAATGAAAAGTAAGCAAACGAAAAATGTAAAAATTTCACAAAAGGTTAAACAAAAATTGTGAAAGTCGTTAAAAAACATTTTATGTATAAAGCATAATAATAATAACGGTTAATACACATCGACGGCTTATATTCAATACCCGCCATACGCCAAAACACAATTTTTCAGGAGAGAGAAAAAACTGTTTCATTCCAAAATTCTTAAGGTATGAATTAATCTTTCTTCTATAATATTTTTTAAATATGACTACTGAGTGACGCTTATAAAAAATAGAACTTTTTACTCTATTCGTAGCGATATGGTTGATGTCGGGTATTGCAACTGAAATCTTCAAATATTTTTATGGCGTATAGCCGTTATTGCACAGTAATAAAAATATGTTTTTTTGCTTAAATATGTAATTTTATTAAATTAAGCATTTGTTTAACGTTTTTCTAACATAAAAGAATTCAATAACAAAAAAATAAACATAATTAAAAAAAAGGTAATTCAAATTGGGCATTTATTCGTTCCGTATTCTCAATGTATGGCGTATGGTGGGTATTGCATTAAAAAACAAATCGTGCGGTTGATAGCGATATCACAAATATTTAAAAAAAAGGACTTATATTAATTTTTTTTCGGAAATTTTTGTCAGAGATTAAGCTGGCATCAGTGAACAATTTGCGATCAAAAAGTAATTTTCCAAAAATTGGTGTATGGCGGGTATTGAATATAAGCCCTCGACATATTTTTTAATTTATTTCATTAATCCTCTTGTTTTGCAAATTATTTTAAATACTCAGAGTTGTAAAACTGTAAAGTATCAGTAACATTAACAAATAGTCATGTAATTTTTATTAACTTAACCAACAACAAAACAGGGAAATCAAAAAGAAATTAATTACAAATATTGCATGAAATAAATTATAAATTTTATATCGAGTACCAATAATTAAACAAGTTGAATAGTCAAAATTTTATATAATTTTCCACACTATGTGGAGTTGGAGTCAGCTGTTTCTATAATCTTACTAATTTTTACTATTTTTCCGTCGTTCGCGTACTTTTTTCGGCTACCACTCCTTTTGAGAGTAAATTTCAAAATTTTTGCACTCACTACTCATTTACTGCATTTTACTACAAAAGTAAAAAAACACACCTATTGTTTATTTTATATGGTTTGCATTATACGAGTAGGTATGCATCTATTTTGTACTTTTACGACCTTATTTTAAAATATTTCTAATGATGTGATTTATGACATTTTTATATATACATACATACATACGATTAAGTTAACGTTCTCAAACAGAATTAAGAATCAAGCCTCAGGTTTTATATTTTCAACTCAGCCTTTGGAAATAAAACTCATTAACATTCCATCTGTTTCTGCTGTTGTAGGAACACCTAATTGCGTATATTGTTAAAATTTTATTACTAATATCAAAATTAAAATACTTTCATTTACAAATTTTATCTTAGATGTACATATGTATGTATGCAGGCAGATCATTTTGTGCCGGCTACAATTGCTGTCAAAGCAAGAATCCGGGCTAAAATGTATCACACTTTCTTTCTTCTAAAAAAATTATAATAATAATAAATAAAATAAGGTACACACACTATATGTAATTTCACACTGTTATAACTATAATCACATATGTAAATGCATCACGCTGATTAGTGAATGTCAACCGATGACAGAATTAGCAGCACCTGTTCTCATGGAGCGCACACGTGACCAACTCTGCTCTTCGGCACTGCTGAAGAGCAAATATACAAGATTTCCGCCAATATTCAGGCCACCAGCCAACCAAAATACTTTACGCCACTGCTGCAATGTTTCATTGCGATTGATTATGTTGCCGATGACATAAGGAGCCAAAAATCCACAAATATTGGCAGCTGAATTAGTAATGCCGTACATGGTGCCAGCGTATTGTGGACTGAGGGAAATGTGATTCATTTGATTGCCGGCATAAACCGCTCCAGCAAAAGAGCCCACACCGGCCAACATAAAGGTGACCCATTGCCAACTGCAGCCCACATAACCTACACCGATTAAAGCTAAGGAAGGTACAATGGAAGCGACAGAATTCCACAATTTATACGAATTCAAAGTGGTTATATAACGTTTTTCCAGCATCCAGTCGGCCAAAGCAGAGCAAGCAATACCCACCAGCCAGGAAGTCAAATAGGGAATGGCATTGAGTACAGCATTCGATTGTATGTCAAAATGCAAAATGTTGCTCATGTAAGTGGGCAATTCGGTCAGCTGGGTGTAAAAGGCCCAACTCTGGCCACACTGCGTTATCAGAATGGCCCACAGAGGTATTGAGGTCATTAGCGAGCACCAGGGTATGCGACTATTTTCTGCTGCTAATGTCTCTATTCTATAGTCGTCATTGTTATCATTGATACTGTGGAATGCAGCTGCCAAACGGTTACTTGTGGACTGTTGAGCCATGCGTATACTTCTCTCTATGTAAAGTCTTTCTTTTGTACTTATGCGGGGATGCAAAGAGGGTTTGTCATACACCAAACACATCCACAGCACAAACCATATTATGCCTGCTATGCCAAATAGATAAAAGGCCAGAGGCCATCCTCCCATAAAATCCAACGAGCACAACCATCCCGTTAGAGGCATAGAGATGACAGTGCCAATATTGGAACCTGCATAGACTACAGCTGCAAACTTATTGCGCTCTAGAGGCGGTATCCAATGGGCCAGCATAGCGTGCATGGCTGGATAAGTGACCCCTTCGCCCATGCCCTCTAAAACGCGCACCAATATTAGAAAGGGCAAATTCCAGTAGGCAGCTAGAGGTGTTAACAGAGTAAAGAGAGCGGTAATGAGCACACCATAGCCATAGATAAATTTGCCACCTATTAGCTCAGCCATACGTCCGCCAGGGACTTGAGTCAAAACGTAACCATAAAAGAAGGAGCCCAAGACCAAGCCTTGCGTTTCTTCGTCCCACAGAAATTCGCCTTGAGGTAGGAGTGATGTCTGATTTTTAGTTGTGTCATCTATAGGACAACTATCGTCTACTATATCCGAGGTGTTGGTGTTATCATGAGGTATGGCCGTTTGGTTTACCATGACCACAATGGCCACTGAAAGGTTCACGCGCATCGCATAGACAACAGCAAAACCAAGGAAGCCCATTAAACCGAATATTGTGCGAGCATTGATGCAGTCATCATCTTCTGATTGAAAAGGATTGTATGATTTCAATGTTACTGGGAATATGGATTAAACAGTTGTGTTAGGAATAATAGCACTTTTCGGATTTTTTTTTTTTTTGAATAAATGTGTATATGCTCTGAACAAAGTATATTGAATTAGGACACAATAATTTTTTAAATAAAATAATCATACTAAAATTTAAAATGTACAAGTTTGCATGTTTGGATGTTTGTTACCTTGTAATGAAAAAATCCGCTGAAGGGATTTTAATTAAATTCGGTATACAGCCTGGTTATATGCTGGATTTTGAGCCATACCTTTTATGACATGGTTTAACCCATTATGGGCCGCATTTATCTTGAAAATTTTTAAAATTCCAATCAGTGGCAAATTTTCGGTGACAATGAAAAAGATTCTTGCAAGAAAGTTTAAGATTTTTTACATAAATTAACCCATAACTGGCCAGTAATATTACTACACAAAAAATTCTAAATCGGGCTTTAGTTCAGTATTTTGAATTCTTATAGAATAAAATATGTTTATTTATTAATCAGCCCAATCATGAATATTCCCTCGTAGTTTAATTCTCACGGAAAGTAATTTTCTCGAGAAAAATTTCTCCAACGCTGATTTCAGCGAAACATTAAGCAATATTTTGTTGTGAAAAATTTTAGAATATTGTGCACTGATGCCTCTTTAAAAGAGTTTTGATTTTACCCAAAAATTATTTATATACATATACATATATTTTTAATTCAGTTTAATTACAGTCGCACGTGACATTTTTTGCCTTAATGATCATTGTGGTCTTATTTACTTTTAGCCTCTCCACCAAACAACTTTGTCGAATATCGCCAAATACCACCAATAAGATAAAACATTAAATTTGTGCTATACAAAATATTTTTATTTTGTAATTACATTACAAATATTCACCCTTATTCCAGTTGTCGAAAAACAAGAGGACTTAACTATAAATTTGTTTACTTTTTTTTTAATTATATTTTTCTTAGTCACGTAGAAAATTTTCTTTAGCAAGTTGTTGAAGTTGGTGATGCGGCTAAAATGCTTTTAAGAAACATATAAAGTTTTTGTTTAACAACTTAAATCGCCTTGAATGTTAGATATCATGTCTTTGATATTTCTAGCATCCTTCGAGAAATGTTTCTTTCTAAATTGAACAATTTTGTTCGAATACATACTGGAATTATTCTTGTTCTATTGACAAATAAAATGCACTAAACTTCAAACTTTATTTATTATTTTATTAAAACGTATTTTAGGCAAATTCTTAAAACAAAAATATTGAAAATCCGTTCACTACAGACACACATACATACCCCGTTTAAATTTGAAAGAAAAATTTTCAGTCATAAAGATTATTCTATTTTAATTCCAACAAAAAAAAAACAAGGCCACTAGTCAACCAATTCATTGTGGTTCAAGCAAAATTACCACAATTTTGAAAGTCAATGAAAAATGTATTATTAAATGATTCCCATCATACAGTCAGCCTCCTTAAAAAGTTCATGAATTTGTTGATGTAAAAACTTATCAGAGGTAAGTAAAAAATACTTAAAACCTCAATTTAATGAATTATTAATTGTTTGCTAAACATTCGAACGACTTCAAAATAAACAGTAGAATTTTTGTGCATAAAGAACAGTTCAAATCAATGTAGAAACTAACACAATAAACAAAAAAGAATTCATTTTTTAGCAGAATTTGTTGTTTCTCAGTTTGCATGAATCACTCAAAAAAAAACTTATTTTTGTACACTTTCAAGCTATAGAAATATAATTTTTAAGCGAGCATATATGTACATATGTATGTTCATATGTATGTGTATTTATTTATGTACATACATGTGTACATATGTACCAAAACTTTGCTATTAGCTACCGCTGCTATTATTACACACACAACTGTCCATATGCAAATTAACTTATTACCTTCATTGTTGGCAATCAAATTGCTGGTATCCAACAAACCATCTTCCTCATATAAACCACTATCCTCCTCCTCCTCGTCGTCGTCAGCTCGAATGTCATTGCCAGCAGCGGCCATTATTTCTCTTTGGAATTGCATACGTTCTTCATCGTGGAATTCATTGACGTACAAACTGCAATGCCCTCCCCGGCTGTTGGAGAACGCATCATCGTCGCTCTGAACATCTGGTTCCCATATGTCTGTTGGTGCTGTTTCATTTGTTGTGGCCACCGTTGAAAATTCTTTATTTTGTTTTGATGACATTTTTCTTATTGCACTTTAAGTCAAGCAGCATTTCCTTTTATTTCCTTTTGCAATTCAAAACGTTCGACTTAAATTTCGTTAATTTGTTAAAAATAAAAACAGACTTGTTACTTTCTTTCTTTTTTCTCAAACGAATTAATTCCCACGAATTAATTCAGTTTTAAATGATATTAACTAGCAGCAGCTGTAGAATAATGTCTTAACATTTAAAGTGATTGTTTGGAAATAAAAAATACAATCACAAAATTTTCTAGATATACAACAACACCACAACTGAATGTACGAGTACTTTGCAGAGAAAAAGTCATCATTGAAACGTAACAGAGCAACCAACAACAGCAAACTGAAAACCCAGTCGAAACCTGAGAAAGCCACGACACAAGTATTTTTTGTTTTTGTTTTGTTTTATAAAAGCTAATAATTTAACAAAAATGTTTCACTTTACACTCTTAACAATGATTGCGAGGGCTTTCAAAGCGCAAAGAGCAGACAGAGCATGGTGCGGGTATTAGAATAGTGGAAAAGTTCAGAGAGGTGGTGGTGTGGTAGCATCTTGTGTCTACTGGATGATTGGTAGTGGCACGAAACGAAACACAAAGCAAAATGCATAAAAACAAAGCAATAGTGTGTTCATTGTTATGAGGAAACAAATAGACAAACCAAAATATGATTAAGTAATTGTTTTAAACTTCAAAGCAGTTTGTCAAGGTATTAATTTTTTGAGAAAAATTGCGGTATTACTTAGGGAAAAAATATTTTACAACAAAATTAAACTTTAAGATTTATCCTAAATTATTTAATTATTATTAAATCAGAGTAGATATAATATCGCCCTAAAAATATATCGCCAGCTACAATGTAAAAGCACGTAACTAACAATAAATCTAAATCGTAATTTTAATTAATTACACTACGAGTATGCAACAAATGAACAGTTTTAATAAAAAAAAAACACGGACTGGACAATATAGGTTCGATAGTACTACCAAAGGGTAGTAAAACTCTATACTCAGTTTGGCGATTTTGGTGAACAATTTTTTTCGTGGGCCTCCAAAGATTTCGAAAATCAATGTGCCCTCAAAAATTGGTGTCATCAGTTTTTGGCCAACAGCTAATTCAGACTTGTGATAACGCTTAACTATATATGACAGTAATGTATCTTATCAACATTTTACGCCAAAAAATATTTCTTGGTGCATTTTTTTTTTTTTTTTTTTTTGCAAAAGTAAAGAAATAATATTTTTTTTTCACTTTTTTCTTAATAAATAAGTCAAAATAAATAAATCTTCTTCATATGAAAATTAGTTATTATGTAATTGTTTTAAATTGTTTTATTTAATGCAATTTTAGCAAGAATTAATACTTTAAAATGCCTGATCGAAACATGCTCGCATTAATCAAAGAGAACTATTGATGCAAATATACGAAGGAGATAAGCAAATAGAAATAAAAAAAAATATTGTAATAAAATATTTTTGTACACACACAAACATAACTTTGAATAAAGATACCTATTCAATTTTAATATTTTAGTGAAAGCATCGACCAAAAAATACGCCTCCTAAATTAAAAGTGATAGAAATATAATTCATCGTTTTATTATTTTTCATAAAACACAATGATGAGAGTTTTATATTACAATTTTTTCTAAATAAAATTTAAACAAAATTTTACTCATAGCCCCGGTTTACACGCGGCAATTTTAGTTGAGCAACTTTTTAGTGCATGGGCGAGAGAGGAAAATATGATTACTCCCCTCATTATTATATTCTCCTCTCTCATCCATAAGCTTAATAAAAGTTGCTCCACTCAAATTGCCGTGTGTGAACCCAGCAATACCCTATACTAAATAACGAATATAAGAATTGCAAAAAATCCTATGAATTATAAAAATAATAAGAATAACATCTAACGAATTTGAACTTTTTTAAATTGTCAACCAACTTGTTCTCTGTTTAATAAATTAAAGAGTTAATCAATGTAATTTTAAAAAAGATTTAGCATTTAAATGAAATGGAAATTGTTATGTTGAGAAGCTAGCCCCTTACTAGTTAAAATTAGTGGATTTCTCACCAAGCATGATGACTACTTGTTCAGTCTGAAAAATTATATTTTGCTGATACAAAATTATTATGTAAAGCAAAAAATAATTATGAGGTACATATTTTAAGACTTATTGACTATTATGACTTATTTTTTGTTTCCATCCAAATCATGAAGAATATTTGTTTCAAAAGGACACTAAATCTATCTAAAATTATTGTCCGAGAATTTATTTGATCTATGCAAATTATGTATGTATTTCAAATAAGAAAAATATATTTATATCCTTACTCTGTACTATGTATGTATATGTATATACATACTTATCGTTAGCTGAAATGCAAAATCACTTAACTGCACTTTGTTAAAGTTTATAGGAGCGAAAAACTAAAGAAAATTATTCAAGTGACGGAAGTAAAGTTTCTTTACTTTCATTTCCAATTCGCCTTATTTTAATGATAAAATTTTTAAAATTTGTAGGGACATAGTGTTCCGATGTAATACAAAATAATAATAATAATAAAAAATGCTTTTTTGAAGTTTTTAGTTAGTTCCGTAGTTTTGCATTTCACCTCACGATATGTAGAAGACAAGCATTGATATAACAGCAAATTATTGTAAAAAATGTAATCACATTGTTAGGCATTTGCTTTGCATAAAGCAAAACAAATTCACAAAATCAATTAGCAAATATACTACCAATTGGAAAGACAATGCTCTTTTGTACTCCATCATGTTGTAAAGTTTCATAGTGATAAGATTTATCCAAATTCACATAGTTTTTTCTTTGTTTAATGGTCTCTTCCAAAACAGTCAATGGTACTTCCAGGCAATTGATGAAGAAATTTTCACACTTAAGAGCTGTAACCAATTCGTAAGCGTGTCCATGATTTTCATGCCATATGGAGACATTAATAAACTTTAATGTTTCCTTATTCACTAATGATATGGCTTCTTTGGCAGTGCGGAAAGTATGCAAAGTGACAATGCCCGAGGGTGCTGAGGCACACAAATGTTCATGCGTAAAATCACATACAATTGTGGGCCGATAATAATTTCCATCCCACTTATCTATGGTTATTATATGAGCATTCAATTTCTTGGCAGTTTCCGAAGATGCCACAAAAAGTTTATTGCTTTCTATTTTATTAGATGCACGTGACTTGAGTTGCGTATGAAGTTTTTCTATAAAGTCATCCTTGATTGCCTCCTGCACAAGTACTGTAGCAATAGCTTGATAGTCGAAAGGTGAACTCAATGATTTGTTTAAATAGTAGAGAGCAGCATTAATATCACTATTTTTAAATACAATTAACACAGTTGGCTTATTATCCCCATTCTCGGTACTTGTTGCACTTGTCACCTACATTCCATTTTGATTGCATTGATAAAAATAAATAATTGAGGTTATACGTATTGCACTTTAACAAACCAAAATTTGTTTAACACTTACAGCCTTTGAATCAATAGTTGGAGTATCAAAGTTCATTTTGTCAAATAATTCTTTTGTTATTAACATATTTTATTAAGCAAATAAATGCAAATTGTTGAAATGTAAATCAAAAACAAACAAAACAAATTGTAAATTGGTACAAGCTGACAGAGTTACCGTCTTCCCAGATTTTTAACTGAAAGGAAATCTGTCCCAAGCCCAAAGGCGACAAAGGAATAAATAACAAAATAATAACAAAAAAAGACTCGAAAATTTTAATAAATTTGTATATGTTTGTATCTTCATTCAACGGCTTTTAATTTACATATTAATAATAAACATAAATTTCTAAACCTTTTTACACTAAGTACAACTTTTTTTATCCAACTTTGGAACGTATGAACACAGAATTTGCAGCCAATCCAATTTCATTAACTTTCCTTTTAAATTAAGAATTTTATTTCAGCGTACCATAATAATGTGAAATCTCGAGTTTTGCCTATTAAAACTAATTAATATCAACTTTTTCCCATGCACAATTTCTTCAAAAAATTATTAAAACTTTTACACTAACGCGCTGGTAGATGATATTACACAAACTATTTGACCGTTTTTACACATTTGCAACAAAAACAAAAAACTGTGCTGCCAGATTAAATATGTTGAGTAATTTTTAACGTTACATATTGTTATTTTCAAATGATACTCGGCATTTCCACAGAAATGTTCAAATTTTGTAATATTACTTTGTGACGAAGTTTGTTTTTCAAAAAAACACTTGCGTTCTATATACTTTTTTGCGTATTAGTGTAGAAATAAATTAGCTCTACATTTAGAAAAAAATTAGAAAAGAAATGAACAGCAAGGGTCTAAAATACAAGCTTAATTGCTTGGTGACGTATTGTGAAAAAATGTGCACTTTTCTATGGAAATTCCCACGATATTATTATAAACATTTTAAATAGATACCGTTTTATTTAAAATTAATTTCTATTAAAATTACGTGTAATTATAATTGAAATTCAGGGAATTGAAATTGCCCAAGTTTGATATGTACATATGTATGTACTATATATGTATGTACATATATACTCCATACATATGAGTGTATGTATGTACATAGATATCTATGCAAATGAAAAAAATTTAGTAAAGTTTGCCAGACCGTTGTGTACATAATAACAGTAATTTTACCGCTTTTCAGCTTCACAAACATTCCCATAATTGTCAAATTGGCAACAAGACTTCTTACTGTTTTGTTTCAATTTAGTTCCAAAAATTTTCAATAAAAAATAGTAAATGACTTGAAGTAAGTCCCCATGACACCTCCCATGTTGTTACTGTAAATGATTAACAAACACACAAATCTTAATACTAATACATATTTGGTATGTACATATGTATGGCTGTATGTATGTATGTGCTTATGATTACGACACTTTAATATTATTCCTCTTTGTAGTCGTCGTTCGCTAGTATGTACATATGTATGTACATATATTAATTTCTTTACTTTTGTTTACTTTAGTCAGTTCAATTCAATTTGGTTCAGTTCAGTTCCCATTTAACGGTCCACCAACAAGTGTGTTTAATAGTGAGCAGCTATTTAGCGTGTTACTTGCATTAATTTTACAGTGTGACGAAAGAGTATCGTCTACATTATTGTATTTTGGGGCGAATGTGTGCATTTACATAATTATTATAGTAATAAAAATTAAAAAAAGAAGAAAGAAAAAAATTTCAAGTAAAAATTCAAACATATTGTGCAAATTCATTAGTAATTTGTTGTTAATTGTTCGTGCGCTAAATAAAATAAAGGGGAGATTTGCAAAGGAAACCCATAAGCAAAATAAAAATCAAGCCAGCTGTTGCTTAAAACAATTTGGGTTGTTTAAGAGCAACGATTAGGAATAGAAAAATTTAAAATTATACAAAATAACAACAACAAAAATATCTGTATTCATACATATACATACATACATATATGTACATATCTATGTATGTATGTAGTAAATAATAAAAAATAACATCATCATCATCCGAAGCAGCAGCAGTAACACAACAAAATTTAAATAAAAATTTAAAACAAAAACGTACCCACCACATTTGTTGTTTTTGGACTTACTTATGACAATCATGACAGATATCAACGAATTAATGGGATCTGCCTTCGTGCGCGTTAAGGTAAATAAATACATACCTTCAACAATATTTTACATTTTTTAAACAAACAAATTCTGTAGTAATCAATGTGGGGCGTTTTGAATAAAGAATATTAATTGAATTTTTTTTTATCAGTCACAATAAACAATTAAGGCTCAGTTAGCCGACTGTAATGTAATTTAACTGCAACGGTAGGAAACAACTGATCGATTTTGTTATGTGAAAAATAATGAAAATGGTTATAGAGATGTAATGTAACATAACCTACTTTTCATATAAAAATATCGATCAGCGGTTTCCTACATTACAGTTACATTGCGTAGCAGTCGGCTAACTGAGCCTTTAGTCAGTCGATCGTTGGTCATTAAAACGTTTGTTTATTTTGATGTTCAGTGATGCTAACTTTTAGTTTTAAACTTACGCGCGGCGTCTAAGAATTTCGGCTGTTGATGTTGAGGGTTTGTCTGAACTTACATACATATGTAGGTATGTTTGATTTTTCTTTGTATAATGTCTATTCAGAAAAATAATAGTGAATAGAATTTTCCAGTGATTTTGTTCGAATGTTTTGTTAAATTTGTTTTAAAAATACACATGCTAATGAGCAAAATACGTGCATACATACGAGTATGTATACTTATGTAGGTATATACATTAAAAAAAGTTATACCTATCGAGCCACACGAACAAATCACTGTCTCGTTTCTGTAACTGGTGAGAAGTTCTCGCATTATTCATATAAAATCTTAAATAAACTTACAAAAAATGTCAACAACAAATACAAAAATATCTAAACAATTCACATATTCCATTAGCAATAAAACTTGAGTATATAAAGCAGAAATCTACATCAATCGAAAATAGCTAGTTGTTCCGTTCTACTACGTGTTTGTCAGAATATTTACAATTAACTTTGGTGTTATTTCTTGATTAGTAATTATCACATGTAATTTGGCTTACAAAGCGATACGACCTTTAGCCTGATCAAATCATAAATATGGATCAACCAATATAGTTTTATTCTTACTCATCCTGTGTTTCACAATTTTTTTGACTCGAAAAGTTCTCACGTTCCTTACAGAAACGAGGCACACATTACACTTAAAGGCCAACAAGTAAAGATGAATGGAAATGAAACTTAAATTTGATGATTTGTGTTTTCGCATGCGCCCACAACCCGTTAACTTGTAAGAATACGTCGAGCACGTACAAATCAGACGTATAAATCATACGTGTGCAAGCAGCTTAGTCAAACTAAGGGACGGTAAAACAAGTGAGAGCTGCAGTGCGATGCACTAACTTTTTTTGAACGTTAATCGCATCGTTAAAATAATTATCGAATTTGCTATTCAGTAACATTTTTACTGATATTCGCTGTAGGTTAATGTCAGCTGTATCGTTATTTAAGCGACAATAATTTATGTGCTGTTTATATTATCGACAAAAATCAACAGAAAATATCAGCTGCGTACTATCGTTAAAAAGAAGTTGCAGAATCTCACAATCGTCAATCGTTATTGCAAGCGACAAAATGTATAGACAAAAATTACGATTGTCGGATCGTTAAAAGTTAATGAATCGCATTACTGGGGTGTAAACTTCACTTTCGATAACCAGCTGATTCGATAACGTTTTTTCAATAATATTACATTGTTCGATATCGAAAGCCATAATCTCAAACTGAAAAAACGTTATCGAAAGCGATGATTAGACCCCTATTTACGCCTGCAACAGAAAGTAGAGTGGACTTAAATATAGAAATTTTACTTTGCACACTCTTGAGTTTTTAGAAGAAAAGGGGAAAAATAATGACGGGGAAGGGTGTCCTCTGCTCTCAAGATGGCTTTGTTCTCTTTATGTTTTTTTAAATTTAAAAGAAACGAAAATTTGCGAAATAAAATATGCAAGAAAAACGTATTCTTGAAGTGAACATTAAAACAAAACTTCCATAGAAAAGCCGGTTTTAAGGTACACGTTAGTTTTTGCATAAGGGGGATAAGATTTAAGTTGTAAAAACCGTCCAAATCTGCAACCACAAAACAGAAATTTCCGTACAGTTTACAATATTTACACTTTGCTCCTCCTTCCCTCCTTTTTCTAAATTATTAATTTGCACTTGTCAGTATTTGTTCATATTAGCTGCGCTGACTTGACCAGAAGGAAGCAAGCAGTGCAGACATTTATGTATTTTTGAATTTGATTTGACCTCTTTTTTTATGCAGTAGGGTTCGGTTATAACGAACACCGTTTACAATGAATTATCGTGCATAAGGAATAACTTTAATGGTACCAAAAGTTTTGCATTGATATTTTAAACAAAATAAGTACGCTTATAGCGAACTGCGGTTGTGAAGTGAATTTTTACTTACAACGAACTCTTTTTTTAACCGACTTCAAAAAAGGAGGAGGTTATCAATTCGTCTGTATTTTTTTTTCTTTTTGACATTGTTACTTCATAACTCGGTGCACTTTGGACCGATTACAAAAATTCGTTTTTTGTTTGAGAGGGTATAGCTTCCAATTGTAAAAACATTGGGAGCACGCCCACAATTTTTTTTTTTAAATTTAATTTTATGATGTTCTACTTATTTCATTGTTGAGAAACCTGGGAAACACATTTGGTTCAATTTTAAAATTGAAAAAATGGGCGGGGCTACGCTCATTAAAATTTATTATTTTATTTCACGTGCTTCTACTTGACCGATTTTCACAAAACTCAACACACACCCTGCCTGAGCTCTAAAAGATCACACAATCTTGCATTTAAAAAATGGACGGAGACACGCCTATTAAAATTTAATTTTATATATGTATCACACACTTCTTCTTAACCAATAGATTTTAAAAATTCTTAATTGTTTGAAAGAGTTTACTTCCTGTTTGGTCCCATACATTTTTTTTTCGAAAATGTTCTTTTAGTTCTTTGCATTGAAGGCGTTTTTTTTTTCTTTGGCAGAATTATTTATTATTTATAACGAACAAAAAACATACAGCAAGTTATTGTCTGGTATTTTTCAAAACAACTGCAAAATAAGAAAGTGTCTGTTAAATTTTTAACTTCTTTCTTTAATTTAATGAAAGTATGTTTTAAAAATTTTTTTACAGGCAAATCCCGGTCAGGCCCTTATACCGAAAAAGTCTTTATATCGCAAAGTTTTTTTTCAAGTGTTATTTGAATTATTATTATTGTAGACATGTACAATACAATAAAAAGAATGAAGGCAATTTGTTTTCAAATAAGCAACCAAATACAAAGTAACAGTATCACATTTTTTGCATTTACATTGTTGCTGTAGTTTTTGTTTAATATTTTTTTGCCGTTCGTTGTACAGGGCACACATTTATCAGAACATTCGATATATAAAGAAGAACTGAATGTTAGAAATATGTTTCTAGCAAGTTTTTGTTTTTTATTTTGGGATTTTTTCTTCATCATTCGTTATATCCAGTATAAAATTAGAATATTATTCGCTATATAAGGTTGTTAATGTAAAAAAGATGGACGTTTGTTTTATCGGATTTTCGTTAAAGCGAGATTCGTTATACCGGGATTTGTCTGTATATATTTGAAGATAAAACTCATTACTTTGCTTGTGTTTTGTTACTTTCTTTGAACTGTTGAAAATATTTACGTGCGAAATCAGCGAGTCCCTCAGAATTCGTTATAACCGAACTCTTCTGCATTTCTCAAATTTGGGGATATTTCGATTGTTGCACTATCGTCATTCATGCTGTTGCCGATTGCATTTCAAAGTGTGCTAAATTGCTTAAAAGTAGTTTGTGTGAATATTTTTTATATCTGGGAAATCTTGTCTGTTGTCCAAATGTTCGAATTTAAAAAATAAATAATAATACAAAATATCGTTTTATTTTATTTATAAATAAATTATTTTAATATCCAAGAAGAGAGAAGAAAAACTTTTTAGTAAACAAATTTTATTCTGTTTAACAAAATAAAATAAATTATGTCTCTTTGAAAACATTTAACAATTATGTAGTAAATACGAGCGCGGTTCAATCAGTCCGTTAATTTTTTAATGCAGCACAGGTTTTTGCATAAAAAAACCTTAGAACTCTACACACTTTGCGCAAGGTTTCTTTAAATATTTTTATCCTTTCCAAAAATAAGATTTGTCCGGCCGGGTCATCAAAATTTTTTTTTTGTATTTGTTTGTGATATGATTTCATCGTTAAGCCTGCTACTCTGTTCACAATTTCGTGCGAAATGCTGTCAAACTACATATAAAAGTATTTGGTGTGAAATATTTGCGAAATAAATTCGCAAAAGTAGTACTCTGTTCTTGTTGTGAAAAACACGTAAAATCATGTCTTTCCATGCAAAATTAGTCTGGCATCATTTCAGTTTAGCTGCGAAACAACATGAGCAGTGGTTTTTTCGCACGGAATTTTAACAATGTTGCATACTTTCAAGCAATAAAAGCAAGAAATTTATAAAAAAAACCGCGAGTTGGGCTACATTTAGTACATGTCAAATTTTTCACGCGAAATAATCAATGGTACTGAAAATTTTTCATAACTTTGAACAGAGTACCAGCCTTTAGGGTGAAATCTCTTTATGTCGAATCATTTCTGTAGGTTTGGAAGCCAGAAGTGATGCGGGGGTAAATCGGGAGAAGAGATTCATGTGGGTAAAGAACTTTTTTCGTCGTTTTTTTTAGTTCATTGGTTGTTTTACTCTATACCGCGTGCATCCCAAAAAACGGTAAGGGTGTGCATTTATTGCAAACCCACTTTACGCTAAAGTTAGACCCCCTTGATGATTGGTGATTATCATGAGTAATATTAAAATAGATAATTACCAAGGAAACCGCAAATATGCAATTACATGTTTTCTCTTGTGTGACTTATTGATGCGATGATTAAATATTTATCCGTTTCAGAACTTTTTATGAATTTTGGCATCGATTTGTTATTGCATATTTTTCCCTTTAAGGCATGTTTTTGCATATTTCCGTCTTAAGCGCATACTTTTAGCATTTTTTCGAATTTTCTGAGCATATTTGACGCTTTGAGGATATATTTTGATACTTTATAGAATGTTTTCATTTTAATATGCTAACTAGACATATCTTGGTCAACATTTTTATTTTTCTCCGTCTAAATCTCATTTCCAAAGTTCAATGCGTTTATGTATGTCGTATGCATATAGTCTCTACGTTGGCTTATTTATTACGTGCAAACAATTTTTAGCTGCCGACATTCCTCTATTCAAAATGCAAAATGCAACATATTAAAAAGTTTTCCGAGGAATATACAAAATACAAAGTACTCTCAGGGGCGCTTTTACGATCGAAATATGGAAAAAGTATTTACGAAAAACCACCGATAGATACATTCTGAATAAAAAACTAACCAGTCAACAGTGTTTAACAAACACAGTTGGTTTGTAAAAAATCAATCAATCCATAATTATTCATTCAACTTTTTGATGATTAACTAAAAATATTCGATATTAATTTCAATAAAAATTTGGTTTTGCTATATGTGACGGACGCTGTGCCAACTACATCAGTAGACGTTGAAAGAATATTTTCTTCAATGTCTAAAGTTTATTTGGATCATTAAGCTTATTTAAATCATTTAGTCAATCATTTTTATTTGAAAATCTAAGTCAGTTTCAAAGTTTTAATTCTGATATCTTGATCTCTTATGAAGTTAAGTTTATTCTTTATTAAATTTTTATAGTTTCCTTTTTAAGCCCCCTTTTTATAAGTTTGTAGTGTGTGTCGTCTGTACGAATCCACTTGACTTATTTTTTCTGTTTGAAAGGTGACTTGATATAGAGTGTTCTTGACTGTGTTTGTTCCGGCCGTTTAAAAGATATCACATATTTTCTAGATATATTCTGTTGAATCTGTGTGTCTTTGACGCCGTAGCTTCCAAACCTCTAGTCCGCGATTTTAAGTCACTCTCGATCAAGTCACCTTTCAAACAGAAAAAACTAAATCAAAATCGGTCCAGCCGTTTGGTCTACACGTGGAACCAGACAGACACACAGACACACACTACAAACTTATAACACCCATTTTTTTGGGCCGGGGGTTAAAATATATTTTCATTTCCAAATAAGCCAATTTATGATATTTTTAAGTGCATTTTTTTTTAATTTTGAGTGCATATTTTTAAGTTTTTAGTGCATATTTAATGCGCACAAAACAATTTTTTAGAGCATATTTTTCGCTGATAATTACAAACAATTCGATTCGAAAAGAAAACTGTTCGAATGTGTATGTTATTAACATTACAATTCGAAAGCATTTCCGTTCGAATCGGATTACATAATAACCCCCCTGAATATGTGAAGCCGATAGCCCGTAGTTGCTCGTGCTTTTCTTTAGTTTAGTTTATTGTAATTTTAATTATAATAAATTTAAAATAATAATAATAAATTCTGAATAACTCTAGGAGGAGGAGGGGCAATGTTACACCAGAATGGCCTTTCTACTCCTATTTCTATAACTATATAAAATAATTGAGATTTTTCTCAGAGTTACTTTGGAATATAAAAATTACAGGAGTGACCTCAACTCAGACGTAATGGCTTTGGGTCTGCTTAAAGTTGATTTTAATACTTAAGTGGTTTTTTACTAAAACCACAAATCTGTGATGCAAACACATTTCTTTTCTTGTATTTAAATAAAATGCAAATTTTTGAGAAATAAAGACATACATATGCAAGTACCTACATTGTACATTCATAACGTTACCTTAATATAGAAAGGCCCTAAGTCATTGTTTTTTTGGATTCGAGTTTTTTTTTTTTGTAAATTTCGATAGAAGAATATCTAATGTATCGAAAAATTTTAAAATATCGATTTCAAAAAAAAAATGACTTAGGGCCTTTCTATATTAAGGTAACGATATGTACATACATATGTACTTACTTATATATTTAAGTGAATAAACATAAAATAATTGTAACCGCAGCTCAATATGACAAAATAATCATATCGGGTGTTTTTTTAACAGAGATTTTTTTTTAATTTTGTATTCAGCGGTCTTAGACCCGAGTGACTACTTCTTGCACCCAAACATGAAGAAATTGTTTGGCAGAAGGAGATTTGATTCCAACTAGAGATGGGCGCGTGTGGATTTTTTCTAACACGACACAACTCGAACGCGAATATCAAGATATCCAACAAGTACGAAACACGCATGCGAAAATTTTTCCCAACAGGCACGAAATCAAAATGGAATAGCAAAAAATTTTTTTTATATTCAAATAGATATCTATATACATATTTTTGTTTAATTCCAGAACTTTAAGCTTAAGAGACCCCTAAACTATCAACAAATTGCGTGTTTGACGATACAAAATCTTTAACATTTTTTTTATTGGAAATTCATGAATATATACTCGTATTTTACGCCTAAAATCGTTTTGTGTTTTATCCTGGCAATTTTTCTAATATCTAATTTTTTCGTGCGTGTTCGTGTCACGCGCCCATCTCTAATTCCAACGATGAAATCATCTCACAAATAAATACTTATGTACATACATATTTTGATGATCTCGACAAATCTTATTTTTTGTAGTGATAAAAAATTTAGAGAAACTTTGGACAAAGTGTATAGAGCTGAAAAGGGAATTAAGTTTAAAAGTTAAATGAGTTCTTATTCAAGAACCTGAGTTTTATTGAACCGTACTCTTGCTCATTTGGTTGCTTCAAAAAAAGATATGTATCTCAAAATAATGCGTGATCGTGGGTGATCATGGCTGATTGTTTACATCAATCATGTGGGTGTTGTTGGCCACCTCTATTTTACAGCACCCATACATACACACATTTATGTATGTAAATGCTCGTATCTATAAGATTGTTGTAGCTCGTTATTTACTATCTGTCTTATGCATACTTATTTATTTATTGTCTCAACTGAATCTTTTTTATTACATACTCGTACTCGTAGTTTTAAGATCCCCTGCTTGGTTAAGTATAGTTTTGGATGTTGATTGTATGTTTTGTAGCGACTTTAGTTTATATTTACTTGAGGTTTTTACTATGGCTTCTCTGGAGCAAGAACATATTGAATTTGTATTTATTTACATACACGATACTCGCAGATGGGGTTGAGTGGCTGTTGTTCTAACTCTAGCGAGTTATTTCAGTTCTAGATGTCAGTCAAAATGTTAGCAATGGACAATCACATCGAGGTGTTTCTTTTTTAATTATGTACTTTGATTTCGTATTAAATAATTTTGTGTTCAAATAAAGATACGATAAATAGTAAAACATTCATCCAGGTATTTTGTTAATTAATCTTTTTTATCTGTTTTTTTTTTCTTTAATCTCTTTGCAGTGCGTGGCTTTTGTGCATTTTCTTTTTGTATCGAATGCCATGCTGGGCATGTGGGGTCATGGAGCCTATGAGTTTTACAATTTTCTGTTTATACTTTCCATGTTCTGGACAATGCACAGCAAGGATTCTGTTGAAGCCATACAAACGGTGAGTTAAGTTTCAATTTTAAATGTTCAGTGTTGACAATTGCCACAAAACCAATAAACATAAACCACTAACACACATTCTTACGATTGTATAGTATAGGGAATGATGACCTATTCCCCATCCTATACAATCGTGGGACTTTTGAGAAAATACAACCCTGGTATGATGGAGTTTATGAAACATTTTCAAAAGACAATAACAATTCATCATATCAGGGTTGTATTTTTTTGTACATCGTATGATTGGGTAGAATATTGAGCCATAGGGCCAAACCCACGATGTCGACAACGTTCGACTTGTCGCACACTTACATACATTCAAAACAAAAACAAATTTTAATATTTTGTTGTTGTTTCAAGTGTAAGTGTGCGACAGGTCGAACGTTGTCGATATCGTGGGTCAGGCAAAGACTTATTTCTTTCTATCATTAAACGAATAATACCTATCGTGCTTAAATTAAATTGGTATTCCTTTAATAACTGCTGTTAGATTTTAAAAGTAAATAAGACCAGAAAAAAATCCTTTCAATTGTGTCAATAAGTAGTTCTGAGTTGGTAAATAGCGATATTAATGTGTACAGTGTAAAAATCGGGTTTACTTATACCAAAAAAAAAAAACAAAGATTTCAACTCAAATTGCAGCAAAAGGGCGGAATTTTTTTTAATATTTATAAAAATTATTTTGTGGCAAAATTAATTTTATGGCATTAATTATTGAATTGGCTGCTGATGAGATAATATGCTACACTCAGTAAATCGAACAATAAATCAGTCAATGATTTTACGTATATTATTTTTAAATACTATTTAAACACAACATTTTGGTTTTCGTCGCAAAATTAAATGAAACTTGAAAAGCCAACATTGGCCATTTAAGTTCTCTTTAAGTCAGGGATCGCAAATAACGATTATTTTCCAAATTTAAACTGAAAAAATTACTCTAATAGAGAAGTGTTAGGTGCACCAAGATACTCCATGTCACATGGACTACCGATAGATACATTGATTTTTATTTGTTTCTTATAAACCTCAACTTTACCGACTATTTTTTGATTTTTATTTATTTCTTGGATTTTATAACTTTTATTTTGCTCAAAAAATTTTTATTTTTAAACTGAATAACAATAATAATAATAATAATAATAAGAACTTTTTTACAGACTCTGGCAATAAGTTCAAGTTTAAAAATGTGTTTTTACTTTTTAAAAATTAATCAAAAAATAAAAATCAAAAAGTAACTGTTATTGTGTAAGGAAGAAATAAAAATCAAGAAATAATTATTAAAAAGTAAGTTTTAAAATAAAACTTATAACCCTTACGGTTCCTGGTTTAAGTTTTACAAACGTACCATATGTTTTGTGCTTGTTTGTATTTATTGCAGCACGTACATGCCCATTTGGCAACGCTGACTGCACTAAACTACAAATAATAAAATAAGCCTAGACACAAACCATTGAATTGCACAGAATAACAGATCTCTGTAGCACATACAGTTTGTCAAATATTTCTTTTCAAAGCAAATTTTTTTTTTAATTTTTCATTTAATAAAAAATCGAAACAAAACATAAATTTTTGTTTGTTTTGTTTTTGTGCACACTTTTGCAACAATAACACGCCAAACTACCACAATTGTTCACACCCATTACAACAACAACGGTTTAGCTTGTTTTAAATTTAGTGTCAAAAATTTTCATACACATACATACATTTCAGTGCATTTGCGTCTTTATTTATGGATTTTTTTAAGAAACGAAAACTGCGAAGCCACTTTGACTTGTCGGTAGAAACATCCATAGACTCGGCAGGAAGCGCACCTGCGCTAGACTAGTACACTGCCTACTACTAGCCAAGAGGGCAAGATCATCGAATAATTTATTTGTACTCGTATGCATCAAGTGCCCGAGATATTTATTTTTGAAAAAATTCTATTATGAGGGGTTAGTAAAAATACTATTCTGTAAGCAAGGCGAATTCATAGCAGGTGGCCTCGGGCAGGCTTGTCATATATGGCGATTTTTCGCCAACCATGGCGATTTTTTAACTGGTTTGGCTTCTTAACTCTTGATTTGGCGACCTGGCAATTTTTCTGGCGATAAATAAATTTGTTGGCGATTTCTATAGCTATTTTGTTTAACAAAATTGAACTTAAAAATTTTTGCAATTCAGAAAAATTAGTTTGCTTTTTTTGATGCGCTTTAGATTTGGGTGAGAAAAATTTACTTTTGGCGATTTCCTGCTAAATTTGTATACGATTATTTTATAAAAATTTATATTTAAAAAAGTGTGATATAAAAACAAATTTATTAACAATAACATTGTATATTCACCCCTGTCGTGAACAGTTTTCCCTCTAACTATTTTCCCTTTTCGCCAAATTGCAGTTGTGAATAATATTTTTCATGGGGATTTTTTCATTTCATCCGTTGGTTTTGTTCACTTTATTTTTGCAAGCGAACTGATTTAATACATCGCGTAATTTCAATATTATACTTCCAATTATATATTAAGAGTTATAACTAATTTATTTTAGGATAAGAGCAGTAAATAAATAATATCCAGGATTAATAACAATAATTCCCTGCAACACCTTTTTCATTAAATTTTTTCCACGGTACCCTAAAACATTGAACATAAAACTTAAAAACATTTCATTTGAAACCCAAAATTTGTGTATTTCTTACTATTAAATTAAAATTTGTCAGATTTTCAATTAATTTTAAAGATTTACAAGTCCTCTTCCCGTTTTTTGCATTCACTATGCATTGATAGCGAGAACAAACGTTCTCATGAAATACACAATAGCAAATTTCCCTTCATGGGGAATGTAAATTTCATGGGAATAAAAATTTCACTTTTTATTGACGATAGGGGTGGTTAAGAAAAACTACATAAAATTGATTTCGGCGACTTTTGGCGATTTTTAAAATGAATTTGGCGATAGCCTTTGATTTGAATCTCTCTCAAATGTCAACAGAGATGTTTCAGCGAATTGTTTCACATCTATAGGACGCATTTTTCAAGACGGATTGGGAAGAGTATATCTGGTATGGCCTTTTAACCAATTTCCTTCGCCAACTTAAATAAATTTGACATATAAATAAATTTCGTGGAAAACAGTCATAGTAAATTTAAATTTAATCCAGTCATTGCAATCCATAGTTAAGCAAAAGGCAACAACAACTGACTTCGCGCATAGAGGAAGTCCAAAATCATTATTTACAAATATATTTACTTGCTACAATGGCTCGTTATATTTGTAATGAGAACATGAATTTATGAAATTTCTCTTACATTTTTCTAGAAGCGTATGTATGAGTACTATTGGCTTTTCTAAAGAAAAAAATAATATAGAAATTAACTTCATTAACATACTTGTGCACCTCCTGGTCATTCTTTATTAAGAACCGTAATGAAATGTGTTTGGGTTTATTACTTTATTACTCAACTTTGACCTTTTAAGCGTGTGGTAATAAAAAAAATACATTTTCATCATGCCGGCCGCCATTATTTCATGCTTTTTGGTACAATAAATAATTTCTTTAACATTTGTTAACAGTTCGCAAAGAAAAAAAAAACGAACCAAGACCATTTGTACTCTGACCTAAATCATGGCATGCATTTAAGTTTTTTCATTATTTATAGTATTTGGTTTTTATTTCACAACGCTAACAATTTAAGACGCTGCCAAAGGCGTTTCTCATAAATTAACTCAACAATCGCTCACGCAATCTCATCTACTGTATGATGGTCGTTATGTTCTTGCTTGTTCTTTATCGTTTTTAAGGACTGAGTTGGGGGTTTTCGCTTCTTTTCAAATCCTTAAGACTTTTGCACCATTTCCCGTGAGATAAACAAAAGTGTTCACCCATCTAATTGTGTAAATAATTTTGAAGAAACGCCATGATACGCCTAGTGGAGAAAATATAGCTGGGTCCAACTCGTTGGACACAAACCTACAATCAAACCCATGTAATTTACGGACATGTCACAGAGTTCAATTCCGTTAGGAAACGGCGTTCACTTCACCCCATTTTTGTAGGAGATGGTGTCTAAAATATGTTGGCGGCGCTGGTATGTTCCGGCTAGGGTTTGACATCTTGAGGTGGATTGAATTCCGCTTCCAAATTTAATTGAACTCTGTGAAATGGCCGTTAAATGAGTTTGATGATCGGTTTGTGTCTAAAATGAAGAACTGAAGGAAAAACCCATCTAATACGGGTTATTGCACAGAAAAAATTAAAATTTAAGCTTTTTGCTTCTCAGCTTAAAAATTTAAATGTACAAAAAAACACTAAATTGCAAAAAGTAAAATTACTCACTAGTCTTGAAGTAGAAGGAGCTTTGCTTTCATCGAAATGTTTCACACATTTTAAAAGCCTATCGATGCCATTATGTGTGAAATGTGTATGTACCCGGACATGAGCGTAATGGCGTAGTGCGCTCTCCTGTGAATTAAAAACGAAACCCACCTTTATGGGAACTCAGTATCGTTCACATAGTCCCTCAAACTTTTTCAGTCAATACCTCTAAGATGTCCGGTGAGGTGTCAACCCCAAAATAACTGGATCTAGGCTGGACGAAAGCTGCTCCATGGTCGCGATGTCCTCCTGCATTCATTGTCATCCGTGGCTCCAATCCGGTACAAATGCCTTCGAAAATTAGAGCGCCCCGTTAAGATGCCGGTGAACCTTGTTTTGTCTTTGTCCGGATCACCCCATAGAACCCGGGTTAGATTACCTACAGTATCACAATGCCATAGTGTCCTTCTTCTTCCCAAAATTTTGTAACTCAATCTTCTCTGCCTTGAAAAACTTTGCATTAATTAGAGTTGCTGTCCGTAACGTCATAGTGGGCCGGCACCGCACCCGTACAAGACGAATGTTGCCATGTACAGCGTAATCATTAATCATATTCTTGCAATCTAAAACGGTTCTAGAGTTTACTCTTTCGATTGTGATTGTCCTAATTGCCGACTTGCTGTGGTCGCACGATCTTTTGCCTGGAAGACTGTGTTACGATCAGGCAAGCGGAAGTAATTCTCGGTCTCCGGTTCTTTTATAAAGAAACCTAGGCCCGTTCCTTCCCACGGGTGTTTGTTCTTAGCATTATGCAGATGTCTGGCTTTACTGGATGGGGCACATCTAAAATATCCTATTTTTCATGCCTGTGGTGCATAAATTAGACTTTGAGGCTTTGAGGTGGCTTGTGGCTTATTCGTACAGATCTGCAACGTAAGAAAACCAGGAAAGAAAAGGTCTAACGGAGTCAAATTGCCAATAGCCAGTTAACATCACGTCCATGTGAGATGACTCTGCATTTCGAAACGAAAGAAAATGCTTTAGAATTTCTATACTAATAACATGGAAATTCGAAAGCATTTCATTTCGTTTCGAAATACAAAGCAGACCCCCAGGTCTTAAATCGTTCATGCAGAATGTGCAATGGGAAACCATAAGTCGTTAATGCCCATATCATCCAATTCTGGCCAAAATAAGCTGACAATTGTCGACCGTTAGTGATCCCCGTTGACGGTGATGACCTGCTTAATGCACCGATGATGCCGCCAGATCCAAAATCCTCACCGAAATTCGATAATTTTATTTGTTAACGTAATCATTCAACCATAAATGGAAAACATCGCTTAAACTAATTTCCCGATTAAAATTAGATCCGATTTTCAACTGAACGATGTGTATTTCTAACGTAGAAAAATCGTTCCAAATTTAAGCAAACCTCGCTTTTATTTGAAACGATTTTCCGTCATCCCACTTCAAACTTGGTTGATAAGCATACCTGTTTTGTTTACGCACCATCTTCTGTGTTCTCTTGAATATCTAATTAAGTTTCCCACTGTTCCAGAGCTCATTCAGCGAACACAGGTCATTTTCTATCGTCAATTACCTTCGGCTCCTGGGGTGGTTAAATTTTATGCGGGTGCAGGCTCAAGTCATCAGTTGGAATTCGTCAAGTTATGGTCTGCGAAAGGCATTGTTCCTGTAAGAGAGACGAAATCGACTAACTCCGATTCTCCTGCACATGCTGATGTATCTGGAAGATGTGCCGTTTCGTCTACGTGCGGATGGGTGTTGGTTGTTTACTGAAACAATGAACTCAAATTTATCCACCACACTGCAAACAGTCCTCGCGATAGAAGTCCACGAATAAATAGATGATATATGTATATGTTCCTAAGATTTCTATAACGAATATAGGGCCAAAAATAACCAACAGTGGCTTACGCCTACCTGGAGGTTTGCTGCAGACCCAAAACCACGATCCAATGCGTCAGCTTTATCAGCTGTCCATCTTAAAATTAACCGGTTACCGAAACCATTGTAAAATTCTTTTTACAAGGAATGAAGCAAAAAATAAATATTTATTTTATTTTGTCATACTGAAATGTGTTTACTGTTGAGCAACGTTTGAGGTTATGGAACAGAAAGGAGAAGATAATGAAGAGGGAAGCCATCATATTTGCCACTCTCGCCCATGAACTAAAAAGTTGCTTAACTGAAATTGCCGCGTGTGAAGCTGGACTTAGACAGTTGGGCTAACCTATAATTTTTATATATATTTAATGTAAACGAAACAAAATTTAATTGGAAACAGTGTTTTTTGTTTTAAATATTCTTGTATTCACAATTATTTTCACTTAATTAAAAAAAAATACACGTTCATACACGTTGCTCAAGAAAAGTAAAAGAAAATCGATAAATAAAGTTTCGTTCATATGTGTATGTATTAAATTTTAGTTTAATAACAAGATGGTCAATTATTTTATAAATGGCCAAAATATTAAGTATTAGATGTTTTATACTGAGTCTTCCAATAGGAACTTCCCAACTTTGACATTTGATAGGGGTCATAGGTTATATTGTTGAAGCTATAGCTGTCAAATTGGCTTATTTTGACTAATCTTTTGTTGCAGCAAGTTTTTATATTTTTAGAGAAAAAAAAGCGAGAGAGAAATAGAAAATGTTTACATTTCAATTTCAATACTCTTCCACATATTCAAGAATTTTCGCAACAAAAATTGCAAGTTTGAATCGGTAAATAGATGGATATGTCCTTTACACACACGCAAAAAAATTAATGGTTTTGGAATGGTTACGAAAACAAGCGTGGAAATGATAAGATTGTTTAAATGAAATGTGTGCTCTCTGTTCGGTTAACTGACCTTACTTCTCATTGAAGAGTCATATTCAGGGATTAGGATAATTTCTGGAGGAATGGATGCGTCGCCAATGAAGGTTAGGTTGGATGGTCAAAGACCTTGCACAGACCGGGATTGATCCTTAGCGCTACCAGCAGAATGACAAGAAACCTGTAAGTATGGCAGCAAAAGTTCGTGGTGCCTGTATCGAATGACTCCCACACAGTGGACAGTGGCACAGTAGATGCTGTACTTTCTCAATTAGCCCGGGTTCCTTGCATTTCCTACAGGTACCGTCAAGTATTTGAAGAAGTTTACAGTTGCTTCTAGTTAGTGATAAAAGGAATTTAGTCGATTTGGGATCATGGAAGCTCCACATGATTTTAGAAGCTTTGCAAGTTTTCGTCGCACGCCAACCTTTCTCCGTTTCTTTATTCATCTTAGAGTCTCTGATCTCTTACAGGTGTTGAATTGGTGCCCGCACATATACCGTTTCCTCCACCGGTAATTTAATTCCCCTTTTGGCCAGTATACCGGTCATTTCGTTTCCCTCAATTAATATGTCCACGGATCCAAAATATATGTACTTGTCTGCCAGCACATAATATATTTAGAGTATTCCTATACATGAGCACAACCGAGGAGTAGCTGCAATCTGCTGAAATTTCCTTAATTGCTGCTTGACTGTCTATATACATATTCACACGTGAATTCATGGTTTGAAGGGTGAGGGAAGGTGCTGCAGTAATCAGGAAGTTTACAAGACAGTAAACCGCAGCTCCCAGCCCTCCATCCATCTTTGAACCATCAGAGAAAAAGTTGAAACTAGAACCACTATAGTTAAGATCTTTAAGATTGCCTTCTTCCCCTATAGTGATCTGTGGTTTGGTTCATTACTGGTCCAATCTACACTCCATGTCTTCCGGCAATTTGCCGTGACCAAATGATCTGTACGACATCTGTCCTGTTATCCTGAGTCGGATAACGGATTTGCATGCCGCGTTCGCTGCAGTTGGTTTTATTGGTTTAAGGTCCAATATAAGGCTAGCAATAGGTGTGCTTTTTAGAGCTCCAGTGATGCAGAGTTCCGCTAGTCTCTGGATATTTTTCAGGTATGCTTTTGTCTCAGTCGCCCTCCACCATACAAGTTATTCACCTCATAACTTTTTTTTTGCATTTAACGCGTGTCAAAACGAATACGATTTGTGGTTGAAATCTACTGAAATGTTTCTTAGCAGCAACGAAATGCATCTAGACGTGTTAAACCAACAACAAATATGTTTTAAAAAAATTTTATTCATTACCAATTCATATACTTGAAATAATTTTGTGATACGTGTTTCAATCGACTAATGGCAGGATATTTTTTATTCGTTGCTAGTTCACATAATCGACAAAAATTTTGTTTTTGTAGTTTTATTCGAACATGCCTTGCCCAGCATCTTTTTACATGCGTATAGAGCAATGGTGACATTTTCAACTCGGATCTTCTATATTGGGTTTCCACGTCAGTTTACTATCCAAAATAGCCCCCACGGTACGTCAACAAACAAAATTGTCGAACTTGGAATGCAAGAGCGATCAATGAGCCCCGCAAAAGTCACTGTTTAGTATGGAATTTGGACTGGCGACGTCATCGGTCCAGATTTCTTTGAGATCGATGACTATCAAATTATTTTTGCCAGAAATTGATAATATGGACACCAAAGACATGTGGTTTCAACGGAACGACATTACGTGCCAAACAGCAGTTTCATTTAAGACATTCTGCACGAACAATTTGAGTGCGTGGTAGTCTCACGTGGAGATTGTGCGATTTGAACTTGTTAGACTTTTTTAGAATAAGCAACTAGCCACAGCGTCTCCGACAGTCATTAAATAACAACACCATTCATTTTTCTGATGCACGTTTGTATCAGTTGTTGTAGGAAAGTTCAAGTGATGAAGGCATACAGCCCAATCATGAATATTCCCTCGGAATTCATTTCTCACGGAAAATAATTTTCTCGAGAAAACATTCCTCCAATCATAAATTTCTTGGGAAGAAAAAAGGGTAATACGTGGCATCACCGCATTAACCAACTTGGAAAAATATATAAAAAAAGGTTATAAATTATTTATTTGGGAATTATTTTTGTTTTTCCAAATAAAAGAACTGTAAAATACAAGTTTATGTATATAAATTTTGTTTTAATGGAGTATTAACCATGTTTTTATGCAAACTCCCTTCTGTTTTGCAAGAGAAATATTTTTAGTGAAAAAAAACAAGTTCAGCTGCGTTCATAATACCTGCTTTTTCCCGGGGAGTTTTTTTATTCCCGCATTTGGTAAAAAAAAGGAGAAAAGGGAAAAGTGAGAAAACTCGTGCGGAATTTTTATTTATGATTGGGCTGATAGACACTGGTCACTGAACTATACCGGCAACAGCGGATACTAATCGTAATGTAACTTCAATGCGGCATTATGTAGCAGAACTAGCGGCAAAGTAAAATAACCAATAAAAAGGCTACTAACGCTACAGCTTCGAAAACTTTAATACGTTTCATTCACACAAGAGGCGCTGCAACACGGCATTATTTAAAAAAAAATCCTGCAAAAAGCAGAGTTGTAAAAGAATGAAGCTTTCCTCTATTCCCTTTCTTCAACCCCTGTGTTCTCTCTCACTATCCCTATCCTAAAGAAGATAATACCTCGTAATAGTAGAAGGCATTCATTGACTGAGTGTTACTTCTCTTTAAAATAAAAATATAAAAATAAATTTTAAAAAGACATAACCCATGCCTTTGTTTAAATTTTGCCTAGGGTCTAATCGTCGCTTTCGCTAACGAGCTAATTCGATCACTTTTTTTTAAGTTTGATATTAAACGTGATCGAAACAGCTCGTTATCGAAAGCTACGTTAAGACCCCTGATTTATTCGCCAGAGTCATGGCAAATTGGACATTGCCTGCCACGATGTTATATTCCATAGTTAAAGACATCGATAGGATTTTCAAGCGAATACAAATTTTCGATGATATCTCACACACACACTTTCTTTTGTTTAAGTTTAAAGATAGCAAGCTCTTAATGAAAGACCCTATATTTGCAAAATTTTCTGGAACTTTAATATCAATAAGAAAAATTCGTTTTTTATATTTAAATGCGAATTTTAACATCGCAAATCATTTCCACAAAACCCACAATTTTGCTTGAACATTTCATAGTATTTTTATTTATTTAGAATCTATAAATATAGTGAATTTTAAGTAAGGAAAAGGTAGACAGACGCCTTCATATCAAATATTAGAAACAGAATTGATCCACATCACTTGAGAATTAGTTACATTATTGGTTTCTTTGCTTTTATGTAATTTTTGGGGCATTAAGTAAAATATAAGTTCTGGGATCCAAAGAGAATTTATTATTCATTGCCCAATCGCTGCAATGAGCATTTTTGAAATTCGATTGCCACATTAAATTGTAAAAGTAAATCAAACCCTAACAATGAATGCATTTCTTTGTTCATACTTAAAAAGTAATCAATATTAAAAAGTTTTAATTTTTTTACGTTCTGCCTCTTTGAGTTTAAATAATAAAATGTTTTATAAATTTTTAAATCATGTATGTATATGAATGTATGAATTTCTATTACAGGCACTGGTCATCGATATCAGCAGCATATTTCTGGACATAATCAGCATTACTATGCATGCATTTTCAATGAGTAAGTTGCTTTATATAAATATATAAAATAATTAATTTTCACTCATTCATTCATTTCTCTCTCTTTTCTGCTATAGATGCCTGGGCCATTACATTTGCCATTATAAATCTCCTTTTGCGACCTCTAAGTGTCATTTTGTTGTATCGTGAATTTAATACACGTGGCGGTGCGACAGGTTCAGTGTTTCCCACAACTAACACACAGCAACGCAGCTATCAAGACATCGATAGACCCCCACAAACCGTGCCAACCACTTCCACAGGACCCAATGTAGCGAGCATATTCTAAGTCTTATTTCATTATTAACAATAATTAAAAATTTATGGAAAAACAATTAAGAACAGCTTTTCCACAATAATAATAAATTATTAATTAATTAATAAACTTCTAAGCATCGATTTAATAAAACAATGTCATTGTGTATATTTTTAGTGTCGTATTCATGTCGCTTAATTGAAAAAAAAAATCTTATTGTATTTGATACCTCAAGCATGCTTATTTATGTTTCATTGTATTCAAAAGACAAGGATGAAAATTAAAAAAGATTTATTAAAATTAAATTCTTCCAAATTAAATTAAGTAAAACATAAATTGAAGTTTTTGCAGTTTTCATTTTGTTAATAAAAATATTTTGTTAAAGGAATAAAGAGATATCTAAAGTAATTTGGTATATAAATTTTTGATAGAAAATTTATGGTCTTGCAATTCTCGTATTACAAGTCGATAGCGCTACTCACCACTTTCTTTAATAGAATTTCGTTATTGTGGACTCAAAGAATTTTTCTCTGTCGTAATTTTGAGAGGCCGGAAAAGAAAAGTTACTTTATTCACTTTTTTTCTGAAAACTTAAATTCATAATTCTAGTTAATTTAATTATTATTATTCGAAATGCATTTGTTTCTATATTTAATGAATTGAACAGGCTAATGTTCGTATCGCCTTTTAAGCCAAATTACATATGATAATTATTAATGAACAAATAACATCAAAGTTAGTTGTAAATATTCTGACAACACATAGTTGAACGGAACAGCCAGCCGTTTTCGAAGGCCACTAAACCTTCATCATCAGCGTTCTTCTGTGTTTGGTCCACTGTGTGTGGTGTCAGTTGATGTAGATTTCTGCCTTATATACGAAACTTTTTTGCAAATGGAATATGTGAATTGGTTTGATTCATCGTATTTCAATTTGCTGAAATGTGTTTTGTAATGAAGGCCCAAATTTACCATCTCTAAATTTACAACAGTCTTACCATTGTCGTTTTTTCATTACTAATTATGCACATGTTACCACATGATGATGAAGGTTTAGTGGCCTTCGAAAACGGCTGGCTGTTCCGTTCAACTATGTGTTGTCAGAATATTTACAACTAACTTTGATGTTATTTGTTCATTAATAATTATCACATGTAATTTGGCTTAAAAGGCGATACGAACATTAGCCTGTTCAATTCATTAAATTCATAATGTTTCCACTTGAAATAACTTTGATTCAACATGATTTTTCGTGTTATTTCAGTATCGAATTTACATTGTTCAAACTTGATTCAATAGGATTCTTCATTTTAATTTAACAGCACGGGAATGTCAAATCAGTATGAAATGAAGTTGTTGCAAAAGGAAAAATTTTCTTTGAAGATTACTGTAAATCATGTTAGATTAACATGAAACACATATGAAGCAAAATAATTGCCGAAAAAGTTTAAATTAACCTTGTTTACGCAAATTTTAAGTTGAAATTTTTCTGGGTGAAAGCAACCTTCTAGTTTTATATATAGAGCGTGCTTAAGAGATTTCAAGTGAACAAAACCAAGGGAAAAGTAAAAAATCCCAGTGAAAAATATTATTCATGATAAGAGGAACTAAAAAAGAATAAGGGAAAACGTTTTTAGGGAAAAATTATTCTCGATTATAAATTGGCGAACAGGGGAAATATTTCGAGGGAATGATTTCACGATAGGAGTGATTATGTCATACGTTACGGAGAGATTTTATCTGTCAAAGGCATGGAAATCTCTAAATTTCTGTTTATGGATTTTGGAATCCAAAAGTCTACTAATAATAATAAATAACCGGAAAAAGAATCCATCCAGAATTTGTTTCTTGTTTGATTTAATTAGGATAATGTTTGTATTTTGCGAAAGCCAAATTACATGTGAGAATCAAGTATGTGATGGAAAACGGTCGTTTTCAAAATGATTTTAAAATGATCGTTTTGATAAGTTGTGATGAATTCCGATCGTTTTTGAGAATCATTTTTAAGCCTATCTCAAACTACTGACTTTTGAAAATAACACTTTAAGATAAAATAGGAACAATATAATAGAGCTGTAAAACAAAATTTACCAAAAACTATTGAAAATCAAACCAAATAAATTTCAATTAAAATAAACTTATGACGATATGTCAAATAATAAATTTCTTAAATCTCTGTATTAAAAACAAAACCTCTGTATTAAAAACAAATTTTATTTATCGATTTTGTGTCCAAATCTGTTTTTATCACTTACCTGAATATTTAAAACTGTTGTAATGTTAATTATTCAGGCAAACTCTGGCACAGAACGGAACAACGTGTTGTTTTCGAAGGCCGCCATCATCAATGATCATATCGTTTTAGGCCACTGTGTGTATTGTCAGTTACTGCAAACTTCCGCCTTTCAATAATAATTTTTCAATAGAAATGGAATACGTGAATTATTTTGATTGATCGGATCACAATTTCTTGAACGATTTTTTGTAATGAAAGCTCAAATTTATCATCACTAATTTATAAAAGGCTTGTCATTGTAATGAAGCTAACAGCCAAACCTAAATTAGGGCGTTGCTTTGACAGCAGAGTTCGTATTTTCAGTACATTCAAAGTACATTTCATATGTTTATATGTATGTACTGTAAGTGCGTACCCTGCAGCTAAAGCAACGCTCAACGCTTTAAGTTTGGCTGAAAGAAACAAAACTAAGTTGGAACAGATATTAAAAACCAACTTAAATTAACTTTAATTTTATTTTTATTATAAATAAACTTTTTAAGAACTTTAACATATTTAAGTATGTATAATTATTTTTTTCTTCAATAAAATAAAACACAGAACACACTATACAATGTAAAGTCAACAAGCAAGGACCACATTTTAGTTCAAGATTATAGATTAAATTAACCATAATCGAATTACACTTGTGAAATATGTAACACAGCTTTAAAAAAGTATATGATAAAATAAGTCAAAATACATAAATAAATATTTATATTTTATATTATTTACACATTTTCTTTAACACGCACAATGTTTCACTTGTAAATAATAAAATGAGGCAGTTTCTTCTTCTTCTCACAAAAAATCAAAGTGTGTTAATATCATTATGACTTTTGAATGGAGAATGTTGCCACCGTTTTGTTTCTCAGTACGGTAATACTAGCATTACAGTACTACTCAAAAACATCAAATTGAATTAATGCGTGATTAAGTTAATTCTCGTATTAACTAATTCGAGAAACTAAATTTAATCTTGAACTCAAAATATTGGCCATAAAAATCTGTCTTTTTTTCTTTCATAAAAAACAACATAGAAAATTAGTTTTAAAAAGATTAAACTAATTGCATTAAAACTATAAATTACAAATTGTATATACAAATTTAATATGTACGTATGTGGATGCACTACTCATAGAGAGAGGAAAGGAACCATCTAAGTCCTCAGAAGCCCTCTTTGGCCGCCCTGAATTGAAATTGATTATTTTCTCCTGCGAGACAAGGCACTTGTACGAGATTGAAATAAATTGAACCCATTAATTGAGAGGCTGTCGTGTTCGTCCTTTTCAGGCAGGAAAATAACATATCATCGCAAATGCAGTGGGATCTAAGGAAATATTACATAATAAATATATTTTATTGTGTTTTATAAAATAATTAATAGGTTTTATGAATAATCGTCCAAAATAAAAATAAGATATTGATTAAGTTTTCACTAGCTCTAAGCAACTTAGTATTTTTAAAAATTTAGGAAATTTTCTAGCTAAAAATATATAAGGTCAATTTATCGAATTTCGGCTACAAATACAAATTTTCGAACGTGTATTGCAATGACTTAAAAATTTAAACCACCCAAAGTTTAGTGTTTCATGTCACCTCCAAAAAAAAATATTTAATATTGTATTTGTTCAGAACTTTAGCGATCGAATTTAGCTTTATCTAATTATAGAATAAGGCGCCTGATAGTAAGTGCGCGTTCGTAAATACAAATTATGGCAACACTAAAGTTGTAAGACGCTTACAAATGCAACTCTGCAGTATATTTAGTGAAAAAATTATAAAGATATGAGATGAAAATTCACAAATAGATGATAAACAAAAGTATTGCAGACTATACATTGCAATAGTGAGATTGCATTTCTGAACTGTCGTTTCCTCATCGGGGAGCTGGCACAAGTTTAAATAAAATAATTATTGATGAGTTCGACTCAGAGAAGTTCAAGGTGACACTGAACCTTTACAAAACTACTTCCTTTTAATAAATACATATATGCACATCCGTTCCTCTGTTATTCCAGGGATTGGGTATAGATATAAGTTGTATGTGCAACCAGGCAAAGGTAATGCCTGAAAAGCTACAGTACCCATTATCTCACGGAGCTACCCTTACGTGCACTGGTAATGTACAGAACAAAGAAACTCCTAAAAGAGGAAAGCAAGAACATCATTTAAAACGCGTGTTACGTAATTTTGGCAATGTTGACAATTGGAGGCATAATTGAATGTCCAGCGATAGGTACTTCAGACATTGTTTCGTATGTATAATGCCTTCTTTTTAATTTCAAGACTTACATAAATAACCAACCATTTCGTTATTTTACCAGCACTGATTCAGAGCTATACCTCTGACTAGATTGTTCGGAGGTTTTGAACAGTTTTGAAGTAAGGATTATTTCTTAGTTTATGGAAAGTCGGCCTTGCTCTTCCGCTCTCATGTGTACCGAAATTATTAGGCAAAAGTTCCTTTCTGATTTAAAAAAAACGCGATATCAACTTTCGTAATGGCATCCGCAAAATTGCAGGAAATTTTGTTCTAAATGACAAACATAAATTGCAATTAAAAGTCGAAGCCCGGCTTACCGCAAATACATTAAAAATGCCAACTTAGTTCTGTTTCAGTTACAACATTTTTGAACTGTCTGGCATCTTTTGGGAATGCTTCAGTGTTGCTCATTTTTAGATTTGTGCGATTATTCATAACGGATTTTGTTTTTATTACTTTGTATACAAGGAATCATTGTTTAGATCGTATTTTGCCTGGTAGGCTCTTATCTTAACCGGGCACAAATCATGCTGACGGCAACACCGATCCATAGTGATTTCTGCACCCAAATCACTGTAAGTTTCCGCAATATCACCGGTGCCACACCACTTTGTGCCTATGGGAATAATAAAAATTAAATTTCAAAATATAAATAATAATTATTTGTAAAATTAATTAAGTTTAAGTTGAGCAAAACATTATTAGATGTATGTGTTACTATAGTGTTGTTCGAAGTCGCTGAGAATGCTGTTGGCTGAAGCACGAGTTCGATCCCTGACCAGACACTGTCATATCAACATCATAAATATTTTCTAATATGCATTCGTGTATATGCTAATGCATATCGCAGTGTCCTCGACCCTCGAAAATAAATAATAAAATAGACAAGAATTGTTACATTATGTTTTTAATTGAACAAATAAACAAAAGCAAGTCGTTTCCACTGAGCATTTTTAACATCCAAAAGTTGTCGGCATCCACTGCAATGTTGCCACCATACAAAAACCGTATTGTTTATTTTGTCAGACATTTGTAGATAATAACCCAGCAAAAAAAAAAAACATGGCAAATCATGTGTTGAATCATGGGTACAAGTGATGACGAATTGGTTCGATTTAGGTGAAACATGCATCATTTTTACATTAGCTTGTCATTGGAGATCATGTGTTTGTGCGAGAATTTAAATATTTTGATCTCCATTAAAATGTATGAATTTAACCCATGCAAGTTCCCTGATTCAATGATGTTTTTTAATGTAAATACAAAACAAACAAAAAATATTTGTCACAGCCAGGATACGAATAGTGCCGTTCTGACTGTCAAGGCATACTCTCTACCACTGAACTACTGTATTCTTATTATTTGTTGGAGATAAAACTTGTTTAATGAAAATGTATAGCATTCTTTACGATTTGCGATGACATTCAGAATGCATTCAAAGAAACAAATTCTCAAGAAAGCATGACACACGATTTCAGTTTGAACGCGTTCATTTATTTTTTGATGGGATAGTATTAACTATCCGAATTTTATCGCCATAAGACAATAATGTTTTATTAATTCAAAAAGTTTTGTAAAACAAATTTTTGGTAGAAATTTAATCATAAAAAAATTGCTTTTCATAAAAATTTTCTACAGACGTTGTCTGTTTATAATATGGAAACTAAACCTTAACCATTTATGAACCAAGAACAATTTTTATAAAAAAATTCTTTAGAGTCTTTTTGCATTTTTAATTTTAACTTTTAAGGCCACGCAAACTCACCTGGTATGATGCCACTCAATATTGACAGAGGACTCTTTGGAAATATATTGGCTGCTAAATTTAAAGTTGCACTCGTTTGTGAACTCGAGGTTGGGCTCGTCGAGCCTTCAGACTTGCCAGTATTGCGGGCAGCATAAGTAAGTTTATCGACACGTTCACATTGACTCATTAACTTAAGCATTTCCTGAAACTTTATCTCCAAAGGGCGATTGTATTTAGAAAGATTGTGTAGTAGCATTTTACCCTCCTGGTCGTTGCTGTAATTGAAAAAAAAAATAATAAAATTCTTAATTAACATTAACTAATAGAGCTTGCATATTATTTAAAATTATCGTACATTTATTTCTTATAAATGCAAACATTGTGGAGGACCAGCTGTGCATACTTAATTAAGTAAAACTCACTAAACATTTAGCAAAGCAGCTCGCATGAAAGGCAATCAATCAATACTCTTTGAAATTTAAACAGAAACTCATAAAAAAGGTTTTATATTCATATACACCACATACATAATTACTTGTTGATATCATACGATCCATTACTATCACCACACTATCGTAACTAACCTTATTATTCCATAAACATTTTAGAATTGCTTTATTTTTGAATTTTTAACAAAGCACTTCCGTTTAGACATACATATATTTAAAATGTACATATGTATATAATAAAAAGTATTGATTGAAATCTACATAGAAAGCACACACTAGAGTTTAATTCAAATCAGTTGTGATTGTTTACAAATCTATTAAATAAAGTATTTATTGAAACAAATCCATTGCAAAGCAAAATACATAAATAACAAATAAAATAATGGCTTGATTTGATTTTGCATGGCCTTGTTGCCTTGTCAACTGGCAACGCAACTGAAATTAGAACTACTCTTATGTATGGAAACTTTTTGCAGTTGCCCAAATGTTATAGAAAATATTGGCGTAATCATATTTGGCAACTAAGAATAATGTTTAAAAAAACTGTAAAAGTGCTTAAAAACTTACTTATAATGGAGATGGTTAGTTCAGTGGAATTAAATATTTTAATTTTTCTAAATTTGTTTCATCAAAATCGGACAAGTGGTTCTCGAGTTATGTTAAACTACGTTTTTGCTAAAAAAAAACTGACACATACGAACGCCAAACCCTTTGAGGGTTTTACTATACTGATCTAGTACCATCACCCTGACTTGGAATTTCTCACCCCCCAGACAATAATCCCAAAAATGTTCCACAGTGTAATCGACCCATAAATTTGCGGTTTCATTGGGAACGGAATTTAAAATTTAAACTCTTAAAATACAAACTGATTGTTAACTTATTAAAAATATAGGATCATATTCATAGTCAAAAACGAAGTATACTTTAAGAGCTTAAAACCGATATTTTGTATGGTAATGCTGCTTTTAAATTTTTAATGTATACTTTTTTTAACTCAGACAAATACATAAATCGTTAAAAGGTCTTCACGTAGCAACCATTTTAAAAGTTCATTACACTTTTCCTTTATCACAATTTTAAATATTTCATAATTAAGATTTACTTGAATTGCTTAGTGCTTGCAAAATCTTAAATTAAGCTAATTTTTTTCGTTTCTTTAATAATACAGAGATTAATTACATTAATTGCCTTATTAATATACTTAAAATATTGTTATACTCACTAGATTTCAATAAGTTCACAGCCCAGTAATAGCTTTTGAGGTCCCAGCTCCGTAACAGCAATTGTTGAATCGTAATAATAAATCATTATTAATGAGTCGTTTGTTAAACGTTTTCCACTTAAAGAAAATAGAATGGAATTTAATAAATTTGTTGTTAAAAAAATTGTTTCAAATAAAATTAAAATGTAAATAACTATAAAAGAATTTACTTTTCTTGAATAACGCTGTGTGCCTGGAATAGTGGTTAAATTTCCCTAATACGCCTATATTTATTTATTTATTATTATTATTTATTTTATATTTATTTATTATTATTATTTATTTTATATTTATTGCTTTATATGTATTTTGGGACGTTCTTTCTGTTAAATAATATATGTACGAGTATATCCAATAGTTTTAAGCAATAACTTATTTCACATTTTTTATTATATTGGCAGTAATATATTTCCTCACTGTCGCTTACCAAAATAGAAAACTTACAATTGTTGTAATACAAGTAAAATATGTTCAAAGTCAAAGTAAGAGCTTAAACCAGTATTTTGTATCGTAATACTGGTTTTAAACATTTAAAGTATACTTTGTTTTGATTATGAATATGATCCATATTTTTAAAAAAATATATTATTTTCATATAAACAGTATTTTTTTACAACTATTGTAAGTTGTTAGAAACATTCCCCTGAACACTCACTTAACTTTACTTACCTGTACGTTTTCATTTGTCTCGCACTGCGATTTTCGATAATTTGTTGGGTAAACGAAGTAAATGTAGGGAAACCGTGCAGGCTCGGGGGGAAACTAAATGTCAGGGTGGGCTTAGCACCAGCCGTGCTTAAGAAGCCCATAATAATAACACTAACGGCAGCTAAACAGCACAGCTGGATATGGCGCTTATAATTCCAAGAGGCAGACATGATGCTGGAGTCGGAAGGGTGTATTAACATGGCCGAAAATCAATAATTCAATTTCTTCGGCAATAACGAAAAATCACGCCAAAATTTTAAACATTTCAGAAAGTAACAAATATCGCGCGGCCTCTGTTTTTTCTAAATTTTGGTTGTTTTCGGGCGTAACTTCCAAATGAAAACTGTAAAACAAAGAATAAATTTGTTTATAAATACATTGTAGATTCATATAATTTTATTAACTTGTGTTTAAGTTTCCGACATGTTGCTGTTGTTAATTTAATTGTTGGTTATTTTCTATTATGTTTTTATTAATAATTAAAAGGAACAGGGCTTTTTAATTCCATTATTGTGTTTGCTACAACGTTTCACTCTCGCTACAGGTGTTAATGTTCTCATACACTTTTTTTTACTTGTTTAAAAACACTTGTAAAATTTTTTTTTTTGCCACGGAATACTCTAAAATTTATAGAATTCTCCCACTGTGCCTTTACATTTAATATTTGGCTTCTGCATGGCAACGGATGGCACGCCTTACGTTTAACAGCGCAAAATTATGAAAAATATAATGTCGACCATGATTTTGCTTGATGGAATTAATATCGATAAATTTTTGTGGTATTCAATCTACGTCGAAAAAATACTCATATGGGAAACAAACAAAAAATACGACAGACTTTCCCATACAAAATCAAAACTTAACCACAGTAATTCGCATAAAGTCTGACTTAATATAAAAAAACTTTCGTATGCTGTTGTAAATTATGGCTTGGAGCAATATCAATATGTATTTACATAAATCTGTTTCAGATTCGCGTAGGGGTAAAATATTATTGTAATAAAACAACAAACTGTATTGTCCGACTGAAGTAACTTTTTTGGCCCGATGTCATAGTTCGGGTAAAGTTAATAAATTCAGCCAAATTTTTATTATTAAATTCGCAATGAGAAATAAATTTGATATTTTTAATATCAATTAATTTATTAAACATGAAAAATAATTCATTTACAAACCTTTTTAATATTAAAGTGTAAGAAATCATCATTCTAAACTTAATATCATCTTATGATGTTAATTGTACATCATATTTCGTTTATAATTTTATCATTATTATTTATCTTTTATACTAAAAATGATATAAGACTTTAATTTTATAATTTTTAATTAAATTCAAACTTTTTCTTTAAAATAACCATTTTGCTACCTTTTATTTTGTGTAATATCCCCTCTTTGCCGCCATTTTTAAATTTGTCAACGTCAACCCTGCCTGGCAACACTGTTGTTGTTCGATGATCATCCGTTTATCTATGTATTTATTAAGACAAAATCTTTTCATAAAGTTATTGCATATTTTATGGGGGTTGCCATATAAGAAAAACATACACGTATAGTATACGTCTTTTACACTCATGCATGCATACACACATAAATATATACATGCATATGCATGCAAGTATGTGAATGATTTGTTTTGAGATTTCGTTACATAATCATCATCATTCAAAATTTTGTATTGTTAAGCAAATGGTAGTTGAATGAATAACTTTATTTTAAAATCTTGGCATGTTGAAAAAGTTTAACAAATATTTGGCTATTATATTAACCAAAGTTGAATGAATTGTTATTTGTGCTTTTTGGTCATTGGCAGGTAGGCAGGGTGTACTTTTTTTTCTATGTGTCATGATAAATATCAAGTTTTTAAGCGTTTGCAAAATTTTAATTGTTTAACACTATGAAAATTAATTATGACTTGTATTAACGTGTGAGTTTTTCTTTTCTTTTGCAGTATAGAAAAATAAACACAGGCTGAAATTTCACTTTGTGTCACGCTTAGTGGATTTATTTTTGTTTTAATTATGTACATATGTATATTGTTGCAAGTTGAAATTTTAAAACATAATTTATGCGGGAAACTTTTTCCTACTTAATGGAATTGAAGTTTTGCCAATGAATGATTATATTACTAATTAATTTACACTAAATTAACCAGGCCAATTAGAACTCTTTTATATTTCCTCAAGTTGTTTATAAACAAAAAAAATGGTTTTTGTATACTGCACAAAATGTTGTAGTTGGTGCATTGGTTTTGTGGCATTTTGGGCAAATATTCTTAAGAAAAAGTGCTCTTTCTTGCTCACTGATATGTTCAGCAAGTGAAATTCTCTATTGGTGTGCAAAATTCAGAACAGGGGTACCTTGAACAGGAATATTGTGCTAGTTCTAGGACACCGCACTGTATCATCTGCTTGAGATAACAATTTTGGAGCATGATGTTTGGAAGAAGCCAGCACACATTGTCTAAGAATATTCAGAGACTAAGACAACAGATAACATTTATTAAAGTCTCAGTGACGTCACTGGATGTTGATAATTACCAGACGTCTTCCAGAAATCACTAAAATCTGGAACATACGCTGATGATAGCATATTTCAATCTAATAAAGGGATGTTCCAATACTAGTTGCGGTGTGAAGGCGGTTAAAAAGGTAACTGGAACCGTTTCTCTACACCCCCCCCACCCCCCTCCCCTCATCATCTTCCAAGCATAAACGACCCAAGAGTGAACGAACTTGGTTACTTATCCGCAGAGGATAGATAGTTCAGTCGACAATGACCAGAAAGAAAACCAGTAACAAGCCGTAAAGGTTATTTAATTAATAGACAAATAATAACCCATCATTTATAAATATTTAAGATAATCTAAAGTTTAGTTTTAATATTCTCATATTAAACACATAAGATTGATCGTTTAATAACAACAAAATCTTAAAACTGCAGGCGTTGAACGTAATTTAGACAATCGTGCGCATATACAGTGCTGTGCAAAAATAAATAGAGACAATTATTTTAGCATACATCGAGGGCTTAATATAAAAACAACGTATCTCAATTTGATTGAAATGGAGTTTTAAACGTTTTCTAGTCGTCAACGCCCTCCTTAAAAAACTAAGTACGTTCGAGTTAAAAATAAAATATGTATGGCCAGTTAAATTATTTTTGCATGTTAATGCTTTAGCTTTCATTCAGTTTTTTTCCTCCTTCTATAAAATATTGTTGTAACTTATCAGTAGACTTCAAGCCAAAATCGAATAAAGTTGCTTGTTGTGTAAAGAGTTTTGTTTGAGGCTTTAAAATTTATTTTGTCACGTTACATCACCAAACTTGTATTTCAAAGCCAGGCTGGCTTTCTTCTTTTTTTATTATCTGCATATTAAAAATATCGATTCTTTGAAAACAATGAATATGTAATCCCTTCAGAATGACTTCCAATTTTTTTTACTGGGACACTTTAAAACATTTAATTGGAAACAAACAATTTCTGCATTTCTCATTATTAAAATTTATTAAAAAAAATTCACGAGATTCACGATAGCATTTTTTACTTCGAGATAAACAAAAATTTTGTGGGAACAAAAATACTACACTTGTTACTTATGATACGCATGAATATTACGATCCGCGGGCGAAAGAACTCATGTATGTACATTTCGACTCATGTCGTCGAAACCGCTGTAAAAATATCTACTTAAAATAATTAAATATATAAATATTTTAAATATTACAATTTGAAGTCAAATACAGACTTTGTTGTTTTTATTTTGTTCAGTACTGTACATACTTTTACATAATTACATACATATGTACATACATTTGTATGTACGTACACATTTCTCAAATGATTGCTTATTGGAATCAAGGTTAAATCACGGTAATAATTATCTGCTTTGGCCAGTCAAGCTCAACCAGGTACTCAAATTCCAATTAAATGTTGCATTAATAAAATCAAAAGCTTCATAATGCAATAAATGCAAGTTAATCTGCTTAGACAAAGTTCATAAACATTAAAATTCAGCTTGTCATAGGTCAGTTTGCAAAAACGAACAAAAAAAGCTATTGCAAATACAGCAAAAAATTAGAAACAACACAATAAATATTAATGCATACTTGAACGCAAGCCAGCAAGCCGAAAGCGCAAGCATACATGCATATTTATATTTATTTGTACATACATATGTATGTAAGTGTGCATGTATACATGCACTTGTATGAACAAACATACCTACATATGTTTGTAGTTATGCACGAATTTCTTTTGTTTTGCTTTCAATTACAACAACAACTTACACCAAACAACCAAACTACCCACACACATTCTCATTTTCATTTCGCTCATGTATTGTTATTTTTGAAGATAACAACAACCAACAAGTTACAATAACAATATAAGACAAAAAACTTTCACAGTTTTTTTTAATTGGTGGTTCAATGTTACAGTTAACTGCAAACAAAAAGAAGAAGAAAAAAGAAAATAATTTTATAAAAAAAGAAGCATTTGCAATTTTGTTTTTGTAAACGAACATCAAATGAAATACATACATATGTATGTATGTAAATGGTGGCTGATTTGTTGGTTAATGATCTTTAAAATGCATTAATTGGGATGATGATGCTGCTTTGCCAGTAAAAACGATAGAAAGGAGAAAAAAATTGCAAGTGCATAAACGTAAAAATAAATACATAAATCACTTAAACACTATAATTTGATATTGTACTTATGTAAGTACATGTAAATAGTGGCGTCGACCGTAGATACTGGGAAGAGGGAAAACGACGAGGTAGGTATATAGGGAGTTAGGGGCCAAGAGCATTATGTATATTGCTTCTCCAAATTGTAGGGTTCCGTACACCAAAAGTGCAAAGAGGCCATATTGTTTTTGTTTTCGGTACTCTGTCCGTCTGTCCATCACATGATGTTTTCTCGAGAACCGTAAGAGCTAAGGACCTGAAATGTTCACAGTATATGTAAAACTTTGGCCGGTACAACAACAAATATATGACAGTTAAAAATTAAAGAGTGTTTTAAAGCGAGCAACGAAAAATTTTTAAATATATAGACACTTGAAATTTGCAAAGTTAGTTAGTGTATTTTTATGCAGACTACAACAATTAACACTGAAATTTAGAAAAATCAAAATTAAAGGATAATTCTCTATTAATGTAATTTTTATCATGTTTATTTGTCAATTTGCTGTATCTTGGAGACCGTAAGAGCAAATTCATGAAATTTTTCAAAATCGCTAAAACTAAAAAATTCCAAATTAAAAAAATCGCCAAAAAAGAAAAAATCGGCAAAATTAAAATAAATCACCAAAATAAAAAACCTAAAAACGTAAAAAAATCGCCAAAAGCCGAAAAAAAGTTTACCACGCAAAATATAAAAAAATCACTACAATAATACGCCAAAAACCGAAAAAAATCACCAAAACGAAAAACAAGCTAAAAATAAAAAGTCCCAAAGTCAAAAATCACCAAAAAGGAAAAAACCGCCAAAACTGAAAAAATCACCCAAACGGAAAATGGCGCCGAAAAAACACCACAACGAAAAATAGCTAAAAATTAAAAGTCCCAAAATCAAAAATCACCAAAAAGGAAAAAATCGACCAAGCGAAAAATGGCGCCAAAATATGAAAATATTACTAAAACTAAAATAATTCGCAATAAACCGAAGAAATCGCCAACATCAAAACAAAATCCTAAAAACGAAAAAAACGTCAAAAGTAAGAAAAAGCCACAAAACTAAACAACCGTGTACTAAAGTTAGTATAGTATTATATATCGCTCATTTACTAAAATAACGTCATAACTCAAAAAAATTAGTTTGCTGAAAAACGAGTTTGACAACTTAATGGAAAAAGAAAATTTATTTTTCTCTCAAGATGAAAAACGATATCAGGATTATTTCTGCATCACTAACACTCAAAAATTACATTATTTGAGTTATGATGCTCTTTGAGTAAATGAGCGATATGTAGTGTCCGCGCGGAACCTTACTGAATTTATTTAACTTTTTTATTGCTTCTTTATTTTATATCCTCGCCATCAAAACAAAAATCAAGTGAGTTCCAGAAAAACCCCACTAATAAAAGTATATGTACATACTTATATCATCGGCTTAAAGTGTAAACCTGCTAACTCACTTCAGCCTAATTTTACAGGATGCTGTTAACATTTTATATACATACATACATAGCTTAAGAAATTAGGCAAATACATTAAGTATTTTCGACATGTAGAGTTTTAAATTAAAATAAATATTTTATCCAGTTTATGCGGCGTCTTTTTCTCTTTCGAATAGCATTAGGACATTGTCAATATATAATTAGATGTTGTACTCGAATTTGAAAAAAAGAACAATGTCATAAATGTTTTTAGTTTTAAAATTTTTTAACGCACTAGTAATCCCAAATAATTATTTTACTTTTTAAGTAAAATGTTTTTCTTTTGTATTATTTTCAGTTTTATAAAAATTTCACAGCAGAGACAAAAAATAAAGCAATAATGTTTAAAAGTTATTAATTTCTCATGCAACAGAAATGCTATAGACAAATAATTTTGACAACTTGCTGTATCTGGGAAACCGTAAGAGGCCAAAATGAAAAAAAACCAAATAATTCGCTAAAATGCAAAAAAAGCACCAAAAGAGAATACATCACCGAAAAACCCAAAAAAAATTGCCAAAACTCTAAAAAATCGCCAAAAAGAAAAAAGTACCAAAACAAAAATATTGCTAAAACTAAAAATATGTTTTGCAAAGAAAACAAAAACGCCAAAAACGGAAAAAACTCACCCAAAAGAAAAAATGCCAAAACTAAAAAAGCGAGTCAAAGTCGCACTTTACTGATTTTTTTTTTTTGCACTTATGTATAACAGCCATTTCAAATTATTACATTACTTTTGCCAAACCTTGTATGTGTGGGGACATACTTGCATACATAATAATTAGAATATTAAAGCAGTGTACGTTAATTTATTTGCTTATGATTGTAAATATTTTTATTACTTTTACAGCACGTACATTACTTGACTTTTAGAAATAAATCAGAATATACACACATGTTACTTAGTTGCGATTTTAAATTGAAAAATAATTACCTACAATAAACAAAACACACGGATTTTTATGGAAATTGCGCTCCTCTTGCGTGGATACAAGTTGCTAAAATATATAAAGCCTATGTGCCTTTTTAGGCGCAGGTCTATCTATATCATATAAATCTACTAGATAGTTTGGGAGAGCATATATGTATTTATCCATGCCCCCGTCCCCTTTGCCCTATTTTTAACCGACTTCAAAAAAAGGAGGAGGTTATCAATTCGTCTGTATTTTGTTTTTGACATTGTTACTTCATAGGTACATTTTGAACCGATTGTAAAAATTCTTTGTTTTTCTGTGCTTCTTTTTTTTCTGGGCGGCGAAATGCCCACAAATTTTTTTTATTTGATTTTATAATATTCTACTTATTTGATTGATGCGAAACTTAGCAAACACATTTGGTTCTTGTAATTACTTAATTTTAAAGTTGAAAATATGGGCGGGGCTACGCCCATTAGAGTTTATTATTATATTTCACGTGGTTCTAATTAACCGATTTTTACGAAACTTACCACACACCTTGAGCTCTAAAATATACACAATCAATTCCATTTCAAAAAATGGGCGGAATAACGCCCATTAAAATTTAATATTTTATTTTAAGTGGTTCTACTTTATCGATTTTTACAAAACTTAATACACGCCCTAAACTCTGAAAACACACAATCTTGCATTTAAAAACTGGGTGGAGCCACGCCTATTAAAATTTTATTTTATTTTTCACGTACATACTTCTTCTTAACCTGCAGATTTTCAAATTTTTTTTTGTTTGAAAGAGTTTACTTCCAGTTTGATCAAATAATTTTTTTTTTTCGAAAATGTTCTGTCAGATGTTTGCATTGAAGCCGGTTTTGTTGGCAGAATCATTTTTAAATAGTATATAGCCTTTGTGTTTTTTAACGCATATCTATGTATGTACGTATGTTTTAAGTTCTATCGAAACCAATTCGATGGATGACGGACTGGAGGGCAGACAGACGAACTGAAGTGCGAACAACGTACGACGGTTAATAGGGTGCTGTTGTTCCTTTGAGTACGAGACTCTAAAAACTCTGGCTTATTTAATATTTAATTATTGAAATAAATAATTTAGTTCAGTTAAAAAGTTTTGATTTTATACCAAGAACGAACAAATGATGAACTCTTTGTGTGTCTTGGTTCACAGTTATTTAAGTAAAATTAATTCTGTGACAATAAGGAAGAAGTGCTTAAGTCTATTTTAACAGTTTTTCAGTAGAGAGATTTTTTTTATCTATTCCTATTACAGTAAAAGATGTTAAAAGATGTTACTTGGTGGTTCATATTTATTGAACACTCTTAAATATAAATTTCGACTGTATTAGATCGAAAGTCATATTAAGTTTTTATACCAAAAGAAATAGCGTCTTGAAGTAAAATAAGCAAAAAGTAATGTTGCTGTAACTTTCTGAAAGATCAAATAAATTATAATGGCATCATTATCTTAAATCGACTTAAGCACTTTTTTCTTTTTTGCACAGAACTATGGAGAAGTTGTCGATAATAAAATCTATATACTACCTATTGAAAGCTTTTCCAAATACTTCCCAAAAACACGTTAATTATACATATGTATGTATGTACACACAGTTCAAACAATTTGTTTAGGTATTTATCAATCTTGTTTTCTTTCAAGCATTTTAAATTAAATTAGTTGCAAAAATATAGATTTTACAAAATTCATTTATATACATATATACATACATATTTATATATGCACATTGTACATACATACATACATATGTACATATCCTCATTTGTTTAATTGTTGTATGTAGTTAATTAACCTTATACCTATAAAAAAAACTCTTTTCCAACACTTTTGCACTTCACTGTTTTATGTTTAAAATTTTCATAATTTTATGCATAATCTTTTTATTCTGTATTAATATTTGAGATTTCCCAATAATTATTCTTACAAGTGAAACGCGGCCAACACGCAATGCACTGCAATTAATGCAGCAGCAAGAACAACAACAGCAACAACAACAACACAGTGCTTTTAATATGGAAAAGCTCTACAGTCACAGAATCAACTTTAAACACAATTGCAACATTGGAATAAAAAAAAGCCTTGTTTTAGTAACAACAACATGTGAATGGTTGAAAATCGTTAAGGCGGTTAAATTTTGAAATGCATGTGCATGCATGCAGTGGCAAAACATACATGCATATGTATGTACACACATGCATGCATACATTTCATATGCACACACATACACACGCACACACACACACAGTTACTATTATGTTTACTTATGCATTCTTAGCAAATATTATTTACATACATATTTATTTGTAAAGCACCAATTTTATAGATTTATTTTCGTTTTGCTTATCTTTTTATTAAAACTATCTTAGCAAATTAACATAATTTAAATTTATTCGTGCACTTTGAATTTGTTTTATTAACTAGTTTTAATTTTAGTCCTATAGGTTTTAATAATTTTAACAATTTTTGCCGACTAATTTCGTTTTATATGTATCTTGTGTGCTGTAAACACTTTGGCGCTCGATAGACAACTATTCATTAAAGTTGGCTTAAACCATTAAAACCAGCCTCTGCCATTCATTCATCTACATACATATGTATGTATGTATGTATGTATGTATTAAGCTGGGTTGTTTGAAATACATTTAAACCTGAACGCGAGCACTAATGTAATTGTTGTTTTTGTTATTGAAAGAGAAACTGCATACGTTAAATGAAAAAGAGTTGTCAGCCGTTATAAGGAAGGTTGCCAGATGAAACTGGAAAGCTATCGTCGATTTAACGACGCAATACAATTTGAATGCGTGCTTTAAGTTGGCGTTTGTATATTTGCTTGCACTTTAAATTAATATGTAAATATGTGCATTTATACGAAAGCAAACATTTTAATTGTAGAATATATAATTTTGTAAGACCAAAATGTAATCTCAGTGAATCTGTAAACATAGAAAAAGCTGATGCCCGTCAATTCAATACTTTCATTCACACAGTGGCGTGAATTAAAAAAAAGTGGTGAAAAGTCCGCAACTTTTGAACTAGTCAACCGATTTAGATGAAACCAACTGTTTTGGAAAGTAGAAGTGTTGAAATTTTGAGAAAGCATATTTTGAGGCACCCTGTTGTAAGACAGGGTAGCTCCAAAGAGCCTCAAAGTGGGAAACTGCGGGTATCGAAATTCTTTCGGAGCTTGTAACTTTTGTAAATATGGACCGATTTCAATAACAATCAACGTTAAGAAACAAAAATAAAACATCTTCAAGCACTATTTTATATCTTACAGTTTCCAAGATATTTGACATTAAAATTTTTTTTTTTAATTTTTGACCATGACTTTCTTTCATGCAACATTAAAGCCGAGCTAGATTATACTCTGGAGGAATTTGCTCCTTGGTACCGTACGAGCTTATAAGATGTATACCGCACTATGGGATTTTGGTATTAAAACCATTATTTCCGACCACTCAATTTCAATAATTTCATGATGCAATTTTATAGAGAAATGTTTAAATATCAAAAGCTCATTTATGATTTTTTTAGATAAATTTAAGCCTCGAATACATAAATTGTTTTTAACTTTAAATGGAAAATAATTATGTAATAATTAAACGAAATGTTTTCCTCAGTATAGGTTGTATTTATAAACAGTTTGGGTGCCCCTGTGGCTGAGCGGTAGCGATGCTATCTTCTCAGTCCAGAGGTCGTGGGTTCGATTCCCGCCATAGACAATGGGTGTTTTCTGCAGGCAAGCTAATCGCTTCGCGGGTTGTGTTTGTTTAAAAAAATAAAAAAAATATGAGCCATCCAAACAATATTAAGAAATTGGCGATGTATTCGTAGTAAAAAAAATTAAAGATGAAGAATAAATAAAGCTTTTTGCCGAATGATAAAAAATAAAAAAAAAGAGTTCGTATCTATATTTGTATGCGGTGGGCGTGGCCGATTTTGATGAAAGTAAGGATGTCCCCAAAAAATTGTAACCACTAATTACTTATGAAAAACTGTTTGATTCAGACATTATTCAGTATTTATTGATTTAAACAGTTTCCAATCATGTTGGATTCTACAAAATTGTCTATTAATAATAATGATCGGTGCCAACTTTAAATGATCTGGGACCGCTCATTATAGTTTTTGCATAAATTTTATGAAGCCATCTCACTATGCACCGTATTGATCGGGCAATTGAAAAGGTTTAGAAGATTCACAATATGGTCATTGGCTGAAAGTGTTTCGAACTAGCTGAAATGTTAGGCTTTTCCAAAAATGCTGTACATAACGTCTTGACTGAAAAGCAGAGAACTGGAATGGACTGTTGTGTGCAAAGGAAGCAAAGCAAAGGTCATGGAGTCTGTTTTTTTTAATTTACGTGGAATAGTTTTTATTGATTATCTTCAAAAAGGAAACACAAACAACGGCGAGTATTATGAAAAGAAAGCGTTGTTTCATTAACACATCCACTATTGCGATATCCCAAATCGATGAATTATAATTTGAATTTTTCGAACACGACACGATACGAACACGAATGCCAAGATATCCAACACGTACGAAACACGCACGCGGAATTTTTTCAAAACACTAAACTACACAGCAAGCACGAAATCAAATTGAATAAAAAAAAAGCATTTTTTTATATTCAAATAGATACATATTTTTGTATAATTTCAGAACTTTAAGCTTAAGAGATCCCTACACTATCAACAAATTTGATGATAACGTAAAGTTTGACGATACAAAATATTAAATTTTTTCTTTACTGGAAATTCATGCATACATATTTTAACACCAAAAATCGTTTCGTGTTTATCGTGTAAATTTTGCTCAACACGGTACGGCACGAACACGCACGAAAACAAATTTTCTGTCACGAGCACTTCGTGTTGAGTCGTGCGTGTTCGTTTCACGAAAAAAATACGACACTCGCCCATCTCTATTACGCATCCTATTTCCAGACTTGAATAATTTGTTATTTTAAGGAGCTAGACAGTTCTTACTATAAAATGAATATCGCTGGTAAAACTGTATCGACCTAAAAGGAGATTATGCCCAGAAATAGTGAAACATTTCCTAAATTTGTTGTGTTTTCTTTGTTAAGTTGGCAAATTTTGGGACCGTCCTCTTTATTTTGCAGCGGGCAATACCAATTTCTTTGTCTAGTATATGAAACCAGAAATATAAATAAAAAAGTATAATTCCTGACAATAGTAAAGCTTTTAGCTTTCCTAAACTTAAGCTCATTAAGTCATGGCTGCTGAGCTGTGTGTGACCTTTTGTCGTTCCTCCTTCAATTGCTCTAAGGTCGACTGACAATGAGTCAACCATTTCAGCCAGCTGTCTATTTCAACTTATTGAGAATTTTTATCAGTTGCAATATATCTAAATATCAATGTAGTATATCAGTTGCAATCTCGATTTGCTTATTAAATCTTATTTCTTCTCCAAGAGCTCAAAAACCTCTCCAAAACTATGCAATTTCCAAGCAAACCCCGTTACAACATCAGTAATTCACTTTATTATAAATCATCAAGTCTGGTAGCTACGCTTGTAAAAGTTGTTGTTGTACCCAGTCTTTATCTCACGGAATACAATAAGTTTCAAGAAATGCATTCATTGAATTATATTGAACTTGAATATCTTTTATTTTTTAATACTAGTTGAAATATGTACATACATATATAATTTTTTTGGCAGTTACAAGAAATACAGCTTTTCGTCTCAAATAAATTATCGTATGAAATAAAACAAAACTATTTGCAATAAGAAAACTTCAATTAATTTCTTCACTGAAGCAATTACTTTTGTGATAGAAAATAAAATTGTTTAACAATAAAGAATTGGGACCACATCCTGCCAGGAAAAAGGAGCTCAGATAATAATAGAACCGGCACCGTGGTGCACCATATTTACAGAGTATCTGGGGTGAAGATTTTGCTTGATAGAACACCAGAATAAGATAAGCAAAAGGATAATTTTTTTAGAAGTTGCTTTGCAAACTGCAACTAATGCAAACTTCTAAATTTGTAATAATGCTGGGTGCAAAGTGCCGACTTTTGTAGGCGTTTTCTTATTGTCCATGCCGATGCATATATCAATATTTATTTGCTGTCCAGTTTCAGCCTTTATTTATCGACTTTGATATTCAGTAACATATTTTAACAATATTTGCTGTCAGTTGATGTAAAAAAAATACAATAACTAGTTTAAATTCATTTAGTTTTATTTTTATTATTCTTTGTGCTTTTCGCGTATTTTGACATTTTCAATACAAAGATGCCACATGATATAGAATTAAATGGTGACTAAAATACAGCTGTAGACTGACGTAAAAAAGAAATTAAGGAATCACATTATCGTTACCGCAAACGAATAAATGTGTCGGTAATTATTACGACTTTCGGCTCGCAAAAAGTTACAGAATCCAGGTACCGGTAGTCCGACTCCAAATACTAAAGATTTCACTTATTTGCAGCTCTGAACTTGAATACAACAAAATTTTACCAGTCCCCATATAAGAAAAGTAATTTTATGAAACGTGCTCTGCATATCAGCACTAAAAAGTATAAGAAATAGAAATAGGCTTAAAACAATTACAACAACCCCACCACACAAAAAGCATAAGTGAAGCTTCTATCACGAGTGAGTCTCCTTCAGAGTACAAGTTATTAATAAAAAAAACCAAAAAAAAAAAAAAAAATTAAATGTTTTGTTTTTGATTATGGTATTTTTTATGTTTTATGCATACATATGTACATAAGTATGTATGTACATACAGTCACCCAAATAATAGCACGTACGCCATTTCAAAAAAACTTTGTTTTGGAAAAAACTACACGTTTTTAACTGAACTTTTTTTTGGATTTTTAGGGTTCCGTAAACCAAAGATGAAAAGGAACCTTATTGTTTTCTCTACGATGTCCGTCCGAAAAATCGTTAAAATTAAAAAATTGCTTAAACCAACATCACCAAAAATTAAATAAATCCCCAAAATTAAAAAAATCACCAAAAGTAAAAAAATCGCCAAAAACTAAAAAAAAATCGCCAAAAACGGAAAAATCGCTTAAACTGAAAGTATACATCGTAAAAATAAAAAAACGGCAAAAATCAAAATAATAAACAAACCCGGGAAAAAAATCGCAAGAAAACGGAAAAAGCACCAAACTAAAAAAATTGCTAAGACTGTAAGTATACATCGTACAAATAAAAAAAAATCGTCAAATATCGAAAAAATCACCGAAACAAAAAAAACGCGATAAATAAAAAAAAGATTCAATGTGTACTAAAAAAATTGTCAAAAGCCGAAAAAATCGCAAAAACAAGAAAAAACAACAAAACTAAAAAAATCGCAAAAAATCAAAAAAAATTTCCAAAATGAAAAAATCGCAAAAACTAAAACAAGCGTCAATACTGAAAAACGGACAAACTAAAAAAATGGAAAAATCCCGAAAGAAATCACAAAAAACGGAAGAAGCACAAAAATTAAAAAAAATCGCTAACACTGTAAGTATACATCGTAAAAATAAAAAAAAATCGGCAAAAATCTAAAAATCGGCAAAGCGAAAAAAAATCGCAAAAAACCGAAAAAATCGCCAAAGTCTTAATTTATTGCATTTATTTGTATTAATGATCATCAAAATAATTTTTTTTTTTCATATGTTCCATTTAAAAAAAATGAAGTTGCATTAATTTCAAAAATTATTGGTTGGTGGGCCGTTTCTTGGACTGGCCCATATATCATATATGTATGTAAAATATATTTTTTAACAGCAAAATGTATCTTTTCGCACATTTTTTAAATTATTTATGTATAACGAAAAATTCCATTACATTATGATTTTTAATATTGTGCAAATTATTGTGTGTGGAGCAGCTCGACAATAATAACAGCAAAAAGGAACTCAATAATATTGTATAGTCTAAGGCCAACTTTATGCATTTACATACATATTTCTAAGCATCAAAATTTTTACTTTCGTATGTAAAATAGTGTTTTATATTTATTTTTACATGGCTTCTATAAACTGGCAGTAAAAGTTTCATTGAAAAATAAGTTTTCGTACTGCCTTCATAAAAATATTGCTCAGTTTGATTTATTTACGCTAAGATTAAATGTCTGCACGACTTTTACTTATAACGAGCGAAAGAGTACTTGAAAAGCTGCCTGCTGCTGCTGCTGGTGCTGGTGCTTAAATAAATGTGGGACTTGCAGTAAATATCGTTTTAAGTGTGAGCGGATGGATCATGTTAGAGGTATGAATAATCAGTTATCACCTGCTGCTGCTGCTGTTATTAAATTAACAACTAAAAGAAATTTAAAAAAAACATACGCTTTGTTTGCTTTTTTTACACTACATACTTAAGGCCAAGTCTGCACATTAATATCAAGTTTAAAAAAGAAAATAATGAAATGAAAAGGCCAAATAAATACAAGTGAAATTTTTAACTCGCATTACATGTTCTCTATTATTATTTTTTGTTTGTTTTTTTGTCCAAAATTGTTGGGAGCTTGATAGTTGATATTTCTTTAATGAAATAAATGTTTGTTATTAAAAACTTTTCAAATCATTAAGTGTAACATTAATAAAAGTAATTGTAAACTTTGTAGCTTAAAGCCGGTTTTCTAAATTCAATTTCTGTTTGAAGTTCTGTTTTTGCATTGATGACGCACCGTTTCGCCATAAAAGGAAGGAGTGTCTTGAAAATTATCATGATTTTAGTTCCCCGCCGTTTTGTGATGAATGTGGGAAGTGCAAGAGAAAGTCGGCCCTTTTCATGAATAAACTTAAGCCAACCATCATAATTTATTTAGGATCTTCTTTGAGTGAGCCAAATTGTCGATTGATTCAAAAGGTTCTCACTCAATTCATTTGTACATATATTTTTATATTTTTTATAATTTTTCTATAACAGCAACAGAAGTAACACACAGGCAATGAATGCCTACTACTACTATTATTAGGTGTTACCTTCTTTAGGGAAGACAGCTGGTGAAGAAAGAGAAAAGCTTCATTCCTTTACAACTCTGCTTTTTTACACGCTTCTAATAATGCAGTGTTGCAGCGCCTGAGGCGTACTAATTTTGGTAGCCATTTTATTAGTTATTTTACCTCGCCGATGATTTTGCTACACAATGCCGCAGAAGGAGGGCGCTCTGACGTTACATTAGGATTAGTAGCTGCCGAAATCGGTGTAGTTCAGTGAGCAGTGTCTATGCCTTCAGCACTTGAACTTTCTCACAACAACTGATACAAATGGACACTAATGCACATGAGAAAAATGCGTGGTGTCGATCCCAAAAGCTTCGGTTTTATAATCAACGTGCTAACTACTTCAGCCAACGCCACCCTCCTAATTTAGTCTGTTATAATGACACAAGCTAACGTTGAGAAAAGTGTTCGGCGGCAGCAGTCCCATCAAACATTTACTTCACATTTTACGTACTTCTTTTACTCAAACGAGTCTTACGAGACTTTGATAGGTTAGCTCAGGCTAGTAGCGGTACTTTAAAGGCACTTTCACTTGGAGATTTAATAATACATTGTGACGCGGTGAGACCAAGTCGACACATTACCTGTCATTGAGCCACCTGATTGATATGCACAGCGAACCCGCTGATATCCTCAAGTTTACACTCCGTGATATTTTTAGTTGTAGCCTCGGGCAATAACAAATAGTGTGTGTCACTATTTCTAGTTTCTTCTCATCCCCGCATAAACTGCGAAAATTCTGCTCATCCTTGCTCTAACGAAGCAATGACCAGTCAAGATTCCTATAATTAACCGTAGAACCCTCTTGTTTATACTCAATAATACGGACTTTGCTCGATCATGTTTTGGCAATAAGGCCCGCGAGATCTTGCAATCCTCCCTACTTATCTAGGAACTATTTGCTCCTCCTAGAATCCAATTTTTCAGATCCCTGGTGATTGCTTAGGCGCTTCTGCAAATCCCGATTCCAAGCTTGCCCATTCATTGGCAGTCTCGTTTCCCTCTACACTGCAATGGCCTGGAACCCAGCATAGCCTTACAATATGCCTCTTCATCAGTCCATTGGGTACCCGCCTACAGTCATTAACTGTCCCTTCAAAGCTTTTAGTAATGCTTGACTCACAAAGTATACAGTATAATTGAATTTTTCCATTTCTCTCGTTTTCCCTGAAAATGTATCGGCCTTTTTCTTTTGATTATTCTTTCTGGTGCAATAAAATTAAAATGTGTTTTATTAGCTTTGGTAATTCGTAAGTAGTAATACACTACAATATTAAATACACTCTATTTGTCTCTTTTTTTCGACGAATTTTAAAAAAGCTGGGAGCAAATTAAGGCATTCGATACGATTCGAAATTTAAAAATATTCCCATATAAACTCTATTGAATATTTCGTAATTTCGTTCGATAACGAGTGCCGTAATTTGGCCCCCGATTCGATGTATGTAGTTCGTAATCTCCTTGCCTTCAGTCATATTTTCGGTCTCCCTGATCGCTGAAATCTCTGCCTGTTCGAATTGCTTTCCTTTATGTAGACCCCAGCGCTCCTTCCTACGTTCATCTTATAGAGAATAACTAATTTGACTCAAAAGTACCTATCGGATATCGCGATCTTTAAAGTGCGTAAACGGAGGTTCCCTGAAACAATTCCGCCTATACCAATCTTATTCAGGATTTTCGTGGGCCCACTAGTCTTATCTGCTCGAAAAGCCGACTCAAGCCTTAGCAAACTACATAGTCGCCGATGGGCAGAAAATGGAAATAGACATCCAAGGCCTTAATAGTGAGGAGTGCTCATTAAAGCCCACCTCTGGACCTTAGTAAGGGATTTCTTATGGTTTTCCTTCCCCAACGCTTTTCACCATGCAACACACGCGTACAAGAGAACTGGTCTGGCAACTGTTGTTTAAATCCAATTTATTACTATTGGCTGCAGTCGTCAGTTCTTTCCTACAGCATTTCGCCAGGTGTAGTAGGACTAGTAAGGACATTGTTAAGGCTCTGTGACACACTGCCCTTTCCTTACTTACAGCCAACCTACGACACTTTAAACACGCAAGCACCACTTGTTTGCATACATACTCGTAAATATGTATGTATATTTGGCTCACGGTTGAATAGATGCTAAGATCATAATAATTAGTAATACCTGCTGGCTAAGATTTAATACACGAACATTAGTAGATAATAACAACACCAAAACTATGCATTACGGATACTGAAACAAACATTAATTCTATACATTCATTTTTATCTACATACTCGTATGTATGTATGTATGTAAATATGTATGCACGATATACATACATATAATTAGATATAAAACTATAGTTTGTTGCTATTAACAATTAGATTGTATAAAAATATTTGTTTGTATACAAACATACATATTCAACAAATGCATGCACAATGTTGTGTTGTTGTTGTCTTTTGAAATGGAAAGTGATAAACGCAAAAACACAAAAACTAACAAAGAATCCAAATTAAAAATTTATGTGTGTCAATTGAATATAAACATATTCAAAAAAAACTTTCAAACTTAGATGCGCGTTTAACAGTGAATTTTTTAAATTTAAATTAACTTGAAAGATTTTACATTAATTTGGCGGGCTGCCAGAGGTTCCGCTTTCAACCATTGAAACTAGTGATGAGCTATTTTTCGAAACCTGTTACTTTTTCACAGTAACGTTTCTTTTCCCCTCGTCTTTCTCTCCTACCAAACTAATCAGCTTAGCAATAAGACTTGCATAGTGTAAACTAGGACTAATCACAACTGTGACTGAATTTATCAAGTAACAGGTTTTGCAAATGTAGTTCTTTCATACAAACTGTGAATGCTCTTGCATGCTTACTTTACAGTAAATAAAGCTACGACATGAATTTATTTGTATACGTTCACCGTTTGTCGAGAAAAGATTGTCTAATCGTGTCAAATCGTCTTTTCTGGCAACTATGTATAGCTCTCACATTTTTGTATTTGCAATTTTACTGTCTCTCTGACTCTCATACGACAATTATCAATATTTGGTTGGGGTTGATGCTAATTGTTTGTTCTTGGTATTTATCAAAATACCAATACTAATACATGCTTTTAAAGCAGAAGAGCTGAAATGTGTTAAAACGTGATCACAGTCACTGTTTAATTTCGCAACTGCTCTTCTTATTAGATTTTGTCAAAATAACAGAACTGCTACAATCAAAATACTGCTAAACTGTGATCACAATCACAATCACAGTTTAAAAGAACAGCGATTTAGAAATCACGTTCACAAGGAGCAACATTATTAAAAAATCACAGTTTCGCTCAACACTAATTGAAACTCAATTGGTAACTCGAAACTCCCAGTTATTTCACATTAATTTATTTACATATCCGATGGTCAACCATTGAAACTCAATTGGTAACTCGAAACTCCCAGTTATTTCACATTAATTTATTTACATATCCGATGGTCACAAGTAGAAAGGCCCTAACTCGTATTTTCACGAAAATCGAATGAAGTTATTGAAAAATATTTGTATGAAAAATCCTCTGATGTATAAAAATAAAATTGTTCGAACAGTAAAAATTCGAATAAAAATAATCGATAAAATTTAATGAAGTTATTCGATTTATCCCTATTTAAATTATTGGGGAGAACGTTTGAAAACTGTCCCCCTTGTGCAAAAAAAAAAATAATAATAATTTGAGCTTAAAGCGAAATATCCATACAAATTTTGACTAAAGCACACTTGAAGTATAAATTAATTTTTTTTGATAATATAGTAATAAAATATGTAGCTAAGCGATTATGAATTATGAAACTCACCCCTGTTCTGCATTTCGATTACGTTTCCCTCGCACAGTTACGCAAAAGTCGATAAAATGTATTCCAACAACAAACTGAATCGTTAGAAAAAGAAGAAGACGAGAGCATTTTCAAAAGTTTCTTTGTTTTAATTTGAAGGATAAATGGATCGCTTATGGTATCCACGCTCAATAACTTCCTTCGTTGTTGTTGTTTTCGGCCTGCAATAGACTAAATAAAACTTTCACATTTCAGTAAAAAATTAAATATACTTATACATACATATCGTTACCTTAATATAGAAAGGCCCTTAGTATTTCTTTTTTTTTTTAATGGCTTTAAATGGCTAATGTATCGAAAGAATTAAAAATCTCGATTTCAAATATAGAATGAGTTAGGGTCTTTCTATATTAAGGTAACGATATATATTTACAGCATTAATGAAACTTTCTATGGCATTTTATACTTACATTTTTGCAATTATATACACATTTTTTAAAGCTTAATAAAAAATATAGAAAGATGCTTCGTCGCTAAAATCATTGATTTTTTCAACTGACAGCTAAGTTGAAATACAGTTTCTTTGACAGCTGTTAGTTGGTGTTGGTGTTGTGCTTTAGGTTTTCGTATTTTGTGGCAGCAAAAATAAAATAAACTAAAAAGGAAATAATAAAATAAATAAGAAAAACTTAAGTTTCATTAAGGCCGTGATACACTATCCTACACAATCGTGCGATTTTTGAAAAATACAACCCTGGTATGATGGAATATATGAACAAATTTCAAAAGACAATGAGGGCAATTATGAATAAAATACCGCGAGAAATTTCTCCCTTTTGCAATTAGAATTTTTTTGTTTTCTCTATTACTTGCTATTAGTTGGAATTTTATTCATAATTGCCCTCAATTCCGCGAGAAATTTTGCCCGGGGAACAATTTCAAACAATAGCAAGTAATAGGGAAAACAAACAAAAATTCTAATTGGAAAAGGGAGAAATTTCTCGCGGAATTTTATTCATAATTGCCCTCAATAACAATTCATCAGATCAGGGTTGTATTTTTTCGTAGATCGTGCGATTGTGAGGCCTTTATTAATAACATCCAAAACCAATAAAAGCTGTTCAAAGGATTACCCGTCAACAAAGTATTCATTGTATCAACTTCCTCCGTCGCTGCATTAATAGGAGTGTTTCTTTACTCTGCATGGAATCCCGCGTGATCCCAATTTGCAATATGATGTTAACTTGTAGTCACGCCCACTTCTTCAACAGCAGTTGTAGCATAGTTTAAATTTTTGAATCGGTTAACTAACAAGTTATGAAGTGACAAGCATACAAAATTAATTAAAAAAATACAAAATGGACTTCAGCACTTTTTTTCGAGGTCGAATTTCCGAATTTCTCACAATCATTTTTTTTTGTGAAAGCAATTAAAGCAGCTTATTGTATAAGGTTATTTTTTAAGAGCTTTTGGATTTGATTTATAAAAAAAACATAAAATTTAGAGAAATGTATGAAATCTTTATTTGAGTCGGTCGAACGATCTATATAATTTAATGTTTAAAGATGATTTCATGTGAATGTTGACCGCGGATATGTCTGAAATGGTTCATACGCTGGGTAAAATGTTGGCATACTCTCTCCAATATATCGGCCGGTATCTCACGTATAAATTCTTCAATATTGTCTTCCAGTGCTTCAACCTATGCGGGCTTGTCCCTATAGATATGAGCCTTGAGATAGCCCTACAGAAAATTGTCTAAAGGCGTCAAATCGCACGATCTAGGCTGCCAATTGACCGGCCCCAAACGTGAAATAAACTCACCGAACTCGCCTTTCAATTGGGCCATTGTTTCGCGTGGCATGTAGCACCGACTTGCTGAAACCGCATGTTAGCCAAGCCCAGCTTTTCCATTTTAGGCATAAAAAAAAAGTAACAGAGTCCCAATTTCTGCGAATGGCGCCAAATCGGTAATGCACGGTCATCAACAATTCTGGCGGATACAGCTGCTTTATTTTCCTCTGTCCGCACTCTACGTATGCGTGTTTGTGGTTTAATGTTCAATTATGTAATTTTGGTGTGAAATTTAGTCGCAAGATTCCCAATAACCGCTTCAGAAGGTCGCCCAAATTGACCATAAATGGAATAAGTGCATGAATTTTTATAATAAAATTTAATAATCTGCAAGCGTTGTTCAGTTGTAAGTCGATTCATGGGTAAATTACAGACCAAACTTAACATGCTTAACAGTCATGAATCAAGAAAACAAGATTGCGCATTCAGCCGTACAAAAAAATTTTCTACTGCTCATCTACGTCAATATAGAATACACACGTGTGCTTGTTGTAAGAGAGAGAGAGCACATTCCACAAACAAATGTATGAACTTTGTTTACAACAACAGAATATAAAATAACGGATCTGCGCAATGCGCAATCTTGTTTTCTTGATTCATGCTTAACAGTAACATGATACACAAAAACAGCTGAGTTGCCAAAAACAGTGTTGCCAAAAAGAAAGTAGCTAAAAAATCACCTTTTATTTTCTTCTTCAGTTTTTTTTTACATTTATTTGTTTCGTTAAAATTTACACTTTTAAAATATTCAAGTACGTTTGAATTTCTTTAAAAAAAAACAATTTTATCAGCTTATAAAAAGGGAAATTATATTTCTGCGCTACATATCTTTAGCTAAAATACAAAATGGCGTAACTAACAAAAAATTCAAAATCGATTTTTTGTTTGATTATCATGAATGTCATTAAATTATATGTCTTGACAAAATTTTTCGCTTCTGCGATCAAAAATGACTCTTTTATTAACAAAAAAGAAGGACACTCAACTAGAAGTTTATTAAGTTTTTTTTAGTTTTTTGCTTCTCCCGTAAAATTATACTTTTATTAGTTACGTCTTTTTGCATTTTAGCTAACGATATGCACCCTTATTCCAGTTGTCGACATCGAAGTCACGTCAAAATAATAACCAAAAATTGGGGCTTGTCTACTCGCTCTTGAGAACAATTTCGCGCTATTGACAGTTGTTTTCGACAACGGGTAGACAAGCCCCAAGTTTTTTGTATTGTATTGACGTGACGCCAATGTTGACAACTAGAAAAAGAGGGATTATTTTAATTGCATATAAAATTTCAATACAAGTTTTGGCCAGAGTTTGTAGAGATTACACATGTTATTTATTATAACTTCGTTTTGGCTCATTTTGGGCCAAAATGAACAATTTAAGTTTAAATGACATGGTTAGACTTTTTAGTACAAAAAACCATAAATACAAAATTGTACGATATAAGCAGGATTTTTATATAAAACTTTTTTTCTTTTTTACATAAAACTTTTTTCTTTTTTACTAAATGACTTATTTGGACGTCATAAGAACGTTAAATTTACTTTTCTAAACATTTTTTTTTAACTATTAAGTTTTTTCACAGTAAAGAAAAATAACTTAGTATATATGTATATATCGTTAGCTGAAATGCAAAATCACGTACATAACTACACTTTTTAAATTTTATAGGAGAGAGAGAGAAAAATAATTAAACAAAATTATTCAAGTGACTGAAGTAAAGTTTGTTGTATTTTTATTTTTAATTCGGCTGATTGTTATGATAAATGTTAAATGAAAATTTGTAGGGATATGTACATATTTATGAGCAACTTTCGATAGAAAATTCGTTGCTTAACGAAATGTTCGATGCTCATAATATGAATTGAACATTCGATGTTCGATAGTCAGCGAAGATCGAAAATCGAATGCAACTTATAGTATGGGCCTTAGTTAAGTGGTTTTGCATTTCAGCTGACGATAGATAGAAAAAAATAATTAAAATAAAATAATACAAAATATACTCAATGCAGGAGTTTTAAAATAAAGATTACACACATTTATAAAATTAATTGTTTAAAATAAAATTAAAAAAATAAAATTCAAATTAATTAATTATTAAGAAAAATATATTGTTAAATAATAAATATTAATTAAAACATACAAAAAAAAAATTTTTTATTAAACAAATCAGCAGAGAGAAATTAGCAAGGACATTGGGAATTTTTTAACTTTAAATTTCTTAATTTTGTTAAATAATCACCCATATTCCAGTTGTCAACAACGACGTCACGTCCATACAATACAAAAAAAAATTGGGTCTTGTCTAGTCGCTCTCGGGATCAATTTTCTACTATTGAGTCTGTTCCCTAAGGTTTAGAAAACAGCATGAGCGTGTCAATAGCAGTCAGTTGTTTTCGGCAATGAGTAGACAGACAGTAGCCAATTTTTTTGATATGTTGACTTGACGTCGATGGTGACAACTGGAATATGGGTGAATAAATATTAATTAAAACATATAAAAAAAATTATTTATTTTATTAAAAAAAATCAACAAAAAGAAATGAACAAAGACATTGGCAAATTTTTTTATATTTTTAACTATTTGCAAGGAAATACTTATGAATAAAATTTGTTTTCTTTACCTGGGAAGTACTTTAAAATTTATTTATTAATGAGGAAAATTGCTATTTAAAATGTAAAACGAAACGACGTGATAAATTTAAAGAATTTAAAAATTTTCAAATTGAAATAGATTTTTTTGTCTTTCGTTTCAAAAAGATTTTCAAACGTGCTAGATATAGATGTTTATAACATTCACAAGATTTATCAGCCGTTCAACCGTTTGGGAACTGCAATGCGCTTTTAAAATAGAAAAATTTTATAAATAAAATTTCACATGGAAATTCTCGAAGGTGTGAACAGTTTTTATCATGAGTCGAATGTGATGCAAAAATTTCCGTGTTTACATTTTTAAACTGCGAAAAAAAATTGCTCGTCAATATGTTTGCTTTGTCCCTGTCCAGACCTGCAGTCTCTGTTGCAGCAATTCTTGAGAGACGTGAAAATATTGGGGAGGAGTGCACAGTTGTTTCATGCTCTCTGGTTCTCTGCAATTCTCCAGGTAATATCAAGATTACAAAAATACAACAATGATCCAAAATGTCAAAAATAACAAAATAACAATAAAAATTATTCACATAAAGTTGAAAAAGTTTCTCCACGGCAGCTACCACTAACAAAATTTGCAACGTTTAGCACTTTTCACAATTTTTTAATAGTTTTTTTATATATTTTGAAATTTGTTTACAAAGAATTTTTTAATAAAATATTTTTCATGTTGAAATTTAAAAAAAAATGTAATTTCTTTTTCGTAAATAATTTTTTAAGTTTCCGATCAACTTCAATTAATAAAAAAAATAGCTCAGCTGAATGTGCCCTGATTCGATTGTTAAATATTTTTACAATTTATTTATAAATTATTATTCACAAAAATTTTTCTGTCGGAAGTGGAAATATGTTTTAATTTTCATAGAATTGATGATACGAATTAAAATGTGAACAAACGATTTTATTCGAAAATTTTCACATTTGGGATTCATGATAAGCCTGTGATTGCGATTTCATCGATTTTAAGATTGACGTTATTTAAAGTCGAACTAAGCTTGACGTGCTGTTAATTATTTTTGCTTTTTGTGAATGTTTTTATTGTTTTTATACTTTTCTAAATATTTTTCTTAAATCTGAACCAGATAATTTTAATATTTTTTGTTTTTATTTTTATTTGATATTCAAATGCTTTCTTAAGGGCATAATTTTAATACTTTTTTCCATTTTAATATTTTTTTCACCTGCAAAAATACTGTTAAATGTGAAACCGTTATGTGAGATTGTCCAATGTAAGAGAGAAAAATGTTAACAGCGATGAGCAATTTTATAGCAAATAACAAGAAACTTTTAAAGCATAACCAATTTGTATTTTTTTACAGTAAAAATGAAATTAGTTTTAAAAAAAAATATTCGTGTTTATTTCCATTTGAGTATCGTTTTAAAAGCACACACAGAAACGATCATTTTATATTGAAATAGTAACACGGTGTATTTTCAATGTAAAATTGTCGTTCTTGAATCGGAGTAGAACAGCGTGACCGCGTGGGATTTATGAATTTGAGCAAGTATTTATTTACAAGCATAAGTACCAACAATTTTTCTTATATGTATATAAATCTGTGCATAATACTTAGAGAAGTTATAAATTATGGCCAACTTATCCTTAAAAAATTCGTTTAGATTAATAGAGCTACATATAGAAAAAAAAATATTAATAAGATTCCACTAAATCATTTTATGTTAATATTTGCGAATAAAAATTTTAAATTACAACCTAAAGAGAATAAAGTATTTGTATTTAGCATGATAAAACTATTGAAGCGTTTGTTTGATGACAATTCTAAGTGGTCAATCAATTTAATGCATTGCACTTTTAATTAACTATATTGATTACGATGCTTTAGTAAAAAAAAAAAAAACATGAGTCAACTTTACACAATTTTTTGGCTTCCCTCTGTCGCATTAATAAAATATTTTTAACATGAACCTTTTAGAAAATGTATTTTTTTATTTATGAAACTTAACTTAAGGCTTCATTAGTCTTTACTTTCTGTTGATGTTCTATGCTGTGCCGTTCTGCTTGTAAATTGAGTACTTACTTTTTCTGTAGTAACTTATCAGCTGTTTCTGACCCGAAGGGTCGCATTTTTCCACTAAAGCGATTAGTTTTGCCTCTTCCATTGTTAAATTACAATATAATTTTATGTTTTTCTTTTAAAAAATTAATCTTTTAATTCTAAAAACACAATCACAATTTATTTCAAAATATTTGTATATATTTAATTTATGCTGTCACTTACAATTACTTAACAATTTTTTGATTTTCACAGGTTGAACCGAAACAGAACAGAACGAAACGGAAAAACTAACGACTTGTATTAGATTTCTATAAACAAAAATGAGTCAGCTGATTCGTAACAGAACAGAAAGTAAAAACTAAAGGCAGAATTAGTTTGTACGTGCTGTTCTGTTCTGAATCAGCTGTTTTGTTTCTGTTCAATTGAAAGTCTGTGTGTGTGGTTTGTTTTTCCTGTTTCGTTCTGTTCCGTTGCGGACAAATCTGTAGAAAATAGAATTCAACGTTAAGTGACAGCCAAAAGTGTGTATGTATTAGTTTGTTGTGATATTTTGTATACAACTGAAATCAGTTCTATAGGTTGCCAGCTGATTCCTCGCACAGAAAAAGTAATTGCAAAATATTTTATACGGAAAAGAACGGCACAGAACGTCAACGAAAAGTAAAAACTAATGAGGCCTTTATTCTGGCTTTACTGAACTTTTTGTTCAGTACTCAGGACTAACGTGGCAGTTTGTGAATATACTAATATTCCGCCAACCATTCGAGTTGAAAAAAAAAAGTTCAGTAAAGTTACAAAAAGCACCTTTACAAAAAGTACTTTTAAATAAAACACCTTTAAAAAAAGACAATTTATAAATAAATAAATGTGCCTTCGAAAAACTTAAACTTAAAAAAGTGCCCTTTAAAAAAGTACCTTCTGAAGAAGTACCTTATGAACAGAAGTTTTTAAAAAGGCGCCCTTTAAGAAGAAGTGCACTTTCAAAAAAGTATCTTATAACACAAGTACATTTCGGGTTTTAAAAAGTACGTTTTAAAAATTAATATCTTAAAAAGTATAATTTAAAAAAAGTACCCTTTCGAGAAGTAGCCTTTAAAAAAAGTACCTTTTTGAAAAGTTCTCTTTCAAAAAAAGACATTTTAAAAAGTACATACCTTCAAAAAGTTACCTTTTAAAAAAGTGCCTTCTGCATAAAACAAACTTTAAATTAAATTTTGAACAAATGATTTTTAAAAAGGTGATCTTTAAAACGATACTATAAGAAAAAGTATTTAAAATAAATGCATTTTAAAAAATAGTCTTTAAAAAAGTACGTTTAAAAAGGGCCTTAATTTTCAAAAAGGGCCTTTTAAAAAAAGTGCACTTTGAAAAAGTACCCTTTGAAGGAGCATCATTTAAAAAGGTACCTTTTGAAAATATTAGCTTTCAAAAAAAAAAACATTTAAAAAAGTGCATTTTGAAAAAAGTAACTTTTTGAAAAAGTATCGCTTAAAAAGTACCTTTTGAAAATATTTAGGTTGAAAAAATTAACTTTCAAAAAGGTACCTTCAAAAAAATTTTCAGATAGTGAGTGCCCTGCAAATGATTATTCTTTGAAAAAAGATTCTTTTAGAAAAAGTGCCCTTTTAAAAAGTATATTTTAAAAAAATACCCTTTTAAATAATTACATTTTGAAAAAAAAATAGTTTTAAAAAAGTACGTTTTAAAAAGAATGTACCTTTTGAAAAAATGGCATTTAAAGAAGTACCTTGAAAGATGAGCCTTTTTAAAAAATTTCATTTTGCACAAATTTCCTTCTGTAAAAAAGTAACGGGCACATTCTGACACTCGCATATCGCATAACATTTGCGATTGTGACTTGAACTCGCAAGAGAACTTTTCTATAAATCTTAATTTGTAAAGCCCGGATCACACTATCGGCAAAATGTACCGATTTACGTCGGCTCACTGCAGTAGACATAAGTAATAAGTGAAAATGGCATTATTGCTCAATTAATTCTGGAATAAGTCCATACGGCTTTATTAACAATACAGTGCGGTGCAGTTATGTTTTTATATTTCAATTAGTTGAGAAATAAGGCAAATTTAACTTATTACTCAAGACTTTATTTAAGTGAGCCGACGAAAATTAGTACATTGTGTCGACTCTTGGCGAGTTCAAATCGCAAGATTATATTGAAGTGAATTAATATATTTGAAGCTTCATATGCAAAGCTAATAAAGTGTGCTTGAAGTATAAATTAGAATATGGGGGAAAGAAATTCTTTAAAGAAACATTAAAATTATTAATATATGAAATTAAATATGTTTTCTTGTGAATTTAATAAAAAAATAGTAACAGTTTCGTAAAATGTTTATTAAAATAGGGAATTTATAAAATGTTCTATTATTTCCTTTTGAACAGCTGAACCAAATTAATTTGGCAACACGTGAGTTATAGAACATGCAAGTTTGGCGATTTGCCATTATGCGAGTTTCAGAACCAGAACATACTTTTAAATTTACAAAAACTGCATTTTACTAAAGTTTAAGTTTTTCTTAAATTAATTAGTTTAAAAAAAATTAATTAATTTCCCAAAAAGTACTTCTTGAAAGAGACTTCTATTTTATATTTTATACATGTTTGTTCATAACTTAAAAAATTAAATTAAAAAATATCCAATGTCCTCGTTTTATATGTTGTATGCATGTATTTATGTTGGTTTAAAACAATAAGAAACGATTAAGTTTATTTGATTTAAGTTCTCACTATTTACATTTTGTATTGAATACTTTAAGAATTTTGTTTAAAAATATTTAATACTACAACTATTTATATACTCATAGAAAAACCACATTATTTGTTATTATTATAATACATTAAAAATATAAGAACGCCTTCGTGTTTGAGCGATAAGACATAAAAATATTTTGGAAGGATTTTAAAAATTGTTTAAAAATAAGTATGTATTAACTTTTTATTTAATTGATATTTTCAAAACAATAATTGTGCTTTTACAACAACAGAAACATGATTTAAATATTTTTTTTTTATACAAAAGAAAATTTAATTAAACGACATTATAATAACACTGTTGAATAAATAAATAAACATCATTGGACTTGGACGCCTACACTCGATGTTGATTTTCTCTCAATTTATCATAAATACCAAACAAGTGCAGGATAACGAAATTTTTAATTAAACACAATGAAAAGATAAACACAAATAGAAAATTGTTCTTACTTACTCGCTAAATAGTTTAGTTATTTTATTTTTTTTTTGTAAAAAGTTTCTTAAAAGTTTTAGGTAAGCACAATAATGTTGCTTTTGCAGATTGAGTTTTTTTTTTTTTTCCTAATTGCAAGCAGTTAAGTTATGCGTGCACATGGTAAAAAACTGATACTTGATGTCCTCCAGGGTACAATCTTCATTAATAGCGGGGTAAATAGTTTTCTGGAATATTAAATAAAGCAAAAATATTTATTTCAATATTTTATTTTTAACCCTGCAAAGGGGTGTTATAAGTTTGTAGTGCATGTCTGTACAAGTCCACGTGCAGACCAAACGGCTGGACCGATTTTCATTTCTTCTGTTTGAAAGGTGACTTGATCGAGAGTGTTCCTAGCTATGTTCGAAGAAAATCGGTCCAGCCGTTCAGAAGATATGTATCACATCTTTTCTAGACATATTCGGGGGTTTTTAAAATTTTTAATTTTTGTTGTTATTTAACGCCTGTAAAAATGATTACGAATTTAAAAAATGTATTTATTTATTTTAGTTTAAAAGTTTATCGCTCGATTTTGAATTGAAATTCAACTGAAATTAAAATTACACAACATTATGTATGGCAACTTCCTCTAGTTGCCAAAAAGTTTTCAAAAATGTGATTATGACAGATTGTCAACTGGAATTAATGTAAATAAAGCTTCACAATATAAGAGATTAATGAAATTGTTAAGTCTTGAGTTTGAAGGAGAGAAGAGAAAATATCTACCATTTTCTTTTGCCCTCTCTTTAAAAAAAAAATCCATCATAATTTTTAAATTTATAAAAATTTTGTTAGAAATGATAATTTTTTATTTTCACATAGTAATAGGCCGTTCGCTAAAAAATTTTTTTTTTTTCGCCATGCACCCCACATACATATATTTTGAAAATAATTGATGCCACGAGGCATTCTTGTTAAAAAGTCTCTTTTTCCTTATCTTTTTTACCATGTTTTGTTAAAAAAAAGTCAATCCATTCGACATATTTTTTTTTACAAAAACTGAAAATTTCGATATAACATTTTTAATTTTTTTAACGTCTTGTTAAAATATTAACTACCATAAGACATAATTTTTGTGTTGAAAAAATGTTGTCTCATGCGGCACAATGTTTTGTTAAAAAAAAAAAATCATGTCTCATAAGACTTGATTTTTTGTTAAAAAACACTTCAAGTTTCAAGAGACATAATTCCTTGTTTAAAAAAATTTAGTCCCACCAGACATTCTTCTTGAAAAAATTTCAAGTCCCGAGATATACAGGCCTGTCACAGAAATCGATCGAAATTGTTTTCATTACGAATTTTCATTTCGATCGATTTTGTTTTACCTTCTCCAGATTTCGATCGATTTTGTTCAATACGAAAAAGCAGCAATTCGATTGTTTTCAATTTAAATGTGGCAACATTGGGCAACGAAAAACAAAAAACACATGGTTATTAGAAGAGAAAAACAAAATAGGAAAGGAACAACATTTTTTTTTAACTTGAAGTGAACAAAATTTAAAAATTAATACACGAAATGTCTGCAATAACTGCAGTTTGTGACTTTACCGGAAAATTACGGGGAAGACGATTGAGGGATGCTTCAGGTTCACTTTCGTATCCAAGCGCAGTGTATATGTTAAAGTTTTATTTATTTTTATGTGACTGAACAGAATATTTCACTTTTTACGATGCTGCATTTTTCCTTAAGACTTAAGGAAATTTTATAATTTGCACAAAAAAAATTTTAATTAAATTGATGAAAAACATCTTTCTTTATTGTTTAAGTTGTTTCAAACAGATTTTTGTACTTTCACATAAGGAAAATTACAATTCCGAGCATTAAATTTAAAGTGGTTTCATTTCGAGCATATTCTTCGTTTTTCGTTTTCTGAAGAACCTAATTACGGAATTGAAATCATTTCGATCGAATTTGGATTCTGTGACAGGCCTGATATACTATATATATATTTGTTTTTTCCTTATCTTTTTTTTATCATGTTTTGTTAAAAAAAAAATCAAGCCATGCGACATAATTTTTTGTTAAAAATTTGTTTAATATTTTTTTAAATTTTTAAATTTTGTCTCACGAGACATTCTTGATGAAAAAATTTCAAGTACAACTGAGATATAATATTTTTGTTTTTTCCTTTCCTTTTTATAATTTTTGTTAAAAAAAATCAAATCTCGAGACATAATTTTTTGTTAAAAAGTTTCCTATTTTTTTAACATCTTGTTAAAAAAAAATCAAGTCCCATGAGACATATTTTTTGTGTTAAAAAAATTTTAAGTTTCATGAGACATAATTTTTTTGTCAAAAATATTTTATGAGACACAATTTTTTGTTAAATAAATTTAAGTCTCATGAGACTTAATTTTTTGTTAAAGAAATTTCACGAGACATAATATTTTGTTAAAAAAAAAAATCAGTCTCATGAGACATAATTTTTAGTTAAAAAAAATCAGTGTCATGAGACATAATTTTTTGTTAAAAAAATCAATCTCATGAGATATAATTTTTGACCCCAGACATTTTTTTTGCTATGAAAACTTAATTTTGCAACTTTGCCATACTTACGTCCATTGTCAAATTTTGACCGCGTAAAATTTGCCAATTTTCCAACATATTTGCATATTTCAAGTATTTCTCGTATTCTCGCAAGACCTCATACACATGGCACAGACCTAAATAATCGTATTCTAGACCCGAATACGAAGGACCAAATAAGCGTAAACCTAAAACAGAAAAACATCAATTAAAAACATTAATGACACACATGTAAAATGTTCAATCAGTCAATCAAATAAAATGTCATTGCATGCAATAATTTAATTAACATTTTAAATTAATGCTGTCTGACAGACACATTGTCAACATATTAAATGATTTGAAAAAACAAAAAACTCACTTATTTCTATACTGCGCAAATACAATTCTTCAGCTTCACGATACTTTTTCATTTGATAATTATACAAAGAAGCCAAATGACCGATGGAGAGACCGACTTCGTAGTCAAAGGCACCCAAAAGATCTGTTTTAATTTTAATAGCTTTTTGGTGCATACGTTCGGCTTCCTAAAAATCAAAATAAGAAATCATCAATTTAAAACAGTATAAATTGATTTCCTTATTAAATCAACACAATTTTTCATTAATTCAGTTCATTATTACTCGTAATTTACAAACAGCTCACGTTTTGTTGTTCACGCCTTTAAATTGCAAAATTGCAATTTCAATATTAAACAAACAATTATAATTGACACTACTCACATCAAAGCGATTCATTGTCTGATACAATCTTCCCAAGTTACCATACAATTTGGCCGTTTGCACATTCACTTCACCAAACACCTCCAATGACAAATGTAAAGCAAACTTATGTAAATCTTCCGATTGCTTAAGCAGTCCTTCGTCATCTACTCCCTCGGATATTTTATCTAGAGCAATTTCTTCTAACAACAAGGCTTTAACTCTCTTAGCTGAGGCTAATTTCAAGTGATCTTCTGGCACAAGATGTTTTAGAATTTCCACGGCCTTTTCCACATGATCACGAGCACAGGAGAAATTACCGGTGCTGTATTCATGCACGTAGTAGGCGTACGAAAGATCTTCATGGGCTATAGCAACGTGGAAGTTACGATTACCAAAGACACAGCGTTTGATATCTAAAGCTTCTTTGTACACGTTGACACTTTGAAAGGGCGAGTCCACATTGAGAAGGAAGAAACCGTAGTCGAGCAGGGTATCGGCATATTTTTGATGTTTGGCACCGAAGCTTTTTCTGCAATGCAAAAAAACAAAATAAGAAATATCAAATTATACGAATAAAAAAAGAACTTTCCATAACAACATTTTTATAGCATGATATAGATCAGTGCTTTATGAGATCTCTGTATGTAAATGAAGGCAACATATTTTTGTTTCATGTTATGGACTGAAAATTTCTAAATCGCTTGATATAAAAATGCTATAATATTCGGTATATTACATAAATTACAATGTTGCATGATAGAAAAATTCCACATGAAGTACTTTTGCATAGTGTGCGATTTTAAATTTTTTTACACATATTTTTTACGTGCATAAAATTACATTTACGGCCAGTCGCACTATGTCGACAAGAAAGTTTCTTTCGCTTACTTACATTGAAAACAAAAACAAATACTCTTACTTTGTTTTTGTTTTCAATATAAGTAAGCGAAAGAAACTTTCTTGTCGACATCGTGGGCCAGGCCGTTATTTTTTTTTTTACAATATAAATAATGCTTTAGATTTAAATTATTTTTCGAACGAATTCAAGGAAAGGAGGAAGTTTCTTCAGAATTCCCGCCATTTTTAACCAATTTGTAAAATTCTTTTCTTTTTGGCAGAGAGTGTATAAATGCCGCTTTCCCCGCTAAATTTTTCTTAAAAATAGCTAAAATTACATTATTTTTTAACAATAACAATAATGGCAAATCAGTCAACCATATAATCATATTTTCTCATAACTTTTTAGTATCTGGAGAAAGTTGCCATACGTAATATTGATTTTAATTTCAGTTGCGTTGCCATTTGATAAGGCAACCGAAGTTCGGTTGCCAACCATAAACGAGCAGTTAGTTTCTCATGTTTTTGTGTTTCTATTTCCTTTCATCCTAGCATAGCCTGCATATTGCTCTAATGAAGCAATAACCAGTCAAGACTTCTTTCGTTCATAGGCTTGGCCGTAAAGCCGGCAAGACCCTGCAATCCTTTCTACTGTTCCATGAACTATTTGTTGCTCCTAAAACCCAATTTTTGAGTTTCCTGAACTAGTGATTTTCGGTGGTTTCATTGACTAATCCTGATCCTAATCTTGTACTGGCTTGACGATATCCTTCTTCAAAGCTTTTAGAGCTGCTTGACTGTCGACATAGATCGTAACCAGTGCACCGTTTCTGTAAATTGTGAGAGGTTCTCGCATCGAGAAAAATTAAATAATTATATTGGTTGTCCTATTTTACCCCGCGGATCATTCATATAAAAATTTAAATAAACTTGCAAAAATTATCAAAAATTTTTTCAACTCGAGAGAAGTTCTCACATTCGTTACAGAAACGAGGCACTGGTTGGTTGCCTTCAGTTACATTTTAGGCCACCAATTCAGGGGATTTCATTAAAAAAGAAAACCGTACAATTCTTCGCAAGTCGGAACGACCTATATTTAGACCCCATCTCCCGTTTTAATCTTCATCTTGCACTCATCAGTGAAAAATGCACAACTCTCTAAGAAAATGTCCGATTTGACTCAAAAACTCATATCGGGTATATCCCCAACGATGCTGTCCAATTAAAGCCGACTTAAAAAGAAGCCTTAAAAATTTTAAATAATTTAGTTTCAGCTTTGCGGCGACTTAGAACCGCTCGGCCTATTTTGAAAGTCTTTTAAATTTCTTTCCTTTATTTGAGAATTTTTATTTTACTATTTAATTGCACACGCTGCATGTAGGAGCAATGTAAAAATAAATACATTTTCCATTGCACAAACTTTTTGTGGAGATAATTTTTTTCCTGCCCTGACAATATACACAAGTTGTTTTTTTTTTTAATTTTAATTTAATTTAATATTATCTACATACTATTTACTTACTTGGCTCTTGCTTTAGCCTGACATATCAACATATTTGCACGCTGATAATCGCGTTTAACAACACAAGCCTTGGCTGCCTGACGCAGCACATCAATGGCAATTCTACAAACAAATAGCAGCAATTACAAGAAGAACAAACGATAGCAAGCAATGATAGAGAAGAGTTTAATTACCTCTCGGGTGTAGTTTCCTCCAGATTACGCATCGAAACAACACTCCACATATGACTGTCATCGTATTCATTGCGGGCAAAATACATTTCGGAAAATTGTGTATAAGTATTGGCCAGCAACGGTTTCGGTATTCCATCTGTATCGATTTCTTTAAGTAAATTCGCAATCACATCAAATGTACGTTCGGCAGCTTTGAAAATACTCAAGCTGGCTTCCGAATGTAAAAGTCTGCAAAATAGAGTGTAGTATAATTATATATTAATTTTTTTTTTTTTTTTTTATAATTCGTGACTTTTCTCACTCCCACCTTTGTAAGCAATCTAAATAAACGATTTTTAAATTGTCATCTAAAGTCATGAGCTTAAGTTTGCTGGCCACACAGGCTAAAATGTCTATGCTTTCGAACAACCAACCGGCTTCAGAAAGAAAAGAACCCAAGCGCAGACCAAAATCGATCACATCTAAGCCGAAGAGCAAATCATTTTCGTTTCCACTGAAGCCACTTTCTTCTTGGCAATTTCTTTGCTCAAAAGATTTGTTTGCTAAAGTTTTGCCGCTTTGTATGCTGGTTTGTGTTGTTAATGGCGCTGATGCTTGTAAGTTTGCATTAAGAAGTGTAGTTGGCTCGTTTAGTAGATGACCTTTGCAGTGTAAAGCTAATTTTGCTTTGGCCAATTTGGCCAACTTGGAAGCAGTCTTGGTTCTTGTTGTTTGAGCTTTGACGACATTAACGGCGGTCTGTTGTTTATAACGTTCGGTAAATGTCTGTTTTAATTGTGATGCTAACGGCTTCCCCCTGCTTATCAAAGTTGCCAAGCATAGAAAAAGCTTCTGGCGCGCTGGATCGAAACGCAACAAACGTTCAAAGATTTCCAAATCGGCCAATTGCTCAAAAAGCATGTCTTTCAACTCATCCCTTTGGGACATCTGCAAAAAAAATATTGTAAAATATATGAATATTAATTCAATATTTTTATTTATTTATTTATTTATGTATTTATTTATGTATTTATTTATTTATTTCACGTTTACTTTTCTAGGAACAAATTTTACATTTATTGCACTTTGCAATGAAAAATCGCAATAAAATAGTTTTTCGAAATAGATAACTTATGAGAAATTATTCTATCACTTTAATTTTTTTTAATAAATAATTCAAAAATGTTTCACTTTTTCTAGAAAAGAAAACGGCAGCCTAAAATTTCTATACTTTCGAACAACCAATCCGAACGTAGGCCAACATCGATTACATACATTTAAGACGAAGAGAGCATAATTTTTGTTGCTTTGACGACTTTTCCATGCGCAAAGTTCACTTTGCAAAGTCTTGAGTTTGTAGCAGAGAAAGAAGTAGAAAATGGAAGATCTTCTCCCTTCTCTTCAGCAAACTCAAGAAAAAAACTTTGCATGAGGAAAAGCCGTCGTTCAGTGAAACGAATTAAGAAAATCTCTTTCCTCTAAAGATTTTTCTTACAGTTTCCTTTGACGAATATTTTTAACAACCTTCCTTCTTTAACAACCTTGTTTCGAAAAACAAAAATTACTACGTTTCTAAATATCAATTTGTGTTATTTATGTATGAATTTCTCATCAAGTTGTTGAACTTTGTGGGTGATCTGTAGCACATAGCAGCAAAATATATGTACAACATATGCATACATGTACATATGTATGTATGTACATATATTGCGTGAAGAGATAAAAATTTGTTTACCCAAGTACTGCATTTGTCTCTAATCTTTTCGGGCAGCTTACTAAATTACTTACTTATGTACTCATACATATAATAAACAGCTTTCTTTGCGAATCGTGAAATGGGCGTGTGTTTATCAAATGAACAGACATACGAACATATATTGTATACAAAGAGCTATAATTAACAAACAGATAACAATTATCAAGCCGCAAAGTATAATAAATGAAGTAAACTGAATAATTTTGAAATCAAATAAACTCACAAATTTTATCAAATGCTCTACTAATGAATTGTAGTAGTAATCTTTTACAAACATATTTCCCACTTACTTGAACAACATCATAAACTCAAAAAATTCACAAAATGTCATACAAATACTTTGTATGCTCAACGTTTCAAAAATTAAATTTCCAACTCGTGTACATACGAGTATAAACTTTAAACTCGTCTTCTGTCCAGCTAGTTTTTTTTATTTTTTCATTATTTATTAGTGATTAAAAACAGAATTAGAAGTAAAAATCTACAAAAAAGGAAAGTTACCGCCCCTAAACAGGTTAATCTCATCTATTATTGTTGATGAAATTTCATGTGATACTATAGTTTCTATGTGGGTAAAAATTCCCGGGAAGTACCGGGAATTTTTTTTTTCATTTCATTTATTTACAAAATATGTAATATAAAGCCAGAGAGACATCAAATAAACTTAAAACTATTATAAAATAAAATAAAGTAAAGGAGTTATAATTAGAAGTTCTATTTATCAGCTCCCCAGCTGAGATGTAATTGAAAAGTAAAAACACAATATATCAAGCAAATATATGACAGGTCCCATCCAGTGTAAAAGCAATGTTCGGCGAGCATGATCACATGTTAAGTAATTGAACAAAATTACTTATGGAATTCAAAACGAAAAACGTTATTAGAATGAGAAAAATTACGTAAAGCAAAAGGCAAGTAATTCCACCAACGAGCGATCCTTACCATAAAGGATTTTTCAAAAAAAGAATAACAAACTCTCGGAATGAGTAACTGAGGATTCATGTACAACGCTAACGGTCTGCCGCTTTTAATAACTTTATAAAATAAAACCAGATTACGATACATAAGGAATTTGTTGAAGTTACATCCAAGAAAGCGGTGCACAAAAGGAGAAATATGTTCCCTTCGGCGAACATTATAAATAAAACGTACGTACCACCATATTCACCAGGCGACGAATTCTAGCTAAATGAATCGAGCCTGTACCAGAAAATACTTCAAATCCATATAAGATATGTGACATCAAGAGAGCCCATGATAGTTGAGATCTAACACGAAAAGGTAAAAATTGATTTAGAGAATAAATTTTGCGTAGCATACCAAAAGGTTTACCACTTAGCGAATCAATATGACATGAGAAAAGACAGTTTGGTGTCACGAACAATACCTAGACACTTGAGGTGATCCACTAATTCAACCCGTACACCATTTAAAAATATATTGAGGTCAACTATAAAACGATCAGTGGGGTCCAAACATAATAGCTTTAGTTTTAGAAGGATTCAAGAGCTAGGAATTGCACGACATCCATTCATAGACACGTCCCAAACAAGAGTTGATATTATTCACTAACGCAGCTGCCGAGCCTAGGGGGATTCAAATAACAGGAAAACAAAAAAAGAAAAGTATCACACGATACAGTGCACCTAGAGGAGGATCAAGAACAGAACCTTGCGGAACACCTGACGAAAGAGTAAAAAGCCCTGAACTAATCCCATTCAAAACAGAAAACTGTGACCTATCAGTTAAATAAGAGCAGACAAGTTTGCAAGCTGATCTGGAAAAATTAAATTTTTTAAAACAAATCCTGTGAAATTTCATTCGGGAAATTCAATTTCACTTATTTGAAGTTTTTTGGTGCATTTGAAAGATAACATTTTGATTTACATATATAATTTAAACAAGTAGTAATTTTAAACACCTTTTTTAAAAACAATTTTTTATGATATTAAAATATCCTCCATCATTAATTTGCAGTCTTGACTTCACTTTGCGTCCAAACAACCAAAAAGTATAAAAATTTTAATAAGAAAAAAAATAGAAGAAAAACTGTATTAAAAGTGCAACAAAAACTAAACTATTTTCCAAATGAAACAAATTAAATTAATCATTAGATTAATTAGTTCTTTAATTTGATTTAATTGTGTTACTTACTTTCATATGTTAGAGATATTTACAGATAATATATATTTTAATACTTATTAATCTGGAATATTCAGGGGGCCGACTATCAGAAATGAAATATGAACCATTTAAGCAAAAACAAAATTACTAACCATGTAAGAAATAAATCTTCCACAGAAGTTCTATTTTAGAAATATATTTTTGCTTCGAATTCATAATTATATATCATGATGTATCATAAAAACGTGCTTATGATGGCTAGTCAAAACATCACATATTTTCCAACAGTATGGGCCATTATTACAACTGGGCATAAGTTAAAGATATGATTTTATAGGACCTATAAGAAGGTTTTCATTATTAGAACACCTAAACTAAGCGATAAGTTAAAGGCAACTTTATCCCACTTGGAGCTATTTCGCCAAATTAATTTTAAAAATCGTCAAAAACAATTTTATTTTATTAATATATATTTTACAATAAATTTGTTTTTATATAACACTTTTTTTAAAAGTGTTACATCCTCCAAATTTCCGTTGTTGTGGAAGGTTGCTAAAATTGTTCCTATTAAGAAGAGTAATAGTATTAATTGTGTTGATGATTTGAGACCCATTTCAATATTACCTATTTTGTCGAAAATTGTTGAACATCTTATTAAAATACAGCTTATTAAACATGTTGATGGAAATAACTTTTTAGATGATTGTCAAACTGGATTCAGGTGCAATAGAAGTACTGCCTCTTTGTTAATTGGCTTAACTGATAATATCAGGAAGAATATAACTGGAAGGAATGTTTGCGTTTTACTTTCGTTAGATTTGGCAAAGGCTTTTGATAGAGTAAGTCATTCTCGTCTGGTGTATAAGTTGTATAGATTGTATGGATTTTCTAGATCGGCTTGTAAATTGATTTATTCTTATTTTGCCAACAGGAAACAGTATGTAGTTAGTAATGGTTGTAGCTCTGGAATGCTTCCTATTATTAGTGGTGTACCACAAGGATCTGTTTTAGGTCCCCTATTGTTTATATTATACATTAATGATCTTTTCGGGACTCTAACCAGCAATATGTGCCAGCCATTTTCCTTTGCAGATGATATACAACTGTTGTTTAAGGGTAGTTGTGATTTTCCTGATGTGCTGCAAAATATGATTGATTATACTGTCGGTAAGCTTAGTGATTGGATGGATGATAATCAACTGTATATTAATGCTTCTAAGACCAAAGCGATGCTTTTAGGTGGTAGTGGATGTCGTAATATTTCTATTTTATTGGGAGGTGTCTCAATTGAATTTGTTGACAAGATTAAATGTCTTGGATTTATTATTGATGTTAAGTTGAATTTTGAGAGTCAGATTAACTCCGTCGTTTCGAGGGTTAACTTTGTATTACGTAAACTATATAGCTTAGATTTGCTCTTACCTTTCCACATTAAGAAACGTATTGTTTATGGGTTAATTATGCCTTTATTTTTATATGCTCTGGAAGTTTATTCTGGAAGTTTGGGTTATATATTCAAGAAGATTCGCTTAGTTTTTAATAGAGTTATCAGGTATCTTTATTCACTTAGATTGCGTAAACATGTTTCATCGTATGTTTTAGATTTTTTAGGATTGTCATTTGCAGATTTTGTTAAATTTCGTAATCTATTACACTTCTATAAGACATTTAAGTTGCAGGTACCTACATTCCTTATTGACTTATTTGACTTCTGTAGATCACGTAGAAGTAGGCAAATTAGGATACCAAGATTAACAACAATATTGGAGCGTTCTTATAATGTAAGAGTAGCTAGGGCATATAATGAACTACCATCTGATTTAAAAGTATTTAATTTATCTGTGGAAACTTTCAAAAGAAAGCTTTTTCTACATATACGTCAAAATAGCGTGTTGTTGTAGTTTTTTTTTTTTTTACTGTACACCTTGGACCACTGACTCACGCCAGCTTTCATATCTTTATTTCCTTCATCTTGTGATGATGGTCTTCCAGTTAATAACTTGTGCTTTATTATTTATTTTTATTTTTTATTTTTATTATTATTTTTTATTATCATTATTATTATGCATTTATTAATTTAATTGTTTTAAACTTTGTTTAGTATACATTCATATTTATATATTTTTGGTTAATACGTTAAGGATTTTTTTTTTTATTTATTTTCTGTTATATTATTATATTTGTTAAATATTTATAGATATTTTTACATATAAAACTATTGTAGTAGTACCTTTTGTAGTAGTATTAGTGAAAACTGATTATGGCCATGAGGCTAGGTTTTCGTGTTATGAATGAATAAATTGAAATTGAAATTGAAAAAAAAATTTTTATAAAATAATCGTATAAAAATCATGAAAAATTATTTCTTTCAACTTTTTCTCATCCAAATTCAAAACGAATTAATTACTACAATTAATATAAGAAAAATTATAAAAATCAAATTGTTTTAATATCTTGCAGACGAGTTTTGGTAAGATTTATTTTTGAAACTACTCCTTCAACAAACTAATTTTCCTGAATTACAAAAATTTTGAAGTTAAATTTTTATTAAAAAGCAGCCATAAAAATCGCCAGCAAATTCACTTATCGCCAGGTCACCAAATCAAAAATTTTTGGTACGATAAATCAAGTTTCAAAAAATGAAAAACTTTTTAAACTTCCAATAAAACTCTACCTTTAACAAACGCAAAGTAATAAGAATGGCCCTACGCCTTTTATTCATTCAGTTGTATTGATTAATATGCAAATTTTTGCAATTTTTCCTTTCGCGTACTTTTTTGTACAAGAGCCATCATTCATCTCTCATGAACGATTTTCATGCTGCCTCATCGGAAATAAAAGACGGGCAGTTTGTTCACATGAACACACTGTTCGCTATTTTTATTAATATAGCTCATACAGAACACTTTTTACCATAAAAATTCTCGTTTTTGTCGAGTTTGTGACACGCCATATTACTAAATGAATATCGCGCAACAGGTACTTATAACAAGGTTGTCTTATTTACATACAACAGTGTGAGAGAGAATGGCAACTCGGAAAACTTTCAAACGTTGCCAGGGTTGAACTGTTAGCAACTTTATATTGAGCTTTGGTTACGGTGGAAAATAAGCTGAAGTAGACTCTCTGTGGTATCAAAATGGTCCGGAAGGGTTTAAGCGAGCCCTGGATTCTGACTGCCACCCATATCTCACCTAACCTAACAACATTTAAATTACTAGTATACTAAATCGTAAGTATAAAATAAGTACGATTGTAGAGCGTTTTCATAATACAAAGATACCTAATTGAATGGATACAAGAAAGCCGAACACTTTCTCCTTCTTGGGCGATCTGTTAACCTAACGTTTGCGTAGCTGGATGGAATTGTAACATTTGGCTTTCGATCCAGCAACCTTGCAGCCGATGGATTGGTTCCAAATGAACACAACCAGAATGTATTCCGACATTCAATGAGCCCGAAAATATTTAACTCTTCTTCATAGTCGAAAGCTTTAAAATTTTACATCATTAGTAGATATTTTATGTCATATGAAATGTGTTGTGAATCATTAATAATTCGGGGCGCTACACTTAATTAGACATGTTAAAATCGCACAAACTTTAGGTTAATAAACTTAATTAATTAATTGAAGAAACAACACGTACATACACTTATGAATGCATGTAAGTTTTATGGATAAATATATATTGATATGTACGGATGTGTGCACTTACTAAAACATAAATATCGATGAGCACTCCTGGAGGCAGGTAACGTAATTGCTGGACATTATTTAAGGTTTGTTGATTGTAATTCAGCTTGGTCACAAAACACCAAAGGCATTTTTCATACAAGGTTTCGCGACTTGTCCCCGCTGCCGAAATAAGCTGTGCCATTGTCAAAAATACAGCAGCAGCGTGCAAAGACCCAATATAAATCACACAGAACTTTAGCTTTAGTTGCACCAGCAGTGACACGAAAACAAGACAATAAACACACAAGTTTTATATGTAATTTTATTTTTTTTTACAAATTCACTTGAAGTTAAATTCGTTTTTTACTTCTTTATTGCTCACTTCACTTGAGGCATTTGAAATACAATTTTTATTTTAAAATCTAGGTAATGGAGTGTATATTTATTTCCTGATATACATTTATTTTTGCTTTTATGAACACAGTTGCCTCAATTTTTAATAAAAGTTGTAATAATTTTCAGTTTGCGTCTTTTCACAACCAACTGCTGATGAAACAAAGAAATAAATAGGGTGGTTACGATATTACTGATGAATACTCAAAGCTCGTTATTCAAACGGGTACCCAGCTCGCCAAGCTTATAAACTTTTTCATTTAATTTGCTGCCACATATGCAAACTTATATTATTTACTTTATTTATTTGATCATAATGTAGTACAAAAGCCTAATAAGACCAAAAACGCGTATTGCAAATATATTTGGACATAGTTTGTTATAATAAAATATAACTTACGCTACTTTGCTATGAAACTTGTTAATCAAATGAACGAGCAAAATAACACTGTGTCATATATCGGATACTTGAAAACAATCAATGCACCACTAACATCACTATAGTGAAATTTAGTACACACAGTTGTATTTTATGGGTAGTAGACAAATACTTACTACTGATGATGAATATGTAGTCACAAAATAAATCAAAACCAAACATGATTTTAGCTTCTGATTTTGCAGTTAAATTGGTCGTAGTTTGAAATTCAATTTATTTTATTTATTAAAACATATTGTAATGCAGAAGCCAAAAACACGTATTTCATAGCAATATAATTATATATAGAGCCTGAGTAAGCTAAACTCAGTGTAATAACAAAATTAATTATAACAATAATTAATAATACCAAACACAGTGCAGATTCGGTTAATGCAACCAATAGTAATTTTGGTCTGTTGCAAAAACTGAGATTGTTGCGAAAACCGAGTAAAAAATTTCTATGGTTTTTTTCCACTAAAAAGCTTATTTTAGACCAAATAAAAGGTTTATTAAGGAATCAAAGGTTAACTTTTAAAATAAATGCATTTATTTAATTAAAATAAAGAATAAAAACAAATATATAATTAAAATTAATAAAAGCACATTCTAATGTATGTAAAGTTGTACTGATGGTTGTAATCAAGTTGAATATTCATGTATTTAACGAAAAGTATGAAATTTTCTACTTTGTTTTTTAGATGGCACATTCTATTAATAAAATACATATAATAATATTTTATTATTATTATTATTTTAACAAATTTTTTCACTACAGGGATTTTGTTTGTCTTACTAGAACGAGTAGTCACAAAGAATTTTTTAACCTACGTTGGTTTAAAAAACAGAAGCACCACGCAAAAATTCTTTGTCATTCCTAGAGCACCGGTAAATCATAAGATTTCATGCATAAAGGTTTGTTGTTTTTAATCTATTTATAAAAAAACTAAAGTAAACGAAAGAGAGAATCTTAACATTGTTTGAAAAGTTGCGTTAATTGAGGTCTTCTATTTCAAAAGTTGCTTTAACGGAGTCACCAATGGTAAGAATTTGGGTGCTGCGAATACCGAGGTGTTGCACTTATCGAGGGTTGCGTTAACAGAATCAGCACTGTAATTCAATTATAAATAAACCTGTAAACAAAGTCGTCGTTTGGAGAAAACGAAAGGTTGTCAAAAATTTTTTATTTTTGTGTATTTTGTTTTATCATAAATATTTTGTAAACAGAAAAATTAAACGGCACCAAATATTGCCTGATTCCTTAAAAGAAAAAAAAATAAATTTCTTTTTAACGAAAACTTTAAATCTGCTTATAATATTTTCTTTAAAAAGATCCATTAAATCACAAGGATATGTGTTTAATCAGTACATCCAATATTACAGTTTTTCCGCTCGGACTACATTTAATGCATTCGTAATTATATGTATAGTTCGTGTGAAAATTTGTGTTTGTTTGTAGTACACACATACACATATTTTCACAAAGTGCTTCTGAAAATAAAATAATTATTATGCGTTGCAAATAGTGCTGTGGGGACAACTTTTATTACAAGAACGCGCTTTCTTTTTTTATATTATGTCATATTTCTGACAAGCGCTAAAATATACAAGAAAACTAAAACAAAACTTAATAAAATTATTCAAGTGACTGAAATTTTATTTTAATTTTTAACTCTGCTGATTTTATTGAAAATTTATAAGGACATGTGTTTTGATGTAATACCCAATAATTAAGTAAGATTGCGAATTTGAATTGGTTTTGTGTTTCAGCGGACGACATACCTTCCATTGAAACATAGTCATTTGCACATTTGTAATGAATTTTTATGCAAAATTAAATATATTTATGTCAAATTATTGTTATTAAGCATTCATGAAATAGCGAAGTATATTTATTGACATAAAGTCTCAACTTAATTTGAAAATTGGTGGAAAATAAAATACATAGATACAATATCGAATAAAGCTACTTGTTGTCTTGTAAAGATTTTTGTTTGAGGCTTTTAAACTTATTAATTTATTATATATTGTGTTTCTCAATAAGGTTCTTACTATAAACATACGAAGTTTGTTAGCTAAATTAAAAATTTTTTGGGTTAAGTCTACTCGTCGGTTGGTTACTGGTTTGCTGTATGGAACAAAAATGTGATTTCGAGAAAATCTATGAAGAATGTTTAGTTCATTAGTTTTATGAAAATACACGATACAATTTTTTTGTTTAATAATAAAAAAAATCTAATAGATACATATCGCTCTTTTACTTCAATAGTGTCATAACTAAAAAATGAGTTTTTTGAGTTAATAATGCAGAATAATGCGGCAGTTCGTATTTTATATAGTGTAGAAATTTCACATAAATAGCTTGTACCATCACCTCCTGAGAGAAGAATCTTTTTTCATTTCTTCATTGAGTTGTATGCAAATTGAAACAAAACGCGTTTTCTGCAAAACTGGTTTATTTTATTTGTGACACTATTAAAGTAATTGAGCGATATGCTTTTTATTCAAACTGACGAGTTCCATAAGCGGGGACGAAATGCATATAGACAATGCTTAACCATAAAGACAAACAAAATTTTGAAGTTTTTTAGCATATATTTATAACTCAAAAAATTCTTTTTTGAGCTCTTTGTTGATATAACGGACAATGATGTGTGCCATGTTTATTTAAACAAGTTTTAAATTAACTGTTTTCCTACAATTTACAGCTGATACGAGTTACCTTAACTTAATATGGCAACTTAGCACTTGCTCATACGGCCACATATGGCAACACTTAACAAGATACAGTTAGTTTTAGTACTAAAATTTAGAAGCGAGAAAATTTCCCTATTATTGGTAGAAGTGATAAAAAAAAGAAAATAAAAGTGGTGAAAGTGTTACAAATTTAATATTGTTATTATTTATAGTTTATTGTGTTATAATTTAGTTAATGTGTTAAGAAAATAAATCAAAAATATCACTTTCCATTTGAATGAGTGTAAAATCTGAAGAATTGCCAAACAACCACCAGTGCCTTAATATGTTGCGTATTAAAATAAGGCGCATTGTAAAAAATTCAAAGAAATTAAAAAATAAACCACCTGTAATTATAGAAAAGTAGGAAACACTTAGGTAAGTACATACTTGAAATATTTTTATTGACAAACATATCGGCTTACTGGAAATCATTAATGCACCGGCAGCCAAAGACACTTGTTTGAATGTTAAATCTTCATTAGGATTTAAATTTAAATTATCCATGCAAATGACTACCTGTTGGATTACTATATGGGTCAATGGTATTAATGAGGCACTAAAGAGTAATTGTTTCAAAATAGGTCCAGCACAGCGGCAAAACAATGATTTCAACATACGTCGTATGCTAAGTTTTTCTTCGGGAATATTAAAAGAGGCGTTGCAAATTTCACAGTGATTGTCGCGTCTATGCATAATCCACTTTTTCAGGCAAGCCAGGTGTATAAAGCCCTGAAAAAATGTTCGTTTTGATATGTTAGTTGTAGGGGTAAAGCAATTTTTGTGACTAACCACACTTCCTTTGCACAAGCAGGGACATTTTGCTAGTTCCATATCACTGCGGTTCCAACGGCAAATGCGACACGAATTGTTAAATTCATTGCAGGATCTCATTGATTCTATTGAATTATGTTGCGCCGAATGGTTTGAACGTCTGACAAAAACAGTTCGATCGCTATCTTCATCTCTGGCCATTACATTATTGTATAAACGTATGAATGTTGCTTCAGATAGAATTTGAATAATTTGAGGAGCAGTTGACATTTTTTTGAGAAGCAATATACCTATTTCTGCCAGACTTAATTTTTATCAATGAGTACTTTATTATATATTTGCCTGGAAAAGTAGGTACATGATTTGGAAGTTCCACAAAAAATTTCGTATTCCAATATTTTTCTTCTTCAAAATTGTTACTGACAGTTTGTATTTATGCATTAAACATATTCATGACAGCAGGCTACCGACTACAACCTACAAAAAAAAAATAGAATAAAAAATTAATCATAAAAATTTAATGAACACTAATGTGTGTGAAGCTGAATCTCGAAATTTATAACCATTAACAGAGGTGTGTTAACCTGATAACATAGTTCTGTCAGATATGGAAATCTATGAGCCCTTATAACCCTTAACAGAGGTATGTTAACCTGATAACATAGATCTGTTAGATATGGAAATCTATGAGCCAATTTCATCAAATTATTTAAATATCAATTCATATTTAAAAGTAATTTTCTTATACAAATATTCATGAAAATCGACATTTAAATATGAATTGATACTTAAATAGAGTTGGTGAAATTGGCCCTATGTGTGTGAAGATAAATTAAAATTGAACTAGCAGAGACAAAAACCAAAAAAGTTTACCCATTTTGCAGTTAAGCACTTAACAGTCCTAGTAAAACAAAGGAATATTATTTCGGTGACGAAACCCAGGATTAATGGAAAATATCGTCCGAGATCTGATAAATGAAATTATACCACTTGGATATACAACACATACATATATTAATAATACAGAAACTAAATTTTTTAAAAAGTCATATTTTGAAAGGAAAAGTGGTGATTATGGAAAATAGGAGAATAGTACATTTATCCCATTATATAGAAATGGTGCTCCTGATGGCTCGCTAAAGGGCAAATTAAGTAGCATATCTGAAATCATTTTGGGACTTTCAAAAAATTAACTTGAAAAAAGTCATATTTTAAGCAAATTATTTTAAATAAATCGGCTTAGAGCATATTTCACCAATGCTATTTAAAAATCAAATCATACCTATTTCAATTTCGATTTTCATTTATTTTTGTATGGAAAAATTACTTTTAAATTTATTTAAAAAATTGATTTTGTGAAAATTGTATATTCGAAAAATTTTGAAATCTATCGAATCGAATCTCGTTGGGCTTACATAAATGCAAAATACATTTCCTCTTGGTTAAATAAAACGCTTTCTTTTTGTATGTTAATTGATATTTTTTATTGTTTTCTTTATTTTCTAATCGCAAAGTTAGTCGAATATTTATGTATATAATATAAGTTATAAAAAAGATTTAGCTGCAATTTCTGGTTTGACTTTTTGTTTTGAACAAACGCTTGCAAAAATAAATTCTCTTCTTTCTCCTTTTCTTCAATAATAAAAACATAACAAACAAAATGAAAATATTATGAATTCAAAATGTTAGTAGATTCTAGAAAATATTAAAATAAAAATTTATGAAATAAGAAGAAAAAAACAAATATAAGAAATGAGAAATACAAAAAATATTACATACAAATTAATAATTACACAATAATATTAATATGAGTATCTAAACAATAATAAAAGATTCAAAGACATTTTTAACTTTCAAATATTATTTTGGTAGTTAAAATAAATAGTAATTGTCGTTAAAAAGAATAACAATAAATTGAGAGTTTTTTCTTCTTTCAAATCTTTACAAAACAAATTTTTTCATAATTATGAACAACAGAGTTTGATTAAAATGTTGTTTAACTTTTTTCTTTCTGTGATAAATTGGTAGTAAGTAGATATGTAAATAGTTTAGCAGTTAATATATACACATATGTATATATGCTGATATTATTTGATTAGTAAATACTTCGTTTAGGGATTTGATTACGATTTTGGTGTTTTGTGTTACGATAATGGTGCTGTAGCTGTTTGAAAAGTTAGATTCGTTTGTTGCAAATGTTCGTATGGATCATTGGCAATTGCGGAAACGTCTATAGATGCTTTGTACGTAAACAAAAACGCATTTCCAATCAGGCCGTTGCATCACAACCATATCTTCAACATCCAGTAGTGGGGCAATGCCGGCTTTCTCGCTGCAAATACATAGATAAACAAAGCAAAATCAAATAAAAATGTTTGCTTTATGAGTTTAAAAGTTTTTGCTTTTTAACTTATTTTAACAGTAGTCGAAAGTCATAACATCCTGATTTTGTAGAAATTACAAGAAATTTTCTAAAAATAAATTTTGAAGTTACAAAAGGCCTTTGGTATTTTTTTTTTAAATTATAGGCAAATAGGGAGAAAAATAATTTTTAGGAGATTCCTGGACGTCTCTAGATAAATGTCGAAAGTCATAAAATCCCGTTGTGTAGAAATATAATTTGCCTTGTAATTTTATAACATTAGGCAAGCCTCAAAACGTTTTCAAAATTAAAACAAAAAAAATGTAAAAAGTTTATGATTGTAGTGTTAAACTAAATTTTTGTATAAAAATTGTCCGAACCTTAAATATTAGTTTTGAAGGGAAATAAATTCTTCGAGTTCTAAAATATGAAATATGTATGTTTAATTAATACAGAAAAAATAGTTTTAGTGTTTTGAGAGTTACAAATGTATGTATATATTTGAAAAATTGCATGTACCTAAAAAATTTAAATTTTCCATCCCTGGCTTATAATAAAACAATGAAGGGCTTTCGAAAAAACAACTTTTATTTATATGGCAACAGCCATATTAAAAATGTCAACTAAAAATAACGGTAAATCGTTACAATTGCAAAACATGTGTTTTAGAACACATTCCATGCAGAGTTGTAAAACGTAGTACTGATCTGGTAATGACTCGCTACATTTATGCCTGTACTATATAATTCTTTCGATTCCGTATTTATAGTTAAAGTAGTTCCAATTTTTACTTACTCAGCCACGGTGAAAGCTAATTCAAAATTTTTTCTTCTATTTTTGGGGGTTAGTTGACTATAATCGAAGGCATCTGGCAAGAAATGATGTATAAGGGCACAAAACGCTAAACCGTTATTCCAGCTCGTACTAAAGTTTGTTATTTCGATGTTCTAGAAAAATCAAAAATAAAATTTATTTCAATATATTAAAAATAAATTATTTAAAATTAAAATTCAGCCACTTGACATAAAATGACAGACATGCAAAGAAATCATGAGATAAAATTAAAAATATTTGAAATAAATATTAAATAAATAAATAATTACAGCCTTATTAATAGTTTAAAAATAAAAGCTTAGAGAGCAAATTCGCTTTGGCGCATCTTAAACTCCACAGTTACGAAGTTAAAAAAAAGCTTAGTTAAAATTGATTAAATTAAAGCATTAAATTGAAACCTTAAATAAAATCAAAATCAATTAAAAAATTTAATAAAAACTAAACTATTTTATTAATTAATTATGCGATGTTATTTTGTTGGCAACATCAACGTTAGACAATGTTTTATTTTTAAATATATATTTTTTTGTTGGTTTTTATTTTAATAAATAACGTCTGTAGTTTGATTGATTGATTGTCTGTAGTAGAAGTTTGTTTGTAGAAGAAACTCTGTACCTCGTATTCCTGTGTTTTCGATTGACACCACTGTAGCAATTGTTCCTTAACAGTGGCCGCTTTAGCATTGAGCACTGGATCGGTAAATTTGAATATCGGTTGCTTACCGGACAAGGGCGAGGCAGTTGAACCGCCTGCGGTTGTTGTCGGTGTTGTTGGAGATGATCTGAACAACAAATGATTTACATTTATTCGATAATTCTAAACAATTTTAAATCTTTTTTTGATTTAATTTTTTTATTTTCTATTCATCATCTTATTTAATTGTCTTTTATTTATATTTGTTTGATTTGTTTCTGTTGTGGTTTTTTCTTGGGTTAAAACAATAAGAGATAATATACATTGTAGTACTACAAAGTTTATATATACATATGTACTTTTTTTAATATGCAATAATTATTAAATATTATAAATTATTGTGTAGATATATAATTATTTCACAAACTATTAAAGAGTGTACACGGAAAATTATTTCTGTTTTGTCAGAATAGTATTTTCTCAAAAAAAAAAAAAAAAAAAAAAAAAAAAAAAAAGAATAGATCGTCATAATTATTTATTCATATGTCCAAATGTACTTGTACTCTGGTTTTTATCTACATATATTTATTTTATAAATTCCAATTATATTTTTTAATGTATTTATTTATTTATAAATTAAAAATCAAGCGTTTAAGGTGGGAGTTAGACAAATTTGAAATCCTGGTTCACCTATTAAAAAAAATCATTTGCCATCTTTCAGTCATAATAAAATATGTAGCTAGAAACCAAACAGCTGACTTCGAAAATTCGAAATTCTCTCAATTTCTATTTTATTCTGAGAAAAAATCAATTCCCTGGGAATTATTTCCCGGGTTTTGTATAAATTATATAGGGCCTAGAACGATATTTACGTGTAGTGGAAATTTAAATAACTAACATGGGCTATTAAGGTGATAGCGCGGATTGGTTGAGAGTGAATGTCACTTCTCGTACAGCGGTGGTGGTCATTCATAGTGCTGGAGGACCGCACTCATTCCGTATTTTTTCACATAAACAACATGAACCTCAACCAAACTCTTTAAATTTGAGTAGTATGATGTGACCGACTATGGCCCATAGGCTAGGTATAAATAATAAATAAATAAATGAAATGAAATGAAAAAAAAAAATTAAAATTAAAAAAAAAATTGGACTAACAGGCGGTTTTTCGAAAACATAAGCTTTTTCTCACTTTGGTTTCGTTAATAAATAATAATCACCTGTATTACGTATGTCGAGTCGAATATTCGTCTACGAGAATTTTGTTCTAGATTAAAGAAAATGTGTACAAGTTTTCTTTAATCTATGAAAAAACTGCCGTAGACGAAAATTCAACTCGACATACGCAATACAGGTGAATGTTTGTTTATAAATTGGTTTTTATAAAATATTCTAAAGATTTTGCCTATTCCATTTTGAAGTAAAAATAGCTTTTTTCGTATCAACTAAAAGACATAGAAAAACTGAAAGTTTTATTTTTTCACTCGTTGCGTGTTTTTAAGAACATATACACTTATTTATTTTCGAAAAACAAACTGTAAAAGAGTGCAAGAAATATATGGGACTATTCTCGTTCTAGTTATCATTTCAAAATGGCAGATAACGGCAATTTTACATTGCAAATGTACCGTGTTACCTAGTACTGCATTACCATTTCAATATAAAATTATCGTTTCGTATGAAAGATGTTGGAATTAAAACTATTTGTGTGAGAGTAAATTTCAATTTAAAATTTTATTTTATGTTTGAAAAATTAACTTCATACATTTAATCCTTACTATGCTTACTATAATATTATAAATGAGAAAGTGAGTTTGTTTGTTTATTTGTTTGCTACGCTTTCACACCCAAACAGCTTAACCGATTTTGAAAATTCTTTCACCAATTTAAAGGTATATTAGCAACGTCAAATATATTTTATCCGGTTCGGAACCGGTTTTTTATATTTGGAACGTTCTCTTTTTTTCGAAAAACAAATTTTTAGGCCGGTTAGTAGTTTTCAACTCGGGTTTGATTGTTGTTTAACCAGTTTTAAAACCACTTTTTATGTATTTTTTTAAACAGATAAACGCGAGCGGAGCCACTGGTAAAAGGTAGTAGTTTTAATAGAAGATATTTTTCCAATTAAATTTTTTTTATAACACCAAAATTAACTTCAGATTACATATAACATTTTTTAAAATATGGGTAAAAAGGTCATAGAAGTTTTGAAAAGTTAAAATCGAAATTACTTGTTCATAACAAAAGCTTTCAGCAAAATATATACACTGATAGTCGAGTCTTGGCTTTTATGGACCTAGAATTTCCGCTTCTGGGAACGGAAACGGTCCTTGACTAATCATCATCTCTCGACGAGACACCAGAGTAGTTCAATACATAAATGTAAGCAACATTTGGATCCGGTAGTATAAAGTACAAAATAGTTGAAATGAATAATACTGATTTATGAAATTTTAAGTGATTACGATTATAAATTTTAAACGATTTAGGGGGTACAGAAACACCAGCACCAAAACCACTACAATTACTTTGAGCATAAATAATTTATTTAATAAGTGATATATAAATATTTATATATATATATATGTATCTAGATATATGTTTAACAAACACCATAAGAAATTAATAGATTTATAGAGAGTTCACCGATAAACTTTGAATTTGTTTAGTAGTTAAAAAAAAAACAATTATTTTCTTACTTTGTAGATTGTTGGGAATTTTGTCCGTCAAGTTGCTTAAATTTAGAAAATGGTGATACAGGCTTTGCCGCTGATCCCGTGACAGTGCGTGTTGTAACTGAAATTTTAGAATAATTTTTTTAAATTAACTGTAATTTGTGTGTCAAAGTATTTTTATTTAAAAAAGCGAATTTCCACACAACAATCCCGAAACCGTGAGTTCTTATCATTATTCGCTTCAGATGACACAACGAAACGCCTTAAGCTCTTAATTTTTTAATGAATTTATTTTTTGTACTTTAAAAAGGTGTTTTTGTGTGTGGTAATGTGGTGTAACGCCAAGATCGTCTTTGCTATTAACCCATTAATAGCCAGGGCTGGGCAGTTACATAAGTACATACATACATATACCGTATGGTTTCAGATTCCACCACACTTCTTCTTCTTCTTATATATTTTCTAATTTTCGTACCATGTGGAGTTGCTCTGGAACCGCTACAGTGTTTATTTGATTGATCTCCTTCAGTTGTTTGTATTTATAATGTTGTGGGTCTAATTTGCTTTTTTAAATGAATACCCATAATGAATAAAAATAATTTTGTGTGCTTGCATGTGCAATCATTTTACTTACCTTTTGTTGTTGTTGTTACCACAGCTCCATCTTTCTCTTTCGTTTCAGTTGTCTCGGTTGTAGATGAAGATTTTTGTTGTTTTTGTTCTACAGAAAACAAAGACAATTTTTAGAAGAAATAAAAACAAGTCGTGCCATAACCGCCAAAAAAGCTTAAGCGACATAATTTTCGAACTTAATTTTTCCACCAATATCGACTATTTGCGGTCGTAAATAATAGATTTTCGTCAAAAAAAAACGAAGTCCAAAAAATTTTTCGTTTTAACTTTTTCTTGGGGGTTATGTTAAAGCCAAAAAAAATATGTAATAATAATTAAAGGAAGAAATTGCTTAGCATGCAGCATATTGCAAATTAGAAAGTACAAGTATGTTTTTGAAACAAAAGAAAAGAAAGACTTTTAGAATAGACATACATACATATGGACATACATATATACATACATACTTACATACAATAAACACTATACACTAATTAAAACGAATTGAGGAACAGCTGACCTTATCGCTACAACATGAACAACAATACAAAAAACAACATGCACATCGTCCAGCTTCAACTAAACCCAGCTGTCAAAAACAGTTGACTAAAGTAACAATATTTGTAAAATATTCTACTATGTACATTAACAATATCGTGTCATAACCGCCAAAAAAAAAGCGTAAGCGATTATTTCCTATTGTAATTAATCGATTTTCAACAAGAAAACGAGATCCAAAAATTTATTGGTTGATTTTTTTTTGGCGGTTATGGCTCGATATGCTTAAAATATAATTTTACTATCTATCACATAATAAAGCAAAATTAAATTTTTTGGCAGATGCTTTTAAATTTGTTGCCATTTATGTATAACGTACTACATATTAGAAAATATCAAATTTTGACAGTTGGCGCCTAAAGCAGTTCAATTTGTCTTCGAACAGCTGATTATCATCAGGGCTGTTGAGGTCACCTGTTTCTCAATTCCCTTTCATATTAATTACACAAAAAATCATAATTACACAAATATATACAGTATAAGAATAAAATTTGACGGACATATCGCTCACTTACTTGAACAATGTCATAACTCCAAAAAAAAACTATTTTTACACCAATCGATTTACATATACTATACATATACTTTTATGACATTTTTACACAATATGAGCAACGATATAAGTATTAATTATGCATTATTTACACAAAAATCGCATATTTTGAGTTATGACGTTGTTTTGCAACATTCCCTACACATTTTGTACACAAGCTGCCTAAATACGGTTGTCGAATTTTTTGATTCGAGATTCAAGATTTTGTACCAGATGAAAGAGAAAAGTTACGAGCTACTTGTACTACAGCAGTTCGAAGTCGAGTCGAAAAACTTGACAACCGTAATAAGGCCAATTAAAAAATTTAACAAAATTGGGGACAAAAACAACTAATATTTATCTGGTTTAAATTCTTAACAATCTTGCACAATCGTACGACTTTGGAAAAAATACAACCCTGATCTAATGAATTCTTGTTGTCTTTTGAACCTTTTCATAATTGATACATATTAAATTTAATTGAACTAGAGTGAATTTTATTCAGGAATAATTTCTTAATCGAGCTTAAGTTCAGTATTTTGAATTCTTATTGAATGAAATATTTTTATTAATTAATGTGATTTTCCATGCAGCCACGCAGTTCATCATCACCCATGTCTATCTACTTGGGCAGAGATTGTTTGTTAACACCAGCTATTTAACGTGCATTTTGAATGAAATGGAATATGAGAAATTTTTCATAATTTGTATCATGCCAGGGTTGTATTTTCTCAAAAGTCGTACGATTGTGTAGGATAGTGAATCCTAGCCCTTAAGAAATACCAAATGTGTACTCAGACCCCTTTTTAGACACGCAAAGTTTACTTTACAAAGTCTTAATTCAGCTGGGAGAAAGACAGAAAGGGAAAGTAATGCTACCTCTGTCTTTCAGCCAGCTAAATTAAGAGTTTGTAAAGTAAACTTTGCGTGTGTAAAAGACGTCAAAGTAAACTTTGCGTGTCTAAAATGGGTGTCAGTATAAGAATATATGTTTGTACATACAATATTATTTACTTATTTACATACACACTAAAATGCTAGAAAAAACTAACAAAATTTATGCAAAAAATTTAGTTTTGGCGAGAAACGAAAGAAATTTGGGTGGAAAAAACATATTTTTTCATGGAAATATGAATGTATGGATATGAGAATATTTATTTATTTATTTGTGTATGGATATGAGAATATTAGCGATAAAAAACAAATAAAGCGCGCGCTTTGAAATAATAAGGTAACTACTTACTTGTACTTCAAACTCTTTTCAGTGAAAACAAATTATTATAGTTTAAAATTCTTTGAGTGTAAAATTAAGAAAATAAAAATTTAATTGAACTCAAGGCGAATCCAAACGATTTCCATTTCGAATGTTTGTCCTAAGAAAGCGCTATTTTGATTTCGTTTAAAATTGAACAGCGAGCCTTATTTCACATCGGAAATTGCAATGTCACAAAATGCCAAATACGTGCATTCGTTCACCCCTGAATTTACTTTAATATTATATTATATATACTCACGAACTATTTTTTACACTGATCTTCATTTCTTTAAACATTTATTGCGTTTCACCCAATTTTTTTACACTGTTACATCAAAAGCAAGCTATTTACAAAAATAACAAGATTCGAACGCCAGCTTTTGGCACAAAATAATAAATTATGAACACATAAACATGTTTATCGGCGCTTTGAATGTTTATATGTATCTGGGTCCTATTTAAAAAGGCGTTAAAGTTTTCCCTCTACTGGAAGCCCTGTAAACCTTGCATTGTAGTTCTAGGATGTGTTCCAACATGCGCCATATGTCTGAATATTAAAAACATATGTATGCATGTATGAATGTGTTCGAATGACATTTAAATGTAACCCCTTTACATTTAGGGCCAATTTCACCAACTCTATTTAAATATCATTTCATATTTAAAGATCGATTTTCATTAATTTTTTTATGGAAAAATTACTTTTAAATATGAATTGATTGACATTTAAATAAGTTGGTGAAATTGGCACTTAGAGGGAATAATTTTCCCGGCAACTTTTTATTGAAAGGAATACAGTAATTTTTTTTTTTAACTTTGGCAATGACAGACTATATCGGCCCAATTATGAATAACAATTCCCCATTCCTCTTATTATGAATTAAAATTTCCTTGGGAAAAAATTCCGTGGGGAAAAAGTAGGTATTCTAAATATGAGGGAGAGAGAGAATTTCTTGAGAGTTTTCTTCCCAAACATTTTGAATTGAACTAATGCAAAAATTTTAAAATTTTGTAAAACTTTTCTATAAGCATTTATCTAGAAAAAAAAGAAGTAAATAAGCACCGGAATGTTAAAATTTCCTCTTGCACTTTAAAAACATGAACTGCCTTCAGAAAAATACTAAAACACTGAATTTTGTACGCTTCCTTTAAGTTCACATAAGAGGTAAATGGAAGATGTGTTTCCCTCTAATATTATCAAGACCGATAACAGAAAAAACTTTATAAAATTTATAATTTCGTTTGCTCATTGGAAATTTAATCTATTTGCATTTGCATCTGGCTCAGTTTTCGCTCCATTTCCTCAGCATAAGGTTTGTTAATTTTATGTTTTATTTAAGCAAAAGGTATTAACACACAATCTTATTGGTAATGAAAACGATGTCACGTGCTGGTGACATCGTGGAACAGGCCTTAAATCAAAAGCTGGTGTCAAATTACGGCATTCAATATCGAAGAAATATCTTCATACAATTTGAATTGCGGTTGTATGGAAATTTTTTCATTCATATCGAATGTTAGATTTAACTTATCCTTTCCCGATCGTTATGTGCGTTAAAGGGTTAGGGAAATACGCTAACAACTTCAACATTAACAACAATAGTAAACCTTATTGAATTAGCGCGCACTTTATACACGTATGAGCATTTGCGAACAAGAAATATGACAAAAATATTCCACCCAATTTAAAATTTTTTTAAGGTGATTTAAGCATGCAGTAAAATGAGTGGGTTGCATAAATATTGATATATTAAATGAATAACTTAATACGAGTATATAACATATACAAAAATAATTAAAAAATCTGGCGACAAAAACAAAAGTGTACTTCAGTTGATAGCAAAAAAAAAGAAAAGTTAATAAAATCCATGCTAAAGCTTCCGCAAATTGTGGAAAAAAGACATACAGGCATTTTAAGACGAAAATAATGTATAAAATTTTTTATATGCATCTGCAATTAACAAACAGCTGAAAAACGGTCACAAATTTGTGAATTTTTTTTCGTAATAAATTTTGATTGTTTGGTAGTACGAGTAGTAGGTGGCAGTTTCTTTCTGGTTTGCTTTTAATTTTTATGTACAAAAATTTACACAGAAGAGGAGGGACATCATGAGTGGAGATGTTATTTGTTTTTTAATTCTAATTAATTTAATTCTAATTAATTAACTTGATTTGTTTTTAATGTGGTCAGCAGCTCTTGGTAATTATTTTTATGATGAATTGAGAGAAAAAAATCAACTTGTCAAAATATTTTTAGTTTAAAGTGAATTATTTTTTTTAACGTTTTAACGTTGCATATTGCGGCAGAATTTTGAAATTGTTTAAGTAAAATTATGTCTAAAGATTTTCAAATATGAGTGTGTTCGAGGTCTATGCAAGCGCTCAGCTGATTGTTTTTTTTTTCATGTGATTTCATGTTGTCATGTTTTTCCTAATTCTTCTTTGAACTAAATTTTCTTCATATTTTAGTATGTAGTTCGTATTTTACAAAAAAAAAAAAAAATAAAATAAAATTCTGCTTCTTTTCCCTTGTTGTAGAGTTGCAGTGCCGAATGTAATAATGAGTCATATTAAAAAACTCTGACAATATTAACTAATTCATAATTAATTAATGTCCACAATTTCATAGATGACTGAATTTGAGATAGCAAATTTGTATGCTATCTGTCGCTAGTTCAGACACTAATGGCGGACAATATCACTTTGAATCCTCTCTGACATATAGCAGCCTTCAGCTGGCTATCGACCCATAGCAGCCAACGTTGTCAAGTTCCAACTTTTGGTCCAAATTGCAACTTGAAACTGATTCTGTGATGATGATTCATCTACGAAAATGGAAATTGCGGCATTCGATATCGATCGAAAATTCCATACAGACGCAATGAAAATTTTATGAAAATTCGTTCGTTATCGGACTTATTATGAACAGCAACCATCAACTGGTTGAAAAGTGCAAACAATTTTCAACTAAGGTTTAAATAGTTATTACGAAAACCAGTTGATAAATTTGTGAATGATTTAGTGGACAAATGACAAAAGTAATATGCAGTGGGAGTACCTTTGCGATGTCCGAGTTTGCTTCCATCAAGCTTGTAAGCCTTGCAATTTGCTTTTTGTTGTTCATAATATGCGCCCCGTGCACAAAATCAATCATTTTGTTTATTTTTAACGATATTTATTTATATATTTCTACTTATTTACTACTTACATTTCGAGTGAATATTTTTCTCGTTCTATTTTGTAGTTGCATAAAAGAGAAAAAATTTCCGTTAATAGCTATTCACAATAGTGATTTTGTAGTTGCCCGTTGAAAAGTTAGGCTTGCCACCTACCTCTTTTCAACCGCTGGCATTTCGTAATACAGCTTTATCAACTTTGTGGTAAACATTTCTTTTATCAACCGCACGTTGCTGTTTATAATAAGCCTGTATAACTTTTTTCTTCTATTCGTTTTGTAGCTGACATATGACAAAAACTTGTTCGTGTTTTGTGTTATGATACAGTTATTTGTTTCTTTACACAAACAAATAATGGCTATGGCGTCTCAACTCACGAACAAAAAAAAATGTTTTCGAGAAGAAAAAACTGCCCAAAAATTTCCAACAGTATTCTATCTCTTACATACTCTTCAATATTACTTTTCTTGAGATATGGTTTAATATTGTAATACGTTTACAAATTTTACTTGGGTGTGGCGAGTCTGAATAATCACATTGGTGTCTATTCTGGTATACGCGTGTCGACTTGGTGAAAGCTACATGGAAAACAAAAACAAAACTGCTTAAATGTAAAAAATTTGTTTTCGTTTATCATACAAAATTCACCAGTTTTAAAATAGAGAGAGAGAGAGACGCGCTGAGACTCTCACGTTTATTTAATTTTAGAAATGTATGATACACAAAAGAAATTTTTGAAAATTTGTTTTTGTTTTAATAGTTTTGAAATTTTTCTCTCCCATATAAATTTCACTTTGATGAGGTATTTTATACGATTAGGACATGAATGATCCTGTCACATGAATATCAGAAAAAAATTTAATTATTTAACTAATTTAAATGTAAAGAAATCAAGAGCAGAAAACTAAAAACTGAGCATTTTAAAGAAAAACTGTTTTTTTTTAACAAAAATCTCGAAAACTGATCAATGGCGTAAAAATTGCGAAACACAGATAAATCTGCACATTTGGCAACGCTGCACCGCTATGACTTTTGTGTTGTTGTACAACACTTCCTCGCGCAGTCAGCTGGTATCATTGCACATGAATAAATCATTCACAATAAACTTCTACAATGTGACCAGCAGTCACAAAAGGTGTCTAAACTCACAAGAGGTTAGTTTTAATTAAAAAAATATGAAATTCGACTCTCATCTTTTATTAAGAGCTATTAATTATATCCATAGATTTGGTACTCTTATATGGTAACTTATAAGGAAATTATAAGAAAAATTTTTTTAAAATAAAATCGAAACTTTTGAATGGGAATATTCATATACTGAAAGCAAAAAACAATTCTGAGTTTTTTATTATTGCTTTAATACAAACTCCCAAACAAACAAGACATATTTAAATCAAGTACAAGTCGAATTCGTATCAGGTAGTCCCAACTGCTCAGGTGACTATTTTAGACGCTTGCAATTTGAATATTCTTTAGATTTCAATACATAATATATTTCAGTAAATTTTTTGACATCCCAAGTATGAATTTTCCAAAGCGATTTGAGGTGTGTCTGTCTACCTTATGTGAATAAGGCTTATGCTTATGCCCCAATTTGATTTTGGAATGTCAAGAAATGTACTGCAAATAACAAATTGTGTCTTTACACACTCAAATATTTTAATAAATAATCACTCTAAACTATTCTTTTGCTTTTCGTAAAAAAAAACAAGAAATGTTAATACGAATCAAAACTCAACAATTAACGATCAAGCAAATGAACAAAAAAAAAATAAAGGATTAACAAAAAATTTAGAAAACTTAACAAAACGCATCATGCTTCTTCATTTAGGCTTGGATTAGATGAAACGACGTTCAGGGCTTTATAGTTTTAAACTTTATTTAATTTTTTTTAATCAACTCACAAGTTATAAAAACAATGTTGCATTTCAATGCCATTATTTAATTTGAAACGTTTAAGAAGAGAGACAGACTTGAAATGTTGACGTCGACAGTGCCAGCGATGATAAATCGTTTGCGGTGGGGCGATTTATTGCAAAGTCTTCCATATATTTTATATTTAATATTGGGAACAGATGTTTGTTTACGCAGATAGAGAGTGAGTCGTCAAGTTGCTTGATGTTGTCGTATTGATTGTGGTCAAAATTGTTGTGGTTGTGGTTGGTTGGCAAAGTTAAAGCCACAATTACTTTTGAATAACTTAAACAAAAACATGAAGTCCCTCAACTTCCGTTTTAAAATCGTTAAATTCTTATTATTAGGCTTGCGAAAAGTTGTGTCGTTCATACAAAAAGTTTTTGGTTAAGAAAAAAAAACAAATTTTTTTAAAACTTTTATCTATGCAGCTTTCATTTGTTTGAAGAAGTAGAAAAAATAAAAGAGCGCACGCATTAAATTATATATTATGACAGACAGACAGACAGACCTTAGGAGAAAAGTTGTTAGATTAACTGAGTTTAGTTTTTGATTTGTTTAAGAATAAAACGCTGTGGAATGGCTGCTGCTGAGGGTTTTGTTTAGCTTTAAAGCCGGCTTCAAGATTTTCTTTTTAGAGTTTTTACGAACCCATTATTAATTGTTCAAAAGCATCCTCGACATTGCTTTCGTCCAGCAAATGAATATTAGCAATGTGAGGCATGGTGGCACTACGCTGCAGTCCTGCTGCTGGCACTATGAGAGGATTTGAGCCCAAAGATTTACGGCTGGCGGCCGATACTTTTTCACTAGTTTTGGTGCGATTTATTACTGAGCGCTTGGTGGTCTGTTGGCTCTGTTCCAGCATTGTTTCCTGTTGTGTGGGAGACTTTTGGCCGGAGAAATAAGCAGCCACGGTTTTTTGCTTTTCATTTATGTCGGTTTTCGTTATGGCAGCTTCAAACATTTTGGGCAGGGCTAGAGTGTGGCCTGATTTGGCGCGTCTCAGTTCATTAGTGGGACTTTGACTGAACTTTGGCGTATTGTTGTTAACATGTTGGCCTTGCAACATCATTATTTGATTCCAAGAATCAGATTTGCTTAATTTACTCGGCCTAATGGTATGAGGTTGTTCCAGGTTCGTAAAACTACTGTCTTGATCTTGACGTCGGGTCATTGAGGAGAAGGCATTTACATTGTTGAAGACAATATTTCTGGGTATATAATCATCATTGGGTTGTGGTGTGGCGGGTGTTTCCATGATGGTGGGCTTGTTGTTGCTTGATATTTGTTGAGATACTCTTCCCACAGTTTGTTTGGTGGTAGTGGAGTGCAGGTTTTTGCCTTGTACCTTAGTAGAGTGTGTGGATGTGGTCACAACGGATGATGAAGCAGTTTTTACACTGGGACTCTGATAAGAGTTGGGCATGTAATGATGCCTTTGCGGTGGTCCAAACTTTTTAAGTATGGGTTGAGTTTCATCTTTGGGCAGGGAGGATTTTACGATGTCGGGCGTATCTGCAGGAGCAGAAGATTTGTACACTTGAGTGCTTTGGGTTTCATAACGGGCTTCTTTCTCCATTTGGTAGTCCAAAGTGTTGCCCAGACTCTTGCGTCGGGCTTCATTCGCAATGCGTTCCCTTTGTTGATCTAAACGCATGAGCATTTCTTGGGATATGTTTGAATTTTTTGGGTTTATAACAGTTTGATCTGCAGCTCGCATACTGATCACAGATTTGTTTTCCTCAGTTGTGGAAGTTGAAGTTTGTTTCTTATAATCGGAGGATTTTTGCTCCATCGCAAGCTTTTTGTGCATTTCGGATAATTGTTGTGATGTTTGGTTTTTATTCGCTTTACTTTGTTGTAATTGTCTTTGAGAATTAGTTTCAGTAGTTTGAGTTTGCGTTGCAGGTCTTTGAGTTGCTGAGCCCTGTTGCTGAGTAACAGACGTTGACGGTATTTGTTTTTGCGCTAGTGCTTCATATTCTGTTTTCCTTGAATACCCTGATAAGGCCTGACCATTGATAACTTGTTGTGTTGGCTCCGAAGGAGAAGTAGGTACAGTCATTTTGACATTCTGATATGGTTTAGACATCTTTTGGCCATTGTTCACTTCATCTGTGATGATAGGATTACAAGTCCAACTGGTGTTGGGTGAGGGTAAGTTTTGATTGAAAGACATGGAGGTTGTAGTTGAACTGCTGGTGGAATTCTCCGATGTATTGCGGTGTCTCAGGAGATTCAAACTACTGGGCGGCATTGGCTTTTGCTGATTGACACGGCTGAAATCTTCATCATCTGTAGTGTCTTCAATGGGATAACTGACGACATACGATGTTTGGCTGTCATTAACATAAGTGTTAAGTGGAGTTCTTTGTGCAAAATTTGGTTGACTTTTAGCCGAGGATCTATTCAGATTTTCCAAACTCTTATACATTCCCATTTGAGTGCGTGTTGAGGGTTGAGAGTAGGTTTGATTTTTAGTTTCATCCGCGTAACATGGTTTACGATTGGGCTCAAATTTATTGATTGCGGGGAATAAAGGTTCTACAATGGGAGCCTGATAAGAGCTGCCATCTGGTGAAAGACAAGTTCTAGGTGAGGTGACTGCTTCAGGGCGTTTTGTTACCGGAGCCTTTGGTCTGGTTAGTCCATTTGAATTTCCTAAGCTTTTCATGGTGCTCAAAAGATTTCTTGCAGCCCTAGAGTTCTTGCCATACAACTCATCATCGCTAACATGGCCTGTACGTCGGCCGACTGTAACAGCTGTTTGACTTTGAGGTTTACGCATTACCCTACTGACTGCATGGTATTCCAGCAAATTATTATCTGAATCTAAATCATCATCAGTGTAATCGGTTTGCTGCATATTGTAGAGGCTAGGGCTGGTGTGGGTACTGTTTGCAGGGCTAATTAAATCGTATTGTCGAGGTAGAGGAGGCTGGCGCAGGCGTGCGTGATGCTGTGCATGATTCGAAAGTTGAGATACTGGACAATATGAGGGATTTGCTGAGGTTAAAACCAAAGGTACTGAGTGAGGATCTGTTAGAGAGTCATCTCGCAGGCGTTGGTATTCCATTTCACTGGAGTTGTTGCCTACAGCTAACGGCAAACAAGGATAACTTTGATGTGTAGTCTTGGGCTTGAGGCTGCTGTAAGTGAAAGAAATGTTTTGTGGTGGCGGCAAGTGGGCCAAAGGATCATGTGGCAATGTCAATTGCCGTCTAACGCCATAAGGATCAAGGGCATTGGGCAAAGAGGGGCGTTTTCTGAAATCATCTGAAGTGTGGCCTGTCACATTGAAAGATCGCAAGGAGTTGTGTCGTTGTACAACAGGTGCATTATTGTTGATATTATCATACTTTGAACGTTCCTCGAATCTATGGGCCTTCGATTTGAAACTGCTGCTGTCAACAGTGGGTTTGGAAGCCCAAGGCAAAGCAACGGGCGATCTTGAGGAGGGAGGTGGTGAAGTTATAAACGAGTTATCTGGTCTAGTGTTGCCGTAGTGACCACCAGCCGGTGATAAAGTGTTTAATTGACTTCTTGTGGAAGGCGGCCAATTATTTGAATTGCGCGGAAGTTGTGGTATCGGTTTGTAAATAGGCTTTGAGGAAATTTCACCACTTTCTATGGGTCTGAATACTGATTGCGGGGCATGTTTAAATTCGTTCATGGGTATGGGTTGCGGTCTAGCATTTCGTTGGGCAGTTGCCAATTGCTCTTGATCTCTGAGAATAGCGGTATGCTGGGCAGCTGTTATCTGGTCTTGCTCTCTTCTTTGCCTCTCGAAATGTTCGCGCTCTAAGCGGTCCCGCTCTTGTCGCTCACGTTGTTGTCTGTGTCTTTCCAATTTATCATGTTCTTTACGCTTATATTCAAAATGTTCTCTATCTAGTTTTCTTTTACGCTCTTCTGCTTGGCGTTCGGCTTCGCGCTGCAATCTCAAGGCTATTTGTTGATTTGTTATGTAACTAGAAGTTGGATTGGGAACGCTTTTGTTGACCGCCGCAGGCTGTGAGAATGATTTGCTAGTTTGTTGAAACTTTGTGTTGTTAACTGCATGACTGGGAGGCTGTGGTGGCTTACTGGTCAGCCCTCCTTCAAATGTGCTTTTTATGGAGCCAAATTTATTAGACCAGTTTGAAACAGAACGTGAGTTTGTCCAACCCAAGCCAGGCTTATCACTTTGCTTATTAATAAAGGCCAAAAACTTGCGATCATTTTCGGTTTTAGGTTCAAAGGGAGGCACAACATTTTGCACACGTTTCTTAACACTTACTTGCACAGCTCGTTTCAGGCCCAAATTCGTACCCTTGTCTTCAGCATCGGAGTCTGTATCAAATTCCGGATTGTATTTGTGATCTTTGGCCAAATCAATGGTATTGGCACGTTTCATTAAATGCTTTTTGTTGGTAAACCGGGAGGATTTCGAGCTGTCGTCGGGGATGCTTTGTTTAACACCCTCCTCCGGCTCAGGACTTTCAAAAGAAACTGAAAACTCTCCGGAAAGAGGCCGGCGTTTACTACTGTTGGTCGCGCAACGATTGGTGTAGTTATTGCTTGCATTTTCGTCAACAACAAATTGTTTAGGTCTTTGTAAGACAGGTGCCGAAGGTGGCGTCAATATAGACCCTGTAGAGGCATTTTTCTCCAGGGGATACCATTGAGGTGGTGCATTATTGGCCACACTATTGGCTTCGGGGGTTGTGGGTTGAGAAATGTTGGTCATAAGCAGCATGTCCTCCATATAGCGTCTAGCATCGGCCAATTCTTCGCGGCTTACACCTACTGTATGGCGACTTACACGATTTTTGCGTTTACCAAAACGACATCGGTTGGAACGATAAGCATCAGCCTCTGGCGAAGACGTTTCACCATATTTCGTTTCATCGTTGCCATCTAATTCCGACATGGCAGCTGCTATCTCGGCCAATTTCTCAGGCGATGTTAAGCCTGCACGTAAACGGGCCACCAAAGCCAAAAGAGCTTTACGTTTTTCAATATCCACGGAAATATCTTTGCCCTCCTTCAGCGAATTCTCCAAGCGACTTAAAGCACATGTTACGTCTTCAATGATATTGGAATCACTTTGGATTTGTAACTGATCACGCAAACCAGCCGCTATTAAGCGTAAATCTTCCCCACTCTCAGTGCCAGAATCTTCCTTCTGAGGCACACCTAATCTATCTACTTGTCTGGGACTATCATTACTACCTACGACTACATTGTTACCACCTAAACTACCACTAACACTACCACTATCATTACTCGTACTATTGGTATTCGCTGGGCGAGCACTAGGGTTACTATTCCTATTGCTATTTTTATTGCTTATTGAGTTAGAGTCCGTTCTGCCTGCAGTCCGTTCAGTCATAACTGGATTTTGATTGGTTGTTGCCGCAGTAGTGTAGGCTGATTTTTGAGCTTTATAGTTACTGTTATTGTGTGGGGCGTGCATACTATCACTACTGTCACTAACAGCTGTTTTACTTTTATTATTGTTACTTGTTTGTGCCGACTTCAGTTTTTTGCTGTTTGTTGACTGATTGCTTTGCGCGACGTTTGCTTGCTGTGGGATAGTTTGTAGCGTTTTTGGTGGCTTTAAGGACTCACCCTGTTCAGAGTTATCCTCTAAAACTTCTTCAACTGTTTCACTTTGGATAACAGTCTTAGATACTTCGACTTGCTCTGCAAGAGTTTTCTGATCGACTGGCGACTTTTCCGGTTTCACAGTAATGGTTACGGACTTTTCTACAGTCTGCGTTACCACAGCAGCTGAAGGAGTTTTGTCTGTATCTGTATCTTGCGTCTTTTCGCTGACAACTACGACGTTATCATCAGCTTGTGATTCCGCTTCACTATAATCGGTGACCTCTTCGATGATCTCCTCGTATTCGCTGGCACTACTCTCCTCGTCTTCCACCGGATTAATAGTAACAGCTGCTACTGCTGCTGATTTTTCGTCGCCTTTGGGGCTTTTCTTTGTTTCTAGAGAGGGGAGGGGAAATTTGTTAAATGCACTGGCGTCAAATAAAGGCTTTATGAACAGTAACAAAGAAACTATAACAACAATGGCAGGATAACGGAATACAATAGACGCAACGCGTCTGATGGCTGTGATACAATGATTTAAAAACGGCCGTCCAAAGGCCATTATCCTTAAGGACACAACAACAACAACAAGAACAACAACAACAAATCAACAATACAAACGAGTATGATGACTTGGAGTTTGTTATATTATTAGACGTGTGTTCAGGAACTGGCTTAATGAATTTGGATATTTGCTTTGTGAAATGAATAAACGGAAAGAACTTCGAATTGACTTTCGAACGATAGACAAGTAAAACGATCTTTTTTTTTTTTTGATTTGCTTTGTGATGTATTATGATTTCAACATAATGAATGCTTACATCTCTTTTTACTATGTTATCTCTTTCTCTCTTTACGTCTACGTATATGTCTAGATACCTAGTTAAAAAGATTAATTGACTCTTTCAGTGTTTTTTTTTTGTTTGTTTTTGGTTTTTATATCCAATTTCATATAATCGTTATTTATGTTTGGTTTAGCTAAAATTTCATATCTAGAATAAAGTAAATACAAAATAATTATAAAAATATATAATAACTACTGTTATCAACAATAATAATAAAAGTAAATGTAAATTATAGTATTCCAAACACCATTTTTGTGAGAGTTATTTTGATTTCGCAATCAGAAGACAATGAAACGAATTTAGATTTGTGCAGTGTACATGAGTGTTTCAAAGTTGGTTGGTGTGCTATTTATAGTATAAGAAGCAATTAAAATAAGGATTTATTATGAGATTTAACGTATTAAAGCCATAATATTGGCAAAAATTTAAGCATGCTGTACATTTATGGCCATCGTGAAAACCAATAATATATTATTAACGCAATTTCTCGTGATTTATAAAAAAAAAAATGACGGCGGAAGTACTTTGAACTGTAATTTTCTATTTTTTATTTTGTTTGATATATAAATATATTTCTTTTGTTTTTTTCTAATACAATGCGTAGCATAAAATTAAATTTTCTATTCCCACCATTCAGAAGAAGTAATTCGCGCCTTATTTTTTTTTTTTTACATATGTCTTCTTTTTTTTGGCATGCATATAAATCCATTGATTAATTGAATATCTTTATAAAAAGCACACCAACATGTGCGATTTTAAATGTGTAGATTTTTGTTGTTGTTAATTTAATTTAAAATACCTTCACGGTCAGCCATAAGTTCCCTTAAACGTGATCTTATTTTACGACGTTCTTCGTATGTTTTAGCCTGTTCCAACTGCAAGTAAAAAAAGAGATAAATAAGAAAAGGAGAACAACATCAATAGCAATCTAGCTTTTAATGCTTCTTTTGGAAGCAGTAAAATGAAATAAAAAGAAAAAATATTAGCAACAATTATTTTCGGTGAGTTATTTAAATTTTTATGATTTTGTCTGCCTTAAAGGTATGTTTTACTTTTCATTTCAAGTGAAAAGAAATTTCTTCTGATACATTAAATAATTCCTAAAGAAATTTTATTCAAAATCAAAACTTAAGAAAAATAAAAATAAATAAAAAATAGTTCATTTACTGAATCGCTCACTTCGTTCAAAGTTCATCGCTCTTTATTTACTCTGCAGAGTGCTTGAAGGAAAGATACGATTCAAAATTTAAAAAGATTTCCATATAAACTCTCTTGAAATCTTTCGTAATTTTGTTCGATAAAGAGTGCCGTAATTTGCCCCCAGATTTATTTTCTTTTTGTTATTATGAACGAAACATATGTGTCAGTCTTCATACTTAGTTCATGTTTAAATATTGGTGTTAGCTTTAATATCGATTCTGACGTTTACCAAGAATATGAAAAGAACGATGAACTTTAAAAAACATACAATGATAAGGTCAGAATCGTTCAATTTACTGAATCGTTCAACTGAACAAGTTCGTTCATGAACTACACAACCTTAAACAAATCTGAAAGGTCGTCTAGTACATGACTGCCTAAAACTCGTGTCTCGAGAGATGCAAAGCTGAACATTCACAAAGAAAGTGCAAGGCTGACTCTTTGCTTTGCTTTCTTCTCGACAACTTCTGCAGAACTCATCATAGGACAGGCTTATCCTGCTAGCATGTCTGCCGACCGTCCAGTGCCCCATCATGACTGCAGCGAACCTAGTGATGTCCCTACGGTTCCATTGTAGCAGGCCACATTTTCTTAGCACCCTTGTACGTGTTTATATTGCGCCATCTGTATTCAGCCTTATAGAGATAATGCTTGAAAATGCAGTTTTTAATAGTACCAAACGGCATGACTACCGATTCGGAGTTAGAGGCATTCCGTTCGTTTCCTGAAAAATTGCTATGTGCTGGAACCCACATGACGGTGAGGTCAGCCTGAGCACCCAGATAGCACACTCTTGCACTGCCCAACGATAATAGATGAAGTGGTATATGATCTTAGGAATAGAAGCGTTGCTTGGCTGTCGACGAAGAGACCGACTTTACCCTGTACTTTTTTTTTTTAAGAGAAGCAACATTCAATCAATGAATGCCACCTATTATTACTAAGTGTTACCTCCTCTTAAGGAAGGGATAGTGATAGAGAAGATAGTTGGTGAAGGAAGATATAGAGGAACTTACAACTCTGCTGTTGCAGCACCTCCGGTGTCAAGGAGGCGTATTAAATTTTCAAGGTATGCTTACTAGCCATTTCATAGGTTATTTTAATTCGCCGATGATACTTCTACACAATACCGACGAAGGAGGGCGCTGTGATGTTACATTAGGATTAGTATACATTGAAGCCGATATAGTTGATTGACCAGGTTCTATGCGCCTTCATCACTTGAACTTTCCTACAACAACTGACACAAAAGTTCACTAATGCATATCAGGAAAATGAGTAGTGTTGTTATTTAATGACTTCGGTTTTGTAGTCAACGTGCTAACTACTTCAGCCAACGCCTACCAATCAGCACTCTAGCCGCTACAGTTGCCGCTTAAATTTCAGCCATAAATACAGCGGCTTCGTTAGGGAGACGGAAGCGTCATTCCATACCAAGATCGCCAGAAAAGACTCCAGAGCCGACTCCGCAGACCATTCTTGATACATCAGTGTTCATTCTGACGTCGTATTCTTTTACTATTGTGCCTCGCTTCCACTCCCGCCTGGATGGAATCAGAACTTTAAACACTTTAAACAGACGAGGCACCATGTAATTAGTAGATTTTCTCAGCGTAGCGGGTAGTTGATCCAAGATTCTGGCAAGGCCATAAGACCTTGATCTCCATCACCCAGATGCCGCTAATCTTGACGTACCAGCATTCAGACCCTCCCAAGGACTAGTACGTAAACATCCTGTTATCCCTACGAAAGCGGATCTCTGTATTCTATAAAGTTGATCTACCACGTCGCTGTACATAATGGTATATATATTTATTTCCTTTACTTTTTTTGCTAATTTTTTTTTTTGCCTATCTTTTGTTGTTAAAATGTAAGAGTCATACATATAAAGGGTGGGCAAATTTAAGGTTAGGAAGTAAATAGGCTTAAAAACGTTAATTTTAACGAACTCAGTTTTACGGATACTAATGTAAAGTAGAAATATGGGAATTAATAAGGGAATATGATGTCGGGCAAATGACCACCTGTAGCACGTCGTCAGACGTCCGCTCTTTTCACAAAATATTGAACCACATTTTGCAGCAAAGTTTTACTTATCTCGTCAATGCAACGCCGAATTTCATCTTTCAGAGCGTCAGTTGTTTCTGGTTTGTTTATGTAAACCTTTCAAATGGCCCCGGAGAAAATAAAACCAAGCGGCGTCAAATCACGAGAACGAGGCGGCCAATTGACATTGCCAGATCGATCAATTATACTGTGTGGCTTGTGACGCCGGATTTTTTTAGGACTGTTTGTGGATTTTGTGTGCCCCCATATGGGACAGTTTTGTTTGTTTACGTAACCGCTTAATTGAATATGGCCATCATCACTAAAGATGATTTTGGTGAAAAATGCGTTGTTTTAGTTCAGTTTTTTTTATAGTAAATTTTCACAATTAAAATTCTTTGTTCAAGAGTGCAGCGTTCTATGGTTAAAATTTCCCATCTTTTTACTAAATAAATGTCAAAGAATGACAGCTCAATTCTTGACATTTCATCATTTTACAGCAAATTTACCTCCTAATCTCAAATTTGCCCACCCTTTAAATAATTTATGGGATCGCATATGCCATTAAAATTTTTGGTAACGAGTAAAAAGTCATACAAGCATTAATTTGTTTAAAAAAATTTTCTTCCTGCTATTTGCCATAAATCTACTAAACCATTATTATGCCCTAAAAGTAATGGTTACATCGTTTCAATTTTAAAACTTCAACTGGCGATATAAAAAAGTAGATAAAGGAATTAAGTACAGCAAGCCCAAACAAAAAACTGAATGCGATTATATACTCGTACATGTTATTGTGAATGGAATGGGGAAATTTGCAAATTGTTAGACGAAATATTATATTTATAACAAATACGAGTATTTACCAATTCTTTTAAAATTTCTTCGTCCCAAATCTCCTCTATATCACAAGTTGTATAAGTAACTGGTGTAGAAGAGTTTCCAGAGTTAATCGTTTTCGTTATACGTGTAGTTTTTACCTAAAATAAGAAGCAAATAATACAATAAATTACCAATAAATAGAAAAATTAATGTGTGTGCAAATTGCGATTTTATATTTTTTAATTGAAAATATAAATCTCTACAAAACCCAAGTTCATGGTTGTATATAAATTCATATTTAATTTTAAATATTTGGCTAAAATTAATGTTGATTGTCATTACGATTAATTGCCATTTTTAAAAATACATACAAACATATATAAGAGTATATATGTACATATGTACGAGTATGTACATATATATGTATGTACTAGCATATGCATGTGTTTGTATGTAAAGAAATTTTTCTAAAAAAAATGACGTAGCATTTCGCTTGTCCGTTTTTGCGAATTTTTTTTTACCATTTTAAAATAGAATGTTAAGATTTTTTTTTTGCTAATTGCGAGGAGGAGGAAGTTAATTGTTGCTGCCAAAAATGTTCATGTAAAACACAATCAATCGACTACGAATAAAAAAAAAGCTAAAAAAAAAAACAAACTATTAAAACAGCCACGTAAATAAAGGTGGTCAATTGGCACTGAATCGCGGCTGCCAACACACATTTGAAACGATAAATCATCATGTCAGTTTAGTTTTTATCTGAACGGCGTAAACAAAATGATTAATAGTTGTGAAACGATTACATTGTAATACAGGGACGAAGGTTTAACCATAACCACAAAAAACGAATGTAAAAATGTCCCTTCAACAATTACAACTAAGAAAAAAAAAACAAAGAGGTTTTTATTAGTAGAACAAATTTTATTGTATGTGAAACACACAAATTTATTTATTTACAAAAGGTAAATAAAAGGAATACAAAAAATTCTAACATATTAGAAACAGCAACACATAAATTTTTTTACTAAAATAGTCCCTCCATTATCTTAATTTTTTCCCATTTGTTGGTGCATTTTTTACTTCTCAATTATTATTGGGCCATTTCTCCTTCTACTAAAGTCATTTTTGTTTAACATTTGTTAACGCACTAATAATTCCAAGTTATTATTTTACAGTAAAATTATTATGCAGTAAAATGTTTTTTTTTTTAATAAAAATGCATTGAAATTGATTATTGAGGGGTTTAGCTGGATCCTATACGCATTTCACTGTTGCCAATGCAGATCATCAGGGAACCTTTAATCAAAAATTTCTCAGAACATCTGGAGTTATTATGTTAACTAAACTTTCATTTAAACAAATGAGAAGCCCAGCAAATAACAAAGTTGAAACAAGAACTCAATAATCAACATGTTTTTTATTTTCTTACTTTAAGCCTAGTACTCTGTTCGAAGTGTGAAAATTTTTCAGCAACATTGATTATTTCGCGTGAAAAATTTGACACGTAACAAGTGATGCCCACATTACTTTTTCCAAAAAATAATCGTTTTTATTGGTTAGAAGATGCAACATTGATCGACTTTTGCACATATAAACACCAGCTGTCAATATTTCAGGCGAAATAAATGCCAGTCACATTATTTCGCAGATTGCAAGAAAATTTTGCCAGATACATTTCATACATCTTTCACGAGTTGAACAGAGTACAAGTTTTGCAACATTTTTTCATGAATATTTCATGTGAAATTTTATGTCAACATTTCGCGTGAAATTTCGAACAGAGTACCAGGCTTTACCTTCATTGGCTGATTTTTCTTAAGCTCGAATTGTAGTTGTAAGAAGTATGCAAAGAAAATAAATGGAAATAGCAACAACAGCTATTCAAGAATAGAGTGTTGCCACACAAGTATTTGTTTTTGACCGGGTGCAGTCAAGTTAATAATTAGTGTTTTCTTCGGTATTGCTAATATAAAAGTTATATTTAGGCCCAATAATTGACTGATCAATTGTGTCATTTATCTTTAAATGCCATTTAAATAACAAATTAATTTTTTCAGTGCAAAGTTGAGAGATATTTAAATAATACTTAAATGCCCAAGCTTGCGTATATAAGTTCTAGTTAAGTTTTTCGAGCATACCATATGTTTTTATGTTTGTGTGAGTTTATTGAAAACATGTACATGAACATCATGTCGTCGTATTAAAAAAATTTCGTTTAACTTTCATTAATATATAACATATGCAGTAAATAATTTCATATCATGGAATTAATAAATAGAAAAATCCTTTCGGATGCTCTTTTGGTTTCATAAAATATGTTTTTGTGCAATTTTAACTTTCTACATGTTGATAACCTAACTTTGTTATTTACATTAAACATCTGTTTTCTTTTAGAAATATTGACATTTCTCAGTGCTACCATACTTTCATAGTATTTAAGTGAGCATTTAATTTTATGACTGAAAAAATTAAACTGCATTTAAGTGCAACTTAAATTTAAGTGGCAATTAGCTAAATGACATATAATTGAGAACTCAATTTTTGGGCCTTAGTAAAATAGTGACAAAAAATTCGAAAATTTGTCTAAAAAAAATAACACATAAAGGCTGACGTCCAAAACGTATCAATACAAAGTTTGTGTACATTTACGATGCTGCGGTATTTATATCGTGCTTTGCTACAAAGTGGCGAAACATTGTAACCATGGGCATCAACTTTGAAACCGACGCGCTGGTTGCTTGTTTGCGCCGTTTTTAATACTTAACGACGACGTTTTGAAAAGGTCTACGTTTTGTTTCTTTGTTCGCAGACAAAGAAAGTTGACTTTTTGGCAGTCAGCCAAACTTGGTTGTCAAGCCAAAGATTTTCTCTTTAATTATATTTAGTTCCCTATCTAGAAATAGCGTCGTAATCAACTTTCCACCCCCTCCCCTCCATCGTGTTCAAAACGAACTAGTTTATTTATCAAAAAACATGTTTTTAACGACTTCATAAAATATTCTTTCATATTACATGGTTAATAACGTGCAATTTCGAAAGCATTCCCTTTAATTTCGCTAACTGAAACTCTGTACAGCAGGCCTCCAGCTGCCTTCTAGCATGATATCGACTTTAAGTATTTTTTTACGTTTATTTAAAAATTTCTACCGTATAATTCTTGCCAAAAATTTCTTTTTGATTTTATGGTCATTATTTTATTTAATAAATTGCTATAATATAATTTGATGTAGTTTGTCATAGTTTAAAAATTAACTCAAAAAGCATAATAATAATTTTATTTTTTTGCAAAAAAAAAATTATTTCAGTTCATATCTACATACAAACAAAAATATTATTTATAGAAAAGTTGACTGTGTCACAGCACACTTTTCCTATAGAAAAGTTGACTGTGTCACAGCACACTTTTCCTATAGAAAAGTTGACTGTTTCACAGCACACTTTTCCTATAGAAAAGTTGACTGTGTCACAGCACACTTTTCCTATAGAAAAGTTGACTGTGTCACAGCACACTTTTCCTATAGAAAAGTTGACTGTGTCACAGCACACTTTTCCTATAGAAAAGTTGACTGTGTCACAGCACACTTTTCCTATAGAAAAGTTGACTGTGTCACAGCACACTTTTCCTATAGAAAAGTTGACTGTGTCACAGCACACTTTTCCTATAGAAAAGTTGACTGTGTCACAGCACACTTTTCCTATAGAAAAGGTGACTGTGTCACAGCACACTTTTCCTATAGAAAAGTTAAACTGATGGTATAAAAATTAACTACATGTTAATATGAAACAAAGGCGCCATATTAAAAATATATATATTTAGGGTCTTTTGGATTTCAGGCGACGATATAAAGTTAATGAACCAACATATTTTTTTCACGAAACACGTTTTTTTTCCTTGATTTTTTAAATTCTCGGAAATAACTATTTCCGTTTAAGGCATAATTTTATTTCGCCATTTTTAGTCAAAAACAAAGAAAATTCCTAGAAATAGAACAAAAGCACATTCTTGTGTATATATGTATGTATGTACGAGGTCTGATAAAAAATAACCGTTATGTTCAAATTTCGTGAGTTATGTATGTTCGATTTTCGCATTTTTTTTCTGTTATGTTGGTACACATGTCTGTTATATATGTTGGCAATATTAGCCATTTTGGATTGTCAGTTTGTTTTTGACAGATAAAAAGGTTAGTCGTGTTTTGGTGTGCTCTTCGATTTTTTACTATTCGAAAAAATGGATCAAAGAAACTGTATTAAGTTTTGTGTAAACAATTAAATTAAATGCGCAAGGACATTTGAAATGTTGACTGTGGCGTTTGGCGAGTCTACTATGAGCAGAACACAAGTTCAATTGTGGTATAACCGTTTTAAGGAAGGCCGAGAAGATGTCAATGACGATGCTCGTCAAGCACGTCAAGTTCGGTCAAATGTGAAGGTTTTGCTCACTGTTTTCTTCGACTTCAATGGCGTGGTGCATCAGGAATTCTTGCAACAAGGTCGTACGGTCAATAAGGAATACTACCTTGAAGCGAAGCAATTCGTCAGAAACGCACAGAATTGTGGGAAAAACAATCATGGATTTTGCACCATGATAACGCACCAGCTCACACATCGATGCTTGTGCGTGAGTTTTTGGCCAAAAACAAAACCGTTATCATGCTTCAACCACCGTATTCACCGGACTTGGCCCCCGCTGACTTTTTTCTCTTCCCAAAACTGAAGACACCGATGAAAGGAAAGCGTTTTGCTACGATTGAGGAGATAAAAGAAAAATCGAAACAGGAGCTGTTGGCGATACCAAAAAGGGTGTTTCAGAAGTGTTTCGAGGATTGGAAAAAACGCTGGCATAAGTGTATTATATCTGAGGGGGACAAGATAGTAGTTATTGATGAATAAATAAATACTTTTTGAAAAAATTGAAAATAACGGCTATTTTTTGATCAGACCTCGTATGTATGTATGAATTTATATGAATACATAAGTAGATAGTATATATTTATATTTATTTTTATGTACTATGTATGTTTGTGTATAGTTTATATGCATACATATGTACATAACAAATATACTTATAGAAAATTATGTATCATTTTTAAATATATCCTGTCGCAATTTACTTGTTTTTTTAATTTCAATTTATTTTTAATAAAAAACTTGTACATAAGTATATACATAAATATTTAATATAATATATGTATGTATGTATATACTGCGTGTATATGTGTATGTTCGTGCACACGCCATTTGCTACTTGTATGTGTGGATGTACATACCCTGCAGGAAATGCGAATAGTGAAATTGTAGTGATTTACTAGTGATATCGTCAGTAGTACTACTGACCAGTTGTAATCATCTATTGACATTTGACATTAGCTTGTCATTGAAAATCCACCACTAGACTGTAGCACTACTGACTAAGTAGTTCTTTTGTGACCACATGGAGACATTGGCACCAAAAATTCACTAGTAAATTTTAGGGGCGCTAGTCTACAATATCGATATTTCCTCGCTCGATGTCAGTGATTTACTAGTAACATTGTCAATAGTACTACTGACTAGGTGTACGTATTTTTTTAACATTATTGCACAGCATAATAAAAAATAAAATACACTAGAACTGATGTCTCTAACGTATCTCTACTCGCGCATAAAAGGTAAGTTATCGACATTTCAAATTCTATTGATTCATTGGAGCATCGACGCAATGTGGGGTGCATTTCCTTGTTCTATCATTACTACAACGGAATGTGTTCTAATGAAATTAGGGAACTTGTTCCTGAAACCCGCACATTTATACGCACAACACGTGCCTCATTCAGAGCACATCCCTTTGTGGTCGATTGGCCAACGATTCGCACTACGCATTACAGAGAGAATTCCTTTTTTAGCCGCACTGTTCGTATGTGGAACCAACTACCTACGGAGGTCTTTCCTGTCACTACCAGCGTGAGAAGGTTTAAATCAAATGTTCACAGACACTACTCCCTATATCCTCCTTCCTATAACCTATTTTCCTAGTTCTAGCACAATGCATTGCATGAGTAGGGGTTATCCCCTAGAGAAAAGAGTATTGACGTAGAGACATATGTATGTGTCTAGGCTGACTAAAGGGTATTTTCTCCTCCTCGTGCTTTCTGTAAAATAAATTCTAAATATTTTCCAAGCAACACCAATTTTCCTAAAACTACATACCTACTTAATAAATTATAGAAAAATATGTAGCATTTGAAAAAAATTCCATGTTTTTTTTATTTATTTATTAAAAAAAAACAAATTTTATTATATTTAATTTCTCTTCATCCCAAATAAAAACTAAACTTTATCTTTTCCATGTTTGTATGTAAATAAACTTTGGCACAAGTGTAAATTAAATAAATAACAAACAAAAAAAAAAACAAAAAACACAAAATGCTTTAAATAAATTTCACTTGTTTGTCGTATACAAAGCAAGAAGACACTTAAATAAACATTTTTGAGTACAAAATTAGAAAGTTATTTAGGGCTTCTATGTCTGTCCGTCCCTCGTAAAATTTAACTTCAGCACATGAGAAATGCATTTTTTTTTGCTCTTTTGTTCCGATTATTTTTTGTCTATTTCTCTTTTCTCTTTTTTTTTAAATTTTGTTGCTGATCGTACAAGTTTTGTGCTATTTTTTAATTAATTTATATTTTTTGTTTAATAGAGTGGAAGAAGTAAAATTTGCTGAATTCTGAGTGAGTTATAGTGAGTGCATTTAGTGTTATTTGGTTGCATATGAGTTGTGATTTTTTTTTATTGGTTGTGTTGCTGTTCCGATTTTTGCAATTTAGCGGTAAAAATTTCAGTTTTCAGGGGCGTAATTAGAAATAATAGGGAAATATAATTTTAGAGCAGCCAAGTGTGGAACGTATTTTCTTTTCTATATCATATTTACACCGCGCTGGTATAATAAAGAAATTTTTTCCACTGCCACCTAGAATATTTAAAAACGCAACTTTAAAGTTAAAAAATTTCATTTGGAAGCTAAAACTTGTATATTTCTTATAATTAAATTTAAATTTGTTTGATTTTCAATTAATTTTTAAGCTTTGCAAATCTTCTTCCCTTTTTACATTCACTGGTATTGATAGCGGGAAAATTTTCACGGGAGATTCACAATAGCATAAAAATTTCATGGGATCAAAAATTTCAATTGTTAATGAGGTAGTTTACACGAGAACCATTTGTAAGCCGCACAATTTTTGTTCTTTTCCAAATTACACGAGACTAATTCATCTGGCACAAAATGTATACGTATACACAGCTTTGTGTGCGTTAGTGCTTTTCGTATTCATTTAACATTTGCTGTTTTTTAAGTTGTGTAGCAGCATCAAGCTAATGCGGGGTTGTAGCTTGTTGAAAAATTATGCCAACCACAAAACCACTCTCTTTGCCTCTCTCACCACAACAAACTGGCATGTTATGCCAGCACAATTGTGCCCGTGTAAATCAGCGTATTCGGGTTAAAGCGTTCAACGCACAGTGGAAAATTTTGGTTATTTTCGGATAAAAAATCCGTAACTTTTGAATGTATTAGTATTTTTGTAATTTTTTGTTTTGTTTATTAGGTGGGACTTTAAGCTTTAATTTTGTATTTTCAATCACAAAAATATAGTCACAATAAAAAATTGTATGAACGATTAAAAATAAATTTTTAGTTAACTTTTTATGGGTAATTTCAAATATTTGGAAAAATCAATTATCAGATGCGTTGACCTTATATTGTCCACTGTGCAATGTGGGCGTAAGTCGTCAAATAAATTGAAAATTGTTTGAGGGTGTGTAGTTTCCATTTGGTGCCGTTGCCAAACAAAAGTGGGCGAGAACAAGCCCCTTATTTTTTTTTTTTTGGAATTCCATGCCCTTATATTTATCCGATTGCTACGATACTTTGCACACACTTTAGACTCTCGTATTGATACAAACTTAAAGTTGAAAAATGGGCGGAGCCACGCCTGTTAAAATTTAATATTATATTTCACGTGCTTCTTCTTAACCGAGTATTGCAAAACTTAACACATACCCTCTTAAAAATACTATACTAATATTAAGTTTAAAAAAGTGGGCGGGAACATGCCCATTAAAGCTTAATGTTATATTTCACGTGCTTCTACTTGAGCGCTTTTTACGAAACTTGGCACACACCTTGAGCTCTTTAATCATCTAGAAAAGTGGGTAAGCATTAATATTTGCAAAATTGGGCGTGACTACGCCCCTGAAAATATAAAATTGACACTAAAAATTTAAAAACAAAACTAAAAACAATCGAACCGAGGTAACACATATAAAAATGTTTTATTTAACTGAATGTGAATTATTTTAAACTTCTTTGTGCACAGTTTGTCTGATTTATGCCTGATAAGAGCAAAGCAAAGTTGGAAATCACGAAAATTTTTAAATTTCAAATGGTTAAGAAGTGGAGATAGTCAAATTAAGAAGTAGGTAGTAGAAATTATCATTTTAGGAAACTAAAATTTAAAAAAGCCAAAAAAAAACTATTTATGGAATATTTAAAAATTTCAATAATTTGTAGCATTTTTCTAAGAACTGAGCAAAAGTCTTCATAAATTAAAAAAAAAATTGTGTTGTTTGCTTTTTTTTTACAAAACTCAAATATTATATTGGGCTCATTTTGCTCTCATGTCTGCTTAAAAATAGTGAACGAATATTCTATTTTTAATCAAATTTTTTTACGGACATTAAGTTTGAAATGCTTTAGTTGATTCTTTGACTGGCCGCTTTATAATATTTTCTTGATGGTTCTTTACCATTGATTTATTTTACTTTTTTTCAGTTTTAAATTAAATGAAATGTTGTGAAATGTTCAAAGAAAAATAAATAAATAAATAATAATAATAATAAAAGAGAAAAACGATTAAATCTAAAGAAACCAGGTGTACTTAGTATATCTGCACATTATTTGATTTTAAATAATTTCATTTTCTATTTTATGTTGTTCTTTTTTCAAATACTATAATTAGTTTATCTGCACAATGAACAAGACAAAAAAAAAAGAACGTATATTTAAAAATTTGGCCAAATATAGTAAAAGAAAATGGAATAATATTTTCTCATTCTTCGTTTTTGAAATGAATGATTGTGTGCGTGTGTGTGTGTGTGTGTATACAGAGAAATGCATACAGTGCGGGATAAAATAATGGATGCAATAATGCATATGCATAAAATTTTTGTCAAATCGGTTTATTTTAGTAGAAATGAAAATTCATTTAATATACTATATATGTAGTTTCATTGTGAGTGTGCAAGAAATTTTAACATTTTTGGCAAAACAGATGATACCATGACTGTGATGGGTGATGCCAGACTTTCAATAATTTATAAATTATAAGTGGATAATTTCGAAAAAATTTCAACGATTTAGCTTGCGAGTATATTTCCTCAAAATAAAGAAGGGCCTTTTTGCACTTTCTGGTGCTCTGAACGTAGATATTGATTGCAGCTGAAAATGTCGACTAAAAACCACAAGTTTTAATTATGGTTTGATTTATTTTTGGAGTTTAGGTAGAATTTCGAGAGTTACCCGTTGTTTCCACGTGTCAGACAGTCATATCGTCTAAAAAACTTTTATGAAAATCACATAAATTTTCTACTCAAGTAGACTGTCTTCGTTGTGGAAATAGGGTATTAATGATCGCACAGATTAACTATGCAACTTCAGGAAAAATGGCTGCTCTCAAATTAACAAAGCCGGTAATAACATCGACGGCAGAAACTTGAAATGCTCTCCAGTTTTTGATGTTTTATTGCTCTCTAATTTTATTGGTTTTGTTTACAAAAAGTAAAAAATTTAATGAAAGTATGGTAACATTGTTGAGAGATTGAGTATTTAAATTTATATGAAAGAATAACAAAAACGTTAATTCGCGCAACTTGGTGCGCACATCTCAACAAGCTTAATTGGTTCGTTAATAAACAAAATTGCTGCATATGGAGTGAAACCAATCCACAACAGACTCCTACAGACTCCATTACATCCAGAAAAATGCACCGTTTGATGCGGTTTATACACTGGTGGCATCGTTGGACCTTATTTCTTCCAGAAATGAAGCGGGATCAATGATTTTTTGCTTGAAAATATGAATGACATTGATCCTGGCGAGATGTAATTTCAGCAGGATGGTGCTACGTGCCATACGGTCGCCACAACCATCCACTTATTGAAGCCAAAATTTGGCGATGAGTTGATTTCGAGAAATGGACCTATGCTAGGCCACAGAACCAGATATGATGCCAGCAATGCTCAAAAGAGTGGCCAAAAATTAAATGTCTAGAACACGCTACGTCAGCAGTCACGGTGTCCATTCATTGATCTTTCGAATAAAAATTTGTTTAGATTAAAATTAAGGGCCAATCCCAGGATGTCGATAACGTTTGACTTGTCGCACACTTACATTTGAAACAACAAGATATTAAAATTTGTTTTTGTCTTAAAAAACATTAAAAAAAAATAATTTTTAAAAGGGATTTTTTCACAATACAACTTTCTAGAAAATATAATTTTTGGAGAAGGTACATTTTGAAAAAAGGTACCTTTTGGGAAAAGAACTTTTTTTAAAAGGTACTTTTTGGAAAAAGTACTTTTTTGAAAAAATACTTTTTGGAAAAATAACTTTTTTGAAAAGGTACTTTTAGGAAAAAGTACTTGTTTGAAAAGGTACTTTTTGGAAAAAGAACTTTTTTGAAAAGGTACTTTTTGGAAAAAGTACCTTTTTGAAAATGTAGTTTTTGGAAAAGGTGTCTTTTGGAAAAAGTGTCTTGGAAAAGATAGTTTTTGGAAATGGTACTATTTGGAAAAGGTACTTTTTTGAAAAATTACTTTGTAAAGATTATTTTTGGAAAAAGTAATTTTTGGAAAAGGTACCTTTTGGAATAGGTACTTTTTGGCAAAGGTACTTTGTGCAAAAGGAACACTGGAAAAAGTATTTTTTGCAATAGATAATTTGAGGATAAAGTACTTTTTGGAAATGTTACTATTTGAACAAGGTACTTTTTTGAAAAACTACTTTTTTGTAAAGGTTCTTTTTAGAAAAGTACTTCTTTGAAAAGTATGAAAAGTAGTTTGTGTAAAAGTTACTCTTTGGAAAGGGAGGGAACATTTTGAAAAAGTACTTTTTGAGAAATCCACAGCCAATATTTACAAATTAATATATCGGAAATGTATACCAATGTTAACGAGTCGTAGTGAAAGCCGGCAAACACACCCCGGTTCGAATGTTTATGAAAATGTTCTATGTGTAATCCTTGTGGCCTTGAAACTTTGTTCAAGGAATCTTGCGACGTAGTTATTCTAAATATTTCCAATAGAATGCTTGCACTGAATATATTTCGAAGTTCACATATAAAAACGTGCATACATACATGCATACACATACATATATGTATGCATGTGCCCAAACACGCACACATACATACATACATCTTTGTTTTATCTCTCAAATTGTTTGTGGAAGTGCAAGAAAATAATAAAACTCATTAACCGTGCCTGTTATTTTGTCCACCACTGTGTAGATATAAATAATTTTCTTGTCTAAATATTGAAAAATGCTTACACTTTATTTTTTCGGCAATTTTTTCTTTTCTTCTTTTTTTTTTTTGTTTTTTGTATATACGGCGAAGTGTAGATATCAAAACGTAAAATATTAAAAATTATCTAATGGATTTTTGCAATCAAAAATACTTTATATATAAAGTTTAAATATTATATACTTTTCTTTTAATATTTTTTTTTATTAAATGAGTAGACACCAAAACGTTATTTTTTAATTTCCTGAGTTATATAAAAAAAATTTTAAATGTGTAATTATTTTTATATGTATTTTTTTCCCAAATATTTTAGAAATATCTTGGAATATCTCGTGATATTTTTTATTTTGAATATATATGTGTAAATTTATTTATATCTCTATTTATGAGTAGTGTAAGAGCGCAATATATTTTGAATTTTTTTTTTATTTTTTTATTAAAGTAGCCGCACTGTAATTAATTTTTCCTTGAAGTCTTTTTTGATTTTTTGAAGCTGAATACAAAATGACAAGTGATCTTTAGCGAGTCTAGGTGTGTACTGAATTGAAAATTTTGTTGCTTTTTTCAAAATCATTTTAGAAAGTCTGTTCGAATCATATGGCGCAAAAAAAATTTTCCCAATTAACAAAATGGAGCGCTAGAGAAAAAGAGAGGAAGAGAACTGCGTTTATTTCGTAAAAACATTAAAAAGCAGCCAAAAATATTTGAAAAAAAATACTGTCTTCCAAACCAGGCGTTTTTATATATTAAAATCCTTTCATTTCTTTTCTAAATATTAAATTCTTTCTAGGTTTTTTTTTTAAATAAAATATTAATTAAAGTTTTTACACGTACGATTTTAATTTTGTCTATCAATCACAATCAGTCAGTTGTAACATCTTCGTGTGGGTTTGTTTTTTTTATTATTTCTTACAGTGTAGACATGTTTTTTTTTCTTGAATTTTGCATTGTCAGCGAAACACGTAACATGACAAGGAAAAATTAAATAGCTGTTTTGGCAGTTAAAACTTTGCAAAGGCTGTGGCCAACTTGATAGTGGCAACCACGTAATAAATGCAGAATACTACGCTGCGTCGCACAGTGGGAATTTGGTATTCAAAACCCAATTTTTTTGTAGAGAAATGTTTAAATATGAGATGTGCATTTATTATTATTATTTTTTTTTTGGGAAAAATTTATTTTATTTTTATACCCTTCACCAAAAATGGTAGAGGGTATACATATATAGATTTGTCATTCCGTGTGTAATTTCCACAATATTCACATGCGATCCATAAAGTATATATGTATGTACTAATATTCTGGTTCCTTATGAATAGGGAAGACGAATAAGCGATGTCCGTCTGTCCTTCCCTCCGTCTGTTTGTACGTGAAATCGGTTTTCCGAAGCTCCCAGAAAAGCTAAAGACTTCGGTTTTGGACTGGTGTGTCCGAAATAGATTGGTATTGAAAATCAGCAAAATGGAAAAGACGGTTTCAGAGCTGGAAAATCTATTTTTATTTGCAATACAAAAGTAACCGGCTAAAACTAATTTTTTGTTTTAGTAAAACTATTTCAATGTATGTATAAATCCAAAAAATCAAAAATACGATTCCAGGGTTGGAAAAACTGAACTTTTTTTTATATAATTTTTTCTTTTTCTCTATAAAATAAACATATTTTATATTTTAGAAAAAGATAAATTGGTATAAGAAATAAGAAAATTACAAAAGGATGATGCCAGGGTTGGAAAATATTAATTTTTTTTGGTATAAAAGTAACTAGGTCAAATAAATTTTTTCTTTTTACCCGACTGCGCGACGCAAAGAAGGGTATTGTGTTTATCAGCTTATGTATGTATGTATGTATGTATGTGTGTTCCTTTAAAGCCTTATATAAACCGAACGCGTGAACCGATTTTAATGATTCTTATGTCAATCGATTTGTCTCAAGCCCCGGAAGTGTCACTAAAGATATGACAGTAGTAAAATTCAATATGGCAAAACAAAATAAAAAGTTGGCGACTTTATCAAAATGGGTATCATTCGACAGTTATTTTAAAATCATCTTTAAGTTGCTCTTATGATTTTTCATATCGAATGACCGTTAAGGATTTGAACGGTTCAAAGTTGGTCGCGGTCCATTTTTTTTATTTTTTTTTTAATTACTACTTGTCTATAAATCAAATATATTTTATAAATAAATAGATTAGTAGTAAAAATTAGGAAAAGAAAAACACAGAGCCAGAGCTGGAAAATCAGAAAAACCAAAAATATGGTTTCAGGGTTGGGAAAAGGAAATTTTTTGTTATATAAAAGTATTATTTAGATACTTTTTTTAAAATAAACTAAAATATTAGGAAGACCTTTACTCAAGACTTTTTATATATTTCTTAAATTTTTGTATGAAAATCTACTTTGACCATAAACGTGGGCACTAGTTAGTGTTACGTCCGTTGGTGAAGGGTATAAAATATTCGACACTCTTACTTGTTTTATTTTATTTTTGATTAGTTGTAGTAGAAGTTATGAGGACATCCTAAAGCGTTAAGAAAATGTGGCCAAATCTATAACTGTCTAAAAATCAATTTATTTTTGTATTTCAATGGAGTAAAAGTTATGTAGCCCCACTTTTACCCAAACTTTTAATGCAATAAAATAAAATAAAGGAAATTTCATCTTTCGATTAAAGAAAGTAATTCAATTACGAAAACTATACATTTCTGGTAAAATCCACGAAACTTGTCATAAGATTTATCTTCTTAAAAAAAGTTATTGTATACTTTTAGGTCAGTATTTATTAAATGTTGAATATAACAACTAGGCTGGCTTTCAAAACGTCAATTGCTTTCTGATTGTAGAAGACGACAAAACTGAAACGCGACCAGGCGATACATAGACGACTACTTAAGAAATAGCGTTTTAGAACACGCCGCACAGTGGGAAATTTTGGCAAAAAAATTTAAATAATTCTGTTCGATTGTTATAAAATTTCATACGGCATTTGTGCAGGTGTTACAGAGCTTAAGTCACAGCTTGGACTATATATCCGTTAACGAAAAATTCAAACCGATGTTATGTTTTTAATTTGATGGAAAATATTTTTTGCAAGTAAATTTTTTAGCCAAGAGCTACAAAAAAGTCTGCTACATTAATGAGTTTCCGCTTGTGTTTTAGGAAATATTCGCTTAAAAAAATTTAATTTTAAATATTTTTCCCACTTCGGTCCACTATACTACTCATGAAGAAGTCAAATCTTATCCGATTTAAAACAAAAGGGCAATTTAGTCAAACGTTATACCAAATTTAAATTAAAATTTAGAAAAAAGTCGATTTTTCGGCGTAGGAAAAAGTATAAAAAATATTTTGCAAAAGCACCAACCCCACATTTATACTAATTTAAAGGGTAATGCTTTGAGAAATTTTTGGATCAAAATTTTCATTATTGAAGGAACCACATCGCTTCAAAATAGACCTTTTTTTGTTGTACATACATATATGTATGTATATCAAAATGAAGTCCTTTTTCTCAAATTCCAAAGCTGGAATGAAAATATTTCGCATGGCACCTTAAGACATGTTATGTTTTTATTTTATTCATTTAAAAGTATTTTGTAAATAAATTTACAAAAATATGCAAAAATTCCAAAAATATTAACTGCGCCACTAAAAAACCCCATTTTTGGGATTTTGTGAAATTTCTTTGGGAATTGCCGGGAACTCAAAAGCAAATTCTATTTGCGTGACTCTGCTCATTTTTTAAATGGAAGACTGTGTCTATTTTAGAGGTCAAGTTTTGTGGTAAGTTTCGTAAAAATTGGTGAAATATAATAATAAATTTTAATGGGCGTGGTCCCGCCCATTTTTTCCCACCAAAAGTGTTTGCTAGGTTTCTAAGCGATCAAATAAGTAGAATATCATAAAATTCAATAATAAACGAAATTGCGGGGCACGTCCCCAACCACAGTTTTTACAATATGGGACCAATGGGAAGTAATACCCTCTCAGACAAAAAAAAATTACAATCGGTTTAAAATGTACAGAGTTAGTTATTCAAACGAATTGATAACCTCCACTTCTTTTGTTTGTTTGTTTTTGTCAATCGGAATCGCTAAAGGACTCTGATCATGTCTAGAGTTTTATTATTTCCTTCAGGTATTTTCTACTAATTCCACAAATGCTAATCAAGGCGAAAAATCTGCTCTTGGTGATATTTTTTTTTCAAATCAAGTGACTAAAAGAAGTTAATAAAATATTATTCAATTTCATGGTTGCTTGTATTAAGAAAATCGCCAAGATTTGAAGTGTTAAATTGAATTCTTCATAATAAAAATGATTCTTTAAAACATGATGTGTACATACGTACATATGTATGTGTGTATGTATGTATGTAAATATTTATATGACTATTGTTTGTTACTGATATCAAAGTACCCAACATGAGCTAAATTTATTATTTCACATTTCCTTTTAACAATCGTAATGTATTAAATGTAAATTATGATTTTGTTTATCTTTGTTTCCTTTCTTTCTTTCTTTTTTTTTTTTGTTTTTTTTTTGCTTAAATTTAATTTAATACCTCGTGTTTTGCATTATTATCGCCATCATTATCATCGCTTAAATTGCAGCTGGTCGTTGTTGTAGTTATTATTTTCGATTGACGATTCGTTGCCGGTAGGGATGACTCAACGCCCTTCATTATAATACTCGCACCCAAAAATTTATTAAGCAAAGCCCTGGCCTCTTGATCTTCAGTCGTGTCGCCTTCTTCAATAACTGCGTAAGAATATTACAAGAAAAAAAGGGGGAAATAATATGATTCATTCGAGTTTTCGTTTTGCAACAAAATTAATTATAATTCTTACCATTATCTGCATTACGCATGCGTTCCAAGCAATCGGAAACATTTGTTATGACTTTTTCTTCGCCCTGGCTGTTGAGGAAAGAACGCGTGGCCATGGAAGATGAGGCAGAGGAAGTTACTTTTTTAATTTCCCTCTGAGTCTGGATTGAGTCACATTCACTTTCACTTTCAGTTATAAAGCGACCTGAGTGGCGACCACCAACCTCCTCGACTTCATATTCATCCAGTTGATTGTCATCGGAATCGGCTAGAACGCTGGAGGTGTGACGCTGTTGCGAGCGTACGCTTTTGTAAGATTCTGAAAAAAAGTTGTAAATTTAAGTTTCTTTTAAACATTTAATTTTACATATATGTATGTACATATTTACTTAAACAAGGTAACATTTTCAAAAGACGTTTTTTAAAGATAATTTTTTAAAAGTTCTTTTTAGAAGGCCCTTTTTAAAAAATACTATTTTTACAGAGATATTTTTCAAAAGATAATTTTTGGAAAAGTGGGTATTTTTAAATGTTCAAAAGGCACCTTTTTAAAGGTACTTTTTCAAAGGTATACTTGCTCAAAAAGTACTTTTTCAAAAAGAAATTTTTTGCGAGGTACTTTATTAGAAGATTCTGTTTTTAAAGGTCTTTCAAAAGGTACTTTTTCAACAGGTAAGTTTTGGAAAAGTTATTTTTTTTCGTTCGTTTCAAAAGGTACCTTTTTAAGTGTACTTTTTCAATAGGTACTTTTAATGGCACAACTTTTTACAAAGGTACTTTTTACGAATTTACTCTTGTGGAAGGCACTTTATTAGAAGCTTTTCTATTAAAATTTCTTTTTCCAAAAGTACTTTTTAAAAAGGTACTTGTTAAGAAAGTTTTTTTCTTGCAATTCTTATTCAAAAAGTGTTTTTAAATGGTACTTTCTCAAAAGGTACTTTTAAGGGTACTTTTTCAAAAGGTACTTTCTTAAAATTAACTGTTTTAATAGATACTTTATAAGAAAGTTTTCTCTTAAAAGGTCTTTGTGTTAAAAAGTACTTTTTAAGAAGACACTTTTAAAAGGTACTTTTTTAATAAGTACTTTATTAGAAGGTTCTTTATTTTAAGATCTCATTCAAAAAGCATTTTTTTATAAGAAACTCTTTCAAAAAGGTACATTTTCTAAAGGAACGTTTTTCAAAAAGTACTTTTTTTTAAAGGTACTTCTTTGGAAGATAATTTTTGAAAAAATTAGTTTTTTAAATGTATTTTTGAAGAGGTACCTTTTTAGAGGTACTTTTTTAACAGGTACTTTTTAAGAGTACTTTTTTAAAAGGTATTTTCGTACTTTTTCAAAGATTCTTCAGCGAAAGGTAATTTTTGGAAAAGTTATTTTTTTTAAATGTCTTGCAAAAAAGTACTTTTTTAACATGTTTAACGGTACTTTTTCCAAAGGTACTTTTTTAAAGGTACTTTATATGAAGATTCTCTCTTAAAAGGTCCTTGTCAAAAAATACTTTTTAAGACGAAAATTTTTTCGAAAGCACTTTTTTAAAAAGTGAAGGTTCGTTTTTTTAAGGTCTCATTCCAAAAGCATTTTTTAATAATTAAAAAAAAGCAAGTTTTAGGCAAAATTATTTTTAAAGGTATTTTTTCAAAAGGTACTTTTTATAAAGGTACTTTATCAGAAGATTCTCTCTTAAAAGGCCTTCATCAAAAATTAATTTTTAAGAAAGTACTTTTTTAAAAGGTACTTTATTAGAAGGTACGTTTTTAAAGCACTCATTCAAAACGTATTTTTTAAAAGATACTTTTTCAAAATATATAGTACTTTCTGTAAAGCTACTTTTTCAAAAGGTACTTTTTCTTTAGATACTCTTTTAAAGGTATTTTGCAAAGTGAGCTTTTTTATAAACTATTTTTTCTAAAAAGTACATTTTAAAGGTACTTTTTGAAAAGTTAGTTTTCTAAATGTATACGCGCATTTAAAAATATAATAAAACTTATTTTTTAATTTTTTGGCACTTACCAAAATTTTCAATTTCGCTGTCCATGTCCTTGCTGCTTTTTCGCGAAGTTGTGCGCAAAATGAGTCCAGCTTTTGGGTAATTATTCGACTTTTCCGTTACGCTCGAAGAGGCCTCTTTCTGTATAAACTTTTCGCTCATTTCTTTGACAGAACCGCGGCGCACATATTTGCTTGAAGAATCAAGAAAATCATCTTCTGGACTTGATCTCAAAGCAGGGGTAGGGGTGCCCTTAGACTTTTGATTAAAGAAAATAATTACAAAATAATAATAATTTAATCGTCTTGTAAAAGCAAATTAATTTATATTCACTAACAATTAATGCCGCTTTTCTGGTCTCCTTTAAGTCCACATCTTTTAACGAATTTTTATTAGATGTCACCTCCACTTGCCTTTTGAGCTTTTGCAACTCCTCGGGGTTTGTGGAATAAATGAATTCGTTGCGCTCTATGGTGGGCTTGGTCTTGTTATCAGAATAGTATTTCTCTTCGACTACATAACCGGTGACTTCTAAAGGGCGAATTATTATTTTGTTATAATTTTTTTTTTTTCTTAATTTTTCTTATACCATTACCTTCTGTTGTTTCACTGGGTTCCACTGTGGGCTTTTTCTTTTTCAAGGCCCTTATGCCGAAGAGTGGCAGACCGTTCTCATCCGTTGGCCCGATTCCATAACTGGAGATGACACAGTCATTATCATTAAACGATGATGATGTCTTGCTGCTGGTCACCTTTTGGTGACTGGTGGCAGATTTTGAAGTCTTCATATAACCCGACCTGGAGTCCACATTAGAAGTGTTTGACTTTTTGGGCGTAGTTGCGCTGGGTGCTTTCAATATGTTCTTGCGATCAGCCCAAACAGGTGTCCTGTCTTCCGGTTTAGATTTTGTGGTGGTTGTAGTTGTTGTGGTTTTTGTTACACGTTTGGTTTGTGGCTTGGAAGTAGAGCTTTTCACGGTCTCCTCTGCATAATTTTCTGACGATTTGCGTACACTGGATGTTGAGGTTTTAGCATCGGGACTACGGCTTGGTTGTGGTGTTTTTGGGCGTCGTGCATTGTTCTTTACGGGGCTACGGCTGCGATTATCCGGGCCAGCGTAAGATCTTTCTGGTGAAGAGCTTGAGGAGTAAGGCGAAGGAGTTTTTCTACTTGGCGAAGTCTCATGTCTTATCTCGTGCACTTCTTCATGTTGCTCCTCATCCTGATAGTAGTACTGCTTTTTCTGGGTACTACGTGACTCATGTTGTTCTCTCAACATTTCTGTGTGTTGATGCCGCTCAGGACTGCGTTGATAGCTTTCGTGCTCAACATTTCTTCTGTCCTGTGGACTTTGATGGCGTGTAGGCTTTCGAACATGTTCTGTTTCTGTTTGCTCTTCATATGGATAGCGGTTGGGCTTGGGCGATCTGCGTGTTGTTGGATGGTAAGCCTCCTCGAAAATGTATTCCTTTTTGTTGCTGCTGATGTGACTGCTAACTTCTTTCTCTTCATCAGTTGTCTGATGTATCGAGGTTTTATCTGCTGGCCTAGGCTTTCTACTAATGACAGTTTCGTTGTCTGTTTCTTCAGGGCCCACTTTGGGAGTTTTAACCATCGTGGTGGCAACTTCAGTGGTGCAACTGCTTATCATTTCATTCTTTTGATTTTTCTTGATTAATCTTATTTGTGCCCTGATTCTGCGCCTTATTTCATACGATTGTACGGTTTCCAACAATTGTTCCAATACCTCCAAATCGAAAATCTCCTCTACATTTATATCCTCGGGCACAGATGTAGCTCGGGGCGTGGTTGCTCTTTTGCTATGGGGCACATCGAACTTGACCGTGGAATTGCGTTCTCCTTCCTCTTCTGTTTGAGAGGTTTTGCGTGAGTAATTGGTCTTGTTTATTTCCAAAGAGTCGCGTCGGGTGTGCTCCAAAGAGCTCTTGGTGTGATCCATGTAAGAAGGTCTTCTAACGCTCATGGGACTGGTCAAGGGAGTACGTTTGTTATTTGCATTGTTGCCTTCGAATAAGCTTCTTTTCGCAGCCACCGAATCTGTGGTAGTTGTCGACATTTTTGTGGTTTTTGTATGAGGCTGAGATGGGGTTTTCTTTGTGGTTGGTGGCTCTAGAACAGTTTCATCAATGTCATCAATGTCAGCAACAACACTTTCAATTGTTTCGTACGTTTTAATGCTGGTGCTGTTGGTAGTTACAGTGTTAGATTTTAATGGATTATTGTCGGTTAATTTTGCTAAGTGCGCTTTTTGTTTCGTTTTTAGTGGCTGATCAGTTGAGGCAGGCGATGAGTTGGTAGAACTGTGATGTTGTGCTGCTGTTGTTGTTGTTGTTGTTGGCTGCTTTTTGTGCGATGTGGTGGTAGTGGTAGTGGTTGAAGGAATTTTTGTATTTAAATAATCTTCATTTACTACCTGCGATTCAACGTCAATATCTGTTGTTGTTTCTTCTTCCAAACTATTTATGATCATTTCATCGTCCGCACTCCAATCGTGATCGTGTGGCTTCTTTGCTTGTGCTAAACGTACTGGCATTTGTTTCTCCGGTTTCTTGTTACTCGCTGTAGTTGGTTTTTTCAAATCATTAGTTTTGCTGTCGCTGCTGGTGTTGTTGCTATAAACCTTTGTTTGCTTTGAGATAATATTTCTTACTCCCGTTTCAACGTTACTACCGCGCAATTCGTAATCAATGTCAGAGTTTTTGCGTTGGGGCAACTGTTTGGGTTTGTTGGATGTCGCTGTAATTTTTGCTGTTGCCGTTGTCGTTGTTGTTGTTCTTGTTGTGTTATTGGTGTGCTCTGTTGGTGTGTTAGTGTTAGTGGATGACGCTGGCTTTGTGCGTGACTGGTTGTCTGGCTGCAATTTTGCCGAATCTTTAACGGGTGACTTGTTGCATTTAAGTGGAGTTTTAGTTGTTGTCGCTGATGTTGGCTGTTTACTTCTGCCATCGAATACCGAAGGTCTGCTTAAAATGTCTTTCTGACGACGCTCTTCGATTATGGTTGTATGTGTTGCAGTATGAGGTATTAACTCATTGTCGTCATTATCATCATAATCATCAGCGTCATCATCGTCATTTTGAGGTTGTTGGTATTTTTCAGCTGTTTTTGCTGTCTTTTCAGTTGTCTCATGATGACTCACCTTAAATTCTTTAGTAATTTTTTTATTATCCACCAAACATTCCACATAATCATCGCTACGACTTGTTTTAATGGGATAATCTTCAACGGCCTCATTTTGCTTGGAAATGTGTTTGGATATGGTGCGCACCAAATCGGGAGATTTTTGGGGAGCTGTGGCAGCCAGCTTGACCGTGGAATAAATTTCTTGTTCATTTGTAGCAATTTTGCTTGTGGTCTTGGGCTTGCTAATGTCTTCTACTATATTCTGGAATTTGTGGACCTTTTCATGTATCGTCAACAGGCTTTCGTCGTCAGAGGGCTTGTCCAAACTGATGTAGTCCAAGCTGGAAGGCGTCTCTACTACTGGATTATTTAAAATATGTTCTTCATAATCCAAAGAATCATAAGTAGTTTTATGGCTTCTTTCCGCATTGATCTCCGTAATGTGGCAGCCTACAAAGGAGTTGCTTTCTTCTTCGAAAATTGGTATATTTTTGACTTGAGAGTTTCTCTTTGGTTGCTCCTCTTCAGGCTCTTGCACCACATCGGGATATCTAGGCTTGCCAGTATCAAAGTGTGCTGGTACTGGCGTGGGCACAATTTTATCTGGCGAAGGCTCACGTGAACTCTTGGCGTGTTGTATGTCGATAATGATGTTTTCCATTTCACTGCTGTTAACTAGACGATCGGTGGCACTTAAATTGATGCTCTTGGTGGCAAAACATTTATTGGGTCGGCGGTGATCTGCCGCCGCTTTTGTGGGAGTTTTAGAGGAAGGAGCTTTAGGCTCAGCATTTTTTACTTTAATTAAGTTCTCACTGGTAGAACGTGACATTTTCGAGTCCTTGTCTTTAGTTGTGACCCTGTGAACCGGAGCTGATTCTTTGCGCTCAGTAACATGCATGCGGCGTGTTAATTTTTCGGGCAGTACAGTGGAATCTACAATTTCTCTAAAAACAGAATCCTGGGGCTTTTTAGCATTTTGTGGCGATTTCTCTATTTTATTGGGAGCATCGGAGTCCGTGTGTTCGATAATTATTTCGGTAGTAACCGATATATTGCTAGATCTGCGCCGCTCAGTGTAACGAGTTGGGCTGTGTTCAGGAGAAGACTCGGAGCCATCTACAAAATCGGTTTTCGAAGGCGACTTTGTTTTGCGTGTCGATGACCTTAAACGATCTTTTATGGTGGTGGTTGTGTCATCATGCAATTTTTGTGGAGATTTTCTATTTGATGTGGCTTCTACTGAGTCTTTAGTGGGTTTAGGTCTTGGTGTGTCCTTTTTGGGGGTTGAGATTGCCTTGATAGGTGATGGGGAACGAAGAGTTGCTTGACTCTTATTTGGTGAACTGGAACGAGGTGATGATGAAGGTGAAACTTTTCTTGTTATTTTTATTTCAGATTTTTTAGTTTCTTTAAGGTATTTTTCCTCTACAGTTTCAGGTTCGGAAAAATCTGGTTCCATTTCACCAACTGTTGCATGTTTTGCGACTTTTGTGTGGTCCTTTGATGTTTCTGTTACAGTTTCCACAAAGTGCTTTTTATCGTCGTCTGTATAGTTTTCTTCAACTTTAAATGTTTTTTGTGTTTTGGTAGGTTTTTTCTCCGCTTCATTTGTATGCGATCCTTTGGGTTCTTGTTTCAGAGGTTCAAGCTTTTTATGCAAAGTTTTCTTGACACTATTAGTGGAGAAGGTTTCATCATCTTCATCACAATCTTCAATTTTAACCTGGAATAGTGATGTGCTGCTCAAGTCGGTGTTAATATCCTTTATTTCTGTATTTGGTTGGTTTTTGTAACTACCAGGTGTATCGCCATAAGTATCCATACCTAAAATTTGGCGACATCGCTCTTCAAACGTATCACTTCGGCCAGCTCCCTTCTTCTTAAAGGTGGGTGAGGTGGGAGTTTGTGGCTCTATGGCTTTGCTAATAAATGCACCGTCTGGAGTCTCCTTCCGAACTCTTTCAGTTTCAATAAATTTTTCATTGACATTGATGGTGAATTTTGGCGCTTGTTTTGGTAGCCAAGGTTCTTGTGAAACTTCTTTAGGATATGTTTGACATTCAATTGTTTCAGTTGTTTCATAAGTGTCTGGCTTAAGTGGCTTTTTCTCTGCTGGTTTCTTTTCGATAATGTAACTTTTTTCACAGTTTTCAACCAGTAAATCCTCTGTTTCTGTTGTCGTTTCCTCTTCATCTGTATCCGTTGTCTTAGTGAGAAATGGGGTTTGGTCTTTTGGTTTGACTTTATCAATCACAATGTTTGTAGTTCTCAAAGACTTTTTGAAAGTGTCATCTTTTGATGTAACAGATTTAGGTTTGTTATTATCACGAGTTGGTGATTGCTTACGCTTTTTACTTTGTGGGATTATGGACTCTTTATTTGGCAAATCTACATATGAAGTCTCGCTTTCAGTTTCTAAAGTTTCCTGTTCAGTTGAAATTAGTTTTTGTGAAGTATTGCATATAAATTCAGTTGTGTACACACCAGTTTCATTATCATCTATTTCGGGTTTTTCGTTTGGTTTGTGTGGTTCGGGGTATTCGGGCTTTTTAGTTGATTTAAAAACAAACTCTCTTGTCTCCATAAAAGATTCGTCTCCATCTGTTTCTGTACGTTTTACCGTTTTAGGTTTAAATGCCTTTGGCTTTCCTTCATCAAAACTAGTGTCATCAGCTGGTTTTTCAGTTATAAATTTAATGGTTTTGCTAGTTTTTGCAAATGTTTCATTATCTTCTTCTGGAGTCTGTGCTGGCGAAATTGTCTTGATAGGAAAGAGTGGCGCTTCAAACTGCTGCATTAGCTTTTCCGATACGGAGTGAGTTTTTTCAGTTTCTTCGTTGTCGGAAGGCATGCCTGAGTAGGGCTTATGATCTTCGGGCTTAACCTCTTTTTTGTATGGTATCGTTTTCTCCGGGTATTTATGATTATCATGATTATCTTTCCTAGTAGTTTTTCCAGTTATAACTGTTGTAGTTTTCGATATGGTATCGAACCTTTCATCCTCGACTGAGGGTTTAATTTCTTGTGGCTTATCAGTCTCTCCTGGTGATTTATGTTTAGGTGTGTTTTCTGGAAATTCTGAATCCTGAACTTTTTCAGTTAGCTGACAAGTGTTCGAGCTGACAACATTTTCAATTGTTTCAGTAAACGTTTTATCTTGTTTGATATCAACAGGTTTGTCGTAGTAATTTTTAGGTTCTTTAGGTTTCTTTACTGGTCTGACACTTTCATTGAAGGGCGTTCTTTGTTCGGGATATTGCTTATCATCCACTTCAGTTACTGTTTTGGTGACTTTTAAAGAGGTTTCAAAAGTTGCATCATGTCTTGCAGGTTTTGTTTGGTTGCGTGTGGGAGACGAGGGCTTGTTGGGCGATTGTGGTCTTTGTGGAGACTTGTCTTTTTCAGCTTTAGTTGTCCTCCTAATCTGTTGATATTGTTCATCGTCTATTTGTTGGGTTACGTGTTCCTTTAGAACTTTCTTCGTTTCAAAAGTTTCATCATGTCTTACAGGTTTTGTTTGGTTGCGTGTGGGAGATAATGTTTTATGTGGAGATTGTGGTCTTTTTCCAATATGTTCTCTTGTGGGAGACTTATTGTCTTTTTCAGCTGTAGGTGTCCTTCTAATCTTTTGATGTTGTTCATCATCTATTTGTTGGGTTACGTGTTCCTTTAAAACGTTCTTCGTTTCAAAAGTTTCATCATGTCTTACAAGTTTTGTTTGGTTGCGTGTGGGAGACAAGGACTTGTTAGGCGATTGTGGTCTATGTGGAGACTTGTCTTTGTCAGCTTTAGTTGTCCTTCTAATCTGTTCATATTGTTCAGCATCTACTAGTTGGGTTACGTGTTCCTTTAAAATTTTCTTCGTTTCAAAAGTTTCTTCGTCTCTCTTAGGTTTTGTTTGGTTGCGTGTGGGAGACAAGGGCTTACTTGGAGATTGTGGTCTTTTGCCAGTATGTTCTCTTGTTGGAGACTTGTTGTCTTTTTCAACTTTAGTTGACTTTCTAATCTGCTGATATTCTTCATCATCTACTTGTTGCGCTACGTGTTGCCTTAATGTTTTCTTGGTTGTCAAGGAGGTTGCAAAAGTTTCGTTTTCTTCGGCAGTGATAAGTTCACTTGGTTTCTTTGGCACACGTGTTGGCGAGACGTGTTTGTTTGGATATTGTGTTGGCTCTTCAGGCAATTTTTCATTGCTGGGTTTCTTTTGGATTCTAGTGGGAGAAACAGATTTTGTGGGAGATGTGGAGTCTCTACGAGGTTTCGTAGCATCTTGGTATCGTGGTTTATCCAACTCCTGAGTTTCTTGCTCAGTTCGAATAAGTTTTTGTGTAGAATTAATGACAAAATCACTGGTCACGCTAGTTATCTGATCGTCGTCAGTATCTGAAGGTTGTTCTAAGTAAGACCTTGGGTGTTTGGGCTTAACGGTTTTCCTAAGTGGCATTTTCTCTTCAGGATATTCTTTATCACCAACTTTTGTAACAAGGTTTTCTATTACAGTTTCATTAGTACGCAAAGTTTTTGTGAAAGCTTGCTGGTCAATGGTATGTTTGTGATCTGGTTTCTTTTGGCCGCGAGTAGGTGAATTATTCTTGTTAGGGGATGGTGTTCTGTTTCCAGGAGACTGTTTTGTTGGCTGATCTTCTCTAGTTGGCGATTTTGTTACCTTTTCAGGTTTCTGCTGAGGAGACTTTTTATCGGGATGCAAAGGCTCTTCGAATTCAGTGATTAGCTTTTCGTTAACAAGCCGTTTTTGTGTAGAAGTAGTTACATATTCTGCGGTCTCTGTGAAAGATTGGTCATCAATCGTTTCAAATGGTTTGGCGTGTGCAGGCCTTAGAGCTTTAGGTTTTTGTTCAGGATAGTTTTCCTTTACCACTTTTGTTGTTACAATAGAAGTGGTGAAAGTTTCACCATCTGAAGGAATTTTTTCATTCGTTGGCTTTAGATTTCTCTGAGGAGAAATATGCTTATGGGGAGATTTAGGTCTTGTTGTAGACTCTGGATTTCTTTGAGCTCGATTCGGCGAAACGTGTTTATTTGGTGATTGAGGTCTTTTATCGATATGTTCTTGTGGCATCTTTTGATATCGTGTAGGCGAAACTACACGTTCAGTAGGTTTAGATAACTTACCAATTGGTTCTTTAGGGAATGCTTGGCCAAAATTCTTTTGGTTGCGAATAGGCGAGACTTGTCTGCCGGGCTTTAGAGGCTCCTTGCCATGATAAGTATTTACTTCTATTTGTTTTTGAGTAATTATACATCTTTGTTCCTCCTCTTCAGTATCTGAAAGTTGTTTTTCTACTTTCGGCCTGGTTTCTGGTAGATATGTTTCGGTCATTTGTGGTTTACTGGGAATGCGTGTAGGGGATTTATCTTTTAGCGGAACTTTTGTTACTTTTTTGTGAATTTGTGGCTGCTCATTAATGCTGGGCTTGGGAGATTTATTATTCAAAAAATTTGTTTCAAATTTCTGTATATGTTTTGCCACCTTCTTCTGTGAAGTTGCAACTAAGCTCTGCTTCTCCGTCAAGCCTTCATCATCATCTGTTTCCGAAGGTTGAAACTTTGGCTGGATAGTGCAAAGTTCCTCATCAGTTTCAAGTGTGAGGTTTTTTTCGGGAATTTGTGGCCCTCTTTTGGGAGCTTCTTTGCTGGGAACTCTAATTTGAGATTTCTCAGTTATTGTTATATCCTCTTCGTACATTTTGTGGTGATTTTCATTATCTGTTAAGGCTTTGTTGGTTTCAAAGGTGTCGTAAGGGTTTCTATTATCAGGTGAAGATGAATAAGGTTTGTCCATATAACCAGGAGTACTTTGTCTAGGTTCATGTTCAGTATCTCTAGGCCTGTTGGTATAGGGAGCTTGTTGTTGAGGTTCTTCTTTATCGGGATATCTTCTCTGAGAAGTTTCAGAGATTGAAATAAGCTCCTCTACAACCGTCTGTTTACCTGGTCTATCGTTAGTTGGTGTATCATCATCTTCATCATCATCAATGAATGGTTTTCCAAAGTGTGGCGATTGCTCATCAAATGTACTTTTAAGTTTTTGGAAACCAGGTGATACAGGCTTTCGCAAAACCGGTGATTTATGTCTGGGCTTATTTGCAATATCCTGGGGCTTTTGAATATCAGGAATTAGATAACTATGTTTTGTGTGTTCAAGAGAGCTTGGATGGGGCTCTTGAGGTTCATGGCCTTCATCATTATCACTATCCTCAGGTTCTCTATAATCATCAATATTTTGCGGTTGCTTATAATTTAGCAAAGGTTCATTGTCGTTTTCGTAAGGCGTTGTTGGTTCATAGTCAGCTTGTGGAGTTTGTCTGTCCGTTAAATGTTTATGAATATTAACAGTGACCGCAATTGTGTCTGATTTCACTTTACCGTTCGGTGTTCCCTTATCTAAAGGTTGGGATTTTGGTTTCCTTTCTGGACTTTGGGGTTTACGTTGCTTTTCCATCTCTATTAGTTTGGTGGTCTTGTCTTTTAAAACCTGTGATGTTTTAATAGTTTTTTTCAATGTAGTCTCATCAGTGGTTGCCTTAGGCAAGGCTCTTCTGAGAGGAGAAGCATAAGAGGGTGTAGAAGATTTCGGACCTTTTGGCAGCTGCTGCTTGTTGTCGACAACTTTAGATGGAGATTTTGAGGGAGTGTGCACTGGACTTCTGGAAACTGTTGTTAAGGTTTTATTAGTTCTAATTTGTAGAGGTGTCTTAGAGTCGTGGGGTTTTGTTTTCAAAGGACTTTTATCATTAGGTTTAACTTGAAGCTTAGACGGCATAGTATGGAATTGCTTGGTAGTCACAGTTGTTGTTTTAGTAGTTGTGGGTTTTGGTTTCCTCTGAGGAGTTCCAGGGGTTTGTTTCTCTTGCGTTATCAGCTTTGTCGTAGTATTTTTAACATTAAATTCAGCATCAACTACTTCAGAAGCAAAACTATTATTGTCCTCGTCATCATCGTCTCGTTCGTAAACATCGACATCATCAACTATAACCCACTCTATATTGGGCTGCTGCAATTTAGGCTCATCACGAGGCTGCTTGTCTGGACTTTCAACTTTTTCAAATGTTATTTCTCTATTCACAGTTCTACCCTCATCGTTTTCAGTTTGGCGCGTCATTTGGTGGGAATTAACTCTCGGTTTATCGTTAACGTTAGGAGCAATTTTTTGGGGCGTTCTAGATCTGGATGAAGGTGGTGAAAATGGTGATGCACTTAAATTATCATCATCATAATCATCCGCCATCACACAGGTTTGGGGCTTTCTACTATTGTATGATGGGGTACTACTTCTACTACTGGGTGCTGGTTGTGGTTGTGGTTGTGATGATTGTTTTTTTGTTGGTGATTTTTCTGTTGGACACAATTTAATCAATCACACAATTACAATTCGCTACCACAATTTAAAACTATTCTTTCTACGGCCGTATGAAATAACACCCAAAATAAATATTTACAGCGGTACTCATAAACGATTCTTATAGTTAAAGTATTCGTTAAACCGGCTTTATCATACAAAATTCCTACATTAACCTTAACAATCATTTATAAATACCGGCATAAGTAGTTCACAAATTGCTATGAAAGTTATGAAATAAGTTGCAGTTTTCCGAATCCGAATTATTTTATTTGCTAATTTGTATGTTTATGACATTTAAATTCGAAAACATTATCTTTCGTTTCCAATTACAGAGTAGACCCCAAGAATCGGCTTCGCCTAAAAAAAATTATGGAATTGCCGGCTTTCGCCTGAAGGCCAGCAGTTTATGCTCTGAGCTATGCCCAAAACTGACTTCAGTTTTCAAAGCAGTGCTTTTTGAAATTTCAACGAGTTTTTACTCTGAGATACAGCTGTGTTCAAAATAATAGTAGTGGTAGTAACCCATATTTTCAGATTTAAGGTTTCTTAAGTTAGATTTATCCGTTGTTTCTGAACAACAAAGTCTTTGCTCGGACAAAAAAAATTTACTGAGAGTTTTTTGCAAAAGTTTCGTCCATTTCGAATTCTTTTTTTTTTATATGATAACAATGTAATGTTTTCTTCGTGTCGCATACATAAATATAAATTTTTGTTAAAGATAAGTAACACTCAGGCAATGAATGCCTCCTTCCATTACTAGATGTTACCTTCTTTAGAAAGGAAAAGTGATAGAGAAGACATGTGGTGAAGGAAGAGATAGAGGAAGGGTTTACTTCGCCTATGATTCTGCTACATAATGTCTGATGTTACATTAGGATAAGTATCCGCAAAAGCCGATGTAGTTCAGTGACCAGCGAATATGCCTTCATCACTTGAACTTTCCGACAACAACTGATACAAAGGGACGCTTTTGGATAATCACAAAATTTCAAAATAGTACACTGACACTATAACAACGCAAAAATTGGCGATTGGGAATTTTAGGGAAAGGGAACACATTTCACGTGAACTTTTATTCCCGCTGAGGGTGAATATTCTTCCAAATCGAGCCCCTCCGTACCGTGCGTACAGAAGAATATATCGAGGACTCGAATTTATCGATCCAACGCCGTTCTTAGCAGCTCGGTCTCTGTCCGTGCAAAGATCTTGTCATATATCCAAATAATATACAACTTTCGCAAGAATCAAAGCCACGAGATATGCATCGTGTGTTCTATGAATGAGGGAATTAGAAAGAAGAAGGCTTGTCGTAAGACCCTTGAGGCTCCATTACATCCCGAAAAAATCAATGTTTGATAAGGTTTACATGCCGAAGGCGTCATCGCCTTATGTATTTTTAATTTGGAAGCCGATGCGAACATTACTGTGAAAGGCTAGAGGAAAATGGTGCCGTTTTTTTTATTCCTTTTGTCATTCCTAATCATTTGAAGGAGAAATAATGCACTTTGTTGAAAGGACCGGTGAATTGGTCAACTCGGTTGTGTGACCAATTCACATGAAATTTATGAGCTAATAAATCCTAAATTTTGGTCATTCCATTAAATTTGTTGTTTCGTTAAAAAAAAAAATTTCTATGGCTGTTCAAAAAACACGCCTTACATGAAAAAACTTTACGAACCACTCACTAGTTGAAAATGTCGCAAAAAACCGAATATACATAACTATTTTTTTCCCCCCTAAAAATTAAGGGCCTGGCGTCATGACGTCGACAGAAAACTTTCGATTCACAACTTGTATTGAAAACAACAATAAGAATAAAAAAAATCTTTTATGTTTTCAATATGAATTTCACATTCACATAAAATTTAATAAAAACTCCACTGAATCTTACAATTCATATCGAAATACATTTAAATAAAAGTTAGAAATACAAGGCAGTTTAAAATGCCGCTTCAACATTTTTATTTCTGTTCGGCTTCGTTTTGGCGAATGAATTTATGTCTGTTAAATTAAAATTATTGCTGGCACTCAGAGTACTGTGTCAGTGCTTTCTACGGCGTTGACCAGTGTAACGGCGCTAACAATCAGACAAAAATTCCGCACGAGTTTTCTCACTTTTCCTTTTTCTCCTATCATGACTTTGTTTTTCCCCTTTTTTTACTAAATGCGTGAATAAAAAACTTCCCGGGGAAAAAGCAGGTATTATGAACGCAGCTGAACTTGCTTTTTTCACTAAAAATATTTCTCTTGCAAAACAGAAGGGAGTTTGCATAAAAACATGGTTAATACTCCATTAAAACAAAATTTATATACATAAACTTGTATTTTATAGTTCTTTTAATTGTAAGAAGACAAATAATTCCCAAATAAATAATTTATAAACTTTTTTTACATATTTTTTCAAGTTGGTGAATTTTAATAATTTTTTTTTGCGCTCTCACTCAAAACAAAAAAGGAGAAACAAAATGTCAACAAACAAGCAAAACAATGAGCTTCATAATGCGGTGATGCCACGTATTACCCTTTTTTCTTCCCAAGAAATTTATATTTTCTCGAGAAAATTATTTTCCGTGAGAAATGAATTCCGAGGGAATATTCATGATTGGGCTGAATAAGAAATCGGCCGAACGTGTTCTATTGACATCGTGGGACAACAAGCTGTAAAACGAGCAAAACTACTATTTTTTTTTGAACACAACTGTCTGGGATTGCAATTATGATTATTTAATTTTTGTCATGGAATTCATTATGAAAGAAATTCCCGAAATTTGTTTTTTTTTTAAATTCGGCAATAATAATTAATTTTTTCCTTATGCATTTGATTATTTTTGGGCAGTTAAATATTTTACTTTCTAAGTCTCATTTAATTTGTGACTTTATTTTTTTTGGGCCTTATTTCATATTCAGCCTATTTCACACAAATTATTTTACATATGCAAGAAATTATAGAATTTTTAGAGTTTGCTGTCCTTGGGGGTTAATAGTAATTAGTGGAGTAGCAGAATAAATAATTGCAACTACAAGAGATTTATTTTTGTTTTTTTTTTCGTCTTTTATTTGTGTTATTTTTTTATTTTACTTGGGTTATTTACTCAAAACAATCAAATATAATTTTATAAAATTATTCAAGTACATTTTACAAATTTATAGTAAATAGTTTTTTTTTTGTTTTTTTGTTTTTAGAATAATTACTCTACAATAGGTGAAGTTAGTTTTAGACTTAATTTAGATAGATAAATTTAAAAATGTATACATTTTGTTAATTTCTTATCAGAAAGTAAATAGTATATGATCATGCCACCATGCTCGATGTAGAATTTTTTATTATTATTATTTTTTTTTTGAAGAATAATTTTAGAATGTTTTTATACATGTTTCTGTTTCATAAATTTTACAATTTAGAGATTCTTACAGAGTAACAAGGCCATTATAATGTAAGTAAGTACAGTTAATTTCTTAAGAGCGAGAGAGAGAGAGAGAGAATGGTAGAGATAAAATAGTTAACAGCGTTATATTTTAGCATGAGAGTTTGTATGTATATGTGTGTGTGTGTGTGTTTGTTTGTGTGTTTATCAAGTTTCTGTTCCCATTTAAGGAATTATCAAGATGGTGGGTGGGGATGCATTTTAGCTATTAGCATAACCAAGCAAAACAGAAGAGAATCATCGTTACTCTTCCTCATGTGATGTAAAGAAAGAAAGTGAAGTGGTGTTATTGGTAAGAGAAGAGTGTTTTTTTTTTGTTTAACTTTTTATTAATCCAAAATAAAAATTTAGTTTCTTGTGGGCCGAGATTTAATTAGCAAACTTCTTTTCTTACCATTAATCTGGGAACTTTTTAATGGAGTAGACGTTGTAGGCTTTAGCTGTGCTTTTGTTTGATCGGTCGGACCGAGCTTGTAATAGTGCTTTTTTAAGCAAGGCGCTTCTACAACCTCTTCCAGCTTAGCAGAAGCGGGAGTGGAAACGGTAGCGGAAGCAATGGCATCAGTTACCTTTGGTATTTTCTTTTTTCTGATGTTTGTTTTTGGTTGTTTGTGTGGTTGCTTGTGATTATCGGAAAGCTTTATTTTTGTGATAGAAGTTAGTGGTGGTTCGTTAATAGGAAATAGAGTATCGATTTTGTTGGTAGTAATACGAGTAGGCTGATTATCTGGAGAACATATGTAGTTTCCACTTTTTAATTTTACATTTGCTTAGAAATTGTATGCGTACCTGTGACTTTTGGCACATCTCTACCAGTCAAAGTCCGAGTGGTGGTCGTTGTGGTGGTGACAGTTTTGCTTGGCGAAGGTGACTTGGTGGCTCGGGGAGAAGTCACGTGGAGCATGTCATTAGAACCAGGTGAGGTTTTGGTAGTAACCATCTTGGTGGTTACAGTTCTGCCGCCTACAGTGCGTGGTGGAGTGTTGCGTGTTATTGTGGTTGTGCTAATGCGGCTCGTTTCCGAAGGAGCACTGTCATGGGAACCTTCGCGTATGTCACGTCTAAAATTTTTAGTGGAAGACACGCTGGAGCGTGGTGTGTGTCTGGCATGAGAATCGGTAGTAGAATAACTATCGCGTCTAGCATGATCAATGGGTGAAGAGCTGCGCAAGGATGCGGCAAAGGCAAGATGAGCCGAATCAACTTCTTTTTCCTTTTTTATAACACGTTCGGTAGTTTCGCGTACCGTGGTGGTACTGGGGGTTTTATATTTATTCGGCGATGGTGTTCTAGATGGAGTTTTGCTGTTAGGTGTAGCTGATCCATTGGGCCTTTGTCCATCGACATAAGTAGGATGTATGTGGTTTGGTGTTGCCTTGGAAGGAGACCTTACGGATGGAAATCCTTGGGTAGAATAATCTTGACCGGGCGATTTTCTAGGAGATTCGGGGTGTTGGTTGTGAGATGATGGTAAACCTGCAGCCGGTCTCGTGGGACTTTTTAAGTCATAAAGATTAGCTGAGTGTCTTGAAGGATGGTCGCCACCAGGGGTTCTCACTGAAGGAAACCCTTGAGTAGAAAAATCTGCATCACTAGGCTTTCTATGAGAGCCTAGGAACTCGCCCTGAGGAGTTTGGTCTCCTGGTGTAGTTACTGTATAGTTGTAGGGAGTGCCATTATCCGCATGGGGTTGTTGGCCATCCCTTATTATATCATGCTCAATAATACGCTCGGTATTGCTGCTATGCTTGGCAGTGTGAGATTTTTGAGAACTTACGACTACCACTTCTGCATCGTCCTGCGGTACAAGGGTTTTATTAATTATTCGTGTACCGGGTGGTAATTTGCCCGAGGGAAAATCCTGCTCTCGAGGTTGCATTTGCTTGTCACTGGGATAGTTTTTTGGATGTTGGCTGTTGGGTTCTCTTACCGAGGGAAATCCGTGAGTGGAAAAATCCTGAGGAGTTTTATTGAAAATTTGTTGATATGGTTGGTCGTCACGAATAATTTGCTCGGTTTCTACGATACGTTCCGAGTTGGTAGAAGTTTTGAAATTGCTCTGCTTTTGCGAACTCACAATTATTACTTCTCCATCTTTAGTGTTTACACGACGCTCGGTAATGTTGTCGGTGTGGTCGCTGTCATGGGGTACAATAGCTTCCCTTGGCTTAGAGGGACTCGAGTGGGATGGAGAAAATTGCGTAGGGTGTGGTGCCGTGTGAGGACGTTCAGAAGGATATTCTTGTGTAGGCTTATTGGGCCTAACCGAAGGAAAACCATGAGTACTGAAGTCATTAGTCTTGGGTTTTGGACGTGATGAGGGTCCGCCATGGGGATGATGATTATCAACTTCTTGTATAGTTTCGGAAGTAGTTTCAGTGGAATATTTACTGCTGGACTTTTTCGTAGAGGAGAAGTTCGTCTCCACATCATCGGTATAAGTGTCTTGGACGTATCGCGAGTTGGTTGCAGTGTCTGCCAAGTCATGGCTGGGTCTGTTGGTTGGTTGGGCAGAGGAATTTGGTTGATAGCTCCGGGAAGGTTGTTGAGAGTCACGTCTGGGTTGGGTTTGATTTGGAGTGGTAGACGTTTGGCGAGTTGTTGGTGCAGTGGGCTTTAGCTCTTCGGTTTCATAGCGTTTATTGCGCACAATGGTACCGTCAGGTAAGCGTTTCACCGTGGTGATCATCTTAACGTTGGGCTTGGGATACTCCACAGTGCTGGAGATAATCTCGCCTGGCTGTTGCATAAGAAATTGCACGTGTTGCTGGTATTCGGGAGAAGCCTTATCCATGTCAACATAATGCTTATTTTGCTCAAGTGTCTCTTGAGTCTGAATGTTTTGCGAAATATTTTTCTGTTCCGTATTCTGGCGTGTTTTCGACACCTGTTCAGTAGTACGACGTTCTTGCTGATTAAGATGCTGTTGATGTTGTTGTTGGAATCGTTGCTCGTAAATGCGCTTCTCTTCGAGTAAACGCTGTTCTTCTTGATGTTGACGTTGACGTTGATGTAGATCTTGTTGATTTAGGAGACTAGAGTCTATCAAGTATTTTTGAGCATGTGGCTGTTGCCTTAGAGGGAAACCATCATCGAACTCCACGTTAGTGGAAGATTGTATTACTTGGGAAGAAGAAGTGGACTTAGTAGAACTGCTGCGCACTTCGGTACGTCCGGAATTTTCGTCTCCTATAACAACTTTCTCCTGCAAATGCGAATTGGAGCTTTCCATGGCCTTCTCGACAAAATTCTTGTCGTCTCCTTGATGATGAGCACTAGAATGCTGCTCATTTCGGCCCTTGAACTCGGCTATTCCACCATTGATACTTTCCACTCCTGTTATTTTGAATAAAAGTAAAAAAATAATTTTTAATTAAATACATTTTAGTATTTGATTTTCGATTGTAAGTAATTACATTAAAGTATTACTTACCATCCGTGGTAGCGACGGTATCGGCACGGAAACCTCTTCCATCCGGAGTTACTTCCTTCGACGATTGCACATTCCATCCCGTGGCGTTGGGATTATTAAGGGTCATCGATTGAAATTTCATTTCCGTGGGCGACAACGAATCCCTAACTTCCTTGGATTTCAAACTTTGGAAACTTTGGTCGGCCAAGGCATCACCATGACTGGTAGTCAAAGGATCTTTGCCAAAACCTGATAACGAATTGTCAGCCATTATATCGCCTTGATATAAATCTCTTAAACGCGATTCACGTAACTTGTACAATTGCGAGCGTATCTCTTTTTTACGATTGACGTCCTCGGATTGCTGCCACTGCGAAGGGTTGGAAAAGAAAAATTGTTTTAGTAATAAAACAAAAATTATATAAAACACGCTTAAAAAGTGCAAGAGACTTGTTCATTTTGAGTTCCAACAAAACTTTTACTACACGAACTCGAAAGAAGAGCTCAGGCATACTAAGGCTGAGTTTACATCTGACATTTTTTGTGTGCGTAACCACTAATTACTACTGAAAAACTGTTTGACTCAGACATGCATTTATTAATTTAAACTGTTTCCAATCATGTTGGATTCTATAAAATTGTCTATTAGGTGTGTATGAAACTGTTTAAATTAATAAATACTTGTCTGAATCAAAAAGTTTTTCATTAGTAATTAGTGGTTACGCTGTTTTTACGCATGTGTGGCACCTGGCACACAGATGTAAACCCGGCCTAACGGATATCTTTCAAGCACGGGCAGAGGCTAATTGCTTTCAAGAAAGTAGAAATCACCTGCAAATATTTCAGCCGGCTCTATGAATGTTTGGTTATTCTTGAGTGAGAATAGAAGAACTAGCATTATATTTTATTCTTTTAAAGACTGAACAGTAGATCTTACTAATCTGAGGGACAGTAAGAATTTAAGAATATCATGAAAATGACTGCAGATTCACTGAAAAGGTATAACAAAAGAGAAATTTTGGCAATCACAACCCTATATAAAAATCACTGAAAACTATTTATTTATATTTGCACTACTTCCGAACAACAAGTTTGAAATCTTATTGACTTCCTTCGACGCTAATTTCTTACTGATTTTAGCACAGAGACGTTACTCGTAAAGAGCTTTTTCACGCCTCAGTAGTTTGACACAAGAAGATCTCGTCCTTTTGAGTAGCCTCCTCTCTAAATCTGGCAGCATTTTTGCACGTCTGATCAAAACAGGGTTGCTCTCTGGACTTAATAAGAATTCGTTTTGGTGCTATGAAGGTTTTCATTCCCAACAACATATCGTGCCATAACCGGCAAAAAAAAAGCTGAAGCGACATAATTTTCTAATTTGATTTTTCATCTTTCAGAGCGTCAGTTGTTTGTGGTTTGTTCACGTAAATACGATCTTTTAAAATGGCCCCAGAGAAAATAAATCGAAAAATTACGCGACCGGGAAATTTCTCATGCAATATCGCTGATGTCAACAGTGACATCAATTGGGGCCACAAAAAATCGGTTATCATGGTTTGGTAGCGCATAAAATTCACGGTGACTTCGTTTCCTTGCTCATTTTCGAAAAATACGGGCCGGAGAAAGTTTATACCATTTATTCTAATCCCATATTGTTAAGAATAACCTTTATTTTTATTTATATTTCAAAAAAAAAAGTTACTTCTTTGCCTTTCTTGCTTTACAAACAACAAAATATCACACTTTCATGACAAATTGCTAGACAAGATAATGGAAAACAACTTGAATATTTTTATACGGTGATATCATTAATAATAAAAAAATTGTGCTCAGAGGCCACGTACTTTTCAATTGTTTTGTTTTCTTTATGGACTTTTTTATTTCAATTTTGTTTATTTGTACATATTCATGTACTTTCTACATTCTTACACTCAATTTGACATTCTGGTGTGAACATTTTTTTTTAAACACTTTCTTACAAATTAAATGTAAACAATTTAATAACATAAATACACATAATTAAATGTAAGTAACGCTGTCTGTCTTCCAAACGTAAAACCCAACCGTGTTCTCTTGTTATCAAATAAAATATTAAACTTAATCAAGTGCTCGCTCGTATGACAACATCACATTAATATTTTTTTATTTGTTAAAACGAACCATAAAAATTTAACACTTTGTTATTATGGCTAAGGAATGTTTCTAAAAAACACTTGTATGTACTCGTACGTGGCTTGGCTTTTGTTTTTCCAGCAATTTTCGTGATAAGATATTTTTCTTATATTTTTTTCGTTATTTGTTTATCTGCTTTTTTTATACATACATACATACATACTAATTGTTTTGATAAAACAATTAATAAAATGAAATCTTAAGAGTTTTACTTTATTTGTTTGCGATAAAGCAAAAATACATATTTTAAAGATTAAATTTCTCCCAACTAAAAAGTTCAGTTTGATATTTCTTCTCTTTAGAAAATCACATTAATCAATAAAAAAAATATTTCATTCTATGAAAATACTATTAAAATACTCAACTTAAGCATGATTTAGAAAGACAAAGCAAAGCACGTGACAAACATATTTAGGTTCGCTTGGCAATCGCAGTTAATATACTGAAAGTAATACCATTTGTTGAAAGCAAAAACAATGCAACACAATCAGCCCCATCGTGCACAGGTTTTCCCTCGCAATATTTTCCCTTTTCCTCAAATTGCAATCGTGAATAATTTCTCCCTTAAGAGTTGTTCCCTTTTTGGAATGATATTCCCTTATCGTGAATGATATTTTTCATATGGAGATTTTTTCACTTTCCCTTGGTTTTGTTTACTTTATTTTTGCAGGCAAACTGAATTATTACAACGCGTAATTTCAATATTATACTTCCAGTTGTACGAGTATATTAAAATTTATAAATAATTTATTTTAGGATAAGATCGGTAAATAATCTCCACCATCAATAACAATAATTCCCTGGAAGATCGTTTTTCATTGAATATGAACCAAACATTACATGCAGTATGATAAAAAAAATTTTCCACGTCACCTAAAATATTTAAAAACACTATTTTACACTTAAAAATATTTCATTTGAAACCCAAAATTTGTGTATTTTCTATTATCAAACTTAAATATGTATAATTTTCAATTAATTTTTAAGCTTTACAAGTCTTCTTCGCGTTTTTTACATGCAGTACGTATTGATAGCGGGAACAAACGTTCCCATGAAATTCACAATAGCAAATTTCCCTTAATGGGTAAAGAAAATTTCATGGGAACCAAAATTTCACATTTTATTTGATATTCACTACGAAATAATTAATGCGAGTAACGAAAAATATAATTAATTAATAGTTAAACACACTTGGTAGAGTGCAATAACTTCGTGCTAACCTGATTAGAAAATGAAAACACAGAAAAACAAAAAAAAAATGAATAGTTATACCATACAAATGCACTTACCAAAGGTAAATCAATAATTGTATACACAATAATCATTTCTCATATTCTATTTCATTAAACATTATTAACAACACAATCTCTGCCCAACTAGATACACATGAGTGCTGTTGGAGTGCGTGGCGGCACGGAAAAATGCTGGCATTTCCCCCAGCTAAAACGTCTAGTTAAATTTTTATTCTCTTCTTCTAATTCGATAAGAATTGAAAATACTGAACTTAAGCCCGATTAAGAAAAATATTTCTGATAAAAAAATCCTTTAAAATTCCTGTTACTTTACTTTCCAGGAAGAATTTTATCTAGATTTAATTTTTGTCATAAATATTTTTTGTTATTCATATAATTTGTTGCACCCTAATGTATGCATATATATTCTTAAGTAAAAATATATATATATTAAATATTCTTGAAAATAATCTAAGAATGCAGGTTGAGAAAACATATAAACAGACCCAGCATTAAAGTTAACAGCCGGTGCAGATTCAGAGCACATGTTGAAGGACTGTGAAGTCTTATGCCACAGAAGATTCACCCAATTGGGCAAGTAGCTTGCAGCAGGATGGGAAACTTTCAATACTAGAACCAATGGCAATCTTGAGATTTCTCAGGAGAGCAGGTCTTGACCCTGACGAGGGATACTAAACCGATATGTTTATAAACAAAATTTGACGTGGGATGATGAAAAAATTTTCCAAGTTGATACAATACTTCATTTTGATCGCATTGTTCTGTTACTAGAACAATTAAAACTCATTCATCTCATGCGCATCCTAAAAGACAGACGCCATGACCTTGATTGCAGGTTGCACTGTCCTCGCCTTCTTAGGACATGATTATCCCATTCCAGACCACTGCTTTGGCTCTTCCTTTGCCTCAGCTGTAAAGTATTGGCTCGGCTTTTTTGCCGTAAAACATTCCCAAACACGCTATTGAAGCATCTTCATAACGCTGTTTTTTGTTCTACTGTGAGCAACCGCATCATCCATCTTGCATACAGCTTTCTCATTTTAAAATTTTAGGCCAATATGGTCAGCCACCGTTCTGTGGATTTTCATAAACATTTCTGGCGTGGGCACCTCAATTGGTCGGCAATAACGGTGTTCGTCGTGGTAGCTCGTACGGCCCCGTTTAAACTTTGCTAACCAATATTTTATAGTCGCAAACCAAGGAGAGGATTCTTCCAAAGTGGGTTTACATAATACTCGTTGGACTGGGACCCAGGGTTGTCGTCCAAATCACCAAAAGTCTCCAAAATCATACATACATAAATGTAGTTTTTCTTAATATATATTTGGTAATAAATTTGATTTTATATAATGTTTTTTTTTAATATAAATTTTCGTAAAATAATAGTAAAAAAATTTAGCAGAAAATTGCCAAAAGTACAAATTAAATCGCCAAAAATTATTTCTTGCAAATTTTTCTCATCCAAATTCAAAACACTTCAATAACTTTAATTAATATAAAAAAATCATCGCAATCGCCTTGTTTTAATTTCTTGTTAATTTTTTTAAAATACTCATTCAACAAAGTATCGCCAAATCGAAAATTTAGACGCGAAACAAGTTGAAAAATCGCCACGATTGCCCATATCTGACAGCCCTGTTGGAACCTTGCAAATTAAAGTATGAATTTACATAACGGCGAGCAATATTTTCCTTTTTACAAATCTACTGAGATCGTTTACTTTTGATGGAAAGGATGGAAAAAAAAGTACTAAACAGCCTGGTGCTTGAAACTTAAAACACATGTTTTTGATGAGGTTGCCACTCTTCACCAAACTACCGCCGCCATCTATACGTCAGGTCGGCTAATTTGTGTACCTTCCTCGTTAAATATCAGTCTGGTGTTTTTTTGTAAGTTGTGTTTGTTAAGAGTGTTTGATTACATTCCCGTGAATTATAATCCAGTGACTTTATGATAGAAATTTTATATTGTATCACTTTTCAAAGCAATGAAATAACATTGGGCCTAATTACGAGTTTCGCATTACGAATATTTTGTAATAGATTAAATAAAAATATTGCAATGTTCTTTAGTCTATTACAAAATCGTCGTAGTCTAAGTCGTAACACGACACTCGTAATTAGGTCCATTCATTAAAATTTTGTGGTTATATTTACAAATTATAATTAATGTACACAGAGATAAATCTTAATACTTATTGTATGGAATTTCTTATTTTAGTTTAATGCGTGTCAAAATGAATACAATTTAAATAACTTGTTCGTTGTGGTTAAAGTCTACTGATGAGTTGCCCAAGCAGCAACGAAATGCATCTAGACATGATTAACAAACAACAAATATTTTTTTTTAATTAATAAATCTAAATTTTAAATTTAATATTCGTATTCGTTTAAGAACTAATAACACCCATTACATCACTAGTGTGTATGCGTGCGTTTATGGGCGTTTTTAAGTGCACCATTGTCATGATCATTATCAAATCAATTTTGCCCTCTGACAGTTTAGATCATCCGGAAACAGGCACAAACAATTTAAAAAATATTTCAATACACAATTATGAAATTGTTTTAATTTTACTTTACTAAAAGATTAAAAAAATCATTTTGGCCTTGTTATGTGTCGGAATACCGAAAACAAATTGCTTTTAGTGTTCGTTAAGGGCCTCCCGCCATTTTAACTGTAAACAAAAAAGTAGGAAATTGCAAAAGGTAAGAAAATTTATTGAAACGGGAGATTTGAAGAAGAGCAAAAAACAATAAGAAAAAAAAATACGATTACATCAACATGAGTGCCAGGAATGGAAAAGTGTATACAATCCCACATTTTTTAATATATGCCCACGAATTAGGGAGAATTTTTGTTTACAATTAGATCTTTGCCTTGCTTGATGCTTACAATTTTTTTAAAAATTACTTTGTGAAAAACGCAGAGTTGCATCTAATGCGATTATTTACCTGTACTAATGTGGCAAAAAAGAAAAAAATTGTTTTTTATTTAAAAAAAGATTTCATTTTTATTTTAAATATTTTAAAAGAAAGCAAACTTGGACACAAATTACGGCATGCACAGAAAATTTTTAAATAATTAGTAATATGTGTTTTTTTTTAATTCCAACTTAAACGGATGTAGCATGTGTTTTAATATCCGAGCTCACAATAACATTTGTGAAAACGATTCGGAATACAGAACATGGCACGTACATACATCGTTACCACGGCATTAATCAAACTTCAATCAAATATGTATATATACAAAATATATCGTTAAATCGTATTCAAAATTGCATTTCAAATTAATTGTCGGGTATTACTTCAAAACACATCGATTTTCGATTTAATCGTAAGCGACATGTAGGAAAAAATCAACATTTTTATTAAAATAAAAATTGTATTGGGGGTACCCATTGATTAGAATTATTAAAATCGCAAAATTGTTAATAACTTTTGAAATACAGGCTGTACAATTTTATCGTAAGCAACACGTATGTAAAACATATTTGAATATTCAGACTATTTCTGAATAATATCTCCCCGGGAGTTTATTCCCTATTCATTGTTCCCCCATTTTAAAAAGTCATTTGCAAGCTTTCAGGTAAAATAAAACAGCTGGAAACAAAATAACTGACTTTGAAAATTCGAAAGTTCTCTCTCAAATTTAAATTTTTCGCTCTCTGTTTAAGAAAGGTGGATTTTTGGATTTTATTTTTAGAAAAAAAATTAATTCAATGGGAATTATTTCCTGGGGAATATTTAGAATGGGAATTATTTCCTGGGGAATATTTAGAATTTGGCTGATTATAAAAAAAACTTCTCCTGAAAATTTTAATTTTAGTCGCTTACGATTAAATCGAAAATAAGGCTTGACATGTTCCCTACAAATTTTAAAACCTTTACCTTAACAATCAGCCGAATTTAGTATAAAAATAAAGAATCCTCAGTTCGGTCACTGGAATAATTTCGTTTAGTTGTTTCTCTCTTCTATGAAATTTAAAAAATTTTAGTTACGTGATGTATGAAAATTAAGATGAAATTTTAATTGTTTTTTTTTTAATTTAACAAATTACAATTAAAAAATTATTTTAGCTTTTTAGGGCGGTGATAAACGTTTCTCGCGGTTTTGCTCTGAAAAAGTTGGCAACAATGCAACAAAACTGATGACGTGATTTCTCACTGTTAAAATGGATCATACCGTGTAACAAACAGCAGGTGGTTTGTATGCTGTCGTTGTTGTTGTTGTTGTTGTGGTTAATTGCAAATGTATGTAGGGATGTGTATATGTGTGTGTATGTGGACGAGTTTGTAAGTTGGTGGGTTTGTTGCGTGTTTTCACAAATTTTTTTGTTTGTGGAGTACACAAATTGTGCAGCAATTAATATTAATATCTTTATATGCAGCTTTACTTTCAATAGCTATCAAAGTATAATATAATTAAAATTTGTTGTATGTAAACAGATTAGCAAATAAGTTTGAGCTTGACAAACAAAAAATTTACCTCGAAATGTCATGTCGTTATTAAAGGTAGGTACATCCGTAATTTATTAGAATGGAAACATAATAATTTTTGATTAATTGTGAACAAATCGTTGGTTGGAGGATGCCGTAAGATTTTATTCATACATACCTACATATTTTTACATATCGTTACCTTAATATAGAAATACCCTAACTCATTATTTTTTTTTTGGGAATCGAGCTTTTTGCATTTGTCGATAGAAGAACATCTAATGTATCGAAAAATGTAAAAATCTTGATTTCAAAAAAATAATGAGTTAAGGCCTTTCTATATTAAGGTAACGGTACATAGATACATAAGTATATATGTATGTACGAATAGTTTAAGAAATTTGAAAGAAATTTTTCGATTATTTTAAAGACACGTTGTAAAAAATACTATTAAAAAATATGTTTCTAAAAAGTACTTTTTTATAAAATGAGGTTTTATAAAAGGTACTTTTATAAAAGATAGTTTTTTTTAAATGTACTTTTCATAAAAAGTACTTATTGCATAAATTACATTTTATTAAATGTACTTTTTATATAAATTACATTTTATAAAAAGTACTTTTTTATAAAACGTACTTTTTATAAAAGGTAATTTTTATAAAATGTAATTTTTATAAAAGGTATTTTTATAAAATGAGCTTTTTATAAAAAGAACTCTTCATAAAAGGCACTTTTTATGAACTTTTTATAAAAAGTACATTTTATGAAAGGTACTTTTTAAAAATGGTACTTTTTGTTAAGTACATTTTTTATAAAATATATTTTTTATAAAAAATATGTATTATTTAATAAAGATATATGTACATACTTTTTGTACAAGGTGCTTCTTTTCTTGCTTTCCCTTTCTAATTGAAAATGATCTCTTACATTCATCATTGCTCCTTTTAAAATCGTAGCGACTTTTTAACTGACGAGTGCTAAATGGGGAAAACAAGTTTTGAAAAAATGAACTAAAACTTTGCCGGCATATAAACTGGTTAGTTAATTTGTTTTATGCCAAGTTCTCTGACAAGATGCTAAAAACAAAACAAAAACAACAACAACAACAAAAGCTTAACTCAAAATACATTTAGAAATTACGTCATGCGGAGTATTTTTAATATTATGTGCAAAAATTTAATATTACGTGTTCATTAAAAATTAATTTATGTTATTGTCGAGTTTATTAAAATAACAAAAACAAAATTTCGCATTCGAATATGAAAAAAACAATAAATATATTATGTACATATACATGCACACACACATAAATATATATACATACATATATGTACGAGTATAAGTGTTTATGTGTGTATAGTTTTAATCATTCGTATTAATATGAAATAAATTTCTAATTCGACTTTTAATTCATGCAAAAATAACCTGCTCGACCGGACAACATATTAATCGCGAGAGTGGTAACTTCATCAAAGTCCTAAATTTATATCATTTCCTAGATAATATTTAATTTTAAAGTTTAAAGCAGTTCAATTTTCTTTTGTGCTCTTTGCTGGTTCATATTTAAGGTATTGTTTTGTTTTTTTTATTTTCTTTGAGCCATAACAACTACACTCTCTTCAGAGTTTATAAAAGTTGAAACCAAAACGAAGTATTGGTTGATGACAGTGAAACTTTGCAAATTATTTGTTGTTTTCTTTTTATATTCATAAGTATACATATATGTATATATGTATACATATATGTACATATATATACATACATATAGTATATTAGTCTATTAGTATTTTTGTTAAGATACTTAACTGATTAACTGAAATTTTCTCTCACGTCATCAGCCATTTATAGCGATGATTTGCTGAATGTTTTAAATCTTGGCAAAATCAAAACGATAAAAAAAAGTAGTTTTTATTGCAAGCAGCTTGCTAATAATCCAGCAACAAATCTTAATATGGTCTTGAAATTTTCTGTCTGTAGCTCTAAAATTTAGAGTCAAAATGTTTTATTTAAATGAAATCTCAAAAATATTAAGATGTTACTAGAATAGAAAAATATTGTGGAAAAATTCAATACCGCTTATTATTACAGCCGCTGTCACATTGGCAACGCAGCTAAAGTTCGTTTGCCAATCATAATGTTTTTAGTGTAGACTTATCAAATCTTTTTTACTGCCCACTTTTTATTAAGTTCAAAGTGAGAGAAGAATAGAATGAATACCAATCTAAATTGGAGTTTTTGAGAAAACAAAATTTTTTGGTTTTATTGCTGCACTTAAACCTTTGGCTCCTAGTAAGGTAGAGCAACGTCTTTATTACTATAAAAAGGTGCGCTAGTTGGCAACTCTGTTTGAATATAAACAACTTGGAATGTTTAAACTTTATAGCTGGGCTATTTATAGTGCGATACAGGAGTTAGGACGAGATTTGCGTAACAAAAATAATCAACACTATTACAATTATAAATTAATTTTTGTTTTGATTTCTTTGTACTTAAAAGCAGAGTACAAAAATAAACCAATCGAATTGTTTGATTTTGTTTTGTTTCGTTCTTTGCAGTGAGTGAAAGAAAAACAATGAGAACGATTGCTCAATTTGTTCTTGTTTTGTAAGTCGGCTAACAGCCACCACCGGCCACAAACAATACATTAATTTAATCGTACTCCGCTATAAAAGAAAATAATGGGAAATAAATGGAAACGTTTTGAAATATATCCAGAGAATTTGACATCATCATATAATATCATTTTATTGCATGGTTATTTCACACATAAAATTTGTTTTACCTGACTAAGCAGCATAGCTATAACCGGGTGTCCTAGGACACCACTCTTCTTGTTTTAATTTAAGTTTTGCCCTTTCGTTAAGCCTCTAGCGAAAAACTTAACCTTCCTTCCATAAAATTACATTATAACTCAATAAATAAATTCGAAACTCAACTTAAATAGCAGAAATAAGTCGAAACTTAAAATACGTTTTAGGGTTAATGTCGGCACTTAAAGCCGTTTCACACCATAATACAAGAATTAACACTTTTGATGAAAATACATCCCTGAACTAAAAAACAACAACAACTCAACACATCATCAATCAGTGCTGCATTTTCGTCAAAAACATTAATACTTTTATTGTTTGTGTGACAAAAAAAAATAATTCATTAAGCAAGAGAAAGCTTTAGAGGTGGGAGGCATTATTATTATTTTTACTTTTTGTTTTGGAAGACAAAGAATCTGAACTGTAGTCGAACTATTGAAAATAAATAACTAATGCAAGTTATGTTTGGTCGTTGCGCTGATTCAACCAACCCACACACTAATGCAAAGGCGCGGCTTGAAAAATTTTTAAAAAATATATATTTCTGACGCAATTTCTGTTATTTACTTTTATTTGAAGGTGCATTAAATTATTTTTAATCAAGTTGAGCACTTTTTCGAAAAAATTTTAAATAATGCAATTTTGTCAACAAAACAAGAAAAGCTAATGGCTTGATTATAAATGGCAACAGAACTTCACTTTCAGAGCTCAAAGTGTGTGCCAAGTTTCCTGAAAATCGCTAAAGTAGAAACTCTCGAAGTATTATTATTAAGTTGTAATAGGCATGGTTGCGCCCACTTTATTAAGCTCAAGATTGTGTCATTGTAAGTGCTCAAACTGTTTGCCAAATTTTGCCGGAATCGTATAAGTAGAAGTACATGTAATTTGATATTAAATGTTCATGGGCGTAGCAACGCCCACTTTCGTAAACGCTAGATTGTGTCAGTTTCAGAGCTCAGGGTGTGTGCCACATTTCGTAGGAATCGATTTAGTAGCAGCACCTGAAATATAAAATTAAATTTTACTGGGCGTGGCTGTGCCCTTTTTTTTAAATTCGAAATTATGTCATTACAAGAGCTTAAGGCGTGAGCTTTTTAACAATCGAATAGGGTAAGGTATAAGCTTAAAATCAAGAGACACATTTAGTGGGCATGTTCCTGCCCTCTCAGACAAGGAAAAATTTTATTTTTTAAACGACTTCAAACACAGAGAAGACTATCAACTTGGCTGTATCTTTTTTAATGTATGTGTTACTTCATAGATACGTAATTTGTACACCGATATCAAAATTAAAAATAAAATAAAAATTTTAATTAAAAAAATTTTAAATTTTAAATCGGTCTAACAATTACAGATTTATGAAGTAACACACTTACATTAAAAAAAGATACCGAAGACTTGATAGCTTCGCCTCCTCCTTCTTTGAAGTCTGTTAAAAAATAAATTAGAGAACTTTAAAAACGAATTTAAAAGTTCAGAATGTTTCGAAAAATCTCTTATTTTTAATTAATACTGATTTTTAATTACTATTTAATAAAGAAATATGGAAAAAAGTTGCATATGTCATCAAACTCTTATAAAAAACTGACAACAGGTGACACTACAGACTTTTCAGCAATTCCTTTGAAAGTTTGTATTACTGCTGCCCTTGTATAAATCTAGTGGTATACTCGTATATGTGCATCTATTGAATTTTTCTTAAACTATTTTCCAAAATTTAAAAAAGGCCTAAAATTGCTTGACAAGAAAATTTTTTTATGAAAATCTGTTTTATTAAGCCTTAATAATTTTTATAAATAAGGCATTTAAATATTAATCAGAGGGCAAATTATGGCATTCGATAGCGAGCCAAATCTAAATTTAAACACGATAAAAATGTTTGTGAAAATTTGCTCAATGTTGACTGCGGTAACTTGCCCCACATGACCGAACATACAATTGAAACTAAATGATGGCTGCATTAACAAGCCGCTAAAACTTTAAATATTAATCAAGGACTGTAAATTTTGCTCATTATACATATGATTAAGAGGTAGAAAATACTCTATTGGATTTTCTAAAGGCATGGTCATACTTGGGCAAACATTTACCCAAAAAAAACATAACATCTAAATATTTATTAATAATAATTAAGAAGCTTTCAATTCAGGGATGTGTTTGTTAAGTTAAATAGTTTCCAATAATGTTGGATTGTATGACATTGTCTATTAGTTGTATATGAAACTGTTCAACTTAAGAAACACTTTTCTGAATCCAAATGTTTTTCACTTAAATTTATTGGTTACGTTTTTTTTTGGCAAATGTTTGCCCAAGTGTGACCATACCTTAAGACACTTAATTACTAAAGATTTTGTTATAAAATGTGCAAAGAGGAAATACTCCATTTAACTTTGGTACTTCCGGTTGCATAAAAAATGGCGTGTTTAAAAGAAGAGCAATAAAATAATTACACAGGGTTGTAAAATTTATTAAGCTACGAATAACTGTAAATCGTTCTGTTTTTTTTTTTTTTAAACTATCCTACAAAAATATTTTCAAATGCATGAAAAAGTACAATTGATTAAAAATAGATCAAATAAACTATATTTTAATATATGTACATAAGTACATATGTACATATGTATGTATTTGTGTTAATTAACTTATTTTACCTCTTTAAATGATTCGTTTTATAATCGTTGCTTATTTGCGCTGCTGCCTGCCAGTAACAAAATTTACAATTGGAATTTTATTTTCGTTAAAAAAGAAACGCAAAAACTTTGAATAATTAATTTATAGCTTGAGCTAATAAAATAAATAGTTCTCTTTTCTATATAGAATACCGTCTATGTAAACAAATAAAAAGTTAAAACTTAATAGGTAATTGCTTTTTTTTTGAGGGCAGGAAAACAAACAAAAAAACTTAGTAGATAATTTCGTGTTTAATATTTTAATCACAGTTTGTTTTTGTTTACTTTTAAATTTTAATTAGTTTTTGCTTGTTCTTGATATATTTTTTCTTCTCTCTTATTATTATTAATATTATTATTTGATCAATTTCATTTGTAGTTCCAGAAAATATGTATGGAGATATGTACTATTCGCGTTTTAATGTTTTATTAATTTATATTTTATTATTTGCTTAAAAAGACGTACGTTTCGATCGAGCACCAAAATCAAACTGATTTTAGAAAAAACCCGCATAAACTAAAATTGAAACTGAAATTTTTAACTGAACTTGTGGTGCAAAGTGAAGTTGAATGATGTGATACATACGTTGGCTGATTTTGGTCGTTTTTGGCTGATGTGACCGTATACGAAGCGACTGCGAACATGTTTATCATTTTTTGTTTTTCCACTTTTTTTCCTTTTAAAATAAGGTAGTTTGCAAGATATGTGTGTTGTTTTGTTTTATTTTTTTGTTTTTGTTTTTGTTTAGTTTTAGCCCACTACCAGTAATATAATTGAGAAAATAAAAAAAAGAGTTATGTCAATTGTTAGTGTGTGTTGGTGCAAAAGTCAGTTTGTAGCAAAATATTCTAAAGGCAGTGCTTCTCAAATTGTCTTAAACCGATCAATTTCGTTATAGTACATTTTCATTTCGAGCAAAATCTAGTTAATTTTCGCAACTAATATTTTCTGTTTTTAGCATACACACAAAATTTTGCAAAATGTCAAAAATGTAGATGTAAACAACATAAGAGAGATTTTGTCTGAAATCTACTAGCTTTCATTCAGTTGTAAATGGGTATTAGTTATTCGTAAAGCGGACAGGGAAAAAATTTGTTTGCCAAAATTTCCGGATATTTGGCATAACTATACTCCTAGTAAATATGAATGTATATGCGCCGTTTTTGAAATTTTGTTTTTATTTTAATTATTGTTTCGAACTAAAAAATAATATTAAAAAATTAAAATATGTGATTCTAATACAAAATCGTATTATCTTTTTAAAAAAAATTATTTTTGAAAAAAAAAATTTCATGTGCAAAACCGGAAATGACCAATTGATAATATAATTTTTCAAACTTGGGCATGTTTTTTTCTTTATTTTTTTTATACTGTAAAATTTTTATAATGGGCTTCCCATAAGTTTAAAAGTTACGCAAATTTCTTTACATGCGCAACGCTCTGTATAACCGCAAGTGACCAATTCACGTTAAAATTTTTCTACCTTTGGTCCGTTTTTTTGTTTATTTTTCTTAACTAAAAATTATACTATTGCGTCCTCATTGCACTGTAAAAGCTTTGAAATGAGGTTTCAATCAGTTCAAAAAGTTATACAAATTTATGTATATGCGTAACGAAATAAAAAACCGAAAAGTGAGCGTATTGAATTTTAATTGCTTTTTAATTTTGACCCAATTTTTGTTTATCTCTTTAAAATCAAAAATTGGCTTAGGGAATAGTATTAATATTGTAAAAGTTTTAAAATGGTATATCCGTTATTTTCAAAGTTATAGAAAAGCATGTACATACATATCGCACTGTCTATTATATGGGAGGTGCCACACCCGCTTGTCCAATCCGAACTTTTTTTGTCTGGCATCGTCCATTATAATACGATTTACTCATTTTTTAATTTCAAGTTACGTTCTGCTTTAGCTCAAAAGATGTTCTAAAATAAATGAAAATTATATGGGAAGTACCAAGCCCAGTCATTTTATTTACGACATATTTTACTACACAAATGCCAAACTTGATGTATAAATGTTCATTTATTTTCAATTAAGAAAACAATAAATAAAAAAGTTTGGGAATTCCTGAAATTCTATATCAACTAAGTTAACATTAGCTACAAAAGGCGTTAAAGACGTCTCTTTTTTTCCTTCAAAAGCAAATAAAGTAGGTATGTATTTACAATACGTATGTACATCTACATATTTATATTTTGGAATCATTCTCGTTCTCGTTTAGATATTTAAAGCTTTTTTTTAACGATAAATAAGTATCAATTCAAATCAAAATTCATTCAATTTATCTGTTTTAATAGGATGGAAAATGTCATACCATTATATTTTTATTAGATACTATATGAAAAACTAGTGAAAGTACTTGTAAAAGCTTGTAAAATACCTATAATTTATACATTATATTCGTTTATGGTGTAATTTATAGTGTAATTGTAAAAAACAGTGTATGTACGTACTATGAAATCTTTATTTTCCATGCCTGACACTGATTACTATAAAGAGGTTTGTTTTTTACCGTTTTCTCTTCCTTCTCCCCTTTAAATTCACCTTAAACGTGTTTTGTTGTTAACAAACACACAAACAAAATAACACTCGCGCCTACATTAGCAAAAAAAAATAAAAAATTGCAACAAGTTAACTCATCGTCGTTAGTGCATTATGACTTTATTTTAAACAACAAAAACGGCGTTCGTTGTTTTAATGTGTATATTACACATTGTTGTTGTTTCCAATTGTCAATTCTAGGAAATTGAGTGAAACGTAATACAACCAAAATACTCCCATGCACAAATGCAATAACGACAACAAAACCAACATGTAAACTCAAATATCGATGCATACACATACAACCAGACAAAAATGATAACTAACAGTACTTGCTTAAAATAGAGCGGGTGGTGAAAAAGCAGCAGCAATAACAACACCAACAACAACAACTAAGGCTAAGTTTTTCATTAATACCCAACTAAGCTTGTTATTGTAAATAAAATTAATGATTTATAACAATTGACTGTACTAAATTATTGATGTGGGCGCTGACTGCACTGACCAACAGACAGAATCTTGGCCAATTTGTTTGCATTTGTTTTACATTTATTAAAGGAAATGGTTAAATCAGAATATGCAAGTTACTTGAAATTGTGTTGTATGCATGCACACACAGTCACTAAAGTATACGTACAGTTAGCTTATGCTGATTATTCTTAAATATAGTCATTTTTTTACTTCTCTCATCTTTAATTTATAATTACAGTTGATATGCATGTACATTATTTCTCCCAATGTTGTTTAAAATCAACCAAAAACCTTTTGGAATGCAAAGTTACTCGTACATACATAAGTATACATACGAAAGTTATATTCGTGAAATATCTTTATTAATGCTGTTAGAAATTGTATAAACATTCATTTTATTATTTTCTAGTAAATCAGTGTGATCATCAACATGAATTTTTAAAAATTTCTTGTGTATTTATAATGAAAATTTTAAAAATACCGAAGTGTGAAGACATTTCTTAAAATATTCGAATAATCGTAGTAAATTAAGAAATTAAAAAAAAATTTATGCAAAGACTGTTCACATATTGAATTTAAGGAAACCAACTATACAATTAATTTTCATTTTTTTTTAATTTCACTTATAATCGGTTTCATTTACACATATGACCAATAAAATAGGTACGACCTTTATAATCTGTGAAAATGCATATTTTGCGATTTTATGTGAACAAATAGTCGATCTCCTTAATACGAATATTTATTGCCTGCAGTATGCGAAAAAAAAACACGAAATTCATTTGACCATTAAAATGGGTACTAAAAGTAGATCCTAGATAACTACTACAAAATTCTACATCAAAGGAAAGAACTAGCAAAAAATTTAAAATAATTGAAATTATGAAAAAAAACATGTTCACATCTCCCTCCAAAGCTCACCGCCAGAGTGCAAAGGATAATTAATTATTCGAACGCTAAAATAAAATCAAAAGCAAAGTGCCGGTCCAAATTAACTACGATAGAGGAAAATCATTTAATTGGGGTTGGTAGTTTGGATTTGCCAGTTAGGAGTTGCCAGATAGCCATTAATGTTACAAAGCTGCTGGAGTATAAAAAACGTCCACATACTAATAGATCCTTCATTTTAAGAAACAGTTACTTATTTTCACAATGTACATATGTATGTTTTTGATGGCGACGGGCGTGCGAAATTATGGAGAAAAGCAAACACAGAACTTTTGCCCTTAACATCTTAACATCAAGCCAGCCGTTAAACATGATGGCGGATCCCTTATGGTATGAGGATGTTTGGTCTCAAGTGGCGTTAGTGGTTTGAGATACATATGTATGTACATATATAGAAGAAAAATATATCAAACCAAGTGTATCGAATATCTGAAAGAAAGTTACCTCCGTAAAGTGCGAAAACTTGGTCTCGAACTGTTTCAGTTTTTACACACGGCTCCACAATGTGGTACGCCATTGGAACTGTTATTTGGGAATATTTCTCTTTAGCTTAGTCTGATCTTAAATTCCAGTGCTATTAACATAACCATAAACATTCGTCATTAACGAAGACTTTGGTTATTTTCAAATCTTTGTAGTCGAGGTGTGTATTGTTATGCATTCAATCGAAATAGTTTATGTAGTTTTCATAGCATTAAAGGCATAAAGGAAAATTAAATTGCTGATGAGTACGCAAAATGAAGCACTACCTTAGAGACGACAAGCTCTTATAGTGATATTTTTAATCCCTTAACTGAGTTTGAAAATTAGAATAAAGAGTGGGATCTGCGCGATCTGGAGGATGTCAAGGATTATTTAAACCCCGCTTGATAGGCATCATATTCTCTTGCATTTGTGGAATTGTTACGAACCGCTTAGACTATGAAGACCCGGTCCAAGACCTTCTCGTGAAGGAGTTTTGAATGTTTAGGTAACTAGTTAAGCGACATATTGGGCCTGTAAGTCCAATGAATCCAATAGCTTGATAGGAGCATGCCTTGTATGCGGGATTGATGAAGACTTAAAGGCTTATTTTAAGAAGATATGTTATGTAATTTTTTTTGCGTTTCTACAACGATCAATTAGTAGTCGTCATCTAGCCTTGACTTAATTACTTCTAGTCGTATCATGTTTTAAAACATTTTTTAAATGACTAAATACATACATACTACATATTTTTTAATTTTTTTTTCTTACGTGCATTTTATTTTTAATTACAAAAATAGTAATTTTTCAATCAGACGTATTATATATATGAAAATATCAAATAATAAAATTTAATGGAATAGAGCCAAAGCATAAAATCCATTTATTCCAATATGCAAAAAGTTTTGTTACGCATGCGCAATTTCAATTCCCACGCAGACAAATACAACAGACAGACATGCCGGTTGTCGGTCGAACGAGTACAAACATGACTGTGTGTCACTGCAAAAAAACAAGCTGCAAAAAGAAATATCGAAAAATTATAGAAAAAAAATTAATAATAATGGACATCATGGCCAAAGACGTTTGCCATAGAGAAGAACATAGACAGACAGACAAACAAAATACATGTATGCTAAATCAAACCAAATGGCAATAGAGATGAGCAATGCTCACACTATTAGTATCAATCACGTGGGTGCATGTACATATACATAAAATGCCCTGGAGACGATCAAATAAACACGTCAATCAGTGCATATATATGAGTATATCGTATGCTTGACGCTTAAAAGAAGACGTATAAATAAACACGTCAGCAATCAACTAAAAAAATTTTGATTTTCAGTAACCATTGGCGAAAACGTTTTCGTATAACCGAAAAAAAATACGACTGGACGCTCACAACTATGTGATTGATGAGTTTATTTGATCGTCTCCAGGGCACTTAAGAAAGTTGGTTTAACGTTACTGACCAAGCACGAATGACGTAAAGTTTTAAAAAGTTTGACTCAGTTTTTCGTAGATATTTCGTGGTCCTGAAAATAAAAGTCACATAGATATTGTTTCGTCAAATAAAAGTTACACACGTTCGCATATCTGATGGCCAATCGATATGTATTTGCAACAACAAAAATCTGAAAATGTACAAATTAATCTTCTCATTGTCAGTAGAGTACTTGCATGCATTAAATTGTACAATGTACATACATGCAGCAATTGCGTGTGCGTGCGTGTGTGCGTGTGTGTGTGTGTGAGTGTTTTTATTTTGTTTGTTTGCTTTACATTTTTTTACACCCGTGTTCATTATCTTCAATTTAATAATGACGTCACTTTTCTTTGAAGAACCAAAATGTAGAAAGATACTTGTTTTTTTCTTTTTTGTAATACAATTAAACAACGATGAGAGATGTATGGATGACTACATCTTTCATCTGCGACGGAGGATGACGCTTCAGCAGCAGTGATTCAAATATTGTTGTGTCTGCTGCTGGGGTTGGCTGTCATTGTTTTGGTTCGTGGCACTTTTAACTGGAGGTGATACAATAACTTTTTATTATCTACTTTATTTATGCTGCGTGTAGTATTTCAATTTAATTTTTTTATTGTTATTATTTATTTTCATTTATTTATTTTTTCTGATTTTATTAATGTTTTTGTACTTGAAAACTTAGTTCGCACCGCGTTCGCATTATATGTAATCACGAATGCACATTTTGCCAAAAAAAATAATAACGAATGACGACATTTTTTCTTACGTGATCAAAGCCAACAAACAATTAAATTAATAATAAAGGATTTATTATTTATGACTTAATGGCCATCTGTGGAAATATTTTGTAATTAGGACCTTTCGTGGTTTACAGAAGTTAGAAAGGATTGAAAATTTTGAAAATTTATAAAGAAAACTTTTCTCTCGTTGTGAATTTTTCCTTATAGGTACAAGTTTCGATTGAGAAAGTTAAAACCTTATGACCAATTTAAATATTTTTCCTTTTAAAAGTGAAGCAATATTTACCCAAAAAAAGGAGCTTTAACTAGCAAATTTAAGATCGATATATACATATATACATATATGGCTCATTTGCTGCAACATGACTCAACACTAATTTTAGAAAAAACTAAATTTAAAGTCCCATTTTTGGGTTCTTTCTCTAATTAGCTAATCTGAAAATTAACTTACGGCCTGTCCTACGATGTCACTCGAAATCGTTCGATCGACAACTTGTATTGCAAACAACAATAACAATAGAAAATTTGTTGTTGTTTTCAATATAAGAATTCGATCGAACGATTGCGAGTGTCATTGTGGGACAGGCCGTTAATCTCATATTAATTGAGTTTGATGTTTTTGAGTGGTAGTTTAAACTTCTTTTTTAACCGACTTCAAAAAAGGGAGGAGGTTATCAATTCGTGTGTATTTTTTTGCAGTGTTACTACATAAGTCGGTACATATTAGACCGATTGTAAAAATTATTATATTGTCTGAGACACGCCCACAAATTTTTATTTTATTTTATAATATTCTACCTATCTGATTGCTGCGGAACCTAGTAAACACCTTTGGTTCTTGTAATTAAACAATTTTAAAGCCCATTAAAATTTATTATTATGTTTCACGCGGTTCTACCTAACCGATTTTTACGAAACTTACAACATACCTTGTGCTCAAAAATAGACGCAATCTTCCATTTGAAAAAATGGGCGGAGTGACGCCCACTAAAATTTAATATTTTATTTCAAGTGATACTACCTTATCGATTTTTACAAAACTTAACACACACCCTGAGCTCTGAAAAACACAAAATCTTGCATTTAAAAAATTGACGGACACACTCCCATTAAAATTTAATTTTATATCCCATAATTTTTTTTCCATATTGTTCTATCAGATCTTTGCATTGAATTCGATTATTTTTTTGCAGGATTATTGTATGTAGTATTACCATACTGAGGAACAAAATAGTGGCAACATTTTCTGTGCAAAAGTCATAAATGTTATTAACACACTTTGATTTTTAGTGGCAAGAAGAAGAAACTGCCTAATTTTATTATTTATGTACAACTAGAATATTGTTCGCGTCAAACGGAAATAATAAATAAAATAAAATATATACAATATAAAATATAACCGTATGTATATATGTATATGTATATTTATTTATGTATGTGTTTTTGAATTATTTTATCATATCATTTTGTAAAGTTATGATATAAGTTTCACAGTTGTATGTTATTAGTATTAGTGTAAGATTAAATAAACCATCGAGAAGTGAGGTTATTTACTAATAACCAGGTCTGGGAATTTAGTGCAACTTAAAATTGATTTTAAGCGTTTAACAAATGCACCTAAAAATTAAAAATGCGCGCAAAAATATTCATTTACTTAAAAAACAAGCACCAAAAATAAAACAATATCGAACTATTTTTTCAATATTTTATAATTATTTAAAATAAAAACAACATAAAACAAAACACAAAAATTCAGGTAATAAAACTTAAAAACTATTGCAAACAAAAATTAGAAAATTTTTTACGGAAAAAATTCACAACCCTTGTAGTAGACAGTGCTGTTTACGTATAAAAATTATTTTTTCGTATATTAAAAGTAAACCTAATTCATTAAACCCATTCACCGCAGCAGGCTACACAAACACACGACTTCAAATGCCGCTGGTTGCTGTTGTCGCCTCGTAGCCAGCTACTATAAGTATATTTTTATTTTCTTTTTTGCCCTTGGCTATTAATTTTAGTTAATTTTAATTATTATTGTTCGAATTTCATTTGTTTCTATATATATGATTTGATCAGGTTAAAGTTCGTATCGCTTTGTAAGCCAAATTACATGTGATAATTATTAATGAACAAATAACACCAAAAATAAACAAATTAACTAACATGTGCATAATTAGTAAATAACAAACGACAATGGCAAGGCTGTTGTAAATTTTGAGATAGTAAAAATGAGCTTTCATTACAAATACGATGAATTAAAACAATTCACATATTCCATTTGCAATAAAAGTTGCGCATATAAAACAGAAATCTACATCAACTGACACCACACACGGACCAAACAAAAAGAACGCTGATGATGAAGGTGTAGTGGCCTTCGAAAACAGCCGGTTGTTCCGTTCTACTACGTGTTTGTCAGAATATTTAAAACTAACTGGTGTTATTTGTTCATTAATAATTATTAACTTTAGACTGATCAAATCATAAATATAGAAACAAATGAAGTTCGAGCAATAATAAATAAAATTAACTCCGTATTTCATTTACAATAAAGTTGTTTTAATGATTGATGTCTGTATATATATAAATTACTTCATACTTTGGCTCTTCTGTTAGAAGTAAATATGTACTCGTATACTACACACATAACAAAATATGTTTCGAAAATTTTAAAGTATGGCCAAAAAAAAAGAAACTGTAAACCAGCCGTTGAAGTTTTTCAAACCCATTATACATTTCATTTATTCATACTGGTAATTGACCTCAATAGCGATATAACTATACTTATGTAAATAAAATTAAGATTTATGATGTCAACACAGCATATAAATAAAATTCGTTTAGCGCTTTCTTCATATTGAACCAAAAAAAAAACATTTAATTAAAATCAATTTGCTGATATTCATAAACAAACATAAAGATTTCAATATTAATAATTCTGAACTTGAATAATTCACTGTTTCATATCATTTAAGAAATAAAAGCTTAAATAAATTTTAATAAATAAATTTTAATTTATTCATATTTTATTGATTCAAGACCTTTTTTGTCAATCCAACATTTTCACTCTGAATTAAGATGAGCTGGGTGGGACATAAGATACAAACGAGTCAATATACATTCATTTGCCAGCATCAGCATCAGCAAACATCAGACTGTTAGTTAACCCACGCTCCTGTGTCAGCTATTTTTAAAATCACTCTGGTGGTAAAGACAAGGGTGATGGTCGGTCGGTAAACGGTCTCTGACGTTTAAAATGAGCAAATGAACTCTAAATTATTGGCGATGGCTGTTGCTTATTGTTGATGATATTATGTTGTCTCTCCATAAAAGGCATGATTTTGGTAGAAAGCTGAACTTATCACTCGTATACTTAATTAAGCCATGATTAGAAGAAGTTTATATTACTCATCATATTTAATATAAATCAGACTTATTTAAAAATTGTCAATCTGTCGTTTCTCACCGGCATCTTTAGACAACTATTAGACTTAGTCAAAAATACATAAAGACTTTCTCTTTAAAATCGTTTAAATAGGCCTGGAGGAAGAACTGTCTCCACCATGTGTCAAAACACATGATAAAAAAAATGTAGCGGTATTTTTTACAGCCTCTAATGCTTTGAAAATTTAAGTAGTTTTACTCATAAAATAAATATATTTTTTTTTACACTAGATTTTATTTAAATTCTAATAAAAATAAAATAAGCAATAAATTACATCAAACCCATCAATTATTACATCACTTAATTTATATGCTATATAAAAGCTTGTCGTGATATTGTCTTACTGCTGGGCTTGAGCGATACACAAAATGCAGTGAAAGTATTGCAGTACGTAACGGTGACCAAGTTTTTCCATGATTGACGACTTTTACACATGCAAAGTTTATTTGCAAAGTCTTTAGTTTGTTAGCGAGAAGGGAAAAAGTTCCCATTCTCTTTTGCCTTCTCTCACACAAAGTCAAGACTTTGGAAAGTAAATTTGCGTGCGTAAATTTATTATTGCTGATACCTTCAAAAAAATAATAATAATCCTATCCTATCATAATTTTCTGGTAACACTGCTTCTGTTAGTGCAGAATAAAATGTAAACATTAAACAGCTGATCCAAATGTTTCTCCCTCCCGTATTTGATTATTCCCCGGCTATTTATAATAGGAGGATTTTTCCCGGGAAAAAATTCTAGGGAAAAGAAAAAACTCCCCGTTAAAATTAATAATTTGGGCTGATTGATTAATTGATTTATAATTGATTTCAATAACAATATCGCTAACAGTTGAAAGAATGCTTGTTTATATGTGTGTGCAATCAGTGTTGCCAAATGTGCAGATTTATCGGTTTTTCTCAATTTTTTTCTTTGAACTGTGAGCAGTCGTACAGTGTTTTGTTTTTAAAAATCAGTTTTTCTTCAAAATGATCAGTTTTTTGCTTTTGTCTGTCTATTTTACTTTTCAGTAAATTTTTCAATTCCAATGCATATTTTAAACCATCAGTAAAGAAAAAGTAAATAAATTCAGTAAAATGCGACTGTGACTCCCACGCGAAGGGTTCCATACGGACACTACATACATATATAATACTATTAAGTACCCGGTATTTTTTTTTAGTTTTGGCGGTTTTTCTTATTTTTGGGCCTATTTTCGTTTTTAGGATTTTTGGCGATTTTTTTTTTTAATTTCGTCGATTTTTCGGTTTTTGGCGATATATTTAAGTTTTAGAGATTTATTTTAAGTTTGGTATCTTTTTTCGTTTTGGCGATTTTTTCCGGTTTGACGATTTTTTAATATTGAGATTTTTGGGTTTTAGCGTTTCCAAGGTAAATCAAGTTGTCAAAATTACTTAGTCAGAATTACATTAAATGCTAGAATACCCTTTAATTTTACTTTTTTTTAATTTTAGTATTAATTGGTGTAGTCTGCATACAAATACAATAACTTTGAAAATTTCAAGTGTTTTTATATAATTACATGGGATTTTATAATTTTTCGTTGCTCATTTTGGAACACCCTTTAATTTTTAACTGTCATATATTATGGTTGTAATTACACATAATCTGTCAAACTATCAGGTCCGTATCTCTTACTGTTCTCGAGAAAACAGCAGGTGACAGACAGACAGACAGTCCTTTTCACCTTTAATGTACGGAACCCTAAAAAAGTATCAAAAATATTTATTAAAAATTTGGTTATGTTTTTCATACAAGTTTCAACAACGTCTGAATAACTATACGTTTCTTCATTGAAAATTTTTTATAAAAAACACAAAAATTCAATTTTTGATATTATTTGTTTGTTTTCTATACACGTACTTGAATGAATATTTTTCAATTTTTTTTGTTCAATATGGCCAGTTTTTTCCTCAAGCATATGTATATGGCAACACTGTATATATTTATTTTTATATTTATTTATTTATTCGTTCCTTTATTCTTACGAATAAATTCTAAGACTAAAAAATATATGTATAGGAATTTAAATTCTTAAATTCTTATCCTTATATGCTAAAACGATTGCTAAAGTTAAAGCATTTGTTAAAATCGATTTTGCCATACAAAATTCGTTTGTTGAATCAATTTTAAGTTTATCAATCGTTTTTGCATTAGGGGGTCAAATTGTAAGAAATATTTCGTTGAAATAATAATATAAAAGGACGTATATTTAAATTTTAATTAATTATTAGTTTTAAAACTTACCATTTTCCTTAGCAATTCCTCATTATTAATTTTACTCAAATCGCATTCCAGCTCCATGTTGCCTACCTAAAAGAAATTAATTTATTTGAATAAAATTTCGGATTTCATTATTACTTAAATACAAATTATTGTTCGTCAGGTAAAACAAAAATCATTAGATTCTAGTAAGAAAAAAATATTTATATATAAAGAAATTTACATATGTACAGAAATTTAAAGTTTTAAGGTACACAAAATAATTAAAGTTAGTTTCTAGCAATTCAACGTTAATGTGTGAATGCAAAAATTATAATAAAGGTGGGTGGATTCACCCATCTATTCCGAACAAAATCTTTATCCAAACAAAAATTTTTTTACTGAGAGTTCTCTGCCGCACGATTCAAGGCTCAGTTAGCCGACTGTAATGGAATGTAACTGCAACAGTAGGAAACAGCTGATCGATATTGTTATGTCGATATTTATATTTATTATATATTTATTATATATATTATATCGATCAGCTGTTTCCTACGTTTCAGTTACTTTCCATTTGTCTGGAAAATCAAAGTCGCCATATGTAAACAAAATCTATTAGTTTTAGAAGGTGGTAGTACTGCAGCGATTGTTTATATTTTGCTTTTTTCGTGGCGTATTTGACATATTTTAATATTAATACTAATATTATTTCTTATTTTTATTAATTATTTTTCAAAAAACGTCACTCACAATTTAATTTCACAAACACAAAATTACTGTGCAAATTGTTTATACGACTGGCAACTAAATAACTTATTGGCAGCTCAGTTCAAATTTGTCCGTACAAAATATAAATATAAAAAATATTTGAAATTTATTTGCTGGTGGTTAAGCGATGTCTATATGCATTTCATTGTTGCTTTAACAAATCGTCAGTAGACTTCAACCACACATTTTGAACAGTCACAAACCTCTTATCTTATGCACAGACTTTCATAAACTATTTGAGAATTCGCAAATATTAAGATTTTTGAAAATTACAAAAGAAAAATAAAATAGATTCATATCGAATATAAATTATTTGCTGGGTTTTTTTATAAGTTACTAAGCCTACTATGCTTATTTTTCTTTTGTGATTTTCAAAAATCTTAATATTTGTGAATTCTCAAATAGTTTATGAAAGTCTGTGCATAAGATAAGAGGTTTGTGACTGTTCAAAATGTGTGGTTGAAGTCTACTGACGATTTGTTAAAGCAACAATGAAATGCATATAGACATCGCTTAACCACCAGCAAATAAATTTCACTTATAGTATAATTATGACAATATGTCGAATAATAAATCTCTTGAATAAAAAATATTTTCTCTCTGAGACAGTTTCGTAGTAATGGGTTGAGTAGAAGTGCATGAAAGAAAGGGTTTTGTAAGAGATTTTGTTTATATATATATATAAAAAAAACGAGCGAAATCATCGGATGTTTGTTTAATTGTAAAGAGGAGGGAAGTATGCCATTAATAATGGAGAAGAATATCGGCCAAATGGCCGTCACGGCTACGCTTGCGGCGCAATATTTTTTTCATAAACTTTTCCATCACCAATTCCTACATTTGCGGCTGTATGCCCTCGATAACTTCACGAATTCCATCTTTAAGATCTTGGATTGATGATGGGAGAAATTTTACCCTTTTCTCCCATAAAGTTTAAAGGTGTTAAATACCTCGTTATGTTCTGTTCAACATTTCACGCGAAAAATACATATAAAAAAAATTGGCAAGAAAGTTCATGAAAAAATTTTGCAGAAATAGTACTCTGTTTATCTTGGAAAGAACGTATGAAATATATCTTCAACATTTTGAGTTTTCCTGCGAAATAAGATAGGTGGCACTTATTTCGCATGAAATTTACAACAAACACATGGGGCGTTTTGTAAAACAAAAGAAATTGTAGCATAGTTTCACGGCTAGTTAATATTGTTTACATGTCAAATTTTTCGTATGAAATAATCAATGTTGCTCAACATTTTTCACAAATTTGAACAGAGTACTATGCTTAATAGTGCTCGCCTTTACGAGATACTACACCGTCATGAAAGTTTTCATCCAAAATAGCGATGTGGCACGTAGCGCCGTCTTGTTGAATACAATGTACAATTCCGGCCATCATCATCGCAATCTATTCACCGCAACAATTTCCTCCGTCAGACCAAAACCTGCACCAAACAGTCACACCCTGAAGATGGAAATGAAGATGGAGTTTTTCAAGAATAATTCTTGGGTTCCCAGAGCCCCAAATGTGGCAATTATACTTGTTAACCTAGCCTCCGAAGTGAAAATGGGCGTCATCACTGAAGATGATTTTTCTATGAAATTCCGAATCCAAAGACACGATGTTTTTGATGATGGGTAGACATGAGTCTTTATGCAAAATGTGGTGTAATGTCGTTTGTGCAGTGTCCAATTCCAAAGGTCGACGAGAAAGGGACAACCTGGGTTTTCCGCAACACTATGGGCTACAACGGCAATATTGTCACCTGTACACGAGTTCGATTCTTCACATCACTAAAGTGACCCAACAACTTCACAATTTTTGCCCGGGAAGGTGCTTTACGACGGCCCAAAAATGTTTTACTTTTGCGAACTGTAACCGCGAAGTTTTCGTAATTGTTGTAGTTAACTTGAATCATTTCATTGCCTTGTTGAAGCGTATATATACATATCGTCTCGCTGTTTTAACTAACTGACTTAATTAACATTTTAAAAATTTAACAGGAGAGCAGCTTTTATGGTTGTTTTATACATTCATTCTTATGGCTGCGTCTGAAATCTTTTTACTTATATACATAGGCACAACAGTAATGCTTACAGTCATGAAAATTGTAGACAGGGTGTATTATGACTTATTAAGTCTAGTAAAGGACTTAACTCATTTTTCAAAAAATGTCAGTTAGGTCGGTTAGTTAAAACAGCGACGATATATCGCTCCATGTTTGAAGTAGTTACAGGTTGAGCCATGACAACTACAGGGTCCGCCATCTAACGTTTTTTTTTTCAACTAGTGCTTATTTCGTGAATGGTAACACTTAGCTCATGTCTGATTTGACAGATAATTAGTTTTATCCTTCCGCTGAACGAATATGGTTGTGTATACGCTTGAACAACGCTGGGAAATATTGCCTGCGATCGACTTACAGAAGATGCCGATTTTGCCAAAAAAAATCATCTTTTCAGATGAAGCTCCTTTTGATCTTGGCGGGTATGTAAACAAGCAAAATTGTCGCATTTGGGGCATACAAAACCCGCACGCATACATTGAAAAGCCGACGCACCCAAAACGAGTCACTGTTTGCTGCGGATTTTGATCCAGAGGCATAATTGGGCCATTTTTTTCGAAAATGAGCAAGGAGTGACCGTTACAGTCAATGGCGATCGTTATCGGGCCATGTTGAACGAATTTTTGTTCACAAAAATTGAAGAGGAGGATATTGGCAACATTTGGTTTTAACAGGACGGCGCTACGTGCCACACAGCCGAAGCTACACTCGATGTTTTGCTCCCTGTTTTTGAAGATCGCATTATCAGCCGCAGAGCTGATGTCGTTTGGCCACCTCGGAGCTGCGATTTGACACCGTTGGACTATTATTTGTGGGGTGCCGTCAAAGATAAGTAGTACGCCGACAAGCCAGAGACAATTGACGAATATTGACGTGAAGCCATTGGTGAAATACAGCTCCACACAATCGATAATGTGCTTAAAAATTGGACCGATCGTGTAGGCTACTGCATGGCATTTTAATGAAATTATTTTCCATTATTAACCGGAAGGATTGTACTTTCAAATAAAAAAAGAAATTTGAGAAAATATTCAGTTTTTTTATAGCATTTTCAAAAAAAAAAGTTATCTGGCGGGCCCTTTATTGTATTATATTTAATATTCCGCCCAGTTTCTTGCAATTGGACCAGCTTTTAAAACCCGCTATTTAATGACTGAGTTCCGAACATAAAAAATGCAACCGATTTTGAGATGTTTCTGCATCCTATTTTTCAGGCAGGGTTGGTTATATGTATCTTAAGTTTTCATAATAGTTTCTTATACTCACGTGGGCATACATGTGTGAAAATTTATTCACGACGCCATCTGCAGTATTGCACGTGACTTTGCATCTTAAATTAATATATAAATTCAGAAAAAATAAAATTAATAACCCAGATTAATTTATTACGAAAACGTCAATAAATTGAAACAGAAAATTTTTAACACCTACAGCGAAAATATACTACACTTTTTGATTTTTAATGAATTTTTCAATTATAATTTTGTCACATTTCGATATAATGTGTTTGTGCTTAATCTTTTATAAGATAAATAAAAATAAAGCTTTTATTAAAATTATATTAAGCTGAATCGATTACAACACAAATGGAGTTGAAAATAAAAACATTAAAAATAATTGAATTTATTATATTAAACACCGAAACTAAACTAATGCCAGCAAAATAAATACATATGTATATAAATTTTGACGAAATGATGTAATTGCATTTTGCACTTTGTACACTTTTTTTCAACAATTCTAAAATTAATATTAGAAATAACCTCAACTCTCGTAAACAGAAGAAACAACTAGACCCCAAATGAAAAATCGGCAATAATAATAAAAAAAAAGATTTTCAATAATAAATAAAAAAATAACGTTCATTTAAGTAACATGTTTTCTCTGAGCCTCCATAATAGGAAATATTAATCAAAACTCTCCCCTCCCCTGACCGCAAATATAAATGCACGAATTAGACAGACGAGATAAACATCAGCAGCAGCAACAGTAGCGGCGGACATTTTGTTTATTAAATAGACAAATCAAAGTAGAAATACATTTAATTTGTACAAGCAACATCTGTATTCGTCTTGAGTTTTTGATCTGACAATAAATTTTATTTAACAGTGTCCTTCACTAAATGCGCAAACGCGTATTCAGCTGGTAAAGTCACTCAATCTTTGTCATAAATCTGAATTCAGAAAAACTGAAAGCCCAAAAAAAGCGGAGAAAAACAACAAGAATATTATTAAATGCAGTAATAAACAGGGCGACCAAAAATATATAAAATGTAGACTCATATGTATCGTACAGGGTGTTTCAATGAAACGTTTCATTTTGAATAGCCCACCATTTTAATAGTTGTCATAACTCAAGTTATGAGAGTAGGAAGGGGATAGTGTAAGTAAAGATGCTGAAGTGACATAAGTATAAACAGAGAGGAGAGAAGTTTAATTCAGTTATCGTTTTTTTTACAACTCTGCTTTTGAGCGTTTTGTTTATTATATTATATATATATATATTATTAAAGTTCAAGGAGTTTCGACCTGCTGAACCAGTCGCGGACAATCAGCGGTTCCGAGTAGAGAGTTTTAGAGGGTTTCCAGGTGGCTCCGGACTCCTAACAAATTCTGAGTGCCTACGATACTTGGATCGTCAAGGCGAGTAATTGGCGCCTTTGAATAACCAATAGCGGCGGCTGGAAGCGGGCGTGGGCTCTTGTAAGAAGCGGCTCGCTATACAAACGTGATATAAGGCGTCTAAGCTAGTGTGATAGACATCCTTAGCAAAGAAGGATAGTGTCCTTTAAAAAATGTAAACCACAAAGTTTAATCTCAAAACGGTTTTCAATGCCAGAATAAGATAAACCAATCAATACAGGGGAATTACTCTCTATTGCGATGCGAAAGAAATATGCTACGAAATTGAACGATTGGTACTCTGTAATGCTATTGCGCATGCATTTGCTTTTCGCATCTATTTTTCTTTTCTTTCGCAAGCCTGGTATCACCGCACTCTGTAATGCGAAAGCGCCTGTCAAAATCGTCGGATTATCGCAAATATCTTGCGATAGGTAAATATCAAACGCAAAGGGAGAAAAACATGTGAATACGTTGAACATATTTATATTTGATATTTAAATTGTTATTTTTAGAGAAAGATAAAAAAAAATTACATTTCGTTTTGTGATCGCATGCATGCATGTATCTAAAAATGTAAAATCAAGTTTGATTTCTTGTTCCCCTTCTGCAGCTAAATCAAATGTGATATGGTTGTAACGTAGTATTCTTTTAATGCCACGTAGACCTCTAAGCGTTGTGAGACTGCTGCGATAGACCTAAGGTATGGTCCTGCCCAATTTGATGTTGATATCCGCCTTGCCCAAGTAATTTTAATGCGACGGGTAGTTTTATAATAGTTGAAGTTGCTGTGGATGTCCTTGAAGCTTTTAGCTCGTGTTGAATAGCGTTTAGAACATACAGAAACGCTTTCTTATTCAAAAGGAAATTTTGAAGAGAGTATATTGGACTTACATATCTCTTAAGACTCGTCCTACACGGTCGTTTTCCTCATCAAACACTATTTTGATTTCAATAAACTGTTACACTTCCCTTTTTAATAACTTTCCTTTTCTGAAAAGACGTTTTTTGCATATTTTGACATTTCATTACTGTCAATCTTTGCCATATTTCCTTTTGCAAAGTCAGTGCTGCCACTTTATCAAAGAATTTTGCGAAAGTAATAGAGAGTACCAAATTGGCATCTTTCGCATCGTAATTGCTTTCGCATCGCAATAGAGAGTAAGCCCCCCGGTATTGAGGAAATATCGAGGTAACTTGGATTTCAGCACATCAGGGTATCCTGGAAACGAAATGGCTGGGGCTATCAAAAATTCTAAAACTAACTAAAATACTGGCTATAGAACAACACATCAGAGATTGGCAGAACTCTACTGTAAGAAGAGCAAACAGAAACGCAAATAGAAAAAAGACTAAAGAGATTTTGAGAATAAAAAGGCCAACTCTTCGGAGATTGACAAACATAATAACCAAACCTACAAAATTAAATATTCACCTGAGACGCACGGGGGTTGTTTAGGATACAACATGTAGAGTTTGAGAGGAATATGATGAAACAGTTGCATATTATTTGTGTCACTGTCCAGTGTTTGGTCAAGTCAGACAGCAAATCGTCTATTGGCGCATATTTTTGGTTGCCCTGGCAGTAAATTCGTTTTTGTACTCTTCATCTCAACCAACAGCAAATAAGTAATTCTCCAAGCGGTTTTATAATTTTATGCCTGTTCAGTTCTCGCGAATTAAATAAAATCTTGGATGATTTATTTATTTATTTAAGATATACTTTACAAAATCAATTTATAAAATATATATTTGGATGATTTATTTTTTTTTTTAATTTGTTGGGAAAAAATCTGTCTTATTTGACTGATTTTTTCAATGCCTAAAAAAGCCACAAGTAAAGACTTGTTTAAAATTTGGATGTACATCTAATGCACGAGATAATTGCATGATCCTTTGGGATTTTTTCAATGCGTTTGTCATTGAAAAAATGCCTGCTAACTTTTTAACCCCCGACCAAAAAAAAGGGGTGTTATAAGTTTGTAGTGTGTGCCTGTGTGTCTGTCCGTGTCCACGTACACACCAAACGGCTAGACGGATTTTCATTTAGTTTTTTCTGTTTGAAAGGTGACTTCATCGAGAGGGTTCTTAGCTATGTCCAGCCGTTTAGAAGATATCACATCTTTTGAGTTTTGTTATTTAAAAAATTATGTGATAAAATAATTAAAAACACATTAATTAATTTATATATGTATTTTATATTATTTATTTATTTATTTCTTTTAACACGCACATTATTTTACTTATACACCCAGAGAAAAAAAAACAGCTTAAAATCAATAAAAACCATATTGAATTAATAAGAAACATTAACGAACGTCTAGTCATGTCGAAATTTCTTATTTCAATATGAAAAAATATTCATTTATAGTATTTATTTATTCATTTTATTTATTTTTAGGTATGTATTTCAATATACATTTTCTATTATAGTGAAAATTATTGAATTAATGTGACGCGTTCTTAAATAAAATAAATAAATAATAAAATGATGCAGTTACTTCTTCTTCCCATAAAATAATAACATTTATGACTTTAGCACAAAAAATGTTGCCACCATTTTGTTCCTTATTTGCTATTGCAAAAACGGTGTAGTGGAAATACGCCAACCACAATAAAGGGGGATTATTTTTAATGGTGACAAACGTCGCAGATCATTATTGATCCATCAGTGGAGACTCTGGTGTCATTATCATTTACTATGTAAAGGGTCCGCCAGATAACTTTTTTTTTTAAACAGGGCGCAAAACATCGAGTGTAGCTTCGGCTGTGTGGCACGTAGCGCCGTCCTGTTGAAACCAAATGTTGCCAATATCCTCCTCTTAAATTTTTGTGAACAAAAATGCGTTCAACATGTCCCGATAACGATCGCCATTGACAGTAACGGCCACTCCTTGCTCATTGGCCCAATTATGCCTCTGGACCAAAATCCGCACCAAACAGTGACTCGTTTTGTGTGCGTCGGCTTTTCAATGTATGCGTGCGTGTTTTCTGTGCCCCAAATGTGACAATTTTGCTTGTTTACATACCCGCCAAGATCAAAATGAGCTTCATCTGAAAAGATGATTTTTTTTGGCAAAATCGGCATCTTCTGTAAGTCGATCGCAGGCCCACTTAGCGAAGCGTTGTTCAAGCGTATACACAACCATATTCGTTCAGCGGAAGGATAAAACTAATTATCTGTCAAATAAGACATGAGCTAAGTGTTACCATTCACGAAATAAGCACTAGCTAAAAAAAAACGTTAGATGGCGGACCCTATATTTGGCCTTTTTCCATTGCTTTCTGGATAGAAAGTTCTGGGACTTTCCTTAGTTCTGAAGGTATTTAAGATATTTGCATGTTCGTACGTTCACCAGCCAGATGCAGCCAACCTTTAAGCACTGTTTGTGGCTCTGGCCATTATGTGTAGTTCTATATTAACAATGCCCACCATAGCATTTAGGGTTTCCGCAGGACTGTACGTAAACAGCCCGTAATTACGACACAGACGTATTCTTTCTTTTTGGGAAATTTTCAGGTTTTCTTGCGTACACCTTCAGTTCTGGTGTTGCTCATTTTGGGTTGCAACTTGCACTCATCGTCATTTCTAAACTTAACTGCATTGAGATTGAATAATATTATCTTAATTGTAATTATTTCCCTATTAAGGAATCATTTTTCTTTTTCAAAAATAAAATCCTATTCTAAGCAGATGACGAGAGAAAATAAATTTCGAATTTTCGGAGTCATCTATTTTGTTTTCAGTTGCGTTATTTTACCAGAAGGTTTGCCAATTATTTTTTAAAATAGAGGAAATAAGAATATGGAACAACTTGCAGAGAATTATTATTCAGAATAGGGCTGTATGTAAAAGCGACGAATCTTGCATTTGTCTTTAAAATAATATTTTTTTTCTTTTGAAATATATATACATATGTATGTACACATCGTTACCTTAATATATAAATGCCCTAAATCATTATTTTTTTTTTTTTTTTGAAATCGAGTTTTTTTGCATTTTTTGATACATTAGATGTTCTTCTTTTGAAATATACAAAAAACTCGATTAAAAAAAATTATTTAGGGCATTTATATATTATATTAAGGTAACGATATAGACATGCGTAATACATATTATATATATATGTATGTATGTAAGTTTGTTTTCAAGTATAACTTTTAAATTAAATTTTTTTTAACTCTTAATGGAGTATGACACAATAACCTTTTATATTACAATATTAAATATTGAAAAAAAAATTCAAATATCCGTTTTAAATCCGTATCAATACCGAGAATAAATAAATTAATGAGTGTCAATAACAATTAGAATCAGAATTTTTAATGAAAACTTTATTCAAACATACTTATTTTAAAAATAAACAACGATGACGATGACGACGACGACGAATTTGAAGTTTTAAGTTGATTATTTTAAATGTAACGTTTTTTTTTAATTAATTTGATGGCAGTATGTTTAACAATTGATTCTCAATAGATTAATGATAGATATTTTCCTTCTTGTTTGACTTTGATTGGCTTGTGGTTTGTGGTGGGTAGCGAATAACGAAAAAAAAACAATAATAATAATCCAAAAGATCAAATTCAATTAAAATTTAATTTTTTTTTCTTATAAATTGTTGTAATACATAATTTTTTTCTAGATCTCAAAAATAGTTTGTTAAACTGTTTTGGGTTTTTGATAGTAAAATAAAATTTTACAAAACTTTTCACTTCAGTTATGTTTAAGTACTCGTAAACATTTTTTTTTGCCACAATTATTTTTTAGATTTTTTATTTTTAGGTTCTATTACATTTGTTTGATTATTTAAAACAAAACACAACCGGCGCTATCGAATCGTTACGATAAACTGATGTTTTAGCAAATATATTAAACGCATTTAGACTCGGTTTGTACCTTTATTTTTCATTATTGAAATTATGTACAGGGGTATAAAAAAAATAAAATAATACATAATCGTTTTATTTTATATCATTTATTTAGTTTTATACATATTTATTTTCATTCAAGCACTGATTTGTTTGACTGACTTGAATATCCCCCTCTCTTTCTTTCTAGGATCAATACAAAAAAGTTATAAATAATGTCACCTGAAATTTAACCTTCAACTTTTTATGCATAAACCATTGCACTATGGGTAGTAGTAATAAGCTGTCATAAGGTAATTTTTACAAATGATTCATTCTCAATTTCAACTCACTTCAGTTTGGTCGTCGACAAGCCAATTATTTTTTAGTATTGTGAATCACAACAAAGGTTTGCTTGAAAATGTTAGGACACACAAGACAACTACACACTCAACCGTTATTTATGTTGTGAATGGCAATGCCAACCAAACTAAGTTGATTTTAGAACGACAATAGGGGCACAAAATAAAAATAATATTCCAATGAATGACAATAAGGACATAAAAGAATAAGATTCTAATGATTGATTCTGCCTGCTGAGTTCAAAAAGTGTACATATGTGTTGTTGTAGGTGTTTTTAAAGTCCACCAACCAGCTTATAGAAGACAACTTTCCAATAACACGAAATAAGGTATTAGCGATTTTTCTTTTTTGGGCTGTAGATCGCGATCAAGGCACATTTACTACAGGTACACGCATTAGAGAAAACACTGTGGCAACTCTGTGCTTCTCACATAGTTTTACAAAGTAATTGTCAAAAAATTGTATGCATCAAACAAGGCACAAAAGTATTTGTCAAATGAATTCTTCGTTATAAAAGTGTAAACAAAAAATCAGCGGATGAGCAATTTGCCTGATGCATGTACCTGTTTGATATGCCTTGATCGCGATTATGTACGTTTTTTTTTAACAACTTAAGAGCTGTCAATTTATTTTGGTTTGTCCATACATGTAAGTATGTATGTGCATAACCGCGGTTTGCGCTGTTACAAATGTCAAGGTGGGCGATTAAAAAATTCTGGTCGTGTTCAAAAAGAGTGCACCAAAATATATAAAATACAATACACTACCGTGAAATTCATCTGTTTTCAGAAAAATCAGGGTTTTGTTCTTTAAATAAAAACACAATCAAATTTTTTAATAAAAAATAATTGTTCATTCCGAATTTCTTTTGTTTACTCCAGTCAGTTGTGCTTCTTCTTTAGCGCAAGAATAGTGTTGCCATTTTTTTTAAGTTGAAGATATAATTTTGTTGGAACAAATGTAAAGAAAATCACCCCTATTGTGAATAACAAGTAGAATTTTCGTTACCGTGAAAAACTTTCATTCCCCTCGAAGGGAAAAATGGTATCGTGAATATCCCGCAAAATTTTTTTCCCAGTGAATGTAAAAAAGGGAAGAAGATTTGCAAAGCTTAAAAATTAATTGGAAATCAAACAAATTTAAGTTAATCAAAAGAAATACACATATTTCAGGTTCCAAATGAAATTTTTTAACTTTAAAATTGTGTTTTTAAATATTCACGAGGCACCCGCATAAAATTTACTGCTTGTGAACCAAAGAGATTCATACTCCATGAAAAAAGGTGCAGCAGAGAATTATGTTACGAAGTTATTTACTAATATTGTCCTAAAAATAAATATTTATAACTTTTAATATTTAATTCGAAGGAAAATATTGAAGTTATGCGAAGTAATAAATAATTCGGTTCGCATGCAAAAATCAGGCAAACAAAAACAAGGGAAAAAATCGCGGTGAAAAATATTATTCATTATAAGGGGATTCAAAAAAAGGAAAAACATTTCTAAGCCAAAATTATTCACAATTGCAATTTTGTGAAAAGAGGAAATATTTTGAGGGAAAAAATGTTCACGATAGGGGTGAATATATCCTTTAACACGTTTTAGCACAAAGTTGACGTATTCGCAAAATAAGTCCACCGCATCGCAAAAACGCAATGGAACAAAATGAAACACAACAAAACTACAAAGTAAATATGTATGTACATCATATTTCTTGCCGTTTTTTAAACGATTTGGCGCAAAAATCGCACACCGAAACGTTTAGTGATATGAGTGATGTGAAATCATTATTCTATAATGTTCTCAACTCCTTATAAAATATTCACTTTTACGCAATATAAATCAAAAGACATTTGATTTTATCCAATATAATGTGCCACCTACTAATATAATATATACAGAGTTAATTTTATTGCACAATATCAATAATTGCATAATATTATTACAAATGTAATAAGTACCTTAACACAACTGTTGAACTTGCTACATTTTTTATAAAAATAATGTGTCATGTGGCATGACATTTTATCATCAAAATTATTGAACATTCACCATAATGCTTGCGCCAAAAAATTAATTAATTAATTAGAAAACAGTTTTTCGATGAGTGACTACAAAGCAGAACTGAGCAAAATACATGGTTTGCGGTATTTAAAATGCAAATTATTGAAAATACAAAGTACTTCCACGTTTCAAATAATGCCCAGGCCTGTTACCAAGTAACAGTAGTTTTATCAGATGGTAACGCCATAATAATATTCACCCCTATCGTGAAATTTTTATTCCCCTCGAAGGGAAAAATGCTATTGTGAATCTTCCGTGTCAGTTCTCAGTGAATGTAGAAAAAGGAGAGAAGATTTGTAAAGCTTAAAAATTAATTGGAAAAAATCAAACAAATTTCAACTTAATAATAAGAAATGCACAAACATATCAAATGAAATTTTTTTTTTGTATAAATGTAAAGTTGTATTTTTAAATATTCTAGGCGCATGCAGTGGAAAAAAAATTCTTTAGTATACCCGCACCATACTCTATGCAAAAATGTTGTTTCAGGGAGTTCTTGTTAACAATCGAAAAACTTTATAAATTTAAGACTACGTATTTATTTCCTCGATGCCACCTTTGTAGTTACTGTTTTTTTTTCTAATTTTTGCTAATAACTTTTCGTTTTTCTTACCCATAGTGCAGTTGCAAATGTTACGAATGTTGTTTATTGTCGTTGTTGTTGTTTGGATGTTTCTGATATTAAACATTTGTGTTTTATGATCGGAAAATGCCTTTAAACTTGTTTTCACTTATTGCACATTTATAACAAAAACATTACACTAAATTAAACATTTCATTTGCTGTTACTTGGAACTGTTTACGCAATTTTTTACTTTTTATTAAACAAAAAAAAAGTGTTGTCAACTTCATCATCGACAACGACATCATCACCTTCACCGTCAACATCATCATCATGATCATTATCATCGTTGTGCGTTCGTTCTGTATTGCACACAAATCATAACGACTGTTGTATGAATGCATGCATATTTGCTCTTTTTTATTGCTACAGGGTCATCTTACAAATTTTCAAATTTGGTTAAAACCAGGTTACATTGCATTTTTTATTTATTTTAGTTATTTGTTTGTATGTTAATGGGCAATAAGTCAAAAACGAATCATTGATACATAAATGAAATTTACTAAAACAAAAATACTTTTTTGTTGTACGAGTATCCATTTTGATGTGAGACATGACAAGTTTGTGTTTGCTTGTGCTGTGTTCTGAATGTCAATTTCTAGGAATATTATATTTTTGGTGTGTACGAGTATTTTTGTATTTTATTGCTAAATTTTTAAATTATTCCATATGTGTTGAGAGTCCCAAGGAAGTCCTTGACAAAATTCCCTTAAATGTTTAATTGGTTTAAGGGCACCCACTATCGATGTAAATGCGATTATTTAAAAAGCAATGACAACCAGTCAGATGGAATTATTTATTTATTACATATTTATTTTTTTGTTTTTTCGAACCAATGGGAGTTGCTGGTTACTACAATGACTTTAGGATGATGTCAACATTGAAAATAAAAGACGAATATTTTACTCCTTGGATATTTTTTCATTGCGGAAATCACATTTGGAGGGTTAAAATATTCTTCATTATATATAGTTACATATGTACATATGTATATAAATATGTACATTATATACATTATACATTAACTGTCTTATTTATAAAAAATATTTCAGGTTTATTAAGCTATTTTTTGACATATTTCTATGGGAAATTTGTCAAATAAACCTATAATAAACCTAAAATATTTTTTATGGATTAGACCGTATGTACTATATTAAGTTTTCATTAAAAGTTAGCAAAATTATTTTTAAAGTATTAATTAATCATTTACTTGTAAATGTAAATTTGGTCTTACCATCATCGTAATCGTGAATAATTTTTGCTTTGAAATGTTTTCCCTTTTTCTGATTCCCCTTATGAATAATATTTTTCATGGGGATTTTTTAAATTTTCCCTTGTTTTGGTTTACCTTTCAATATTTTCCTTCGAATTAAATATTAAAAGTTATAAATATTTATTTTTAGGACAAGATAAGTAAATAAAGTAAATAAATTAATAAAATAATTCCCTGCTAGCTTTTTTCATGGAGTATGAATCTCTTTGGTTCACACGCAGTAAATTTTATGGCGGTGCCTCGAGGTGGCATACTAAAGACTTTTTTTGTCCACTGCCGCTAGAATATTTAAAAATACAACTGTAAGGTTAAACAAATTTAATTTGGAACTTAAAGTTTGATTATTTCTTTTTCATTAAGCTTATATTTGTTTGATTTTCATTTAATTTTTAACCTTTGGAAATCTTCTTCCACTTTTCTACATTCACTGGGACTGATAGCGGGGAAAAATTTCACGGGAGATTCACGATAGCATTTTTCCCTTCGAGGGGAATGAAAATTTTACGGGAACAAACATTCCACTTCTTACCCACGATAGGGGTGATTATTTACAAAAAAAAAAAAAGCCTTAAAGTGAATAAATCAAGGGATAACTACATTGCCGCGATGCGGTGGCTTAAGTACAGACTGTGGTTTTTGACTTCAGGCTGGTCCACGAAAGTGGTGAAAGCCTTTTATCGGGTACCTAGCTGAAGTCTGCTGTCTATAAAAATTCCCCCAGGGGGATCTATTCGTAGATTACGGGTTTGGCAATCCCGGGGGCCCAGATAGGATAATGTTATTTTTCCGTTGACGTACCTTTGGTACTTTACCCATAAAACTTATGTGTTACTACCCGATCTCTGGCAACAGAGCAACAGATGTGATATGTGCACAGCAAACAGGTCTGTGATGTCAACCAGATGCAGCGCCAACTGGAACTGCCCTGAGTTCAAAAGACAATAGAATAGTGAAGCCTTTCGGGTGGAACTTCGAAGTCTAACCAGAGGCTTATTTCTGGTGCCACGGGTGCCAGTTGCCCGACAGCCGAGCTGCTCCAGGAGTTTGGATGTGTGTAGCGGTTGTTCTGATCCTTTACTGAAACGTCGATTTCGTCCTACCCCATGGGGTTAAAGGGATGATGTTGAGCAGTGTGGAGTAGGTACTGGATCGTGCCTTCCCATGCATACGTCTGGCTCTGATGATTGCTTGAGCTGTCCTTGGTGAGGAATTTTCTTGGAGACCTCGCTGTGAGTGTATGGACTGCACTCGCGGCGTGAGAACTTGAAGAATCGTACGTGGTGGCTGTTGGTTGCTACCAAAATCGCTCGGAGAATTGTCTTGGGCTTTCTAGGGTCAAACCAATGCTAATGATTGTCGTAAAGCGGTCAGCCAGACACCATTCTAGGTGATGTAGTCATACAACAGATAGTACTGTAATGATCAAGTCGTTACGTCAAAGAGTTAAGATAGCTCTGAGTACCCCAGCAAGGTACTTGACGTAGTACAGGGATAACTGCTGTGATCGAAGATTGCAACCTATGTGCTCGTGGAGTGACACATGTTGCATTCTAAGGGTGCATGGAGGTGATGGTAAGCGTCTAACCTTCACCCGGTGTTGAGACCACAGTGATATTAGGCCGTAAAGGCAGGTGCTCACGTAAATCTTGAACAAATCTGTCTATAAAGGTGCCCCCAGGGGATCTCTTAGTAGATTATGGGTGTGGCAGGTCCGGCGACCCTACCCATAAAACGTATGTGTTACTAGCCAATCTATGGAATAACAGAGCAACGGATGTGCACATATTTATAAAAGGAAGTAGCTTGCTGTGTTTCCTTACAGGTGCAGCGACTGCTGGAACCGCCCTGAGTTCAAAAGACGATAGATGTGACCTATTTCGGGGTGGAACTTTGAGGTCTAACCAGTGTTTAAAACTGGTACCACGGGTGTAATGTGTCGGCATGGTCCTTTACTGAAGAGTAGATTTTTTCTAACCCCACGGGTCTTAATAGATGATGTTTATCAGTGGAAGTACGAGTAGGTACTGGATTTGTACGACTCGGGCATTCGTCTGACTCCAATAGGAGTGGTTACACTGTGCCGCTAATTGGTAGGGATTTCTCTTGGAGAACTCATCTGCATATAAAGGTCTCCCGCAAGAATATCTCTGCGATATAACGGATGTAACAATCTCTCGGACTCTAATCTGGGTAATTTGACTTTTCAGACATTACCTTTGGCTGGTTACCCTATTAAAAGGAAGTAGCTTTGCTACGTACCTGGTAAAGGTAAGGATGAATCCAGCCTACTTGGGTCCAATATTATTATCCCTTTATGTGGCGTCACCTTGAACTGCCCTGAGTTTAAAGACGATATAAGAGAGGCCTTTAGGAATGGAACTTTGAAGTCTAACTATTGGGTTAATACTGGCACTACGGGCACCGGTGGTCGACCAGCTGATCAGCTATGGTGTTTAATGAATGGTTACATGTCATCATCATTAATCGACCGAAAGCCGATGGTAGACTTCGTCTAACCCTACGGTGTCTAATAGATGATGCTTACCCCGGTTGGTAAGATTTGAAAAATGTTTGTGTCATGCATTAAGCCAATCCCAATATGAGTATTGACGCTGCGTTCGGTAACTGGAAAATTCTTTTTTCAGAGCAATAACATTCGCTGCGTGTTGTCATGGAGAAGCTTTCGTAGTGGCTGTGGTTACTACCAAAATCGCTGCAATGGTCTTGGATGTCAAGTGCTATATCAACACAGTGGGAGATTAGATAGCCCGTAGACAACTGCCGTCTCTACTGTAATAGGGGCTGTAGTATGGATGGCCTCCCTTCCAGCATACTCGTGGAAACAAAATAGATAATTGAAAACTAATATCGAAAACGGACTATAAAACGGGATGGAAAGAAACGGACGACGTTAAATGAAATGGCTACTGGCAACAAATACAGGAAACCTGAAGAAACCCAAGTTCACCAAGTGCGACAAAAAAAGCATTGAATTAGCTACAGTTTGCACACCTAGTACCTCCAAAGCTATCAAAGGTCGTGCCTTAATTGTAAGAGCCCTTGTTTCGGGAACTGCAAATAAGCAAAAATCTACAGAAGTTCAAAACATGCCATTGTGGATAGGTGCACTTCAGGCATCCGAGTTCCACCTTCCCCCACCAAGATATTTCCCATAAAGGGAAATTTGCTATTGCTAATTTCATGGGAATGTATGTTCCCGCTATCAATCTGTAGTGAATGCAAATTTAAGTTTAATAGTAAGAAATGCACAAATATTTTGTTTCAAATGAAAGGCTTTTAAGTGTAAAGTTATGCTTTTAAATATTTTAGGTGCAGTGAGTAAAATTATTTAGTAACATACGCCATAAAATTTACTGCATGTGAATGAAACGAGGTTCATAATCTACGCATAAAGGTGTTGCAGGGAATTAATTAAATTTTAAGCTGTGCAAGTCTTCTTTGCGTTTTTTACATTCACTACGCATTGATAGCGGGAACAAACGCTCCCATGAAATTCGCTATAGGTAGGGGTGATTGATTGTTCATGATAACAGGAATCAAAACGGGAAAAATAATTTGGGAAAAGATATTCACGATTGCAATTTGGGGAAAAGGGAAAATATATGTATGTACATATATTGAATCGAAATGCAGAATAAGGGGAAATATACATAGACAAGATAAAGTGAAGTTTGTATTAAATTCGTTCATTTATTTATCGCTTTAAATTAATTTGATTATATTTTTTCTTTTAACTTTTTTTTTATAAAACATTAAAATGAAACAAATGGCATATTTAAAAATAATACTCTTACATTAAGAGTAATTATATGTAGATATATGTATGTATGTATGTATGTATGTAATATAGCATAGGCTGACATTATTATATCTTTTTCTTGTTTTATTATAAACATTCAATGCTTAATAATCTTGTAATACTCATTTTAAAGATAATAATACAAAATTTGTTTCTTTCAACTAAAAAAATGTAGAGAGGACATGTTTTAAATATGGATGTATGTAGTATATGCATGCACATATCGCTGGCTTGATATGGAGAAGGCGTATCTTGATTTCTCTTTTCAAAATCGCGTTTTTAATGTTTTCTGGTAGCATGGTAAGCCATGATTGAAAATAACGCATTTATGGCCACTTGTGCAAGTCTTCTAATTTTTATTCAGCTTTTTCCTTCCTTTGTCAAATACTAAAATTTCGAGATACGCCTTTTCTGCATTAAGCCATCGATATGTATGGTTTTATGTATGTAACTTAATACTAAAGTTCTAAATTTAAAATATGTATTTATTTTAGTAAAATTTTAGTCTTACCAGAAATACATAAATGAAATATTTTTATGACAAAGTCTGTAAATCGCATTTCGCCATAAATAGTAAAAAAAACATGGAAGAACATTAATCACAATAAATTTAATTTAAAAAAAGTGTTTAGAAGATACGAAATATAATGTTTAACATTAAAAAAAGTATACATATGTGCTATATATATATGTATATTTATCTATAAAACTATTATCAGTAATAAATACACTTGAACATGAACAAGTAATTGAATTTCCGTTTGGTGTTCCATTGAATTTTAAAATTTAATGTTACATTTAGAAGGTCCCAATAAACTAGTGCATTTTTTTTATAAACTAAACACTTAACTCTTATTACTTATTATTCGTTTTTTCGACCCTTATTAGAATTGCGCTTTTTTTTTGTTAATTTTACAACTACAACTAAAATCTAGTCTTATTGCTCTAGTATATAATGATTTCGTCTTGTTTTCCAATTCAGTTCATTTTAAAGTTTGAGTTGCTCAAACTGGTGGGTGTTGTTAGCATGTGTTTGTGCGTGTGTGTTTGTGTGTTAATGTGTGTATGTATATGTAAGTGTCAATTGATTTAATGAATCGAGACATTGCACTCGTTAGCTTTAATTCAGCAAAATTAAATTTAAATAAAAAAAGAATTAAAATTAAAAAATATATTCAAATGAATGAATGTCACATAATTTTAATGATTGATGTTAATAATGAATGACACTCAATCGGTAACACCTAAATGCACCAGTTGCTGCATGCATCTTTGCAAATATGTGGGATCTGGAAACATATTAAATTGTGTCTTGTGGTCGACACTATTCCAAATGACAACATCTTCCCGTCCTGTGGTCACCGAACGACCAATCGAAAACAATAGTCGGCGATCGAAGGCGATTTTAAGAAACCGCAAAACCTTGCGACCCAATGGACAATCGGGCAAATAGCAAATACGAGGAAATCCCACAGCAAAGAAGGCTCTCCCTGGGTGTGGATGCTCTTGATTTTGTATACCGGACGCAATACTTTTTAAATAAATAAAAAAGTAGGTAAATGAATGAGACTATTTCGCAGAATGCTATTTTAAAACTTACTCATATACGATTTGTATGGTATTTTGTCCTTCATGGCCGGGCAGACATTTACTTAAAATGCTCCATGACATTGTACCGTTTGGTTGATTGCCAATTTTCTCCCCATAAACAATGCCACAAACAGGACATTCAATAAACAGATTCTGCAAATATTGGAGGAAAAAAATTCAGTTTGCTACATCAAAAACAAAAATATATTGTAAATTATTAATCGCGGCATATTTATGTCAAGTAAAGCGCCTAGATCCCACTATCGTCACAATTTACCGATTTTCGTCGGCTCACTGAAATAAAGTTGTAAGTAATAAACGAAATTGACCTTATTTTTCGATTGATTGAAATATAAGGACACTGCATTGGTAATAGAATTAATTAATTGAGAAATAAGGCGGTACATTGTGCGGATAATGGGATCCCGGCTTAACTCGTCCCAGTTTGCCTTGGGATATCAAAAAATTTACTGAACAATTTGTGTCAACAACTTAAGGAGATTTTAATTATCAGCGGCGAAAACAACATATTTTTATTAATTATCTGATTTTGAACTGCCTTATTCATAAAAAATAATTTTTGTCTTTTATTAAAGAGTTTATTTACTTATTTATTTGGATTTTACAAAGTCCCAACACAGTAAAAATAAAATAAAATCACCTTTTATAGATCAAAAATATTTTTTTATGAACAAGCCACTAAAGCTTTAGTTTTTGTTTTATTCACATTAAATAAAACGTTTTAGAAACAAATTGACATACAAAGACCAAACCAAACCAAAATTATTTTTATGCAGTATTTGTTTTCTTTTATAAATTGCAATTATTTTAATCCAGACTCGAAGATGAAGAAGAAATAGGACTTTTTCACAAAAATTATTATTTCGATTATAAACTTTTTCTAGATTTATTTAATACAATACTGACTCTTATTGAGTCACAGCACACTTCCCTTCTAGAAAAATTTACTATGACCGTGTTACAGCACACTTTTCTCATATTTCTGCGGCCGCATCACATCACACTGTACTTATAGAAAAGATGACTGTGGCCGCGTCACAACACACTTTTATCATAGAAAAGTTGACTGTACTCGTCACAGCGCACTTTTCTTACATTTTTTTATTTCATTATCTGGTAATAATCGCGAATTGATTTAAAATTATTAAGTGCTCTTACTTTGCTAATGATATAGAAGACGAAAATGAACTGAATAAGCAAATGGCATTATTTCACAAGCATGAAAGTGGTCATTTAGGTATTACAGCTACCTACGAGAATATCAAGCATAAACTCTACAACCTAAATGTAAAACTGTTCATACGTAAGATAATAAATAATTGTGTATTTCTTAAATAAATTAACTTAAATTTGTCTGATTTTCAATTAATTTTTAAACTTTTCAAATCTTCTTCCCGTTTTTTCATTCACTATACATTGGTAGCGGTAACAAACGTTACTGTGACCGTGCCACAGCACACTTTTCTGGCAACGCACTTTTCTTACATTGACAATGACTTTTTCATTTGGTTTGCTGCAAGTATTTTTTTTATATTATGTATTATAATAAAAAAATTACTTGCAACAATAAGAAACAAAAAAAACTCTTTTTTGATACATCCTAAACTTACCTTATTCAAATCATTTTGCTGCGCTATAATCATGCCATTCAAACACTGCAAATGCATTAAATGTTGGCATCGACTCAAAGCGATAGCCGGATTTTGGGCATTATGTATCAGCTCTTCCATGCACATGGGACAGGGCTGAGCATTGGGCCATACTGGCGGCTCAACGACTTTAACGAAACGTGAGATCATATCACTAGCAGGATCCACACCAACAATCGAACCGGCAATTGCTTGTTGCTGCAACTGCTGCTGTTGTAGTTGTTGCTGCTGCTGCTGCTGGGACGATGTTACTGAGGAGTGCTGAGAAGACGGCGTGCCAGACGCCGCCACAGAAACAGAAGTTGCTGAAGGAATAGGTGGGGGCGCAGGCGCCCTTTCTGCTACCATCATCGAAGAGGAAGATGATATGGAAGACATGGTGGAGGAGGCAGGTAAGGAAGGCACAAATACTTCGTCACTACCCAAGGAACAGTCCAACAGGTCATTGACTGATATGGCAAAATTACGACTTCGCAAACTTTCTTTACTCTCATGGCTGAGATAAGTGGAAACTGTATCAACACTGGGTCTTCGATTTGATTTCATGCTATTCGTATCGGTATCGGAGGCGCGGGTGCGAGAACGTGAGCGATGCATACTCATGCGAGTGCTGTGTTTTGATTGCAATGAACCCTCAGAACAGCGACTGTGATGGCTGCTCATTGAGGAGGTTAAAACATTGCTTGCATGAGAAAAGGGCTGCAGATGATTCGCGTGTGGCTGCAAGTGAATTGAGGCAGAGGTATTTACTACCGCTGTTATGTTGTGCTGTTGTTGTTGATGTTGGTGTTGCTGTTGCTGCTGTTTGGAACTACTGCTACCAAATATGTTGAGATTATTTAAAATTTGCCTCAAATTCGCCGTTGATAATTCACCATTTCGTTTGGCGGTTTTTCGGTTGGTTTGCTGTTGCTGCTGCTGTTGTTGTTGCTGTTGCTGTTGCTGTGCAGGTGCTGCATGTGTAGAATGCTGCTGGTGGCTATGAGAGAGGGGTAGCGACTGCGGCTGACGACTTGAGCTCGCATTACTCAGAGTAAAACCTCCATTATTATTATTTAGTCGCTGTAAATGTGGTTGATGCTGCTGTTTATTATTATTGTCATTATGAGTCTTGGCTGCTAATTTGGGTAAAGTGTTGTTTCTCTTGTGACAGTATTCGGAATAGTTTGTTTGAACTGCAAATAGAAGGATAGAGAGAGAGGGGTATTCAACACGACTGATGCAAGTGTTTACTTTTACTTACCGCTTAATTGTTGCACCTGTTGTGGTGTTAACTTAACAAGTGGATACGGAGCTTGTTGGGTGCGTCTTATGCTTCGTATGGGACCACTGGGTTGGCGTGTTTGTGTTAGATTGCAAAAGTTAACCGTGTATGGAAGACCGGTGGTGCCATACAAGTCAAGTATTTGCTCGCCCTGAAAAGAAAAATTTTAAATTTTGCGTAAATAAGAAAAGTTTAATTTAAACTTTGTTTTATAATATTGTGGAAATAAAAAACAGATACAGTTTAATTCGGCTGCTTTTCATACCATACAATATTATTGCGTGCTCTAAAGTTAACTTTTTTCATTTTCGAAAGATATTTGTTTTGGCACAAAAATTACCTCGCGGTGATAATAAAAATTATAAGTTTATAAATTTGTAAATTTGATCTTTTTTAACATTTTTGTCGTTGAGCTTGAAAACGGCTGGGCTTAACGCGGAAAAAATTTTTAAATCATTCATTGAAGGGCAAAAAATGTTTTGGGTATGAAGTTAAATACTAATTTAAGTAGCAGAGACAAAAGCCAAACATTTTGGCAGAATGAATTTGGAACTAACAGCGCACTGTTAATTATTTAACAGTACAGTAAAATAAAAGATATTTCCCGGCACGTCTTGTATTAATAAACATTTTTTGCATAGGTATAAAAGATTTTTACATTTAATTTTGTTTATATAGTAAATAAATACATATGTTCCTTTTTCTAGAAAATATGTTTGTCATCTATCCATATTGTTATACAAAATAAAAAAATTACCAAGGCCAAAAAACATCCAAAACTTTGGAGGCTTTCACAGTACTTCATTAGAACTCAATTTTCTATCATTTAACATAAATTTTTGTTTAATGTATTTGGAACTGCTTCACTAAACTAGATTTTAGCCCATTCCACCTAGAGAAGTCTGTGGACTAAAATTTTTCTGAACTGCTGGTTTCATACAAAAATAAATTTTATAGTTCAAAGTATAGTTATAGAAAATTATATTAAACCTTACCTTGGACCATGCATCTTCTATAATACATTGAACATGCATATTATAGGGATGCCAATCGCCCGTTGCTGTCCCAGCCCATTCCCATTTTGTGCCTTTACCGGCCGGGGATGTTGGGGTATAGAACATTCGTCGTACACCGGCCATTGAACGGCTCGAACCGTCTTCAGTCTCTTGTGTCATGGTGCGTACATTGACATAGTATTTGTCCAGTTCCGGGTCGGCATCACTAAGTAAAACACGAGTCAGTTTCTTGGCATGAGCACGTTCCAAGTGCTGGGAAACGGCAGGAGTATATGGCAACCATTTGCCACCACGAGATTCGTATTCCCATACAACGACTGCATGAGTATTATTATTAGCTATAATACCAGTTGCACTGCTGCCACTAACACCACCTCCTACGCCTACGCTACTACTACTGCCGCTAGTAGCTATAGCAGCATTATTAATATGTGCCATACTTTAGCCATAGACCGTAAAAGGATCTATGTATTTAAAATCTCTACAAACACAACTGCAACTGCACTCGCAACATTTCCGATATTTTCTTAATTTCTTAATTTAATTTTAACCCTTTTTCTTGTTGACTAATTCATGTTTATTTTTATTACTATAATTGCAATTTGATAACACTTTTAACCAAATGGCTTTGAACTTTTGGATTCTATTTTTTATGTATGTAAAGTATGTAGAAAATGTTCATATATTCGGATTTTACCCCATTCACAAAGTGCAATATGAAGCAGTTTGTGCTGTTTCTGCTCTTTTTGTCCTTGTTATTTTTACCACGAATGTCCAACAGAAAAAGTAAACAAAAATAAGATGGAAATAAAAAATGGTGGATGTATCTATGAAGTATCACATACAAATTTCCATTTTTGATTTTTTTTTCCTTTAAGTTTTATTCATTTTTCTATGCTTTTATGCACACACACAGTTTTGCACTGCTGGTGCAATGCGTTGCATACACTTAAATGAACTTTTAACTTATTTTTATTATTGCCAATTTGTTTAATTGAAAAATTACAATTCTAGCCACACACTCTGGTTCCCGATAAAATATCTTGTCGACAGAAAAAACGAATAGGAAGATAAAAAACAAGCCAAATCAATCTAATTAAACCAGTATAAAAGGAATATAAAAAACATCTTGGAAGAATCTGGGTGGAATGGAAAAGTCAAAAATATATTGCGTACGTAGAGTTGCATTTTAGGGTAGGATTAACCCCAGCGTATGCTCAGTAGGGGCCGATTTAAATTGATGTAACCAAAAGGGAAATTACTCGTATTAGAGAAATGCACAATATATTTTTTGAACTTTCCGTATTGTTTTCCATATAAATATTATAAAAAAATTTTGAATATCATTGCAGACAACAAAGAGTAAATATGTAAATGTTGGATCTTCATTATCAAAAAGCAATTGTTTTGTACAGAATTAAACTGCTAAGACATCAACAGTATTAGCAAATATGAAGTATTTGTCGGTATGACATTTTTAGTTCTTGTGCTGCCAATAAAATGTTTTTTTTTGTTTCAGATCTAATATGAAAAACTTAAAATATGAAAATATAAAAATTATGTTATACCATAGGTCAAATATGAAATAAAAGGTTTTTCTTGGGAGCGCACGTTTCCAAAATTGAATGCAATTTCTTATATATCTATAACATAATCTTAAAAATTGTAAAATAAATAAGCTGTTTGTTAATAGAAATAATCCCCCTTATCGTGGCTGACAGTTTTCTACTTCGACACTAAGACGATTTTGTAATCTATTATAAAAGAACATCGTAACATATTTCTTAAATCTGGGATCGAAATGTGTTATTCGAAGTCGAAATACGACAACCACAAAATTTAAAGTACAAATATTAAAGGAAAAGATGGTTTTTGATTATTTTTATCTATAGACTTGATTTGATATTTATATATTTTGTAATTGTAGATTTTTATAAAGTGGCTGCTAGACACAAAATCATCGAACGTGTGACAAAAATTTATAAAAGATATTCTAAAAGAAATTTATTATTCACAAAACGACCACTCGTTCAGTGGAGGTTTACTTAATTTGAATTTTATCATAATTAATATTACTAAATCGGCTGACTTATGGTTAACATATAAACTTATGTAACATATAGCAGAACAATAATTTCGGAATTGCATACGAGTACATACGGAATGACGAATCTAAACGTGTCACAAAAGTATACCTTATGCGCCTCCTTGACAATTATCTCTGTAAAAAAAACAAAATATATGAGCTAAATGCTCCAGCAAGTTTTCTACATCTTTTGGTTGTAATATTCGGATTTCTTTTTTTATAAACGTAACCCTAGAAAACAAAATGTCATCGATTGCGCGAAACAATCATGTAGGTGGTGGAAAACATTCCTTTTCAAATGTTTTCAAAAGAATCGCTTTGAAAAGCGGTGATGAATTCCAGTCGATTTTGAGAATCATTTTTTAGCCAATCTCAAACCACTGACTTTTAAAAACAACATATGTAATAAAAAATCTGTGTAGTTCAGGGATGGAAAAGTTGGTACAATTGTACTATTTTTAGCACTATATGATAGCCAAAAGTACCGTAGCACCCCAATGACCGATTTAGCACTATTGAGTTTTTTTCTATTATATTACATGCCACAAATAGCATTAAAAATATTGAATCTATAAATAAACAGTTTCGAGCGCTGGTTGATGTAGAAGTTATTAAGTCTTTAAGAAACGAGAGCATATCGTCGGTTGGTTACTGGTTTAATGTATGGAACATTTAAAAAAAAATTAGTTATTGATTGATTATATATGAATAATGTGTCCTCTTTCTAAATTCATTATCAGTTTTCCGATATCTTGAATATATCAGGAGATATAGAGCTGCAATATTGCGCCATTTCCACAATTGTTATATATTTTAGAAATTGTTTTACAGCAATCAGCAATTTTTAGCATATGTGGCAACTTTCCAACGTAAAAGTATTAATATTATTATTAGCAATTGTTATGATGTAAATCAATGTATATTCTACTCAACGAACGTGATTCAAAGCAAAATACAAAAATTCTATTTTTGTGTTATATTTTAATCAAATGAAATTGATATTTATTTTTTATTAATAAATTTTTTTTTATTAAATATATTCAAACTATCTTTTATTTTTTCCGTTGTTTTTCCTTTAAATGCCATGTTAAATGAATAAAATTGATATTTTCTACTTAAATATATACAGTAATTTAATCTACTTGAACAAATAGCGAAAAATATTGTTGTTATGATTGTGGCATGAGTTGACAAAGATTTTTGTCAATTTTTCTTTAAATCCTAATAACTTTTCATGTTGGATGTAAAAAGTGTTCATTAACTTTAAGTTTGAATAACAAACATATGTATCTATTACTTTTATTATTAAACAAAAAATTCTATCGTGTATTTTTATAAAACTAATGAACTAAACATTCTTCATCGATTTTCTCGACAACACATTTTGTTCCATACATCAAACCAGTAACCAACCGACGATATGTATGTGCTTTTTGACAGTCAGCGGCCATATTGCTTTTTGACTGATAGTGTGTATCAAAAAGCGTCAGTCAAGAGATATTTTTGTAGCATAAATAACAAGATGAGCGCAGAAAATAATTTTTTTTAAAGAAAATTACATATTATGAATTGCAAGGCTGTGGGTGATGTTAAAGACAACATATTAAGACAACGTCGTACGAGGAGTTGTTACAGATAAGAAAACATTAAAATAATTCATTCAGGGCAATCAGGAATAAAATTCCGCGAGAAATTTCTCCCTATTCTAATTATAATTTTTTGTTTTCCATAATACTTGCCATTAGTTGGAATTGTTCCCCGGGAAGAATTTCTCGCGGATTTTTATTCATGATTGCCCTCATTATAAAAAATGTTAGCAATAATGCACATCCAATTTGTGTTTTTTCTGTGTTTGTGTGTCTAATTTTTTTCTTGAATAAAAGTTTGAGTTACGAACAAGATCGATAGTCTGAACAGCCAACACTATCATTCAAAACATGAATTTTTACTCTTACTTAGCTAATCTGGTTGATTGTTGAATTGACATCACTGTCGTAATACTGCATTCGCAGTATTACACTAGATGTCGCCATAGATGTTAAGAAAAATGCAACTCTGCAAAAGTTTTGACATCGACAATATTTCCGTTTCGCTCAATTCCTTTCTTTTTTGACAAGCAGACTCGAAAGCTGGTCTTTTTTTTGACCTGCCGTGAAAATCTGCATTTTTCGTAATCATCTTTTAAGAAAAGTAATTAATAATGGTTGTTAAGAAGGTATGTGAAAACCAAGCAGTGAAAGTTTAAAGTGTTTAGTAAATCAAACGATCATAGCGATTGGAATATGTGTTTTTATGAAGACAAATTCGAGTGAATCTGAACAAATGAAGTACGTCATGTTTTGTGTTTATTTCAGCCCAGACCAAAGAAGAAGCCAGTGACCAAGAAGGTTGCCCCAGCTCCTTTGGCAGTCAAAAAACCAGTCGTGAAGAAAGTGGTAAACCAACTTTTTGAAAAGCGTCCCAAGAATTTTGGCATTGGTAAGTAGAGTTTGTTGTCTTAATGTTTGGAGTAGTGTATTAAAGAATTTTTTCACTAAATATTAGGTCAAAATATCCAACCTAAGCGCGATTTGTCGCGTTTTGTAAGATGGCCTAAATACATCCGGGTTCAGCGCCAAAAGGCTGTTCTGCAAAAACGTTTGAAGGTGCCACCACCAATCCACCAGTTTACTCAGACTTTGGACAAGACCACCGCAGTCAAAATGTTTAAACTGCTGGAAAAATACCGTCCCGAATCCGCTATTGCGAAGAAGCAACGCTTGAAGAAGATTGCTGAAGCCAAAGCTAAGGGCAAGGATGTGCAACCCAAAAAGAAGCCCACTTTCATTCGTGCTGGCACCAATACCGTCACCAAATTGGTTGAGCAAAAGAAAGCTCAATTGGTCGTCATCGCTCATGATGTTGATCCCCTTGAGGTAAGTTGCTAACAATTACATATTGTAAATCGTAGTGTTAGACATGCATTTAAATGATGATAAGACTTGAATTTCTTCAACTGAATTTTTATTTAATAGCCTCAAGAGGCATGAATAACAATATTGTGGAATTTTGACAATCTGATAATCGTGCATAAAAATACATTTTGCGATTAACTAATATAAATAAGTAAATATACTAATGTTGCTTTTTGTTTATACTTTCAGTTGGTACTATTCTTGCCTGCTTTGTGCCGCAAAATGGGAGTCCCATACTGCATCGTTAAAGGTAAAGCCCGCCTCGGTTTGTTGGTTCGTCGTAAGACCTGCACTGCTTTGGCTTTGACCCATGTTGAAGCCAACGACAAAGCAAACTTCAGTAAGGTTGTTGAAGCCATTAAAACCAACTATAACGACCGTCATGATGAAATCCGTAAACACTGGGGAGGTGGTATTTTGGGTTCAAAGAGTTTGGCTCGTATCGCTAAATTGGAACGCGCTAAGGCCCGTGAACTTGCGCAGAAACAGGGTTAAAACATTGACTGCGATGTTTTATTAAATTAAATACTTTTTTTTTTTTTTGCTAAAAGTGGCTTGGTAAAACGCCTATAAGTTAGAGAATGAACTGTTTTATAGTTTGATTCTTGAAAATAAAATAAGGTATGAAGTAAAATATAAGAAAATAATTTTTTTTTCTCTAAATTTACAACAGTTGCCATTGTCGTTTGTTCTTTACCAATTTTGCAAATGTTAATTAATTTTCTTATTTTTGTTCTACTTAAGACTAAACTTTTTTGGTTTGATACTATGAGTATATTTTTGCTAGACTATTAAATTTAGAGATGGTAAAAATGAGCTTTCATTACAAAAAAAAACTCAGCAAATTGTAATACGATGAATCAAAACAATTCACAAATTCCATTTATGTAAAGCAGAAATCTGCATCAACTGACACCACACACAGTGGACCAAACACAAAAGAACGCTGATGAAGGTTTAGTGGCCTTCGAAAACAGCCGGTTGTTCCATTCATCTACATACGTGTTTGTCAGAATATTTACAACTAACTTTGGTGTTATTTGTTCATTAATATTTATCACATGTAATTTTGACTTAAAAAGCGATACGAACTTTAAAAAATTAAATTAAATTTTAAATGTTTAACTAAACATTTAAAATTGTCACGCTTAAATCATCATGGGCACGTGACGAATATATGTTCACTTGGCAATCACAGTTTCAACTGCAGAAAGCAAAAACAATGTAAACATAATATCCACTACAATAATACTTACATTTATGTACCGACGGTACATCGAATAAGTAAAAATAATTAATGTGATGATCGTAAAAGATAAGCAAGAATAGTTAAACATACTTAGGTAGAGTGACATAACTTCGTGCTAACCTGAATAGAAAAATGTAAAAAACGGATAAACAGAAAATGAATAGTGATACTTACAAATGTGTTTGCCAAAGGTAAATCAATAATTGTATACACAACATTTCTCATATTCCATTTCATTGAAAATTTGCGGTAAATAGCTGATGTTAATAACAATCTACCCCAGTAGATAAAATTGGGTGCTGATGAAGTGCGTGGCTGCACAGAAAAATATCGGTCTTACATTAATTAATAAAAATATTTAATTCAACAAGAATTGAAATTACTGAACTTAAGCCCGACTAAGAAATTATTTCTGATTAAAAAATTTTGTATTGGGACCACCCTAATGATTGAAGATGGAGGCTAGGTGTGTTCTGAAAAATATTTTGGGTCGGTCATATACGTATTTGACTCATCTAGTGGCACTCAGGGCTAGTTAGTTCGATATGGAGTAATTTTATGAAAAATAATTTGTATGGGAGTCCCCTTAAGTGTAGATAGGGGGTTGGTATGTTGATAAAAAATGTAGGGGAATATTAGTGGAGGCCGGACTGTTGCGAAGATTTTTTGCAGATTTTGCCTCGTTTTCCCCCATTAGGACCCCTTTGCCCCCATAATTTTTTTAATCTGCAAAATTAGGGTACCCATCTCCAATATACACAATTACGGGAAAATTTTCAATTTTAATTGTGTTTATATGGATATTTTGATCGATATAGAATGCCGTAATTTGCCTCAGACTTTCGAGGCTCAACTAAATTAAAAATTTAATTAACTGTTACTTTTTTGAGTGAAATTTGCAATAACTGCATTCTTCTTCATTCAATGGCAAAAAAAAATAAGGAATATAAAAATATTTATTGAACACTTATACCTGTAGTAAGATTTATAAAACTAATGAAAAAGATAGTAGTAATTTTTTTAGCGAAGTTCGACAAGTTGAATAAAAGAAATTTTTACATTTTTGCCTTCTTTAATATGATTTGCAAATTAAAATTTATGACATTTTGTAATTATTTCAATAAAATCGATTTTAAAAGACCAGTAAACCAGCATCATAAAGTATTTTTCTATAAAAAAAAAGTTCTAGCCCAGTTGATTATAAAACAAGTTAATTCAACATCTATCCTGAAGGCAAAACAGGCTAATGCTGAGTACACATCTGGCATTTATTGTGTTCTCATTTTGTGGTGTAATTTTTAAAATGTGTGCAACGCCTTTCACATCATGATTTTTTATATTGAAAGCAATGCCACACAACGAAAAATATCAGAAATGACAAACGTTCCCACTAGTACACACTACTTTGATGCCACAAAATGCCATAGTGTGTACTCGGCATAATGTGCAAAACAAAATTTCACGCTAACAAGCAAAATTAGTACGTTTATTTTTATTTTTGAGATCCAATATCTTTTAAAATATTTTCGAAATTCTGCACTTTCACTCAATTTGAATCTGGTTAAATAATTACTTAAATAATAATATATTTTTAAAAAAACAATTCTTTTTCAATGAGTATTGGAATCATCAAATCTTAGACTTCTCATTTATGTCTGGTTTGGTACTTTGTATGGCCTCATGCAAGACATTCAGTACTAAATCGACACGTTCAAATGTTGCATTTTCACCCATAAGACCAATTCGAAAGACCTGTTCTACAGTTGGACCCAGACCACCACTTATTTCTAGGTTGTATCTAAAACAGATGGAGAGAAAGCGTAAAAATAAAAGTTAAAAAAATCTTAAAATGATCCTTACTTTCTCATCGTATAGTCAGCTACTTTGCGCCAATCAATACCCACAGGTACTTTTATAGTGTTGACAGTCGATAATCTATCGCCAGGATTTGGCACAAACAACTCCAAACCTAAGTCCTTGATGCCTTGCTGCAGGCGATATGAACACTCTTTATGACGATGTATGACCTCTTTTAGGCCTTGTACAGCAAATTGAGCTAATGCTTCGCGCAGACCGTATAAGAGAGTAGAGGAAATGGTATGGTGGTAAATGCGGGGCGATCCAAAGCAATTCCAATATTGTCCAATCAATAGCGCGTCAAAATAGTAGACTTTCACTTTGGTCTTGCGTTCGACCACATGTCTAATGGCGCGCTTGCTAAACGATATGGGCGTTATGCCGGGAGGGGCACCGAGCACTTTCTGAGAGCCCGTATAGCACACATCAATTAGCCATTCATCCATAAGTAATTCGGTGCCACCCAATGAAGCCACCGCATCCACAATAAACAAACAATTGTATTTGCGACATAATTCACCAATTTCTCTCAAGTTTGATTGCAAAATTCCAGTCGATGAATCACCTTGAGCTATGAAAAATATTTGCGGCTTATGACCTTCCATAGCAAACTCAATCTCATCAATACTCAAGGAACGAGCAAAACTAGCTTGAACATAGCGCACATCGCCGCCATAACGTTTGGCCATTTCGGCGGCACGATGACCCCAAATGCCAGTAGTGGCCAATAAAACAATATCACCATCCTCAATTAGGTTGCAAAGAGCAGCCTCCATGCCGGCATGGCCGGAGCCGCTAATGCACATAGTGGCATCATTTAACGTCTGAAAAATGTACTTAATGCCTTCTTTTATTTCATCCATAATCTGTAATCACCAGCAGACATAAAACAATACAAACAAAAACGTAAATTATTTATGATTAATAAAAAAAATATATTAAAAGAATAGAAAACAAAAATAAGAAAAAAATTATAGAATGTTGTGGACTTTGTCTGATAATTGCATAGATCAAATTAATTAAATTTATTAAAGATCTTTTGATGCTTTCTTGTTAAATGGAAATCAACAATGTCTTGAAAACTTAATGCCGTATTGAAAAAAATAATAATAATATGAGTTTGAGGTGTTTGCTAAAATAAAATTTCCATACAAATTTTAACTAAAGCACACTTGAAATACCAATTAATTTTTTTTAATACGACCGTTAAACATTCAGCTCAAATAATAGTCCGTTCCATATCCAAATATAAATTTCCTTACATTCTTAAATAATAAAAATTCTGGAAATTCGAACTCTATCGATTTTTCGAAGTCAATTTGCCTAAATTAATTAAAATAAGATTTTATTTGAGAATGCGGAAAGATTTTACTGCATTCAAAAACTTGTGTTTGTTTGTTTAGTTTAGTTTAAATGGCAGGGTATCCCACATGAGGTGTTTCCTTCGGGAGCTGCAGACTACCTATGTATGTATGTATGTATACCTTCGCATAGGAAGTAAGAAATCACAAGATCCACACCAAGAGTTTTAATGGAAAATACCACTAAATAACTGTAAGCGATACAGTTAGTTGCGGTACCCATTAACAAGTGCGAGTGAGACGCAAAACTCTCGAATGACAAACAACACACACAAGCCTGCTCGCTTTTCCCCAGCACAGACCAGAGCTGCTTTACGACTGATTCAAAAACTTATACATAATAGATTTTTTTCGGCAAATATTTTTGTAAAAAAAATTCCCCGTTGCCGAAGGAGACAAAAAGTATTCACACGGGGAAGAATTACAGGGTTAAAATGTTCCCAGTAATGTTTTACAATAACAGTGTCGAACACATTCCACAACTAAAATGCGTTTGCGTTTTGCGCTTTTCTACACGATAGCGATGTAAAGATGCTGAGAGCTTCTCAAGCCCTTTGATTTTGTGCTACTTATCACAACTATTTATAAAGATTAGGATAAAGAAAGCAGGGGGGTTATTATGTAATCCGAATCGAACGAAAATGGGTTCGAATTGTAATGTTAATAACATACAAATTCGAACGGTTTTCTTTTCGAATCGAAATACGTAATAACCCCCCAGAGATCGTAGCGGTTATAGGTTTTATTTTAAAATTACTTTGTACTGTAACACCTTGATTCCACAAGTCAGGCAGGCGACTCGTTTAGAAAATTTGTATGAAAATCGCTCAAAAAAGTCGTCCGTCAGTATTGTAGCAACTCTTTATTTTTGTATTTTTATTTTTTGCTTAGCTGAAATTTAGGAATCGTTATTTGCGGTTCCTGAAAAAAATTAATTACAAAACTAATGCGGAAGATGTTCACCTATTACCAAGTAAAGTCAAAACTCAAATATTTATATGCATGTAAATATTTTTTAAACAAAGAAATAACTATTTCCATTATCATAATAATCGCTAATTTTATTAAGCTTAACGTCTCTGGTTTTTATATAAAAAATTACTCTTATATTTCGATATTTCGCCACCACTTTTGTGTTGTTTCTTCAGGAAAATATTGGTCTTAACACAGAAAAAATATTCCTGCAAAAAGCAACTTTAATTGAAAATAAAACCAAAAATCAATTAAAAAGGGATTTAAGTCAATTAAACTTTTATTTAAAAATTTCATTAATCACAAAGTTTAATTCACTCATGTACAACATATTTATTTGACTTTTGGCTTTAGTTTAAATTAAAATTGTTTATTGCAGGAATATATTTTTCTGTGAAAGGACACAAAAGCTTTATGTTTAAAGGCACACCCACCCAGGATTTCCACTTTTCGCGATTTTTTTTTGCCATTTCGAAGTTGAACTTTGAAATATTGGACAGTTGTATGGAACCCATAAGCACGAATATAAATATGAATTTATTAAGAATAGCTAGTATTTAATACATCATAAAAAGCAAATGATGTTTAAGGATAGACTATATTTTTTTTCTGCACTAACTGACGGCGATAAGATGCATAATTTTGTGAGGTTTGGTATTAGAGCAATGCAAGAGAATAATGTCAACGGTAATCTGTGAAAAACAAAATTTTTCTTTTACAACATTATTCACGGCTTTGCTACAATTAATTGTCCAGTGAAAATTTAAGTACATCATTCAACTTATTCTTATTAAGTATTTTATAAACGAACAAGAAAGCTTTTAAAGTTAATTTTATACATACATACGTACATACATACTATGTATATCGTTACCTTAATATAGAAAGGGCCTAACTCATTATATTTTTGAAATCGAGATTTTTGCATTTTTTCGATACATTAGATAGTTCTTCTATTGAAATATAGAAAAAAACCGATTTCAAAAAAAAATAAATAATGGTTTAAGGCCTTTCTATATTAAGGTAACGACATATGTATGAATTTGTGTATGTATAAGAAAATCTTCCTTTTATCTCTCTCACCTGCAAACATTCCGGATGTAAATGTCCCAAAACAGGATTACTTAAGGAAGATAAAACTCTTTGTGAACAATTTGATGGACCTGGTCCCATTAAAGTTTTGTTGGGCACATATAATGAACGTCTTAAAACCAAAGGTGGAGGAACTTCCATGTTGTATGTACCTTTTTTATACTATTTATTTAACTTGTATTGTTATTTTTAAATTTATTTATTTATTTTTTTGCTTAAAAACCCCAAAATGTTACTTCAATTGTTCTCAAACTAATGAAATGCGCATTTACTGGAAATTTGTTTATATACATATGTATGTACGTACATATGTATGGTGGCAAAAGAAATAAACAAATTTTGGGGAATATTCTTATCGTGAAATTTCAAACCAAAGAAAAAAACCGCAAAAACTAAATGTTTTATACTATTTAACTTCTAGTATGTTCTTTAGTAAATGCTTGAGTTTGACTAAATGATCAGAAAACGAGTGTTGAGACCACAACTTATACGTTGTTCTTATCTCTGTATTGAATCTTAAAACGAAGAAGAACAAAAAAATAACAGACACTCTATTTAATCTCAAAACCGTAAAATGCAGATAGTATTATTTTTATAGAAAACAAAAAAAAAAATGTTTTTTATTTGTATATTGTATAATTTCATACAGATAAAAAACTTGCACAGCTATTGTCGGTCTTGATATGACTGACAGACTGCACAATACCTTTTGGCAGCAGTTATCATCATCCAAAAATTCCTCCTTCACCAAAAATGGTAAAGGGTATATGTATGTATATAGGTTTGTCCAAATTTTTGTAACTTCTACAATATTCATTTGCGGCCACTTAAAGTAAGTTATTCTGAATCCTTATGAATAGGAGATGAAAAAAAGACATATCCGTCGCTCCGTCTGTCTGTACGGATTTTATATGGGTGACTTGGAATGTGTTTTTCGAAGCTCCCAAACAAGTTAGAGAGCTCGGAGTTGGACTGAAACGACCGCACTTGTTTCTTTAATTGATCATTTCGGAATGACTTTACCTCACACTCCATCATCAAGCAAATAGCTGACACTCAATCTGAAATATGAGAGATACTCCTTGTTACATGGACCACGTTTAGATGCATTAATTTTTATTCGTTTAATTTTTAATAAAAAAACTCAACTTTACCGATTATTTTCTGAGTTTTATTTATTCCTCAGAAAATAAAGGTTATCTGCCAGTTTATACAAGACGAGTAAAAAATCTCGTCTGTCTATTTATATTGAAAATAAAAATACATTTTGAGTGCTTTGTTTTTGTTTTCCATATAAATAGGCAGATGAGAATTTTTACTTGTGTTCTATAAATTGGCAGTATTTATTGATTTTTATTTATTGCTCAGGAAATAAAATTTGTGTTTTGAGTGTTATTTTTGCCACTTAAAAAAATTGTTTGCAAATGCTTTAGTTTTTATTCACTTTCACCTGTAAAACATCGAAAATACGAGTTACGCCTTTCTTACACCAAGCTATCGATGTGGAAATAAAAACAGTTGTTTGCTTCTACTGAGAATTTGTAAATTTTGAGTTGACCACTTTAGAGGAACAAGTGCGATATGTGCATATCCTTTGCATTTATCTATCTAATATGATATACAAAATAAATTGCAAATAAATTATTTCATTCATTTAAATCGAAGTAAACTTAATCTGGCATTATAAACTTTATAATAATGTAAAGACTTCTACCATTTGTTTAAAAGTGGGTGGAGAAATAGCAAGTTTTGGAAATAGTTTGTTTTTATATTTATTGTATTGTATACAAATGTTAAGTATAAACATATAATACAAATTAACACAAAGTTCACTAATCTACTTTTGTCATAAGTTCAACAGATTATTTGATTAAACGTTGATGCGTTCATATATACGTACGTACATATGTATGTATGTATATGCATAAATATTTACACACACATGTTTGCCAGTAAACTTATGCACCACAAATGCATAATAGGTCGTTGATTTTTTTTTCATAATTAAATTGTAATTTGGTTTCGGAGGGAGGTAAAACGTAAATAATTTGTATGCAAAATTTTTAAGGTACGTTCACGCTTGTGCAAACATTTGAAAAATTTAAGTTGAACAAACTGGATGTCGTTACTTAAAACGCTTAACGCCTGTTAAAGTTTCTGTTCAGATAAACATACTACATATGTACCTATCACCCTAATTTATTCTATTGTTGTATGTTCCAAACTTTTTATTCAGATTCCGGTTTTAAATAAATCGAATAACGATGTTACAATTTCTTATCAGTTATAAATTTTCACATCATGCGAGTTTTTTCTTTGTAATGTATACATATGTATGTATGTATTGAAAAAATTATACAGGTACATAATTTGTATTAGTGACAACTTGAATCAGTTTGTAATTAAAATTTATTAATTAGTGTTTAAAGTGAATAGGTTTTAAAAATATAAAGTGCTTGTACTTATATAAATTAGTATGTATGTTGATGCTATACTATTCAAAACAGATTAAATGAACGAACATTCAGCCGTAGTTGTTTCAGACTGCCAAATGAATGTAGCGTTTTTCAAGCCGAGATTTTAGCGATCCTTAGGACAAAAGAACTAGTGCCTAGACATGTTGCTGAAGGCGAGGAGGTAACCTTCTACGTCGATAGTCAGGCAGCACTAAAAGCTTTGAAGGGACACAATGTCAAATCGAAACTTGTTAGTGACTGTAGCAGAGCCCTCAACTTGTTTATGGACAAATATAGTACCAGACTGTGTGACAGATCGGTGAAATTACCGACAGGTCATTACAACAGGGAAGTCAGTAGTTGAGTGGAAAGCAGAACCAACCGTGGGAAGTAAGAAGGATTATAGAGTCTCGAAGATTGCTGAGTAGACGTTTCCATGAGAGCATTAGTGATATCGCAAAGTGTAAACTTGAGGATATCAGCGTCTTTATCATGGGAGATCATTGGTTTAATGACAGATAATTGGGGTTCTTCTGGCTGCAGTTCGGGTTCAATTTAAATTTAATTAATTTGACGGGTATTAAAAGAAAGGAATCACAATGAGCCCAACTGGGTCTCCGAGTGGAGGTGTATTGCAGCACCACCCCTAATAACAAATTAGTTACATACATATATTTCTATGTATCAATGGCCGATAATTCGTTATTATTTGTTATTCAACTACATATGAAATATGCAGATTTACTCTACGATTATTACTGTAAATGTATACAAAATTCAATTTACTAAATAACCGTATTTCCTTATTTACTTTTAGTACCATCGTTGTAAAATATAGTACATTTTTGTGCCTTTGAAATACAACTCTTAAGCTAAAAAACCCACTTTGTTATCGATTGTGCACAATACTAATTAATTACCAACACTTACGAGTGCATTTTATTAAAAATAGAATTAAACTGTGTGCTTGTGTTGTTTTTCTCATTACAAAAAAAAAAAAACATTGAAATTGCGAATATAAAGCTAGCAAAAGTTTATCACTTTAACAAAATTTATGATAATTCACTATTCAAAAAGAGTTTATTGAAAATTGAGAATATACATAGGCATAGAAAAGCACCCCACTACTACATCAGCAAGAAGGAAATTGTCAAAAGAAAGGTGTGCCACTACAAAATAAAAATTTAATTGGAAAGTGTTGTGTGTTTTGTGTGAAATTAGTATTCTTGTCTAGTTGGCGTTAAAACCAAAAAAGTATGAATTTCGAAGATACTCAACATATATGCATATTATTAAATGGCCATATATAGGAACAAAAATCTATACTATGTACTAGCAATCTTGAGCGGTCGGACAACTCCGATGCAAACTGATTAAGTGGTACTTTTTGTGATACATACATACATGTGTATGTATTTGACCACACGCACTGAATTTTTTTTGTGCTATTGCCTATGCAAAATACAACACCAGTTTTCGATTTAGATGCTGTAGTACATTGCAAGTGGGTGTTTAACGAAAGAAAAGACAAAACGTTTTTGAAATGTTATCTGGGTATCATATTTCGTCAAAAACTTGAATTGCTGCAGGTTATTTTAAATGAAAGTATAAAAATTGCATACATAACAATAAAAAGTTATTGTTTGATGACCTTGTAATTGCGCATACTATAAACATTTTTAACGCAACACATTACACATAAATACATAGTACATATTTATATATGGATGTAGGTACACACATACATATGTATGGCTAAAAAAAAGGAAAATAAAAATAACAAGAACTAGCTTGCGTTAGTATTTTCACTTCTCGCATTAAATATTAAATAAAATCTAAATGCAAGGAAAAACACCTTTTTGCACATCAGATTTGCAGAGAAAAATAATCGAGTGCATTAATTTGTATTATATAAAAACGTAAACAAACCAAGGAAAAGGGGCCGATTAAGAGAGAGAAAAAATGTAGTAAAGTGGAAAATAGAGAGAGTGACAAAACAGAGAGAAACAGAGCAAAAGGAAAACAGTGCGTGACAGCTTTTATTTTCATTTTCCATAGTTATAAAATTTAATAAAAAGAAGTCATCTGAAATATATCCAGAAAATAAAATATAATTGCGTGTAATAAATTGAAACGTACTTTCTGTGTTTTGATAAAGAAATTGTAAAAATGAGTGTATTTAATGATTTTCAACGTTTGTGGATGGAACGCTTTCCACAGAGTTCTTTATCAGATGCTTGGGAGCAGGATGTTCGTGCAAGTCTAGAACGTCACAAGTTGAAAATAGCTGAACTGACCAAAGAACTCGAACAGGAGACTTTATATGTAGAATATTTGGAACGTTTATTATCCGATGTAGAGAAATATCGGGAATCAGGTGGTGATCCCTCTTCACTGTTTGAAGCAGCCAGAAATTCTGAAAGTGCCAAATCATCCAATATTTCAGCAGAAACTACAGAAATACCAAGAGCTGATACCGAAAGTTGTGAAGAACACACAACAGCAGATCATAATATAGTAAGTTGAAATTTGAAATGCTTATATATGTATGTATATATATATACATACTTTTATACATACATTTAATCCACAGCTTCTTTATCCCGTACCATACTAATGCGTATTTTTAAACGGGCATTATTGCTAAATTAGAAACTTTCACTTCACTCCGAATACTTTCAAGTGAAGACTTGCAAATATTCTGCTTTTAATAACATTTAGTTTGTAAATAATATTTCCTATATAAATATACATATACGAGTATAAAATCTTTTATCACGATTAAAGATAATGTTAGGAACTTAAAAGTTTCTACCAGATGGAAAATTCTGCCACCTATCTTGAATCGAGCTCCATAAATCTTCTACATTTGGCGGTATATATTTTTCCACGTATTTTTTAACGTCTCCTCATAAATTCTTATAGAGTTAATATCAGGGCGCAAATTACGGCATTCGATACGACTCGTAATTTAAAAATAATTCCATATAAATTTTATTGAAATATTTTTAAATTAAGAGTCGTATCGAATGCCGTAATTCGCCCCCAGGAGATTGAGCTGGCAACGACATAAACTCAACCCTATTGTCAGTACATCACTCCTTTGAAAATTTACTACTTCAGGTCATTAAAGACCCATTTGATTGGCATAATCCACTTTGAATAGGACAGAATCCATAATTTTAAAATACACACGCTTTACCATTATTTCTTTAATAGGATGTATTGCACCAACTTCGCCATATGAGAAGCATCCCCATAGGATAAGCTTTGCATCACAATGGAGCCAGTTCCACCAAATAAAACGGGCTCCTTGCAAATAGTATCTTCTCTAACAATCGTCTACGTATTGTAAAGGTCTAGCTCCCATTGAATCTTATTAACGATGCCGAACAGTCACGTTTGCTGTATCGCACTATGGGTCGGTCTTCCAAACCACATGTTTTTGGTTTTACGTCCGCTAGTTTTAAAACATTCCCCACATTTTTTGTCTTTGCCGATGATCCTTGGCCACCATACAAATTTTATTTAAAAAAAATTTCGTCTACATTTATTTGATCAACTTAATTAATGGATTATGTAACGTAATGGCGTAATATTTTTTACGAGATTCCCACATTCCATTATAAAACTAACAGATTAACAAATTTCACCCGTAAAAATATTGGTTACCACCATTACTATTATTTTGAACACAGCTGCGTGGATCTAATAGCTCGACATTTTGAAAGAATTGTGCGTTTATCAGCCATGTTATAATTATATGAATTTGACAATACATATTTTCTTTAAAATTTTATAAATTCATACATATGTATGTTTGTATGTATATCGTTACCTTAATATAGAAAAGCCCTAACTCATTATTCTTTTGAAATAGTATTTTCTGTATTCAAGAAATTTATTATTCGACATATTGTCATAATTATATTGTAAGTGGAATTTATTTGCTGTTCAAAATGTGTGGTTGAAGTCTATTGACGATTTGTTAAAGCAACAATGAAATGCATATAGACATCGCTTAACCACCAGCAAATAAATTTCACTTACAGTATTTTCTGTATATTATACTAAGGTAACGATATACATACATATGTATGTATGTATGTATGTAAACTATATTCTGTACAGCAACAATAAAATTCATTCTAAAGTATTATTTGTAAAATATTATTTTACTTAATTGATGACGTTAAATTTACAAACATACATGTGTTTTGGCTTAAGTAAATAATTATTTATATATGCACTTATGTATATAATTTTTTTCTCTTTGGCACAACTTCAATTACCAGGCGTTCAGCACAAAGAACGGTGTGTTATCAATATATGAACATACATATGTATGTATATTGAAATAACTGAAAACCAAATAACAGTCAAACATACAATACATACATACATACATACATATTATTATTGTGATTACCAGTATGTGTATGTATATTTATTTGCAGAAATATATTTATTTTTATGTACTACTTTGATATGGGAATAAATTATTTCGTAAATTATAAAATGTACGAGTGTATTTTGGGAGATTATGCAAAATGTGGTCCATGTACTTACATATATTTTAAATTTCAATATGTATGTATGTATGTATGTTTGTTCATTTTTCAATATATGTCGTTTCGAATCACAGAGTAGACCACCAGATCAAAAAATGTGAAAAATGCTTCATATATTCATACTACTCCGTTTTTTCTATTTCACTATGTTCTCTAGCTCTTTTATGGGCAAATACAAAAAGTTTCGTGCAACAAATTATATGAAAAATATTATTCCCCCTATTCTGTAACCATCTGGCAATGTCACGCCAATACCAAAAAAAAAATTGGCGTTTGTCCACTTGCTGTCGAAAGCAACTGACTGCTTTTTGCCAAGAACCAAGTTTGCAGTTACAGAGTAAGCGGTAATGTTAATTCGGCATTTAGCAAAATTGAAAATAAATAAAATCTCTCGGATTTTCATTAGCTAGCTCAAAATATATGAGCCGTCTACATTTTATATGGCGCAATATGAAAGTGTCAAGCGACAACAATGCTTGCTCTAACAATAGGTGTGTTCATTTACTTTCCTAGCAGAAACTTGCAACGAGAGAGCAAGGCAAAAATTTACAAAATTACTCTCCCAGATACGAAAAAGTAAATGAACGAACACTTTACTTGTAATAACTTGCAAGAAAATTTTATTCATGTCTGAACCATGGATGGAATTCATTATACAATTGTACATTTTCTAATGTATTTTGAATAATCTTGTTTGCTAATAACAAAAATAATAAATTAAGAAAATACGCTTTCTTTTTACATACGTACGAGTATACATATTTTTTCAATAAAGAAATTCTTATTTTTGAGTTTTAATTTTTCAGATATTTTTGAAATAATTAATTTGAAAACAAAACGCAAAACAGCTGTTTGAATAATTATTGCAAGTAAAAATTTTACTTTTAAAAACTTGCAAGAATTTTTCTGTCTCAATTTTTTACGGTCTTTCGACGCTCTCTCGTTGCAAATTTGTTGGGTTAATGAACGCTTTCTAGTAACGATTGTTACAAATTTGTAAAAATTTTAGCTTTCAAAGCTGTTTACCTCAAATGGAAATATCACAGTATGTGTGCTTGGACGTAGCTGCACTTAAGAATCAAAATATCAATAAAAAATCAGAATTTAAAAAAATTAAAGACTTATTTTGTAAAACACAATGCTACGCGTTGACAAATTTTAGAGGGAAAAAATTTAAATTACAAAAACAAAACATTACAAAATAAGGCCCTTAATTTAAAAGTGATATTAGTCAGTTGCGAGTTCAATTCTAACTTTTTTCAAAAACTTTGGGATTTTACCAAAACTTGAGTTACGAAAAAACTTTTGAATTGGAAAATATTTATTGCAGCAATGCGTTTCGTTTAAATAATAATAGCAAATTACACTTATTTATGTCTAATGAATTATTAAGAAGAATTTATGTTGGCTGTTGATTTAAGATTTTTGGCTTGTTATGAATGTAACATTAAGTAATTCTCAATAATCAGTCATATTCAGCAAAACAAATTTCATAAAAGTGATTTAAAACCACAATAATTCTGCCAAAAAAACCGACTTCAATGCAAAGATCTGATAGAAGAAGATAAGAAGAAAAAGTACGTGAAATATAAAATTAAATTTTAATGGGCGTGCCTCCGCCTATTTTTTAAATGCAAAATTGTATGTTTTGCAGAGCTCGGGGTGCGTGTTAAGTCTTGTAAAAATCGGTAAAGTAGAACCACTTAAAATAAAAAATTAAATTTTAATGGGTGTAACTCCGCCCATTTGCTTAAATGGAGAATTGTGTCAATTTAGAGTTCAAGGTGTGTGGTAAGTTTGGTAAATATCGGTTAAGTAGAACCGCGTGAAATAATATAATAAATTTTTTTGGGCGTAACCCCGCCCATGTTTTCAACTTTCCAATTCTGTAATAACAAGAACCAAAGGTGTTTGATAGGTTTTGCAGCAATCAAATAAGTAGAATATTATAAACTTGAATAATAAAAAATTTATTTTACAATGGTACCAATGGGAAGCTCAGACAAAAAAAGAATTTTTACAATCGGTCTAAAATGTACCGAGTTATGAAGTAACACCGCAAAAAAAAATAGAGACGAATTGATAACCTCCTCCTTATTTTGAAGTCGGTTAAAAATGGTATTCTGTGCATAATAATAATAATTTTGCGATTTCAAAAAATATAGCTAAGTGTCTAACGTTTTCAAATCACTTGATTATTTTTGCGACTATTAATTATATGGCGAGCGTTATAATAAACTTAAATATAAAGTCAATCAATGATAAGCCTCATAAATAAAATTTCACATGGAAATTTCCGAACGTGTGAACAATTCACAAAGATTTGTCTGTTGGAAAAAGTGGAAATATGTTAGTTTTTAAATTTATTGGAATTGATAATACGAAATTAAAATCCATGTGAACTAAAAATTTTATTCGGAAATTTTCACATGTGGAATTCATGATAAGGCTGAATGTGTTCTGCATGTGTGTTTTGAAATCACGCGATTTTCGGAATAGGCCTGAATGTTTTGGGAGTTTTTGAACTTTCAATTCAATTGTCTAAGCAACATAAAAGTGCATCTAGACAAGCTCAACCAACACAACAGACAAAAATTTGTTAATAATTTTTAATTTATTTTATTTGTTTATTGCTTGCATTTAATCGATCCCATAGAGCCACAAATGAATAACAACAACATTTTCAAAAATTTAATCGCATCATTCAAAATGCGACAAAATAAATGCAATGTGGGTACATTTGATAGGCACAACCGAGCACAGTCTTTGTTGCTTTATGTGCTTGTTTCTTTTTTTTTTTTTGTTTCTTCAAAATATTTAAAAAGACACCACCTACACACATATCAACAGCAGTCACACTTTTTTTAATTAATACAATATAAATATGCAAGCAAGCCGAATTTTGTTAAATTCGGATTATTTTATTTAAATTGATGTAAATAATATTAAATTTATGTAGAATAATTAAAATAAAGCAATCTACATTTCTACATACGTACGAGTGCATACACTCGTACATATGTAGTTGTTGAGAGAAATGTGGGAGGAGTAGGAGTGAGAATTTGAATGGAAAGAAAACTGAAATGAAAAACAATAACAAGTGCGAGCAACAACAATAACAACAGTTCAAATCTAAATATTTTTTATACATATGTTAATTCATGTATATAAAAAATACTCTTCCAATACAAACATACATACATACATACATACATATGTACAGATGTATATAATGTTTATCTTATCACTATTTATGGGTGTGTGTATGAGTGTGTTAGTTAAGTGTTAAACTTGGACAATTATTAAGACAAGATATGACTTACGGAGGTACATACTTATTTCTAACAAGAGAAAAGTTACTCATGTTGTTGTGGCTGCTCCTAATAAAATAGTATTTGTGAGGCTATACCTATGGTCTATATATTTTTGCCATTAGCTAAATGATAGACATTAGGACAAATTCTCTCTTGGTTTTATTCCTTTTCGCATTTGAAATTGCATATTTCCTTGCGATTTGTATGCGTGCTCGCGCTTCTCGTGGTTGTCTCTATTTTTTATAGTGTTTTTTTTTTAATTTTAATTTTTGTTGCTGCATGTTATCTGCATTTTGTGTTTTCCTCACACCAGCGCCACACACAACACAGAATTGTATAAAAATTCTCCAGTTAATATTTTCACTCTGACGGGTTAACCCGCATAATAAATACGTTTACACAAAATAGCTTTATACATTGCACAAATAAAATTATATACATACATATGTACATGCATATTTAATAATGAATAAAAAATGAAATTGAGAAAAAACGTTCAATTTTGAAAATACAAATAATTTCAATACTTAATGAAAATTAAAAAATAAAGTGTTTCAAGTGTTGAGAAAATATTAAGCTTTAAAAAAGTATTAACAGCTTTTTCGCGTTCGTGTTTAAAGTTTATATAAATAATTTATCAAAATTAATAGAGTTATAAAAAACAACAAAAAATAATAAAAATAAAAAAATATATTATTGAACACATGAAATGTTAACCATCTCATCATCAGGGTGGAGTAGTTTGCGTGTGTTTGTATTGACGTACATTCTACTCTCTTGCAATAAATACACTTAACGAAATTCAATTAAAGGCTTTTTTTATTTTGCTTTTTTATTTCAATTTATATACATATTAATAAAATAGTCAGAAATCCATGTTATATAATAACATATTCTAAAAATATTAAAAGAAATATTAAATGTTACCAGCAGCTTATTTACTAATAGTTTTTGATGAAAACGCCAAAATAACAAAGAAAACTAAAAAATAATTTTTTTTTGTGGTACAAAGGAAAGAAAACGAATATTTTTCTTAATGCATTCGTTTAAAATCATGCGTTTAAAATAGGTGGAGTACATAAATCCTAATATAGAGTTAGTTGTTACTCCAAGCAGCTGAAAACGAAACAACAGCAGACTTTAAATTAACAAGAAAGCACAATTGACGTTTTTAATAAAAAAAAATCATTTTCATTGATTATAAAAATGACCAGCATTATATGCTCAGCCACATTTCATTCATATCGAAAAAATTCAGTGGAAAAAGTAAATTTAATTTTTCTCTCAAATATATTTTTTAATGAAATTTTTGCACAATGTGAATAACGATATGAGGATTAATTCAGTATTATTAAGTCAAAAATTCCATTTCTTGAGATATTTTTTTAAAATAAATATGTAAACATGTCATACATACATAAAGGGTGTTTTTATAGAGTGACACAAGTTTAAATCATAATAAAACAACGAAATATATTTTTAATATCAATGAAACGGGCTTTATTGGAAAGAAAATTTTATGAAATTAATGTTTAAATATGATTTCTGTCATGTGGCCGCCACGGCTGGCGCGTAGAAGGCGCAATCTGGAACACCAATTTTCAACAACTTTTCGCAGCACTTGCGGCCGTATTTCGCCGATAACTCTTCGAATGTTGACTTCCAGGTGTTCAATTGTTTGTTTGTTTATCGACGTAGACAAGTGACTTAACATAACCCCAAAGAAAATAATCCAATGGGGTTAAATCACACGATCTTGGTGGCCAATTAATTCGGCCATTACGTGAAATTAGTTTTTCATCAAAAGTATCTTTGAGTAAATCAATTGAAGCGCCCGCTGTGTGGCATGCGCCTCCGTCCTGTTGGAACCACATATCAGCAAGATTAATGCCATGTAATTGAGGTACGAAAAAATTTCGAATCATGTTCCTATACCGTTCACTATTGCAGTAACATTCTGACCATGATCGTTTTTGAAGACATATGGGCCAATGACTCCGCCAGCCCATAAAGCGCACAAAACAGTATTTTTCTGTGGATGTAATGATGTTTCGACAAAAGCTTGTGGATTCTCCTCATTAGTAGAAATAATGTAATGTGTATGTAGAATTTTTTTGTGAATGTGTAAATGAAGGTGAAAGATGATCTTTCATGTGTAGATTATGAAATATGAAAATTTTGTTTTAATTTTTTTTTTCAAGTGGGTGAAGTACAAAAACGGACGCGACAAGGTGGACGCGACAATTCTTTTTCCAAGAGAACTAAACGCAGTAACTTTGCTAATACTGATTGAAATTTAATTGAAAAGAAATTAAACAATAACAAATGCTTATTTACTGCTGAAAAAATTAATAAAATATTGATTTTATGCGACGTATGCGACATTAAAGGCTCAGCTAGCCGACTGTAATGTAATGTAACTGCAACAGTAGGAAACAGCTGACCGATATTGTTATATGAAAAGTGATGGAAATGGTTATAGAGATGTAATGTAACGTAACCTACTTTTCATATAAAAATATCGATCAGCTGTTTCCCACATTAGAGTTCCATTGCATTACAGTCGGCTAACGAGCCTTGAGGTATAAGTGAAAGCAAACTCAAAAACTTATTAGAAACTCCGTTCTCCTTCTTTTGTGCTAATGCGTAGGGTTATTCTTAGTAGAAAATTTGTAAATTACAAAAAAGAAAAATAATACATAATACTTTAAATAATCGCTAAAAAAAATTATCAGCAAAAAAAATGTTTTTTTTTAATGTCGCATATTTCGATCAAAAAATTTCAAAAATTAAAAATTATTTTACATTTATAAAGTATAGACCTTTTAGCTTTATTATTAAAAACAAAACAAAAATTTTTGACCTTTTTGTGGAATTACCATCCCATATGCAAAAATACCATGCAGCGCATTTTCGGGAAATATCAGGGTGGAAAAAACTTTAATTTTTTTTTTTTAATTTTCTATCGATCGCAATATTCTTTTTCTCGAGACTCTTCAAATTTTTTATGAAAACTTTAAAGGCCAATAACTCAGGAAATATCGCTCGCAACCACTTTTTTGTTAATTTTTTTTTCTTTTACGACTGTTGATTTTCATGAGCAATATTAAAATAGATAATTACAGGAAATTTTTAATAATTCTATGGGTGCAAAAGCAGTTCTTGGGGTGCAATTCCCCCCTAGGAAAAAAGTATGGCCCACTGTTGTACCAATTTTGTACTATGTGTTTATCCATGTTTGAGAAATTGTACTGGAAGCTTAAATACCCTGAAAACGCATAAATAGAGCACAAAACACATTATGCAGTTAGTTTTTTTTTTTAACAAAAGGTCTTCTAATAAAATATTATACATATGTATATAGTTATTACACTCAGTCAATTTCTAATGAATTTTTTAACACAAGCCTGCGTTTTACTTGTAATCAATTAAGTTTTATAAATAAATTTATAAATAGTATGGTTGCTGTACAAAAATACTGCGTAAGAACGAATCCAAAGTTTAAAAATTGCGGAAAAAACCGAAAAAATTTATTTAATGAAACATAGCCACATATGAATGTTTGAAATTTTCTGAAATAAAATATATATTGATCAAAAGACCTAAGTCTCTTCTTTCTAAATATGTATGTATAGAAATTTAAAATCGGTTTATATTCGCCTTATTTAGAGGTTGATAAGTGCATACGGGTACGAAAATCCGGTTTTATAACCGTAACTCAAGGTTTTCGGGGCTGTTTGAAAAATTTCAAAAACAGATTGTTGTTATGCTCGACAATACCGACCAGAAAAATAGTAGTAACACATACCAGGTATTTTGACTTAATTAATTTTTGTCACACAGTGTAATATTTTATTTCAATTCGCTGACCTTACAAGCCCATTTATAAAAAAAGTACTTTAACTAAAAATATCATTATGTTTAAGTATTTCAACATAGTATGCAAAATCATTTGAAAAATATTTAGTTTTGCTAATAAACTACTATGAATACTTATTCATTGTCATTGGAGAGTTATAACTTGTAATTTATACAAGCTTTTAAATAATTTTTTTTTATTTAAAATTGATATCAATTAATTGCCTTAAATTGAATTTTAAAAAGTGTTGTTTAAGGTGTTTTTACACTGTCTGAGTTTACGTTTGATTCCAATACCTGAAAGTGAAATAGAGCTTCTAATATATAACTTTTTGTTTTTCATTCTTTCATTCAGTTCAAAGTTTACTTTGCAAAGTTTTAATTTAACTGTGTGAAGGACAAAGGGAGGAATACTATCTCTTTCTGCCTTCCTACCAGCTGAATTAAGACTTTGCAAAGTAAACTTTGCGTGTCTAAAAGGGTTATTAGCTATTAAAATTAAAGTAGATTTCAGATAAGTGCAAAGACAGCTTTCGCGCTTCCATAGAACTCGTTTAATTAAAGTTATTTTATTATCCTCACATAAAGCTTCAATAAACAACATATAAACCACCAACATTACCAATAACCGGATTCAGCTGACAAAAAATGTCATCGTTTAAGGAAAAATTCAAACTCTGGCGTGGGGTAAAGTCTTAACAATACTAAATTTAATTAAAATTACATTTTAAAAATAAACGCTTAAGATTATTTATTATTTAATATTTTGCCATTTTTACAACCTTTAATTTACTCATTTTAAAATTACTGATTAGTTCATGTTTAAAAATGCGTAAAAGAAAAATTTTATGCAAATTTCAGGCTTACATATTTACATATTTATTTAGCTTTATGATATTAATTTAAATTAAAAATATACATATGTATATGTAATTCATGGGAATTTCATACATTAATCAAAAATTTTGCACATATCGTTAGCCTAAAATGCAAAAGACCCACAGACCAAAAACAAAGGGATGTAACTTCAAGTCTGTGTCTGTTTAGTTTTCTTTAGTTTTTTGCTTCTCCTGTGAAATTATATTTATGTTAGTTACGCCGTTTTGCATTTTAGCTAACGATCTGAAATCGTGTGGTACACTATCAATTAATTGGCTTTTAAATTGTTTTTTTTTATTTTTTTATTTTTTACTTCTCGAGACATTTCATTATACATATGAAGGGCTTATTGCAAAAACTCGATAAGCCACAAAATGAAAATACTGAGAAAATCGCCTTTGAAGTTTAAAATAAATGCAGAAAATAGGGATTTGATGAAATCATGATACAGATACTTTTATTTAGTGCTTAAGGAAGACTACTACCACATACCCGTCGCTGTACACCAAGAAATCTTCGGAAAGCGCTAAAATCGCAAAAGGTTGTGGCTTATCCAGTTATTGCATGAAATTTATAAAAATTTATTTATTTTTTTTTTGAATATCAAAAGTTTTGTTATTTTGGTTGAAATAAAGTGGCATATAGTGTTTTTGCAGTTTAAAATTTATTATTTTTTCTATTTATTACATCAAATAATTTCTATAAGTTGTATTGCTGTGGGCTTATCGAGTTTTTGGGACAAATAATTCTGAATAAAATCAAAATGTAAAAAGTGACACTTGCGGCTAAGGCGGAAATTAAACGGAATATAGGTACAATATTTTAAGAGGACATTCTGATGCTGTAAAGTAATTGAATGAACTGATAAAACCACTTTCTGAAATCGTGTGGCTTATAGTGTTTTTACAATAAGCCCTTCATATGTAGTACGTATGTCTAGTTTAAGACCATTAGAAAATAACAAGTTTTGCAAATATGTAATTAGTTGCACAAAGACGCTTCTGAAATCTCCCATATTCCTTAAGGTACAGTCACACTTAGGCCTAAATAAGCCTAACGACCAAAGGCCGTCGTAATAAATTAGTCTACAAAATCGTGCGATTTTTGAGTAAATACAACCCTTGAATAATGGAGTTAATACAAATTTTCAAAAGACAATAACAATTTATTAGATAAGGGCTGTATTTTTTGCTAAAGTTGTACCATTACGCGCGGAATCGTCTACATAGTTTTTATATACTGAGTTTTACTCTCAGAACCACATCAAACATTTCTTTCTCAAGGCAAAATATGAAAAAAAAACATGGGAACCGATTGGCCTTGCAGGCCATCCCTCAAACTTACTCCTTAGCTGCAGATCACTGAATTAACGAAACGAATTTTTGGCAATTTTCAGTCAACAATATCTCGAACGAACTACCTGATTTTAGTAAATTTGGCAGCAATTGACGTTTTTCTTTTTTGAGTTTAAGAGCTGATTAGCTGTTGAACTTGATCGACTTAGTAGTTTAAAATAAATAAAGAAATAGTTTTGTAAAACTTTTGAAATATACCCAACAGAATCGATTCACTATCTTATGACATCTTAATGAGCTCAACATCTTTCGAAGGCAGCAAATTTCCTTCCGATCCGTTGACACCCATACATATATGCACACGCATACATACATACATATAAAGGATGATTTTTTAGCAACTTTCTTTTTGGCAAAACTGTTTTAGGCAACTCAGAGATCGGTATACAGTTTATTTCACGTTTGGGGCTGGTCAATTGGCTGCCAAGATCGTGCGATTTAACGCATTTAGACTATTTATTGTAGGGCTATGTTAAGGATCATGTCTATAGGGACAAGCCTGCAAAGGTTGACGCACTGGAAGGCAATTACCTCATTTACATTAAGCATTTTTTCATGAAATTTCATGAGTTTTGTTGCACGAAACTTTTTCTATTTGCTAAGTTACTCCTCCAGGTCTGCTATTGACAAATAAAATATTTTCATGCAACTAATGTCATAAAAAAAAGAATGGTAAATGTAAATTAGGTAAATATTGAAGAAAAAAAATGTTATGCATTTCTCTGTTGTATAAATCAAATCCGAAAGCTCTTAAAAAATCACCCTTTACATATATACACCGCAAGGGTATCCTTTCTTAAGTATAACGGGAGTAACGACCCCGCGGTCCTTGAGTTATTACAGGTTGGAGGGCTTACGAAATATATACATGCCCCAAGAAGACCTGCTATTCAGTGTGGCCGCTCTTAAGTGGCACACTACAAGATGAGGTACTTCTCTTGGGAGAGGTAGCAAGCAGTCCAATAGGCCCTTGCATCCCCCTGACATTAAATCCTGGTCAGCGTCTGAACCCATGCAAGTAAAACCCTATACTCAGTTTGGCGATTGTGGTGACCAATTTGTTTAAGGGCCTCCAAGGATTTTGAAAATCTGTGCCACCTCAAAAAATGGTGTCATCAGTTTTTGGCCAACAGCTAATTCAGACTTGGTGATAGATTTAAACTATACATATATGGCAATAATGTAGCTAAGAGTCTACCAAACAAGGAAAAAAATTTGCCGTTGCAGACACATAAATGTTGATGAAACATGAATTCTTCTTGAAAAAAAAAAGGAAAATAAAGCCAAATCAGATGTGTTTGAAAAAAAAAAGAAACATAAAAATGAATAATATCTATCAGTCGTCAGTATTGGAACAACTGAGCAAAAAATAATTGAGGTTGTGATTGTTGCTTCATCTTCTTACATATGTATGTATGTATACTCATATTTTTTATAAATACTTATTGATTTCCCCTCTCAACTCATGTTACCAATAATGAAAGAAATTATATTTGTCCCACTACAAGTCTCTCGCCTATTAATTTAACCACATTAAGTAGGGTTATCAAATTTTCGGTTTAAAAAAACCCGGTTTTTATTGCTAGAGCAAAATTGAAGTAAAAAATCCAAACAATTTAAAAAAAAATATCTATAAATTGGCTTTTTTTTTGCAAATCAAAGCATAAATTTTGATGTTGTTTGGTTTTTTCCCCCAAAGTATAGTGACGACAATAGTGAGAGTAATTTGGCTGTGATATATTTTTTAGTTTTTAATTTTTAAACATTTTTAATTTATACATATTTAATATATTAAGTTTGTGTTTTGTGATTGTCCAGTTTACACAAAACACTGTGATATTTTAAATTATGTGGATATTTTAAAGATTAAATATTTTAATAAAGAATCATCCCTGAAGAAGTTGGAAAAAGACCAACGAAACGTAGGATGGAAAATATAAATATTTAATGAATAATCTTTTATCTATTTAAATATATAATTTAAAATTACCTTGAAAGCCTGAATTTTGGGGAAAAAACCAAATAACATCAAAATCATAGAAAATAAAAAAGGTCGATAATAATTAAATTTAAGCATTTACACAAAGCATAAATGTTTGTTGGGTGCCGCAACAGTTAATTTTTGTGAGAAATTGAGACAATTCTTGTTACTTTCGCAACATCAGCACCAACTTGAGCAATGGTAGTCACTGTCAGCGACTGATGTGATTTCTGTCAAGGTGTGAAAGAAACATGACTTCTTGCTTTGTGGTGTATTTCTCTGGAGCTACTCTGGCTTCCAGGGCATAACAATGTGTCGGATAATATCGTTGCGGATGAACTAGCCATATCCGAAGCTCGAATTGCCATTGATGACACGTATCAAATGGTTGGCGTCCATTTAAAATGCTGTAATGTAAATGGTCTAAGGAGGAGTGCACGATAACGAGGCAAAGGCTTAAATCAAGTTTAGGGGCACCTCTCAGAAATTAAAAAAAAGTATGCTATCATATAGAAAATTAAAAAATAAGAAGAAAATAATAAAGAAAAAAGTTGGCGGCAACGCTTAGTTTCCGAGTTATGGGCCTCTGAAGTTCTAGTAAAATATTCTTATCATACGGTGTTTTCAAACGAATATGACCAACATTGGTATCTTAAAAATTAAAAAAGTACCCTATCCTATAGAAAATTGAAAAATAAGAAGAAAAAAATTAAATAAAAAAATTGGCGGCCAGGCTTAGTTTCCGAGTTATGGGCCTCTGAAACTTTAGTACAGTATTGTGAGTATGTATACGGTTTTTTTCAACGAATATGACCAATATTGGTATCATCTTAAAGCTTTTAAGAATACCTTTCATGAAATGGTAAAAATAACTCTTGGTCAGCTATGCAGGAAAACGTTAGTAAGTAGGAAAACTTTGCAATGCAGAAAATCTTTATTGTGCTGCGCCGTCTCGGGAAACACCATGGTGGAGAAAATCCTTAAGCCCGGCCGAAGGCCGGCAATGCAGGAAAACGTTATTAAGTAGGAAAACTTTGCAATGCAGAAAATCTTTATTGTGCTGCGCCGTCTCGGGAAACACCATGGTGGAGAAAATCCTTAAGCCCGGCCGAAGGCCGGCAATGCAGGAATACTTTAGTAGACCTACTAAAAAGCTTTAAGATGATACCAAATTTATCATATTCGTTGGAAAACACCGTATGATATTTTGCTAGAACTTCAGAGGTCCATAACTCGGAAACTAAGCGTTGCCGCCAAATTTTTTATTTATTATTTTCTTCTTATTTTTTAATTTTCTATATGATAGCATATTTTTTTTTTAATTTCTGGGAGGTGCCCCTAAACTTGATTTGTTCCGAGGCAAATATGGCCCCAATACGATCGCAGCAGATATGAAATTCGGGAGGTGGGGGGGACTCGCGGGCAAATATGCACAGTTGTTGCGGTAATTACAGGGCACTGTTTTATATGTGCGCATTCTAGGAGATTAAATCAATCTACTATATGCATATGTATGTAAGTCGAAATACGGCTACCGCGATGAGGGGGATTATTCGAGTGAATATCCTAGTACATTTGTATGTACGTATGTATGTGTTTTATTGTGATAAAGAGAAGAAAGTATGTACATATGTACTATTTTATTTGTTTTTTATTATTCTATACATTTACATATATCTGTGGTCACCAGCGATAACAGCATAAGCCGAAAAACACAGTTTCGAGAAAACCCGCTTTTAACGTATATACATATGTATGAACGTTTTTTTTTTTTGGAAAAATCGAAATATGCAAATCAAAATAATTTGATTATTATATTAGTTTTTAATATAATTTGGCGCTTATTATAAATTTTATAGGACTCTCTATAAGACTTAGGTCAATATTGCTTTATTTATATCCAGGGACACCGCAAATATTCAATTGCATGTTTCTTCTTGTGTGACGTATTAACAACCAGATAAGATATTTATCCGTTTAAGAACTTTTTGTTGATATTGGCATCGATTTGTTAGTGCATATTTTTGCATATTTTACCCATTAAGGCATGTTTTTGCATAATTCAGTCTTAAACGCATATTTTTATAATTTTTTCGAATCTTTAGAGCATATTTGACGCTTTTAGGGCATATTTTAATACCTGTGTATATGGTGCACGTCTATGTTCTGGTTTCTACATCGTTCTCACATGTTTTCTTGTGAATTCTGATGCTAAAACACATGCTACACCTGTTTAAACTTTTAGATTTTTTCGTTTCCACTTTTGAGCGAGCAAAGAAACTCGTATTCTTTTCACTTGTTAAGTCTTGTGAAAGCAAAACGAAACCAGGAAATCAAACAGTTTTAAATCGTTCATTTCCAGATTGTTTTCTTCTAAATTTGGATGCTAGAACACATACTATTAATTTGTATTTTCTAAATTTCAACTTAAACAGGTTAGCATGTGTTTTAACATCCGAACTCATAAGAAAACATGTGATAACGATGTGGAAGCCGGAACATAGACGGTAGTATTTTTTTTTTAATTTATTATGCTTGGTCAGGTATGTTACTCAAACTTTATATTATTCTTCGTCTATAGAAGTTGGAGTTAAATTTTTTTCTTTATTAAATTTTTTATTATGTTTTTTTATTATTATTTTTTTTGTTTGTTTTATTTTATGTGTATGCTAATGTTATTGAATTGTCAAATTCTTTTACCTAATTTTTCGACCTTTTTCAATATATTCAATTAAACTAATTTTTTAAGCTTCAGGTAAATTTTTATTATTATTTTATTATTTCGATATTTCGTTAACCTTTGGTTAACTTCTTCATGATATTTTTTTATGTTTGCTTTTTTGAAATAAAATTTTTCTTTTTTTTTCTTTTCTCCTTTCAATTACAAAAATGTTTTTATATGTTTTTATTATTGAATTAAAAGTATTTTTTTCCAAATAAATCAATTTATATTACTTTTAAGAGCATATTTCTTTTAGTTTTTAGGGCATATTTTCAAGTTTTTAGTGCATATTAAATGCGCATAAAACAATTTTTTTTCGAGCATATTTCTGGTTTCCCTGTTTATATCTTTATAATTAACTTTGTTATAGACATGGGGATTTCACGTACATATGAAGCTTCGTTTGTAGAATTTCGTAACGTATAGGATAAATCAGTTTTGACTTAAGTCGGCAAGCACAGACATATCGCACATTCAGTTCAATAGTGTCATAACTCAAAAAAACTAGTTTTGCAGGAAATACGTTTAAAGTTTTCAATTTACATACAACTCAATGAAGGCATGAATAAATATTCTTCTCTCACGAAGTGATAGTACAAGTTATTTATATGAAATTTTTACGCAAGATAAAATACGAAATGCATAATTATTCTGCATTATCAACTCAAAAAACGAATTTTTTGAGTTATGCCACTATTGAACTGGATGTGCGATATGTATTTATTTCATTCATTTTGTAAGAAAACGAGTGTTTAGTTGAATGTGTATGTATGAGTCATTGCAAAAACAATAGTGTTGAAATGTTTGCCAGACAATTGCAATTTCTTTGAACCTCCTTTCCCGTCCCTTGTAATTTTGTTGCTTATTTAAAAAAGAAAAATATTAATTTAATTCATTGACAATTTAATATTATATTTATGATTATATTCGATGTTGCCCTAGCGTACGTAGATGTTAATTAATTTCATTTCATTTCATTTTTTTCTCAACTGAGTTAAAGCAAAGACATAAAAAACAATTGTCTTGATTCGTTTTTAAATAATCGCGTGTGGATACATATGTACATACGTTTATACATACATACATATATATGTATGTATGTGCGTATTTATGTACAAATATGAATAATATTTATTGTTAACATGTTGTTCTAATGGGTCAATTGTTTGTACGGTTGAATGCTCTTATTCTGCAGTGCTATACATATTTGCAATGTGCAATAGTGATGTTGTATTTTAAGTTAATAAATATTAGACTTAAATTGGTTAGAAGTTTTGAACCTTTTGAAAATTAAAAAAGAAGCATCTTTATTCGATTTTGCATCTATTTAATGAAAAATTTTTACAACCTTTTACAATTAGCTTCCCATTTGGCAACAATAAAAGTATTTAAAAATCGAAATCAAAAACAAAGTATAAATTTTTATATAAAAATTTTATATGTACATATCGTCACCTAAAATGCAAAATAACGTACCATCACTTTTCATAAGTTTTCAGTTTAGCAAAAAACTGCATAAAATGGAAACTATTAGAGATATTAAGTCAGAATTTTTAAATCATGCTTTATATAAAACAAGAAATTTATTTTGAATAACAATTATCCGTTTATCAAAGTAAGCTTAGTGTTATGTGTCTTACGTTTTTTTGAATTGTGGTTTTCTGAAACAAAATAACGTATCATCATTTTTGTAAACTACTGGGTGTTTTTTATAGAGTAACACAAGTTTAATGTGCTGTTTCTGCAAGTCAGGCAGACGATTGGTCTAGAAAATTTTTATGAAAATTAGTGCTTTTCATAAATATTTTATACTCAAGTCGGCCGTCCGTATTGTAGAAACAGAGGGTAAATCATTATAAAATAAGGAAATATGTTTTTAATATCAATGAAACGGGCTTTATTGGAAAGAAAATTTTATGAAATTAATGTTTAAATATGATTTCTGCCATGTGGCCGGCTGGCGCGTAAAACGCGCAATCTGGAATACCAATTTTCAACAACTTTTCGCAGCACTTGCAGTCGTGTTTCGAATGTTAATATTCAGGTGTTCAATTGTTTGTGGTGGACGAAGACAAGTGACTAAACATATCCCCAAAGAAAATAATCCAATGGGGTTAAATAACACGATCTTGGTGGAAAATTAATTCGGCCGTTACCTGAAATTATTTTTTCATCAAAAGTATCTTTGAGTAAATCAATTGAAGCGCCCGCTGTGTGGCATGTGCCTCCGTGTTGTTGGAACCACATATCAGCAAGATTAATGTCATGTAATTGAGGTACGAAAAAATTTCGAATCATGTTCCTATACCGTTCACTATTGAAAGTAACATATGGGCCAATGACCCTGCCAGCCCATAAAGCGCACAAAACAGTATTTTTCTGTGGATGTAATGGTGTTTCGAAAAAAGCTTGTGGATTCTCCTCACTCCAAATGCGACAATTCTGCTAATTTACGTACCCATTCATAAAATTTCATAAAATGGAAGAAGTGCATTATGAGTTTGACAAATAGATCTTGCATATGTTGCCATTTCTGTTTGCGAATGCAATCGCTTAGGCTGCTTACTTTCAAAATTTCTGGTACTCTTTTGTGGAAAAAGCTGATAGTCATTCTTAATATTGGTTTTGTAATATATGACTCCTGTTTGGATCGTGCGCCAAAGCATATATATTTTATTGATCTCACAACACTTTTTTGCTTTTCTTTCCACGTTTGAAAAAAAATTCAGAATGATAAAAATTTTTACTAAAACTAAGGAAATTAAATCGAATATACTCGTACATACATATGTACATACATAACTAAGAAGCCCATGCTTCCTTCAATTCAAAACACGAAAATAAATGTACTGTATTTTTTTAAATTCGTATGAGTGATGGATGATACGTAATATTGTTTAAGAAAATCATGCACTTGATTATACGATATTTTGAATTTTTCTTATAGCTTTAATATTTTTTATATAAGACCTGCAAAATTTTGTACACTTATGTAATATGATATAGTGAATCGTAATCAATAAAAAAAATCAATTTTGAATTTTTTGATGATACGTTATTTTGCATTTTAGGTATTTTATGTACACATATTTAATTGACATTAATTGTTTAATGTATGTGCATATTATAAATTTTTGCTAGTTTTGACGTTTAACTCCAAAAATGCATTTTTTTAAATATTTTTATGTTACGTTTAAAAATTGGAAAAATTTGATTTTAATCAGGAATAATTTCTTAATCGGACTTAAGTTCAGTATTTGCAATTCTTATTGAACGAAATATTTTTATTAATTAATGTGATTTTCTAAAGAAGAGAAGAAAAATTAAACTAGACCTTTTAGCTCGGGGAAATACCGGCATTTTTCTGAGCAGCCACGCACTTCATCAGCATCCATGTTTACCTATTATTCCGTTCGCTCTTGGTCCTAGTTTTAAAAAATATGAAGCCTGTGTGTCCGTTTAGACACAGATGTGTCTACCCTGTTGGAAATTCCGTTAACTTTAAACTAACTTTAAGCTAACTATTTCCCAACTAGTACTGACTAACACTTGGATTACTTTTCAATGTAATCAACTGACTATTGTAACATTGCGATATCCTTGGCGGTAGTCAATTGTCTCACTCTGCATTACCTTTCAACTAACTTAAAGTTGATTTTTTTAAATCACATGGTAGTCAGTAAATTTAAAAAAATTTTCTGGTGTTCAAACATGTATGTATCGTCACACGTTGTGTACTCAACGCGCTGCTACCCACCTAAGGTACCATCTAAAATAATAACAGCAAACTGTTAATATAAAACTGAAATTAGTTTCAAAGTAGCTGAGAATAAATTTGTTGGCTCTCACCAAATTCGATTACGTGCTCAACTTAAGAATTAATTTTGGATTTGTTCTCGATGACATTGCAGTTAGCTTTTAGTCAGTCTAAGAAAAGTTAACTATAAGTTAATTATTTTTGTAGTCAACCACACCTTCTCCGACAGGGTATGTTTCATAATAATCGCTTGGATAGTTTCGGAGAGGTAGAAATTGCACTTGCCGCTCTTGGTTTTTATAAAACTATGAAGCCTGTGTGTTCTTTTATGTTTTAGATTTTATCAAAATCGATTCAGCCGTTTAGCTGATAAAGTGTAATAAACGAAGTAAGTTAATTTTGCATTCGCTGAGGAGTCGGACAGGAGGACACATGAACTGCAGGGCAGACATACATACGAAATGAAGGGCGGACAGCGTACACACGTAAATAGGGTTCTGCTTTTCTTTGAGTACCATCATAGCGGGACCCATCCAGAACAAAACCTTTTTTTAGCTACGGTACCCTCAAAACTCTTGCATTACTAGATTTCTGTTAAATGGATAATAAATATATGGGAGATAAAGCGTCCCACTACCATATGCTAAGCACTTTAACGGTAAAACAAATACGCTTTGTCGGTTGAGAGGCTTCATTCTATATCCCGCTGGAAGAATTTTAGAAATCGGTCGTGTGGTTCCGAAGATTACCTCTTACAAATATACAAACTTTAGCTCTTTATACTCGTAAATATTAATATAAATGAAAATGTTTGTTTTTTTTCAACTGAAAACTTGCAGTTTTAAAAATTTGCAGAACAAGAAATATTTATTATTTTATTAATAATAATGCAGAAGGGACATTCTCATTATAAATTTTTATCCATAATTGAGCTGATAGAAAATCAGCCCATTATTTTTTAACTTTTGAAACAGACACAACGGTTGGAACAATCTGGTGAATACTCACAATAATAACAATATTTACAATTATAGACTTATGAGTACGATTCATATTTTGTTCTAAAAATATTTAATATTTTTTTTTTTTTTTTGCAAAGCCACACCAATTGATTAATAAAAACAAAAGAAAAGGTTTATTTTCAATATGGCCCTTCATGCGAAAGTTGTCATAAGTACTATAAAATTCTTGCAGGACACTCAAGTATATTTATGTTTAGCAGTTATAGCGAAATATTACAATATACATATACTCGTACATATAGCATAATATTCTTCTTTGTATTATTGATCTTTCAGAAATCGAGCTTGAATTTAAGAGAATCTAAAAATGGAAACAAAGAACAACAGACGAACAGATTGTCATTGAACACTGATAATAAATATTCGGCCGCCGTTGCAACACCAGCAACAGCAAGTTCGCCATATGGCAACAATAATGGTAACAAATCCAGTGAGCCAAAAAATACTCCATCAATTACATCTTCAGAGGAGAGAAACAGCGAACAAGAAGACAAAGATGAAGGTACCGAAAAGCATAAACGCAACAGTGATAAGAATGGCGCTTTACATCAATGTATAAGCGAATTGGCTGCTTCAATAGCCTCGAACGAAGATAACGACGGTGCTATAGGAAAATCTATTCTCGAAAGACCACCAAAGTCAACAACATCACATTTTGTCACTGTTATAGAAGTCAAAGAGAGCAAAACAGATCATGGTAATAATTCGTCTGTGTCATTAGAACAAAACCAAGATAGTGCTGGAGGTGATAAAGCAAATATGATAACACCTTCAACATTTAGTAGTTTTGAAAGAAAGCCATCAGCTCCACCATTGTCACCATCATTGGCATCACCCTCACTAACTGCTTCTTCACATGCTTTATTAGATGCAAAGAAAAAAATGCCCCCAAGGCAAGTTTTCGATAGCAAATTTAACATAAATTTAAAATAAATATTATATTTTTAATGCATTTACCCACAGGCCGCCACCTAAAAATATACGGCGCGTCGAACCTCCCACTATACCGGGTTCCATACTTTCATCATCACCCAAACGTGATTCACCTTTTGCTGGTAGCACAATACCTTTGCCATCTAGCACTAGTAGCTTGTCTTCATCCGAGAGTCCGGCTAACTCTCTTGAACGAAATATCAAACCTTCCGATATATTGCGGCAGAAATCCTCGGAATCTATAGAGGGAAAATCATTTGCTCAAAATCGTAAAACCACACCAGAAATTAACAAATTTTTGAACAATTCAGAGTTTTTAGAAGAGCTTGGCCATAAAATCAATAAAACTGAAAGTATAGAGAAAGCCAAACGACCTGACCTCAACTACACACACAGCCCGACCGGTAGCTTGGGTCGAACGCAGCAAACACCGCCAATCGGCACAACAGCAAATGCCAATGCCAATGCCAATACCAATCGCTCGCAACACATTTCGCAGCAAAGACCTATAGGGGTCAATGCCATGACTGGCTCCTCGCCAACCAGCAGTCTGAGTAAAAGTGTAAAACTTACAGCCGCTGATAGTTCATCAACTGGTAGCTTGGATAAAAAATCTAGAACGTCCTTACAGCCAACTGATGCTGAACTGGTGGGACAGCAGGGACGTACAATTGGCTCTAAAGAGTCTTTATCTTCACAAGGCATATCCGAAATTGTAAGGCGTTAAAAAACTTAATTTCTCTGCATAAATATGCTTCACTTATATTATATAATATGCATATATTATACGTAAAATTTTTATACACAAAATATTTTGAATATTTATTCCAGATCAAAAGCTATGAATCAGTCTCTTCACTTAGTTCAGATAGTGCTAGAGCCAATCAAATGGCCGATAATGAACAGGAACATCTGTATGATACTGTGCCTTTAGACAACGGTGATGATGAATATGTCTATATTAAACCTGGCCGCACTGGCTCCTCTTCTAGTCGCGACGATTTATCAACACCCGGCAGTATCATACCCATGAGTACTCACGGCCATTTAAGCAGTCAAACTAGTGTTACAGATCCTGAATCTCCAGGACGCTCCTCTAATTATGCCAACATTAATTATTTCATACAGTATGTCAACGATCTTACAGTTACATTTACGATCTGTCTGAAAAATCTCTTTCTATATATATACATATATTATTTTTTAATTAAATAGAAAAAATAATGAAACACGTTCCAGTTCTGTGGATAGCGATGGAGAATATGAGAGCGGTATGCCCATAATGCGAACTATATCGCAAGATGATCATAATGTGCCAACGCCTGGAGCATTAAGAAAGGTACGAGCTCTTCGATAAATTTGTTTATCAAAAGCATTTGTTAATGTAGATTTAACAAAAATTAATAGTAAAATATAAAATTTACCATATCATAAGAACGAAGAAAAGTTTGCAAGCAGATGATACATTTTATAACTTTATATTTTGAAAGTCAGAAATAATTTCTTAGTCAGGCTTAAGTTCAGTAATTTCAATTCTTGTTGAATGAAATATTTTTATTAATTAATGTGAGTTTCTAAAGAATAGAAGAAAAATTAAATTAGACTTTATAAGCTGGGGGAAATACCGATATTTTTCTGTGCAGCCACGCACTTCATCAGCACCCAAGTCTATCTACTGGGGTAGAGATTGTTATTAACATCAGCTATTTAACGCAAATTTTCAATGAAATGGAATATGAGAAATGTTGTGTATACAATTATTGATTTACCTTTGGTAAACACATTTGTAAGTATCACTATTCATTTTCTGTTTATCCGTTTTTTTTTTAATTTTTCTATTCAGGTTAGCACGAAGTTATGTCACTTATTTGGTTGTAGTTTAGGAAAATTTTCAGTTAATGGTTTTTGTTTTCGATAAGAAATCGTGATAAATATAAAAAAAAATAAAACTTAGTGTAAACGCTATAGATTTTGATAAAGATTTCGATTGAATTCTGCTAAGTTTTATGTAGCTGTAAATGCCCTATAAAGTTAAAAAATGTAATTTTAAATTTAAAAGTACAGTTTCAAAGGATCTAGTATTTAATTAGGCCTCCGCTGAGAACAATTAAAGTATGTATCCTAAAATTCAAATGATGATTTTTATGATGTTCTATAAAATATATGTAAATTTCAAAGAAGTACATTTTACTATGAGTGTGAGGTGTCATGATACTAAATAATTTTCTAAACATAAAAGTCAAGGTTAAGCGTTTTTCCTAGTGAGTGAAAAGTATCACATGATTCTTTGTGAATCTAGTAAACTTGCAAACTTTACTTCGAGTAACAAATAATTTAACTAATTAATTAATTGTGGTTAGTTAGACTTTATACTCTAAAAATATTTTTACTCAATTTTTAACATCAACTAACGTTAATATATTCTTTTTTTTTAATTTTTTATTTTGTTTTTCTAATACATATTTTGAAAATAATACATACCTGAATCAAAACAGAATCTAGTTTCAGCAATACTTGTGAGTACCAACTTCTCATCAAATAATTTAATAATAAAAAAACATACCAAAAAATATGAAAAGCACACAAACAAATTTTTTTTAACAACTTATTTGGCTGCATCCTTGTTGAAAATTTTGGGATTTTTGTTTTATTTATTTTTTACAAATGGTGCTGGTGCTTTGTATTAAAGGAAACTTTTTTTTTATAAATATTCTTGAATTGACAAGACTCTCATTGTTCATTCGCTTTTGAAATAAATTATAAATTAAAATAAAAGACATATTTTTGCTTATATTTAATCCCCAATATGTTTAAAAACTGTCCTAACCAGAAACGCGTGATAAATATTTTCTTATCTATGTATTTTATTTTTAAATTCGCCTACCTATCGTTACTTTGTTTTGAAAGGCCCTAACTCATTATTTTTTAAATGTATTGAAATATGCAAAAATCTTGGTTTCAAAAAAATAATGAGTTAGGGCCTTTCTATATTAAGGTAACATTATGTACATATGTATGTATATATTAGGTTGATCGACACTCGAGTTTCTGCCAAACCCAATTTATAATATTTAAAATGAAGGAAAGAGTCGGCTAACCGAGTTTTCTAAAAAGAGAGCTATCTGTAAGGAAAATAGTTTTTTACGGAATCACCATTGGCATCCGAAGAAGAGTCTCTTCTACATCAGACATAAAAAGAATTTTTGAAAAAAAATCCAAAATTGTAGCTTAATGATACATATTACATAGCAGAGAACAGAATGAAACCATTCACAATTGCTAACAATTCATAAATTCGTTGCTTTTGCCATATGTATTTATTCGACAACAATAGCAAATGTAATTGCTATGATACAATTCATTGTGATTTGTTGATTGCTCAGACGCACTCTGTTGTTACAATGCCGTTATAATACAAGCAGTGAAATGAGATGATGCAGCATGAATGAATGGATTTCTTCGATACCATTCACTCAGCATTTTTTTGGCCTACAATGGTTGTAGTTTTGCAATTCTCAATAATTTATTGGGAGTTTGTCTATAAGAATTTTGATTTTGTAAGCTTTTTTGCATTGAGTTGCTTAAGCAGCAACGAAATGCATTTAGACGTGCTTAACATGTGATGTAAATAGCATTAAGAACAGAAAAGTATTTTGCATTATTAAAGTGAAATTCGGTCCTGGAAATCCGTACTTTTAACAGGCAAAAAAAAAAAAAACTCAGTCGATCATCCTATATTTACATACAAATTACCCGCTTTCTTCAATTTTAAAATTGAATTGAATGAATAGCTGACATTTATTTTTATGTACATACATACCTTTTTAATTAACTTAAAGCACACTCGTTCATGTTTATTGCGTTGGTCGAATTTGTATAATAATTCTACGATATTTACAGGTTTCGGGTAGTCAGCGTGGCAATAAAATACGTTCCATATTAAGTACAATCATACAAAGCGAAACGATATATGTGGCTTGTTTAAATACCATGATACAAGTAAGTGTGCTACAAATTTCAAATATTTATGTATGCGCATATGTGCCAGTTTGTTGATCATTAATCGAATTTTAGTACAAGAAGGCCATACATGCTACTCTTGGAACATCACAGCCAGTTATTAAAGAGGACGAGGAGAGTACAATTTTCTTTAAGATCGATGAGCTATACGAGGCGCACTCAGTGTTTTTGAGTGATTTAAAGTCTTTGGTAGCTCATGAGGGTGGCGATGTGCTTATCGGTGAAACATTTAAACGTTTGGCCGAAATGTTTGACCTATACAGTGCATTTCTTCACAATTATAATCAGGCAATTGAAACGGTGAAGAAATGCAGTGCCAATAATCCGCAGTTTAAAAAGATTGTATCAACAATTGTTTTGAACTTGCAGACTGAGCAATCGCTAACTCTCGAAGATCTACTGCACAAACCAGTGGCGCGAGTACAAATCAATGCTCTGGTCTTCAACGATCTTCTCGACTGTACACCGCAGAATCATCCGGATCATCATCCACTGAAACAATCTCATGACACCATCCATAAGTTTCTTAAACAATTCAACGTGGTGAACCAAAAACTGTCCACTGAGTCAAACAAAAACCTGCGACGCATGGTGAAGAATTCATTTATAGTGGAACTGGTTGATGGGCATCGCAAGTTGCGCCATTTGTTTCTCTTCAATGATGTTATTGCTTGTGCCAAATACAAGGCTTCTGGCCGCGATCGTATAGAGTACGAGCTAAAATGGTTTATACCATTGAAAGATGTTGCAGTTTTCGAGGAAACTGATTCCAGTGCAGAGCTTAAAGAATCTAGTCCAGCCAATATTTTGCAGCTAAAGACACAGGCGTGTACTGTTCGTGATCAATTGTTAATGGAGGAAAAGGATGATAAAGCACGTAAACCAAATGGCCTAAGAGGAGGTGAAAAATATCGTCGAAAACTGGCAGATCTGGAATCACAGTTAGTTTTAGCCTCTCCCAATCTAGTTTTTCGCATGGGCAACAAGGCCACAAACAAAACCATTACCTTCTTTTTAAGTTCAGATTTCGAACGAACTCAATGGATAGAATCTATTTTGAGTTTACAGGTATAAGCAATAATTAATTATTTTTTTTAAATTTATTTTTTTTAATTTTTTCCCCCATAGCAACAATGTAAAATACCCGGCACTAGTTCTATAAATGCTCTTGAAATTCACGCCTTCATTGTAGCAATGCAAAAGAGCATGAAAACGGAAATGGGCTCATACCTTATGCGAAATACAAACGATGAAAGCCTTTTGGTGGGGGATCTTCACATTACAGTGAATAATCTTAGTGGTCTAGATCAGGTGGCAGATTTATATATTTCAATAGAAGTCGATTCATATGGTCATTACTTTCGTAAAGCTGCAACCAAAATGATATGCCGTTCCATGCATCCCATGTGGAATGAAAGCTTTGTAGTGGAACTGGAGGGCAGTCAAAATGTACGGATACTATTGTATGCTCTACAAGAACGACCAATATTGAAGGCTAAACATGTCTTAAAGGTGAATTTCAATTCGTAGTTGCATAGTTTTGAATATTTTCTATACACATATTTATATATAGTTGAGCCGCAGCTGGTTGAAAGAAACACCACAAGCACGAGTCCTTAAATTGGGTGATAATTTAATTTTAAATACAACCTTACACTTTGTACCTGGCGAAGTGACATTACGGCGAGTACCTACCTCGAAACCGGGAGCTTTATTCGGTGCCAAAATGCAACAAGTTTTAAAGTAATTGTTTGTTCAACATCCATCCATTTTATTTGTTAACGAATGTGTTTTTTTTATAGACGGGAAAAACGTGACATTCCATTTATAATAAGTGCCTGCATACGAGAAGTGGAAAAACGTGGCATGTCTGAGGTAGGAATTTATCGAGTCAGTGGCTCAGCTTCGGACTTGGCTAAACTAAAAAAATCTTTTGAAACAAGTAAGTACATTTCGTTTTTTTTTTTTTTTTGCTTAGTATTTTTAAGGACACTAATTTCTCCTTTTTTAATTTTATTTTTCGCTTTAAAGATGCCTATGAAGCTGAACAATTACTTAAAGATGTTGATATTCATTCTGTTACTGGCATTTTAAAATCATATTTACGCGAATTACCAGAAGCCTTATTCACCGATGTCTTGTATCCGAAATTCTTTGAAACATTTAGTCGTTTTAGCAACAACAATGAAGTTGAGCGCATCAATGAACTTTTGCAAGTGTTCGAAGAATTGCCACAAGCCAACAAAGCTTCCATTAATCACATTTTAGATCATTTAATAAGGTATGTACATATTTATATACATCAATATATTTAGTTCGTCAGGTGAATAGTTTTAGTAGTACCAAAGACTCGACGATTTTCAACATTAGATAAGTCTAAAAAAGCACTCTTTGACATTACTGTCATTTACATTTATGTACCCAGCAAAAAAAAAAATTATGAAAAAAAAAGTAGAAAAAGCACCACAACTACTAATTCGAAGCACTCCAAACTCCGAGCAAAAAGTAGTGAATTTTACATTAGCGTGTCATTGGAGCGAAGTGGTTTGTTTTCTCTAACCCGTGAGCGAATAAAATTCACTTTTTATTTGCTATAAAAACTATAAAATATTTTACATTTAGAATGTGGTTATTAATCACTTTTCCAAAGCAGTTAAATTTATGATTTAGGAAGTGGTGCTTATTCACTGCTTTATTAACCCACTTGGAAAGCCTTTTAATTCCTAAAAGTATTCTACTTATGAAAATAATTTTCTCGCAAGAAAAAAGAAGGGAAACCTGTTCTAGTTTCCGTTCATTTTTAAAGTTGAAGAATTTGTAAATCAGTCAATTTTATTAGCCTACCTGCTCGGAGTTTGAAGTGTTTCGTATCCGTAGTTTTTATGCTTTTTCTACTTCTCTTTTACTGGTTTTTTATTTTGGAGAATGATAACAATAAAATCGATGGTTTAACATTTCTTTAGATATGTGATTAGAAATAACTTTTTTTAAACCAGAAAAAAATTCATAACCTACTTTGGAAGTAATTAAGAAGTGGTTTCTAAAGAAGTACTAATTTTATTTTTTGATAGGTACATTTACAAATGCTTAGAAATTATTCATGTGTGTATGTGTATAAGCATGGATACACACATACATACATACATATATACATATATATAGATGAAAATCATGTTATATAGGAAGTCAAAATTCTAAACACGTGTTTATCGTGAATCCTTGCTATAGAAATGATAAAAATGTATAAAAAAATATTAACACATAATAAATGAACAATCAATAATCTTGACATGTTCGAATAATTCTTACCATTATCGCCCGGTGGTCTAAATTCGACCAGTTGACACCCAATAGAAAATTCTTTCTTTTCAAGGAAATTTAAAACTTTTTTACCACTTTTATGCTAAGAATTAAAAAAAAGTATACAGTGGCACAGAAAACTATGCATACCCCCTAAAAATAAATTCATTTTATGCAAAACTTTAAATTTTCTATCAATATTTATAGCGTATCTATTCCTTGTAAAACAATAAAAATATTTTAAAACAAATGATACATAATCCATAGTTTATTGTTCTAGTTCATAAAAAATATTCCTATTTTAATAATTTGTTGCACTTCCTTTGCTCTCTAAGACGGCATTTAATCGATTTTTCATAGAATATACCAGAAACCACTGGTATTCCGAACATTTGTATAGTGCACAGCTTGCACTACCCATCGTGAACATCCTTATATATATTAGCTTTTTCTATGAAATTTTAGGATTTGTTACAATGTTAAAGTAAACATTTTATATTTAATTTTTTAGCCGGTAATTCGCACAATGGATATCAGCAAGCTCGTGGTAGATGGGAGACTTTTTTCAAACGTTTGTGATTTTAATTAAAATGAGTTCAAAAAACCCTTGTTGATATGAACTCTTAGTTAGTTAAATTTTTACTCCGGTCCCTTGAATTTCAAATTATGGAGAGTTCAGTTCATTCCGCTCATTTACTCAAATAACGTCATAAGTTAGAAAAACCATTTTTGAGTTAATGATGTGTAAAAATTGCAAGCAAATATCTTGTTCTTGAGAGGAAAATAAAATTTTCTTCCTCCGTTAGGTTGTGTGTAAATTGAAAACTTTAAACTCGTTTTCTGGCGTTGTGTCGTTGTTTGAGTAAATGAGCGATTTGTTCGCACTATGATGCAATTATAATTCAAGCAATAGTTTCTTAGTCAGACTTTTTCAGTTCAGTGCATTCAATTCATTTCCTTAAAAATTAAAATGTTTCTTACTAAATAATGTAATTTTCTAAAGAAGAAATGTATAATTATAGCATGTTCACACTGTACCTGCTTCGCTCTCTATTCATCATTCACGCCCCAATCATGAGCGAAGCAACTTGCAACTTTGAGAGTGAATCAAGTAGATTCAATATGAATCTACTTGCGAGGCACGTAAAATTCCTATCTTATCTAACTTTTATAGCAGTTTATCGCTATTTTATCTGAACTAGCTATCAAAACAAAATAGGTACTTGTGTATGTGTGTGTGAACAAATAAATAAAACCAAAAAAATAAATAAATGTAAGTTTAATATAAAAAAATTTAATTAAAATACATAAATAAATTCAGTAAAGTGGGAGAGTGACTCGCCCACGAAGGGTTTCGTACGGACACTACATATGCAATACTATACGAACTTTAGCCTATAGAATCAAATATCTTATCTGATGTAGACATTTAAAAAAAAAATGAAATACCCGGTTAACTTATTTTCAGTTTTTGGCGATTTTTCCAGTCTTTCTTATTTTTGGCGCTTTTTTCGCTGTTGAGATTTTTTCGGCTTTTAACGTTTTTTTTTCATTTAGGCGATTTTTTCGGTTTTTGGCGATTTACGTTATTTTTAGATTTTAGTTGGGCGCTTTTTTTCGTTTTAATTAAAAATTTTCTTTAACTGCCAGTACATAGAAGCCATGTAAAAATGCTCGTCTGGCTATTTACATTGAAAACAAAAATAAATTTTGAGTGCTTTGGCAATAAATTCATTTTTACCTTTTTGGCCAGCGTTTTTGCTCAAATAGTCCTCTGTGCTGCGTAGCGAACAACCAATTTTCACCTTTGGTGTACGGAACCCTAAAAAAAAGAAGTAAATTGAAGGATGCCTTCAAAAGCTAAAATTTTTGAAGGAGTCAAACACATGTATGCTTATGTATGTATATATATATACGTACGTATGATATGTATGTAAGTATGTGTATATGTACATAAAAAAATTCCAAAAAAAAGCAAGCGAAGCAGTTGATTCAACTCTTAGTAAGAGTGATTGAATATGAAGGAGATATCAAATATTTTAAATAAAATTCAAATTTACAACATATATATCGATCTTTTATTGCAACATAGACACATTCCAAAAAATAAATAATACTAAATATCAGTACAATGGGATGCATAGATCTATGAAATGAAACATGTAAACATTTATTTATATTTAGATGCAAGTAATTAAGTTGGCACCAATTGCTTAAATTATTAAGCTCATTTTGCATAGTGCGAATATCACTCAATGCATCACATTTCATGAAAAATTTTAAATCATCGACATATAACAGATATTTTGATTTAATAAAGCAGCCACCAATATCATTAATATATAAATTAAATAATAACGGGCCAAGAATGCTCTGTTGGGGCACTCCAGATGTTTGACAATAGGGCGTGGATTGAAAGCCTTCAATATATACTGAGCAAACTCTATTAGCATCTAGACAATATTCACTGAAAAGGGTCAGATTAGTAACAGTTGATGAGAAATCCAAGGTTTAATTTGGAAAAATTACTTTTTATGTACAATATGCTCAAACATTTTAGAAACGCAAGAAAGCTTAGAGATAGGCCTGTAACATTTTACATCATTTCTGATGCCATCTTTAAAAACTGGAGTGACTATGGCAGACTTCCACCTACTTATAAATTCTCCTTCTTTCAGAGACAAATTAAAAATAAACGTTAGAGCTGGTATTAAGGAGGTACCCGATTTCTTTAGCAAATAAGTACAGAGGTCATCACAATCAGATTTTAATGAATGACAAAACTAGGCAGCCAATATTTAATTTGCTAAATCCTCCCGAAGTAGAAACATTATAATTGAACGGTTCAAAATTTGAACTAAAAAATGATGCAAACATATTTACCGCCTCCTCACAAGAATTGGAGATTTTGCATCTAGGCTGACTATAGATGGAATGTCTAACGATTTTCTTTTAGATTTGACAAAAGTCCAAAACGCTTGGGGTTACGTATAATTTCTTGTTCTTTCGACAAGAGAAACTGCTTATACAGAAATTTATTTAAAAAGTTAAATTCTCTGCTGTAATGAACAAATTTAGCTTGAGATTTAGAATCACCCATTTCCAAAAACGTTTTATGGAATTTGTTACGCAAGTTTTTTAGCTTTTTTAAGCTATTGGTGTACCAAGGTAGCTTATATGGTTTATTGCATTTAGTTGGAATATTATCGGAACAAATTTTTAAGACTTTTTTTTATAAAAAGTTAATAGCACTCAGGGGTTTTTTTAATCCAGCAAACAGATTTATCCAATTAATGGAGTCAAACATAGCGTTCAGCACATTAAAATTACAAGCATTAAAGTTAAAGTCATTAACCGTGGAGCGTATAGAATTTTTAAAAAACGTTAAATTAGCTATTTCTAATACCAAAGCTTGGTGATGAACATTAGGCGGAGAAATCCACAGTAGAGGACTGAAGACCTTATATTTAAGAAAATCAGGTTAGGTTGAAAAAGAGGAGACATTACGCCCATGTCCGGGGACGTACGCTCTCATATAAATTAACAAACGAACCCCACCTTTATAGGAACTCAGTATTGAAGTTAATAATGCAGCAAAAATCCTTATATCATATGTAATCTAGTTTAAAAAGGAGCGATCGGTATGTATGTATGTACATATGCATATGTATGTTGATGAAAATCCTTTTCTTAATTAAACTTCCAGAGGTCTACTCTGTAATTGGAAACGAAAGTAAATGCTTTCGAATTATAATGCTAATAATGCACAAATTCGAAAGCATTTTCTTTCGTTTCGAAATACAGAGTAGACCCCCAGGACTTTCTTTTTAATATTATTTACTTATTTCATAAATAACTAGTTAAGGCCATGATTCACTATCCTACACAATCGCGCGATCTACGAAAAAATACAACCCTGATCTGATGAATTGTTTTTGTCTTTTGAAAATGTTCATAGACTCCATCATACCAGGGCTGTATTTTCTCAAAAATCGCACGATCGTGTAGGCTAGTGTATCACGGCCTTAACTAGATCATATGCCCAAGATTGCATTAACAGTATTTTAAAAAAGTTTTGTGACTGACTATACACGACCTATGCCTTCACATAGGAAGTAGCAACGTGGTTGTTAAAGAAATTCCACTGAAGAACCGCAAGAATATACGGTTATCCGTGTCAGATCTGTTAAGCAGTGCGAGCGAGACGCAAAACTCTCGAAGGCCAATAAACAACAGTGGCCTGGTTGCACTTTAGAGATAATTGCCAACGAAAAATATCGAAACTATATGAATAAAAGTTTGACAATGAATGAAATGAAAAATTGTTAAGTTAAAGTAAAACAATTTACATGGCATACTATGAAAATATTTATGTTGAATGTGAAAAGTGTTATTTGTTTTTATTATATTTCCAACACATGTAACTTCTGTGTTCTAATAATTTTGTATTCCTGTTTTTCCCCCCAAACAAAAATGCCGCAGAGTTCACAATAGAGAAGTCGATAATAAAATGTCTCTGCACAATCTTGCTATGGTGTTTGGACCCACTTTATTGCGGCCGGGAGCAACGCAAACAAAACAAAAAGATTTGTTGGCTTCAGGTACGGTCGATGTAATGGCACAGGCCGGCATATTATATTGCTTTCTGCAAGCTCGCATGCAACATGAGAGAGATGGCGGAGTGATCTAAAAATTTTTACGCTGTCGTACCGTGTAAGACTGGAAAATGCACTCTAATAAAGCCACAGGCGGAGTAAACGATTTTGGATGGTCATATTTTGTTTATTAATTCATATTAAAAATATTATTATTCCATAGCTCAAGTAATTCTAACAGGTTAATAGTTATAGGAAATACGATATTTTTATATATGTATATACAAAAACCAACATACCTACCATGCATACTACATAAATACATACATACATACATACATTCTATATTTTATGCATTTTATGTAAATATAACTAACACAAGCACTATACTGCATATATACATTAATATATATATATATATCCATTAATATATAAATTTATATACAATACATACATACAAACATAAATAAATATCGCACACTAAATCATAAATAGTCAGAACTCAAAAAATTTCCGATGCTGAGTAGTTGCAAATAACTGTTGATACCGCACAAATGAAGCAAGTATGTAACATAAAAAACAAGCATAACGTTATTTTATATTCTTCAAGAAGACTGTATTGCAAAATAACTTGTTGCGGCCGTTAGTCCTAGTTTACACTATGCAAGTCTTATTGCTAAGCTGATTAGTTTGTTAGGAGAGAGAGACGAGGGAAAAAGAAACGTTGCTGTTCGCCTCGTCTCTCTCTCCATCAAACTAATCAGCTTAGCAATAAGACTTGCATAGTGTAAATATGGACTTAGAAATTAGTTAAATTAACTGTTTTATAAAAAAACAAAACCACTTTGATCATTTTGAGTTGTGACTCTTTATGATTTAGTGTGCGATATGTATGTATTTAACTATCATTTTGAATGATGTTCGTTCGCTCGGTTTAAAAGTAAAAATGTTAATAAACCTTTAATATTTCTTAACTGATGATTGATTACTCCTAAAAACTAATAAAAAAATAATAATAATTAGATACATATGTATGTACGTACATATGTATGTATATGTATAATGAAACACAATTTTGAGAAAAACAGTAGTAGTTCCCTGCTTTTTTCCTGAACTTGCAAGTTATAGTTAATCTTATATTATTATAATGGGGGTATTCGGTGTTTGATGCCAATGTTCGTCTTGCGTATGGGTAAATGCAAATTAACGTAGCTTTACTTTAAAATCCAACCACAAGCTACACTCACACACAATCAAAAGAAAAGCTACAATATTTTGCATTTAAAATTACGCAAGGCGATTTGCATCAAACGCCGAATACCGCCAATGTATTACCACCACCCTTTCACCCCATTATTATACACTATATACATACACACTACTATAACATTTAATTATATTATTAGTATTACTTCAAAAATTATTATATTGCTGATTTATTGTGTGATAGAAACAACATACATAAATCAATACTCGTTCGATCTTATTGTATGTTTTTTATTTCATCTTAGAAATTAATATCTTTATTGCATAGAGAACAACTATTACAAACATTGCGAAACTAATGCTATTATCTAACATTTTACATTTTCAATTTATGAAAAAAAAAAAAAATTACATACATTTGGTTTAAACATACTCATGGGCATAAAGGATCCTTCCTAGGAGGCGTTGCCAACCCTCCAATGTTTTATGTTTTTCACAGAGTTTTCGAAAATTTCATTATATATGCGTAGCTCCGCTAATGTTTAAACAAAAAATTAGAGCAATAATGAATGGTTGCAAAACAAAAAAAAAATAATAATCTACAAAGAATAAAGAATTGTATAAACATTTGTAAAATGATACGTATACACATTAAAACAAAACTGAGTCTTACTTTAATTTGTTGTTCTAGAAATATTTCTTTGTTGTTGTTGTTAGTTAAAGGTTTGTAAAGTTTATTCACAACTCACAGAATCTGGGAGAAAATGCAGCATCTCTAAAGTGTAATTTTTTTATTGGAATCATATGAAATCATCAAATTACGTTTGAAACAATTTTGTGGGACGTAAAGCTCAGAAATCTTTCAGGGACCTATTGGAATGTGCTTGAAAAAGTATGATTTCCACATTCGAAAATATTAGATATTGTATTGAGCTTAAGAGTTTGTGCATTTGAAGTTAAGTTTGAAAAACATTATTTAAAGCACTCAAGACACAAAAATCTCTAAAAAAAATTAAAAATATAGCGTTTTCAAATCTCGCGTTTTCCAGCACACCTCGATAGTAACAAAAAATATAAGAATAATAATAGCGGTATTCACGGTTGGCTACTGTAGATCTTTTACATATTGTAGCTTTGGTATAAATCGTGGCAAATTTAAAACATGGCAACAACAAAATGTATACATTTTTAATTAACTATACCTACACCATCTACTATACTAAAAACTCATAAATCAAGAAAACAAGATTGCGCATTCGGCCGTACAAAAAAATGCTCTATTGCGCACCTACTTTATCATAGAATACACACGTGTGTTTGTTGTAAAAACTGTGTGAGAGAGAGAATACATTCCACAAACAAATGTATGTACTTTGCTTACAACAAAATTCTATGTCTACGTAACAATCAGAAAATAAAATAACGGACTTGCGCAATGCGCAATCTTGTTTTCTTGGTTCATGATAAAAACTGTAGTAGATGTTGTATTTGAATTTATTTACTTACAGTTTGTACAAAAGAAGAACAAGCTGCATAAAAATACTCTCAGATAGTTCCTGTCTTTCTCTCTCTTTAAATTGAACAATAAAATTTTTTTTACAATACAGACGAAAAGGACGAAAGCTACTGATTTTTATCAAATTTGCATCATTAGATACACTTTTTAAGTCTATAAAAATAAGGGAATATTTAAAATTGATTTGACGACGACTTGGAGTTATTAGAAAAAATAAACAATTTTCTCAAAATGTTGCTTCGATCGAATCACCCAATTTTAGTCAAATTGTCAGCAATCGACTTGTCTTTATGATTTTAAGAGCGCTGATTAGATTTTGAACTTAATCGGCTTAGCAATTTAAAATAAAAAGGTGGTGGAAAATAAAATAGATGCAAAATGGAATAAAAATTCTTGTTTTGTAAAGATTTTTGTTTGAGGCTCTTAATCTTTAATAATAATCTTTGTATATTGTGATTCTCAATAACGTATTAAGAGTCTTACTACAAACATGCGAAGTTTGCTAGCCAAATGAAAAAATTTTTTGGGTTGACTCCACTGGCGAATTCTATAAGCGGGAACGAAATACATACAGGCAATGCTTAACCACAAAAACAAGTAAAATTTTCAAATATAAACATAGTTTTGTTAAAATTTTATTTTCGAAATCTACCGAACCGAAATTCGAATCTACCGAACCGAAATTATTCACTATCTTAGAACATGTAAGTGAGCTCAACATCATTCTTTCTTAAGTCTGACAACTTGCGTCGAACAATAGCATAAGCACTTTTGGAAAGACTTAAGGGAGCAACTCACAATTGGTTATTTTTTTTGGAAATTTTAAGTTTTTGCATTTATCTCGGAAACGCGCGGCTGAAAATGGCCGTTTGACCCTATACGTACGAAGTCCACCTGCTCAATCCGAAAATCACCATTAAATTTTGATTCGACCGAATTTTCGAGTTTGGGTCTTAAGTCTTTCAGCTGCAGCATGAGCAATAAAAGGCTTAAGACACGTACATGAAAATTTGAGAATTCAAAGAAAATTAGCCTCAAGTTAAATCTTTTTGGTTATTTTCACGTTTAGCATCGATATGCAATTTATAAATTGCTTTAAAAATTTGGAAATTTAAGTATTTCCAATGTTAATTCAGAACTTTTTTAAGAAAATAATTGCTTTTTGTTCCTTTAATGAAGTTATTAAGTAAATACAGCAGTACACACTATTGATAGTTTCACCTGCCCGTATCTGACAACATAAAAAAAATTTCACTTGAGGGCTGATTTTCCTTGGATTGCCTCATTTCCATTATGTGTCTTAAGACTTGTTGTTCATGTTGTGGCTGTATTGGTTGACAAATCACAAAAGACAAATCAAAAAGACCCAAACTCGGGAAATATGAAAATTCGGCCGAATCAAAATTTAATGGCGATTTTCGCATTGAGCGTGTGAAAAAAAAATCAAACAACAATTTTCGGTCTCGCTTTTCCGAGATAAATGCAAAAAATGTTAAAATTCCCAAAATTCATATATTGTGTGTAACTATCTTAAGGGCCTCTCCCACGATGTCACCAAGGTTCGACTCGTCGCACACTTACATACATTCACAACAAAAACAAATTTTAAAATTTTGTTGTTGGTTGCAATGTAACTGTGCGACGAGTCGAACGTTGGTGACATCATGGGACTAGCCCTCAAACCTTTTTTCATGCGGGTTTGAAGTTATGCGGTTTTCTAAACCTTTAAATTTCTTGAAATTGGCATTACCCAAATGCATTTTAATAAAAAAATTGTTTTATGATTGCTTGAATTGTATTTGGGGCGCTTTTTATGTATGTGTTTTCGCATGCATAAGTCGTTTTAGACACAGCAGTTTTTCTTGAAGAAGTCTAAGTTTATGCGATAGAGAGGAGAGAAGAGTACAGACTTCCTTGTACCGAATAGTTATTAGTTATTTACGGTCTTATGTTTAAGAAAAAACTGACATGAAGTTAGCATAAGTGTAAAATTGAACATGTAAGTGCAAAATTGATCATGATCTTAAAGAGTTTTGCCATAAAACTTTACATTAAAATTCACTCTACAACTTAGTAGTGTGTTGAAACTACCTAATGCACCCACTTTTAATGTCAAATTGTATGGAGGAACTCGTTAACACCTAATTCAATTTCGTCACTTATGCTAACTTCATCCAAATTTTTTTTTATACATAATGCCATTTTATTAGTTATTTTACTTCGCCAACGACCAATTGCTAGCAAAACCGATGCAGCGCTATCCTGCGTTATGTCTCCCGAATACCGTAAGCCAACATTATCATCTAAAAGGTCAAAGAACACGTCTGGAAAAAAGTTGTTTATATACAAAAAGAAATCGACCCACCAGAGTGATATTAGGGTAAGTCAGAAAGCCCGTAAAATAAAATACAGCCTGAATAAAAAGTATTGTTTAAATAAAAGCTATGTATATATTACTTCACAACGGTTTATACAAATTTATCAGTATATAAGTTATAATTAACACCTACATACATACTACATATGTATTCAATACATTTTATTTAATTTCAATCTTCTTCATTTGCTGTACTTTTAATATTGCTCTCAGTATCAAATATCGCTCGTCTACTGCGCTTTAGGTCAATACTTTTATGCAAGCCATTTAATTGTTCAGCAGCTCTTTTCCTTAACTCATCAACATCCACATCATCTGTGGAAGCCCATTCGAGTACAATACGCCTACCATATAAATGGGTACTTTGACTTAGAGCGTCAAATGCCTTTTTAGCGTCACTTTTTGTTATAAAATCAACAAAGCCAAAACCTCGATGAGAATCTTCACCCGGTGTCATCTTTTTCGGCAATCGAACTGAACGTAATTCACCAAAAGCCCTTTAAATATTTTTGAAATAACAGTTTACATCAGTCGACAATACAAACTCATTTACTTACTTAAAAATGTCTTGTACTTCCTTGACTTTAGCTTGAAAAGGTATATTGCGCACCAAAATTTTTGTACCTGTTTGTTTTGTTAGCTCTACCTTTTTGCGCTGACCCTGATTGTTGTTTGAAGATCTTTGGAAGAATATAAAAGTACATTCGCATCAATATGTTAACTAAAACTTTTAAATATAATAAAGCTAACTTACCTAAGAATACGATCACTACGTTTTAGTTCCACTTGATTGCCATCGATGTTGGTAAATTGCATATTCTTCAAAGCATAATCGGCTGAAGCGTATCTTTTAAATTGTATAAAGCCATAGCCAAGAGACGAAAAGCTTTTTGGATTTTTAGGATCTTTACGTTTTGCAATTTCAACTGTATGTATAGCACCCACTGATTGAAAGTGAGCATACACAGTATCTGCTTCCGTTGTGAAATTCAAGTTCCTTAAAAAGAGTGTGGTATTTGGTTCAGGTAAACTATCACCATCATCTTCTTCATTGTCATCTTTAAACAGTTCCTCTTTATCTTTATCCTCTACATTCGTATTGGTTGTATTTTCTAGTGTACTACTTGTTTCTATCTGTTCAGTTTTGGGTACCAACGGTTTTCCCGTAAGTGTGTTGGTAAAAGTATCTTCAGGTCCCCATTCTAAATATAAGGGAACATTTTTGAATTTACTATAGGCTAGCTTTTTAAAAGCTTGTTTTGCCTCTGAAGGATCGCAGTATTCAATAATGGCTGTAACTCCACTTATCGGCAATACAATTCTACCTATTGGGCCAAATTTACTAAATATAGGAGTTAAGTCCTGTACAACAGTTCCTGGTGGTAAATTTTTTGCTAAAATTATCGTTTTTGAACGTTTAGCCGTTTGTGAGTCAAATGCATTAATACGAACTCCATTTTCTTCTAAAAACTTTTTCATTTCTATAACGATTTGTGTTTCTCCTAAAGCAATGCGTACAGCGGCACTGGAACCGCCCTCATTAGTATCCAAAATCCGTTGTTTGGACGTTTCAAACTTTTTAGCTAAAATTTCTGCTACCGCATTTTGACCCAAGAACAAAGTATTCCAATTGACAGAGTTTTGTGCAGTTTTCTTTAACTTCATTGCCTTTTTCTGTTTAAAACTGAGGGCAGCATCAATTTCCTCTTGGTCACCTTCGTTACCTGCATTGCATTTGCCGCGTATTAAATGCAGCAAACGGCCATGAAATGTAGTGCCATCGAGCTTATTAAAGGCTTGAACGGCATGCTCCGGCATAAGAAAGGTAACAGTACCAAAGCCCTTTATCTGTCTTGTTACAGTGTCGACAGGCAGATTTAATTCTGAGACTGGACCGTATTGTTCGAACAATTTTTGCAAATCTTCTTCACAAACAGTATAAGGTAAATTCCTAAAGAAAATTTTTCCCGATTCGGATAGATCTTCTTCATTACTCAAGCTCAACTCTTGCGCTCTCCATTTCGGATTATTGTCCATCGTGGACTTTATTTCATCATTTGCATTTTTCGCTTGTTTTGCATTGGTTATTTTATTTTTATGCGTAAAGTCTGCAAAAAGTACCTGCTTCCCTTTAACAAAACTCTTATTCTTTAACATGGCTTTTGTCATGTCCTTTTCGCTCTTGAATCCCACGTAGCAAAATCCATGAACGTTAGTAGGTAAACGAACTGAATACGGTTTTAAAGGTTTAAAAAACTTAATAATATCTTGGCGTTTAGTTTTATAGGGTACATTACGTATTTTAATCGTATACAAATCAATACTAGATTGCCTGGATTTAACTGAAGATTTTTCAGAAACCATTAATGACTTCATATATTCCAAATCACTAATTGGTTTCTCGGCCACTTTTTCGGTATCTTTCCCAGGCTCATTCGTTTCTACCTCGCTGTTGACGACGTCAGTTTCTTGCTCGAAGCCATCTTCTTTATCATTGTCTTCAGTAGAATCTATTTGTATGTCATCCAAATCATTTGACACTATCTCAGCGGCATCATTGGCCCACAAAGAACGTTTAGATTCGTGCGCTTTCATAAACTCTTGAAATTCAGGATCATCTTTGTGTTTGCCTATAATTTCATCTAACTTGGATGGTTTTTCTTTCAGTTTGTCCTTTGGTTTGGATACCTTTGTTGCATTCAATTCCTTTTTATCTTTGGCATGCTTACTCCACGACTGCGGCTTATCGTCGCTACCCAAGTTGGCACACATTTCAACGCGTATACGATTGGTTTGTATGCACGTATTATTGTAAAATTTAATGGCCTGTTCAGCACCTTCATCGTTTTGGTAGCCAATGAAACAAAATTGACGAAATTTGCCATCGGCAGTGTACTTTAACTGTATGTCAGTTATTGTGCCTTTAGCACCAAAGATATTTCGCAATTTTTCTTCTGTAATCTGGAGACTTCGATTAATAAAACACAAATTATTTATTTTTACATAACCTACTTACGTTTTTGGGCAACTGTTTAACAATAATTCTAGACATATTTGCTTAATTATTTATAAAAGGGATTAACGAAAATATGTGGGGACACCATATAACATAAACGGTCCAAAATTATTAATTGTTTATGTTCTAAAATGCAACACACGTGAAGAGCTTCAGAGATGCCGTATGTAGATATTTATACATTAGTGAACATCTGTATCAGGGATGGAAAAGCTCGCGATGTTGCCTTTTAATGGTGTGTATTTTACTTTCTAGTCTTACACTAGCTGTCAGAAACGCACAAACATGAGCTAAAGCATGTGGTTCCAAGGCCTATTTATCAGGTCAATGCAATCGTCTTGATGATATTCTGTGTTTTCGTGTTTAAACTGTCAAAAGTTGTTTGCATCATACAAATTAGTTCATGTTTGTGTTTTTGTCAACTTGAACATAGTGTTGTTTTTTGTATTGCTGTGTTTTTGTAGACTTGCATATACCTAATAAATATTCCTTGTGTGGTGCCGAAAAATGTAAACCACTTTTGACAGTTAAAAAATGAGAGCAACAAATCATCAGGGGGATTGCATTGACCTAATAAATAGACCTTGGTATATTGCAAATACTCAGTCAAGAACTGTCATTTTACTCTCTCAATTTGTGTTCTAACTTGGGGGGCACACGTTCAATTTATGCCTTTCAATTCCATTCAATTTGAAATACACTCACACGTTTTTTACTAACCCACTCAAACTTTTTAAATTGAAAACTGGATTGCTTTCAAGTTCACCTATCCATTTATATGGCAATTTAATTTTCAATTAGAACAGCTAGTCACAGATTGAAGCTACAACTTTGAGTTGTATCTTCGTCGGTGGAATTTAAAAAATGAAATTGACTATCAATTTGTGTGATGAAATTGAAAGCGATTTATTGAACGTGTGGCTGCAGCGTTACCTTGCGGCTACACGTTCAATAAATTGCTTTCAATTTTTTCACACATGGTTTGTCAAAATTTGCTAAAATTGAAGTTGTGACGTATGCTGCAAGCAATTTGATTTCCAATTTTATGTTCAAACTGCCGTCGTCGAGGAAACAATTAAACATTTTCGCTTCACTGCAGGTACTTCCTGAAATACGTGCAATTGTGTTTTAAGTGTTTTCAATTTTTTTCAAACACAATAATTATTTTAAAAGTGCTGTTAAATTGAAAGGAAAATTGAATGAAGTGTTGAAAGAAAAATTGAAGTCCACCTGGTATTCAATTCCTAAATGTATGAGTGCGATAGTACAAAAGTATGAATGTATTGAACTTTGAAACAAAAATTGAAGCAAACATTTAACGTGTAGCCTTCAGTAATTTACTGTGTTTTGGGTATACGCGATTTACTTGGAGGCTACACGTTAAATTTTTGAATCAAAGTTCAATACATTCATACTTTTTACTACCGCACTCATACATTTGGGAATTGAATACCAGGTGGACTTCAATTTTAAACGTACAACGGCATTTTGAACATAAAATTGGAAAACAAATTGCTTGCAGCTTACGTCACAACTTCAATTTTAGCAAATTTTGACAAACCACATGTGTGAAAAAATTTAAAGCAATTTATTGAACGTGTAGCCGCAAGGTGAGTAAAATGCAGTAAAGTTCAGTAAAAAATTATAAAAAGTTTTGCGTACTCGAACACAGCTATTATAGAAGCCTTGGCCAATGATTGTTTTCTTTCTCGGAAAAAGCCTTGCAAATAATTATTACACCCAAAGCATATCAAATACTTAGTTAATGTGCCTTGATTGCACCAAATAAGATATTGCAGTAAAAGTTGAATAAACAACAAACGTCTTATACAGGGTGTTTTTTTTAGAGGTATAGAACTTCGAATTGAAATAAAACACAAGAAAATCGTTTTAATGTCCATCAATTTGGCTTTATTGGAAGGATAATTTTATGCCATTAACGTTTAAATATGATTTTGGGCATGTGGCCGCCGCGGCTGGCTCGAATAAAGCCAATTCTACAGGTCCAATTTTCAACCACTTTTTCGAGCATATGGGGCCGTATGTTGGCAATAACGCCACGAATGTTGGCTTCCAAGTCCCATAACGTTTCTGGTTTGTTGGCGTAGACGAGCGACTTCACATATCCCCAAAGAAAATAATCCAATGGTGTCAAATCACACGATCTTGGTGGCCAATTGACAGGTCCATTCCGCGAAATTATGCGCTCATCGAATGTTTCCTTCAATAAATCGATAGTGACGTGCGCTGTGTGGCATGTAGCGCCGTCTTGTTGGAACCACAACTCATCCACATTCATGCCATCCAATTCGGGAACAAAATAGTCGGTTATTGCTGTGCACGGTGGCGAATCGATTCATTCGGGTCCTCTTCAACACTTTGCTCTACAGCAGCAATTGTTTCTTCGGTGCGCACTGTTCGACGTCTCTGCGGATGCGTATTATCACATATAGTAAACGTAGTGCGAAAACGATCCATGGTTAACCGAATTAATTGCTCTGATGGACGATTATGTCGACCATAAAATGGACGGAGCTTGCGGTAAACTTCGCGAACTGAACCATTATTTTCGAAATAAATTTGCACGATTTGCAAGCGTTGTTCTTTTGTCAACCTGTTCATGATGAAATGGCAAACCAAACTAAATATTAATCACTTGACAGCTGACAAAATGGCCGCCAGTTAAAAAAGTGATGCCAACTTAAAGTTCTATACCTCAATAAAAAACACCCAATATCTGTGCCTAAGTTGTAGAACTGCGATTACTTAATTTGGAGTTTTTTTTGATGAGGTATGTAGGTATTTTTTAAAACAAATCTACATTTCGTCGGGTGGTTACTGGTTTGCCGCACAGATATTAAGAATACATTATTGATGCGGCAAACCAGTAACCACCCGACGATTTGTATTGGAAGATATTCATTACTAATTTGTATGTTTTGATTTAATAATAATACAAACAATTTTGCATTCAATCTTCCAGAAAAATGAGTAATGATCATGAAAAATGTGCCAAAGAAGAGTTGAAGTATTTGCCTCAAAAAGGTATTATTTATTTTAGCTACATATTTTATATTGCATTATATATTTATATGTATGAATGTATGTGCATATGTAATTTTTCTTCAAGTTGATCCAAAGTGTCACGATTGTGAAGGACTGTCGGAAAAAATCGATTTATATACAGGTTTGTTTAAAAAATAACAGTGACATTCATAAACAATAATTGTTAAATTTAATGCATTCTTTAAAACCGTTTTCTCATACAAAAGATGTACATATGTATGTACTTAAGCCACCATTAACTTTAATAATCGTTTATGAATACCGACATATGTACTTACATACATATATTTTTACAGACGCTGCCCAAAAACAATATAGTACTTTAGTTAATATTTTGGAGGAACACAAAGTTTTATTGAATCGTATAGTTAGTCTAAACGCATCTGAGACAAAACTGGTGGACATTTTCCCAATTAATACTGAGGAAAAATTGAAACAATTTAACACTCTTTTAGCCACGGAGCCAGATCCATATGTAGGTATTTGGCTTTGCTATAAAACGAAGTTAATAAATTTTAATTCCTAAATTGTATTTATAGAAATGGCAAATAAAGTCGCTTCTCGCCGGTAATGCTGAACGCAACCTTCATAAAGTATTTGGCCGAAATATAATTATGAATTTCAATGTTGATGGATCTTTTGGCAAAAAGCGATTACGTGATTTCGAGAATGTGTTTACGGCTATAATAGGTAAAAACTTTATTCAACAGGCTTTAAAATTTTTGTAAGATATCAAACTATATTACCTATTTTAACTTCTTATTTATATTTAACGCGTGTCGAAATTACTACTACATAATTTAAAAAGGTTAAATTTTCAAAATATATGCATTAGAGTGATAACTTTTTTTGGACGTCATTCTCCCAAGCGTCTATCTCACGGGCAACATTAAATGCTTTGACAATAAAAAATGTTTTTAACTCAATTTATTTAAAAAAAAACTCATCAAAAAGCGATTTCTAAAATGCAATCAATATTTTATTTTTTAAATATGGCAAACATATCGTCAGGTGGTTACTGGTTTTCCGCACAGTATATGAAGAATACATTATTACTGTGGCAAACCAATAACAAACCGGCGATATGTATGTATGTATAACTGCAAATTACGTGCGAAAATGACAAATAAAAGTATATGGACATAAATATATAATTTCAGCAAAAATAAATTATTTTTGCATGCCCTACACGATTTTACCTTGGGAGGTATGTACGAAAAATCTACCTTTTTGTCGCGTGCGACATCAAGCAATTAAGCTTGTATTTTAGAACGATGTGACTCGATTTTTCCTTAAATTCTACCCGATGTAGAGCTGCTGGCGACCTACACAAATGTACAAAGTACGAAAAACATTCGTAAAGCAGCTCTGGGCGAGTCAACATCAAGCGTCGTTGGCAATTATCTTTTAAGTGCAACCAGGCCACTGTTGTTTATTGGCCTTCGAGAGTTTTACGTTTCACACCGCATGTGATTAGTGGTTGGCGTCGGTTAGCGGTACTCCTTGCGGTATCCCATTGGTTTCCATTAACCACATGCAAAAACAATTATAAAGAATAAAATTTGGAAATTGGTTGGAGAACCAAACAAAAACTCACTTTTGGACATATAAGGAGAAGAATTTTGGGATTTCCGGCTTCGTATGCGACGTTATATGTCGTTTGGAATTTTCTCGGAGGAGGCTCCTAAATAAAGAAATTGTTGATGGCGTTATAACCCTTGTGTTCGGCCCATCCCTTGTAATAACAAGGGGCACGGAGTAACTTCAAATCATTGAAAAAAAAAAGTACGAAAAATTGTTAGGGCCTTGTAAAACGCAACGCTTAGCGTTGATAAATTTTGTGTGTATTTTGTTTTTATAATTTAAATTTCATTAATCGTCTAGCATTCAAAGCGTACGGTTGTTTTTTTCTTTTGAACTCTCTTTTTAAGTGACCCGTTAACTACATACTGATACACATCTAAAATTTCATTTTCTTTATTCTTTTTCTTTAAACCGCGTGTTCATTTATTAATATTGATTCGTTGATAGCTAATTAAAAAAAACCCAGTTTTTTGAAAACTCTTGCTATAATGGCTCCGGGGCCTCCGGACAAACTATCCAACAACAGATATTATGTTTTGGGGGACTATTTGGAAAACCCTTCAAAAAAACAGAAACCCAACGAATTCCCGAATCTACCAACACCGTGTAACAACAACAGAAATAACCCGAAATATGTACTAATTACATCCAACGATCCTAAAAAACAATTATCGCAGATAAGCCCATTTGCTATCAAAAAAGGAATTGAGAACATTAGCACCGAATTCGACTCTATATCCTTACTGCGCGACGGTAACTTACTGATACTCACACGAAATGCACGTGCAGCAGAAAAATTCCTAAAGACGAAATCGTTGTCTAATTTATGCCCTATTACATGTAAGCTTCATGACACACTTAACTCCGTAAAAGGAGTTATATATGCACCGTGTCTAATGAATGTTCCAGAGGAAGAAATTGTACAGGAAATGAAAGAGCAAGGAGTCATAGAAGTGTACAAATTCACAAAACCGTCAGAAGACGGCAAAACCCGCACACCAACCGGAAAAATTATTATCACTTTTGACTTATACCGCTTACCCAAAACTGTGGATGTTGCCTGGTACAAATGCAAGGTGGAGTTCTACATCCCGAACCCAATGAGATGCAAAAACTGTCAAAAGTTAGGGCATACTAAGAACCGATGCAAAGGAGACTCAACATGTCCCACATGCAGCTTACCACCCCACGCCTCAGAAGAATGTACCCGCATTTTTTGTGTAAACTGTTCCGGTGAGCATTCATCGACAGACAAAAACTGTCCTCGGTACGTTCAAATGAGAGAAATTTTAAAAATAAAAACAGAAAACTATTGCAGTATAGGGGAAGCCCGTCGCAAGTACAGAGACAACATCCAACCACCTAATTCAAACCAAAAGAACACATACGCATCTACCATTTCCAACTCCCCCACCAAACGCAAAGAAGCAACAAATAATCAAACAGCAAAAACAGAAACCCCTACAACTTCAGACACAAATCTACCCAATGCATCTACGTCAGCAAACACACTCAAAGACAATAGCCCATCTACCTCCAAACAGCAACAAAACACAACTGTTAAAAACAAAATACAACAAAATACTTCTACCGACAAAACACTTAAAACATTTGAAAATAAAAAAAATACAGCAACAACTGAAAAAAACGACTCAACCCTCAGAAACAATTCCATAACAAGCAATGAAAATTTTATGTCACCGATTTCACGAATAACGCAATCACTAATCACTGATAACAATTATTATGTGCCATCGCTCGCCGAGGAATTACTCGACGAGGAAAAGATGGACCTTTAATCGCCTTAGTACATTTATCTTTGCCTTGACCGTGCTCACCGGGGTGTGGGTTGCGGCTGGGGCGGCCTCGCTCTAGATCGAAGGAAACAAGCACATGTCTCCTTCGGTTTGGGGGTGGGCCGCCCTGTGGGGGCTTCCGCCCTTGGTGGGCAGGGCCAAGGTTAATATATCATATTTCAACAGAACTCCATTTCTAAATCAGCATACAGAACCCATTTCAACCCAAATTTTACTATAATAACTACAAATATGGATTTCGTCCTTGTTCAGTGGAACATCAACGGGCTCAGAAATAATTACCAGAACCTTCAACTGCTTATAAGAGAAATGGATCCCTGTATCATCTCATTACAAGAAACTCATTGTGCCCACAATTTCACCCCGATACCTCCTAAAAACTACAGTTGCTACTTCGTCAACTCAATGAACAACACAACATCGAAGCAAGGAGTTGGAGTTTTCATAAAATCTAATATCCCTCACAAATTACTTCCATTAAATTCAGCATTTCAAGTAATCGCAATAGAAGTCAACCTTAATATAAAATTTACTGTTTTATCCTTTTACATACCGCCCAGTCAGGACATATCTATCTTTGATATAAGCAACATTTTGTCATCTTTCAACACGCCATTAATAGTGGTCGGGGATTTCAATGCCTGGAACACTATATGGGGCTCTGCATCTAACAACAGACGAGGTATTCAACTTGAAAACATAATGCAACAGACCAATCTTTGTGTCTTGAACGATGGCAGCCCTACTCACTACTCCACGCATAATACCTTCACCAACATCGATGTCTCATTTTGTTCCATTAGCTTACTGCCATCAACATCATGGACTATCTCAAACGATTTACATGGCAGCGACCATTATCCAATAAAAATTTCTATAAAATTATCAAACTCAAGTAATAACCAGATCAAAATAAAAAAATTTTTAATTCACCTAGCCGATTGGCCAAGGTATTCTCAAGAAGCCGAAAAAGAAATTTCCAAACGCCAATTAACCTCATCAAGTAACAGAGATGCCGCCGCAATAATTAAATCTATACGTACTGCAGCTAACTTACACATCCCTCAATCAAAACTCAAATTAAAAACAGATCGCGTTCCTGTCCCCTGGTGGAATCATGAATTATCAATTCTACGGGAGGAAAAAATGAGGAAATGGCACAATTTCAAGTCACATCCAACCCTGGACAACCTAGTCTCCTACAAAAAACTTAACGCCAAATTCCGAAAAGAAATAAAAAACGCCAAGTACTCAAGCTTCGAAAACTTCACGAAAACTATAGACAGAAACGCAACAATATCGATCATTTGGAACAAAATAAACCGAATCACTCGCAAGAGCTTATCAACATCTGTCAAGGCAATAGAAACCGAGACCGAAACTCTTATCGAGCCTTTTCAAATAGCTAACCATTTTGGTAAAGTTTGGGAAGATTACGCATCCGATGCCAATTTTTCCCCTCTGTTTAAAGCATCCAAAAATACAACTAGTACTGTCAATAATAACAGAACTGACAAAAACGCCTTTTTACTAGAGGACCCAATTACACTGGTTGAACTCAACTGCTGCTTAAGTAAAGTCAAAGGAACCTCGCCAGGACACGACCGAATTTCTTATCAAATGATAAAAAACCTGTCCCTTGCGAGCAAAATAAAATTACTGCACGTGTACAACACAATTTTTGAAAGCGGCATCATCCCACATTCTTGGAAACTAGCAATTGTAGTACCTATCCCTAAATCAAAAAATTCCACTTCGGTTGCTGATTATCGCCCAATTTCACTTTTACCCTGTCTCTCCAAAGTTATTGAACGCATCATAGCTACAAGGCTATCATGGTTTATGGAGAAAAAAAACCTTATCGCTAAGGAGCAAGTAGCTTTCAAAGCAAATAAAGGATGCGACGATGCACTACTACATTTGGACTACTACATAACGAAGGCGCTATCGGCTAAAAATCATGTTACGGTTCTATCCATTGACTTTGTAAAAGCATTTGATAGAATTGGCCCTCATGTAATCCTAAACAAACTGAGAGATTGGTGCGTCGGCTCAAAAATCTTTAACTTTGTCAAATCATTTCTATCAAATAGACGCTTTAAAGTCAAGATTAATGACCAGCTCTCAAAAACTTTTACCCTGACAAATGGAATCCCACAGGGATCACCGCTCTCAGTGGTACTATTCCAAATTGCTTTCAACGAAATTAGCAAAATACTGAAAGAACACCGATTTGTTGACCACTGCTTGTACGCAGACGATCTATACATACTCTGCAAAAGAAACGACAACAGTGAAACAAAAATTATTTTGGAAAAAATCCTCCATGACATCAACGAATGGGCAGAATACTCTGGTGCGAAAATCTCGTTACTTAAAACAAAAAAACTCCACATTTGCAAAAAGCATAACTGTGACTCTGACACCCACGTCATCCAAACAATACAAAACGTCAAACACCTAAAAATTCTGGGTTTAATTTTCTCCCATAACTACACCTGGAAAGAACACCTATTTAATCTCAAAAACTCGCTTACATCTAGAGTTAATTTACTACGCTACTTATCAGTTAAAAGTTTTGTTCATATAAATACTCTTACTTATCTCACCAAAACTCTCGTGTTAAGTAAGATTGACTACGGCCTAGTTATATACGGCAACAGCTGCAAAACGAACCTCAACATAATAAAACCCGTCTATCACCAAGCTGCAAGAGCCTGTGTCTATGCGTTTCGGACAACACCCATCTTTAATATCCTTTGTGAAGCTAATCTACCATCAATAACAGACAGAATAATTGTAATGAAATCCAGAGTCCTACCTAAACTATTGAACAGTACAAACTCAGTATTAGACAATGACATTATCTCTATTATAAATGCAAAAAAACCCAAACGAATCAAATCTGCAATAGCCCAATCTTTAGCACTATGCGAGGAGTTGAATATACCCCTCAACGTTACTAAAAAATACACTAAGAAGCCCCCATGGAGATTCAAAAACAGTTCGATAGACACCTCGATGTCCAAACTCAACAAGATAGATACCCCAAGAAGCACGTTTCTTAGTCTTCTGTCAGAACAGCAAAACTTTCTAAAACGCAACAATTGGCAATTTATCTATACTGACGGCAGTAAAATACAAGATTCTCTCCCGGCCTACGCTGTGGTAAGCGAAAATGGTGAAAATGTCAAACTCGGTACCCTCCCAGAACAATCCTCGGTTTTCACCGCAGAATCATGCGCAATTTACCAAGCCACCTGCGCAATACTTTCTAACAAAGAAAAAACTGTAATATACACCGACAGTCTCTCGGTTGTAAATGCCATAAAAAACCCTTTCAACAACAAATGGACCACTGTAACAAAAATCAGAGACGCGCTTATTGACAACGAAAAATTATTAAGGATTCACTGGATACCAAGTCACATAGGGATCGTCGGAAACGAAAAAGCAGACCTAGCTGCCAAATACGCTTCGTATGCCCCAATAATAATGGACGACACAATAGAAAAAATTGACATTCGACGCCACATTGCAAACTACATAGAGAAAAAACTTAAGCAAAAGGAAATTACACACTATCACTACTCTAACATAAACCCACATAACAGACATCCTATATACCCCACAGCTATGGACAAGAATAAAATAAAGATTTTCTCCAGATTACGCCTTGGGCACAGCTCTTTTTCTCACGAGTGGATCCTAAAGAAAACACCCCGCCCAACTTGCCGATGCAACTGTGTTCTCTCAATCAACCACATACTAAATGATTGCTCTTCTTTCTCCAACCAAAGGCGGAAACTTTTCGGGAACAAATCAGCTCTGCAGCTCCTTAAGGAACCATCCATAGAGAATATTAATAAAATCTACTATTTTATGAAACTAACTAAACTAAACACTTAACAGTATTTATAAATATGTTCATATGTATATTACTTTATTGCACAAACTACATTGAAAATATCATCATATTTTTAATATTTTAAAACAGAGCCGATAGCCAATGTTGCTAGTGCTCTCAAATTAAATCTAATCTTAGAATTTATTCCTTAAGATTAGACACATAAATAAATAAATAAATAAATAAATTTAAATTTTTCCCGTATAAAATTTGTTTTACACAATTAGCTACTTAATTTTCTTTAAAAAAAAAAAACATATTTGTTTGGTGTCGCATGCTACAAAAAGTTGGCATTCCTATGGAAATGCTTATATCTACGTTTATATATTTATTTACATATGCATATGTATGTATGTTTTTCAATTCCCAGATGTTATATCAGCTTTCAGCGAATCTTCTCATAAAACATTAAGAGCAGCTTTAAATCGTCAAAAGAAAAAGTATTTTAAGCAAACGAGCCGCAGTAAAACCAAAAATAATGACGAACCCAAAAGTATTAATGAAGGCGACTCTTCCGTGTAGGAAATAAGACTAAGAAATAAAAATAACCCAAACATACTGTAACTTGTACCTCTTTTATTTTTATTAAGTTATTTAGTTTTTGCCTTCTTTAATAAAACTTCTAACTTAAACAATACGTACATATGTAAGTATGCATGTACTTACTAAATAAATAAGAAATATATACAAGACTCTGGTTCGATCTAGATATGTAGTCACATAAGAACTAACCAGTCAATAGTTCAAAGGCCAACTATAGTGACCTATGTATGTACTTTCATATCTACAGCGCAAAGCATTGTCTGGAATATAATTTGTCATGGTAGTTGCAAAGTCAATGGTAAATCAGGCGTCATCAGGAAAACGATCGTTTTGAAAAGTTGTGATGAATTCTGATCAATTTTGAGAATCATTTTGATGCAAATCTCAAACTACTAAGTTCTAAAAAGCACAATAGAAGACAAAACATAAACAATATAATAGAGATAAATCATTATTGAAAACCCGTTAAAAACTAATTTGAAAATTATTGAAAAAACGAATAACAAGCACATCTCAACTTTTCTCGTTTCAAATCGGTTTTGTATCTAAATAGTTTTTTATCACTTACGTGATTGAATTATATTTCAAAACTTAATGTGCAATGCAGTTATAGTTACATACTTGCGACATAAATTAAATTACATACCACATAAGGATAGGTTAGAATTTATTTATTTAAAATTTATAACTAGATGTATATTTTCATCCATTATAAGATGGATACTTAAATCAAGCTACATCGATTTTTATTATAAATTCATATTTGATAGTGTACTTATAATCATGGATGGAAAACTTATAATCCTCTTGTCGTTCTCAACGCTCCTCAGTTTGGTCGTCTGAGATTCAACTCAAGTTTCTTGAAACTGTTATGGCACAAAACTCAACCGTTATTTAAGTTGTGAACAGCAATAGCAATGTGAAAGTTAGGTGGAATTTCTGACGGCCAAACTTAAGTTGAGTTCAGAATGGAGAAAGGAGCACTACTGTTTTGCTATAAATTTAGAATAGAAAATTGATGTGATGACTTTTTTCATCGGGAGTGTTGTTGTACAATTATTAATTTTGTATGCAGCATTTTGTATGAATCACGTCTGACCAACATCTATCTTCCTGATCAGATCATCTTAAAAATAATTTAGTTCTAATGAATATTTGAATTAAAGCAAAAAAATCATTTTATACAAAATTCAATTATTTTTCTTAATTTTTACATACATATAAAAGATATTTTTACGATTAATATTTTTATTTTAAGTCTAACATGTTCAGGGTATTGTTCTGCAGTTTTTAAGCCTACTTAAATGTATAACTCATATATAAATCTAAAATAAATTAAATCAGTAATCGGATGATAGTAAAGTATTAGTGTTAGGGACACAGTAAAAATCAATAGAAATAATTTGTATTTACAAAAGATCGTGAAGAACTTTAACAAAAAATGTTTTTCTTTTTTTTATATGTATTGTTAGTATGTATGTATATGTATCTAAATTGGTTTTGGTAATTAAAAAATGTATGTAATATCATGAGAAACATACATAACAAAATTGAATACTTTCGAGCCAAATAACTGAAGAACATTCATCATTATTGCAGTTGTCAACATCGACGTCACGACAGCATGACCCTGTCAATAGCAGTCAGTTGTTTTCAACAACGGGTAGACAAGCCCCAATTTTTTGGTATGGTACGTCTGGTCGATGTTGAAAACTGGAATAAGGGTGATTATATAAACTCCAACAGCAGGCTAACTTTTTCCCAGTCCTACTTAGCGGTTAAGCATACAATTACGTTAAGTATATTTTGAGGAAAAATGCCATTTTGTATGTTATATGTTGTACCCACGATTAGGTAATTAATAATGTATTCAAATGAGTAAACCTTATGCTACGATGTTATTAAAAGACGATTTGTATTCGGATTTGATTTTGAATCGATTGTATCTGCCAGTTCATATGCAACTCCTCCCCATTGTAATTTGTATGTGCGTGTACGCCATCGTATGGCTGGATTCCACAAAGCATGCAAAAACAGGTAAGGTCCACTTAATTCTCGAAACAGCCAGCCAATAACAAATTCGAATTTATGAAAAGGCAGCGATCCATTTTGGACAATCGATAGTAGTAACCAGTCTGATAAGAACCAAGTTAAAATATGCACCAAATAAAATACCAAAGGATCCCATTTAAATATTAAGGAGGCTGACCATGAAGCTAATGCTCCCAGAACCATACATTCAGACAGAGGCTCCAGTAGAATAGTTGAAGGCACCATGGCTACTCTCAGCTTTGCCCAGCGTATAAGACGAGCCTGAAAACTGCTGATGTCGCAAAAACCACTATTTTGCAATGCTGGTTGATTACTTATACGCATTTTCCATCCTTGGTCTGTAATAGCTTTGGCAATAAAAAAATCTTCGGCTAAATAACAGCCAAATGTTTTCAATCCTCCCAGATAGTCAATGACGGACTTACGTAGTAAGCACGACATGCCAGTGTGGCAGTTTATACCTAACAAATCGGCTGACAAATAAATTCTTGATTGTACAGTACCAAAGAATATCTTCTCAAATGTGGCTGCAAATCCTTCACGGTCGGAAGTAAATGGCATTTGATGAACTAAAGCGTATTTTTCGCCCATGTTATGAACCATATCCAAAAGAGTATCATTTTTCATTTTGATGCCGCTATCGGAAATCATAACAAATTCGTATTTCGCAGCCTCATACCCTGGTTGCATGTTATTGATTTTCGGATTGACACCCACATTTGAGCCGCCCACGAAGAGTGAAGCCTCAACGGCAGGATATTTTGAAACAAGACTTTCTACCAATTTAACAGCTGGATCTGACTTATCCTCGATGCAAAACAAAAGTTCATATACTGGATAATCCATGTTAAAGAAAGTTTCAAGATTATGCTCCAAATTTGGATCAACGCCCATGAGTGGCTTTATGATTGACACACCAGGCAGCGGCGTCTCAATCGGAAACATACACGATTTTTTGTGAAGTTTAAATTTACCGTAGCATATTGCCATCAGGTGAACACACCATGTACCACACCAAAATATCAAAAAGAATATTGCAAATCCATACACGGGTGTTGGTATGGGCGACATTGTTTCTGCTTACTGTTTGCTACGAAGCAGATCTCGTCCTGCCCTTCACGATCCGCTATGTAATTAATATGCTTTTTTATGAATCACTGATGAATTTTATGATTATGATAATTATTCTGACGTTTTTGACTTATTTTTTAATCTCCTTGGCGTTGTCTCTTGCCCAAAACATTACACATTGTTTTTAGTTATTGGTACTTTAAAAATTATATATAATTCATTTTTCTTATTTTGCTTCAAGTAATTAATAAATTTTAACAAATTAAATAGGAAACAAAAAGTATATTATGTTAAAAAATAAAGTATTCGATTTAATCGCTTCCTACTTTGTATATAATAACGAACAGTTGGCAATGCATAACTATTATAGCGATGTGATTTCTGCGAAAAGTGTAAAGAAGAAAAAATATTCAAACTCACCACAGCAGAATATATGGTGAATTGTACTTTGTGATTTAAATGAACTACACGAAACAGCTTGATTCTGACATAATGTGTGGACTAGACAAAAGTTTCTTATAATATTTGTCGAACTATGTATACCAAAACATACATATATAAGTAGTCTCATTTTTCATCTCGAATTTTGCTTGAGGTTATCTGCTACTCAAATGGAAAAATCGTTCAGCCTTTGTAGAGAATTATATTTGCGTATACACAAATTCAATAATTTTTTAATTTACAAAAACACAAAATTAATTGCAATTTGTGAAAAATAAGAAACTTCAAGAATTCCGCATCCAAACAATTGTATCAATATAATTATTGTTTCAGTTGGCGGAAAAAAGTTTTCAAAAGGCTATTCTTGCCCACAAAAATTAAAAATTTGCCTGTAATAATCTATTTTAATATTACTCATGGAAATCATCATGTCTCCTCCCACGCCAATGTACGTGCCAGCCCTTAAGCACTCCATACACGTTTCAATTCAATTGTCAATTAAGTCTTTCAATTTAATTGATTCTTTGCCACACACTTCATAAACTGAATTGAAAGATTTTCATTAAAATGCCAAATTTATATTTTTTCACAATTGCAAATTTAAAACTTCTATTGCATTCATGCATTAATTTTTTTTATTTTAAATTCAATGAAATTAAATACAATTTTAAAAATACATAACTTTTTCCATACGAAATAAAGCTACAAACATAAATTTTGACAGCTAATCAAGAGACTCGATCAATATGAAAAATCAAAATTTTTTAATTTTTCTTCAATCAACTCGACAACTACCAAACTAATCAATTGATAGAGCTATACACGCTTTGATTTGGACAGCAATCGACTCAATTGAAAATTAAATGGAATCGTTTATAGGGGGCTTTAAGCGCAATAATAATAATAATAATAGAAATATTATAAAATTAAATTAACTTCCTTATTTTAACTGCTTATATAAAAAATTGCAATTTATGTGCATATGTACATTATTTAGCACATTTACATAGTCCATATTTACACTATGCAAGTCTTATTGCTAAGCTGATTAGTTTGTTAGGAAAGAGGGACGAGGGGAAAAGAAACTTTACTGTTCTCCTCGTCTCTCTCTCCATCAAACTAATCAGCTTAGCAATTAGACTTGCATAGTGTAAATATGGACATAGATATGAATTATATCTACATATAACTGTATATTATGGCGATCGGTTTCAATAAAAGCTTCAACGACTTTTCATATCGATTCCGACGATTTTGTGATAACAACATTCAACCGATAGCTGCAAAAAGACGATTTTTGTAACAGCTGATGTTTTGATAAAAAGCTTTGGACAGCTGTCATCTAAATTTTATATTTTAACAACAAATATTAAAAAAATAAATTATATATGTATGTATAAGAATTCAATACCATCAAAAGTATTCTAAATTTGTTAATTTTTAATAAAAATTTTATTATCCAATAAATCAAATATTTGGAAGGTCAAAAATATACATAATTTAAAATTAAATCGCGAATGAAATTCTAAAGGAAACAAACGAGTGCACAATAAAATGTCTTTTACTTTATTACGAAGCCTCAATCACAGTCGCGGAACTTTGCGCAATGCTACCGTGTTTTGGTTCAATACAAAAACAGCTCGGACTTTGTACTTATTAGAGGGACAACCAATTAATTGCAGTGTTGTGGCACACTATTCCAGGCGTAGCGATGCTAAAAACCTTGAAAGTGCATTCAAGGTTGTAAAATCGAAAGTTCGAGTAGAAGGTAAGCTATCAGTCAATCGGACTGCCATTGTACCAAAAATTAGGTAGATGTGTATATTAACGTAATATTTTGCAAAATAAGTACATATGTGTCAACATGTATGTATTTATATGTAAATAAATATACACTTAAGTAAATATGTATGTATGTGCATATTTACTAATTCATTACATACAATATACATGTGTAAATGAAATAATAAATAAATACTAATGATCTCTAGGTAAATCAGATTTTTTGGGTGGAGAATGCGGACCAAATTGGGAATTGTTATCGCCTCGCGGAAATCGTTTTTACTTTCCAAATGCTATCGGACCTGCATGGCAAGGAGCCACTACAACAATAACGCTTGAGGCACCATTAGAAACGTTAGTGAATTTTAATGGAAGAGTAAGTTGTCGATATGGAAAAATTATTATTATTTATTTTATCTCTTAACATTTGTAGGACGCGGAGCAGAAGTTTATGCTAAAGTTTAGTGTAAATGAGTGTCCTTCATTAATTAAAAACTCCCTGCATGAACTATTTCCAGCACCAGAAGTGTTGACAAATGAAAAATTAGCTCTAATAACTTTACGCTTTGATGGCGATTCTGAAATAGGAGCAAGAAAGGTCAGTGAATTAAATTTTAAGTTTGTTTTTTTTTTAATTTGGAATGAAATGAAAGCATGTAATTTAAATATGTATGTATGTAAGAATATACATACATATGTACATACCGATGGTCTCAAGTAGAAAGGCCCTAACTCGTATTTTTTAAGAAATTGAATTTTTCAGTGATTCCAATACATTTCACACAAATAAACCTCCTCACAAAAAATTATTGCAATAGTGTATTTTAAAAAAGAAAGTTTTTTTTTGCTCATTTGCTCATTATACCCACTTTACATTTTAAAGCTCTTTGCCAATTGTAAGCCTTTATTTGCACATCAATCTACAAGATGATGAAATTTATTAGTTTTTAATTGATAAAAATAAAATTCCAAGTGAACTATTCCTGTCCTATCGTCCGAGCAATATTGCTCGAAACCTCCAAAAAAAAAAGTTCGCAGAAATGCGTCAAACTCAATCCTTTTGCAGTCGAAAAAATTTAATACAAAACCAAGACTGTAGCGTGTTCAATTCCAAAAAAAAACTAATCTGTTTCAATACAAGTGGGTGAAGGTCTTTGTTACTTTGCCCGTCACAAATAAAGTTACTACATAATTTGTAACTGTATGTGTAACATTTAATAAATAAAATACTTGTTTTAAACTACAGACAAATTAAAATCGTTTCAGAAACTTTCTAATTATTAAAATTTCTACCAATAAATAAAACAGATGCACATATTACAACACATGTACTTTTGTTTATAGTAACTCTGAAAGACAAAAAAATATTACATTAAATTAAATTTAACACAATTCACTAAAACTTTCCCTTGTTCTAAGAAAAATACTCTTTTATCTTTTATAATTGTTTATTTTAGTTTGTATTAGCTGCCCGTGAAATCACTTCTCGTCTAAGACTACACGGTTACTGGGCTGACTTTATGAATCCATTTAGTGGAAAACCTTTTTATTCTTGGGCCAGTGGAAAAAACCTTTACAAGATTGATAATCGTTTTCGAGGTCTAAATATGATGCTAAATAAACACAATGAGTGTGTTGTTATTAGTTCTGATTCCGAAGCAAATACAGAAAATTCATTTTCTGGATCCATCTACAGCAATGCGCCATCGAATTTTGAGCAATTGAAATCGCTGCTGGATACACAACTTTAGTTGCAGGTTTGCTTGTGAAGTGGTCACATCGACTGATAACACATAAACTTTTTTGTTGTTGGTATAGTCAAATAAATTATTTTCCTGTTTAATTTATAGCCAAAAGTACATTAACAATGATTCTGTATATATTTGAGCAAATGTCTTTTTTATTCTAAACTTTCCTTTCTACAATGTCTTTCTACTTCCCTAAGTTTATTAATTAACAATTGCAATTCTTCAGTGTTGCAGACGAACTCTACAATAGTTTCTCTTTCACCTCCTTTTTGCTTGTAACGTCCTAAATTAATGTGAAAACCGGCCTCCTTGCTGCTATGATCTGAAGTAGAAGACTTTACATCAGCCACAATACGCCACTGAAGATCGGTAATGTGGGGAAAAGAATGACATATTTGCAGTTGGCGTAAAAATAATTGTTTTCGTTGTTCTTCGTATGTTCGTGTTAACTCTTCAATTACTGCTGGATCAAGTTGGTGCTCCTCCATAAGTTGCCGAAGTGATATAACGTCTAAGCAGTACTTTACAGCTAAACTGAATAAAGTGACAATAGCATATTCGCTTTGTTTTGCCTTTCCACTATTTGTTGAGTATATTTCTGGTACAGGGGGTATAGCTTTGAGAAAATGTTACGGTAGTTATTGAACAAAAAGTGAAATGAAAAACTTACTGGCTTCGGGGTGTAGAATTAATTTGACACTATTAGAAATTATTTTTTTTGCAATATCCAATGGTATAGTTGTTCCTAGGTGGCAAAGGCCTTCAATAACCAAATTTGATAACTGCACAGGCATTTTATTTGGAGTACCCATCATTATTGTTGTGTACATATGTGCGGCCAAGGTCTTTACAAAAGGTCTACGAAAGTCATCAGCTGATTGATTTTTTTCTCGTTTAGATATAACCTGAAGTGAAATTTTGTTTGAAATGTTCGTATCATCGTTTTAATTCCTGTTTTGTTATAATTCCTGCATATTTTGTCAAAAAGTGTTTGAAAAAATATTGCAAAAAGTCGAAAATAGAAGTAATGGAATTTTTATTGTGTAAATTGCTGTCATAAAAAACGAGTATATGCCCTAATGAGCTTACCCTGTAATATCTGGAAAATTATTTAAAGTATACATCCGGCATCCTTATACATTTGTTTACTTATAATTTGCTAATTTTTGTTTAACATTTTCCTCGTTCGTCTGTGCACGTGTTTCTCTAAAATTTTTTATACTAATGTCGATCATTACAAACATGTCTTCAAAACATTTGAAATTAAATGAAACTGCTGAAAATGGAGTGGAGAGTTATCAAACACACACAGTGCAGGCACGCCTTATTTCGGACACGGGGGAAGAAGCCGGCCCTCCGATTGATTTACCAGTTGGAGTGACTGTTGAACAATTGGGTCTTATATGTAATGCTTTGCTAAAGAATGAAGAGTCTACTCCATATATATTTTTTGTTGACGACGAAGAAATCAAAAATTCTCTAAACCAAACTTTGAACCTAAACACTATTGATATTGAAAATGTTGTAAATATTGTATACCAGCCCCAATCGGTATTTAAAGTTCGCCCTGTTACTCGATGTACTAGCTCAATGCCTGGCCATGCCGAGGCAGTTATTTCCATATGCTTCAGTCCTGACGGTGCTCATTTGGCAAGTGGATCTGGTGATACGACGGTGAGACTGTGGGATTTAAACACTGAAACACCTCAATTTACTTGTACGGGACATAAACAATGGGTTATGTGCGTAGCCTGGTCGCCCGACGGTCAAAAAATTGCAAGTGCTTGTAAAGCTGGCAATATCATTATATGGAATCCAGACACGGGTAAACAATTAGGACGAACTCTAAGTGGACATAAAAAATGGGTAAATTGTATAAGTTGGGAACCTTATCACAAAAATCCAGATTGTCGTAAACTGGCTAGTGCAGGAAGTGATGGTGATTGTCGCGTATGGGATACTGTGTTGGGACAATGCATTATGGTGATAGCAGGTACAACTTAATTTAACCATGTTGTAATTTAAAAAAAAAATATTTTACCTAGGTCATACTGCTGCAGTTACAGCAGTGAGATGGGGAGGTGCTGGCTTAATTTACACTTCCTCAAAAGATCGTTCCGTTAAAATATGGAGAGCAGCAGATGGAATTCTATGCAGAACATTTACGGGTCATGCACATTGGGTCAACAATATTGCCCTCAACACAGATTATGTCTTGCGCACCGGTCCCTTTCATCCCGTACAAGACAGAAGTAAAATTCATGCCGATTTAAGTAGTAAGCAAATTTTTTAATAAATGCATTTCCTTGTGGCTAAAATCGAAAAAATTTTTGTAGAAGACAAACTACAAGAAATGGCATTGCAACGATATAAGCAAGTATGCTCAGATGACATTGAATCGTTAGTGTCATGTTCTGATGATTATACCTTGTACTTGTGGGTGGCCAATCAAAACAAATGTATTCAACGCATGACGGGTCATCAAAATGTTGTTAATGATGTCAAATATTCACCAGATGTCAAATTAATTGCATCAGCTTCATTCGATAAATCTGTTCGTTTATGGCGTGCAAAAGATGGCCAATATTTAAATACATTTAGAGGCCACGTACAAGCTGTGTATACGCTAGCTTGGTCGGCAGACTCTCGTTTAATTGTTAGTGGCAGCAAAGATTCTACTCTGAAAGGTTAGTACATACATATGTATCTATAACACTTTTTAACCAACCACCGATCGAAGTAAGTATGTTCCTGGTTTAGTTAGTTCACATACATACATATACTTATATGCTGTACTTCGTTGTTAACTCATCAGTAGACCTTCAACCGAATTCTTAAAAATGTTTAGAAACACCGTATGTATATATAACAAGAAATTTTTGATTTAGTATATTGCAAATCCTTTTTTTTAACCTTTAGATAAACGTAAGTTAGCAAGCAGCTTGTCTAGAAATGAGATGGCGCGATGGTGGTGAAAAAATTATAAGAAGTTACGAAATATAGGGTGTTTTTTTTAGAGGTATAGAACTTCGAATTGAAATAAAACACAAGAAAATCGTTTTAATGTCCATCAATTTGGCTTTATTAGAAGGATAATTTTATGCCATTAACGTTTAAATATGATTTCGGGCATGTGGCCGCCGCGGCTGGCTCGAATAAAGCCAATTCTACAGGTCCAATTTTCAACCACTTTTTCGAGCATATGTGGCCGTATGTTGGCAATAACGCCACGAATGTTGGCTTCCAAGTCCCCTAACGTTTCTGGTTTGTTGGCGTAGACGAGCGACTTCAGCGGATGCGTATTATCACATAGAGTAAACGTAGTGCGAAAACGATCCATGGTTAACCGAATTAATTGCTCTGTCGACCATAAAATGGACGGAGCTTGCGGTAAACTTCGCGAACTGAACCATTATTTTCGAAATAAATTTGCACGATTTGCAAGCGTTGTTCTTTTGTCAACCTGTTCATGATGAAATGGCAAACCAAACTAAATATTAGGTCTGTTCCAGATGCATAACAAAACAGTCCGAACTTGTACAAAGTTATCCAAAAGCGTTCCAGATAGCAATTTTTGTGCAATTGTGAGAGCGAAGGAGAGAGTAATTTTTTTCATTTCCTGTACAAACTAGTACGAACTTTTTCTTCTGGATAAGTTCGGACAAGAATTAAATAATCAGCTGTATTTTATTTACATATGAAACTGAAAAATTAATCAGAAAATTTGCAAATATAGGAAAAAAGTTTTTACATACAAATTTATTAAAAAGCAAAATGGAAGGTTTTTTGAACAAAGTTGAAGTTGTAAGTACAATTGTGCATATTTCTCCATTTCTTTAATATAAAAATATGTTTTTTTTCAATAATTCTCGTAGCTTTTACTTTGTTGGAACTTATTTTCATTTACTTTTTACAGCTGTTGCCAATGATGCAAAATTTTTGTTATTATAATGTTATGCGTTTTAAGCGACTAAAATCACTTAAATTAAATTTAATGTAAAATGTAAGCAACATTAGTATTTCAAGATGTGCAATTATGGTTTTTTGCGTTCCAGCAATTTTGGATAACTTTTGCATATTCAGAGAGTAATTTACTTTTTTCTCTCATTAGTCCGAACTTGTACGAAATCTTGTGGAACAGACCTATTAATCACTTGACAGCTGACAAAATGGCCGCCAGTTAAAAAAGTGATGCCAACTTAAAGTTCTATACCTCAATAAAAAACACCCTTTATTTGAGGTTTTCTTTTTAATCTTAGCACTTCTAATGACCAAAACGATTGCCTTTATTTTCAATTTATGTTTTTATTGATATACATATCAATAATAGTCTGCCTAAAATATTTTATATTTTAAGTTGCTTGTCTCCATAGGTTAAAAATTCCCGTTATAAGATATTTCTAGTTACATATATGCACCTTTTTCAACTTCATATCGTTTATATTGAACGCAATAAAATATGTAAATCAAAAACCGCTAAACGGATTTAATTGAAATTTGTTACTCAGATAAACACCCGGTGGCTGAGTAGTAGTCATGCTAGCCTCTCAGTCCAGAAGCCAGGGGTTCGCTTCCCGCCATAGGTGTTTTCTGCAGACAAGGTAATCGCTTCGCAAGTTGTGTTTGTTAAAAAAAAATTTTAACATATCATTGATGTAGAATTTTGTAGTAGTATAAGTGAAACCGATTATGGCCATGAGGCTAGGTTTTTCTATCTAGGATGAATAAATGAAATGAAATGAAAAAAAAACATGGCATGAATTATCAGGGGCATATTTTTTGCAATTTGGGTATATGAATATTGTGTATTGAATAAAAATAAATAAATAATTTAGTTTTAAGTGAAATTTATTTTCTGGTGGTTAAGCGATGTCTATATGCATTTCATTGTTGCTTTAACAAATCGTCAGTAGACTTCAACCACACATTTTGAACAGTCACAAACCTTATTTTATGCACAAACTTCCAAAAACTATTTGAGAATTAACAACTAATAATATTTTTGAAAATCAAAAAAGCAAAATATGCTTTTATTTTATTATTATTTCTACACCTTTATACAATTAGAAATCCATTGGATTTCTTTCTAAGCCTACTACGCTTATTTTGCTTTTGTGATTTTCAAAAATATTATTTGTGAATTCTCAAATAGCTTGTGGAAGTTTGTGCATAAGATAAGAGGTTTGTGACTGTTCAAAATGTGTGGTTGAAGTCTACTGACGATTTGTTAAAGCAACAATGAAATGCATATAGACATCGCTTAACCAACAGCAAATAAATTTCATTTACAATATAATTATGACAATATGTCGAATAATAAATTTCTTGAATAAATAATTTAGTGTTTGTATTGAAACGAATAAATAATATTTGGAATCTCTCATATATGTCAATAAATATTAGATTCTTTGAATTTGTATTTTATTCTCATTTTTAGTATGGAGCGTTCAAACGAAAAAACTAGCCCAAGAATTACCAGGTCATGCTGATGAGGTATTTGGCGTCGATTGGGCTCCTGACGGTTCTAAAGTGGCTTCAGGTGGAAAGGACAAAGTAGTAAAATTGTAAGTAATAAATTTAATATTACAGATAACAACAAGAATTTTGTATTTATTTTGCTTTTTTTACTTATTTACAGATGGGCCTACTAATAATAATAAGGCTTTAGTGTTTGTTTAATTATATGCTTTAAAGAAATTGATGTCAGGTTAAAAATCTTTGAACTTTAACGATATATTTTCTATATTCAAAAGTTCTGCCTCTTCGAGGTGGTTTTTAAAATATTTTTCAGGTACAGCACTGTTCGATTGTAAAGCACATTTAGCTGCAATAAAACCAAATGATATACTGTCATTGATACTTAAACCACGCAATAAACCAGTTATAAAACCACTAGAGAAACTATCGCCAGCTCCTGAGACATTAACAATATTTTCAACAGGTTGAGCTGCATAGAAGCGTGTAATAAGCCTATTTGTTGTTTTGATTGTGTAAGTTCCTGTTTGATCAAACATTTTTTGTTCGAAATTATCGCCACGTAAATTAACCAGGACACCATATGAGCCCAAGGTGACCACAATGCAATCAAATTTGTTTTCAATAAGTTTTAACAAAGCCTTACATTCCTCTAACAGTAAATCTAGTGAAGATAGCGTGATATTCAGATCAAAATATATATTTTTTCTAGCAATTGTTTCTGCTATTGCTTTAAGTTCAAAAACATTCGGCGTGATAATGCGAATTGCCTGTGTAAGATGTGTATCCAGTTCAAATGGTTTTCCAGCGATTAACATATCAGTTGGTTCAAAACAAACTGGCTTATAATACTTAATTGATGTTTCCAATATAGTTTTTGTTGCATTTAAACTTAGATTGCCATCTATTACCACTAATGGCGTAGTTTTAAATAGATCTTCCTGTTGTTTTATAACTTGAGGTGTGATTGACTCATGTATTTCCATATTTGCTAAACACATCTTGCAGTCTCCAAACTTATCAAAGAGTATAGAACAAATAGAGGTAGGTTTTTCATTATCAACTAGAACTCCCTTTCGAACTGATTCAGGAATTAATTGCAATAAACTCTCTCCCATATGATCTTTGCCTACAACGGAAACAAAATTTGCTCCACCGTAAAGTTTATAAATGGCCTCTGCGAGATTTCGACCTACTCCTCCAGCTGATTCTTTGGCGTGTATGTGATATGTAGCACCATCCAAACTTAAGGGTGTGTCATCTTGCGCGGTAAGACAAAAATCCAACATCGAAGCTCCGAATATAAGAGGTTTTCTGGGAGAACTTATTTGCACATCTAATTTTTGTGATATAGGATTTCTGTGTTCTGTCTGTTTGCATAATTCACAAGCAATTTGTGCAGCAACTTTAGCGTTGTTTTTAATCAAAGCTATATTTGCTGTGAGACTTCTACCTCCAGTAATTTTTGTTATAGCAGCCAACAAAAACGGCGTAACGTCTCTTCCCTTCACACCTTTTTCGATAGCATCCATATATGCTTGATTTATTGCTGCTCCAATTAAGTCCTTATCGGCAGCATATTCGCGTGGAATAGGTACAGCAATTAAAATTCCCGATTGCAATTGTAGCTGATGTAGAACTTTTATAAGGTTAGCTGCTTGTTTTGAATTGTCGAGATTGTATGGTGCCTTGTAACCACTGTCTCTAGTATAAAAGTCGGGAAATTTACCTTCCTCGCTATTAAATGCAGCAACACACACCCCTTGTGTCTCCAGGTACTCTAGAGTACGTGGAATATCTAATATTGATTTAACTCCACTACTCACCACTGTTACGGGAGTTCGTCCTAGCTCTATGAGATCGGCAGAAACATCCATGGTGATGTGACCATCACGATGAACACCTCCTATACCACCTGTAGCAAATATTTTTATTCCCACCATATGAGCGACAATCATAGTTGCAGCTACAGTGGTTCCACCAGTTTTGCCGTTTGATATTACGAAAGGAAGATCTCTTCTGGAGGATTTAATGACATCTTTACTGCTCATTTTTGCCAATTGAAGCATGTTATCGTTGGATAGACCTACCTTAAGTCGACCATTTATACAAGCAATAGTTGCAGGTGTCGCACCAACTGATCTCACTACATTCTCGACCTCAATGGCAGTTTCAAAATTTTGTGGATAAGGCATGCCATGTGTTATAATAGTTGACTCTAAGGCCACTATGGGTTTATGTTCATCCAAAGCGATTTTTACTCTGGGATGAATATCAAGGAAATTCTTGTAAGCATGATGGGACATGTTTCTTTTTAATGGGGTATTTACCGTCTTTTTTAAAATGTTTAAAATCATATCGTGTTTTAGTTTAATTCTGTGACGGATTGCTTTTGAAGAATCAAAAACATACAAACATACATATGTATGCATGTATGTATGTATATGTACATATCGCTCCTTTATTGCAACAAAGTCTTATCTCATAAAATGAGTTTTGTGTTATATCATATTTAAACTTGTGTAAAAATTTCACACAAAAGGCTTGTTCACTCACGTCTTGATAAAAGAAAATATTTCTATATCTTTATTGAGTTGTACGTAAATTGAAAACTTTAAACTTATGTACTTTCAACAAAACTTCTTTTCCGCACACAAAGTTTACTTTGCAAAGTCTTAATTCAGCTGTTTCTGTCTTTCTCCCAGCTGGAGGATGGCGTTGGCTGAAGTAGGTATCCTCTGTAGAAGTAGTTAGCACGTTTACTACAAAACCGAAGGTCCTGGGTTCGAGCCCGGTCTCCGACAGTCATTAACAATAACAACACCACGCATTTTTCTTATGTGCATTAGTGACCTTTGTATCAGTTGTGCGAAAAATTCTAGTGATGTAGACATAAGGCAGCGGTCGCTGAACTATACCGACTTCATCAGATACTAATCCTAATGTAACATCAGAGTGCTCTCCTTCGTTGTGTAGCAGAATCATCGGCGAAGTAAAATAACCAATAAAAAAATGACAGCACAGCTTAAAAAAATTTAATACGCCTCAAAAAAGTAAAGTAAAAGAATGAAGCTGTCCTCCATCTCTTCCTTCGCCACCTGTCTTCTCTATCACTATCTCTTCCCTATCACACTCTCTCACTATCTTCTCTTCAAGTAACAGGTAGCACAAAGGGAAAATTGTATTGGAACCAAGTGAGTTGGACTCAAAATTTCACCCTTCCTTACCAGCAGCCTGCTAACCTATCTAAAATTATCCCAGCTGAATTAAGACTTTGCAAAGTAAACTTTGCGTGTGGAAAAGGGGTGTATGTATGTGTATTATGCATGGTTTAAGCCACAGAGGATAATTTAAACGTATCTGATGTGATTTAAACCATAAGGCACATTAATGGGCCTGAAATGATTTATAAAAAAATAAAATGTGTGAAATCCATCTTAAGAAATTTTGTATGAAAATTTTATGAATATGCGGGTAGCAAAAAATACGTGCACGTATTCATGCATTTCAGAATTTAACTCGTAATTAAATCGCTATGTTAACAGTACTGTAGTTTGATGTGCACTTGACATTTGATTTGACAATTCAACTCAGTCAAAAAAAGCGGGTAAATATTTTGTAAATAAGTAGTAAAATATACTGTGCAGAAAGATATTTTATTTAGAAATTATGGATAGGGAATATGAAATTGAACATTTTGGATTTACACCGGAGCAATTCTCCTTAGAAAGTAAGTTTTGCATTCATATTTGTACATCAGTGAGCATATTTTCTAGTGATATTAAAATGTTTGATTTTTTAAGGAAAATACTTTTTGCAGAAAATTTTACGAAATACTTTGGACTCGATGATAAGTAAATTCAATGCTAGCGACGAAACATCGAAATTGTTGTGCAGCGCTAAAGAAGAAGCCTTTGAAAATATGTGGATGTCTATGAAAGACCAAATAGATTGCCTAAACAAATTGGATGCAAAGTATTTTACAATACCAGATCATGTTTTATTACCACCATATTTTGATCAAGTTAAATTATACACTGAGGAAAACGAACGGAAATTAGACAAACATTTGGATGCGTTAAAAATGGCTTTTCTCGAGGTATGTAATGAAAAACCAAAATTATTATCGCAAACAAAATAACTTCTTTAAAAATATGTATGCAAATAGAATTCAACTATGTTGGCTTCCCTCAAATTGGAAAATGAGCAATGCAAAAATTTTTCAGCTTTTGTCGAAAATGAAGTAAAAATTCAACATCAATTGAGAGAGTCGTTCAACAACATTAATCTGGATAAAATTAATGAATTAGATGACAAAGCAAGTGATTTGGTGTTAAAAGATTTTTAGCCCTGAAGGCTTTATATAACTGAAATATTGCATGAATAAGTAAAATTAAACAATTTTATTAATATTTAGATACAAGCACATTCTCTAAATCCTTCCTTCAATTTATTTACACATTTTACTTTTAAATCTCTTTTTTAAATTTATTTGCTGGTAGTTAAGCGATGTATATATGCATTTCGTTCTTGCTTTAACAAATCGTCTGTAGACTTCGACCACACATTTTGAACAGTCACTAACCTCTTATCTTATGGACAGACTTCCAAAAACTACTTGAGAATTCACAAATAATGATATTTTTGAAAATCACAAGAGCAAAATGAGCGGGAAAATCCCGAAATCCCGATATTTAATTTTTTGAAATTCCGAATCCCGGGATCGTAAAAACCAGTCCCGATTGGCATCCCTACGATGTATAGACTATTTAATTTTTCGCATGAAATAATTTTTTTAGCATGGAAAACGGAAGATGTATAGTCCATTTAATTTTTAGTATGAAAAAATGGACGATGTATAGTTCTTTTAATTCATTTGCATAAAAATGGACAATGTACAAAGCACACAAAATTTGTTTTTGTTTTCAATGTAAATAGCCAGACGAGAATTGTTACATGGCTTCTATGAACGGGCAGTAAGTAAAATACAAATCCACAAAAAATCTCATAAAGTCCCCGAAAAATAAAAGTTATCCCCAATTAATTCTCAATCCCCAAACCAAAATTCTTATACTTAATCTGACAACACTGGCCTTTCATGTGTCCATCCCGCCTCATATTTCTATCAAAACCCAAAAATTATGTTGGATTCGCCTTGAATTATGTAATATTCTTAAAAATGAATATTTCATGAGAATAGAGTCCTGTTATTACAAACAGACGATGAGTAACTCAAAAAGGGAGAGAGCATTTATAATATTTGAAGTCGACTGTTTTTCTTCTAATTTGTTTCACCTGAAAATATGCAACTTATTTTTTTATAATAAAGAAAATAATTCTCTGTTCGACGCAGAACTTAATCAAACGTAAAGAGGAAACCCTTAGGGCTCAGTTCGCCGACTGTAATGCAATGTAACTGTAATGTAAGAAACAGCTGATCTATATTTTTATATGAAAAGTAGGTTACGTTACATTACATCTCTATAACCATTGTCATTACTTTTCACATAACAATATCGATCAGCTGTTTCCTACCATTGCAGTTACTTTACATTACAGTCGGCTAACTGAGCCTTTAAGGCTCTGGCAGAGGGGGTGAAAAGCTTGTGGGGTAAAACCAAAGGAACGTAATGAAAATTCGAGGGGATTTTTTACTTTTCTGTTTGCCCTTTTCATACTCAGCATTAATCGTATATAGAATTGTCAAAAAGCCACGAAGAAAAAAGTCTTAATGTAAATGTGCGTGACTTTTCGTAGGGGGCTTAAAGAAAAATTGTCAAAACCAGGAGGCAGGCTAAAAAGGCAGTGTGAAATGGCACTTAGAAGAAAAAAAAACGCAGAATCATAAAGGCTCCAGTAGCTTTATTAATAAACAGAAAGGTGCATAGACACCAGGTGGTCTCGATTTTCAACTCTGCGTATTCGCCTTGTATATTTATTGGCGTAAAATTTCCTGCTGGCAAGATGGTTCCGAACGTTTTGCTTTGTTTTGACAGCAGAGAAATTAACAGCTGATCGTCAGCTGGTGAATTAAGATCACCTGATGTGAAAAGAGTTTGCACCAAAATGGTATGATTTGTGATTACGTATGATTTATTTTAGACTTTTCTAAACATCCCCTATGAAAAAGTCTGGTCAGTTTATAAATGGAATGGAATTTGATTTGATGGATTAATGCATTATTTTTTGATAAAAAATGTCTTCAAGAAATTTAACAGAAGTTTTTAATATAATGCGAAATAATGCTTCAAAAAATCGTTCATTGTATTCGGATGGGAGGGTGAGTTTAAGTTGAACCCATGTACATAGTTATGAGCATATTTGGTTTTGTATTGATTGTATTTTTTTTTTTATATAAAAAATTAACACCTGTAGAATGATGATGGCGATGCAGAATTATTATTGAGACGTACAGTTCATGAGGCAGAAGAGGGTTTAGAATTGCGGGATGAATATGGCTCCCAGCCTACCTGGATAGACAAATTAGAGGAGGCTCAGTATGCCATGTCAAAGTAAGAATAAAAGATTTGATCGTATCGTGTGGTGTAGAAACTCTCAAATTTCAGAATTAAACCAAAGTTAGATGAGCTAGGCTCTCTTCATGCTCGACATTTGCTACGACCAGCATTTGATGAAAGCAAGGAAGATGAGTTTGAAATGGAATCATTGAGCCGAGAAATAGCCAAATTAATCACTTCTACTCACCGACATATACAGTGTATACGGTCTAGCTTAGGCGTGGGTGGAAAATGGGAACAACGTCTCACAGCTAATGTCGTAACATATTTAATGCTAAGTTTGCAAGAGTTGACTTTAAAGTTTCGCTATAGTCAAAATTCCTACATCAGGCAATTGAATTCACGTGAAGAAAGGTCTCAAAAATTTTTTGATGACTTTACAAACACTAATGGCATGGACAGGGAAAATTACGTCGATACATTTGACAACTTTTTGCAGCCAGCAACCTCCGATGCTAATAAACATAATTTTTACGATGATGACGAAATAAAACAGAATGAACTGGATGAAAATTTTCAACGCCCAAAGGGAAATCGGTTAACACAGCAACAGCTATTATTATTTGAAGAAGAAAACGCCCGTTTAGCTTTGAGTAGAGATGAAGAGGTTTCTAAAGTTGTTAAAACTATCTACGATTTGAACGACATATTCAAGGATCTTAACCAAATGGTGCAAGAACAAGGAACGGTACTTGACCGCATTGATTACTCCATTGAACAGACCCAGTCAAGAGTATCAGAAGGGCTAAGACAATTGCAAAAGGCTGAAATGTATCAACGTAAGAATCGTAAAATGTGCGCAATTTTGATTTTGGCTGGAATAACGCTGTTTATGCTTATACTACTAATCTTCACAAAATTTTAAACGGATGGATGTTTAACCCAAATAGTTTCATTGTGTATTAATTATAAAAACATTTATTAAATTAAAACTTCAATATTCACAACTTATAACTTAACTAGAATTCTTTCTTACATTCGTTCGCTGACACGCGAAACCACTGACCGCAGATTACCATATACCTTACTTGGCGGAGATCCCAATATTAAGTTACAAACTGCCCTACGAGCTAATTGAATATTTTGATAGCTCCCCAATATATGGATTTTACTATCGGCTAAAACTATACGTGTTTTCGTAACATTTTCAATAGTAAATTTTGTTCGACCTCCCTTGCCAGCAAGTCGACCTATAGCGCGACTCATGTGGTCGCCTTTTAAAGTTTTAACGTCCTTAACTTCGAAAGATTCTACAAACAAGTCATCCAAGCGAAGTAGAGCTAAAGCATCGTCAACGTCAAAGCCGCAAAGAAAAGCTTTTACAAAATCGGCACCCTTTTGTAGATTTGAAATATCTGGTGTCTCCGGACTAATACGAATTTCGACCTTTACATAAAATAAAATAAATAGTACGTTTTTTTTCATTAAATAATACAAAGTATTTACTTGTTTTGCCTTCATATTGAATCGTATCTGCAACTTCATATGTTCCACAATAGGAGTAAAAATTTTCATCCAATGTTCTTTAAGAGAAGAATACCTAAAAAGCAATTTGATTTTTTACACGTACTTAAGGTATGTATGACGATATTTAATTTCTGCACAAATTAATGTAAAATATTTTTATTTACCTATGGGGTGGAACGGAGATTTTACGAACTTCACTTTTAATCTTTTTTGCCCTAGGTAAAACATTTTTGGGCATACCTTCTATACCGCTTGCCTCGTCTACTTGCATTTCGGTATCATCCTTAAGGGAACGCTTTTTAGCAGTTCGTTTTGGGAAAATATCATCCACTTTTATGTTTTCCATTCTACTTTACTTTAATACCGAAATTTTCTGAAAAAAAAATCAAAACTTTTTGTGGAAATATGCCTATAAAACCACAGAATACAATAAAACTTCTACATGTGCTTTAGAAGCTGTCAAAACAATTGCAGCTGTGAGCAGTGTTGTCAGATTTATTTTAAGCCTCCTCGCCAAATGACTTGTCGAATATCGCCAAATATCGCCAACATGATAAAAACATTAAATTTTAGCTAAAAAAATAATTTTATTTTGTAATTACATTAAAAATATTGTTAAATTTTAAATTCTGTAGGTAACGTCTATCGTAAAATACAAAAATTATATTATTTAAGAAAAATTAAGAAAAGTGTTCACATTAACATATAAGTAATGGCGTACAAAAAATACTTAAAAATAATTTAATCCAAAATATCAATCTAAATAGGATAAACTCAGCTTGAATACCAAGATAAAAATTATTATTTAAATCTTGTGATAAAATTCAAGTAACATTTACTTAAATGTGTATTTAAGTACACATATCATATCCTTGAAGTGGTAAGTACCAGCAGCATCGTCGTATTCATACATTCCAGGCGAGAACTCGTGCAGGCTTTTTTGCTGCTTTATTATCAAAATATTGGTTCTAGTTAATAGAAGAAACTCTTACCCACCGTGTTTCATAAACGCCAAATAAGATTTTGTGGGCCATATTTTTTTTAAACTTCTTGAATTTCAGAAAATATTGTTTGAGATAAAGAGTCACAACATTTAGAATTTCATGCACGAAATATTTACGAGTATGTTGTAGAAAAAATTCCTCACAAAAAAAATTTCATATTTTTAACATTATTGCATTTAATTAAAATCGTAGAAATATAGCCAAAAATATCGCCAAGAAGATCGCCAATCGCCATTTCAAAATTTTCATCGCCAAAACCAAATTTTCGTCGCCACATTTGGCGAGATATCGCCATATCTGACAACACTGGCTGTGAGTTGCAATTGAAGAAAGTGTTGCCGTATTTCTAGTCGTAAATAGTGTAGACTTTATCAAATGCAAAGTAAATTTATATCAAGTATATGCAACTACTCAGGTGATTCATTTTTTTTCTCGTTTCGTGGCAATGCCTGAATGTCAAAAGTTGTATACAATGTTCGTACGCCATTTTGTTTTGTTTTGCCTTGTTATACACAATTGTGTATACTGACAACGTATGTGAAAAAGTTTAAATAAATTTTTACTTAAAAAATGTGTTACAAAACATTTAAAAATAATTATATTTAATTATTAAGGTACATATGTATCTTTTATTATACTTATTTCACATATTAAAGGTTTATCAATTAATAAATTTACTTTGGTTTTGTCTATCCATACATTTTCTTTTTGTTGTATGCAGATCTGGGACTATTGCATTAAATAAGCAAATGCATTGACCATTTTCCCACAATAAATAAATAAATAAAAAATAAGTTTGAAAAACTCAATACCAAGGCACATTTACTACAGGTACACGCATTAGAGAAAACACTGTGGCAACTCTGTGCTTCTCACATAGTTTCACAAAGTAATTGTCAAAAAATTGTATGCATCAAACAAGGCACAAAAGTAATTGTCAAATGTCAAAAATGTAAACAACTTTTGACAGTTTAAAAATGAAAACAACAAATCATCAGGAGGATTGCATGGACCTAATAAATACACATTGGACGTGATATGTATGTATATACAAACTACAAACAGATATGCTGTTAAATTTTTTCCGATATTGAATTTGAAAGTTGCTGAACAGAGTACTCAAAAAAATTCGAATTGTATTTTGATAGTCAGCAAGCTGACAGTCTACTGCCCTGATGAGCTTACCTGTTTTGTTAAAGTTGATATTTTGCTCTTTCACTTATGTATGTATGTCAGAGACCTGCGCAGAGTAATTTTGTCGGCGGCTGAAAACCGGCTGTCAGCCAGCTGAGACAGCTTCATGTATAACCATGATATAATAATATAAAGGCAGAGAAAGTCAAATAAAATAGGAAATAATAAAGGAAACAGGAGAGACATATATTTCTTAACAAGTTCCTTCGTCTGTGGCCAGCATTCGGCGGCTCGTCTTAGCCGGCTCTCAGCCGATCGGCGCAGGTCTCTGATGTATGTATATGTGTGTTTAAAATAACAAAGCAAATGAAATAAATAAATTTAAGTAATAAACTAAGAATATTATAGAGTAATTGACAAAGGTAATCTTCAAACTACCTATTAAGAAATAAAGATATATATAATATTTGTTTACACATTCTTTTATTCAGTTAGCACAAATGAGCAAAAGTGCTAATCCAGAGGAGGAGCTTTTAGTAAACATTTAAACCTTTCCAACATCAAAGATCTGCATGCATACATACATAAGTATATTGTATAGCATGAAATTATTAAATTCAAATGGCGAGTGAAATGATCATTTTATCGAAAATCGCTAAATTAGCAAATGAACAATTATCTACAGATAGTAAGGGTTTAATATTCCAATATAAAAATGTTAAATGCGTCCTCCTAGACGAATTTATGGAAGAGGCTGGGAGTATTTTGGAGCTTCTAAGGCATGGTAATAAATGTGTAGCCATAAATTAGAACTGAACAACATACTTAATATACATTTGATTTGTAGCTGAAACAAATGACCGTAAAGAGATTGGATTTGTTTCAATTGGAGAGGTGGAGCATCTGGTTTTCCAGTATAAAAACACGAATAGGTACAAAAATGATTATATTGTTGAAAACCTTCTTGCTGCAGTGTATCCAAATTCATATAAATCGGATTCTTCCATGTCGAGAGTGGAAAGAAAAGTATTGAATACCTATATAACCAGCAAACTTTTCGATGCATTGCAACTAAAGCATAAGCAATATATTCCAGAACTGACAGAGAAAATGCAGCATAAACTATCACTGCCTGCCAGATTCCGACCAACATTACGTGAATATCAGAAGAAAAGTATATTATGGCTTTTGAAAAGAGAACTCGAACAAGAATCATTTCCTGCTTTTTTTGAGAAACTTTTGGCCAAGGACAACGAGACAATTGTTTATAAACACTTATACTCTCAATTTTTTCAAAGAGATCCACCAGACGATATAAAGCTACCTCCCGGTGGGATTTTAGCTGACGAAATGGGCTTAGGTAAAACTGTTGAAATTCTAGCGTTAATTATCTTGAATTCTTGCAGTGAAATTAATTTAAGCCCAGCATTACAGAACTTTTTTCTCACTGTGCGCGCAAAACGTAAACGACTTGAACAAAATTTATTCTGTATTTGCAATTCTAATTCTGAAAAAAACATAGTACAATGCCAGAAATGTAATTTATGGCAACATAAAAAGTGTGTTGCTTTCTCTGAAACTGAAATGGATGATGACGACGTTAATTCACCATACTTATGTCCCAGTTGCTGGCACAACGTAATACAAAAGTATGGTTTATTAAAAACTAAGGCTACTTTTATTGTTTCTCCCAATACTATTAAAATGCAATGGGTTTCGGAAATCAAGCGTCATATACAACCAACATTGAGTGTTTTTCTTTATGAAGGTGTTTTACCAGGAAAATGGATAAATCCCCGTCAGTTAGCTGAGTATGATGTTGTCCTCACGGACTATAATACATTGCGGAGAGATATTTATTATACGGATGATAATGCAAGTGAACGAACAATGCGTAACAAACCACGCTGTATGAGAGTGAATACATCCATTCTAATGTTGGATTGGTGGAGAGTAGTTCTAGATGAAGCTCAAATGGTTGAATCGAATTATTCTAAATTGGCTTCATTAGTTCGCATGATACCAGGTATATTGGGCTTCTTTAAGCGTCTTGTTTTTTCGTTCAAAGTTCGACACAATTAGGCCGATTGAAGTACATATCGATGCTCACAAGTAGAAAGGCCCTAACTCGTATTTTCACGAAATTGAGTTTTTCATTGAATCGAATACATTTCACATAAATACACCTCGTCACAAAAATTTATTGCAATAGTGTAAAAAAATAGCGCTTTTACAAGCAGTCGTACAAAGCAGTTGTACAAGCATTTGCACTTAAAGGAGTTAGGGACTTTCTAATTGTGACCAACGATATAACGCTCATTTATTTCAACATAGACATATCTGAAAAAATGCGTTTTCGAAATTAATAATGTAGAAAAAATCGTCATAATCATATTGTATGTTGTGTAAAAATTTCATATAAAAGCCAACTATTGAGAAAAGAAAATACATATTCTAATTTCATCATTGAAATTTATATAATTGGCATCTCAAAACTTATTTTCTGCAAAACTAGGTTTTTGAATTATGTCTATGTCTCTGTTACAAAAAAGGAGCGTTATGTGTATTCTTTGATAATACTCGTATTTATATCTGTGTAAATATGAAATTATAGCTTAAGTCGATTCAAGCAAAACCATGTTTTTCGGAAGTTTTGACGCTACCGCTAAGAGATTGAAAGGCTCAAACGCATGATTCTATTTTCGTGTGATACTTTCTTTCCATATGTATCATTTTAACCACTGCAAATTTCAACTGGAACGTAATACAGCATAATAAAGCTAAATTTCCTTAAGTACATTTAAGCTACTATTCCATATTGCCACAGATATGAATACCCAGTCAGCAAAATAGTTTGACGTCTGCAAGATATTTGAGAGAATCGTCCTAATGACCAAAAAGAACACAAAAACAAAAAAGAATTTTAAAAATTTAGATATGTTAATTTAGTCAAACATATCCCTACATAAAATCCCTCGATATATCCATACGAAATTGATCAAATATCGGCCAGACAATTCTTATACTCAATATCTGAAATCTGTACGAGTTCTCTGAGAATGAAGTATGCACGAAATAACTGCTTCAGACAATGTCGGACTACTTTGCTGGCTGGGCACATACATACATACGTATGAATATGTACATATTTACATACGTCTAAGTATTTTAAATAATTTATTGCAGCTGTAAAACGTTGGGCTGTTACTGGCACTCCCATACAAAAATCTCTTAATGATTTGCAACCTCTACTTCAATTTATTGGCTTGGAATCTGTTGGTGAGCCGTTTGTTTGGCATCAGATTGTGAACGATTTTATAATGGATAACAACTGTATTGAAAAAAATGAGAATACTTCTTGGCCTGCCATGATAAATATTTTACAAAAGTGTATGTGGCGAACATGTAAAACACAAATAGCTTCAGAATTAGATATTCCTCTACAACAGGAAATTGTACACCGTATACATTTTGACAACCTAGAGGAACTTTTTTATAAAGAAAAACATGCAGAATGCCAAAGTAAATTTTTAGATAATGTTTTGAAATTTAAGGGAAGAATGTCAACAATATCGCCACAAGTTATGAATGTTGTAAGTGCTTTCTTTCTCCATTAAAATTAATGAAATTTGATTTTGAATTTCAATATTTTTTTTTAGATTTTACAGCCTTTTTTAAAAATTCGTCAATCATGTACAATACCTGTTGTATTGACAAATTCCACCTCAAGCAATAATTTCAGTTCGCAACAGCATAAACAGTTCTTAAAGCCGCAAGAGTTGAACGATTATTTAAAATCTACAAATGAAATATCTTGTAAATCGGAATTACGTGCAATGGCTTCGTCGCACAATGGTAAGTTCGACATAAAGATATTTATCCATGAAATGTTTTTCTTCTTAGCAACATTGTCAGAGGCATTGCTCCCACAAAATTTACATATTCAAGTATATTTATCAGAGAATGACAATAAGTACTAAAAAAAATATACTTAAGTAAATATTTACTCATAATTTTAGTAATTGCATATACTATTATGAGCTCATACAAACTATTCGTACGCTCATATATTTGCTTTCAACAAACTATGACTTTAGCCGATTCCAACACATAAGAGTATCTATATTTTATTTATGCGAAAAACTTGCTCTAGAACTCTAGAAAGCGCAAGCCTATTTGCGGTTATACTCAGAGTATGGATATTTATTCGGACAACATAAATAATGACGCGAATTATTTTAAAATGAGTGTAAACAAGAAAAATTGTAAAAAACCTCGAACGTAAGAATGTTTTGAGAAGCGCTAAAAACATTGTCATATTTTGCTATAAGAAATACAGAAGTATATTTATTTGACATTCAGTCTTTAATGAAATTTAAATTTTTGTTTGTTTTTTTAGTTAAGCAACGTCTATATGCACTTCGTTCTTGACGACTTCCATAAGCAGGATCGAAATGCATATAGACGTTGCTTAAAAAAAATAAGCAAAAACTCCAATTATTTCAATATTGATAGAAACAGCTGATAGCTCTTATTTTAAAAATGTTTATTGTTTATAGGTAAATATCGCATTTTTTTCGTCCTTATTTTAGAAATTTCTATTGTGGTAAATGTCGCTTTTTATTTACCCCAACTTGGGTAAACTTTCACACTCTTTGGCGTAGCTAGAAATTATTTTTAGGGGGCATTACGCTGGTGATTTTCATGAATTATATTAAAATTAATAATTACATGAAATTTTAAATAATAATAGGGGGCAAATGCGATTCTTGGGGACAATGCCCTCCCCATAATGGCCTTTCTACGCCTATACACATGCATCAATAAATTCTTTTAAAAACTATCGCTCGTCAGTTGTATATCTTTTGTTTAATTTAGTTATAGTTAGTTTTTGCCACAAACCTATGATCAAACCCATTTAAATTACATGGGCTTGATCATAGGTTTGTGTCTAAAATGAACGACTGAACGAGTTGGACCCAGCTCTATTGTTGATTCCGTTGAGCACAACTCTAATTCCGTTGCATGAAATATTAACTAATATAATTTTAAGGTTTGGCTGCTCTATATATTTTGCAAGAAAAATTTGACCTGGCGATCAAAAATTATGAAGCTGTATTAAAACTGGCTAATGATTACAGTAACTTAAACCTTGCGTAAGTAATAAATTATAATATAATAATAGCTCTGTTACTTAGTTCACATAATAAATTTAAATATATATTATAGTGTGGATAGCTTGTTGCAAATGCATGCCTTATATAATATAATGCAAATTAAAATCATACAACCTGATGTATCGCTACAAAATGAAATAGATTCGTGTAAAAATCTATATAATAAATTGGAATGGAAGTATTTAAGTACCTATGCCAGTACTTTGGCTACGGTAAAAAGTGCTTATGAGGCTTCCATAGAGAAGGTGAACTCGGATATATTAGATAATTTCATTATAAATATGACAGATGCCCTAGAAAATCTATCAGTTAATGATAAGCTAATTTTGATGCAAAAAGTTCAAGATGAGTGCTTTCTAAAATTTCAAAACCAAGAAACTAAAATTGCAAAGCTTTCTGAAATTCGGTCCATACGCTCTCTTTTATACGTCGTAGATTTGTGGTTGAATAAGACAACTCATACATTAAGAGTAATACAAAATGATATTGAAAAGCTGAAATACTTCAGTGAGAATGTACGTTCACGTAATCAAGTAAGCCTTGCAATCTGGGAAGATATAAATCAATTGGTGAATTCTGTTTATAGTTGCCATTTGAATGAAATAATGGTAAGTAAGTGCGTATACAATTTATTAAGATTTCTTTAACCATCATCTACATTTGACAATTCGTATTCAACTAGGATGATGGGAAACGTAAAAAGCAACATAAAGAGATTCCAGAGAGAAAACAACTTTGCAAAATGTGTTCTATACGAGATTCTATTAATACATTTGAGTGTCTTCTGTTCGATAAAGTCCTTGATAAAAATACAAATTTTACAGAAGGCATGGAAAATCCTTCTTTTGAGATGTATCTTTGTAAAAGTAAGTTAAAATACATATTATCAATACAACAGCAGTTAACAGTTAAATTAAATCTTCTGGTTTATCCGACTACAGTAACATTTCATTATATCAAAAACAAATACCGACATTTAAACAATATTGTCGTAAACAATTGGTTGTGTTTAGAAAATCTTCAATTGGCTTGCAAACGATTAATAAAATTGTGGATCGAAATGGAATATACGATTAAAGCGTATGACGAACTCAATATGTGCAAAATGCGAATAACTTTAACCGACGATGTTGATGATAAATCCATTTTTAAGATTTTGAAAAATGAAATTGATGGACGCATACTAGAGCAACAAACTGAGCTTATGAGTGCTCAAAATCAATTTAGAATCAAACTAGCTAGGCTTAAATATATAAGACATTTAGAGGGTAATGATGATCTGGGTCCTTGTCCCATATGTCACCTAACCGAGGATGATAAGGTAAGAAAACTAAAAAAAATTTGCGGTATCAGAGAGTACACCCAAATGGAACGAATTTCGTTTTTACGAAGTGACAGTAACAATTGAATATATTAGTCCAATTATTATTCCAATCAAATAATTTTTATTTCAATTATATTACCCTTAATCCTGTTTTCATGCGATAAAAGATAACATGACCCCGATACATGAAAAACCGCATAACTTCAAATAAATTAAGAAATACTTGTACTCGCATATGTATATACCAGAGAATGACAATAAGTTCTCAGAAAAAAATATACTTGCATACATAAGTATCTAAATAGTCCCGATTTTAGTAACTGCGTATAATAATAATTGTAGCGCAAACAATTCGTACGCGCACATATTTTCCCTCAAGCAACTATGACGATAGAAGAGCATCTCTAATTCGTTTATGCAAATAATCGAATTACGCTACAACTAAAAAATATACATGCGTATCAAACGCATTGACTCTCTCTTGTACTTACTTACAGTCTAAGTAACTCTGGTTTTAGACTCGGCAGTTTTTCTTGCTCAACTTTTGATTTTATAATGAGAAAGAAAAATATAGGTATACAAAAGGTATATATTACTTTCTCAACTCTCTCATACAAAATCAAAAGTTGAGCAACTAAAACTGCCAAGTCTAAAACCAGAGTAAGTTTATAGTCAGACTATGGATATTTATTTAATCGGAAAAAAATATACGCAGGATACTCGTGATGGAAAATATGTGAGTTTGTGTGCCTGTGAGGCTTTTTGAAAACATGCTTTATGTGTGTGTGTAAATAAAATAGCCCTGTATATACGCGTGTGGGTTCCGATTAATAGTCGGGGTATTCTTATACTTATGCGTTTGGTTGTAGCTCACACAGTCTATAATTTTTAGTTATAGTTGCTTGTTCTGTGGAATTTAAAAAATATGTATAAACATAAACATAGTTGTTGGATGTTTGTAGTTACACGTATTCGGTTTAAAATTAACGCGTGTTTTTGCGTTGTTTGACGGCCAATACTCAAATTTAGTAGTAGTAGTTAAAACGATACTTTTGTCATTCTCTGTTACATACTTAAATTTAGCGTGTTAGTGTGTTGCTGTGAACTTTTAATTCTTCATAAAATTTAGCGGCTTGACTGGTTGGAATTATCTTTGATTTTTTGTAAGCCACGTTTTTCTGTCCGATTTATGTTTCGTTTCCATGCTTCATTGTTTTTTTCGGTATTTTTGAATATAAAAATAAATAGAAAAAATGTGCTTATAGAATATTTAGTAGTTATCATACATATTTACATAAGTAACTTGATTATGATTATATTTATAGTATGCAGTTCTGGAATGCGGTCATCATATATGTTTTCCTTGTTTGAGATCGATACGATTACATTCCAAAGGCAACTATTTCAAATGTTCTGTATGTCGTAATATGCAACAAAGTCAAAAGTAAGTATTAGACAACTTTAATAATGTGATAATCGAAAATTTGTTGACGCAAGAGGGTATCGACCATCCTTTTCGGAAAATACTTGTAGGCTAGCCTTCTTGCCCTCCTCTCCAAATGCTTTCTCCACAGTGTTGTCACACACTATTTTGGATTTATCCGTCAGTCCGAGGCTGATCTCTTTTATAGAGCTTTATATGAAAGAAAAGTAAAAACTGATACAAAATTATATAAAAACGTTTGCCGTGAATTTGAAAGTTTTTTTTAAGGATTTTTAACTTATTATGTTTGTGTACTTAATTCTCAATAACATTTTGAGAGTTTTTATATAAAAGTATGAAGTTTGTTTAAGATTTTTTAAAAGGTTTTTGATTGAAGTCTACTGATGAGTTTCTTAAGCAGAAATGAAATGCATATAGACGTGCTTAACCACACAGCCCCAGTAAACAAGTGATCAAAAAGAAGTAGAAAAAGCACCCCAACTACTGATACGAACCACTTCAAACTCCGATAAATAATAAAATTTACTTTTTATTTTCTATAAAAACTCTAAAATAAGGTGTGATTTAAATGTGAAGTAAATTCAATATATTTTATATTTATGATGTGGTTATTAACTCGAAAGCAATTAGTTAAATTTATGATTTAGGAAATGGTGCTTCTTTAGTGGTTTATTATCCCACTTGGAAAGCTTAAAAACTATTCTACTCATAAATAAATTGTCTCGTTACAAAAAAGAAGGGAAACCTGTTCTTGTTTCTGTTTAGTTTTGAAGTGGAAGAATTTGTACTTTTAAGCATTAAAATCAATCAGTCAATTTTATTAGCTTACGGGCTTACTCGGGGTTTGAAGTGGTTCGTATCAGTAGTTGTCCTGCTTTTTCTACTTCTTTTTCATCACTTTTATACTGGGTTCTTATTATAGAGAATAATAATAAAATAGGAGATTTAATATTATTTAAGATATGTGATTAAAAATAAGTTCTTTAAACCAGAAAAAATCCATAGCCTACCTTGGAAGTAATTAAGAAGTGGTTTCTAAAGAATTACTCATTTTATTTTTTGCTGGGAGACTTAACGTCAAAATAAATTGCATATGTATGTACATTAGGGCGGGTCGATTTTATTTGTTTGTAAAAATCGTATAGCAAAAAAAGTAATTACACAAAATTCTGAAAGAATTCTCCGAAGAAACTATGTGTTTAAAATCAATCCCTATACCGCGCCTCTCGACATGAAAATGCATTTTCTCTTCTTTAGAAAAACAATTTTTTTTTAAACTACAATTTTTTCAAGTATAAAAATGTATGTACTGAAATAAATGGTAATGAATTCGAATCATTATTCTTCCTCCCACGTACGTACTCCCTGCTTTTAATTTTTTGGCGAGTTACCTTAGATTTATCTATAATAATTAAATAAGGCAGGCAGTAGCCAAACAAGAAGCAGCTCAGGAAGAGGAAATAAATTTTCATGTCGAGGGGTGCTGTATAGGGATTGATTTTAGACCCATGGTTTCTTTGCAAAATTTTCTTAGAATTATATGCAGATTTCGTTTTTACTATACGATTTTTTTGATTTTTTTTTCACCCATGCGCATCGGCACGGCCTTATTATGTACATACTAAGTACTTCGATACTTTTAATATGAAGTATTTTTTTTGGAAATTATTCTAAAGTGAATAACCTAGAACTTATTTAATTAAATTGTAGTATCTTTTGTTGATACAAAACATTCATTAACTCATATACACAAATCATGTTCATATCTTTGCCTCTAGTATACACTACGTAAGCCGAGCAAAAGTTAAAAATGCAGATATTGAAAAAATTAAAGGAAATTATTCTTCAAAAATCACTTATATAGTGCGTCTAATTCTGAAATTGCAAAGACAACAAAATGAGGAATATCAATACGAATCCTCTTTTAATAATAATGTGAAAATATTAATATTTTCACAATGGGATCCAATAATACAGGCAATCGGAGTAGCCCTCAAAGAAAACGATATAACTTATCGTGCGCAATGTACACCCAAAACTATTGAAGAGTTTAAGGTACGCCATACAAATTCATTTACCCAAAATTATCTTATTAGATAATATAGGAATAAAACTTCATTTTCAGGATCCAAAACTTGGTATAACATGTCTGCTTATGCCGTTTGTGAAAGGTTCGAAAGGTTTAAATTTAGTGGAGGCTACTCATGTTTTTCTAGTGGAACCCATTTTAAATCCAGGAGAGGAATTGCAAGCTATAGGACGTGTTCATCGTTTTGGTCAAACAAAGTAAATACAAAATTGAAAAATTACTTTGACACAGATGTGAATAAATGTGTAAATAAAAATTTTTTATGTTATAGAAAAACTACTGTACACCGTTTCATCGTAAATAGAACAATTGAGGAAAATATCTATAATTTCACAATTTCATCGTCAGCTAACTCAAATAATACAACCGGCGTGCGAAGTAAATGTGAATTCGATAATATAACGCTAATGGATTTTGAGCATTTATTTTCATTGTCACAAATCAATGAATGTGACTGAGAGAATGTTTGTGTGATGGATACTTTTATAATATATATATAAAAAAAACAGTATTTTTTAGAGTTAATTTAAGCAAGTGAAAAAAATTTAAAAAATTTGCATACTGGAATTTTATAGTAAGCAGCATTTTGTTTATAAAAGACTTGGGGATGGAGAAAATCCCATTTGCAATTACGTAAGTATATGTATGTAATTTTAAAAATATGACCTTAATTAATTAATTATAAAAAAAACATAAGTAATTATTACTTTTTTAAATACATATAAGTATATTTTAAAAACTATGTAGAAATCCAAATGTGTACAATTAAATAAAATGGAAACATGCCAGACTGATTGCCCGTGTGGTTGGGGGATTACATCAATATCATCTGATTTGGATTAGCATCGGAAACTAATCAAACATGCGCATCAGATGAATTTCCGAACAGGTTCGTCGCTCACTCCTAGGGTGATTATTACAACTTAAAGTATATTGTATCTTCTCAAGAAGTGGGTGTTCAATAATTTTATATAAAATTTTTACAAAAGATTAAATACGATATAACGATTTTTCTACATTATTAACTACAATAATTTTATATATCGTCCTTTTTTTATGCAAAAAATTAATTGACCTATATCGTCCATTTTCCATGTTAAAAATTAAATGGACTATATATACATCGTTAATGTTGTAAGTGAATTTGGAATGATAATTTTCACTTCAATATTGTTCTACAGGCAATGTTTATTTATATATTTTTATTGTATCTACGTTGCCTTTGATATTGTTACTTTTCATATTTTTTCAATATTTGATAGTTCTTAAATAAAACTCATGGTAAGAATTAGTCGATTCGTATCGCGAGTTTACGAACCAGCTGACAAAATCTGTAACATTAATAAAACATGTTGCTGTTTATTTAGTATGTATCGTAACGTACGTGAGATAGAAATCTACAGAAAATAGATTTTTACGGAGCAAAAGTTAACTTCTCTCTCACATACATACATGTATAAAGCAAAGAGAAATACAATAACAGCAGATTTCAACGATACGACAACTTCAAAAGTAATACGATACGAATCGACTAATTCTACCATTAGAATACGCATATTATAAATTTTTTTTTGATATTTTAATAAAAACAGAGATAACGTTGATGGTGGACTCAAGCAATTATGGCCATATTGCTACGGCAACAACATCAAAACAAGCTTGGGATGCTCTTATGAATGCTTACGAAGACACAGGATTGACAAGGAAAGTTGAACTATTAAAACAATTAGTAAATATAAAATTAGAAATGTTTAGTTCAATGCAAGAGTACGTCAATGAATTGGTTATCATCGCATTAAAGGTGAAAAATGGTGGTCTCAAAATTGACGGCGAGTTGACAACTTCACTTATGTTGGCTGGGTTTCCTGATGATTTCAAACCCCTTGTGATGGCTGTTGAGAATTTCAAAGAAAAACTAACCGTTGATGCTGTGAAAAATCTTCTCCTGCAGGACGCAAAGTTCGATCAAAAAGCGGAAAGTGAAGCAGCATTATATTCAAAAAACCATAAGAAGAATAAAAAACAAACTCAATGTTTCAATTGTAAAGAATTTGGGCATGTGTCAACAAATTGTCCAAACAGAAATAAAAGCAGTTATAATAGTTACAAAAAAGGAAACAAATTTAGAGGAAATGTAGCAACAACATTAATTGTCAAAGCGGGTAAAAGTATGCATGCGTGTATGAGCAAAGAAGTGAATCAAAGCCGTAAGTGGGTACCAGTAGTTATATGTACAATAAGCAGAAGATAGAAAATAAGAAGGTAATTATAGCAAACAACAGTGAACTCTCTGTAGAATCTGCTGGCGATATTGATCTGGAAATATGCTGTGAAAACAAGAAGAAGGAGATTACAATTAAGAATGTAGAATGTGTACCAAATTTGCGTGTTATCCGTAAAACAAATGACAAATACCGGCAAGAAAGTTATATTTGAAGATCAAACGTGTAAAATCTTTGATAAAAACAAAAATCTCATTGTAACTGCTACAGCTTTCAACGATCTTTATTGTTTGGATAGCAAGGTGCTGGTGAGAAATGAAAGAGTTTTCATAGCGAAAGAAAATTTTAATCTATGGCATAGAAGAATGGGACATGTCTGCAACAAAATTTTACATAAGTTAAAAGAAACAAACGTCGGTATTGACTTGGGAAAGGAGAATAAAGATCATTGTGTTACGTGTGTGAAAGGAAAGCAAACTAGAAGACCAACAAGAGAAAGTGGTACTAGAGCTACACAACTATTACAACTAGTTCACTTAGATGTATTGGGTCCGGTTCAAGATTCCTTGTTACTTTTGTAGATGACTTTTCCCGAAAGGTTTTTGTATACCCTTTGAAGAGTAAATCTGAGGTATGCAATACATTTATAAAATTTAAGAACATGGTCGAAAATCACTGCTCTACTAAAATCAAAATTTTACGCACTGATAATGGAGGGGAATATGTAAACAACAAGTTTTCTAGTTTCTTAAACAACCATGGAGAGAATAAATCGAACTATTGTAGAGAGAGTTAGATGTATGCTAATTGATAGTAATTTAGATAAAAAATTTTGGGCTGAAGCAGCGAGCACAGCATGTTTTTTGATGAATAGGACACCGTGTAGTGGTAAAAATTGTACTCCTGAAGAAAAATGGACTGGTCGGCGACCAAATTTGAAATTTATAAAAGTTTTCGGTTGTCCTGCTCTTGTACATATCCCAAAAGAAAAACTTCACAAGCTAGATTCAAAATCAATAGAATGTATAATGTTGGGAAAGAAAGCAAGGCCTACAGATTGTTTAATCCGCAAACTGAGCAGATTTTGATAAGTCGTGATGTGGTATTTTTTGAAGAAAAGAGGGTGAATCTTAAGGTTAATAAATATTTTTGGTCTAAATTATTTATGGATGAAGAAATTGTCAATTCTGGGGAGAGTAATAGCTATGATGAATTGACATCTGAAGTTTTTGAGCAGCCTGTTGACGATGAATGCAGTGTATTGCCAATTGAAGATCTGATCTGAACAACCAATTGAAGACTGGTCATTAGCTCTATCACCATCAAATAATCAAATTCATGACGAATGGGTTCCAGGATCTTACGAAGGCAAAAATGTACAGGCGAATGAAGTAAAAAGAAAGAAAGAATTCCAAACAAAACTTCGCATTCTCACAAATTTTGTGCAATGCAATTTATTACTGGGGAACCGGCAAATGTTCAAGAGGCCATGTCGTCAGAAAAATCAGCAGAGTGGAAAATTGCAATGAAGAGTGAATATGATTCTCTAATCGCTAACAACACATGGGTGTTGACAAAACTTCCAAAAGGAAAGAAAGCGATCAAATCAAAATGAGTTTTCATAACAAAACAAGCTGAAAATGGTTCTCAACCTAAATTGAAAGCGAGATTGGTAGCAAAAGGTTTCTCACAGCGTCCAGGTATAGATTTTAATGAAACTTTTGCTCCAGTTGTAAGATACGAGTCAATTAGATTTTTATTGGCTTTGGCTATAAAATTCGTTTTGAAAATAGATAAAATGGGTAACCGCGTATTTAAATGGAACCTGAATGAAGAGGTTTTCATGGAACAATCCGAAATGTTTGATGATGGCTTTGGTAAAGTTTGTAAATAAAATTTATGGTCTCAAACAATCTGGCAGAGTATGGAACCAGACAATTAATAAAGTTTTCCTTGTAATGGGACTCGTGGAAAGTGAAGTAGATCAGTGTATTTACTACAAAGTGACCGAAGGCCAGATAATATACATTGCTTTATATGTTGATGACGTTTTATTATTATCAAATGATCTGGCATGTATCCAATCACTGAAGAGTACACTCGCATATAAATTTAAAATGAAAGATATGGGTGAAATATCATCTTTTCTTGGTATGAAGATATCTCGTAAGAAAGATGCAATAAAAATTGACCACTCAAAGTATATACATATCAGATGTTTTAGCTCGATTTGGTATGAATGACTGCAATCCGGTTTTAACACCTATTGATTACAATCAGAAGTTGACTGCAAACATGCTTCCTACAGATGAACAAGGTAAGCAGATGATGTCAAAGATACCATATATGGAAGCTATAGGGTGCTTGTTAGTTGCTGCACAAATCTCAAGACCAGATATATGCTATGTGGTAAATCTTTTAAGTAGATTTAGTTCGAATCCGTGAAAACCTCACTGGGAAGCCGTTAAGAGGGTAATGAGATATTTGAAAGAAACGATAAATAAAGGTATCGTATATAAAAAACAAGTAGATGACGAAATAATGGGTTTTTGTGATGCTGATTGGGCCGGCACCGTTGACGATCGTAGATCAACAACTGGCTACGTTTTTATTTTTCAATCGGGTGCAATAGCATGGGCTACTAAAATGCAAAAGACAGTAGCACTATCTTGTACGGAAGCTGAATTCATGTCTGCGACTGCTGCAATTCAAGAATCTATTTGGTTGAAACGTTTGGAAACTGAAATAAACCCCGATAAAAAACGAAGCATGACTCTATTTTGCGATAATAAAGGTGCTAAACAATAACTTAAACAATAACTATTCAAACCGAACAAAGCATGTGGACATCAAAGCAAAATTTATCCAACAAAAAATCTAAGACGAAGAAATTGTGCTGAAGTATCTGAACACAAATGAGATGATAGCTGATGTTTTAACTAAAGCAGTAACCCCACAGAAGAAGAAATTCTTTGCAGACCACTTTGGTCTTCTTTAAGATTGTTGTTATTTATTTTTAAATCATTAACTAAATCGCTTAAATTTATATTTATTTATTTTAATTAATACTTGGAAATTTATCATTCTGTGAGAGTGTTGTAAATGAATTTAGAATGATAATTTTTACTTCAATATTATTATACAGGCAATGTTTATTTATATATTTTTATTGTATCTACGTTGCCTTTGATATTGTTAGTTTTCATATATTTTCAATATTTGATAGTTCTTAAATAAAACTCAAACTAACACTATACATCATCAATTTTTTATGCATAAAATTATTTCATGCAAAATATATAATAAACTATCGTCCATTTTTCATACAAAAAATTATTTCATGCAAAAAATATAATGGACTATACATCATAAATTTTTCATGGATAAAATTATTTCATGGAAAAAATATAATTGACTATACATCGTCCATTTTTCATGCAAAAAATTATTTCATGCAAAAAATATAATGGACTATACATCGTTAATTTTCCATGGAAAAAATTTTTCCAGGCAAAATATATAATGGACTGTACATAATCAATTTTTCATGCAAAAAATTATTTCATGCAAAAAATATAATGGACTATAATACATCGTCCATTTTTTATGCAAAAATTTATTTCATGGCAAAAATATATGGACATCATCAATTTTTCATACAATTAATTTTATGCAAAAAATAATTTCATGCACAAAATAATTTCATTCAAAAAATTATTTCATGCAAAAAATTATTTCATGCAAATAATTATTTCATGCAAAAAATATAATGGACTATATATACATCGTCAAATTTTCATACAAAAAATAATTTCATGCAAAAAATATAATGGACTATACATCGTCCATTTTTCATGAAAAAATTATTTCATGGAAAAAATATAACGGACTATATATACATCGTTAATTTTCCATGGAAAAAATTTTTCTAGGCAAAAAATATAATGGACTATATTATACATTATCAATTTTTTATGGAAAAAAATATTTCATGCAAAAATTTATTTCATGCAAAAAATTATTTCATGCGAAAAATATAATGGACTATACGTCGTCCATTTTTCATGGAAAAAATTATTTCATGCAAAAAATATCATAATTATACATCATATATTTTTTATGGAAAAAATTATTTCATGCAAAAACAAGAACGGACTATAATCTTCCATTTTTCATGCAAAAAATTATTTCATTCAAAAAATATCATGGACTATACATCGTCAAATTTTCATAGAAAAAATTATTTCATGCAAACAATTATTTCATGCAAAAAATATAATGGACTATACATCATAAATTTTTTTCCAAAAAATTATTTCATCCAAAAAATTATTTCATGCAAAAAATATAATGGACTATACATTTTCCATTTTTCATGCAAAAAATTATTTCATGCAAAAAATATAATGGACTATACATTAATTTTTTATGCAAAAAACTATTTCATGCAAAAAATATAATGGACTATACATCGTCCATTTTTCATGCAAAAAATATAATGGACTAAACATCATACATTTTTTATGCAAAAAATTATTTTATGCAAAAAATTATTTCATGCAAAAAATATAGTGGACTATACATCATTAATTTTTTATGCAAAAAATTATTTCATGCAAAAAATATAATGGACTATAAATTAGGGATGTAACGATACGCCATTTCGCCGATCCGATACCGATACCGATACTCAAAAATAAATATCGCCGATACCGATTCCGATACCGATACGCATATTTAAATTGAGCTCAAGTAAAAATTAACAAAACTCAAGTAGAGTAATTCTTCTATTATACAAAATAACAGTGTTTATTAATGAGCCATTCAAATCATCAAAATTTTCAGTACATTTCAGTTTCTAAAATTCAAATTTTCAAACTACAAAACGTCTGCAATATTTATGATTTTACAAAATAAACGTTGGCATTCAGTTTAGATTGACAAATTCAGTGAAAAAAAATAGTTTTCTCATTTTTGTATAACAATGAAAAAACTAAATCAGAGATGCAAAATGAGATTTTACAAATTGTACCAACTTTCAAGAAAAGTGTACTTATTAACTCCGATTGCTTTTATTAATTTGGGCTGAGATGTCAGTTGTTATTTTAAGTTGTAATTGTTGTAGAATTACCAACACCTGTATTAATGCGCCTTGAAAAAAATCTTAAAACATACAAACACATACAAGATTTAGCATTGAGAGAACATTTCATTACTATGGTGCAAAAAAAAAATAGAAGAAACAATTTCATTATGTATTCTGTTTTGATTTTATGTTCTGCTTTTAATATGTTATTTCTCATAGTTGTCATGCAAAAAAAAAAGAGTTGAAAATTTAATATTTTGTTCAAAAAACTCTAAAGAAAAATATAAGAAGTATCGGCGTATCGACAGTAAATTATCGCCGATATCGATATATCGGAAAACCAGCAGTATCGTCGATATATCGGTATCGGTATCGGTTGCATCCCTACTATAAATCATTAATTTTTTATCCAAAAATTATTTCATTCAAAAAATATAATCGACTATACATCATTAATTTTTTATGCAAACAATATTTCATTCAAAAAATATAATGGACTATACATCGTCCATTTTTCATGCAAAAAATATAATGGACTATACATCGTCCATTTTTCATGCAGAAAATATAATGGACTATACATCACCAATTTTTTATGGAAAAAATTATGTCATGCACAAAATATAATGGACTATACATCGTCCACTTTTCATGCAAAAAATATAATTGACTATACGTCATCAATTTTTCATGCAAAAAATATAATGGACTATACATCGTCCATTTTTCATGAAAAAATTATTTCATGGAAAAAATATAACGGACTATATATACATCGTTAATTTTCCATGGAAAAAATTTTTCTAGGCAAAAAATATAATGGACTATTATACATTATCGATTTTTTATGGAAAAAAATATTTCATACAAAAAATTATTTCATGCAAAAAATTATTTCATGCGAAAAATATAATGGACTATACGTCGTCCATTTTTCATGCAAAAAATTATTTCATGCAAAAATATCATAATTATACATCATATATTTTTTATAGAAAAAATTATTTCATGCAAAAACAAGAACGGACTATAATCTTCCATTTTTCATGCAAAAAATTATAATGGACTATATATGTACATCATTAATTTTTTATGCAAAAAACTATTTCATGCAAAAAATATAATGGAGTATACATCGTCTATTATTCATGCAAAAAAATTTTCCATGCAAAAAATATAATGGACTATACATCGTCTATTTTTCATGCAAAAAATTTTCCATGCAAAAAATTATTTCATGCAAAAAATATAATGACTACACATCGTCCATTTTTCATGCAAAAAATTATTTCATGTAAAAAATAAAATGGACTATACATCGTCCATTTCTCATACAAAAAATTATTTCATGCAAAAAATTATTTCATTCAAAAAATATAATGGACTATACATCGTCCATTTTTCATGCAAAAAATATAATGGACTATACATCGTCCATTTTTCATGCAGAAAATATAATGGACTATACATCACCAATTTTTTATGGAAAAAATTATGTCATGCACAAAATATAATGGACTATACATCGTCCACTTTTCATGCAAAAAATATAATTGACTATACGTCATCAATTTTTCATGCAAAAAATATAAAGGACTATACATCGTCCATTTTTCATGAAAAAATTATTTCATGGAAAAAATATAACGGACTATATATACATCGTTAATTTTCCATGGAAAAAATTTTTCTAGGCAAAAAATATATATATACATTATCAATTTTTTATGGAAAAAAATATTTCATACAAAAAATTATTTCATGCAAAAAATTATTTCATGCGAAAAATATAATGGACTATACGTCGTCCATTTTTCATGCAAAAAATTATTTCATGCAAAAAGTATCATAATTATACATCATATATTTTTTATGGAAAAAATTATTTCATGCAAAAACAAGAACGGACTATAATATTCCATTTTTCATGCAAAAAATTATAATGGACTATATATGTACATCATTAATTTTTTATGCAAAAAACTATTTCATGCAAAAAATATAATGGAGTATACATCGTCTATTTTTCATGCAAAAAAATTTTCCATGCAAAAAATTATTTCATGCAAAAAATATAATGACTACACATCGTCCATTTTTCATGGAAAAAATTATTTCATGTAAAAAATATAATGGACTATACATCGTCCATTTCTCATACAAAAAATTATTTCAGGCAAAAAATATAATGCACTATACATCAAAAATTTTTTTTGGAAAAAATTATTTCATGTAAAAAATATAATGGACTATACATCATCAATTTTTTATGGAAAAAATTATTTCATCCAAAAAATTATTTCATGCAAAATATATCATGGACTATACATCGTCCATTTTTCATACAAAAAATTATTTCATGCAAAAAATATCATGGACTATACATCATTAATTTTTTATGCAAAAAACTATTTCTATTATATGGCAAAAATATAATGGACATCATCAATTTTTCATACAAATAATTTTATGCAAAAAATAATTTCATGAAAAAAATAATTTCATGCAAAAAATTATTTCATGGAAAAAATTATTTCATGCAAAAAATTATTTCATGCAAATAATTATTTAATGCAAAAAATATAATGGACTATACATCATAAATTTTTTTCCAAAAAATTATTTCATCCAAAAAATTATTTCTTGCAAAAAATATAATGTACTATACATCGTCCATTTTTCAAGCAAAAAATTATTTCATGGAAAAAATATAATGGACTATATATATGTACATCGTCAAATTTTCATACAAAAAATAATTTCATGCAAAAAATATAATGGACTATACATCGTCCATTTTTCATGCAAAAAATATAATGGACTATACATCTTCCATTTTATATGGAAAAAATATAACGGACTATACATACATCGTTAATTTTCCATGGAAAAAATTTTTCTAAGCAAAAAATATAATGGACTATACGTCGTCCATTTTTCATGCAAAAAATTATTTCATTCAAAAAATATCATGGACTATACATCGTCCATTTTTTGTACAAAAAATTATATCATGCAAACAATTATTTCATGCGAAAAATATAATGGACTATACGTCGTCCATTTTTCATGCAAAACATTATTTCATCCACAAAATTATTCCATGCAAAAAATATAATGGACTATACACCGTCCATTTTTTATGCAAAAAATATCATGGACTATACATCGTTCATTTTTCATACAAAAAATTATTTCATGCAAAAAATATAATGGACTATACATCGTCCATTTATCATGGAAAAAATTTTTCATGCAAAAAATATAAAGGACTATACATCATCAATTTTTCATGCAAAAAATATAATGGACTATACATCGTTCATTTTTCATACAAAAAATTATTTCATGCAAAAAATATAATGGACTATACATCGTCTATTTTTCATGGAAAAAATTATTTCATGCAAAAAATATCATGGACTATACATCGTTCATTTTTCATACAAAAAATTTTTTCATGCAACAAATATAATGGATCAATTTTTTTATGGAAAAAATTATTTCATCCAAAAAATATAATAGACTATACATCGTCCACTTTTTATGCAAAATATTATTTCAAGCAAAAAATATAATGGACTATACATTATAAATTTTTTATGCAAAAAATTATTTCATGGAAAAAATATCATGGATTATAAATCGTCCATTTTTCATGCAAAAAATATAATGAACTATACATCGTCTATTTTTCATGCAAAAAATTATTTCATGCAAAAAATATCATGGACTATACATCGTTCATTTTTCATACAAAAAATTATTTCATGCAAAAAATATCATGGACTATACATCGTTCATTTTTCATACAAAAAATTATTTTATGCAAAAAAGATAATGGACTATATACATCGTCCATTTATCATGCAAAAAATTTTTTCATGCAAAAAATATAAAGGACTATACATCAATAATTTTTTATGCAAAAAATTATTTCATGCACAAAATTATTCCATGCAAAAAATATAATGGACTATACATCGTCCATTTTTCATGCAAAAATTTTTTCATGCAAAAAATATCATGGACTATACATCGTGCATTTTTCATGCAAAAAATTATTTCAAGCAAAAAATATCATGGACTATAATCGTTCATTTTTCATACAAAAAATTATTTCATGCAAAAAATATCATGGACTATACATCGTCCATTTTTCATGCAAAAAATTATTTCATGCAAAAAATATAACGGACTATACATCGTCCATTTTTCATGCAAAAAATATAATGGACTATACATCGTCCATTTTTCATGGAAAAAATTATTTCATGCAAAAAATATCATGGACTATACATCGTCCATTTTTCATGCAAAAAATTATTTCATGCAAAAAATATTATGTACATCGTTCATTTTTCATACAAAAAATTATTTCATGCAAAAAATATAATGGATCAATTTTTTATGGAAAAAATTATTTCATCCAAAAAATATAATGGACTATACATCGTCCATTTTTCATGCAAAAATTATTTTATCCATGCATTTCATACATCGTCCATTTTTGATGCAAAAAATTACTTCATGCATAAAATATAATGGACTATACATCGTCCACTTTTTATGCAAAATATTATTTCATGCAAAAAATATAATGGACTATACATTATAAATTTTTTATGCAAAAAATATAATGGACTATACATCGTCTATTTTTCATGCAAAAAATTATTTCATGCAAAAAATATCATGGACTATACATCGTGCATTTTTCATGAAAAAAATTATTTCATGCAAAAAAATATAATGGACTATACATCGTTCATTTTCCATACAAAAAATTATTTCATGCAAAAAATATCATGGACTATACATCGTTAATTTTTCATACAAAAAAATATTTCATGCAAAAAATATCATGGACTATACATCGTTCATTTTTCATACAAAAAATTATTTCATGTAAAAAATATAATGGACTATACATCGTCTATTTTTCATGCAAAAAATTATTTCATGCAAAAAATATCATGGACTATACATCGTTCATTTTTCATACAAAAAATTATTTCATGCAAAAAATATAATGGACTATACATCGTCCATTTTTCATGCAAAAAATATAATGGAAAAAATATCATGGACTATAAATCTTCCATTTTTCATACAAAAAATTATTTCATGCAAAAAATATCATGGACTATACATCGTTCATTTTTCATACAAAAAATTATTTCATGCAAAAAAGATAATGGACTGTACATCGTCCATTTATCATGCAAAAAATTTTTTTATGCAAAAAATATAAAGGACTATACATCATAAATTTTTTATGCAAAAAATTATTTCATGCACAAAATTATTCCATGCAAAAAATATAATGGACTATACATCGTTCATTTTTCATACAAAAAATTATTTTATGCAAAAAATATAATGTAATATATATAATATTATAATATAATATATATAATATCGTCCATTTTTCATGCAAAAAATATAATGGACTATACATCATCCATTTTTCATGCAAAAAATATAATGGATTATACATCGTCCATTTTTCATGCAAAAAATATAATGGACTATACATCGTCTATTTTTCATAAAAAAAATTATTTCATGCAAAAAATATAATGGACTATACATCGTCCATTTTTCATGGAAAAAATTATTTCATGCAAAAAATATCATGGACTATACATCGTCCATTTTTCATGGAAAAAATTATTTCATTCAAAAAATATCATGGACTATACATTGTTCATTTTTCATATAAAAAATTATTTCATGCAAAAAATATAATGGACTATACATCGTCCATTTTTCATGAAAAAAATATAATGGACTATACATCGTCCATTTTTCATGCGAAAAATTATTTCATTGAAAAAATATCATGGACTATACATCGTCCATTTTTCATGCAAAAAATTATTTCATGCAAAAAATATCATAGACTATACATCGTTCATTTTTCATACAAAAAATTATTTCATGCAAAAAAGATAATGGACTATACATCGTCCATTTATCATGCAAAAAATTTTTTTATGCAAAAAATATAAAGGACTATACATCATAAATTTTTTATGCAAAAAATTATTTCATGCACAAAATTATTCCATGCAAAAAATATAATGGACTATACATCGTTCATTTTTCATACAAAAAATTATTTTATGCAAAAAATATAATGTAATATATATAATATTATAATATAATATATATAATATCGTCCATTTTTCATGCAAAAAATATAATGGACTATACATCATCCATTTTTCATGCAAAAAATATAATGGATTATACATCGTCCATTTTTCATGCAAAAAATATAATGGACTATACATCGTCTATTTTTCATAAAAAAAATTATTTCATGCAAAAAATATAATGGACTATACATCGTCCATTTTTCATGGAAAAAATTATTTCATGCAAAAAATATCATGGACTATACATCGTCCATTTTTCATGGAAAAAATTATTTCATTCAAAAAATATCATGGACTATACATCGTTCATTTTTCATACAAAAAATTATTTCATGCAAAAAATATAATGGACTATACATCGTCCATTTTTCATGAAAAAAATATAATGGACTATACATCGTCCATTTTTCATGCGAAAAATTATTTCATTGAAAAAATATCATGGACTATACATCGTCCATTTTTCATGCAAAAAATTATTTCATGCAAAAAATATCATGCAAAAAATATAATGGACTATACTTCGTCTATTTTTCATGCAAAAAATTATTTAATGCAAATATATCATAGACTATACATCGTCCATTTTTCATACAAAAAATTATTTCATGCAAAAAATATCATGGACTATACATCGTTCATTTTTCATAAAAAAAATTATTTCATGCAAAAAAGATAATGGACTATATATACATCGTCCATTTATCATGCAAAAAATTTTTTCATGCAAAAAATATAAAGGACTATACATCATCAATTTTTTATGCAAAAAATTATTTCATGCACAAAATTATTCCATGCAAAAAATATAATGGACTATACATCGTCCATTTTTCATGCAAAAATTATTTCATGCAAAAAATATCATGGACTATACATCGTGCATTTTTCATGCAAAAATTATTTCATGCAAAAAATATCATGGACTATACAGCGTTCATTTTTCATAAAAAAAATTATTTCATGCAAAAAAGATAATGGACTATACATCGTCCATTTATCATGCAAAAAATTATTTCATGCAAAAAATATAATGGACTATACATCGTCTATTTTTCATGCAAAAAATTATTTCATGCAAAAAATATAATGGACTATACATCGTCCATTTTTCATGCAAAAAATTATTTCATGCAAAAAATATAATGGACTATACATCGTCTATTTTTCATGCAAAAAATTATTTCATGCAAAAAATATAATGGACTATACATCGTCCATTTTTCATGCAAAAAATATAATGGACTATACATCGTCTATTTTTCATAAAAAAAATTATTTCATGCAAAAAATATAATGGACTATACATCGTCCATTTTTCATGCAAAAAATTATATTATGCAAAAAATATCATGGACTATACATCGTCCATTTTTCATGGAAAAAATTATTTCATGCAAAAAATATCATGGACTATACATCGTTCATTTTTCATACAAAAAATTATTTCATGCAAACAAGATAATGGACTATACATCGTCCATTTTTCATGCAAAAAATTATTTCATGCAAAAAATATCATGGACTATACATCGTTCATTTTTCATACAAAAAATTATTTCATGCAAAAAATATAATGAACTATACATCGTCTATTTTTCATGCAAAAAATATAATGGACTATACATCGTCCATTTTTCATGCGAAAAATTATTTCATTGAAAAAATATCATGGACTATACATCGTCCATTTTTCATGCAAAAAATTATTTCATGCAAAAAATATCATGGACTATACATCGTTCATTTTTCATACCAAAAATTATTTCATGCAAAAAATATAATGGACTATACATCGTCCATTTTTCATGCGAAAAATTATTTCATTGAAAAAATATCATGGACTATACATCGTCCATTTTTCATGCAAAAAATTATTTCATGCAAAAAATATCATGGACTATACATCGTTCATTTTTCATACAAAAAATTATTTCATGCAAAAAAGATAATGGACTATACATCGTCCATTTTTCATGCAAAAAATTATTTCATGCAAAAAATATCATGGACTATACATCGTTCATTTTTCATACCAAAAATTATTTCATGCAAAAAAGATAATGGACTATACATTGTCCATTTATCATGCAAAAAATTTTTTCATGCAAAAAATATAAAGGACTATACAGCATCAATTTTTATGCAAAAAATATCATGGACTATACATCGTGCATTTTTCATGCAAAAATTATTTCATGGAAAAAATTTCATGGACTATACAGCGTTCATTTTTCATAAAAAAAATTATTTCATGCAAAAAAGATAATGGACTATACATCGTCCATTTATCATGGAAAAAATTTTTTCATGCAAAAAATATAAAGGACTATACATCATCAATTTTTCATGCAAAAAATATAATGGAAAAAATATCATGGACTATAAATCTTCCATTTTTCATACAAAAAATTATTTCATGCAAAAAATATCATGGACTATACATCGTTCATTTTTCATACAAAAAATTATTTCATGTAAAAAATATAATGGACTATACATCGTCTATTTTTCATGCAAAAAATTATTTCATGCAAAAAATATCATGGACTATACATCGTTCATTTTTCATACAAAAAATTATTTCATGCAAAAAATATAATGGACTATACATCGTCCATTTTTCATGCAAAAAATATAATGGAAAAAATATCATGGACTATAAATCTTCCATTTTTCATACAAAAAATTATTTCATGCAAAAAATATCATGGACTATACATCGTTAATTTTTCATACAAAAAATTATTTCATGCAAAAAAGATAATGGACTATACATCGTCCATTTATCATGCAAAAAATTTTTTTATGCAAAAAATATAAAGGACTATACATCATCAATTTTTTATGCAAAAAATTATTTCATGCACAAAATTATTCCATGCAAAAAATATAATGGACTATACATCGTCCATTTTTCATGCAAAAATTATTTCATGCAAAAAATATCATGCAAAAAATATAATGGACTATACATCGTCCATTTTTCATGCAAAAATTATTTCATGCAAAAAATATCATGGACTATACATCGTGCATTTTTCATGCGAAAAATTATTTCATTGAAAAAATATCATGGACTATACATCGTCCATTTTTCATGCAAAAAATTATTTCATGCAAAAAATATCATGCAAAAAATATAATGGACTATACTTCGTCTATTTTTCATGCAAAAAATTATTTAATGCAAATATATCATAGACTATACATCGTCCATTTTTCATACAAAAAATTATTTCATGCAAAAAATATCATGGACTATACATCGTTCATTTTTCATAAAAAAAATTATTTCATGCAAAAAAGATAATGGACTATATATACATCGTCCATTTATCATGCAAAAAATTTTTTCATGCAAAAAATATAAAGGACTATACATCATCAATTTTTTATGCAAAAAATTATTTCATGCACAAAATTATTCCATGCAAAAAATATAATGGACTATACATCGTCCATTTTTCATGCAAAAATTATTTCATGCAAAAAATATCATGGACTATACATCGTGCATTTTTCATGCAAAAATTATTTCATGCAAAAAATATCATGGACTATACAGCGTTCATTTTTCATAAAAAAAATTATTTCATGCAAAAAAGATAATGGACTATACATCGTCCATTTATCATGCAAAAAATTATTTCATGCAAAAAATATAATGGACTATACATCGTCTATTTTTCATGCAAAAAATTATTTCATGCAAAAAATATAATGGACTATACATCGTCCATTTTTCATGCAAAAAATATAATGGACTATACATCGTCTATTTTTCATAAAAAAAATTATTTCATGCAAAAAATATAATGGACTATACATCGTCCATTTTTCATGCAAAAAATATAATGGACTATACATCGTCCATTTTTCATGCAAAAAATTATTTCATGCAAAAAATATCATGGACTATACATCGTTCATTTTTCATACCAAAAATTATTTCATGCATAAAAGATAATGGACTATACATTGTCCATTTATCATGCAAAAAATTTTTTCATGCAAAAAATATAAAGGACTATACATCATCAATTTTTTATGCAATAAATTATTTCATGCACAAAATTATTCCATGCAAAAAATATAATGGACTATACATCGTCCATTTATCATGCAAAAAATTATTTCATGCAAAAAATATAATGGACTATACATCGTCTATTTTTCATGCAAAAAATTATTTCATGCAAAAAATATAATGGACTATACATCGTCCATTTTTCATGCAAAAATTATTTCATGGAAAAAATTTCATGGACTATACAGCGTTCATTTTTCATAAAAAAAATTATTTCATGCAAAAAAGATAATGGACTATACATCGTCCATTTATCATGGAAAAAATTTTTTCATGCAAAAAATATAAAGGACTATACATCATCAATTTTTTATGCAATAAATTATTTCATGCACAAAATTATTCCATGCAAAAAATATAATGGACTATACATCGTCCATTTATCATGGAAAAAATTATTTCATGCAAAAAATATAATGGACTATACATCGTCTATTTTTCATGCAAAAAATTATTTCATGCAAAAAATATAATGGACTATACATCGTCCATTTTTCATGCAAAAAATTATTTCATGCAAAAAATATAATGGACTATACATCGTCTATTTTTCATGCAAAAAATTATTTCATGCAAAAAATATAATGGACTATACATCGTCCATTTTTCATGCCAAAAATTATTTCATGCAAAAAATATCATGGACTATACATCGTCCATTTTTCATGGAAAAAATTATTTCATGCAAAAAATACATGGACTATACATCGTCCATTTTTCATGGAAAAAATTATTTCATGCAAAAAATACATGGACTATACATTGTCCATTTTTCATGCAAAAAATATAATGGACTATTATACATTGTCCATTTTTCATGCAAAAAATATAATGGACTATACATCGTCTATTTTTCATACAAAAAATTATTTCATGCAAAAAATATCATGGACTATACATCGTCCATTTTTCATGCAAAAAATTATTTCATGCAAAAAATATCATGGACTATACATCGTCCATTTTTCATGCAAAAAATATAATGGACTATACATCGTCCATTTTTCATGCAAAAAATATCATGGACTATACATCGTCCATTTTTCATGCAAAAAATTATTTCATGCAAAAAATATCATGGACTATACATCGTCCATTTTTCATGCAAAAAATATAATGGACTATACATTGTCCATTATTCATGCAAAAAATATAATGGACTATACATCGTCTATTTTTCATACAAAAAATTATTTCATGCAAAAAATATCATGGACTATACATCGTCCATTTTTCATGCAAAAAATATAATGGACTATACATCGTCTGTTTTTCATACAAAAAATTATTTCATGCAAAAAATATCATGGACTATACATCGTCCATTTTTCATGCATAAAATATAATGGACTATACATCGTCCATTTTTCATGCAAAAATTATTTCATGCAAAAAATATCCTGGACTATACATCGTGCATTTTTCATGCAAAAAATTATTTCATGCAAAAAATATAATGGACTATACATCGTTCATTTTTCATACAAAAAATTATTTCATGCAAAAAATATAATGGACTATACATCGTCCATTTTTCATGCAAAAAATATAATGGACTGTACATCGTCCATTTTTTATGCAAAAAATATCATGGACTATAAATCTTCCATTTTTCATGTAAAAAATTATTTCATGCAAAAAATATAATGGACTATACATCGTCCATTTTTCATGGGAAAAATTATTTCATGCAAAAAATATCATGTCGTCCATTTTTCATGGAAAAAATTTTTTCATGCCAAAAATATAATGGACTATACATCGTGCATTTTTCATACAAAAAATTATTCCATGCAAAAAATATAATGGACTATACATCGTCCATTTTTCATGCAAAAATCATTTCATGCAACAAATATCAAGGACTATATATCATAAATTTTTTATGCAAAAAATTTAATGGACTATACATCGTTCATTTTTCATACAAAAAATTATTTCATGCAAAAAAGATAATGGACTATACATCGTCCATTTTTCATGCAAAAATCATTTCATGCAACAAATATCAAGGACTATATATCATAAATTTTTTATGCAAAAAATTTAATGGACTATACATCGTTCATTTTTCATACAAAAAATTATTTCATGCAAAAAAGATAATGGACTATACATTGTCCATTTATCATGCAAAAAATTTTTTCGTGCAAAAAATATAAAGGACTATGCAGCATCAATTTTTATGCAAAAAATATAATGGACTATACATCGTCCATTTTTCATGGGAAAAATTATTTCATGCAAAAAATATAATGGACTATACATCGTCTATTTTTCATGCAAAAAATTATTTCATGCAAAAAATATCATGGACTATAATCGTCCATTTTTCATGCAAAAAATATAATGGACTATACATCGTCCATTTTTCATGCAAAAATTATTTCATGGAAAAAATATCATGGACTATACATCGTGCATTTTTCATGCAAAAAATTATTTCATGCAAAAAATATAATGGACTATACATCGTCTATTTTTCATGCAAAAAATTATTTCATGCAAAAAATATAATGGACTATACATCGTCCATTTTTCATGCAAAAAATATAATGGACTGTACATCGTCCATTTTTTATGCAAAAAATATCATGGACTATAAATCTTCCATTTTTCATGCAAAAAATTATTTCATGCAAAAAATATCATGGACTATAATCGTCCATTTTTCATGGAAAAAATTATTTCATGCAAAAAATATCATGGACTATACATCGTTCATTTTTTATACAAAAAATTATTTCATGCAAAAAATATAATGGACTATACATCGTTCATTTTTCATGCAAAAAATATAATGGACTATACATCGTTCATTTTTCATACAAAAAATTATTTCATGCAAAAAATATAATGGACTATACATCGTCCATTTTTCATGCAAAAAAGATAATGGACGATATACATCGTCCATTTTTCATGGAAAAAATATCATGGACTATAAATCTATAAATCTTCCATTTTTCATACAAAAAATTATTTCATGCAAAAAATATCATGGACTATACATCGTTCATTTTTCATACAAAAAATTATTTCATGCAAAAAAGATAATGGACTATACATCGTCCATTTATCATGGAAAAAATTTTTTCATGCAAAAAATATAAAGGACTATACATCATAAATTTTTTATGCAAAAAATTATTTCATGCACAAAATTATTCCATGCAAAAAATATAATGGACTATACATCGTCCATTTTTCATGCAAAAATTATTTCATGCAAAAAATATCATGGACTATACATCGTCCATTTTTCATCCAAAAAATTTTTTCATGCAAAAAATATAATGGACTATACATCGTGCATTTTTCATGCAAAAAATTATTTCATGCAAAAAATATATTGGACTATACATCGTTCATTTTTCATACAAAAAAATATTTCATGCAAAAAATATAATGGACTATACGTGCATTTTTCATGGAAAAAATTATTTCATGCAAAAAATATATTGGACTATACATCGTTCATTTTTCATACAAAAAAATATTTCATGCAAAAAATATAATGGACTATACATCGTCTATTTTTCAAGCAAAAAATATAATGGACTATACATCGTCCATTTTTCATGGAAAAAATTATTTCATGCAAAAAATATCATGGACTATACATCGTCCATTTTTCATGCAAAAAATTTCATGGACTATACATCGTGCATTTTTCATGCAAAAAATTATTTCATGCAAAAAATATCATGGACTATACATCGTCCATTTTTCATGCAAAAAATATAATGGACTATAAATCTTCCATTTTTCATGCAAAAAATATCATGGACTATACATCGTTAATTTTTCATACAAAAAATTATTCCATGCAAAAAATATAATGGACTATACATCGTCCATTTTTCATGCAAAAATCATTTCATTCAAAAAATATCAAGGACTATATATCATCATCTTTTTATGCAAAAAATTTAATGGACTATACATCGTTCATTTTTCATACAAAAAATTATTTCATGCAAAAAAGATAATGGACTATACATTGTCCATTTATCATGCAAAAAATTTTTTCATGGAAAAAATATAAAGGACTATACAGCATCAATTTTTATGCAAAAAATATAATGGACTATACATCGTCCATTTTTCATGCAAAAAATTATTATTTTATGCAAAAAATATAATGGACTATACATCGTCCATTTTTCATGGAAAAAATATAATGGACTATACATCGTCCATTTTTCATGCGAAAAATTATTTCATGCAAAAAATATAATGGACTATACATCGTCTATTTTTCATGCAAAAAATTATTTCATGCAAAAAATATCATGGACTATACATCGTCCATTTTTCATGCAAAAAATATCATGGACTATACATCGTGCATTTTTCATGCAAAAAATTATTTCATGCAAAAAATATAATGGACTATACATCGTTCATTTTTCATACAAAAAATTATTTCATGCAAAAAATATAATGGACTATACATCGTCCATTTTTCATGGAAAAAATATAATGGACTGTACATCGTCCATTTTTTATGCAAAAAATATCATGGACTATAAATCTTCCATTTTTCATGCAAAAAATTATTTCATGCAAAAAATATCATGGACTATACATCGTCCATTTATCATGCAAAAAATTATTTCATGCAAAAAATATCATGGACTATACATCGTTCATTTTTCATACAAAAAATTATTTCATGCAAAAAATATAATGGACTATACATCGTTCATTTTTCATGCAAAAAATATAATGGACTATACATCGTTCATTTTTCATACAAAAAATTATTTCATGCAAAAAATATAATGCACTATACATCGTCCATTTTTCATGCAAAAAAGATAATGGACTATACATCGTCCATTTTTCATGGAAAAAATATCATGGACTATAAATCTATAAATCTTCCATTTTTCATACAAAAAATTATTTCATGCAAAAAATATCATGGATTATACATCGTTCATTTTTCATACAAAAAATTATTTCATGCAAAAAAGATAATGGACTATACATCGTCCATTTATCATGCAAAAAATTTTTTCATGCAAAAAATATAAAGGACTATACATCATAAATTTTTTATGCAAAAAATTATTTCATGCACAAAATTATTCCATGCAAAAGATATAATGGACTATACATCGTCCATTTTTCATACAAAAAATTTTTTCATGCAAAAAATATCATGGACTATACATCGTGCATTTTTCATGCAAAAAATTATTCCATGCAAAAAATATAATGGACTATACATCGTTCATTTTTCATACAAAAAAATATTTTATGCAAAAAATATAATGGACTATACATCGTCCATTTTTCATGCAAAAAATATAATGGACTGTACATCGTCCATTTTTTATGCAAAAAATATCATGGACTATAAATCTTCCATTTTTCATGTAAAAAATTATTTCATGCAAAAAATATAATGGACCATACATCGTCCATTTTTCATGGGAAAAATTATTTCATGCAAAAAATATCATGTCGTCCATTTTTCATGGAAAAAATTTTTTCATGCCAAAAATATCATGGACTATACATCGTGCATTTTTCATACAAAAAATTATTCCATGCAAAAAATATAATGGACTATACATCGTCCATTTTTCATGCAAAAATCATTTCATGCAACAAATATCAAGGACTATATATCATAAATTTTTTATGCAAAAAATTTAATGGACTATACATCGTTCATTTTTCATACAAAAAATTATTTCATGCAAAAAAGATAATGGACTATACATCGTCCATTTTTCATGCAAAAATCATTTCATGCAACAAATACATCGTTCATTTTTCATACAAAAAATTATTTCATGCAAAAAAGATAATGGACTATACATTGTCCATTTATCATGGAAAAAATTTTTTCATGCAAAAAATATAAAGGACTATACAGCATCAATTTTTATGCAAAAAATATAATGGACTATACATCGTCCATTTTTCATGCGAAAAATTATTTCATGCAAAAAATATAATGGACTATACATCGTCTATTTTTCATGCAAAAAATTATTTCATGCAAAAAATATCATGGACTATACATCGTCCATTTTTCATGCAAAAAATATAATGGTTTGTACATCGTCCATTTTTCATGCAAAAATTATTTCATGGAAAAAATATCATGGACTATACATCGTGCATTTTTCATGCAAAAAATTATTTCATGCAAAAAATATAATGGACTATACATCGTCTATTTTTCATGCAAAAAATTATTTCATGCAAAAAATATCGAGGACTATACATCGTCCATTTTTCATGCAAAAAATATAATGGACTGTACATCGTCCATTTTTTATGCAAAAAATATCATGGGCTATAAATCTTCCATTTTTCATGCAAAAAATTATTTCATGCAAAAAATATCATGGACTATACATCGTCCATTTTTCATGGAAAAAATTATTTCATGCAAAAAATATCATGGACTATACATCGTTCATTTTTTATACAAAAAAATATTTCATGCAAAAAATATAATGGACTATACATCGTTCATTTTTCATGCAAAAAATATAATGGACTATACATCGTTCATTTTTCATACAAAAAATTATTTCATGCAAAAAATATAATGGACTATACATCGTCCATTTTTCATGCAAAAAAGATAATGGACTATACATCGTCCATTTTTCATGGAAAAAATATCATGGACTATAAATCTATAAATCTTCCATTTTTCATACAAAAAATTATTTCGTGCAAAAAATATCATGGACTATACATCGTTCATTTTTCATACAAAAAATTATTTCATGCAAAAAAGATAATGGACTATACATCGTCCATTTATCATGGAAAAAATTTTTTCATGCAAAAAATATAAAGGACTATACATCATAAATTTTTTATGCAAAAAATTATTTCATGCACAAAATTATTCCATGCAAAAAATATAATGGACTATACATCGTCCATTTTTCATGCAAAAATTATTTCATGCAAAAAATATCATGGACTATACATCGTCCATTTTTCATCCAAAAAATTTTTTCATGCAAAAAATATAATGGACTATACATCGTGCATTTTTCATGCAAAAAATTATTTCATGCAAAAAATATATTGGACTATACATCGTTCATTTTTCATACAAAAAAATATTTCATGCAAAAAATATAATGGACTATACGTGCATTTTTCATGCAAAAAATTATTTCATGCAAAAAATATATTGGACTATACATCGTTCATTTTTCATACAAAAAAATATTTCATGCAAAAAATATAATGGACTATACATCGTCTATTTTTCAAGCAAAAAATATAATGGACTATACATCGTCCATTTTTCATGGAAAAAATTATTTCATGCAAAAAATATCATGGACTATACATCGTCCATTTTTCATGCAAAAAATTTTTTCATGCAAAAAATATCATGGACTATACATCGTGCATTTTTCATGCAAAAAATTATTTCATGCAAAAAATATAATGGACTATACATCGTTCATTTTTCATACAAAAAATTATTTCATGCAAAAAATATAATGGACTATACATCGTCTATTTTTCATGCAAAAAATTATTTCATGGAAAAAATATCATGGACTATACATCGTCCATTTTTCATGCAAAAAATATAATGGACTATACATCGTCCATTTTTATGCAAAAAATATCATGGACTATAAATCTTCCATTTTTCATGCAAAAAATTATTTCATGCAAAAAATATCATGGACTATACATCGTGCATTTTTCATGCAAAAAATATAATGGACTATACATCGTCCATTTTTCATGGAAAAAATTATTTCATGCAAAAAATATCATGGACTATACATCGTCCATTTTTCATGCAAAAAATATATAATATAAATCGTCTATTTTTCATGCAAAAAATTATTTCATGCAAAAAATATAATAGACTATACATCGTCCATTTTTCATGCAAAAAATATAATGGACTATACATTGTCCATTTTTCATGCAAAAAATATAATGGACTATACATCGTCTATTTTTCATACAAAAAATTATTTCATGCAAAAAATATCATGGACTATACATCGTCCATTTTTCATGCAAAAAATATAATGGACTATACATCGTCCAGTTTTCATGCAAAAATTATTTCATGCAAAAAATATCATGGACTATACATCGTCCATTTTCCATGGAAAAAATTATTTCATGCAAAAAATATCATGGACTATACATTGTCCATTTTTCATGCAAAAAATATAATGGACTATACATCGTCTATTTTTCATACAAAAAATTATTTCATGCAAAAAATATCATGGACTATACATCGTCCATTTTTCATGCAAAAAATATAATGGACTATACATCGTCCATTTTTCGTGGAAAAAATTATTTCATGCAAAAAATATCATGGACTATACATCGTCCATTTTTCATGGAAAAAATTATTTCATGCAAAAAATATAATGGACTATACATCGTCCATTTTTCATGGAAAAAATTATTTCATGCAAAAAATATCATGGACTATACATTGTCCATTTTTCATGCAAAAAATATAATGGACTATACATCGTCTATTTTTCATACAAAAAATTATTTCATGCAAAAAATATCATGGACTATACGTCGTCTATTTTTCATGCAAAAAATTATTTCATGCAAAAAATATAATGGACTATACATCGTCCATTTTTCATGGAAAAAATTATTTCATGCAAAAAATATAATGGACTATACATCGTCCATTTTTCATGGAAAAAATTATTTCATGCAAAAAATACTATACATCGTGCATTTTTCATGCAAAAAATTATTTCATGCAAAAAATATAATGGACTATACATCGTCTATTTTTCATGCAAAAAATTATTTCATGCAAAAAATATCATGGACTATACATCGTTAATTTTTCATGCAAAAAATATAATGGACTATACATCGTCCATTTTTCATGGAAAAAATATAATGGACTATACATCGTCCAATTTTCATGCAAAAAATTATTTCATGCAAAAAATATCATGGACTATACATCGTCCATTTTTCATGCAAAAAATATAATGGACTTATACATCGTCCATTTTTCATGCGAAAAATTATTTCATGCAAAAAATATAATGGACTATACATCGTCTATTTTTCATGCAAAAAATTATTTCATGCAAAAAATATCATGGACTATACATCGTCCATTTTTCATGCAAAAAATATAATGGAAAAAATATCATGGACTATAAATCTTCCATTTTTCATGCAAAAAATTATTTCATGCAAAAAATATCATGGACTATACATCGTCCATTTTTCATGCAAAAAATATCATGGACTATACATCGTTCATTTTTCATACAAAAAATTATTTCATGCAAAAAATATAATGGACTATACATCGTTCATTTTTCATGCAAAAAATACATCGTCCATTTTTCATGCAAAAAAGATAATGGACTATACATCGTCCATTTTTCATGGAAAAAATATCATGGAATATAAATCTATAAATCTTCCATTTTTCATACAAAAAATTATTTCATACAAAAAATATCATGGATTATACATCGTTCATTTTTCATACAAAAAATTATTTCATGCAAAAAAGATAATGGACTATACATCGTCCATTTATCATGCAAAAAATTTTTTCATGCAAAAAATATAAAGGACTATACATCATAAATTTTTTATGCAAAAAATTATTTCATGCACAAAATTATTCCATGCAAAAGATATAATGGACTATACATCGTCCATTTTTCATGCAAAAATTATTTCATGCAAAAAATATCATGGACTATACATCGTCCATTTTTCATACAAAAAATTTTTTCATGCAAAGAATATCATGGACTATACATCGTCCATTTTTCATGCAAAAAATATAATGGACTGTACATCGTCCATTTTTTATGCAAAAAATATCATGGACTATAAATCTTCCATTTTTCATGGAAAAATTATTTCATGCAAAAAAGATAATGGACTATACATCGTCCATATATCATGCAAAAAATTTTTTCATGCAAAAAATATAAAGGACTATATATACATCATAAATTTTTTATGCAAAAAATTATTTCATGCACAAAATTATTCCATGCAAAAAATATAATTGACTATACATCGTCCATTTTTCATGCAAAAATTATTTCATGCAAAAATATAAGGGACTATACATCATCAATTTTTTATGCAAAAAATTTAATGGACTATACATCGTTCATTTTTCATACAAAAAATTATTTCATGCAAAAAAGATAATGGACTATACATCGTCCATTTATCATGGAAAAAATTTATTCATGCAAAAAATATAAAGGACTATACATCATCAATTTTTATGCAAAAAATATAATGGACTATTATACATCGTCCATTTTTCAGGCAAAAAATTATTTCATGCAAAAAATATAATGGACTATACATCGTCCATTTTTCATGCAAAAAATAAAATGGACTATACATCGTCCATTTTTCATGCAAAAAATTATTTCATGCAAAAAATATCATGGACTATACATCGTTCATTTTTCATACAAAAAATTATTTCATGCAAAAAATATAATAGACTATACATCGTCCATTTTTCACGCAAAAAATATAATGGACTTATACATCGTCCATTTTTCATGCGAAAAATTATTTCATGCAAAAAATATCATGGACTATACATCGTTCATTTTTCATACAAAAAATTATTTCATGCAAAAAATATAATGGACTATACATCGTCTATTTTTCATACAAAAAATTTCTTCATGCAAAAAATATATTGGACTATACATCGTTCATTTTTCATACAAAAAATTATTTCATGCAAAAAATATAATGGACTATACATCGTTCATTTTTTATGCAAAAAATATAATGGACTGTACATCGTCCATTTTTCATGCAAAAAATTATTTCATGCCAAAACTATAATGGACTATACATCGTCTATTTTTCATGCAAAAAATTATTTCATGCAAAAAATATCATGGACTATATATACATCGTCGATTTTTCATGCAAAAAATTATTTCATGCAAAAAATATAATGGACTATACATCGTCTATTTTTCATGCAAAAAATTATTTCATGGAAAAAATATCATGGACTATACATCGTCCATTTTTCATACAAAAAATTATTTCATGCAAAAAATATAAAGGACTATACATCATCAATTTTTTATGCAAAAAATTATTTCATGCACAAAATTATTCCATGCAAAAAATATAATGGACTATACATCGTCCATTTTTCATGCAAAAATTATTTCATGGAAAAATATCATGGACCATACATCGTCCATTTTTCATGCAAAAAATTTAATGGACTATACATCGTCCATTTTTCATGCAAATAATATAATGGACTATACATCGTGCATTTTTCATGGAAAAAATTATTTCGTCCATTTTTCATGCAAAAACTATAATGGACTGTACATCATCCATTTCTTATGCAAAAAATATCATGGACTATAAATCTTCCATTTTTCATGCAAAAAATATCATGGACTATACATCGTCCATTTTTCATGCAAAAAATTATTTCATGCAAAAAATATCATGGACTATACATCGTTCATTTTTCATACAAAAAATTATTTCATGCAAAAAATATAATGGACTATACATCGTCTATTTTTCATACAAAAAATTATTTCATGCATAAAATATAATGGACTATACATCGTTAATTTTTCATAAAAAAAATTATTTCATGCAAAAAATATAATGGACTATACATCGCTCATTTTTTATGCAAAAAATATAATGGACTATACATCGTCCATTTTTCATGCAAAAAATTATTTCATGCAAAAAATATCATGGACTATACATCGTCCATTTTTCATGCAAAAAATATAATGGACTATACATCGTCCATTTTTAATGCAAAAAATATAATGGACTATACATCGTCCATTTTTCATGCAAATAATATAATGGACTATACATCGTCAATTTTTCATGCAAAAAATTATTTCATGCAAAAAATATCATGGACTATATATACATCGTCCATTTTTCATACAAAAAATTATTTCATGCAAAAAATATAATGGACTATACATCGTCCATTTTTCATGCAAAAAATATAATGGACTATACATCGTCCATTTTTCATGCAAAAAATATCATGGACTATACATCGTCCATTTTTCATGCAAAAAATATAATGGACTATACATCGTCTATTTTTCATGCAAAAAATTATTTCATGCAAAAAATATAATGGACTATACATCGTCCATTTTTCATGCAAAAAATATAATGGACTGTACATCGTCCATTTTTTATGCAAAAAATTATTTCATGCAAAAAATATCATGGACTATACATCGTTCATTTTTCATACAAAAAATTATTTCATGCAAAAAATATAATGGACTATACATCGTTAATTTTTCATACAAAAAATTATTTCATGCAAAATATATAATGGACTGTACATCGTTAATTTTTCATGCAAAAAATATAATGGAGTATACATCGTCCCTTTTTCATGCAAAAAATATCATGGATTATACATCGTCTATTTTTCATGCAAAAAATTATTTCATGCAAAAAATATCATGGACTATACATCGTCCATTTTTCATACAAAAAATTATTTCATGCAAAAAATATAATGGAGTATACATCGTTCATTTTTCATACAAAAAATTATTCCATGCAAAAAATATAATGGACTATACATCGTTCATTTTTCATGCAAAAAATATAATGGACTATACATCGTCCATTTTTCATGCAAAAAATATAATGGGCTATACATCGTCCATTTTTCATGCAAAAAATATCATGGATTATACATCGGCTATTTTTCATGCAAAAAATTATTTCATGCAAAAAATATAATGGAGTATACTTCGTCTATTTTTCATGCAAAAAATTATTTCATGCAAAAAATATAATGGACTATACATCGTCCAAAAATATAATGGACTATACATCGTCCATTTTTCATGCAAAAAATATAATGGACTATACATCGTCCATTTTTCATGCAAAAAATATCATGGACTATAAATCTTCCATTTTTCATGCAATAAATTTTTTCATGCAAAAAATATAAGGGACTATACATCGTTCATTTTTCATACAAAAAATTATTTCATGCAAAAAATATAATGGACTATACATCGTCCATTTTTCATGCAAAAAATATAATGGACTATACATCGTCCATTTTTCATTCAAAAAATTATTTCATGCAAAAAATATCATGGACTATACATCGTCTATTTTTCATGCAAAAAATTATTTCATGCAAAAAATATCATGGACTATATATACATCGTCGATTTTTCATGCAAAAAATTATTTCATGCAAAAAATATAATGGACTATACATCGTCTACTTTTCATGCAAAAAATTATTTCATGCAAAAAATATCATGGACTATACATCGTCCATTTTTCATACAAAAAATTATTTCATGCAAAAAATATAAAGGACTATACATCATCAATTTTTTATGCAAAAAATTATTTCATGCACAAAATTATTCCATGCAAAAAATATAATGGACTATACATCGTCCATTTTTCATGCAAAAATTATTTCATGCAAAAATATCATGGACCATACATCGTCCATTTTTCATGCAAAAAATTTAATGGACTATACATCGTCCATTTTTCATGCAAATAATATAATGGACTATACATCGTGCATTTTTCATGGAAAAAATTATTTCGTCCATTTTTCATGCAAAAAATATAATGGACTGTACATCGTCCATTTCTTATGCAAAAAATATCATGGACTATAAATCTTCCATTTTTCATGCAAAAAATTATTTCATGCAAAAATATCATGGACTATACATCGTCCATTTTTCATGCAAAAAATTATTTCATGCAAAAAATATCATGGACTATACATCGTTCATTTTTCATGCAAATAATATAATGGAGTATACATCGTCTATTTTTCATGCAAAAAATTATTTCATATAAAAAATTATTTCATGCAAAAAATATAATGGACTATACATCGTTCATTTTTTATGCAAAAAATATAATGGACTATACATCGTCCATTTTTCATGCAAAAAATTATTTCATGCAAAAAATATAATGGACTATACATCGTCTATTTTTCATGCAAAAAATTATTTCATGCAAAAAATATCATGGACTATACATCGTCCATTTTTCATGCAAAAAATATAATGGACTATACATCGTCCATTTTTCATGCAAAAAATATAATGGACTATACATCGTCCATTTTTCATGCAAATAATATAATGGACTATACATCGTATATTTTTCATGGAAAAAATTATTTCATGCAAAAAATATCATGGACTATACATCGTCCATTTTTCATGCAAAAAATATAATGGACTATACATCGTCCATTTTTCATGCAAATAATATAATGGACTATAAATCGTGCATTTTTCATGCAAAAAATTATTTCATGCAAAAAATATAATGGACTATACATCGTCCACTTTTCATGCAAAAAATATAATGGACTGTACATCGTCCATTTTTTATGCAAAAAATTATTTCATGCAAAAAATATCATGGACTATACATCGTTCATTTTTCATACAAAAAATTATTTCATGCAAAAAATATAATGAACTATACATCGTTCATTTTTCATACAAAAAATTATTTCATGCAAAAAATATAATGGACTATACATCGTTCATTTTTCATACAAAAAATTATTTCATGCAAAATATATAATGGACTGTACATCGTTCATTTTTCATGCAAAAAATATAATGGAGTATACATCGTCCCTTTTTCATGCAAAAAATATCATGGATTATACATCGTCTATTTTTCATGCAAAAAATTATTTCATGCAAAAAATATCATGGACTATACATCGTCCATTTTTCATACAAAAAATTATTTCATGCAAAAAATATAATGGAGTATACATCGTTCATTTTTCATACAAAAAATTATTCCATGCAAAAAATATAATGGACTATACATCGTTCATTTTTCATGCAAAAAATATAATGGACTATACATCGTCCATTTTTCATGCAAAAAATATCATGGATTATACATCGTCTATTTTTCATGCAAAAAATTATTTCATGCAAAAAATATCATGGACTATACATCGTCCATTTTTCATACAAAAAATTATTTCATGCAAAAAATATAATGGACTATACATCGTCCATTTTTCATGCAAAAAATATAATGGGCTATACATCGTCCATTTTTCATGCAAAAAATATCATGGATTATACATCGTCTATTTTTCATGCAAAAAATTATTTCATGCAAAAAATATAATGGAGTATACTTCGTCTATTTTTCATGCAAAAAATTATTTCATGCAAAAAATATAATGGACTATACATCGTCCATTTTTCATGAAAAAAATATAATGGACTATACATCGTCCATTTTTCATGAAAAAAATATAATGGACTATACATCGTCCATTTTTCATGCAAAAAATATAATGGACTATACATCGTCCATTTTTCATGCAAAAAATATCATGGACTATAAATCTTCCATTTTTCATGCAATAAATTTTTTCATGCAAAAAATATAAGGGACTATACATCGTTCATTTTTCATACAAAAAATTATTTCATGCAAAAAATATAATGGACTATACATCGTCCATTTTTCATTCAAAAAATTATTTCATGCAAAAAATATCATGGACTATACATCGTCCATTTTTCATTCCAAAAATTATTTCATGCAAAAAATATAATGGACTATACATCGTCTATTTTTCATGCAAAAAATTATTTCATGCAAAAAATATCATGGACTATACATCGTCCATTTTTCATACAAAAATTATTATTTCATGCAAAAAATATAATGGACTATACATCGTTAATTTTTCATACAAAAAATTATTTCATGCAAAAAATATAATGGACTATACATCGTCCATTTTTAATGCAAAAAATATAATGGACTAAACATCGTCCATTTTTCATGCAAAAAATTATTTCATGCAAAAAATATAATGGACTATATATACATCATCAATTTCTTATGCAAAAAATTATTTCATGCACAAAATTATTCCATGCAAAAAATATAATGGACTATACATCGTCCATTTTTCATGCAAAAAATTATTTCATGCAAAAAATATAATGGACTATACATCGTCTATTTTTCATGCAAAAAATTATTTCATGCAAAAAATATCATGGACTATACATCGTCCATTTTTCATACAAAAATTATTATTTCATGCAAAAAATATAATGGACTATACATCGTCTATTTTTCATGCAAAAAATTTTTCTATGCAAAAAATATAATGGACTATACATCGTCTATTTTTCATGGAAAAAATTATTTCATGCAAAAAATATCATGGACTATACATCGTCCATTTTTCATACAAAAATTATTATTTCATGCAAAAAATATAATGGACTATACATCGTTAATTTTTCATACAAAAAATTATTTCATGCAAAAAATATAATGGACTATAATCGTCCATTTTTCATGCAAAAAATATAATGGACTATACATCGTCCATTTTTCATGCAAAAAATTATTTCATGCAAAAAATATAATGGACTATATATACATCATCAATTTTTTATGCAAAAAATTATTTCATGCACAAAATTATTCCATGCAAAAAATATAATGGACTATACATCGTCCATTTTTCATGGAAAAAATTATTTCATGCAAAAAATATCATGGACTATACATCGTCCATTTTTCATGCAAAAAATTATTTCATTCAAAAAATATCATGGACTATACATCGTCCATTTTTCATGCAAAAATTTATTTCATGCAAAAATTTATTTCATGCAAAAAATATAATGGACTATACATCATCAATTTTTTTGCAAAAAATTATTTCACGCAAAAAATATATATAAAAAAATTATTTCATGCAAAAAATAATTTCATGCAAAAAATTATTTCATTCAAAAAATATCATAGACTATACATCGTCCATTTTTCATGCAAAAAATATAATGGAATATACATCGTCAAATTTTCATACAAAAAATAATTTCATGCAAAAAATAATTTGATGCAAAAAATTATTTCATGCAAAAAATAATTTCATGCAAAAAATTATTTCATGCAAAAAATTATTTCATGCAAAATATATAATGGACTATACATCGTTCATTTTTCATGCAAAAAATATAATGGGCTATATATCGTCCATTTTTCATGCAAAAAATATCATGGACTATACATCGTTCATTTTTCATACAAAAAATTATTTCATGCAAAAAATATAATGGACTATACATCGTCCATTTTTCATGCAAAAAATTATTTCATGCAAAAAATATCATGGACTATACATCGTTAATTTTTCATTCAAAAAATATAATGGACTATACATCGTCCATTTTTCATGCAAAAAATTATTTCATGCAAAAAATATCATGGACTATACATCGTTCATTTTTCATGCAAAAAATATAATGGACTATACATCGTTCATTTTTCATACAAAAAATTATTTCATGCAAAAAATATCATGGACTATACATCGTCCGTTTTTCATGCAAAAAATTATTTCATGCAAAAAATATCATGGACTATACATCGTTCATTTTTGATGCAAAAAATATAATGGACTATACATCGTTCATTTTTCATACAAAAAATTATTTCAAGCAAAAAATAGCATGGACTATACATCTTTCATTTTTCATACAAAATATTATTTCATGCAAAAAATATAATGGACTATACATCGTCCATTTTTCATGCAAAAAATTATTTCATGCAAAAAATATCATGGACTATACATCGTTCATTTTTCATGCAAAAAATATAATGGACTATACATCATCCATTTTTCATGCAAAAAATATCATGGACTATAAATCTTTCATTTTTCATGCAAAAAATTATTTCATGCAAAAAATATAATGGATATACATCGTTCATTTTTCATACAAAAAATTATTTCATGGAAAAAATATCATGGACTATACATCGTTCATTTTTCATACAAAAAATTATTTCATGCAAAAAAGATAATGGACTATACATCGTCCATATTTCATGCAAAAAATATCATGGACTATACATCGTTCATTTTTCATACAAAAAATTATTTCATGCAAAAAATATCATGGACTATACATCGTCTATTTTTCATGCAAAAAATTATTTCATGCAAAAAATATCATGGACTATATATACATCGTCCATTTTTCATGCAAAAAATTATTTCATGCAAAAAATATCATGGACTATACATCGTCCATTTTTCATACAAAAAAGTATTTCATGCAAAAAATATCATGGACTATACATCGTTCATTTTTCATACAAAAAATCATTTCATGCAAAAAATATAATGGACTATACATGGTCTATTTTTCATGCAAAAAATATCATGGACTATACATCGTTCATTTTTCATACAAAAAATTATTTCATGCAAAAAAGATAATGGACTATACATCGTCCATTTATCATGCAAAAAATATAAAGGACTATACATCACCAATTTTTTATGCAAAAAATATAATGGACTATACATCGTCCATTTTTCATACAAAAAATTATTTCATGCAAAAAATATAATGGACTATACATCGTACATTTTTCATGCAAAAAATTATTTCATGAAAAAAATATCATGGACTATACATCGTTAATTTTTCATGCAAAAAATTATTTCATGCAAAAAATATCATGGACTATACATCGTCCATTTTTCATGGAAAAAATTATTTCATGCAAAAAATATCATGGACTATACATCGTTCATTTTTCATACAAAAAATTATTTCATGCAAAAAATATAATGGACTATACATCGTTCATTTTTCATGCAAAAAATATAATGACTATACATCGTCCATTTTTCATGCAAAAAATATCATGGACTATATATATATATATATATATACATCGTTCATTTTTCATGCTAAAAATTATTTCATCCACAAAATTATTTCATGCAAAAAATATAATGGAGTATACATCGTTCATTTTTCATACAAAAAATTATTCCATGCAAAAAATGTAATGGACTATACATCGTTCATTTTTCATGCAAAAAATATAATGGACTATACATCGTCCATTTTTCATGCAAAAAATATCATGGATTATACATCGTCTATTTTTCATGCAAAAAATTATTTCATGCAAAAAATATCATGGACTATACATCGTCCATTTTTCATACAAAAAATTATTTCATGCAAAAAATATAATGGACTATACATCGTCCATTTTTCATGCAAAAAATATAATGGGCTATACATCGTCCATTTTTCATGCAAAAAATATCATGGATTATACATCGTCTATTTTTCATGCAAAAAATTATTTCATGCAAAAAATATAATGGAGTATACATCGTCTATTTTTCATGCAAAAAATTATTTCATGCAAAAAATATAATGGACTATACAACGTCCATTTTTCATGAAAAAAATATAATGGACTATACATCGTCCATTTTTCATGCAAAAAATATAATGGACTATGTTTACGCGCATAGTGTAAACGGTCCCTTGATTATTGTTCATTGGACCTTTCTATGTTTTGTTTATTTTTCGTTAAGTTGTTGTGAATTTATATATATCTTTTTCATGTAAAAACACTTACATTTTGTAACCCAAAGCATACGGTACGTATAGAAAAAAAAACCCCCACAAAATTTGAATTGAAAATAAAATTATATTTTATTTGAAAATATTAAAACCCCATTTATTTCACATATTTTTGAGGAAATATTTCGAGGAAACATTTTGGTCCTTTCGAACCGGATAAAACCCCCCGAGTCCTTGAAATATTTTCAAGAAAATATTTCCACTTCCAGGATCATTTTTGCATCCCCCGGATAACCACCATTTAAAAAAAAAAAAAAGTGGACTCTTATTTTATAACCCCCATCTCAAGTCAAACCACGGAGAAAAGGTTAGTTGTGTGCATTTGTTTTTTATTTTTGTGCAATAAATAAATAAAAAGGTGTGTGACATACATATTAACGGGGAAAAAGTGAAAAAAGAAAAAGTTGAACCAAACCCAACCACTCAATTTGCCGTCGGCAAAACATAGTTTAAAAAGTAAAAGTGCATTCAAATTTTTTACTCTTTTTATTACAATTTGTATTTGAATGTGCATATGTATGTATGTATGTATATTAAATTTATAAAGTGATTACAAGAAATCAAAAATCATAAACATATGTACATATGTATGTAAATTTATATAGTTGTTGAACCCGTCCGCTACATTTCTTTAAGCTGATACATATTTACATACATACATACCTGCCTATGTACCATATACATATGTATGTACATATAATACATATACATATGTATGTACATAAAAACGCGCCTAATTTGTGCATATTCCTTTTTTCAAATCGTTTCACTAAGAAGAGAACAAAAGAAGTGGTACTCGTTACTTTAAATTCTTAAAAGTGCATTAGTTAAAACAAAAACAATAATAAAAATCCAACGAACACAAAGAAAGAAAATTTAATATTATGAATTTTAATTTCTGGATGCAGTGACATAAAATAAAGAAAAATAATAAAGTTTGTTATTGTTAATTTAATAGTGAAACCCAGTGATTAGTGACTCATATTAGTTGGTGATTGTTTGTACTTACATACATCTGTACATATGATCTACATACTCTTTTACAAGAGAAACAACCACTAATTATTCTGTGTTTGTTGGATTGTTTTTTTTTTCTTTTCTTTTCTTTATGTTGTCACACACACACAACCTACACTAGTGCTGCAACTTTTTTTTTAATCGGATAAAAAACCGGTTGCTATTCAATTAATTGTACTGAAGTGAATTTTACCCACCTTTTAATTATACCCTATTTAATTAATAATCAGTACAATTTTATTAATAATTTCTCAAAAAATAAACACATTTTAACCGAATATAACGTATTCGACTAACCCGTTGTTGACACCCGTGACTAGTTCAGTGCAGTACTAGTGTTTAAAAGAATTATATACCTTTTTTATTTAACAAAGCGTTTTCACACTTAGAGTAATCCTTATTTAATTTATTGTAATCAAACATTTTGCGTATTTCCCAAATTTAACCCGGGTTTTCTTTGACATTTTACCCAAATAATTGAAAAAGGAATTTAAGTGTGAAATTAACTTTGTTTTGTATATATTATTTTTTCCCTATATATACAAATATATTTATTTGTTTTCACTTAAATTTATTTCATAAATTTTTGTGAACCCATTAACACCGCCCCAAGAACTCTTTTTTTTCTTAAAAATTTTATTTATTCGGTGTTTGCAATTTTTCTCGCGCTAATTAAATCTTTATCGTTCCTTCTTTATTCGTAAATCGAAATTTATCGGTTAATTCAATTGAAATAATTTTTAATTGTACGTTTTTAAATAAATTCTTTTAAAATTTCCCAATACAACTTGAGATCAAAAATGGACATGACTACATTGATCCGCAATGCCGACCGTTTGGCAGACTTTGAAGCATATATTGCTTCTATACCCCTAGCGGACCACCAACTCGGTTCTGTGAATAGTCATGAAAAAGAGCTCAATCGGTTATGGGAAGCTGTTCGCTCAACATACGATTCTTTATTGATTGAAGCCGCAAAGGTTAAAGATCCTCAGGTCAAAGAATTGAAATCCAAGTATCTTAATTCTTATAGCACCTACACCCGGGGAATGTCTCTTATAACTGGTCTCCTAGAAAAACTTAAAGTGTCGGTTCAAGTCGAGAGGTCGATAGCGCAATCCGCGCCTATGATTAATTTACCCCCTTGCGACACCCCCATATTCTATGGAGATTATAAGAGCTGGCCCTCATTTCGGGATATGTTCTCCGCGTTGTATGGTAATAACCCCAGGTTGACCCCAGTACAAAAATTGTACTATCTATTGCAGAAAACCGCTAAAGATGCACATGATACCATACAAACTGTGCCACTGACCAACGATGGCTATGAAGTCGCATGGAAAAAATTGGTTGACACGTATGAGAATAAAGATGCCCTTATAAATGAACAGCTTAGAGCTCTCTTAAATATTAAACCGATTTCTCAAGAATCAAGCGCGAGTATTAAAAATTTACAAAGAACGATAAATGATTGCATTACGAATCTTTCTCTCCTTGAAGTAACCCCTGAAATATTCTACCACGTAATGCTGGTATATATTTGTGCTACAAAGCTACCCGAAAACACTCTGGGTCTTTGGGAACAATCTAAAAAACTTAAAACTTCCCCTAAATGGACTGATATGGATGCTTTTTTAACAGCGCATTTCAAAACCCTAGAATCAATTTCTGACATAAGGCAGTCTCATTCTAACCCTGTTCAAAACCCGAACAAATACCCCACTACTGCCAATGTACGAAATAACCCGAATTTTAACGCTGCTAAAAAATCATCGAATGATAATAGAAAAATTCAAAGTTTTGCGACAAAAACCAGCTCTACTCCAACTGTTTGTCGTTGTTTCCTCTGTCAAGGGTCTCACCCCATTAGACTTTGCCCCAGATTTTTGAGTCAGAGTGTTGATGAACGTATGTCAACAGTGAAGCGTCTGAAGTGTTGTTCGAACTGTTTGGCAACCTCACATGAGTTCAGAAATTGTAAAAGTGTTCATGTGTGCTCACTTTGTAGGCAAAAGCATCATTCTTTGCTTCACAGAGATGTAAGATCCCATATATCTCCCAGTAATTCACCCCAGCTCCCTATAGCTTCTAGTGTGACTGCAGTGCCATCTCAACACACAACTAACCCAATTGTGAATCCTATTAACAGTCATTCTCAACCCCCACTTGATTTCAACCCTTCAACTTCTGCCGCGGCTCGTAATTTACATACTTATACCGCACATCTCAATTCCAATTTAAATCAAACAGTGATTTTAGGCTCAGCAGTTTGTATAGTGCATATAAATGATATTAGATGTGCGGCCCGAGCCCTAGTTGACCCTGGTTCACAAGGTACCTTTATTTCAAGAAGGTTACAAAGGAAGCTCGCTATTCCCACATTTTCTGTTCCATTGACAAGTGTCACAGGAATGATGGACTGTGTAGCTGGTAAATCCTCTACCATGTGCATTATAACAGTCAGTTCGCCGATCGACCCCAGCTTCAAACTGAAAGTGTCTGCGTACGTTGTTGAAAAAATCACTGGTCAGTTGCCATCATGTAATATCTCTGATATTATAACGTCATCCTTCCCCGATATTACACTGACCGACGTCATGTGTACCCGTATGGATATACTTTTTGGAGGAAATGTGTATCCCAAAATTTTAACAACGGATGTCAAAATACATCCAAATGGCAACCTAATCGCACAGAAAACCGTGTTCGGGTGGATCGTCACAGGCGAAGTTTCTCAGCCTCAACCCTTACACTCCGTAGCATCGTTTTGCACCCATATCGAGTTGAATACTCAACTCGCTCGTTTTTGGGAACTTGAAGAAGTTCCACAAGCGACCCATTTATCACAAGAAGATGAATATTGTGAGAAACTTTACCAGGCTACGACTTATAAAAATCCCGACGGGCGTTATGTGGTCTCTCTCCCATTTCGTCGAGAATTCTCAAATGAATTGGAACTAGGAGATTCTCGTAAAAGCGCCTTTTCCCAGTTTGTACGAAATGAGACACGTTTATTGAAAAATCCAGAATTAAAGTCACAATATGACAATGTAGTTCGTGAGTATTTCACAATGGGACACATTAAAGCCGTCAAGAACCCCGATTCCACTGTAGATAAGTATTATTTACCTCATCATGCAGTGTTTAAACTCGATAGTGTAACCACGAAACTCAGAGTAGTATTTAATGCTTCAAACCCCTCCTCCAATGGCGTGAGTCTGAATAGTGTGTTGTACCCAGGTCCTGTATTACAGACAGATCTTACCGTTTTACTGCTACGGTGGCGTTTCTTCCGGTATGTTTTTAATGCGGATATTGAGAAAATGTATCGTCAGATACTAGTTCATCCCAATCAAACCCAATATCAGCGGATTCTATTTCGTGATAATCCTGAAGCTGAAGTTAAGGACTATGAGCTTAGCACGGTCACGTTCGGAGTGAACTGCGCGCCGTACTTAGCGATTCGTACTCTTTTGCAATTGGCTAACGATTGTAAACCCATAAGTCCTGCGGCGTCTGAAATTTTGAAAACTCAAATGTATGTTGATGATGTTCTTGCTGGATCACATGATCTAGAAGACGCTTTTAAGAGGCGTAATGAACTAACCCATGTTCTTCGTTCGGCTGGTTTTGTTTTACGAAAGTGGACTGCCAACCATTTACGACTCTTAGAAGACTTACCCCGGGAGAATCTGCTTGATGCAGACTTCTTAAAATTTTCGGACGCCAGTACTACAAAAACCCTAGGCTTGCGATGGGATGCTAATAAAGATAGCTTCTATTTCAAACTCGCTTCGCAGCCACGCCAGGACATTGTCACGAAACGGTCTGTCTTGTCCGAAATAGCAAAATTGTTTGACCCTGCAGGTTGGTTCTCACCAAAAATTGTTGTAGCCAAAATCATAATGCAACAAATTTGGAAGGACAAAACAGACTGGGATGAAAGTTTGCACCCCCTAACCCTATCTCAATGGCGCGCATTTTTAAACGACTACATTAATGTTGAGAAAATTAATATTCCAAGATGGGTTAATTTTCTTCCCGAAAATGAATTTGAACTTCATGCGTTTTGCGACGCCTCTGAAAAGGCATACGGTGCTGCTCTTTATATTCGAAATATAGCATCCAATGCAATTACGACGCATTTACTCGCGTCAAAAACGAAGGTAGCTCCCGTAAAAGCTGAAACATTACCCCGTTTAGAGCTGTGCGGAGCGGCTTTGATGGCAAAAATGGTAGAATCATTATGTACCCAATTAAATCTAGACAGGAGTAAGGTTTATCTATGGACTGATTCTACTATTGTTTTATCCTGGCTTAAAAAACCCCTGTGCCATTGGCCGACCTTTGTTAAAAACAGAGTAGCATTGATCGTGAATAAAGTTGGTAATGAGAATTGGTCACATGTAGATTCCAAGGACAACCCCGCCGATTTGGCAAGTCGTGGAACTCTTGCACGAGATCTAATTGATAATTCTCTTTGGTGGCATGGCCCTGTATGGTTAAGACAACCTCGGGAGTGCTGGCCACAACATACCCCTATTGAACACCAACACCTTGAAGTTCAGTCGTTTTCAGTTCAACTCGAAACCCCGTATGACATACTCGAACGTTTTTCAGACCTACCCCGTGCAATGCGTATTATTTCATATTGGTTCACGTGCTTAAATTATTTGAAAACTCGAAACTGCTTGTATGACACTTTAGATTTAACCCAGTCCGAAGTAAAATTCACTCGAAATCGCTTGATTCTTATATGTCAGCGGAATTTTATACCCGAATATACCGCACTTTCAAAGGGTATACCATTGTCTACAAAGAGTAGTTTACTCACGTTAAACCCTTTTATCGATTCAAATGGCTTTGTCAGAATTAATGGTCGATTAGCTAGATCGCATGGTCTAACATATGATGAGCGATATCCTAAAATTTTACCCTATTCTGCCCGCTTCACTCGCTTATTTGTTGAACATGTGCACAAGTGCTCTGCTCATGGCGGTCATTCATTGATGCTTCGTTTAATAAGAAGTGAATTCTGGGTCCCTAAGTTAAAGAATCTGATCCGTACAGTGATTCATAATTGTAAGGAATGCACTATTTATCGAAAGAAGTCCGGTCAGCAAATTATGGCTGCATTACCCCCTGAACGATGCTCTATGTCGAGAGCGTTCACCCACACCGGCTTGGATTTCGCAGGCCCGTTCGACATAAAATCCTACATTGGTAGGGGTTGCAAAATTACAAAAGGCTATGTTCTAGTTTTTGTTTGCTTTGCCACAAAGGCTATTCATTTGGAGGCAACTGGTGATATGTCGACGGAAACATTCCTTGCAGCTTTTGCTCGTTTTTTCTCACGTCGCGGTTGTCCTTCTCATTTATATTCCGACAACGGAACTGCATTTGTCGGTGCTTCTAATTTACTCGAGTTCGACCGAAAACAGTTTTTATCTGAAATCAAGAGGAAGGTACTTGTACGGAACAGTTTCCAGCCTGTTGAATGGCATTTCATTCCTCCCGGTGCTCCTCATATGGGCGGCTTATGGGAAGCCGGCGTAAAGAGCGTCAAAACTCATTTACGTAAAATTTCTGGGGTTCAGAAATTTACCTTTGAGGAATTTACAACTATGTTAACCCGTATAGAAGCTTGCCTGAATTCAAGACCGTTAACTGCCATGACTGATGATCCATCTGACTTAGTTCCTTTAACGCCAGGTCATTTCCTGATTGGTGCGCCTCTTCTGTCACCCCCTGAACCCGATCATGCTGATCTCTCTTTGAGTGTTTCCAATAGGTGGCAAAAGCTTAAAATTCTTCACCACCATTTTGCCCAGCGGTGGAAGGAAGAATACCTCAAAGAGCTTCATCGTCGAGTCAAATGGAAATATCCCCAGAAAGATTTTGAAGTAGGCGACTTGGTAGTTGTTCGTCAGGATAATTTACCCCCTAATGAATGGCGACTCGGACGAATAGAAAAGACTTACGTTGGACATGATTCTAAGGTCCGTACAGCGGACGTGAGAACAGCTTCAGGCATTTTCACCCGGCCTATTGTGAAGCTCGTTCTCTTACCCCAATCAGAAACTCACTAATTCCTTTTTTTGTTTTCCCTTTATCTATTTCACCCGTTTTAGAACAATGTCTACTGCATCCCGCCGTCTTGAAGTACACCGCAAGCCCGTCGAAGCCCCATCGACTTCTGCTTCAGATGCTAAAACCCCTCGCCCTGAAAGATTACGGGACTGTCAGTTGTGCAAAAGTGAGCACGCATTGCGAAAATGCCACAAATTCAGGAAGATGACGGTGAAGGAACGGTGGGAATCCGTGAAAAAATTTAAATATTGTTTTAATTGCCTTGCGCACTCTCACCTAAAAGATAAGTGTACGAGCCGTGAACGATGCCTTGAGTGCAAGGCCGAACACCACACATTACTCCATCGCTACAAGGCAAAGAAATCGGAGCAACAAGCGATTGTAAAACCCTCTTCACAAAATAAAAGGAGAACTAAAAAACGTACTAAGTCTAAGACTGCCAAGCAATGCCAGTGTTCGCAAAACCAACAGCAACAATTACTACAACCTCAACATCCATTTACCCAAGGACGCCAGAATCAATTCCCTGGAACAAATCACCCGGCTACAATCGTCATCAACGTGATGTCTGGACAAATTGTTTAAAAATATATTTTTAAGACATATATATTTATTGTATTTTTTACTTTTTATTATATTTTTTCATATTTTTATTTTTTTCTGAACTCATTAAAATGTAAAAAAAAAATCTCTAATGAATTATTTTCTTGATGAAAAATTGTATTTTTATTATATTATTATAACTCCCTATAATACGCCCGCGTTATCCTTAGTCCTCTTTGTTGCAGTATAGCAAGGGGGGCGGGATGTTTACGCGCATAGTGTAAACGGTCCCTTGATTATTGTTCATTGGACCTTTCTATGTTTTGTTTATTTTTCGTTAAGTTGTTGTGAATTTATATATATCTTTTTCATGTAAAAACACTTACATTTTGTAACCCAAAGCATACGGTACGTATAGAAAAAAAAACCCCCACAAAATTTGAATTGAAAATAAAATTATATTTTATTTGAAAATATTAAAACCCCATTTATTTCACATATTTTTGAGGAAATATTTCGAGGAAACAGACTATACATCGTCCATTTTTCATGCAAAAAATATCATGGACTATAAATCTTCCATTTTTCATGCAATAAATTTTTTCATGCAAAAAATATAAGGGACTATACATCGTTCATTTTTCATACAAAAAATTATTTCATGCAAAAAATATAATGGACTATACATCGTCCATTTTTCATGCAAAAAATATAATGGACTATACATCGTCCATTTTTCATTCAAAAAATTATTTCATGCAAAAAATATCATAGACTATACATCGTCCATTTTTCATTCCAAAAATTATTTCATGCAAAAAATATAATGGACTATACATCATCCATTTTCCATGCAAAAAATTATTTCATGCAAAAAATATAATGGACTATACATCGTTCATTTTTCATACAAAAAATTATTTCATGCAAAAAATATCATGGACTATACATCGTTAATTTTTCATACAAAAAATTATTTCATGCAAAAAATATCATGGACTATACATCGTCCATTTTTCATGCAAAAAATATAATGGACTATACATCGTCCATTTTTCATGCAAAAAATTATTTCATGCAAAAAATATAATGGACTATATATACATCATCAATTTTTTATGCAAAAAATTATTTCATGCACAAAATTATTCCATGCAAAAAATATAATGGACTATACATCGTCCATTTTTCATGCAAAAAATTATTTCATGCAAAAAATATCATGGACTATACATCGTCCATTTTTCATGCAAAAAATTATTTCATTCAAAAAATATCATGAACTATACATCGTTCATTTTTCATACAAAAAATTATTTCATGCAAAAAATATAATAGACTATACATCATCAATTTTTTATGCAAAAAATTATTTCATGCACAAAATTATTCCATTTTTCATGCAAAAATTATTTCATGCAAAAAATATCATGGACTATACATCGTCTATTTTTCATGCAAAAAATTATTTCATGCAAAAAATATCATGGACTATACATGGTCCATTTTTCATTCAACCGATTTTTTCATGCAAAAAATATCATGGACTGTACATCGTAACTTTTTTATGCAGAAATTTATTTCATGCCAAATAATATTTCATGGAAAAAATATAATGGACTATATATACATCGTCCATTTTTCATGGAAAATATTATTTCATGCAAAAAATATCATGACTATACATCAGCAATTTTTTATGGAATAAATTATTTCATGCAAAAAATATAATGGACTATACATCGTCCATTTTTCAAGCAAAAAAATATTTCATTGAAAAAATATCATGGACTATACATCATACATGCAAAAAATATAATGTACTATACATCGTCCATTTTTCATGCAAAAATTATCATGGACTATAATACATCATGAATTTTTTATTCAAAAAATTATTTCATGGAAAATATATAATGGACTATACATCTCCATTTTTTATGCAAAAAATTATTTCATGCAAAAATTATTTCATGCAAAAAAATTATTTTATGGAAAATATATAAAAAATTATTTCATGGAAAATATATAATGGACTATACATCTCCATTTTTCATGCAAAAAATTATTTCATGCAAAAAATATAATGGACTATACATCGTCCATTTTTCATGGAAAAAATTATTTCATGCAAAAAATATAATGGACTATACATCGTCTATTTTTCATGCAAAAAATTATTTCATGTAAAAAATATAATAGACTATACATCGTCCATTTTTCATGCAAAAAATATAATGGACTATACATGGTCTATTTTTCATGCAAACAATTATTTCATGCAAAAAATATCATGGACTATACATCGTCCATTTTTCATGCAAAAAATATAATGAACTGTACATCGTCCATTTTTCATGCAAAAATTTATTTCATGCAAAAATTTATTTCATGCAAAAAATATAATGGACTATACATCATCAATTTTTTTGCAAAAAATTATTTCACGCAAAAAATATATATAAAAAATTATTTCATGCAAAAAATAATTTCATGCAAAAAATTATTTCATTCAAAAAATATCATAGACTATACATCGTCCATTTTTGATGCAAAAAATATAATGGACTATACATCGTTAATTTTTCATACAAAAAATTATTTCAAGCAAAAAATAGCATGGACTATACATCTTTCATTTTTCATACAAAAAATTATTTCATGCAAAAAATATAATGGACTATACATCGTCCATTTTTCATGCAAAAAATTATTTCATGCAAAAAATATCATGGACTATACATCGTTCATTTTTCATGCAAAAAATATAATGGACTATACATCATCCATTTTCCATGCAAAAAATATCATGGACTATAAATCTTTAATTTTTCATGGAAAAAATTATTTCATGCAAAAAATATCATGGACTATACATCGTTAATTTTTCATACAAAAAATTACTTCATGCAAAAAATATCATGGACTATACATCGTTAATTTTTCATAAAAAAAATTATTTCATGCAAAAAATATCATGGACTATACATCGTTAATTTTTCATACAAAAAATTACTTCATGCAAAAAATATCATGGACTATACATCGTTAATTTTTCATACAAAAAATTATTTCATGCAAAAAATATAATGGACTATACATCGTCCATTTATCATGGAAAAAATTTTTTCATGCAAAAAATATAATTGACTATACATCGTCCATTTTTCATGCAAAAAATTATTTCATGCAAAAAATATAATGGACTATAATACATCGTTAATTTTCCATGGAAAAAATTTTTTCATGCAAAAAATATCATGGACTATACATCGTTAATTTTTCATACAAAAAATTATTTCATGCAAAAAATATAATGGACTATACATCGTCTATTTTTCATGCAAAAAATTATTTCATGCAAAAAATATCATGGACTATATATACATCGTCCATTTTTCATGCAAAAAGTATTTCATGCAAAAAATATCATGGACTATACATCCTTAATTTTTCATACAAAAAATTATTTCATGCAAAAAATATCATGGACTATACATCGTTCATTTTTCATACAAAAAATTATTTCATGCAAAAAATATAAAGGACTATACATCGTCTATTTTTCATGCAAAAAATTATTTCATGCAAAAAATATCATAGACTATACATCGTCCATTTTTCATGCAAAAAATATAATGGACTATACATGGTCTATTTTTCATGCAAAAAATTATTTCATGCAAAAAATATAATGGACTATAATACATCGTTAATTTTCCATGGAAAAAATTTTTTCATGCAAAAAATATCATGGACTATACATCGTTAATTTTTCATACAAAAAATTATTTCATGCAAAAAATATCATAGACTATATATACATCGTCCATTTTTCATGCAAAAAATATAATGGACTATACATGGTCTATTTTTCATGCAAAAAATTATTTCATGCAAAAATTATCATGGACTATATATACATCGTCCATTTTTCATGCAAAAAGTATTTCATGCAAAAAATATCATGGACTATAAATCTTTCATTTTTCATGCAAAAAATATCATGGCCTATATATACATCGTCCATTTTTCATGCAAAAAGTATTTCATGGAAAAAATATCATGGACTATACATCGTTCATTTTTCATACAAAAAATTATTTCATGCAAAAAATATCATGGACTATACATCGTCCGTTTTTCATGCAAAAAATTATGTCATGCAAAAAATATCATGGACTATACATCGTTCATTTGTGATGCAAAAAATATAATGGACTATACATCGTTCATTTTTCATACAAAAATTATTTCAAGCAAAAAATATCATGGACTATACATCTTTCATTTTTCATACAAAAAATTATTTCATGCAAAAAATATCATGGACTATATATACATCGTCCATTTTTCATGCAAAAAGTATTTCATGCAAAAAATATCATGGACTATAAATCTTTCATTTTTCATGCAAAAAATATCATGGCCTATATATACATCGTCCATTTTACATGCAAAAAGTATTTCATGCAAAAAATATCATGGACTATACATCGTCCGTTTTTCATGCAAAAAATTATGTCATGCAAAAAATATCATGGACTATACATCGTTCATTTGTGATGCAAAAAATATAATGGACTATACATCGTCCATTTTTCATGCAAAAAATATCTTGGACTATACATCGTCCATTTTTCATACAAAAAATTATTTCATGCAAAAAATATCATGGACTATACATCGTCCATTTTACATACAAAAAATTATTTCATGCAAAAAATATCATGGACTATACATCGTTAATTTTTCATACAAAAAAATATTTCATGCAAAAAAGATAATGGACTATACATCGTTGAATTATCATGCAAAAAATTTTTTCATGCAAAAAATATAAAGGACGATACAGCATCAATTTTTTATGCAAAAAATTATTTCATGCACAAAATTATTCCATGCAAAAAATATATTGGACTATACATCATCCATTTTTCATGCAAAAAATATCATGGACTATAAATCTTTCATTTTTCATGCAAAAAATTATTTCATGCAAAAAATATAATGGACTATACATCGTTCATTTTTCATACAAAAAATTATTACATGCAAAAAATATCATGGACTATACATCGTTAATTTTTCATACAAAAAATTATTTCATGCAAAAAAGATAATGGACTATACATCGTCCATTTATCATGCAAAAAATATAAAGGACTATACATCACCAATTTTTTATGCAAAAAATATAATGGACTATACATCGTCCATTTTTCATGCAAAAAATTATTTCATGCAAAAAATATAATGGACTATACATCGTCCATTTTTCATGGAAAAAATTATTTCATGAAAAAAATATCATGGACTATACATCGTTCATTTTTCATACAAAAAATTATTTCATGCAAAAAATATCATGGACTATACATCGTTAATTTTTCATACAAAAAATTATTTCATGCAAAAAAATTCATGGACTATACATCGTTCATTTTTCATACAAAAAATTATTTCATGCAAAAAATATAATGGACTATACATCGTCTATTTTTCATGCACAAAATTATTCCATGCAAAAAATATAATGGACTATACATCGTCCATTTTTCATGCAAAAAATATCATGGACTATACATCGTGCATTTTTCATGCAAAAATTATTTCATGCAAAAAATATCATGGACTATACAGCGTTCATTTTTCATAAAAAAAATTATTTCATGCAAAAAAGATAATGGACTATACATCGTCCATTTATCATGCAAAAAATTATTTCATGCAAAAAATATAATGGACTATACATCGTCTATTTTTCATGCAAAAAATTATTTCATGCAAAAAATATAATGGACTATACATCGTCCATTTTTCATGCAAAAAATTATTTCATGCAAAAAATATAATGGACTATACATCGTCCATTTTTCATGGAAAAAATTATTTCATGAAAAAAATATCATGGACTATACATTGTTCATTTTTCATACAAAAAATTATTTCATGCAAAAAATATCATGGACTATACATCGTTAATTTTTCATACAAAAAATTATATCATGCAAAAAAATCGTTAATCGTTAATTTTTCATACAAAAAATTATTTCATGCAAAAAATATCATGGACTATACATCGTCTATTTTTCATGCAAAAAATTATTTCATGCAAAAAATATAATGGACTATACATCGTACATTTTTCATGCAAAAAATATAATGGACTGTACATCGTCCATTTTTTATGCAAAAAATTATTTCATGCAAAAAATATCATGGACTATACATCGTTCATTTTTCATACAAAAAATTATTTCATGCAAAAAATATCATGGACTATACATCGTCCATTTTTCATACAAAAAATTATTTCATGCAAAAAATATCATGGACTATACATCGTTAATTTTTCATACAAAAAATTATTTCATGCAAAAAATATAATGGACTATACATGGTCTATTTTTCATGCAAAAAATATCATGGACTATACATCGTTCATTTTTCATACCAAAAATTATTTCATGCAAAAAAGATAATGGACTATACATCGTCCATTTATCATGCAAAAAATATAAAGGACTATACATCACCAATTTTTTATGCAAAAAATATAATGGACTATACATCGTCCATTTTTAATACAAAAAATTATTTCATGCAAAAAATATAATGGACTATACATCGTACATTTTTCATGCAAAAAATTATTTCATGAAAAAAATATCATGGACTATACATCGTTAATTTTTCATACAAAAAATTACTTCATGCAAAAAATATCATGGACTATACATCGTCCATTTTTCATGCAAAAAATTATTTCATGCAAAAAATATCATGGACTATACATCGTTAATTTTTCATACAAAAAATTACTTCATGCAAAAAATATCATGGACTATACATCGTTAATTTTTCATAAAAAAAATTATTTCATGCAAAAAATATAATGGACTATACATCGTCTATTTTTCATGCAAAAAATTATTTCATGCAAAAAATATCATGGACTATACATCGTCCATTTTTCAGGCAAAAAATATAATGACTATACATCGTCCATTTTTCATGCAAAAAATATCATGGACTATATATATATATATATATACATCGTTCATTTTTCATACAAAAAATTATTTCATGCAAAAAATATCATGGACTATACATCGTCTATTTTTCATGCAAAAAATTATTTCATGCAAAATATATCATGGACTATATATATATACATCGTTCATTTTTCATGCTAAAAATTATTTCATCCACAAAATTATTTCATGCAAAAAATATAATGGACTGTACATCGTCCATTTTTTATGCAAAAAATATCATGGACTATAAATCTTCCATTTTTCATGCAAAAAATTTTTTCATGCAAAAAATATAAGGGACTATACATCGTTCATTTTTCATGCAAAAAATATAATGGACTATATATAGTCCATTTTTCATGCAAAAAATATCATGGACTATACATCGTTCATTTTTCATACAAAAAATTATTTCATGCAAAAAATATAATGGACTATACATCGTCCATTTTTCATGCAAAAAATTATTTCATGCAAAAAATATCATGGACTATACATCGTCCATTTTTCATGGAAAAAATTATTTCATGCAAAAAATATCATGGACTATACATCGTTCATTTTTCATACAAAAAATTATTTCATGCAAAAAATATAATGGACTATACATCGTCTATTTTTCATACAAAAAATTATTTCATGCAAAAAATATAATGGACTATACATCGTTCATTTTTCATACAAAAATTTATTTCATGCAAAAAATATAATGGACTATACATCGTTCATTTTTTATGCAAAAAATATAATGGACTATACATCGTCCATTTTTCATGCAAAAAATTATTTCATGCAAAAAATATAATGGACTATACATCGTCTATTTTTCATGCAAAAAATTATTTCATGCAAAAAATATCATGGACTATACATCGTCCATTTTTCATGCAAAAAATATAATGGACTACACATCGTCCATTTTTCATGAAATAAATATAATGGACTATACATCGTCCATTTTTCATGCAAATAATATAATGGACTATACATCGTCTATTTTTCATGCAAAAAATTATTTCATGCAAAAAATATCATGGACTATACATCGTTCATTTTTCATACAAAAAATTATTTCATGCAAAAAATATAATGAACTATACATCGTTCATTTTTCATACAAAAAATTATTTCATGCAAAAAATATAATGGACTATACATCGTTCATTTTTTATGCAAAAAATATAATGGACTATACATCGTCCATTTTTCATGCAAAAAATTATTTCATGCAAAAAATATAATGGACTATACATCGTCTATTTTTCATGCAAAAAATTATTTCATGCAAAAAATATCATGGACTATACATCGTCTATTTTTCATGCAAAAAATTATTTCATGCAAAAAATATCATGGACTATACATCGTTCATTTTTCATACAAAAAATTATTTCATGCAAAAAATATAATGAACTATACATCGTTCATTTTTCATACAAAAAATTATTTCATGCAAAAAATATAATGGACTATATATACATCGTCCATTTTTCATGCAAAAAATATAATGGACTATACATCGTCCATTTTTCATGCAAATAATATAATGGACTATACATCGTGCATTTTTCATGCAAAAAATTATTTCATGCAAAAAATATAATGGACTATACATCGTCCATTTTTCATGCAAAAAATATAATGGACTGTACATCGTCCATTTTTTATGCAAAAAATTATTTCATGCAAAAAATATCATGGACTATACATCGTTCATTTTTCATACAAAAAATTATTTCATGCAAAAAATATAATGAACTATACATCGTTCATTTTTCATACAAAAAATTATTTCATGCAAAAAATATAATGGACTATACATCGTTCATTTTTCATACAAAAAATTATTTCATGCAAAATATATAATGGAATGTACATCGTTCATTTTTCATGCAAAAAATATAATGGAGTATACATCGTCCATTTTTCATGCAAAAATTATCATGGATTATACATCGTCTATTTTTCATGCAAAAAATTATTTCATGCAAAAAATATCATGGACTATACATCGTCCATTTTTCATACAAAAAATTATTTCATGCAAAAAATATAATGGAGTATACATCGTTCATTTTTCATACAAAAAATTATTCCATGCAAAAAATATAATGGACTATACATCGTTCATTTTTCATGGAAAAAATATAATGGGCTATACATCGTCCATTTTTCATGCAAAAAATATCATCGATTATACATCGTCTATTTTACATGCAAAAAATTATTTCATGCAAAAAATATCATGGACTATACATCGTCCATTTTTCATACAAAAAATTATTTCATGCAAAAAATATAATGGACTATACATCGTTAATTTTTCATGCAAAAAATATAATGGACTATACATCGTCCATTTTTCATGCAAAAAATATAATGGGTTATACATCGTCCATTTTTCATGCAAAAAATATCATGGATTATACATCGTCTATTTTTCATGCAAAAAATTATTTCATGCAAAAAATATAATGGACTATACATCGTCCATTTTTCATGAAAAAAATATAATGGACTATACATCGTCCATTTTTCATGCAAAAAATATAATGGACGATGTATAGTCCATCGTCCATTTTTCATGCAAAAAATATCATGGACTATAAATCTTCCATTTTTCATGGAAAAAATTTTTTCATGCAAAAAATATAAGGGACTATACATCGTTCATTTTTCATACAAAAAATTATTTCATGCAAAAAATATAATGGACTATACATCGTCCATTTTTCATGCAAAAAATATAATGGACTATACATCGTCCATTTGTAATTCTAAAAATTATTTCATGCAAAAAATATCATGGACTATACATCGTCCGTTTTTCATACAAAAGTTATTATTTCATGCAAAAAATTATTTCATGCAAAAAATATCATGGACTATACATCGTTCATTTTTCATACTAAAAATTATTTCATGCAAAAAATATAATGGACTATACATCGTCTATTTTTCATGCAAAAAATTATTTCATGCAAAAAATATCATGGACTATACATCGTACATTTTTCATACAAAAGTTATTATTTCATGCAAAAAATATAATGGACTATACATCGTTAATTTTTCATACAAAAAATTATTTCATGCAAAAAATATAATGGACTATACATCGTCCATTTTTCATGGAAAAAATATAATGGACTATACATCGTCCATTTTTCATGCAAAAAATATCATGGACTATAAATCTTCCATTTTTCATGCAAAAAATCATTCCATGCAAAAAATATAATGGACTATACATCGTCCATTTTTCATGCCAAAATTATTTCATGGAAAAAATATCATGGACTATACATCGTCCATTTTTCATCAAAAAAATTTTTTCATGCAAAAAATATCATGGACTAAACATCGTGCATTTTTCATGCAAAAAATTATTTCATGCAAAAAATATAATGGACTATACATAGTTAATTTTTCATACAAAAATTTATTTTATGCAAAAAATATAATGGACTATACATCGTCCATTTTTTATGCAAAAATTATAATGGACTATACATCGTCCATTTTTCATGCAAAAAATTATTTCATGCACAAAATTATTCCATGCAAAAAATATAATGGACTATACATCGTCCATTTTTCATGCAAAAATTATTCTATGCAAAAAATAAAATGGACTATACATCGTCCATTTTTCATGCAAAAATTATTTCATGGAAAAAATATCATGGACTATAATCGTCCATTTTTCATGCAAAAAATTTTTTCATGCAAAAAATATCATGGACTATACATCGTTAATTTTTCATACAAAAAATTATTTCATGCAAAAAATATAATGGACTATACATCGTCCATTTATCATGGAAAAAATTTTTTCATGCAAAAAATATAATTGACTATACATCGTCCATTTTTCATGCAAAAAATTATTTCATGCAAAAAATATAATGGACTATAATACATCGTTAATTTTCCATGGAAAAAATTTTTTCATGCAAAAAATATCATGGACTATACATCGTTAATTTTTCATACAAAAAATTATTTCATGCAAAAAATATAATGGACTATACATCGTCTATTTTTCATGCAAAAAATTATTTCATGCAAAAAATATCATGGACTATATATACATCGTCCATTTTTCATGCAAAAAGTATTTCATGCAAAAAATATCATGGACTATACATCCTTAATTTTTCATACAAAAAATTATTTCATGCAAAAAATATCATGGACTATACATCGTTCATTTTTCATACAAAAAATTATTTCATGCAAAAAATATAAAGGACTATACATCGTCTATTTTTCATGCAAAAAATTATTTCATGCAAAAAATATCATAGACTATACATCGTCCATTTTTCATGCAAAAAATATAATGGACTATACATGGTCTATTTTTCATGCAAAAAATTATTTCATGCAAAAAATATAATGGACTATAATACATCGTTAATTTTCCATGGAAAAAATTTTTTCATGCAAAAAATATCATGGACTATACATCGTTAATTTTTCATACAAAAAATTATTTCATGCAAAAAATATCATAGACTATGTATACATCGTCCATTTTTCATGCAAAAAATATAATGGACTATACATGGTCTATTTTTCATGCAAAAAATTATTTCATGCAAAAATTATCATGGACTATATATACATCGTCCATTTTTCATGCAAAAAGTATTTCATGCAAAAAATATCATGGACTATAAATCTTTCATTTTTCATGCAAAAAATATCATGGCCTATATATACATCGTCCATTTTTCATGCAAAAAGTATTTCATGGAAAAAATATCATGGACTATACATCGTTCATTTTTCATACAAAAAATTATTTCATGCAAAAAATATCATGGACTATACATCGTCCGTTTTTCATGCAAAAAATTATATCATGCAAAAAAATCGTTAATCGTTAATTTTTCATACAAAAAATTATTTCATGCAAAAAATATCATGGACTATACATCGTCTATTTTTCATGCAAAAAATTATTTCATGCAAAAAATATAATGGACTATACATGGTCTATTTTTCATGCAAAAAATATCATGGACTATACATTACATCGTTCATTTTTCATACAAAAAATTATTTCATGCAAAAAAGATAATGGACTATACATCGTTCATTTTTCATACAAAAAATTATTTCATGCAAAAAATATAATGGACTATACATCGTCTATTTTTCATGCAAAAAATTATTTCATGCAAAAAATATCATGGACTATACATCGTCAATTTTTCATGCAAAAAATATCATGGACTATACATCGTCCATTTTACATACAAAAAATTATTTCATGCAAAAAATATCATGGACTATACATCGTTCATTTTTCATACAAAAAAATATTTCATGCAAAAAAGATAATGGACTATACATCGTCCATTTATCATGCAAAAAATATAAAGGACTATACATCACCAATTTTTTATGCAAAAAATATAATGGACTATACATCGTCCATTTTTAATACAAAAAATTATTTCATGCAAAAAATATAATGGACTATACATCGTACATTTTTCATGCAAAAAATTATTTCATGAAAAAAATATCATGGACTATACATCGTTAATTTTTCATACAAAAAATTACTTCATGCAAAAAATATCATGGACTATACATCGTCCATTTTTCATGCAAAAAATTATTTCATGCAAAAAATATCATGGACTATACATCGTTAATTTTTCATACAAAAAATTACTTCATGCAAAAAATATCATGGACTATACATCGTTAATTTTTCATAAAAAAAATTATTTCATGCAAAAAATATAATGGACTATACATCGTCTATTTTTCATGCAAAAAATTATTTCATGCAAAAAATATCATGGAATTATACATCGTCCATTTTTCAGGCAAAAAATATAATGACTATACATCGTCAATTTTTCATACAAAAAATGATTTCATGCAAAAAATATAATGGACTATACATCGTTCATTTTTCATGCAAAAAATATCATGGACTATACATCGTTCATTTTTCATACAAAAAATTATTTCATGCAAAATATATCATGGACTATACATCGTTCATTTTTCATACAAAAAATTATTTCATGCAAAAAATATAATGGACTATACATCGTCTATTTTTCATGCAAAAAATTATTTCATGCAAAAAATATAATGGACTATACATCGTCCATTTTTCATGCAAAAAGTATAATGACTATACATCGTCCATTTTTCATACAAAAAATGATTTCATGCAAAAAATATAATGGACTATACATCGTTCATTTTTCATGCAAAAAATATCATGGACTATACATCGTTAATTTTTCATACAAAAAATTACTTCATGCAAAAAATATAATGGACTATACATCGTCTATTTTTCATACAAAAAATTATTTCATGCAAAAAATATCATGGACTATACATCGTCCATTTTTCATGCAAAAAATTATTTCATGCAAAAAATATCATGGACTATACATCGTTCATTTTTCATACAAAAAATTACTTCATGCAAAAAATATCATGGACTATACATCGTTCATTTTTCATACAAAAAATTATTTCATGCAAAAAATATAATGGACTATACATCGTCTATTTTTCATGCAAAAAATTATTTCATGCAAAAAATATCATGGACTATACATCGTCCATTTTTCATGCAAAAAATATAATGACTATACATCGTCCATTTTTCATGCAAAAAATTATTTCATGCAAAAAATATCATGGACTATACATCGTTCATTTTTCATACAAAAAATTATTTCATGCAAAAAATATCATGGACTATACATCGTCCATTTTTCATGCAAAAAATTATTTCATGCAAAAAATATCATGGACTATACATCGTTCATTTTTCATACAAAAAATTATTTCATGCAAAAAATATCATGTACTATACATCGTCTATTTTTCATGCAAAAAATTATTTCATGCAAAATATATCATGGACTATATATACATCGTTCATTTTTCATGCTAAAAATTATTTCATCCACAAAATTATTTCATGCAAAAAATTTTTTTAATTTAATTTAATTTTTTTTTATGCAAAAAATATCATGGACTATAAATCTTCCATTTTTCATGGAAAAAATTATTTCATGCAAAAAATATAATGGACTATACATCGTCCATTTATCATGCAAAAAATTATTTCATGCAAAAAATATAATGGACATACATCGTCCATTTTTCATGCAAAAAATATAATGGACTATACATCGTCCATTTTTCATGCAAAAAATTATTTCATGCAAAAAATATGATGGACTATACATCGTCCATTTTTCATGCAAAAAATTATTTCATGCAAAAAATATCATGGGCTATACATCGTTCATTTTTCATACAAAAAATGATTTCATGCAAAAAATATAATGGACTATACATCGTTCATTTTTCATGCAAAAAATATCATGGACTATACATCGTCCATTTTTCATGCAAAAAATATAATGGACTATACATCGTCCATTTTTCATGCAAAAAATATAATGGACTATACATCGTCCATTTTTCATGCAAAAAATTATTTCATGCAAAAAATATCATGGACTATACATCGTGCATTTTTCATGCAAAAAATTATTTCATGCAAAAAATATCATGGAGTATACATCGTCCATTTTTCATGCAAAAAATATAGTGGACTATACATCGTTCATTTTTCATGCAAAAAATATCATGGACTATACATCGTTCATTTTTCATGCAAAAAATATCATAGACTATACATCGTCCATTTTTCATGCAAAAAATTATTTCATGCAAAAAATATAATGGACTATACATGGTCTATTTTTCATGCAAAAAATATCATGGACTATACATCGTTCATTTTTCATACAAAAAATTATTTCATGCAAAAAAGATAATGGACTATACATCGTCCATTTATCATGCAAAAAATATAAAGGACTATACATCACCAATTTTTTATGCAAAAAATATAATGGACTATAATCGTCCATTTTTCATACAAAAAATTATTTCATGCAAAAAATATAATGGACTATACATCGTACATTTTTCATGCAAAAAATTATTTCATGAAAAAAATATCATGGACTATACATCGTTAATTTTTCATACAAAAAATTACTTCATGCAAAAAATATCATGGACTATACATCGTCCATTTTTCATGCAAAAAATTATTTCATGCAAAAAATATCATGGACTATACACCGTTCATTTTTCATACAAAAAATTACTTCATGCAAAAAATATCATGGACTATACATCGTTCATTTTTCATACAAAAAATTATTTCATGCAAAAAATATAATGGACTATACATCGTCTATTTTTCATGCAAAAAATTATTTCATGCAAAAAATATCATGGACTATACAACGTCCATTTTTCATGCAAAAAATTATTTCATGCAAAAAATATAATGGACTATACATCGTCCATTTTTCATGCAAAAAATATAATGGACTATACATCTTCCATTTTTCATGCAAAAAATTATTTCATGCAAAAAATATGATGGACTATACATCGTCCATTTTTCATGCAAAAAATTTGTTCATGCAAAAAATATCATGGACTATACATCGTTCATTTTTCATACAAAAAATGATTTCATGGAAAAAATATAATGGACTATATATCGTTCATTATTCATGCAAAAAATATCATGGACTATATATCGTCCATTTTTCATGCAAAAAATATAATAGACTATACATCGTCCATTTTTCATGGAAAAAATATAATGGACTATACATCGTCCATTTTTCATGCAAAAAATTATTTCATGCAAAAAATATGATGGACTATACATCGTTCATTTTTCATGCAAAAAATTATTTCATGCAAAAAATATCATGGACTATACATCGTTCATTTTTCATACAAAAAATTATTTCATGCAAAAAATATAATGGACTATACATCGTCCATTTTTCATGCAAAAAATATAATGGACTATACATCGTCCATTTTTCATGCTAAAAATTATTTCATGCAAAAAATATCATGGACTATACAACGTACATTTTTCATGCAAAAAATTATTTCATGCAAAAAATATCATGGACTATACATCGTGCATTTTTCATGCAAAAAATTATTTCATGCAAAAAATATCATGGACTATTCATCGTCCATTTTTCATACAAAAAATTATTTCATGCAAAAAATATAATGGACTATACATTACCAATTTTTTATGCAAAAAATTATCTCATGCAAAATATATAATGGACTATACATCGTCCATTTTTCATGCAAAAAATATAATGGACTATACATCGTCTATTTTTCATGCAAAAAATTATTTCATGCAAAAAATATCATGGACTATACATCGTCCATTTTTCAGGCAAAAAATATAATGACTATACATCGTCAATTTTTCATACAAAAAATGATTTCATGCAAAAAATATAATGCAAAAAATTAATTGACCTACACACATGTTAAAAATTAAATGGACTATACATCGTCCATTTTTCATGCTAAATTATGGACGTTAATCGTTAATTTTTCACACAAAAAAATATTTGTTGCAATAAATATAATGGACTATACATCTGCCATTTTTCATACATAAAATTAATTGAGCTATACATTGTCGATTTATCATGCTAAAAACTAAATACATTGAAAAAAAATCCAATTAAACGGGTTTGCTTTTAATTGCGTTAACGGGCCAATTAACAGAGTATCGGGTAAAAAAACCGCGCATTTTTAGAAATTCAATTAAGCGGATTACGCTTACGATTAGCTATAAAGTACCCATCCGCTGCTCTATCGCATATTGGCGAAAATTGGACCACCTGTAGAGAAATCGGTGAACATAAAAAAAACATACATGACGAACATATAATCTCCTTCTTTTTTGAAGGTTAATTACTGATACGAATGAAATTGAACGAATGTACATACATATGTACATGTCTGAAGGGAATAACAATTGTACATACTAACATAAAATTCTTTTAACATCCAGCTGTTCCACTGGATCACTTTCAGCATTACCATTTGTACTGTTCAATTTAGCATTTTCTTTCATGAAAAAGCATAAGAGTTTTCCAAAAACCTGTACTAACTCTTAAGTTATTTTAGCAGAATTTGTTTTAAAATATTTTAAAAATATATGCACATACTCGTATATATAATTTTTCTGGTGTTCCTAGCAATTTCTTTTACCAACAGCGGGGATCAATTAAGCGGAAACTACTGTCTTATATCAGTGAGCTTCTACAAACTTAATAATAATACCCGAAATCCTTATGAAAAGAGGTGGCATACGAGCAAGAGGAAGACTCCCTTCCAGTGATGGGAAATGAGATTTGCATTTCGGTACCAAACAATATTTCTTTAGTACTTATTTTATCTCGAGAGTATCAAAAATTATTATAATTTTTTATTAAATTTTATTAACAAATAATTATATAAATTTCATTTACAAAGAAATTAAAAAAGGACATACGCACATACATATGTTCATATGTAGGTACAAATGCAATAAGATTTTTAAACTTCAATAAATCTTTGACGAGGATAAGACTTGATACTTTTGGAACATAAAGCCTTTTCCTTTGTTTTTTTTTCATAAGATTTTGATAAGAGAAAATTCTTTCGACAGAGGAGTGAGCTCCTCTCGATATATCAGGACACATATTCATATAATGCGTTTTTAGTTTAAGCCACTGCACAGTGGGGACTTTTGGAAAATAAATGGTAATAAATTTGGAACTTCTAAACTACTGATTGAATTTGCATGAACTTCGAACATATTTAGGCTTAATCTGGAGAGGAGTTACAGTGGGAAGAAACTTACCACCTGGGATTCTAAAAATGTTCTGAGTCTTGTAACTTTTTTTTTAAATTATAGAATATAAATAGAAGTTCCAGATTTATTACCAGACCAGAAACTGCATATATTTTCTGTTGCTAATAGTTTAAGTTCTTCCATATCAGTCAATGCTCTATATTGGTTGTTAATATTTTAAAAATTTTCCTTTTTGCTGGGAAACATTTTAATTAAAAGTACTATAATGCTGTTGGTTTTACCATATAAAACTTACTAAGCCTTAGAAATTTACAGAATTTAATATAAACTTTTTAAAATTTTCTTTAAACTGAACAGTTGTTCCAATGTAATTTGCGTTTATATGTATGTATATAGATCAACTTCTGTGCCACAGAAAATATCATGGTTTTCGTTTATATTTAATTGTAAGATTACACTTTTCTAAAATATCTTTACTAATAAAGTTTCGTGCCATTTGTCGAAAAAGAAATTTAATTCTTGCCAAAAGTATATGCATTCGCTCGTCTTCTGACTGCATTTCTAATTGACTGTAAGAGTATCAAATGAGTTGGGGGAGTACTACGGTACTTTTCCATGTCAAATAGTATCAAAAAAAGTACGATCGTACCTACTTTCCCATCAGTGCTCCCAAGGCGTATTCACACCATGTGATCCTAATTCACCAGCTGACATAATTTCTCTGCTGTCAATCAATGCAAAACGTTAGGAAATATTCTGAGAGCAGGAAATTTTATACTAACAAATATATAGGGCGAATATGCAGAGTTGCAAATTAAGACCACCTGGTATCAATTCGCCTGAGTGCTCCCTTCCACACAAAGTAATATTTCAAAAAAATTAAACCGATCTTAAATATATGTATTCATGCACTAAAAAGCAAAAAATAAAAACAAAAAAATTAAATCGAATTTATGTACTAAAAATTAAAAAAATAATAAAATTGTTATTATAATATACTTCTCGGCACCGACGAATAGTAACTAATTTTTTAACTTTAGATTCCCTAGCAATGTAATTATAAAAATTTGACATTTTGCATACAATCATGAAATTCAGATAAAAGTGGGCTGACGGGAATAAATTTTAAAGAAAATATGGTACTTTCCAAATCAAATAGTATCATAAAATTCGTAGTCATTTAACTTTTCCACCTCTGAAAAATAATAGAACAACAAAACACGTTATAAATAAAACCCTAAAGGAAAAAGAAATTGTAAAAAGCCAACAAAAGTATTATTAGAACATCGTAAAATGTATTAAAAATATACATATAATGAAATGCAAAATAAACCGGACTTAATGAAAGCATTCCCACAGTTACTTATTAAACTTTATTACGCTGTGCTTGGGAAAAAGCACCAAAATTAAAACACCAAGTTTTTTTTCTTTTATATACTGCACCATCATCACTGGATACAAAATAATTGGGAACATTTTAATATGGATTTCTTACAAAATATTACTAAAAGTCTACAAAATTTTTTGTGTAAGTTTCTACGATTTAAATATGTATCAATCCGTATTAAAATATTTACATTTACACTTTAACTAACTTTTATCTACAAGCCGAATATATTGATTTGGATTACTCGCTGTGGGTTTATCGTTTGTTGACGCCTTTGCTTGCAACATTCCTATTGCCGCTGGTGTTTGTGGCACTAATATACATATCCTTTTTGGTCTTGTTCATCTATAAATTGCACAGGTAAGTAATATGTGCAATACATATATGTATGTAGCTAATTTAATTTCTTCAAGGAAATTGTGTTAAATTTAATCATTTAATCTTAAGTGATTTAATTCAATTCTTGAGAAGCGCTGAACAATAACACGCTTAAGTCAATCGTAACCATTTTTATCATACCTTTATCCCAATAAATCATAGGTTAAAAAATTACATGATCCGACTGGAAACATAACCAGTTCAGAAGTGTTAATTTATATCAAAGCCCATTAATAATCATATTATGTTGCGATTAATGTGAACGAAACGTAATAACACCATAATAAAAACCGCGTTTGCCATATTTGAAGCCATCAACTAGGCATTAAATTCATCTGACAAAAAACTAATATGCACTGATTCTCTTACGTCCATCAGCGCCATAACAAATTTCCACAACGATAACTATTATGTAAACTTTATTAGGAACTGCTTAATAAATAATTTCCCACAAGTTATTATCTTATGGGTCCCAGGTCATTGCGCTATTCAAGGTAACGAATTCGCTGATGCTACGGCAAAAGCTACCCTCTACTCCCCAGTCTATCTATCGGTAAACGTCAACACAAAAGACATAACTAAACATATTAAAGATTTTACCCATACAGAAGATCTATGGACGACCTCATCAGATTGGTATAAGGAAATTAATCACAACAGAATCAAAATAGACAATTACCTAAAGACCAATATAACCACCACAGTTAGTGCCAGAGACTGTCAGAAATTTATTAGGCTAAGACTTGGTCATACGCTAATCACAAAAAAAATGCTATTAAACCCAGACTCTTCCAATCCATGCCCTTATTGTGAAACAGGCTTAATTTCTATAAATCGCATCCAAAATTTACTAATAATCGAAACAATCTATTTCAAATGAATCCTATTTCCTACCTTTCCGACGCTACAATAAACATTATACTAACCGTAATAAAATTCTTAAAAAGAAACAATATTTTCCAAGAGATTTAAAATATATGTTGAACTACAAAAATATGTAAATTAAAGATTTATTATAAAAAAAAACGATTAGATTTTAAATGTAAGCCTATACTACATATGTAAAGTCTTTAACAGAAATAAAAAAAAATTATCTTGTGCAGCTGCCAATAACATGTAAATAATGTTAGTTACTAAGTAAGGCTATTGTAATTCCAACTAGCTGAAGGCCCCTGTTGCCATTGCTATATATATAACGTATCCTCAGCATATTAAGATATCTTATAAATAAATAAATAAAAACTAGTCGGAGCTATAATTAAGAACGTAATTAGAATAGATTCGAAGCGAGATTATTTCCTCTTATAAAATGAAACTGCAGGTACATAACTTTATCACCATTAACAATCTGTCAAATATATTACAAAATTTCTTTTCTGGTTTTCCAGATAATACTCTAGGGCCATTCCTGGAGTTTTTATGATCTCCACCAGTATAAATCTTATTAAAATTTCACATAATAACTGTAAGCGATGCATCTAAATGAGTTAACCATTAAAAAGCGCGAGTGAAATGCAAAAAAAAATCTTCAGCACAGAGTTGCTTTGCAACTTTGTTGATATTTCGGGTTAAATTTAATTATACTAATGTTAGACATGCCCATAGAAAAAACAGTAGAGGACAGGACAAAAAATTTATGACACAGCGCATTAAATTTCTTAAAGCTATCATAGCTTGTCTATGAAGGAATTTCACTATATACATATAAATAATAATGGCTTAATTTGACATAAGTGTTTTTTCATTTTATTACATATTCTTATTCTCTTCTTCAAGATCTATAACTCAGCTAAATTTCAATTATAAAATGTTATTATTAATAAAACTATGTATACGCATTTACATTTTAACTTAAGTCTTCTTGGAAAATAATACATAAGCCATAACATATTAACTCAACTTAATTTTTTTAAGGTACATCAATATTAAAATATTTGAGCATTAAAACTTGTATACACTTATATAAGTTCAATAACTAATAGACGATTCAAATTATTCCTCATAAAAAGAAAACCTTATATTTAACTAAGCTTTTAAAAAATTATCTTGTCTCAGATTTTCCGCATTTTTTCAATTTAACCTAAAGCACTTATCTCGACTTACTACCAATAAAAATTATTTTGCATTACAATATAGTAGCTTAAGTTCACTTTAGTTTTTATTTTTCTGTAAATGAATTTTTTCATAACATCTTAACTAAAAAACAACGAATATGAATTAATAAAACGTTTTTTTTTTATAAAATTAACAGTTTTTTGTTCTAAACAAATGTGCATCTTTTTCGGTTTTCAAAAATTTTATATAAAAACCAAACAAAATTTATTTTAGACCAAACCCTTAATATCTCAAAACAATAAATTTCGACTTAAGCCATTATTATTTATTGCCACAGATATGTATATAATATATAATAAGGATAAGGTGGTTGCTATTTAATGTTTTAAATGTTAAAAGTTTTATGTAGAAAACTCAATAAAATAAGATTTACAATTTTATTAACATTATAGAGAAGTCATCTTGCGCTCGGTACGTACTGATCGTGGTTTTTGGAAGGTTGGTCGTAAATTAGTTGCTGCTATATGGGATGCTCACGCTCGAATTTATCATGGATATGAAGTGGTTGGTATGGAAAATATACCACTAGAAGGTCCCGCACTAATTGTTTACTATCATGGTGCCATACCAATAGACATGTATTATTTAAATTCTCGCATGCTTCTGCAAAGGGATCAATTGATTTATACTGTAGGAGATCGGTTTCTGTTTAAATTGCCCGGTTGGGGTACCATATCAGAGGCATTTCACATAAGTCCTGGAACGGTGCAATCATGTGTAAGTATTTTAAAAGATGGTAATCTCTTAGCAATTTCTCCCGGTGGTGTTTATGAGGCGCAATTTGGCGATAATTACTATGAATTATTATGGCGTAATCGTGTTGGTTTTGCTAAAGTTGCTTTGGAGGCTAAAGCGCCTATAATACCATGTTTTACGCAAAACCTACGTGAGGGCTTTCGACAATTGGGAATATTTCGCAGATTTTTTTTAAAACTTTATAATGCCGTTAGAATTCCCGTGTATCCCATATATGGAGGATTTCCGGTGAAATTTCGCACCTATCTGGGAACACCCATTGAATATGACGGTTCTTTGACGCCCGAACAACTGCAAGTTAAGGTAATTCGCAAATTTAAAATTAAATGTGCAATAAACATTTTTAATTAAATTTTTAGGTTGCTCAATCTTTAGAAATTTTAATTAATAAACACCAACGTATACCTGGCAGTATACTGCACGCCTTACTGGATCGTTTTCCTCCTTTTCGAATTAAGAACAATTAATTTTAATTAATAATTCTCTCTACATATAGCTATAAAATCTAAGAACTGTGTTAATCTATACATACGTACATACGAGTACATATGTATGTATATGTGTGTGTACTTACCTGCATACATATGTATTTACATGAATATATTCAAGTATTTTACTATCTTATTCCATTTTACACCAGTTAGTTAAAACAAATTGCAGTGAAGTTCGGTTATAACGAAAAACTTAAACGAATTATCGTGTATAACGAACAATTTCTCCGGTACCAAAAGTTTTGCATTAATATTTTATAAAAACTAATATGCTTTTAGCGAAATTCGGTTGTATAGAATTTTAACTTATAACGAATCAAGTAAACCGACTGGAAATTTATACGCCTATAAGGTGTGTTTTTTAACAGCTATCTGTGTGTACAAGTAGCTCAAAAATAAGTAAGTACCTGTTAATTTTCAATTTTTTTTTAATTTAATGAAGAAAGTATCGGGTATGTTCTGTATTCCACGTGAAATTAGATCGTTCAAAATTGACATAGCAATGTTTTTATAAATACATATTTCCAATTACAATTCTATGGCAATTCCGCAAGTTTTAATTGCTCGTGGAATACAGAACATCAGTAAGTTTAAAAAATATTTAATTTTTTAAGAAAAAGTGCATATTTTTTATATTTTGTTATTTTGTAGAAAGTATTTAATCCGCCTATAACATGCACACTTTGCTAGATTCCTCGGAGTTCGTTATAACTTAACTATACTGTATTTCTTAACCTAGTCAAAATTTCATATAAAAAAAAGTATAAAAGGATAGTGCTATTTAATATCGAGTTTATCTTAAAATTTTTACCAACTGCAAAAGTGACTAATTTAAGTAAATTGACGTTGAACGTTATCTTATGTATAACAAAAAATTGGCATGAAGTTAACATAAGTGACGAATTTGAATTAAGTGTTAACGAGTTCCTCCATACAATTTGATAATTATAAATATATATATAATATAATAACTAGTAAGTCCTAGCGTAATTTTTAATGTGAAGTTTTATGGCGAAAGTGATTAAGATCATGTTCAATTTTGCCACTTATGCTAACTTCATACAAGTTTTTTCTTATACATAAGGCCCCTAGTACTTTTATACATATGTATGTTCTTTGTAATATAAATTCTTCAGGGGTGTACTCTGTAATTCGAAACTAAGGGCCTGGTTTACGATATCGACAAGTAGAACGTAGTCGCACACTTACATTGGAAACAACAACAAAATTTTAGAATTTGTTTTTGTTTTGAATGTAAGTGTGCGACAAGTCGAACGCTGTCGATATCGTGAACCAGCCCCTAAGGAAAATGCTTTCGAATTTGTATATTAAGAACATGCAAATTCGAAAATTCGCTTTCTTTCGTTACAGAGTAGACTTCCGTTGAAGCCATTAACTTAAAGATATGAAAGGGTTTTAAATAAGATTTGTATTATTATTTAATTTTTCACCAAATGTACTTAACATTTGTTTTAGAATACTCCGCAATTTTTAAAATGATATTAAAATGAAAACAGTTTTTATAAAGTATGTACACATATGCATCGGCGAATACAAGCAAAGTTTGTGAACAACACACTGTCCATAGGATTTGCGTTGGGTGATATTGCTTCAATTTGCCGCTGTACATTCATTAAACAACTGACTTCATCAAATTGTAAATTACATATCGTCACTCGATTTTTAGTTTAATTACGATATAGTTGACAAAAATATATAGGTACATAATTCCACCCTAAAAATTTTACTGGTGAAAACTTTCTTTCCTTAAAACAATAAGTGGGCTATGGTTGAAAATAACGGATGTATAGCCAATTGAATAAGGCCTTAAATTATGTCAACCTTTTTTATATTTCTTGTTTAAATTGAAATTTGTTTTTATTTTCAAGTCTTCTAAGCTAATAAGGTACAGTACCATGAGATTTTACTAATTTTACTAATAATTGAATATTACTTGAGAAAAAACGTATTAAAACTTAAAAAAAAGTTATAAACACTAGCAAAATTATTTTTAAGAAGTAGAATGTTTGTGAAGTGAAGTGATTGTTTACTAAATTTCTTCTTGTTTCAAAATTATACAATCTGCATTTTCATTAAATGGCAGCGTGCGAACTTGATAAAGAATTGTATATTTTTGTAATTAAATAAATACATATATTGTATAGTAGCTTTAGCTTTAGCAGCTCCTAATTCCGTAACTCTCTAAAGCTAAATCTCTATCGCTAAAAATCTATAAAGTCGATTTGCCGATTTTCGGCTATGAATGCAATTATCATGTGTTACTAAATCAGCCAATAACAATGATGAAAAAATGAAATTCGCCGAAGTTTTAGTGTTTTATGTCATCGCCAAAAATATTTTATTTGTTCAGCATTTTGGCGATAGAATTTAAATTTATCGAATTACAGAATACGGGGGAAGGTAAACATATCGTAACCTTAATATAGATATTCAAGAGATTTATTATTCGACATATTGTCATAATTATATTATAAATGAAATTTATTTGCTGGTGGTTAAGCGATGTCTATATGTATTTCATTGTTGCTTTAACAAATCGTCAGTAGACTTCAACCACACATTTTGAACAGTCACAAACCTTTTATCTTATGCACAGACTTTCATAAACTATTTGAGAATTCACAAATATTAATATTTTTGAAAATCTTTTAGGCTTAGTAACTTATACAAAACCCAGCAAATAATTTTTATTCGATATGAATCTATTTTATTTTTCTACACCTTTATACAATTAGAAATCCATTGGATAACAATACTATGCTTATTTTTCTTTTGTGATTTTCAAAAATATTAATATTTGTGAATTCTCAAATAGTTTATGAAAGTCTGTGCATAAGATAAGAGGTTTGTGACTGTTCGAAATGTGTGGTTGAAGTCTACTGACGATTTGTTAAAGCAACAATGAAATGCATATAGACATCGCTTAACCACCAGCAAATAAATTTCAATTAATATAGATAGAAAGGCCTAACTCATTATTTTTTTGACATCAAGTTTTTTTATATTTCGATAGAAGAACATCTAATGTATCCAAAAATGCAAAAAGCTCTATATCAAAAAAATAATGATAGGGCCTCTCTATATTAAGGTTTCCATATGTATCTCTGTTAATGCATTTGGTCTGTGTCTTGGGTTATAAGCTTCGAAATTTGTCTTAACTTACGTTATTAATTTTAGTTTTAGGGAAGATTTGGTCGTTCAATTCGCCAAGTATGGCGTAACTATTTTAAAACCTTCAGTAACTCTCTTTTTGAAAAATATGTAACACCCTTTTAATATTTAAAATTGCATTTTCTATTTTGAAATAATGTTTTTTATAGTTTGTTGATATGAATAAATTAAAATTGTCCTATTGAATAATTTAATATTGTTCAGACATAATCAATACAACCAGAGAACTCCAACCAGTAAAAGGATAACACCCTTTTCCTTGTCCACTAGTATCATCATATTGCTCCCATAAATAACCAGTCCGTTGAAATTCTTTATATATATTGTTAATTAGATTTTCTCTCAATTCTGCATAAATTTCGCGAGCCAAAGCAGCATACGGACCCTCAATCATACCATAATGCCGCAAAGCTTTTACTGCTAAATAATTAATATTAACCCAGATGGGACCCCTCCAATATGGAGGATCATGCTCCGTATTTCGTTTTAAGTACATTGGTGATGATTTTGATAGTGAGCGTAAACCATACGGTGTCCACAGTTTTTGTGGATCTCTTATATCATTTAATAATTTGCCCAGAAATGTGGATTCATGATCAAGAATTTCCAGCAAAAATGGAAAAATGTTGACATAGCCAAATACAGAATCTACAAATTTATAGTCAGGCTGTTTTAAAACGACTCTCACCATTTCCACTTGCTGTTGATTGTGTTGAACACGTTGCATGTTCTTTTGGGTTAGTTGAGGTTTCTTTAATACAACAGAATCTGTGTGCAAACCCCAATCTGAATAGGTCTCTGTATAGGGACTTAAATGTTGTTCATTTAATAGCTCATTGTCCTTAAGATAAGCAGCAGTTTCATAATATTTATGATCTTCTTTACCCAAGATAATGGACAGTTCATGCATAACACTGGAAGCGAATGCCATCCAACACCTGATGTCGATATGCCGTTCTTTCTTCGTAGGATGCGAAGCTCTGGGAAAGTCATCTAGTCCCGAAGTAAGTGTTTTAGGATTTAGTTCGCGTTCTGTTGTAGCATCACGACCACGCCACTGGTATGTGCCAGGCAAATCACCTCTTTGTGTTGAGTTGTACCAGAAAAACCAGGCTTGCAAACGTGGATAAATACGTTCCAGATTATCTAACCTACCTTTAAGAGATAATTCCTGTTTGTGATGTTTTAATATCTTTCTTAATGTTAGCAGAAACGTGGGTGGATTTGCATTAGTATTATGCTGAACAACAAACCCTGAGGGAACTTTATCTAAAGCTTCAACTCCCAATATCTGTTCCCTAGGAATCCAACCCTCAATATTTAACAAATCAAACCAATGACTTATAATATCCATTTCAATGTCAATATCCCATGATGATATTAACAGGCCGTGGAAACCTTCATCCCAAAGGAATCCTCTGGGAAAGAAGGAACGAGATGGCACCGCAGTATATAAAGCGGATTTCCAATATGGAACGGCGTTTGTTGTGTAAACAGATTGTACCTAAATTAAATAAATACTTGTTGGTCAAAATTTATCGGAAGCGCGCTTGACGTTATAAAAGTCAATAGATATACATACATATGAAGCGATCCGAAAAAAATAAAAAATTTAACATTATCGCCCGTTTATTGTAAAAAAATACGCTTTTGGACTCAATAATGCAGAAAAAATCGTTATATTACATTTAAAAATATTTTTATATCCTCATTGAGCTGTGTGTATTTAAATTAAAAGCTTAAAACTTATGCGTCCATTGCGGTTCTCAACTCAACTCAGTTTTGTCGTCTGAGAGTCAATCCAGCTTTCACACAACCAAATTATTTTTTATTATTGTGAATCACTAAGATTCACTAGAAAATGTTATGCCACAATTACGAATTATCGCCCAAGTTACTATCGCCCGAAACAGCTAAATGAAGGAACGCGTGAAGAAATACCCCAAAAACTGTGCCCGATCGCCCAAAAAAAATTAAGAAAATCCCAAAAGTGTTAAATGACTACTCACCCGAATTTTTTTTAGGGTTTTTTAACATTTTGCGAAAATTTGGCAATTATTCATTATGAACAAATACCAAAATCGTCGGTTGGTTATTGGTTTGCGCCACAGTATATTCAAAATACATTATGTCTGCAGCAAACCAATAACAACTGACGAAATATCTAAAAATGTTGAGTCACTTAAAGTCCATGAAAAATCGCCCAATTTTTTGGACGATGCAATATTTTTGTTTTTCGGGCGATAGTAACTTGGGTGATAATTCGTACAGCCGTGAATGGCAATACCAATGTGTTTGTTGTTTTGACTCTCAGACAACCAAACTGAGTAAAGTTGAGAACGATAATATGGGGCTTATTTGCTGCAAAACTAGCATATTTAAGTAATGCCTCTGTTGCAATAAAGGAGCGATATGTACATATGTATGTTAATTAAAACATTCGAAACATTCATTCACATTAAAAGAAAAAAGCTTAATATTTGCTACAATTAAAATAAATAAGAAATTATGCATGTAAATACATATAACCATTCATACTCGTGTTAATAATTTTATGCTAAAGCGCAAGTTTTATAAAACTATACATGACAAATTAAGAGCAATGTATGGATACGTACATATACATACATATGTATTTTAAATTATTATAGAGGTTTGCAATTACCTTACTTGATCCATAGAAATAACCAATTCCACCTAACATATTGCTCAGGGCGTATTTGGCAAATTTGTTTTCAGCATTTGAAAATCCTTTTGCCTTTAAATGAAATGTTTCCTCAAAGCGTTTATCGAACGCTACTAAATGCTCTTGCAATGAATTTGTGTACTCTCTACCAGTAGGAGGTTTTGGTATCGATTCGCCAATAGAAAATCCTGAAGTCGATTGATATGCAATATCAATGGAAAATTCAACTTCTGCTGTAATTTGTATGGCAATAAAATTCGGATCTAAAGCTAAATTTCCATTATGCGATATCATTTCTCCCGGTAAGCCAATATAACGATGTCCTCGCTTATCAGCAAAAGCTCTGAAGTGCGTAAATACTGTTTCTTTAAGTTTGCTAAGCGAAGGAGCAACTGTACTTAAGTAGGATTTATGTAGAACGCGTCCTTTGATTGGGTAAAATTTAAGCCGAAATTCTCCCAATCCTAATGTTTCGCCGTAAACACCCGCCTCAGGACTTTTTTCATCCGAAACATATTTAATGTGGCCATTTGTTCGCTCATCCAATGCCACATACCATATTAACGATATCGTTTTATCCCAGGCTCTAGTTGTGTTCTTTACTGATATTCTGGCAGTCCAGTCGCCACCAAACTGTTTGCCATTGGGATATTTGACAAACGAGGTTGCTAGTTCAAATGGTAAGTCGTGAATTTCTTGGATACCAAAGTTACGGCCATCATGATGAGTCCAACCATACTTATCTAAATTGTCTCCCATATCACACCAGTGGCGTATGCCGCTTCCGCCATGACCCAAATTTGACGGAGTGTACCACATTAAACCCATAACTAGGGAATGAGGATCACGAGTTTTCATCCCGAAATAGTTTAGTGGTCTATAGGTTCCCCAATAACGTTCCGGATCGTCTAAGCCAGGCCGTGTTACCATTTTTTGATTATCAAAAGGCGTATTTACTCTGGTCTCCAAATAACCCTGATAACCGAAGTAAACAGCTACCGCCATGCAAATACATCCAGCTAATGTTTTCCATTTGTTAAGTACAAACTTTGATTTTGGTTCTTCGAATGAAGTTTTCTTAGGATGAGATTGAAATTTATTTTTTGGCTTATCTGTGGTGGCAGCATTCGATGACGTGGTACTAGTCGTTGTAGTGCTAGCCCTACTGCCAGTGCTATTGTTAGATTTAGTTGATTCACCATTTTCATTTGTTTCTTTACTAGTTTTTTGTTTTAAAGATTTTTCTGCCGAGTTGTTCGTTGCTTTATTTTCACGCTGGCGAGGCATTGTTTCCTATGTCATTTGTGATGGTTTTATTTACACAAATTTTCTAAGAGCTCTTCCTTGAGAAAAACGTATGTATGTACTTTGTTCTAATCAATAGAACGCCGGCTGTTTTTACACATGCATGCGTACATACATACATACAGATGTAAGTTAACTTAAATATCAAACTAAAATATATACATATTTCATCCCCACTGCTTCCAAATGATATGAAAGTTCCTTTTTTTACAAAATTTAAAAGTTTATTTATAGTCTCTGCGGTATAAATTTTGTGGTTTTATCCCAAAAAAACTTATTCTGTGATGTCAATCACTGACAATATGACCGTGTTTGCAAAGTATACATACATATGTGCACAAATGTGTTCAAAAAAGCGTAACCACTAATTACTAATGAACTGTTTGATTCAGACACATATTTATTGACTTAAACAGTTTCATACATAACTAATAGACAATTTTGTAGAATCCAAAATGATTGGAAACTGTTTAAATCAAGAAATACATGCCTGAATCAGTTTTTCATTAGTAATTAGTGGTTACGCTTTTTTGGGCACATGTGTGCCAGATGTAAGCTCGGCCATACATAACAGTGATGGAAAAGTTGGTACGATCCAAGTACGATCGAACTGTTTTGATACTATTTGACATTAAAAGTACACTAGTACTCCCCTAACACATTTGATACTCTCACAGTCAACTTAGTCCCGGTTCACACACTTCAACTTTTGTTGATCAACTCGCAATTCAGCTGTAAAAAAGAGATATTTGTATTTCCTTCTCTATCTTTCTTATAGCTGAATTGCGAGTTGAGCAACAAAAGTTGAAGTGTGTGAACCGGGACTTACAATCGTGTAAACACATTGTAAAATTATTGCCAGATATTTGTCAGACATTTTTATATTGTCAGATGTGCGAAATTTATGTATCTTTTTTCTATGGGCAACACTGCACACGCTTGATTTTAAGGAAAAATATATAATAAAATATGTGTAAAGAAAATCATTGCAAGTGCTTCTGTATGGTCCATAATAATTTACATGTTCACTTGTTACATTTAACACAACCACAAGCCATCGATATTTGACAATTTCTAAGAAATGCTTTTTGTCATATTATGACAACCTTGTGAACTGACAATTTTTTGACTGACGATTTTGTCAGATGAATTTACTGCCATACATCCATCCGTCTGGCAATAAATTGTAAGATTTTCGGACAAATTTGATACAAGCGTGTGAACTGACAATCTACCTTTTGCAGCTATCTGTACATAGCTTTACTTTGTCGCGGTTCACACATTTCAACTTTTGTTGATCAACTCGTAATTCAGCTATAAGAAAGATAGAGAAGCAAATACAAATATCTTTTTTTCTTACAGCTGAATTAAGAGATGATCAACAAAAGTTGAAGTGTGTGAACCGGGACTTAATAAGTTGAAATATTGCATCGTCTCATGCATGATTTTTGCACTGGTAGAGTTCCACTTAAATCTCAGATTAATTTGGCTGGTGGGGGCATTTACACTCTAGGATTTTGCACTCCTACTTTCAACCGAAAAAGGTCGACGTGCAGTTCGTGGAAGAGGATCGTATTTGGTTTTAGACCCTGGCAATTAAACTTCGTTCTTGCTATAACGGTAATCTCGAAAACTAGAACTAAAAGGATAACTGGCTTGGCTTATACACACACAAATTTGTTATAAACTCATCATGACAACCACCAATTTTTTTTTCATTTTTATTTGAAATAAATTTTACTTCTTAATTCATTTAATTCAATATTTAAGAATATGTATGGTTCATTTTCTTTCCTTTTTTTTTTTTTTTGCTAAACTATCACTTAAAATTATTAAATGATTTTTTATATTTCTTTATTCTATATCTTTTCTTTTTTGTTTTAGTATTTATTACTAAAATAATGAAGTTATTGATTTTCAGGATTAATATATTTTATAGATATTGTTACACTGTAATGAGTTTTCGATTTTTTAAATGTATGTACAGTCACACAGATAATAATACGTACCCCTTAAATATTTTTTATTTTACAAAAAACATTTTATATATAAACAAAGTAAATGCACCGAACCTCTTTAAATGAACACAAATATTTATTTCATTATTTAAATTTTAAATCAAATACTTAAATTTTATAAAAATAAACAAAAATCTATTTCATTGCACAGATAATTATACGTACTCTACAAAAATAACTTTAGTAAAATATTTACATTTACATATATACTATTTTTTATTTATTATTTTAGTAATTTGTTGGCCATCACTTTGCCTCAACTACTGCCCTCAATCGATTATTCATGGAAAATACTAGTTTTTTTGTAGTTTCAGATGTTATTTGACCCCATTCATACTCCAAGCCTTCCTTAAGATCTTGTTTGTTCCCATAATATTTTTTTTTCCGAATGCGACGTTCCAATTCATCCCATAAATGTTCTATGGGGTTCAGGTCTGGTGATTGGGAGGCGAATGGAGTTGTTTCGGTACGTTATAGAGCAGCCATTCCTTCACAACATGCGAAGTATGCTTTTGGTCGTTGTCCTGTTGGAAATACCAAGCACTACTAAGACCCAAATTACTTGACGATTCTTTCAAAATGCTCTTCAAAATGTCTAAATATAGAAATCGGTCCAGATTTGTTTCCACAAATTGCATTTTTCCAACTCCATTCGCCGACATGCATTCCCAAACCATGACCGAACCTCCACCGTGCTTTATTGTAGGAATGAGGTTCTTCGGTTGCAGCTCTTCGTTAGCTTTGCGCCAAATTTTTTGTTTTCCATCACAACCGAATAAATTGAACTTGCTTTCATCACTAAAAAGCACATTCGCCCAGAAATCCGTTGATTTGTCCATATACTTAAGTACGAAGTCGAGCCGCTTTTTTCTGTTTATTATTTAATAAATGGTTTTTTTCTTAGTACGCGGCTGTGGAATCCGATTTTTCTCAAAACACTTCGCACTGTTTCTGAATGAACATTAATACTGTGGTAATTTTCTAAGGTATTTCGAATTTCCACGGCTGAAGTTTTAGGGTTTTTGTTAACAACATTTTTTATAAATCGCTCAATTCGTGGCGAAATTTTCGATGGACGTCCAGTTTTGGGTTTGCTTGCGAGGGATTGAGTCTCAGAAAAATATTTTATTACTGTAGACTTAGCACGTCCAATAATTTTAGCTATTGAACTCAATGAATTGCCAGCTTTTCTCAATCCCACAATGCGTTCAGGAACTTCGATACAAATATCTTTTGTTTTTTTACCCATTTTCACAAAACACTCAAATATTTTCACAAAATAACTTATTTTCTTGCTAGCCTGATTGCAAATTACACTTTAAACACTTCAAGTACGCAATTTTATTTTTGTTTCTACTAAATTTTAAAAAGTACCGTTTTCTTTTTGGCATCGTACGTATAATTATCTGTGCTGGCATATTGTGTTTTACATGTATAACTACTATAAGCGTAAAGTTAACCATAATTTTTGTAGTTTGTTTTTGACAGCTTGTCATTGCCACACAAATGCAATCAAAAGTTTTGATCAGAAATGCAGGGCTATTCTTAAACACCAATTTTAGTGGGGGTACGTACTATTATCTGTGGGACTGTATATCTATGAATGAAACGATCCGACAGTTTCTGCAAATCTTTATAAATTATATAAAAATAGAAAACTTTAAAATTATTTAATAGAATTATCCAACAAAACCAAACTTCCTATAATTTTTAAAAAATTTTGTGTAGGTAACAAATTAAAATATATTTTATTATAAGCCAAAACAATGTTTAAATTAAAGATTGCACAGTTCAAATAAATACAATAAAGAAATAATATATAAATCAGGAATGAGAAGTTGAGAAATAATTTATTAGAAAAAAGCAATGCATAATGATAAAACAATAGTTTTTAAAGACAAAAGTTTAGGTGAGCAAAATGAAAACAAATTCAAAATATTAAAATTTTTTTCTGATTATAATTTTCAGAAATAATAAAATATACATAAAATTTGTTTTTTAATACCAAATTATTTTGTAACTTAGATTTAAAAATTTAAGCAAAATTTATTTTAAAAATTTTAGTATTATCAGAAAATTATCTGATTTATACATGATATAATTTTAAACCTAGTATTCTTAAGCAGCTTTTATATATATTATTATGTATTACGGAAAAATATTTTAAAATTAAACTATTGTAAATTAGTTTTTTGTATTTCTGTATGTGTACAAAATTTAGATATGCAAATAAAATTAAATTTTAATTTTATATTTTACATTGAAATTGATTAAATTATATAGTTTGAAACAAGAAAACTGTTAAACATTTTAATTTTACTAAAAAAAGTCAATATACTTTATATAAAAAAATATTTTGAAAATACATAATTATAATTATGTCAAATATATAGGGCGGCTTTAGACACACATATTTATTATCTGAATACGCCTGTATGTCTTATCTTGTTGATTGGTTACTTATATTGTTTAATTTTTCTTAGTTTTAATGTTAAACACTAAATTAATTGTATATTTTAGTTTTTCTGTCTCAGTTCTCTGAATAAAGAAATTATAATTTAGTTAAAAACCAAATCAATACACATACATACATACATATATTGATGTATATATATATATTCATAAAAACTCAATAAAATGTGAGTCGATGAAGATTACGATGGTCTAAATGTAGTTGTTTTTATTTTTTACTGATGTAGTGTTTTTCCATGTAGTTTATGGTGGGTTTTTCTATGGATGTGTATGAAACAAATTCTTGTGTAATAAATTTAGAAAACATAGTTTTCATCAGCCATATGGATAGCCCACATAAATTTTGTTCTTTGCGTTTTGTTAAAAATCTTATCAATTGGTACGTCATGTTTTTTACACCTGTTAATTTAAAAAATAAAAAAAAACTAATTAATATTTCAGTTTATAATTTAATGAAAAAAAAGTACCAGGCTACAGATATACGTGGATCCAAATAATTCAGTTTAGAGGTGCCCAAAGCAATAGTTTTATTTTCATCCCTATCAGTCTCTTGAAGCTCCATTTTTTTTAGTTGTTCTTTTAAACGTTCCAATTGTTTTCCCTTCTTATCAGCGTTTATGCGTTCTTTCACAGAACCTCGTTTTGCTTGTCTTTTAAGGTCCTGAAATTTAATGCTATAGTTTAGAACAATATCATAACTTTATAATCATTTTAGTTACATCATATTCCGCTTCACAGTCATCAATGGCTTCACGTTTTTGTCTTATTTTTTCTTTTAGATTTTCCATAGATTTTTCATGACTCTTGGGTACTGAACGTTGATGGTTACATAAAATGGCTACCGCACGATTAGCTCTATTGTAGGCTAAAAGTTTTTCTGGTACAGTCATATCGTCCTTAGTTAAAAGATTTAGTTGATTTTGTAATGTTATCGAAGCGTTATACGTACGAAACACTTTGGCAGTGAGACCTAAGATAATAAATAAGAGCATAATATCCAAAATATGTTGAAAATCAAATAACTACCTTCCATCAGTTCTTTTAAATGCTCATTAAGAACTTGTGTATTCAAACGGTCGAATAAATCGTCTCCTGTCTTCTTGTTTTCCATAAACAATTCTAAATTTTTGAAGACTCGTTTTTCCACCTCAACTTCGTTATAGTAGCGTATGGAATCTTTACCAAGAAAATCGAAGACTACCACGTTCTCTTTGCCGTTTAACTCTTTGTGCAAACTAACGTGTTCGACACGTAACGAACAGCAACCAACAGTATCAGCCTGATCTTCATCCTTTTCATTACCAGCTCTCAAGGCCAACTTGTCAATAAAATAGAGAGCAACGGCGCGTTGTCGAACACGCATTTCTTTTGATTTCCATTCATTGCGATATGTTGCACGAATTTTATCAATAGATTTTGCCAATTTACGAGCTGTTTCATATTTAATGTGGTCCTTTTCACCTTTTAGTTTGGACGAAGGATTTAACATGATGTATTTAACCTGACCTTGGACATTTTCAACCCACGAAGCCAACCAGGTGACAGTATTGTTGTGTATAACTTCTTTCCAGCGATGTCCTGCGGGAGGCGCGGGTATTTTGGAGTCTTTACCGCAGTTAATAGATACATCTTCAGCACGTATCCGTCTTTTAATCATACCCATTTTGGGATGTTCTCCGCGACCTCTAAATAGCCCTGGAGGTTCTAGGCGGAAATTACCAATCTTTTCTTTGTGACCATCAATGATACAGGTGCCGTATTCCTTCACCAAAGCTTCATTTTCCAATTTCTTTGCTTGTTTTTCTTCCTTTGAGGCATTTTTACGCTTTTCCGATTGGGCCAAGAAATATTGATGCATTTCTTCGAAATTGCATTTGTTAAAATCTTTAATAATTTCCTTTTCCTCTTTTGTCATAGTCTTTCGAAAATCTTTAAAAAAGTTATCGTTAAATATCTGTTTAGTGCAATAATCGTGGTTCAACATCTTAGCGTAGAACGTGGCACATTCTTCTGTTTCCTCAGACAACTTCAATGGTTTACCATCATAAAAAAAGCGTACATTCTTGGGCACACGTTCATATGGTGGAGCAAAAACGGGACCCTTGTGCTCTAAAGTATTCCATTTCACACCATCATCACGCTTTTCCTCCTCCCACCTAAAAAATTCAACAGAAAGTTGCGGTATTAGCGTTTTGTGTTTGGTTTTAATCACTTCGGTCACCAAGGAAATCTTTTTTGTTTTTGTAGCAAAATTGCGAGATGCAACCAAATAAACTTTCTCAGCTAGTGGCAGCAATCGCAAAAGATCCAGACGACTGATCATTCTATTTTTAACATTTTTATTTATTTTATCAAATAAACAAATAAATGCTATTCCTTTTGCTACTTAAAAAAACAAAAAGTCCATTACGCAAATATTTTGGCACACAAATACACTAATGGACTGCTATAACCTCAATTTTATATGTCAAATATTTTTTCAAACAGCTGTTTAAAAGTGTTGCCAATGTGCGGAATAATACACTGCAATAAAAGCCCGTTCAGCATGCAACGAAATTAATTAATTAATTTCATTCATTGAAGAATTATTTTCAGTTGAATAAAGGCTTTTTAACATTTAAATAAGTTTTACACATAACAATATGGGTCTTTATGAAAACCTTCAAAAGTCTCGCAAAATGTGCAATTGTACATTTTTACTCTCTCGTAAATAATGTCAAACATTTTATGGAAGATTATTTACACAAACCTGTTAAATTTCCCCAACAATTTTCACTCGTAAACTTAAGATGTGCAATTGTGCATTTTGTAAACACCTTTTCGGTTTTTTGGCTTTCTTTAGACACAATTCACACTTTTTGTTTGTATAGAAATATATACGTATACCCCGTTTAATTACCCATCGGTTAAATACCTTTATGGCTTATTCACCCCAAATATTGAACCCCCGTTTTTTACACTCTTTTTCACGCAAAAGTCTACTCTTAATTAACATTTGGGTTATTACCCAGAAATATTTTACCCCAAAATGAAATTTCCCCTAAAATCTCTTCGTTTATTTGCTCAAAACTACCTAAAGGTAGAAATACATAACACTCGTTAGTTCGTCGACGAGGATCATGCGTTTGAAAACTTTACGGCATGAAAAATGGCAAGTTACACAGTACGCTTTATAAATGCCTTTTCTATCAGCTTTTTTTTATTTATTTTTACATTGAAGAATTGACTTGGAACATTTTCAATTCCTTTTTCATGCAATAAAACATACATTTCAAACTCTTCAATAAGATTTTCCTCCATGATTCTAATTTTTTTTTTTAAATTTATCTTTTATTGTCGGCTGATTAGTTGTCAAAAAACACAACGCGTTGAAAAGTTAACCAACTTTCTGCGGCAAACGCGTCAAATAGTGTCGTATGTAAGTTCCTGTTGTCAGGGTTCACACACTTCAACTTTTGTTGATCAACTCGTAATTCAGCTGTGAGAAAAAGAGATATTTGTATTTTCTTTTCTGTCTTTCTTACAGCTGAATTACGAGTTTATCAACAAAAGTTGAAGCGTGTGAACCGGAACTAACTTGCCAGTTGCTGTCCCTAATGCCATTTTGGCAACTGGCAACGATATTTAAAGTAGGATCACACGATTGTAACTAAATTGTCCCAATCAAATGGGCTGTAATCACATGATTGTCCCAATTTATAAAAGTTTGATTGCCACAGATTGGCGAAAAATGAATTTATGGCAATAATTACCACAGCCCGCAGCTGATGATCAGCTGTTAGATGTCGAAACACATTTTCAGTACTTTTTTTACATCAAAAATATAAATATTTCTGAACATAAGCAATAACGTCACAAAAAAATTTGTGTTGTGCTTGAGATTTAACGTAATTGATATGCCTCGTGTTTGAGAAATTATTTCCAAACGTTTGCTCAAACAATAACATTTAAGGTCTAGGACTTTGACTACGACGTTTTTGTTTATTATTTTTTCTTTAATCTAGGACCAAAACGTGGTAGTCGAAGTCACAATAAGAGGGAATGTTTTCCGGTTCTTTTCTAATGATAGAGATTTCACACTTAAAATTTATCAAATACATACACAAGGCATATCAAACAGGTGCATGCATCAGGCAAATTGCTCATCCGCTGATTTTTTGTTTACACGTTTATAACGAAGAATTCATTTGACAATTACTTTTGTGCCCTTGTTTGATGCATACAATTTTTTGACAATTACTTTGTAAAACTATGTGAGAAGCACAGAGTTGCCACAGTGTTTTCTCTAATGCGTGTACCAGTAGTAAATGTGCCTTGTACATACACATGTACATATATTAGACTTACCATCTCCAGACTTCTTCTTCTTCTTGGTTTTTCTTCTCCTTTTTAACACGTTTTGTCGGGGATTCAGCTTCAGTTTTTACCGCACTACTGCTCTCCTTCTTGATTTTCTTTTTGGGCTTTTCATCATCAAAGCCATCATCTTCTTCTTGTTTTATGCGCTTCTTTTTTTTATCTTTAGATTTTGATTTGGCTTCTTTCTTGGATTTCTTACGAGCCAATAATGGTACATCTTCATCGTCTTCCTCTTCCTCTATTTTCATTTTGCGTTTAGATAAAGGTATGTCTTCTTCGTCATCTTCAGCAGAATTTTCTTCTTGTGGAGTCCCCCGCGATTTTGTTTTACGCATAGCCAATGGAATATCTTCATCTTCGTCTTCTTCATCCCCCTCATCTTGGGGTTTATAGTCATCCTCTTCATCCTCCTGCTCATATTTAACATTACTGTTGTCGCCCTGATAACTGTTTTCATGCTTTTCTACGAACGAAGGTTCGTCGTCCCGGAATTGAGACATAGAGTAATCACAAGAACTGGCTTGTGAAACATTAAAACTTCTTTCTTCTTCCCGTTTAATATTATCTTCCACGTTTTGATTAAAACTATTGTTGTCACTAGTGTCAAGAGGGTCTTGTGCAAAGTTTTCTTGTTTAATATCTTTAGATAAAACATCGCCATTGAAGCCATTTTCGTTTGAGAGAATAGCTGGTTGAGACAAAGGCTCTGGTTTGATAAACTCACCATCCTTTCGGGATGGTTTATCGTGGGAGGATGATTTTGAAGAACTGGAATGTTTATGTTTCGAAGACGATGATGACGAAGATGAACGGTGGCGATCCTTGTCTCGATCTTTATCGCGAGAACTGGAAGAACTCGACTTATGATGGCGATCCTTTTCCTTTTCCCTATCTCTGTCACTGCGATCTTTGTCTTTGCTGGAACTACTTGAGCTTTCTTTACGATCTTTATCTTTATCGCGTCGTTCTTTGTCCTTTGAGGAACTTTTGTGACTTGATGATGACGAAGAAGATTTATGTTTATCTTTATCGCTACGCTCCCTGTCCTTATCACGATGACTACTCGACGATGAGCTTTTGTGCTTCTCATCACGTTCTCTATCACGATGTTTATCCTTATTACTCGACGACGAAGAAGAGCTGTGCTTTTCTTTATCCCTTTAAAAAAAAATTACGAATTATGGAATTTATTTAATAATCTTTTTCATGTATTTGGTTATAATGAAAGAAATGTAACTACCAAAAAATCCAATGTACTTAAATCAAAATAAATATTAAAAAATTACTTAAACTGCTCTCCTCTAAAATTAAAATAAAACTTCTCTGATTGGATATATGTACATATATACATAAAATTTGTTAATTAATTGAATTGGTCCTAAAATAATTTTAAAATTTTTCAGAAACAGTAATCCTTGTACAGGTGTACAGGATTTTTCGTTTAAGTTGTGGATATACGCATTTAAATTTAATGAAAATTTAATTACACTCACCGACTGCTGCTCTTATGACTGCTTGAAGAAGAACTCTTATGATCCCTGTTCTTATCACGGTGTTTATCCTTGCTTGAAGATTTATGGGATTTACTGCCGCTTATATGGCCATTATTATGACCATTGCTCATTCCATTCAAATGTACTTCTGCTGTACCCCCATTTTGCGCTGATGATGGCTAAGCAATAACATACAGGTGCATAATGAAATTATGTGTGTATTTATGTACATAAATATGTATGTATATTACTAAAAAATAACTTGTTGGCAACTTAACTACATTTACAAAAATTGGCCAATATATACATTTGTACATGTGTATTTGTATACAAGTATATATGTACGTACGTATGTATTTGTATGTCAATTGGCAAGGATGAAAATAAAAACCTGAAATTTTCTGTTTCTTTTATAGAGAAATTGATATGTACGGATATAGCTCCTGGACGTCGAAATTCAACGTAATTTTCAAGATGTGTTTAACCTATTTATTTAATTAAGCAATTATATTTTTAACCCTGCGCAATAGTTTCAGCGATAATGAGCCTTATTACGGTCGTCGAATTTTTCGATTTGACTTCACTTGCTGTACTAGATTAAAGAAACATGCAGCACTTTTCTTTAATCTAGTACAAGATGTCGAAGTCGAATCGAAAAATTCGACAACCAAAATAAGTCAAATAGACACATCGCATTATTTAATAATAACCATTAAATGTTTGGAGTTTTTATTAACTTTAATATACGCGAACAGGAGTATGACTCTTTTGCATACAAAATTTTTCATATTTCATTTTGCAGAAGTAAATAGAAACCCAATTAATTGTCTATGAATTTCACATACATATGTATAATATTCGTATTCGCGAACATCAAAAATTGACACTCGGAACATCATTAATACATACATAGAAATATCTCGAAAATGAGGTTTCCGAGTTAATAATGCAGAAGAGATCGTTATATATTTAATCTTATGTAAAAAGAAATACACTATACAAATTTACATATCGTCGGTTGGTTATTGGTTTGCTGCAGTCATAATATAAACCAATAACCAACCGAATATATGTAAATATGTATGTATATGGATCTGATCAGTATACTGAATTCGCCTTGGATCTGTTTTGATATCCATATAAATACATATATATATATGATTTACTAAGACCTCTCGAAACTTTGTCCCACTTCACGCACAGAAATTTTAATAGAGCACATTTTTTAATTCATTATCATTAATTATCTTCACCTCTCTCTTCCATAAGACAAAAAGTTGCTCATATCAAATTGCCATGTGTGAATCCATATACTACATACATATGTACGACGTATGTGTGCATACATACTTCAGGTGTTAAACGAATTGTATTGAAAATATTTTAAGATAAAGAATACCTCAGACAACACCGGAAATAAATGGTGGAATTTTCTAGTATTTGGGCCTAAGTGCGAATAAAAATCGCTACTTTACATCACCCACTGTACTATGAGTACAGAGAGTTTGTCGCCATTTTTGAGATATTTTTCAGTCTATATAACATTGAAAATGTAAAATAATTAATGACACCAATAAGTAGACAATATCTAAAATACACATTTATACAGAAAATCTTGTATAAAATTTAATTAAAATATACTTACAATTTCCCCGGACACATCGACACTCATATTGAGGAAAGTTAAATAATTTACTTTATGTAAAAGTATTGTGTGAAACAACTGCACCAGCAGCTAATTCAATATTTTCTTACAAAATATTTAATAATATTGCAATGTCACAATAAAATATGTAATTTTATCAGATTTTTGCTAACGTGAAGCAAAATACTCGCCAACCAACCAACTAAAAACGAATGAACAAATTATATGAAAATTTTACAAGTCGAAAAACGAGGCAGCCAAGAATCGACAGAGTTGAAAAAAATTTATAAGTGGTTGTAGAGAAAATTTTTCTAAGTCGAAAAATATAAGGGAACTTAGAAATTTGTTTGCTCTGTTTTTTTTTTTAATTGCTGCACTGAACAAAAGAAATAAAGAATTTCTTTCTAAGAAAAAATTCTTAGATTTTCCCTTAATCACACTTCAAAAAAATATATATATTTATCAAATAACACGTCCGTACTTTACAAATCACAAAATCAGACAAAAAGACAAAGTCGATGACTGACAGCAACGCTGCTATAAACTTTCGTGTAGGAATCGAGTTATGAAACGAATGATTAAAAACGCAAGTCCTCACAAATGCGTTGATACACGTTGAATATCGCCCATTTATTTGGTAGAACAAAAACAAAGTTAATGAATGCGTCAGGCACAACAAAGAAGTTTTGGGTGTACTGCAACGCACATGTTAAACATTGAATTTTGCGTTATTCCTGTTATCTTTCAAGTTTCCTCCAGTTAATTATCGCACTTTTTTTGCTACAAACTTATTTAAATCAATTATTAAGCCATTGTGCGGCATTAAAATTTGGAATTAAATTTATTTCAATTTGTTTATTCATTTTTATTTTCTTCACAACTCGAGCAATTTCGCAGTTTGCTTTATTTTAACAACTGATTTTTTAATTGAATACTGTTGTCATCTCTCTCACTTCTTCAGAGTTGTATTTCAAACATGTTTGTTTCAGAGTTTTACAGTGCATGTCAATTTATAAGTCCAACGCATTTTTTTACACCGCATCTATACGATATATTATTATCATGACATATCTCAAATTACATATAGGGAAAACAATAACACAAAAAGAAATTATATTTCAATATATAGTTTGAACTTTGTTATGATAAATAAATAAATAAATATAGTCACGTATGTATAACTGTTTCCAATACGAACCACCCTAATAATTGTTTAAGGTTTCATAACGTTGTGAATTTGCTTTGCATGCAGACTCACACAATATGAATTTCAACTTAAGTTTACCGTGTGAATTTGCATTGCAGGCAAATCTCATTTTAGTTTAGTGTAATTCTATTAGTAAGCAAAATTTATGTTAGTGCATTTTAGCATTTATTTTAGTTTGTAAGATATTTTAAGAACAGTTAATAAAAAGTACTCAATAAAACTGGCCAGTTCAATATCAAAACTATATACGTAGCGTCAAACCTGAAGATGTCTTCATTTACCAGGTAACCTCATCTCGGCAACAGTCACTTACACATTTGGAGAGTTTACTTTGTTGAAATAGCTTTGACAAACAACACAATTATAAATACTAAAATGTTGATATATTTTTCTACCGATTTTCCGTCATAATAGTGAAGTATTTCTCTAAGGATTTTCCATCACAGACATGCTTAACCAACAAGAAAAAAAATTTTGAAACACGTTAAATAAAACTAAGAAACTATAGTTGGAGATTAAAGGGAAAGAAGGATTAGAGAAAAAATTTTGCTGGTTTTGTATAAGTTTCTACTCTACATCTACAAATCTTATTTTATTATTTTGTGATTCCCAAAACTATTATTACTTGTGAATTCTCCTAGGATTTGGTAAAGCACTAATGAAATGCGTATGCGTTGACATCCAACCTACATTCAAATTACAAGCGGCGAAAATAGTCACCTGATCCCTTCCGACCACCTAGTATGAGTTGACAACATTCTTTTCACAATTTACGTTTTTGATCTGGTTTGTTTTGCTTTCAGTTTTCTATAAACGTCAAGCAAAATGAAAACGATATCTAGCTTGCTTTGTTGTTTTCTATGCTTGTATGTGTGTTTTTTAAAATCTAATTTCGTTTCCTTGAAAGGTTGCAGGCAGATTAAAATTTATTAAAACATCTTTTACAAAAATTTGCCTGGGGATTTGATATTGAGAAGTTTCTATCCAACAAATAAAAAAACAAAAGCAGATGCGTGTATTAAAATACAAATTGAAACAAAAAAAGAATGGCATCAAAAGTAAAAGAAAAATTTCAACTGCTGCAAAAAGACGAAATAAAGTGTAGTGAATTAATTAAAAATTTCAAAAAATATTTAGACCTATGGTTTACATATGGGATGATTGACAACAAAATTTTAGAGCAATTGCTTAATTCATGTGTGGATATAATTTTATACGGCTTAAGATCTGAATCAGAAAAGGTAATGAATGGTTACAAATTTTAGAGTGAAAGTTGATAAAAATTTGTTAAAATTCACATGAATTTGCATTTGTTGATGATTAATCTTGTCTAGATGTATTTCATTGCTGCTTACGACAACTTATACAACAACATATTGATTTATTAGAAAACATTAGATAAGTATGAATGTACATTCAATATTGCTACTGTTATAACTTTTACATATGTATATCGCAAGCATATCGCTCATTTACTTCAATAGTGTCATAACTCAAAAAATTCGTTTTTTTAGATAATACAAAATAATTCGTCATTTCGTATTTTATCTTCTGTAAAATTTATTATAAATAGCTTTTACTACCACCTCGTAAGAAAAGAATATTTATTAATTTTTTCATTGAGTTGTATGTAAATTGAAAACTTTAAACGCGTTTTCTGCAAAACTAGTTTTTTTTTGAGTTGTGACACTATTGAAGTAAGTGAGCGATATGTAAGTATGTACATATGTACACAGATGTCGTGTACATTTTCTAACATACATACATATGTACATGAAAATGGACGCTTTTAAAATATAGAAGTAAATTAATGCATATTTCAATATTTCTCTACATCAACCTACATCCCAAGATAAATTAAATAAAAATATATTTATAATAGTATATTAGAATAGCAAGTGAAATTTATTTGCTGGTGGTTAAGCATGTCTATATGAATTTCATTGTTGTTTTACCAAATCATTAGTATACTTCAACTACACATTTTGAACAGTCACTCACAAACTTTGCAAATAAATTTCAATTAAAAGAAAATTATGACAATATGTCAAATAGTAAATTTGCAAAATATGGGCGCACAAGCCGTTCATATACCCATAATGTTTGTAAAGGTATTTTTGTGAATGTTCTTGTGACTAATGCCGAGTACACATGTGCCCAAAAAGGCGTAACCACTAAGTTAAAAAATTCAATAAACGCTAAAGTAATAAATTGAACTTCAAATTACATACATAACGCACATACATACATATGTAGTGCATAATTATATTTTTTATATTTATTTATTACAGCTGCAAACAAAACGAGCTATAAATGCATTAGTTTATGATTCATCACTGAATTTATCAAAAGAACCTTCAAATTTAAACAATAAGGAAAATGGGAATAGCGAAATAAGCGTGAGTGAAGAACTACTTAAAATAATCGATGATTTTGAATGGGTACGCAATGCAGTGAGTATAAGGCAAAACTCAACAAACACTCCACCTCGAAGTGTTTTATCAACGAATGAAATACCATCGTCAATCGTATCATCGCTTCAGGAACCTCATTTACCGTTGCAATTTCAAACACAAAATTTAAAACCATCAATAGCGACTCTCGTCTCAAAATGGTTGAAAGACAATCTCAACGAACATAATTTATGTGGATTCGTACAGTATTTAGTTAACGATGAAGAATTATTGAAGGAGCATTATTATGAAGAAGCTTTACTAAGACAAGAGAAGTATGTTACAATTTTAGTTATTGGCTTGACAGCCTTTGAAACACAACAATGCTGTCTACTTAGTCAGATTGAAGAAGTACTCAAAGAGGTTATTTTGAATTTAAAAGAACACAAAAAATATAACTCTCATCCGAACTTTATTCATTTAAAGCAAACCACTTCTTCAGTCATATCAGCTTCCCAGCCTTATTCAACAAAATCTTTCACAACTATTCGCAAAATTCAAAGTCTTCCGGAATTAATAGACAAAGAATGGAATATAAACTATGATTTCACAGACAGAACTTGTTCGAAGCGCACGAGATGCAAGACCATTGGCGCAATAAAATATAAATTTAGAAGTCCACAGAATATACCTCATAAGGTTTCACACGTTTCTTCAAATTATAATATAAATGTGTGTGAATCGCCGGTGGAAACGTCGTCTTCAAGAGCTTTCATGCACGATTTCGATGATAATCAACCCACAACATCTCAGACAAGCTCAAATAGAAGCAAAAGTCCACTATCAAGTTATACTTTAAATTCTAATAAGTCTGTAACATCTAGTTTAATGTCGACATCAGAGTCTTCTTGCTCTAATTCCAATAGCACAACAAAATATATACAACTAATAAATACCGATGACATAAAAATCTGGACTGATCATTCTTGGGAACTGAAACAAAAAAGCAGACAGCTAAAGCAGCTGGAGCCAACAACTTCTTGCGCTATACCCACACCTTTGGCCTCAACCACAAAACCATGCAAAAGCCTTAGTCCCTTAAATAGCTTTTTTTCCTCTCTATTCAGTACCCCGCCGTCGTACACTTCATGGTTTATAGATCATGATTCACACACAGTGCACGAGACTACGGAGACTGCCATCGAATCAATAATTTCGGACAGTAACAACTTCCAGAATCGTAGTTCAATTTCGCTGCCGCAGCAACAGTCATCTTCCTTATCACTAGGCTCAACAGTTTTCGATAAATTCTTGCCAATTGATGGTAAAAAAGTCAGACCTCGTAAATCGCAAAATCTTTTCGACGACGTCAGCACTACTCTAGAATGTTCAGCAATTAGAAACAAATTAGCATCTGCGGGCTGCCTTAGCGTAGAATCACCTACATCTGATTTTTCGCCTGCTTCCATATCGGTAGCACCCAAAAACTGCCAGAGTTTAACTAGATTTTTGCAAATGTCACACTTATCACGTCATAATACCGATTTGGAAAAGGAAAATGCACACTTTCGCATATCCGAGGCTATAATTTCCGCAATAGAACATATAAAATGGAATAAATTGGAAACGCAGAGAAGCAAATCCGGTGAAGGTATTTTTAATTTTTATCAAAAAAAAAAAAAAAAATAAACACACCTTGACCCACTATGCCCACAAGAAACGTTCTATCGCTTACTTATCTTGAAAATAAAAACAAATTTTCTTATTTTGTTTTAAAAAAAAAAAAAATTTCTTGACATCGTGGGCCAGGCAGTTAAAATTATCTAATGAAAAATATTAAGCAAATATCATAAAAATAAATGACGGAAAATCGTTCCAAATTATCCATTCGAAAGAAATATATGTACATATATCATTCATAACAAATAGGTTTAAAACCCTAAAACTCTGAAAAAAAACTATTATTCCTTCATACATACATTTCTGTCTAACATTCATTATTTTCTACAAACAAGTGTTTAAAAAACTGCAATGATTTTCATTTCATTTCATTTGATTTTGCTTGTGCTTTCGCTTTTGAAATATGTATACAACACTTTCAGTCAAAGCAAAATCACAAAACGATTTATGAACAATTGCCTTGCAGCACTTTCAACAGTCGACGATTTGAAAGTTTGAATTTGATTTGCTTTTGCTTTTGGTTAGAATCGCAAGTAAAAACAGAAGCAGTCTACATATTTACATTCATACTCGTATATGATTTTGTAAGTAGCAAATTCCACGGCACATAAAATATTTAAAAACACAACTTTACACTTAAAAATATTTCATTTGAAATCCAACATTTGTGCAATTCTTAGGTACAGCCTTAGCAACGTGTTTATGCAAACAGGCAGGTTGCATTGTCGGTCGCATTGTGTGTAGTCTTGTCCGAAGTTGCATTCGAAGTTGCAGAAATATCAATATGTTTTCATGTTTATAGGTGTCTGTGTCAAAATATGCAACATGTAATATAAACGTGTTTCGTAAACACGTTGCAGTTCTCTACACATTGATAGCGGGAACAAACGTTCATGGGAACAAAAATTGTTCACATTTTATTCACAATAGCGGGAATATGCTCGATGGTTACTGGTTCCTCTTCATCCTCGCACATGCTACAGAAAAATAGGGAAAACCAGCTTCCCAAATGCAGCTTCGTATTCATATCCAGTAGCAGTTTGGATCTTTCCAAGACAAGTTTTGGTCACATAGCCCTCGAGACTCTACAATACTCCCTCACGCTCCCTCATGAACGTTTGGCTTGTTCAACATCTAATTACTGACTCCCCAGTAGTAATGGCCCATCGGTAATTTGACTGATCTTTCACACGTCTAACGTAACATCTAACGCCGACCCTATTCTTGCAAGCTTTACAACAATTTCATTCAATTCATTTTGGCCCATTTGCCTTCTCTCATTTTTGACATGTTGTAAAGACCGCACCACCCTCAAATAGTTTATCAGATTTGACCTAAGAGTGTCCGGAAAAGCCAGATGTTGCAGAGACCCGCCCGCTTACTGATACAATATAAATCCTTCATTTGAAATAAAAAAGTTTTATGTTTCATTTCATTTATTTCAACTTGGAACCATAGCGGATTATTAATGCTTGCCTTTGATTTATTTATTTTATTCAGCTACAGCTTTAGCTACTGACTGTTTGGCATCGGCGGCTCATCCTTTACCAAATAGCAATGTAATGATTACATCCAATAATATAGAATGCGAACATATACCCTACGCTGAATTAGAAGAAGTTAGCTACGATCTACTTTCAGCTGAAGTAGTAGGTCTATCTCTAATATCAAAATTTGATGAGAAACATCTACCAAAGGTTTCTGAACTTAAATGGCTTGTATCGGACGATGACACGCCTCAAAAATTGTTGCCCATGCCCGATTTATCAAGTTCAGCTAACCCAGATGATCATGTCGTACACTCCGCCACGCGAGGTACCAGGTATTGGGCTCCTCCCAGGCAACAAATAATTTTTACTGACCATCCTTCGCCGAAGTAAGTGATATTGGCACTGCATAAAATGTTTTAATATTATTGAGTTATTTATTCTTTAGTCGCAAGGAATTGTTAAAGAAGCAAAATTATCGATGTGCGGGATGTGGAATGCGAGTATCACCACAGCATATACAAAGCTTTCGCTACTGTACCTATTTGGGAAAATACCACTGTACTGGTTGTCATCGAAATCAAATCTCCGCCACACCAGCCAAGATACTGCAAGCGTAAGTCGTCGTGCTTTTAAATTGTTGCAATTGCAACAAAAAATAATAATAATTTTCTAATTTCCAGCTGGGATTTTAAATGTTATCCGGTTAGTGTCTTTGCTTATCGACTGCTGGAACAAATGTATGCCTATCCTTTATTCTATGTACCCGACTTGAATCCTGCCTTATATATTCGTTGTAAAGCTTTGCACACTGCTCGTAATAAACGTTTACACCTGAAATATGTTAAAGACTTTATACGCACGTGTCGTTTTGCCTTGCGTGAACAGAGTTATTTCGAATCAGTGCCCGATTATATAACCGATGATATCGATAATTGGTCTATGTCGGATTTCATTGATGCACGCACAAAATGCTTGCACCGGTCCATAGAAGAGCTAATAAATAAATGTGAAAATCATATTTTTAATTGTGTGGTGAGTTGTTAAATTAACTTGTATACATATACAAGTATAATTAATATTATATGTATGTATATCATCATTACAGCTTTGTACAGCTCGAGGATTCCTTTGTGAATATTGTCACGTCGATGTTATAATATATCCTTGGGGTTCGCGGGTTCAACGTTGTGATGGATGTGGAACTTGTTTTCATCGTAGTTGCTGGAAATCAATGAGTGAAAAATGCTGTCGTTGCCAAAGGATCGATAAACGTCATGATGAAATCATTGACGTTATTTAGAAATTAAATGAACTAAATGAAATTTTGCTCATATATATATACATATGTATATATACATACATATGTGTACTATATACATATGTACATATATTTTTAATTAGTTGCTGTTTATTTAAGAGGGGTATTTGAATTTATTTGAACAAAAAAGTGATAGTAGCATACATATGTATACTGTATTTTATATTAAATATTTATAAACCAAACTGAGCCTTGAATATGTTTATTTTATTTTATTTCATTTTTTGTTTTTTTTTTCCTCTTAAACTTAATTACTAGAACAGTTATCAATTTCCTTTCAATAAATCTGAGAATTTCTCATACATACCTATGTATGTAGTTACAAATGCATCTTATTTTTAAGTAACAGAGCGTATAGTGTTTGTACGTGTATACACTTTTGGTAATAACTTCCCTCGCGGACTGAAAAACTTTATATACCACTGTATTATGAACTCTCAAAAGTCATATCTTGATTCGCATTACAACATGACGGTGATTAACAGTAGATTCTAAAAAGAATCTATAAACAATTAATGGTGCAAGACCTTCGTAGACAATTTGTTTCCATTTTTCCTTGCAGAATGTGGAAGAGGGTCAAATAGATACATATCGCACACTCAATCAGAAACAGTCACAACTCAAAAAATCTAAGATGTTCAGGAGTAGTAGTGTTGGATACTGTACAAATGACGCAAGTGTGTTACATAAAAATAAGCGTAAAGGCTCAGTTAGCCGACTATAATGGAATGTAACTGCAACGGTAAGAAAGAGCTGATCAATATTGTTATGTGAAAAGTAATGAAAATGGTTATAGAGATGTAATGTAACGTAACCTACTCTTCATATAAAAATATCTATCAGCTGTTTTCTACATTCCAGTTACATTGCATTACAAAAAAAAACTGTTTGAGACACATATTTATTAAGTTAAACAGTTTCACGCATAACTAATAGACAATTTTATAGAATCCAACATGATTGGAAACACTTTAAATCAATAAATACATGTCTGAATCAAACAGTTTTTCATTAGTAATTAGTGGTTACGCTTTTTTGGACACATGGCACACAAGAAATACCAGATGTAAACTCAGCCTAACGGTATTTTATGTTGTTCAAGAATACTGTGCTGCAAAGGAAATTTTTGATGTCAATAAAGATTTGTTCAGCCAATTGTTTTATGAAAAAAAAACAAACCCATTTTGATCATTTTGAGTTGTGACTGTTTATGATTTAGTGTGCGATATGTACATATCGTTACCTTAATATAGAAAAACCCTGTCATTATTTTTTTGAAATCGAGATTGTTTGCATTTATCGATATATGTATGGACATGCGCATACAAAACATACAACAACCTCTATTTAAAAAAATAATGAGTTAGGGCCTTTCTATATTAAGGTAACGATATGTAACAAAATTATGTCCCTATAGTTTTTTTTCCAAAAAAAATTGTGACAATCAGCCGAATTAAAAATTAAAACAAAGAAACTATCTCAGCCACTTGAATAATTTTATTTAGTTTTTTCTCTCAAATAAAATTAAAAAAAGTACTTTGCAATTACCGCTAACGATATGCAAAGAAAGGAGCACACAAAAGTAGAATCACGCGTTAGAGGGTATTCCCTTAGTGACGCTTTTTACAAAAAAAAATCGATATTAATCTTGTGTAAAACTTTATATACAAGCCTTGTACACGCAAGAAAATGTTATATCTTCATTGGGTTGTATGAAAATTTAAAACTTGAAACTTATTTTCCGCAAAACTATTTTTTACGAAACTGAAATACATTTCACACAAATACACTTCTTCACAAAAATTTATTGCAATACTGTAAATAAATTCAGTAAAGTGCGACTTACTCGCACACGAAGGGTTCCGTAGGTGGGGCTTCCGGGGGAAAGGTAGTGGGATCGCTGCCCGGGCAGCGTTATTGCAATTATTATTTTTTATTAAATAGTAAACTGACAATATAGTCTCTTCCAACTGTCTTTGGTTGGTGGCGGGGGCGGTGGAGGGGAAGATCACTCACGTTTATCATATGTGGTTCAAATAATGTGTTTGCAATATTTATTTTTTTTTTTAGTATCGATTTATATGTATTTATGTGTGCTGTATTTGTGCTGTTGGTGTTTTTAGTGTGATGTTTTGTGTCTTTTATGTAGATATACATATATAGGTGGCTGTGTTGTAGTATTTGGTACATATTTACGCCTAATATAGATTTAGTGATAAGCACATGTGTGTATGTATGTATTTATGTGTGCTGTATTTGTGCTGTTGGTGTTTTTAGTGTGATGTTTTGTGTCTTTTATGTAGATATACATATATAGGTGGCTGTGTTGTAGTATTTGGTACATATTTACGCCTAATATCGATTTAGTGATAAGCACATGTGTGTATGTATGTATTTATGTGTGCTGTATTTGTGCTGTTGGTGTTTTTAGTGTGATGTTTTGTGTCTTTTATGTAGATATACATATATAGGTGGCTGTGTTGTAGTATTTGGTACATATTTACGCCTAATATCGATTTAGTGATAAGCACATGTGTGTATGTATGTATTTATGTGTGCTGTATTTGTGCTGTTGGTGTTTTTAGTGTGATGTTTTGTGTCTTTTATGTAGATATACATATATAGGTGGCTGTGTTGTAGTATTTGGTACATATTTACGCCTAATATAGATTTAGTGATAAGCACATGTGTGTATGTATGTATTTATGTGTGCTGTATTTGTGCTGTTGGTGTTTTTAGTGTGATGTTTTGTGTCTTTTATGTAGATATACATATATAGGTGGCTGTGTTGTAGTATTTGGTACATATTTACGCCTAATATCGATTTAGTGATAAGCACATGTGTGTATGTATGTATTTATGTGTGCTGTATTTGTGCTGTTGGTGTTTTTAGTGTGATGTTTTGTGTCTTTTATGTAGATATACATATATAGGTGGCTGTGTTGTAGTATTTGGTACATATTTACGCCTAATATCGATTTAGTGATAAGCACATGTGTGTATGTATGTATTTATGTGTGCTGTATTTGTGCTGTTGGTGTTTTTAGTGTGATGTTTTGTGTCTTTTATGTAGATATACATATATAGGTGGCTGTGTTGTAGTATTTGGTACATATTTACGCCTAATATCGATTTAGTGATAAGCACATGTGTGCTGTATTTGTGCTGTTGGTGTTTTTAGTGTGATGTTTTGTGTCTTTTATGTAGATATACATATATAGGTGGCTGTGTTGTAGTATTTGGTACATATTTACGCCTAATATCGATTTAGTGATAAGCACATGTGTGTATGTATGTATTTATGTGTGCTGTATTTGTGCTGTTGGTGTTTTTAGTGTGATATTTTGTGTCTTTTATGTAGATATACATATATAGGTGGCTGTGTTGTAGTATTTGGTACATATTTACGCCTAATATCGATTTAGTGATAAGCACATGTGTGTATGTATGTATTTATGTGTGCTGTATTTGTGCTGTTGGTGTTTTTAGTGTGATGTTTTGTGTCTTTTATGTAGATATACATATATAGGTGGCTGTGTTGTAGTATTTGGTACATATTTACGCGTAATATCGATTTAGTGATAAGCACATGTGTGTATGTATGTATTTATGTGTGTTGTATTGTGCTGAAGTTGCCACACTTAAAAATGTTAATAACAATGAATTAATAAATAAACATAAATATTAGGAAATAAACTGGTTGATGTTGCCAATTGTAAAATGTTGGATAAAGTTATTACATATTTGTTTATAACAAATAAATTTACCACATTGTAAATAATTTCCGTATTCAATTTGCAGGCTTGTGTACGAGTGTAATCAACTGTAACTATGTCTGGTTGGTGGTGGGAGGCGGAGGGGTTGGTGGTGGGGCTTCCGGGGGAAAGGTAGTGGGATCGCTGCCCGGGCAGCGTTATTGCAATTATTATTTTTTATTAAATAGTAAACTGACAATATAGTCTCTTCCAACTGTCTTTGGTTGGTGGCGGGGGCGGTGGAGGGGAAGATCACTCACGTTTATCATATGTGGTTCAAATAATGTGTTTGCAATATTTGTTTCTCTTTTTAATATCGATTTGTATGTATTTATGTGTGCTGTATTTGTGCTGTTGGTGTTTTTAGTGTGATGTTTTGTGTCTTTTATGTAGATATACATATATAGGTGGCTGTGTTGTAGTATTTGGTACATATTTACGCCTAATATCGATTTAGTGATAAGCACATATGTGTATGTATGTATTTATGTGTGTTGTATTGTGCTGAAGTTGCCACACTTAAAAATGTTATTAACAATGAATTAATAAATAAACATAAATATTAGGAAATAAACTGGTTGATGTTGCCAATTGTAAAATGTTGGATAAAGTTATTACATATTTGTTTATAACAAATAAATTTACCACATTGTAAATAATTTCCGTATTCAATTTGCAGGTTTGTGTACGAGTGTAATCAACTGTAACTATGTCTGGTTGGTGGTGGGGCGGCGGAGGGGTTGGAGGTGGGGCTTCCGGGGGAAAGGTAGTGGGATCGCTGCCCGGGCAGCGTTATTGCAATTATTATTTTTTATTAAATAGTAAACTGACAATATAGTCTCTTCCAACTGTCTTTGGTTGGTGGCGGGGGCGGTGGAGGGGAAGATCACTCACGTTTATCATATGTGGTTCAAATAATGTGTTTGCAATATTTATTTTTTTTTTTAGTATCGATTTATATGTATTTATGTGTGCTGTATTTGTGCTGTTGGTGTTTTTAGTGTGATGTTTTGTGTCTTTTATGTAGATATACATATATAGGTGGCTGTGTTGTAGTATTTGGTACATATTTACGCCTAATATAGATTTAGTGATAAGCACATGTGTGTATGTATGTATTTATGTGTGCTGTATTTGTGCTGTTGGTGTTTTTAGTGTGATGTTTTGTGTCTTTTATGTAGATATACATATATAGGTGGCTGTGTTGTAGTATTTGGTACATATTTACGCCTAATATCGATTTAGTGATAAGCACATGTGTGTATGTATGTATTTATGTGTGCTGTATTTGTGCTGTTGGTGTTTTTAGTGTGATGTTTTGTGTCTTTTATGTAGATATACATATATAGGTGGCTGTGTTGTAGTATTTGGTACATATTTACGCCTAATATCGATTTAGTGATAAGCACATGTGTGTATGTATGTATTTATGTGTGCTGTATTTGTGCTGTTGGTGTTTTTAGTGTGATGTTTTGTGTCTTTTATGTAGATATACATATATAGGTGGCTGTGTTGTAGTATTTGGTACATATTTACGCCTAATATAGATTTAGTGATAAGCACATGTGTGTATGTATGTATTTATGTGTGCTGTATTTGTGCTGTTGGTGTTTTTAGTGTGATGTTTTGTGTCTTTTATGTAGATATACATATATAGGTGGCTGTGTTGTAGTATTTGGTACATATTTACGCCTAATATCGATTTAGTGATAAGCACATGTGTGTATGTATGTATTTATGTGTGCTGTATTTGTGCTGTTGGTGTTTTTAGTGTGATGTTTTGTGTCTTTTATGTAGATATACATATATAGGTGGCTGTGTTGTAGTATTTGGTACATATTTACGCCTAATATCGATTTAGTGATAAGCACATGTGTGTATGTATGTATTTATGTGTGCTGTATTTGTGCTGTTGGTGTTTTTAGTGTGATGTTTTGTGTCTTTTATGTAGATATACATATATAGGTGGCTGTGTTGTAGTATTTGGTACATATTTACGCCTAATATCGATTTAGTGATAAGCACATGTGTGCTGTATTTGTGCTGTTGGTGTTTTTAGTGTGATGTTTTGTGTCTTTTATGTAGATATACATATATAGGTGGCTGTGTTGTAGTATTTGGTACATATTTACGCCTAATATCGATTTAGTGATAAGCACATGTGTGTATGTATGTATTTATGTGTGCTGTATTTGTGCTGTTGGTGTTTTAGTGCAATACTATACGAACTTTATCATATATAATATATATTTTTGGAATTTTTTCGGTTTTTGGCGTTTTTTTGGTTTTTGGGGATTTATTCTAGTTTAAGCGATTTTTTAGTTTTGGCAATTTTTTCGGGTCTTGCAGGGGTGTTCTGTAAACCGCACGTTTTGAAATCGCCTAATTTCCAGGAAAGAAATTAATTAAAAAGGTGACTTGTTGCAGCTTTTTAATTGGTTTTAATATTTTAGGTGTTTAAGATATTTTGTACGAACTGACCTGCGAATGCGCTAAGTTGTCCGATCAGGAGATCACTGTTTTTCGTTTTTGAAATCGCACGATTTCAAACCGCGCGGTTTGCAGAAACCCCCTGTTGGTGTTCTTTAATTTTTAGCGCTTTTTTCATTTTGGTGATTTGGCGATTTAATTTAGTTTTTATAGATTTTTTTCGATTTGGCGATTTTTTTGGTTTGGCGATTTTTTAATTTTGGATTTTTTTTTGGTTGAGTTCAAGTGATTTTGGATGTTTTTTTTTTTTTTGAATTCAAGAGTTTGAAAAGTACAAGAGTTTACTTGTTACGGTTTCCAAGATACAGCAACTTGTCAAAATTACATTAACTGATAGAGTAACCTTTAATTTTGATTTTTTTAAATAAAAATATAAATAAAAATAAAATATAAAAATACACTAACATTCCAAACTTCAATTGTCGTATTACATTTTATTACATGGGATTTTAACATTCTTTTTGCTCGTTTTGGAACAACAAAGTTCTACATATTCTGTCGACATTTGAGGTCTGTGACGGAGACTTCGTAGTGTACGGAACCCTAAAAATAACGCTTTTACAAGCAGTTGTACAAAAGAAGTTACATGTTGAATATTACAGTTTCTGTTATCTTTTTAGGGCCTTTCTACTTGAGACCAACCATATTTATGTAAGTATGTCGTGCTCAAAGCACTGGTGTGTGACTATGATATGTTTTTATTTTAAGTGAATGGTTCCGAAACCTGATTTATTTACAAAATATTCCTCATTTTGCAATTCACATCAAATTGGTAACATTTGTTATTATAATAATAAATAAATGTGCTGATTTGAGCAAAACTCAATTTATTGTATTTTTTATGCACATGATTTGGAAATTAATACGTGAAATGACTGTAAATAAAGGACAGTGTTTGGATTATAAAAATAAAATAATTCTAGCGCCTATGGTAAGAGTTGGCACTCTGCCAACCAGGTTGTTGGCGCTGGAGATGGGAGCTGATATTGTTTACTCGGAAGAGCTAATTGATTTAAGATTAATAAAGTGCAAAAGAATAGAAAACGGTAAAATAAAAATTGGTCATTTGAAAATGAGTTAAAACTAAATGGGTATTTAATTTGTTAGATTCATTGGGCACAGTTGATTTCATCGATCCTACTGACGGAACAGTTACATTTCGTACTTGCGATTTGGAAAAGTCTCGTGTGGTGTTGCAAATGGGCACTAGTGATGCCGAAAGGGCTTTAGCTGTGGGCTTGAAGGTGCAAAACGATATAGCTGGTCTGGATATCAATATGGGCTGTCCTAAGGAATTTTCGATTAAGGGTGGAATGGGTGCTGCTCTGCTGGCCGATCCCAGCAAAGCCAGTCACATACTTAAAACACTTGTGAATGGCCTGCATATACCAGTTACATGTAAAATCCGGATTTTACCTAACTTAGAAGATACAATCGAGTTGGTAAAAAAGCTAGCTAGCACCGGCATAGCGGCAATTGGTATACATTGTCGTACTAAAGAAGAACGCCCACAACATGAACCGCATCCCGAGGTAATCAGGGATATTGTGAAACACATCGATATACCGGTAATATGTAATGGTGGTTCGCGCGACATACAGAAATACGAAGATATTTTGAAATTTCGAGAATTGTGCGGCGCCTCCAGCATTATGGTAGCTAGGTCAGCTCAAGCAAACGTTTCCATATTTAGAAAAGAAGGTATAGGAGGTTATTTTGAGTTTAAGAATTGAAATGAACAGATTTTGATTTTTTAAGGTCCTCTGCCAATGGATGAGCTTATTTGCAAATATTTAAAATTAAGTGTGGACTATGACAATCCTCCCCATAACACCAAGTATGGTGTGCAGGGTATTCTAAAGGAACAACAGGAGACACCGAGGGGCAAACAATTTCTGCAATCACAAACTATGCAACAAATTTGGTAAGTAATAAATCTTTTTTCTATTTGACAGAATATTATTGAAGAGGATTTAGATAATTTCTTTTATTGTTCTCCACATGTTACAAATAAATCCCCTTCATCGCGAAAATAAAACTCGAGTAATTCCTAGAGAAAAGCTTCTTCGCAACTTATTTGCATAAAGGGCGAATATATATTTATAAAAAAGTTTCATGTGGAGAAAAAACATAATGTATGTATTATATATAGATGTACATATGTATGTAGTTGAGTATACCATTTGTAGTATATTTTTATTTTCGCTTTATGCTAGTGATATTTGGGAATTAGGAGATTATTGTCGCCAAAAAGAATTAGAATTGCACAACAAAAGTAAATACGGAAGAAGAAAGGTTGTTCCGGGGCAAGTGGCACACTCTGATGTTCTGGACATTGCAGCAAAAAAAGCCAAAATTGAAGACGACGATGTAATAGAAGAAAATGTAGCCTTTTTACGCAGCAATTATAATATGAGTGAGTCGTATACTTACTATGTAATTAATTTCAATGTTTACATTATATTTATCCTAAAAATAGATGAGGACAAATTTCCGAAAACAATACTGTATGAGCACTCCAACAAACACAATATACTTCAACCCGTCTATGTGACGGAAGGCAAGGACAAATTATTTCGTTCTACTTGTACCTACAATTGTAAACGGTATAGAAGCACATTTTGGCAGAAAAATAAGAAGCAAGCGGAGCAGGCAGCTGCCTTAGTATGTTTAAAAAATATTGGTCTGGTAACCGAGCAAGAACTTATTAAAAATGGTAGTATTTTAAGTTGATCTTGATGAAATACTAGAAGAACAAAGAATACAGCAACTATTATAAATTATTTAAGTATTTGTTTTATTACTTTAAATAAAAGTATTAGTTTAATAACTAGTTAAAATTTTGGCTGCCGGTCTGATTGAATTACGGTTTGATTTGTTTGTGTGAAACATGATGAAACTTGATTTTTTACTATAATTATTGAGAGGCAGGTCTTATTTGCTGCTGGTGTTGTTCAGGATGATTAAAATGTTTATGTTGCTGTTGATGTTGCTGTTGCTGACTGCTACGTGGTGGCGGCATCATGTTGACGTCATTGCGAAATCCATTTTGTGCAATGTAGCCTAAAAGCAACTCTTTTGTAACCGGTTTACGAATACTTTCGCAGACAGCTAAAGGGGAAGAGTTGATAAGCATGTCAAAATGGTTTTGAATTGAAATTAGTACATTTATGTTGATTGAACTTACATTCGGCTGTGCCATAGCTATTGGGTAAAGTCTTGTCTGTTCTTTCACGCATGAATACCCATTTGCCATTTGTGAAAGTACATTCTATGATCTTATTGTTCAGATCTTTCAGAGAGCTTTTATAGGCCATTTGGGCGTAAGGTACATCGCAACCTCCCACATACAAAAGGCATATCTTTCCTTTTACGATACTGAAAAAGAAGTACATACATTTAAATTTATTGAAAGCAAATTTTAGATTTCATAGTGTATATTTATTTAGATTTGTAAAGTATGTACATTTAGGCTCTCAGAAATTAGAATCACATTTTTATTACATTGAACGCTCTGAAATTAGAACTTGAAATACGAAAATGCGAAATGAATTTTTGTGTAAATGAAAGTTACAAAAACGGGTTCGGATAACGGTCCGTTATTTTATTTATTTATTTTTATTTTAACTTGTTTCAACTAAAAATAACAGTTCACAAAATTTAAATCACTTCAAAAACAAAGTAATTCTAATTTGCGAGCGTCTACTGCTTTTCTACAAATGGTTTATCACATAAAAAATTGGAAAGTTATAAATTTATACGATTCCTGAACACACTCACCCAAGTCCTTCTTGCTTTTCTATTTTCAGACGAAAGTCTACTGAATTCATGTTTAAAGGTTTCCATTTTAATACGTCAGGACATACACCTGCTGTATAAGGCTGTTTTGCTGGTTGGAATATTAAACCGTCAGGTTCGTGCGGCAGGGATTTTGCAAATTTTTCGCCCAATAATGACGCAGATTGCATTATTTCCCAAAAATCTTTATTGCGTATGCTAAATGGCTCCGATGGTCGATGAATGATACCCTTTTCGATGGCTTTGATGCGTGGCTCAATAAGTTCCTTCTTGATACATTTCAATCGGTTTGGAAATGGTTGTCTGCCTATATCGAAGTTAGAAATTTTAATGATATCATAAATGAGATAACGTGGCGTTATTTCCCCTTGATACTTATCAAGAACCATTTCCTGTTGCAAATGAAGTGATTGTTAAATTACTTTTAACTGGCATATAATTACATTATAAACTTACCCCATCGACAAGTGTATCTTCTAAGTGTTCATTAAGATTTGAAGACTTGACAAAGCTTACGTTTTCTACTTGAAAGCAAGAGTTGTTACGATCGAAGAAATAAATTTCATCACGTTTATTTATTAACATCATATATCTAAATGAAAAGTTTATGATATTGTAGTAAAACCATATTTGTATTGCAATAACAACAATACCTTGTGCCGTCAGCTTTCCAGGATACAAGATAGGGAATTTCATGCAAACGTTTGATATTTGTACAATCCATAGATACAGGTTGACAACCGGGAAATCCGCTCTTCTTCCAGTCACACATGTCCTGTACCTTTTGTTGTAATTCACCCAGGCGCGGTTGATCTTGCACCCATTCAACACCCGGCACACCATCCATAAATGTTGCGTTTTTTATATTCAACTCACGTCGTCTTTTTTTACGGGGCTTATCACCATCACCGCTATTCGTCTCATCATTAGTAGCAAATCCGTTTTCCTCCACGTCGTCGATATGTCCGGCATCTTCTAAAGATTCTATTAGACCTAAGCTGCCATTGGAATGTCGTTGGCGAGCAGCTAAAGCTTGCTGAGAGTTGGAAGAGTGTGCTGATTCATCACATTTTCGCTTTCGTCCAGTCATTTCACTGCCGCCCTTGCCTGAGTCATCAAATTCCAAACACCATTCAGGTAGTTCGGGTGCAGGCGTGGCATCTTCCCCATCTTCATAACGTCTATACAGCTCATTGATGTAGTCCTGTTTATAAATGCCAGGACTTCTGGCATTGCCAAACATGGACAAAGCCGCCTCAACTGAACAATCCAATCGCTCGACTAAATATGATGCAATCAAGAAGCCAGTTCGATTAAACCCATGAGTGCAATGTACACCAATAACATCAAATGGTCTTTCATTTATAAAATTATCTACAATTTCTATGAAAGCTTGCGTTTGTTCTAATGATGGCGTTTCTCCGTGCCCTCTGCACTGTAATTTTACATATTGTGCCCCCTGGGCATCCACAACAGCGCGATCGTAAAATCGTTTCGTGTTGGTCAAGTCGATCCATAGGCCCAGTTTCAATTTCAACGTTTTACAATAGTCAAATATCATGTCTGGCAAGAATATGCATTCAATGGGCATTTGGCTAGTGAAGGCATCACTCAATGGTGTTTTAAAAGCCAAAAATTTCTCCGCTATAATTGTGTCACTCTTGCGTGGACAATATAGCCAGCGATTTGGTATAGGGCCAGGCCCACGATTGCCATTGGACATGATTTTTTAATTTCTATGTATGACTTACTTCTAATTTCAATGATGGCTATTTATTTCCTACGAAGAATGCTTCAAGGCAGCAACGATTTTTCAACAGCTGTGTTGGTTGGCAGTTCCTGATTTTCGCCAGCACATGAGCCTGCAGCTATATAATATTATATATGTATCATACGCACTATTCCTTTGTGAATTGCGTTTGCAACGCAATGGGGTCACTTAAAAAACTTAATTGTATTCTCTATATTTGCAATTATTATTTTTTTTAATTTTAGTTAAATTTTCTTATGCTTTTAGCAGTACTTTTCTGTTAATGTGTGAAAATTAGCCTAATGTCAAACATCTATCGAAAGTAGTCGGTATTTGAACAGCACGCGCGGTTGTATCTTTTTAGCTGGTAGTACAGTGCGCTAGTAAGAACCGTGGGCTGTACTTGCTTACAAATGAAAGTATAGCGTATTGTAATGTGTAAACAACAAACTCAAGTGAGAAAACTTTTAAATTTATTATAAAAATCACTTTAACAAAAAAAATTATGGTTGGAAAGCAAAATGATCTTAGTCTTTTCCTCACTAAATATGGACTGAGCTTTATTTAAATATTTTTATTCATTAAATACTCAATTAACAAATCCTAAAGCAATATAGGGTCAAGAGGATCATTAAAAAACTATTATCACCCATATGTACTTAGATGTGCACTAAAGTTGAGTATTCCTTACTCAGGTATGCACAGCCTATAAGTTTGACCTTGAACAATTAATGTGTTTTTAATCACTTAATTAAGGAATGAAAGTAATAACATTATTCTTATAAAATTATCACTAACCCAATTGCAGAAAAGAATATCTCTTTTTGAATAAAAATGTATGTATGTATGTATGTTCGTTCAACTTGCTTTGAGCACACATTATTTTTTGTTAGCAATATTTTTAATAGATTAGGTACCAGTAATCATACAACAAACTCCTCCTTTTTCGTGATTAGAAAAGTTCAACAATAACATGAGAAAAAAAGTACACGGCATGCCAAGTCCCATTCAAACCTTGCTCTAACGTAATCTTGACGTAACATACATATGTGCATGCAGACATTCACTTTTTTAAACATGTGCTGTCTCTGCAGATGTGTCCGCTTTGGTTACATGTGCCACATTCGTACTTTGGGACAAAAATACTATCAAAATTTGATGCCATGTCACAACTACTTATTTAAAATAATACAACCAATATGCACAAAATTGTCCTGACGTCACAGTCACATGCGCATGTGGCTTTTTAAATGTTGTGTACTATGGACTTAAGATATGTATACATACGTACCCATGCAAATATCGCTCATTTACTTCAACAAAGTCATAACTCAAAACAACTAGTTTTACAAAAAACGAGTTTAAAAACTTTAATGAACATAAATAAAACTTATTTTTTTTTAAACTTCAGATTTGGAATGTGTATTTAAACTTTAGTCTGTAACTGTATAGACATGTATGTATATGTAGGTATGTCGCTGTTAACAAGTAGAAAGGCCCTAACTCGTGTTTTCACGAAATTTTGTTTTTCAGTGATTCCAATACATTTCGCACAAATACATGTCACAAAAATTTATTGCAATAGTGTAAAAAATAACGCTTTTACAAGCAGTTTTACAAAGTAGTTGTACAAGCACTTGTACTGTTTATTGTTATGTTTTTACCTGAGATGTGCACGTGACTCACGACACGCACGCTCACGCAGAAAAATATTTTACTCACGCACTTTCACGCACGAATGATTTTGAAAATTTTCACGATCACGCACGCTCACGTATAAAATATTCTTAATCATGCACGAGGGGTGTAAACTTATCACGATCACGCACGCTTACGAAAAATATATAATTAATTTTTTGTTTATTGGTTGAAAAATAGGTTCTTACACATCCATATGTACATACATACATATATATGTATGCATTATGTTTGCAGGCTCATTCTACCTACATATATGTATGCATGTATGTATATACATACATATGTATGTACATAGATGAGAGCTGCCCACCGAGAGAAACACAAGAGTAATGTATTCGCCATTTGTATAAAAAGCCATCGATGTTGGGCACTCTGGTGCTACTTTGTGCAGCTCAGACATAGATTGTAGTATTTATTATAAGAAAATTTAAAATTTTTAATACAGTTATATACCCACGCAGGAGTGTTATTTCGTGAGAGCGTGAGAGTTCGTGCGTAATTGTTAAAAAAACTTAAGTCACGGTCACGCACTCACGCTTGATTAATTATAAATTTGATCATTTACACATCTCTAGTTTTTACCTTCTCCTTGAATAGTTACAGTTATTTGAGTTAGGGCCTTTCTACTTGTAAACAGCGATATACAGACATGCAAATTTGATATAAGACAGTTTAAATTCTCATATACATGCATATACATATTTACATATTCATATGTATGTATGAAAAATATTTTTAGTTAGGGGTTCATAAAAATCCTTTATAAATAATTTTCGTTCATTAAAAAAATTTCAATGAAAACAAAATGATATTTTGATTGTTCTTTTCCAAATAATAGCAGCTATACTAAACTTCTTTCTGTTCATTTACTGAAATGAAAAAAGAGGAAAATTTAATTACCTCGAAGAAAATAAGAAATATTGTTGTCTGATTTTAAAACCCATAAAAGTCAACTGGGGAAAATTCATAAAAACGTACATAAATATAATAGAGGGAAAATCTGTCTGTATTTCATTCAGTTTCCGTTACATAGGTACTAAAACATTTTATATCAAAACGTTAGTGTTGCCAGCCCTAACAATTTTGAGAATATGTAATTAGGAATTTGTCGGTTAATCTGGATTTTTTATCTGTCTTATTATAGATTATTTGGTGAACTTCAACTGCTAAAAACAAGTTTTCCAGCACCAGCTGGCAAGGTATAACTTTCAATAGATATTTAGTACTTTATGGTTGCCGGTAGTCATGCCCTTTTTCATTGGTAATTATTGCCTTTCAGCAACCGAACTGAATGAAGTTTGGTTGCAATGTATAATCGACTTAATTATACCAAAAGTAGTAAACATCTCCTACAATTCAACATTAGGAAAAGAAAAACCTCTATTACGATATCGTGAAAAATCAGCAACCTCGTCACTAATTACCTGGTTAGTTGCAAACACATCATTCAAGTAATCAGGATCCACACTCTCAATCTTTTCAATGCCATCTGCCAATCCATTTCTATTAAGAACTGACCAAATTCGCTTACTATTCTTGTTTAAAAAAATTAGACTGTGAGCCTCCTTCTTAATCTTCCTAATATTTTTCTTTACATACTTATTACAATGACAGAAAACGATTCAAGTATTATCGGTGAAGTATGAAATTGAATCACGGGATCTTTAATCCATGATTCATCGCGGTTTCGAAAATAGTGTTTCCTCACAGGAACTATAAAGTGCAAAAAAACCAGGTTATCAATAAATATAGTTAATTGCTTGTCAACATTATTCGTTAAAATCACATCATTAAAATTGCAATCAATAAACTAAATGCACAACGATGTAGAATCAATAGAATCATAATCAAAAAACTCGCAATAGACATTTTGTACTGTATGTTTCATACCCAGGGTATGAAAAATTTATGGGAAACATGTAGTAAAACACTTCTTTTTTTTCTTTCTATATGGAAACGTACTACATATAATATTAATTGGGAAAACTGTAACTAACTATTTAATTTTCAGGTCAAGTCCCTCTAATAATTAGAGTCTTATTTATCAAATTAAAAACAAACAAACGTTTTATATACACCACTTTTAGACACGCAAAAAGTTTACTTTGCAAAGTCGTAGTGCAGCTGGGAGACAGACAGAAAGAGAAAGTATTTTTCACTCTGCCTTTCACAATGCTGAATTAAGACTTTGCAAAGTAAAGTTTGCGTGTCTAAAAGATGTAATACATATGTATTTTCTAAACGCAAAAATTCTGCATACATTTTTCAAATCAAATTGTAAGTTGCTGAATTAACAACTATCCATTTTTCATCTGCTCACAGCGCTTAGCTCTTTCAAGTGTTGGTAACACTTCGCATAATTCTTCCATTTAAGAGGAATAATTTTCTATATCATATTGAGAGTAAATTTTGTAATATGTATTTATTTTTTATTTTTTTTGCCAGATTTACCTTGCACTTAAGAATAATAAATCGTACAGATTTCTGTTTATTTTACAAATTTCACACTACGCAATTAATTAAACATTTTTCCATCCACTAGCACAATGAAGATTCTACCAAAATCATTCAAATATTTTTTCCTTTCTATATACAATTGCTCATTAATTTGCTCATTTTGTGAAAATTAACGGCAATAGAAATATACGAGTATGTGTGTAGGTACATATCGTTCCTTTGTTGCAATATAGTCATAACTCACAAAAATAGTTTGGCAGAGTTTTAAAGTTTTCAACTCACTGCACATACATATGTATGTACATACATACATACTTATTGAACAATTTTCTTCTATTTGCAATAGAGGATGATACACTCATATCGTCATGTGACTTCAAAAAAACCCTAAGTTGCAAAAAAATCAAAATCGACTTTTTGATTGATTATAATGCACCGTATCAAAACACATGTTCCTGCAAAATTTTGCACTCCTACAATTGAGAATAGCGTTGTTATCCACCAAATTCTGAAGCCCTAAGTGCAAGTGCAAAAATTCCTAGAACAAAAATGTAACTCACGTCTTTCGGTAAAGAGTAAGGGCCTAATTCATAAAAATAAATTTGGTTTTATAAAAGGTTAATAAACTAAATTTCCACATAAAATTTGTTTTATAAACCTCTTATAAAACAGAAATATTTTTTATGAATAAGGCAGTAAATAACAAACACAAGAGAGAAAAGTACTGCATTTTTTATTTTTGTTTATAAGTAGTTAATTTTTTACGGTCTAATTCATAAAAAATATTTTAGGTTTATTACAGGTTTATTTGACAAATTTCCCATGGAAATATATGTCAAAACTCAATATGGCGGCCAACAGACGCCATTTTGTAAATACAAAAAAAAAAATAAAAAATCGGCGAACTACATCAAAATGAGTATCATTCGACAGGTATTTTAAAATCATGAATCGAATGACCGCTTAGGATATTTAACGGTTCAAAGTTGGTCGGGTTTTTGGGTTTTTTTATTTTTTATTACTAATTGTTCCATTAAGTTGTGTGTAAATTGAAAATTTATTTTGAGTTGTGACGTTGTTTGTGTAAATGAGCGATATGTGTTGTACATACGCAAAGATGTGGCAAGTGAAATAATAAATTGAATATATATTATTTTGTAATGCAGGGCAAAAAGAGTGTTTATTTTACCAAAACAAGAAAGCGATGAAATGTTTAAAATCAAAGAGTTTTTATTGAGAAGTATTTGAGCTTTTTTTTATTGTTATTAATTCAGTTGGCTTTATGAACAAACGAAGAAAGCTTGCTCGGTAACGGAAAAAAAGAAAACATATTAAAAAAATAAAAAATAAAAATAAATAATAAATTTTTACATGCCATCCATAATGTGCACTAAGTATTCCATTAAATATTTTGTTAAACATCATACATAAACACATAAATAGTTGCAAGATTAAAATTAAAAATATATAAAATATATAAATATATCTATAAAATATTATAATGGTTGCCATAAATGATTCAAAATTTGCTTGGAACAATAACGTTGCTTCAACGAATTTTAAAAATACTTCAACATCATCCATAAGTACCGTTGCAAGTAAAACGGCAACATCAACAGTTAGAGGTCAAAGTGAATGTGCTACGAGTAAATGTCTGGAATCAATGACAGATGAAGATATTATACAAAAAAATTTAAAAGAATTAATGGAGAAAAAACATCAAGTAAGTTTTAATAAAAAAATAAATAAAAAGAAAACTATAAAAGATATATCGTTACCTTAATAAAGAGAGGCCATAACTCATTAATTTCTTGAAATCGAGCTTTTTGTATATTTCGAAAAATGCAAAAATATCGATTAAAAAAAAGAATGAGTTAGGGCCTTTCTATATTAAGGTAACGATATGTATGAATTATATGTATCAGTAAAAAATAGAAGCAATTGCATTTGCAAATAAAATCTGTGATCGGCACTTCAAGTGTTGCCAATTGCAAATGCTGCTGGACCGATTTACATTTAGTTTTTCTGTTTGAAAGGTGACTGGATCGAGAGTGTTCTTAGCTATGTTTGAAGAAAATCGGTCCAGCCGTTTAGAAGAATCATAAAGACATTTAAAATTTTAAGAAAAATTTCGTTAGGATTCCATGCAGCCAGCCTTATTGATTGATATTGGTATTTTCATCTATTCTCGGCGTAGAGCAATTTACATTTGTGCATTGGTCATAAGTCTGGAGAATATCGTGGTCATTGAAGAAATGATCAAACAAAGAAAACACTACAAATTTGGGGACAAGTTCCTCTATTTCTCAACATAATATACTTTGAGTTAGATACTTTTTTTGGGCCACGAAACTAGTGGCCAGAAATCTAGCTGAAGGCATCGACAGCCAGGTAGCGCTAAAAGCTTTGAAGAGGCACAATGTCAATCGATGCTTGTTAGTGACTGTAGGCGAGCCCTCAACTTGTCTATGGACAAATATAGTGTAAGACTATATTAGGTTCCTGGTCACTGCAATGTTCAGGGAAATAAAATTGCAGATGAGATGGCAAGAATAGGGTCGCCTTTAGATGAGGGAATGTGTGACAGAGCGGTGAAATGACCGACGCGTTATTACTACAGGGAACTCAGTGATTGGGCGGAGAGCAGGACCAACCGTTCGTGGCAAAGTAGGGAGGATTGTAGAGTCTCTCGGACAATGTGGCCAAAACTTGGCCCCCAGTGGATACTTACTAGATACTTTTTTTACCAAAGATACTCAATAGTTTCGATAACCTGTTTATAATAAGAACTGTCTAACTCACTTAAATAGCCATCAAACACTTACTCTACCACTTCATTTTTGGCGAATCTTTTACCACCGAGCCATTTTTTAAAGTTTGGAAATAGAAAATAATTCGAGGGATCTAATTTTTGTGAATAACGTACGTGATGAAGCGATTATAACTTCAATTCATTTATTCGGGTTATTGTATGTGTGAACTGGTGCATTGCGTTAATAAATGCTGCAAGAAGTTAGGTTTGACAGATTGCTGAGAAGAGATAATACGTTTTCATATCACTTGGATCTAAACAACAGGTCCGTTTGTGTAACTTGAGTCTAGGAAAGCGAAAGTGAAAGTAAAGATGACCGACAGCTAGATGGAGAGAATAAGTGCTTAATTCATTTCTTCGGTTTTACAACTCTGTTATCAGCTTTGCCAACTATTTATAACCAAAACGCGCTATTTTCTCAAAACGCGCTAAGTTACACCATTGTCAACTGTTTATACCCAAAACGAGATATTGCCCAATTTTCTTGACAGTGAAAAAGTAAACAACGTTGAACAATGTTGCCACCACATTGCACAATTGTCTTGATTGTACAATAAAAATCAAAGACTTTGAAACTCCGAAAATAGCGTTACGTAATACATATATAAATTGTCGAATAGTTTTGCTTTTCAAATGCGTTTTGTACTTCAGCTAGAATAGATGTTTAATAAATTATGTAAATTTTTGGGTCATTATACGAGTACATATTTTTAGTTTAAAAGTTTCTGATTCTGAAAAAATTATGTTCTAAGGTTTTGTTTTCATATTTTTCTTACATAACTGAGATAGAAAAACATGGTTGGTTCCTGCAGGAATCTCAAGGCTCAGGCTCCTTAGGATTAAGTAAAGTCTATATAACTGATATTATTTTTATTAGAAAAGAAGAAATTTCAATGGCCAAATTAGATCGAATACTAATACATATATAAATTTTTTACAAAAGATTAATTTTGGTGAAATGCTGCGATCAATTTTTTTCGCTAGAGAAACATAAATTAATTACACATTTTTGACACCGAACCTTTGTACGAGATGTACATTGCAGATTTTTGCAGGGCGGTGTGCTTTCTCGGAAAGTTTTTGTTCAGTTTTAAAATAACGATTCTGGCACAAAGAATCCACTACAACCAAACACCAAAGTAACGTTTCTATGTAATTTCCCGATTGTTCCTCAAAGGACAATGTAGAAATATGTCAACCAATGCAACGCTTCATTCACATTTCGAAAATTGTTTCATCAGCTGAAAAAATGTCATATATACTACGAAATATTTTCATTCATGTAACGACATGTGTCTTTTAATACTCACAACTTTTTTAAACACTATAATGAAAACGAGAATAATTTTTTTCCAACACTTTTTCAACGTATTTTACAACAAAAAAAGTTTTTATATGAAGCAAATGCATACAATTTCTTTTTTGTGAGGTTGAACCAGTCCGGTTGACACACAAGCTTCAAGTAGGGATAATGGCAAATTGAAGAGTTTGCATCAGCGGACAGCTTATAGATCATAGAAACAGTACTTTAGCATGTACAATCGTTTAACAAAATTTTTAATATTGTTGATTGGTTCCTTGGCTATTAATAGTTAAAATGCGTTTTTAATTCTAACCACAGTCGAGGCAATTTTATTTGCAATACCTGAAGCAGTAACCAATTTAAAAATTTTATCTAAGTGTTGGCTACTAGAAAATGTTTAAATTTATACAAAAAAAGTTAAATTTAAAAGTTATTGAAGTGAAATATTTTTAATGGTTTTTTTTTGAAACGCGCTAAGACAAAAAAGCGCGTTTGGCATAGTTAAAACGCGCTAAATTGGCGTCGCTGTCTGCTATTGTGCGTTTTGATAATTATTTATAGTGGCCATTTTATTAGTTATTTTACTTCGCCGACAATTGATTACTATAAATATTGATGAATTAGGGCACAGACTAATGAATACAAAAAAAAATTCTATGATGTTTATATGATTGAATCTGATCAGGGATTGAACTCTGCCCCCGAAAATCCACATTTGCTTTGTAGTCGCTGCACTAATTACTTCAGCCAACAAACAGCACGCATATCAACTTGTTGCCTAAATGTCCATTTACTTTTTTATATACATATGTGACCTGCTCCACGAAAAGGGACCTCTGCGCCGAAAAAAATTTTCTTTACTTTTTGAGTGATTCTTATAGGGAAAAAACGCTCTTTCAAATGCCGCAAACCGCAAGTTTCTATGTCTTTTAGTTTTTTTACAAATCACCTGTAAAGATGAACATACATAATTAATGAAAAAATTTAAAAATGTGATATAAACAGATAATATATACATTTGAAATTTAAAAAAAGTTCAATATCAAAGGTACAAAATTACAAAAATATCAAAATTTTACTCTTTTTTACTCCTAACAAGCTTTTCTGGTGGTTCTTCTGTATTTTGCTGCTTTTTTTAAACGCGTTTTTCTCAATAACTTCTGTTCGGCGCAGAGGTCCCTTTTCGTGGAGCAGGTCACATATGTACATACATACATAAAAAATTTCTAAATTTATGCTGTTTTAAGCACAGAAAAAGCTGTGTGTTTTAAGAACCTAATTAAAATTTCTTTACTAAAAGAAGTTTATTTAATGTTTAATGGAAACTTTGTTTTATTTAATTGATTTTAGGAAGAACGCAAGGCCAATGGCCGACTGGTTGCTGTCATTTTGGCTTCACTAGTTATATTTTTGGCTATTTATCATGCTTGGATACGGAACTCTGGAATGTTGGCGGGCATTTTGGTACCGGCCGTTATAATGTTTTCTTTTGGTGCCTGGGTTGTTATCTTGGCAAAACGAGACAAAGCTAAGCGTCAAGTATTTGTGAGTACGCTAATTGAGACCAACCAACATATGACTTACTCAATAATTGAAGAAAAAAAAACAAACGACTGATGTTCGACTTTTAATTGATGTTGTTTATATGTACATACATATATATATGTACATACATATGTAGATAAAAAAATTAAAAATATGTTTTTGCAAGTTTCATGCTACGTTTCCACGGTACGTGCTTCGCTCTCTATTCAGCTTCACACCACAATCATGAGCGCAGAGACTTGCTTCGCCATCAGACAATAAAAAGACAGAAATGGAAGAAATGTTTACAAGAGAAAAATATGGTTTAATATCTTGTATTGCTTGCTCAAAACAGACCACTTTGGTGCTCATGAAAAACAAGAACTTTTGGAGTTATAAAATTAAAGTGCTTTTCCGAAACATTTTTTCAACAATATCAACAAATCAATCGATTTTAATCAATTTTGCAATGGACGTTGTTGTTTTGAGTTTAAAGCGGCCTGGACACGATCAAAATGCTTGACTTAATTTTCGTGTATGTGTGCTGAATCTTTTGATGTACAAATGCTTGATGATCGGTCAAGCATTCATTTTTAGTTTGTTTTTGTGCTGTCAACATCATATGAATATCAATAGTGGAGAATTCATGTTGAGTTAGTAGCAATAATGGCAGTGCGTTTGATAAAAAATTACATAAAAATAACACTGTGCAACAGTGAAAAATCCACACGGTCTTGACGGCATACATTCGATAGTACCACCTTAAAACCTTATAATCAGTTTGGCGATTTTGGTGACCAATTTTTCTTCTCCGTAAAAATTTTAAATTTTTAATGTCCATGACTGACTAAGCCCATTTTTTTGTCGCTACGAGAGCCCAAGGTGTGTGCTAAGTTTTGCTACAATCGTATAAGGATAAAGATCATAAAATAAATAAAAAATTTCTGGGGGTGCTCACGCCCACTTTTTTGACAATTAGGCCAAATGGCAGATATACCTTCTCTAGTAAAAATAAATTTTAAAATCGGTCTAAAAGTTAAGGAGTTATGTAGTAACAAACATAAAAAATACCTACTCTTAAAACGAATTTTTTACAAAAAAAAACTGTAATTAAATTAAAAAAGTCTGGGACTTATTGACCTGTCCTCGTACATATGTATTAATAATATACAACCATAATTTCTCATAACGGTACAAAAACAACTTTTCGTTTTAGGAAAAATATGTGCAGGAATTGGCTTTAAAGAATAAACAAGAATTGGAAGCAAAATGTAAATCGAAATCTAAAATGTCTAAAGACAAAAAGTCATTGACCAACATTTTGTTGCACTATGAAAATGAAATCAATACGGAACAAATACCATTAACCCATCTAAGCGACAACAGCAACGAAACTAAGACGTCAATACTCAAAAGCAAAGATCATCACAAGCATCGTAAGCATAGAAATCCTACAAATAGCGATGCCCTCAGCACAACTTCATCATCGTCCAGTTCAAAGAAATCGGTACATTATGCCACCAAAGATTTGCGAGTCAAAAGACCGAGTATAAGACAAAAGCTTTTCCGACAATCGGGCTGCACGTTACATAAGCCAGCCACGAACACAAGGGCAACGCACACCCTGGTGCAGGCAATCATCAATACACCAGTGTCACAGGGTACGCCACCACTTGTGAATGGAATACCAATTCTGTGTCCAACCTCTTCAACTGTGATGGCAACTAAACGTAAACGTTTACAAAGGTTGCGCTCTTTGCAGGTGCCGACAATGGTGCGCATGAGTTCAGCACCATAATATGCTCAAGTGTGTTTGAATCGCAAGGTGAACAAGATAAATGACTGCTTGTGTGCACCATATACGAAAGCAGCTTCCTTAATTCATGGGAAAAACAACAGGAAATAAAAAAAAATATATAGAATAAACAAGAACAGTAATAAAACGTTTTTTTATTTATTTAATTTCTTTTTATATTCGATTTTTGTTTATGGTGTGCAAGTACATATGTACATATGTACATACTTAGTTATTTATATATGTATGTACATATTTATGTATACATACATATGTATGTATGTATTTATGTATGGGTATGTGTATGTATTACGGTTACTGATGGGAAACATTACTCTATTATTGTAATTGTAATTTCAACAATTAAAGCAAGGCCGCGAAAAACGTTCTAAAATTCAAATTTTGCATAAACTGTAAAGTATACAAACTTTGCACCAGCGATGCCAACTTTGTGCTTTTGGCACTATTTTTAGTGCTTTTTGAAGACTCAAAATGCCAAATTTTGTGCGTTGGTTCCAAACTAAGAAAAAGCACTAAGTAGTACTTTGAAGAGATTTGTGTATTTCTTAAAATTACTTTAATAAAAACTTGGTATATATTTCATTAAAAATAATACTATTGCCGATATAGAGAATAGCTTAGAAAATATTAAACATTATTAAACTTTGACCTAACGCGGAACGTGACAGAATTAAATGAGTGAACAATTATTCATTATGGCGGCGACTGCCATGTTTATCATCTACTGGCATGGCAGTCGCCGCCGCCATAATGAATAATTCACTCATTTAATTCTGTCACGTTCCGCGTTAGGTCGAACTACCTTCATCAAATGTGATTACCAATTGAAATAAACTCGTATTTATTATTAAACTTCACTCGTTTTTCACGTTAGTGCTTTTTACGCTTTTTAGATTTCAAAATTACGCTTTTTAGTGCTTTTTTTTAAATTTTGATGTGCTTTTAGAGCCAAAAAAGTTGACATCACTGCTTTGTACTGATACGTTTGGGATGTCAGCCCTACTCTGTCACTGCCTCTCTCTCTCTCTTGCTGATAAAAGGGAGCATTTCATAGGCTTTCCATTTTATTTTATTAGTACCGCACACTAAAGAAAATTTAATTAATTTTAATACCAAGTCGGTGTGTTGTGCATTAACTGCCAAAAAAGCTTAAGCAACATAATTTTTGAACTTAAATTTTTTGAGCAAAATCGATAATTTGCGATCCTAAATATTCGATTTTCGTCACAAAAAAAGAAAGGTTTCTAAAATATGTGTCGATTAAGCTTATTTTTGGCGGTTATGGCTCGTATAACAAACCCAAAAAATAATTAAATTTATCCCACAATAGTATGAATGTAAATGAATTTTGGTTTTACATATAAACTATGTATTTGGGAATTAATTTCAAATTTTAATTCCAAAATAGTCTATAATTAAATCCTCTGACCAGATAAAAGAAAGCAATAATTACACCAAAACTTTTTACTGTGCGAGCAAATGGGATGATGAAGCTATCAGGAGCCAAGTGAATCGGTCTTCATGGAACTGGCATTATCAATATTATTGTGCAATAATTGATATTGCGCAATAAAATTGCGTTTGTGTGTATTATATTGGTATATGGCACAATATATTCGTTAAAATCAAAAATCTTTTGATTTATATTGCGCACCAAGGAATATTTTGTACAATAATTATTTCCAGTTACATCACAATAAGGAAAAATTACTTAAGGCTAATTTAGCCGTTTTTCAGGAGAGCACTTTTAAAATTTGAGTGATTTTTTTAATTTCTGTGGGACCATATTAGTTGAAGGATCTTGTATGTACATATAAGTTAAGTTATTATTGAAAAAAATTTCATATTTAAATAAAATAAACAAAAGTAATTTTACTGTAACTTTCTTAAAAATCACATAACTAATATATATGTGGAAAGCTTAAGTCGACTTAAGCTTTTGTATCTTTTGCCATTTTTTTAAATTACATGCTTAATTAAAAATAATTAAATTTGTTTAGGATTTTGTATGAATGTATCTAGTATGTAGTATTACGAAAAATAATTTTTTTTTGTTTGCTTTTACATATACTCGTATTGTAAAAATATTGCTCCATTTATTTTATTTTTTAATATTGTGCAATATTTTGAATAGAAATAATTATAATTATATATAGTAATAATTATTTTTGCTCAGTAGCTGATTTTCATTTTTGCTCGCAAAAAAATTAAAACTAAATCATACTTAAATCATCTAATTAAATCATAAAATGTAGAAACAAATGAAGTTCGAATAATAATAATTAAAAATTAACTAAAATTAATAGCCATGGGCCTGTGGCAAAAAAAACTAAAACAAAAATATACTTATAGTATCAAACCAAAAAAGTTTGTCTTAAGTAGAACAAAAAATAAGCAAATTAATTAACATGTGCATAATTAGTAAAGAACAAACGACAATGGCAATACTGTTGTAAATTTAGAGATGGTAAAAATGAGCTTTCATTACAAAAAAGCTTTCAGCAAATTGTAATACGATGAATCAAAACAATTCACATATTCCATTTGCAATAAAAAGTTGCGTATATAAAGCAGAAAATCTACATCAACTGACACCACACACAGTGGACCAAACACAAAAGAACGCTGAGGAAGGTTTAGTGGCCTTCGAAAGGCGAATTTATACCAGGTGGTCTTAATTTGCAACTCTGCGTATTCGCCTTGTATATTTGTTAGTGTAAAATTTCCTGCTGTCAGAATATTTCCTAGCGTTCTGCATTGATTTACAGCAGAGACATTATGTCAGCTGGTGAATTAGGATCACCTGAGGTGAATTCGTCTTGGTTGTTCCCTTCAACTACGTGTTTGTCAGAATATTTACAACTAACTTTGATGTTATTTGTTCATTAATAATTATCACATGTAACTTGGCTTAAAAAAAATTATTTCGAGTAGTGCAGTACGATGATTAATGAACATACCTATACATATGTATGTATGTACATACATATGTACATACTTATTTATGTCTTTCTTTGGGATTAATTTTTATTAATCGATATTAATCGTATGTATTTATCAATTAGAAATTTTGATTAACCGTTTAATCAACTCATAGTACTCATACAAATATGTAGATACATACATATGTATGTACATATCAATTCATTCAATTGCGAGTGAAAATTCCGAATCGTTAAACATGTGCCGATGTAATAAATTTGCCACTATTTTAGCATAAACAAAAGATCTTTTTTTTGGGAAATTTGGAATCTGAATTGTTAATGATTTCTTTCGTTTAATTAAACATTTTATTATAACTCAATTTTATTTTTATTTTGTTAAAAAATGTTTACAATTTGGCATATACGTATATGTATACATACTTATGTATGTATGTACATATCGATGGCTTCATTCCAGAGTACGCCAAGTCTAGAAAGTGAATTTTACAGGAGACGCGATCAAAGTTTATTTGGAATTTCTCAAAGGCCGTATAAGATAGAAATTCAATTTTACAATTGTGAATTACATACAGAATAAAAAATTTATTACTCGGTTTCCAGATAACACGTAATTTTTTTTTTATAGCAAGGTTTTAGTTAAAAAATGTTCAGTTATATTTTTTAAATTCATGTACATACATACGTATACATACATATGTATGCATGTGTATGTACGAGGTCTGATAAAAAAATAACCGTTATTTTCAAATTTCGTGAGTTACGTATGTTCGATTTTCGCATTTTTTTTCTGTTATGTTGGTACACATGTCTGTTATATATGTTGGCAATATCAACCATTTTGGATTGTCAGTTTGTTTTTGACAGATAAAAAGGTTAGTCGTGTTTTGGTGTGCTCTTCGATTTTTTACTATTCGAAAAAATGGATCAAAGAAACTGTATTAAGTTTTGTGTAAAAAAATTAAATTAAATGCGCAAGGACATTTGAAATGTTGACTGTGGCGTTTGGCGAGTCTACTATGAGCAGAACACAAGTTCAATTGTGGTATAACCGGTTTAAGGAAGGCCGAGAAGATGTCAATGACGATGCTCGTCCTGGTCGTCAAGTTCGGTCATATGTGAAGGTTTTGCTCACTGTTTTCTTCGACTGCAATGGCGTGGTGCATCATGAATTCTTGCCACAAGGTCGTACGGTCAATAAGGAATACTACCTTGAAGTTATGCGCCGTTTGCGCGATGCAATTCGTCAGAAACGCACCAAATTGTGGAAAAAACAGTCATGGATTTTGCACCATGATAACGCACCAGCTCACACATCGATGCTTGTGCTTGAGTTTTTGGCCAAAAACAAAACCGTTATCATGCCTCAACCACCGTATTCAACGGACTTGGCACCCGCTGACTTTTTCCTCTTCCCAAAACTGAAGACATCGATGAAAGGAAAGCGTTTTGCTACGATTGAGGAGATAAAAGAAAAATCGAAACAGTAGCTGTTGGCGATACCAAAAAGCGCGTTTCAGAAGTGTTTCGAGGATTGGAAAAAACGCTGGCATAAGTGTATTATATCTGAGGGGGATTACTTTGAAGGGAACAAGATAGTTATTGATGAATAAATAAATACTTTTTGAAAAAATTTAAAATAACGGTTATTTTTTTTATCAGACCGACCTCGTACTCATGTACTACCTACACATAAACACAAAATAGCAAGGCCTTTTTATTTAAATTAGTTTACAAAAAAGTATTAAATAAAATTATAATAGTTGTGCAAAAATGTGTAAACAAAACATGTAGTAGATATATGATAATCAAAAAGATCTTGTGGAACAAAATCTGTAATAACAATGTTTTATTTTATTGATGTAGAAACAAACCGTCAATAATATGGCCGGAGCCAAGGACGGAAAATGGTCTACTTTCAACATCTGTGAGTCACTTTGTCTGTTCTGTAACTGAAATTAAATATGTTCATCCCACAAATCTGGTTTTGCACAAAAAAACTTCGAAATAATTGTGGTTTCTTATCGTATGTTACGATTTAAATGTATTTATATATGTATTAATACAAAAATATATGATACGGTTGCCCTTGCAGGCCATCCCTGGAACTTCCCACTCATTTCAGGTTCAAAGCGCTGGAAAATCCAAGCAACAACAAACAAAAATTTTTCATGTTACACACACACAGACTTAACGTCAGATAAACACATATCGATATTTTTAAATACGACAAACAAAAATTCTTTTTGAAAATAATATGTAAATTTTGTATTTTAATTTTCGTCCACTACATACATACATATGTACATATATCTCTCGAACCATTCAAATTTTATTTATTTGCTACAGTTTCTCAATGCCAAAGAAGTTATTGAATCCTGAAAATCTATTTGACTAGAACTTTTGGGGTTACTAAAATAAAGTTTTTTCGAAAATTTTCCTCGGCGATATCTCTCAAACGATTCAAATTTGCAGGAGTCAGAGTTGTGTAGTGATTTTTTTGGGAATGGTTACAATTTAAGTTTAACATTTGTTAACGCACTAATAATCCCAAATTATTGTTTTACTTATGCAGTAAAATATTTTTTATTAAAAATACATACATAGACCATATTTACACTATGCAAGTCTTATTGCTAAGCTGATTAGTTTTGATGGAGAGAGAGACGAGGGGAACAGTAACGTTTCTTTTCCCCTCGTCTCTATTTCCTAACAAACTAATCAGCTTAACAATAAGACTTGCATAGTGTAAACTAGGACTTACATACATAGAAATTGATTATTGAGGGGTTAGCTGGATACTATGCGCGTTTCACTGTTGCTAATGCAGATCAGAGAACCTTTATCCAAAAATTTCTTAGAAAAACTACAGATATTAAGTTAAACTTCCATTTAAACAAATTAGGGCCATTTTCACAACGATAGAAAAGTAAGCTTTAAGAGTTTTAAAACTAGTATGTATTTCAATTTAAGTTAATGATAAGTATATTCTAAGAGTTCTCCTCTTATGTTATGTTAGCCTCGGGAGCAAGGGCATACGTCCTATATATAATTTTATTAACATTTTATTATACTTATCTCATTGTTAAAGCTTGGTGCTGTTAAAATTTTATAGTTTTTAAGATAATACTTTATAGTCTTAAGTTATCTTTGTATCATTAACTTTAAAAACTTCCATTGTTAAAAAAAGGCTCAATAAATTTTTACTTTACTTTACTTTAAGTTAATGATGCAGAATTAATACCCATATTGTTATTCATATGTTGTAAAAATTTCATAAAAATATTTTGAATACTCAACTCCTGAGAGAAATATAAAATTTTCTTTTTCCATTAAGTTGTGTGTAAATTGAAAATTTTGAACTCATTTTCTGGCACTTTAGTTTGTTTGAGTTATGACGTTGTTTTAGTAAATGAGCGATATGGACTTAAGCATGTTAGTATATACATATGTATACATATGTATATATGTATGTACATACATATGTATGTACTTCCACTCACGTGAAAATTACCTTGAGTTTAATCCAAATAACAAAATTTTGAACAAAAGCCCCTCAATATCCTTCCAAAAAGATACAAACATAGACAGACTGCAAATTGTAAAACAAATATTTAAACATACATAGGTACATAAATATGTACTCGTATGTCGGTATTGAATTTTTTTGTTTTATTATTTTCGCAGCTATTACTCGTACTTTATGACTACATATTATTATTTGAAAAAAGCATGTGTCTTGAAATGCATCGCCAGCGAGATTGTGGATGCATTGTTAAAAAAGATACATACATACATACCTATACAATAAAAGAAATATTTTGCGTTGGCATGTTTTCTAATGTAAATTCTAATTTGTGCTAATTTTTGTGTGTTTTTTTTCTTAAGAAAATTATTATTAAGTGAAAAGTTAATTGATCCTAAGTATTGGAAATTATGATTAATCGAAAAGATGAAAGTATGTACATATGTATGTACATATGTATGTACATATATGTACATCATATGTATGCACACATGTATGTACATACATATGTGTACGTGTGTATGCAAGTACATACATATGTATGTACATATGTACAAAATCTTGTCTGCTGCTTGTGATTAGATTTAATATTTGTATGTATGTATTCAAATAGTGGGCTTTATAAATATTTATTTTTAATACAAGAGAATTATTTCAAAAATACTTACATACATATGTATGTACATACATACATAAGTATATATGTATATCGTTAATCGTTAATATAGAAAAGCCCTAACACATTAATTTTTTGAAATCGAGTTTTTTTTTGTATATTTTGATAAAAGAACATTTAATGAATCGAAAAATGCAAAAATCTCATATTCAAACAAATAATGAGAAAGGCCCTGTCTATATTAAGGTAACGATATTTATGTACACAGGTATCATGTAGAAAGCGGAAATAACAGAATATTTTACTATTTTTTTATTTTAGAAAAATTCTTTCTGTCTACACACATATGTATGTATGTATGTATGTATGTACACGGCATGTAAAAAAGCAACATGCGCATGTGGCTCTGACATAATTTCGATGTCATCAAGAACTAGTAGCTTCTTTTGCACATGTAGACAATTGTGGACACATCTGAACAGGTGTACTTCCTCTGGAAATGTGTCCGATTCGGCTACATGTGCCAGATTAGCATTTTGGAACGAAAATACTATCGACATTTTACTGTATGTAGACACGACTGCTTATTTAAAAATATAAAAAACATGTTGATTATTGAGTTCTTGTTTCAACTTTGTTATTTGTAGTTGAGCTTCTCATTTGTTTAAATGAAAGTTTAGCATAATAACTCTAGTTGTTCTAAGATTATTGGGTAAAGGTTCCCTGATTATCTGCATTAGCAACAGTGAAATACGCATAGGATCCAGCTAAACCCCTCAATAATCAATTTCAATGTATTTTTAATAAAAAAAATATTTTACTCAATAAGTAAAATAGTAATTTGGGATTATTAGTGCGTTAAAAAATTTTAAACTTAAAATGTTTATAATTTGTTTAATATGTTTCTCCAATTTTACCTTTAATAAATAATAAGATAAAGGTTTTTCATGCAATATTTTAATTTTCGCTTTACATGGATTTCTCAGGAAAGTTTCTACCTTGTAAAACGGGGTATAAGTGTGTTACCATTTTTATTTAAAAAAAACGGCATTGTATGGAGCGAGAAAAATCGCTGATATGTCAGCACTGTTTCTTTGATAAACTGTCATTTCTACGCTCATCTGGTAGAATAAAAACTTGAGTAAAAAGTTAAATTATTTTGAAGGATTAAATTAATGATAACATAAGCAAGTGAAATGAATTCCCTAAAGTTACTAACAAACATCTTGAATATAAGTAATAAAAGTCTTATCCGATGTAACAATAATTTGATGCAACAACAATTATTGTGCTTAAAACGTGCGACCAATTATTCTACAGCTGTCTATATACGTAATACCGGTGGCTCCGGTCTTCCCACCACAATTCACAACAATACAGATTTTTCCCAATCCCACAGGATCTTGTTATCAAAACTGCAAGCAAATGTGTTGATACCCATCACATGCAGCCAATTTAGCACAAAAGTCGCGGCAGATAGAGCAAACAAATCAGACACCAAATCTGCTGCCATCGCTGATGTCGACTTATTCGGCGAATCCTCAAAAAATCTTGGCTTGTTTGCTAAATTTAAACTTATGTATAAAAAATACTGGTATATTTTGATACCAGTGCATGTGGTGACCTCAGTGGGATGGATGTTTGGCTTCTATTATCTATCAAAAAGGCAAATAAATTGTTAAATTATTTGAAGAAATACTTGTAAAATTAATTTTTCAGTGGTGTGGATGTGCCTTCTCTTTTGCAACACCTGCACTTAAGTGAAACAATCATTGAAAAATTTAAAAATTCCAATTTGGGACATTGGGCTGTTGCATATTTATGTTATAAAGTAGCCACACCTGTGCGTTATGCAGTTACCTTAGGTAAGTACTGGAACTAAATAATTGAAATTAATTTAGTGCTTTATATTTTCTAACATTTCAGGTGGTACCACCGTTTCAATAAAGTACTTAGTGCAACAGGGTCACATTAAACCAATACCCACCAAAGAGGAATTTGTTCGGATGTATGAAGAACAGAAAGCTCACAGGGCAGCTGTTAAGGCTAATGCCGAAAAAGAACGGCAACAGCAAGACAAATGATTTTGTTACATACACTGCAAATTAAAATTAAACACAGCAAAAAAACGTGTTGGAAAAAATTTGCAGTGAGATCAATCTGATTATATGATATCTTTCGTAGAGTTAGGGAGATACATGCCAATTTCAAAAACTCGTACACTTTACCCCTTTAAAACAAATGTGATGAAAATAGACGCAATTTTCTGAATTAATCTCGAACATAATGATTGACTACAACCGGAAAGTTTTTCACCATTTATTATCCCGAATAAGATCGTCGTCATATTGAGTAGAGAAAAATATTAATTTCATATTTTCCTTCTAAAGAAATTAATATACTTTTGGAATGATTGTAAAGTTTTGTTAATTAAGCTGCTCTTTAAATTTTTAAAAAGAAAAATTTCAGCTTTTTTTTTTAAACTAGACAGCGATTAACAAAATTATTATTATAGCCTACATTTTAACTTTGTTATTTTTTAAACAGTATAAATACAATAAATGATCATTACAAATGATGTTAAAAATATAAATAAAATACAGTTCAAAATTCAGGGAGTCTACTGTGTAATTACATGCTGCAAGCATACAAATTGGAAAGCATTTTCTTTCGTTTCGAATAACAGAGTTCATCCTCAGAACCTTCCAGTAAAACATAAACAACTGGTTTAGACAAAATTAATAAAAGAAACTCTGTTATGACGAGTACACATCTGGCACACAAGTGCCCAAAAAAGCGTAACCACTAATTACTAATGAAAAACTGTTTGATTCACACACATATTTATTAAGTTAAACAGTTTCGTACATAACTAATGGAGAATTTTATAGAATCCAAAATGATTGGAAACTGTATAACTCAATAATAAATACATGTCTAAATCAAACAGTACTCGGCGTTACGAACATTTACAGAATTAGGATAGTAGGACTGGATCTGGCATACCACTCGTATATATGGAATAAAACTATCAATAGTGTCAAAGTAATATTTTGTTTACGCTATTGCAATTTTTAGCATTAGAATTTTTTCATTCGAAACCAATAGATATGTCCAAGCTGGACAAGTACAAAACTATATAAGCTAGAAAAGTAAAATAATTTGCAAATAGCTACATGAATTCATTTCCATTTATTTATTACAAATTTGAAATTTATAAGTCAATTATGGATATCAACTAAACTTCAGTTGTTTGCCAGTTGCTGAAAACTGTGACCGATGGCAACTGCCAAACATCTGCTGACATTTTCGTAAAAATTATTGCTCAACAAATCACAATGCTCAAAGTTACGGGAACACTGAATTTCTAATCCGAAACAACATATTTAGGTACATACAAACAATAAAAATTTGCTTCGTGTTAAGTAAAAATAATATGCAGCACATTTAAACAATAAGAGAACAACAATTAGTTGTTTTCCATGGGTTTATAAATTTTTTTTTTGTTTATTTTACAAACCGCTCTCATTTAACCATCTTTGATGCACTGTTCCTGGTAAAATTGAGACCAAACCGGATATAATTCGAGACTTCCAGCAAAAAATTTGCCGGTGTTCATATTTTTAATTGTTCAATAAATCAAGAATTTTTGGCTGTCAAGTGGCAACCGAAATAAAATAGTTTGCTATCCATAATCGACTGATTTTAGTTATTAACTGCAAAGGTATCTTCTTCCCTATCTTTTGGATCGATTTCTCGTTGTAATGGCTTTGTTATCAATATATTGACACCCAGGTGCTGAACACGGCCTTCCTTTTTAAGGCGATAGTCCATCAAGAGATCTTTAAAAGTTTGAAAATTGCTAAACGAAGACAATAATTCAAAAATTTCCGAATCTATAATATCCGAAGAATTTTGAAAAGATTTATATGAACTGAAATGCATACAAAATATTAGTTTTATGTCTAATACAGTTTCCCCACTCAACACAACACTCTTACTTCAATTGCTGGGCAAATCTTTCCACATCAAAACTATCCATACGTTGGTTTAGCTCTTCCACAAAGAACGTTTCAAACGTTGAGCTATATTTCTCAAATATTTCCATATATTCCAATTTGTTTTCTTCTTTATCGTCGAATTTTGACCAATACAGTTCTAGAAATTGCTGATGTAATTTTTGGAATTTTTCACTCAATACTATGTCTTCTATATGGCCAATGACCTGATCGAAATATTCGTTGGAAGGCGTTTGACAAACTAAGTCGATATTAGAATCTTCATAGTCGCTATGATCCATTGTAATAAATTTAACTAGTAGGAATATGTGCTACGTATGTATGTATGTATGTACATATATAAGTACATACGAAAGAAGCTTTTTAGATAGTGTAAGTTCCTGTTTTAGTTTTTCAAAAACTATTTGAACTATTTCGAGTCGAAAAATATTTATGTACACATGATTACATTTGAATACATATGGTTGTTACAAATGAATTTTATTAACGTTTCCAAGGCAACCATAAAGAAACATGTTGTACATATATGCATATGTACATACATATACATATAAATGTACATACATACATATGGTGTATTCCACAGTATCCCGCGGTAGTGTTTCAAATATTTTAAATATTGCATGTTACACTTGTACTGCCCCCACACATCTATCTCTAGTATAAAAACAATTTTATATTGAAATTTTCACTTACCATTTTACAAATTACATGTATATTGGCAGTCAAGTTAAGGATTTGATTTGCATATCCACACATACATATGTATTTATATACATATTTATTAATTCACTAAAATATAATTTTGTTCGTCAACACAGCTTTTAAACACAAAATTTATAACAAAGTGTATTAATTAATTATCACTGAATATTGATTTATAATCTTTTCTCATAAAATAGCGGTAAAACACAGAATGAAGCTACATCACGGCGAAATCATATCAATTTATCAATTCGCCTTGAAGTTACAGTAGCAGAAAAGTGTTGCCATACAAAAAAGGTGTTTTCGGCATTCAACAACGGCTGCCAGATTTTTGTCCAAAACTGTTGCAAAGTTCAACACGCAGAACCGGTGGTTGAATACTTTTAAAAATTTGAATTACAAAGTGCGATTAATAGCCCATTATATTTTTCTTGAATTTCACGTTGCCATAAACATTATCTTTAAAAAATATGTACAACTTTTTCGCTTGATAGTATTCACTTCTAATAAAAAGTACACTGAATTTTTATCGTTTATTCAGAGTTGTGTGGGAAAAGGATCGGTTTGAAAATGTACAATTTCCACATTAGAAAATGATGTCCTATTGATTGAACGATTTTGTGCATTGTAAGTTAAGTTTGCAAAAATTATTCAAGCGGCTTCCAGCACAGCCTCGATTGTTCATTGTGGGCATGTTATAACAAACGGAGACTTTTCCATCAACTCTAAACAAAATCTTTATAGACTTCTGTTGTATGTAAATTTTTAATACCATGTATTATGAACAAAGACGTTTGTTTCTCTATAGAATTCTGAATATTTTGCTTTGTAGAATGTAGTGGAATTCCAGGAAAAGTAGGTATGTACTCGTATTTAATTACACCTTTCTGGGGGTATACTCTTTAATTTTATCTGAGCATTTGAGCAGATTTCCCAGTGCTCCCAAATATATGACGTAAGTGACAAAATGTGCATTACGCAAGTGCTTAAGAAAATGCAGATAATTGGTTGGAGTAAAGTCTGTTAAATATTTATTCAGTGCAAAGTTAAAGTGATAGTAACGCACCGTTCCAATATCGGAGGGACCAGCAGTTTAGCTGGTTAATAAATAAATCAAAAATTACACACAATAATTTTTATTAAAAATTTACTTAGAACAATCAACTATTAAAATCATAAATCTGAAAACCACAACCATACAACAAACACAAATCGTCTTCGATTAAAGCTACTCCCTTGATATCGGCAACACAAGAGTGAAAGCTATCTACAACTTCACCCGTACTTAAATCAATTTTATTAAGAATTTGATCTACGCCGCTGGTAAAACCGTATAGACCATTAGAACTCAAGGCACATGCACTAACTTGGGAAGTATGTAGATAAGGTTTGCTGAAATGCCTTATAACTTGAAAGCATGAATCTACCAATGATAACTGCGTATATGAAACAGCTTGGTCATCGCCTCCACTTAAAATATGAAGAGATTTCTCGGAAGTATTATATAAAATAGATAAACCGTTAATGCCACTGTAGTGGTGCTGTAATTGGTGTAAACATTTCGAAAGCGTGCTGTCAAATACTTTTAAAAAACCATCGGTGGCGGCCACTAAAATCAAATCTGATTCGCCCAAGTATCTTATTTGTAAAATGCATTTACTATAGAAATGTTGTGCTAGCAACAGTACTTCAAAATTTCTCATGTTGAGTCTTAAATGCTTAACGAAGCCGTCCGAACATCCTACAAATATTTCATACTCTTCTCCATTTAATAATTTTACATCCAAAGACATTAAGCGTGTCTCTGGATCAAAATTATATGATTCGCTCTTGCAGTTCTTGTGTTTTTTCGATTTTACGGTATAATTTATTGATTCGTTTATAAGAAAACCAGCGGAATCGACCTTGGTGACGCATAGTTGAGCTCGGCCTCCACCAGAAAATACTAAGAATTCGTTCTCATTCAATGAAATAATCTTTAAACATCTTATATTTGATATATGACTGTGTAATTCCTTAAGCTGCTTGAGGCCAGTTTGCTTGTTAAAGGTGTGAATTTTTAAAAGATTGTCATCACCAGCGGTCACTGCTATGTGAGAATTGCCAGTAGTTTGTGGCAATATTTGCACTACATTGCAGGGTGCAGTGTGCCAACGTTTCGCCAAAGGCAATGCAGTTAGCTGCTTGTTAAATAAAGCCATTCTATAGAAATGCACTCTCTTATTTTTAATAAACGCCACAGAAATTGTTTCCCTTTTAGGATTTAGAGCAAAACTCCAACATCTGTGGCCTCCTCCACAGGGTATTTGCAGCAAAAAATCATAATCTCTACACCAAACAACAAAGTGATTATCATTAAATCCTAAAAATATCTCTATATCTTTGTGGCATTTCTCAACACATTCTATCCATGCTACAGGAGTGATCTGACGTGTGCTGGTTCGCATAGTATTATTGAAAAAGTCCAGAGAATATATATTCAGAATTCCATCATGACCAGTTGAGCATATTAAAGCCGAAGATGATTTTTCTTCCAAACATTTGAGACAAGTAGCTCCTAAATTTCCATGGGGATGTTTTACAATATGTTTTAAATCATAACAATTGCGGTCCTTTTGAAGCTGAAACAGCAATAAATTACCCTGTCTGTTGCTTATCACTAAGTATTGTTGTTCGATAAGTAGCAAAGCAGTTGTTAGCCAAGGTTCCTTACATCTTGGTAATTCCAAATATCGCTTAACAGAATTCATGTGCATTACACAATTTCCTTGGTCGTCACATATTAAGTAATGATCTTTGCTAAAAAATACAAAAGTTCTAATCACACTTTTTAACACCTCCTCGTCCCGTATAACGGTCAGATCTCCACCATTTTCCTTACAATCCATTAAAATAAAATGTTTGTAACCACAAATAGCAATCACGTTGTGGTACACTTCCATTACGATGCATTTACAGTTTACTTTTACTGATGCCTTTTCCCAACCGCTCCACTTCTCACCATTAAACCGTGAGGTCATTATGTTATTTTGATTTGTCACTCCTATTAAATAATTTTCGTTCAGAAATTTTACTTTTGCTATGTATTCAACAGATTTATCATCTGTTAGTGCAGGCAGTATACTAGCTTTTTTGGAATTTAGATTCTCTTTTAAGACCTGATTTAAGCCAAAGGCTACTAAATTTCCGGTCGAGCCAATAGTGTATATAGTTTTACTAATATAATCATAAACGAAATTCCATATAATAGCTCCATATTGGTGACGCCTTTTAAAAAGAAGTTCACCATTTTCATTCCATAGACAAAAGTATGAATCTTCGCCCACGCTTAGAGCATAAATATTGGGACCTGTAGGGAAAGAAAACAACTATGTATACGAGTTATTTCAAATATTTTAAAATTTATATTTTTAACCATTTCACATAGCATCTCACCATCATGTATAATACGTCCTTGAAATACTCTAGCCACATGTCCATAACCACTTGATAGAGGTTGAAGAGCCGAAGCACTCCACTCTTGTGTATTATTTCTAAGTACTTTCCACCATTTTACTGCACGATCATCGCTAGTTGTTATAAGGCATTGCGACTTTTGATCATAGTCGATCGAGAATATTACACCGTTATGAGCTGCAATTCGATGTAATAATGGAGACACTCTAGGCTTTAATGGCTCTGCTTGATTCTTCTCATTTTTTGTTGGCAGCCATATGAGAAGTTCACCAAAAGCATTACCGGAAAACACAACCAATTCATTCCATTTATCACCAAAGAAATGGGCGCAATATAAGGTCGAGTTGTCGGTACAAGATATACGTTCCTTAAGGCAACACTTGCGCTCAGCAACACTATATGAAAATCTCAATATAGTACTGTGAGATGTGAGGAGAACAAATTCTTTGGGATCATTTAAAAACGAACCACAACTGATCCAATCACTTAATTCTGCTCTATAAATTTCACAAAATTGAAAGTTGCTATCGTACTCCAATAATTTGAACTCTTTTTCACCATAAACCAATAAAGTTTTTTCATATACATTTTGGAACTTTTTTATTCCATGAATTTTATTCGTCAGTCTTATCGATAGTACCTCTGTGCCAAACACATTTTTGTTCGTTTTGTTATACAAATGAAGCTCATTACCTTTGCCTGTAACACGAGACAGTGAATTTTATTCATTTAAAAGTAAAAAACGATTTACTTGCCAATTAAAATAGTATCTTGGACAAGGATTTCAATGGCAATTGAATCCGCCACAGTCTCTATGACTTTTCCCATGTTATCAATAAAAATGTTCCTCTTTGTTATCAACAATATCAAAGTGAAGAAAACATACCTAATGAGCACAACGAATCAGGGTTGCTTAAAATAGTACGTAGTGTTAAGTATTTTAAGAACACCTCATGTTGATGAGGTAGTTTACACGAGACAAATTTTTAAGCCGCACAATTTTTGTTCTTTTCCAAATTAGTGCCCTTTTACATTTGGGAAATTGAAAGACAGACAGACGAAGTTTGTAGAAGAAGGGGCGAAGATGCAGAGTGTGTAGTACACGACCCTCTGTACTGGACATTTTTTTGTTTCTCTTTTCTACTTTTCGCAATTTATTCTTGTTGCTTCATATGATTTTTCTCATTTCAGCGAATCTATGTATACTTGATGTGTATTATCAAGGCATATGGTATTTATGTGCATGTGTATGAGTAGCAATCGCGAAAAAGAAGTAAACAAACTACAAAATTTCTGTCTGTCTATTAATTTCCAATATGTAAAAGCTTCGGGCAAGAACAAAAGAGAATTGAAAAAATGTCCGGCAAGAAATGTCTCAAATGTAAAAGAGGACTTACAAGAGTCTAATTTATCTGGCACAAAATGTATACGTTAACACAGCTTTGTGTGTGTTAGTGTTTTTCGTATTCATTTAACATTTGCTGTTTTTTAAGTTGTGTGTGTATTGATTTTATGCTGCTAATGCGGGGTTTTAGCTGGTTGAAAACAAGGCGAATTGATACCAGGTGGTCTTAATTTGCAACTCTGCGTATTCGCCTTGTATATTTGTTAGTGTAAAATTTCCTGCTGTCAGAATATTTCCTAGCGTTTTGCATTGATTGACAGCAGAGAAATTATGTCAGCTGGTGAAATGAATTAGGATCACGTTATGTGAATTCGCCTTGGTTGAAAAGTTATACCAACCACAAAACCACCCTTTTGCCTCTCTCACTTACAAACTGGATGTTATGCCAGCACAATTATGCCCGTGTAAATCAGCGCAATGATCAAACAGAACATGAGTTTTAGTCGAACAGTTTTAATTTATATTACAATTTGAATGAATAAATTAATTAAATTTTTCAATTAATAATGGCCTGTTTCACGATATCGAAAGAAAACTTTCGACTGAAAATTTATATTGAAATCAGCGTTACCATTTGTCAATTTATCCCTTTTTTTTGAAGTTTTTTTGAAAATATAATGTTTTGTAAAGTATTTTATAAATACATGATTTAACTTTTGCAGTATATTGGATGAAAATATTAAGTGATGTTTGTATGCAATAAAACGATCTTATATTTTCTCATTCCCTTATTACTTCTTATGTACGGACTATGCCGTTTAAATGGCTTTAAATTTTAATATGTTTTTTTTATTATATGTTATGTTTTTGATTTTAATCGTTTTTATATTTTTAAATAAAATGAATTCCAAATACATTTTTATGTTTTCTTTTAAAATTTTGATACTTTTGTAGAAAAAATTATTTTTTTTTTGGAAAAAAGTTTTTTTAAATATAAGAAGTTTTTTTTTAAATATGTATGGTAATGCTGATTGAAATCAACAATGACATATGAATATTTGCTTTTGTTTTCAATATAAATTGTAAATCGAAGTTTTCTTTCGATATCGTGAAACAGGCACTAAATTATATTTTTATTTTGAGAAGATTGTAAAGCATGTAAAATAAAGTTCGTAAATCAGATTTTATAAGTATCAAAAACAATACGAGTTATGGGAAATCAATCTCTTGATAGGAAACTTTTTCTAGAACGAAGTATATTTCTACTTTCTAGGCTAATTTCTTTTTATTTAATTTTGTATATTTATCGAATCCATTACCATTTTTTTATATGAAGTTGTTCATTCATCATGATATAAATTCATGGGTGCGACACCCACTTATAACTATGTATACAACTTTTTTAATATTATTACGTATATTTTTTGTAACAATGCGAGGTCCCAAGATAAGGCAAACTGCCAACCGAATGAAAAATATTTGTATCAATCGTAGTGCAATTTTTGATCTTACGATGCTCTTGAAATAAAATTTGAGAATCTATATACATATGTATATACGTATGTATAAAATTTCCTTATTTGTGCGGTCCTATTTTTTGTCTATTCAGAGCTTTTTGAAGCCCAGTGATGGATTAGATGCTGAAAATTTGCAGGCGCATTTTCTGCGCTAAAATTAATATTAACCGACTTAAAATCGAATTTATCGCCAGAATCTGTAAAAAAACTCTTATATGTTAAATTAAATTAAATTTTTTTTTTGTATTTTATTCAGTTTAAAAATTGCAATTTTAAGCAAAAAAACTTTTATTTCATGAGGAATAAATAAAACTCAAAACATAACTTTTATTTTCTGAGGAATAAAGTCAAGATATAAGGATTAAAAAGTAATTTTTAAAATAAAGCTTCTAACCGTTGCAGTTCCTGGTTTTTACAGAAAAAAATTCCAACAGTGTCTCTAAATCTCTGCTACTTCTTGATCTGCACTCGTACTAGATTGTGGTGAAGTAACAATTTATTATCAGGCGTGCCAGTCCCTCATAATTATCTATAATTTTGTTAATATTTTATGTACATAGGTCTATTATTTTTTCATTATCAGCTTTATTAATGTCTTTATTGATTAAAAAGAATCTTCATAGTTCATTGATTCAATGCTGTTAACAGAACAAAAGAAATTCTTATCAGTAAAATTAAACAAAAATCCCGTTAGTGATGCTAAGTAGTAAAATATATTAAAACGTGATAAGCTCTGGAGAAATAAATAAAATTCGTTTCAGTATATATGTATGTACAAAACAAAGAAAAAACTAATTTTGACAGCGACAAAATCTTAAAAGTTTATCTGTTGTATTAAAAAGAAATTTATCAATCAAATTTCCATACAAAATTTTTTTTGTAAAACTTATGCAAATAAAAAAAAAACATCTAACGCGAAGCTATCCAATTCTCTTTTGCAAATCACGACATGTTAAATAAATCACTGTGATTTCAAAAAAATTAATAAAAAGTAAATCATTACTTTTGTAAATTGCACAATTTATAGCGTTAGAAGTTGGAATAAAATATTCTATTATAAATGACAAAAACTTAAAGTATATACAATAAAAACCCACTAACAACTCAGTTATTAATAGCTTGTTTTTCAAATCACGTGATATGAAATCACCGCGGTTTTCAGAACAGGCCCGATTGTTATGTCTTGAAATCACTTTTTCTCAATATGTTTAGAACGTATTATTTTAATGCATATTGGATTTGCTTACGCTGGTGGGTTACTCATCAAAAGTAGCTGGTGGAGACCATACTCTGGGAGGCATTTTCCGTACTCCTACTTTATATACGCAGATATACTCCCGTATTTCAAAACAAAATAATACAAATTACCAAAAAGGTGAAATATCTAGCAGTGATACTTGATTGAAGATTATCCTGGAAAGAACATATAGAGAACAAAGCGATTAAGACTGGATGACACTGGATTTACCAATCATAACGTACGCATCTTTAGAAAAGAAGGTTAATGTAAAACCCCTTCAAAAAAATACAGAGACAGTGCTGAACCACATCAACTAAGGCGATGGAAAACATTCTTTCAATCATTCAATGAGATAAACTCATACAGGTATTGTAGAGAAATTGATATATGGATTCCAGGGCATCAGGGTGTCTCTTGAAACGAAGACGCAGATATTATTGAAAAGATGGGATCATTACTCAATAACATCACGTCAAACCTTTTCAAGAGTTTAAAAATGAATTGAAACAATGGGCTATAGCAAAACACACTAGAGATTGGCAAAACTCTACCGAAATTCACTGGGGAAACCCAAAAAATGAAAAAACTTGGCACCGGACATACAGAGTTAAGAAGTCACCTGGCTCGCATGAGTGTTGTTGACGATACGACATATAGAGCTTGCCAAGAGGAAGATGATGAAACCACAGAATACACAGAAGTGAAGAAAGTGGCAGGTAAAAAAAGCTTCAATCAGGTTTTTTTTAAATTCGTGGAAAAAAGGGAAAAATATAGTGTATTTGATATTGTAGTGCATTACTACTTACCAATTAATACAGCTAATAAAAAGCGTTGTAGTTTTATTGCACTAGAAAGAAGAATCAAAACAAAAACGCCGACAAAACTTGAGGGAAAACGAGACAAACAGAAAAATACCCTTATCTTCCGTCTCGTGACACGTCTGTATATTTTGTGATTAAACTCTCGAACACTACTTGTGTCACTGTCCAGCATTCAGTAAAATTAGAAGACAAATCTTTCATCTGGCAAATATACCAGATAGGGGTTCAGACTTTAATAACCTGAGAAAATATATTGAGGAATCTGTGTTCCTAATCTGATTAAATTGAATAGGTTTTTATTGCGTATCTCCCCAACACAACAACATGCTATAATTGCATAGGTGTGGTCCGAAACGGTTTGTTCTAATTATTACTGCCCCTCTTTCAACTTAACCTAACCTACCTTTTGATATATAATATTTCTGATCTCACTTTTTATTGAAAGGGTTAATATAATTTTTTTCTTATAAGGGTTAAAGGCTCACTCCACAAAATCCACTAAAATTGTCAGGCTACGCCAGTGGAAGTGCCGTTTTATTGCTTTGAGTGCTGATAACACAGCTGTCTGGTGATTTTAAATTAATTAACGGTAATAAAAAATAAATAAATACATAGATAATTTTAATCTACCAGTTACAACTACCAGCAGTCGTCACTTGTCACCGGTTGTGAAGTGTGCAAATTGACTTAACAACCCTCAGATTGTGTTTGGTACGGATGAAGTTTATTTTGATTCCCGTATTCACTAGAGAGGCCTCCAACCTTTTTTTTGATAAGGCTGTATGTCTCACTGGACTTTAGCTTAATTTAAATTAATAACCAATTAAGACATATTAAGTATTTTTTATTTTTTTTGATTAAATGATAAACAAAAAAACAATATAAAATTCTATTTATTTATTTGTTTTTGTTTATCAATGTTAAATATTATAAATATGTATGTTATAAATACATACATATTTCTAGCAACAACCCCCTTTATGGCAATTCCGAACGTTTTAACTTCACTTGCACTGCAGAACCAGCGTTACCGTTTGTGCGACTAAAGTGGCAATTTTACACTTTTTTGCAGCCTTGCCACTTTTGTTGCCACTTTTTCAAAAATCCCCTTTTTTGCCACTTTTTTTTGTAAATAAATACTTTATAATTTAACAATAGTTTCGGCTTGAGGTCATCCGTGCGAAATGAAAATCCAAACATTCCAAAGGTCAACTATACGTTAAATTGTCTAAGTACTTAATATTTACATAAATATTTACATACGAGTATGTATATGAATTTGCTTCTATGTATCTTCTAAAGAATTGTTGTTTAGTTTTAATGCTAATTATTATTATATTTTATTTTATTATTTTACCGCTTTTTTCTGTTATGTTTTTGTTAATTTTTATTAAATTCCAATATTTTGTTTAAAATAAATGCCTTTATGAAAACGTTGCGACTTTTTTTCAAATCCCCTTTTTTGTGTCACTTTTTTTTAAATCCCCTTTTTGTGCCACTTTTTGAAATTTCTCAACGGTAACGCTGTACAGAACATAGCCGATTGTATGGGCTTCTTTACTCTTAATTGGGCGCCCCTGTCGAGAAGAAGATGCCCAGTTAGCCAAGAGCTGTTTAATAGGCGATGATGTTTAATATACAACTCCTAAACCAATCTCCTGACGGTTATTTGGAGAGTGATATTGTACACTTTATGTTTAACTCTCTCTTATAAATCTTGCAATGTTTAGCAAAATATTTTTATAGATTGTTCTTTTTTCTTCATTTCTTCGCTGACGCTTCCATTAAGTTTTGAATAAGAATCTTGGTGGGAAGGGAAGTATAGATTCAATGTGTTTGATATTTTACATAAAATATTTATTAAATTATTGGAGCAAAATTGAATATAGTAATCATAATTTCTCCATGTAAAGAGGCAGTTGCTGTTGTTATTTTTACTTTCTTTAATTTTGAAATAATTTTTACAATTTAGATGGAATTCTAACTTTACCTTTTAAAATAGGTTTTAATCAATAAATGAATGATAAGTACTAAAAAATTTAATTTGTTTTTTTTTATATTTAAATCGAAAAATAAAAAGCCTGCATTGTTTTGTACGATTCCTCAAATCGTTATCGAATGTTACTGTTAAAACTCTCCTAATGGCCCATATAAGAATAACATTTGTAAGATAATCTCTAAATAAATCTGAAATGATTGAATCTATGACTAATGAAAGCGCCTTCCTCGGCTTTTGTATATGAATCGTCTCCTGTGTGAAGCATTTTCCAGAATAAAATATGCCTGCGCTTAAAAAGGCTCTGAATACGATTCGCAATAGACTCTTCTGCGATTTAAAAGGCCAGCTGGGTACATTTTCGTTTTTACAAATCAATGAAAAGTTATGAAATAAATAAAATTTTCTAGTTTTCTAATATTATTCTAGATAAAAAAAACAAAAACAAAAAAAAATGCTGCATACAAAATTTCGTAAGAAACTAAAATGTTCAAAGTCTCTACTCCGAAACCTTGTGCCCAGTGTTGTCACATTTATTTTCAGCTTCCTCGCCAAATGAATGGTCGAATATCGCCAATATAATAAAACATTAAATTAGCGCTACAATATTTTTTTTTATTTTGTAATTACATTACAAATATTGTTAAATCTTAAATTCAGTAAGTAACTTCTATCGTAAGACATAAAAATTGTATTGTTTGAGAAAAATTAAGAAAAGTGTTTACATTAACATATAAAATACTGGCGTATAAGAATATTTAAAAATAACTGTGTAATTCCAAAAGATCAATCTTAATAAGATAAATTAAATAAAACTGAATTAAAGTTTACTTAAATGTTTATTTAAGTACACATATCATAGCCTTGAAGTGGTAAGTACCAGGAGCATTGTCGTAATCATACACTTTAAGCGAGGACTCGTGCAGGCTTTTTGATGCTTTATGATCACAATTTTGGTTCTAATTTATAAAAGAAAGTTTTCCCCACTGTGTTTCATAAACACCAACTGAGATTTTGTGGCCAATAATTTTTTTAAAACTTCTTGAGATAAGGATCTAAAACATTTAGAATTTCTTGCACGAAATATTATCTGTTGTAGAAAAATATCCTTACATAAAAAAAATTGTAATTTTAACATCGTAAAAATATAGCCAAAAATATCGCCAAGGAGTTCAAATATCGCCAAGTAAATCGCCAATCGCCATTACAAAATTTTCATCGCCAAAAGTTAATTTTTGTCGCCACGTTTGGCGAGATATCGCCATATCTGACAACACTTTTTTGTACCTATTCATATTTCGGTACCTACATACACAAAAAATATTTTATGTAGGATTTTTCAAAATGGGATTTGGTTTCTGGGGAATTTGTTTTTATAATTTTCAGTATTTTTTATTTTTGCTATATGTATTTTTTTTGCCGTTCACACAATTTGACCCACCCTAATGTATACGTCTATTACATACACTCGTTCGTTGTCTATAAGATTTTCCAAGGTCATACATTTGTCAGTAAGAAGTGATAAAATAGGCCTTTCAAAAATACATGATAACATTATCATATACAATTTCGGCAAGTTTATTTACCTGTTTTAAGCGTCGTTTTGCCTCAGCCCAACAAATAAGCAAGTAACGGAGGGCGAAACTAAGTCCCGATGAATTACTCTGCAGAATCCAAAAAAAAAAAACAACAACTGATTCTGCAGAGACAAACAATATACAGACATACGTATATGTAAATTTATGTACATACATATATACATATTTATGTACATATATATACAGTATATGTACCGGCGTTTTAAAAGTTTATGTCTGGAACTAATGTGTACATACAAAATGTACGTATGGACGAGTATGTATGTATGTATGTTTGTGTCCCAGTTGGAATTTCACATAAATTTTTAATTTACAGAAATAAATTTTTCGTTTTGGCAAAATATCAGAGAAAAAAATAATCATAAACTGACGTTTTAAGTGGGTGTACCTTGTGACGATATGAGTGTGAGCATTTCTACTTCCAAAAATTAATTTACTTTTGCGCGTCGTGTCACGAGATGGCTTTGGATGGATTGCAAAAATATCTGAGGGGACGGGCTTTCAGAAATTAAAAAGTATAATTTCAACATTGCGCAAATTCTAAAATGTGTTGGTAACAATAATTTAGATGAAGGGTTTATCCACAAAATAAATGTTTACAATTGCATAGGAATCTACCGTGGAATCGTGAAATGAGAGACCGACCCCAATTGATTTTTATTTCTCCCAAAACTTCCGTGAATGGAAAACGTGATATTATTATTATTCTTTATTAAATTTATAATAAATTACAAATCTAATATAAAAAATTCAAGGAGCACTAGCTGCTAAGAGTTCTTCATATTTTTTAAAAATGTTCATATAAATATATTTCAAATCAAAGTTCGGCCTTTTTAATAGGGATTCCCAAACCATTGCAGGGGTCGGTCTATCAATGACCATTCTATTTTTTGTAGTTTCTTGCGAAAATATGCATTTTCTACCAAGACAACATATTAAAAAAAGTGCAGATTTTGAACGATTTTCTCAGGTACATATCGCTCATTTACTCAAACAACGTGATAACTAAAAAAACCAGTTGTCAGAAAAAGAGTATGAAGTTTTCAATTAGCACACAACTTAATGGAAAAAGAAAATTTAATTTTTCTCCCAAGAAATATACAAAAGCCTAAATGGTCTATATTTTCAGGGGTGTCCGAAGTAAAGTTTCTGCAGTTTTGGAACCGTCATTGATATGCATACATACACACATACATACATACATACATACATATGTACATATGTATATCTTTCATCGCAGGGTGACTGACTGCCACAATTTTTTCTGCGTGGGTGTCGACATACATACATACATACAAACAAACACACATGCATAATTATAATAACTTAAGGTTCAATCAAACGTGCCATAACGATAACCATAACAGCTGTTCGAACCAAACTTATGGGCAACACTATGTTTAATTATACGTAACTTGCCATAGTCATACAAACCAATTGAATTTTGGTTTGGTTTTGGCATTATGGCGATGGCCCGTCTAATTTAAAGCTTTAAGTTAAAATGACCTTTGAAATACGTCACCTTATGTCTGTGTGTGTGTATGCGTGTACTCAAACCCCCAAAACAACTATGGCCACAACCTCTCACACAAACACAACAACATTTAATTCTCAGCAACTAAGAGAGTGTGACGTCAATGCTTTTTATTAAACTTCTTCACCAAAAGTGTTTACAATGTAAACTTTACATATACATCCACTACATATGTATTTACACATATCCGTAGAAATGCCAATGCACCCCAATAATATTTTTTTGCTCTTTTCCCTTCTCTCTTTCCAAAGTCATGACTTTGACTTTGCAAAGTGAACTTTTTTGCATGTGGAAAACTGATTTTTTTTTTGGAAAAATGAGCTTACAAATAAAAGTCATACCGAACCTTGTCTACAATTTTTATGACTACATGCATTACTTTTATGCCTATGCATGCCTAGGACTCACTAGCCTACATAATCGTGGGACTTTAAAAAAAAATACAACTCTGAGGGCCAACTTTTTCACAGCCCAAAATAAAATAAAATGTAAATATGTGTATTATAAGCACACTCTTATGTTCTGTTTTTAGTTCTCAATTTTGAGTAGACATGAAATTGAAAACTAAGAAAAAAGAAATGGCCGTTTTGAGGATGCCTGATTTACATCTGTATGTATGTAAGAATGTAATATTAACAATGGATTTCTTTTAAAATAAAATTAAACTGGAAAGGAGCACGTGAGTGGGGACAGTAGTGAGTAATAAACTTATCCGTGCTTGAAACACAAGGGAGGAATGATGAAATAAAAAAAAATCAATTTTACATGAAGCAATAGGTATAAAATTTACACTATAAATAAGTAAGTATGTATGTACATAGTACATCTGTGTATACATACATACATATGTACATAAATATATACATTATGAGAAAAAAGGAGACGAGCCCCTTTCTAAAACTAGTTGAGCGCAGAGTTATCAGATTTATTTTGACATTTTTCCCCCAAATTTAATGTCAAAAATCGCCATATTCGCGAAACCAATAATATTTGCCAATAATTTACATACCTATACCTACATAGATATGCATATGTACATAAATATGTATATTTTTTTAATTATTAATTGCTTTTATAATAAATCATAAAAATATACCTACTCCAAATCGCTAAAATTCGAATACAAAGAGAAAAAAGTAGTTTAGTTACAAAGGGTTATCCATTTAGTGGTTTCAAAACCGCCAGTTTATAAAGTGTTCTCATTACACCATCTTTAATTTAAATAAATGCACTATTCTTTTAAGGCCGTGATAAACTATCATACAAAGTCGTGCGATGTGTGTGCGAAAGAGAAAATACAACCCTGGTATGATATAGCTAATGAAATTTTTTTCGTAGATCGTTCGACTTTGTATGATAATGAGTCATGGCATAGATACACATGTACATACATATGTACTTTTATAAATAGAAAAGAAAGAGAGAGTATTCCTACCTCTTGCTAGGAACACAACTGGGACGAACGACGAATTTTTCGGTGCGAACTTTCGACATAAAAAATAAAACACATTTGTGCATATGAAAATTAACAATCACAACACCGTTGTGGAACGAAATTCGTCGTGCGTGACGAACTCTGAGATAGATTTATTTCTATTTTGTACGCCGGCGAACGACGAAAAACAATTTTCTCTCTCTTTGTACACACAATAACCAACTTTATCAATTATAAGAGAGGAATTCGTCGTTCGTCCCAGCACAAGGAATACTTTCTCTTTCTGTCTTAATTCATCTGGGAGAATGACAGAAAAATACAGTATTCAGGCCTCATTAGTTTTTACTTTTCGTTGTCGTTCTGTGCCGTTCTTTTCCGTATAAAATATTTTGCAATTACTTTTTCTGTGCAAGGAATCAGCTGGCAACCTATAGAACTGATTTCAGTTGAGTACAAAATATCACAACAAACTAATACATACACACTTTTGGCTGTCACTTAACGTTGAATTCTATTTTCTATAGTTTTGTCCGCAACGGAACAGAACGAAACAGGAAAAACAAACCACACACACAGACTTTCAATTGAACAGAAATAAAACAGCTGATTCAGAACAGAACAGCACGAACAAACTAATTCTGCCTTAATTCTGCCTTTCCTCCCTCTTTTGCCCAGCTGAAATAAAATTTTGCAAAGTTAACTTTGCGTGTCTAAAAGGAGTGTTAGCAAGCATTAATTGCGAAATTTAAAATGATCTTAACGAGATTTGCCATACAATTTTACATTCAAAATCACGCTTTGATTTAATAGTGTGGGTTAAAACTACCGTATGAGCCGATTTTTAATGTCAAATTAAAGGAGGAAGCAGTAGGAACTCGCATAGTGTTCAATTTCGTCAGTTATGATAAGTTTTCGTTATGAATAAGGCAGTAATTAAATTATCTGTTTATTTGTATTGATAACTTTTTTCTTTTAATATTATAATGAATCAGTTTGATAATCACGAGTGCACACATCCATATGTATGTATGTATCTACATTTGTGTGTAATTATGCACCACTGCAAATGTATTTCAAGAGAACTACGTTAAATTTCTCCTAAACAATGGGAGAAAATTAAATTTTTTCTATACATTTGGGTATGTGTGTAAGTACACATCCTCACACGTATGAATGTATGCATGTACATATTTTTATTGCAATATAGACATATCTCAAAAAAATTAAGTTTTTGATTAGGTAGATTTCACATTTAATCTAGTGTAAAAATTTTATATAAGAGGCTTGGGAAAAGAAAATATTTTTATATTTTCAAAACTATGGAGTTTGCCGAAAAACGAGTTCACAGTTTTCAATTTACACACCTTATGGAAAAAAAATAATTTTTATCATCATTATCATTTTGCGAGTTATGACGTTGTTTTAGTAAATGAGCGATAAGTATCTTTGTATTTACATGTATCTTTAAAATACAACTGATATACATACATATCCACAAATAATAGAAACATAGATGTATAAAAATCTATGTATGTACATATGCATGTATTCATGTATGGATGTATCTATGTATGTTTAAAAATCGAATGCAAAGAAGAGAAAAAGAGGTGTGCGTAACCAGTGTTACCATAATTTTTTTTTTAAAACTTCAAGTCGACCAAAAAAATTATTTTTTTCATTAAAAATCTTGATTTTACGGAATTTAAATTAAGTTAAAATTTATATTTTGTTCTTTTTAGTGAACTATTAAACATATCGAGCCATAACCGCCAAAAAAGCTTAACCGACAAATTTTTTGGGACCTCGTTTTTTTTTGACGAAAATCTATTATTTACGATCGCTAATAATCGATTTTGGTAAACAAATTAAGTTCTAACATTAGGTCGCTTAAGATTTTATGGCTGTTAGGGCACGATATGTACATATGTATGTATGTAAGTATTTACTACTTATCCCAAATAAAAATCATTTGGCTTTACTATTTAGTAGCAATTTTGCTATTGACATGCATTTTCTAATGCGATCGCATCAAATTTAATTAAAATTGCATTCGATCAAGTTATTTTGCTTTTGATTTTTGTCAAGTGCAATTTTGCTCATGTGACAAATGCAGCGCATTCGCCGTAACTTGTTGTGTTAAATAAAATATCATTTAAATCAACTACATACTTTTCATTTGCGACAAATACAAACTGGTCAACTGAAAAAAGTATTTGTCATAACTACAATTTTTTTTCTGTGTATAAGTGTTGTACTGTGTTACTTATTTTCATACATTTGATTAAGCAAAGAAGAAAATATGTAAGTACTAGTATAGTCAAAAGGAACTTCAACCAAATATCATATTTTTAAAAATCTTATTCTTAGCTAAGAAGTCTTTTAGTGTTTTTAAGATCTCGAAAAACTTCACAAATAAAAGAAATCCTCACATTTGGTATCGCTGTTGTGCATAACGTTTGCTGACAGTAAAAATAAAAATTTGCTTACAATAAAGACTTGCTTGCTTAAGCAATAAAATCATTTAATTAATGAAACGGAATCAAATTTTGAACAATAATATCGTCTATCAAATCTTTTTATTCAAAAAATTCCGTAACTAAATAATTCTCCCAACTCTGGTATTGTAATATACCGTAGTAGACAATAAACCAACCTGAACATCCTGGCATATCATCTGTTCTGGCAACGCTGGTCCACATCATCATTGCTGGAAATAGAAATGAGTTTCCATTATGAAATTCCCACCATTCTGCTAGTTGAAATAAAACAACAATAACGTTATATATGAGAACGATTATGTTTGAGGGTGAGTGGGGTTTTTGGGCATAGATTTCATATGTAGCAGATATGTATTTATGTGTGTGCTGCTCACACACACATTTATTTTGTAAGAATATTGAAGCGTGAGTGTGTGTTTAGTGCAGTCGAGGTACATATTTTCTTAAATGTGATGTTTGTTTCGTGTTTATCAACATTCATACTCAAGTAGTGGAAGCACAGAGTACTTTGAGTATATTTTGTGAGTGGAAATATAAAACTTTTAATTTAAAAGCATGTGTAGAGAAACGTGAATTAAGTTAAACGATTATTGTGAAAAAATTAGATGTACACACACAACTAATTGTTTTTTAAATTTAATTATAAAACAATTATTTAATATACATACATACTTACACACATGTGTATACTAGGTACATATATACCTACTAAATAATAATCAAAATAATAGGACTGTAACATCAGAAAAAGTATTGTGTAAAAAAAAAGTAAGTGTAAAATATTTTTTAATCTACAAAAGCCTTTGTAATATGGTGATGAATATGAGAATACATGAATTAATAGTATGTATCTACATACATGCATACATACACACACATATGAAAATAAAGTGATTTTAACTTCTGGAGGGGCATATAGTACATACTTATGAACATAAGAATGTACATAAATACATACATTCGTATGTAAATAAAATACACGTGTTTGATTCTGATAAAATTATTCTGCAGCAGTAATGCCCGGTTAATTACCTCCACAAAATTTAACATATTTGTGAATGTAAAGCACTTGAAGGAATATGTTTAATTACCTGGTTTGGTCAATTGGACGAATATCAAATGGTACATTTAAACACCTGCAATGATGTGGCCGAGTATGCGTGGAATAAGTACCTATGATACATAGGTACATAACATACATACATTCATTTAAAAAATTAAAAATTAAACAGGCATGAAAATTTACCTAAATACACATATACATACATAGAATACTTTTCTTTGAAGAGTTGTTACCAATAAGTCCATATAGGTATACATAAATACATAGATACATACATATACATGCAAAAGTATGTATATATGTAGAAGGATACACCCATACATACATTGTTTAATTAAATGAATGTTAAAAGAAATATGACTTAGCCAAGGATTAAAAAATTTGGAAATTTATAAACAGAGATAAGCGTGGAAGGTAATAAAAGAGGAGTAATTAAACGGGGTATACTGTATTGATGAAATTGTTTTTTTTATTAAATTCGTCACGAGATTTAAAGTAATTATATTTTTAGCTGTAGCTATTTTTAATTGAAGCATGCATACATACATATCGGTCATTTACTTCAACAATGTCATAACTGAAAAAAAAATGCTATTTTTGAGTTAATGATCCAGAGGTAATCCTCATATCGTTATAAGATCTTCATAGTATGTACCTACCTCATTAAAATATCTTCAGAGAAAACTAAAATTATGTTTTTCCATTAATATGTCTGTGAATTGAAAACTTAACTAAAAATCAAATTTTTTAGTTCTGACGTTGAAGCAAATGTGCGATGAGGTCTGTACACATGTGCATAATAATATTTTTGAAGATTCCCGTTCAATAAAAATAAATAAATAAAAACTACTTAAATAGGTATGTACATGTTTACATGCATACATTCATATGTACATATGTATGTACCTAAATATCTCAGATAAAAATAATTGTTATTGTCAGCATTGTTCCCATATTAGCATTTTCACTGCTGGAATTAACATATTCTTTCATAAAAAAGCATTCATATTCATATTTTTCAAAAAACTAAAAAAAAATCTGTGCATTTTAGCAATAATTTTGGATCGATTTAGCATACTCCTACCATAATTTTCTGGCAACACGGATTGTCATACATATTTTGTCCCTGCTAGCATTTTGTATCATAATCGAATCTTTTTCGAATCAGCTTGACGGCTCATTTTTCGATCATAAAGAACACTCCCATTGTGAGAAAATGGTACAATACAGATGAATCATCCCAGAGAATCATTTATGATACGATTTGCTGATTAATTTTTGATCAATTTTCTGGTAGTATTTAAGTCATTGGGTTTCTTTTTGCGGTTTCTTTGCATTTTATTTTGTTACTCTATTTTCAAGAAATCAGAATTTGTTCATACAAATGAATCAGAAGTGAATCCTTTTTCAATCACCCAAGTGATAAATCAGTTTTTAATCATCAAAAGTGATCTGGGGAGAATCATATAAGAGATTTTTGCAAAAAATGCTCACCAAAATAATAGCTGGGGTGTGAAATGCGTTCAAAGTTATTCTGCTCACCTCTCAAATGTTTACAAATATACGTGTGCATGTATTATGCCTTTTAGATATGCAAAATTTACTTTGCAAAGTCGTAATTCAGATGGGAAAAAGACAGGAAAAGAAAATATTCGTCCCTCCCAGGTGAATTAAGACTTTGCAAAAGTAAACTTTGCGCATCTAAACTGGGTCTACGTTAGATAAATCTATCAACTCATTGTTCTTCATCACTGTTGCACATTTAGTTATTTTCAAATGAAATCTAGACAAGATGAGCGATATTTTTAACCGACTTCAAAAAAAGGAGGAGGTTATCAATTCGTCTCAATTTTCTTTTTTTTTTGGCAGTGTTACTTCATAACTCGGTTCATATTAGACCTGAGAGGTTATAGTCCCATGGCAAAAAAAAAATGGGCGGGTATTCGCCCGCAACTTTTTTTATTTGATTTTATGATATTCTACTTATTTGATTGCTCTGAAACCTAGCAAACACATTTGGTTCTTGTAATTACACAATTTTGAAGTTGAAAAAATGGGCGGACCCACGCCTATTAGAATTTAACATTTCATTTTAAGTGGTTCTACTGTACCGATTTTTATAAAACTTAACACACACCCTGAACTCCGAAAACACATAAAAAAATGGGCGGAGGTACGCTCATTAAAATTTAATTTTATATCCCATAAATTTCGTTTGAAAATTTTCTATCAGATCTTTGCATTGAAGTCGGTTTTTTTTGGCAGAATTATTTAATGTGTAATCGCTACTTTTTGAAGTTTTAACAAACTTTTATTTTTGTGAACCTTGTGACATTGCTACACCGGGAAACGAAATGTATATTCCCCTTATCGTATGCTTATCATGGTTGGTATCAGATGGCTGCATAAGGAATTGTTGTACAACAATACAACAACCAAAGCTGTGTGACACTGCTATTGCGGTACCTGATATTTTTAGGTACAAAGGTTTAACCAATTCTAAGACTGGATTTTATATGGTTATTGATACATATTTTATGACACATATTATCAATAAATACCTAAATAAGTATGTATGTATGCATGTTGTATGTATGTATGTATGTCAAGTACAAACATACGTACATATGTGCATATGTAGGTAACTACATTTAATTTAACTTGAAGGAGAAAGAAAAGACTTTATAAAAATGTCCAATTGATAGTGGTTGGTGTTCCGAGCAATTTCGAAACGAAAGAAAATGCTTTCGATGTTATTAACATTACAATTCGAAAGCATTTGCTTTCGTTTCGAATTACAGAGTAGACTACCCGTTTATATGTTACATACTTTTGTTGTGACTGTTTATGATTTAGTCTGCGATATGTACAACGGTCTCTCAGACTTTCATTGTGATTATAGGTACCCAGTTTCAAAGTTTTTGTAAATTTTTGTTTTGTTTTTATAAGTCATTGACTCTTTTCCAATATGATATTTTATGTGAGCCACTGTAAGTAACTATGCAAGTACATACATATGTATGTAAACGTATGTATGTATGTATGTACATATCGCTCATTTAATAAAACAATGTCATAACTCAATACATGGAATGTTTGAGTTAGTGATGTGGAATTAATCCTTATGTTGTATAAATTGAAAACTTCAAACGCGTTTTCTGGCAAACAAGTTTTTTTGAGTTATGGCATTATCTTAGTAAATGAGCAGCGATATATTCCCACAATGAATTAACTAAATTTTCAAATTCAAAATGTGCTTCTCAATTTGTCGTCACTACGAATAAATAAAAATATACATAAATATGCTAGTATGTATCTCTGTACGTTACATATGCACACGTATATATTTCCATATGTATGGCTGTATGTATAATACGTCTATTTTATTATTAAAATGGCAATTTTATTATTTTTCATTTCAGTTTAAAACGGTACATTTAACCAGGTGGACGTGTCAAGTATACGCAAAAGCAACAAACGATTCATGTACCTATTGAGATTTATTTTTGAAGTTTATTTTTGGATAAAAACGCGGTATTGAAAGAAACTTATGAAAACAAAACAAAAAGCTGCCAAGACACCACATAAGCGAAAAGGAACTTGAAGAAAGTGTGAGTTAAATCACGTAAAACACCGCAAAACTGTGAAGTCATTATTGTATCTAAAAGTATTGTGTGTAAAAGGTATTGAAAAGTACGAATGCAATACCTATATACTATAGCTATAGTGAATGCAATACATATTCATGATTAAAGTCATATTTCGATTTTACACATTCACATAAATTAGGTATATTTTCATATGTATGTATGTATGTTTGTATGTATGTAAAAGGCGAGCCCCGTTTTTATTATTCACGCAAAAGCAACAACAAAAACAAGTTTAATTGTGTCAGTGTTTTGTTTAAAAACTACACACACACCCATCAGTACAGAAAATAAAAGAGATCGAAGAAAAGAGTAGAATACATTCCAGATACAAAACTTAATTCATGAACAGTAAAATTGCAATACAACAGACCATACCTACGATAAATTACAAATAGAAGGCAGGTTAGTATACATACTTACATATGTACATACATATTGTTATATAAAAATGCCCACAAACACACATTTTATACCCACACGTACACCTCTGTAATTTTTTAACGTCTGGAAATATACATTCTATATACATATGTATAGGAAGATATGTATATGCAAGTATGTATGTATATATATTGAAGAAATGAGTACTTTACCCAATATTGTGAACTTATTTTCCAATGTAAGAAAATGAGCTTATTTTGCTATTGGAACAACTGCATGTAAGAGAGTGAAATGCAAGAGTTGCCACTTTTTGTTTGTAAGAAAAAATTACACCATTATTAAGCTGGAAAGTGTTTGGGTTAAATTTTACCTCCCTATATTTTCAACAAAGCCGTTTTAAAACAAAAATGTACGTTTTTATTTTAAAAATGAAACAAACTTAGTTCTATTTCATAACAGTTTCGTTTTAAAATGAATTTTTTGTGGATGATTTTTTTAAAACTTTTTGTTGGTAGTATTTTTTTTAATTTTCAACTTTAACGAACAACGTTAATTTTAGACCATCCAATTCCGGGAAAAAATTTTTTTTAATTGATCCAGTAATGAAATTGACGGGTTTATTGAAATAAAATTTTACACCACAAAAAAATTATTTTCGACTTTAAAGTTAAAAAAAATACTAAAAATAGGTCTTCCATCAAATTGTAATGTACACACTTTTATCCCATACCCATCGTTGGACAACAGCAACAAAGAAGAAATCGTTGTTTTCAAACACTAATGTTGCTTATGATGTTACTGCAGATTCAAAACAAAAAAAAATCGTGTAGTACATATTAGCTTTTAAATATATTGTCTTTCTAAAAAAATTTAAACAATTAAAATCCAGAAAATAGACTAACTTGTTGAATAATTTCTGCAATTATGACTGTTCAAATAATATTAAGAAATTTTTACAGCAAAAACATCATAAGCCCTAATTAAATTACAAACTAGATTTTTTGTGCAAAAGCATCATTAGCCACCAAAAATCATTATCATTATACTGAATAACATCTCCCCGGGATTTGTTTCCTTATTCATTGTTCCTACATTTTAAAAGGTCATTTGCAAGCTTGCAGTGAAACAAAATAGCTGACTTCGAAGTTCTCCCTCAAGCTTTAATTTTTAGCTCAATCTGTTTAGGATAAGTGGATTTAATTTAAAAAGAAAAATGAATTCCTTGGAAATGATTTCCCGGGGAATATTTAGAGTTGGGCTGCGTATCTTGTGGGCTTTTTAGATTTATTCAACAAAACGTATTTGTACACTCACATTTTCATGCCTGATTAAAAGAAATCATGTCATTTTCATTCCTACGTAACTTCCTCAAAATTCAAAATTTTTAATTAAGCTGTGAAAAGATGTTATTATGAAAAAATATTCAACAAAAACATTGAAATAGCTTAAATCTTTTGAGAGGATGTTGGGATCGTTATAATTAACAGGAAAAACATATAATCCCAGTTTTTTTAATTCGAGTTGAGTTGCATAACAGACTGATTTTGGTTTTTAGTAAATTTTTTTTATTCAAAATGTTTAAGTGATATGTTTGTGTGTAGGGACTACATAGATATGTAAGTACTCATGGTCACAGATATACATATGTACATACATACTCATACGCTCATTTACTCAAATGTAATTTTTGAGTTAATGGTGCAGAAATTATCCTCATATCGTTCTTCATATTGTGTAAAACTTTCATACAAATACATATCTTGTTCAGTCAACTCTTGAAAGAAAAATAAAATTTTCTTTTTCAATCAAGTTGAGTGTAAATTTAAAACTTCAAACTCGTTCTCTTGCAAACTTGAGTAGAAAATTTAATATGAAAAGCACTAATTTTTTTAATGATTTTCATAAAATTTTTATAGAGTAAATGGGCGATATACATACATACATATTTGAGTATACATTTTTGAGTATAAAATATCTGGGGGCAAATTACGGCATTCGATACGATACGAAATTTAAAAATATTTCCATATAAACTCTATTGAAATATTTCGTAATTTCGTTCGATAACGAGCTGATTCGATGACGTTTTTTCAGTTTGAGATTATGGCATTCGATATCGCTACGTGATCGAATCAGCCCGTTATCGAAAGCGACTATTAGACCGCTGGTTTTGTAAAACGAAAACGCTAAGCAGCGTTGACCAATTTTGTATGTATGTATGTATGTATTTTGTCAACGCTAAGCGTTTTCGTTTTACAAAATTAGGCCCTAATTAAGTTTTTTAATTCAGTTTAGGCTCCAAAAACTCAAATATGTATTACATATTTTGATTTTTTTTAAGTATTTTTTTAGGTATTTTGAAATCTTACTTAATTCGTTGATTTACTTAAAGAACGTCTTAACTCAAAAAATTAAATTTTTGAACTAATAATGTACATTGTGTAAAAATTTCATACAAATATCTTCTTTATTCAATTCTTGAGAGAAAAATTAAATTTTCTTGTTCAATTAAGTTGAGTGTAAATTGAAAACTTCAAACTCGTTTTCAGGCAAACTGGTTTTTTTGAGTTACGACGTTGTTTGAGTAAATGAGCGATAATGTATGTACATATGTATGTAGCTATTTTGATTTTTTTTTTAAATTCCCCGCATTTTGAAATCTTACTTATTTGTTAAAATCTTTTTCTCATAGTAGGCAGGTAGGCATGTACCTCCTTACATACATACATACACACATACATTTTTATAATCTCTTTACTTGTTCTCTTTTAAAGTATATCGTAAGATAAAAAATTGTTTGGATAAGTAAAAATGTGGAAATAGCATGATATATGTATGATAGTATGATATAACATACACACATACAATATTTCTATACATTACGCTTTATTCTCATACACGCTTGTTCGTATCTCCATGTACATACATATGTACATGTGTACATATGGATATGTAGTAGAAATACATATTAGCAGACGTTTATATACATATATATGTACATACATACATACATGCATATGTACGTACGAAAAACAACTTTCCAGTATTATTACTAATAAATTGTCAATTTTGACCTTCAAGGTTCCTTCAAAAGTACAACAAAGTCAAGTCATACAGAGGCTCTGAACCACTGCAGTCACATAAATACATATGTACATACTAGTACGACACCAGCAGCAACAACAGCAACAACAACAACAACTAGAAACGTAGAGAAACGTTTTAATTTTGTTTTTGGAGAAACACATAAAACACATACTATCTTTATTTTCCATTATAAAAGCCGATTGATTATAGACTCACTACTACGACTGCTACGAGCGCCGACTGACTGGGTTAAATGGTCGAGGAGATCCACACAAAAAAAACCGAAGAAAACAAAAATTTAATAAAATAGAGAAGCAAACAGCTGAAAACCTTAAACTGAGTTTTGTGAAATTGATTCCGTTGTAAGCATTTAAACGAAACGGTCGATTCGAATTTAAAGGCGGAATAAACAAACAAAGAATAATAAATTTTTGAATTGTGCTGTGCGCCAACGAAAGTGAGTGAAGCAGTCAAATAGACAAAGCAAATTAATTAAAAAAAATACAAAAAAAAAACGAATAACGCAAACAATAAAACTAAAGCAAATACAACATACCAATAAAACAACAACTGAAATAGTAGGTACTAACTAATAAAAAAAAAGCAAGTAACAAAAAAAAAAAAGATAAATTTAAGAAACAAAATGGATAAAGATTTAAATGTGGCCATGCAAAATGTATCTATAAATAAAGAGTGTTGTGTGAAAACAGCATGTACGTTGTCGTCAACATCGGCCAATAATGGTGGCTGCAGTTCTGTGTGCAATAGACAGACGTCAACAACGACTTGCCCCACCGCAATACCGTCGCTTGCACATCCCTCACCGGCCCACTCATGTTGTATGAAATCAGCCTCGTCAATGGCCAACGGCACAGTCAAGAATAATAACAACAATACGAATTGCCAAAAACCCCTACAACAAAACAATGCCTCATCGCAGACGTATTCTTGTCACTGCAGCAAATCATTAGACGAAACAGACAGAGCTGGTGCTGCAATGCGCTCGTTCATGTCGACCGCTACTGTAGTTGCAGAGGGCGACAATATTGCATCAATATTGTGCCACAAAACCACAAATGCGCCACCAACGACAGCACCGTATGTCAATGCAAGTGTCGCGGAAAAACGGAAGATGGTGCACGAGTTATGTCAGCAATTGATACTCACGGACGAACAGATCGAAGAGCTAAACTATCGCATCCTACATGAAATCAAAAAAGGCTTAAAGAAGGACACCCATCAGAAGGCGAATGTCAAGTGCTTCGTCACCTACGTGCAAGATTTGCCCAATGGCAATGAACGTGGCAAATTTCTGGCACTTGACCTTGGTGGCACGAATTTTCGAGTATTACTGATTCATTTGAAGGAAGAGCATGATTTCCAAATGGAATCACGCATCTACGCCATTCCCCAACACATTATGTTGGGATCGGGCACACAGTTGTTCGACCATATCGCCGAGTGCTTGGCCAACTTCATGAACGAACACAATGTCTACAAAGAGCGTCTGCCATTGGGCTTCACATTCTCCTTCCCCTTGACACAGCTGGGTCTCACAAAAGGTCTCTTGGTTACGTGGACGAAAGGCTTCAACTGTGCTGGTGTTGTCAACGAGGATGTAGTCCAGCTGCTGAAAGATGCCATTGCTAGAAGAGGTGATGTACAAATTGATGTGTGTGCTATATTAAATGATACTACGGGCACTTTGATGTCTTGTGCCTGGAAGAATCACAATTGCAAAATTGGCTTGATTGTGGGCACTGGCTCGAATGCCTGCTACGTGGAACGTGTCGAAGAGGCTGAAATGTTTGATGCTGCACACAACGGTAAGCCGCACGTACTCATCAATACCGAATGGGGAGCTTTTGGCGACAACGGTGCTTTGGACTTTGTGCGCACCGAGTTCGATGAGGAAGTCGACAGTCACTCTATCAATCCAGGCAAGCAGGTATTCGAAAAGATGATTTCTGGCATGTACATGGGCGAGTTGGTGCGTCTAGTCATAGTGAAAATGGTCAAGGCTGGTGTTCTGTTCAGAGGACAAGATTCCGATGTACTCATGTCCAGAGGGCAGTTCTTTACAAAATATGTCTCTGAAATTGAGGCCGACGAACCGGGCGTTTATACCAATTGCCGCTTGGTGTTAGAGGAATTAGGACTGAACGAAGCCACCGATGAAGATTGTGCCAACGTGCGTTATATCTGTGAGTGTGTTTCCAAGAGAGCTGCCCATTTAGTTTCCTGTGGCATTGCAACGCTCATCAACAAGATGAACGAACCGCAGGTAACAGTCGGTGTGGACGGCAGCGTTTACCGTTTCCATCCCAAATTCCACAATTTAATGGTAGAAAAGATCACGCAGTTGGTTAAACCTGGCATCAGCTTTGATTTAATGTTGTCAGAAGATGGCTCTGGACGAGGCGCTGCCCTAGTAGCAGCTGTAGCCTGTCGCGATGACATAGTGGCAAAGGCAAAACAGTAGAGTTGAGTTGAGTTGTTGTACACATAATATACATACAAACAAATCAAGGTATTAAGATAATAATAATAATAATAAAATGTATACTGCGATTAATTTTGTAAAAAAGGTAAAAGTAACATTTTGAAAAGATGCGCTTCGAATGATGCAAGTTAATTAAATGACAGAGTGGTGAGTTTTCTAAAAAAAAAAAAACATTACATAAGCGAAAATGTCATTTATTTTTTGTAAAAAAAAGAGATAAAATGTAAACGATCGAGAATCTAAATTGATTTTTTTTGGTTTTATTGAATTGTACCTGAAAATCAAAACAAACATAAATACAATAAACAATTAAATTAAGGGCTTAATTACGTGATAAACACAAACAACAAATGTTAAAAGAAAAAAAGGCGAAACGAAAAAAATTATTGTAAATTAATTAATTAGTTTATCATTAAACGAATAATAGTTAGTTAGACCTGTTTGTAATTAAGCCTGTGTGCATTATTTAACAATAGAGCAAAATATTTATAAAAATGAAAAACTAATTTTATATAATTCGCGGGCATTAATAATAAATATGTAAATCAGTATGGCAAAAGTAACAACTTTTCTACTAATAGTTATTATTTATATAAACTACAGATATAAAACTCTACAGTCTTACTTTCGGCTCCCGCCCGCTCTTTATTATTTAATTATTGATCTTTTAGGAACAATTTTGTTTTAGTGAAATTGGCATTTGTTTCAAAAAAATATAAAAAAATTAAAAAAGCTCAAAAAGACATGCATTTTATCCCATCAGGAAACGCCTTTTTCAAATAAGCGCATTCATTTTCTTAAATGAAATTTTTATTAAAAAAAAAAACCGCAACAAAATATTTTTTTTATTTCTTTAAGTACAATCTAAAAAGTTGATAATTTCTTTTTTTTTTTTTTTGAATTACAATTACTATACATATATTTTTTAACATCATTTATTTTATTTCTTAGTGCATATTTAGATTTTAATTTAGTTTAAATAAAAATTGTTATTTTTAGACTTTCAGATCTAAAAAGTATTTGGCTTAATTATTTGTAAAAAAAAAACAAACAAAAATATACATATATCGTTTTTTTTTAATTATATTTTATTCATTGGCCTCAAAAAAAAAACCTAAAATTTATTTCAATTGAAGAATATCAAGAACAGCATAAAAATCAACAAAATTTTATTAAGTGTCTGTTGTATAATTTAAATGAATAGTGGCAAGAAATTAAAAAAAAAAAATTACGTTGTTAACAATTTATTTAAAGCTTAAATCATTTTACCAACTAAGTTTAAAATAATTAAATCAAACAAAAACTAAAAAAAATAAACAAAATATTAAGCTAAAGCTTGCTAAACAAATATATCCTTAAAAATCCAAAATGAAAATAGTCTCCATGCGAATAGATATTTAATCTAAGAATTGCAGCCACTTAAAAATACGAATTATAGAAAAAAACCTATAAAAATAATTGTTGAAAAGCACATTTATATATATATATATATATATATATATATATATATATATATAAAATAAATAACTATTGAAATAAATACTAAAATAAATAAATAAAATTATTTATTAAAGAAAAAAAAACTACAAAAACGGAAATGGTCTCTTTTTTGTCTTAATAAAATTTCAAATGAATGGGAAAATGATATCAGGAAGGGACTTAAAATAATTCTGCCAAAAAAAACCAACTTTCGAATAAAATTTATGGGCTATTAAATTAAATTTTAATGGGCATGCCTGCCCCCATTTTTTAAATGCAAGATTTTGTGTTTTTCAGAGCTCAGGGTGTGTGTTAAATTTTGTAAAAATCGTTACAGTACAACCACTTAAAATTGATAGATTGTGTCTATTTTTGAGCTCAAGGTGTGTGGTAAGTTTCGTAAAAATCGGTTAAGTAGAACCACCTGAAATGTATTAATAGATTTTAATGGGCGTAGCTCCGCCCATTTTTTCAACTTTAAAATTATGGAATTTGCAAGAACCAAAGGTGTTTGCTAGGTTTCGCGTCAATCAAATAAGTAAAATGTCATAAAATCAATTTAAAAAATATGTGGGAAGCTATACCCTCTCAGACAACACAAAAAGTTTTACAATCGGTCTAATATGAACCGGGTTATGAAGTAACACCGCCAAAACAAAAAATAGAGGCAAATAATAGCTTTTCATTGTGGACGATAATAGGTGTGCTAAACTTATATCCACCTCTGTACATTCTAGTGTTGCCAATTATTTGTGTTTTATATGCATTTGTTCGCATAAAATTTCATGCTTTTGTTTTTGTTCGAATAGACGAATAATTTTGAGCTTATGTTCGAATGTTCGAACGAAAATAGAATAAAAAATTTTATTCGAATAATTTTAAAAAGCTTAGCAACAAGCGATACTCATATAAATATCTACATTGCACGTGAAAGTAGGCTCAAAAATAAGAACTTCTGCAACATTCGTTTTGTCAAGTTGGCTGCATGAATGATTGCATTTAATGGACATACGTATTTTTTTGCACAAGATGGGTGAAGATGTTCTTTCAAATATGAAAACTCTCATATTGTTGCTTAAGTTTTTAGTCTAAAATGTCCTCTTTCACCCCATACCAATTCTAAGATAAACGGTCCGTCCATTAGTTACCGAGTTATATGTCTTTTTCTGAACGTATAATTAAAAAATCTTAGCAAGACGGCATAACTGGTAATTTGGCGCTGCTCGCATAATTTAAAATGTGTTGTACTGTGATATATTTTTCGCAATATTTTTCCTTTTGCCCAAATTGTAATAATCGTGAATAATTTTTCCCCAGAAAGAGTTCCGTTTTTTGTCCCCTTATCATGAATAAAATTTTTCGGAATGATTTTTTCACCTTTCCCTTAGTTTTACTCACTTTATTTTTGCTGGCGAACTGAAATAATACTTCGCGTTATTTCAATATTATAATAATATTATTATTATTATTATTAAATGTTAAAAGATATAAATAATTATTTTTAGGGCAAGATCAGTAAATAATGTCGACGATTAATAACAATAATTGCCTGCAACACTTTTTTCATTGAATATGAACTCCTTTGGTTCACATGCAGTAAATTTTATGGCGGTGGTATAGTAAAGACATTTTTCCACGTCACCTAAAACATTTGAAAACACAACTTTACACTTAAAAACATTTCATTTGAAAGTCAAAATTTGTATATTTCATACTATCAATTTGATTTTCAATTAATTTTGAAGCTCTTCTTTAAGTCTTCTTCACATTTTTTACATTCACTACGCATTGATAGTGGGCACAAACGTTCCCATCAAATTCACGATAGGAAATTTCCTTTCATGGGGAATGAAAATTGCATTCACAATAGGGGTGATTATTTAATATTTTTTTTTTCATTAACCGATACAAAAAGTAATTTCACAAGAAAAACAATTATTTTAATAAAAAATTTAGATTTTTTATTAACAACGAAATTAAATTAATTAAAAAATATACATATTAATGCATATCGCTCCTTTATTGCCTAAGAGGCATAACTCAAACAATCTAGTTTTGTAGAAAATAAGTTTTCTATTTTAAATTTAAATATTTTTTCTTAAGAGGTGCATATACGTACGTACAAGCCTCTTATGTGAAATTTTTACGCAAAATTAATTATTATACAACGAACCTAATTACGGAATTGAAATCAATTTCAATCGATTTTGCATTCTGTGACAAGTCTAACGTCATTGTATTTTTTTTTCTTCATAAAATAATTCAATGTAATTGCTTTTGTGATCAGGAGGTCGTTACTTAGTCATATAAATACTTTAAAAATTATGAAATGTAAAATATTTTTTATATAAATTAGTTAAAGAAATTATTCGAATAATCGAAAAAATTATTCGAATTATACTTTATAATAAATTGAGAAATTTTTGTTCGTTCGAAAAAATTAAAAAAATATTTGAATAATATTGTACGAATGACAACACTTGTACACACATATCGTTACCTTAATATGGAGAGGCCCTAACTCATTATTTTTTTAAATAAATTTTTTTTGTATATTTTGATAGAAAATGTATCGAAAAATGCAAAAATCTCGATTTCAATAATATAATCTGTTAAGGTCTTTCTATATTAAAGAAACGATATGTAGATATGCATATCAAACTAATTTAAAAAAATATGTAGCATTTATACATACGAGTATAATCACTTATTGTTTATACTTATTAAACGAGTTTAATTTCTTCCATGGAACAACTTTTATTTCATAAATATTTTAATTTAGTCTCAGCTGAAACTTCTCTCTCAGTTTCGCTAATTTTAATTTATCCCAATAACTCTGCTCGTACCAACCAACATCAGCAGCAAGCAACATTTATTTGAAGCCCACCAACCAGTTCAACCAAAAAGTCAAAGTTTGACACTACGCTTTAAATTTCATGACTATTAAAACGTAAATCAGGAATTTTTATTTATAATCTTGCGATTTTAAATAAGTTAGTAGTGGATCTGTTTAATAAGTGAAAACCCTGAATGAAGATAAAAATAGATTTAGCAGACCTACTGTGCAGGAAATATGATCGAGTCAGCTAAATACAACAAAATATAATAAAAATAATGGACAACAATTGAAGAGTTTCATACTGGGGAATAGTATAGAAAAATATTTTCAAAATTATAATTTTGTAACATTAATGTTTGTATGTATGTATAAACATACATACATACATTTAAGAGGCATGTGGCTGGTGAAGTTTGTCAGCAGTGTTGCCAGAAAATGATGACGAGAGAATGCTAAATCGGTCAAAAAATTCTGCTAAAATGTTCTACAGCAGAAAAGTATAATGCCAGATTTAAAAGTACAAAAAACTATTGAAATGGCTTTGAATTTCATGTTTATACAAACTTATTAGTATTTGCAGGTATTTTTAGAGCACATACAAATATAAAATAGTTAATAATTGGTGTTTTTGGAAATGTCACAATTACGTTTTAAATTTTTTTACGCACTATAATTCCAAAATATTATTTTACTTATTCAGTAAAATATTTTTTTAATTATAAATACATTGAAATTGATTATTGATGGGTTAGCTGGATCCTATGGGCATTTTGCTGTTGCTAGTGCAGATCAGCAGGGAACCTTTAGCCTGCAATACATGTACATTTATACCGAAGAATTTTGTTAACAAATTACAATTTTTTATTTTTAACAAATTCTGCCAGAAAGCATCAAGCAGAATTTTTTGAAAGTTTAACTAATGAAAATGCCAGATCTGGCAGTGAAAATGCTAAAATGGCAACAATGCTTGTCAGTGACTGATTCTTTTAAATACTCATACGCTCATTTACTCAAACAACGCCATAACTCAAAAAATGGAATGTTTGAGTTAATGATGAAGAATTAATCCTCATATCGTTCTTCATATTGTGTACAAATTTCATACAAAAAAGTTAGTTAAAACAGTTTTTCCTTTTTTGATTATAGAATTAATTCTTATAACTCTACTCCATTTTAAACATGTCATGAATATCTATCCAAGTTCTATACAGACATACACACATCTTGACGCAAACGCTCTTATTTAATAAAATTTTTAATTTTATTTTAGCATAAACTATTAACAGTCAGTCTGTAGGTTATGCTAATTTTAAACTATGCCATTTCGAGTTTCAAATTTAAATAAATGCGTTAGGCAGTCCTTCTCTTTTTAAGGTTTTATATGTTATAAAGAGTGCATTTAGCAGATTTACACTCTAAGCCGACGATAGATACCTCCACTCCCCATCATATGTTTAAGACACCCTCGTGGCCCAGCAATTATCTCAACGTTAATATTTGCCAAACCAAACAAATTTGCAATTATACTTTTTCTTTTGTTAAAGCTTATTTAAAGCTAAAAATATTGTAGAATAAATTAACTTGATATTTTTATTATAATATGTCTGATAAATTATGTCTGATAAAATCATTAATTATTAACAAAATGAGAAAGATAATGATAAGGGGATGCATCATATTTTCCTGAACTAAACTAAGTTGCTGCAGGGGTGTCAGATTTTTTCGGACCCATTTCGCCAAATTGATGTCAAAAATCGCCAAAAGTCGCCAAAATCAATTTTATGTAGTTTTTCTTAATAAATATTTTATAATAAATTAAATTTTATATAACACTTTTTTTATTAAAAATTTTTATAAAATAATCGTAGCAGAAAATTGCCAAAAGTACAAATAAAGTCGCCAAAAATTATCTTTTGTACATTTTTCTCATCCAAATCCAAAATTAATTAAAATCAAGTTGATTTAATTTCTTGCAGACGAGTTTTGGTAGGATTTATTTTTTGTTTAAACTAATTTAACAAACTAATTTACCTGAATTACAAAAAATTTTAATTTCAATTTTGTTAAAAATAGCCATAAAAATCGACAAAAAAAACAAAAACGCCTCGTTTGGCGAGAAATCGCCATATCTGACAGCCCTGAGCTGCTCAACTAAAATTGCGGTATGTGAACCGGGTATAAGTTCAATTATTGTTTGAATATGAAGCACTTGTAGTTTTTTTTCCTAATTTTTATTAAAAATAAATAAAAAATTTTGCTAGTGGCACATGCTGACGTCATGGCTTACTTTCTAAGCGAGAGCGCACCAGTTATGTTAAATTATAAAATAAGCGCAATAACCACCACTGACTGCATCTTATATCAGCGATGTACACAACTACATATTGATGGTCTCAAGCAGAAAGTTCCTAACACGTATTTTTTACGATTTTTTCAGTGATTCCAATACACATCGTTACAAAAATTTATTGCAATAGTGAACACTTACACTTTCTATTGTTTTTACCTTCTCCTGTAAAATTACAATTATTTGCGTTAGGGCCTTCCTGCTTGAGACCAACGATATATGCAAGACTTAGGTGGGTGTCCTATTCAAGTTGCGAGGAGTGTAAATACTTGTCTGTATGCAAAAAAAAAAAAAAAACTTTGCCAATATCACTGTAATTTTTTTTTAATTTCTTGTTGAATTAAAATACAAAACCTAATAATTCTGTGTTACGGCACAATAACCCTAAAAATTTTAATGAATTTTGTTTTTTAATTCATCATCAGATTTCCGACATGTGAGCTTTTCCGCCATTAAAGGTTTTTGTTGTTGTGATATGAATGCACACTGTTATTCTTAAATTGTTTTTATATTATCTAGATTTAATTGTGAAAACATGTGAACTCATCATCGGCTTTAATAACACACAACCGACATCTGATTAAAAAAAGTACATTTGCTTACATAAATACGCAAACGAAGTTATATAGGGTGTTTTTTATTGAGGTATAGAACTTTAAGTTGGCATCACTTTTTTAACTGGCGGCCATTTTGTCAGCTGTCAAGTGATTAATATTTAGTTTGGTTTGCCATTTCATCATGAACAGGTTGACAAAAGAACAACGCTTGCAAATCGTGCAAATTTATTTCGAAAATAATGGTTCAGTTCGCGAAGTTTACCGCAAGCTCCGTCCATTTTATGGTCGACATAATCGTCCATCAGAGCAATTAATTCGGTTAACCGGTCAATTGGCCACCAAGATCGTGTGATTTGACACCATTGGATTATTTTCTTTGGGGATATGTGAAGTCGCTCGTCTACGCCAACAAACCAGAAACGTTAGGGGACTTGGAAGCCAACATTCGTGGCGTTATTGCCAACATACGGCCCCATATGCTCGAAAAAGTGGTTGAAAATTGGACCTGTAGAATTGGCTTTATTCGAGCCAGCCGCGGCGGCCACATGCCCGAAATCATATTTAAACGTTAATGGCATAAAATTATCCTTCCAATAAAGCCAAATTGATGGACATTAAAACGATTTTGTTGTGTTTTATTTCAATTCGAAGTTCTATACCTCTAAAAAAAACACCCTTTAGTTGTGTTGAAAATAATAATATCGTAATCATAACTTATAATAAATAAAATGTTAGAATTTACAATAGCCTTTATTTGCGACAGTAAAAATTGTCACTTGTCTACTCTTTGTCGACAACGAATGGTGTCGACGCAATAGAGAGGAATAATAACTTCGAATATATGCATTTTAAACTATGCACATATGCATCTCCTTCTCGGTCCATTCTGAAAAGGGATAGTGTAACTCTCTATCATTCTGTAAGCACAATATATTAATGTATAAATTTACAATATATGGCTAAATTTTAATTAAAATCGTCAACTTTAAACACACAACCTCATTTTATTAAGGAAAACTGAATTTCTAACATTTTTGACATTTCAAAGTGCTTCCAATGAACATTGGAATCTTGCAATCTTGCCCTGCAGATGATCAAATAAACACATCAACCACATAGTTGTGTGAGTGCAGTCGTGTTTTTTCGGCTACACAATGGTTTTAGTTTTATTTGACGCATGATATTTTAATCGTCTCCAAAAGATGACATCAATAACGGAAGAACAAAAATTTATATTCACCCCTATCGTAAACATTTTCCCTCGAAATATTTCCCCTTCTCGGCAAATTGCAATCGTGAATAATTTTTCCCTGGAAATGTTTTCCCTTTTTGTTAATTCCCCTTAGCATGAATAATATTTTTCTCGATAATTTTTTCAACTTTTCTCTTGGTTTTTTCACTTTATTTTTGCACGAGAACTGAATTAATACATCGCATAATTTCGATATTTCCTATTTTTATTTCTAATTAAATATTAAAAGTTATAAATATTTATTTTTAGGACAAAATTAGTAAATAAAATTCACGATTGTTAACAATAATTTCCTGCAACACCTTTTTTTTCATGGAGTATGAATCTCTTTGATTCACATACATTAAATTGTATGGCCGTAAACCGCGGTGGTATACTAAAGAATATCTAACAACACAACTTTAAAGTTAAAAATATATAATCTGGAACCTAAAATTTGTGTATTTCTTATTATTAAACTTAAATTTGTTGAATTTTCAATTAATTTTTAAGCTTTACAAATCTTCCTCCCTTTTTTACATTCACTGGGACTGATAGCGGGAAAAAAATTTCATGGGAGATTCACGATAGCATTTTTCCCTTCGAAGGGAATGAAATTCACATGGGAACAAAAATTCCATTCACGATAGGGGTGATGGTTGTTGTATAAAATACTCTGATTGAAAACTAAAACGGTTTGTTTTTTTCTCCACAACTTTAATAAATTAAAATATTTATGCATAAGTATTAACTAAATGCTTAAAAAGATCTATAAAATAATTAAATACAGTATTTCATCTTTTCTTTTAAGTTAGTTTTATTTAAATCTGTTTTTACTAAAGCATTAAATATATAAATTTCTCTTTAAAAGTGGTTTCACACGCAGATATTTTTCGTTTTCTAAAAAAAAAATACTTTTTACCTATGCCGCTATTTCTTTGAACATAAATGTTAAATGAAATTAAATCAACAATTGCCTAAAAAACCCCCAGTTTTCGTTCGAAAATTCCCAAAACAATTTTATTGTTGTATTTAAATTTACATTTGCTTTAATTTTCTTTTCTTTTGTATTAATTTTTTTATTTTTAACTTAATGTGGTACTTTTTTTCAATATTCATTTATATACTCGGCGTTAAATTGCTTTTGCCAGCTTTATTAATATGATTGATACAGAAGTGGTTTCAACTATAAAAAAATCTGCTCTTAACCAGAGAAAAAAAAACGTGATCAGAAAAACCTCGTGCCTATAGAATCAATACAATACACGATGACCAATCATATCGCTGTTGATACCGCTTGCTACTTGTGCGAATTCACAATTTAAATAATCGTCTGAATTTATACTGGAAGACACAGAAATGTTCATACACAACATTCAATGGGATTTACAGAAAACTTGAAAGCATTTATAAAGTGAAATAAATAGCTATGAATAATTTAAGAAATTAATAATACTTAAGCACAAGTCAACTTGTTTTAAAATAAAACAAAATTTATTCAAAGAATTTTTTTTTATTTTATCTCTGTGGTCAGCAGACAAAATAAACAAAATTATTATAAGTTTTTTTCTTTTTAAGCTGATGCTGCTGCAAATTTATATTGATATTATTATTTTTTTAATAGTTTTAATTGGGAAAAGTATAAACTTAAAATTGAATTCGAAATTTAGATTTTTTAAGGTTTGTTTTGAAGGTTAAAAATCAAAGTACATATTTCTTGAAGCATTTTAAAAAATGTACGTACTTACTCGTACATATTTATTGAATGTTTATGCTTACCCTTCTCTACTTCTCGTCATCTCAAACATATTTTTCTTAGCTTAACAACGATTTTAATTAAAAAAAAAACACAAATGTGACGACCATTCTTCCTTTTTGAAACTCGCTTAAATTAAAATACATAACTAGATTTACAAATGAAGGCTGTTTGCTTCTTACATTAAACCCATTGAATAACGAGTATTTCCATCAACGACAATTGAACAACTGGAAATCAACATTCAAAGAATTCTTGGCGAAAAAATTCCACATGGTCCATATCATATTTAAACACTAATGTCATCAAAGTATCTATGTATATATCCACTAAAGTCATTTTAATTGATATTAAAAATATTTTTCTTTTAATTTAAAGTTCTGTAACTCTAAAAAAAAACACGCTTTGTAACTCAAAACATAAAAGGCGCACACGGCTAATTTCGTACTTACTTAAATATTAGGGAAAAATTCTCACAAATCTGGATTTTATCGGTTAAAGTTGAAAATGGAAACAGACTTGAATAATTGTACTAAAAAAATTTATTTGCCGACAGTACTTAATTTTCGTATTCCAGTTTATTGAAAATTGTATGTTAAACAGCTGATGTTAATCACCCCTGTGGTGAATAACGACTGGAATTTTTTGTTCCCATGTAATTTTCATTCCGCTCGAAGGGAAAAATGCTATCGTGAATCTCTTGTAAAACTTTTTCTCCGCTATCAGTTCCAGTGAATGTAAAAAAGGGAAGAAGATTTGTGAAGCTTCAAAATTAATTGAAAATCTAACAAATTTAAGTTTAATAAAAAGAAATACACAAATGTTAGGTTACAAATGAATTTTTTTTAACTTTAAAGTTGTTTTTCAATATTATAGGTGCAGTGGGAAAAAATTCTTTAGTATACCACCGCTCGCCATAAAATTTACTGTGTGTGAACCAAATATATTTATACTCCATGTAAAAAGGTAGTGCAGGGAATTATTCTTAACAATCGTGAACTTTATTTACTAATTTTGACCTAAAAATAAATATTTATAACTTTTGATATTTAATTCGAAGGAAAATATCGAAGTGATGCGATGTAATAATTCATTTCGCCTGCAAAAATAAAGTGAACCAAATCAAGAGAAAAGTGAACAAATCTTCTGACAAATATTATTCATGATAAAGGGATTCAAAAAAAGGGAAAATATTTCTAGAGAAAATTATTCACGATTGCAATTTGGCGAAAAAGGGAAATATTTCGGGGGGAAATTTTTTCACGATAGACGTGAATAGCTGATCTCCACCCAAGTAGATAGACATGGTTGCCGATAAAGTGACACATAAAATGCAGCATTTCCCCAACTTAATAGTTAAATTAACTTTTTTTGTCTTCTTAGGTCCAATTTTTATGTTCAATATTAAACTTAGTTTCATTGTTTAATTAGTTAATCCGAAAATTAACTTAGTCTCACATTAATTGAGTTTTACCCCTTTTAGACATGCAAAGTTTACTTTGCAAAATCTTAATTCAGATGTGTGAAAGACACAGGGAAAAATACTCTCTCTTTCTGTCTTTCTGCTGGCTGAATTACGGCTAAAAGGCCTGTTTTATGTTTTTTAAACTTATTTTTTACCACACTGTGGAACAAAACAGTAGCAACATTTTTTGTACACAAGTCAACGTTATTAACAAACACACTTTAATTTTTTGTAAGAAGACGAAGAAACTGCCTTATTTATTATTTACAAATAAAAAATTGGACGAAGTAAAGGAAATAGACAAAAATATAAAATATATATCGAGTACTATTTTCAATTTAATCGTAAGCGACAAAAATTAAGGTTTTCAGTAGAAGGTTTTTTATTATATTCAAATATGTTTTACATACGTAAATTGTCACTTACGATAAAATTTTACAGCCTGTATCTTATCAGCAATTTTGGCATTTTGATAATTCTAAACTATGAGTAGGCCCATAAAAATTTAAGTTCAATAAAAAAGTAAATTTTTTACTACATTAAATCTAAAATAGGGCTCGATTTATTAATTTATTACTTCCAAACAAAAAATTTTTGTATAAATAATTTTTTATTATTTAAACAACTGCTTATGCAGCAAATAGTTTTTCCAGGTGCTGCCATTTAATAACAAAATAGTGGCAACATTTTCGGTCATAATGTTATTAACACACCGTTTTTTTGTTGGAAGAAGAAGAAATAGCATAATTTTATTATTTACAAGTGAAATATCGTGCGTGTTAAAGGAAATAGATAAACAATATAATATATATGTATGTATATATTAGGATATAGGTAAATAATCACCTGTATTACGTATGTCAAGTCGAATATTCGTCTACGATAATTTTGTTCTAGGTTAAAGGAAATGTTTACAAGTTTTCTTTAATCTATGACAAAACTGTCGTAGAGGAAATTTCGAGTCGACATACGCAATACGGGTGAATATAAAATATATGTTTATATTTATGTGTTTTTAATTATGATATAATTTATTAAGGACAAAGTTATATGTTTTACAAGTGTTTGTTGTCAGTATTAATGTAAGATTAAATCACCACGAGCGGCTGCTTACATAGTGTCACAACTCAAAAAAACTAGTTGTGCAGAAAACGAGTTTAAAGTTTTCAATTTACATACAACTGAATGAAGAAATGGAAAAATATTCTTCTCTGACGAGGTGGAAGTAAAATCTATTTATATGAAATTTTTACACAAGATAAAACCCAAAAGCCGCAAATAAAGATTTAAGGTTAATTTAATATCTAATCTTGAACTCAAAAAGTGGCCCTTAAAGAAAAACACATTAACTAATATATAAAAACATTTTCATTTTTAATGAAAGAAGAATTTAATATACTGCACCAGAAGCCTGAACAAGAAAAATAATTTCTTGAATTAAAAATCATACTCAGTTAAATTTATACTAGTTCAGGCTGTGGTTATGTCAATTAATGTATATTTTTTTTTTTTTTTTTTTTTTATGCATACATATATTTATTTATTGTATCTTCAAAAATGAACTAAAAATAAGTATTCAAATCTTAAATCTAAATATAATTATTAGGCCCGACCAGTGTTGGACATAAACTTAGTGATAGTAATTCAGAATACATAGGAGTTGTGCAAAGCAAAAAATAAAAATAAAAAAATAATTTCAAACAGTTTCATCTGGTGTGGTAAGTATTAGAGCCCTTGTGCCCCTCTTTTTTAAGCGGATGTGTCCGGTAAAGTTCAAGATATTTCGAGCAAGCGGATTAGGGTGTGACTCGAGTTTAGTTAAATATTTGCCTGAGTATTTTGCAATTTCTTCAGTCACTTGTGGCATATTTAGATCACGATGTAAATTTGAGTTTCTTATGTACCATGGAGCCGATGTTATTAACCGTAAAATTTTGTTTTGTCTTCGTTGGATTTTCTCTACATTTGAAGCTGAAGCAGTGCCCCATAGCTGAATTCCGTAGCACCATATAGGTTTCAAAAGCGACTTGTATATCAAAAGTTTGCAATCTAGACTCAGGGTTGAATTTCTACCAATCAGCCAATGTAACTGAGTTAATTTTAGTTTCATTTGTGTTAGCTTAGAGTCAATATGGTGTTTCCATGTTATCCGTCGGTCAAGGTGTATACCAAGGTATTTTACATGTGAATGTTGAGGAACAACTTGATTATTGATTCGAATGGGTGAACAGGTATCTTTTCGCAGAGTAAATGTTACCTGAACACACTTTTGTTCGTTTACCTTAATTCTCCATAAGTTTAACCATAATTCCAGCTGTGTAATATGTTCTTGTAGATATCGGGAAGCCTCGTGAGGGTTTTCGTGCATACTAAGGCAGGCTGTATCATCAGCAAATGTAGATGTATGGATATTGCTGCTCAAAGGCATATCACAGATATAAATCAAATACAAGACTGGGCCCAGTATGCTCCCCTGTGGCACACCGGATGAGATTGATTCGGAAGCACTCATGAAGTCTCCTTCCACAACAGTGAACTTTCGAGCAAGAATATAACTTTGCAGAAGATTAACAATGTTTATTGGTAGATATGTCTTCAATTTTAAAATTAGGCCTCTATGCCACACTTTATCAAATGCTTGAGAAACATCAATAAAGAGGGCAGAACAATACTTCTTTTCTTCGAGTGTTCTTCTTATAAATTGAACCAATCTATGCGTTTGTTCAATGGTGCTATGCTGACTTCTAAAACCAAATTGATGATCCGGTATGCACGCATTATCAGTTAGAATTGGGGACAATTTGATCATGAGTAACTTTTCGAAGAGCTTTGACATTGTTGGCAGTAAACTTATTGGCCTGTATGACCCAGCCTTGGTAAGATCTTTGCCCGGCTTTGGAATCATTTTGACCTTGGCAAGCTTCCAGCTGTGTGGATAATACTCCAGTCTTAAAATGGCATTAAAAATGAATAGCAGAATTCTAATTGCAATAAGAGGCAACTTCATCAGCATCTTATTACTAATTTCATCAATACCCGGAGCTTTTTTTGAGTTGAGTTCAGCAATTAGTTTTTGTACATCACGCATCTTAAACTTTAAGGGACGAGGGGGTAGAGCAACTACACATGGCAAATCGGCAACACCCATACATGTGTTTGGGGTAAATACGGTTTTTAAATGCTCAGCAAATATGTTACCTTTTTCAGTATCGTTTCTTGCCCAAAATTAATGTATATAAAATAATTTAAATATACATATTAAATGAAATTAGTTAAGCGCACAATAATTTTTAGGTTAGAAAGAAAAGGAAAGCTTTTCAGCTCACTTGGGTCCAAATTGCAAATACCTTTGCGTCTTTGCAACGTCTCTGGTGTTAAGTAGGCACATTACTTTAAGCCATTTAGCCATATTTATTAGTTATTTTACTTCGTCGACGAATTATTGCTACAAATATAGGCGAAGCAGGGCGCTGTGATACGCATTAGCATAGACACAAAAGGCCGTGATACACTATCATACAAAGTCGTGCGATCTACGAAAAAATACAACCCTGGTATGATGGAGTTTATGAAAATTTAATTTTTGAAATAACAATTCATCACACCAGGGTTGTACTTTTTCGTAGATCGCACGACTTTGTATGATAGTGAGTCATGGCCTTAATGCATATCAGAAAAATCTATGATGTTGATCAAGGCGAATTCAGTATCAGGTGACCTCTTCCGCCCGGCTGATAATCAGCTGTTATTGCCAAATTGAGCAATTTCAACCAAAATGTGAAAATTTGCTTAGACATCTTCTGACAGATTGGTAATTGTAGCACAGCAAACTAAGTGTTGTTTTTTGTGTAGTTGTATTGTTGTAGGGAAGAGGTCACCTGATACTGAATTCGCCTTGATGTTGATATGACTGAGGCTAGCCAGGGATTGAACTCGAGCTCTCGAAGACCGTCATTTACACTCAACGCGTTTACTACTTTAACCAATAGGACCAACAATACCTTTTGATTTTTATTAAAACAAACAAAATGCAATTTCACTTCACATTAACTTTGCTTAAAAGTTCAGGGAAGTCCCACTTTTTTTTTTTTGTTTAAAGTTTTCATTACGAATGATGAACATTAAAAAATTTTTTAAATTTTTCTTTCACAAAATGCAATTTTTTTATTTTTTTTAGTTTTTATTACTAAAAAAAATACTCATAAAACAACGAGAAACTCGAGCAATACTGTGCATACTGGCAACTTAAGAAACATCTTTTTAAAAATCCTTAAATACCCTGATTGTATTTGCCTTAAATTTTTACATAATGATCTCATCAAAAAATAATTAATTTTGAAGTCTTTTTTTCTTAACATCACAGCTGCTAATGTGACAGATATTGTGTTAAAATTTAGCAGATTCGTGTAAGATAATCGACTTAATTTGACAAAATAAAACAAGGCATAATACATATGTATCATTTAATAATTACGTATGTATATAAATAAATTTAACTTCCTTTTTTCATGAACAAATATTTGCGCAAACGTATCATTATCATTAAATGCCATCAAAAGCTGTTTGATGCTTAATAAATTTTAAGTAAAAAAAAAGTTAATAAGAAAAAGATAAAGCTGCATTCTGAGAAGATCAACAAGTGCGAACAAAGAAGACATTTGACAAATATTTCTTTTTATCTTTTTAATAAATTTCTTCTTACACTCAAACAACTCGTTTATTTTGCACTTTATTTATTCACTTAAACTGCAATTTGTTTCTTTACAATTTCAATTCTCTTCTACTTTCAATACACATACATACATATTCTTATAAATAAATAAATTTGAATAAATAAAATTGAAATTTATTATTAACTGACAACCGTCAAGCGCAAACTAGGCAAACTAAGAAGGGATGCTGTAATAATGCAACAGATCGGGAATTTCCGAACTGCGTCATTTTAACTTAATTTTTCAGAGTTTATTACATTTTTAATTAATTACAAACTTAATTAATAATTTCTATTCTCAAAGTCACGTGTAAAAAAACAAGGCTTTATATAAATCTATAAAATAAATTTGTGATTTTTGATTACAATTGCACTTTTGTAAGATGTTTTGCTAAAATAAGCAAAATGAAAATTTTTTCATAATTTTACTTATAAATCATACGCAAAAATATTATTATTAAGACCAATTCCCAATACTTTCGTGAAATATGGCAACATTGTAAAACATGTGTTTTAAGTTTAAGACGCCATGTTGTTTAGTGTTAAATTTGCAAACAGTAAAAAATCGGTCACCGTTATGCAATTCAATACTTTCATTTGAAAGGTTTCAAACCAAGTAATATTAAAGTCGAGATATATAGATTCTGATCTGGGTGAGTCTGTCCTTTCGTTTCGGACCTTAAAACATTGTCTGGCAGATTTTAAACGAGACTGTACGAGCTGGCAAGACGAACACCATAGTGGTCGACCAATTGAGCTGTCCACGCCGGTAACGGTAAAGCAAATCCTTAAATCGATCGTATTGATGGGTATTTCTAAAAGTGTTATACATCGCATGCTGACGAAAAATTTGAAGAGGAGAAAGATGTGTGCAAGATGGTTGTCGCATTTGCTGCCAATCAGTGTTGCCATATACGTTTGGGGAAAAAACTGCCCATATGGAACAAAAAAACTGTTTTTCAAAAGAAAAAACTAAAAAAAACTCTAACAGTAATTAAAACGTTAAAATAGCATAACTTTGCTGCGTTAGGCATTTTATGCAAGATGTATGTCGTGAGGCATTAAATCAGCTTTTATCTCACAGTTACAAACTTTTCAATATCACTTTTCTTGAGACACGGTTTAATTATTGCTTGTTCCTCTCAAGATTTCTTTTGAAATGTTGGCTTACATTTTCAAATTTTCTTGAGGGTGGGGAGTCTGCAAATTGTAAATTTTTTTATAGAGTGACACAAGTTAAAATCATAATAAAACAAGGAAATATATTTTTAATATCAATGAAACGGACTTTATTGAAAAGAAAATTTTATGAAATTAATGTTTATATATGATTTCGCCATGTGGCCGCCACGGCTGACGCGTAGAAGGCGCAATCTGGAACAACAAATTTTTTGAAGACATACATATGGGCCAATGACTCCGCAAGCTCATAAAGCGCACCAAACAGTAATTTTCTATGTATGTAATGGTGTTTCGACAAAAGTTTGTGGATTCTCCTCACTCCAAATGCGATAATTATGCTTATTTACGTACCCATTCAACCAGAAATGGGCTTCATCGAAAAACAAAATTTTGAAAGAGAAAGAGAGTAAAATGTATGCTGTGTCGAATGCTTATGAGAGATTGAGTTGTTTTCTTCCGTACGTGTGTACGTGTAGAAGCATGAATCATTTCCGAAAAAGCCGAAAACAGTTTCTAGAAACGATATAAAAAACGATTTATTTACAGTGATCACATCTACCCGTTGTAAAAATCTTATATCGTTTTCTCAATCTTTCGCTAAAAAAAAAACAGTTGATCCCTAATATATTTAAAATAAATAGTTTTTTGCCTGTATTGAATTGTAAAGGCTTTTTGAGTGGAAAGCCTTTAGTACGACAAGTGCGATATATTATTAATTTTATGGATTTAATCCATTAGAAACATATTTTATTTTATTAAGTTTAATTTAAGAGGATTTTTTCTCGGAACAAAAAGTTTTAGTGGTTTATAAAAATTTTATATTTTTTTTAGCTCTGGTAACGCTGTTGTAAGACAACTTGAAACATGCATCAGTTCGATATTGGAAATATTTCTAGTTGCTAAAAACGTTTTCACCTTTAGCTCTCAAACGTTTAATTTGTGGTAAAGTGTTTTTGATTTAATTTCAACCAATCAATCAATGAATGGACACATTCAAATAACCGCCCTGAAAAAAAATGTTTCCAATCCAAATAGAAATCTGAACATTGACCATCAATTTCTATTTACTCGTAGGCTGCATCTTTCCGTTGGGCTCTACACCAGCACAATCAATAGATTTTACAATAGCAAACGTTTCTATGTATTTTCTTCGCCAATTTGTGATAAACATGACAATTTACAAAATCAAATTCAATTGAATGATCGGTCGATCGTATCACTGAATGAATTTACAATAAAAAAATAAACACATTTATGAATTTTTTAGTGTGGATGTGTTTTAATTAAAATAACTGCAAAAATTTACTTAAATACATACAAATGTACACACAATGTATAGAGTAGAAGCCCATATAGGGCGAGGAAAAAAAAAATAATAATAATATTTACCTCTTACCCCAAAAAAACAATAATAATAAATAATAACAATAATATTATTTCTGTTGCGATTCTACTAAAGCAATTTGTTTGGAAATTTGTTTTTTATTTAAGTTTATTAAGAAACTAATAAATAAATTCTGTTTTTTTTTCAAAACGCTTAACAACGCAGTTGATTCTATTGTTTTTTATTAAGGCAACTTACTATTTTTGCACAACAATTTAAAAATTATTCAGACTAAAATTTATTACCTTTACAGATCATTCGGTCTTATAAACATCATTGTTGTCAGAGTTACTGCGGCTACTCAGTCAAAAATATTTCGGCGAATATCGCCAAAATGCCCACCCCGAACTTCGCTAGTATGTACTCGTATGTACATACATATGTATGTGTAAGTATCAAACCTGTTGGCATTTGAGTTAACTTTACATATTGTCCACACCTGATGATTTTATATCATAACAGGTAATATGGCGCCGGCAGAGCAACTGTCATTTTTTCATTAATATCAACACAAAGGGGTAGACGTTGATGATTTTATATCATGATGAATCAAACAAATATTTGAAAAGTACTTGCCAAAAATATCTAATATGCGTGTTGTTTAATTTTTTGGTCACAAATAATTGTTGTGCCGTCTTTTTTAAACGAAAATTGTTTAATAAATAATCGTTAAATGCACAGTAACACACAAGGCGAATTCATATCAGGTGATCCTAATTCACCAGCTGACATAATTTCTCTGCTGTCAATTAATGCAAAACGCTGGGAAATATTCTGACAGCAGAAAATTTTACACTAACAAATATACAAGGCGAATACGCAAATTAAGACCACCTGGTATCAATTCGCCCCGGTAACACATGAAATGACATTTGATATCAAGATGAATTTATCAGGCCGTGAACTCTGATGATTATATCATAACGCTGCCATAATATTAATAAATTGAGTCCATACGTGATGAATTTTCATCATAATATCAATTTGACATTCATCATGATATATACAAATTCATCAGGTGTGGACACTATGTAAGGTGACTATGAAGCTAACTCAGTTTCCATCAAGGTGCATTTAACCAGGTGGCAGCATAAACAAATATTCTGGGCAACAGAATAAGGACCCTTTTCACAATGTAGAATTAAAAGCTAACAGGGACTTTAACGGAGAGTTTTGTATGAAGAACTTGCAGTTAAAGTTCATGCTTTGCAAGCGTTAAACATATGCTAGGAATATTCTGGGCTACAACTACGAGTGTGGGTTATTAATTCCCTGTCTTTTTGAATTGGAAAAATTCACTATACGGTTTTAGCCGATCGGAGATTGAAGGTTTCTATTTCCGCAAGATGGGCGCCGCGTTTGTGCACAATCGACCACAAACGCATGTGCAGTTTCCATGGCAAAAATTTATGGTCTACGAATTTCTCCCTCATCCAGGCCCGAATGACGATTTCTTGTTCCCAAACTTGAAAAAGTGGCTCGGCGGAAAGAGATTTGACTCCAAAGACAAATCATCTCACAAACAAATGCCATATTTTGATGATCTCGACAAATAATATATTTCGGAAAGGATAAAAAATATTGGAGAAACGTTGGACTAGGTGTATAGAAATCAAAGGAGACTATGTTGAAACATAAAATAACTTTTTATATAAAAACCTGTGTTTCTTCAAAAAGTCAATGAGTTAATGACCCACTCATGTTTCTCCAATAGCAAATTATGTCACCGATCCTGCCAAACTTCTTTAAAGCTTGATATATGCTCGCAAAAATTTTAATTGCTGCTAATGACAGCAGCAGACAGGCAGGCCATCAATTTCAACCACCCAAGGCGTCAGCTGACCTGGCTGACCTGGCATCACCTGGAGATGCCAGACAGACAACTTCTAAAAGTAGATGTTTCGTGGAGCAAAATGAATAAAATATCAAATGATACGAACCTGTGAAAATCATTTGTGGCGTACCTACAGGGTCCGCCTAGAAATTCATGGACTGAAGATAGATAGATAGAGCACACAATCAATTATGTATGTATGCTATGGAGACATTTTACATGCACAAAAAACTCTGTTGAAAACTCGTTTATCATATGTGATCAGGGATGGAAAATGCTTTTTTTATATGTGTTAATAGAATAAAATTAAGAAAATAATGAAAAAATTCATAATAACGGTAAATAATATACGAAATTATGTACAAATATTTTATATTCAATGTCGATTTTTAAAAATTTTGAAAGAGTGTCCAACTTACAGAAAAAGTACAAAAAATTTATTTGCAAGTTATTGCTAGTAAGGCGTCAGTGTTGCCAGAAAATTATGATGTGAGAATACCAAATCGTTGCAAAATATCTGGTAAATTGTTCCACTGAAGAAAAATTAAAATAATAGATTTTAAATTAACATATTGTCGGCTTAGAGTGTAAACCTGCTAAGTCTACTTTTTACAACACATGGCATTTTAATGCCGTTCGAAAGAAAATAAGGCGACACATCGACTGACTAAAATATTTATTTTAATTTTAAAGTCTACATATCGAAAAAAGTTAATGTATTAAGCTAATTTCTTCAGCTGTGTATAGAAAATGTTGTCGAGTTAGCAGGCTTACACTCTAAGCCGACGATATGGTTTTTAAGCAGTTTTTTTTTTTTAACTGTAATGGTTTTTTACGAATGAATATGTTAAATCTAGCAGTGAAAATACTAAAACGGCAGCAATGCAGGGCATTCATTCATTTACTTTTTACACGACTGCGCGATGCAAAGAAGGGTATTATGTTTATCAGCCTATGTATGTACTCGTATGTATGTATCTATGTGCTATGTATGTATGTGTGTTCCTTTGAGGCACTATATAAGTCGAACACGTGGACCGATTTTGATGATTCTTACATTAATCGATTTGGCTAATACCGGGAATGTTACTAAAGATATGACAGTATTAAAAATTCCAAATGGCGGCCAACATACGCCATTTTGTAAATTCGAAAGAAGTAAAAAAGTTTTTAAAAAGTAAAGGTATTTTAAAATCATAATTAGGTTTCTCTTATGATTTTTCATTTTGAATGACCGTTTAGGATATTTAACTGTTCAAAGTTGGTCGCAGTTCGTATCTGTGAGAGTAGTTTTTTTAATTTCTGCCTTATTCTCTCGTTGCTGGGTTCTGCCATGAAAGTAAATTAACAGACCTATAGTCAGGTGCCTTGTGCTGCCACCTGGTTAAACACACATTGAATTGTCTCAATGTAATTCATTGACACTGGTTTACTGACCTCAAAAAAACACATACATTTAGCTTCAGTAACAAAAAAAATAAAAAATACTTTTACACATATATACACATGTTGTATGTATGTATATTTGTGTATTTATGGATAAAATTTTATTACCTTAAAAAATCAAATCAGTTCAACGTAAGCAAATTATGAGGGAAAGATTAAAATAAGATTTTGCCTCCTTTTTCACAATATCAAAATTATTAATTATTGTTTTAATATTTTATGTATAATTGTTGTCTGGCAGGCATTTATTGGCATTAAATAATTTTCGCTATTAAAAAAAATAATATACATACATAGTATGTATGTAAGTTAGGAACGGTCTGAAATTTAAAGTTTTTTTATAAACCAGAAGCAGAATAAATCTATAACGAGAAAATCGCCAAAAATAAAAAAATGGCAAAACTAAAAAACGCCAACAGAAAAAAAATATAGAAATGAACAAAAAGCGATTAAATTAAGAAAATAGCCAAAACTAAAAAAATCGTCAAAAACAAAACAAAAACCGTGCAATTAAAATTTTTTAAGAAGTGTCTACATCAGGTACGATATTCGATTATATAGGCCAAAGTTCGTGTCGTATCAAAGTCGCACTTTACACAATTTTTTCTAGATGCACTTCTACCGATTTGCATTTATTTTAAAAAGTGGTGGTCCCACCTATTTTTTTTTTCATTAATATTGAGAATATGTTTAGGTACAAGTAAATAAATTTTATGAAATACTCGTATAATGTTAAATTTTCATGAGCGATTATGTTTATAAAAGATTTCTCAAAATTTTATTATAAAAAAAATAATAAAATTAAATTGAAATTAAAAATGATAAGGAAAGCCTAAAATAAAGACTTTTTTCTTTGTTTTTTCTTTTCTTCAAGTGTTTAAAAACTTGTTTTTGTTTGTGGGAATGCTAATTTATGAATTGCAAAAAACAAAGATATAAAGTTTTTTATGAGGGTTTGAACCCCATAAAAACACTGAAGGAAATCTAAATTTATCAAAATTTATTAGCAAATGTCCCACAAATTTATTTAAACACATACTATAAGTTTTATAACACCACAAAAAATGTATGTGCATACGTAATTATGTATTGGGTGTGTTTTATTGAGGTATAGAACTTTAAGTTGGCATCACTTTTTTAACTGGCGGCCATTTTGTCAGCTGTCAAGTGATTAATATTTAGTTTGGTTTGCCATTTCATCATGAACAGGTTGACAAAAGAACAACGCTTGCAAATCGTGCAAATTTATTTCGAAAATAATGGTTCAGTTCGCGAAGTTTACCGCAAGCTCCGTCCATTTTATGGTCGACATAATCGTCCATCAGAGCAATTAATTCGGTTAACCATGGATCGTTTTCGCACTACGTTTACTCTATGTGATAATACGCATCCGCAGAGACGTCGAACAGTGCGCACCGAAGAAACAATTGCCGCTGTAGAGCAAAGTGTTGAAGAGGACCCGAATGAATCGATTCGCCACCGTGCACAGCAATTGGAGCTTTGTCCATCAACTTTATGGAAAATTTTGCCAAAGATCTTGGCTTGCGACCTTACAAGATCCAGCTTGTGCAAGAATTAAAGCCGCCAGACCATGCAATGCGTCGTGATTTTGGTGTATGGGCCGAAAATGAGATTGATCTCGATGCTGATTTTCATCGCAAAATTTTGTTCAGTGATGAGGCTCATTTTTGGTTGAATGGCTACGTCAACAAGCAAAATTGCCGCATTTGGAGTGAAGAGAATCCACATGAGACCCTTGAGACGCCATTACATCCACAAAAACTGACTGTTTGGTGTGCTCTATGGGCTGGTGGAGTCATTGGGCCATACTTCTTCCGAAATAATGCTGGAGAGTCAATTACCGTTAACCGGTATAGAGCCATGATAACCGACTATTTTGTTCCCGAATTGGATGGCATGAATGTGGATGAGTTGTGGTTCCAACAAGACGGCGCTACATGCCACACAGCGCACGTCACAATCGATTTATTGAAGGAAACATTCGATGAGCGCATAATTTCGCGGAATGGACCTGTCAATTGGCCACCAAGATCGTGTGATTTGACACCATTGGATTATTTTCTTTGGGGATATGTGAAGTCGCTCGTCTACGCCAACAAACCAGAAACGTTAGGGGACTTGGAAGCCAACATTCGTGGCGTTATTGCCAACATACGGCCCCATATGCTCGAAAAAGTGGTTGAAAATTGGACCTGTAGAATTGGCTTTATTCGAGCCAGCCGCGGCGGCCACATGCCCGAAATCATATTTAAACGTTAATGGCATAAAATTATCCTTCCAATAAAGCCAAATTGATGGACATTAAAACGATTTTCTTGTGTTTTATTTCAATTCGAAGTTCTATACTTCTAAAAAAACACCCTGTACATATATATACATATGTAAATATATATGTGTGTATGTACATATGTGCTACATAAAATCGAACTGTTGTTAATGACAGTTTAAAAATAAGTTCAACAATTTTTATTTTTCTAATCTGCGTATTTATTTCGTTATATTTTTTTTGTAGTTTCTTTTTTTTGTGGTTGTTTTTGTCTGCACACTATTTTGTAATATTTTTGTTCGTTGCACTTGAAAATATTTTAAGTAGTTTTGTGTCGGTCGCGTGTAAATATATTTTCCTCTTCTCTTGTAGACTTTTGTTCGTTTTGTGTTTAAATTAAAATTCTAAAATAAAATAATGAAAACAAGAGCCAATTATAAAATAAAAAACAAGTGCAAAATGTCAAATTGCTGTCGGTCGCCTTTTAGGTGTGATCATGAATATAGACAGCAAAATAGTCAGCAAAACGAAAACAAAACAAGTGAAAAATTAACATGAGCATGTAAAAACCTACTAAAGAAAAAATAAATCATGATGATTGAATGGACACCAGAGAATCTGTATATTTCAAAATAAAAAAATATCGTTGTATATATAATAATAAAAATGTTTTGTTTTTTCAAATATAAGAAATATTTTAAAATTAGGTTCTCACATGAGTTATTAAATGCAACGGAAGGTTAGTTTGGTGTCCAGCTGCTGACAAAAAAGAATGTATAAAGGCTGGTATTAACTATACATAATTAGTCAAACGATTTTTCAGTAAATGCAACTCTTTAGATTAGAGTTGCATTTTCAAAAAGTCATACGATTGTGTTGGAATGTTTGCAGCCTTAAACGATATCAGCATCCAGCTCATATACTCAAGAATTGCTGCAAAAAAAATTGCAAGTCTGGACAGGGACTTATTGACTAAATGCCAGTGGCAAAACTAAAAAACCAGTTTAATATCTATCTATCTATCTATTTAATTCAGACCTGTATTATAACTGAACTCAAACTGAACTCCATTGACCGAAAATTTTACTACTAGCAACAACTTAACAGGACAAAAAATAAACTTTGAAGCTGAATTAGTCAGAATTTTTTTTTTGCACTTGTACCTCTTTGCTTTTAAGCCCCTCAATTAGTGTATTAACAAATAGCTCATTTACTCAAACAACATCATAACTCAAAAAATTTAGTTTGCCAGAAAACGAGTTTAAAGTTTCCAATTTACACACAACTTAATGGAAAAAGAAATTTTATTTTGCTTTCAAGAGTTGAGTAAACAAGATATATTTATGAAATTTTTCCACAATATGAAGATTAATTCAAAAACTAAATTTTTTGAGTTATGACGTTCTTTGAGCAAATGAGCGTAATGTTAAACTTATGTAATTGTAACAAATACCAAAAAAGCACCAATTATTAACTTGGCAGCACCCGTTCAAACAAAAAATACCTGTGTGGCAACACTCTTGTGTGAAAGCAATGTATAGCTGTTGTTGTTTTTTGCATTTATGTATTATTATTTATGTAGTAATGATAAAGTAAGAAAATAAAAAATACATTAATTATTGAGTTCTTGTTTCAACTATAATATTAGTTGAGCTTCTAATTTGTTTAAATGAAAGTTTAACACAATATCTCCATTTCTACTAAGGAATTTTTGGGCAAAGGTTCCCTAGTGATTTGCATTTCAATGTATTTTTAAGAAACAGCATTTTACTGAATAAGTAAAATAATAATTTAGGATAATTAGTTTATTAACAGATGTTAAACTTAATTGTAAAAATTGCCTAAAAGCACCAATTATTAAGACACGCTAAAATTCTACCTCTTGAAAAAGCAGTAGAATTAATTGTAATAAACATCATATTTTTGATCGAAAAGCTGATGGAAATAGTATAGGCGTTAATGTTATGATTACAATTTTCAATAAATAATTTCATTCATATCTGAGTTCTTAGTTTTCCATCTTTTGGAGGGTCGTCTATCCATGCCAGGATCTCCTAAACCGAAGCAGAAGAAGTAACAGATGATGATATTATGCTTTCCAATAAAGTTCAATTTTATAGTCATAAAAAATTTTGGTTTACAAAAGGTTAACAAAACAAAATTTGCATGGAAATTGTTTTGTTAAACGTTTTGTAAACCAAAACTATTTTTTATAAATGTGCCCTTAATTATGAAAGTGGTCTAAGTCATATATTTGTTTGGTCGAGATATTTACTAGCTTACATTTGAGCAACTCAAAAATAGTTTTTATGTTATGAAAAAGTTTAATTACGAGTTGTACTAATATCGTTTAATTTAAATTTATATAATTGTTTTTCTCTATTATCAACATATAATTTAAATTTATTTTATATTTATTAAATATTATTATGTTTCATCAAATTTGCTTATTATCATATAAAAAAAATATTTGTTGAGATTTATTTAAAATTTCGAAGCAAAAATGCACATGACTTATACCACTTTCATAATTAAGGGCACAATAAGGTCTTTGTCTTCCGCTTAGGATATCAAAGTTAAAGGGTGTTATCGAGGTTGTGCTCCCCACTGTATGCACATACATACATACATACATACTTCTACAATTACAGCAAATTGTATTCGTAAGCAAATAATCTTATAAATATGGATTTCAAAATAATATTTACTTAAAAGTGATTACAAACTTCCAACAACTCATTTTCAAAAGTAGATAAATTTTTAGTTAAATATAAGGCGAAGTATAAACTCAAAAAAAAATATCTGGATATTTAAAGACTTATTTAAAAAATTAATGAATGTAAACAAAACTAAAAATGTGTGTTTTTTTTAATGAAACTATTTCACGAAACGTGATCTAATGACAACCGCAGAAAGAAATAAACGCTAATATGTATTTTTATTTTTCTGCCATTGCACTTGTTGCTTTTGCTATTTTAGTAATAAAATAAAACAAAACAAAATTACTTATTGTTTTCTTTTTCTGAGAAAAACAAAACAACAAAATTGAACACAAAGCTTGAGCGCGAATTGTTATGCACCGCAAATAGTTTTCAAGCTGCTGAAAGTATTTCTTTCACCTGTCATCGAAAAGCGAGGTGAAATTTCGATCCTGATAGAATGTGTTTAAAGTCTAGGATTCACTATACCGGGCAATCGTACGACTTTTAAAAAAAATACAACCCTGGTATGATGGAGTTTATGAAAATTTCCAAAAGACAACAAGAATTCATTAGATCAGGGTTGTTTTTTCTAGCAAGTCATACGATAGCAAACAGCTGATCGATATTGTTATGCATGTGAAAAGTAATGAAAACGGTTATAGAGATCTAACCGGAATGTAAGAATCTGTACATTACTTTTCACATAACAATCTCGATCAACTGTTTCCTACTGTTGCAGTTACATTCCATTACAGTCGGCTAACTGAGCCTTTAGCCTTAAGTTGTAGAATTTTAAGGAGTTTTTCTTACAAGAAATATATTTAATACGCAATATTATGCTCGAATGATTTTTTTTTTTTTATTAGATTTAATTGTAAAGAGGAGATTATGCTATTAATAATGGAAAACAATATCAGCCGAATGGCCACGCTTGCAAGACCATAGATTTTTTATGAAATTTTCTATCGCCAATTCACGAATTCACTTTCTCGAATTTTATCTTTCAGGACTTTAATCGATTGTGTGCCATTGTCATAGACTTATCATTCACGTAGCCCTAAAGAAAAAGTCTAAAGGTATTAAATTAGCAGATGTCGGTGACCAATTGTGGTCGTCTCTTCGAGAAATCACACGGTCAGGCAACTTTTCACGCAAAAGAGCAATGGTATCGTTACAAGTACTTCACAGAAAAAATTATTATTCAATTAAGTGTTTGCTTAGAAAAAAATAATATTTTTGATTAATATTTTAATTGAATATATGTTTATATTAATTGAATTTACTGCTTTATCAACAGAGCTTAACTCAGAATACTATGAAATGGTTAACAATTATTACATATTAATTGTATGTAAATAATGTAACTTTTGTTTTTGTGTGTGAACATCGAGCTGTTTTTTATAGTATGCCACATTGTTTTGAAAAAATATTTTCAATTAAAATACCCAATTAATCTTTTAATTGGTTTTAATATTTTGTATGGGAGAAAAAAATCACTCAGCTTAATATTTTTTTTTTCTTTTGATTCGTAGTAATTTTTACATGCGTTGAATAGAATATTAAAATAAAAACCCAGAAATTCATTTTGTTCCCTTTTGTTGAGAAATAGCAAGCAAATAATAAAGAGAAATACAAGCTTATAGACCAAATGTGGATGGTAAAGTTAGTACATTGGTGGTATTGGGGTTTCGATGCAAATGGGCTTGCGTAAGTACATACGGAAAATATCGTAGCCTTTCTTTAACATCCAATCACAAAATACATACACAATTCAAAGAAAAGCTACTATATTCTGCAAGAATATCAAACACCGAATACGGCAATTGTACTTTTTGCACCATTCGAACTTCAAAAGCCATACGATGCATCAGTTAGGCTTTACACACAAAAGACAAATGTTTCCATTTTTGGAAATTTGTTATATGTACATACATACATAAATAATTTTTTACATTTTTACACTTGTAGATTTTTTCTATGTTTCAATTACCATTTTAATTGAATCTTTAAAAAAATTGTAATTAGTTTCTTAATTGAATCTTAGAATCTTATAAAATATTTCAATTAAATTTTTAGTTAATGTAATATTTTTTTAATTAAAAAAATCAAAAATATTTTCACTACAATTTTCGTGATTGGTTGAACACTAATTAATTTTTTAATTACAAAGATTTGTTTTTTTTTAATTGAATCTTGTTTTTACTTTTTTCTGTGTTGTGTGGCATGTGGCACCGTCTTGTTGAAAATTAACGTCTTCCACATCAATATTTTCCAATTCCTTCCATAAAAGATTATTTGTGGAATGCCCAATTGCAAAGATCGATGAGAAAGGGACAAACCTGGGTTTTCCTCGACACTATGGGCTACAACAGCAATATTCTCAGTTGTTCTTGAACGACGCGAACGAGTTTAATTAATAAAATATGCAATTCAATTAAATAAAAAAAGGGCGGGGTGCAAACTGCTATATTTTCATAATAACTCTAATTTTATTAATAGCTACGATTTTTATCTGCACATGAATTAGTTAATAGCTTAATTTTCATTTTAATCTTATTCCAAATTAATTAGTCACAACTTGTTTTTCTACTTTTAAGTTCAATTTGCTATTTAAAACTGTTTTTTTTAGATATTTTTAAACTATAATTTATTATAACAACAATAAAAATAAGTTTGTCAATAGCATTACGAACGGGAATTCCCGTTAGATTTTTTTTGGAGACGTTAGAATAACACTTTAATGTAATCAAGTGGTGGTGAAGCTTACCTACAAAAATCAACTGCTATTGTCTATTTGATTGGCGAGAAGGGGACAAATTTGGATCTAAGACTGAAAAATTCGTATTTAAAAAAGATTCACAAAGATTCAGTAACTTTTATTACGATAATAATATCCTTTAAATACTTTTTTTATTCTTCCTTGTGCATAACGCTTATTTTGGCATTTCGTATGCAAAGATGTCACATGATATGGAATTAAATGGTGAATAATAGTATGTTTGCACCGACTTTAAATCAAGTATAATTAGGTAAATCACTTCAAAGTGTTTCCACCGAGCTTGTGAGTGATTTGTTGTTCGAATTTTCGTATTCAATTTATGCATGTGCTTTATAAGATGGGCTCAGCAGCTGTAATGTGAATTTTATTCACATGTAGTTGACATTTAAAATTGATTAAATATTCCTTAATGTCATTTTTTCGAAATTTTCAATCACTATTGATGGATGACCCAGGGATGGAGTTTGTAATTTTAAAAGCAACGCAGGGTTGCACACATAAATTGAGTTCGAAAAATAGTATTTTCGACATTATTTATGCAAAATATATGGTAAGCCATGTATATATAAACATGCTTTGCACAAATCATCATGATTTGTGTAAATCATGCCGTTGGAAACATACTATAAAACACAGTTCTATACTAACGTAAAAAAGGATATTACAGAAACTTTAACATCTGTTAAAGCACTAATAATCCCAAATTATTATTAAAATATTTTTTTTTATTAAAAATACATTGAAATTTATTATTGAGGTTTACCCAAATTTACCCAAAACTTTCTTAGAACAACTACAGTTATTATGTTAAGCTTTCATTTAAAGAAATGAGAAGCTCAACAAATAACAAAGTTGCAACAAGAACTAATAATCGACATGTTTTTTATTTTCTTACTTTACCATTGCTAAATTGGCTGACTTTTTTCACCTCGAATTGTAGTTGTAAAAAGTATGTAAAGAAAATAAATGTAAACAACAGCAACAGCTATTCAAGAATAGAGTGTTGCCACACAATTATTTTTTGACCGGGTGCAGTCAAGTTAATAATTAGTGTTTTTATGGGAATTATTGCAATTTAAGTTTAACATTTGTTAACGCACTAATAACCGCAAATTGTTTATTTATTTATTCAGTAAAATATTTTTTTTATTAAAAAGATATTACAGAATGACATTTTAGTTACTGCCAAAGTATATTTATAAGGAATATGCAACTCAGCAAAATAATGCTGGCTGCAAAAAAAAAACACACAATGCCAACTAATGTTCTCCAGAAAAGTTGCCTAAAATATGCCTTTTTTCAATTTAATTTTTAGAAAGTTTCAAAATTATTTCAGAAATGCTACTAAATCTGTAATCTATAGTGGGAAGCATATAGAATTCTCCATGAAAATGTACCACAATGACCACGACCACTTGTCTTTCCAAAGGAGTGGATTTTTTTTAAAATTAGTTTCTGTATTATTTATATATGTATCTTAAGTATATCCAAATGGTATCATTTCATTAATCATTGATTGGTGAGTATAGCCCTAGTCCCCATTTCTAGATTTTGCCTCCGAAATAATACCTTTTAATTTTACTAGTACTGTTAAATGATTAACAGTGCGCTGTTAAGTGCAAAGTTCGCTCTGCTAAAGTTTTTGGTTTTTGTCTCTGCTACTTAAATTTAAATTTATCTTCAAACATTGTAAAAAAAACACAATAGACTTGGATCGAGCTACTGAATGAATTCTTATATTGCTTGACTTTGGTTACTGCAAACGAATAATAATATCAATGAATATTACGAGTACGATTTGCGGTTCGCAAACAGTTACTGAATAGTGCGTCTCATGTAAATAATAAAATATCATCGTGAAATTAAAAAAAACAGCAGAGGTATAGGATTCATATGAAATAATAAATTTGAAGACTACCATTATTTTAGTTACAGCATATATTAACATTAATGTGGTGTAGCCTTTCCACCATCACTTAAACAATATTTGCCTAAGCTACGCCCCACAGTGGTTCCAAATATAAAAAAGGGAAATAAATCGGTATCTGTGAAATTTGCGATCCAATAACAATGTTGTATGTAGAAATTACAGAGGAAGACCTAGAATAGAATAGGGGGAAAGATCTGGTCCAAAGACCGGCACTGCGACACCTGATGGATCTTTTGTTCCATAGATCTATGAGTTTATTTAATTCAATCTCTGTATGACTTTCCTTATGAAGGTCAGTACAGATATTGGAGAAGCTCGCCTTATATCATCTGAACACAGAAACTCAGAATGAAAAACACGCCTTCTACTGTCACATAATACGATACAATCGCAAAGAATGTGTGTCGTCGTCTCGTCATCTTCCAAGCACAAGCGACACAAAGGTGAACGAACTTGGTTACTTTTCCACAGAGGATAGTTCAGTCCAAAGTGACCAGACATAAAACCAGTAACAAGCCGTAAATTATTCCTGTTGAAGTTTAGGATGCCATTATATGTAAATGGCTGCATCAAAGCTTTGGCCTGCCTTAAGCCAGAAGAAGACAGCCAGAACTCCTTAGCGGTCGAAGTGACATCTTCTTTAATCAGAGACATTACAGTCGACCGACTTACGCCACAAAACGGCTCAGGGCCCATGAAAGGAGCAGCAGAGGCCCTCTTGGCCAGTTCATCCGCTTCCTCATTCCCTGGATGACCGCAGTGGCCAGGTATCCAATAAATGGAAACCTTGTTCCGTATGGATAGCTTTTGTATGAGTCAAAGCACTCTAAAACTAGCCTGGAACGGAATTCCCATGAAAGGAGAGACTTAAGAGCTGCCTGACTTTCGGAAAAGATAGCTATATGTGCACCTCTAATGCCCCTAAGAAGACCTAAGCTTTAAAAATATTGAAATTTGAACTACCCTGCTCAAACACATGATGATCTACAGGGTGTCAAAGTTTAAGTTTAAGTTTTTAAATATCATCTAGGGGCAAATTACGGCATTCGATATCGTTTTTATACAAACAAAATTAAAATTGTACAAAAATTCGTTCGATTTCGAGTGCCGTAATTTTCCCAGTGATTTCAATGGCTTTAAGTTTGTTGCAAAGTTTTTAAATAGGCAAAGAAAATGCAGGTTATTTTATACAGACATCTTTAATAGCTTTCAAAGATATTTGGCTTTGAATTTTCAAATTTTGCTTTTTGGCTTCGACTTGGTTCCTGATTTCGTAAATATCTCCGGTAGTAGCACAGCCAAAATTTACAAAACAAAATTTTTATAATTTTTAATAAGACCCTTGATAATATGTAGAAGAAATTTTTGAGTTATCTCAATTCGTATAGCCGTGAAAAAAAATCAAAGTCAAGATTTTGAAGTGAGAGGAAGAAATGGCTAAATTTTGGCAAAAATTTTAATCAGTCGCGAAAACCGAGCATGAACTTTATTTTCTTAGTCGAACAACAAATAAAACATTTTACCATAAAAGTTCTTTCTATGTATGCTCTTTTTAAGTAAACTATAAAAGACAACCCTCGTACAATTACCGAAAACACAAATTACGATTATAATAATGCACTAGTTCACATGACGGATGGATGATGGATGCATGAATGGAAGTATTTGCATTACGTTTGCAAGATTGTATGCGTTTATAACTCATATAAACATGCATATATACATACATACATACATACATAAATAACTACGAACATGAAAAAAATTTAAAACGTAAATTGCACATTGTATATTAAATACAGAGTGGGCCAACTTGGACTGACTGATTTGAAATGCTTATAATTTTTGTATTTTTTTTTTATTTTTATTTTTTGCAGATAATACAGAATTTTATAAAATTTTATAATGTCCTCATACTCAGTGGAAGAACGTGTAAAAATTTTTGAATTTTATTATGTTTCCGGACGATCAATTGTTACAACGCAAAGCAAATACCGTCAGCATTTTAATACTGCAGAGGCTCCCAGTGTAAACATGATAAGAAGCTTAATGACCCGTTTTGAGAATTTGGGTTCAGTGGTTAATGAACTACGAAGAAATGTTGTTCGTCCTGTTCGCACTGAACAAGCTATAGAAGCTGTACGAGAAAGGGTTCACGCGGATCCAACTGAGTCTACTCGTCGACGAGCTACTCAATGGAACATCTCCAGAACATCGCTACGACGTATTCTAAAAGTTGATCTGAAGATGTTTCCATATAAAATTCAATTGGCCCAAGAATTGTTATAAGCATTTCAAATCAGTCAGTCCAAGTTGGCCCACCCTGTACAATAATCTTAACAAAAGAATGAGTAAATTACATTCAATATTTGTGTAAAAATGACTTTAAATTGTACACACAAGCCATTCAAACATACGAATGTCAATTAGGGTGCCCGATTTCTGTCAAATAGTTACACCAGCTATTTTCGGAGCCAATTCATGGAAAGACTTTGTGTTGTAAAAAATAAAAAATGGTTACAAAAAGAAATTATTTAGCATTTTAAAGCGGCCTAGGTGTGACCTTTACTTTTCGTTGCCGTTTTGTGTGGTTGTTTTCTGTAGAGATATTTTGCAATTGCTTTTTCTGTAAAAGGAATCAGCTGGCAACCTATAGAATTGAAAACAAAACATCACAACAAACCATGAATCAAGAAAACAACATCTACGTCAATATAGAATACACATGTGGGTTTGTTGTAAAAAGTGTGTGAGAGAAAGAGAGCACATTACACAATCAAATGTATGTACTTTGTTTACAATAAAATTCCATGCCTACATCACAAGCAGAAAATAAAATAACGGACCTGCGCAATGCGCAATCTTGTTTTCTTGATTCATGACAACAAACTAATACATACACGCATGTCACTTAACATTGAATTCTATTTTCTACAAATTTGTCCGCAACAGAACAGAACGAAAAAAGAATAACAAATCACACATACAGATTTTCAATTGAACAGAAACAAAACAGCTGATTCAGAACAGAACAGCACGTGCAAACTAATTCTGCCTTTAATAGAAAACTCCAAGTTTCCCGAACGTATGAGCAATATAATGTTTAAGTTTATATAACATAATACTCATACGAGAAAAATATATGTACATATTTTTTAGGTGTTGCCATATACGTTTGAGGAAAAAACTGCTCATATCGAACCAAAAAACTGTTTCTCAGAAGCAAAAACCCCAAAAAAGCTAACAGCATTATATTTCCTACTAAAACGTAAGACTAGCATAACTTCGCTTCTTTAGGCAATTTATTTACTGGCATATCATGCGGCATTAAATCAATTATTATATTTAATACTTTTACATTTACGAACTTTTCAATATCATTTTTCTTGAGACATGGTTTCATTATTGATTGTTCTTCCCAATTTTTTTTTATAAAACGTTGGCTTATATTTCTGAATTTTACTGCAGCGCGTATCGCATTATTTTATTCACAAAAATGCTAATTAAATAAATACATCTAAATACACTTTAGCATTATATTTACTAAAACAACTTAATGGAAAAAGAAAATTTTATTTTGCTTTTAAGAGTTGAGTAAATAAGATATTTATAAGAAATTTTTAAACAATATAAAGAACTATATAAGGATTGAGTAATTCTGCATAATTAACTCAAAAATTCCATTTTTTGAGTTATGACGTTCTTTGAGTAAATGAGCGATATGTACATGTGGGTACTTCATTGACTAGTGAAATGGAGCAGTTTTTAAACTAATCCTCTTGTGTACTCCATGGACTAATGACAGTGATATTCATATCATATTTTTCATCATAATGTAATAAAAATGTTCTTACGCAATGACGGATATATTCGTCATCACTATCGTTCAAATTACCAGTTGACTGTCTCTTAGATAAAAATATGTATATATTTTTACGGAAATTCAAAATTGAAAAACAATGTTTGTCCAGCCGACGTATAAAGATTACGACCTCGCTTTTTTACATGCGCAATTAATTATTTGATAAATAAAAACATATTTTCGAAACATTTTTTTTTGCTTATTTTGCGTACGAATTTGTGTTCCCTGTCATATGAGAAAATTGTCCCAATGTATGCAAGTATGTAGTATGTTCATATTTGTACCGACTTCAAAAGGAAACCCCTACATCTACAGTCTCTACAAAGTTTTGAGTACAAACAAACAATAATAACGAAATAAAAGCAACAAAAATTAATTTATTTGTGTGTTCGTTAAATTTAAAAGTGTAAAGAAAAAAAATGCAAATTTTGCATTTCTGTAAGAGAGATAAAATGGACTACAAAATAATAAAAAAAAGACAACGAAATTGCGACTTAAAAAATTATTTTTATCGGAACATTATGTACATATGTATGTATGAATGTAAGTATGTATGTATGTGAAACTTGAAAAACGTTTACAACTAAAACAACTGCAAAAATGCATTCTTGGCATTATTAAGTAATTAATTGTTTTTATGACGAAAACAAAACACAAGTTCATTTTATCACTTTCATTTACAATCGGAAGCAAATAATTTTAATATGAAAGAAATTGCATTTTTATTTCTAAATACGACTTTAATGAAATACATATGTATGTACTATGTACAGTGGGGAGCAAAATTATCTTACACATTTTAAAATATCTTGAATTTATTAAATCTTTCTATTAGTTTTAGAGTTACATTTGTATAACATCTTTAAAAAACAAGCACGTTAAAAAGTTGCTTTCCTTCAAATTAATGAGAACGCGCTAACTTACTGCAGACGAACTAATTGAATACTGTATTCGACAATCTTCCTAATGGCTAATATTTTTATTTTCAAGATGGAAAGGAAGTGGACTCTTTTTTTGACATGTAAATATGTACATACATACATACGAGGTCTGATCAAAAAATAACCGTTATTTTAAATTTTTTCAAAAAGTATTTATTTATTCATCAATAACTATCTTGTCCCCTTCAAAGTAATCCCCCTCAGATATAATACACTTATGCCAGCGTTTTTTTCAATCCTTGAAACACTTCTGAAACGCGCTTTTGGTATCGCCAACAGCTCCTGTTTCGATTTTTCTTTTATCTCCTCAATCGTAGCAAAACCCTTTCCTTTCATCGGTGTCTTGAGTTTTGGGAAGAGGAAAAAGTCAGCGGGGGCTAAGTCCGTTGAATACGGTGGTTGAGGCATGATAAAGGTTTTGTTTTTGGCCAAAAACTCACGCACAAGCATCGATGTGTGAGCTGGTGCGTTATAATGGTGCAAAATCCATGGTTGTTTTTTCCACAATTCTGTGCATTTCTGACGAATTGCTTCACGCAAACGGCGCATAACTTCAAGGTAGTATTCCTTATTGACCGTACGACCTTGTGGCAAGAATTCATGATGCACCACCGCATTGCAGTCGAAGAAAACAGTGAGCAAAACCTTCACATTTTACCGAACTTGACGACCAGGACGAGCATCGTCATTGAAATCTTCTCGGCCTTCCTTAAACCGGTTATACCACAATTGAACTTGTGTTCTGCTCATAGTAGACTCGCCAAACGCCACAGTCAACATTTCAAATGTCCTTGCGCATTTAATTTAATTTTTTTACACAAAACTTAATACAGTTTCTTTGATCCATTTTTTCGAATAGTAAAAAATCGAAGAGCACACCAAAACACGACTAACCTTTTTATCTGTCAAAAACAAACAGACAATCCAAAATGGTTGATATTGCCAACATATATAACAGACATGTGTACCAACATAACAGAAAAAAAAATGCGAAAATCGAACATACGTAACTCACGAAATTTGAAAATAACGGTTATTTTTTTATCAGACCTCGTATGTGTGTACATACACATATACTTTGCAGTGGGAACTTTGACATGCCGCATGTAAAATGCAGGTCGTGTAAAAGCTGCTTTGAATAAACGTTAATGAAAGCAATTAACAAAATATTCAAAACGCATTAATTACTATAATTAATACATGAAAAATCATAAAAATAAAATTGTTTTAATTTCTTGCAGACGAGTTCTGGTAGGATTTATTTTTAAAACTACTCCTTCAACTAATTTTCCTGAATTACAAAAATTTTTAAGTTCAATTTTTGTTAAAAAATAGACATCAAAATCCCCAACAAGAACAAGAAGTTAGGCCTAATTAGCTTATTTGAAAATTCAAAAAACAATTGAGTTTGGCCAAATACGTAAAGTATATGCAAACAAAGTTATTTATCGCCATAAAAATCGCCATGTCGCCAAAGACAGATTTCATGCAACGCAACTCAGTTCAGTGTTGCCAGAAAGTTATGATGGGGGAATGTTAAATTGGTCTAAAATATCTGCAAAAATGTTCTACAGAAGAAAAATTAAAATGCTAGATTTTCACAACCTTATTTATAAAAAATATTAAGGCTTAATAAAGGAATTGTAGAACAGATTTCCATAGAAAATTTTGCTTATTAAGACTTTTAAAGGCTTAATAATTTTTATAAATCAGGCAGTAAATTTACATATATAGTTTTTTCTGGAAAAACTTAAAATGCTAAAACGGCAACAATGACTCAGTTTAATATTGTGAGAGTCCACCCAATTCTCACGCAAACAAATTATTTTAGTATTATCAATCATTAAAAATTTTACTTAAAATTGTTATGCCATAAGACAAATAAATATATACTCAACAGTTCTTTAAGTTGTGAAGGGAAATATCAATTTGAAAGTTGGGTTGACTCAATAAATTTGAAAATGCACAAAAATATGTAGGAATATTAACGCTGTAAGATGACGTTTTTAACAATAAAAAACAAACGTAGTACATACATACATACATATGGGCAATTCCACAGAATGTCACGCACAATATCACGTACAAATACTAATCAATTAAGCTAATTTTTTAGAGAAAATTAAAATTTTTCTTTATTTCTTTATGTACTTTTGAGGAGCGAAAGTAGTTCTAAGTTTGTTAAGAGATAAGGAAAAATCTAACAACATTGATCTGAAATACAAGATTAATTGATTAGTATTCGTACGTGACATAGTACGTGACATTCTGTGGAATTGCCCTTATGTATACATGTGTATGTATGTATATGAATGTAAGGCTGGGTTTACATCTGTGTGGCATGTGCCAAAGAAAGAGTAACCACTAATTACTAATGAAAAACTGTTTGATTCAGACATTTATTTATTGATTTAAACAGTTTCCAATCATGTTGGATTCTATAAAATTTTCTATTAGTTATGTATGAAACTGTTTAACTTTATAAATACGTGTCTGGATCAAACAGTTCATTAGTAATTAGTGGTTACGCTTTTTTGAGCACACATGAAATTCTAAATGTAAGCTCAGCCTAAAGGCTCAGTTAGCCGACAGTAATGCAATGTAACTGTAATGTAGGAAACAGCTGATCGATATTTTTATATGAAAAGTAGGTTACGTTACATTACATCTCTATAACCATTTCCATTACTTTTCAGATAACAATATCGATCAGCTGTTTCCTACTGTTGCAGTTACATTACATTACAGTCGGCTAACTGAGCCTTAAGAATTCGTTTTACATATAAACACTCCATTAAGAGATGTAAACATGTGATATGTATGTGGATATGTATGTGTGTATATGTATATGTATTTATATTTCGATTTTTCCCTCCTACTCTTCACATGTTCATGTCATACGTTTGCCCTTGACGGTGTCCTTTTTGTTCTTACGATTTTCAGCTGAAAACCTCCCAAAGCGGTCATAGAAGCTTATGCACAGATAAAGCTCAATTAGGCCATGTGTGTGAGAATACAACTTATATGTACATATATATTTGTAATAGCTACATACATACATACTTACATACATACATACATATTTACGCATGTATCCATGTATAGTGTATAAACATTTGAAAAGTCCTAAAAAAGGACACTAGGTATATTCTCTCTAACGGAGAGCATATGAAACCTAAGTTAAAAGAGAGAATACAACAAAAATATCTTCCAAAAACTCATTGGAAAATGGGAGAACTGAATTTTTATGTATGTGTGTATATATAAAGTTTACATTGTAAACTTTCCGAAAATGTACTCATGCATACATACACGCAATTATATACATATGTATGCATGTACTACGCTTTCCAGTCGGTGGGTAAAAAATAAAAACAACTAAAAGTGGGCTCGTCCGCAATAACAAAACCAAAAATAGAAAAATAAGTATGTATGTACCTATTTATCATTATTTACATACAAATGTAGTATGTATGTATGTATTTACAAATTTACGAGATACATACATACATATTTATATATATATATATATTCCTACAATTGTACATACATAAATATAGGTATATAAATAGATTTACAACAATTAATATGTATGTATCTACAGCATACATACATACTTATGTACACACTTACAAATTTATTAATGTATGAATTTATTCTTTATTCATACACAACATCTGAGTGTGCCTAAAGAGTGTACAATAATTATACATGTATTGTGGATGTAGTAGGTATGTATGTATGTGTTTAATGACTAAACTTGTTTTCGTTTTTCTCGTATTCTTGATTTTTTTTTTGGAGGCAAAGTAAGGGGGCCAGTCAATGTCACCCTGTCAGAATTCGAGGAGAAAAACAAAAGAAGTGATGCAAAACATTTGTGTTATTATGATTTTTTTTGCGTTTGAATTTATTTTCTTGCCAAGTTGTTGCTGGCTTCGTAACTGGGGTTATTTCGTCTACGTTATTTCTTTGTGTTGTTGTCATATAAGTATGTACTTACATACATACACACTCATGAATAGTATTTACAGCTACCGAGCCCCTCGAATCAGTCGGTTAATCGATATTCTACATACATATGTGTGTATGCATATATGTACATATCTGCTTACATATGCATATACATATGTACTTACATACATATGTATGTATGTATATATGTACACAAAAACATGTTTGTTGCTTGCTGGTTTATGAATGTGCATTTACTATAATGAATTTTCCTGCTGTTGCTTATGCCTCTTTGGTCATGTACCCAATTTTTCTTGTTTATTATTTTTGGGTTGAATATTTCATTATGAAATTCAATGGTTGCTGTTGAAATACATAAGTACATTTCATTTCTTAGCTGCACTCGCCAATACATACCATGGAATTTGTTTTATTTCATCAACATTGCTTTCAATTGCTGGTGCTAGTATGTATATCTACATACTTAAGATTTTTTTATATCGCTCCTCTATTGCAAAATAGTCATATCTCAAAAAATGCTCTTTTTGTAGTTAATACATACACATGTACATATCGAGTCATAACCGCCAAAAAAAAAAGCTTAAACGATATACCTACGAGTACATATTTTTTAATTTCGTTTTTTGGCTGAAATCGATTATCTACCATCGTAAATAAATATTCAATAAAATATATCCCACACCAAATCAAAAAATCCCAGATACATTTTCAGGAGTGGCAAGAAACTGTTTATACTGTAAAAATAACGCAAGTATTTAACATAAGAACAGCCATAACGGTATTTTATATTGTTCAAAACGACTGTGATGCAAAATAAACTTTTGCGTTCCCCTCCCGGGATTTCCCGGGAAAAAGCCTTACTAACTAAAATTTTCTGATTTAGCGGGATTTTTTATGCGGGATCCCGGCGAACAATAACAAAATAATTGACAACTTTACATTTAGAAAACAAATGTTTTCACTTTGGCATTTGTGCAAATTTATTGCGAGCAGCGGTTTTTCTAAAGCGGCCCATCTATTATACAATATTATTGCATATGTTGTTGTACATATTATTGTCATTTTGCCCTATACTGTGCAATAAATAGCACAATATTTTTAAACAAAATATTGCCCAATTTTCCTGACAGTGAAAAAGTAAACAACATTGAACAATGTTGCCACCACATTACACAATTGTCTTGATTGTACAATAAATATCAAAAGTCTTCCGATACTTGCCAATATATTGTGCCACCTTCGAATATGACATACACATTGGCGATATTATTGTACAATACGAAAAATTGTGCAATTATATTGCAAGTGGGTGGGCCGCTTAACAAATTTTACAGATATTTTGTCAAATAGATTGATGTATGTATGCAATTTAATTTAATTTATTGAAATCATTATTCTCATTTTCGTTTTAATAGTACATTTACATTTGAACAAAATGTAGCACTTACGTGATTTCAGGCAAAATCTAGTAGATTTCCCGTACAAAACAAAATCTATTTCGTTATTAGATTTTGTCAAAATCTAGTAGAAGTTAAAAATGATATGGTTTCTTTTTTCAAAATTTTTACTAAAAAGTCATTCTGTGATTCTGTGTACTTTAAAAGGTGTGTGAATTGGCTACATTATAGTTCTTTGGTTGCAGTTTGGGAAAATTTTAAGTTAATGGGTTTTGTTTTGTAAAAAAAAACTGGGTGTAAACGGTATAGCTTTTCAAAAAGATTTTAATTAAAATCTACTAGATTTTCTGCATGTGTAAATACCCTATTAATAAAAACTTAATTGTATGGACGTTTTTTAAGAAAAACTCTACTGATTTACATATATACTGCATTATTTGAACAAAAGATATATTTTAGTTAGTGTTTTAAGCTTTCTAATCAATCAATGTGTTAATTTTTATTTAATTTTATTTATTTTCATTTTAAAAAAATCACGCTTTCCCGTGAAATGAAAAAGTGCTGGGAAAAACTATAGTCGTTAGAGATTTTGATAATCTTCAGTTGCGACTGTTTGTGATTTAGCGTGCGATATGCAATATACATATTATAAATATATTCAAAAATTTACAGCTAGTTTATAGAAGAAAAGTAAAAATTCTCGCGTGTCTATTAAAAAAAAACAAAGCAGTCAAACTTGTTTTTTTATGAATATACTGACGAGTATTTTTACTTGTTTCTATAAACTGGCAGTTAATTAAACCAAAAGCAAATGTAGCTTTTAATTAAATTTTGCTTTCAATAAATCAATTCTGCATCAAACTGGCGAAAACATCCTTCAAGTTGAAAATATTAATGAATTAAGTTTAAAGAATTTGGAAAAAAAAGTTGGTATTTTTTTAGGATTTTGTGGACTTTGATTTTCACAAGTAGTAGTTAGTAATATGCTGTGATGGCATCTTAAATATTGAATATGATGCCCTTCAGGGGATGCATGCATGGCTATACATGAAGTAAAAAAAGAATAAAAATTAAATAATTTAAAAATGCCATATTGGGTATCAAAAGAAAAAAAAGCTTTATTTCATTATTTCATTCGTTTAAATTTACAGCTGTTTCTCGCTGCTCTCATTTCATTATCCTGAGAATGGTATAGGGTTTTCAATTTTTAAACTTGTGCACATATGATATATTGTTACCTTAATATAGAAAGTCCTTAACTCATTATTTTTTTAAAACTGACATTTTTGCACTTACAAAAAACTCGATTTCAAAAAAATTATGAGTTAGGGCAATTCTATATTAAGGTAACGATATGTATGTATCTATTTGGGAAAATATTTTTTTTTTTTTTAAATAATCAATTTATTTTCAAATAACTGCCTGTTTGTGTAAAACGTTGCTTGACGTTACAAATATCCACGTTTTTGTAATAGATTTCCATCGTCAGCGTCTTACAAAAACAGGCTGTAAAACTAATTTTAAATACTTGAGCGACTCTAGTTCTTTAAAATATAATTCCTTAGTATGTAAGCTAAAGGTTTGGCAAAAATATTTCAGCTTATTTAAATTAAGTTCATAGGCAGTACAATATGTCCTCGACGTCGTTTATCTGGGAAAGAAATATTGTAATTGTTTTCTTTTTGTCCATCCGTTTAATTTTTTATTTCATCGATCAACTGCGATTACCTCTATTATCCTGGATTGCAAGCACGCAACCGTTTTAAGCCAACATAATTTTTCCTTTATAGTACATATTTATGCATTTTTTTATTAAACACAAGCATAAGATCCATGAATTTTTCTTTTATTATATACCACATACAAAGATGTATAAGTACAAAAATATGAATAAAAAACGAAAGACTGAATTTGGGGATTAGTGAGTCTTTTTGAAAAATAGGGGCTTAAATCTATTATATTTTCAGAGTTATGAGCTTCTGAAGTTTTCATATAAAATTCTGATTGTGCATGAGATTTCTTAAAGTATCAGGTCAATATTGGCATTACAGCATATCCCGGTGTAACGAACGATATAACGTCAGGCCCATTCGTTATACCGAAAAATTCGTTATATCGCCGTTTTTACAAGTGCTATTTTAATTATTATTAGTGTAGACATGATACAATACAATTAAAATAATGTCTTCAAATAAGCTACCGAATACAAACTACCGTATCACACATTTTTTTTTTGCATTTACATTGCTGCTGTAAATTTTGTTTGATATTCTTTGCCGTTCGTTATACAGAGCACACATTTATAAAAACATTCGCTATATAAAGTAGAGCTAAATGTTGCTCCTAGCAAGTTTTTGTTTTTGATTTAGCGATTATTTTTCTATCATTCGTTATATCCAGTATAAAATTAAGATAGTATTCGTTTAGTATTTCTCATTAAAGCGAGATTCGTTATACCGATATTCGTCGGTATTTACAAGTTTTTGAAAATATCTTTTTGGATGTGTTTAAATTGCATTTTTGTACATAACAGATTTTTAGAATTCAATTTTCGATCACTTAGAAATTTTCAAAATACAAGCAATATACAAATTGCATGTACTCGTATATTGGCTGACTCTCAAAGTATATCAATACAAAGTTTTTATACTATTCGGATGTGGTATTTATACTGTGTACAGATTAAAAGTTATGAAATATTGCAAACGTGAGCATCAACTTTGAAACCGATCTGAATACTTGTTTGAGGGAGTTCTTAATACTCGTCCACGATGTTTTGAAATGGGGTGCACTACAATTCGTTTAAAGACGCTTTGCAAGTCAGCCATTCATATATGTACATATGTAAATACGGACGGATTTGTTGAGAACACAATAATCCATTTAGAAATAAATTTTTCCTCTTATTAATTTTTATTTCAATATAATAATAAAAAAAACTTTTTTTATGCATACATACTTAAAATCAGCTTCTTTAATATGAATTTTCTTTATTTTCCTCTAGATCAGCAGAATATTTTCCGGGATCTTGTTCGCGAAAGCTTCGACTACCAGAGGCACAACTGTCTGTCTCGTCAGAAGTTTCAATTATGAGACTTAAATCCAGCATTTCGTCGATTTCGGAACATTTTTTACGTGCTATAACAATTGAAGAGCGCAAATTTTGCATGTTATTGACAAATTGTTCGCCCTCTTGTAGGGAATCTTTAATTACATCGCGAAGATTTTGTATAATTTCATGTTCGTTGTTCTTGTGATGATAATCATAGTTGTTGATGCAAAATTTTGTGTCACGTTGGAGATCTTCCAATTTTTCCTCCAACTGCTTGAGAATCGAATTTAAATACGACATGAAAACGAAATATATATCACTTTTCTAAAACAAAACTTTAATTTTAAAATGTTTTACAGTCTTATTTATATTTGGTTGCGTATTTCTTAGAAGCGGTAAAATTTACTTTAAAAATGACAAATGACATGATCAACAGAAGTGCCCCCAAGTTCTTATTGTTTGGTACAAGTATTTAACTTTTTACACTTGGCAATGTCGTACCATAAAACACAAGCAGGGCTGGCATTGCGTAACTACTATTACAAAATAATACAACTTCTAATCTTGCCTACATAAACATTTTTTTATTCAAATTAATTTAGTTTTCCAAATAAAAATTATGGTAGGAATTAATGTATGCACGTACTATATATTAACATAATCTCTCTGTTCAATTTGAATCTAATGAATAGATATTATTTTTGTTGTATTATTGCCATATCCGGACATCTACCTTATAATAATTATGGTTTACTTTTACATTTTATATAAATATATTTTTTTTTAAATTTATTATTATTGTATTGACTCAGTCCATATTAAATGCTTTGTAATACATATTTTATAGCCTAGAAGGCTTAGTACTACTGTAAATGAAATAAATAAAATAAATTAAGTGTTTGGGCACCATTGCATTCCAAGTCCCAATGCATACAACTGATATAAAAAGTAATTAAGATGGAGATCAGACTGTTAAAGTTTACTTCCCTGAGTGTTGTTTTTATTAAATCATCATTCATCCTTCATGTTTAAGGCTCAATCAGAGGTGCCATAACCATAACCATAAAGAACAGCCTTTCGAACCAAACTAATGGGCAACACTGTATTTGATTATAGGTGAATCGCGATAACGCCATAACTCTCACCATAGAAACCAATTGAATTTTGGTTTGGTTATGGCTATGGCATTATGGCTAGGTCACGTCTAATTTAAGCTTTAGCCAGCAAAATATGGTTTTAAAAGGTGACGACACGAAATGAAAAACAAAACGAACAAAGAACATAATGAAATTGACAGTATTTGAATTTCCGTATATTCTTAAATTATCAAACAGAATAAGTCCGTAACTTCAGGAAAAATCGCTGCCAAATTAACAAAACCCATAATAAAATCTACTGCAGTATCTTCAAATGCTCTCTAATTTTTGTTTTATTTTCTTTTGTGTTTATTTTTCTTTGTAGTTTTATTTTCTTTTGTGTTTATTTTTCTTTGTAGTTTTATTTTCAAAATGTATGAAATTTATGGAAAGTAGTTTTATTTTCAAAATGTATGAAATTTATGGAAAGTATGGTAGCATTGTTGAGAAAATATTTATTTATATGTGAGAGCATAAGAAAAGACTCTGTCAAAATAAAATTGATTCTATATCTCGACTGCTTCCTGTTACTACTTTTTTGTGTCAATTTGTATGGAAAATGTGCTTTGGCCGCAATTCTGTTTGACCATTAATTCTCTTCTGCAGAAAATTCTGTAGACTCGGCTTCCAATTAAAACTCCATGGTGTAAACTCAGCCCAATGATATTTTATTAATAAACTAAAAATCGCTGCAATTTGGTAAGGTCGCACCATTTCTACACAACTTAATTGGCACCACTATAAATTTCACGAATTCCAATCAATATCAGAAAAAAAGAAAATTGTGGAGAAGACTCTGGAAATCTTTTCAATTATTTCGCCATTTTTAGAAGAAAAAAATTGTAAATTATACAATTGAAAACTTTTAGAAATATACTTATTAGATTATCTTTTAGAGAAAACTAATTAAAGTAATACTTTCAACTGTGTTGAAATTCGTAAAGAAAAAAAGATTCTGAAAAAGCAACATGGCTGCCCCATTTTGTCTAGAGGACTTGGCTAAATTGAAATCGTTTGTGGAATTTGTTGCAGATAATCCTACAATTTTAAACCTGCCAGAGCTAGATTTCTTTAAGAAACTAATTGAAAAGCTTGGAGGTGTAGTGCCTGAGGGCACCTTCGAAATGCCGGCTGGAGCGTAAGTTTTCATTTTATTAGATATGTATGTATGTATATCTATTCAATATGGCTATTATGTGTGCCTGTGTGTGTGTGTGCTGCAACTCAATAATGGTTTATTTAATTTTTATGTGTGCTACGTAGAAAATGTCCATTTTTTGGTGATGTGAAGTCAGAAAACAAATTCACTCCTTCAGCTGACACCGGTAAAGATGAAGTACTACCTGAAATGGAAGCGTCGGAAGAGTCGGAAGTTGAATTAGATATGGAAGGTATGTTGAAATAAAATGATATATGTATCATGTTTCCCTTTAGACTTTGTACTACTCATGGTACTATTCTTATTGAACTTTTTTATACAAATTCTTGAATTATATAAAATTTACTGCTGGTTAAAAAAAGATAGGTTAGATTGTAGTCATTGATTTTTTACTTGAAGCATCTTGAAAATTTTACGATGCAACTGGAATATATTACTGCTTATACATTCGTTCATTTACTACAACAACGTCATAACTCAAAAAAACCAGTTCGACAGAAAACGAGTTTAAAGATTTCAGTTTACACAAAACTTAATGGAAAAAGAAAATTGTATTTTTTAATGAAATTTTAAACTATATGAATAATGATATGAGGATTAGTTTTGCATTATTACTTAAAAATTCAATTTTTTTACTTGTGACGTTAGTGTAGTAAATGAATGATACTCTATAATATAAAAATATTTATGTATGTAAACTTTGCAAATATTTCATAAATGTTTAATCCACATCCTAATCGGGTTTGGTAGTTTAGTCTTGCATAGCGTGTGAATCCACAACTATAAGGAAACTTATGCAGATACATATAAAAAAACAAATTTTTACCTATACCATATCGTAAGCTTACAGTGTCAACGTCGTAAGTCAATTGAACCAATTTTTACAGAAGACAAAAAAAACAAGAAATTAACATAACATTACTTTTTCCGGCATGGTAGAGTTTCAAATTAAAATAAATATTTCGGTCGGTCAATTTCTCTTTCGATCGGCATTAATATCTCATATGTTATAAAAAGTAGATTTAGCAGATTTTCAATCTAAGCCGACGGTATATAGTCACGCCCTAACAAAAATGATTATAATTTTAGAGGAGAAGCAAAAAAAACGTTAATTATGTAACTGGTCAATACTTTTTCCTCTTGGAATTTATAAAAATATCTGTGTTTAGGGGAAGTCTAATATTTTTGTACTGATGTTGGTCAAATACATCTGCATCCAGATTTTATATTTTTTTTACTTATATCGTTTTGCGTTTGAGGTGCTTCGCAGGCGGCTGAAGACAAATTTGATATGTACACAGTTATTCTGGATTTTACTAAAAATAGACAACAAAAACATTCAGAAAAGAAGATACAAAAAATTAAAATATCAAAATAGCTCCATAAACTACCTAAGTACGACCTTGGAATTTGCTCTGTATTCCGAAACGAAGAAAATGCTTTCGAGTTTGTATACAATTCGAAAGAATTTGTTTTCATTTTGAATTACAGATTAGACACCTTGACTGGTGCTTGTAGTGGTTAATATTTATTTCAAAATATTATAAATTTATGAAATAGGAAGTGGCAAATTTGTAGGCAATTAATTTCCCTTCAATTGTTTGAATTTGAATAAGTTTCTAAGCCTACTACTCTTATTTTGCTTTTGTGATTTTCAAAAATATTATTATTTGTGAATTCTCAAATAGGTTTTGCATTTTGCATACTGCATTTACATTGTCTCGAAATCTAGTATATTTGATCAGAAATCTTTAATGAAATCTATATCGCTTACACTAAGCTTTTTTTTTTTGACATTTACCAAGATTTTGTATCCGAGACAAAATCCTTGTCTGAAATTAAATCTTAAATTGTAACGAAAAAATTCCGACTTAGCTCATTCACACACCTTCAATAGAAAATTGTGTAGAGAGTAGCTAATTCACGCACCTTCTATATAAAATAAGATGTACAGGGTAGTAAAAAATAAATAAAAATATTAGATTTTTAGTAGATTTCCTACAAATCTATTGAAAAATTAGATTTTGTTTTGTATTGGGAATCTAGTAAAAAGCAACTAGATTTAGCTCGAAATCTCGTTGTAAGTACTAGATTTTGATACAATGTAAATGCCCTATAAGGTAAGAGGTTTGTGACTGTTCAAAATGTGTGATTGAAGTCTACTGACGATTTGTTAAAGCAATAATGAAATGCATATAGACATCGCTTAACCACCATCAAATAAATTTCACTTATAATTGTGACAATTTGTCGAATAATAAATTTCTAGAAAATTACACTACACATCTTTTGTGAAGGTTAAAATTAAAACAAAAATATGAATCTATTTGCGGTCTCCACCTGACAAAAAATTACTAACTTTAACATTAACTTCAAGTTAATGTTATGTGTAGACTGCTCTAGTTCATGCTTTTTTCAAGTTATAACATTATTGCTAGTGCATTTGTTTAAACAACTCAGTTATAACTTCCAGTTACAGCAGAATTTCATGTCAGGTGCAGACGTAGGGTTACATGACCTACATATGAGAGTAATTAACACAATCTGTGTGCAACACTGAGTGACTATAATCGTGCATGAATGCCGCGTCTGCAATTGTAGTTTAATTATCCTCTAAAGGTAAAAATACATAACACGCCCTAATGCGTGTGCGAGCTGCAGACTTCTGTCAAAAAAAAGTTGAAATAATGTTTTTGCATACGGCATCTTACATACGAAACTCTTTGACGCGTTTGCCACACAAAGTTGGTTAACTTTCAACTTTTTAACGCGTTGTGTTGTTTTGACAACTAATCAGACGACAATAAACAAACAATAAAAAAAACAAAAATGTGAGTCATGGAGGTAAAACTTATTGATAAGTTTGAAAAACATAAAGTATTGAGAACAAGAGGAATTAAAACTGTTCCAAGTCTATTTTTCAACGTAAAAATAAGTGAAAGAAGCTGATAGAAAAGGCGTTTGTAACGCGTGTTGTGTAACTTGCAATTTTTCATGCACTAAAATTTTCAAACGCACGATACTCGTAGACGAACTGACTTGTGTTATGTACTTCTATCTTAAATATTATTTTTTTAAACAAAAGACATCTGAGACATTTTATTATTTATTTTACTTCGCTGACGATTCATTCTTACGAATATCAGAACGGTTTATACTGCTTTGTTTTCTTATTTATTCAATAAAAAAATTAAATATTAATGACGCCATACTTTTTGAAATAATTCAAGTAATCTGAAATTTTTACATAATTTTTACATATTTTTTAGTTTAGATTTTTTTATGAATACACATTTATAATCAATTGTTAAGTAAAATAATGAAACCAATTTTTCAGTTTAAATGGTTAGCATTGTTTGGTAGACCTGCGATTGTGAATCTGAAAACCGAATATTAGTGGCACTAACTGCATCCTTACTTACGGTCTCCACCTGACATGAAATGACTAACTTAAAATTAACTGAAAGTTAATGATAAGTGTAGACTGCTCAAGTTAATACTTTAGTTACAACAAAATTTCATGTCGTAATTTTCATTACGAATTTATGCATAAACTTTGTTGCATGAAACTTTTCCTATTTGCTAATTGCAAAGCTATAGAAGAGAGTGATGTATGAAAACTGCAGAACCATGAATCTGTGAAACATTTTTGCGAACTTGTTTTGATCTGATTTTCGTAACCAGGTCTCCAATTGACAAACGAAAAAACTTTCGTACATTATTCACCCTTATCGTGAATAAATGCGAACATTTTGTTTACGAGACACAATAAACATTTAACGTGAACAAAAAATGGCGAACAAAATTAGAAAATATTATACTGATACGATACAACAAGGGAAAGGAACGTGAACTTTTATTCCCGATAAGGGTGATTGTATCAGTTAAATTTTGAAATCTACATATATATATAAAAGAAAGTAGTGTTAGTTACACCACTTATAACTCAAGAACGGCAGAACAGATTTGGGTGAAAATTGGTAGGGAGGTAGCTTAGAGCCAGGAGACGGACATAAGATACTTTTTATGCCGTTCGACAATAATTGTAAAATTTGCAGTAAATATGGATTCAGAATTAAGTAAACTGTACCATATTAATTCAGCGGCTGAGCACATAATTTGCAATCAACGCCGACTATGAGCCGTCGGCTTTCTGCATTCGTGTGCATTTCACTAGAGTTGTGCTCTAAAGGAACGAACTAGGGAATAAATATACTTTAGTGAAGCTACTCAAAATAAAATAAAGCTTATCATATATGGTGGAAAATTTAATTCTAAGAAAAAACTATCATGTCCAAAAATTCTCGGAATGGCATATTTACGGAGTTACGGACTTCCAAAGTTTTGAATGACTTTTTTTAATGTGCCTTTATACATATATATAAAATCGCAGTGTGTGTTTTTTACGAACGCATAATTTCTGGAACTATAACAACTGTGGATCTGAAATTTTCAACACAGGTTCGGGTCAATACCGGGTAGGTTTTCGTTTTGTTTTTGACCCAACAAGTGACCACTGTATGGAGTAATTTATAGTTTAAAAAGAATTAATTGAGGGTAAGACAACGTTTGCCGGGCTCATCTAGTATAATATAAATATAAGTACATAATAAATAAATAAAGCCACATAAGCTAAGCCGCTGTCATTATTTGAACGTCAACGCCGCCGCTAAAATATGTACATATCAACGTTTTACTCACTTCATAAAAATTTATTTAAATTTATGCAATTGCAATTTAAATGTTAACCTCCTATAAATTTTCATGGAAGTGAATCTTTATTCTCCTGTGTGCATAATATCGTCTGGCAGCAGTATTCGTGACGGCGCTTCCGCCTTGAAACTACCAGCGCAGGAGTTTAGATGTTTGGATTTTATAAACAAAACAAACAACAGCTGTTTCAGTGCTGCCAACATGTGTACTTATCATTCTGTAATGATTTTTGTGTTACATTCACAAAACGTTCAGAAAGGTAAAAAGTGACAGGTAAAAAAAATTTCATATCAGGATTTTTTAAATTCGTTGAAAAAGATACAAATATAAGTCTATTCGTTATTGTAGTGTGTTAGTACTTAGTCCTCTTTCACACACACTCCAGGTTTGACTCGTCAAGTCTTGAGTTTTCAGGAGAGAGAGGAAAAGAGAAAAGAGTACAGACGACCGTACCAGTCAAGTTTGGTTTTTCGTTTTGTTTTGTCATTCGTAATACTCTACGACAACGCAAATTGATAAAACAAACTTGACGGTGTGTATGAACACGAATGCAGGTTTAAAAGAAAATTTATCAAAAACTGATCAGGTAAACCTGACGTGTGTGAAAGAGGACTAACCAATTAACACAGCTAATAAAAAGCTTTTTAATTTTATTGCACTTGAAAGAAGAATCAAAACAAAAACGCCGACAAAATTTCAGGGAGAGCGAAACAAGTAGAAAAATTCAATTATCTTCCGTCTCGTGACATCTCTGTGTACTTTGTGGAAATAGCTCATGTCTAGAAAGAAAAGAGACAGAATAAAATTTGGTAAATATTCCATCTCCATTGCACTACCGCAAAATACTTTGATATGCATGAACATGGTGATCGCACGTATGCACCACAACAAAGAATTTGATGTTTTTTTTCACAGTTGTTTTGCGGGCGTCATGTTCATGTCCAAGTCGATGAAGACGTAGGTTTACGAACTAGTACATGAAATTTAAATTTCATATTACTTGCTACATTCGCAATAATTGCTATCTTCAAAATCAAAATAATTTCTATCGTCAAAATTAAAAATTGAAATTATGTATTCGTTTTGATTCTTTTAAAACCTATATTTTATTCGAATATTTGTATGCAAAGTTCGAATTTAAAAACTTCTTTAAATTTCGTACTTTCGAAGTCAGTTAGTTTTTTTCCAGTTGTTTTATTTTACCTGAAAGCTTGCAATAGATTTTTTAACATAATGAAATAATGGCGAAAAACTCGAGGCGAATTGTTATTCAGAATTATTTATTAATTAATTCTGTGCCATATGATAAAGTGGCATGGCGTCACGGAAAATGTTGCATTTCCTCCATCAAGTCTAAGTTAACTTCTTATCTTCTTGAAAAAATTCACATTCACTTAATAGTTTTTCGTGTAGGGCATATGCCGTATGTTCGTTTCTGTCTGAAGCCGCCAAGGCAAATTACATAAATAATTCTTGAGTAAAATTGTCATTGTTGAGGTAAAAAAAAAAAATTATAATCATTTATTTTGTGTAGTAAATATTGTACTCTTTAACGGACACGTTTTTGAACATTTAAAAAAAACATGAAAATATTCTATAGCAAAACAAGTATCTTTTTTAAATTAAAAGTATAAAATGAGAAAGAATAAAAGCATTTCATGTTTTATAAAATATAAATGAAAGAAAAATAAAAAATAAACCTTGCATATATAAATATCTCCGAAATTTTGATAATGTGCTTTTTGCCATATGATTGCAGCCAACAACATGTCTGTATTAGAACCAAACATTATCTATCTGGAGGGGAAGCCGCCAAAAATTGCTAAAACTAAAAAAGTTACCACTTTTAAAAAATCCACTAAAAGGGCTAGAAGTAAAATGAAAAGCCATCACAATCTTCTCAGAAAACGATCGCATAAACTAAAATATGATTATATTATTAAAAAAGAGGCGAACAGTGAGGAAAGTCGGGAGAAATTTGAACATAATGATCCCTTGTACACGGCAAAATTGCAAGTTAAATGCGAGCTGCTTGAGGATAATCCGACTGAAAGCATCGAGCACGATGGTTTAGTTGAGGAACAAAAAGATGATGTTGATGACGATGCGGATTTCAATTATAACTGTGAGGCTGTGCTTAGTAAATTAGAGAAAAGTGATGCGGAGGATTACGATGACGAGGATGATGATGAAGAAGATGAATTTGATGGCAACGAAAATGAAGAGGAGGAAGACGAACCATTGATTATGCTATCACGCCGGAAGGGCAGACCTCGCAAAAGATATCGTTACGTAGATGAGGAGAAGGTTAGGGCTCCACGTAAAGTTGTATGTCGTGAAATATGTAAGCAACATTGCACTGATAAATTCAATGAGGAACAACGCAGGAGCATTTGTAATTATTTCTGGAACTTAGGCAAAGAGGATAGATTGGAGTTTATAAGGAAGCACACAAGAGCAAGACGTTTAACGCGCATGAAACGCGTAAATGCCGTGAGAAGTCGTGGTAATAACTGTTGCTATTATCTTAAAAACTATAGCATTGGCAATGACGAAACTATTCCAGCACTTAGCAGTGATCTTACACGCGTTTGCCGCAAGTTCTTTGAAGCTACGCTGTGCACCACAAATCATTATATAAAAAAAGCCAATGATGGCTCCATATTGGAAATCGAAAAGGACTTGATGCTGCTGCATGAAATTAAAGCCGCAAAAGAGAAGGAGAAATCTAAAGAACCCAAACAAATTCTGGACCCAGAGACGGGAAATTTGATCACTCTGGATCCAAAAGCCAAACAGCCACCAAAACCCAAAACACCTCAAGATAAAGCTGCAGCCAAGAAAAAAATACGACGTAAGCGAGGAGATCCGGAGCCAGAACACTTTCCTAAACCCATTAATTGCTCTGTGCGCTGCATACACAAATGTCACATAAAGTTCAGTGAGGAAGAACGAAAACAAATATGCGACTTCTTCTGGTCTATGGAGTATAAGAGGCGAAAGGACTTCATATTGGCCAATATAGAAATTAAAGACATTGAAACTGAAACGACACCAGATTTTCGTAAGACAAATCGCCCACCACGAGCTTATCAATCGCGCTTTTACATGCGTTCGGGTGGTACGCGTGGGGAAAAGCTGAGAGTTTGTAAAGATTTTTATGTCAAAACTCTGTGTATCAATCGATATTTTATCGAAAATGCCATCGAGTTTGCCGATAAAACAACCGGCTACTACACGGGCACAGATCGCCGTGGCATTCATGGTGCACCCAATAAAATATCCGATGATCGCAAACAGACCGTGTTGGACCACATTGAATCTTATCCCTTTTGGGTGCCAAACAAGAAGAGCAAAACCAAGTATTTGCATTATTCCTTGACCATTAAGAAAATGTTTGAAGCATACAAAGAGAAATCTATGGCCGAAAACATTGATTTTGTTTCCCTTCACTACTATTATAAAGTGTTTCATGCTCACTTTAATATACTATTTCTGGCAAATCCGCACCCGAAAAAAGGCGGTGGCTTTCTTAAAGCCAACCCTAACATTTCACATTATACCGGCGAAGAAGCCGGTGGATATTGGATTGATAGCAAAGGCAATAAGCTTGATTCTCGTGCGTTCGATCCCTCCCTTTCATTAGATGTCAAGCAAGACAATTTATTGCCAAATGATGAGAAAAATCCTTCGTTTGTGCCAAATCCATTTGCTTCGGGATCTGCGGTTCATGCATTAAATGTCATTCATCATTCTACTTCCGTTTTGCCACTTAAAACTATTGTAACACACCAACCAACATCTCTCGCCATGGTTAGATCTGATTTAAATGCAGCTGCTTATGCAAATTTGCCAGCAGATTCTCTAAATATGTTTAGAATGCTTTAATTTTAAGATGCTTTTGTAAAAAATAGAAAAAAAAAATTAAATAGTTATACATCGTGTTTAAAAAATAATTACAAAGGATGTTTTTTTTTTATTGAACAAAAAACCAAAATGCTTGTGAAAAATTTACTGAATGCCTACAAAATTTGGCATCTATATATATAAACATAATGTGTGCGCTGGAAAAAATTTGTCATAAGTTAATTTAAAGCAAAATAAAATTGTTAATAATAAGTATTCTTAAAGCCGATGAATGGGAAAAACTGCTAAAAATGCTAACTGAGGAAGAAAAGCCAACTATAGATAGCACGAAACAAAAAGACAATGAAAGGATATTTAGAAAACACCAAAAAGCAAAACAATCGAAAAGAAGGAAGTGGTTAAAAAACGTCATACGAAAGAAAGCACTACAGCCGTGATTTGACTAACAATGAAGAAAACCAAACGTCGCAAGCGAGGAGAACCACTACCCGAACGGTTTCCTAAGCCCATCAATTGTGCAATACCCTGTGATTTAAAGTGTCATCAGAAATTCAGTGAAGTGGAAAGAAGAAAACAAATTTGTTATATATTTTCGCCTTTGGACTTTAAGAGACGTCTGTCACATCGGACTGAAACATCGAACATTAAAACACCGATAACGCCAGAATTTCGAGGGTATCAGATGAAATTCTATTTGGGATCGGGTCCGAAAAGCCAAAATATATATAAGAGTACAATCATTTCATATTAAACGCACTGTGCAGAAATCTGATTTTTACACAATCAGCGAACGGCACAGTGTTACCGGAGGTTTCAATAAAATAAATATAACAATACCAAAAAATTGGGGGTTGTTATTCGCTCTCGAGAAAAATGTTGTGCTACTGACAATCTATTTCCGTTCCCTAAGGTATAGAAAATAGCATAAACCTGCCAACAGGAGTCAGTTGTTTTCTAGAACGTTTACACAAGCCCCAATTTTTTACTTTTTTGAGATGTTAAAAAATGCCATAGTGTGTACTATGCATTACTCAAGTTGAAATTGTATTGATGTTGCCGGACTAAAAAAGCGACGATTTGCCAGTTGTTTAAGCAGCTGATGCTATTGTGGCGAAAATTAAACCAATAACACTTAGTAGTTGTGTAAAATCGTGTTTTTTGTTTGTTTAATAAATAATGAAATTTGAGCTTGTGGTGAAATAGATATCAGTTGCGATATATTTTACAATGACGAAAGTGTTGTGCATATGAAAATTGTTGCGTAATCCCTCTGTAGAGATTTTTTTTTTTGCAGATATACCAATTTCTTTCATTTAAACTTCCTTATAATTTTAATTTTGCTTTATACCGATTGTCTCGGAAACTTCCATGATACTTCTCCCTTAATTCAACAAGCTTTTCAAATTTTATTAATTATATAAATTAGTTTGAAATTACTGATTTATGCCCCTAATTTCGTAATTTCTACATACCGCTAATTTAACGTAACGTTTATGTATGTATATCTACGAATTTTACTTATAAAATACAACTTACACGATAAATATCTAGGCACTTATAGATAAATATAACATAACAAATTGGTTCAATACAAGTTAAACATTTTACGAGTACTTACCCGCTTTACATTTTTTGCTAATAATATATTTAAAATAACTGCCGGTGATAGTTGCAAATTTGTTCACCGCACTAATATAGACGTAATCCCCCTTATTGTGAATGGCGTCGTCAACGTCACATCAAGGCGACAGTAAATATTGTCTCTTGTCTACCCTTCATCGGCAACAAATCCTTAGAATTTGTAAATTAATTGAGTATGTTAATAGTAGTCAATTGTTGTCGACAAAGAGCAGACAAGTGACAATTTTGTCCACAACGCCATCCATAATAGGGGGAATATCATAAAAAAAGTTGTAAAATTATATAAATTTAACTTGAAATTTTGTTTTTTACAAGTTAAGTTGTTACAAGAAAACATCAAATCATTTTAGATTGAAAAAATCGTGTAACTGTGATAAATCATCAATTCCGGCAACTCTGTACATAAACATCAGGTGCAGTGTTGCCAGAAAATTATTAATAGGAGAATGCTTAATCGATCCAAAATGTCTGTTAAAGTGTTCTACAAAAGAATAAAATAAAATGCCTGGCTTTTTCAGCAATTTTTTTTAATAATGCTTTTTTACGAAAGAATATGGTAAATATAGCAGTGAAAATGCCAAAATAAAAACAATGATTAAGTGGTCGTAATAAGAAGATGCATTCTTTTAATTTCCATAAATATATATTTAAAGCAGGTCGTAAAGCAGCTCTGGGCGAGTCAACATCAAGCGTCGTTGGCAATTATTTCTTAAGTGCAACCAGGCCACTGTTGTTTATTGGCCTTCGAGAGTTTTGCGTCTCACTCGCGCTGGTTGACTGATCTGCCACGGATAACCGTATATTCTTGCGGTTCTTCCGTGGAATTTCTTTAACAACCACGTTGCTACTTCCTATGTGAAGGCATAGGTCGTATACAGTCAGTCACAAAACATTTTTAAAATACTGTTAATAACATCTTGGGCATATGGTCTAGTTACTCCGCCCATTTTTGTGCAACCATATTATGCAAATTTACTTTGTATAATATGTATAAATAAATAAATAAATAAATATATTTAAAGCATATTTTACAAAGTAAATTTGCTAAATATAACTTCACAAATATGACTGGTTGACTGTGATGTTATCCACAGTATTTTTGTAATTTTTTTTGTGACTGTCTTATAAAATATTTACGTTTTCACATGGGAAATATGTATCAGCTTGGTTAATAAATAGGATTCACAAAAAACTCAAATGCATATACATACCTATACTATTATCGCGAATCACTGAAACGTAAAACTTTCCATCAACCAACAAAATCATGACCGCATTTAGGAAATAAGTATTGAAAAATGTGTTTAAATTCTTTTTTTGTTTGTTTCATAAAATGAGTTTTCTAGATTGAATCGAATTTCATATTTGTATTACACAGCTGTTGTTTGTTGCTTTTTATTATATTTGCAAATATTGTGGTGCTGCCATACTTTTATTTTTACATCCATTTGAGCAAATCTTGTTTAGTGAAGCACTTCCAAATAAGACAATTATTTCAAGTGATAGAAAATTTAATACTAAGCAAAAACGGTTGTGCACAAAGTTTTTTTTAGATCTTTTGGCATTCTCTTAGTAAACTTTTGGTTCAATAAAACATATTAAAGCTTATCTAAATTTCTAGATTACTAAAAAAAAATGAGATGTACTATATTCCTTTTTTCTTGTAATTTGGACAGTAAATTAGAAAAAGAGTCGGGGAGCGAGTCTGACTAGTTTTTATTTTCCTTTTCATAATTAGTAATAAATAACGAAATAAAGTGAATTTCCGCGCCTAACGGAATGCTAATTTAAATTAAAATACTCTATTAAATATTCCTATAGCCAGCCAATGGTTTTAAGTTTCAATCATATAAATACAAATCAAACAAAAAACTACTAAAAATGCAAACAGTCAATATCTTCGAATTTTGATATGCTTGCAGCCCAACCGAGCCTACAACCCATGCATTATGTGGAAGAAAAGCCTCTTAGGATTGTTAAAAAAATAAAGCCAGTCAAAAGAAGAAAGTTGAGAACTAAAAAAGGCCTAAAAATGAAACGCATTTCGAAAACACGACAAAGTAAAACAATTCAAAAGCATGCCCTGCTTAAACACAATATAAAAATGGAATACAGTTTAAATGAAAGCAATGGGCAGAAAAATAGAGAAAATTCAATAGCAAGTGATCCCCTCTTCACACCACAAATAGAAGTGAAATGTGAATTAAACGAAGGAAAAGTTGAACACGACTATCAGGATAAGGAGGAACCTGAAATCTATTTCGAATCCGACAGGGATGAAGATTATTATATGGAAGAAAATGAAGTAGATGATGATGATGATGATGATAGCGATGATGAAGAAATTTATACTAAAAAGAAAATGTGTAATAAAACTGGGTTGGTAGCTAAAGATGCTGACATGACTATGGATGAAGACAATGAAGATGAACCTCTTATCGTGTTAAGTGAGATGTCAGCACGTAGAGTTTACAAAAAGAAACAAAAGAAACCTCGTTTAAGAAATTGTCCAGATTCCTGCAAATACAAATGTGTCACAAAATTCGACAGGCAACAGAGATTAGATATTTTTCAATATTACTGGCATTTAAGCCAAGAGGATAAAGTGAAGTTCATGCGCCAACACATACGCAAGCCAGTTATAAAAACAATACGCACTACGAAACTTCGTAATAATTGTTGCTATTTTCTAAAGAACTATAAAATAGGAATAACTTCCGGAACTAAACAGCCGGAGGAAAAAGAAGCGGACGGTGTTGATAACAGGAGCACTACCGTTGATGATGATGTCGACTTAATAAAAGTGTGTCGTAAGTTTTTTGATGGTACTTTAAGGATTTCGGATAGAGAAATTAAGGAAGCTATCAAAGATTATGACTTAAAACCTGAACGAATTATACTTCCTCCAAAACAAGAAAGAATTAAAGAGCTAACTAAAGTAGTTGCACAAAGTCCTACAGGAACACATAAGCCGCAGCAGTATCTAGATCCAGAAACGGGCGATTTAACTGATAGCAAACCCAAGAAAAATACTAAACGACGCAAACGAGGAGAACCACTGCCGGAACGATTTCCTAAGCCCATAAACTGTGCCGTACGCTGCATATTCAAGTGCCACCAGAAATTCAGTGAAGAGGAAAGAAAACAAATTTGTGATATATTTTGGTCTTTGGACTTTAAGAGACGTAAAGACTTCATACTGTCACGTATAGAAACTTCGGATGTTAAAACACCGACAACGCCAGAATTTCGTAAAACCGATCGTCCAACTCGTGCGTATCATACGAAATTCTATTTGCGATCTGGCCCTAAAAGTGAGAATATAAGAGTTTGCAAGCATTTCATTACAAACACGCTGTGCATAAATCGCTGGTTTATAGAAAATGCCATAGAATTTGCTGACAAAACAACAGGTGCGTACACAGGCAGCGATCGGCGCGGTGTTGCCGGAGGTTTCAATAAAATATCGGACGATCGCAAACAAACTGTTTTAGATCACATTGAATCGTATCCTTACTGGATACCAAACAAAAAGAGTAAAACCAAATATCTTCATTATTCTTTGAGCATTAAGAAAATGTATGATGCATACAAAGAGAAATGTTTGGCGGAAAATATCGATTATGTTGCCCTTCATTACTACTATCAAGTGTTTCATTCCAATTTTCATATATTATTTCTGGCGAATCCACATCCAAAAAAGGGAAGAGGATATTATAAAACGAATCCGAATATATCTCATTACACCGGTGAAGAGGCTGGTGGATGTTGGATAGATTTCAAAGGCAATAAACTTGATTTACGTTCAATAAACCCCGCTGTAACTTTGGATGTCGGCCGAAATAATTTATTGCCAACAGGTTCAAGGAATCTTTCCATTGTTCCAAATCCTTTTGCTGCGGGGTCTTTTGTACATGCATTAAATGTCATTCAACATTCCACTTCTATTGAAAATCAGCAATTACCTCTTGACATGGTTAGATCCGATTTAAACTCAGCTTCTTATGGAAACTTACCCGCGGAGTCTGTAAATATGTTTAGAATGCTTTAATTTTAAGATGCTCTAGTTAAAAATAAACATAATTGTACTTTTTACTAAAGAAGACAAAACTTATAACAGATTTTTTTTCTTCAAAGAAACCGAAAATAGTTACTTAAGAAAATGCTCCACTAGGGAATCCTTTATGAATTACTCACAAAATTTTTAAAATACTTGTTATTCTATATTCGTATAGGCTTTAATATAAATAAAACTCAAACGAAAAAAAAACTACTAAAAATGCAATCAGTCAATATCTTCGAATTTTGATATGCTTGCAGCCAATAACAGCCAAACGAGTTTACAACCCATCCATTATGTGGAAGAAAAGCCTCTTAAGATTGTTGAAAAATTTAAGCCAGTCAAAAGAAGAAAATTGACAACTAAGAAAGGCTTAAAAATGAAACACATTTTGAGAACACGCCAAAGCAAAACAATTCAAAAGAATGCCCTGCTTAAACACAATATCAAATTAGAATGCGGCTTAACTGAGAGCGATGGGCAGACAAATATAGAAAATTTAAAATCAAGTGATCCACTCTTCACACCACAAATAGAAGTGAAATGTGAATTGAACGAAGCAAAAGTTGAACACGATGATCAGGATAATAAAGAGGAAGCTGAAATCTATTTAGATTCCGAAAAGGATGAAGATTACTATATGGAAGAATATGAAGAAGAAGATGATGATGATGATTCTGATGATGATGACGATGACGACGATGATGATGATGATGATGACGACGAAGATGATGATGATGGTGACAGCGATGATGGAGAAATTTATACCAAAAAGAAAATGTGTAATAAAACTAGGTTGTCAACTAAAGATGCTGACATGACGAGTGATGATGGCCATGAACATGAACCTCTTATCGTGTTAACGGAAATGTCTTCACGTAGAGCTTACAAAAAGAAACAAAAGACACCTCGTTTAAAAAGTTGTCCAGAGTCCTGCAGATACAAATGTGTCACAAAATTCGACAGGCAACAGAGATTAGATATTTTTCACTATTACTGGCACTTAAACCAGGAGGATAAAGTGAAGTTCATGCGCCAACACATACGCAAGCCAGTCATAAAGAGATTACGTAGTAAAAAACTTCGAAATAATTGTTGCTATTTTCTAAAGAACTATAAAACAGAAATAAGTTCCGGAATTAAACAGCCGGAGGAAAAAGAAGCGGACGGTGTTGATAACAAAAGCCCCTTTGATGATGATGTCGATTTAATAAAAGTGTGTCGTAAGTTTTTTGGTGGTACTTTGAGGATTTCGGATAAAGAAATTAAGGAAGCTATCATAGGTTATGACCTAAAACCTGAAAGAATTATACTTCCTCCAAAGCAAGAAAAAAATAATGAAGCAACTAAAGTGGTTAAAAAAAGTCCTGCGGAAACGCATAAGCCGCAGTTGTATCTAGATCCAGAAACTGGCAATTTAACGGATGTCAAACCCAAGAAAAATACCAAACGACGCAAACGAGGAGAACCACTGCCGGAACGATTTCCTAAGCCCATAAACTGTGCCGTACGCTGCATATTTAAGTGTCATCAAAAATTTAGTGAAGTGGAAAGAAAACAAATTTGTGATATATTTTGGTCTTTGGACTTTAAGAGACGTAAAGACTTCATATTGTCACGTATAGAAACTTCGGATGTTAAAACACCGATAACGCCAGAATTTCGTAAAACCGATCGTCCAACTCGTGCGTATCATACGAAATTCTATTTGCGATCTGGCCCGAAAAGTGAGAATGTAAGAGTTTGCAAGCATTTCATATTAAACACGCTGTGCATAAATCGCTGGTTTATAGAAAATGCCATAGAATTTGCTGACAAAACAACAGGTGCGTACACAGGCAGCGATCGGCGCGGTATTACCGGAGGGTTCAATAAAATACCGGATGATCGCAAACAAATTGTTTTGGATCACATTGAATCGTATCCTTACTGGATACCAAACAAAAAGAGTAAAACCAAATATCTTCACTATTCTCTAAACATTAAGAAAATGTTTGATGCGTACAAAGAGAAATGTTTGGCTAAAAATATTGAGTGTGTTTCCCTTCACTACTACTACCAAGTGTTTCATTCTAATTTCCACATATTATTTCTTGCGAATCCACATCCGAAAAAGGGAAGAGGGTATTATAAAACGAATCCGAATATATCTCATTACACCGGTGAAGAGGCTGGTGGATGCTGGATAGATTTCAAAGGCAATAAACTTGATTTACGTTCAATAAACCCCGCTCTTAGTTTGGATGTCAGCCAAAATAATTTATTGCCAACAGGTTCAAGGAATCTTTCCATTGTGCCCAATCCTTTTGCTGCTGGGCCGGTTGCGCATGCATTAAATGTCATTCATCATTCTACTTCTATTGAAAATCAGCAATTACCGCTTGACATGGTTAGATCCGATTTAAACTCAGCTGCTTATGGAAACTTACCCGCGGAGTCTGTAAATATGTTCAGAATGTTTTAATTTTAAAAATAAAAGTAGTTATTATACTTTGTACTTAAGAATCCAAAACTTATAAAAGATTTTTTCAATTAAACTGAAAATAGTTACTTAAGAAAATGCTCAGTAGGGAATGCCTTGCTTATTACTCACAAAATATGTTAAAATACTGGTTATTGGATATTCATATAGCCTTTAATTTAAATAAAAATCAAACGCAAAAACTACTAAAAATGCAATCAGTCAATATCTTAGAATTTTGATATGCTTGCAGCCAATAACAGCCAACCGAGCCTGCAACCCATGCATTATGTGGAAGAAAAGCCTCTTAAGAATGTTAAAAAACTAAAGCCAGTCAAAAGAAAAAAATTGACAACTAAAAAAGGTCTAAAAATAAAACACAAAACAATTCAAAAGAATTCGTTGCTTAAACACAATATCAAATTGGAATGCATTTTAAATGAGAGCAATGGACAGACAAATATAGAAAATTCACTAGCAAGTGATCCCCTCTTCACAGAAGTGAAATGTGAATTGAATGCAGAAAAAGTTGAACACGATTATCAGGATGAAGAGGAAGCTGAAATCTATTTAGATTCCGATAAGGATGAAGATTACTTTATGGAAGAAAATGAAGGAGATGATGATGATTATAGCGATGATGGAGAAATTTATACCAAAAAGAAAATGTGCAATGAAACTGTGTTGGTAGCTAAAGGTGCTGACATGACGATTGATGATGACAATGAAGCTGAACATCTCGCTCGTAGAGTTTACAAAAAGAAACAAAAGACACCTCGTTTAAGAAATTGTCCAGATTCCTGCAAATACAAATGTGTCACAAAATTCGACAGGCAACAGAGATTAGATATTTTTCATTATTACTGGCATTTAAGCCAAGAGGATAGAGTGAAGTTCATGCGTAAACACATACGCAAACCAGTCATAAAAAGATTTCGCACTACGAAACTTCGTAATAATTGTTGCTACTTTCTAAAATATTATAAAATAGGTTTAGCAGCTGAATCCAATCAGCAACCTGAGCATATTCGAACGGCTAGTGAAAACAACATTGACGACGACGATGGCTTAACGAAAGTCTGTCGAAAATTTTTCGAAGGCACTCTAAAAATTTTAGACAGAGAAATAAAAGAAGCAATCAAAGACTTTGAACTGAAACCGGAGAGAATTACGCGTCCACTAATAGGTACAAAGAATGAAGAACAAATCCAATTGGATATAAAACTTCCTAAAGTAACTGAGCCGCAGCAATATCTAGATCCAGAAACTGGCAATTTAACCTACACAAAGCCCAAGAAAAAAAGTAAACGCCGCAAACGTGGTGAACCACCACCGGAGAGATTTCCTAAGCCCATCAATTGTGCCATACGCTGTAAATTCAAGTGCCATCAGAAATTCAGTGAAGTGGAAAGAAAACAAATTTGTGATATATTTTGGTCGTTGGACTTTAAAAGACGTAAAGACTTCATACTGTCACGTATAGAAACATCGGATGTTAAAACACCGACAACGCCAGAATTTCGTAAAACCAATCGTCCAACTCGTGCGTATCAAACGAAATTCTATTTGCGATCGGGTCTCAAAAGTGAAAATATAAGAGTTTGCAAGCATTTCATATTAAACACGCTGTGTGTAGATCGTTGGTTCATAGAAAATGCCATAGAATTCGCTGATAAAGCAACAGGTGCTTACACGGGCAGTGATAGACGAAAAACACAGTCTGTTCACAATAAGATTCCCGAAGAACGTAGGCAGACAGTAAGAGATGACATTAATTCGTATGCCTGCTGGATACCAAACAAGAAAAGTAAAAACAAATATCTTCACTTTGACCTCTCCATTATTAAAATGTATGAAGCATATAAAAGGAAATGCTTGGCCGAGCAACAAAAACATGTCTCCAATAAGTATTATTATAGAGTTTTCCACGAAGACTTTCATCTCTTATTCCTAAAAAATCCCCATCCTAAAAAGGGTCCTGGCTTTCTACTCTCGAATCCTCATATATCCAATTATACTGGAGAGGAAGCAGGTGGTAGTTGGATTGATTGCTGGGGCAATGATCTTGATTTAAGCGGAAAAAACCCAGCTAAGAGACTGAATATCTTGCGACGAGATGTCGCTGCTGATTCTGCGCCCGGCAAACCGTTAACAGCTGAAAACAAAAGTTCGAAGACAATTGAATAAATAATGACAGTGATAATTTGTATATGTGGAACATATAAAATACATGTAAATATACATATGTATATGTACGTATGTATGTATTACAGACTTTTTCTTTTAATTCCTGGGAAGCGATTTGTTGCAGTAGTTTACTTTCAAGTTTGGAAATTGATTTAAACTCTGTTGTTGTTTGTTGTTTTGTTTGAATGGTAGAAGCAAGTACGCAAATTGCCAGGGTATCCCACATTAGGTATTTCCTTCGGGAGCTGCAGACGACCTATACCTTCGCATAGGAAGTAAGAGATTCCAAGATCCACACCCAGGGTTTTAAAGGTCTACATGGTCTTATGGTCTTATTAAAATTTTTGCACTCAATAATGTTGCAGTATCATTAACAAGTGCGAGTGAGACGCAAAACTCTCGAAGGCCAAACAACACACACAAGCCTGATCGCACTTAAGAAATAATTACGATGATGCGGTTGCTGTTCCCCAGCCCAGAGTTGTTTAACAAATTAAAATTTTGAAACGGCTGATTCTGACAGAGTAGGAAAAACAAAAATAAACGCGTCAAAACGTTCTTTAAAAGGATGTTCGTTCGGGTGGATCTGCATAGAAAATCATGAATTTTTGCGTGTTTTGATTGTTTTACTTAGCAATTGAGTACAAATATTGAGCCTTATCGTGTTTGGCGTATTTCGACTACGACTACGACAATCTGGCCCTAGTTTAAAGAAAAAATGTTGAGGTGTTTTAATCTGTTACAAAAACGTCGTAGTCGAAGTCGAAATACGCTAACCACGATAAGGGGAATTAATTCATAAAAAAATATCGCAGTACTTCAAATAATTGTTTCAACGTTAATTTTTGTTTGAGTTGATGGGGAAAAGTGTAAATTTTTTGTTATAACATTCCCTTAAAATACAATAAATGTCAAAAATTCCGTGCAGTGTTCGTTTTCTTTCGAAAAGTTGCTTGAGGAACCTGAAAGGAAAGGAAAAGATCATATTTTATAAGAGATGTGATAAAACATCTACTGCGGCAACGCTGTACATAAACATCAGGTGCAGTGCTGCCAGAAAATTATGATGGGAGAATGTTAAATCGTTCTACAGAAGAAAAAATAAAATGCCAGATATTGAATTTACGTGTGGAGGTTTTTTTTTAGCAGATTTTGGAAAAATTTTGCATGGAAAATCATAAATTTTTGCGATTTTGATTATTTTACTTAAAAGTTGAGTACACATATGAATTCATAAAAAAATATATCAAAAATAAGAATATTTATCGCATCAGAGGACTTTAAATAAAAAATTTGTCATACTTTGAAGAATTATTCAGAAAAATATAATAAAAATAATTAAATAATTATATTGGTTTACAAAACGTTTGGCAAACAAATGTCCATACAAAATTTGTTTTGTTTCTGAATGTGGCAGTATCACTTCTTTAGTTTTGCTCCCAATTGTTATTAAAGGCTAGTTGGTGTCACTCACTGCACCTGATTAATTTGTCCCACAAATTAAGAAGATTAACAATAATAGCGATATATTCGTGGGTAAAATAATGGTTCATTTTATTAAGACAATTGCATCCAATTTATACATGAATTGGAGTGTTTTATGGCAATGATCATATCCTTCGCGATATTAAAATGTTGAAAATATTAAGTCAGGCCAAAGTTTGTATGCAGAAGAAGAAGAAAAGTGTAGATGTAATGATATTCTAGTTACTTTTAAAATTTTTCCACGCGCATACGAGGGCAATTTGATAATTCCGTGGCTCTGCATAAAATGAAATGTTTCCGCAGAAAATGTTTTATTTCTCAACATAGCCTCCTTTAAGCTCGATAGATTTATTCCAGCGTCTTTCTTCGATTGTCCAATATCATTCCATGGAATATATCTAGTGTGACACGGCCCCTGTTGGGCGACATGAACGTTTGGCGTCACTTGTATTGGTGCGACCACAACAAAACTCGGTAAACCACTTTATTACCACTGAAATTTATTGTCCTCATAGTATATATCAGGCCTTATTTGGTTTCGGTAATGGGTTTTTATAAGTAAAAAATAGCAGAAGTTACTCTTCTTTGCATATCTGCAACTTTAGAATATTTGCAATAACTTTCTGCTACAAAATGTGAGTGCAGTTTTTAAGCATTTGACAAAATTATTGTAACAGGACTTTTGAAATATTATACGAGTACATAAAGCCGACATAAATATTTTCGTTTCGTGGTGGCGCCTTCAAACTTTGCCAGCGCGGGAGTTTAGTTGTTTTGAATTTATGAACAAAACAACAAAATCACAGCTGTTTAAGTGCTGCCAACATTGCCACTTCTTGGTGTGCAATGGTTTTTTATTTTGCATGTATGAATTTGTATAGTTAACTTCGATTTGATACAATTTGTAGCAAAACTAGCATATGTAAATATATTCTAGGCTTGCTACATCTATAATATTTGCAAGGAAGAGTGATTTCCGTTAATGTGCTAATGTTTATTTAGCACACTAAATTCACCTTTTGTTTAAATTTTCGTTAAAATTAACGAGGTTGTGAAATTTTAATGGCTGTCAAAAGCAAACTAATACCACAGCTTCATTAAAATACAACAATAGTCTTCTTCTAATGGATAATTGCATTAAAGGAGGCAACCTGTGTTAGATTAAAAGTTACTAATTTGGAAATAGAAAAAATCACGCAATTATCAAACTGCCCCCGTGCATACATACATACATGTGTATGTATGTACATATGTTCGCAGTACATTCATACATACATAATTGGAAATTGGAATAGAAAAAATCACGCAATTATCAAACTGCCCTCGTGCATACATACATACATGTGTATGTATGTACATATGTTCGCAGTACATTCATACATACATAATTGGATCAGTGACTGGCTGTGTTTTTTATATTATTAAAATTTAAATAAATTTAAGCACATTTTCGAATCATTGCAATTATAAGTAAGTGTTAAAAAACAATAAAATGACAATATAAAAAAGCAAAATAAAAAATTAAAATAAAATAAAATACAATACTGCATATTGCCTAATCGTCATGTTACCGTTACATACGCGCTATAGTAATCCGTCTTCCAATCTCTTTGATACGTGAATTCAGCAAATATCCGAATTTTGATAACATACTTTTTGCCATATGCTTGCAGCTAATAACACTCAACCGCTATTAAAACTCAGAGTGCTTTACATCGGAGACAAACTACACAAGATTGTTGAAGAACAAAAACCAAATAAAACAGATATTCCAACTGAAGTTATTTCAAAAGCAAGTAAGAGGAAACCTTACAAGACTTTTAACAAAGCCAACGAGGCCTGTCATCTGTATGAAGATGACCAACAAGTTAACGATCCACTTGTCTCAATATTACAAATAAATCCGAAATATGAACAAAACGGAGAAAATGTGGGATCTCAATCAGAAAAAGAAGAAGAGGAAGAACAGGAAGAAGAAGAAGAACAAGCGGAGCAAGACAACGCGATATATTTTGCCTCGGATCCCGATATAGATTATTGGCCAGAAGATTTGGACGAAGAAGTTTTTAGTGAAAGAGAAAGTCACCATAGTGATAACTCAGAGCTTGAAGAGATTGATGAGCAAACATCAGAAAGTGAGTTGTCGGCCAAGAAAAAGCATAAGAAGAAGAAAAAATTACACCGCTTTCGAAATTGTTTGGTCACCTGCAAACTCAAATGTTGCACAAGATATAACAAAATACAAAGAATTAATATTTTTGACTTCTACTGGCATCTGTCAGCACAGGACAAAGTGAATTTTATACGACAGCACATGCGCAAGCCAATTTTAACTCGCATAAGAAAACTTAAACGTGGCAATAACTGTCGTTATTATCTAAATTATTGTAAAATTTCTGAAGAAACTCCCACCACTAGACAAGAAGCACAAATGAACAGCAGCCGCAATTGGTCGGTAGATAATTTAACGAATGTGTGCCGAAAGTTTTTCGAAAGCACTTTGGGTATATCTTCACGTGAAATAAAAAGAGCTATCGAAGGTTATGAAATTCAACGTGAGAAATTTATACATCCTCCACAAAAAGATAAAATAAAAAATCATAATTGTGATTCGCCTGAAAAGGCTGCGAATCAAGACGGAAAGAAATCACACCAAGCGGGTAATTTGACTAATGCCAGAACCCAAATAATAAACAATTCTCGCAAATCTCGCTGTCCCGGCGAACCACGATCTACACGTTATCCCAAACCCATCAATTGTCATGTTCGATGTAAATTTAAGTGCCATCAGAATTTTAAGGAAGTTGAACGCATTGAAATTTGTAAATTATTTTGGTCCTTGGACTACAACAGACGTAAGGATTTCATACTGTCCCGCATAGAATTATCGGATATCAAAACACCCATAACACTAGAATACCGTAAAACCACTCGTCCAACTCGTGCCTATCAAACAAAGTTTTATCTGCGTCCGAACGGGAGCAGTGAAAACAAAAGAGTCTGCAAGAATTTCATGATGCATACGCTGTGCATTGAGCGCAAGTTTATAGAAAATGCTATAAAATTTTTCGACAAAACGACTGGCGTTTACATAGGCTCGGACAGACGCAGTCTTTCACATCCTCCAACAAATAAAATGCCCGAGGAAATCAGACAAGTCGTATTGGATGACATTAATTCATATCCCTGTTGGATACCAAATAAAAAAAGCAAAACCAAATACCTACATTACAATCTATCGATAAGTAAAATGTACACGGTGTACAAAGAAAAATGTTTGGCCAAAGAACAGAAATTTGTCTCCACCCACTATTATTACAAAGCTTTTCATGATGAATTTCGTCTACTTTTTCTATCCAATCCGAATCAAAAGAAGCCCAGTGGTTTCTTGAAGACAAATCCGAACTTATCGCACTATACGGGCGAAGAAGCCGGGGGTCATTGGATTGATAGTGATGGAAATAAAATTGATTTACTTACATTTGATCCAACACAAGGCCTACATTCATCTGTCGATGTGATGGAAGATTCAATAAGTTCTTCTGATTTCAATCCTGCTGAATAAGAAAAGTAAATGGATAAGATTGGATTGCTTTTAAAAAGTATTATTATTATTTTTTTTTTTATTGAAAATTCCAAATACCTTATTTGTGAATTGAATAAATAAGTTAACGAAAATATGCGCCACCATTGTGTGGTATGATGTGTGATTTCACACTTTTGTTAATTAAGTTCTAGCCATATATCGAGCCATAGCGGCCAAAAAAGCTTAATCGACACATATTTTGGACCTCCTTACTTACGATAACAAATAATCAATTTTGTTGAAACAATCAAGTTCGAAAGTTATGTCGCTTACGCTTTTTGGGCGGTTATGGCACGATATATTAAACATTAAGGGCCAGTTTTTGAGCTCAAGGTTAAGAGATTTAATTGACCTTAATCTTTGTTTGTGGTTTTTGGGAAGTCGATTATATTTTTTGCTTCCTAGCGAATCGTGGTGCTTTAATCTTACATTAATACTGACAACATACACTTCTGAAAGATATATCCTTATAAAAAAATTATGTGGAAAAATAATTCAAATACATACAAATATATGTATATCGAACTCTATTTTCGATTTAATCGTAAGCGACATGTAGTAAAAAATAAATTTATTTTATTGAAATTAAAATTTTATGGGCCTACCCATAGTTTAGAATTATCAAAATGCCAAAAATGTTTTAATTTTCTTAAGATACGGGCTGTACAATTTTAAAATGTACGTACACATATAAAAAAAGTTTGAATATTATACAAATACCTTCTCCTGAAAACTTTAATTTTCGTCGTTTACGATTACATAAATCGAAAATAAGGCTCGATATATTTTATATTATTTATTTAATTTCTTTAACACGCATAATATTTTACTTGTAAATAATAAAATTACGCAGTTTCTTCTTCCTAAAAAAAATCAAAATTTGTTAATAACATTTATGACTTTTGCGCAGAAAATGTTGCCACTATTTTGTTCCTCAGTATGGTAATACTGCATGCAAAAAGAAGTTCAAACTGCCACTCGAAAACATCAAACTCAATTAATGTGAGATTAAGTTAATTGTCAGATTACCTAATTAGAGAAAGAAACGTAAGTTTAAGTTCGAAACCAAAAAATGGGCCCTAAAAAGTATTCATGTAAAATTTGTAACGTTTGGTGTATGCAACATATCGTGCCATAATCGCCAAAAAATTTTAAGCGACATTATTTTCGCATTTCATACATTGACGAATATCGATTGCTTGCGATCGTAAATAATCGATTATCGTCAAAAAAAAAAAATGTTCGAAAATAATGTCGCTTATCGGTTATTTATACTTTGAAATTTCTATTTTCGACAAAGTTACACAAAACACAAAATAATAAAAAAGCAAAAAGGAATAGCCAAAAATTGTTTCATTATGTTTGTAATAGACTTGGGTCGAACTCGTTCAATAGTTCATTTTTGCTACAAACCAATGACCAAACCCATTTAAATTACATGGGTTTGATCGTAGGTTTGTGGCAAAAATGAACTAGTGAACGAGTTCGACCCAAGTCTAGTTTGTAATTGAGCAAATAAACAAAAGCAGGTCGTTGCCACCAAGTATTTTTAACAATCAAAAGTAGTCAGTATCCACAACAATGTTGCCACAGTACAATTTTTTTATTTATTCAGGAATAATTTCTTAATCGGGCTTAAGTTCAGTGCAGACTTGCAATTTCTATTGCAGCAATTTTTGAACATGTGGCAGAGTGTTGAAATGGAAATATACTTCTCTCTCACTCTTATGCACTAAAAACTGACCCTTGCTCTGATAATCTCTAACTCCTCTCATGGGCAACTTTCTGATAGGAGCAACGAAAAGTTCAGTTATACTTAAAAAATATTTATAAAAACGCAAAGTAAAAGTAATCTAAATGTTGTACAATATTTATATGAGTAAACTTGCAAACATGATATCAATGTATGAATTAATGATTATCTTTTCATTAATACTAACTAATCATATGAAACTTCAATAAAAAATAAAACACTGTTACACACGCAATGCAAATTAGCCAAATTATATCTCCGAATTTTGATAATGTGCTTTTTGCCATATGTTTGCAGCCAACATCAGACAACCGCTCTTAAGACCAAATGTCCTTTATATCGATGCCAAACCACCCAAGCTTGTTAAAGATCAAAAGCCAACGAAAATAATAAAATCATCCAAGAAGGGATTAGAGAAAAATATTACTTCAAAAACAAGGAAATTTGGACTAAGTATAAAAAAATGGCAACTGAAACACAATATTAAGCAAGAAGAACAATGGAAATTTAATGAAGCTGCTGAGAAAATTGATCCAAATGACCCTCTCTTCACACCTCAAATTGAAGTGAAATGTGAATTGCATGAACAAAAAGTCGAAATCAATGCCGAAACCAATGATTCAGACGTCAATAAAGATTTTTTGAATAACCAAAAGTTTAATGATGAAGATGAGGAAGAATATGAACCTAAAATTGAAGATGAAACACTTAGTAACTCAGAATATGGAGAGTCTGATGGAGAGAAAGTAGAAAATGATGAAAGCGAGGTTGACAGTGATGATGGCGATGACCATTGCCAGGATAATGATGATGAGGACGACGATGACGATGATGATGATGATGACGATGACGATGAACCTCTCATACTATTAAAACATAGTTCAACTGGTAAAACGTCCAAGAAGAGGAAAAAGCTTCCCCGTCTACATAATTGTCTAGACACATGTAAACGCAAGTGCACCACAAAATATGCCAAACGACAAAGAATGGATATTTTAAAATATTATTGGCATCTTAGCAAAGATGATAAAATTGATTTTATACGCAAACACATACGTAAACCAGTATTAACAAGAATACGCAATAAAAAACGTGGCAATAATTGTCGTTATTTTCTAAAATATTACAAAATTGGCATAACTCCCGCTATCGAGTCGTCGTGCACTGACAGCGATGAGTTAACAAAAGTATGTCGTAAGTTCTTCGAAGGCACTTTGGGCATATCGAATAGGGAAATCAAAGAAGCCATTGAAGGCTATGAGTTGCAACCAGAGAAATTCGTGCGTCCTCTGCGAGATATAATAAAGGAAGAGCAAAATAAAATTACTGAAAAATTACCGGATAAACCGCAAAAACCCCAACAATTTCTCGATCCCGAAACTGGAAACTTGAGTGATACCAAACCTAAGAAAAAGACTAAGCGCCGTAAACCTGGTGAACCAGAACCGGAACGTTTTCCCAAACCCATTAATTGCGCCATACGCTGTATATTCAAGTGCCATCAGAATTTTAGCGAAGAAGAACGAAAACAAATTTGTGATATATTTTGGTCTCTGGATTTCAAGAGACGAAAGGATTTCATACTGTCCCGCATAGAAACGAAGGATGTGGAAACCCCTACAACTCCCGAGTTTCGTAAAACAAATCGTCCCACTCGTGCATATCAGACCAGGTTCTATTTACGCTCGGGCCTTAATAGTGAAAATAAAAGAGTTTGTAAACATTTCATGATGAGCACGCTGTGTATTAATCGTAAGTTCATTGAAAATGCCATTAAATATGCAGATAAAACTACGGGCAATTATACAGGCGTTGATGGCAGAGGCAAACATTTGATACACAAAATCACTCCCGAACGTAAACAGGTAATTTTAGATCACATCAACTCTTATCCCGTTTGGATGCCCAGTAAAAAAGCCAAACTGCGCTGTCTCCATCATTCTCTTTCCATCAAACGTATGTACAAAGAGTACAGGGAAACATGTGCACAAATTCAGATAAAACCGGTCTCAGCATTTTACTACTACAAAATATTTCACGACGAATTCCGTTTACTGTTTTTAAGCAATAGAGAATCCAAGAAGAGTCGTGGTTTCTTGAATATCAATCCCAATATATCTCACTACACAGGAGAAGAGCCTGGAGGTTGTTGGTTGGACTCTAAGGGCAATCAGTTAGACTTAAAATCCCTTAATCCCGATGTGAGTTTAAAACACACTCCGGTATATCAACAACATTCTGCTGCAGCCTCTTCTACTTCTTCTTCGGTGGATTTAACATCTCGCAACCTTAACCGACCGCAAGATGCTCTGGCGGGTGTTGGTGTTTTAAACTTTAGCCAATCTCTAAGCTTTGGCACTGCCGCAGCAGCCCAGCATCTAGCAAATTTTGTTGACACTTCAGCAACGAATCTGGTAGCTTCATCTCTCAACACTAGAACTATTTTTCAAAACACAGTCCAGAATTTGTACGACAACACCAGTTTACCGCACAATAGTAATACATCGTCAATATTTCGAATGGTTTAATTGAAGTGAAAATCTAATATTAATTTTTTTTTCTGAGTTATCTATTGTATGGTTTTGCGGCCAATCTTACATTATGGTGGTTTAATCTTACATTATTGGAGACAGCTAACACTTCTGTATGTTACACTAGTTAAAAAATATATGTATGTATAAGCAAAAACAATTAAAAAGCAAACAAATAATATATTTATTTATTGGTACATATTCTACAAAGTAAATTTGCAGAATAATGTTGCACAAAAATAGACGTTTATTAACAGTATTCTTAAAAATGTTTTTGTGACTGACTATACCCGACCTATGCCTTCACATAGGAAGTAGCAACGTAGTTGTCAACGAAATTACACAAAAGAAGAAGAATACTATACGGTTATCCGTGGCCAATCAGTAAACCACTGCGAGCGAGACGAAAAACTCTCGCAGGCGGAACAACACACACAAGTCTGACCGCACTTACGAAATACTCGTAATTACGATGTTCTTCAGCCCAGAGCTGCTTAACGACTGACAAATAAGATATATTTCTCCTTTTTCTTAAGATAATTTTAATATTTTGTTAACACACACGAAGAATTGTTTCTTGTTTCTTCTTTTCTAAAAAAAAATCAAAGAACATCTGTCTGGCAGCACTGGGGCCCAAATTCACAGTCATTAGTTAGCTAATAGCAATAGTTTAACCAATAATAGTTGATTCACAGCTTTTTGCTTACCATTAGTTAAATCGCCAAATGTCAGTGGTTAACAAATAGTTAGACAACAGCTGATGCGTTGTAAATTAGTTAGACAACAGCTTATTCGTTGTGTACTCGTGCAAAGAAGTCTTCATGTAAACGCGCGTGGATTTAAAGCGCATTATTCACGGTCAAAATGCATGACATGCATTATAATAATATTAGTGAAAATTTGTCTGTACGAGTCACACCGATGAAGCTTGAAGCAAAATCTAATTTTTTTTTTCCACATGCATGTATGCAACACAAGCATGACAAGATAAGCCACTGAACTGTCAAATTCTATGCGTAAAGTTTTTGCACTTGTCTTGTAACTAGATGCCATTAATTTATCGTGCCACACATGCACGTGTATGGTGAGTGAGTTCTTCACGCACATGTGCACGATTTGTGTGTCATGCATTTTCACCGTGAATACTGCGCTTAAGAAGGCACTCCAAAATATAATGTAGGCGTTGTCTTAACTAGGTCACCCTTCATCTAAAGGGGCTCTAAGTGACAGCTAAAAGTGTGTATGTATTAGTCTGATATTATGTGTACAAATGTAATCAATTGCCAGCTGATTTCTTTCACAGAAAAAGTAATTGCAAATTATTTTATACAGAAATGAACGACACAGAACGGCGACGAAAAGTAAAAACTAATGAGAAATTAAGCGTGTTGGCATTTTGTCATATTGAGTACATACCGAACAAATTTTAAGTATTCAATAATTAAAAATATGTAATAATATTATTATTTAGTTTGTCGTGTATACATATGTACGCGAGTATAAACATTTAAAATTATTCCGTAAACCCCAATGCAGAGTACGATATTAAGCCCTGGTCCTTTTCACCACTTTCTTTGTTGTGTTTTAGAATGCTTTAATTTATTTCTTATTATTTCCAAGCCTACGCTGGCACTAGCCAATTGAATAATTTTGCGATTATCCATTTATATGAATATTAACAAACAATATGAAACAAGTCTCAAGCCACAAAGGAAATTACAATTTTCTAGACGACTCGACGACTTTTCATATAAATTCTATAGTCAAGTCGTCCGTCTGTGTTGTAGAAGCAGGGGTAAATGTCATATCAAAACTAGTTCTTAATGTAGACGATGTTGTCGCATTCCATTAATTAGGGATGGAACACTTTCCTGTCAATGACGCAGCAACATTGTGTGAACGGCATTGCAAACATTTGAAAATAACACCACAAGATGACAACAAGAGAAATACCAAATGTGTACTCAGCCTTGAGGTATGGTCACACTTGGGCAAACATTTGCCCAAAAAAGCGCAACCCCTAAATATTAATGAAGAATCTTTCAACTCAGAGACGTGTTTGTTAAGTTAAATACTTTCCAATGATGTTGGATTCTATGACGTTGTCTATTAGTTCTTTATGAAACTGTTTAACTTAAGAAACACGTGTCTGAATCAAAATGTTTTTCACTAATATTTAGTGGTCGTTTTTTGGGCAAATGTTTGCCCAAGTGTGACCATACCTTTAGATTAAATAAATGTGCAGATTAGCTAATTGGTGAAATAAACTAAGTTTAATCTGGAACACAAAAATAGTCTCTTAAAGATTTATTTCAAATTAATCATAAACAGTATTTTAATATACATATAAATATACTAAATAGAATTAAAATAAAGGAATAAATATTATTATTTTTATTTTAAATACAATTTTTATCAAAATGTTAGTTATTTGCATTTGCAAGTTCAGGTGAAAATCTAAATATCTCACATAAAATGGCAGGAATCTCGACAGCACTACAATTGCTATAGAAACGCTAAAGCTTCCCTAATTATGTAAATAAGTTCAATATGGGTATACAAGATAATGCATATATTTTTTTAAGTTGAAACTAATCTAAAGTTTTGAATTTCAATACATCACTATTTTCAAGGTGTCATTGAACCCGATAATGATGCCGAACAGCCAATGGGCGATTCTTCAAAAATTCCGACAGAAGAAGAAATTGATAAGTCCGGTGAGTTCCGTTCACAGGCGGCAGCAGCTTATAGTGAACAGAAATTCCAGGAGGCCATTGATTTGTATACTCAAGCTATTGAGATCAACCCTGGTAATGCCTTATTCCATGCCAAACGTGGACAGGCCTTTCTGAAACTTAAGAAACCCAATGCTTGCATACGTGATTGCAATAAAGCCTTAGAAATAAATTGTGACTCAGCGGCTGCATATAAATTTCGGGGACGCGCTCATCGTTTGTTGGGAAACTGGGAAGAGGCCGCCAAGGATTTGCGTCAAGCTTGTAAGCTGGATTATGACGAGGAAGCTGATGAGTGGTTGCGTGAAGTTACACCAAATGCTAAGAAAATCGAGCAACATCGCTTGAAGCAGCAACGTAAAAAGGCGGAACGTGAGCGTAAGGCCGAAGAATTACGGCGCCAAAAGGCCCGCGAGCAGCAGACGAAACAGCAAAAGCCAGCATCGGAATCTTCTGGTGGATTCCCGGGGGGAGCTCGCGGCTTTCCAGGAGGCTTTCCCGGAGAAGGCATGAGTATGGGTGACTTACTATCCGGCATGAATGATCCAGAGGTTTTGGCCGCTTTGCAGGACATTGCCAAAAATCCTGCCAACATAGACAAATACAAATCGAATCCAAAAATTTCTAAACTTATTGATTTTGTTAAAAATACTTTCCCCGGTGGTGTTCCCGGTTTTCCTGGAGCATTCCCAGGTGCTACTGTTCCTCCATCTTCTGGCAACACTGATGAACCCAAAGAAGCTCCTAAAAAACCCGACTTCGTCGATGATGGTTTGGACTAAAGTGCTACCAAAACTTCCTAATTCCAATTTAAAAGTATGTGTAATTGTTTTTCTTTTTTGAATTTCCTTTCCGTTGCATACACACATGTGTGTAAAACAAAACAAAACAACGTAGAATGCTTAAAATTTTATTACTTTTTATTTTTTTAGTCCTGAGTGAAGTTAATAATTTTGTTTTGAAACAGATCGAAATACTAAACCCTCCCTTATAAAATGTCACAGCACGTTAATTTCTTTGTAGCTTTTAGACGAAAACAAAAATGCATTTTAACAAGACTTTAATTTATTCATTAGCAAAACACAGATAATAACTAATCCTATTGAAAGGGAATTGATAACTTAATAAATACAAATAGAAATTAATAAAAGAAATCCTATAAAATAATAATAAAATCTATTAACTTTTGTTTTCAATAAATTAATTTCGTTAAAACTGCATACTTACATAATGGTTGGTTCTGTCGGAGGTACACGGAGAGCTTTGAATTAACATAGTGTTCTTAATATACATATATCGCCATCATTTTAAAATAATTGAGGATGAGGCTGGTGCTCTTGTCGCGCAACTACATAACCCGAATCTCAAAGCAGTGCAGCCTTATCTGATCTAGGAGACCTGCAGTGTGTTCGTGTTTTAAGCTCGAGCCCAAAGACCAGTTGCTGAAAACAGGCAGCAACTGCCATTTTCAATAGATAATAGATAGACAGACGTGTGCATAACGAAAAACTGACATGAACTTAGCAAAAGAGAAGATACGAAATGACCTTTTTTGAGTTATGACACTATTGAAGACAGATATATATGTATGTATGGAAGTATGTGTTTATTTATGTATATTTGTATATGCGTACGTGTATGTATGTGATTTACATGTTTTGTCTAGTTTCCGACCGATTAATCGCCGTCTGTGTCGATAAAAACCCGGCGTTCAACATGCATTTTACCGCAGACCTAAGCTTAGACCATGGCTTCTCCTAGATACCCGAATTGGATACTTTTGAAGCTGGAGCTGAGTCCTGCAACTGTGTTGTTTGCTGGTAGTAAAAGGTGTTTTTTATAGATGTATAAACCTTGAAGTTGGCAACACTTTTTAACTGCCGGTCATTTTGTCAGCTGTTAAGTGATTTATGTTTAGTTTAGTTTGATAATTCAACATTTAGACTGACGCCTAACAACGCTTCCAAATTCTGCAAATTTATTTTGAAAATATGAAAATGGTTCTGTTCGAAGTACGTATCGCGCACTAGGTTCATTTTATGGTCAACATAATCGTCCAACAGACCAATTAATTCTAATAACTATGGAACGTTTTCGCACCACGTTTACTCTAAATGATAATACGCATCCACAAAAACGTCGTACAGTGCGTACAGAAGAATTCATTGCTGCCATAAAAACTATGCTGATGTAGAACTTTACAGTCAATGGTGACCGCTATAGAGCGATGATTACTATCGTCTTCGTTCATCAATTGAACAATCATGATGTTGCACATGAGCTGTGGTTTCAACAAGGCGGTGCTGCATGTCACACAGCTCGTGCCGCAATTGATTTGTTGAAGGAAATGTTTGCTAACCGCATACTTTCACTTTTAGCACATCTTTACCTCTATAAAAAACACCCTTTATTTCTATTTTATTCTGTTCAATAAATTAATAGATAAACACGTGTCTAAATCAAAAGATTTTTCATTAGTATTTAGTGGTCACGTTTATTTGGTCAAACGTTTGCTAAATGTTGTGACCGCACGTTAATATGAGTAAACTTTTATTTAATTCCACTCGCATATATTTATGCATAACATGTACGAGTATGTATGTATATTTATATGGACTTAATGATTATTTTTTTTTAAATTAAAACAAATGTTCTTTTCATATGATTAAATAAAAATATCAAAATAAAACACTGTTACACACGCAATGCAAATTAGCCAAATTATATCTCCGAATTTTGATAATGTGCTTTTTGCCATATGTTTGCAGCCAACATCAGACAACCGCTCTTAAAACCAAATGTTCTTCATATCGATGCCAAACCACCCAAGCTTGTTAAGAATCAAAAGCCAACGAAAAGAAAAAAGTCATCAAAGAAGGGATTAGAGAAAAAGTTTACTTCACAAACAAGGAAAATTGAACGAAATCTAAAAAGATGGCAGCTGAAACACAATATTAAAGAAGAAGCACAATGCAGATTTGATGAAGCTGCTGAAAAAATCGATCCAAATGACCCTCTCTTCACACCTCAAATAGAAGTGAAATGCGAACTGGATGAACAAAAAGTCGATATCAATACCGAAACTAATGATCATTTGAGGAACCAAGAGTTTGATGATGATGATGATGACCAAGAATATGAACTAAAAATTGAAAAGGAAACGCTCGGTTATTCAGAATATGGAGAGTACCATAGAGAGGAATTAGAAAATGATCAATTCGAGGACGATGATGATGATGGCGATAACCAGTATAATGATGATGTGGACGACGATGACGATGATGATGACAATGAACCGCTCATGCTATTAAAACAAATTTCAATTGGTAAAACGCGCCAGAAAAAGAAAAAGCTTCCGCGTTTACATAATTGTCTACACACATGTAAACACAAGTGCACCACAAAATATGCCAAACGGCAAAGAATGGATATTTTCGACTACTATTGGCGTCTTAGCAAAGATGATAAAATTGATTTTATACGCAAACACATACGTAAACCAGTATTAACAAGAATACGCAATAAAAAACGTGGCAATAATTGTCGTTATTTTCTAAAATATTACAAAATTGGCATAACTCCCGCTATTGAGTCGTCGTGCACTGACAGCGATGAGTTAACAAAAGTATGTCGTAAGTTTTTTGAAGGCACTTTGGGCATATCGAATAGGGAAATCAAAGAAGCCATTGAAGGCTATGAGTTGCAACCAGAGAACGTGCGTCCTCTGCGAGATATAATAAAGGAAGAGCAAAAAAAAATTACTGAAAAATTACCGGATAAACCACGAAAACCCCAACAATTTCTCGATCCCGAAACTGGAAACTTGACTGATACTAAACCTAAGAAAAATAGTAAGCGTCGTAAACCTGGTGAACCAGAGCCGGAACGTTTTCCCCAACCCATTAATTGTGCCATACGCTGTATATTTAAGTGCCATCAACGTTTTAGCGAAGAAGAACGAAAACAAATTTGTGATGTATTTTGGTCTCTGGATTATAAAAGACGAAAGGATTTCATACTGGCTCGCATAGAAACGAAGGATGTGGGAGAACCTACAACTCCTGAGTTTCGTAAAACAAATCGTCCCCCCCGTGCGTATCATACCAGGTTCTATTTACGTTCGAGTCTTAATAGTGAAAACAAAAGAGTTTGTAAACATTTCATGATGAGCACGCTATCTATTAATCACAAGTTCATTGAAAATGCAATTAAATATGCAGATAAAAGTACGGGCAATTATGCAGGCGTTGATGGCAGAGGCAAACATTTGATACAAAAAATCACTCCCGAACGTGAACAAGTAATTTTAGATCACATAAACTCTTATCCCGTCTGGGTGCCCAGTAAAAAATCAAAACTACGTTGCCTACATCATTCTCTTTCCATCAAACGTATGTACAAAGAGTACAGGGAAACATGTGCTCAAATTCATATGAAACCGGTCTCAGCATTTTACTATTACAAAATATTTCACGACAAATTCCGCTTACTGTTTTTAAGCCATAAAGAACCCAAGAAGAATCGTGGTTTCTTGGATGCCAATCCAAATATATCTCACTATACGGGAGAAGAGCCTGGAGGTTGTTGGTTAGACTCTAAGGGCAATCTGTTAAACTTAGAATCCCTTAATCCCGATGTAAGTTTAAAATACACTCCAGTATATCAACAACATTCTGTTGCATTCTCTTCTACTACTCCTTCAGTGGAAGAATCTTAATCTTAAACTTAGCCATTCTTTAAGCTTTGGCACTTCCGCAGCAGCACAACATGTAGCAAATTTTGTTGGTACTTCAGCAACGAGTCTGGCAGCTTCATCTCTCAAAACTAAAACCTTTTTTGCAAAGTTCACATCGAGAACATCAGTTTACCGCACAATTGTAATACATCGTAAATATTTCGAATAAGTTAGAGCAGAGATCTTCAAAACCGCGTACATGTGCGAGTGCTCTCACAATAATGAAGAGAGCAATAAGATTTAATTTGTATTTTTATTTAATGTGTACTCATTTGTTACTAAAACCAGGGCTACCACATTAATCTCAGACTATTCACACATGCCGGTTGTGTAGTCGCATTTTACTAGACAACAATGGATTCTTTGTAAATTAGTTAAATTTCAAGGTATTGTATTTTTTAGAGCTTGAAATATTGTATCTGCAATTAAGTTATTATATACTATTTAAAATACATCATATTTGCCATTATTCTCTTTTTGAACAGGAGAAATTTACTCGAATTAGAGTTTTACAAATATATTATAAATTAGTCTTGGCAGCCCTGGTACAATAAGACACAAATATTTATTTATTTATTTATACATACGAGTATTATACAAAGTAAATTTGCATAATATGGTTGCACAAATATATATGTCCAAGATGTTATTAACAGTATTTTAAAAAGGTTTTGTGACTGAATGTACACGATATATGCCTTCACATAGGAAGTAGCAACGTGGTTGTTAAAGAAATTCCACAAAAGAACCGCAAGAGTATACGGTTAAGATCAGTCCGTGGCAGATCAGTCAAACCAACGTGAGCGAGACGAAAAACTCTCGAAGGCCAAAAAATACACAGAGCCTGACCGCACTTAAGAAAAAGAAATAATTACGATGACGCAATAGCTGTTCTTCAAACCAGAGCTCTTTAACGACTGAGACACAAACATATTGCGCTCAAAAACGAACCACCAACACAAACATAAGTTTGAATGTATGTATATGTGTGTGGATCACTGGTTTAGAACACTTAGAGTTTGAAATTAACGTGAATCTCTAAATTAAGTTTTATTTTTATTTTTCGAAATATGAAATAAATGGGTTTGCTATCTAGTGTAAGCGGCGAATCGTGCTCGTTTATCTTAATACAATAGTGATAGCAAACACTTTTGTAACATACATATACGTTTAAAAAATCAAAAGCAAAAATAATTAAAAAGCAAATCAATAAAATATGTATGTTTTTACTTTTTCTTAATATTATTTTTATATTTTGTTAACGCACACTCTTATGAGGCAGGTTCTTCTTCTCTACAAAGACTCAAAGCAAATAATGCAACTATCTTGTTCTTTCGTGTGGCAACACTTCAGAACTACACTACAAATAAAAGATGTGGAATCCAATTAATGTTACATTAAAATAATTTTTAGATTAGCTAAAATTGGCTCTTAAAGAATTAATTTAATTTTATAATAAAAACAGTATCTTAGTATATAAATATAGAATTAAAATAAAGACATAAATATTATTTTTATTAAATACAATTTTTATCAAAATGTTAGTATTATTTGCAAGTTCAGGTGAAAATCTAAATATCTCACATAAAATGGCAGGATTCTCGACAGCACTACAAATGCTATAGAAACAGCTAAAGCTTCCCTAATTATGTAAATAAGTTGAAAAGATAATGCATATATTTCTTTTAAGTTGAAACTAATCTAAAGTTTTGAATTTCAATACATCACTATTTTCAAGGTGTCATTGAACCCGATAATGATGCCGAACAGCCAATGGGCGATTCTTCAAAAATTCCGCCAGAAGAAGAAATCGATAAGTCCGGTGAGTTCCGTTCACAGGCGGCAGCAGCTTACAGTGAACAGAAATTCCAGGAGGCCATTGATTTGTATACCTTAAAAATAAAATAAATTTGTGGAGGCAAAAAAATATTTTTTTGTCTAAAAATTAATTTTTTTTTTTAAATTCATAAAAAATCCAAAACGGAAAAAAGGATCAAGTGTTATTAATTTCGTGTTTTTTGCTCATGAGTTATGTGACTTTACGCGAAAGTTATTAGTTTTGGCACTTTTTTCCATTTTGGATTTTTTATGAATTTAAAAAAAAAAAAATATTTAAATTTTTAGGCAAAAAAATATTTTTTTGCCTCCACAAATTTATTTTTAACTTCGAAAGTGTTGCACATATAGGAAAACGGTATAGAAACAGATTAGAGAAATTGTAATTCTTAATTTTTCTAAATTTGTTTCATCAAAATCGGACAAGTGAAAAAGAAAAAATTTAAAAGGTCATAAAAAAAACTGACACACACGAACGCCAAACCCTTTGAGGGTTTTACTATACTGACCTAGTACCATCACCCTGACTTGGAATTTCTGACCCCCCAGATTGGCTGTTGTACTGTGTTATTAATGAACAAATAACACGAAAGTTAATTCCATATATTCTGACAAACACTAGCAGAACGGAACAACTAGTTATTTGCGAAGGTCGCAACACCCTCATCATCAGCGTTATTTTTGTTTTATCCACTGTGTGTGGTGTCAGTTGATGTAGAATTTTGTTTTATATTCTCGGCTTTTCAGTGCAAATGGAATGGAATGGAATGAATTGGTTTGATTCATCTTATTACAATTTGCTGAAAGCTTTTTTGTAATGAAATCTCAATTTTACCATCTCTAAGTTTACAACAGTCTTGCCATTGCCATAACTAATCCTATTGAAAGGTTATTGATAACTTAGTTAATACAAATAGAAATTAATAAAGAAAAATCCTGTACAAAAAAATAAAATTAACTTTTGTTTTCAATAAATTAATTTTGTTGAAACTTTTTACATACATATTTATATAATGCCAAATCTCGAAGCAGTAGTAGAGCTGCAATGTAGCAGTAGTGCAAGCTCTGATTAGTCGTGCCCGAATGCGTCGTGGTATTACAAACGGGCAAAAGATTTAAACAACCGTAACTGCCGATTATATATTTTAATCAAATTTCAATTGGTTGTCATGGAATTTTTCATTGCCAATTTGTGCCTTCTGGTAGCCAAGACATTCAGACGTTGCTGAGGCAACGGACCTGAAATTTGGTTGCAACCCATAAGTCTAGTATTCATAAACACGTGCATATATCATTTTTATACGCATGACTACGATTGTTTGTAGATGCATCGCAGTGTTGCATAATATGATTGCTAAATGGTCTAAGATTAACCACTATCCAGAGCGAAATTGAGACACAAAACTGTTATAGCACAAAACAACAAAGAAAAGCTTCGCGGTAATCAAATACATAATTATTACGATGACACATACATATTTTTTATTATGTCTACAATAAATTTTTTTTTATTAAACACAAGCAGGATACCCGGGTAAGTAGTGCTGTTTTGTGTGTGTGTGTGAATTTGTTCTATTATATCTATTATTTTTATTTTCAGTTTTTGTCAGCCATCGTTATTAATGTGCGAATAAATGTAACGTTTTTGGTATTTAAGCCGTGATATCCACTACTCCCTACTATCGTAAGCAGAATGATAAAGCAGCAGATACATATATCTGATGTATTCCTTCTGCAGAACAGAAACCTATGAAGCAACTATGTATGTAGCAGAATCGAACATCGCTGTTGATGAGGAATTTTGTCACTTTCTTGCTGACACTGGATTCACTCAGTACATTCCTCCAAAACCGATGAAATATGGAATTAAGGTTTGGTGGGGTTGTGACGCTCTAGCTTCTTATTCATTCAGTGGGCAGATCTATACTGTTTTGTCACCTTCTCGGAGAAAGAGAAAGAAATCATATTGAACGCGTTATCCAAGATTGGTTTTGCAATGTATTTCATGGAAGTAGAAGAAATATCGTGCGTGACAACTTTTTTTATACGTTACAATTTAGTCTTCCTTTGATGCTAGACTATAATTTATCTGTATTTCATATACCCAGCTGAGTTTTCTAGTCCAAAATGTAAGTAAATTGAATCATCAGTCCTTGGATTTAGCAACAAGAGAATTATGTGACCAAATGCATGTTCCAAGGAGAAACAAATCAGAAGTTCGTATCTTCACATCTCACCACAACATCAAAGTTCAAGGTAGGAGTTAAAAGGAACAAATATATTTGTATACAAAAAGAACAAATAGATGCCCTTTAACGCTTTTTGTAGTTATACCGATGTGGCAACCTTATACAGAAAATGATGTGAATATCAAGTTAATATCAACAGCTGAGTGAAAAATTAGCTATGAAGCAGTGGAATAGAAAGTATCTTGGGCCGCGCAGTAATATCAAATATCTTTCAATTTCAGTATATGTATAAGGAAAAAAGATATTAACCAGAACAGATGGACAGAAATCCATCACTGCGCTGCATCTGATGCTCATTATTTGCGGTCTCCACCTGACATAAAATGACTAACTTTAACATTAACTTCAAGTTAATGTTATGTGTAGACTGCTCAAGTTAATGCTTTTTTGAAGTTAAAACATTATTGTTAGTGCATTTGTTTTAACAACTCAGTTATAACTTCAAAGTTACAGCAAAATTTCATGTCAGGTGGAGACTTAGAGTAACGTTCTAAAAAGTAAGAGTTATCAGCACTGCAAATATCCATGTGTCCTAAAATGCAACTCCGCACTATATGATGATCAAAAAAATTTCAAGCACTCCCCACAAAAATTGCTGCTGTAATAGATGAGTAAGTATATAATTTGTTATTAATTTATTTAGCAACATTTTTTTTTAATTTTTATATGTTGTCGATTGCACAATTTTATTTAAGTTTTGGGTTTATCTTGAAGTAATTACGCGTATTAATTTATGTATCTTTAATGTTCCTGTGTTCGAAATTATAATCAAATGAAATGTTTTTATTTATTTTAATGATTTGAGGTTACTCCGTGCCACAAGGGTTATAACGCCATCAACAATTTATTTATTAAGGAGAATCCTCCGAGAAAAATTCAATCGCATACGAAGCCGGAACTCCTAAAATTCCTCTCCTCATTTGTCCAAAAATGAGTTTTTTTTGGTTCTCCAACCAATTTTCAAAATTTATTCTTTATAATTGTTTTTGCATATGGTTAATGGAAACCAATCACATGCGGTGTGAAACGCAAAACTCTTGAAGGCCATTAAACAACAGTGGCCTGGTTGCACTTAAGAGATAATTGCCAACGACGCTTGATGTTGACTCGCCCAGAGCTGCTTTACGAATACAAATGTTTTTTGTCTTCTGATTTGCAGGAGCATTGTAAACTAATCAAACATGCGCACCGGTTACAGAGCACTGATTGATTTCCGAACTGGCCCGATATTACTATTTATTGTCGATATTCTAACTAAAATACAATACATACATACTCGTATGTATCTGTTTTGTTAGTATCTTTTCACGAAAAGCTCTGTGCTTACCTGGGTATGTCTTTTGTATGGGTAAGGGGTAAGTTGCAAAAATTGCTTATAGATTTTTCTTTATTTGATGGATAACAAGGCTAATAAGGCATGAGGGAAACTTTTTTTAATATTTTAATATTATTTTTGTTCGAACTTTGGTTTTGATTAGGCTAAAGTTCGTATTTTTAGGAAGCCAAATTATCAGCCATGTCACAGAGCTCAATTCCGTTCGAAAACGGAATTCAATCCGCGTTTCCGTGGAAAACGAAAAAAAAATGTCGGAATGAAATCACTTTTAATTTCATGGACAGAATTAACATTTTCTGCATGTTAAAGTAAAAAAATATTTTAAAAAATATTTTCAATAAAGAATACTATTCAAAGCTGGGTTACAATTAATTAGTTTTTATTTATTTATTATGTAAATTTTTCAAATCATTACAAAAATAAAATTAACAATAAAATGTAGGGAATTGGTTTCTTTAGTATTGCCATACCATTTTTGTATGTACTTTGTACAAATCTTTATATTGGCAGCACACAAAGCAAACAAAAAAATAAAAGGCAGTATTAAAGTAGGCATACACAAAATTTTAAAACGCCTAAAAATATGCAAGATTATGCTTTACTATAAAATTATATTGCCATACTTGTAACATAAAAACGATTTAACCATTTTTTCGGATTGATAAAAACGATCGGAATCTGAAGCACCAAAATGAAATGCGATCGGAATGGTTAATACGGAATCAAAACCATTCCGAACGGAATCTGACACGGCTTTATATGTGATAATTCTTCAGGAACAAATAACACCCAAGTTAATTTTAAAAATTCTGACAAACAATACCAGAACAACATGCTGTTTCCGAAGCCCAAATCAGCGTTCTTGTGTTTGGTGTCATACATACTTTTCAGTGCAAATGGAATATGTAAATTGTTTTGATTCATTGTATTACAATTTTCTGAAACCTTTTTTTATAATGAAAGCTCAATTTTATAATCTCTAATTTACAAGATTCTTGTTTGTTCTTTACTAATTATGCACATGCCTGTTAATTTGCTTATTTTTGTGCTAGTTAAGACAAACTGTTTTGGTTTGATACTTTTAAGTACATACATACATACATATGTATGTATATATTATTTTTAATTTTTGACACAAGCCATAGATAGCTATTTATTAATTTTTAATATTGGTTTTTAAGTATCAAAAAGCAATGACACCTATCGTCAATAACAAGTGGAATTTTTCCCCATGAAATTTTTATCCCTATTGAAGGGAAAAATGTTATCGTGAATCTGGCGTCAGTTCTTAGTGAATGTCAAAAACGTGAAGACGATTTCTAAAGCTTAAAAATTAATTGGAAATCAATTAAATTTAAGTTTAATAATAAGAAATTCACAAAATTTTGGGTTTCCAATGAAGTGTTTTTAAGTATAAAGTTGAGTTTTTAAATATTCTAGGTACATGAAAAAAAAAACTTTAGCATGTAACCCCAGTTTATCGTTAGCTGAAACTCAAAATTACGTAACTAAACTTTTTTAAATTTTTTTTATTTATAATTCGGCTGATTGTTATGATAAATGCTTGAAAATTAATTAAAAATGCGATTTTAATCTTTTGTTAGTTACGTGGTTTTGCATTTCAGCTGATGGTATGATCATTTCAAGGCATTTGCAAATTGATAAAAATATACATAATTTGTTTAATTTGTCCATAAAAATAAGTAAATGACTTTTCTCTTGTGTAGGTCCGTTTTGTGTGGAATAGCCCATATGTATAGATATGTATGTATACATAAAATATTTATATATCTATGTGCATACATATATGTATATAAATGTATATACTTACATATTTAATAAAGAAAAGGGTGTTTTTGCTTTTATCACATCCTGTATTATATCGAATTTGGATTGAAGATTTGTTTATATAAACAAACACACAATGTACGTATGTATGTATGTATATATAAGTATGTATATACATACATGTGTATATAAAGGGTGGACAAATTTGAGGTTAGGAAGTAAATTGGCTGTCAAATGAACTTTCAAAAATTTGAGCTGTCATCCTCTGACATTTATTTAGTAAAAAGTTGAAAAATTTTAACCAAGGAACGCTACACTCTTGAATAAACAATTTTAATTGTGCAATTTGTGAATTTTAATTTGAAAGACCGGGCTTACGTGAACAAACCAGAAACAACTTATGCTCTGAAAAATTAAATTCGGAGCTACAATGACGAGATAACCGAAGCTTTGTTGCCAAATGTGGTTCAAAATTTTGTGAAAAGAGCGGACGTCTACCGACGTGCTAGATGTAGACATTTGCCTAACTCACATTGCATTATTAATTCCAATATTTCTAGCTTACATTGGTGTCCATAAAACTGAATTTGTCCAAAAAATGTGTTTTAAGCCAATTTACTTCCTAACCTTAAATTTGCCCACCCTTTACATACTTAAATATTAATTTTATGGAATTCCATTCATACTAATAGAAAACAAAAATTTAAGCGCCTTTCTTTCATTGAAACAACACACACACACAACACACATACATGTACAAGACAAATTTAACAGTCGAAATGGTGAGCAGTGATGCCAGCTTAACTCTTTTCCAAATAACTTTTGTGATTATGTATTTGGGTACGTATGGCAGTTTTTTGTTGAGTATGATCAGATTCCGCTACGATGAATTATAAAGTGTTTTATGATTTTATCAGGCTAAAGTTCGTATCGTTTTTTAAGCCAAATTACATGTGATAATTATTAATGAACAAATAACACCAATTATAAAGTGTTCAGAAATTTCAGTGTTCACAGTTCAACGAACTTTTTCCAGTGGAAAATTTTGACTATGTAGTGTTCACTATAACTGTATAGATATCAGCCTATGTATGTATGTATGTATGTGTGCGTGTTCCTTTACGGCCTTATATAAACCGAACGCGTGGACTGATTTTAATGATTCTTACGTCAATCGATTTGTCTTAATCACTAAAGATATAAGATAAATATGACAGTAGTAAAAATTCAATTTGGCGGCCAACAGATGCCACTTTGTAAATACGAAAAAAATAAAAAATTGGCGAACTATGTATGTATATCAAAATGATTATCATTCGACATGTATTTTAAAATCATCTTAAGGTTTCTCTTATGATTTTTCATTTCGAATGACTGTTTAGGATATTGAACGGTTCAAAGTTGGTCGCAGTCGGGTTTTTTGATTTTATTTTTAAATTACTACTTGTTAATAAAAAATATTTTACTATAATTAATTTGTGCCTTGCGTTCACACTGGTTAAAGAAAATAAGTGTTTTCTAAAAAAAAGTAATGTGAGTGTGATCGCCAATGTTTGCGTTGTTGTTGTGTCAGTGTACTATTTTCTAATTTCGCTCACCATTTTTTGTTCATGGGAAATGCCAAAAATTTATTTGAAAAACTTATAACTTTTGGGTGGTTTGCTTCCTTACGAAATTTTTGGCTAAATAAAATATATCAGTGGCAACGCTGGTCGGAAACTAAAGCAAAAACAAAGTTAACAGTGCCTCAACATCAGACACTCAATGAAAATTTAAATAATATTCGCAGTTAAAAGAGTGTATATGGGTGAGACATCACGTCAGTTACCAAATTAAAAAAAGATACACATGTATGTACGAGTATGTATGTATCTACATATTTAAAAAAATGGCCATTAATTTTGTTTATAACTTAAAACGTTTCACATTGTTCTTAGACCCACCCCGCAAGGCTTTATCGCTAAAATAAACCGGTATCGGAGCAAATTCGTCTTCAAAAGCCGTGTAGGTATGAGTAAAAGTATTTTTTTCGCTGTTGTTTGGTATGAAAAAAAAAATGTTTTGTTTACATGTTTTATCAGGAGAAACACAACTTGTTAGCATCGGAATGATGTGTATTTTTTTATTAGCACTAAAGTAATATGACGTCATTTCTTAAAAAGAGTACGAAGAGTAGAAGTAATTTTATTGTAGAAAAAAAAATATTACGAAGTAAATAAATACATTTGTATAATTGTATCATGCTCTCGATATTGAAAACGAAATTTGTTTAAGAAATTTTTTCGGTTCCGATTTCAGTTCAGTTAAGATTCATACTTTCGCGAGCGAAGACGTGTAGTACGAAAAGTAACATTAGAAAAAATTAAATTGTGAAGAGTAAGAAATATAAATACATACACCTGTACATAAGTATAAGTAAATATACATATATTTCGTGAATATGAATCTCGAAAATACTAAAAATAATTAAGAAAAATTAAGTTTTTGCCATTAATGTTTATTATTAAATGTTAGAAACATTGAAATTTCTTGTGCGTGGGTGTGGTACCGATTTGAGTTTTAAATATTAAAATAATTTCTACATACATACATATGTATATATGTGTGTACATATATGCATATGCATGTATGTATGTGTATAAAACTAATATATTCCATAAAAAAAATTAAATTAGAAAACATTAGATATTCCCTGTAGGAAGCTAGTGGTTAAGTGTCTCCAAGTCAGCACTTTTGTCGACTATTTTGATGACTTTTTGGCGACATTGCCTAGGGAGCGTCTCCATATTAATTATTGCTTCTGATAAGTAGAAAACATTTTGTCTCTCCCGGCTTCGGCAGCTGAGTGACAATTTGTCGTCGACATAATCTGTTTTATTCAAAGAGTATTTTTCCCAAAAGAACCAACCAACCAACCAACCAATATTACCAATGTCAGTAGGGTAGACTTGAGTTACTAAAATGAGCTAGTGAGTCTATGTTTAAAATGTTTATATGTATGTATGTATATGGTTCCAAAATAAATTACCTAGTAATAGTACCACAGTCTGTAGTATTATACTATGTTCACACTCAGGCCCACTTTTTGAACTCAAGATTAGAGATTTTGTGTTTTTTTGGATAGTCGGTTATATGATTTTAATTGCTAGTTTAAGCGGCCAATCGTGGTGGTTTAATTTTACATTAATACTGACAACAAACACTTGTGAAACATAAAACTTTCTTTAAAAAAAATTATATGATAAAATAATTTAAAAACACATAATTAAATGTATATATTTTATATTCACAAAGGCGAACATTTTGTTCACGTGAAATATTTTCCGTGAACAAAAAAAAAAGTTGCACAAAATTAGAAAATAGTATGTACTCGTATACTGACACAACAACAACGCAAACATTGGTGACCACAATTTTTGGGAAATATAACACTTTTCACGCGAACTTTTGTTTTGTTCTCGATAAGGGTGATTATTTATCTATTTCTTTTAACACGCATAATATTTTAATTGTAAATAATAAAATTGGCAGTTTCTTCTTCTTCTCACGAAAAATCAAAGTGTAAGTGTAACATTATGACAGAAAATGTTGCCACTGTTTTGTTATTAAATGGTGGCAATTGGAAAAGCTATTTGCTAAATAAGTAGTTGCTTAAATGATATAAAATTACTTATACAAACATTTCTTGTTTGAAGACAATAAAAACAATTAAAAAACTAAAATTTTTCAGAATTTCTTACAAAGACAATAATTTATAGACAAAACGTCAACCTTAAATATCTCAAATATAATGGGAACGGTGGTAAGGTGATCTCAATTTGAAACGAGATCACATAGTGTGAATTCGCCTTGAACACTTGTTTTAAACATGTTTAAAAACATAAGTGTGAACATATGTATAGCAAAAATCACTGTCTGGGGTATAATTCCTCAGTAGTACTTGTATTGGTGACAAAGTCAATAGTGAATCAGTACTGTTTTCATTTTGATACTTCCTACAGGGTTGTTACTGTTTGTGTACTACTACGTACATATAAATATAAATTTTTATAAGTATATAAATTTCTAATGTATTCCTAATATAAAATTCTGTTGGCTGCTTGGGCTTGTGTTGGATTGCCAACGTAATACCAAAAAAAATGGTGAATTCATTTAAAGTTTTGGAAATTTCAAAATTTTATTTTTTATGTACAAGTATGTACATATGTTTGCATATTTGTATATATGTATGTACATACATATGTACATGCATATGCATGTATATAATGTATGTTTGTACCTAAATTTGGCAATACACAATGTTAATTGTTAATTTATTGCTTCAATCGGGTGCTTTTTCCGAAAGCGGAAAACTTTAAATTGAAAACGTTGTATTATGATTATGATTATGCATTTCACAGAGTTCCTGTTTGTTTTGCATACACAGTCTGTGAAAAATGACTGCACATGGAAAAAAATATTTAAACATTTTAAAATAAATAATAAAATAAAAAAATATAAATAATAAAAATTTTTTATTGCATGCTCTTTTTAACTTATTTTATATTTTGGTGGCAAATTACGAACAGCATACGATGTCGATCGAAATTTCCATACAAACACAAAATTGTATGAAAATTCGTTCGATATTGAATGGCCATAGTGTGATCCCTGCTGAAACACTGCACAATTATGTTAGTGTCAAACAACTCTTTTCACAACACATCAAGAATGTGGCTAATTTATAATTTCGGTAAAGTCATAGATACAATAATCGCCTTAAGTCGACTTGAAAAAAGGATAGTTTTTCGGAAGTTTTGACGCTACTGCTGAGAGATTAAACGGTTCTCACGCATGATACTACTTTCGTGTAATACTTTCTTTGCATATGTAGCATTATAACCACTGCAATTTTCAACGGGGACATAATACAGCATAATAAATCTTAAATCGATTCAAGCGATTTTTATATATTGCCAGAGTTATATTTTCGAAGGTTTTAGGTTCCCTTTTATAATTATTATGCACATTATCTTGTAATCGGTTCAGTGGTATAAGTAGGTATTTTACCATTAATTTTTCTATTAAGCCCACTGTGTATTGGATAAAAATTATACGGCAACTTTGGAAAAATAATTTACCAAAGATGGTACTATTTTCGTTTTCCATTTGTTAACCCCCGACCAAAAAAAGGGGTGTTATAAGTTTGTATTGTGTCCGTGTCCACGTACAGACCAAACGGCTGGAGGGATTTTGATTTAGTTTTTTTCTTTTTGAAAGGTGACTTGATCGAGAGGGTTCTTAGCTGTGTTTTCAAAAAATCGGTCCAGCCGTTTAGAAGATATCACATCTTTTCTAGATATATCGGGGGTTTTTAAAATTTTTAATTTTTTATAAATTTTTAACAATATTAATGTAACTAATCGGGTCTGTTCTGTGAACTGAATTGTTTTTAAAAACAATTGGGTTATTCAAACGGTAGTCTTAAGTATCCTATTGTCTTAATGTTCTAAAATTTTAAAACATTATGACACTATGACACTTAAGACTACCGTTTGAATACCCCAAATAAATTTTCAAAAATGTGTAAATGACTGTAAATGGTGTTCTACAAATAATTCGATTTGTGAACAGAAATTAAGTTCGAATAAAATATTTTAACGTCAAAGTCAGCTGTTAATTATAAAAATCATATTTAAAAAAAAAATTTGCATTTAAAGTGCCGGGAGCTTTAATTTTGAGTTGCAACAAATTGCACCGCCTTTAAAAAAACTCACGGTATTTTTTTTTTTTGATTGATTAAACAAGTAACACTCATATGTATGTATTATGTATGCAGTCGAAATATTGTACAAAAATCGTCTACTTTAGTATATACATAATTCAATATAAGTATGTATCTACATACATATATATGTATGTACATAAATATATTTGATTGCCTTCTGTGATGATCTCATTATGTATGTTTTTACATACATATGTGCTCATTAATAATACTTATAATAATTATTTGCTTGAAAATTCATTAAAAGAAAACATGTTCAATACTTTGTTTATTTCCAAAGGAAGGAGTTAAACATATTTTTACTCACTAATTTGGCATGTTTTACGGTTTAGTGGACGCATAACAAATGTTAATTTGAATTTTTAGGACAAAAATCATCTGTCGACCAAAAATTAGTATTCAAGGCCAAATTTTTTACTCGATATTTATATGTAATAATGAATTTATTTTAAGCTTAAAAAAAAAACAAATAAATGATCTCAGTACAAATAAATCAATAAATTAGGTTGCGATTTTGGCTATTGAATCAGGCTTGTGTTTAGCCTCATTGACGTTTTGAAAGTGATGTAACCATTGTTAATGGTGTAAATACATTCTTTACATTGCCTACTATCAATACGAAAGGTAGAGCAAGCCACCTTTTGATATTCAAAAGAGGATGGAGTTGAACAATCTTTTTTGCATAGAACATAAAACCACCGTGGTGCACCGCCATAAAATAAAAAACGGTGTCGCGGGGAATTATTGTTAACAATCGTAAACTTTATTTACAAATATTGTCCTAAAAATAAATATTTATGACTTTTAATATTTAGTTCGAAGGAAAATATCGAAATCATGCAATGTAATAATTCAGTTCGCTTACACAAATAAAGTGAACAAAACCAAGGTAAAAGTGAAATAAGGGGAATAAAAAAAAGGGAAAACATTTCTCGGGAAAAATTGTTCACGATTGCAATGTAGTGAAAAGGGGTAAAGTTTCGAGGAAAAAATTGTTCACGATAGGGGCAAAGTAATAGAGCAATTAAATAATTAATTAGTTCGGGTTTACAGAACTGATGACCTCATTTGTTAGTGTAAAATGTCCTGCTGTGAAAAATTCACCAAAAATTTTGCAGGCAAACAAGCAGCTGATCATCATTTGCTGAAATGAGGTCACCTGATGGAATTTGCTTAGGAAAATGTCTGGCATTTCAACCCCAAATCGAAATTGGATGTTTTTAAAAATTCCCAGCAAAAAAAAAAAAGGATGTTGTTCTTAAGGAACAGCATGTTGTATTAACAGCTCAAAGCAGAAACATATATTTTACATTTTAAGAGTTCGTAACAAAAATTTCTAGATACATACATACATACATACTTAAATAAGAAGCATATTTACGTGCGTGTATTGTATGAAATCTATTTACTTATGTACATACATACATACATATGCATTTGTGTAACAATTTACGATAAAACTCTGCTTTGATAAATAATAAAATTCATATACATATCGTTACGTAAACTGCCAATCGCAATATCTAACAAAAAATTTAAATTAGACTTTCTTATTTTCTTAAATTTAAAAAATTTTCCATTTCTTCCTTCTGTAAAATTATAAATTGTTAGTTGGTACGTTTTGCATTCCAGGTAACGATATGTAAGTATTTTAGTTTGTCTAGCAGTCGATTAACAACCCTTAAAAAATGGAAGCTATTAAACTTTTCAGTAGTTTTGTTTTTTTTTGTAAATTATAATGACTTCTTTGGGTGTTCTTATTTTCCGGAGTTGCTTTAATATAAAAAAACTATTCGACAGTAATAAGTAAACAATTTTGATTTGTACTGCTCAAGTTATTTTAAAACTCCCATTCATTCCCACTGTTGCCAATTTAGCATTGTTAACTGTTAGATTTTAAATATTCATTCGTTAAAAAAGTATTCAAGGTTTACAAAAAACTGTAAATTTAAAATTTAGCAATTAATTTTTTGTTCTGCAGAACAGTTTAGTAGATATTTCCCCCTTCATCATTTTCTGGCAACACTGTTAATTTCGCATGTTTTGTTGGCTTTTTGGTGGTAGTAATTCATTGCGTATACGTGACATGTAATCTTACAATTAAGGTGTGTCACAGAAAACTAATACGCACGAAAGTAAAAACAAAAACGTATTATGTTCCTAAAAAAAATATAATATTAATGATAGTAATAAATAAATAAATAAAAATAAAACGCAAATCTTGAAAATTCGGCGTTTTCAATACCCCTGCGCAATAGAGATCTGGCAGTGACATTTAAATAATTAAAAAAAAAAACTAAATATTAAAAATATTTTATGCATACATACTTCTAGGAGCGACAAACAAATCTCTGCTCAGTAGAAATAATCGCCTAACTTGACTTATGAAAAAGCCATACAAAAAATTTTCTACTGCGCATCGACCTCATCATAGAATACACACGTGTGTTTGTTGTAAAAAGTGTGTGAAAGAGAGAGAGAGAGAGAGAGAGCACATTCCACATACAAATGTCTGTACTTAGTTTACAACAACAATTCTATGTCTACGTCATAAGCAGAAAATAAAATAACGGACCCGCGCAATGCTCAATCTTGTTTTCTTGATTCATGGTATATCGTACATAGTTAAGCATGAATTTTGCGTTGCCATAAGGACGTTACCAAATATTTCTATATGTACAAAAACAAGTTTTAATTTTTATTATTATTGGCCAGTTGATGCATTAAACACATTCACCACAGCTGGCTACCGACTACAAAATGTCAAGGATAGAATACACATGTTGATATGAGAGTGATACTTTTGAAGACAGCAAAGCAACAGGGCGGCAGGTTGTTGTCTATGCTTATTTTGTCGTTGTAGTCCAATTAAACTAATTTATATTTCTTTGGCTACAATGAGAAAATCCAGTGTTGCCAGTATAATAGAAAATGTTGAATGAATGATATCGTACAATTATTTCATATTATTTAACAGAAACAATATCCAAAAATTGATGTTAGGCATAAATTGATTCATTTTTATACTTTTACGTCATATAAGTACATTTTGAAAGAGTAGTTTAATTTTTATAAATGCGAAATATTTGAAGGTGGCAATACTGAACTATGTATTTATACCTAAATATGAGGTGCAGATGGTGCTGCTGCCGTCTCTAAAATAATTAAGTAGCTGGCTACGAGGCGACCAATGCTGCTAGCGGCATTTGAAGTCGTGTGTTGGTGTAGCCTGCTGTGGTGAATGTGTTTAATGCATGAGATTCATTGTCAGCCTCACGTTTTTATTAACTGATATCCAAACTTAAACGATACTGCAACTTCAGAATTAATTAGTCTTAAAGCAGCTATGGGCGAGTCAACATCAAGCGTCGTTGGCAATTATCTCTTAAGTGCACCCAGGCCACTGTTGTTTATTGGCCTTCGAGAGTTTGGCGTCTCGCTCGCACTGGTTGACTGATCTGCCACGGAAAACCGTATATTCTTGCGGTTCTTCTTTGGAATTTCTTTGACAGCCACGTTGCTACTTCCTATGTGAAGGCATAGGTCGTGTACAGTCAGTCACAAAACCTTTTTAAAATACTGATAATAACATCTGGGACATATGGTCTAGTTACTCCGCCCATATTTGTGCAACCATATTATGCAAATTTACTTTGTATAATATGTATAAATAAATAAATAAATAAAATAAATAACTTCAGAATTAAGATGATACGACTTATCTAACGAAGCGACAACTCTATATATCGTCGGTTGGTTATTGGTTTGCGGCACAGTATATTCAAAATACATTATGTCTGCAGCAAACCAATAACTAGGCGACGATATCATGTATACACTCGTATGTATGTATGTATGTGGAATTTAACGGTGAGAAAACGGTAATTTATAAATTAAATAAATAAACTAATTTTTCGAGAAAAAAAATTCACATTAAATATTGAATGGATTTTCACATGTCACACAAAACGCCTCACGAAAGAAATATTTACATATGTACATCCCAATTCTCTATAATACCCGGGTAATAATGACAAGGCAATAAATTTTTCCCAGAATAAAATCCTTCTATTCTAAACTTATGGGGCGAGAAACATAAAAAGTGAGAGAGAATTTCGAATTTTCGAGGTCAGCTATTTTGTTTCCAGTTGTTTTATTTTACCTGAAAGTTTGCAAATGATTTTTTTTTAAATAGGGGAACAAGGAATAAGCAAAAAACTCCCCGAGAATTGTTCAAAATAGAACTAATAGAAAACAAAAGCAGCATTTCAAAAATTGCATACACTTGTTTTTGTTTTTCGTACTAATTTAAAAAAAAATTATGAAAAGGCAAAGAAGCAACACTTGAATTTCTCTGCGCTTCTTCTATAAATAAATTTTCATGAAAAAGAAAAACTATAGTTTCTAAAATTTTTTAAACTTTATGTTTTCCATATATTTTTGATTTGATGAGGGAGGTTCCTTATACGATTTTGCCCTAAATATTTGTTGTATACTTTATTGTGATAACATTATTACCAAAAAATATTTACTATGAACAATTAATTCACCTCACCTAATTGCAATTCTCAACGGAATTCTCTTCAAAACTGAATGACCTCTCTGATGAGTCGAGCAAAAACAATTTTTAATTAATCATTTCCAACAACCATTCGCATATGAGTAAATAAATAAGTCAACTTTAAATAGCAATGAAATCCATGACGTCATAGGAAAGAGTATTTATCATAGATCTACCCGCACATGTACACGAATGCTTACAGAACATACAAACATACACATACATATATACTGTATATGATTATTTATTTGTGTGTGTGTATTTACAAAAAATGTTTAAAAGTTGTTTTAGTATTGGGCCGAATTGAATGTGATTAGAAGAATGTTTGTGGAAGAAGCATTCTGTCAAGATTCTGTCAAGAAAAAAAATTTAAATGTTAGAAAGCAAAATATGAGGAAAAGTGTATTCATCGAAGTAAAACAGTTTCGAATTTATTCGAGCACAGTGGGCCTGTAGAAAATTAAAGCTGTAAAAATTTAACTAACTGTATGTTACAATTAAAATATCAACACAACTGCACGAAATTGAGCAGATTTCAATTAAAATGTTTATAAAAATCTATTAACAAGATTTCATATCCAGAACAAAAACCATTGACTGAAATTTTTCCTAAACTACAACCAAACAACTGCAATATGGCTAATTTACACTCCTTTCTAAGTAAATCAGCTTATTTTTTTTTTGGTGCAAAAAGACCTATTTGCATCACTAAGGGTTAATTTTTGGGTTCGAGATTAAACTTAGTTTATTTCTCGAATTAGTTAATCCTAAAATTAATTTAATCTGACATGCGTAGAGTTTGATGTTTTTGAGTGGTAGTTTAAACTTCTTTTTATATATAGTATTACTAACCTGACCAGACATCTCGCTTTTCATAAGTCGATCCGATCCCACTTCGAATTTCTATCCCGCTTTTTAAACTTTTGAAATTTTCAATCTCATATCCGATTTTTATTAAAATGTAGCTGACAAAAATACATTTTAATTAATTTTTTAAGTGTAGTTATTGCCGTTACGCTTACGAAAAAATGTAAAAATTTTAACCGATTCTGCTTCCAAGATATATTGAAATAAATTTTGCTTCTTTGTGGAAAGTGCCACTCCATCTTCAGTCATTAAAATATGAATGGCCTATTGCTCCTTCTAAACCATCAATAACACGCTTTATGCAAACCAACAAGATCGGTACATCGTTACAATATACACGTTATGAGATACACCACGCCTACTTGTTAAACTCTGAAATTGTTTCCGGAGACAATGTAGAATAACAACAGAGTTATCTTCCTCACATTCAAGGCTCTCCCTATATTATTTTTCCAGATATCTCAAAGTAAATACATATTTTTTCTTTATGAGAGGTGTCACACCCACATGTCCAATTCGAACTTTTTTTAACGCATATTAAAAAAATCGTTACTTACACAAAATTTCACGATTCTTGCTGCATTAGAAGCAAATATATTCCTAAATAATAAAAAAATTATACATATGAGGTGCCTCATTAAAAAGTAAATAGCGAAATCGCCAGCCGCTGTTAATTGATGCGATTACACACGAACGACATTTGATTTTTATTTTTAGATAAATATTTTTGTTTATTAATAAGTGTTTTTTTTGAATTGAAAATATGTTTCCTAAGTACATACGAAACTATGTATGTGCATATTACACATCCTGCTTTCTAAAATATATTTATCTTTAAATCCCACCTTTTGGTAGTATTTTCTTAAAAATCCCGCTTTTTGCTCCATATTGTCCCGCGTTTTCCAAAAACCATCTGGTCACGATAAGTTTTAGTATACTGCGGAGCAAAATAGTGGCAACATTTGCTGTGCAAAAATTATAAATGTTATTAGCACAATTTGATTTGTTGTGGGAAGAAGAAGAAATTGCCTAACTTTATTATTTACAATTAAAATACTGTGCGTTTTAAAGGAAATATACAAACTGCCTTATTCATAAAAAATATTTCAGGTTTATTAAGCGCTTATTTGACATATTTCTATGGGAAATTTGTCAAATAAACCTGTAATAAACCTAAATTATTTTTTTATGAATTAGACCAAAATAATATAATACATACATATGTATGTATATGTATACATATATTAATAGAAACCTTAACGGGCGTCTGGTTTGTTTGGGCCCAGATTGAAATATGAAAAATATGCTGCTGGTTAGGACAAGCATGCATTGGCATCGAACAGAACCGCTTGGAAGGAATTTTTTATGGACGTATACTCCTAATACAAACGATGGGTTCACTTTACATTTTTTAGAGTAAATTTCATTAATATTCATCACATTGGTTTGCATTATACGCTTACGAGTTTGACTTAAATCAAAAAAAGCAAAATTCAATTGCAATCGTAACGGTTGTACAGCGTAGTTTCGTTATAATGGACACGTAATTATCTATTTAAGTCAAGGGCGTATCAGTATTTAATTATATTTATATACATATATATATGGATAGTATACTACAATAAGATTGAGTGCTGCCCTTTTGTTTATTATATTATGCTGATCTTTACTGTCTGTTTTGATTCAATGTCTGGCGTTAATGACGCAACCGTTTCTGTTCCAAATTGAAATAGTGAAGAAACTGCATTGTGCATACATATATATGAATGTTTATAAATAAAAAATATTTCATATTTAAATAAAAGTCTGAATGGCGAGCCAGTCATTGCAATGATGATAATTGTTCAATTAATTTGTTTGAGCACGTTTGCCTTGAGTAATTGCAAGCACTTAAGTATACATATGTACGAGTATGTATATGTACATACATACCACAGATATATACTATGTATTAATGTGCATGCATATGTATGTACGTACAGTAAAAATCTGTTTTAAATAAAAACTGTGGCTCATGGCCTATTTCAAGAAATACACATACATATGTACATGCCCATAATAATTCTTAATAATAGAAAATATTTATTTATTTTTATTACTTTTCAGATCTGTTTTTATCCGTGTGCGAAACTGAAATCTCTGTAAAATGTCTCATTCTGTAACAATTACCCGCACCACCACCAGCACCACAAACACTTCCTACATAGTGTTGAATACCGGTTACTTGAAAACTTTTCCCGGTCTGTTGAAGTTATTTGAGTTGGTGAGTTTATCTTTAGATAAATATGAAACGTTAAATATAATAATAAAACATCATTTTTTACGATATGTAGCTTATTGGTGCTGCCATGGTTGGTATATTCGGTTATTATCAAGCAAACAATATCTGCTTCGGCGTCGATGGTGTCGTCTTTGCCTTTTTAATGTCGGTGACATTTATGATTGGCACATTTTGTCTACTGCTGTCTTGTTTAACGTCTCTCAGCACGGGAGGAATTATATCAAAAACTATTTATGTGAGTTTAGCAAAATTGTGTGAAAATTTATGAAAGCTCAAATTTTTCTCTTTCATAGGAATTAATTTATCACACTGTAGCTGCGGTTTTGTTGTTGGCCTGCTCGATTAACTTGTTGGTTTACGTAAGCAATAGATACAGAAGACATGAGGCATACTTTGCTGCCAGCATAATGGGTTTAGTTAATGCTATTCTCTACTTCATCAGCGCTTTCTTGGCTCACCGATCGTACCGAGGCATTTAAAATAGAGAAAGATAAGCATTTTGCCCACTATAGGTGTTCCAAAATAGTCTTGAAATTTTATTTAAAACCTCAGTCCTCTCTAAGGAAAATAAAATACGAATGAATTTTTTATTTTTATTTTAAACGTATTTACATCTGTACTTTTTTATATATTTAATTTTATAATAATGTCTATTGTATTTGTATGTATATTGTATGTGTTTAAGTATATAAATATATATTTTTCTATTAACAATCAAAGAAATTTTAAAACGTGAAGTAAATGTACCATAGAATCTAAACTTATTCCTAAAATAAATAAGTATCAAAAAACTTCCTGTCTTGAATATTTTTTAATCATAAATAAAAACGATTTAAAAAAATAGCTTTATATAAAATAAACCAATTAACTAAACAAATATGATAAAAAAAATGGTAATGTAGTTTTTGTTGTGGTAATAAATATTTTATATGCATATGCGTGCCATAACCGCCAAAAAAGCGTAAGCAACAAAATTTTCGAACTTAGTTTTTGGACCAAAATCGTTCATTGCTATCGTAAATAATCGATTTTCGAAAAACGAGGTCCAAAAATGTGTTGGCTCGTATGTATTACAAATGAAAAAAAAGAGAAAGCCTCTTGAAAATCTCCTCATATCTGTAAGAGTGAAGAGCTTGGAAATGTTTTTATAAATCGAGGTAGTCAAATTTAATATCTTGTGATTCATTTTGTGGTGTAACAGCCGACCCATGCAACTCTGCTTCTGAAAGCTGAGAAACTTATCTAACTTTTTTTTAATATTTTGTAATCTTATCAGAACTTCAGAAAATGCTAATTTATTATAATTTTTATTGGTTTTTTTGGGATATATCGTTTGATTCGTGCAATGTATTTCGCTTTTAAGGACACCATATTCAATAAAACTTCTTATACATTTACATATTAAACTTGATTTCGTTTTTTCTTTTTTAACAAATGTTTAACACGAAAAAGAATATAATTTATATTGAATCCTACTACAATTCCAGATAATATCAATATCACCAAAATAATTACAAAACTCTCTTGTGTCCGCCCAATTTCGTCGAAAAATATTTTTTGATCAAAATGACCCCAAACTAAGGATCCATAATTGGTTTTATACGAAAAGTGTGTATAAATCAATAGAATATTTAAAATAATATAGACCAGTACTTTCTGTAATAAGAAATTTGAATTGGGTGCAGGTAAAAACAATTAATTTTAAGTTAAGAAGGCAGAACTTACATGCACTCCACTTAACATTTTTGTGACTTTAATATTTGAAAACCAAAACCAGGTGCCAAAAGCATTAAATAAGCACATGAAACCTTGAGAAAGGCTGACGCAACGATGCTTAAATAAGCCGAGATCAATTAATTTTTCATCATAGAAATCGGTTAGAAAAAAATTGTACAAGCACAAGCTCTAAAATTCGAAAACAAATATAAAGAGTTGACTTTTATATCATTAATATATAGTTTAAGGAATCCTTACCCCCACTATAATTTCTATTACAGCTAAACACTCTTTGGTGCTTAAAAATTTCATGGCAAACGATGAAATAAGCTCTTAAGAAATATTGATATTATTAAAATATTACAAATGTTTAGATATTTAAATGTCAATAAGTATAAAATTTGAATAGAAATTACTTTTTGAAACTTCTACATAGTTTATAAAAATTGCGACCATGGTGTATAATTATAGCATATACAAAAAAAAATTATGAACACTAATTTCTGTTTGTCCAACTTGCAATAAATAAACGCGCGAATTTTTAGAATAGTATGGACAATGTAATCACAAATTTTAACATAAATTCATCAGGTTTCAAGTAAGAACAAATTGTTTAATAAAAATTATAGATTTCACTTTAAAATAACGACTTTGAGCAAGTTACTTCCAAAAAGCTTTTCACCTAACTTGTTGATCAGCCGGCAAATGAAAACTAAAAACAACAAATATAAAAAGAACAAGCATATATAAAAAGTGCTGCCAAGCTATGGAAGAAAAAAGTACTCGCTTTTCCACTTATTTGTGCATAAGCAAGTATCCAAACAGGAAACTAAAATATATGTATGTATGTAAATTGTAACACCTGATTTGAAAAAACATCGTGCAACATTTTCCTGTTTTCTGTATCATCAGTTATGTATATAGTTTTGAATAATTTTCCGTTACCATGTACACAGTTTATTCATATATGCAACTTTTGCTGGACGGAAATAGTTGCCTATTAGATAAATGCAGAGATATGTTTTATAATAATCGAATTTTTATGATTACTTATTACAAGCAACAATTTGAAAATTTTAGCGCTAAGAATTTGCACAATTTCCATTTCTCAATTTATTAAATTTCCAACTGTACTATTCTACATAGTACAGTTGTAAGCAAATTATTTTTTTGCACTAGTGATCACACTATTTAAAATTATTTACCATCAATAAGAAGTTTAGTCCAAATCTTAGAGTTGCCAGCTTTCAGAATTTCTTACCCGTATTGTACGTTATCGTATATTATGATCACTAAAATGCATATTTTATCATCACTTATTTTAGTGTTTATTTGCCGGTTAAACAATCAATAAATTCTTGTGGTGCATATATAGAATTAAAGTGTTAAAATATATTAATTTTTGTGATATTTCTATCATATAGCAGATACATAAGAAGCGACTTAAAACGCGGTTATTAGAACTTTGAAGTGCCTCCCTACTCTCGTCTGCACATCAAGCGAACCCCTATTGCAAATAGCTGGAAGCATGTGCGCAAAAAGTGTTTGTTTCTCAATTTATGGTACGAAATTCCGTTTATACCTACAAGATAAATGAATTGTTGTAAAGTTATTATAGCAAGTATGTTTGAGTTTGTTAATTAAAAAAAAAAATGCCAACACAAGCAGAACATATGGTTTGTGTGGCCATGCCCCTCGCCAGCAATCATGGTTCTAATGCACTATTGATGCATGGTGCAAGTTCTGCATAAAAATTAGTTATTTTCTATTAAGTTCCGTATAATAATGAGTCGCTGTGATGTAAGTTTACTGATATTTCATTGCTCTCTTTTCACGAATAAAAAGAAATTGGCAGTTGTGTTTGCATTGGCAGACTAACTTTTATTAATAAAATTAGAAAAAAGAAAATAACAGCTCGAGTCTTAATCAACAACTATTCAATAACACATCGCGAGTGAAAAAATACATAAAGAATAAGTATAAAAATTAATTGGTTATACAGTTGAAATATAAGAACATGAAAACTCAAAGGATGTTCATAGTTGTACAAAGTATAGCAGTTGCTGTTTTACATCAGAATAATTAATCGCTGTGGTAAGGTAAGTTTAGACGTTTCTTTAAATTTTCTAAAATAAAAGAGTAAGTGATACAAGACAATTGCATTTTCTTTTGTTTTTATATACTTTATTTAAAAATATTTACTTATAAATTCTCATATTCCGTAATATATTTATGAAAAGATAAATATTTAAACATAGTTTGTTCAATTACATATATTTAAAAGTCAACAAAGTCTATTATAAAAAAAATCCGTTTTAACAAATCCCTTTTAATTTTTTTTAACATAATAGGTAAATCTTAAGGAAAGTACTGGTAACAATTTATTTAATAATAAAATTAGTAGAAATAACAACTTCCAACTTAATTTGTACTATTGAAATGAGCATTTAATTCAAAATATATTTTAGATCATCTTTTCAATGACAATAAAATTAAAAATAACTGAAATTTAACATTATTATAATATTAGGAAAGAATGAAAATGGTTTAATTAGTTTAGGTATTCCCTCTATATAAAGCTTTTTTATACTTAATGATTTTTTTTTGTATATAAGGACACATTACAATGGAACAATGATCAAAAGCTTAAATGCAATAATAGTTCGTTTAAATAATGAAAACAAAAAATAAGATAGATTAAAAATCAATAATCAAAGGCCCTTATTATGAGTTGCATTCGATTTTCGATCTTCGCTGTCCATCGAACATCGAATGTTTAATTCATATTATGAGCATCGAAAATTTCGTTGAGCAACGAATTTTCTATCGAAGAGAATTTAGCTTTCTATGAAGTATTTTAGTATAAACAATTATTATAAACGATTATTTTTTATTTTTAGGTAAAGTTGTTGTAAATTTAAAAAATCACTTTGAGTGATATTGACAAAAGAACATTCTTTGTCGAATGCTCATGATAATACCAAATGAATATTTGCTCGATCAGTACTTTCGACTATAGTCGAAGATCATAATAAGGGCCAAAGTTTGTCACAATCTAAATTACTGAACACAGAACGATCAATGCTTTTGTTTTGTTTCTAACAAATGGAATTATTATTTTCGTCTATACTTTTCAAAACCAATAAAAAATTTGGGGGAAGTTAAAGTTAAGTTTAATGCTCGTTATCTTCTACTGACTAAATTTAACACTAATATTATTTACTCTAGTTTTCATATGATTTAGAATATCATGGGCGAATTCCTCTATTGTTGTGTAATGTGTCTGTTGAAAACTATAAATGTCACCCAAAAAGCCCAACAATTGATCTCTAAAGTAATGGCAAACATCTTTTAAGTTTTCATCGGGCCCAAAGAAACCCCAAGCCATAAGAGGGGAGAGCTGTTCAGATATAACATAAAAATGCGCCATAAAACCATCCGGAAATTTAAGCATACGTTTTTTGGCCTTTAGCACAGACCACACTGCTGTGGTTAAAGCCTAAATAAGTAGAATGAAGACGAAAATATTAACCAAGTTCAGATAAACAACAACAATCAATTGCACACTTACAGTTTCTTTAAAACCATTGGACAGAAATCTATTTTGTACCACCGCTATAACACTTCTAGGTGGTGCATCCAAGTCTCTAAATGAATCCAAGATTATGAAATCCAGACAGATATCATAAAATGTCATTGCTTTGACATTACGTTGCTCCAATTCTTGATGAATATCACCCCAATTGGATGGATTTTGTATGTAATTGATTAAATCCTCATAACCCACCAAAAATTCTTTGGTGTCTTTATCACCTAAACAAAGTAAATCGGTAAGGATTTGTCGGCCAGTATCAATAACCCACTGGGTAATAGCTGGATCCTAAATATAAAAAAGGCAAGAAACTATTAATGAGTTTTCTTATGGTTATGTATTTTTCTCATACTTTACTTTACCTTGAATAAATATTGAAATGCCAAACGAATGCAATGCAATTTTGCCAAATATTCGGTTTCATTTGAACAGTGCACCAGTTCGCAACGTATAGTGCGGCATGGTATGGGTGACTCTTCGTGTTGCTTTAATGCCGCTTGATACAAGGGAAATTGTTCGTATTCGGTTTCGATGAAACTATCAAATTCTCTTAAATCTGCCACTTGATCTAAGGCAGAAGCGTAGCTTTCAGCCGAATCAAAATTTGGATCCGAACCGGTGCGATTTATACTGACAGAACGTTGTGAATGCTTATCATCTTCGACTACGTCTTCCAAAGCCCGCCAATTGTCTTCTTCGGCTTCTTCTATTGACGGTTCATCCCGAAATAAAACCGAACGTTGATCCAAGAAGAGTAATTCGCTCTGTTCTTGCAAAGTATACGCCATATCGAGAAGGTTTTGTATTTCCCTACAAAACTCCGATTCTTCTGCGGTTGTCAGAATCGCAGGTACACCACCCGGTGAATAGTGGGCTGCTAAAGCATCCTCCCAGAAATTTATAACTGTATCTAAAGCCTCCATGCCCATTACTCCCAATTGTTGTGCGGTTAGTTGTGTGGTCATTATAACTTGTCCCTGATTTGATGATGACACTAGAGCACCGGCTCCTATGGAACCACTAGCTAGTGATGTGCGGTCAGATTGTGAATACGCAATGGTCGACCCAAGCGGGCTTCCAGATCGGGCTGAAGCTCTAGAGCCCGCTAGTGAAATCAAATCATTTGGACTTCGCATGCTGTTGCGTGTACGCCGCCCGGTATATTTGCGGACTCGTCTGGGAGGACGCGGAGGTTTGCGACGACGCAAGTAACGTGACATAACTCCCAGCAGTGCAACACCGGCTGTTATGGAGATTATCACCACCTTGTATGCACAAAAATTTTGTTATGATTTTTATTACATAAAATGGGAATTATTCTGCTTACCTTTTGAGTGATGCTCATACGTGCTGGAAAAATACGTAAGTCTGACCATTTCATCGGTACTAGGCTGCCCAACATTTTGCCAAAAAAAATTAATCACTTAGAAATGCCTAAGAAAATTAGAATGCTCGTAGTTGATATTTTTTATAAAACTTTTTCGATCATTTTAACATTTCATAAATCCAAAAATTTTTATTTACATACACACATACATATGTATTTTGAGGTTAGTTGGGAAGTATGGCTGTTCAATGATCAACTGTTTATTGAACTTCTTAAGTTGGATTTTTAAGTTAATTTCACTTTCTTTTCTGGCAAGTTGCACTTCTGCTTTCACTACATATATATGTATTAATATAATTTTTTCAATTAAACCATCAAATTTGGAACGGTAGAGATTTTCTTCGCTGTAATTTTTTACAATAATACTTTGTCTTTTTGTATTATAATTATATTTAGCTAGTTTAATTGAAAATTATTGTAACCACCTTTTATTTTCCCCATTGGAATTTATTTTATTAAATATATAAAGGAAATCAATTGCATCACATCGAGGAATAAAATTAGAGAAGAGAAAAACACAACAACAATATTGTTTAAGTTCAGTGTTGCCAAGACAAATAAATTGTAAACTTATGTGGTAATTTTTAAGCTCGTATATGTGTAATTTGAAATTTGAAGCAGTATTAATCAAAATAGAATAATATGTGGTAGAGCTCTGTAGTTAGAATTTTATATGCACTATTTTGGAGAATTCTTCGAAGAGAATAAATTAAGAAAATTTGATTTCGAGTTATATAACTGGTATTGACCGATAAATATTTTTATGTAAATTAAGGTACAAACAAGAAAAAAGATATATATATTGCATTTTGGAATGAAGCACTTTCACATAACTTTTAACTATGAACCGATAGGAGAAAAAAAAATAAATCTTTAAATTATGTTTATCACATAATGATTTTATTGAACATCGTTGAACAGGAAATTAGATTTTGTAAATTGAAAGCATTAAAATTAGTACTTTTTTGGTGAAATACTACCAATAGTTATGAGCTGTTGTAGCCTTCCTATTTGGAAGGATATAACTACATAATTGGTGGAAATTTTAAATAGTAGTATTATTATTTCTAATGCAATGAAGTTTTGCTGGCTTAAGATATTGTTTGAGCTGCCGCTATTTATAGTTTGTATCAATGTTTTAAACCTGTGCATGTAAATTGATGGGAGCTACGTATGTTGATTCCTTAAAAGTAGACATACTATTTGTATAATGGCTTTATAGCGTTCGTATCAAAGCATGTCGTCATCGGATGATGAGTTTCTGTTATTATGCTGCAGCTACATGCATAATAAACGCTTTAAATTTCAAAACACATACTGCGTCTCAAAATTAGTTGAAATTGGTAGCTGGGACACAAATTGATAATCAATTTCATTTAATAAATGCCTACGACGAAAAACTCAAAATGATAGTTTCATCCAATGTGCTCCTGTGACCAGCTGGTCAAATGGAACATAAAATGGATAGATGAAATTGAAAGTAATTAGTTCTCAATTTAAAAAGTTTGAGTGTGTTAGTAAAAAATGATAAAATCGAAAAAATGCTCGATATATTCGCGTCAATATTTATTTTATAAAGTGAAGAATTTATTTCCATTCTGGTAAATTGCCAAATTAATTGAAATTCAAATGAAATTTCTATTTGCAATTCGAATACAAGTAATACGGCGCCTGCAGTGATCTCGATTACTTTTTACATTTAATCCCTTGCTAGGTACCTTCTTTGATACGAAAATATACAACGTTGCTCTATTTACTTCTACCTCATTGAAAAACAGCTGTTATCGGTTTCCCGGCTTCTTGTTTTGTTTTGGTCTCTTCAATTTGCTTTATTTATTTATTTTGCGTACATAATGGTTTTGTTTTGTTTGTGCAGAAGTCGACGTCAACAATTTCATTGGTTCTAATTTTATATGGACCAAATAAAGAAGAAATATTAAAAAAAAAAATACATTTGTATGACAGTGAAAGAAACATCGTGCGTGTGCCAAAAACAAGAAACCTCATATTTTTTGCAAATGTGTCTGACTTAAGTTAATACACCAAATCTACAAAATTATTTAATAATGGCAGAAAATTCAGCTGTAAAAGGTAAATATTGCGTAAAAAATTTTCTAAATTGTGCGAGCATTCTAAAAATTTATTAAATTGCAATATTAAGGTGGTGGCTTGTTGACAAAGCGCCCTGAAAGCATCATACAAAACCAGTTATTTCGTCGCCAAAGAAGTCTAAGAGCCTTGGGAAGATCCATCACTGAGGAGAAAGAAGAAAAGGTGAGAGGCGAGCTTTTATAACGATTTAACAAATGAATGAATGATATAATCGATCTTCTCTTTAACAAATTAAGACTTATGTTGTGATAAAGTTTAGCGAAAAAGCTAAACTAAGACAGTGCCAAGATGTTGAAAAGATTGTTAAGCAATTTGGCATACTCACTACTCTGGAAGTTATTAGTAAAAGTGAAAAATTTTTGTATTTAACTGCCTCAACCGATACTCTATTCCGTTTGGCCGATGAAGCTGAGCTTACCAAACTCACAACTACGGGCAGCATGCAAAAGTTTAATTATCACTCGATTTCCGATTACCTGCTGCCCGGCATGAGTGTCGATGATATTGTGCGTTTTTGTGAGTCACCCGTTTTGATAAAAGATGTTATTAAACCAGAATTACTGTCGTATATAAAGAATGGTGTGATAGAGGATTTATTTCCACTGCACGACCTAGTAAGCCAATAAATTAATGAACCAACGTTCTTGCTCCATGACCAGTAATTCTTTAAATATTTTCAAGGAAAATTTAGATAAATTTGCCTTTGACTGGCGTCGTCGTAGTATGCCCATTGAGGATATACGCAATTATTTTGGAGCCAGCATTGGCTTATATTTTGCTTTTACCCAATTCTACACCAAAGCCTTAATATTTCCCACCATATTTGGTATTGTGCAATATTTTGGTAATTTTAATATTTCCGTAGTGTGTGGATTTTATGTAATGTGGACAACGGTAAGTGGAATGAGTGTTCATATTGTAATTTTCTAAAGTTTTACTTTTCCCTCATAGATTTTTCTTGAAATGTGGAAGCGCAAATGTGCCGGCTATTCATATCGTTGGGGTACCATAGAAATGAGCAGTTTGGATAAGCCGCGCACCAAATACAAAGGAGTTCTAAGGCCAGATCCTATAACCAACAAATTAACCTTACAATATCCCATGCGCTATACTTATTTTCAAATGTATCTGGTTTCGTATCCGGTAGTGGGCATATGTGTCATAGCTTCGGCCTATTTCGCTCTGTATCAATTTCAAATTGAGGCCGAGGTGTTGGCTGATTTTGGTCCAGACTCTTGGTTGTTATACGTACCTGTAATAGTACAGTCCATACTGATTGCCATATTTTCGTGGGCATATGAGAAATTGGCTACATTTCTTACGGACACGGAAAATCATCGTACGCGTTCGCAATACGATCGCCATCGCGTTAATAAGTTAATGATATTTGAGATTGTTAATAACTTTTTCTCTTTGTTTTATATTGCTTTTGTGCTGCAGGACTTGAATCAATTAAAGTATCAGTTGATGATGCAGTTGTTGATTTTTCAGGTGAGTGGGTCTGGCAAACAAAAATCATTTATATTTTGTGGGTAAATATTTCACGGGTTATTCTTTACAGTTGGTTTGTATTGTGCAGGAAATTGGCATACCTTTGCTGGCGGTTATTAGGCAAAAGTGTGTGAAATATTTGCACAAGGAAATTGATGAAGACACACGTTCGTTAGTCAGTGATTTGGCGCGCTTTGAACAGTGTTACTACGAGGCGGGCTTAGATCAATATCAATCAACTTATGAAGACTATTTGCAAATGTGTATACAATTCGGTTATGTGGTTTTATTTGCAGCTGTTGCCCCTTTTGCTGCCTTTGGCGCCCTGGTTAACAACATTTTTGCCATGCATATTGATTTGTTTAAGGTAAAATACAACAAGCAGGGGTATTTTCATTTTATTTTGCGTTTTTTTTTTAAATATAACTTCGTTAACTTGCATTGAATTGAATTAAAATCATTCAACTTCTAGGAAAGTATAAATCAATTTAGAAACAAATAACTGTTTATTTTCATACATAGAACAAAATCTGGTTTCTTAAGAAATCCTTCTAATCAAAGAAGCTTTATTGCATAAAAAAGCTTTATATGATTAACTCATTATTTTTTTGAAATCGAGTTTTTTGTATATTTCGATAGAAGAACATCTAATGTATAGAAAAATGCAAAAATCTCGTAAAAAAAAAATAATTAGGGCCTTTATACATTAAGGTAACGCTATTCAGCTCGATTGTGAATAAAAATTTCTTGGAAAATGTTTACCTTGTCGCAGCAGTTGACTTGCAAATTTTTAGTTAATCATGTAACTTCGAAAATTTGAAATGCTCTCTGCTTTTTGGACTTCTCCATGACTACACGAAAATTTAACAAATATGTATAATGAATGTACTTGTGTAAGTGTTCTGTTGATTTCCCGAAAATCATTTCCTGCGGAATATTTAGAATTGACTAATTAATTTTTTAAGTAACCTCAAGAATTAAAAACTTCAAAATTTTTTCAGAATTCGAAAAAAAAATTTCTAAGCCAAATTTAGCCTGGAAATTTATATAAAAAAAGCCGTAAAAGTTGAAAAAAAAATCATAAATTACAAAAACTTCGAAAATACTCACGCCAAAATGGGATAAAATCTTCAAAGTACATAATTGACAATGCAAAAAGTGTTAAAGCTCATTTAATTTTGAACCCACTTCAAACAAAATGCAGGAGGTTATCAACTCGTCTGTATTTTTATTTTTTTGGTTATGTTACTTCCTTTTTAACGGTTTTAAAAACTCATTTTTTGTCTTTTGGTCACATTGTAAAAAATGTGGGCGTGCATACGCCCACTAAATCTTTCCCTTTGATTTTATGCTATCATACTTATCCAATTGCTACGAAACTTAGCAAACACATTAGTCTCTTGTAACGACACAATCTAGAATTTAAAAAAGTGGGCGGAGTCACGCCCATTAAAATTTAATATTATATTTCACTTGCTTCTAAATATTTGGCGGATTTTTACAAAACTTGACTCACTTCCTAAACTCTAAAAACGACACAATATTGCATTCAAGAACGTGGGCGGGAGTACGCCCATTACAATTTAATATTATATTTCACGTGCTTGTACTTAACTGATTTTTACAAAACTTGGCAGACGCCTTGAGCTTTTCAAAAGACACAATTTTGCATTCAAGAAAGTGGGCGGTAGCACGCCTATTAAAATTTAATGTTATATTTCACGTGCTTCCACTTTACATATTTTTATGAAAGTTTGCACACACATTGAACTCTGAAAAACACTTAGAGCCAAATTTTGCAAAACGAAAACGGAACGAAAAATAAAAATTACAATAAAAAAATTGTACATACAAAATTTTTCAACGCTTAAAGTTTTAGTTTTACTAAATTAAGTCCTCTACTACATTTTCTGCGAAACAGGTTTATTATAACAGAAAAAATATGAATCAGTTACACATTGAATCAAATCTTTATGAGTCGTAGTACAGCATACTTCGATTTAAATACACCAAAGTACCTTCCGGGTGAGAATTTGGTATACCCGGTTAGAAAAGAACTCATCACCCCTGTGGGATCCGCCATTTTGAATTTTCAAAATGTAATACCAAATTCGTAATCAGCGACCCCGAAAAGCCCTGAGTGACAAGTCTCAAGCAAATCCAAAAATATTACAAAAAATAGTCCGCCATAGTGGATCCGTCATTTTGAATTTTCAAAATCTAATACCAGATTCGTAATCAGCCATCCCTAAAACCTTCGAGTTTTAATCCATAAAGCGCTCAGACGCATCAATTTGTTAACTTCAAAGTCGTTTTTCTCCAAACAATTTTGTTTAAATACAAAAACTGCAGTGCTTGCGAATTGAATTCAAATGTGAAAGAAATTTATTATAATCTCTTTATAAAAAGCTTTTCTTTAAGCTTTAAGTATAGCTTAAAGCTATTTAAAGCAGACTTAACATTCATAAAGCTTCAAGTTAATTGCAATTGTGTGTCAATATTTAGCTGTGCAACATTTTCAAGCGTCCCTTTGCACGCCGCACCAAAAATATTGGAGCCTGGCAGTCGGCCTTTGAATTATTATCTGTTATGGCCTTATTAAGTAATTGTGGGCTTTTGTATTTGCAGCCAAACGTGAGGTAATAAATACTTATTAAAACAAATTTCCTTGATTTATATGCGTCTATTTGCCAGGGGCTTCTTTGCCAATCTTTTCCCTTCCATGCCCAATATATCTTTTGTGCTTTTCGAGCACTTGTTATTGGGTTTAAAATTCGTCATACACAAGGCCATACACGAAAGGCCACGCTGGGTGCGTATAGCCTTATTGAAATCTGACTATGAATCCAGTTTGGCTTATAAAAACATTAAGTAAGTAATTTGTTTAGAGTTAAATTACTTTATTATTATTTAATAATGTGTTGATTTTTTCTCCCACCAGAAAATTTAAGGCCAACAATAAAATTGACTGAAAGCGTTTGAACTGAAAATGAAAGAATCTCTAAAAAAAACTCCAAAGAACTTTTTTGTAATAACTCATTAATTCTTAAATAAGTCTTATATTTTTGCTAATAAGATGATTTATGTTTTCAATGTTGTTTTTAAAGTTACATTATATTGATCGTGTAGTTTTCCTTGTTATTTATTATAGAATAGTTTTTTTAAGCAATTGTCTTAACACTAACAAACGTAAATACTTAAAAATATTTTGACTAACATACTTGAAGATCAATGTTTTTATTTTATGTAAATATATGTTAACAGTTTTTATATTTTTAATAACTGAAACTTTAAGAAAGTGTTGTTTATTTCAGCGAAAGCCTCTGTAGTGTTTGAAAGCCAAAAAGGCATCAATGCCATGCAAAATTCCTGCTGCATAACCCATGTACTGTGAAAAATAAAAAACACATTTGGTATTACAATTTGTTTTCTTTTTTCAATTAATTGCTTTGAGACTTACGTAGGCTGCTGTCATGGCTGGATAAGCCCAGAAGCCTGGTTTGATTAAGAATTGTGGATGCAGCCAAACAACACAAGCAAAGCCCATATAACTTGAAGCACTAAAGTACATGCTGCAGGCCACACCATTGAACAAAGTTTCCTAGAAATTATTTAAAGAATTCATTGCTTTAAATCTCTGCTTTAGTTCTTTTCTACAAAAAGTGCAACATTTTTAACTTTTTATTAAGAAAATGCAAAAAGTTACGCTGGTAAGGCATGACACAATAATTTCTAATAAACTCTATTTCAAAAAACCATTTTTTTTTATAGAAAAGAAAATGCCATTAAGGCAAACGCAAAATTTAGCAATTTTAACTTAAAAAATAACAGCCTTATTTATGTATTTATAAAAATTATTAAGGCTTTATAAAGGCTTTGTATGAAAATTTGTTTTAAAACCCCTTTATAAAGCCATAATAACTTTTATACATAAAGCCGTATATAAATAAAGTTAAACTTACGAATAATGACTGCCTTATCAGTCCATATGATTTATTTGAAAAGCAATAGCATATCATTAGTATGGAAGTTGTGGTAAAGCAATACGCTGTCGTAGTTAAAAAGCCGGTCAAAGCTTGACCGATTGTATCGGCCGCCGGTACGCCATACTGCAGTAGAAGGCCTTCGCACAAAGTGGCCAAACCCAATTGCAAAAGCTTCAGGAGTCCAGCGCGAGAGGTAACAAAACCAAAATTTATGCAGGTGCAAATGTTGCAGCAACAAATTTTAATGCCGGAACTGTGGCTCATGTCGCGAATGCCAAAAGCAGCCATAACAAAATTTAATTTAAATTTTTTCTAAAATATTTTCTGTAACTTCCGGTTTTCACACAAAACAAACGTTCGATCGATGCTTTGTGCACTATTTAAGAATTGAACTGAACAACTGAAAAAGAAAGACTTCCAAAACAAAGACATTCATTCGTCTGCAGCAGATGCACAGATTTACTCTATTTTCCATTGGAAAGCTAAAAATAGATTTTAGTGTTCTTAAAAAAAAAGAAGCGATGGATCGACCTCCCTTAAACGTATTGTTTGGCTTGCTGTGCGAGTGTGTGCGTGTGTGTGGCTGCGTGTCTGCGTACGAGTATGTGTGTAATTTTTTAAAAATAGTTTTTTTTTAATTTTGTGTTAATTTCATTTTAGTTTAGAGTTTGGTCGTTTACACATGCTGGGAAGAATATGAATATAAACAATTGCAACTTCAAATTTTATTTAAAAAAAGAGCACCTACGTGGACCCAATCCCATAAGTGATTACACTTATGCCCAATTCGGCGCTGTACCCGAACACGCGGTCTAACCCCAATATATACATTTGTACCTCTGTCCAGAAATATCTATTCGATAAACCGGTTAAGCCAAGAAATTTCTCTTCTAAACTGACTAAACCTATTCCAGAAATAGTTTTATTTCTGCTGAAACATCAATAAATTTAATACATGGCTGTCATAGGACGGAAGAGATTCAAATAACTGAATAGTATGCCCTTAAAAGGTTATCTAGACGAATTTTTGATATAATAACAGCCTTACAATGTTAAATTCAGTATCTGTAGTGATTTGCAATGAAAGTGGTAAACCTTTGAAACTAGTTCAGACTTTTTTTTCTGGGATTCTATAAATCAGTCTGTCCTATGTATTCCCTTAGATCTCTGTAATCGGAGTTCATAAGGCATTCCATTTACGATATGTCTTCTAAGCTGACCAAACGTGGGCAATTACAGGATTAGTGTTCTCATATTTCGTCCTCTTCGCATGCTCTACATCCATGCTGGCCAACGAGAGAAATGTATTCGTGTACGTGTATTCATTTTTATAAGAAGCCGATTGAAATTCGGCGCTCTGGTGCCACTTTGGTCAGCTATGCTCTACATGTGATATCCTCTATCAGTCCCATGCGATCTACATGAGACGACCTTATCTCCGTGTGGCCGATTACTATGCTCCAGTCCAGTCTCGTGAGTGTTGTCATATTCAATCTTAAAATCTATCCTGTTCGTTCGTAACGACGCAAAGCGCAACGTAATTTAGCGCTTAGCTTTACGCTGAAATGTGTAACCTAAATTAGAGCGTTAACGGTGCGCCAGAAACAGTAATGCTTACTCACTTTGATTAATAAAAAACTCTTAAATAGAAATAAGAAATAAAAATAAAAACGCTAAATTGACCTGAAAGTAGCTAAAGTTACATTACTTAACAAAAACAACAGTACTTTTGCAGCAAAATTGGATTTTCTAATTGCAAAGCGTTGACGCCGCGTTATTTCGGTTGGTTTCATACATTTTGCATGGGCATGAGCAATTTTGACAGCCAGACAACGCTTTGCGTCGTAATTTAGGTTGGTCTGTTAATCTCACATTAGCTGAGTTTGATGTTTTCGGGTGGCAGTTTGAACTTCTTTTTGCAACATTTTCTGTGCAAAAATCATATACATATGTTATTAACACACTTTAATTTTTTTGTAGGAAGAAGAAAGAAGAAATCGCCTAATTTTATTATTTGCAAGCAAAGTATTGCGCGTGTTAAAGGAAATAGATAAATAATATATTGTTTCATGGTTTTAAGGTTACGCAACTGTTTTAATAAACCTTAATGTTAAAAATAATGAAATACTGCTTCAGATGACCATGTACAAGCAAACATGGCAACTTTTATTTGCTGGTGAGTGTATGTGAATGAATGAAATGAAGGTTTGTTCACGACGTCATCTCTAATGCCACTACCCAGCTGGAAAAGTAGGAATTAATATAAATAATGGGAGAAATAATGTAATATTTTCCAAAGCAAGGCAATGCATTCCCTTAGAAACGAGAGGGTAATTTGATCAAACACTATAATTACACATTAATCACATCTGCAGAAGAAGAATGTATAGTTTGAATTATAGAATTTATTCCTCGAACGTATTATCTAAAATAATTCATTACTTTCCTAGAACATGTTCTGTGTTAACAGTAATGAATTCTGGAATGAAAACTTATACACGCTGTGCGTTACCTTCTTCTTTAACATTCATTACCTTTTCCCACTGGGTACTTTCCACAAACAAAACAAAAGTTGTGACGAATTCTCAGTGTTTCGTTACTACAACCAAATCAACATTTGGAAAATAATTGGATTTAGATAAAAAAAGTGAATTGTTTATTTTTTTTACTGTAAATTATTGAATTGTGTTTAATAATGGGAAATTATATTTGAATGAAATTAGAGAAATTGCGAAAAACTTTTTTAATTTATTACACATGAACTGTTTGACGAATGAATGACATCGTCTAGTTGCCAGAATAATCCAGGTGTTTTTTTTTTGTTACAGTCACCAGCGTAGTCAGAACGAAATTGTTTGAATTTTTATGACAAAAAACGTACTAATAAATTTTAAATGCTAATAAAAAATTTCGTATCTTTTAATTTAGTTGTTAATTTTTAAATTAATTTAAATTTGGCCCATAAAGTAAAAGCACCAGATAAATTGTTCTTCAAGGCTAGGGGACTCACTATCCTACAAAATCGTACGGCTTCAGAAAAAATAAAACCCTAAACTAATTAATTCTTGTTGTCTTTTGAAAATGTTCATAAACTGCATCATACCAGGGTTGTATTTTATAAAAAGTGGTACGATTGTGTAGCATCCTTTCTTAGGGCGCTATTATGTAACTCGAATCGAAAGCAAATACATAGTTTCGAATTGCTGTGATAATAACATACAACATAACAAATGCTGCTTAATATTTTCTTTAAGAAAGTTCTTCTACATTTAGCGCGAATAGCTTATGCTTGGAAAAATTTAGAATTTCCCTTTTCATACATATAAAAAATTCGCTTCAACAAAATCCCTTCCTACTGCGTGATCCATCCACGCTTATGGTCTTAATGCTCAAATTGTGTTTACTACAATTACCATTATTTAATTATTTAATTTATGAAATTTTATTTTTTATTTTCAAATAAAATAAAATCATTATGTGTGTAAATTAGTGATTTGAATCTAAAGTAAATAATTATCTATTTAACCCTTGGACAAACACATGGTTCTGGCCAGAAATATTTCATTTTTGAGCATTAATTTTAACATACTTTGAGTTTAGGTAGATACCCGTATTTCCCGGTAGCAGCCTAAAATATTGTTGGTTTTCTATCTGTAAAAAAAAATTCAAAAATATCGTTCCAACACAACGAAAACTGCAAAAGAAAAAGTCCCTCCTCGAACAAACACATATGCCTGGCCAGACAATTTGTATGAAATAAATTATTATTATACACATTTTGGGTTATTTTACTGCAAATACAATGGAGATTGTTCTTTCCAGGTATTTTGTTGTCAACCTTGTTTTTTATATATATGTGGTTGTTTTTCTGTGAATTCAATGCAGATGTTTACTTCCAGGTAGTTTTTGTGTTAATTTTTCTCTTATTTCTTTCTGTCGTTTGTGATTTTGGTTTTGAGTTAAGTTAGTTTATTATTGAATGCTGAACATACAACATTGATTGTTCTTGAATACGCTGAGTAAGCAATTGGTGCTTGCTAATAGTGAAAATCGCATGAAAAACAACCATATTTTGGGACAACATTCAACCCGTTTGGCCATTGAATCTTTCTTTGGAAGGCCGTTGAATATTCCCAGCAACATGCTGCCTAACCAACAAAGCGCCCCTAGTACACTGAATTCCAGAAAAGATTGCAGAATTTGTCTCACGCAAGACGAAAAGCTGCGTAGAAAGACACGTTTTTAGTGCACCAATTGCACTAATCCTGTGTGCCAACAACATTCTAAAGTTTATTATACTTGTTTTTCATGCATTCCACAAAAGGAATAAAATTTTTTTTACATTTTTACCAAAATAATATACGAGCATACTTCATTCAATTCAAAGTTACGGTACCCTTTTTGCCATACAAATGCATGAAAACGTATAGGGGTCTGGCCAGGTCTCAGAATATGTGTTTGACGTGGGGTTAATATCATGTGTTTGCAAAATATGTTGCAAACTTGTGAAGTCAATTTTTTTTTCAAATAAATTATGTAAAACATTTTCAAGGAAACTGATGAATAAAATTTAATTTGTTGTTCTGTAAATCAAATGCATAAAAGAGTAGAAGTTGAGCAGCAAACACCAATTTTTGAACATATGTAAATGGAATTTTAGTAAATTTTTCGCTTTCAAAACATATTCAAACTCTTTATGTATAAATTTCTTAGTCCCTAAAAGGATAAAAAAAAAACAACAACTCATGTACGAAAAAGTAAACAAATTGATTTATTTAGTGTTTTAAATGTGTTAAATATTTTCTCCACAAGTTTGTTTACTTACTATTTTTATTAAAATAAATTAAACCCGATTATCTTTAATTTATAAAGTACAAAATTGTTTTCACATGATTTTCAAAGAAGAGGGGGAAAAATTAAACATTTTATTTTATAATATAATCAGTGAAGTAATTTTAAATACTCTCGTACATTGTTCAAATTATAAAAGTTAAATAATAATGGCATGTCGATGAGTAGTTGCTGTTGTTTTGCTGTTTTGTTGCATGTAATAATATCTGTAATTGCACAAAAGAAATAAATAAATTACGAGTACAAATATTACATTATCCATTTTAGTACAGCAATAAATACGGTAGATATTGATTGAAGACTAATAAAAAACTTTGTAAAGCGACAGGAAGACCTTGAATTTTTATTTAGACTTTTATTTGAAGATGGAATATTGTTTTGGTAAACATGACGGTTTTGTATAAAAATCAAAATAACGAAGACGCCTTGCGTTTTTCAACGGCGTCGTTTTATCATACATAAATATGCACTGGCGGCAGCACACAGTGGCTCCTAATATAAAAGTAATGGGATTTAATCAGTATCTTCACTAATCCTTTTACAAAATGGTGCATACAAAAAGAAAAAAAGGAAGAGGACCGGGTATTGACAATCTGGGGCTATGAAAACATATCCAACTTGGAAATTAAAGCTGAATTTACACATTTGCTTGAAACGAAATTATTTTCCAAACAAAGATTTTTTATACATGAGAGGGCGAAAATTTTGTCTGTGCTGTGGAATCCAGCTCCTTGTCTCGGTTGAGTCGAAACATTTTTTATCAACTTGTTATTAACTTGTGATGATAAAAAAACTCCTTGTTGATGTATGTATGTATTTCTCAGTTTGCTTTAGCAGATTAAATAAGAAAATAAAAATCAATTTCTAAAATCACTTTATTTATTTCTTAAGCGGCCCACCCACTTGCAATATAATTGTGCCATTTTTCATATTGTACAATAACATCGCCAATGTGTATGTCATATTCGAAGGTGGCACAATATATTGGCAAATATCAAAAGACTTTTGATTTTTATTGTACAATCAAGACAATTGTATAATGTGGTGGCAACATTGTTCAATGTTGTTCACTTTTTCACTGTCAGGAAAATTTGGCAATATTTTCTTTGAAAACATTGTGCCATTTATTGCACAGTATAGCTCGAAACGATAATAATACGTATAACAAAATATGCAATAATATTGTGTAATGGATGGGCCGCTTTACATAAGTCAAAGTCAAGGCGAATCCATACTAAGTGGTCGCCTAGGTAATTTCATATAAGGTATACTCAGCTAAATTCGCTTTGAGAAATTTATACTTTAAATGTCAAAAAAATGTACTGAAAACTGTACATTAACATCCAACGTATATTTAATAATTACACTAAAAGTATAAATTTCTCAAAGCGAATCGAGCCGAGTATACCTTATACGAATTTACCTTGTTATATTGTAAATAAAAGCGGCGCAAATAGTAATCTGGGCAGTTGCAAGGCAATTTCATATAAGGTATACTCGGCTCAATTCGCTTTGAGAAATTTATACATTTAATGTCAAAAAATGTACTGGAAAATGTATGTTGACTTCCAACGTATATTCAAATTACAAGTAACCTGATCTGTTGCGACCACATAGTATGGATTCGCTTTGGGCAGTTGCTAGTTGCTATCACCTGCCCAGAAGACACAAATTTATTACCATTATTTTTTCGTGCAGGCGCCACTGTGCGTCGTTGGCAGAATATTTAAATTTATGACAAGTCAAAATTTTTCAGTTTAATTAAAAATAAAAATAAAATAATTTAAGCAACGAAAATAAGTTGTTGCATAAATGAAAGAATTTGTCTACGCATGCCACTGTCTCCGCTTTCAAACCAAACAACCAAGATTATAAGCTTAACATTCTTTGCAGTTATCAGCGTGAGTAAAATTAAAGTATTTATGGAAATTTCAAATTAAAATTTCATAAATATTACTTACAGATAATAAAAATTTTATGCCTTTACATCTTAGCTGGTCAAATAGAGTCGCCCTGTGTTGCCGGTTGGCATCTCAATGACGAGCTATTCAATCATTTACTTCTGTTAAATGTTGGTCTTGTACCAGACATAATTATGTTAGTGTGCATAGGAATAGGTATGGCGTTTGAAATGAGTAACATTGGTGCGGATCCAGGGGTACAAGGGACATTTTATATTTTAAATTTTCCTACAACTTTAATTGCTTTCCTCTTATAGACTATTATTTACAACTTTATTGTGGGATTGTTAACGTTTTGCTCCTTCTTTCCTTTTCTTGGCATAGAGGACTGTCAAAGCGATAATTTGACAACAATTAAATCGGTTAGCATATGTGCTGCGATAGCAGGTGTTTTGCAAATAGCCAACGGAGTTGTCTGCCTGATGTTTTTGGCGCCCGAGGAGAGGTAAGTGTACAATATAAGACTTAGGATACCTGCCTTGACCGAAGATTTTCTAGCCTTATTAATATCCCAGGACTTTTTCATATTTTCAATTAATTTCTTAGTCCCATTATGTAATTATTTGTTGACGTCATTTCAAGCCAACACCAAAAAAAAATTAAGTTTACTTACACTTTGCCGGAAACAACCCACTGCTATTGGCAGACCCATGCTATTTTTTTAGATCTTATCAGTATAAAATAAAAAAAAATAAAGCCAAATCTTACTTTAGGTAGGAACTCATTACTGGTCGATCAAGTTCATCGGATGTTTGTCATAGAATAAAGCAAATATAAAGGAAAAGGCAATTTTAATAGTAACAACTAAAATTAATTAGAACAACCAACAAAAATTGTTATTAATTTTAATAGCAAGAACAATTTGCGTCATTTATATTGTCACAACTGCAGTTGGTTAGATTAAACTGCGTGATTTTTTTCTGTGTATGTTTTAAAAGAAGTATGTTTTTAAAAAAATTAATTTTAAGAAAATTTTCAACATTACTATAGTATTTTTGAAAGTGCTTTTTAAAAAAACTCCTCCTTTGCAAGAAGTACCTTTCATGTAATTTTACCCCCTTTGCAGATCTGAGCCCGAAGTCCGATCAAGAGCATCTAATCCAATATCAGACGAAAGTTCAGACCCCCAACCCTCCACTTCGAACACGTTTAATGTTAAGGTGTCTTAAGTGAATTTACTTGAAGAATTTTAAATAAGCAAAACCCAATTTATTGTTAATTAAAAAATTTATAAATATAAAATGGAAAAAGTTATATGCATAAATAAAACTATTATGGAACAATTAAATTAATTTTTTGTTTAAAACCAGCTCACACGGAAAACCCTTGAGCTGCCTCAACTTGAATTTTCTATAGGTCGAAAATTTATTAAAATTTTGGTGTTATATACGCTTTCTTGGAATATACAAAACTAATTTTTTTTTTGATATCTATAACAACACAGTTATTCACAGATATTCTATCTTTGAAGCAAACCGCACTTCTTTGTTTCTGATGACAGCACACGAAACTCGCTTTTTTCCATTTTCTTCTCAAAACTCGCGGTAGTCTGCTTATCAATGGCTAGCAAATAGAAATTAAATGACGCAGCTTGTTAAAATTTAGACAGGAGTCAACTAGGAGGCGGGGAATTGAAAAAGACACTGAGTTAATGATCCACCCTCGTATGAAAATCATGCATGACTGGGCTGAGCAACTTTTTTCTCGTGAGCCTGCATGATATTTAGTGAAAAGTTATTTATGATTTCATCTCTGATTCTTATTATCTTAGCTGTCGCAAACAATGCATAAGAAAATAAATTTGCAAATCTACCAAAACACATTTTATCGATGCAAGTAATTTTTATTTATTTTCAATTATTTATACATAATGTATCGAGTTTATTCTATTGGACTTTCTTATATTAATACAATATTTATTTACATTCGATTGAAAAGCTATGAAAAGCTGTATTTTTAAATGCACTTTTAAAAGAGAGCTAAACAGATGTATAATATGTATGTATGCAGCTCAAATCGATATTTCAAGATACTTAAAATAGCAGAAAATTAATACAATGCTAAATTTATCTAAACAAAGATCTAAAACGAATAATTTCCAATTACAAAATCTAATATTTACTTAGTTCTATTATTAAAAATAAAGTTACTTGATTTGTCTTACATTTTTAGCAATTATCAAATTATCAAATCTTCATGCAATCATTGTACTATTTGTTGTAATAATTTTATATATAACTTATACTGAACGCTTCGTTGGCAATTGCGTCTCATGATGCAACTGCAAGTAAACTGTGAAGTTGCAGTGCTGCAAAGTGTTGCATTTACACATCAGTTTCTTACTCGCAAATTGAATTTTTTTTGAAAAAGTTTTTTTTTTATTAAAAACACATTTTCAAAGATTACATTTTAAAGAAAATGTTTTTTTAAGTAAAGTTCCTTTAAAAATATAAAAATTGTTTAATAAACCAAAAAATTCTAGAGAAAAGCTAAAAACCTCTAATAAGTCAAAAAGCCTCTAACAAAAAACGCATAACAAACATCTCTATTAGATTTTTAAATTTTCACAAACTTTTTACAAATAGTTGCCACAATGGACCACAATAAGGAGAGTATTTGAAGGGCAAAATGAAAAACATTGACGCATGTGCATAGTCAAAAGAGAGTATACCATACAAAATACTGGTTTTAAACGCTTAAAGTATACTTTCTTTTGACTATGAATATGCGCCATGAAATTGTATTTAAAAATACTGAAGAATATTTGTCTGATGTCAAGTCTGTATTATTATGTGTACGTTATTCTCAATAATATATTGAGAATTTTTCTATAAATACACGGAGTTTTTTTTAGCTTTTCTCAAGTTACGTTTTTACCCTTTAACAACGCTGTTTTTGTAGTTTCGGAGACTTGCAATTATGTATGTAAATAAAAAGTCATAAGTGTACAATTCCTATTTATTTACTCAACGCAGAAAGATTTAAAAACACAGGCAATGTTAAATAATTCTTAACTGACAGCCACGATGTTGACCGACTGCCACTACTTATTAATTTCATATATCCCTAAATAACAATTAGTTCCTTTACGGCAACACTGCTACGAGTGAACGAATAAAAAGCATTGACCAAATTAATATCAAAAAGTCTCTAGAAGAATACGTAAGCGTTGTCGCAGCTACGTCACCCTTCATCTAAACGGGCTCTTAGCGCTTGCATCGCCCTGTTTATACTCAACATAAAGTTTCTAGAATAACGTCAGCAACATCCAGAAATTCACAGCACACTGAACAGCTTCTCAAATGTGTACTAAGAATTAAACGATTGACTGCTCTAGCGCATAAAAATTTACACTTTTTAAAGTTTAAAGAAATGATACATTGACATTCTGTCATATGCATGTTGTTTTTGTTAGCAAATAAAAAAAAAAACATTTTATTGAATTATATTTAAAAAAAACATATTCTATTGATTTGTTTATATTTTGAGTCATATTACGTTGCAAAAAAAAAATATCTATAATTTCATTTAATTTTTTTTTTAATTTATTGCCAATATTAATTTTTATCTATAGGCAATTGGCATCGTTTACATATTTTCTAGATCATTTTCTAAATTTTCCTGCATCAATTATATAGCAACAGTACTACGGTATGATCAATCAGGCATTAAAGGCAGAATAAGTTATTCAATTTGTCACTTTTAAACAGTTATTTTGACAGTTAGTCAGTCAGTCGGTCAGTAATTGTTTTTGCTCCGTATCCCAGCAAAAATTACTGCTTACCAGAAGCGTTTATGTAAGGGAGGCAATGTTACAGAGTCACTAGCTGTTGCGCATGAATAAGGCATGTTTTTTGTTCTAGATGAGCCAGCTAGAAGCAATAAATTTAGCTTCCAAAAATCCATGAATGTTTTTGCCTCACAAAGTGCTTCACAGAAGTAATAATATATAATTTTTGTGAGAGCCCGCCTTAGGTTAGTGCTTTTCAGAAGCATTTTTCGAAGCTTTTATCAAATAAGCAATACATTGGTTTCCTCAGTTGTTAGTAATTCCAAACTTCCAAATCAGGTTTTTTTTTTGCTGGGATGCCGGTCAATAATCTCTTTGCTGCCTTAATTTATGCAACAATCTTAATATTTATCGTCATCACTGCAATTATCATCATCATAATGATCATTGATTATTATTGCAAAATTATTGTGTAGTTATTTTTTATATAAAAGTGCATAACAATTGAAATTAAAATAACTGAAAAAAAACAAATTCCATTAGATACAAATATTCATAACAAAATACTAACATTATGATTGTGGTAATCGTTAGAGTTACATACATAGATAAATTAAGAAAGCGATAAAGAAAGAAAAAGTTAATCACAGCTTGTTAGGAAAACTAACTCATGATGTTTAAATTTGATAGATTATTATTTGACACGGTTTTGTGTATTGTGTGACTTGACTAATTTACAATATTTTAATTTATTATAGCTTGTATTATTTGTTTTAACAAGCTCTTTTCAGTAAAAACTATGTACATATATTGTACATACATACATACATATGTACATATATTGGAAGTTATACTAAAATAAAAAACTTCAATATTTACTCACGATTTTTACACGTGATTTTATGATAGTTGGCAATTTTTATATTTTGTATGTAGGATGTATTAAGTCTGTTTGTAAAACGTCTGTAAAACTACATACATACATATGTATTTGATATTTGGTTTGATTAAGGATTTGATATGACTTTTAATTTAAGGAGCGCTTTTGAGAGAAAATAATGTAAGAATATGAGATAGTACATGTAAAAAGTATTTCTATTGTCATCTCTGTAAACTTTGAGGTTTCATGTTTTATTCCTACTACGGGTGGCAAGATTAGCTTTTAGCATCCCTTTGCCATTTTTTATAGCCCTTGTTTTAAATTGCCCTTTTGTAATATGTATTCTTAGCTACTTCCTTCTACTGTTGGCTCCATCTAGAGAAATGGCATTTACACGTAATTCACACGTTGATTGTTTTCATGCTTCTTGAGACACGATTTTTGTAGGCGAAGGGTGTAGAGAAGAAGAAGAAGAGAAGTTTGAATTTTTGGTATGTTGCATTATTTTATTTTTTTCATTCAGTGTGAGACAACAGCTCCTTATAATACAAAACAGTGTTGCCAGAATTAAGGGGAAATCAATACAAGGGAATGTCGGACAGATATTTTATTTTGGCCAAAATGTACGTATTTTTTATTCTCAGATTGCATTTTGTGTAAAAGTGTAAAAATAACTCTCCTCATAATATATACATATGTATTTTGTTCAAAAACGGTTTAAAAATTTGTGTTTGCTCAAAATTACGTAGACATTTATCTAATGGCAGGCAGCTTAGGAAATATAAAATGGCCATCATGATTTAATAATTAAAGACATTACTTACAACTATTTAACTTAAATCTTAATAAGCTCCATGACTGTAAAAAACCAAAATATAGCTGTACATAGATGTTAGATTTGTATTATAAGTCAGTTTCTGAAAAACTGTACAAAAGTATGCATTAATTTCGAATGCACTAGCAGTCAGTTTAAATAATTTAATACAAAAGATCTACAGCAAAGTAATCTATTGTAGCTCCAACAAAATAATAACTGTTTATAGTCTATATTAAAATGACTAAAATTTGTAAAGATTTTCGTAGGGGAAAAGTTTTTAACATGTAGAGAACATACGGATTTTTTTTTTTTATCTATTGGCAGCACTGAGACAATTTTTGTAGGAAAAAAAATCAAACCCAGAAACATGAAAAAAATCATCGTATGTAAATGTTTTTTAAAGAGAATTGAAAATAAAACAAGATTTTTAACTCCTCGTATGAATTGTACTTTAGAAAATGTAAGTATTGCAACATATTTTTACTCGAAAATATTGAAAAAATATGCAATATGCAGAAATAGTGTGAATAACTAATACAATTTATTTATTCTTCAAGTTATGAATAATTTATATACATATAAATTTTGGAAATGAATACAATTTTTGCCACAGTTTTTTTTTAATAAAATCCTCTTTTGGCTACCATTTTTAAAATGTAACAACGGTAACCCTGGTTGCGAGAGATAGTTATGGGGCGTTATAAAATTATCCATTTTTATACTTGAAAAGCTACGATGTGAATGGAACTTGTAGGCTAGCGCTGGCATCATCTTAAATTTTACATATACCGAGATGCCCTATTTCGACCCAGTGTGGCTCTTCGTTGGATTTTTTTAAGCTTTGTAAACCAAAATTTATTTTTGTGAAAAAGACCTTACTTAATAACATACAAACTTATAAAAATTATTAAGGCTTTATAAAGGGGTTTTAAAACAAATTTCCATAAAAAATTTTTTCTTATTAAGCCTTCATAAAGCCTTAATAATTGTTTTATAAATAAGGCTGATAGTTTTTGGTTTACAAAAGTTTTATAAAACACATTTTCGTACTCTTCCCCCAAAAGAAGCATGTAAAATTAAAAAAGAAAACTATTTTTAGAGTTCTAGTGTTTTTATTTGTATGGCAATAAATATTATTCGAATTGTACAATATATTAAACTTTTAAAAATAGCCAAAAAGAGCAAAATAAAAAACAAAATATTTATAAACAAATTGAAAACAAAACACATACGAGGACGATCATTAAATTGTTTAAGCGATCACATTCTTTCACAGCTTAAAAAAATTAAAATTATTTTGCAAAAAATCGCTAGAAAATAATCTTTGCCCCGGTGATGTCGGAAATGTTACATTTCATCAATAACGGACAACAGAAACTGAAATTTTAACTCAAATTAATGTTAATTTTATTTAAAAAAAGAAGATAACTGCTTTTTAACGCCCATAGTGTTAAATTAACACGGCAAGTGCTACCACCAGTGTTGCCAGAAGTTGGTCAGGCAAATTCTGCCAGACTCTGTTAGACAACGCTTAACGAATATTTGGTGTCGTGTTCCAAGATTCCCAGGCGCATATAAGAACAGATTTGCCGCAAGAATAGCGGGGCACTTCCATATAGACCGTACTATACCAAAAGCCTGATTAGCGTTTGAAATTCTTTGAGCTTTATCATCACTGCTTAATTGGTAATAATGCCATCACTCACAAGGCAGTGGTGGGTGGAATGGCATTGCAATGTAAAATATTAAAAAAAAAATCCTAAATAAAACTAAAATGTGCTAAAGAAATGGTTTATGTGCTAAATGAATTGAAAATGTGCTAAATTGGTAACAGTGGACTGCATTTGAATTTACATATAAAAATATTTTAATAATTCAATATTTATTTGGTTGGGTTATTCTGCGACTGCCATCGCATGTAAATGCAAAAAAAAAAACATAAGCAAACAAAATAAATAAATGAAAAAAACACAAAATATTTTTCATTTTAAAAACATTACGATTCTTTGGGTTTTTCTTAGTTTAATTTTAAATTTGCAACAAAATAAAACTGACATTTTCGTCTTTTGATTCGGGAATCAAATTGACGCAGTGACTAACAAAAATTTCATTTAACTGCGCTCAAAAATAAACTACAGAAGTTTTTTTCCTTGAATAATTCAAAACTTCTAAAATTGAGTTAAAAAATAAATAATATTTACCTATCCATTGCTATTTATTTACTTATCTATGTACGTTAATTTCTCTTTATTTACTTATCTATGTACGTACGTATCTACTTGGTATATGACGCACCAGATCACAATAAGAATAAAAAAAGTAAGAAGCTGTTGCACACAGCTAAAAAAGTTAACTGAAATTAACAAAATATATGTACACACATCCATATAATAATTTTTATATAAATTTCGTGAAATTATTTGTTAAAAATATAAAAAAAATTATTCGTATATAAACAGAGAAAAGAAGAACAAATTGTGGTTTTACTTTTTAAATATTTTTTCATTGCGTTCTTTTATTTATCGCCTTGGAACGAACGTGAGACACATTTTTGAAAAGTTTTTGTTAAAAAAAAGAGAACAAAAAACAAAACGTATAATTTTGACAAGAACTAACAAAGAAACAATAAAGAATTTGAATTTTGCCAATTCTTATGCATGAAATGTAATTTATACATACACACTTGCAGTCCAATTCGGGTACGTTTTTAAAAATTATTTTTATTTTACGAGTATTGAGTAAATTGTTAATTCCTCAAAAATTTTCTCTTGCCACGTGCGTTTTCTTTTCCTCATTATTACTAGAATCATGTCCAAAATTTGCCAATTAAAAGAGCTGTTGATTACGTCGGCCATGCTTTAATATTTTGGCAATGTTTACTTTTTAATAATACATGTGTACATATGTATGTCCATACTTACCTAGTCCCGGTTCACACACTTCAACTTTTGTTGTTCAACTCGCAATTCAGCTGTAAGAAAAAAAGAAATATTTGTATTTCCTTCTCTGTCTTTCTTATAGCTGAATTACGACTTGATCAATAAAAGTTGAAGTGTGTGAACCAGGACATACATTTGTATGTAAATCGATGGCTCGATTGCACACGGCAATTTTAGTTGAGCAACTGAAATTAAGCCCCAGTTCATACACTTCAACTTTGGTTGATCAACTCGTAATTTAGCTGTAAGAGAGACAGAGAAGGAAATACAAATATTTCTTTTTTTCTTACAGCTGAATTGCGAGTTGATCAACAAAAGTTGAAGTGTGTGAACCGGGACTAACTTGCAAGTTGCTGTCCCTAATGCCATTTTGGCAACTGGCAATGCTATTTAAAGTAGGATGTAAATAAATTGTCCCAATCAAATGGGCTGTAGTCACATGATGATTGCCCCAATTTATAAAAGTTTGATTGCCACAGATTGGCGAAAAATTAATTTATGGCAATAATTACCGCAGCCCGCAGCTGATGATCAGCGGTTAATTTCTCTGGTGTCAAATCAAATTTTACACTAACAAACAGCTGTTGTGGTGGTTTTCAGTTTGTTTTGTTTTACGTGTAATAAATGGCTTTCTTTTTTTAAAAAAGAAAGAATTTTAGTTTTTTCTGTTTTATTTTATGCGTGGAAATGGTTTATTCCTTAAAAAGAAAGAACATTTATTCTGTTTTGTATATTTTGTGCTCTAATTTTTTCTTTTGAAGGAATATTAAGAACGAAGTATATGTCAAAGATTGGCTGACAACTCCATGTTAACGCTTCAAATAAGTTATAATTATTTTTAATCAAATAAAGTTCAAATTTACTGTACTTACGGAAACTAAACTAAATTGATTTAAGAAATTGTCGCGTATTGTCTACTTTGTCTCACGAGAACACAATAAATATTGGTGCATTTTTAACATTTTCATTAGCGTGTGGTTGCCTATCAACCGTTCACACGATTGCCGACCCAGAGTTGCATTTGTTTGCGGCAAACCAGCGCAATATTGTTCTCGATTGTCGTATGGGGCAATAAATTGTGAAATCGCACGATTGGCATATAATTAGACCAATAATTGGTGCATTGAGGCCATCGTGTGATCCTACCTTTACATATGTATGTACATACATACAAACGTACAGACAGACAATTCCACTTGACCAAGACTTTTTTAAATTATACCGAATTCGAATATATCTCACATATTTATCGTGTAAAACTATCGAGAATGACAATATTATGGCAAGTGAGTCAATATCGAAATCATTTCGATATCGCAAAAAATGCAGCAGGAAAAGTAAAAAAAGTAATTTTATTTTTTAATTTATTTTATTTATTTTTTCTTTAACTTACGCTGTAGGATTTGTACACGGTACTTCCACTCTGTCAGACTAGCAAGCATCCACCAGGCTATCGTCACACATTCGAGAAACTATCGAGAGAAGTTCGCTTTAGCGAACATTAAATTTTTATTAGATTCGCGAACAAATATCGAATAATTTTTTTTCAAAATGGCTTCGCTTTAGTGAGCATTCATTTCCCAGGAAAAAATGACAATACAAATCATTAGTTACTGCACTCATGAACTCAGCTCCAAGTAGTTCTATTTCTGGTGAATCATACTTTTGGAAGTAGTTCAGCTCAAGTGGGATAAAGGAACAAATATTTACACGGATTTTTTTTTGAGATTACCCAATGGCAAGGCTATTGCAAAAATTATTTCATACAATCGACTGGAGCCACGACTAGATGTGGCATTTGGGAAGTTTTCAAACAAGCAAACCCCAGGCCACATCCCAAAACGTGAATCAAAGCTATTTAGTAAAAGCATTTATTGTTTGACGCGTGTGATTTTAATTTACATAATAATTACATACGTTATACAATGTTGTTGTAGATAAATTAGAAATAAATTAACAGATTTAATTTCATTATTATAACAGTTAACACACAAAAAAAATTAACTGCCTACCGGCACTTTATTGCATGACTGAGATTGAAACAATTTACTGGAGTCTTAATTGCCACAGTTTGCAAATTGATCTGTCAAAAAATAATATACATATGCACATACATACATATAGGTATGTATATGTATGTACATATCAGAAAATTTTTTTTTCCAAACTATTGGCAGTCAATCAGAAATTTCACATTAACACTAGTCGTGGGTACAACAAAACTTCGTACTTAGATTTGTGTTTTTCCACAATTTTAATTTATCATAATATGATTTATTATATTATAAAAATTTTGCGGAATTAGCCAGAAGTTCGTGCTTCAATTTGTTTTTTTATTCAGTTCCCTCTTATAGATTTACAAAATGATAAAAATTATTAAAAATGATAATGTTAAATAAATACAAACATATTTATGAATGTATGCATGTTCATCTCTTACTGATTTATTGAAACTGGTTGTTTGTTCAATTACATACATACATTTGAAATATAAAAATAGCGTTAGAAAACTGTTATTTAAATAAATAATCAAAATTGTATTACAAAACAAAACTGATACAATTCATAGAAAAAATCTTTGTGATAAGAGAAATGGGAAATTTTTCGAAATTAACCCAACCCAAATATTTAATATCACAGTCATGTCGTGTAAATGAATCATATTTATTTGAAGTTAATAGAAAAGGAAATAGAACATGTACGAGTACATATGTATGTACAAACATAAATTTAATTTGTTCATCACATGAATAAGACCATAAAAATTTGTGCAGAAACTGCAGTTCAGCGGGAAGACTTCCCCACAGATTGCAGATTGATATCTCGGTGGGCTTTCCCCTCCTTCCTTATTCTGTTAATAAATGTGTGTAAATGTGTGCTTATTCCCGGATGAAAGGAAGCACAGCTGAATACTACCGGGATCGTCCACAGGTTGCGGATAGTTTAAAGCTCCATAAATATGCGAAGCAACTGCTTAAGCATTTGTGAACAATCACTGTTCCGAGGGGAGAGTCTCAGTGGGTTTCCGGGTGGCGCCGGGCTCCAAATAAATTCTGATTGTGTATGATACTTGGAACGTGAAGGCGAGTGTGATTGGCGCCTTCAAATAACCAATAGCGACCTACTACCAGCGACTGTTTCTCATGTTAGAGGCGGCTGGAAGCAGGCGTCGGCGATATAAGGCTTCTAAGCCAGCCAACCTGGAGACCAAAAATTGGATGGCGGAAGCCCAATCAGCTACTCATCTTAAACCAACTGATTACCGAAACCTCATAAAGCTCTATGCTCCTCATAGGAACTAGAGGATCTAATACATATTTTTCCAGTATTTATTTATTTGAATTGAAATAAAGCATTACTAATTTTGTTGCAATTGGAGCTGCCCCAAGAGGCATGATGCGAGTTAGCGACCATATTCCTGGCGGATGAAATGATTACACCTCAAATACACCGAAGCCCGAAGCAGATTCCATGTATTAATATTGTGGCGTCTGGTATTGATAGTTCTGAGGGAAGAAGAAAGTTTAGTTCATTATGAAGCAACGAAGCTGAGATCCTGGCGTCCTCAGGGCCACGGAACTAGCTTTCAGAAATGTAGCTGAAGACGAAAAGGTAACCTTCTATGTCGACAGCCAGGCAGCGCTAAGAGCCTTGAAGAGATACAATGTCAAATCAAAACTTTCTAGTGTCTGTAGAAGAGCCCTTAACTTGCTTATGGACAAATATAGTGTCAAAATATGTTGGGTTCCTGGTCACAGCAGCGTTGAGGGGATTGAAATTGACGATAAGCTGGCAAGAATAGGGTCTGCGTTAGATGAGGGAATGTGTGACAGATCGGTGAAATTGCCGATAGTTCATTACTAGAGGGAATTCAGTAATTGGGTGGAGAGCAGAACCAACCGCTCATGGCGAAGTAGGGAGGATTGCAAAGTCTCGAGGGCTATGTGACAAAAAGTTGACTCAGGAAGATCCAAACTGCTACTCGATATGAATAGGAAGGCGATCCGAGTCGTGATAGGCCCGTTGACTGGTCACTGTTTTGTGTAGGATGTGCGGAGATAAAGAGGAACCAGAAACCATTGAACCACAGAGGAGACCAGAGGTGTCACGAGCACAAAGCAAGACGGAAGATAATTGTGATTTTGTGGTGTTTTTAGAGGTCTCGCTCACACAGTCATCAAATCCTCTTTACTTTTTCTTTCGTGTGGTATTATTTTAAAGTAATTACGTTTTATTCCTTGTGGTCTCATGCGCAGCATATTTTTTTGTAAATAAATGGTAAACATTAATATTTGCGAACGAAAATGCTTAAAACAAAGTCTCTAATCATTTGAAAACAAATTTTAGTCACTTTATTAATACTAATAATCCTTTTCGCATTGTGTTTTCATAACAAACACACTATACTTGTCTCTTTTTAACAGTGATCAAATCAGATGATTTGAGCTTTTTTCTTAAGTCACTTTCTACAACTCTGGTCTACTTTGTGCATTGAACATATTGTCTGCCATTGTCCGAAGCAGCAACGCCATAGTCTTGGACGGCTAAAGGTTCCCTGCTGATCTGCACTAGCAACAGTGAAATGCACATAGGATCCAGCTAAGCCCCTCAATAATCACTTTCAATGTATTTATAATTAAAAAAATAGGCTGAATAAGTAAAATAATATTTTGGAATTATAGTGTGTAAAAAAATTTTAAACGTAATTGTAACATTTCCAAAAAACACCAATTATTAACTATTTTATATTTGTATGTACTATAAAAATACCTGTAAACACTAATAAGTTCGTATACACATGAAATTCAAAGCCATTTCAATAATTTTTTCTACATTTAAATCTGGCATTATACTTTTCTTCTGTAGAACATTTAGCAGAATTTTTTTTCGACCGCTTTAGTATTCTCTCATCATCATTTTCTGGCAACACTGATCGCATTGGACCCAACTGGGTCTCCTAGTGAAGTTGTGTTACATCACCACCCTTCCTAACCTAATCTACATACATACAAATGCATACAATATAAAAGATTTCTGCAAGAAAAGATTTCTCCGTAGAGAAGGCAAATGCAAGTTTAAAGAATAAAATAAAAAATTGCTGCACGAAACCTTTAAAATTAACATCCCAAAATTGTTAACAAATCTAACAAAATATTCCTTAATTTTTGTCATTATTTTTGCTAAAATATTTTTTTTTCATTATTTAAAATGAGAGTTATATATTTTTAATTTTCGCAAACTTTTTCGCTATCTGTTGAGATAGATAAACGCAAGATGATAATTTTAAAAAAGGAAAACTTTTTAGCTTTTTTTTTTAATTCAACTCATTGTTTTAATTAAATCAGATTAAAGCAAACTGTTGGAAATCCCTCGAACATTTTATAATTAAAAAGTAGATTGGGGCATTTGTGGTAAAGAAATATCAGTTTTTAATATTTGTTCTTGTTAGTTGGCCGATTTTGTGTTATCTATTTCTAGGGCTTCGGAAACAATACTCTCGGGAAATTTAAGAAAAAAAAATATGGGAATCGGTTGACGTTGCACACTATTGTTGCAACTCGCCTCTAATGGATTAGGACTCACTATCCTGTACAGTCGTCCGACTTTTGAGAAAATATAACCCTGTTATAGTGGAGTTTATAAAAATTAATTTCAGCAAAATCTAGTACTTACGAGATTTCAAGCAAAATCTACTCAATTTCTCATACAAAACAAAATATACTTCATCACTAAATTTTGTCAAAATCTACTTAAAATCTAGTAGAACTTGGTGATGCAACTATGGTTTTTTTTTATATTTTGTGCAGCTATAAATGCTCCTTAAGGCCGTGATACACTATCATACAAAGTCGTGCGATCTACGAAAAAATACACCCCTGGTATGATGGGGTTTATGAAAATTTTCAAAAGACAATAACAATTCATCACACCAGGGTTGTACTTTTTTCTTAAATCGCACGACTTTGTATGATAGTGTATCACGGCCTTTAACAATTAATTAGATCAGGGTTGTGTATTTTCCAAAGTCGTGCGATTAGGTTAGTGAATCCCAACCTTAAACTATAGATATAGAATAGAATAGTGCTATCAGAATTTTTGATGAATTTGACAGATTTTGTTTTAAAGTAAATTATATGATTTTTCACAAAAATACAATTATATTGAAAAAGTATGCTCACAAACTGTCTCAGTATTCACAGCAAATCGTGAAAACCCTTAATATTTAAATTTTTTTTTATAATTTTAATCATTTCTTAATCAGGCCTTAGTACAGTATTTTCAATTCTTATTGAATGAAATATTTTTTATTAATTAACGTGATTTTCTAAAGAAGAGCGAAAAATTAAACTAGACATTTTAGCTGGGCGAAATCCACATTTTTCTATGCAGCCACGCACATCATCGGCACCCATATCTACATATCTACTTGGCAGGGATTGTTATTAACATCAGTTATTTAACGTGAATGAAATTATTATTGTGTATAGAATTATTCAGCCTTATTCCATTTGCCGACATCGACGGGCTTGTGCCCGTTGTCGCAAACAACTGACTCGTGTTGGCAGGTTTATGCTATTTGCTAGACCTTAAGGAACGGAAATAGATTGTCAGTAGCGCAAAATTGTTCTCGAGAGCGAGTAAACAAGCCCCAATTTTTTTTGGTATTGTGTTAAAGTGATGTCGATGTCGACAATTTTAATAAGGGTGATTGATTTACTTTTTTTTTAATATGGGAAAACGGTTTTTTTAATGGTAAAACTTTTTATGAAATATGAAATCGAAGATGTTTGATTCAAAAAGTGTGCGATTTGGCTCAGAATTTTCCATAGTACTACTAGAAATTTTTTTATTTGATAGAGATTTTTAATAATGTTCGTGATTTAAAAGAGTGATTTATAAACTCATGGCTTAAACAGTGACCGTGGAGGCATTTCAACAGATACGAGGAGTCCCGTCCAGACTGGCAACTTTTATTGCAGCAATTTTTGAATATTAAAAGATTAAAAGTTGCTGCAATAAAAATTGCAAGTCTGGAATGTTACTAAGTATTTTTCATAAATACCCAGGAATGTAATCACAAAAACCCTAATTATTTGTGACGTAGTAGAATCAGATGCGTTTATTATAATTTATTACATGAGCGTTTACACCGTTAATAAAACCCTAATTAAATTTTGGGCTATCTGCAATTCTGTTTTAGTTTTCAATCAACTTAAGTCCGTATGATAAATATTGTGAACCAAATTCCACTTATCTATACGTGCAAAAAAAAAGTTTTTTTTATCGCACACGAGTTATCTCGCAAACACGATCGATCAAGTGGACGGTACTCATCGCTAATTTCTACAATATGTATGTGAATTTGTATTTGTATGTATAAGTTTTATAAAACTATTAAAATTTGATTTGTGTGTTGCAGTAGACAGACTGTCACACATGTCCTCTTCATAATGCCTTCAACACATAGACCACAGCAGGCTATCGTCGCGTTGTAGCCAGTTTCTTAATTACATTGACAACGAAAGCAACACCTCAAGCACCTGATAGAAGTATATATAAATACATACTTCAGTGGTGCCACTTTCAAATATTTCACATTTATAAAAATAAAAGAACTTATTTAAAATTTACTTATACCGTGTAAAAATATAAAATTTTGAGATGTCCTTTTTTATTATTTATTTCACATTTTATATTACATTGGCAGCACTGTATTTGCTCACTGTGGCATACAAAAAAATAAATGAATCTAAGTTGGCTACACCGGCATAAGTGATCGTGCAGTCGTGTAGCAGTGATGGTATAAAAAAAATTATATTTTCATAAAAACATCATTACCTCGGAAAAAATGAGATCATCCGTGTACAAAATGTTTACAATCGGTGTCAAAAGTGTATGCAGAAAAAATTGTTGTGAATTCAACATCGAAAGCATTATCGATTTGTACAGTTATTAAGGTAACAACTTAAGGTTTCCATAATGCGAATCTTGCAACATAATTTTTCCCTTAATGTGTGAATTTTTGTTTGCGTTTTTAGCTTAAAACACAAATATGTGTTTACAAATACTTTTGCTCACATTTTTTTAGTTATTACTAGTTTAATTATTAAATTTTGATTATAATTAAAATTTCTAAAAAATAAAATTGTCTTATTGCCTTTTTGCATGTCATCACCAATTAGACATCATTATTTCAGCTTACTTTAAAATCAGAACGAATTTCAAAACCCTGCTTAATAAGAATAATTTTCTTGGCTTTTGTTACTTTGAAGAAATGATAAATTTGATGACAATTAAATTTGATTTATGACTGCAGTAACGAAATAATCGCCTGTTAATCTTTTAAGCTTTCTTTCTTTCCACAATCAAATTGAATTGAATACTAAAGCTGACGTCGTGAATAGATTTTCACTGACGATCACAATGCATGGACCTGCTTTTAAGGCCGCTCTTACATTAATAATAAGCAAAGCAGAATTAAAAAGAAATGAAAACTATTGAAACACAAAGTAAAGTAAAATTTAAAATATTTGAACATGGTGTTTTTGTTTCTTTTTACTTTTTTTTATTAATTTATTTTTATTTCTGTTTCAACACTCTCCCACATATTGAAGAATTGCTGCAAAAAAATTCAAGTCTGAGCCGGGACTTTCTTTTTTAAGAGTTAAAATAATAAAACAATAAATAATGTTATTTCTAGGCTTCCGAAGAAGTTGTTTTTTGAAGAATGACATTTTCCACTTCTTAACTATTTACATTAACAATTACCAATGTCAAAACAAATTCGTTGTCGCTTATAAGGTTCGATCTGCCATAAGAACCGAAAAAAAAAATTGATAAAGTTCTCATTTGGTTTATTTTAAAATTAATATAAGTGAATATTTAAAATTTAGTTAGCGAAATGGCAAAACTTCTAATTCCCGTCTTGGTAAAACAAATAATAATACTCGTATTTTATTTAGTTGCAACTAAAATGTTTCCTTTTTATTTTTTATATCTTTTTATCGAACTCATTCATTTTTAAAATGTTATTTATATTTATTAGGAATGTGAAAATAAACAAAATCTGGCAACACTGGCAACTGCACTTTTTCTCTTATAACGGATTTGTTGCATAGAAAGAACCAAGGCGAATTCGACTTGAGGTGAAATCAACTGCACTGACTATTTTGGCCGCTTGCAATATGAGTATCCCAGAGATGTTAACACACATTTTCAGTAAACTTTTTTGATGTGTTAAGTATGCATTTTTCCAAGTTAACGAGTCTACCACATATGCCTTGGCAAGCTGTGTGCAAAGTTCGTAGTAATCGACTAAATAAAATTGCTCTAATATTTTTTTTCAACACCAGATTGTATCAGTGAAACAGTGCTATGTGTTTAGAAAGTTTTATGAGAATTGGTTCGATGGATATATGATAAATATTATGTTAGATCATAACTTGTCGACGCGCGATGTTATGTTAACAGAAAAAGCAAGTTTTCTTAGAAACCGATCATGAAATATAATACTAAATTTTAATTAGCGTGGTGGGACCGCACATTATGTTCAAACGTTATATTGTGTTATTGCAAGAACTTCTAGTTCTAATATACAAAGTTTTTTAAGAGCGGTCATGGGCCCACAATTGTAAAAATATCAGTCCGAAAGTATTTGTGGAATTGGCTAGGATATGATGGACTTTCCCGTTGATGATTTCTGCACCATCCACAGAAATTGCTTGCCTATCATATTTAATATCAAGTAGAATTTTTTGGAAAATTCGGATGTTACATTAAGAAGGTCTTAAAAACTTTAAACCTGTCGTCAAAATATGTAGAAAATATGTACATACATAAATATTTTACATAATTATATTTGTTGTCTAAAGCTACGGTCACACTTGTCAAACATTTGCCCAAAAAAGCGTAACCACTAAATGCTAATGAAAAATCTTTCAATTCAGACAAAAGTTTGTCAAGTTAAAGAGTAGCCAATATTGTTGGATTCTATGATATGGTGCATTAGTTGTGTTCGAAACTGTTTAATATGATAAACAAGTGTCTGGATCAAAACTTTTTTCATTAGTGTTTGTTGGTTACTCTTTTTTGGGCAAATGTTTGACAAGTGTGACCGTACCTTAAGACGTATGGATTTTTTTTTATATTTTTTCACATATCATCAATTTGTTTATATTCATTTAAATTCGCATAAGAGCGACAACAAACAATTGTCGCTTTTGTTGTTTGTTCGCAACGCATCCCATGTTCAATGAATTTTAATTGTATTTAAAATCAGAAGTTAAAATTGTTTAAGGAGGGGAGGGGAGAAAATAAAAGCGCTTAAATATCAGATTCATTAAGTAATTTAAGAAAATTATAAATTATTTCAACTATTCATACGTTTAGTACATCAACTGATTTGCCATGTTGTTGCTGTTGTTAATTTTGCAATTGCCGCCTCTACCAACACACGCCCGCTCTTTTCAAAACAAACCGTAGTAGAATTTGAATGAATAAAAGGTTCAAATTTAATAATCTCCAACGGTAGTTGCCAGACCAGATTGTTACAACTTCTTTGAATTACACAGAAAAATCGCTTAAAATCGCCAAAGTGTCCAATTGTATTACTTTTAACACTTTGCATTTTTGTTTTTAATTGATTTATAATTTATTTATTTTTTCAATATTATTTTTTTTTCTTTCTGAAAATTACTTGATCTTATTAGGAAGTCGTTAATAACATTTTATTTAAGCACGAATACGTTTTTCACTGCACGTTCACACAAGGTCCATGAAAAGCAAAAATTTAAAAATTAACTAAACTATTTCTTGATTAAAGAACTAAAAATTTTTATGAAATTATTTTAGGAATGCAATGTAAAGTACATTTCTTTATTCGTTTGAACGAATTTCCCATCGTTCCAAATTATACATGTACATATATCAATATTAAATTTTTATTTAACGCGCGTCAAAATGAATAAGAGTTTTAAAAATGTATTTGTTGATGGTTAAACGAAATGCATCTGGAGTCTAGGTTCTAGACATGCTAAACAATCAACAAAAAGAAATTTGTTTAAGTTCCAAATTATATTTCAGACTTGCCTTCGATTTCACTCGAACCAGATTTATTATTTCGCACAAATCCAAATTCATTTATTTCATTGAACTGAGTTGCAAAACATCAGATGCAATAAGAGCTAATTTCAGAAGTATTTTTTCCGTTTTATAATTTTAATTTAAGACCAGAAAGTGACTTATTGGCGTTGTACCTTAATGCTAGTAATGCTAAAAATAGTAGGGTGGTATTTTTTCAAATTTGTTTTCGAAATACGTAAAAATTGCATATACATGTATGGATGGATATGTGTATATCTATAAATGTGTTACAAAAATAAAAATGAGACATTTTAAATTTTATTGAACTAGAATGAGTTTTTAATCAGGAATATTCCTGATTAAATAAAAAACTAATAGCCTGTTCCACAATGTCCACAAAAAAACGTGCTTTCGAAAAGTCACATTGAAAACAACAATAAAATATGCCGGTTTGGGGCCGGTTTGTCAATGTTCGACTTGTCGCACATTTACATTTGAAACAAAAACAAAATTTTAAAATTTGTTTTTGTTTTTAATGTATATATGTACATATGTATGTATATGACCCGTTCAAGTCAAGTAATGAAATATTACTTTAAATTTAAACGAGATTGAGTCATTGTAAATGATCAGTATGTGCGTAAACCTTCGTAAGCATTGATTGAGTAGAAGTATGTGAGATGCAGAATGGAATTTACTGTTAAATGTATATGGGCGTGGCCCAGCCCACTATTTAAAATTTTAAGAATCGGTTCGGTAGCAGCATATGTAATGTAGAAAAGTGGCACAACTTATTATTAGCAAAATAATAAATTTTAAAGAATAATGCCGATAGTTGGTTGTAAAAACACCATAAATCCTACTTTGTTTGACATCAACGTTAAAAAAACATGCAACAAAAGAATATACTTTCTTTTGCTGTTTGTTTTATAGTTTACTGATGCTTTTCAAAAATTTTCAGTGTCTAAGAAAAGTTCCAGTCAAATAAATTACTTATCGAACCTCTGCTGCTGCAAAAGTTTCTTGTTTTACAGAAAACGAATTTAAAGTTTTGAATTTATTAACAACTCTATGAAATCCAAAATGTAATTCTCCTCTCAAGAGGTTAGTGCAAAAAATGTTTATTTAGAAGTTTTACACAATAGTAAAAAATATATGATGATTAATTCTGTAATATTAGCTAAAGAAGCATATTTTTTGTCTTATGACTCTCTTGCTGCAAAGGCTCGATATCTAAGATTCTACAGTTTAACGTCATGCAGACTACTTTTGTAATCATAAATTTTTCAATGAATTTTTAATAGTTTTCTTTGCGTACATATTGTCTAACTCACGTCTCTAAAGTGATATTAATATGAAAGTAACAACAATATTTTTAATTTTTGTTCTACTTTAAAAAATCTAAAACCTTTCATATAAATATCACTTTGGTGACGTGATTTAGAGAAATAGTATGGAAAGAAAACTATTTAAAATTCAGTAAACAATTCATAATAATAAAAATCGTCTGAATGACGTTAAACTGTCAAATGTGGCAACCCGGATGCCCACCACTTGCTCGCTCGTAAACGTGTAGTATTCGTCGCAGACCGCGAAACATCAAACGACAGACAAACAGAGTTTTTGACTTCTTTGCTTAAAAAAAAACATTATAAAAAAATATTTTAAAGTATAAAAGTAAAAATAACACAAATCGCAACAACTGTAACTGAATGTTTTTCTTTTGAAAACTTTTAGTCGATCACTAGTTGTCCAGAGTTAAAGTTCGCTTTCGAATACAAAATAAATAAAATTAAGGAAAAAAACTAAAACTGTTGTTGAATTTACGAAAATAATTAGCGGATTTAGTAATTGGAATATTTAATAAAAAAAAATAATAATAAACTAAAAAGTAAACTTTATTACAAAATTAAAAAAAAAGAGTTTTAGAAATATTAAAAAATTTTACAAAAGAAGAAAGGTAAACTATAATTTTTTTTTAAAGATAATGTTGACATTCAATTTTCAATTTCCTACAGAGACTAGACAAAAAGGTTTCACAGTTGGTGTTTGTTTACAAAAAATAATAACAATTAAAAGAAATTGAAGCCATAATAATAAATTTTATAAAAAAAAATTCTTAAAGAATTATAATAAAATTAAAACAAAAAATAAGTAGCTAAATAACTGCTTGTTTTTATAAAACGAAAGAAAATTTAAAATCTACGTTCCACAATTTATATTGAAGATTTAAATTAAGAACAGAAAATGAATTAAATAGCTGCCTTGTTCTTATAAAACGAAGGCAAATTTTCATGCGAAAACTTATGTATGTATATTGATAATTGAAATATTCTGAAAGAATTGTATTGAAATTCGAAAAAAATAATGAGCTAAATAACTGCTTATTTTTATAAATCGAAAGAAAAATTTCGTTCTACAATTTAGTATATTTAAAATTAAAATTTTATAAAAAAAATTCTTAAATTTAATTCTATATAAAACCAAAAAAAAAAAATATAAACAAAATAACTGGTTGTTCTTATAAAACGAAGAAAAGTTTTCGTACTTAAAAAAATATGAACTAAAAAACTGCTTGTTTTTACAAATCGAAAGAAAATTTTCGTTCCACAATTTACATATTGTTTGTAACTTTAAAATTTATAAAAAAAATCCTAAAGAATTATAATAAAATATGAAAAAATTTAACCAATAAACCATTGTGAACTAAATAACTGCTTGTTTATATAAAACGAAAGACAATTTTCGTTCGACAATTTATATTGAAAATTAGAAATTTATAAAAAATCAAAAAAATGATTGTAAAATTGTTCGAATTTTATAATTTTAACCAAATAACTGCTTGTTTTTATACAACAAAAGAAAATTTTCGTTCGAAAATTTATATTGCAAATTTAAATTTTATAAAAATAATTCTTAAAGAATTATAATAAAATTCGAAAAAATATGAGCTAAGTAATGACTTATTTTTATAAAAAGAATTATAATAAAAAACGAAAATATATGCTTGTTCTTATACAACGAAAGAAAATTTTTGCGCAATAATTTATATTGAAAAATAATTTTTTTTCGTTTTGAATATAAATTGTCAAATGAAAATTCACTTTTATTTCATAAAAACTTTAATTTAAAATTTATATAAAAGAATCTTAAAAAATCATCATAAAATATAAATTTTTAAAAAATTTTATAAATTCTTAAAGAATTATAATAAATTTTGAAAAAATTTGAGCTTTATAACGGCTTTCTTTTCAGAATTACAATAAAAAAACAAAAACGGTATGAACTGATTGTTCTTATAAAACGAAAGAAAATTTTTGCTCAATTGTTTATAATGAAAAAACAAATAATCGTAATAAAAATAAAAAAATTTGTTTTTGTTTCCTATAAAAATTATACTGCTCATTTTTGTAAATAAAATAATTCGTTATCCTGTGAATTGAAATCTGTTCTTTTTTTAAAACCAACTGAAACATTTCGCTTTTTTTGTGCAGAAATATTGAAAAACTTGTTTCTTTTCATTGTTCAAATAAAACAAAAAGAAAAATAATTTAAAAAATCAATCAAATTTAAATGAAACTCTTTCAATCAGGAATTCTTTTATTTTCAAAATTTGACTACATGCAAACGAATCTCATTATTAAACAGGAAAGAAAATATTTATTAATTTTAAAAAATATTTTATTTCCTTATAATGTCACTCACCAAATGCTGTAATTAATTCAATATTTGTGAAAGGTAACTGGATTCTTGCGCACGTTTATTGATAAAAAAAATTTCAACAAAACATGTGTATAATGTGATAATTAAAAAAAATTTATTACATTTGCTAACGCATTAATTATCCCAAAATGCTATTTTACTTTTTTAGCAAAATATTTTTTATTAATCAATAATTAATTTCAATGTATTTTTAATAAAAAATATTTTATTCTAAAAGTAAAATAAAAAATTTTACATAGTGGGATTTGATCTCTAATTTATTTTAATGTACATAGATATGAAAAAAGAAAACGAAATATTAACAGTTTATTCAAGAAAGTTTTAAGCCATGACGTTGCCAACAAAAATAATTTCATCTATACGAGTGTACGTGGCAGAAATTGAGATATAAAAGCCAGATAAGAATAATAGATCTTACATATTTGGGGCCAATTTCACCAACTCTATTTAAATATCAATTCATATTTAAATGCCGATTTTCATTAAATTTTGTATGGAAAAATGAATTTTAAATATGAATTGATATTTAAATAAGTTGGAGAAATTGGTCAAATTATTCAAATTAAAGGAAACCAAAGAATTTTTTTTTAATTTCATTAAAACTAATTTCTTCCAATGTAGGGGTAAATTCTTTATAGGTTTTTAAATTAAATTATATTCATTGTTCTATGTGCCTCGGCCTTAAAAGTCAACGACGCGTCGTCGTAAAACTGTTAGGAAATACAAAATTAGTACAATGACAATGTGTTAAAGCGCTGTTGACACCAAATTTACGACTCCAACTAGAATAAGGCTAAATATCACCCGGCACCCGGCAAGTGTCAACAAAGCTTATGTGGTGTTTGGAGTTGTACTATTTGTTGTAGAATTAGGAATACATAATTTGTTCATCTGCTTTGAGCAAGAATATTTCTTAGACTGAGTTTACATTTGGCATTTCATGTGTGTCAAGTGCCAAAAAAAGCGTAACCACTAATTAAAAAAAACTGTTTGGTTCAGACACGTAAAATCAATAAATACATGTCTGAATCAAACAGTTTTTCATTAGTAATTAGTGGTTACGTTTTCTTTGGCACATGGCACACAGATGTAAGCCCGGACTTAGTATAAATATCGGTTGAATAGATTTAAAAGTTTGTGGACCTGTAGGGCTATTTTTATATCACGCCACTATCGAATGTTTGCCTCCCTCCCACTCTCTATCTCACTAACTTAATTAAATAAATAAACAAAGTACATATGTATCTAGTACAAATAAGAATTAAATTCAAATTTAAGTTTAATACAGATTTGTGTTCTGGAAATATCAAATAAATTGTTGAACCCATTAAAGGAATTAATAAAAAAATAAATATACACGCGTACACACACTCCACCATAAATTTTTGATTAGTTTTTTATATACAAACATACATACATGTGGGTATGTATGTATAATACCCTGCAGAAAATGCGAATAGTGAAATTTTAGTGATTTACTAGTGACTTTGTCACCAGTACTACTGACAAATTATACCCCATACAATGCTTTTTGCTATATGACATTTAGCATGTGCGTGTCATTGAAAAGCAACTACTTACTTTGGTACTACTGAGTATTTATTTGTTTTGGGACCGTATCGAGACATTGGAAACAGATAGTCACTAATACATTTTAGTAATTCTAATGATAATAAAACTGAATATTTTATTAAAAATTTTTGTTTTAATAAAAAAAATACATAAAAAGGGAACATTCGTTCAGCAAATAAATGTTTTTTACGCATCAAAAACAATGTTAATATGTAGACGCTCCTTTGACTATGTCACCAATATAGTCGACAAAAGTGGTGACTTGGGGACACTTTACCCCATGTTTTCTGCAGGGTATGTACATATATACGTAAGTATGTATATACATACGTATATATATGTATGTATATATGTATTAACATTTGTACATATAATAATTTGATTTATTTTTAAAAATATGATGAAATTAAAGTGATAATTGTTTATATTAAGTAAATAAAACTTAAGAGTCTGAATAAGGTTTTTTAACCATTCAACTCTATGAAATATTTGCAATAATCGTATTGCAAACAGACAACTATTTTAATTAGAACATAATTTTTTTCCATATATATAATTCTCTTTTTATAAAATAATTTATAATTAATTTAAATCGTTGCTTAATAAAATTTTATTCATATTGCATTATAATTATAATATGTATTTGCAAAGAAAAGGGCGTTAAGTTGTAACTGCCTTTAATTATAATATTTTATTGATCTTCCAGATTTACATATAAAATTCATTTACGTTACGACAAGTAACAATTAAAGGAAAAAGGTCTTAAAAGACATTATTGTTTCATTCAATAAAAGTTGTGGCTCCATTACGGATGGCAATGGAACTTTAGTTGGGTTGCCGGTTGACAAATTTCTATGAAGTACGGCAAGTGATAACAACAATTGAATAGTTAAATTAAGTTGCCAAATAGTCAAAATTAATAGGTAAAGGGTGTTTTTTTAGAGGTATAGAACTTCGAATTGAAATAAAACACAATAAAATCGTTTTAATGTCCATCAATTTGGCTTTATTGGAAGGATAATTTTATGCCATTAACGTTTAAATATGATTTCGGGCATGTGGCCGCCGCGGCTGGCTCGAATAAAGCCAATTCTACAGGTCCAATTTTCAACCACTTTTTCGAGCATATGGGGCCGTATGTTGGCAATAACGCCACGAATGTTGGCTTCCAAGTCCCCTAACGTTTCTGGTTTGTTGGCGTAGACGAGCGACTTCACATATCCCCAAAAAAAATAATCCAATGGTGTCAAATCACACGATCTTGGTGGCCAATTGACCGGTTAACCGAATTAATTGCTCTGATGGACGATTATGTCGACCATAAAATGGACGGAGCTTGCGGTAAACTTCGCGAACTGAACCATTATTTTCGAAATAAATTTGCACAATTTGCAAGCGTTGTTCTTTTGTCAACCTGTTCATGATGAAATGGCAAACCAAACTAAATATTAATCACTTGACAGCTGACAAAATGGCCGCCAGTTAAAAAAGTGATGCCAACTTAAAGTTCTATACCTCAATAAAAAACACCCTATATTTGCCTTCTTTAGGAAATCACTTTAATTAATAAAATATTGCATGCATGTTTAAGAAATTATTCCTGGATTAAATGCTAAAAATATTAAAATATTCAAATTAAATAAAATACTCCCTCCATCGGAAGGCGAAAATATACTTTAAAGCAGGTTTCGCATTTACACACTCATTGTGAATATGTTTCATGCATTGAGCACTCATGCGCATGAGCCAAATAATGCACACGCATGAGTACTACCGAGTACACACTATGGCATTTTGTGACATCGACAACGTTTGTCATTTCCGATATTTTTCGTTGTGTGACATTGCTTTCCATATAAAAAAAACATAATATGAACGGCTTTGCACACATGTTGAAAATGACGCCACAATATGATAACACAAGAAACGCCAGATGTGTATTCAGCATAAGAGGGGTTTTCTATATTTGCTTATTACACACTCATGAGCATTCGCAAATTGCCACAGCATTGCCATGTAGCACATCAATGCGCATGAGCAGGCTCACACGTACTTATGTACGTTCAGCGTTGCCAAGTGTGCAGTGTTATCTATTTTCCTTTTTTAATTTTTTTGGTATGTTGAACATTTTTTGTAAATTTTTGCTAAATGAAGTATTTTTGAGAGTTTGTTTTTATACCTATTAAAATGTTTTATATTGCAGATATATTTTGTTGTAATGTAACTTATTATAATACATAAATTGTATTGCCCTTGAAAAATCTCAAATTATGTTTTTAGGGCATAACTGAAATAAGAGCATGGAGTCAAGGGGACTGCAGTATTGTACGTCTTTATCATATGTTCAAATTAAAATTTGTATGTTTGCTGCTAAAGCTACGGCACAACATTCTATCTAGATAGATGCCTTACTTATTGAGAGACATCGAGCCATAACTGCCAAAGAAGCTTAACAGACACATTTTTTCGACCTCGTTTTTTGACGAAAATCGATTATTTACGTTCGCAAATGATAGATTTTGGAAAAAAAAATTAAAATCGAAAATTATGTCGCTTAAGCTTTTTTTTTGGCGGTTATGGCACGATGTATTTGCTAACTTCACAACAACATAGAAAATGAATGCAAGCTCAGCGCACTTGAAAGGGTAGTTTTCATTTAAATACGCACGTAATGTGTTCAGTGTTATTGATACTTTAGGTATTTGGTTGACAGTTTTCCTATTAAAAATGTGTTTATTTTGATTGTTTGGTTTAAGTTTCTTCCAATAGTTGACAATTTTTGTTTACAAATTTTATAAAAGACACCAGACGTGGGTGGGCAATGAAACAACAGTGTTATTGTTATTTTCGTTTTGCGTACCCGTTGACATTCTTTGATAAGTTAATTTTTATGTTTAATTTAAAAAAATATTCTTATGCTATTTATTAATCATTTATTTAAATAAATTTATTTGTCTTTCTCCGAAATTCTAACATTATCTTTGTAATCAATATCTTTTTTTATTTAATGTTGATATAATTAATTCCACTCATATTTTTTCACATTCAAGGCAAATAACATCTTTTTAACATCTTTTAACACTCAAAAAAATTTTGTATATATGTATGTATGTACATGTTTATTTTACTTTTGTAATTTATATAAGTGTGAACGTTGTATTTCCAGAGTTTTCAAAAACCTAAATTTGTCGGTTGAAAATTTTCATGTTGACATATTAGAAATTTAAATATTGCAAAATGCAGCAAATCTGCACTTCTGGCAACGTTGTATCTAATATATTAAATTTTAACCGTTAACCGTTATCATGAGCAAATACGAACTCTGGCAATATCTCTCTAATGAATGAACGATCACAGAAGACAGAGTAGCCAACTTAAATCATATTAAATTATATTAATTATATTATAATTAGTGTAATAATTATCTCAGTAAAATTCAATAGAAATGGGGCCTTTTTTACTTAAACTTAAGTATGATAAGCAGTTGCATTTTATTGAGCTTGTTTAAAAATCGCAGGCAATATTTTTGTTAACACACCGTTTGTAACAAACTGACATTTCCCTTGAATTTGATAAGCTTTTTTGTTGTTGAATTTACTGCAATAAATTGTCTGCAATACGCTTTAAAGAAGTTAAAGGGAATATTTTTGCCAACATGCTGTTTGTAACAAATTATCATTATGCTTCTTCCAAGTGGCAGGAGAAAACACAAACTTCCAATTGTTTTGTTAGCAGACTAAAAGACACGACTAATAAACAATCATTTTGAGTTTTTTTTTATTTCGTCCTTAGATACAAAAAAGTTAGGCCTATGCCAAATGTTTTATTGTTAATTTATTACAATTTATAATATAATTTTAGTTTTTATTTATTATATTTAGTAAAATATTTCTTATAGAGTACAAACACAGCGGTGTAAGTGTTTCTTAAGAGTTCTTTTTTGGTCCACTTTTAAACACTTTAGTTTAAAGTGATGAAATCCTGAAACTTTTTTACATCAATAACAAAACAATAACTTTATTGCTTTAGTATTAATTTACATTTTGTTTTTCTCTTTTCAGTTTATTTGTTTGTTTGTCTTAACACTTGTAATGAGGAGAAATCAATTATTTGATTAAAACAACAACCTCAACAGCAGCATCATCAACTCGCAGAGTTACGAGCAACTCGACTTGCCATAATTTTATTAAAATCTTATTTGTTTAACGAAATAATACAAACAAATAGATATTTATTAAGAAAATAACTAAATACTTGTCTTGACTATGGATTCGACATCTTTAATTTACACCACAACTTCAAATGCCAAACGCTTCGTCATCGAGGACTCAAGTAAGTCAAACAAATTAATTGTTATTGTTAATTAATATTACATTTAAGTTAATTTGTTTTTGAAATGTCATTTATTCATTAAAAAAATTATAAAATGTAATAAAAAAATAAATTTTGCCAACCGTTTGTTATCGATAAGTGATGGCCCGTCGCAAAAATTGTTTTAATTTATTGTGCTTTAATTTGTTTGTTTAATGAATGAATGAATATTTATTTTTAATTGCACTTTTTTATAAAATACAATTGCCTTGTTTTGTTTTAGTTTTTTTTGAAAATGGTGCGCTTAAGTCAGATTTTTTTTGTAATTGTTTTCGGGAAAAATCACACGTTTTTTTCCTGAATATTTATATTTAAAATTCAATTCATTCTATTCGATTTGATAATTTAATACGAGTATTAATTATGTTAATTTAAAACGTGTTCTGTTAGTGTAAATGTTTTAATTGAAATATTTTTTTTTCGTTATTTATTTGACTTGCAATAAAAATCGTATACAAATGCTTGTTTTAAGTGGTAATTTTATTTGATTAATTAATTGAACTAATAATCTTAATTATAGAACTGTTCATTAAAAATGTGGATGACTGGAAACGTTGATGTTTTATTTTCAAGTCAAATTGGTGTGGCCTTTTACAGCCTTTTTGTGTTTTTGTAATAGCTTAAAGAAAAGTTGTACAAGTTTCCTTTAATCTATTACAAAAACGCCTAGATTTCTAACGTCAACGCCTTACTAATGTCCAATTTTTGAGTCCGTATTCAAATGTTAGTTGTGTTAGTGTTAGTGTACACATTAACTGTCATTGAGTCCCCTAATACCCATGACTTACTGGGTGATATTCTCGAGCTTACACTCCGTGATATCCTCATGAAAACCGCTTTGTAGCCTCGGTTAATGACACCTAGGGCGTTCCAGTGTTCCTGGCTTCCGCTCATCCTCGCATAGCCTGGAAAAATATAAGGTTTCATTTTCACACCAGCTGATCCTTTCTTTAAAAGGTCCAAGTAAGAGTCAAGACCAGCCAAGAACTCCCTTGTTCATACTCTGCACTAGTTCGGACTTAACCGGTTCAAGTCTTGGCCATGAGACCTGCCAGACCCGTGCAATACAGGGAGTATAGGATATAGGAACTATTTATTCCTACTAAGACAGTGGCTAATTTTGGTTTCAATGACGGTTCTTCCACTGGCTCATCTAATTCTGATCCATTCCTAGAACTCTCCTGATCGTACTCAATAACAGTTTGGATTATGACAGTTCAAGCCCCTGCGATCTTCCGTATTAATGCAGGAACTATAAGGAACTAATAAAACCCAATTTATGAGTTCCCTGAAATATTAGTTTCACGGTGGTTTCATTAGCGGTTTTGCCACTGGCCGATCTAATCCTGATCTAAATCTTACATATTCAAAGCCATTTTATCTCCCTCAATATTGCAATGACCTGGAATCCAGCATAACCATATGCCGAGCATGCATTATGACTTCTTGTGACATCGCAATAGTGTGAATAGTGTGGCATTGCTTTCCATATAAAAAATATAATGTGAACGGCGTTGCACACATTTCGAAAATGATAACACAAAATTACATCACAAGAAATGCCAGATGTGTGCTCAGCATTACAATATATACCACTTACAGTCACTAACTAGTTTCGACCTGCGGTGGATGCCTCAATTTTCTTATTTATGCTAAGCAGCTGTTATTTGGAAAACTTTCCATAACTAAATTTTAATAGGTGTGGCCAAGTCCATCTTTATAAAGCAAGATCATATCACTTTTAGAGCTCGAGATGTATGCTTAGTTTCTTGAAAATTGGTTAAGTAAAAGCACGTGAAATATAATATTAAATTTTAACGAGCGTAACCTTGCCCATTTGTTAAGCACAAGATTGTGTCATTACTAGAACGCAAGGACTGTAGCAATGGAGTAAGCAGAAGTAAATAAAATAATAGGAAACAATATGCTGATCATATTCCCGCCCTCACTTTTGTGGCCATAAGACCGAATGGAAGCTATATCCTCTTAGTGTCTTGATACTGACATTTTGACGATATGACTTCCTTAAGAATAGAACAGATTTTTAATGCAATATTACATCTTGCATAATTTCATCGTCTCAGATGCTGCACATGCCACTCACTCACTCACTATTCAAATAGTTTTGCGTTCAAATTTTAAATGAACAATTTGTTGAAATGACAAATGCCGGCCTGTAGTTGTCGTGGTAGAAAATTAACAGCTTTTTTTTTTTTTTTTTTTTTTTTTTTTATAATCTGGGAAATTTTCTGCGAAATTGTTATTTATTGCTTAATGGTATGAGGTGTCTAGTGCATCTATTGGAAGACTATCTATCGCATTCCATACAGTCAGCGTTGCCATTGTGATATTAAAGTAATAAATTTGTCACATTTTTTTGGTGACTTCGTGTTATAGTGAAATTTTGCATACTAAAACTTTGCGTATGCAGGAAGTGAAATATAAATAAATAAAAAAATTCCTGAAATAATTTAATTGCAGTTCTCTCATTTTAACAATTATCGTTTCGAAGATTTGTTGAATGCAAATTACACTATATGTATAATTAAAAATTTATAAGGTTCCTACAACTAATAGAAAAGTTTTGAAAGTTTACGCTAAAACAGATGAGCAATTCTTTCCTCTCTATTTTGCAGATTTGTTTGCTTATCGCCATAGGAAGCCATGCTTCCCTTACATTTTAGTTGCAAGATGTGCTCAGGAGTTTTGTGTAAGATAGTAGCAAAGTGGCCTTATCAGCACAGCTGATAGTCAGCTGACTTTATCCCATCCGCCAAACTCAATCTAAAATAGAATAAAATTTTAACCCGAACTGTCAACATACAAATTAAAATAATCCTACAACAAATTTGTATATATGTTGTTGTAATGATAAGACCACTTGGTATTTGTGCACTTTGGATAGTATGAGAAATATTTAGGGGGAATATTTTAACCCATTTTTGGGGTAAAAATACCTTTAATACCCTAAAAGGGACATTATTATAACTTGTCGTTAGTTAAAGTTAGGATTTTATTGGATGGATAAGCAAATACTTATTAATTATTACAACTTAACTTCACTTTAACCAAAAGTAAGTGATAAAGTTAAAGTTTTTAGCCTGGCCCACGATGTCGAAAGAGAAACTTTTTATCGTTTACTTACATATATTGAAAACAAAAACAAATTTTCTTATTTTATTTTTGTTTTCAATGCAAGTTGTCGATCGAAAGTTTCTTGTTGACATCGTGGGCGACAGGCTGCTTATAGTGATGTTTAGTTATTTGAAGTTGCCACATTTTCATAAGTTGCCATACTTTCTACTTTAAAAATTACAGTTAAGTTTGTTAGAACAAAATATGACACAAAACAAAAATAGTATTTCACAAAACACATAATAATACAAAAACAAAAACAAACGAATTGACAAAAATACTTTCATTATGTTTTTAATTTGTCAAATAAACAAAAGTAAGTTGCCACTAAGTAGTTGTAACAATCAAAATTAGTTGGTATCCCCAGCAATGTTGCCATATGCAGAGATTTTATTATTTATTTTATCGTACAGTTGTAATAATAGAAAAAAAATTAAAGGTAATAATCTACAAAAATTATGAAACAAAATTACAAACAAAATAATTTAAAATTCAATCAAAATTTTTTAATTTTTTTAATTTAACTTCCTTAAGTATTGTTCACTATTTTCCAAATTGAACTACTAATTTATATGCCAGTCAGTCATTTGCTTAAAATGTCAATCACTTGTAATGAATGTGTTAAGATTGCTTTTTGTAGAAAAAGAAAACATGCATATGCACAAATGTATTTTAAATCAGGAAATAAAAGATAAATTTTGTGAATTAATACCCTCCTGTACTACGAGTGCAAACTCTTCAAATCAAATGACTTGACCACAAATAAATTTTAACTTAACAATGTGACGTTGAAATAATTTCTCATTAAAGAGGTGTGTCCCAAAAACTAAAAAAAAAATTAAATAAAAAAATGTTTATGTAAAACAACTTGTTGTTTCCTTATAGCAAATTAAATAGTATATTTCTTTTGGTCTCGTGCAATTCGTTGCGTGTTTTGTTAATTAATAACAATTTGCAAACTCTAATATTGAAAATAAAAAATAAATAAAAATTTCAACATTAGGGAGGGAAACACGAATAATTCGAATAATTTTTTTTCATTCTTGTTTGAACGCACAAATTCTCCATGCGAAGAATTTTGCTCAAGTATTATTAATAATTCTTAAGATTTATTTAAATTTTTTTAATAATCGAAAGGAATTAAAATTTTTTTTTTGGCTTCCTTAAGTAAAGAAAGGAAACAAAAGTCTGATGAGAGGCTTACGTGCGCATTGCACAATTTTCCCCGTGACTCTGGCTCATAAATTGGGTTGGATTTGAACGGTGGCATGGGTTATATTGGCCTTAGGGGCCGCTGTGGTTTGTGCCCTATTCGTATAGTTTATCGGTTAACAAAAATTTCACAAGAGAAAAGTTTAAAGGGCTCGAACCGAGACGATCGAGCCCTCAAATAGCTTAGGACAGAATATCCAAAGTCTCCGTTCTGTTAAAACCGCATATCATTCAATTTTGAACCAAAAAAATTGGCATGCATAGACCTACAGCGCTCGCCCATGATGGTGATGGCCTGGACAATTTCATTTTCAAAGAAATATGCACGCCGCCGAAAATTAAAAACAAATTTTATGTTTTGAAAAAAAAAATTAAATAAAAAAATTTTCAAACTAAATACTTTCTTTCTAATAACCTTACAGCTAAATCTAAATTAAGTCTAAAACCCCACAATTCAACGGAATTTGAGCCGTAAACAAATTGGTTTCTATTTTTAAAAATATGTAACTATTTTCTCAATATTAGCAAATTGTTTGTACTCCCATTGTTTCATAATTGCTAAAAGTTATTTGTGTGTTTTTTTAATATTTTGAAAGTTGTTTTATCTTTTATGGAAATGCGTTTATAGTGAGAATTTCAAGGTTTAGAAACGCATTTCCGTTTGCTAAATTGTCAACATTTAAAAGGCCAAATGTTCTGTCTACAACGTGTAAATGTGTCAAATTGTCATTGTTTGAGGTTGAAAATGTCCCATTAATTTCTTGGGTAGGAAGGGGGGTATTTAAGAAAACAGGAAGTTCCAGCTTATTCGTTATTGATATTTTATTAAACAGCTGTTAAAAATAAAATAAAGAGTGTGGCAAAATTCTTATGATATTTGAATGTTTTTGTTTGACCAGCAAGAACTCACAACTTTTTTTTAAGTTCCAGATGATCGGCCATTTTTGAAATGATTTAAGAGTTCGATTCTGGAGAGACAATAAAAAGTTAACAACAACAAGTTAGATGACTCTATAATATCAAGAACAACAAATAATGCTTTTCTTTTTATGGGCAGTTTGCTACAATTTTATGTTTCTTAAATAATTAAATTTACTGCGTCTAGAATTAAAAATGCACTTTCGAGGTTATACGATTGCACTAAATTCAATTCATAGCAGCGAGTACGTCCGTCCGTTCGGCCGTCCGTCCATCCGACTTTAACTAGATCTCACTAAAATTAGCAATTACAATTGCATTAAAAGTTAAATGTATGACAAAACACATTTTTCTTCTTCTTAAATTACGCATAAAATTTATTTGTTGAAAAATGTTCTCGAAAAATAATTTCAAGACACAACAATAATTTACGATTTAAGGTGTTTCATTGACAACTATTTATTTATTTTTTTTTTTGTTATTTTGATTTAATTTTAATTTGAAAGTTAATTTGAACTTCAACTTGACACTTGTTCAACTTTGTTTTACGCGGGTTTTTTTTTCTTTAACTTTTGACGAACCGTTTTAAAAATACAATTTTTTAGGTGTGCGTGATTTATGAGTTTGAGAAAAAAACAACAACCGCAAAAACGTTACTTGCACTTTTTTTAATAAAGGGTCTTCCATTAAAAGGTTTAATTTTGATATGTAAAAAACGACGTGCGACCTGCACGCCATCGATTCTTTACATTATTAAGTTGTGCCATCAGCTTAAATTTTTAAACGAGTTTCACAATTGCTGGCCGAGAACATATTTCACTACGACCCAAAAAAGGTGTAACTTTGCGAACTGAGACCGCGAAATTTTCCTCATATTTGTAGTGAATTTTAATAATTTCAATGCGTTGTTGAAGCGCATGTCGTTCTATTTCTATTAATGCCATAGTTTTTACTTATAACCTATCAAGGAATTACAGCTTGAATCCTGACAACTGTTAAAATGGCGGGCTATGAAATGTCTTATTGCGAGACACTCGTTATATATAAAGTGTGTGGCTCATAGTGGCTGATACAGTACATGATGACTATTACCATAAAAATTAGGATAAAAATCTCTGTCGCACACGATTTCGAAAAATATTACCAATCGAAGAAATATCTAAATTTGTATGCTGTGGTTCCTTTCTTTAATTAACTAATGCGAAAATTAAGTTAATCTCACTTTATGTGCGTTTGATGTTTTTGAGTGTATGTAAAATTACCATACTGAAGAACAAAATAGTGGCAACACTTTCTGTGTAAAAGTCATAAATGTTATTAACACACTTTGGATTTTTTGCGGGAAGAAGAAGAAATTGCATGATAAAATATAGTGAGTGTTAAAGGGAATATGTAGGATGGTCATTTTATTCTTTAAACTTGCATTTACGTTCACACGAAGAAATTTTTCTTTCAGATATATTTTATGCATATGTACATACATATGTATGTAGACATACATATGTACTCGTATATGCGTATCTAAGCGCGTAAATTTTCTAAGCATAAATTAGGCGAGTTCAGAACACTCACTAAAGAGATAGAAATTTTGTCAATAAAAATGAACCGACTTCGAAATTAGGAACTAAAAAGTCACAAATAATTAAGTGAAACTAAATTAAATCAAATATAATTTCTGCATTTAGTTACCAGCCTTCTTATCATCCACTTCGAGCAGCAGTTAAGGTGATGCAAGTCTTCGTACAAGAAGTTCTTTAAACATTCATGGACTGCGTTCACACGAAGAAAGTTTGTACTGTATCTTTATGTATATCTGTATTTAGCTTCAGGTTTCAATTAACGAACGAAAGCAAAACGAATTTCAAGGCCATATATATTTATGCATCTATCTACCCCTTTATATTAATCTTACCCCTCCCCTCCTAACCAACTTTCAACTTTCACGGATATTTTGCTTATGGCACACCATGTATTCAATACTAATTCATTTTTTAATTATTTTGCGCAAACAAAATTATCCACACAAAAACTGTGTGTAGCAATGTTGCTCTAAATTAAAAAACTAATGGTTCCGTTGTGGATGGCAATCGAACTTTAGTTGCTTTGTCAATTGCCAAAATGTTATTATATATGACAACTGACAACTAACAGCTGTTAACTTTAGTTGGCAAATATTGTTTAATATTGGCAACCGCGAATTATTAGTTATGGAATAGTTTTTAACAAAACGGTGATAAAATTAAAATAATATTTCAATTTAAAAATCTTATAAACTGAGATGCTGGAAGTAACACTTAACAACTTAGACTGGACTTACATTATAATTTTTTCCATGAAATTTGTTGGATGAAACTTTTTGCGTGTGTGGAACGCTTTAATAACAGTATTGCGTATTGTTAATTCATTTCGACACATTTTTAAATGTTTTTATATCAATAAAACTCTATACTTGATAGAAAAAATATATTTCACTAGTACAAAACAAAAAAATTATAAAAAAAGGGCTGCCAATGTTCTTCCGAAACAGCATATTAAAGGGTAACAGGACTTGTGCTGTGCAAAAACATGGAGTATGATAATTTATAAATTTTTTATTCGCTCATACATACATACAAATTTACATATCGTTAGCTTAAAGAAAAGTCCATATAACTACTTGCTTTTAGTTTCACAAACTACAGAAAACTATTAGAGCTAACAACGATATCTAGAAATTAAAATAATTATTAAAAAAAAATGTTTTTTTTTACAGTAACAAAAGTAACATCAGATGGCGAACCTCATGAAATGATGACCATGATAGCGGGATTATCTGGCCTTGTAGCAGCCATAGCCATACTGACAGTGTTGATATTTTTGGTGGCCTGCAAAAAATCCAAGCAACATGAATGTGACAAATGTTCGGAAATTGGCTCCACTAGCGGCATCGCAACTGACGCTGGGGAAACCCAAAGTAAATGTTCTTCCACATCCATCACTTATAATCCCAAACAGCTGGAAGCCAGATCCATTTCCGTCATATGTGGTCGTGATGATGTGCTGGAGTGTCGCAACAACACCAAGAGCAACTTTCAAAGCAATTTGAATAAAGCTTTTGAGAGCAGTGAACTTGATCTGCAAAATGTTCTTAAGACGCCCAAGCAAAAGAAGAAGACGCGCTGGCAAGATGAGGTGGAAATGCAAAGAGAAACCTCCATACAAATAGAGCGCTATTGATTAAGGCAGCCGGGCGAATTGCAGCTTGCATATGATTAATACGGGTCTGTTCTGCAAATCACATGTCAAATCACTCTGATTTCAAAAAATTACTAAAGCTAAATCATCGATTCTGTAAATTGTACAATATACTCGTATAACGTTGGAAGTTGGAATAAACTATTGTATTATAAATGACAAAAATTTAAAATAGAATAAGAACCCACTAATAAGTCATTTGAAATCACCGTGATTTTTAGAACAGGCCAGATAAAGTGAAATGTAAACGAGAAGACTGAACGGAATATTGGGCGTAGGAAGCATCTACTGAACGATGTTGGAATGTCTGATTTTTTCGTATTAGATTTAATATTTTCTAACAACTTTAAAAGTGTTTTTTATTAAAACAAAAAAAAACATAATTCTAAGCTTTTAAACTTTGTTGAACATTTATTTAATAGTTTAATATAAATGATTTTTATAAAATAATTTATGTGTATGTAAAAAATAGTATAACTTATAAAACAAATATATATGTATGTATGTAAAAAAGAAATAAATGCCTTTTAAAGTTGACTAAGTGCACGAGCACATCAAGCGCGACAACCCACCACCATGGCCAACAAAGCCATGCGTATGTACATGCCGTATTCCGCTTGGCGGAAGTAGGCTGCTCTGGGATCTGAATCGAAATCTTTGCTAATTTCAAATACTCGCGGTAAGGGATGCATAACAATGGTGCGACGGCTGGCACGGGTCATTATTTTAGGTGTGACAATAAATTTGCCGCAGCACTTTAAAATAAAACAAATTTCATTAAATAAAACGCTTTGAGAAATTTTCTTAAGACAAATTTTACTACCTTTTCATATTCCTCCTCACTGGCGAACCGTTCCTTTTGTATACGGGTCATGTACAAAACATCGGTGGTAGGCAGAGCCTCCTCCAAGCTATCCATGACCTTTTGACTGATGCCCTTAGAGTTGAGGTAGCGTATGATATGCTCGGGCATGCCCAAATTTCCGGGACTGACATACTGTACGGTCACATTGTAAAGTGTTAGAAGACGAGCCAGAGAATGCACGGTGCGTCCATGTTTTAAGTCTCCCACCATGGTAATGGTGAGACCATTAACGGTACCAATCTCTTCGCGTATTGTAAAGATATCCAAAAGAGCCTGAGTGGGGTGTTCCCCCACTCCATCGCCGGCATTTATCAAAGGTTTGCGAGAATGTTGAGCAGCGCGCTAAAACAATAATACCTCGTTATCTTAGATAATCGCATGTTTTTCAAATTTTAAAATACTTACTCCTACAGCTCCCGGCTGGGGATGTCTAAGCACTATTACATCCGAATAACCAGCCATTACCGATATGCTATCTTCCAAAGTTTCACCCTTTTTCACCGAAGAACTGGTCTCATCCATATAAATGACACGGCCACCCAATCTTTGCATGGCAGCAGCGAAACTACACGATGTTCTGGTACTGACTTCGTAAAACACTGACGCCATGATTTTTCCCTTTAACAAATCGTCAATGGAACGATCTTTGGCCACTCGACTCTTCAACATTTGAGCCAAATTGAAAATATCATTGAGCTGTTCCTTGTTAAACATATCCACCGACAATATATGGCGTCCCAGCAGACTGTTGGTAACAGGAGAGATGGGTGCGTTAGCTGCAGTCTTTTGTAGGAGTTCCTTAAGTGTGGAATTACTGGCCGAGTCGCAACGTATACGAGGTGAAGGCGAAATGGGACGCAAAAAGTTGGAATCTCCCGAAAAGTGCACGTTTGGTTTTGTCGGTGCTTCCGACAGCAATCTGGCGAAAGCTTCATTAGTCTGGGAGTCGGAAACAAAATCGCTACTACGATCCAAATTATCGATGGAAGTCTTGATCTCCAAAGATTCCATTGATTGCTGCAGCAGAGGCTTAAGATTATATTGGCTGCGTACATTTTGACCAAACCCTGGTTGCACCAACACTTCACCGTCTATGTAGGCCACTTCTCCGCGCAAAACTACACGATGCACCTTCCCCTTCACTTTCATGCCCTCAAATGGCGTCCATTGGGCTTTAGAATGCATGAATTCTTTGCTTATCACCCACTCTTCATCCAAATCCACCTCCACATAAGTATTGGGTTGTTCTGGCAAACTAAATATCTTCTTAGGATTGCGATAGAATTTATTCTTAATGTCCTCCAAGGACAAACGACCACCGTCCACAGCTTGCAGTAACAAAGGTAAAATAGTTTCAATGCCAGGGAAACCTGGTGGCGGCTTCTCCGAATTCTTTTCTTCCCAAGTATGGGGAGCATGATCTGTGGCAAATACATCGATGCAATCAATGTTTTCCCACAAGGCCTTTTGGTCTTCGGGTGAACACAACACCGGTCTAACTTCCGCTCTACCAGCACCAATGGAGCCTATATCCCTCGTGCTCAGGAACAAATGATGTGGACAAACTTCGCATGTTACACGCATGCCCTTCTCCTTGGCGGCCTTTACAATCATAATTTCTTCTTTGCGCGCCAAATGACAGATATGCACAGCACGATCCATCAGATGGGCCATCAGGATAACAGCAGCCATAGTTTGCTTTTCGGCATGACACACAATTGGCGCACGTTTGGGCCAGTTTTGCATATGCTTTTCCCACACCGTCATATCCGTCATCTTTAAATTACTGAACGTATCATTCAAATACATTTTCAAACCAGCCGCCTGGGCAGCCAACTCATGAATATGCTGCCAATTAGCATCAGAAGCTCCCACATATAACGCATAATCACAACGTGAACCGGCCTTAGCCAACTCTTGGAACAGAGCAAATGATGTTCTATCGACTATCGAAGGATTTGTATTGGGCATAGCACACACCATGGTAACACCGCCCGCCAAGGCGGCTGCCGTACCACTAGCGAAATCTTCCTTGTGCGTGGCTCCTGGCTCACGCAAATGCACATGTACATCTATAAAACCGGGCAAGGTGACCATGCGTCTTGAGGTCATACAATCGGTATGGGTTTTCATGGCTGGTCTACGGCCCGTAACGCGCATAGATTCCACCAACAACTTCGTACACTTAACATCAGTCACCAAGGGGATCGAGTAGTCCACAGCCAAACGCCGAGTACGATAGCCATGTGTCATGAAGGAAGAAACTCTAGAAAATCACGAAGTCGATATTAAATTGTATGTATGTATGTATGTCGGTTTGCGGAAATATTCACCTTCTCGCCCCACCTCCTCTCATGGGCAAATTGATAATCATATCGAATTGTTTGGTGGCTAAGAACTCTGCCAAATGTCTCAACTCTCCGTTTAAGTCTTCAGGCATATTTTTGTCGAACGTCCACTGAACACTTTCAACCTGAAATTAAAATATTTAACTATAGTAATTGGTTTATTGGCATGGATATCAAGTATGGCAAAGGAAAAGGAAACAAGTCTTAAGCCAACCAATGCACAAAGCACTCTCTTCTCTACTGCTCCATTTTAGCTAAAAACTATACTATAAACTTTTGAACTATTAATACGAGTGCGGCCTTTCGAGGATGCCTGATTTACAGCAGCATCTGGTCGACGTCTATCCCGCCAGTTATATTTCGCTTCATGGCTGACCTGAACCTCAAGACTTACTTGACTTATTACTGAATGAATAGGAGTCCTGAAGAGAAGATATCAGCAACAGCAAAAGTAATACGTGTATGTTCTGTATTCCATATGAAATTAAATCGTTTAAGAGCACAAGTCAAGTAAAACAGACGGTAGAACAAAACTTAAGTAAGACTAAAGTTAGTTAAAACCATGATGTACTCGTATTGTACCATATCTTGCCATAACCGCCAAAGAATTATTTGCGATAGTCGATTTTCGAAAAAAAGTGAAGTTCAAAAAATGTGTGGCTTAGCTATTTTAGCGGTTATGGCTCGATATATTCATCTTTCGGTTAAACATTTGTTTTTTGGATTAAGACTTAATTGCTTGAGTTCTCTTTTACAACTTAAAGTTCTATTGGGCTTAAAAAAAGTTATATATCCATCATTTAGTCTTTCATTCGTCATAAGACTTATTTTTAATTGTGTAAAGAAATAAAATGTTATCAGGGATTTCTTAGGAAATGTGTCGCAGTGGTCAAGAACTAAAATGAAGGTCTCTGTAAATGTTGACATTAAAAGAAGGCCACGAGTAAATATTGGTTTCCATTTATTCCAAGTTCAATTGCTCGAGACTGGGTTGCAAACAGTTGTGTACAAGATAATAGCAAATTTAGCTGCAATACATAGAAATTTGAGAATTTTTGGACGAAAAATTAAGGAAATGACAAATTTCATTAATTGTATTCATTTGAGCTATTATGAATTTTTAATTCAAGGACAATATAATGTTTGTTATTTAGGCCTTATATTTCAGTATTTTTTATAATGTGGTTTTCCTTAAAGCATTAAATGTGTAGCAGGCTGCAAATCAACACAGCTACAAATGCTATTGACTGCTGTCGACGTCGTGAAGTCTGCTGCTTAATTATACATATAAACAACGACAGCGACATCACAAGCAGCTGCTTTAATGTATCAACACTTATTTTAGTGGTAACACTTTTAAATATTTCACATTTATAAAAATAAAACTACAAACTTATTTAAAATATACTTACATCACGTAAAAATAAAAAAGCGAATTTTTTGCTTTATATGAATTTTGGTATGTTCTTTCTGTCAAATAATATCCAACAGTCTTAAACTATCATTTATTTGATATTTTTCATAATATCGGCAGCGTTATACATATTTGCTTATTCTCGCTCAAAAAAAAATATTGTCGTTTATCTGAGATTTCGTCAAAATATTTGATTTCATATAAACGTATATATTAATATGTTTACATTTTGTGGTCAGTAGCATGTATTTAATGCTTAAGAAGACAAGAGATTCATATCTATATATCGTTGGTCACAAGTAGAAAGGCCCTATAAAATAACTGTAACTTTACAGGAGGAAGTAAAAACATAATAATGAACAGTACTCGTACAACTGCTTTGTAAAACTGCTTGTAAGAGCTTTACTTTTTACACTATTATAATAAATTTTTGTTACGAGGTGTATTGGAATCACCAAAAAACTAAATTTCGTGAAAATACGAGTTAAGGCCCTTGTACCTGTGACCATCGATATCTTGGGTTTAACATGAGCTTTTCGTGTAATGGAATATGAGAACTTTTGCTTCATGTATTGCATACGTAACACTGTGCGCGAATCGGCAGTCTTTTTTTTATAACAAGCCATTTATTTATTAACTTTAAATCGACATATGTCGATTGTAAAAACATGTGTTGATCAATATGTGGCCTAAGGAAACTTTTTGAAAAAATTATAATTTATTAAAAAAAATTTTTTTTCGAAAAATGACAATTTTCTTCAAAAAAAATTCTTTAGGACGCATGTTCATCAGTAATATGTTCCTTAAATGGATATATAAATAAATAAATGGTACAAAACTGGTGAAAATTGCAATTTTTAGGTATGTAATTTTAACCAGATTTTCAATCTTAATTATGTTTTAAACAAGAATTAACGTAAAAAAAACGGTTAGTACCACTGGATTCAACGTAGTCGAATTAGGTTTACCCACGGGATCCCCTTCTTGTTATATTTTTGAACTAGCACGATAGGGATGAATAATTATAATTATTCACCTGTATCGTGAATATTTTTCCCTCGGAATATTTCCCTTTTCCCTAAAATTACAATTGTGAATTATTTCCACGTACAAAAACTCGCATGTTTGAAAAAAATATGGCAATGCCGATTTTATTCCCGTGGGCTTTTCCTCAAAAATGATTTGTTTGGGAATAAAAAAAGCACAATGTAAGCAGTTTTTTTTATTGTTTTTTTAATATTTTTAATTGTTTGATTTTATTGTTGAAAAGAGTGGAAATGCATAAATTTATTTATGTATATAACTCCCAAAAATTCTTCATGTTTTCACTTACATTACTTCTAATAAAAACAGTGGATTTGATGTATGTCTCAAATTTTGTCTCTGTATTTTTTCAAATAAGTTTCTCTTCTAATAACATAAATCGGAACGAAAAGCTAATCATTTTACTGAATACCAATTTATTAAGCTAAATTATAAAAACACGTGCAAAAAAATAAATTTTCATCAATTCGCAATAGCATGTTGGACTTGCAACAGATGTTTATTTTATTCCCTAACAATTGGCGATACCAATTTAGTTTTCATGGTAATAAAAAATCTACTCCCTAGAATTTATTGCCTTGATATTCGCGATAAGGGCAATTAATTTAACATCGGGTTGTATTTTTTTTGTAAAGTCATACGATTGTGTTGGATAGTGAATACTCAAGGTTGTCTCGATTTATAACTCTGGATATTCACCTTGTATATTTGTTAGTGTAAAATTTCCTGCTATCAAAAATTTTCCAAACGTTTTGTTTTAATTTGACACGGGAGAAATCAACAGCTGATCATCAGCTGCTGAATTGAGATCACCTGATATGAATTCGCCTTGGTGAATAATAACATTTAATAAAAAATATGATGCCTTCCCTGAAGTCTTCTGCAAAACAAAAATTATGGGCCTAAATGTCTAAATCACGTCACCAAAATGATTTTTTTTATGTAGACAAAAACAAAATTTTGAACATTCTAAAGTCTGAATTTACTTGCTTTTCTTTTGTGATGAATTTGTAAGCAAAACAAAAATATATACATACATTTCAAGTTTAGTTTTTGTTTCCATATAAAAATCACTTTGATGACATAATTTAGACAATTAGGACTTTTTTTATGCATATTGAAAAAATTTCAACTCAAATTATATTCAATCATGATCTGAAGGACCATGAGATGTGCGAAATGTCTGCTATGGGTGCCAAAATTATACGCGAGGACAAAAAGAAAAACCATAATTATGCACACAACTGTTCAATAACCACTTTATAACGACACTTAAAGAAAAAAGAAAAGAACATCATTGAAGATAAAATAATTTTATATAAAAAATACCACTAAATGGTAAAAAAATTCACCAACAAAGAACAACAATTAATATATTATTAAATATATGTATACATATATAAAAGACAAATATTTATTGATAAGGAACCCATAAAAAAACCAGTAAATATGCCAGCAACATCCCGCATATCAGCCATTTATGATAACGATCAAATAGTGATAAATTATTTCTTTTTTAGTTTTTAACTGTCACTTAATTGATGAAGAGCTCGGCAGTGTAGCACAGAAAACTAAATCCTTTAATAGCAAAAAGAAATCACTAACAACAAATGGGTCGTTCTAGTTCAAAACCTTTGCAGAAACCAAACAGTCCTTTGCAGGAAATGCAATACAAAGAGTCGCAAAGAGAACGTACCCGCTTGCAGCAGGAAAAAGAGAAAAAACAAATTGTCCGCTTGCAAAAGAAACAGGCCAAGAAGCAACGTAGTAAAACTAAACACAAACGAAGCAGCTCATTATGCAGTCGAACGAAAGAGTTACGAGCAGCATCACGTCAGCGTGACGTTCCGTATAATTTACAATTGCAAACAAATTTGGATCAGAATTCAACGCGTTACGATTTTCGCCGCGGAGATTTGAATCGTCAGTTGGAAGGCAAAATACAACAGCAGTTAAATGAAGATTTGTGTGGCTTTATACTTAATCAAATGGCTTTGACTGTGCAGTTTTTTAAGAACTATGAAAGGTACGTTCGTAGTACGTGAGTTGTAACATCAAAATCCATTAAAAATTAATTTTTCACCCCACTTGACGAAACAGGAAAAACCTTCCGCTTTTGCTAAAAGCGGATATTTACACAACACTTACATTCACACATACATAAATACATACTTGTATATAATTACAATAGATTCACCTACTGTTTTTAGAAAAAAAGAACACACTTTTATCTTCAATTCATATCTATAAAATTGACTTGCATTTTCTTCGCTACACCGTGAAAGTGTTCAGTTTTCAAAGTACTTCAATTTCAAGTGCTGTTATCAGATCAAAACGAAACTATGTATTACTGACTTGCAATCATTTCACGGATTAATTAGAAAAAAAACCCCAAGTACCGTGAAAACTGAAAGTACTCGCTTAATTTGCATAAAATTCTACATCACTAGGCAAAAAAATTTAAATAAATATGAAATAGGAAACGGTGCGTTTTTTTAACCACGTGACGGAAAACTAAAAAAAATATGTAAATAAAAAACTTTGCGTAATTAAATATTTATTTATTTATTCAAGTGCTTTTGTTTTTAATGTTTTTATTTGAAAGTGAAAAAAAAATTTATTTATTCAACAATTAAGCAGAGATTTTAATTTGATTATATTATTGTATTATTTTGCTATAGCAAACGGAATTTTTTGTCCCCTTGAAATTTTTATTCCCCTCGAAGTAAAAAATGCTATTGTGAATCTCTCGTAAAAAATTTTCCCCGTTATCAGTGCGCTGTGAATGTAAAAAGCGTAAAGCAGATTTTTAAGGTTCCAAATGGAATCCTTTTAACTGTAAAGTTGTGTTGCTGGAAATTATTGTGAACAATCGTGAACTTTGGTTGAATCTTATCCTAAAAATAAATATTTACAACTTTTAATGTTTAATTCGAAGGAAAATATGGAAATTATGCGATGTAATAATTCAGTTCGCCTCCAAAAAGAAAGTGAAGAAAACTAAGAGAAAAGTGAAAAAATCCCCGTAAAAAGTATTATTCATGGGAATAAGGGGAACCAAAGAAGAAAGGCTTCTAAAGAAAATTTGTTCCCGATTGTAATTTGTTGAAAAGGGGAAATATTTCGAGGGAAAGAATGTTCACGATAGGAGTGATTAAACGATTTTTCAGCTCCATCTTCTTTTGAATACGAAAAGAAGATGGAGAAGAAGAAGAAATAGAGCTACTATATTTGTGGGTAATCCGTATACGAATAATGCGTGAATAAAAAAAATCATCAATTTTTGCTTGTGTTATTGGTTATGCACACTCTATATGTATAGGGTCCGCCAGATAATTTTTTTTTTTTGGAAACGGCGCAAAACATCGAGTGTAGCTTCGGCTGTGTGGCACGTAGCACCGTCCTGTTGAAACTAAATGTTGCCAATATCCTCCTTTTAAATTTTTGTGAACAAAAATTCGTTCAACATGGCCCGATAACGATCACCATTGACTGTAACGGCCACTCCTTGCTCATTGGCCCAATTATGCCTCTGGACCAAAATCCGCACCAAACAGTGACTCGTTTTGGGTGCGTCGGCTTTTCAATGTATGCGTGTGGTTTTTCTGTGCCCCAAATGCGACAATTTTGTTTGTTTACATACCCGCCAAGATCAAAATGAGCTTCATCTGAAAAGATGATTTTTTTTTTGGCAAAATCGGCATCTTCTGTAAGTCGATCGCAGGCAATATTTCCCAGCGTTGTTCAAGCGTATACACAACCATATTCGTTCAGCGGAAGGATAAAAATAATATATAAAATAATATTAAAGAAATGTTACCATTCACGAAATAAGCACTAGTTGAAAAAAAACGCTAGATGGCGGATCCTGATTCGGTATATCTTTTATAAAAAAAAGTTTGTTTTAAGAGTTATCCACATCAAATTTAGTGTGCGTTCCGAAGATATAGGAAGAAAAATAATTACCCATCTCCCTCCCTCCTTTTAAACCCCCAAGATTTTGTTGAAACATGCAGTTTTTTTCAAGACCTACCCATATAAAATTTGGTGACCCTCAGTATTGTAGTTGTGCATATATGACTTGATACGCTTAATTAATTAATGTGATTTTCTAAAGAAGAGAAGAAAATCATATTAATTAATAAAAATATTTCATTCAATAAGAATTGAAAATGCTGAACTGAAGCCCGATTAAGAAATTATTCCTGATTAAAATTCACTCTAGTTCAATTAAAATTTAATATGTATCACTTCAATATTTGTTTTCCATGAAATTATTATCTATCCTAATAATAATAAAATAAATAACAAAGGTGGGTGTGTACCATATATAACACACTAAGTTAAGTTTTCAATGCCGTCCGTCCGTCCATTAGGTGGCACGTAGGGTACGTAAAATTGAGAACCAAAAAGGGAGTGTGAGATGTTTAAATCTTAATCTAAATTTCAGTGAACTTGCCGCAATAGCAGAAGACATGCTGAACACGGAAAAACTATTCAATCACAATTTGGAAGAACATTCGATACTTCTTACCAATCCATTGGATATGGCAGTGTCAAAATGGATTTCCTATAAACCGCTGTAAGTTTACAGAAAATATAAAAAAATGGATCTCAACCCATAAATAACTCCTTTTATTTTTAACTCTTTCTTGCTTATTAGTCACGGTCCCAACAAACATAAAGGCCAACTACTGCAGACCCAAACTATTTATGTTGTATTCGAAAACATTGACATTGCGCGACCCAATGATGCCAATTATGATTCCATATCACCGCTTTGCAAGGTGAATATTGAATTCGATTTCCGTGAAACTACGCCTTGTAAAGAGGACTACTTGCAGCTGCTTAACACTATCAAATGGAAAGGTTATGTACGCTTAAAATTGCGTGAAGATCCCAAACAGTCGCAAGCAGTGGCCATGAGTTCCGAAGATATATACAGCGAGGGTAGTTCGGGTTATGGCACCACAAGTCCTTACAGTAGTAAAACCGCCTTAAATATTTCGGATAACAAAACAAACTTAGACTACGATTATGCCTTCATATCACACTTGAATGCACAACATCCTCTAAAAGAGCTAAAAATTACCGATAACCGAGAGCAGAGTAGCATAGAGTCCAAAGTTTTGCCAGCAACTTGTATATCCTCATTGGGGAATTTCGTGCAAACGTTGCACGAAGAAGAATTTACCGATGATGAGGAGGAGAGCGAAACTGATTTTGAGGACAGCGATAGTAGCGAGAGAGAGGATAATAATTGCAGAGATTACGATACTTTGCAGGCAATCAAATTATATAGAATAGAACTTGAAAGAAGACGCCAGTTGTTGGCCCAAAACTACTTAAATTCTAGAGAGTTTATGAAATATTTTGGGGAATTGGTGCGCCAGCAGTTGGCCCCAAGGTTGAATATTACAGAAGAGGAGCTTAACGATGCCACCTATAGAGGTACTTCCATATATACCAGCAGGTATGAACTAATACCGGCCATTTATGCAGCCCAAAATGTGTCGGACTGGCCCAAGTGCGCTTTCGAGTTTCGTTTAAGAGACCGTCCCATTTCGACAAATCCACAAACTGGCCAGCAAATACAATGGCCTACCAGAGCCATGATTAAGCGCATTGAAACCTTTGGCTTTCATGTCATACCTCTGGGGTATGCGCCCAAAAAGAAACGCAATGCTTTTAGGGAAATAGAATGGCGAATAGTGTTTCCCAAAGCCGAACGTTATTTGGAGCAGCATCTGACAAGTGCCCAGGTGAAAGTTTACATGATCACCAAAGCTTTAATAAAAAATTTTGTAGAACCTTTGGAAAAAAACAAGGCTTTAATGTTTGCCCTGGATCATTTGCGTATGCATTTATTTTGGGAGTGCGAAAGAGACTACAGTGGCTGGCCCGAAGAGTTCCTGGGAGAAGTGTTACTACGTTTCTTAAACTCCTTCAAGCAAAAAGTTAAAGAGAAGCATTTAAGTGACTACTTCATAAGAGAGCGTAATCTGTTCGAAAGCATTCCCGAATATTCTCTCAATAGCTTGCATACGATTTTGGCGGATATAACGGCCAATCCTTTAATGCATCTTATGATAGCCTTCCGTGATCTAGACTTTAGTAGAACTGATTTCTTTCCGAAAATGAATTTTAAAAAATTATATGAAAATCTAATGGAGAATGAGATAGTGAAACTGAAAATATTGGCGAAAAGTGCTCGCTGCTTAATGGACTTGGTGCACAATAATGAAATTGAAGTTTGCTTGATGCCAGATGAAGAAGCCAAGGGCTTAGTGGGCCTGAAGCAGCATCATGTTCGCGCTAATGGAAAGCTGAGACGCAAAACACATTTACTAAGATACAATATAGAAATGAAAAAACAGGAAATGCAAACGAAACGATGTTCAGTTGAGTCCATAGACGTAGAGGTAAAATATTGAAGCTTCATTGAAAATATGAAATTTTAAAACTAAATTCTTTTTTTACAGTTCTTCTTTCAGCGCAACATCAAGTCCTCCAATTCAGCTCTTATCAATCAGGGAGTGGAAAACCTACGACGCACCAACGTCTTAGAAATTGTTCTTGATCACCTATTGGAGATGGCCGCAAAAGCCATACAATTTAGGGCCGTTGTAATGGCGAAAACATATTTATCTCAGGCACGGAAATTATGCAAATGTTATCACAACTATGGCTGCGATATAGGAGCTAAGGAATATTTGGCCTGCATACACAATCTCGATGAGGAATTACAAATTATTTATGACAAAGAAGACTTTTCAATGGTGCCACCTTTACTGCCCAGAAGAATAAGCATGGAACCAATTTTGCCGGCAGTACCACAGTGTTTGGTGGCAAATAACCTAAATTTATACGAAGAAATGAGAACACAAGAAAGTTTGCCAACCACCAAACTCTCTACAGATAGAGAAAATAGCATACAGGAAATAAATGAAAGTCTGCCTACTGTACAATCTCCGGAACCTAGAAAATCCATTAAATTTCGCAATGTGGTAGTTGAAGTTCAAACCGGAGATATTCGTCCTTTATTAACTCAGGGGGATACGCAAATCAAAACTTGTTTGAAATCACCCAGCAGCAAAACAATGAGTCCAAAATCTCCTGAGTCCAGAAAATCGATCAAGTTTAGGGATAAAGTGATCACGCTGCAAGAAGGCAATTTGAACTCCATACAAAAGCCTCAAGGTTACAGCCCAATTAGCATTTTAAGATTCCCACACGAATCAAGACAAAGCCAAGATATATACCCAGACAATGAGGAACCAGAGAAAGAGTCAAAGCAACTTTGCTGCAACACAACTCCATCTTGTCTTACTAACACATTTAAAAGTTCAAAAGATTTTATCAATTCTTCACATATAGGAAATTCCGAGTTATTTAAAAATATTACTCAGAACACTAATCTATTTCTTAGTCACATAACAGCAGAAGAAAAAAAGGCTCAAATAAGAGAGTTACTGAAACGTAAAACTTTACAACTGAAAGGTGTTTTCAATCAATCCTCAGAAACATAAATTCTCAAACTCTCAATTACCATCATGTAAATTTCACTTCTATATCCATAGAAAATGAATAAATGAAAATAATTTAAATAAAAAATAAATATTGAATTTCTCTTTTTTCACTTACGTCCACGCCATGTTCCACATAGAAATCGCCGGTGCCCATGGAAGCATACAATTTGTAGCCCATTTTAGCCAAGTCTCTAATAGAGGGCAGCAGCTCCATTTTATGCTAAAGAAAAGAAAATTATTGGCAAATTTTGTTTTTTAAAACCACCACACTGCTTACCTTAAAGCTGCCAATTGACAGGAGAATCGCCTTTTTGGGAATTTGAAAGCCTGTCGACATCATACCTTTCAAATAAGCCTCATAACGATTGTCACCGAAACAAGCTACCTCGCCCGTTGAAGCCATTTCAACGCCCAACTGTACATCAGCACCAGCCAAACGCGAAAAGCTAAACTGTGGCACTTTAACGCCCACTTTGCCTACGCCGTGTAAAATATCTACCGGTTCCACAGGCAGGCCCATAATGGCTCGAGTAGCAGTTGCCACAAAATCATGATTTAATGTCTTCGATACGAAGGGGAAAGACCTCGAAACTCTTACGTTGCATTCAATTACTTTCAGCTCATTGTTCTTGGCAATAATTTGCATATTAAAGGGTCCAGTTACATCTAATAACGAAGCCAAATCGCGTGTTATGCGCTTGATGTTGTCCAAAGTTTCTGCATTCAAGTCCTGCGGAGGTGTTACCAAAGTGGCATCACCCGAATGCACACCAGCATTTTCCACATGCTCCGAAACGGCCATGCACAAAATCTCTCCATCAGCAGCCACAGCATCCACATCGATTTCCTTGGCTTCCGTTAAGAATTTCGAAATAACCACCGGATGCTCCTTACTGACCAGGGAGGCGGCATTTAAATAAGTCAACAAGTCTTGATTCGAATAAGCCACATTCATGGCAGCTCCCGATAAGACATAGGACGGTCTCACCAAACAAGGGAAACCCACTTCTTCACAGAAAGCTATGGCCGACGCGTGATTGGTCAACTCTTTCCATCTGGGCTGCAAAATTCCTTTACGATCCAACATACGAGAGAACTTGAAACGATTTTCAGCCGAATCAATTGATTCTGGAGAGGTTCCCAAGACTCTGGCCTGTTGCCTGTGCAAATCCATGGCTATATTATTGGGTAACTGGCCACCCATGGATAAAATTATGCCCTCAGAATATTCCAGCTCATAAATATCCATGACCACTTCAAAGGAAATTTCCTCAAAGTACAAACGATCACACATGTCATAATCCGTAGACACTGTCTCGGGATTATAGTTGATCATTATAGTGGGCTTTCCCAGATTTCTGAGTTCTCTCAAGCAGCCGACAGCACACCAATCGAATTCCACTGAAGAACCAATACGGTAAACACCAGATCCCACCACAATCGTGTAACCGCCAGGGAAATCTATATCGTTTTCGTTGGCATTGTAGGTTAAATACAAATAATTGGTGGCAGCTGGCCATTCCCCAGCCACGGTATCGATTTGCTTTACGTATGGTATAATGCCCATTTCTTTTCTCATGGTTCGTACCGCCAATTCAGTAATTTTGGCTGCCTGGCCTATTTGTTTGTCGGAGAAGCCAATACGCTTGGCATGCAATAAATGTGCGGAGGATAAAGTAGATCCGGAAAGTTCCAACTGTTTGTAAAATTCTATAATATTTTTCATTTTGTTCAAGAACCACTTGTCGATTTTGGTTAGAGAATGTAGTTCATCAATGGAGTAGTTTGCCTTCAAGGCAGCAGCCAATACAAATGGCCTCTTATCGGTGGGCTCCTTTAGTTCATCAGTGTTAACCTCTTGCAAATAAGGATCAAAACCATTCACGGAATTGTCCACCATACGCAAAGCTTTCTGGAAGGCCTCTTCAAAGTTACGCCCAATTGACATCACCTCGCCCACACTCTTCATGGAACTGCCAATGTTTTTGCTGACCCTTATGAACTTTGCAAGATCCCAGCGGGGAATCTTAACGACACAATAATCCAATGAAGGCTCAAAGCAGGCAGTGGTAACACCAGTCACCAAATTTTTAATGCTGGGCAATGGCACTCCCAAAGAAAGTTTTGCGGCTACATACGCCAACGGGTAGCCAGTGGCTTTGCTAGCCAAGGCTGAACTTCTCGACAGACGAGCGTTCACTTCAATAATGTAGTATTCCTCGGAATAGGGATTCAAAGCATACTGAATGTTGCATTCACCGACCACACCGAAATGTCGAATGACTTTTAAAGCGGTAGTTCTCAGCATATTATATTCACGATTGTTGAGAGTTTGAGATGGAGCCACTACTATACTTTCGCCCGTGTGGATACCCAAAGGATCCAAGTTTTCCATATTGCACACAGTAATGCAGTTATCGAAAGCATCCCTTACAACCTCATACTCGACTTCCTTCCAGCCCTTCAAAGATTTGTCTATAACCAATTGACTAGAGTGAGCCAAAGCCTGACTAGCCAAATTTTCTAATTCCTCTTCGTTATCCGCAAAACCAGAACCCAGACCACCTAAGGAGAAGGCAGCTCTAGCCATTACAGGGAAGCCTATACGTTTGGCAGCATTTAAGGCTTCTTTTACGGAATAAACGGCTTCGGAGGGAGCCACCTTTTCGCCGATTTCGTTTACACGTTCAGCAAAGATTTTGCGATCTTCGGTTTCTATAATGGATTTAATAGGAGTACCTAAAATCTTGACATTGTATTTGCTAAAGACTCCAGACTTTTCCAACTCTACACCACAATTTAAAGCCGTTTGGCCACCAAAGGTCAAAAGCACACCATTAGGTCGTTCAGCCTTAATGACTTGTTCCACATATTCTGGTGTCAAAGGCAAAAAGTAACACTTATCGGCCAAACCTTTAGAAGTTTGCACGGTAGCAATATTGGGATTAATCAAAACAGTTTGAATTTTTTCCTCCTTCATGGCTTTAATGGCTTGAGATCCCGAATAATCAAATTCTCCCGCTTGACCAATAGACAAGCCACCCGAACCCAAAATTAAAACCTTGCGCGGCCTTTTTTCCAACAGAGACTCAGGAGCAGGGATGTACATCAAACGATTCATCAGTTGTTGCCTCAAACTAATAGTGGAAGCTCCTTGAGTTGCCTGGTTTTTAACAGCACTTAAGAATACATCAAACAATAGCTCAAGGTCTTCAGGACCAGCTGTATGTTCCGGGTGAAACTGTACCGAGAAATAGGGTTTCTGTTTGTGGATTATACCTACAATAGGCAAAGCTCTTGATTTATCAAAAAGAACTTAATTTAAAAATTTAATCAATCGACTTACCTTCATTTGTACTGTCGTTGGCATTTGTGAACAAAGGCTCCCATTCAAATGGCAAAGTTCCGGTTTCTACAGCAAAACCGTGATTTTGCGACGTCATGAAACAGCGACCCGTACCATGATGTATACAGGGCAAGTTGTGACCTCTATTACCGTATTTCATTTTAAACGTTTTGCAGCCAATAGCTGTAGACAGCAGCTGATGACCCAAACAAATACCAAACACAGGTTTCTTACCAGATTTCAATACCTTCTGTATTTGGCCAACAGTATGCTTGCAAACAACTGGATCACCCGGACCATTCGATATAAATAAGCCATCAAAGGTTGACTCATCCAATTCCCAATTCCAAGGAACTAATTCCACCCTTGCTCCACGCGAAATGAAGCATTTAATTTGATTTAATTTCAATCCACAATCAATGGCACAAATACGTGGTGAACCCGTTTCGTTAAACACCATCGGCTCTTTCACCGAACACTCCGCCACCAAATTCCTTTCGTTGGGATCGTAGAATTTCAAAGCTTCCACATTTTTCGGATACTCATAAGCAATACGTCCCAATATGGTGCCATTTTCACGAATCTTCATTGTCAATGCTCTGGTATCAATTCCACTTATACCCGGCACATTGTGTTCTTCCATCCATTGGGACAATGTTTGTTTCGAGCGCCAATGTGAAGGCGTCTCACAATTCTCACCCACCACCAAGCCAGCGATCGATATACCATCCAACCACTCCAAATGTTTGGGCAAACCATGTTCATCCTTTTCCTCCATATCAGGTATGCCATAGTTTCCAATCAAGGGATAAGTCAATACTAATATTTGAGCTCTGTACGAACGATCTGTCATGGACTCTGGATAACCGACCATGCCAGTTTGGAAAACTACCTCACCGTCCACAGCAGCTTTAGCACCAAATGCCTGTCCGCTTAAAACGGTGGAGTCCTCCAGAACCAAGTAACAAGTGGTCTTTGACATGTTGAAGTCAAGAATGTATTTTTGGAAAACGTAGCAATGTGTGGAACTGTAAAAAGAAAATTCAACTGTATGTTTGTAAGGGGAATCTCTGTAATTCGAAATGAAAGGAAATGCTTTTGATTTTGCATGTATTTAACATAAAAATTCGAAAGTATTTTCTTTCATTTCGAATTACAAATTAGAACTGGGGGTCTCCAATTTTTTAGTATTATATTGACGTGACGTCGATGTCGACAACTGGAATAAGGGTGATTACTTTAGGAATAATATCAGTTATTTAAAGGTTATATTTATTCTAAATTGTGCTTTTTAATTATTTTACTGATGCTCTCAAACAGCCAAAGCACATTTTTCGAAAGCATATGGGGGCGTATATTGATAAATACTCCGTGCATCATGCGTATACTTAATTTGTCCGAATAAATATTCATACTGCAACAACAAATATGACATACACTCAATACTCACAACATGCATGTGCCTTTCGATTCACAGCTATAGAGCAGTAATGGCCACCGAGAGAAATGTATTCGTGTATGTGTATTCATTGGTATAAGAAGCCGATTGAAGTTAGGCACTCTGGTGCCACTTTGGGCGAGTATGTTGTAGAGTATTTATAAGTAAAAAAAGTAAACGAAGAAGATATACTCTTGTGTTTTGGAATCGGCTATACTAATAGTTGTTTATGTAAAAAAATTTACTACTGAGCTGGGCTTTAGAGCAATTTTATAAAAATTAGACGACGCGTGCAGATTTATTTCGAACATATTTTTATATCCCACTGTGTAACAGTGGTTGATATTATTAATAACATTTTAGAAGATTAAAACACTAGTATACTTTTAGGAATAGGGCTGAGTATTGCCATTAGTTATGCCGAGTACACACTATGGCATTTTGTGACATCGCAATAGTGTATACTGGTGGCAACGTTTGTCATTTCCGATATATTCTGTTGTGTGACATTGCTTTCCATATAAAAAACATAATGAGCACGGCGTTGCACACATTTTGAAAACGACACCACAAAATGACAGCACAAGAAAATCAATTGTGCACTACCTAATGTACATACATATGTATGTATATACATATATATATATGTTATGTAGTTATTATACTCTTATACTTGAACTTGCTTTTGTTTTCATTTTCTTATCGCATGCGTTTGCGTTTGCGTTTGCTAATATTGTTTACACTGAGTATTTTTCTTTGCAGTTTGTTATTTTTGGTGAAAGAAAAAGACCGTGAGAGAAACGTAAAGAACAAGATAAACACGTTACCGGCAAGCAAAAATCTCAAAAGCACAAAATACAGAAACAAACAACAACAACGAACAGAAAACTTGGCATTAACAACTACACACACACACACACACGCATATTTGTATACAGTGGCGGGCAAAAGTGATACACCTTTATTAATTTTTATCGAAATAATTAAAGAAACTCAATATTTAGCTTTTATAATAATCATCAACGTTATATTGACCTACTGATGTAAAATCTGCGGATATGCGTAGAAATATTAGGACTGTCGGATAGATTTCAATTTTATAAAGACAACTGCCCAAAAAAAAAATTAAAATATCGCCACAGTGCCCAGATATTAACCCCATTGAACATTAAAAAAATAAGAAAACGGGGCTTTACAAACAAAAATAGAGTGAAATGAAATCCTCTTAGAGTGACGAAAAATCCATACATATTTCATATTATAAGAATAATAGCAATATTGAATACTTTTTTGGTTTGAATTTGTTAATTAATTTTTTTAAATAATGAAATTTTTATATTTATATAAAAAAGATACATACTTTTTTAATTTCCCGAATCTTAATTGAAATGGCAACACTGCTCCTGTCCACAATCAACTGTCAGTTGACTCCTGTCTAAATTTGAGCAAGCTGCGTCATTTAGTTTGTGTTTGGCAGCCGTTGATAACAGCCTATCCCGTATTTTGAAAGAAAATGGAAAAAAGAGAATTTCGTGTGCTCATTAAGCATTAGTTTTTGAGGCTGTTGAGGACTCTACATCGGAAACAATTGAAAAAATTCACGATATAGTTTTAGCCGATCGGAGATTGAAAGTGAAGAAGATTGTGGAAGCCATAGGCATGTCACATGGCTCAATGGTTTCAATTTTTAATGATCACTTGGGTATGAGAAAGCCGCGTTTGCTCACAATCGACCACAGATGCATGTGCAGTTTCCATGGCAAAAATCCATGAATGGCTCCCTCATCCACCCTATTATCCAGATTTAGGCCCGACTGGCTATTTCTGGTTTCCAAACTGGAAGAAATTGCTCGGCGGAAAGAGATTTGACTCCAACGACGAATCATCTCACAAGCAAATGCCTATTTTGCTGACCTCGACAAATCATATTTTTCGGTTGGGATAAAAAATTGCAGAAACGTTGGACTAATTGTATAGAACTCAAAGGATACTATGTTGAAAAATTAAATAACGTTTTTATATAAAAACTTGCGTTTTTTCTTTCATGAACTAATTTTCTTTATTGAATATAATTTAAGTTGCTTAATAAAATGCTTTCTAAGGGCCTGATTTTGTAAACGACACATTTTCTTATGTGTATTGAGTTTTACAAAATAAGACCTTAAGTTCCTTTTGTAAAATTAGAAAGTAAATTATTGATTAAAACAAAAAATAAATTTTGTGTATGTCGAATAGTTTTTTCATCCACTGTATATACATATTTAAGGGAAGTGTTAAATTTAAGCAAACAATACAAAAATATAACAATAATAACAGAAATAAAAGATGTCTTGTATTACAGTTTTTATTTAATAAATTTTATTAAAACAATTGAAACGGTAAATTGTGAATGATGTTGAACTAAAAGAAATATAATAATTTTAACTTGTTAAAGACCGGTTGTGGGTGCACAAGTAAAAAAAACGAGCGTTTTACGTTCTACATACATACATAAATATGTACATATGTACATACATATGTATTTAGTATGTAAGTATGTGCGAAATAATAAATTGCGAAGTAGTGGAGTTTGATAAGATTATTATCATTTTTTCTTATTTCTATTCTGGTTAATTAAAAACTTGTTTTAAAAAAGTTCAAAATTTTGTTCGCCAAAACAATCTAGATATAATAATAAAACTTATAGAAATGGGAAAATATGTATAATTTGTTAAAAATGCGCAACCATAACTGCCTCAGACACTTGAAAGTTAAATGAACGAAATTTTACAGTTGCAAAACCTGTTGGATAAAAATGTTTCCAAGGGTCTTAAAACAGCAAACAAATTTATTAATCTTTAAGCACTATTTTTATGGTTCTGTACTTTGTGTTTATTTTGTTAATTTTGGTTGTAATCGAGTTCAAGTACATCACACCATGTGCTAATTTTCATTTTCACATAAATTAAGAATTTTCTTTAAATTTGCATTCAAAATTATGTTTAAGTTATTAATCTTATGCTGGAAACTCACTTTTGTTTTTAGTTTCTCTAGTATTTTCACTTTAATTTTAAAGAAATCAGTTGCTAAAAAACCCACGTGGCTTTTTAAAAATTTCCTAGTCGAACCGTAAAATTAAAACACCAACCTTAATATTTGGCCGCTACTAAACGACTGACTTTTTAAACTGGACATTTTAGGGTCTACCTCATAGATGATCAAAAATAAAAATGAGATGTATTAGCGCTCGCTCTCGCAACCCTAACTCCCAGCAAACATATTGGCAAACACCTAAAACAAATTTCATAATGATATGAATAAAAATGTCTTTTCAAAACGTTTTCATTTCCAGCCTTAAATATTTTGTAGCATAAAAGCATCATTTATCATAAAATGCCGTTCACATCTCATTTCGTAGACGTGTAGCTTTTATTTTTTTTACTTTGTTTTTTGTGTGTTCAATTGTAATTGAATCGTGTGTGTTTACTGTGCTTTGTTCAACAAAAACCAACAACAATGCTTAATAAATTCCTGAAAAAAATGACGATACTCCGACGCATGTGTTTTCGTCGCTTGCTCAACGATGAATGAATGAGTTTTTAAAAGAGCGTAACAAATGTGTATGAATTTTTTTCAAACAATTGTTGTATGGGCTGAACATCTATGGTCTACCTTGAGGTGAGTAAATAACATATTGATGAGTGTGTGTGCATTTTTGTATCTGTGTTATTCAAAAACATATGAGTGAAGTGAGTAAATAAATATGCGTAAGATTTAGTGATGCCACTTTATATTTAATTTCACACCCTCTTTGATATTTTTTAAAATCTCATAAAGGCAAATATGTACATGAATCGGAACAACAAATGAGTTTTTGGAGTTAATAATGCAGAAAAAATCTTTACATATAATTTTGTCTAAAAATTTAATTTAAAAGCCTTGTACACGCACCTCTTGAGAGTGAAGAAATAAAAGATTTGATATCTTCATTGACTTGTATGTAAATTGTAAAATTAAAACTTATTTTCTGCAAAACTAGCGTTTTCGCAATGTAATAAACGTCTTTCATAAAAATTTCTTTTGTGTTTACACCTTAAAGTGAAAGTTCATTTTTAAAATGTCGAACCGAAAAAGTTGCAGAATCTGATATGCTTCTAGCATTCAAAACTATTTGAAATGGAAAGCCAAAATGAAACAAGAGGGACTAAAAAGGTAAACAACTACATATATAGGTTAAGACCTCTATTAATTAAAAGATGCGAATTAGATGCTTAAGCGCATTTGCTGGAAAATCTCCTTACTTTCTGAAATGCCAAAAAATTACTTTCTTTAAAATATCGTTGACATCTAAGTGGAAATTAAAAAAATGTGAGTGTGCTAGTGAAGAAACTAACTAGTTTTATTTGTCAATGATACGGAAAATTCTAACTTTTAAATATTCTGTTCAAAAAGGTCTGTTTTTGTAAATTATGCTTTGCAAAGCATCATTATTAAGAGGTCAGAAATATTCTGTATACGTTTAATCTGTTAAGCCGTTATTAGCATAAGCTCTTAAATGCACTATATTCGTTTCAAGTACTCCTTTCCTTCAACAGAATAAAAAGAAATGGGTGCCGCTGTGGCTGAGTGGTAGCGATGCTAGCCTCTCAGTCCAGAGGAAGTGGGTTCGATTCCCGCCATATATCCTGGGTGTTTTCTGCAGACAAGCTAATCGTTTTGCGGGTTGTGTTTGTGCAAAAAAAAAATTTAATAAAAAAAAAAATTAACTTTGATAATATTTTTGGGCAAAGAAAATTAGATGTGTTAAACTCAATGTGTTATTGCATGAAAACACGCTAAGTATACATTTGTAATTTCTTTTGGTATCATTTTCAAAATGTATATTGCACCGTTTACATTATCTTTTTTGTTTGCAACACAATTCCACACAATGAAAAATATCGGAAATAATGCACTTTGTCACCAGAACACACATACGATTTCTTATATTAAAAAAAACCGAATTTTCTTATTATTATTGTTGCTTTGTTTTCTATCGGCATCGTGCGCCAGGCTTTTTAATAACTCGTTACTTTATTTTCGCTGGAGGGTAATTAAATTTTTTTTGGATGGCATCACTGCTGGCACTAAATAAATAATATACGTAAAGTGAGAAAATTAAAATTGTTCGAATTAGAGATGGAAGAATGAAGTGATACAGAAATAGAAAATCACTTGAATATTAAACACTACACCGTATACACGGACTCATTTCGAAATGCATTATAGTACGCATATAAAATATTTTCTTTATTATGTAGGTATAGTATATATCAGATCTGTCATGGAATATGAATATCCATAAATATACATATGTATCTATGTATGTTCATTAAATAAAAAATTTTCATCTCGTTCCTTTTTCATTTTGCTCCTTCAACTTCCAAATGTTTTTATTGAGGCTCCATTTTGATTTAAAATATCACTCCTAAAAGTATGCACACATTTTTAATGTTAGTTGAACACAAATTTCTGCAAACTACTATTTCCTTTTTCCTATTTGAGGACGCAACATTTTCGTATTGGTATATGTATTGGTTAGGGACGGTGGTGCTAAAACGCACCGCCACTCGGAGACCTACTTGGGTCCATTGCGATTCCCTTCTATTGGTATATGTTGTATACATGTGTATATTACTTTCACTATCTTTCTAATTTGGCCCACGCTCATCCTCAGTTATTTGTTACTCAATTCAATTGAGAGTGTACTTTTGTTCAATTTTGTTTTATATGCTTTGTTTTTATCAGCGTTTTAATCAGTGTGACCAGATCCTAAAAATTTTTGCAGCTAAATTGACTTCAAAAAAAAGCTAAAAAATGCTAAAAAATAATTTAAGAGCAAAAAAATAATGCTAAAATTTAATACTTCTTTTTAAGCCAACATTTTTTTTAAGTTTTAATTTTTCCAATTTCTGCAAATATTGTCTTATAAATTCTTAAACAATACTGAATTATTTATTGAGCGTAAAGAGTATTAAAAACAAAACAATGATATTAAGTCACAAACAGTTCTTGGAAGCCTTTTCTCGCTTTTGTTTCGTTTATAAACAATAACGTTCAAGAAGTAGTTCGTATAAGAAAAATTTAAAAGTTTCATCTATTCCAATTTGACGTAAACAGAGCTTTCTTCGTATAACCAAAAACACATGGAAAAACTGATACCGCTTTTTTGTCACTCACATGTTACAATAACGTACACATGTTGACGTTCGTTATTTTCATATCATACACATTTATTAATTTTCAGGTCTTTACTTGTTTTCTTAATATCAAAAAATAAGATTTCAAATTCTTATATTCATAAAATTTTATATACATATGTATCATCAATTATTACATATTAAAAATGAATATTCGCCATAATAATAGTTGTTCAAATTATCATTATAATATGTGAGGAATTGTTGCTTGTTAGATAACCACCGACTATATACATTTTGATCCTGCTTAACCGATTCATCAGTAGACTTCAAGTTAAAATTTTTGAAATAAGCTAAAAAATAATTCATATGTTTATAGTAAAGCTCTTAATATGTTATTGAGAATTGCATATAAAACATAATCAGCCTTATCATGAATTCCACATGTGAAAATTTCCGAATCAAATTTTTCGTTCACAAGAATTTTAATTTCGTTTAATCAATTCCAATAAAATTAAAAACTAAAATTTTTCCACTTTTTCCAACAGACAAATCTATGCAAACGTATGAAGTTTTTTGATACCGAATTTTCATACGTTCGGAAATTTTCATGTGAAATTTTATTTGATAATCCTGAATAAATCGAGGCTTTTATCAAAAAAAAGTATTTAGAAAACAAACAACTTTATTCGATTTTGCATTCATTTTAATTTTTTATAACCTTTTAAAACTAGTTTCATTTTCTTTTCGTTTTTTATTTACTTTTATTGTTATTGTTTTATTGATATACTGCAACTAATTGTAGAAAGGTTATGTAAAATGGATGAACGAATAAAGTTGAAGTAAAAAAGTTGTGAAAACATATAAAAAATATATATTTTCACATCAATTTTACTTGTATTACAACATTTGTAGGTCTTAAGAAACAGCCCGCAGATTAACGCTAACATTATTACACGTGAAAATTAATAATATACCCAAAATGGCATAGATTATATTGCTTTAAATTGAATAGGTTTTATTTTTTTAAATGCTAGAAAATGCTAAATAAATAAATAATTGAAAAATGCCAAAGAAAATTCTAACTGCTAAACCGAAAATTTTGCGGCTAAATCATCACAAAAAATGCTAAATTTAGCTGCAAAAATGCTAAACTGGCCACGCTGGTTTTAATATACGAGTACAGGGTTGGAAAGCACAATATGTACTTAGTTTTCAACTCGACTTCTTTTTAAAATATTCCGAGTGTATTTAAGATAATTTTGTTCCTCTTTAAGCAATTGCCTTTGTTCTTACATCTTTCTTTGAGTCGGAAATTTCATATTTTATATACATGATAGTGCTGGTATGCTATCGATAGTACTAACAACCCCTGTGACTAAGTGGTAGCAATGCTATCCTCTCAGTCCAGAGGTCGTGGGTTCGATTCCCGCCACAGACCCTGGATGTTTTCTTCAGACAAAATAATCTCTTCGCGGGTTGTGTATGTTAAAAAAAAAGTTTTAACATATCGATAGCAATAAATATCGATATCGATATAAATAAAGTTCAATTCTTAAAACGTGTAACAGCAGCTAATTTCGCAGCTTCAGTTTTATGCAAAAAATATAATCGTCCATTTTTCATGCTAAAAAATTAAATGGACTATATATATCGTCCATTTTTTATGCTAAAAATTTAATAGACTAGACGTCCTACACATCGTCCATTTTTGATGCAAATAATTATTTCATGCAAAAAATACAACGGACTATACATTGTCCATTTTTTATACCAAAAATTAAATGGACTATACATCGTCCATTTAAAAAAAAAATAGTTGTTCATTAAAAAAATATAACGGACTATACATCGTCCAGGTTTTATGCTAAAACTTAAATCTAACTAAGCTTCGTCCAGTGTCTACTTACTGCACCACGATCCTTAAGTAATAAAAAGAACTTTATTTATCCCTCTATGGGGTTTTATATTTAGTCTTACTTTATTTAATAAAAATATAAATTAATTCAAAAGAAATTCGATACTGATCTGATGTCAGCTTTCAGGTTAGCTCGATGATCCTGTTTGTTGATTTACGATTTGGCTCGACGATTTCATAAATTATTGTTTACGCGGGATCGTTGATGGTAGGTTCTGCTTAATGACCTCGTTCGTTAATTGTCGTTGATGCAGGTTCATTGAGTATCCCGACGATGCAGATGCACGTTCGGTAACTTTCGACAATACATGCAATAAATGCTTCGCTTAGTAGAACAGTCAGCCAAAGTCACTGTAAGAGATTATAAAATTAAATGCGCTATACCTCGTTCATTTTTCATACAAAAAATTATTTTATGCAAAAATATATTTTATAGATATATAATAGACGATGTTATATTTTTTACATGAAATATTTATTTGCATCAAAATTGAACGATGTATAGTCCATTTAATTTTCAGCATGAAAATTGGACGATGTATAGTCCATTTAATTTTTAGCATGAAAAATGGACGATGTACAGTCCATTTAATTTTTAGCATAAAAATGGACGATGTATAAAAAATTAATAATGTATAGTCCATTTAATTTTTAGCATAAAAAATGGATGATGTATAGTCCATTTAATTTTTGGCATAAAAAATGGACGATGTATAGTCCATTTAATTTTTGGCATAAAAATGGACGATGTATAGTCCATTTAATTTTTGGCATAAAAAATTGACGATGTATAGTCCATTTAAGTTTTGGCATAAAAAATGAACGATATATAGTCCATATAATTTTTGGCATAAAAAATGGACGATGTATAGTCCATTTAATTTTTAGCATAAAAAATGGACGATGTATAGTCCATTTAAATTTTGGCATAAAAAATTGACGATGTATAGTCCATTTAATTTTTGGCATAAGAAATGAACAATGTATAGTCCATTTAATTTTTAGCATAAAAAATGGACGATGTATAGTCCATGTAATTTTTGGCATAAAAAATGGACGATGTATAGTCCATTCAATTTTTAGCATGAAAAATGGACGATGTATAGTCCATTTAATTTTTGGCATAAAATGAACGATGTATAGTCCATTTAATTTTTGGCATACAAAATTAACGATTCTATTCAATTTTAGGCATAAAAAACAAACGATGTATAGTCCATTTAAAATTTGTCATAAAAATGGACGATGTATGTATAGTCCATTTAATTTTTGGCATAAAAAATGAACGATGTATAGTCCATGTAATTTTTGGCATAAAAAATGGACGATGTATAGTCCATTCAATTTTTAGCATGAAAAATGGACAATGTATAGTCCATTTAATTTTTGGCATAAAATGAACGATGTATAGTCCATTTAATTTTCTTCATAAAAAATTTACGAAGTATAGTCCATTTAATTTTTGGCATAAAAAATGAACGATGTGTAGTCCATTTAATTTTTGGCATAAAAAATGGACAATGTATAGTCCATTTAATATTTGGCATAAAAAATTAATGAATGTAATTTTTGGCATAAAAAATGGACTATGTATAGTCCATTTAATTTTTGGGATAAAAAATTAACGATGTATAGTCCATTAATTTTTGGCATAAAAAATGAACAATGTATATAGTCCATTTAATTTTTGGCATAAAAAATGGACGATTTATAGTCCATTTAATTTTTGGCATAAAAATTAACGATGTATAGTCTATTTAATTTTAGGCATAAAAAATTAATGATGTATAGTCCATTTAATTTTTGGCATAAAAAATGGACAATGTATATTCCATTTAATTTTTGGCATAAAAAATGGACGATGTATAGTCCATTTAATTTTTAGCATAAAAATGGACGATGTATAGTCCATTTAATTTTTGGCATAACAAATAACCGATGTATAGTCCATTTAATTTTTGTCATAAAAAATTAACGAGTATATATAGTCCATTTAATTTTTGGCATAAAAAATGGACTATGTGTAGTCCATTTAATTTTTTGTATAAAAAATGGGCGATGTAATTTAATTAATTTTTGCATAAAAAATTAATGATGTGTAGTCCCTTTAATTTTTGTATAGTCCATGTAAGTTTTGGCATAAAAAATGGACGATGTATAGTCCATTTAATTTTTAGCATAAAAATGGACGAAGTATGGTCCATTTATTTTTGGAATAAAAAATTAATGATGTATAGTCCATTTAATTTTTGGCATAAAAAATGGACGATGTATAGTCCATTTAATTTTTGGCATAAAAAATGGACGATGTATAGTCCATTTAATTTTTGGCATAAAAAATTAACGATGTATAGTCCATTTAATTTTTGGCATAAAAAATGGACGATGTATAGTCCATTTAATTTTTAGCATAAAAATGGACGATGTATAGTCCATTTAATTTTTGGCATAGAAAATGGACGATGTATATATAGTCCATTTAATTTTTGGCATAAAAAATGAACGATGTATAGTCCATGTAATGTTTGTATTAAAAAATGGACGATGTATAGTCCATTTAATTTTTGGCATAAAAAATTAATGATGTATAGTCCATTTAATTTTTGGCGTATAGTCCATTTAATTTTTGGCATAAAAAATTATTGATGTATAGTCCATTTAATTTTTGGCATAAAAAATGAACGATGAGTCCATTTAATTTTTGGCATAAAAAATTAATGATGTATAGTCCATTTAATTTTTGGCATAAAAAATGAACTATGTATAGTCCATATAATTTTTGTCATAAAAAATTAATGATGTATAGTCCATTTAATTTTTGGCGTATAGTCCATTTAATTTTTGGCATAAAAAATTAATGATGTATAGTCCATTTAATTTTTGGCATAAAAAATGAACGATGAGTCCATTTAATTTTTAGCATAAAAAATTAATGATGTATAGTCCAATAAATTTTTAGCATAAAAAATTAACTATGTATAGTCCATGTGATTTTTGGCATAAAAAATGGACGATGTATATATAGTCCATTTAATTTTTAGCATGAAAAATGGACGATGTATAGTCCATTTAATTTTTGGCATAAAAAATGAACGATGTATAGTCCATTTAATTTTTGGCATAAAAAATTAATGATGTATAGTCCATTTAATTTTTGGCATAAAAAATGAACGATGTATTGTCCGTTTAATTTTTGGCATCAAAAATGGACGATGTATGTATAGTCCATTTAATTTTTGGCATAAAAAATGAACGATGTATAGTCCATGTAATTTTTGTATTAAAAAATGGACGATGTATAGCACATTTAATTTTTAGCATAAAAAATTAATGATGTATAGTCCAATTAATTTTTAGCATAAAAAATTAACTATGTATAGTCCATGTGATTTTTGGCATAAAAAATGGACGATGTATATATAGTCCATTTAATTTTTAGCATGAAAAATGGACGATGTATAGTCCATTTAATTTTTGGCATGAAAAATGGACGATGTATATTCCATTTAATTTTTGGCATAAAAAATGGACGATGTATAGTCCATTTAATTTTTGGCATAAAAAATTAACGATGTATAGTCCATTTAATTTTTGGCATCAAAAATTAACGATGTATGTATAGTCCATTTAATTTTTGGCATAAAAAATGAACGATGTATAGTCCATGTAATTTTTGGCATAAAAAATGGACGATGTATAGTCCATTTAATTTTTAGCATAAAAATGGACGATGTATAGTCCATTTAATTTTTGGCATAGAAAATGGACAATGTATAGTCCATTTAATTTTTGGCATAAAAAATTAACGAAGTATGGTCCATTTAATTTTTGGCATTAAAAATGAATGATGTTTAGTCCATTTAATTTTTGGCATAAAAAATGGACGATGTATGTATAGTCCATTTAATTTTTGGCATAAAAAATGAACGATGTATAGTCCATGTAATGTTTGTATTAAAAAATGGACGATGTATAGCACATTTAATTTTTAGCATAAAAAATTAATGATGTATAGTCCAATAAATTTTTAGCATAAAAAATTAACTATGTATAGTCCATGTGATTTTTGGCATAAAAAATGGACGATGTATATATAGTCCATTTAATTTTTAGCATGAAAAATGGACGATGTATAGTCCATTTAATTTTTGGCATAAAAAATTAACGATGTACAGTCCATTTAATTTTTGGCATCAAAAATGGACGATGTATATATAGTCCATTTAATTTTTGGCATAAAAAATGAACGATGTATAGTCCATGTAATTTTTGGCATAAAAAATGGACGATGTATAAATAGTCCATTTAATTTTTAGCATGAAAAATGGACGATGTATAGTCCATTTAATTTTTGGCATGAAAAATGGACGATGTATATATAGTCCATTTAATTTTTGGCATAAAAAATGGACGATGTATAGTCCATTTAATTTTTAGCATAAAAATGGACGATGTATAGTCCGTTATCAATTTAATTTATTGGAATAAAAATTAACGATGTATAGCGCATTTAATTTTATAATGTTCTCACAGTGGCTTTGGCTGACTGTTCCCCTGGCCTAAGCAATTATTGCATGTACAGTAGGAAGTTGGTATCTTACTAACATGACATCGACCAAAACCGAACGAGACACCCGAAAGTGCATTAACGTATAAGCCAGCATAAGCCGAACCTACATCTCCAACGTCGGGATGGTTAACGAACCTGCGTCAACGATAATCAACAAACGAAGTCATTGAGCCGAACCTACTTTAACGATAATCTGCGAAATCATCGAGTTAAACCGAAAATCATCGACCTGCACCAAAAGATGACATCTGAAGCAACGAAGTTATTTTAATTATTTTTCATTATTTTATATTTTTATTAAATAAAGTAAGACTTTAGTATAAAACCCCATAGAGGGATAAATAAAGGTCTTTTTGTTACTTAATGATCGTCATTCAGTAAGTAGACATTGGACGTGGCTAAGTTACATTTAATTTTTGGTATAAACAATGGACGATGTATAGTCCATTTAATTTTTGCATAAAAAATTAATGATGTTTAGTCCATTTAATTTTTGCATAAAAAATTAATGATGTATAGTCCATTTAATTTTTGGCATAAAAAATTAACGAAGTATGTTCCATTTAATTTTTGGCATTAAAAATGACTGATGTTTAGGCCATTTAATTTTTGGCATAAAAAATGGACGATGTATGTATAGTCCATTTAATTTTTGGCATAAAAAATGAACGATGTATAGTCCATGTAATGTTTGTATTAAAAAATGGACGATGTATAGCACATTTAATTTTTAGCATAAAAAATTAATGATGTATAGTCCAATTAATTTTTAGCATAAAAAATTAACGATGTATAGTCCATGTGATTTTTGGCATAAAAAATGAATGATGTATAGTCCATTTAATTTTTAGCATGAAAAATGGACGATGTATAGTCCATGTAAATTTTGGCATAAAAAATGAACGATGTATAGTCCATTTAATTTTTGGCATAAAAAATTAATAATGTTTAGTCCATTTAATTTTTGGCATAAAAAATGAACGATGTATAGTCCATTTAATTTTTGGCATAAAAAATGAACTATGTATAGTCCATTTAATTTTTGGCATAAAAAATTAACGATGTATATATAGTCCATTTAATTTTTGGCATTAAAAATGAATGATGGTTAGTCCATTTAATTTTTGGCATAAAAAATGGACGATGTATGTATAGTCCATTTAATTTTTGGCATAAAAAATGAACGATGTATAGTCCATGTAATGTTTGTATTAAAAAATGGACGATGTATAGCACATTTAATTTTTAGCATAAAAAATTAATGATGTATAGTCCAATTAATTTTTGGCATAAAAAATGAACGAAGTATTATAGTCCATTTAATTTTTGGCATAAAAAATTAATGATGTAGAGTCCATTTAATTTTTGGCATAAAAAATGAACGATGTATAGTCCATTTAATTTTTGGCATAAAAAATGAACTATGTATAGTCCATTTAATTTTTGGCATAAAAAATTAACGATGTATATATAGTCCATTTAATTTTTGGCATTAAAAATGAATGATGGTTAGTCCATTTAATTTTTGGCATAAAAAATGGACGATGTATGTATAGTCCATTTAATTTTTGGCATAAAAAATGAACGATGTATAGTCCATGTAATGTTTGTATTAAAAAATGGACGATGTATAGCACATTTAATTTTTAGCATAAAAAATTAATGATGTATAGTCCAATTAATTTTTAGCAGAAAAAATGAACGATGTATAGTCGATGTGATTTTTGGCATAAAAAATGGACGATGTATATATAGTCCATTTAATTTTTAGCATGAAAAATGGACGATGTATAGTCCATTTAATTTTTGGCATAAAAAATGAACGATGTATAGTCCATTTAATTTTTAGCATAAAAATGGACGATGTATAGTCCATTTAATTTTTGGCATAGAAAATGTACGATGTATAGTCCATTTAATTTTTGGCATAAAAAATGAACGATGTATAGTCCATTTAATTTTTGGCATAAAAAATTAATGATATATAATCCATTTAATTTTTAGCATAAAAATGGACGATGTATAGTCCGTTATCAATTTAATTTATTGGAATAAAAATTAACGATGTATAGCGCATTTAATTTTATAATGTTCTCACAGTGGCTTTGGCTGACTGTTCCCCTGGCCTAAGCAATTATTGCATGTACAGTAGGAAGTTGGTATCTTACTAACATCACATCGACCAAAACCGAACGAGACACCCGAAAGTGCATTAACGTATAAGCCAGCATAAGCCGAACCTACATCTCCAACGTCGAGATGGTTAACGAACCTGCGTCAACGACAATCAACAAACGAAGTCATTGAGCCGAACCTACTTTAACGATAATCTGCGAAATCATCGAGTTAAACCGAAAATCATCGAACCGAATCTCCGACCTGCACCAAAAGCTGACATCTGAAGCAACGAAGTTATTTTAATTATTTTTCATTATTTTATATTTTTATTAAATAAAGTAAGACTTTAGTATAAACCCCCATAGAGGGATAAATAAAGGTCTTTTTATTACTTAATGATCGTCATTCAGTAAGTAGACATTGGACGTGGCTAAGTTACATTTAATTTTTGGTATAAACAATGGACGATGTATAGTCCATTTAATTTTTGCATAAAAAATGAACTATGTATACTCCATTTAATTTTTGGCATAAAAAATTAACGATGTATAGTCCATTTAATTTTTAGCATGAAAAATGGACGATGTATAGTCCATGTAAATTTTGGCATAAAAAATGAACGATGTATAGTCCATTTAATTTTTGGCATAATAAATTAATGATGTTTAGTCCATTTAATTTTTGCATAAAAAATGAACGATGTATAGTCCATTTAATTTTTGGCATAAAAAATTAATGAAGTATAGTCCATTTAATTTTTGGCATAAAAAATGAACGAAGTATAGTCCATTTAATTTTTAGCATGAAAAATGGACGATGTATAGTCCATTTAATTTTTGCATAAAAAATGAACTATGTATACTCCATTTAATTTTTGGCATAAAAAATTAATGATGTATAGTCCATTTAATTTTTAGCATAAAAATGGACGATGTATAGTCCATGAAAATTTTGGCATAAAAAATGGGCGATGTATATCCATTTAAATTTTGGCATAAAAAATTAATGATGTATAGTCCATTTAATTTTTGGCATAAAAAATGGACGATGTATAGTCCATTTAATTTTTAGCATAAAAATGGACGATGTATAGTCCATTTAATTTTTAGCATAAAAATGGACGATGTATAGTCCATTTAATTTTTGGCATAGAAAATGAACGATGTATAGTCCATTTGAGTTTTAGCATAAAAAATGAGCGATGTATAGTCCATTTAATTTTTGGCATAAAAAATGAATGATGTATAGTCCATTTAATTTTTAGCATGAAAAATGGACGATGTATAGTCCATGTAAATTTTGGCATAAAAAATGAACGATGTATAGTCCATTTAATTTTTGGCATAAAAAATGAATGATGTATAGTCCATTTAATTTTTAGCATGAAAAATGGACGATGTATAGTCCATGTAAATTTTGGCATAAAAAATGAACGATGTATAGTCCATTTAATTTTTGGCATAAAAAATTAATAATGTTTAGTCCATTTAATTTTTGCATAAAAAATTAACGATGTATAGTCCATTTAATTTTTGGCATAAAAAATTAATGATGTATAGTCCATTTAATTTTTGGCATAAAAAATGAACGAAGTATAGTCCATTTAATTTTTGGCATAAAAAATGAACGAAGTATAGTCCATTTAATTTTTAGCATGAAAAATGGACGATGTATAGTCCATTTAATTTTTAGCATAAAAATGGACGATGTATAGTCCATGTAAATTTTGGCATAAAAAATGGGCGATGAATATATAGTCCATTTAAATTTTGGCATAAAAAATGAATGATGTATAGTCCATTTAATTTTTGGCATAAAAAATGAACGAAGTATAGTCCATTTAATTTTTAGCATGAAAAATGGACGATGTATAGTCCATTTAGTTTTTAGCATGAAAAATGGACGATGTATAATCCATTTAATTTTTAGCATAAAAATGGACGATGTATAGTCCATGTAAATTTTGGCATAAAAAATGGGCGATGTATATATAGTCCATTTAAATTTTGGCATAAAAAATTAATGATGTATAGTCCATTTAATTTTTGGCATAAAAAATGGACGAAGTATAGTCCATTTAATTTATGGCATAAAAAATTAACGAAGTATGGTCCATTTAATTTTTGGCATTAAAAATGAATGATGTGTAGTCCATTTAATTTTTGGCATAAAAAATGGACGATGTATGTATAGTCCATTTAATTTTTGGCATAAAAAATGAACGATGTATAGTGCATGTAATGTTTGTATTAAAAAATGGACGATGTATAGCACATTTAATTTTTAGCATAAAAAATTAATGATGTTATAGTCCAATTAATTTTTAGCATAAAAAATGAACGATGTATAGTCCATGTGATTTTTGGCATAAAAAATGGACGATGTATATATAGTCCATTTCATTTTTAGCATGATATAGTCCATTTAAATTTTGGCATAAAAACTGAATGATGTATAGTCCATTTAATTTTTGGCATTAAAAATAGGGGATGTATAGTCCATTTAATTTTTGGCATAAAAAATTAACGATGTATAGTCCATTTAATTTTTGGCATTAAAAATGAATGATGTATAGTCCATTTAATTTTTGGCATAAAAAATTAATGATGTATAGTCCATTTAATTTTTGGCATAAAAAATGAACGATGTATAGTCCATTTAATTTTTGGCATAAAAAATTAATGATATATAATCCATTTAATTTTTGGCATAAAAAATTAACTATGTATAGTCCATTTAATTTTTGGCATAAAAAATTAACGATGTATAGTCCATTTAATTTTTGGCATAAAAAATTAATGATGTATAGTCCATTTAATTTTTGGCATAAAAAATGAACGATGTATAGTCCATTTAATTTTTGGCATAAAAAATTAATGATGTATAGTCCATTTAATTTTTGGCATAAAAAATTAATGATGTATAGTCCATTTAATTTTTGGCATAAAAAATTAACGATGTATGTATAGTCCATTTAATTTTTGGCATAAAAAATGAACGATGTATAGTCCATTTAATTTTTGGCATAAAAAATGAACGATGTATAGTCCATGTAATTTTGGGCATAAAAAATGGACGATGTATAGTCCATTTAATTTTTAGCATAAAAATGGACGATGTATAGTCCATTTAATTTTTGGCATAGAAAATGGACGATGTATAGTCCATTTAATTTTTGTCATAAAAAATTAACGAAGTATGGTCCATTTAATTTTTGGCATTAAAAATGAATGATGTTTAGTCCATTTAATTTTTGGCATAAAAAATGGACGATGTATGTATAGTCCATTTAATTTTTGGCATAAAAAATGAACGATGTATAGTCCATGTAATGTTTGTATTAAAAAATGGACGATGTCTAGCACATTTAATTTTTAGCATAAAAAATTAATGATGTATAGTCCAATTAATTTTTAGCAGAAAAAATGAACGATGTATAGTCCATGTGATTTTTGGTATAAAAAATGGACGATGTATATATAGTCCATTTAATTTTTAGCATGAAAAATGGACGATGTATAGTCCATTTAATTTTTGGCATAAAAAATGAACGATGTATAGTCCATTTAATTTTTAGCATAAAAATGGACGATGTATAGTCCATTTAATTTTTGGCATAGAAAATGGACGATGTATAGTCCATTTGAGTTTTAGCATAAAAAATGAACGATGTATAGTCCATTTAATTTTTGGCATAAAAAATGAATGATGTATAGTCCATTTAATTTTTGGCATAAAAAATGGACGATGTATAAATAGTCCATTTAATTTTTAGCATGAAAAATGGACGATGTATAGTCCATTTAATTTTTGGCATGAAAAATGGACGATGTATATTCCATTTAATTTTTGGCATAAAAAATTAATGATGTATAGTCCATTTAATTTTTGGCATAAAAATGGACGATGTATAGTCCATTTAATTTTTGGCATAGAAAATGTACGATGTATAGTCCATTTAATTTTTGGCATGAAAAATGGACGATGTATATTCCATTTAATTTTTGGCATAAAAAATGGACGATGTATAGTCCATTTAATTTTTGGCATAAAAAATTAATGATGTATAGTCCATTTAATTTTTGGCATAAAAAATTAATGATGTATAGTCCATTTAATTTTTGGCATAAAAAATTAACGATGTATGTATAGTCCATTTAATTTTTGGCATAAAAAATTAATGATGTATAGTCCATTTAATTTTTGGCATAAAAAATTAATGATGTATAGTCCATTTAATTTTTGGCATAAAAAATTAACGATGTATGTATAGTCCATTTAATTTTTGGCATAAAAAATGAACGATGTATAGTCCATTTAATTTTTGGCATAAAAAATGAACGATGTATAGTCCATGTAATTTTGGGCATAAAAAATGGACGATGTATAGTCCATTTAATTTTTAGCATAAAAATGGACGATGTATAGTCCATTTAATTTTTGGCATAGAAAATGGACGATGTATAGTCCATTTAATTTTTGTCATAAAAAATTAACGAAGTATGGTCCATTTAATTTTTGGCATTAAAAATGAATGATGTTTAGTCCATTTAATTTTTGGCATAAAAAATGGACGATGTATGTATAGTCCATTTAATTTTTGGCATAAAAAATGAACGATGTATAGTCCATGTAATGTTTGTATTAAAAAATGGACGATGTCTAGCACATTTAATTTTTAGCATAAAAAATTAATGATGTATAGTCCAATTAATTTTTAGCAGAAAAAATGAACGATGTATAGTCCATGTGATTTTTGGTATAAAAAATGGACGATGTATATATAGTCCATTTAATTTTTAGCATGAAAAATGGACGATGTATAGTCCATTTAATTTTTGGCATAAAAAATGAACGATGTATAGTCCATTTAATTTTTAGCATAAAAATGGACGATGTATAGTCCATTTAATTTTTGGCATAGAAAATGGACGATGTATAGTCCATTTGAGTTTTAGCATAAAAAATGAACGATGTATAGTCCATTTAATTTTTGGCATAAAAAATGAATGATGTATAGTCCATTTAATTTTTGGCATAAAAAATGGACGATGTATAAATAGTCCATTTAATTTTTAGCATGAAAAATGGACGATGTATAGTCCATTTAATTTTTGGCATGAAAAATGGACGATGTATATTCCATTTAATTTTTGGCATAAAAAATGGATGATGCATAATAGTCCATTTAATTTTTAGCATAAAAATGGACGATGTATAGTCCGTTATCAATTTAATTTATTGGAATAAAAATTAACGATGTATAGCGCATTTAATTTTATAATGTTCTCACAGTGGCTTTGGCTGACTGTTCCCCTGGCTTAAGCAATTATTGCATGTACAGTAGGAAGTTGGTATCTTACTAACATGACATCGACCAAAACCGAACGAGACACCCGAAAGTGCATTAACGTATAAAAAATGAATGATGTATAGTCCATTTAATTTTTGGCATTAAAAATAGGGGATGTATAGTCCATTTAATTTTTGGCATAAAAAATTAACGATGTATAGTCCATTTAATTTTTGGCATAAAAAATTAACGATGTGTAGTCCATTTAATTTTTGGCATAAAAAATGAACGATGTATAGTCCATTTAATTTTTGGCATAAAAAATGAACGATGTATAGTCCATTTAATTTTTGGCATAAAAAATTAATGATGTATAATCCATTTAATTTTTGGCATAAAAAATTAACTATTTAATTTTTGGCATAAAAAATTAACGATGTATAGTCCATTTAATTTTTGGCATAAAAAATTAATGATGTATAGTCCATTTAATTTTTGGCATAAAAAATGAACGATGTATAGTCCATTTAATTTTTGGCATAAAAAATGAACGATGTATAGTCCATTTAATTTTTGGCATAAAAAATTAATGATGTATAGTCCATTTAATTTTTGGCATAAAAAATTAATGATGTATAGTCCATTTAATTTTTGGCATAAAAAATTAACGATGTATGTATAGTCCATTTAATTTTTGGCATAAAAAATTACTGATGTATAGTCCATTTAATTTTTGGCATAAAAAATTAACAATGTGTAGTCCATGTAATTTTTGGCATAAAAAATGGACGATGTATAGTCCATTTAATTTTTAGCATAAAAATGGACGATGTATAGTCCATTTAATTTTTGGCATAGAAAATGGACGATGTATAGTCCATTTAATTTTTGGCATAAAAAATTAACGAAGTATGGTCCATTTAATTTTTGGCATTAAAAATGAATGATGGTTAGTCCATTTAATTTTTGGCATAAAAAATGGACGATGTATGTATAGTCCATTTAATTTTTGGCATAAAAAAGGAACGATGTATAGTCCATGTAATGTTTGTATTAAAAAATGGACGATGTATAGCACATTTAATTTTTAGCATAAAAAATTAATGATGTATAGTCCAATTAATTTTTAGCAGAAAAAATGAACGATGTATAGTTCATGTGATTTTTGGCATAAAAAATGGACGATGTATATATAGTCCATTTAATTTTTAGCATGAAAAATGGACGATGTATAGTCCATTTAATTTTTGGCATAAAAAATGAACGATGTATAGTCCATTTAATTTTTGGCATAGAAAATGTACGATGTATAGTCCATTTGAGTTTTAGCATAAAAAATGAACGATGTATAGTCCATTTAATTTTTGGCATAAAAAATGGACGATGTACAGTCCATTTAATTTTTGGCATAAAAAATTAACGATGTATAGTCCATTTAATTTTTGGCATTAAAAATGAATGATGGTTAGTCCATTTAATTTTTGGCATAAAAAATGGACGATGTATGTATAGTCCATTTAATTTTTGGCATAAAAAATGAACGATGTATAGTCCATGTAATGTTTGTATTAAAAAATGGACGATGTATAGCACATTTAATTTTTAGCATAAAAAATTAATGATGTATAGTCCAATTAATTTTTAGCAGAAAAAATGAACGATGTATAGTCGATGTGATTTTTGGCATAAAAAATGGACGATGTATATATAGTCCATTTAATTTTTAGCATGAAAAATGGACGATGTATAGTCCATTTAATTTTTGGCATAAAAAATGAACGATGTATAGTCCATTTAATTTTTGGCATAAAAAATTAATGATGTATAGTCCATTTAATTTTTGGCATAAAAAATGAACTATGTATAGTCCATTTAATTTTTGGCATAAAAAATTAACGATGTATAGTCCATTTAATTTTTGGCATCAAAAATGGACGATGTATGTATAGTCCATTTAATTTTTGGCATAAAAAATGAACGAAGTATAGTCCATTTAATTTTTGGCATAAAAAATTAACGAAGTATAGTCCATTTAATTTTTAGCATGAAAAATGGACGATGTATAGTCCATTTAATTTTTAGCATAAAAATGGACGATGTATAGTCCATGTAAATTTTGGCATCAAAAATGGGCGATGTATAGTCCATTTAATTTTTGGCATAAAAAATTAACGATGTGTAGTCCATTTAATTTTTGGCATTAAAAATAGGGGATGTATAGTCCATTTAATTTTTGGCATAAAAAATTAACGATGTATAGTCCATTTAATTTTTGTCATAAAAAATTAATGATGTAGAGTCCATTTAATTTTTGGCATAAAAAATGAACGATGTATAGTCCATTTAATTTTTGGCATAAAAAATGAACTATGTATAGTCCATTTAATTTTTGGCATAAAAAATTAACGATGTATATATAGTCCATTTAATTTTTGGCATTAAAAATGAATGATGGTTAGTCCATTTAATTTTTGGCATAAAAAATGGACGATGTATGTATAGTCCATTTAATTTTTGGCATAAAAAATGAACGATGTATAGTCCATGTAATGTTTGTATTAAAAAATGGACGATGTATAGCACATTTAATTTTTAGCATAAAAAATTAATGATGTATAGTCCAATTAATTTTTAGCAGAAAAAATGAACGATGTATAGTCGATGTGATTTTTGGCATAAAAAATGGACGATGTATATATAGTCCATTTAATTTTTAGCATGAAAAATGGACGATGTATAGTCCATTTAATTTTTGGCATAAAAAATGAACGATGTATAGTCCATTTAATTTTTGGCATAAAAATGGACGATGTATAGTCCATTTAATTTTTGGCATAGAAAATGTACGATGTATAGTCCATTTAATTTTTGGCATGAAAAATGGACGATGTATATTCCATTTAATTTTTGGCATAAAAAATGGACGATGTATAGTCCATTTAATTTTTAGCATAAAAATGGACGATGTATAGTCCGTTATCAATTTAATTTATTGGAATAAAAATTAACGATGTATAGCGCATTTAATTTTATAATGTTCTCACAGTGGCTTTGGCTGACTGTTCCCCTGGCCTAAGCAATTATTGCATGTACAACACAACATCACATCGACCAAAACCGAACGAGACACCCGAAAGTGCATTAACGTATAAGCCAGCATAAGCCGAACCTACATCTCCAACGTCGAGATGGTTAACGAACCTGCGTCAACGACAATCAACAAACGAAGTCATTGAGCCGAACCTACTTTAACGATAATCTGCGAAATCATCGAGTTAAACCGAAAATCATCGAACCGAATCTCCGACCTGCACCAAAAGCTGACATCTGAAGCAACGAAGTTATTTTAATTATTTTTCATTATTTTATATTTTTATTAAATAAACTAAGACTAGTATAAAACCCCATAGAGGGATAAATAAAGGTCTTTTTATTGCTTAATGATCGTCATTCGGTAAGTAGACATTGGACGTGGCTAAGTTACATTTAATTTTTGGTATAAACAATAGACGATGTATAGTCCATTTAATTTTTGCATAAAAAATGACTGATGTTTAGTCCATTTAATTTTTGCAAAAAAAATGAACGATGTATAGTCCATTTAATTTTTGGCATAAAAAATTAATGATGTATAATTTTTGGCATAAAAAATGAACGATGTATAGTCCATTTAATTTTTGGCATAAAAAATTAATGATGTATAGTTCATTTAATTTTTGGCATAAAAAATGAACTATGTATAGTCCATTTAATTTTTGGCATAAAAAATTAACGATGTATAGTCCATTTAATTTTTGGCATCAAAAATGGACGATGTATGTATAGTCCATTTAATTTTTGGCATAAAAAATGAACGAAGTATAGTCCATTTAATTTTTGGCATAAAAAATTAACGAAGTATAGTCCATTTAATTTTTAGCATGAAAAATGGACGATGTATAGTCCATTTAATTTTTAGCATAAAAATGGACGATGTATAGTCCATGTAAATTTTGGCATCAAAAATGGGCGATGTATAGTCCATTTAATTTTTGGCATAAAAAATTAACGATGTGTAGTCCATTTAATTTTTGGCATTAAAAATAGGGGATGTATAGTCCATTTAATTTCTGGCATAAAAAATTAACGATGTATAGTCCATTTAATTTTTGTCATAAAAAATTAATGATGTATAGTCCATTTAATTTTTGGCATAAAAAATGAACGATGTATAGTCCATTTAATTTTTGGCATAAAAAATGAACTATGTATAGTCCATTTAATATTTGGCATAAAAAATTAATGATGTATAGTCCATTTAATTTTCGGCATATAAAATGAACGATGTATAGTCCATTTAATTTTTGGCATAAAAAATTAATGATGCATACATAGTCCATTTAATTTTTGGCATAAAAAATTAATGATGTATAGTCCATTTAATTTTTGGCATAAAAAATTAATGATGTATAGTCCATTTAATTTTTGGCATAAAAAATGGACGATGTATAAATAGTCCATTTAATTTTTGGCATAAAAAATTAATGATGTATAGTCCATTTAATTTTTAGCATAAAAAAAGAACGATGTATAGTCCATTTAATTTTTGGCATAAAAAATGAATGATGTATATTCCATTTAATTTTTAGCATAAAAATGGACTATATATAGTCCATTTATTTTGGCATGAAAAATGGACGATGTATAGTCCATTTAATTTTTAGCATAAAAATGGACGATGTATAGTCCATTTAATTTTTGGCATAGAAAATGGACGATGTATAGTCCATTTAAGTTTTAGCATAAAAAATGAATGATGTATAGTCCATTTAATTTTTGGCATAAAAAATGAATGATGTATATTCCATTTAATTTTTAGCATAAAAATGGACGATATATAGTCCATTTATTTTGGCATGAAAAATGGACGATGTATAGTCCATTTAATTTTTAGCATAAAAAATTAACAAAATATAGTCCATTTAATTTTTGGCATAAAAAATTAACGATGTATAGTCCATTTAATTTTAGTCATAAAAAATGAACAAAGTATAGTCCATTTAATTTTTGGCATAAAAAATTAACGATGTATAGTCCATTTAATTTTAGTCATAAAAAATGAACAAAGTACAGTCCATTTAATTTTTGCCATAAAAAATTAACGATGTATAGTCCATTTAATTTTAGTCATAAAAAATGAACAAAGTATAGTCCATTTAATTTTTGGCATAAAAAATTCACGATGTACAGTCTATTAAATTTTTCGGATGAAAAATAGACTATGTATAGCTTATTTAATTTTTTTTTTCTGAAAAATGGACGATTGAATTTTCTTATACGAAAAATGGGAGAAGTATCGTTCATTTAATTTTTTTGTGTGGAAAAGTCTTGATGTATAGCCGATTTAATTTTTTGTACAAAAAATGGAGGATGTATTTTTCATGCAAAAAAAATAGATGAGCTTTAAATCGTGGGTACTTTCCCGGAATGCTTTAGAAAATCATAAGTATAATGATAACATAAATCAACAAGGCAAAATTGTTTCAATAGAAATTCGTTTTTATTTATCGTCTGTAATTGATATAAAATAATTTATTATATTTATATGTAATATGTTAAAGGTATTTTTTTATAAAAACTATTTACATTTTAATTAATAAACAGAAAACAAAAATAAAAACTTATTATATATAAAAAAAGAAGTATGTATAACAAAAATGATTATAAAAAAAAGGAAATTCATAACAATATTAAATAGTGTTAGGAAAAAAATTCTTAGGTTATGTTGCTTTTCTAGATTATTTTAGATACGAAAGAAATTTGGATAATATTATAAATTTTTTAAATTTATGCATATTTTTATATGTACTTCTTTGCGTTTATTTTTAGTGCTAAAACTATAAAATATTGCAGAAAAAAACCTAAATGCTTTTGTTTAAATTTTAAAAGCTCATTTTGTTTGTTTAAATAAAAATCTTTAAACATTTGTGGGAGCATCCATGCCACAAATTATGGATTTGAGTACCGAGGCAGCGGCCAAAGAAGCAAAATTTTGCCATTTACGGGTGGTGGTGCCATCTTTATAATCGGAAATACCTTTAAAAAATAGCAAGCAACAATAATAAAACATCATTTGAAGGGGAAGGTGTTTGAAAGCAGAAAAAAGTTTATTACCTTTGATGATTATAAAACTTTCCCGGCAGTTGCCAATAATACTATCCAATACGGAGCTCATTTCCACATCGGTTGCTAATAAGCCATATTTCTTGGCAAATTCTATGCGTAAATTATCATTACGCACCAAATCTCTACCCGAACCAATGGGGCCCAAGTGTAGGCGGGACTTTGGTAGGCCATCAACACAATCAGCTCCTATGGGATGAGACACTTCGATGACCTCATTATTGCCAATGTTCATGAAGAGTTTGTCGGTATTGGCGGCGGGACGGTTGAAGTCACTTTCGGTTTTTTGTTCCAACATATGAAGACCCTCTATCAGATAATTTTCCCAAGGTCGTTTGGCCTCCATATTTAAGTGCAGACTTTCGGCAATTTGTTGAAGAGAATCATTAACTGGGAAATAGGTTTTGACATCTTCACCACTCTTATACACATAAACGTAAGGCTTCTCAGAGCTAAAGTAGCAATTAAACAAAATAACACAGAATTTTAAAATTTATGGAAAATTTATTGAAGCAAACAATCGATCAATCCTTTATTACCTGTTAGCTAAAGCTCTCTGTTTGTCCACATACGAAATGACCACATCACCTAAACGTACATGTTTCTTGTAATCCGTATAGTGAGGCACACCGCCAGCTACACCCACCACAAACACAAAATCAACCTTTTGGAATGTGCCCAATAAACGAGTGGTGGTATTGCCTGTGGCAGTCATGGCCTCACGAGTGCTGCCCACCGAAGGCAACTTTGTGCTGACAATACGATGAGCACCAATATTGCCGAGAGTATAGACATTGGATTCACCTAAAAAGTCAGCAGGAAGAATAATACAAAAAGCGAAATGTAAAGTATTCAAGAAATAACTTCTTTTGAAGCTCTATTTTACTTTAAACGAAACCAAAGTGAAATGGTGAATTGTTGTTGTTAAGGTGTGTGGGGGCATCGAAAGCTTGTCGATAGTGAACGTGTTAATATAATGTTTATTATACAGGAATGGTGTTGGTCAGACAGAAAAAAATGTGCTTTAATTTTGCGACAACATAAAAAATGAGCCAAAACGAATTTTGGAAGGACAACGAAAACGAACGAACAGAAAAAATGTTTTAGGACACTAAAATTACCCATATACCAATTCAAATGAAAGAAAACATTTTCAAAATCCTTAATAAGGGTATTTGCAACACACGTAATATACCGTCGGCTTAGAGTGTAAACCAGCTAACTTACTTCAACCAAATTTTGCAGCAGAGACAAATTACTGTTAACATTTTTTACACATAACTAAAGAAATTATGCAAATACATAGATTAGGTATTTTCAACATGAAGAGTTTTAAATTAAAATAAATATTTTAGCCAGTCTATCGGCGTCTCTTCCGCCTTCGAACGGCATTAAAATTTCATATTTTATAAAAAGTGGATTTAGCAGGTTTACACTCTAAGCCGACGATATGCATTTACAATTTATAGACATAAGAGAATGATTACAAAGTGTAACACGAGAAAAAATTTAGGGAGTTCTGACAATGGACTCTGGAAGAGGAGACCAAAGAATATATACATACGTGTGAAATGTTCCGCATGTGTCAGAACTCACCAAAACTCAAAACTTAGAACAGAACAAAAACCAGCCAAACTCAAGATTGGTTTTATTCTATTCTTACAAATTCCCTTGGGGAGACAATTCGAAAACGAACAAGGACATTTTTAAGAATAAAAATGGGCAATCTTGAGTTTGGCTGCTTTTTGCTGTTTGTGTTAAGTTTTAAGCTTTTGTGTATTGTGACAAAGCTAGTAAAATTTTATGGCCAAAATTTTTGTAGAACATTTCATATCCTCCCTCCCCCTTTTTATTGTCGTTTTTTTTACATTTTGTTAGAATAGAGCCAGAAATGATCGTTATGTGTGAGAGTTAGAAGCTTAATATGTTCCACAAAAATATTTGCTTACATATTTTCTACAAATTTGCTGAGCACACCCTACACCTCAGATATAAAGAGCACATAGTTTCATACACCGATATGCTGCACGAACGGTCCAAAGATAGAAAACTTTAATCCCCCATAAAAACAAATTCCGATGTGATCTTTTAAAACGCCGACACACGTAACATGTTTTTTGTGTTCTATGTTAGAATCCTTTGTCAGAACTCCGATTTTTCGGAAGAATTTAAAATTCTTGCACAGTATTATTTTAATGAGCTTTAACGATTTAAATCGGTTACGTCCAAGCCATGTGCAGAATGTGCGAACTTTTACAAAAGAGCGTTTGTGCTTTCACACCGACGAGAGCACAACAGCCAATCAGATCTCGGAGACAATAATGCTTCTTCTTATGCTGGGAACATAATTGGGACGAACGACAAGTTTTTCATTGCGAACTTTCGTCATAAAAAATAAAACTCATTTGTGCATATGAAAATGAACACAACACCACCGTCGAACGAAATTCGTCGTGCGTGACGAACTCTGAGATAGATTTATTTCTACGCCGTCGAACGGCGAAAAACTTTCTCTTTGCACAAGCAATAACCAACTTTAACAATTATACTGTGGAACAAATTCAGGCCAGCAAAAGTTAGGTCGATTCTGAGAGCGAGGGGTAAAAATAAAATAAAATAAATTAGAAGACCCGTATCGCGGCGTTTGTTTATGTTAGTTCGAATTTTTTTTTACTTTTTTTTATTCGCAAAGTTCGAAGGTCGTTTAAAAAAAAATTCGAACTAACATAAACAAATTGATTGTCGGAGTTTCATCAATTATTTCAAAACTAACGGTATTTTATGTTGCGTTGTGTTTGTTTTTTTTTTACGTATACACTGAAAAATCCCGTCTTAACTTTGCAGGGGAAACTACGGCAGAAAGGTGAATTTCTGTTTGAGAGTCAGTGTTACCGCTGTGGAATTTTCTCGTTTTCGGTGTTGCCATGGAAATTCTCATATTTTGAATTTTTAAATTTTAAACTTTTTTTCATTTGTGTATAGAAATGTAAATAAATGACATTAATCCCTAATTCGTTTTAATTGATGCTATGATGCATCATAGTTCGAGCTTCGTAATATTTACACAACAACACCGGACTTAATTTATTTATAATATAGATATATACATACTCGTATTTAAAATAATGCCTTTAAATATGTAAATTTAAGCCCTCACTTGGGGTGGCAAATTACGGCACCCGATAACGATTGAAATTACAAAATATTTCAATAGACTTTGTATGCAAATATTTCTTAATATCGATGAGTATCAAATGCCGTAATTTGCTCCCTGGATTTTGAAAATGTTTTTAAACATAAAAAGCCTTTTGCTGAATTTTGATTTGATTTTAACAAGGACATTTAAAGGATTGTTTGTCAATATTCTCCTTTAATTTGTTTTAAATTTTCTTACCAAAACGTCTTTTCTTTTTGGACTTTTTCAAAGAATTCGTTAGATTGGGATCGGAATCTAAAAGAGTGTGTTAATTGTTAATTGTATTGAAACCGGTTCGTTCAAACGTACGTATGTTTAAGGTTAGAAACCGGATTTTTATTTTATTCATATCGTTTCACAAAATTGGAGAAAGAGAAAATTTTTTAATTAGATTTTGTTCGATTATGAGAAAAATATATAAAAACTTATTAAGGTAAAAACTTTTAGTCTCAACAACTCACCCACTGTGGTGTAACGCACAAAAGTCTCTTTATTTTCTAACATGGCATCTACCGCCAATTTTTCACAATACTGGGCGGTTATAATAGCAATGGTTGGTTGTTTGTTGGAGGCAATTGTGGGCATTTGTTTGACCACCTAAAAAATTAAATGAATTTCATTTCTGCGTTTATTTTTTCCACGCAATTACTCACCTTAATTTCTTTGTCTTCATGATGTATTCTTGTGTAAGAATTGTATTCCATTGATTTAATTAAACCTCTTTCTTGCAGTGACATAAATACCAAAATAACATCATGTTCCTCCCAGCCGTAGTCCCTGTAAGAAATAAAGACTTTATTATCATGTCTTCGAAGAAAAGATTTTGATAATTGAAAATCACTTGGCTAGATCTTCTGGTGTTATGGGATTTGGATACGCCTGCTCAATTAGTTCGAGTACTTTTTCCGGTGTTAGCGGTGGAGATTCGAATTGTGTCTCATCCATGGATACTGTTTGTGGTGCGAAATGGAAAGAAAAAATTTAAAAAATAATTGTTTTTATTCAATCGTTAAAAGAAAAAATTCAAAAAGAGTAACAGAATGTACAAACTCCATAACAATTATTAATAAAACGAGGGCATTTCAATGTTAAATGTGTTTAAAATCCTGTTTTTTTTATTGTGAATTTTTGTTGTTACAGAAACCACAATATCTGTTCAATTTCAATTTTACTTGTTTTATTTTGGTTAAGTAAGTTTTGGATTTATTTTATTACTAGAGAAAAAAGAGAGTTTTTCCCTTTGTAACAAAATATTCTCCAGTATGCTGATTAATACATTCGGTTATTTGCTTTAAAGCCTTTGCCATGCATGCGTGTGATACATCATTCCAGTCCTTGTGAGAAATTCAATTCGAAATTTCGTATCTCTTGAGAGGCGACATGGGTCACCCTGTTCGAAAGAGGTTATTTCGCTGGATATTTTTAATGATTAAATAATGAATAAATAATATGTACAACACAAAAAATAACATCGTTCTGTTGGAAGAGAAAAAAAAACGTGCATCCTCGTTATGAAAGTTTACATCTGAACCTGTTTTAAATACAGGGTTCTACATCCCCCTTTTACACATTGTTATGTGAATCGGCATAGGATACCATGAAACCCTCGAAAGATCATGTGTTCAGCAATTTTATGTAAAATCTTACGAGCCACAGTTGGCATTTTCCTTATTAAATTTTTCAATAAGTCACACTTTCAAGAGTTTCTAACAAATTTCATTTATTGAATGTTCCTACAATTTTTAAAATCTTTATCCGAACAATCAGCCGATGTAAAAATGATAATAAAAAAACTGGGGCTGGTGTCTATATCTTGGGAACGAACATTCGTAGTACTTTCAGACTGCCGAATGAATGCAGCGTTTTGCAACCTGAGATTTTGGCGATCCTGAAAGCCACGGAACTAGTGGCCATGAATGTAGCTGAAGGTGAGAAGATAACCTTCTACGTCGACAGACAGCCAGCGCTACAGCTTTGAAGTGTCAGACTATGTTGGGTTCCTGTCCATAGCAGTGTTAAAGGAAATAAAATTGCCGATGAGCTGGCAAGAATAGGATCTGCGTTAGATGCGGTAATATGTGACAGATCGGTGAAATTACCGATTAGGTCATTACTACAGGGAACTCAGTACTTGGGCAGAGAGCAGGACCAACCGTTCATGGTGAAGTAGGGAGAGTCTCGAGGGTTATGTGACAAAAACTTGACTCAGGAAGATACAAACTGCTACTGGATATGAATAGGAATGCGATGAGAGCCGTGATAGACGCGTTGACTGATCACTGCTCGGTCAGGGCAAGAACCAGCACTCCAGACTTCTTTATGATGGTGCGAGGATGAAGAGGAACCAGAAACCATTGGAGATATTCGAACCGATCGATTTGAAATCTGAGGATTTTAGAAAACTAACTCTGACAATAGAAATATCTTTTAAGATTTTTTTAAATTTTTTTATTATATACATAGATTCTCAAATATATCTGAAAGAAAATTAAGGGCCATTATTAGTTTTTTGAAAACGAGAAATTTACTTGGATTCGGTTTACAGAACAGGGCATATTATCTGCCAGTGCCGGAAGCTGGAACTGCATAGACTTAGATGGCTGAGCAGACGTTTCCATGAGAGCATTAGTGATATCGGGAAGTGTAAACTGGAAGACATCAGGGGAATTCAGTGGCTTAATGAAGGATAATAGGGGCACTTCTGGTTACAAATGGGGGTAAATATTCAGCCCAATCATAAAAAAAAAATTCGCACGAATTTCTTCACTTTTTCCTTTTCTCCTAGTATGAATTTGTTTTTTCCCCTTTCTCCACACACTAATGCATATTAGAAGAATCACTAATGATGTTGGTGGGACTGGGTCTGGCCAGCGATCAAATCGAAATCGAGCTATAGAAGAGCGTCATTTGATTTGTAGCCAACGCACTAACTGCTTCAGACAGCATCGCCCCATGTCCCTGTCCTTCCCATTAAAAACCTTAATTTTATCGTACATACAACAAGATAAGTTTTTCACATATTTCTTTATTTATGTAAATATTATTTAATGTTTACAAAGTTTAATTTTCTGTTTGTTGAACTAATTTCTAAATTCATCTGCTACAATACGCATATTGAGCGACTATTTAGCGATGAAAATAATAATAAAACCGCAATAAAATATAACAAAAAAAAAAAGAAAAAAACTAAATTATTTAAACAATAAAATTGCTGCAAAAACCAACAAATTGGGAAAAATCTCTCACAAAATTAGCAAACAATAAAAATAAATTGGAAAGTTGTTCGGTTTTTAAAGGTGAAACTGAATATTAAATCAATTGTTATTATAAAAAGTTGGCGTACAAAAAAAAAAATATTTTGCATCAAGTTGATAAAAGTGTTCACAGCTGATGGATTATTTATGTATGTGTGTATGTATATCATGATGAAGATCAAGCTGATAACAAAAACAAAAGAAGTTGACATTCATCATGGCCACAATGTACTTTGTGATCATGGCATAAATTTATCAGGTGTAAACACTGATTAAAGGCAACTATTTTATTGCGTTTAAAAGAGGATTTGCAAAAAATCACTTTTTTTTTTTATATACATACATACATACATACATACTTATAAAAAAATTCATTATAAAAAGTACAACAAAACAAAAAACAAATAGAAAGAAAAAAAGAAGCATCATCATGAGCTGAGCAAGTGTTAGATGAGGGTAAAGCGCAGGAGCGGAGGAGTAATAGAATTAAAAAAAAGGTAAATTCATCGCCAAACCACAAATAGAACGCACAAAATTATTCCAGCGCACATGAATGTATGGAAGGATGGATGGATGGTTGGTTAAAATTCTACACTTAAAAATTATTTTTGTTTTAGTTTCATTATCATTTCCGCATGGTTAGTTGCTCATGGTACATATCAAGCCATATTGCTTTCATTAAATCATCGCCATCACCTGTTTGCTTTTGGGCCATTAAGGCCTCCTCATATTTGCGGTTGCAGTCACCATAACAATAGATAATGTAACCATCGCGGGCTTAATGTTTGTAATGTTTATTTGGTTTTTTTTTTTTTGACGAATTGTAAATCGAATTTCAATTTTGGTAAATCGGCAAAAAAAAATGGATTTAGCGCGTACATAGAAGAAAGGAAGTACAAGTTGTTGGTGTTAGAGGTATCGAACAGTATCAGAGTAGAGTAGAGTAGAGTTTACAAATAGAAATAAAATTATTGAAATTTAATTTTTCTTTTTTTTAATAAACTCGTTTAAAAAGTATAACTTAAATAAAATAAGTATTTAAAAATGAATTTAAACAGTTTAAATTTGATACCTTTAATGTTGTAGTTAAGGTATTTTATTTTAAATTGCTTTAAATTAAATAATAACAAACAAATTCAATGTGAATTCAAAACTTACGTGGTCTGGATGGTGGTTCTGCGGTTTCCTCTAAAATGCGCAGCTCAATTTCCAAAGACTGAATTTCATCGTAACCTTTTTGCATTAGTTTCATTATCTTTTTAATAAAACCAACGTAATCTGAAAAAAAACACAATGATAAATAACAACGAAGAGCCAGTTTTTGAGTTCGAGATTTAAAGAACGTGATACATATTTAAATTTAATTGAATTAGAACAAATTTGCAATAAAAAAATGTTAAATTTAAATCGTAAAAATTCCGAAAAAAAAACTAATTATTCGGCCATGTCACAGAGTTCAATTTCGCTCGGAATCGGAATTCAATCCACCCCATTTTTGTAGGAGAAGTGTCTAAAAAAGAAAACTAAAATACGGAAATTTGTCAGGTGTGTCCAGACTGTTGAGGGCGCTGGTATGCTGGGGTATACTCCGGCTAGGGTCGCCATATTGAGATGGATTCAATTTCGTTTCCGAACGGAATTTAACTCTGTGACATGGCCGATTAACTTGAACACTCTATTCTGAAATAGACAATAACAACAACATATTAACATTTATTTTCTTTACATACTTCGTACAACTACAATTCGAGCTAAAAAAAAAGTCAGCTAATGTAGCAATGGTAAAGTAAGAAAATATAAAACATGTTGATTATTGAGTTCTTGTTTCAACTTAGTTATTTGTTGAGCTTCTCATTTGTTTAAATGAAAGTTTAGTTAACATAATAACTCCAGATGTTCTGAGAAATTTTTGGGTAAAGGTTCCCTGGTTATCTGCATTAGCAACAGTGAAATGCGCATAGGATCCAGCTAAACCCCTCAATAATCAATTTCAATGTATTTTTAATAAAAAAAATATTTTACTGAATAAGTAAAATAATTATTTGGGATTATTAGTGCTTTAAAAAATGTTAAATTAATTTTTAATTTTTCTTAATATTATTTATCTACTCGTATTTCCTTTAAAATACACTTATAAATGTTAGGTTTCTTCTTCTTTTTCTCCGCAAAAAATCTAGACGTGTTGAGAGCATTAAGATAATAGCAAAGAAAATGTTGCCACTCTTTTGTTTTTCAGTATGGCAATATTGAGAAGAAGAATTAATACTGGTAATACTGTTTAAACTATCACTCAAATTAAATTAATTTTCGGGTTAGTAGAACCCTAAAATTGGCATTAAATTTCCAAGTTTTTTTTTTAATAAGTGAAGGTCGTTCGCTATTTGTGTGCACCAAAAGAGAACTTTTTCAAATCAATTGTATTTTTATGTATGTACTCAAAAGCATCATCATTTTATTTTCTAACTCACCTCTGGGAAAATCTTTGGGACTAACCAGCTCTTTGAAAAAGTCCTGTGCTATGTGGGCCTGTTCGTCGCCATTCTTCAGCCAGTCTCTAAACCAAAATCTTAATGTTCTCGATTCTTGTGAATGTTTGCCCGTATTGGCGCTCACCAGAAACACCCGGAATTCCAGAGATAATTGTGCTGCCACCGATTGAGATTTCTGTCCACTAACTGTATCCTTGTTGATGATAATGCCAGTGTGGTCACCGCCCGCCACATGAACACGGTCACCCACTTCATCCACCAGTTTGCGTTCGATCAAGATTACTGTACTGTTTGCTGTTTTTCCTTTGGGCGTCATTACGACTTGTTCGCGATCTGTACGCGGTGGCGTGTGACAAGGACTACGTCCGTTTAGCTTCTGGCTGTTGTGTACTGAGTCTGTTAGTAAATAAGTTGTGTTGCCATTATTGATGGCACTACCATTCGCCAAAGTGCCATTAGCGCTGCCATTTGCATAAGGGGAGGCTTTGTGGGGTTTGGGTGGTGGTGGTGGCGGTGCCATTTGTGGATGATTTCTTGTTGACATGATATTGTTGTTTTGACGTTGTTTTATTAGCAATTTGCTTGTCTGTTTGACTTTTGATGGTGTGTTCAGTTGTTTGATTTGTTGTTTCGAATGTGTGTCAGCCAAGTTGGTTTCGATTTCAAATTCAACCTTGATTTGTTGTTGTATGAAATTCCTTTAGTTGTTGTAAACTTTTATTTCTTTTGTTTAATGATTTGTAGTATTATTTATTTTATGGTTGTCATGAGTTCTTTCACCTGAAAGAAAAAAGTTAGAAGGGAAAGATAAATATTTTGTGTGATTGCAAGAAAGTAAGTAAAAATTAGCTAACAAGCTCAATAAATTTTTGGTTGAGGTTTTAGGAAAATCTATTTACATACATATGTTTGTAAATATAACTTTAGTGCGATGGTATAGAATACATACAAGACCCTTTAATACGGCCAATAAATTATATATTATACAAGAGGTAGAAGAAGAAAATATCCTTAAACGGAAATAAAATTCTTTAAAATGTTAAATGTTTGTTTAAATACATCAAGGTTCGAAATTCATTTTAAAGAGTAGAAATAAATCAAAAAATTTAAAATACTTGCTAGAGTTAAATTTATAATCTTAAAATCTTCGACGAAACTCGAAAAATGTTCAAGTATGTGATGGCAAACGGTTCTTAAAAACGAATCGATTTAAAATCGAAATAATTTGTAATACTCTCGTTCAAGACGAATTCATATTATTAGTTGGTCTGAACTGCTCAGGTAAGTATTTCCGTCGCTTGTAATTTTAATATACCTTAAATGTTAACACATATTTATCAGTATTTTTATTTTTTCGAAAATGACCAAGGAAACGTCGTCACCGTGATAACTATTTTTTGTGGGCACTATTAGCTAATGTTAACATCAGTGACCTTTGGTTTCAGCAAGACGGCGCCACAAGCCACACAGCGGCAATTTAGCGCCGCTGGATTATTTTCTCTGGGGCCGTTTGAAAGGCCGGGATTATGTGCACAAACCAGAATCAACTGACGCTCTGAAAGATGAAAATTTCGTGAAAAGAGCGGACGTCTGCCGACGTGCTAGAGGCAGACGTTTACCCGACATCATATTCCATTACTAATTCCCATATTTCTACTTTACATTGGTATCAATAAAACTGAATTTGTCAAAAAAAAAAGTGTGTTTTTAAGCCAATTTACTTACACCCTTTATATTGCATGTATTTTAATTTCTAGCCAATAAATTCTTCGAAATCTTTAATTCATCAGATTTGTTTTCGCAATAAATTCTCTTCATACCATTCGATTTCCATCACATACCTGATTATTTTCCAAAATTTTAATAGAAAAAAATTCGCAATCACTAAGAACGAAAAAGTTCCAAAATTACTCGAACTGATGTCGAGCATGTTATACTGGATTTACACCAGTTGATTGAAATTTGTTTCATTGTTAAAAGAAATTCCGTCCGCTTTAAAAAGTTGCCAAGAGTCCTTCAAAGAATAATTTTATACCATTTTTCTGTTGCTCTTATATTTCTTTTCCTTCTATTTTCATTAAGGGTCATTTGCCCCACTTGACATATAAACAATTCATGTAATTTTCGACGAGACATCTTGTCTCTCTATCTGACTTGCATGTGTTTGTTTTTTGTGCGTTTGTAGGCGTGCAAATGTTAATTCGTTTCAAAGCTACAAGTGCAGAAATTTTCTCTAACACACATACATACATTTAAATAAAGGGTGATTTTTTAGCAACTTTCTTTTTGGCAACACTGTTCTTGGCAAATCAGCTGTTTTCGTGCATCATGTTACTGTTAAACATCTTCAGTTTGGTCTATAATAATTATAAATTATTTACAAATGCATTGACTTACAAATAAACAACGCTGGCAGATTATTAAATTTTATGATTAAAATTCATGCTCGGTTAATAAAGTGCATCCGTGCACTTCTGCCATTTAATGGTCAGTTTGGGCGACCTTTTGAGGCGGCTATTCGGAATCTTGTGACTAAATTTCGCACCAAAATTAAATTATTGAACATTAAACCACCAACACGCATACGAATTGTGTGTACAGAGGAAAATATCGCAGCTGTATCCTGCAGTGTTGTTGATGATAGTGGATTACCGATTCGGTGCCATTCGCAGCAATTGGGCCTCTGTTACTTTTTTTTTTTTTTTTTTTTGCTCAAAATCGAAGAGCTGGACTTAGCTGACGTGGTTTCAGCAAGAGGGTGCCACATACCACGCGAAACAATAACCCAAGTGAGAAATTTGGGGTCGGTCAACTGGCCGCCTAGACCATGCAATTTAACGCTTTTAGACTATTTATTGTGAGGATATGTTAAGTCTCATGTCTATAGGGTCAAGCCCGCAACGGTTGACGTACTGGAAACAATATTGAAGAATTTATTCGTGGACCCAGCGTATGAACCATTGCAGGCGTAGCCGCCGTCAACATTTACATGAAATCATCTTTAATCATTGAGTTATATATGTATATCGTTCTACCGACTTAAATAAAGATTTCATACATTTCTCTAAACTTTGTTTTTTTTTATAAAAATCAAATCTGAAAGCTCTTAAAAAATCACCGTTTACAACCATGCATAAACATTTTCTCTAACAGACTTTCTACCTTACGGCATTTTTTTAACACCCACCCGCTTAAAATCCATACATTTGCATTAAAGAGCTGCTGAATATAAATTTTACACAATCCTTTTAAAGTGGTTTAATCATCGTGTTGAGCACCATCAGCAAGCAACCCCATAAAGTGGTGGGCATTATCGACCACATAAAGAGTTTGTAGCAAGTCTTCTCTAGAGGGTACATTAGAAATGACACTTTTGAGTCAGTGCTTTAGGGCTTTTCTACACTTTCTAACCCCCATTCGTTGCACTTTTAGCTTCACTGGCTGACTGACTGCCGGCTACAGCAACAGCAATATCAACAGACTGTCTGCTTGACTTCATTTTGCCCGGAAATTGTAAAAATCAACATTGTCTTATTTTTGAAAAATTTCATATGTTTCGTACGTACTGTTCAGTGTGTTGTTGTTTGTCTTTTTCGAGAGGGTGGAAAGTGTGTTGCCATGCCACGACGCCATGACATGACATTTAATTTGTTTGCCAAGTCAGTCGCTCGTTTGATTTATTGCGTTTCCAGTGAGAACTTTGTATGCGAGTCAGTAAAACAAAAGTAAAAGTATATTAAATTGTCATGTTTTTCATGAAAAATAAAAAATAAAAACTGCAAAAAATATTCAGACCCCATAAAATGTTTGCTTGTCTGAACACTTGCAACATTTTTATGCACTTAAGTGCATGAATTGCAAATTATACTTTCTGATTAGTGGGTTACTAGATAATATGCATATCATATTGCAATAACAACAAAATTTCAAATTAATTATTTATGTATACAAAAAAAAAAAAAAAAAGAATTCAGGACAACAAAAACGAGAGCATGTTAATGACTGCTAATTATTCAAAAAGAAAAAGAGTTCTTCTGTTTTCGCCATTATAAATGTGCATATAATATGCATTTTATAATGTCATTGTACTAAAGTAGAAATGTAGCACATGCACCACACACTTAACATATCGTTACCTCAATATAGAAAGGCCCTAACTCATTATTTTTTTCCAATCGAGTTTTTTTGTATATTTCTACAGAAGAATCTAATGTATCGAAAAATGTAAAAAATCTCCATTTCAAAAATATAATAACCATGTGTACATAAATTTGCATACATACATACATACATACATACATATGTATCTAATGGGTGATTTTTTAAGATTTGATTTAGAAAATAAAAAAATCACATATGTACATATAATTTAGAGAAATGTATGAAATCTTTATTTGAGTCGATAGAACGATTTATATAATTCAATGTTTAAAGATGATTTCATATAAATGTTGACCGCGGATATGAGCAATTTTGGCATAATTTCTCCATCATATCGCCGGTATCTCACGATTAAATTCTTTACTATAGGCTTAAAGTGCGTCAACCGCTGCGGGGTTGTCCCTGTAGACTAGAGCTGGGTCCAACTCGTTCATTCGTTAATTTTTGCCACAAACCTATGATCGAACCCATTTAAATTACATGGGTTTGATCATAGGTTTGTGGCAAAAATAAGACATGAGCCTAAACATAGCCTCACAAAAAATTGTCTAAAGGAGCTAGATCGTACGATCTAGGCGGTCAATTGAACGCGCCCAAACGTGAAATAAACTCAATTGGGCCATTGTTTCGCGTGCTGTGTTCTATATGGCACCGTCTGGCTCAAACCACATGACAGCCAAGTCCAGCTCTTCCATTTTTGGCAACAACAAAAATTTTAATCATCTCACGGCAGTGCTGAGAACGGCACCGAATCAATAATTCACGGTCACCAACAATATGCGACTTCTCTGTTCGCACTCTACGTAGACGTGTTGGTGATTTAATGCCCAATAATCTAAATTTGATGTGAAATTTAGTCACAAGATTCTGAATAGCCGCCTCAGAAGGTCGCAAAAAAACTGACCATAAAATGGAAGAAGTGCACGGCTGCACTGCATGACTTTTGATAGTAAAATTCAATAATCTGCAAGCGTTCTTAGTTTGTAAGTCGATTCATGGATAAATTATACACCAAACTGAACATGTTGAACAGCAACATGTTACACGAAAAGAGCTGAGCTGCCAAAAATAGTGTTGCCAAAAACAAAGTTGCGAAAAAGTCAACCTTTACATGCTTATGTGTAATAGAATATAAGGCTGAGTTTACATCTGGCATTTATTGTGTGTCATGTGCCCAAAAAAAGCGTAAGCACTAATTACTAATGAAAAACTGTTTGATTCAGAAATGTATTTATTGATTTAAACAGTTCCAATCATGTTCAATTCTACAAAATTGACTATTAATTATGTATGAAACTGTTTAACTTAATATATTCGTGGAATCAAACAGTTTTTCATTAGTAATTAGTGGTTACGCTTGTTGGGCACATGGCACACAGATGTAAGCTCGGCCTAACCAAACATACGAGTACAAAGTTTCAATAGGCATGGTCTCGCCCGCTTTTGAAAATATAAAATTGTGTCAACATAAGAGTTCAAGTTTTTGAATGGATAAGGTATAAGACCTGAAATAGTATACTAGAATTTACTGGCTCAGGCTTCGCTCATCATTGAAATCACTTTTAGTAAGCCTTCCCGGTTTCCAGTTTTAAATCTTTTGCTGTCTTCTAATTTTTTAATTGAATTCCAATTACTCTATTTTTTCGCAATCTCTTGGAAGTCTATTTTAAATGCCCACTTGTTTGAACGCGAATCGAAAGAAAATAATATTTAAAAGCAGACAAAGTATTGCAAAAAATGGCTGATTTGGGGATGAGTGGTAATAAACTTAAAAAAGCTTGTAAGAATTTTAATCAGGCTTATTCACCCTTATGTAACCGTTGTCGAAAACAACTGATAGAGGTTGTCAGTAGCAGCAAATTGTTCTCAAGAGCGAGTAAACAATCCCCAATTTTTGGTATTGTGTTAAAGTGAATTCGATATCGACAACTGGAATAAGGGTGATTATGAACAGCAACCATCAACTGCTTGAAAAGTGCAACAATTTGCCAACTATGGTTGAAGAAGTTATTACGAAAACTAGTTGATAAAGTTGTGAATAATTAAGTGATATTCGCAATTGTGAATATGCATTTGAAAAAAAAGAAATAGCCGCTGACAAATGACAAAAATAAGATGCAGTGAGAGTCCTTTGCCATGCCGAGTTTGCTTCCATCAAGCTTGCAAACCTTGCAATTTGCTTTTTGTTGCTCATAATATGCGCCTAATGCATAAAATCAATTATTTTGTTTATTTTTAACGATATTTGTTTATATAAAGGGTGTTTTTTTATTGAGGTATAGAACTTTAAGTTGGCATCACTTTTTTAACTGGCGGCCATTTTGTCAGCTGTCAAGTGATTAATATTTAGTTTGGTTTGCCATTTCATCATGAACAGGTTGACAAAAGAACAACGCTTGCAAATCGTGCAAATTTATTTCGAAAATAATGGTTCAGTTCGCGAAGTTTACCGCAAGCTCCGTCCATTTTATGGTCGACAGAGCAATTAATTCGGTTAACCATGGATCGTTTTCGCACTACGTTTACTCTATGTGATAATACGCATCCGCTGAAGTCGCTCGTCTACGCCAACAAACCAGAAACGTTAGGGGACTTGGAAGCCAACATTCGTGGCGTTATTGCCAACATACGGCCCCATATGCTCGAAAAAGTGGTTGAAAATTGGACCTGTAGAATTGGCTTTATTCGAGCCAGCCGCGGCGGCCACATGCCCGAAATCATATTTAAACGTTAATGGCATAAAATTATCCTTCCAATATACCCAAATTGATGGACATTAAAACGATTTTCTTGTGTTTTATTTCAATTCGAAGTTCTATACCTCTAAAAAAAATACCCTATATTTCTATTTATTTACTTTTTACATTCCGAGTCAATGTTTTTCTCCTGCTATTTTGTAGTTGCAAAAAAGAGAATAAATTTCCGTTAATAACTATTCACAATAGTGATTTTAGCAGACTGTAATGGAATGTAACTGCAACGTAGGAAACAGCTGATCAATGTTTTATGTGAAAAGTAGGTTACGTTACATTACATCTCTATAACCATTTTCATTACTTTTCACATAACAATATCGATCAGCTGTTTCCTACTGTTGCAGTTACATTCCATTAAAGTCGGCTAACTGCCTTTAGCCTTTAGGGTTGATACGTCAACCGCTGACATTTCATAATACTGATATGTCAACTTTGTTGTAAAAATTTCTGTCATCAACCGCACGTTGCTGTTCATAATAAGCCTGAATATAAAGCAAATGAGAATTATATCATCTATAAATATGTCTATACAGTGTGAAGAATTACTGTAAACTTGAACTCTCTGTTTATTTGAGTTCTTAATATGACTTCTTTACAAAACACAGAAAAATAATTACACTTTCTTTGCAATGCAAACAAAAACTTGATTTCTTCTTCTGTAATTTTTATTATGATTTTGTAAACAATTAAAGAAAAGATTTTTTGCACTGGCCCCCAATGATCTTTTTGATATTAAAATGACGCCATATAATTAATTAAATAAAAACTTCTTTATATATACAAAAGATTTTAATGTCATCATCATGATCGAGACTATTAAACATTCCTCGTAGTATTCGCAATTTTATTCTAATCGTTGATACAAAAAATAAACAGTTAATTGGTGAAACTAAATGATTTTATTGGCAATGAACTGACATAAACCATAAATAAAAAAACAATTTAAAATGACGATATAGTTAGAATTGTCAATTTTGATTAATTATTTGAATAAGTGAATATTTGATTTAATTTAATTAAATTTAAATTGCCTCAAAAAAACAAACAAAATAAAAAACTATAACAAAAAAACACAACAAACAAATAACGCCAACGGCAGGGCACGGTTCGCCGACAGATATGTATCGTTACCTTAATATAGAAAGGCCTTAACTCATTATTTTTTTAAGTCGAGTTTTTTGTACATTTCAATAGAAGAACATCTAATGTATCGAAAAATGCAAAATTTTCGTTAAAAAAATAATAATTTAGGGTTTTTTTACATTAACGCGGTAGCTCACCTTCTTAAAATTTTCATTCAATATTCTGTCAATACAAAAACTCAATCAACTTTGCAAAATGCAATTGTTTGCAAGAAACTTTATCTATAAAAATAATAATGATAAATAATTTAATGAAAAAGTAAGAATATTTAAAAAAAAACTAATTTAACTACAACCTTATTCCCGTCGAACAGTTTCTAAAGTAATTGGAAGGCCAGACAGTAATTTTAGACAAAATATAGTTGCAAAAATATTAAAAAAAGGGAGGGAACTCTCAAAATTTCCGGTAACGGCATAAACTCCATTTAATATTCATGAAAATACACAAATTTATTCATTCCAATGCACTTAAATGTTCGTATGCCAGTGAATACTTATGTAAATATGCATGTACGTATGAAGCCAAACATTTGTTTTAATTCAAAAAGAAAGAAAAAGCGAGAGACGAGCAAACTGATGAGGAAACACATAAATGACAAACCTCTAGTCACTTGTTAAATATGATTACAAAAAAAAATGAAGTGAACTGAAATGAATTTTAGCAGATTGGAGTGAAAAGCACAAATACGAGTCATTTTAATAATTTTATTTATTTTTTTTTTATTTAAATCTCCCCGGGTTAAACAGTCATCGCACCTACAACTGTCATGTCGAAGTACACATTTTGTTGCTGGTTTGCAATATTAAAACAGAAACATAAATGTTATTTTGAAATGTATGTACATTCATTTGTGCATGCGTGTGTATGTTCTACTGATTATGCTTTGCAAGTGCATAAGTCCCCAAAAGAGGGGTTATTCAGTCTCTGTCAGTTGCCAGTTAATCATATTATTTATTGTAACTGAAGATGTCAACAGGCAGTTGAACTGAAAATAGGGAGTTTTAAACTGAAACAGCCATACTATAAATATGGGATTCTTGCCCAACAATAATATGCAGTGTAGGAAATACTTATAGGCACACTCGTTTAAAAACTAAGAAAATCCAGTAAGAAATTATAACACATTAAAAAAATAGAATAAAGCCACTTTCAAAAAAATAAAAAACAAAAATAGTCTCGTTTCAGTTACATAAAAAATATTATAATTACTCCTATCGTGAATATATTATTATTTCCAAGTAAAAAAAAACTCGCATGTTAGAAAAAAAATATGGCATCGCCGATTTTCATTCCCCTGGGTTTTTCCTCAAAAACTGTGAGTGTTTTTTTCACAAAGCTTTTGTTTAGGAATTAAAAAGAAGAAGCACAATGTAAGTATGTAGTTTTCTTGTTGTTTTTAAAATGGTTTTTAATTGTTTGATTTTATTTTTAAAAGTAATGGAAATGCATGAACTTATTTATTATGTATTTACATATGTACATACTGCCAACTATTCTTCATGTTTTCACTCACATTACTTCCCATAAACACAGTGGATTTGAGGCATCTCTCAAATTTCGTCTCTTTATTTATTCAACTAAGATTTTTCCTCTTCTAATAACATAAATCGGAGCGAAATGTTATTCATTTTGCTGAATACAAGAGTTATTAAGAAAATTATAAAAATACCCGTAAAAAATAAAATTATAACAATTCACAATAGCATGTTCGACCTGCCGCAGATGAATCAAAAAAACAAGATTGCGCATTGCGAAGGCGCGTTATTTTTCTGCGTGTGACGTAGGCATAGAATATTTGTTGTAAAGAAAGTACATACATTTGTTTGTGGAATGTGCTCCTTCTCACACACACTTTTTACAACAAACACTCGTTTGTGTTCTATGATGACGTAGATGCGCACGGCTGAATTAACTAAAATATTTGACGAAAGGTGCCTTTAAATTGTTAAATCATAATATTGGCATTATCTCGATTTTTGTTCATTTATTTCTTTCCTCATGGAGACACCAACTTTCTGTTAAAAAGCAAAGATTTACTTGACAGACTGTACACATACATAAATATTACAACCAGGCGGCGGCAGCCAAATGAAAAAAATTATTGAAAATCCAATTATACAACGGCAAATACTTTTTAATCTTTTCTTCCAATAGAATAGAAATCGATAACAAAAAACATTATTCATTTCAGAAAAAAAACTATGCAATTATTTTAAATAACAAGACTAAATCTAAAATAACTCTTGACAGACAGTTCATTGCCAGGTGTCATGTTTAACATTAGGATAAGAACGCACTTAAACGACTTCAAAAAGAAAGAGGTTTTATTAAAGTAGAAGTAGTTAAATAATTCTGCCAAAAAAACCCAATTCAATGCAAAGATCTGATAGAAAATTTTCCAAAAAAAAATTATGGGATATAAAATTAAGTTTTAATGGGCGTGCCTCCGCTCATTTTTTCAACTGGAATATTGTGTCTATTTTTGAGCTCAAGGTGTGTGGTAAGTTTCGTTTAAATCGGTTAAGTAGAACCACGTGAAATATAATAATTGATTTTAATGGGCGTAGCAGGAATCAAACAAGTAGAATATCATAAAATAAAATAAAAACATTTGAGGGCGTGTCCCCACCCAATTTTTTTTTACAATGGGACCAATTAGAAGCTATACCCGAATAATATGTTAATAATATACAAATTCGAACAGTTTCCTTTTCCAATCGAATTACATAATAACCCCAATTTCAATAGGTTTGTTATCCATTTTATTTATTACACTCAACTTTTTTTATTTATTTCGTTTATTTTTTTTTGTTTTATTATATTTTTGCTCCCACAAAACACAAAAACCTAAATCAAAACATACCAAAGTGGCTGCAAGCACAAAGTCAGTTTGATAATTTTATACATAATTATGATTTGATTGAAAAAAACATAAAATTCAAATAATCAATATAAATATTAATAATAATGCCAGTAATATTTATGTTTATTTGTTAAATTCACAACCGGTTTGTTGTTCGTTGAAAGTCACTTATTTTTTATTAATAATAAATTTGTTACTTATCGATTGTATCTTCGTATTGTAAATGTTACATAAAAAGAAGAAGCAGAAAATTAAAACCAATTTTTGTTTGAATGAAAGTGAAAAATCATAAGTTTTGGTTGCAGTATTTGGAACTTCCTTCTTCTCAACGATCATTCACAGCAGGCTGATAGCATTAAATTGTATACAATCACCTCTATCGTGAATAAAATGTGGATGAAATTTTAATTTCCCATGTGGCGAAATTTTCTATCCCAAATTTCATGGGAACGTTTGTTCCCGCTATCAATCCGTAGTGTATGTAAAAAAACGGAAAGAAGACTAAAGGCTCAGCTAGCCGACTGTAATGTAGGAAAGAGCTGATCGATATTCTTATATGAAAAGTAGGTTACGTTACATTACATCTCTATAACAATTTCCATTACTTTTCACATAACAATATCGATCAGCTGTTTCCTACTGTTGCAGTTACATTACATTACAGTCGGCTAACTGAGCCTTTATAAAGCTTAAAAATTAATTGAAAATCAAATTGAAGTTTGCTAGTAAGAAATATAAAAATTTTTGTTTTAAAATGAAAATGATTTTAAGTGTAAAGTTGTGTTTTTAAATATTTTAGGTGCAGTTGGTTGAAAAAATTCTTTAGTATAACGCTGCCATAAAATTCACTACAAGTGAACCAAAGAGGTTCATACATACCCTGTGCAAAACGGTGTTGCAACGACTTATTGTTCTTATATTGTGGACATTATTTACTGATCTTGTACCAAAAAATAAATATTTATAACTTTTAATATTTAGTTGGAAGTATAATATTGAATTTACGCGATGTTTTTTTCATGAAGTTTTTTTTCAGGTTTCTTCAAGAATTTCTTCGTTGAAGACTATTGATGCGTTTCCTAAAATTCTTCATATTAATATTTTAGACTCAACGTCATATAATATATAAAAGCGAATTAAGTGTTCTTAGACCGACAGATAAAAAATAAATAAGAAATAAAATTCCTAGTACGCAAGCAAGTGTGCTAACTTTATGGCCATGACTGTGAAAGCAAACTATAATTCATTATTAAAGAAAGCAAACATATTTTGTGCATATTTATTAATTCAACAACAATATTGCTTAATTTTATGTTTATTTTATTGCAAGATTTAAGAAAATTTTAGAAACATAAATTTTGGACAAAAAAAAATAGAGGTGAAAATAAGCAACAACGATTATTCATCCAAAATGTTTAACAATGATTATTCATTAAAAAAATTTCTTTTGTATACTAAGACTGTTGAGATAATTATGAAGTTTGCGACAGTGATAATGAAGACTAAATTACACGCATTTGTTTCCAATCAACTTTATAAATTGTCATTTAAAAATTAAGTTCAACTTGGTAAATAAATATAAAAAATTACGAAAATATTTAAACAACTTACTCATATGTATTTACACACAGAAAAAAAAAGAAGTAGATAAAAACTTGTGCAGCTAAGTCATTTCGATAAAATGCTAAAATAAATAATAAAAAACTGCTAAAGTTTAAAAACACATTTTTTAAATTAATGAAATGTTTATTTTAAATAACTTTCAAAATTCTCTAAACAAAATTCCATAAACATGAAGATATGGCAACTTCGAAAGTTATGCCCCCTATCGTGAATTATTTTTTCATACTAATTTGTTTGCCATTTTAAGTTTGAATCGTAGATATTCACAATAGCAAATTGTTGTTCTGAGAAAATAAATATTTCAAGGGAATAAAATGTTTGCTTCTTTGTTTTTTAAACGTGATCTTGTTGACATCATGCAGCGATTATATTTCAATTATATATGCTGCATATAATATATCGTAATAGATATACATATAAAATAAACATTTTTTCTCACAGTGCAGCAGAAGACTAAGGTCTCAATTGAACTTTATTTGGAGGAAGTACTTTTTACGCATCGTTGGAGGCTAAATTATTATTTTTTCTTCTTTTGTTTTCAACTCCATGTCTTTAAAAATGTTTACATTTCTATGAATCGTTAGAATTGTCTTAGCGATGGGTGGAGGTTTCGAGCTTGATAGAAGAACACCTGGTACAAGCTGCCATTAGGGGTTGGGTTATTTAGTAAGTTTATGCCCGCATGTGTGCGTTCATCAACAAATTCATATTGCATGCATGCACAATCAACAGAAACTACTCACAACACGTACATACGTAAAACTAAATTAAAATTGACCTCATTGAAGTGTTTTGCCATTTGCTGGTAGCAAATCGGTTTCTATGGTTATTTGAACAGCTTTACTTCAACCTAGATGTTTGTTTAGATGCATTTTAAGTAAATATAAATAACTTTGGAAATCTTTAAATTAAACTTTCATTTTGATGTTAAATCAGGACATTTTTTTTGCACCTTCTTTTTTTACGAAAATCGATTATTATTATGTCGCTTAGCTCAAGCTTTTTTGCGGTTATGGCACGATATGAGGAAAGAAATTGAAGAGTGTATTCACAATAAAATGATAAGACTTGGCTGACTTTATTTTTTATTTGAGCAAAAATAGATTAACATTACATTTCTATTACCGAACTCTTGCATTAGTGCAGAATAAAATGTAAACATTGAACAGCTGATCCAGATTTTTTTGTCGGCTATTTAGAACAGGAATATTTTCCCCGGGAACAATTTATTGGGAAAAGAAAAAACTCACCGGGAAAATTCATAATTATGCTGTATTTCTTTATTTTGTGACATAAGAATTTAACAAAATGTGTCTTTTGCTGCTGCCACTTGCACTTTTCAGATATTTTGCATTTCATTTAAAATTCCACACATCAAACAATCACGAAAATGTTCTCAAATGCATTCACGCCAGCTTTTTATACTCATCTTCTTTGCAGCTTTGTAGATTTATTTCCACAACCCAAGTGATCAACTTGAGTAGAAAATTTATATGAAAAGCAAAAATTTTTTTGAGAGATTTTCATAAATTTTTTATGGGCGTAAATTAAATCATGAATAAATCATGTATATACGCCATCATGTATGGTGTTTACTATCACGTGAGCACTGGCCATCTCCAATTTAAATTAGCAAATGAATATTAATTCTTTATGAAACGAAAAATTTTAATACACATAAATGCCTTAAAATACCCACAATAACCCATCATATATGTATGTACAAGAAAAACAGAAAATAGGTCAACTAAACAGCTTAGAATTTTTTATTTGTGAAGTCAGTAATAATGAGCACAATCATGACAAATTTACTGAGAAAAGAAAATCGAAACAAGCAAGTCCTCTTGGCTGCATGCCAAATAAAACCACAAGGACCTTCACATGCACAGGCCAGCCAACAAAAACAAACGTCAAAACCAGGCACACAATTGGTGCTCGCAAGAGTGGGGGGAAATGTGGGGCAAAAAACTTAAATGTATGTTAGTGGGTTAAAAGTTCAGAGTTGAATAGTTTTTGCAAGAAAAATAATATCCTGTTTAGTACTTAAAATATTCATCGATTTCAAGACTTAACGCAACAGCACAATTGAATAGTTTAAATAAATTTTTAGAATTTGTTTAGCGTGAAATTTTTGTTTTCTATTTTCATCACTCAAATTACATTTTGTTGGCATTTACAAAATTGTTGTTGTTTATTGTTTATTTTTCATTTTCTTCTTCTTCTTTTCTTGCAGTTTGTATCATTTGCATTTTCGAGCTGAATTTACAAGATACAATTACAACAGAGTTTTTATGTAAAAAAAACAACAGATTGAAACGGAATTGTAGGGAAATGTAAAAAAAAAAATATTTTTACATACAAGTACCAAGTTGCGTTTCGCTCTATTTGTTTTGAAAAATTATAAAGAGTTTCGACTCTTGGAGTTTTGGTTTCCTTTTTATTTTATTTTATAAATAAAAACACATTGTAGTACGAGTGCACTCTACTGAAGGGTTGACAGACATTTGAACCACCAAAAGGACAGGACTTGTAACATAGAAATTAAAAATTAATTCTGGAAAGTCGGGGTAAAGTAACAAAGAAGAAAAATGAAAATTAACACCAGCCCCTGGTGCTATTGATATTTATTTTTAATTTATTATACATAAATGACATAAAGTGGTTTCGAACCACATTCATTCCGCTAGAAATCCATACTGTAAGTTTTTTATGAAAATATTTAGTCCAGCAAGCAATTTTTCCATTGATTTTTTCTAATACACAACAATTTCATCTCAGCTTATAACTAGTAAAATAGGTTGTGAGGGTTATGATGTGAATCTCAGCTACAATTCACTGCGTGGGTTGAGCGTATAAAATAATAACTTTTAAGCATTTCATCCCGATTGAAAATTTAACAAAGCATAACTAACCCAACATCCTCAAGAAAAAAAAGTAAGCTCACTATAATGTTGTAATATACGTTAGCTTATCATTTGTGTTCTTAAGAAGAAGAAGAAGAATGTGAGCAGCAAGTCTTTATGTTTGTTGGCAAACTCTTCTTATGCCGAGGACACACTATGACTTTTTGTGGCATCCCAATAGTGTGTACTTGTGGCAACGTTTGTAATTTCCGATATTTTTCGTTGTGCAGCATTGATTTCCATATATAGGGTCCGCCATCTAACGTTTTTTTTCAACTAGTGCTTATTTCGTGAATGGTAACACTTAGCTCATGTCTGATTTGACAGATAATTAGTTTTATCCTTCCGCTGAACGAATGTGGTTGTGTATACGCTTGAACAACGCTGGGAAATATTGCCTGCGATCGACTCACAGAAGATGCCGATTTTGCCAAAAAAAAATCATCTTTTCAGATGAAGCTCATTTTGATCTTGGCGGGTATGTAAACAAGCAAAATTGTCGCATTTGGGGCACAGAAAACCCGCACGCATACATTGAAAAGCCGACGCACCCAAAACGAGTCACTGTGTGGTGCGGATTTTGGTCCAGAGGCATAATTGGGCCAATGAGCAAGGAGTGGCCGTTACAGTCAAGGGCGATCGTTATCGGGCCATGTTGAACGAATTTTTGTTCACAAAAATTGAAGAGGAGGATATTGGCAACATTTGGTTTCAACAGGAGGGCGCTACGTGCCACACAGCCGAAGCTACACTCGATGTTTTGCGCCCTGTTTTCCAAAAAAAAAAGTTATCTGGCGGACCCTATAAATAACATAATTGGAACGACGTTGCACGCAATTTGAAAATGACAACATAAAGTGACAACACAAGAAATGACAATTAGAATTTAAGGTAGATTTCGTGATTTATTCTCAATAGAAATATTGTCAGATGTTAATTTTTATGCTATTGTGAATTGAGGTGCGATGCACCATTGTATTGCCAAACAATCCCAATTTACAAATGTATTTGTTCATTTTTAATGACATTCACTTTGCAACTGTTAAAGCGCCGCCGAAAATCGTTATTGCTGCATTTTTTTCACTGAATTTCCCGTATCTGTTGGTATGATTTTCTTTATTGTTTATTTTACTTGAAGGTACTTTCCAGTGAAATTTAAATAAAGATAAAATATTTAAAAAAAATTTCTTATCTTCCACTTTTCAGTTTGTTAAAAAAAAGTACAAATAAAAACAATAACAACAATAAAATACAATAAACAATTAAAAAGACAAAAAGTTCATTGACCATAAAAATCCGTGTGGAAACGATTGGAGACATCAGCGTGAAAAAAAATTTCACTAACGTGTAAAAATGTTCATAAATAAATATTATGAACTTGGAAATTTTGCTAACAATAATATACACCATTTCCATTTGCATCTCAAATTATAAATTGTCTTCAGAAGCTATAGTAACTCAAGACTGTTTCAGATTTTTTTATTACATTAATTTCTTATTTTTATTTAACACGTATTTGTAGCTCAATAATTCGCAATAAGTTTGTCTATAAGCATTATGATTTTGCGTTACGAATGGAAAAATAGCATAAATTGGCTTGTAATTATGAGGTACAAGCCCTTTTTCTCAATTATATATTAGAAAAAATTGTATTTAATTCATGTAATTATTTGTAAATACAGGAAAGGAAATAAATTCTAAACAGTTCATTAATTTTGGTTTATGTGTTTCTTTTTTAATAATTTGCTTTAAATTTTAAATCAATTCAATTTTCTTTTCAATTCAAGGAAATATTTCATTCACTCATAACAACTGCTTAAATTATTACAAAAAAAAAACCTTTAAGCAGGAACATAATGCAGCCCAACAAAATTCAAACCAAATAAAAAATTAAATTTAGTTGGAATAATTTTCCCCCAAAGCTTTTTATCTATATTACTGTGCATAACAGAATTAAAAGTTCATTTTCTATATAGTGTGTTTTTTTATTTATTTCCCTTTAGCCCTGGTTTGTTAACTGTTTTACTATTTATTTTTGTAGGTAGATCTAGTTTTGTTGCAGTCAACTTAATCCAACAGGAAACCACATCCGCATGCAAAAAAATAAATACTTTTTTCCATTTAAGTTTTCTATTATTATTTATTCGTTAGTTCCTCTAGAGCAATTGAGATATTTATTAACTTAACGATAGACGGACGGAGGGACGAACGCCTTTTTGTTTAAGTTGGCAAATTGGAATTTGCAATGAAAACGTGGGTTTCAATAGAGATTCTAAACTGAACTAACAACGACGTAACGTAAATATTGTTTTCAATTTGTTTTTTATGTTTGTTTTTTATGTTTTTATTTTTATAATAGTACGAGTATGTACTCGCACAATAAACCTTAAAATAATGTGATTAAACAAGAGCAAGTCTATTTATTTATTTTATTTAAAAATAGTAATAAAACTTAATTTCCTGCTATTCGAAACTTTAACAGAAGTTAGATTTATGGAGTTGAAATTTTTTTTGCAGCTTTACAACAACAGCTGGTAGAAACCTTAAATCGAACTTAAAAACACTGTTCCTACAGTTGATTTAAATGATATGGGCGTTTCCATAGAAATATCTACTTAATTTGGAGATCAGCTGATTACAAAATGAAAATATTCACCCCTATCGTGAATATTTTTCACATCGAAATATTTCCCTTTTCCCTAAAGTTGCAATCGTGAATTATTTCTACGTGAGAAAACTCGCATATTCGAAAAAAATATGGCATCGCCGATTTTCATTGCCGTGGGTTTTTTTCCCAAAAATGATGTGTTTTTTCACAAACGTTTTGTTTGTGAATAAAAAGAAGAAGCACAATGTAAGTAGTTTTCTTGTTATTTTTTTAAATAGTTTTTAATTGTTTGATTAAATATATGGGAAAACTTCCAAAATTTACAGTAATTAATACTTAATCACTATTGGGGTGATTAACAAGGCTATTGTGAATGAAATATAAGTTTAAGACCTTAGTTTAATGGACCTTAAAATTTGAAACTGAAATTTTCTTTTTTTGAACCCTTTTTCCAACTAATAAATATTTTCGTTTTTCAAAAACATTTTAATTGTTAAACTCATTTGAAATTTAATTTTTTTTGCGAATGCTTGGTGTGCTTGAATTCGCATTTGTTTTATCACAATTAAACAACAATTTCCATGTTTACCCAAATATTTTCACACAATTTAATTTGTTTAACCATAAAAACTCGCACACAGTTTTCAAGATTAAATTTTAGCAGAGAAATGTCTAAACAAATTTAAGAAAAAAACCTCTAGTCAACTATGTGCGCTATTTAATATTTTCATTTCCAAATAACGAAAAGAAAATTTGTTTTTTTATCTTATTTTGAGTAACATGAACACAATTCAGTTTTGTTTTTGGCCTTAAGTAATTTCTGGTGCCACATTAAGTTAAGAAAACGAAATTGACTAATCAAGCAGAAGATTTTAAAAAGAAGCAAAATTATCAAACCAAATTGATTTTTAGCTGTTTACCAGATTTTATTTAGATTTTACAAGTTGTTAAATTTTAATTAATAAATTATCTTTCTGTCTTTTTGGCAATAACAAACAAAAATTGTTTTTGGGCCATAAAAAACTTCTCTAATTTTTGTCATAAAAATAATTTGTAGTGATGACGCATAACAAGTAAATTGTACTAGCTAAGTGAAAATTAGTTAGAAGTAGAAAAGAATTGTGTCAATAATAAATAAAAAAATTTTAGTTTTGAGCCATTTTACTGTTTATCTTAATCTTGTTAAAAGCGACAAGTGGACGAAATAGTTTGTTAAACGTATTGTTATCATCACGCACATTTGACATATTCTTGACACTTCATTTTAATTCTCTTTAAAGCGTTTTTCACGTTTTTCACACATTATTTAGGGATCTGTTATATAGTATTTGTGGGAAGGTATAAAAAAAATATCATATTATCTTTTAATAAAAGAGTTCATTCGCACACCAGAAATTCTGACACACAGAGTTAAAGCAATAAATATTTATTTGAAGCTTCTAAAAGCATGCCTTAAATGGTTTTTTATTTGTCTTACCTTTAAATGTTTTGTAATTGCCGTTTCCACTTATTTTTAAGTGAAAATGAAAACGTAATTTTGCGAAAGAAAGCTAAGCACAATTTTGAGAGTTGTACATATTTTTCTTCCGACAGAGTTTGCTTTTTTAATTCTAGGTTTTATTCACTTTATTTTTGCAGGCGAACTGACTTAATACACCGCGTAATTTCAATATTATACTTCCAATTATAAATTAAAAGTTAAAAATAATTTATTTTAGGTTAAGAGCAGTAAATAATGTTCACTATTAATAACAATAATTCCCCGCAACACCTTTTTTTCATTGAATATGAACCTCTTTGGTTTACATGCCTTAAATTTTATGGCGATGGTACTCGTATACTAAAGAATCTTGTTTAGGGCACCGAAGATATTTAAAAACTTAAAAACATTTCCTTTGAAACCAGGTCAGATTTTCAATTGATTTTTAAGATTTACAAGTCTTCTTCTACTTTTTTACATTCACTACGAATTGATAGCGGGGAACAAACGTTCCCATGAAATTCGCGATAGCAAATTTCCCTTCATGGGGAATGAAAATTTCATGGAAACAAAAATTAGACAGTTTCTTCTTCTTCCCACAATAAATCAAAGCGGGTTAATAACATGACTTTCGTACAGAAAATGTTGCCACTGTAATAATACATACAAAAGGAAGTTTCAACTACCACCAGTGCTGCCATATACGTTTGAGAAAAAAACTTGCTGTATCGAATTAAAAATCGTTTTCGAGTAGAAAAAACTGTACAACAAATTTCCAACAGTATTATATCTGTTACAAACTCTTCAATATCACTTTTCTTGAGATAAGGTTTCATTATTGTTTGCTCCTCCCAAAATTTTTTTGTAAAGTGTTGCCTTACGTTTATAAATTTTACTTGGGGGTAGGCGGTCTGTATAAATAATCACATTAATTTCATCACCAAATGAATCTAAATTCACTTGAAAATCCTCATAGTGGAAAGCAATTACCAAAATTAAAAATTATGCACATTTCTAGAGAAGAAAATATCAAAAATTTTAAACATATTTCATACAAATTCTTTCTTTTCATAACTTTTTAAACAAAAAAAATCCTATTTTTCACTCTCTTTTTTTCTCCCATATAAATTTTACTTTGATAAGGTGCTTTATATGATTATCTAAGACATGAATGATCTTGTCACTGTTATGAACGTGTATCAGAATAATTCTGCCAAAAAAAACCGACTTCAATACAAAGATCTGATAGAACATTTTCGAAAAAAATTTATGGGATATAAAATTAAATGCAAGATTTTGTGTGGTAAGTATCGTAAAAATCGGTTGAGTAGAACCACGTGAACTATAATAACAGATTTTAATGGGCGTAACCCCACCTATTTTTTCAACTTTAAAATTGTGTTATTATGAGAACCAAAGGTGTTTGCTAGGTTTCGCAGCAATCAAATAAGTAGAATATTATAAAATCAAATAAAAAAATTGTGGGCGTGTCCCGCCCAATTTTGTTGCAATGGGACCAATGGGAAGCTATACCCCCTCAGACAATTAAAAAAAATTACATTCGATCTAATATGAACCGAGTTATGAAGTAACACTGCAAAAAAAAATAGAGACGAATTGATAACCTCCCCCTTTTTTTCAAGAAGGTTAAAAATAAAATAATAATTACTGATTGCTTGAAATATTTATAGGAATTGAAAAATTTACTGAAAAGTAAAAATAAACAAAAGAAAACGTCCATCCGTCCAGCACACATTATAATATATTTATATATTTATTTATTGCACACATTAAAGATAAATTTTAAATTAATAATAATTTCCTTAATAATTGACATTTTGTGTATAATTTTTAGTGCCACCATTATTTAAAACATTAATTTTAAATGTCTATTAAAAATAAAAACTTTTGTAATTAATTAAAAGCACGAAATATATTTTGTAACCAATAATTGAGCGAATGAGTGAGTGAGCAGTGAGCGACCTTTAAGATTTATTGCAATCTAAATAAATATTTTTATTGTATGTAAAATGGAACAGCTTAATATATCATTCGACCCACTAAGAGATTTTATTATATATATTTTTTTATTATTTAGTTGAAAAATTGTTGAATAAAAGCAGCACATGTTTTTTCAAGAGTTTCGTTTTAAAACTATTTAAACAAATATACACACATTTTTATAACCTTCCTCAATTTGTTTACAAAAGCAAGAAAAGAAAACATAATTTTATTCCAAAAATTGTATCAGAAAATTTCTGGAAAATGAAAATTTTATTCATAGAATAAAGGCTGCTGATAAAAGGCCATTGAAAAGCCAACTAAAAAGTTTCGTCACTTTTTAATTTTTCATTTCTTTGCGTTTTTTATTTATTTATTTATTTACTTGGAAACATTTCTAAACTAAAGAAGTAAAGGGTTTTCCAATAGAGGCGCGACGATGTTGACAATTAATTGTTGGCGATATTCTTGCTTACAAAGTCGCAGCTGTTAAATAAACAGCTGAGCGCGTGGAGACAAGGCATATTGTTTGGATGACTGCCAATGTTAGCAGCGGAAGCCCCGATTTTTCCATAAAAACTAGATGTTTGGTGCTGATTTCGGACAGGTGGCATCATTGGTCTGAAAATGTGTGTTGGCATCTAACGGATATTCAAATTACAGGCGGCGAAAATAGTCACATGAGCAGTTGAGACCACCTAAAATGTCCCCTTATCTGGTTGGCGTATTTTGACTTCGACTACGACGCTTTTGTAATAGCTTAAAGAACACTTCAAAAAAATTTTTTAAATATATTACCAAATTGTCGAAGTCGAAGACCCATGAATTCGCCTTGAGTTGACCCACTACAATATTTTCCCAAGATGATCACCTTTATTCCAGTTATCGTCGTCTACGTCGCCGCCATTTTTTCCTTTACTATTATCTTTTACATACAGCTGCTTTTATTCCATTTCAACAACGTCTCACCATTAGTGGAAAAGTCTTTTTGAAATAAAATCAACAACCAAATAAATAAATAAAAAACATGCGGCAAATGCCACTGACATTATGAGTAGATTTTGATGGCAGCGACTGACTGAGTTGGCTGACGACTGACTGGGTTGTTGGTTGGTTGCAAGACTTTTTCTTAGTTTTTTTGTCTTCTCATTTTTTATCTTTTGAAATAGAATCATTTTCATCACCTTACGACATACATTTTATACACGAATTTTTAAAACAAGAAAAGTGAAGCAACTCAAATGATGAATCATCCTCGTTGCCGTATAAAATTTGCTGTCAATTAAAATGCAAACTAAATTGTAGAGATGTCAATGCAGCGAATAAGTTTGCCAAAAGAGTCGAGATGTTGATTTAAGCGACATTCATGCCACATTCTTTGATTTCAATATCAGCATAGTCTGGAGCGCAGGAAATAAATGTAATCCAGCGCGACGAAATGACTGACGAACAGGCGAATATGGCAAAGTTTGAAATCCGAAGAAGATGGCATTCAAAGGATTCACAATTATCATATATCGGACACTCGTATTAAGCTTTGGAAGAAAGGTGCTCGTACTTCTGGTTTGATCATTACGGGACCCTGCACAATCGCACATACACTTGAAGTATTCAAATTTTTTTATAACTACTTTGTTTGAGTGTATAATAAAAAAATTAACTGTGGTATTTTGTAAAATAAAATCTATATTTAGGCAATTGAAGTGAATAAGCAAAATTTTTATTAATTCATAGTAAAAAAAATGGTAAAAGAAATCACAAAATTCAAGAAGGCATAACTCGTAAATAAAATTTAAAATTTTTTAGTCCCATGAACGCAAATTTTCAATCGCGATTATCATGGCAACGTTTGTTCCTGCTATCAACGCGTAGTGAATGTAAAAAGCGGGAAGAAGATTTGTAAAGATTAAAAATAAATTGAAAAATAAAGTCAAAACTCAAAAAAACTTTATTTGCAGGAAACAATCTTTAATCACGAACTTAAAAACTTCGTTTTTTGTTTGTTTGTTTCTTTCTCTAATTTGCTAATCCGAAAATTAAGTTAATTAAGTTACTGTAGTTTGATGTTTTTGAGTGAAGGTGATATTACCGTACTGAGGAACAAAATACTGGCAACACTTTCTGTGTAAAAGTCATAATGTTATTAACACACTTTGATTTTTTTGTAGGAAGAAGAAGAAACTGCCTTATTTATTATTTGTATGGACCTATTTATATATGTATATTTATATACAAAAAAAGCCTTTATTGGAAAAATAAGATTACGAAAATCAGATAATTAATCAAATGAATTATGTATACATTTTCATTTTTAAAAGTTAACTACATTCTTTCAACCGTCCCTTTAATCAGCAACAAACTTTCACAACACTGGCATAGTGAGCAATATGAACTGGCAAACAGTCACTTGTACATACTTGCCTGCCTTTCTTGATGGTTGGTGAAAGGCTTTATTTTAGGAAAATACATTCATATGTACATACATATCGTACATGCATTCATACATACATATATGTACATGTGTATATAAAATAAAATATAATTATTTCCCTCTTGGAAAAGCATTAACAGCAACAACAACAACAGCAACAATTTCAAGAGCATAAAAGCACTAAAAAGATTTTAAAAGATAAATTGGTTGGGAGTTGGTAATCAACAAGACTTTTAAAACAATTAAATGTGATAAAAATGCTTAATTGCATTATTAAAAACTAAAAAGAACATAAAACCAATTTTTAAAGCTCGCATGATGGATGCTAAGAAGGCCACAATTAAAACTTCTTGAAACAGATCAAGACAGATGAAATACTCAGCTTTTACAAACTCTTTAGCATTGATTACGATTCTTCAAAGCTTTTAAGCTGCACTTTAACTTCTTCGTTGCCATAAATTATTCGAGTAATCAATTATTTACAATAAAAATTAAACGGCAATTGAATTATTTATCAATTTCTTACAATTATCAATTTGTCTGACTAATTAGTGCAGCTCATCGAAAGAATGTAAGTAAAGCCTGCAAGTAAGTACGTATGGAAGTGCAATAAATAAACAATAATTAAATTTTCCAATAGAGAGGACGGACTGGCCATTAAGACTAAATGACCTCAATATTGCCTATTAATTGAGTGTCTTTTTGTGTGTCTTCACTTCATTTGCTGTTAGTTTTCCAAAAACGTCTATTGAATTAATTATTTGCTTTGTTTTTAACTTTTTTTCTTCTGCAACGAGTTGTAAAAAAAAATATTTTTATTGCATTACAAGCTCTATCGATATGACCACAATCATTAATTATAAACTTTATCAGCTTAAGAGTATATCAGGCAAAACTAAATGCTGGTGTTTTTTTTTTATAAAATTCTAAAAACGTCAGACATTTGGGAATAAGCAAAAATGCTTTCGCCTTAAATAATTTCATTAGAGCTAATTTTGTAAATATTTTTTCATAAAAAAAGAAACGAATGACCCAAAAATCTGTTATGGGCCCCTAAGTTTTGCTCATTTAAAAATATAGTTTTGTAATTTCATTTTAAAACTGAGTATTATGGTGTCATTTCCCCTCCACCGTTTACTTAATAGAACTTGTTATCAAAGAACTTAAACTAGAACGTTTATAATGAGCAGAACTTATGACACTGACCGACCACATGCTTGATTTGAATGCAGTACAGCGTTTTAATAGAGATTAATACGTGACCATTAACAACATTTAATTGTTTTTAATCACTTCATATACGAGTACTGCAAAAGCTTGTGATTATTAAATATTATTTTTAGAATTAGTAAAAATACTACAACATTGTTAACTGATAAGTTTTTTTTACCACGTGGTATACTCGCCCCAATTCTTCTTGAAAAATCCGATCTTTGAATGACAAAAAATGTATATTGGTATATGAGGGAGGTTCAAATTACAAGCGGCAAAACAATTGCCAGGGCTGTCGAGGTCGACCCCCAAGTGACCTCTACTCTGTATTTCGAAACGAAAGAAAATGCTTTCGAATTTGCATGCTATTAACATTACAATTCGACAGCATTAGCTTTAGTTTCGAGTTACAGAGCAGACATCCTGGTATGAATTCGACTTTAAGTACTCTTTGAGTATTGGCTGTCAAACAACTATAAATACGTACAGTTAAATATAAAAACCATATTCAAACGATATTCATAGTCGGCTTCACATGAGTATATACTCATATATATACATACATATATGGCTTAATATAAGAAAGGCGTAACTCGAATTTTCGATAGTTTATAGGAGAAATGAAAACTGAATAATAACTAAAATATTTACATTAAAAAAGATTTAAGCAGCCATAATTCTTTTTTCTTAACGTACTTAGTTTTTTAAGGAGGATATAGTTACCTGTTGTGTACCAGAAATCGTTAAAACGCAATTTCGAAAAATAAATTGAGATATATATACGAGTATGTATATTATTTTGGAATTCCGTACTAGCAAACGGAAATTTCTTTAAGAAATTTACCAATTTCCGTCAGTTTTTTACATGCAGTTCTTAATCAGTTCCGTAAGAACTCTGTACCAGCCTCAAGTTCAGTATTTTTCAATTTGTATAGAATGAAATATTATCGAAGGTCTTCTTCGTTTCCCCGCTGAGTATTTAATGTTTGTTTTCATGTCTACTCATGGGGAAAACTCAGAAGACCTTCTTACTTCAGACCTTAAGAATTTTTTATTCAATTACTATTCCTATTTTTCCTATTTCTAAAGCAAAAAATAATAATAATATGAATTTAAATCTAACATTTTACTTCTCTTCTGTAGAACATTTTAGCAGGGGACAAATTACGGCATTCGATACGACTCGTAATTTAAATATATTTAAATAGAGTTTATATGGAAATATTTTTAAATTACGAACCGTATCGATGCCGTAATTTGCCCCCAGAATTTTTTTCACCGATTTAGCACTATCTCGCCAGCATTTTCTGGCAACACTGCACACACTGCAAGCATCAGTGCTGCCAGAAAAGTGAAATGGAAAAACGCTGCAATTGCAACGGAGTTCAACTGATTGCATTACAGGGATGGAAAGTACGATTTAATAATTCTCTACTGTGCTTAAAATGTTTTGAGAAAAATTTAGAAATACATTTATCACTTTAGAAATTACAAAATAGCAGTTCATTAACGATTTTTGTATGCAAATTTTATGGGAAAATTTTTAGGAATAATATCAGTTGTTTAAAGCACATTTTTCTATTCCATCTCATACACTTAAATGTATATGGGGGTTTATGTTGGCTAAATGCTATGAGTATAATGCATTTATAAGTATGACAGAGACTTAATACTCACAATACGATTCTATTTATAATTGTGGAGTATTTAAGTTTTTCGCATAAATGAAGTAAAGATAATCTTGTATATTGAAATCGGCTGGTAGTAAAGTATTATTATATTAAAGTTATTATTTGACTTTTATTCTTTTAGTTGCCCATGCACATTTTTTGTCAGACTTGTTTCTCAGAGTGCATAAACATGATTCAAAAGTAAATTTCATCTCATTCCTAACAGAAAGCTCTATTTTGAAAAGCAGAACAATATTAATTTAGTTCAAAATTCAAAGAAATATTATTTTCTTTTGTAAAACCTATAAATTGTTTATTAGTCATAAGCTTTTGTTTTTAATATTAATTCAAAGTTCTATTTTTATACTCATTACAAATATGTATTATCAGTTAACAAATACAAGCAAATATGGTATTTTATTAATATACTATTCATTGATGGCAAAAAAAATTTACAACTTTGCAATAGAAAAGAAAGCTTTTTTTAGCTGGAAAGTGGTCTTTGTCTGTTTGTTTGGCGGGTAAATGAGTATAAAAACACTATATTTTATCTATTGTCGATTAAATGACTTTCACATGTTGCTGCATGTATGTACTGACTGCTGAAATTTATTTAGTTTATTTAAAAATGAAAGAGACCTTTCCCAGCAAATGTTATCTAAAGCAAACCTTTTATCATTTTTTAAATATTTGTGGAGTGAGAATAAGATTGACAGTAAAACATCAGCTTGAAATCGATCAATAAACAGAAACAAACACAAATCAACAATTAGATAAGATAACAAAGCAAGAAAAATAAGGAAAAAGTACGCAGAAAAATTCAAACATGAAATTGTTTAAAAAAAAACTACTGATGCAAGGCCAGGGATATGATTTTTTTTTTCGGTTTTTGATAAAAGGACATTTATATTCCTAAAAAATCCTAGAAATAACAGCTAAAGAACCCCACCCATAAGCTTTAACAGCTTAATAAGACTGTACTGGAAGAAGCGATTGCCTACAAAAAAAAAACTTAAATAATTATAAAAATAAAATTAAAAATTTCTATAATTCTTATTGCGCTTCTTGCAATGCACTATAATAATTTGCAATGGAAAATAAATAAACTTTAATATTTTTCCTTCAAAATTTCATATAACACTTAAATGTTTTCGGAACAAAAACATTTTTATTTTCCAAAATTTTGCAAAAAATAATTAAATAGATCATTAAAATATTAGCAAATGAAATATATACAAATGTATGTACGTGTGTATGTAGATTGTTTTGTTGTATTTTTATTATATCTGGTTTTCTTTGCAAGTCCATAATTAAAATTAAAATAAATAAATAAATTTTTACTGGAATGAAGTCATCGTGTGGATATTTTGCATTTGTTTGCTAAAATAAATACTAATAGCAACAGAAATTTGTGCTAAAATAATATCAAACACAACCGATTTAGATTCTTAAATAAAACACATAGAAGTGCTGAAGAGCAATTTTTTTTAATTATCGTTTGTTACAAAAACATGACAATTAAACTGTTAAAGTCTTCAATTGCGATTGGTTGTGGAACTCGCAACCACTGACAACCTTCTAAACTGGCTTGGCGAAGTTGCTGAAGAATCGCCAACCATTGCAATAACTCTAGTTATTCTGCACTTGAAGTGTCCGACGATTCAAAGATAAAAAATGATCTCTTCGAAATACGAATTATAGATCTACGAGAAATACAAAATAACTACATCAATAAAAACGGCCTATTTGCTCACTGGCTTCCATTATGCCAGCTCATTTTTAGAGATCATGATTTTCGAGTTTTTCAACTCGAAGGGTCAAAAGTAAAATATTACAAAAATCGTAGGTAATGGATTATTGTCAAAAAAATAGATTTTGAAAATTATGTCGCTTAAGCTTTCTATGGCGCTTATGGAATGACATGTTAATTACAGATTTGTAAAATTTTTATTTATAGAATTTTTACATTTAAGACCTTCGAAATGGGAAAATTGTACTTCCAAACTTGGGAAAATACTTTGTAATAACAGTTTCTGTTATAGAGAAAAAATTTTACCAAATTGTAACTCAAAACAACACAATTTCCCTCATTTGCTAAAACAACGTCATAATTCAAAAAATGTGAATTTTTGAGTTATTGATGCAGAATGAATCCTCATATCGTTATTCATAATTACCCCTATCGTGAACATTTTTCCCCTTGATATATTTTAACTGTTCCAAAATTGCAATCGTGAATAATTTTTTCCCTTTTCTTGAATAATATTTTTCACGTGAATTTTTTAACTTTTAAAAACACAACTTTAAAGTTAAAAAATTTCATTTGGAACATACAATTTGTGTACTTAAACTTAAATTTGTGGGATTCTCAATTAATTTTTAAGCTTTACAAAGCTTCTTCCCTTTTTTAAATTCACTGGGACCGATAGCGGGGGAAACAATTTACTAGAGATTCACGATAGCATTTTTCTTTTGACGGGAACAAATATTGCACCTGTTATTCACGATAGAGGTGATTGTATAACAATTTCATACAAATATCTTGTTTATCTAACTCTTGAGCGAAAAATAAAATTTTGTTTTTCCATGAAGTTGTGTGTAAATTGAGAACATCAAAATTTGTTTTCTGACAAAACTAGTTTGTTTTGAGTTATGAAGTTCTTTTAGTAAATTTGCATAACAATCAAAATTCCATTTTATAAGCCATATGAAAAATTTCACTTTAATAAATTTTTCTATAAACGAAAGTTTGCGTGCACATTTTTCATCTATTTTTTTTTATTTTATTTAGTAATTGGGAAATTTGTGAATTTTATAAGTTTGAGTAGGTACCTAAAAATGCATTTGTATTGTACAAATTCTGCCACAGAACAGAAATAATTTAGAAAAGATACTTTATCCCAAGAATTTGTTTAGAATGGAACAGAAAAATAAAAAAATATAAACTCGCAACAATCAGTAAATTGTAAATGAAAAAAGTAAAAAATAGCACTAGAGAGAAATTTGAGAAATACATAGGTACCTATTTGTGCACAGAAACAAATATAGAACATTAAATGAACAACAAGAGCATCAACATGATTTTGTAGCAGTGTGCCTAATTTGGCCATGTTTCCCAAAAATTTGTTATTCCGTGCACAGTATAAAGTTCCAGCACAAACTTGTGGTTACCTATATGTATGGTATATTTTCCATTGAATGCAGTTCAATATTAACTGTAGGATTTAAAAGATATTAAGAAGATCTTTATGGACATTATTTCCCTTTCGAAAAGGAAATAGTGCCTAACGGCTCAGTTAGACGACTGTAATGAAATGTAGGAAACAGCTGATGAATATTGTTATGTAAAAAATAACGTGAGCCAAGATAGCGTCGATGAGTTAGCGTCGATTTTGAGAATTAAAAAACCGGGAAAAAATGGGGGGGAAAATTTTGGGTATTTTTAAAAATATATTAAGAAGCCGGCATCAATCTTGGTAATTCAAGGGTGAAAATTAAAGAAAAATCGTGGATGAATTTTCCCATTAGCACTCATGGAACCCCACATACATTCGTAAAGTGGCCACTTTGGTGAACAAAATGAGCGAACCGTGCGAAAATTCTGTCCACCCGTTTTTGAGAAAATCGACTTAATCGAAAATGGCCAAAAAAAACCGTGGATGAATTTTCCCAGGAGCACTCTTGGACTCCCACGCCAAAACTTTATACATTCGTAAAGTGGACACTTAGGTTATAACATCCCTGTAATTATGAAAATGCCAATATGGCGGCTTATATTCATTTTATGCTTTCAACTCTGCTTTACACAGAGTTGTATTGAAGCAAAACAACAACGCTTTTCTAACACCACAAATTATACCTTACAAATGTATATATAATTTTAATTTATCTAAAGCGATTTTAATAAAAGTGCTTTTCTATTGATTTAATACAACTCTGTGTGAATCAGAGTAGAAAAAGCATTAAGCGATTAGCCGCCATATTTGTAATTTATTACAGGAATGCTACAATTCTGATGTTAGGTACACACTTTGCAACATGCTATCGCAACATATTTATATCGTCGGTTGGTTATGGGTTGCGGCACAGAATATTAAAAATATGTTATGTTTGCAGCAAACCAATTTTCGCACGGTTCGCTCATTTTGTTCACCAAAGTGTCCACTTTACGAATGTATAACGTTTTGGCGTGGGAGTCCAAGAGTGCTCCTGGCAAAATTCATCCACGGTTTTTTTTGGCCATTTTCGATTAAGTCGATTTTCTCAAAAACGGGTGGACAAAATTTTCGCACGGTTCGCTCATTTTGTTCACCAAAGTGTCCACTTTACGAATGTATAACGTTTTGGCGTGGGAGTCCAAAAGTGCTCCTGGGAAAATTCATCCACGGTTTTTTTTTGGAAATTTTCGATTAAGTCGATTTTCTCAAAAACGGGTGGACAGAATTTTCGCACGGTTCGCTCATTTTGTTCACCAAAGTGTCCACTTTACGAATGTATAACGTTTTGGCGTGGGAGTCCAAGAGTGCTCCTGGGAAAATTCATCCAAGGTTTTTTTGGCCATTTTCGATTAAGTCGATTTTCTCAAAAACGGGTGGACAGAATTTTCGCACGGTTCGCCCATTTTGTTCACGAAAGTGTCCACTTTACGAATGTATAACGTTTTGGCGTGGGAGTCCAAGAGTGCTCCTGGGAAAATTCATCCACGGTTTTTTTGGTCATTTTCGATTAAGTCGATTTTCTCAAAAACGGGTGGACAGAATTTTCGCACGGTTTGCTCATTTTGTTCACCAAAGTGTCCACTTTATGAATGTATGTGGGGGTCCATGAGTGCTCCTGGGAAAATTCATCCACGATTTTTCTTTAATTTCCACCCTTGAATTACCAAGATTGATGCCGGCTTCGTAATATATTTTTAAATATACCCACAATTTCCCCCCCCATTTTTCCCCGGTTTTTTAATTCCCAAAATCGACGCTAACTCGTCGACGCTATCTTGGCGCACTTTAAAAAATAATGTACATATTCTTATGGCAGAATTAGTCGATTCGTATTCGAATCGGCTAATTTTACCATTACATTCCGGTTACATCTTTATAACTATTTTCATTACTTTTCACATAACAATATTGATCAGCTGTTTCCTACCGTTGCAGTTACATTCCATTGCAATCGGCTAACTGAGCCTTAAGGCCAGTCGGGCTTAAGGAATGTCCCCTCTATGTATGTCGAATAGTGGCTTCGCTGAGTAAAGACTTTCTGCCCAGACTAGCCGCCCTACGGCCGAGCTTAAGGATTTTCTCCACCATGTTTTGTTCCAAAACGCTGCTGCTTACTAAAGATTCTTTGCAGAAATCTTAATTTATAGGTACCAATATTTATCCATTACATTCATAAAAGCAATTCACAATCACAGAAAACTTTAAATGCCCTTAACTCGGAAAATATGATTCGCCAATTCTTGCTTCTTATTTTTTAAATTTTCTATCGGATAGGATAATATTGATTTATTCTTGAGAGGAATAGGAAAAACACTACACAATCTTTTAAACTATTCAGAATAATAATTTTTATCAAATTTTCTAATTTATTGTAATTTATGATGATCTGGGCACACTTTTCGGAATAAAAAAATACCACGATCACTCTTTAACTTAACGATTACGTGTATTGTATTTGCTAACCTTCTTCTTTTTTGCAATTTTATCATTGTGTTTTTATTTTGATGCCGTTATTGTTGTTGTTTGAAATAACAATAATGACATCATCACTTTAAGTTTGCACACACACAAAAATTACATACATACTCGTATGTATGCATGTTGTTGTTGTTTGGCCAATTTCCTTTTTGGTAGAGCAGAAAACACCGTCCAAGCAAAACAAATTTAAATAAACACTTCAGAACAAAAGCACATGTCAAATTAGTAGAATAGTATTATGTACCTACTTGCTTTTAAATTATTTTGGATTTATCTTAATCTAAATTTTCCAAAAACAAAACTGGCCTTGAAAATAATAATAAGCGGACCAGAGCAACGCTTTGATTTTGCAGCACCCGCAATTTAATCTGTTTGTTTTTTCATCTTAATACGCGCAAAAATTGTGAACTTGTTGTAATGTAAAAAAAAACTGGTTTACCTTTATCATAAAAAAACACACTTTTTAATAAGACTTTGTAATTGTTGTTTTAAATAAACCACTTCAGTATTTTGTAGCTAGCTTTTTTCACTTTATTAAAATAATTTTATTACTCGGCTAAAAATTGTTTACACTATTAATGTATCTTTCCGTTAGAAACGTATAGTCACTTTTTCCGTTTTATTTGCCACACAGGCGTCCTCAGATATCGACGATTAAACAGCAACTAAATTGAGTTAAAGTTTTACACCAACAATTATTAGAGCACTTTACTGTTTAAAAAAATATCCAAATGGCACTCAGCGTTACCGCTGGCGATACTAACGTATCAAATTATATTCCCAGACACATAGAAACCGTCGGACATTCTACGTCGCCAAAGAACAAGCAATTTTACATCACCCCTATCTTTATTTATTAATCTGAACTTTATTTATTAATCTTGTCCTAAAAATAAATAGTTATAACTCTTAATAGTTGATTTTAAAGAAAATATAGAAATGTATCGCCTGCAAAAATAAAGTGAACAAAACCAAAGGAAAAGTGAAAAACCCGCCTGAAAAAATGATTCATGATAATGGGAACCAAAAAAAGGAAAAACATTTCTAGAGAAAACTTATCACGATTGCATTTCGTCAAAAATGTTTATGACTCGGATGTATGCTATGGATGTAGAAATTTTATTTTGCATAAATGTTACTGGAGGTAATCTGGACATTTGGGCCCTAAGTTTCTAGTAGTACTAGACACAGATGTATGTACATATGTATGTATGTATATAATTTTTGAGAAAATGAAACTTAAAAACTTTTTTAACAATGGCAAGTGTATATACATTAGAATCCTTAGGCCGCGAAACCATTATTTATATAAACATGCCTCATTTCGCAGCACTTGTTTTGACGAGGTATAATTTTTATGAAACTTTTCAAATTTCTCAACGGTAATACTGATTTGAGTGTTAAAATGAGCACAAAGGCACATCCATAGATTTTCTCTTTTAATTTTCTTTTCTTCTGTTTACAAAACTCTTGCTCTCTTTACATCTCAAAATAGTGCTGCCAGAAGATAATTTGTAATTACACATCCATTGTTACCAGATAATATATATTTTTTGTCCTACACAAGATCGTTATAATTTAACATATGTAAATATAATGGGTCAACCAATAGGAGCTTCCGAAATTAAGTAGTTGGTAGCGGCCATATTGTTGAAGATAAATCTGTTGAATTTGACTGTTATCTATTCAGAATGTTTTGCCAAATCAATATGGACGGCCATAGCGTTCAACAAAACGTGAAAATGGTAAAATTGTTTTTTCTCTTTAATGGAAATTCTGTTTGGGAAATATTTCGCGCTTAGTACATTTTACGATCGTGAGCGCTATATGGCCATGATTACCAACTTCTTGGACACCAAGGTCATGGTTTCGACAGTCCTGCACCACGTTGTACATAGATCATGGTTCATTGAACATTCTTCACAAGCGATTTTAAGGTATCAACTCATGTGGACATGGTGTGAACTGAACTGTTCAGATACGTACCACCGATGAATTCCACGACGTTATATTTCATACATAATGACAGAAATAGGCTTTTCAAACGAATAAAAATTACAATGATAACTCACAAACCCTTCTTTATTTGAATTCTATAATAGGAAGCGCTTAATGAAAAACATTTTATATATTGAATAGATATGAACACATTGTATTTTAAACTTTATGCAATACTTGTTGTCCCAATACCACGTTTGGATAAAAAATACATAAGCAAGTGTTCATATCTGCTAAAAAAAATTTGCTCTTGAATTCTCACACTCTACCCAGCTTATCGTGTAAAACGGAAGTAATATGTATATAATTCCACAAATAACAAGCTTATGCATCATTTCAAATTAAGTCAGCCAATATGAAACATTTAAAAGTAATAAGTAATATTTGTGTAATATTTATTTTAATTAAATATACTGCAAGTGTAGCGATAGATAAATGGCACAAAATGGACGATTTCCCACCATTTTTTATAGAAAACGAAATAAAGGTATATTGTAAAAGAGAATAATATTAACTGCAGATCCATTTTGCATGTTTAAACTTAAATTTAGTTCAATTGGTTTCAAGCTTGGAATGAATGCTCAGCTAGGAATATGTCCTTGGTAGCCGTCGATACTATAGAGAAAAATGCCGCTCTAGTCAAAATATTGAGAAATAAATTTGGTATGTGTAGTAGTTCACTCTTTATTAAAAAAGTTATAATTTTGTTATTATACATACGTACATACATAAAACTGACTTCAATGCAAATCTCAAATATTCCTTATAGAAAAACGGTTTAACGTTTGGATTGGAGGTAATGACTTGGGTGAAAATGGCAAGTTTACGTGGTACTCAACGGGCAGAGGTTTTGAGTTTACTAATTGGAGTAAGGGCAATCCGGACTATAGCAACGGTGTTGAACATTGTGTACACTACTATGATCGTACAGAATATGAGTGGAACGATGCAAATTGTGCTCATAAAATGGGATTCATATGTGAAGAAAACCGATTTCTAGGTGATATGCGCAAAAATTTAGCAGTTAAAAAGAATTTCATTGATCAATTATTTTTAATTTAGCTTCTTAATATCAATAAAACCTTGCAAGCTTAAAATCTTTTATTAAGAAAAATAATATTTTATAGAACAAGTGTTGATGTGTATAACTAAGGCTTAGATAAGATATCCTAAGGATATCATAAGTCCAAAATATTTTTGTAAACAAGCAAAATAAAAATTGTGTGTTGTGACCTAAACCTGCATTGAATCCAGCTTAACCGACAACAGTAACATTGTTTGTTCATATTAGGCCTAATAACGATTGTCGTATTTCGACTTCTACGATTTGCATTAGATTGAAGAAAACATGTTGCAATATTCTTTAGTCTAGTATAAAATCGTCTTAATCGAAGTCGAAATATGGCACTAATCTAATCATTAAGATGCTAAATTATCAACTTTTATGCAAAAGTTACAGTATAGTATAAAAAAATTTTATACTTTCATTTTCATAAATACACACGCAATTCAAAAATATGATTTTGATATAAAAAAAAATTCAAATGAAATGTTTATTTGAAAATTCTTTTCGTAACTTTACAAAGAAATTTTTTGTAGGTAAGATAAGTATGTGAGGAATCCTAGAGAATAAAAATAATTTTGGTATTAAATTGATATTTATTTAAAGTCTGAAATAAAAATAGTATGCAATATATTTTTATATGTCTATGAAATTTATTAGTAATAGTGGCGTTTAGTAGATTTTTAATATTCAGACTGGGAATCGGTAGTGGCAATACTTCTATTGTAATATAGCTTTTGCGCAAAAACTACCACCTTTTCTGTATTGTCTACTTTGTTGTTGTTGGCATAAAAACACCGGCTGTTACTTCTTTCTTTTTGTTCCAAATTTGTTTTTGTTTGTGTTTGGGAATGCCTTTTAAATTGCAGTCAGTGATAGCAATTTAGCGCTTTTGGTGTGATTTTATTTGCTTTAAATGATTTGGTATATTTGGCAAATTGTTGCAAAGGGCCAGCGAGGGTCAGAAAAATACTGTTCGGTAGTTTTTTCCTTTAAATTCTATATTTTAAAGGCAACCATTTACTGTACTTTTTTTAATATTTCGTATATGTACATATGTATGTAATATGATGAATACAGTTTAAATACGACACCATAGTATGTGCACACGTATAAAAATATATACATACATACCTACCTACATACACATGTATGTAAGTCGCAGTGTTTAAAATTTCATTGTGTTCTTAATCGTTGTAATTTCTCTATATTATTCTAAAAATTCAACCACGTTTTTCTTACATGGGAAATTACCTCAGTTTTCAAGTTTGATGTTAACGTAAATATCTATGTAGGTATGCACATGCACACATGCTTACATACAACATATGTACATATGTATGTTTGTACATACATACATATGTACATATGTATGTTTGTACAGACATACATATGTACATATGTATGTATGTACAAACATATCGCACATCCAATTCAATAGGGACGTAACTCAAAAAATTCGCTTTTTGAGTTATTAATGCAGAATAATTATGCATTTCGTATTTTAAAAATTTCATTTAGAAAGCTTGTACTATCACCTCGTGAGAAAATAATATTTTACAGATGTGCACCTGAGCGGTTTTTGACTCACGACACGCACGCTCACGCAGAAAAATATTTTACTCACGCACTTTCACGCACGAATGATTTTGAAAATTTTCACGCTCAAGCTCACGTATAAAATATTCTTAATCACACACGCACGCTTACGAAAAATATATATGTAATTAATTTTTTATGTTTGTTGGTTGAAAAATAGTTTCTTACACATACATATGTACATACATACGTATGTATGTATGCATTATGTTTGCAGGCTCATTCTACCTATACCCTGTCGGAGAATGTGTGGTTGACTACAAAAATATTTAACTTATAGTTAACTTTTAGACTGACTAAAAGCTAACTGCAATGTCATCCAGAACAAATCCAAAATTAATTCTCAAGTTGAGTACGTAATCGAATTTGGTGAGGGCCAACAAATTTATTCTCAGCTACTTTGAAACTTATTTCGGTTTTATATTAAAATTTTGCTGTTATTATTTTAGATGGTACCTTGGCTGGGTAGTTAGCGAGTTGAGTACACAACGTGTGATGATACATGTTCGAACCCCACAAAAAAATTTTTAAATTTACTGACTACCAGGTGATTTAAAAAACCAACTTTAAGTTAGTTTAAAAGTAATGCAGTGAGACAATTGACTACCGCCTAGGGCATCGCAATGTTAAAATAGTCAGTTGATTACATTAAAAATTCATCCAAGTGTCATGTCAGTCAGTACTACTAGTTGCAAAATAGTTAGCTTAAAGTTAGTTTAAAGTTAACTTACTTTCCGACAGGGTATATATGTATATACATAGATCAGAGCTGGCCACCGAGAGAAACACGAGAGTAATGTATTCGCGTGCTGGTGCTACTTTGGGCAGCTCAGACATATGTAGGTTGTAGTATTTATTAAAAGAAAATTTAAAATTTTCAATACAGCTACATAGTATATACCCACGCAGGAGTGTTGTCTCGTGAGACCGTGAGAATTCGTGCGTGATTCTTACAAAAAACTCTCGCACGATCACGCACGAGTAATTTTTTTAAGTCACGCACTCACGCGTGATTAATTATAAATTTGATCACCATCACGCGTCAATCACACGAATCACACGATAAAATCACGACATTTGCACATCTCTAGAATATTTGTTCATGCCTTCATTCAGTTGTATGTATGTAAATTGAAAACTTTAAACGTGTTTTCTGCAAAACTAGTTTTTTTGAGTTAAGACACTATTGAACTGAATGTGCGATATGCATGTACATACATACATATGTATTTATGCGTCATAATAACGACGTCATTTGCCTTTACAGATACAGCAAACCAATGAAAAAAATAAATTGCTTTTGCTGTTTTTATTGGGTCATTGGCATAGCTGCATACATAAATATGTACATATGTATGTATATGTGTAACGATAATCCACTTTTCTGTTTGTGAAACTCATTTTGTCACCCCATTCTGGTGGTAGTCCTGATCAGGGTTTTTTCTGCGTCTATGAATATGAAAAAGCCAAAATTAGTAGATGAATGAATGTTATGATTTTGCAATAGGTATGTATGTATGATGTGTGTACATATTTTTACATATTTGTACATACATACATATGTATGTGATATGCGCAAAAATTTAGCAGTTAAAAAGAATTTCATTGATCAATTATTTTTAATTTAGCTTCTTAATATCAATAAAACCTTGCAAGCTTAAAATCTTTTATTAAGAAAAATAATATTTTATAGAACAAGTGTTGATGTGTATAACTAAAGCTTAAATAAGATATCCTAAGGATATCATAAGTCCATAATATTTTTGTAAACAAGCAAAATAAAAATTGTGTGTTGTGAGCTAAAGCTGCATTGAATCCAGCTTCACCGACAACAGTAACATTGTTTGTTCATATTAGGCCTAATAACGATTGTCGTATTTCGACTTCTACGATTTGCATTAGATTGAAGAAAACATGTTGCAATATTCTTTAGTCTAGTATAAAATCGTCTTAATTGAAGTCGAAATATGGCACTAATCTAATCATTAAGATGCTAAATTATCAACTTTTATGCAAAAGTTACAGTATAGTATAAAAAATGTTTATACTTTCATTTTCTTAAATACACACGCAATTCAAAAATATGATTTTGATATAAAAAAAATTCAAATGAAATGTTTATTTGAAAATTCTTTTCGTAACTTTACGAAGAAATTTTTTGTAGGTAAGATAAGTATGTGAGGAATCCTAGAGAATAAAAATAATTTTGGTATTAAATTGATATTTATTTAAAGTCTGAAATAAAAATAGTATGCAATATATTTAAATGCAATATATTTTTATATGTCTATGAAATTTATCAGTAATAGTGGCGCTTAGTAGATTTTTAATACTCAGACTGGGAATCGGTAGTGGCAATACTTCCGTTGTAATATAGCTTTTGCGCAAAAACTACCACCTTTTCTGTATTGTCTACTTTGTTGTTGTTGGCATAAAAACACCGGCTATTACTTCTTTCTTTTTGTTTAAAATTTGTTTTTGTTTGTGTTTGGGAATGCCTTTTAAATTGCAGTCAGTGATAGCAATTTAGCGCTTTTGGTGTGATTTATTTGCTTTAAATGATTTGGTATATTTGGCAAATTGTTGCAAAGGGCCAGCGAGGGTCAGAAAAATACTGTTCGGTCGTTTTTTCCTTTAAATTCTATATTTTAAAGGCAACCATTTACTGTACTTTTTTTAATATTGCGTATATGTACATATGTATGATGTATGATGAATACAGTTTAAATACGACACCATAGTATGTGCACACGTATAAAAATATATACATACAGACCTACCTACATACACATGCATGTAAGTCGCAGTGTTTAAAATTTCATTGTGTTCTTAATCGTTGTAATTTCTCTATATTATTCTAAAAATTCAACCACGTTTTTCTTACATGGGAAATTACCTCAGTTTTCAAGTTTGATGTTAAAGTAAATATCTATGTAGGTATGCACATGCACACATGCTTACATACAACATATGTACATATGTATGTCTGTACAAACATATCGCACATCCAATTCAATATGGACGTAACTCAAAAAATTCGCTTTTTGAGTTATTAATGCAGAATAATTATGCATTTCGTATTTTAAAAATTTCATTTAGAAAGCTTGTACTATCACCTCGTGAGAAAATAATATTTTACAGATGTGCACCTGAGCGGTTTTTGACTCACGACACGCACGCTCACGCAGAAAAATATTTTACTCACGCACTTTCACGCACGAATGATTTTGAAAATTTTCACGCTCACGCTCACGTATAAAATATTCTTAATCACACACGCACGCTTACGAAAAATATATAATTAATTTTTTATGTTTGTTGGTTGAAAAATAGTTTCTTACACATCCATATGTACATACATACGTATGTATGCATGCATTATGTTTGCAGGCTCATTCTACCTATACCCTGCCGGAGAATGTGTGGTTGACTACAAAAATATTTAACTTATAGTTAACTTTTAGACTGACTAAAAGCTAACTGCAATGTCATCCAGAACAAATCCAAAATTAATTCTCAAGTTGAGTACGTAATCGAATTTGGTGAGGGCCAACAAATTTATTCTCAGCTACTTTGAAACTTATTTCAGTTTTAACATTTTGCTGTTATTATTTTAGATGGTACCTTGGCTGGGTAGTGAGCGCGTTGAGTACACAACGTGTGATGATACATGTTTGAACCCCAGAAAAAATTTTTAAATTTACTGACTACCAGGTGATTTAAGAAACCAACTTTAAGTTAGTTGAAAAGTAATGCAGTGAGACAATTGACTACCGCCTAGGGCATCGCAATGTTAAAATAGTCAGTTGATTACATTAAAAATTCATCCAAGTGTCATGTTAGTCAGTACCAGTTGCAAAATAGTTAGCTTAAAGTTAGTTTAAAGTTAACTTAATTTCCGACAGGGTATATATGTATATACATGTGTATGTACATAGATCAGAGCTGGCCACCGAGAGCAACACGAGAGTAATGTATTCGCGTGCTGGTGCTACTTTGGGCAGCTCAGACATAGATTGTAGTATTTATTAAAAGAAAATTTAAAATTTTCAATACAGCTATATACCCACGCAGGAGTGTTGTCTCGTGAGAGCGTGAGAATTCGTGCGTGATTCTTACAAAAAACTCTCGCACGATCACGCACGAATAATTTTTTTAAGTCACGGTCACGCACTCTCGCGTGATTAATTATAAATTTGATCACGATCACGCGTGAATCACACGATAAAATCACGACATTTGCACATCTCTAGAATATTTGTTCATTCCTTCATTCAGTTGTATGTAAATTGAAAACTTTAAAACGTGTTTTCTGCAAAACTAGTTTTTTTGAGTTAAGACACTATTGAACTGAATGTGCGATATGCATGTACATACATACATATGTATTTATGCGTCATAATAACGACGTCATTTGCCTTTACAGATACAGCAAACCAATGGAAAAAATAAATTGCTTTTGCTGTTTTTATTGGGTCATTGGCATAGCTGCATACATAAATATGTATGTATGTATATGTGTAACGATAATCCACTTTTCTGTTTGTGAAACTCATTTGTCACCCCATTCTGGTGGTAGTCCTGATCAGGGTTTCTTTCTGCGTCTATGGATATGAAAAATCCAAAATTAGTAGATGAATGAATGTGATGATTTTGCAATAGGTTTGTATGTATGATGTGTGTACATATTTTTACATACATACATATGTATGTATGTATTTACATATCGCAAACTAAATCATAAATAGTTACAACTCAAAAAATCTCAAGGACATTATTTGTTTTATTTTTTTTTTTATTTATTTCACAATATTCCTTACAACTCGAACAACTTATTTATAAAATGTTTCTTAATTGCAAAATCTTTCCGCGCTGCCAACACGAAACCATTTTCTTCGCATATGTAACCAATTTTTGACTTACAAGACCCGTCATTCCATTCGAAATCCGTTTGATCCCAAATATGAGCACAGTTCTCTAAGCCTTTATAACTATCGGGATTGCCATTACTCCAGTTTGTGAAATCGAATTGTTTGCCAGTTGAAGACCAAATGTATTTGCCATTTTCGCCTAAATCATTGCCGCCCAACCATAAATTGGGAGCTTTTGCTACAAATTTAATTATAAATATACATACATATGTATGAATATTGTTGAGTTTAAAGAATTTAATTCTTTTAAAAGCTTTACTTTACTTAAGTAGAAGCTTGGAGTTTCATGGAATTATTCAAAGTAATTTCTAGAAACACTTAGCTCAAAAGACGAACATAAAAAATGCTGAAATATGCTCTTAATACCGAGTAAAACAAAAATTACATTTTAATATTTTAGTTTGTTTAAAAACACTCAGTTCCATAGAGTTCCAAGGCCTCTTTATACATACATACATACATATCAAAAATCCTACCAAAGTTTTTCCTTAGCACAGCTTGCAAGGCCAGATGTTTTTCCTTGGTATCGACAGCCACCAAAGACATGTTTCTCATAGCACATTCATTCCAAGCCTCATGCCAGTTGTACTAAAAAATTCAAGAGTTTTAATTATTACTTTCGTCAAAAACAATAAGTGAATTGTTGTCATTAAAAGTATGTATAAACAATTTGTAAATACATACATAAGTATTTGAAATTTTTTCGCGAAAGCGTTATACCAATAGTGCTTAATGTGAAAGCAACGAAGGCTTGCGAGATTTTGGATATTTTTCGGTCTATCTCAAATACTTGGGCACATCCAAGGCAAAATCGCATCAGGTGATCTCAGTTCACCAGCTGGCGATCAGGTGATAATTTCTCTGCTGTCAAAACGAAAACATTCTGGCAGCAGGAAATTTTACACTAACAAATATACAAGACGAATATGCAGAGTTGCAAGTCGAGACCACCTGGTATCAATTCGCCTTGGGCACAGCGAGTGGGAAAGGAAATAATGAGCGAAAAGTTGACAAAAAATTTTTTTTCGAAATCATGAGATATACTGTACGTCGAGTTAGCGAAAACAAAAATTTTCAAAGAGTATGCCTCACACATGCATTTGTAGCTGAGATAATTAAAGGCAAGTTATTGAAAAATGAGTATTTTATTTTAATTTATTGTGGTAAACGTCCGTTTTTATTTGTCCTATCTCTGTCAAACTTTCACTAATTTCAATAAATCCTTTTAAAAACTTCCGCTCGCCAGTTGCCACATTTAACAAGAAATTACACAAGTTAGATGGCTCCATGGGGAACCAAAATATCAAAAACGACAGCATGCTCGACATCACCCATTTCTGCCTTAATACGCAAACGAATTCGTTGGATTAACATAAATCCTGCGCAAGATGTTCCATGTGTAATAGTCGCTTGAAGCTGTTTAAGTCTTTCAGAGGCCTTTTTTCATATTTTGTACAAAAAATAAAAATTTAAATTAAATAAACAACAAAACTCAATTCCCATCCTAATCGCCTGGCTCGTAATACCTTGAACTTTACTGGACATATGCGCTTAAAAATGAGGGATACTAAGGCTGTAATACGCAATATTGCAGATGAAACTTTTTGAGAATATTTTTGTGCTAGTACTTCATTCTTGTATTAACAATTATTATCACTAAATTTGTGTTCGGCATTGGTCGGTCCCATTAATTATATCTAGACTTAAGATTTGATTACTTATTGTTAGTTCATTTTGTTGTTGAAGATACAATAAATATAAAGTAAAAAAAATTTAAAAACAACCAAGACGGCAACACTGGCGATTGACCAAAAGATATTTAAAAGTAAAATTGTAAATCATCAAAAAAATGGACTATAACTGAATTTTAAATTCTGTCTCGAATAATATTCCTAAAGCGGCCCACCCACTTGCAATATAATTGCACAATTTTTCGTATTGTGCAATAATATCGCCAATGTGTATGTCATATTCGAAGGTGGCACAATATGTTGGCAAATATCAAAAAACTTTTGATTTTTATTGTACAATCAAGACAATGTACAATCAATTGTGTAATGTGGTGGCAGCATTGTTGAATGTTGTTTACTTTTTCACTCCCAGGAAAATTGGGTAATATTTTCATTAAAAATATTGTGCCATTTATTGCATAGTATAGGTCAAAATGACAATAATATGTACAACAACATATGCAATAATATTGTATAATGGATGGGCCGCTTAAAAGCCAGTTAACAGTCACTAAAGGACTCCTTTTCATTGTATTCACAAAAATGTGGCAGATCTCGTATGTACTCGTATGTATGCATTCCATAACTGTTTTTTTTTACAAATAGACCGTTAACCTCGATGTCAGTTTAATTTTAATTTGTATGTATGTAAGTATGTGGATTATATTTGCATATGCATGTACATACATATACATATGTATGTACATACATATTTATTACACTATTTTATGTTTTATTACCTTATTTTCGGCATTTATAAAAAATGTGGGCAACTCCTCGTTTTTATGCCACTTATCCACTGGTATGCTGCTTGTAATTTCTATTACAATTGCCAAAATTAAAAGCCGCTTTAATAGATTCATCTCCAACGTTTACTGGTCGGAGCGGACTTGATAATGAATAAATTTAGTAAAGATTTTTTATTTATGTACATACTCGTATACATACATATAATAAATAACACATAACTACGTACTTGCAAAATTCAAAATGAGTTTATTAAGTCTTGATAAGACAAAAACTTGTTTTAGATCTTCTCAATACAAATGAGTCAGTCATTTGCATGTGAATCCCTTAGTTTTTTCTTTTTATTTATTTTTATTTTAGTTGTTCAAGTACATACTCGTATGTATGTAATCTTTGTATGTATGTAGTTTGTAGATTATTCAATAAGAAAACAAAAATCCAGAAATTTAAGCGTCTAAATCGAACCTTAAATACACTCCACCCATATTTTGAGCTGATAGGTATTTTGTTTTTTGACCAGGTGGTCTCGATTTGTAACACTGCATATTCGCCTGCTATATTTGTTAGTGTAAAATTTCCTGCTGTCAGAATATTTTCGAACATTTTGCTTTGATTTGACAGAAAACATTTGCCCAGAAAAGCGTAACCACTGAATGTTATGAAAAAACTTTCGATTCAGACACCTGTTTGTTAAGTTAAACAGTTTCCAAAAATTTTGAATTCTATGACATTGTCTATGAGTTATGTATGAAACTGTTTAAATTAAGAAACCACTGGTGTTCAACTAATATTTAGTGGTTACGCATTTTTGGGCAAATGTTTGCCAAGTGTGACCGTACCTAAGATTGTAATGCACCGTTAATTGTTTTTGTTTTGCAAATACATATTTTAAATAGATTTGATTAAGTTTTAAAAAGACAATAAATTTTTTTGAACAGCATTTTTCGCTACAATAGGCGAGCAGTGTATTCTGACTTAAAATGAGTTTATTATCGAATTATTTCACAGTCGCTCGCTGCATTTTTAAAATCGCATGGAATCAGTGTCTTTCATTTGGGGTGTAAAAAATTTGACAATCATTCCAATTGAAAAGTCACGAACAAAATTTCTAGCGAAAAGTCAGAAATTTGTTTATGGTCCTTGGAGTCGATTTCTGCTTTAAATGACATTAGTTAAAGTTTCAATTTGTTTATGGTCCTTGGAGTCGATTTCTGCTTTGTATTATATTAGTTAATGTTGCCATTCTTATTCTTGAATGAATATAAAACTAGTACAGCCAATTATTTAGATTTTCCCTAATCATTATTATATGTATATCGCCCCTTAATTACACTACACACATCCCAAAAGCGATTTGCGGATGTCATCATGCCAACAGCAGACGTTAGACAAGTGTTTTCTTCTTAACAACTTCCTTTTATACTTTTTGCTGTTTTATCAACGAGTATCAACAACGACAAAAAAATCCTCTTAAGATTCTAAGTAAACAAATATTGCAAGCAAAATATGTACATATGTACATAAGTAAATATATACGAGTACATATGTACATAAGGATTTTATCCAAATGCTTTTCAACAAATGGGAAAGTGCACCAAATGAAATCACCATTCCCTTTAAAGTTCAATCTGACGAGCCATAAAATAATGCCATGGCCATAACCAATGCCATATCGTCGGTTGGTTATTGGTTTGCGGCACAGTATATTAAAAATACATTATGACTGCAGCAAACCAATAAAATACCGACGATATATATACATAAAGATATTTGCTTCACCTATTATATAGTATTGGCATAATTATAAAGAGCTGTTTACGTTTTCATTTGTTTATTCCAGAGACCGTAACGGTTATAATTTTTATTTTAAAAATTACTTTTTAATCGTTATTTCTTGAGTTTTATTTATTCCTCACAAAATAATAGTTATTTTGTGACTTTTATTTATTCCTCACAAAATAAGAGTTATTTCTTGATTTTTATTTATTCCTCACAAAATAAGAGTTATTTTTTTATTTTTATTTATTTCTCACAAAATAACAGTTATTTTGTGACTTTTATTTATTCCTCACAAAATAAGAGTTATTTTTTGATTTTTATTTATTCCTCAGAAAATAAAAGTCATTTTTAAACTAATAACTGCCAGTTCATAGAAGTCAAGTAAAAATTCTTGCTTGGCTATTTACATTGAAATCAAAAACAAATTTTGAGTGCTTTGTTTGTGTTTTCCATATAAATAGCCAAGCAAGAATTTTTACATGGCTTCTATGAACTGGCAGTAAATAAAATATAAAAAAATAACTCAGTGTTTTTGTAAATAAAATGAAAAATAGAGACTTTAGGATAGATTCTGCATATATTCGTACAATAATTTTTTCCTTTTGAAATTTGTATGAAAAACATATTGTTTGTAACGAATTGTCATTATTTTTCATACAATTTGGAAACGTGTAGAAATGAAATTTTTTACAAAATATGTCTATTCAAATTGAAAAAAAAAACAAATTTGATATTTTTTATTACAAATAATTTTATTTCATTTACAAAAACAACCAATTTATAAGAAAGTGAGTTTGTTTTTTGCTAAGCTTTCACGCCCAAGCCGCTCATCTGGTTTTAAAAATTCTTTCACCAATGGAAAGCTACATTACCAGCGTCAAATATAAGATATTTTTATCCGGTTTGGAACCGGATTTCTTATATTTGGTACAGATTTTGTCCGAAAAACACATTTTTGTGCTGGTTAGGGTTTTAAGACCGGTTCTTATGTATTTTATAATTAATTTGTTGCATAACATAAAAATATTTTTTGATTTGTCAAAATTTTTTAATGTACTAAATATCTCAACACCTTCATAATTAACACATAAGAGTTACCAGCTTGATAAATGAAACTTGATAAATGAAAGAAAAATTAAATGTCATATGGGCTTTAGCGAATAAAATAAAAACTTCGGCCCATTGGGTGGTCTAATGTACATGAATTTAATAAATTTTACTCTTTGTGAAGAATGATGCAACGCAAAAGTCTTCTGACTTTTTTGAGGAGGAAATGAAAAGGGCGATAAGCGAAATAGACAATTACAATCCTAAGCCCATTGACGTGGATGCAGATGTAATGAAATATTGGGAGGAAAAAAATATATATATCCATACCTGTACAGATTGGCACAGGTTTTGCATAGCACGCCAGCAACACAAGTCTCTGTAGAAAGAGCATTTTCTGCGCTAAAATTAATATTGACAGATTTAAGATCGAATTTATCACCAGAGTCCATGCAAAAACTCTTATTTGTTTAATTAAATTAATTAATAAACACATTTTAAAAATGACTTTTATTTTCTGAGGAATAAATAAAAATCAAAAAATAACTGTTATTTTGTGAGGAATAAATAAAAGTCACAAAATAACTGTTATTTTGTGAGAAATAAATAAAAATAAAAAAATAACTCTTATTTTCTGAGGAATAAATAAAAATCACAAAATAACTGTTATTTTGTGAGGAATAAATAAAAGTCACAAAATAACTGTTATTTTGTGAGGAATAAATAAAAGTCACAAAATAACTCTTATTTTGTGAGGAATAAATAAAAGTCACAAAATAACTGTTATTTTGTGAGAAATAAATAAAAATAAAAAAATAACTCTTATTTTCTGAGGAATAAATAAAAATCACAAAATAACTGTTATTTTGTGAGGAATAAATAAAAGTCACAAAATAACTCTTATTTTGTGAGGAATAAATAAAAATCAAGAAATAACTCTTATTTTGTGAGGAATAAATAAAAATTAAAAAATAAAAATCATTGCATCTATAGGTAGTCCATGTAATATGGCGTATTGTGGTATATTCCTTGTGCCCGTAGCACTTCTCTATTATTGTGATTTTTTCAGTTTAAATTTGGAAAATAATCGTTATTTGCGATCCCTGGTTTATTCATCTCAAAAGTGCAACAACAAATATGTCTAACCAGCAAACATGTGTTTATGATTACGGCGAAAAACTAAAATTCAATTGGTTTCTAAGGTTATGGCGTATCAATCAAATACAGTGTTGCCCATAAGTCTGGTTGTAACAGTTGTTTTGTACTGTTATTGATATGGCACGTTTAATTAAAGCTTTATTCTGTAACACGCTAAAGCTAAATCTCTAACGCTAAAAATCTATATTAATCGCCGAAAAATTTTAATTTTGTATTTGTTAAGCATTTTAGCAATCGAACGTAGCTTTAGCTTTGGCGAATTACAGAATTAATTTTAAAAGTTTGTATAAAAAAGTTCGCTTCAAATCCTATTTCGAGCAAATAGATATAAGAAGGTAACGCATGTGAGTTACAAATCGCCTACCTTGCTTCCATATGTTCTATAACTCGCGCGTTTTGCTTGCGATTTGTCATTATGGGAAATGCGAAAGTCATAAAATGTACGAAATATTTTCTGCTCACATACATACATATTTAATTCTGTAAACCGAATCCGAGTAAATTTCTCGTTTTCAAAAAACTACTAATGGTCCTGCAGACGTGTTTAAAATCATACACGATAATTTTCTTTCAGGTATGATATTTGAGAATCTATATATGTAATAAAAAAATCTAAAATGTAGGTTTCGGACTAGAGAAACTGGATTTTGTGTGCTGAATTCAAATCAGTTTTTAAGAGTTCGATCAAAACTTATTTTTTTTTCTGCAGACTCTAACGCACAGTCTGGCCCACGATGTCGGCAGAAAATGTTCAATCGATTATTTATTTATATAGGGTGTTTTTTTAGAGGTATAGAATTTCGAAATGAAATAAAACACAAGAAAATCGTTTTAATGACCATCAATTTGGCTTTATTGGAAGGATAATTTTATGCCATTAACGTTTAAATATGATTTCGGGCATGTGGCCGCCGCGGCTGGCTCGAATAAAGCCAATTCTACAGGTCCAATTTTCAACCACTTTTTCGAGCATATGGGGCCGTATGTTGGCAATAACGCCACGAATGTTGGCTTCCAAGTCCCCTAACGTTTCTGGTTTGTTGGCGTAGACGAGCGACTTCACATAAACCCAAAGAAAATAATCCAATGGTGTCAAATCACACGATCTTGGTGGCCAATCCATGGTTAACCGAATTAATTGCTCTGATGGACGATTACGTCGACCATAAAATGGACGGAGCTTGCGGTAAACTTCGCGAACTGAACCATTATTTTCGAAATAAATTTGCACGATTTGCAAGCGTTGTTCTTTTGTCAACCTGTTCATGATGAAATGGCAAACCAAACTAAATATTAATCACTTGACAGCTGACAAAATGGCCGCCAGTTAAAAAAGTGATGCCAACTTAAAGTTCTATACCTCAATAAAAAACACCCTATATTAATAATAAAACCAAATTTTAATGTTTTCAATACAAGTAGTCGATCGAACGATCGTGGGGTAGGTCGTCAATAAATCGCAACTTACTCCTCTTTCCACAACACGAAGGGTCGATTTGAGTAAAAAAATTATATTTTTTATATTATTACATATTTATTTATAATTTTTATGAAAACCACTCAAAAAAAAGATTGCTTTTCATATAAATTTTCTACTCATCTCGACCCTCCGTGTTGTGGAAACAGAGGGTTACTTTTGGAAAATTGGATGGTATAGTTTGTTTTTATTCAGTATAAAAAATAATTTTATTTCTAATTTATAACAATGTTTTTCTTCAATACTAATGTGCAGTTTCCAAAAGTCGGGCAGACGACTCGTCTGGGTTGTATAACCAGGAAGTAAATCTACAAATGCCACATGCAATACCTTCCCAATGTTTAAGTGTATAAAAACATGGATTGTAATTGATGTTGTTGCTTCAATGCAAAAGAAAAAAAATCTGTATTTGTTGCATCTTGCAAATATTTGAACAGGGAGATTGCTGGTATAACGACCCCCATTAAGAACAGACTGAACTAAGAAGAGAAAATCACACTAAAGTTAAGAATGCCGAGAGAATTTGAATGTGTTAAATAGGGATTTCGGTCTATGACGGTTTGTAATTGATTTTCTAAACCACCATTTTCAACTATAGTTGTATAATATATTCTCAGAAGTCGGTGTGTTGTTTATATCTAAATGCACAAACTCTGATAATAATAAAAACACTGCATATCGCTTATTTATTTGAACAATGACATAACTGCAAAAATTCGATTTTTCAGTTGATAATTGAGAATTAATCCTCATATCGTTATTTACACTGTGTAAAAATTTAATGCAAACATTAAAGCGGACCATCTTTGAAATTACTTATTTTTAAGTCTGAAAAAATTCATTTATTGCGTCTATAACGAGTTTCGTCCATAGAGAAGAAAACTGTCCGGACCGGGGAATCCGTTAGAGCCGAGCAACACTATACTATATATAAAATACCTTAATATTCATACGTTCTTATTTAATTCCTTTTGCTGAAGATACAAAATTTGTATCTTTAGTTAATTTTAATAAACAGAATTTCATTGCAATTCCGCATTAAATTTTGTTTTCATAATTTTTTATAGAATAACTGAACGCTAATTTGCTCATAAGTTGGCACACCCTAAACTTGATCAACCTTGAGTAGGTAAGAGAACAAGAGTCGACCGATATTACCTGCCAGGCTTTGAGTAAAAGCAGCTTAAACTTGACTGGGTTTAAAAAAGGTTTAGAGCTAAAGTTTTTGTTTTTTGTTTGTTTTGTTTCTTGAGTCACAAAAGCAGCCAGCCGCCAGCCAGTCAGTCATTAAGAAACGCTCTTGCCAATAATACCAAATAATATATTGACGCGAGACTTAAAAATTAACGTCTTTGTTTTTTTTTATCCAGCATCAATATGAAATTTTTTTGGTTTATGTTGTTCGCAATTGCAGCATTATTGATGAAGGAAAATTGTAAGTTTTCGCTTGAATTTCTTACACACATAAAAAAAATTTATAATGATAAAAAAGCTTTTAAAAATATACCACAACCCAATAATTTCTTTCACAGCATGCGTGCCGGCCATACGTCCATTATCTCAGCGTGGCATTTTATTTCCCGTAGACAATTGGGATGATTGTTTCTTAGACGAAGCCTCCACGCGGCCTGGCATGTGTAAAAGAATAGAAGAATGCACCGAAGCTCTCAAGAAATGGGACAAGGAGAACATCTATCCAAAAACTTGCTATTTTATTAAACAACAACAATTCGTTTGCTGCCCCATAACAGCAACAAAGGAGACTTTTACGAGCACTGAAAACCTTGACAATATCTTCAACAAAAATGATGCGTCTACCACTACACTACCCAGCAATATTTTTGACATTTTTGACAAATCTGTTGAAGGAATTTTTACTAAAACGCCTGATGGAACTACGACTACTAAAAAGAGACCTTCAAATATTTTTCTTGACAACTTAAATAAAACCACAACAACATCTCCTAATGAGGGAATTTTTACTCTATGGGCAGATGCCACCGAAACTACAAAGAAGAGACCTTCAAATATTTTTCTAGAGAACTTGCATCAAAGCACAACACCATCAGCCCCTAATGAGGGAATTTTTACTCAAAGGCCAGTTGACACTGCGACTACTAAAAAGAGGCCTTCAAATATTTTTCTCGAGAACTTGCATCAAAACACTACACCAGCCTCTAGCAGACCGACCAATATATTTTTGGATAATGTAGAAAAGACCACCAGCCAAAAACCGCCATCCGCAATACCCGATAAATTTAACACCCAGAAACCTTCAAGTGCAAAAAGACGCAGTGAATTAGGTTGAACTAATATTGAGTCAAATTTAATTTTTAAGGATTCTGAAATTTTCTGATTATGCTCAAAAAAATTCACCTGAATTTCAATTCATAAGGCGCCCTTATTTTCCTTCTCAACTCAACTCAATTTGGTTGTCTGAGAGCCAATCCAATTTACACCTTGGTATTGCCATTTACAGCTTAAATAAATGTTTAGTTTGTAGTTGTGTTGTGCCATAACATTTTCAAGTAAAGCTTTGTTGTGATTCACAATACTACAAAAAAATAATTGAGTTGTGTGAAAGTTGGCTTGACTCTCATACACACAAACTGAGTTGAGTTGAGAACGGCAATTACTTATTTAATGCCAGCTTATGGAAGACAAACAAAAATTCTCGCCTGCCTATTTACATTGAAAACATGAAAACAAACACAAAGCACTAATTTTTTTTAAAATAAATGGACACACGAGAATTTTTGATTGTCTTCCATACACTGGCAGTAAATCATGAACGTGGAGAGTTTATATAACAATCACTAAATTGTATGTTTTTCTTTTTTTCTTCTTCCCTGCAGAGTGTGATATTCAAAATCAACGTAAGTTTGAAGCAATCGACATAAATGGACATACCTATGACATAGATGAATTTCCTTTTATGGTAAGACAATCATAATACAATTAAAAAATTTAAGAATAATTCAAAATTTCCCCAAAAATATTTCCGCCAGTTTATAGCAGACAAGTAAAAATTCTCGTCTCTCTATTTATATTGAAAAGAAAAACAAAGCACTCAAATTTGTTTTTGTTTTGAATATAAATAGACAGATGAGAATTTTTACTTGTCTTCTATAAACTGGCAGTTAATGTTCTGATGAACAAACGAAATCAATTCTAATTGTCGTGAGGCAAGATCGCGCATTATACTTCTGGTTCACACACGGCAATTTTAGTTGAGTAACTTTTTTTAGTTTATATGCAAGAGAGTAGATTTTGTCAGATTTTTTCCGTTCTATTCGCCGTAATAATAATAATAAATTTGTTTTAATAAACACTTGGATAACAATTTTTATAAAATAATCGTATAAGAATTTGGCAAAAAAATCGCCCAAAATTTTTTAATTTCTCGGAGACGAGTTATGTTGGGATTTATTTTTAAAACTACTCCTTCTACAAACTAATTTTCCTGAGTTACAAAAATTTTTTAACTCAATTAAAAATAAAAACAGCCATAAAAATCGCCAAAGACGCCAAACAAGTTAAAAACCGCCACGTTTAACAACCCTGGATGGCACCTCTCCCTATCTCTCTCTCTCTCTCTCATCAATAAGTTGAAAACAGTGTTTTAAAAAGTGCTAAAATCGATTAACAGTCTTAGCGGCTAGTTGTTAGCTTAGTTAGCGAGCTTAAGTCGAACCCAGAGTTTATAGGAGCGTGTAGGCCAACAACAACTTCATTCAGGAGTGTAATCGTCGCTTTCAATAACGATCCGATTCGATCAATCTTTGCGACAATTAGGCCTCAGGATTCTGGTGCAGACCGTTACTTACCGCCTCCTAAGACCGGGGAACCATTTTAACAAGAAATTGTTATGTCAAAAAATTCATTAAAATTTAAATAACTCTTATTAAATTTCTTTTAAACAGGCTTTTTTAGGCTGGAAGCCAAACATGGATTACGACGTCTGGTATCCCTGTACTGGCGTATTAATTTCACCCATATTTGTGCTAACAGCAGCCCACTGTGCAGAGATAGGAGGGTATACTATATACATATTTCTAAAAATAATAACTAATAAATATTATTAATTATTTGAATTACCGCAAATGCAGCGAAAGTCCCTCATTTGTTCATTTTGGCGATAATAATGTAACAGGCTCGCTAGAAGACAACATCCAAATTAAACGGATTATTGAGTATCCAGGCTACGATGCAACCAGAATCTACAATAATATAGCTCTGGTGGAATTGGAGGAGCAAGTTAAGTAAGTTGTATAGCTCGAACAAATTTTATTATAAGTATGTTTTTATGTACATATTTAAGTAAACCATTGGCTTGTGTATGGACCCAGCATGACTTGCCCACCAGTCAAGTAACGGCTTTGGGTTATGGTCGCACCAGCTTTGATGGCTTAAAATTGATTCAACTATACAAAGTTTCGCTAACTGTCCTTGATAAGGAACTGTGTCAAAATCATTATAAACTTGTGGATGCCCTTTTGTGTACTGGAAATGTGGAAAATTTGAATAACTCGTGCCAGCCTGATACCGGCGGTCCTTTAATAATGGAATTGGAAGAAACATTTTATGTTGTGGGTCTAACTGCGTTTGGCCTGCCTTGCTCCGATTTGCCTTCGCTTTATACTCGTGTATCATCATATATCGATTGGATTGAGCAAATCGTTTGGCCAAAAATCGATGTGAGAATCGATAGAAAATAAGTGCATCTTTAGGCTTCAATATTATTATTTATACATGAAGCAAGAGTTTGTTGCACTTTGCATTTAATTTTAATAAAATATGTTATATTTATATAGACATGATTTCAAGAGACGTGTTTTATTCTCACAAAGTATGAGTTTATGGGTGAGAGAGAGAGAGAGGGAAAGAAGAAAGAAGAGAGATACCGACTTGCTTGTACTGAAAAATTACTTCAATTCTCGTTTGTTATTTCATTTGCTGCATTAAATAAAATAGCAAAATTGCACAAACAGACTGTCAGTGTATAGAGAAACGGTCAGTTTTAAAAGACAACTAACCAGACTTGCTTCAAGAAAAACTAATGTTATTGTTGTTTGGTGTTGATGGGTCTGAAAAACTAAGAAATGAACGATATCTAAATATGTGATGGATGTCAATATCACCGAGAACACTACTAATAATTATTACGAGGGCGGGCAAGTAAATCCGTGAATGAAACACAGGTTTTTGTATAAAGAATCATTTTATTTTTCGACGATTTGCGAAAATGGAAAATTTTTTACCCTTTTTCTCTAAAGGAAAATATCCGGATAGCAAATGTATACATTTTCATGACTTTTTAGGAATGTAATCTTTTAAGGGGATAGTGTTCTTTAGAATTGGACATTTCACAAAGGAAATTACAGGTCTTAAAGCTGTTAAAGTTCAGTTAACACAAGAAATCACGTCAATTTACCATCAACGACGTCGTCGTATCTTTGCTCTGTCGCGTGAAAAGTTTCCTGAAATCGTTTTTCTTTGGGGTTACGTGAAAAAAGGCCTATGCCAATGGCCCACAATCTATTAAAGAATGTGAAATGTGCGAATTGGTGATGGAAAATTTCATGGAAAAGAATATAGTCCTGCAAGGGTAGCCGTGACGACCATTTGGCTCATGTTGTTTTCCATATTCCTCTTTACAATGAAATATACACCCGATGATTTTGGTAAATAATACTCCTTTTTTATATGTACATAAAAACTTGTTTTCTGTAAAACAAATTTTCTTTCAGTTCTGACTTTCATCAAGTAAATGAGCCATATATTGAAACTTTTTTTTAATTAAATATTTTTTCATTTAAGCTGACAATATGCCGTGTAAACATATTTAGAGATAAAACACAAATTCCTTTTGCTGAAGATAAAAAATTTTTATCTTTAGTTAATTTTAATAAACAGAATTTTTTATGTAAATTTTGCATTAAATTTTGTTTTTATACTTTTTTTAATAGAACAACTGAGTGTTAATTTGTTCACAAGTTGGCACACCCTAAACTCGATCAACCTTGAGAAGGTAAGAGAGTAAGAGCCGACCGATATTACATCTCAGATTTTGAGCAAAAGCCTGTTTGTTTGTTTCTTGAAATACAAAAGCAGCCAGTTAGTCAATCAGTCATTAAAAAAGGCTCTTGCCAATAATACCAAACAAAATATTGACGCAAGACTTAAAAATTAACGTCTTTGTTTTTTTTATTCAGCATCAATATGCAATTTTTTTGGTGTATAATGTTCGCTCTTGCTGCATTATTGACGAAAGAAAATTGTAAGTTTTCACTTCAATTTCTTACACACATAAAAAAAATTTATAATGATAAAAAAGCTTTTAAAAATATACCACAACCCAATAATTTCTTTCATAGCATGCGTGCCGGCCATACGTCCATTATCTCAGCGTGGCATTTTATTTCCCGTAGACAATTGGGATGATTGTTTCTTAGACGAAGCCTCCACGCGGCCTGGCATGTGTAAAAGAATAGAAGAATGCACCGAAGCTCTCAAGAAATGGGACAAGGAGAACATCTATCCAAAAACTTGCTATTTTATTAAACAACAACAATTCGTTTGCTGCCCCATAAAAGCAACAAAGGAGGCTTTTACGAGCACTGAAAACCTTGACAATATCTTCAACAAAAATGCTGTGTCCACCACTACAACACCCAGCAATATTTTTTTGGACATTTTTGACACTTCTGTTGAGAGAATTTTTACTAAAACGCCTGATGGAACTACGACTACTAAGAGGATGCATTCAAATATATTTCTTGACAAGTTGAATAAAAGCACAACAACATCCCCTAACGAGGGAATTTTTACTCAAAGGCCAGTTGACACTGCGACTACTAAAAAGAGGCCTTCAAATATTTTTCTCGAGAACTTGCATCAAAGCACAACACCAGCCTCTAGCAGACCGTACAATATATTTTTGGATAATGTAGAGAAGACCAGCAGCCAAAAACCGCCATCCGCAATACCCGATAAATTTAACACCCAGAAACCTTCAATTGCAAAAAGACGCAGTGAATTAGGTTGAACTAATATTGAGTCAAATTTAATTTTTAAGGATTTTGAAATTTTCTGATTATGCTCAAAAAATTTCACCTGATTTCCAATTCATAGGGCCCTTATTGTCGTTCTCAACTCAATCTCAACTCAACACATTTGTGTTGCCATTTACAACTTAAATATATGTTTAGTTTGTAGTTGTCTTGTGCCATAACAGTTTCAAGGCAAGTGAAGTGAGTTGTGTGCAAATAGGGTTGACTTTCAAACAACCAAACTGAGTTGAGTTGAGAACGGCAAACGAGCGATAATTTTATTGATTCAATCGAATACAATCGTACGACTTTTCAGAAAATACAACCCTGGTATGATCGAGTTTATGGAAATTTTGAAAAGACAACAAGAATTCATTAGATCAGGGTTTCATTTTCTCAAAAGTCGTGCGATTGTGTAGGATACTGAGTCCTAGCCTTTGAACATTAACGCCTAGGGTTTATATAACAATCATTCACCCTTATTCCAGTTGTCCACATCGATGTCACGTCAATACAATACCAAAAAATTGGGGATTGTCAACTCGCTCTGGATAACAATTTTGTGCTATTGAGAATGAATTTCTGTTCCCTAAGTCAGTCAGTTATTTTGGACAACAGGTGGACAGACCCCAATTTTTTGTAATGTATTGACGTGACGTCGAGTTTGACAACTGGAATAAGAGTGATTAAGTTTTATTTTTTTCTCTTCTCTGCAGAGTGTGATTACCAAAATCAACGTAAATATGAAACAATCGATATAAATGGACCTGCCTCTGCACCAGATGAATTTCCTTTTATGGTAAGACAATCATAATACAATTAATTAATAAGGTAAAGAGCAATTAAAAATTCCCGAAAAATATTTAATTTTGTCATCAACAGAAGAAATCAATAAAATACATCACAATTGTTGTGAGTCGCACACGGTGCTGCGAGAGCGTATTATAGGCCCCGGGTTTACAAACGGCAATTTTAGTTGAGTAACTTTTTAGTTTATAGGCAAGAGAATAAAATATGATTGCCCTGTCTTCATTATCTCTCTCTCTCTCTCTCTCTCTTCCATTACCTCAAAAATTGCTCCACTAAAATTGACGTGTGTGAGGAATAAATAGAAAAACAAGTAATATACTTAAAAAATTTAAATTTTCATACATAATGAGTTACTTAACACTACGACCACACGAGCAATTTGTTGTATATTAACACAAGCAATAACGCCGGCAGAGCGATGACGTCAAATTGCTTGTGTTCAACAATGTATTTAGAGTAGAGGTGGTGAACACGTATATGCAAATATATTTGGTTTTTATGCATATAAACACTTAAATTATCAATAAATAGATATTTTTCTAACTATAAATTGAACTTTTATTTGTTTTATGTTGTTAAAACTTTTTTTTTACTTTTTTGTTGAAAAAAAAATTAATATTATTTAATTTTGACAGCATGTGTTAAGAGATTATTGCTCAGCAATGTATTTTAACATTCGTTGCTGAACACATATTCATACGGTCTACACGCTAATATCTTGTGTCAGCAATCGAATTTGACAATTGCCAAGGCAATAATTGCCAACATTATTGCTCGTGTGGACGGCTAGTAAGGGCCATAAAATAAAATCCTGTTGTAAAACAGAATCAACTAAATTTTAATTCAGGGTGTCACAAAACTTTACTAACTTTCTTCGAAATGCAGGCAGCCTGAAGGTCCGTCATACGTTAGACTTCGCCTTTGACAACTGACATTAACGCAACGACGGAGAAGGTTGGCACAATGAGTACTTTATTAACGGAAGCATTTGAACAGCTTCAAAAAACACAAAAAGCTAAATCAGAACGTACCAAGAAAACCAGCCAATATCTGTCAAACTACTCAACGTACCAATTTTTGTTCCGAATTTCAACTTTGCTGTCAATTTCATTCTTTGTATTAAATACACTTCAATAACTTGTTTTTCTTGTGTAAGTGTGTAAGCGGATCGATAGTTAAAAATATTGCGGCGGCGGCTTCTTGGCCAGCGTTAAACGATCGACTTATTTCTCTAGGCAGCAAGAAAAATAAACAAAACAACAAAACTCTCAATTCTCAACAGTAAAATATACGTATGGAGCACAAAAAGCTACTTTTTGCAAATAAATTAAAAAAAGTGGTGTATGCGGCACAATAAATTAATATTAACTTGTAACTTTATTCATCAAAGTTCACTAAACGTTACACATTTCTTCCAAACATGGGTCGGAAGCAATAGCGAATATATATATAGGTTTTTACTCTCAAATTAACACTTTTTCCATTCAAATTAAATTTTTTACAAATCAAATTAAATTTTTTTCAAAGCAACTTCATTTTTATTCAGAACAAATTAAATTATTTTCAACACATATTAATTTTTTTTCATTTCAAATTAATTTTTTTTCTTTTAGAATTAAAGTTTTTTCAAATTCAATTTTTTCCACTTCAAAATAATTTTTCCACGAATTCAATGCAGAAAAATTTAAAAACTTGCCTTTTTCTTTTATTCGTGATTCCTTTTCTATTATTGTGTTATTTATAATACTGGAAAATATTTTCCAGTACAATAATGGAAACGCCGGTTAACCCTTTCACGCACAAAACTGGTACGCAAACATTTTTGAGAATGTAAGTGAAATTTGTGAAGTATTATGAGCTATTTTAAACACTCTATAATTACCATTCCAGCGAAATCAATCCAAAATCTCATTTGAAAACTGTTCTAATATACTACAAGCTTCTTTTTTTATTATAAAAAAACAACGGTTGAAACTGCCAAAATGAAATCTAATTCCTAGTTTTAGTGATTAGTGGTAACAACCTTCAAACAACTTAAAGTTTAGTTTATAATGAGTCGGTTAATGTTGCTATTGATAACAAATATTTGTTTAATGCCAAAGGAAACCGATGGACAAAGTGTGGGACACCGTTGTCCCATATTCGTCAAAGGGTTAATGAATGTAACAAAACACATTTTGTAACGGTAAACATAAAATGCCAACAAGTGTTTGACTACTGAGTTAATTATTTGGTAGGTAAAGTGAAATGAAAGTTATTACAATTTTGAAGAAGTTCTCATTTTGTAACTTATATTAATACTAAATAAATAACAAAATGTCATCTAGCGAAGAAAGTAGTCGCGCTGCTAGTTCTGGTGTATCGAATGTACGAAATTATCATCGACTTCAGTTTCTAACAGATAGTTCTTCCGAGGAAAACATATGTGAAATAACATCGCCTGATCGTCATCGCGGAAGACGTGGAAAATATAACCATATTAGCGTGGATAAAAAAAATATTTTGATCAAGTTTTATAACGAAGGAAAAACCATTGCTGAATCAGCCGAAATAGCTGGTATAAACAAAAATACAGCTACATCCATTATAAATCGCTACAAGAAGGAAGGGTGCGTTATCATGAAAAACCGTGGTGGAAGACGTCACTCCAAATTGACTCCCGAAATATTGGAAAAAATTGAAGAGATAATAGAAAGAAATCCATGTATAACATTAAAAGGCATTCGCGGAAAGATTCAAGAAATTCATAATGTGTTTTTAAGTACAACGAGCATACATACTGCATTAAAGTCTTTGCGAATTACCTTAAAAACTGCGACAATTAACATAGATCGTTTAAATTCCGATGCTACAATACAACGACGTATACCGTATGCAATGAATTTTGCCCAAAACGCTCCGGAAATAAGAGAAAAAATAATATTCATTGATGAATCCGGTTTTAATTACCATCTTCGGAGAAACAAGGCTAGATCCAAAGTAAATACCGCAGCACATGTAATTGTTCCTACCGTTAGAGGACGCAATGTTTCCCTTATTGCAGCTATGAATATACATGGCATTTTACATAAAAAAGTAATTGCTAATTCCTCGGTTAATACCAACATTTTCACACCTTTCCTTGAAGAATTATTCGATAAATTAGCTGAATCCAACATCACAGGTGCTTGGCTGATCCTTGACAATGCAAAGATACACAAAACGCAAGTGGTTAAAGATAAAATTGCTGAGTCCGGTCACATTTTAGTTTTTCTTCCTCCATACTCCCCTATGCTAAACCCAATTGAAAAAGTTTTCTCAAAAACTAAGCTCTGTGCTCGTAATATGCTAGCTGATCCAGGGAGTAACATGGACTTGCTCACCATAATTAACCGATCAGTAGAATCCGTAACACCTTCAGATTGCAACAATTATTATGTTGATATGACTATGAATTTGTCATTAGCTGCAACTGGAGAGCCGCTACATTGAAAATTTTATATAGGAAGTAATTGAAGCTTATTTAAAATTTAATTTTGTAAAAATAAAAATTATTTTTAAGTGTTTTGCGTTTAATTAAAAAAAATTAATTTGAAGTTAAAAAAAAATTTAATGTAAAATGAAAAAAAAAAATGAATTTGAAATAAAAAATATTCAATATGATATGTAAAAAGTTTAATTTGTGTTGAAAATAATTTAATTTGTTTTGAATAAAATTGAAATTACTATGAAAAATATTGAGTTTGATTTGAAAAAGTTTGAATTTGAATCGAAAAAGCGTTAATTTGAGAATAAAAACCTATATATGTATATATATATGTATATCAGGTATACTTTGAGAAAACTTCATGTAAACCTGCTTTGTCGTTTTTCTCCATTCCGACTTTTTGGCTATGCTCCAAACCAATAATGGGCTGACGAAATGGAGAATTAAGTTTAAGATAATTTTTACAAGAAGTAGAATTACGTCCAAGAATTTTATTTTTATAAGAAAGCTAAAGAAGTGTGATATTAGTTTTTTTCAAGTTTTAGTTCATGAAAAATATTATTTTTTTTTTTTAGTAAACTTCTGAAAATCTTTATTTTTATCAGTGGCAAATGCAAATCTATTTAACACGAACGCGTCTGATGTGAATTGGGGGAAACCACTCTAGCAAGTTATTGTTATGTCGAAAAATTCCTTAAAATTTAAATTACTCTTATTAAATTTCTTTTAAACAGGCTTTTTTAGGCTGGAAACAAGACACGGATTACGACGTCTGGTATCCCTGTAGTGGCGTATTAATTTCACCCAAGTTTGTACTAACAGCAGCCCACTGTGCAGACATAGGAGGGTAAATAAATATATATTTCTAATAATAAATAATAATAATAATATTCATTAATTATTTGAATTACCGCAAATGCAGCGAAAGTCCTTCATTTATTAATTTTGGCGACGTAACAGACCCGCTAGAAGGCACCATCCATATTAAACGGATAATTGAGTATCCAGGCTACAATGTAACCTCAGTCTATAATAATTTAGCTCTAGTGGAATTGGAGCAGGAAGTTAAGTAAGTTGTATAGCTCGAACAAATTTTATTATAAGTATGTTTTTATGTACATATTTAAGTAAATCATTGGCTTGTGTATGGACCCAGCATGACTTGCCCACCAGCCAAGTAACTGCTTTGGGTTATGGTCGCACTAGCTTCGATGGCTTAAAATCGAATCAACTATTCAAAGTTTCGCTAACTGTCAACGACAAGGAACAGTGTCAAAATCATTATAAACTTGTGGATGCCCTTCTGTGTGCTGGCATTGTGGAAAATTCGACTAACTGGTGCCAGCCTGATACTGGTGTTCCTCTAATAATGGAATTGGAAGAACGAGTGTATGTTGTGGGTCTAATTTCGTTTGGCCTGGGTTGCTCCAATGTGCCTTCGATTTATACTAGAGTATCATCATTTATCGATTGGATTGAACAAATCGTTTGGCCAAAAATCGACGTGAGATTCGATAGAAAATAAGTGCATCTTTAGACTTCAATATTATTTAACATGAAGCAAGAGTTTGTTGCACTTTGCATTTGATTTTAATAAATTATAATATTTTACTTAATAAGTAAAATAATATTTTGGGATTACTAGTGCGTTCAAAAATTTTAAACTTAAATTGTAACAATTCCCACAAATAATAACTTGACAGCACCCGGTCAAAAAAATACTTGTGTGGCAACACTCTATTCTTGAATAGCTGTTGTTGCTTTCTACATTTATTTTCTTTACATACTCTTACAACTACAATTTGAAGCTGAAAAAAAGTCAGCCAATGTAGTAATGATAAAGTAAGAAAATAAAAAACATGTTGATTATTGAGTTCTTGTTTCAACTTTGTTATTTGTTGAGCTTCTCATTTGCTTAAATGAAAGTTTAACATATTAACTCTAGTTGTTCTAAGAAATTTTTGGGTAAAGGTTCCCAACAGTGCAACAGTGAAATGCGCATAGGATACAGCTAAACCCCTCAATAATCAATTTCAATGTATTTTTATTAAAAAAATATTTTACTTAATAAGTAAAATAATAATTTGGGATTACTAGTGCGTTAAAAAATTTTAAACTTAATAAATTATATTTTATATACAGATGATTTCAAGACACGTGTTTTATTCGCACAAGTCTCGAGTTTATGGGAGACAGAGAGACTGCGCACGGAAAGAAGAAAGAAGAGGGGTACATAGCAGTACCGAGATTCAGTGACTTTTGATTACGATAATCAGCGTTACCATATATATTTTTTTTAAAACTTCTTATATCTCAAAAAAAAATTTTTTTGGCATCTCAAGAAATTTCCAAAGAATGGGAACACTTGACAAATGGTAACGCTGACGATAATCGTATGGCTATAATATATACAGTAGACAGCAAAACTAAAGACACACCACCATATAATTAAAGTTTCTTCGATTTTTCTTTTTATTGCAAAAACTAAGCAACCAAAAACGACTAAACATACAAGAGCAAAGCAAAATTAATAAATTAACTCGAAAAATTATGAGCTTAATTTCATAAATGTAGAATAATAAGAAAAATATTAGAGAAACATCGTTAGCTTGAGCCGCAAAAGTAAGAATACACCTTATATATTATGGGGATTTACTTTAACATATTACAACATTTATGCAAATTATTACTTTTTAAATTCTTGCTGGTGGTATTTTATTGTGTAACGCAGTCATTTAGTCACTAAATCAATATTTTTTGTCGTTTGCGCACTAATTTTACTCCCATATGTCCAAGAAAATCGGTTTTACTTAAGATTTGCTTCTGATTACGCGCTTTCCAGTTTGTTTGTTAAACAAGCTCAAGTGGTTGATTTGCTATAGTGTCTTGAATTTTTTTTTTCGCAGTATGGGCTGAGGACTTTGAAGCATTGCCCTGTGGAAAGTAGTAATCGCTATGTAAACAGTCTTTTGACGTGAACTCCTACAGACTGTAAACAGTTACATTGGTCTAAAGTATTTTCAATAAATACAAGCTTTCCAGCACTTTATGATAATAAACAGCTCTATACCACAATATTCTAACTTCCATGTTTGGTGGGTTTTTAATATACATATATTTTGCATTCGCAGCACCTCCTCTTCTACGTCCAACTTTTAAGCCGGAATTAACATTTAAGTGGCCATCAGAGACAAATATATACTGTGCTATCGAAAAATAGGCATTTGGCCGCTTAAAATTTTGAAAAAGATACTTTGGATGCATAAATATTATGAAAACTATCAAATATAGAGAAGGAGGTATTGTGGCACTTATCTTTGCGTTATTATGAATTTCTGGCAAGCTTGTATTTATTGAAAATACTATAGACCAATGACCAATGACCTGCCAACAGTAGTCAGTTGTTTTCGACAACGGGTACACAAGAAAGTGTCAATTTATTGGTATCGTGTTAAAGTGACGTCGATATCGACAACGGGAATAAGGGCGATTGATTTTAAAAATAACTGCATCGTCTTCCGGTTCTTTTGTGGAATTTTGAAGGCATATATCGTGTATAGTCAGTCACAAAAACATTTTTAAGACTACTGTTAATAACATCATGGGCATTTGGTCTAGTCACTCCGCCCATTTTTGTGCAACAATATTTTACAAATTTACTTTGTAAAGTATTTTTTAAATAAATAAATAAATGTACTGTTTCAATTGCCAACTCGTATAATCCATAACTTTAAGAAAATATTAAAGAAAATAAAAGAAAATTGTGTAACTTACAATTGCTGATCCTTGAATGATGATCTGGATGAATGTATGCGTATGAGAGATTGTTGTATTCCATTTTCGGTCCGATACAAGTGGTATAAATCACTCCATATCACATGGAGTTGTAGTTTAATAATTTTTCTTATGCTTCCACACCAAAACTGGGGGTCTACTTTGTAATTCGAAACGAATGCCAATGCTTTCGAATTGTAATGTTAATAACACACAAATTCGAAAGAAGTTTCTTTCGTTTGGAAGTACAGAGTAGACCCCCTGGCTTCGAAATGCGGTGATGCCACTTATTACTCTTTTTTTATTCCAAAGGATTTTAAAATTTTTTCTGGAGAAACTTTTCGTGAGAAATAAAAAATTTGCGATTTCCGAGAATCATAATTATGATTGGACTGCTTATAGGATCTGTTTGTTGTGTTGGCAACGGGCACTCGTCGGTCCTGAGTACAATGCCCAGCTTAGGGCTGCTAGGAATGCCTAGTGACAGGATAAACGGTGAACAATGTCAATGTCACAATTCCACCCAGGGCAGTGTGGGACGAAAACGGTCCGGCTGTGGATTCCAGAAGTTTATGTTGGTACATGGATGGATCCAAAATGGAAAATCTCTTTTTACCCATGGGTAAATGGCCTACGATATTTCAGGCAGAAATATAGGCAATCACCACATTTGTAGACATTAATTTAAATAGGGACATTAGAGGCGTGCATATAGCTATCTTTTCCGATAGTCAGGCAGCTCGTTAAGTCGCTCCTTTAGTGAGAATTCCGTTCCAGGCTGGTTTTAGAATGCTTTGAATCATTACAAAAGCTATCCATACGGAACAAGGTTTCAATTTACTGGATACCTGGCCACAGCGGCCATCCGGGGAATGAGGAAGCGGATGAACTAGCCAAGGGGGCCTCTGCTGCTCCGTTTATGGGCCCAGAGCCGTTTTGTGGAGTAAGTCGGTCAATAAGAGATGACACTTCGACCGCTAAGGAAATGTGGATGACTTCTTCTGGTTTAAGGCAGGCCAAAGCATTGATGCAGCCATTTACATATAATGGCTTGTGACTGCTTTTCTTTCTGGTCACTTTGGACAGAACTATCCTCTGGGGAAAAGTAACCAAGTTCGTTATCCCTTGTGTAGTTTATGCTTCGAAGATGACGAGACAATGGCACACATACTTTGTGATTGTATCGTCTTATGTAACAATAGAAGGCGTGTTTTTCATTCCGAGTTTCTATGTTCAGATGATATTAGGCGGGCTTCTCCAATAAACTGTGCTGACTTTCATAAGGAGAGTCATACAGAGATTGATTCAATTTAATTTGCAGATCTATGGCCCAAAATATCCTTCAGGGGTCTTAGTGCCGGCCTTTGGACCAGCTCTTCCCCCTATTCTATTATATCTGTGGCAAAAACACACACAGCACTTTTAAGCTTTCAAGTCGATTTTCAGAAGTTTATTTCTTTTACAGTTAAATTGGGAAATTCGCAGTTAACATTTATTTTTTTAAGCAAACATCGTTCTACACACTATAAGTAATACATTTAAGTTGAAATGTACCAAAGTATAACCTAAATTAAGCTTTTTTATTCCAAATGAGATCAGAAGTCTAAAAAAGATAAGTCGCAAGTCAATGTGCTATAACTTCCTGAAAAATCACACAAATTAATTGAGATTTTGACCAGGGGTACTTTCGAGTATGCAGATTACGGAGTTGCCATTAACTCAAAATCAGCTTATCGCGACTTAAGCACTTTTTCCTTTTTGCCACAGATATTCTATGATTGCACTGTATATAGTCTAGGTTGCGTTTCACCTGTTAACATAAGAATAATGGAGGCCAAATTCTTGCTTCTATATGTTGTTAATTATGGCCTTGAAGAACGTACGACTATATTCTGCTACGAAATGCATATCGGAAATTTATAAAGATGATCAGCTGATGATTAAATTGGACAGACCAGCTGAAAGAAGAAATTAGTATCAAATTAGTATTATTATTTATATTATTTCCCCCATAAATATTGGCAATTACCTCATTTTATCCATTATATTTCATTCCATATTTTACAGTTGGTCTTGATTTTATTTCTATTGAGATCTACATACAAATGTACATACATACATATGTACATATTTACGTATTTCCTTGGTAAATATTTTCATCCTTCTGGGTCTTATTCCGTCCGGTTGGCGGGATACGATCTTTTGTCTTAAAATTTTTATAAAAAAAAAAATAGAAGGCGAAAGTCGCCTACGACTAAAGTCGTATTTTTAAATAAAACAAAAATTGTATTTAGGTTTTTTTAGGTTTTTAAATTTTTTATAGCCCCGCATTAGTGTTGCAATAATACGGGGTGATTTTTTGAAAATTTTATTGATTTTTTTGTTTGGTTTTTTGTTTATTTGTTTGTTTGTTTGTTTGTTTGTTTTTCTTGTCTGTTAACGTAGTATATATTTAAATATTTTCTTTTGTGATTTTATTTTAATTCTGGGTTGTTTTTAATATAATTTTTTGTTTGTTTGTTTGTTTGTTTTGTTGTATTTCTTTTTTTATTCTAATCATTAATCATTGTTTTCCAAAATAAAAAATTCAGATTTTACACATTAATTGAAAAAAAAAAAATAAAAGAAATGGAAAAGTATTATTTTAATGCAAAAAAGTATACATATGTATAAGTTATATATAAATATAAATTAAAAAATTTAATTTGATCTCGATATAACAGAACAATATTACATTATACATACAGTACGTTTTATTTAGTTTTTTTTCCTTGTTTTTTTCTTCTTACTTTTTTATATTAAAACTAATTAATAGTACATAATATTATTTATAGTTTAATATTAATATAATAATTACAAAGAGATATTTTTGTTTTTGTTGATTTGCTGGGTTTTCTCTTGTTTTCTCTTATTATTCTTATCTTTTCTTTTCTACAACATAGTTTTCGATTTTCGATTTTAAAATGTAGTTTACTTCATTTCTTTAAATTTATATTTAATTCATTTGTTTATGCGCTACAATTTAATAATTATTTTAGTTTTTTTTATAGTTTTTCTATTTCTGTTTCTAAGTAATATTTTCACTCATGACCTAAAAGAAATTTCTTTTTGTTTGTTCTTGTTGTTGTTGTTGTTGTTATTATGATTATGCAAAATATGGAGCGTTTGATTCGGTTTAGTGTTGTTGTAATTATATAAAAATTGGTACAATAAAAATTGGACCAGAAAAAACAAAACAAATACAGATAGATAGATGCAGTACAACTGCAAAGACGTAAGGGAATGAGGGAGATTTTCGGGTTTTCATTGCGATAAATGAAAAGGAGATAGATACCATCAAAAAAAATTTACTATGAAATGTTTAAAATTTGATTTTCGCCACTTACATTTTTTCGGCAATTAAGGCCGCACACACTAAAAATAAATTTCATTTCTTACGAGATTTTCAAAGAGATATTTTTTAAAAAGGTACTATTTTGAAAAAGTACATTTATAAAAAAGGTAATTTTTAAATTACTTTTTTGAAGACACACAGTAAAATGCTTCAAAAACTACCAAGTGATTTGATATCGTCAGGCAGTTGTTTGACCGGGTTCAAATCACGAGATCCCGAAAATTTTTGTGTGCGCAGAACATCTTTTCAGTGATTCCAAATCACTTTACTATAAAGTGATTTACAGAGCATGCCTCTTAAAATAAATGTAGTTTATCAGATATTTTTTTTAAGATACTTGTTTTAAAACGTACTTTTTTGAAATGTACATTTATAAAAAATCGGTTCAGATACTCTTTTCAAATGTACTTTTTTTAAATACTTGTTTAAAAGTACTATTATTATAAACCTCTTATCTTATGCACAAACTTCCAAAAACTATTTGAGAATTCACAAATAATAATATTTTTGAAAATCACAAAAGCAAAACCCAGCAAATAATTTTTATTCGATATGAATCTATTTTATTTTTCTACACCTTTATACAATTAGAAATCCAATGGATAAATAATAAAAATTATTTGCTGGGTTTTGTATGAGTTTCTAAGCCTACTACTATAAGGTTTTGTTTAAAAAGTACTTTTTACACAAAGTACTTTTAAAGAGTAGTTTTTCAAAAAAAAATTTTAAAAAGCACTTTTTAAAAGATACTCTTTTTCAAAATGTACTTTCTTTAAAAGGTACTTTTTTTAAAAGATAATCTTTTTTAAAATTAACATTTTTGAAAGGTACTTTTTTAAAAGATACTTTTTTTAAAAGGTACTTTTTAAAAAAAGGTACCTTTTTAAAACATACTCTTTTTTAAAAGTTACTTTCTTAAAAAGTACTCTTTTTAAAAGCTACTTTTTGAAAGGTACTTTGCCCAAAATATATTTTTGAATGGTCCTTTCTTCAGGGGATACTTTTATAAAGGTATTTTTTTTTCAAGATATACTTTATAAAATACACTTATTAAAAGGTACTTTTTAAAAAGGGCGTTTTTAAAATTCTGTTTTTGTAAAGTTAAATTATACTTTTCGAAACGCACTTTTTTCAAAAGATATTTTTTTAAATCTCCTTTTTTCAAGAGATATGTTTTTTGAAGGTACTTTTTGCAAGTTCCTTTTTTTAAAGATATTTTTTAAAGGTCCTTTTTCCAAGAGATACTTTTTCAAAAGTACTTTTTTTAAAAAGTGTCTTCTTCCAAAAGGTACTTTAAAAAATACGTTTTTAAAAGGCGCCTTTTTAAAAAGATATTTTTTGAAAGGCACTCGTTCAAGATATTTTTTTAAAGGTTCTTTTTTCTTCAAGAGATATTTTTGTAAAACGGGCTTTTTGCAAAAAATACGTTTTAAAAAGATACTTTTTGGAAGGCACTCTTTTCAAAAGATATTTCTTACGGGTCCTTTTTCCAAGATACTTTTCTCAAGAGATACTTTTTTAAAGGCACTTTTTCAAGATGTACTTTAAAAAATATTATGAATAATTAAAAGTTACCTTTTCCAAAAGGCACCTTATTCAATTAGGTACTTTTATCAAAAGGTAATTTCTTAAAAAAAGTACTTTTTTCAAAAGGTACTTTCTTAAAAATATACTTTTGGGAAAGTACTTCTTTCAAAAGATACTTCTTAGGGGTGCTTTTTTTAAAGATACTTTTTAAAGGTACTTTTTCAAGGTGTACTTTAAAAAAATTATTAAAAAGTACTTTTTTTAAACGATACTTTCTGGAAGGTACTTTCCTCAAAAGATATTTCTTTAAAGGTATTTCTTTTCAAGAGATACTTTTTTTAAAGGTACGTTTTTAAAATATACTTTTTTAAAAGTGTACTTTTTTAATGTGTATAATTTTTAGAAAGAACTTTTATTAATATGTAATTTTTCCAAAGGAAATTTTGTTTAAATTGTACATTTATTAAAGGTACTCTTTCAAAAGGTACTTTTTGAAAAATAGCTTTTAAAAACGTAGTTTTGGAAGTGGACTTTTTTTAAAACTTCTCTTTTTTTGAAGTAATTTTTTAAAATGTAAGTTCCTAGAAATGTTATTTTTTTCTTTGTGCTGATTCTTTGCAGAACTTGGAGAGCTAAACAGGAAGAAATAAAATTTATTCAAAGTATATATGTACATATGTGAACCGTGCGGACAAAAGGGGCCTTAGCTTGTTGATACCATTGTGTAAGGAAAAAATTGGGAATTAAAAAAAACGAAAATATGTGCAAAATTATGCCCTATGAAATTTTATAGTTCAAAAATTATTATTTTGAGATAATTAAGATTAGAGTTTGGGGATATTTTTGTCTTTCTAAGGTAAAGGCTTGAAAATTTAACTTTCTGCTTTTTTAAATTATTTTACTTGCAGCGTTTTGCATCCAAAAAAGAAAAACTAAGCCCAACACTTAAACTTTTTCCCCTAAACTCATGATAAGGTTCTTTTTATCAGTGACGTTAGTGAATGTCGAAGCAATCACTACCTTTTGGTACACTTTTTTAAGTTCATGCATAATTTTGTAATGTGTTCAAGATTTTTAGCGATATAATTTCTGAAAACTTTTTTTTTTGGGATAAGCTCAAATTAGTTTTTTTTTACTTGTTTAAGAAACGAGAGAAGAACTTAAATTATTAAAGAGAAATTTCTTCTATACACAAGACGTTGTTTTTTCTTTCAGTAGAAAAAATAAACAAGTTTCAAAGAGCAAGCAAGATAATGGCAGTTTCAAATAGAAAAGAAACAACATTTGTAATTTCTTTTCTTTCTTTTTTTTTGTTTTTTGAGTTTTTTGTTGGCAAAAAAAACTACATTTTACAAAAGGGAAAATCTAGAAAATATTTTTTTAGCATTAGTAAATACATAATGAATAACAAATGACGGAATACCAAAGATTTTGTGTTTAATTTTAATTTTTTACAAACATTCATGGCATACAATAAATTTAAGTTTCAAGTCTTTAAAGTTGAAGGGAAGAATAATGGAAAAGAAACATAAGTCAAACTTAAGCACAACAAAACAAAAAAAAAGGTTTAAGACGAATAAAATTAAAGTGCGCTTTAAGATAGAACTTAAAAGCTTAAAGTTTTACTTTTTACAAAGTCTTTTTTTTTTGTATGTTTGTAAGAATTAGCATTAAATTAATATTTAATTATGAATATATTATTTTAATTATGTATAATAACGAAAATTGGTGTAAGTAGTATTTTCCATTTTCTTTTAATTAAAATTGAAATTTTTAAATATTTTTTATAAATAATGTATGTATTACAATTATATTTATAAAAGTAGTTTAAAGCAAAAACTTATAAATAAATATTATGTATTAACATTTTAAGACAATTCATATTTCTTTACACACATAAAAATAATATTGTATAGTATATATATATAACTCGTATATGTCTACATTGGAAGTTTAAGGGAAACTGGAGCAGCATATCCAGACTAAATTTCAAACATAATTTAATATATTTAAATGGCTCTAGTTATATTTTAAGAATTCAAACATTCCCATACGCAGTTTAAGTTAAATAAATAAAATTAAGAAAAAAAAAAAACAATCTCATTTAGCAAAATTATTATTAACTTAAAAAGTGTTTAACTAAAACTCAGATATCATTTCAGTTTGAATATACATAAATATTTAACCACTATATTTACTTAATTAATTATTAAAGTATGTTAACTTAATAAACGTAAGTAAGGCAATTCATTGCATAAAAATTAGAAAAACCTTACATATCAATAATTACGTTTAAGTTTCCTTTTCTTTATTAAAATTAAATTTAAAATTAATTGTAATATTTTTGTGTTAATTATTTTAGCATTTCATTAGCATTTATTTTAGCAAGATATAAGAAATCTTTTCTAAAATTAAAACCCTTTTTAAGTTAAAGCAAAAAAAATATTGTTTAAGTTTAAAAAAAAAAAAAGAGAGAATAGTGAACATGTTAGAAGTTTTAAGGCCTATAATTATTTAAATCACGTCACCAAAGTGACATTTACCTGAAAACAAAAACAGCATTTTGCAAATTCTAAAAATTATGAAAATCAAAAAACGAGATTTTTAAAATTTTATAAATTAAATGTTCATTTTCATTTCATATACATAAATATCACTCACCACCTTGGTGACGTGATTTATGCAATTAGGGCTGTACTTAATCTTGAGAAAATAAAAATAAAACTAAGTCAACAGTTGAAAATATATGTAAATGTAAAATTTCATTTCAAATAAAATTGTTAAACAACTCCTTACAACATTTTTCCTTTGCTTTTTAAATCTGAAAAAACAAATTCAAATCAAACCAACAAAACAAGTTATGGACAAAATTGCAACATTTCTTAAAATTTTTATTAAACAACTACTGCAATATTTTTTAATATTTTTAAAAAATATTTCTTAAATTTTCGCTTTTTGTTTTCATAATAATCGTTGCGTTCTATTTTTGTTTGGTTAACGTTAAAAAAAACTGTACATGAAACTGTACATTGAACTGGTAATACGGTGCTAGAGGGTAAGACGGTGCCTTTTCAATGTCAAACTGTTTGTTCTTAAGTGGCGCTTTAAAACGTTGCCCAAACGAGAATAGTCTCGAATAATAAATTTTAATTTTTTTAATATTCTTCCACTAATTTAAAATAACCAGAAATTCGTAAATATTTTTATTATTTCCCTCGATTTTTTAAGTTTTATTAATACAAACTAAATCAGCAGGCGAGTTATTGCATTCGATATAAAAAGAAATTTCAAACTAAATATTTCCAAAGAGTTTTGTTATCAAATGCGATAATTTGCCAACAGTTATAGAAAAATGTTGAAACGAAAATTTATCGAGTTTGCTATGCAGTAACATTTTTAACGATTTTCGCTGTAGGTTAATGTCAGCACTGTCGTTATTTAAGCGACAATAATAATTATCATTATTACCATATTGCCATATAGAAAATGACATGCTTTTTATACTTTTAAATTTGCCACCTGGTAATAAATTTAATTTACACACAAACAAAAGCAACAAACTTGCCAGACCATATTAAAGTATTAAATTTGAAATGTTGTAATATTAGGACACATTTTAAAATGCTATTGTGAACTCCCTAAATAATAATAATAATATTTAATGCATAAAAAAATAATAAATGAAGGTTTTATAATGCAAAGCCATATATCGGTCCCACAAAAGCCTGCCTTTAGCTATCCGCAAGTTGTGAAAATGGCTCTTAGAATGTAAACCTGCTAACTTACTTCCAAAAAATTTTGCACGTGAGACAAAAAACTGTTAACATTAGATTCAAATTAAAAGAATACTTTAGACAGTCGTTGCGGTGTTTCTTTCTCTTTCGAACGGCATTTATGTTATTTGTTATAAAAAGTGGATTTAGCAGGTTTACACTCTAAGCCGACGATATGTTTAAACTAATTTGCTTCTTCACCGACTCCCATCATGGAACTCATTTTATAAAAATCTTCACACTATAAATTCAATTATTATACTGAATAAGAAATTTTTAGTGAAATAAGTTTCATGAAACTTTTTTTTATTTATTTATTAATATTATTTACAAATTAAATAAAAAAAAAACTGTCAAAAATGCATTAATTTTATGTTACGCCGTTTCTATGTCACTCTCTACTCTATGGCAACAAATTTCTTGAACAATTCTATAATAATAATTCAATATTAGTTTAAATTAATTCCATCATTAAAACAATCGGGAGTATTTCCGTTTTAAAACGAGAGAAGTAAGACAATTTTTACATTACAAATGTACCGTCTTACCCTAGCACTGCATTATCATTTCAATATAAAAATTACCGTTTTTAAACAATCTTATTCTTTGTTTGTGCATGGGCTTCGGAGCTAAATAGACAGATTGTTAATCTTACACACAGTGTACATACTAGTATACCACTTTTCCACACGCAAAGTTTACTTTGCAAAGCCTTAATTCAGCTGTGTGAAAGACAGAGGTAGTAGTACAGCCTTTGTCTGTCCTTCTCCCAGCTGAATTAAGACATTGCAAAGTAAACTTTGCGTGTGGAAAAGGGGTAATACGTGTGTTGATGTTAAAAAAAAACAGCCGAAGTAAGACGCAAGAAAAAGGCCTTACATAAAAATTAGCGGATTTCACTGTTCGCATTAATGTATCTTGTTCTTCTTTTTTTACAAACTCTGGTAAATAAATTCAGCTACAATATCTACTACAGTTTTTAGTAAAGTATGTAGACATAGTTAATTAAAAATTTATGTATTTTGTTGTTGCAATGTTTTAAATTTACCACGATTTAACAAAGCTACAATGTGTACAATATCTACAATAGCCAACCGTGAATAGCGCTATTATTTTTTTTTTAATACGCAACTTTTGTTTCACAGAAATGAAAAGAAATTTCAATGGCCAGTGTTGGCAGAAGTTTATGATGGGAAAATGATTTTAAATTTACTACTTTTTTTTAGCTGATTTTTGAAAAACTTGAATTCTTTTTTTACGAAAAAATATGCTAAATTTAGCAGGGAAAATGCTTAAATGGCAAATCTCTAGAGGAAGAGAGAAAGAAAAATCAAGAGATAACACTTAGTACCTAATTTTCATTAAGCATTTTTCTATGAAATTTCATGAATTTTGCTGCACGAAACTTTTTCTATTCGCTAATTGCAGCGCTATAAAAGAGATTTTTTTTAATAAAAAAAAAGACGTAGAATGAATCTCTGATGCATTTTTGCAAATTTTTTTGATATGAGTTGCTCCTCCAGGCCTCCTACTGACAAATGAAAAATGTTCATGCAACTAATTTTATGAAAAAAAAAATGCGTAATGTAAATTAGGTATTAGAGAGAGAGAGAGAAAGAAGCAAGTTCTCATTTTCCAGGCTTCTTTTGAGTAAATTCTAAATAAATTTTCAAGCCTACATTCCAAAAATATGACGAAATTGTTAAAATTTCTTGGGTTCAATTTACAAAAATTTTAAAATCATCTATTAAATTATATTAATAACATATGCATAAGCATCATGGAACTTTTCGCTAAAATATGTTAAAACATCAAACAAAAAAAAAATTATATCAATTTATATAACGAATAATAATAATAATAATTAAATGTACTATAGATGTATTTAACACACTCATCATACAAGGCTCAAGTGTAATCCAAGAAAATTAACAGCTATGCTATAATTTTGTCCATAACTGTTTAAAAAAACGTTTGCAAGCTAAAATTTTGCTGCACACAAAACTTTAAATCCTTTAAATTTTAAAAATTTTCAACCGTTTTTCAAAAAAAAAAATTAAAGAAATATGTAATTATTAATTTATGTGTTTTCCCCTTAAGCTGATTTGTCTAACAAATTCAAATATTACAATTTATATATGTATATCAACATGATATTTCAGATTTAGTAGCATAGTTCTCTTTTTAAGATTAATTTTAGTTTAATTGATTTGTCTTAAAATCTTGCAACAAACAGTCAACGAAATATGGATATGGATATGGAGTCTCCGTGTAAAAACAAACTTTTCAAGCATTTTTAAAGAAATTGTAATATTCACGCAATGGATGTAAAAGTTTGCCGCCTCAAAAAATACTTAAAACAAAGTATGAAAACTATGCATGTGTGTGTGGGTGTGTGTGTTTATGTGTGTGTGTGCATGTGTATCTTGGTGTATAATTATGCAAATGGAAATTCTGTTTCTATTTGTTGTTTTGTAAATTGTTTCACTGCAATTCACAAACTGCACCATTACATTGTTTCCTTTCTTTCTCTGGCAATATTTCTACAATGACAGTTATTTTATATGTACTTAAATTATTTTGTTAATTGATTATTAGTATTATTATTATTATTATTATTTTGTTAAGTTAGTATGTTGAGGCCTATAAGTATGTCTGTTTGCAGTATGTATCGTATTTATGTATGTAGGAGTTTAATGTATATATTTGCTATATATTCCTTAAGTTTTGCTTTAACTAACATTGATGTCTTTTCAACCTCAATAAGTCATTTTTCCTTCACTTTGCGTAGATACAATTCGTTGTTGCACTTTACAAAAAAAAAAATTTATTTTTTGTGTGTGATTTCTTGTTCATTATTTTAAATTTAAACTGTTTGCTATGTGATGATAACAATAATATTGTAGGTTCGGCTGATTAGCTGGGGATTTTATGATGACAATGACGATGTTGATGATGCAGATGTTTTCGAATAGGAAAATGGTGGAAGGTAGTTTAAGAAGTGATTATGTTTGTTTCTCACGTGTACGAGATGAGGCTAATAACATATTGCTTATCATGCTAAGAGTAGATTTATATAGAATTAGAATTATAGACTGAAGTTTTTTCTTGTTCGTTTGCTGTTTGTTTTTTTTTCTCATTCCATACAATTACAATTTCTAAATGCTTTTAGTTTTGTTGGTTGGTTTTCTTAAATATTTACGTATGATAATTATACTTTTGTTAAAAAGTAAAAATATTTAAAAAAAAAGATATTTACTTTACTTCCATTTGTTAGATTTGTTGGCTTTTTTGTTTTTCTTCTTCTCTTTGTTGTCCTTGTACGAACGATTTTGGGGTTGACCTTATAATTGGAGCATGAAAAGATACAAGATATAAAAATTGGATGTAAAAATTAAAAAAATAAATTCAGAAACTTAAATAAATTAATTTTAAACGACGATGACAAAAAAGTTCCACCTAATAATTCTTATTTTTTTAATAATTTACTAAATCATTTACTAAAACTACGTCACAACTCAAAAAATAAAAAAACTAGTTTGCCAGAAACGAGTTTAAAGTTTTCAATTTACACACAACTCAGTGGAAAAAGAAAATTTAATTTTTCTCTCAAGACTTCAGTAAACAAGATATTTGTACGAAATTTTTACACAATATGAAGAACGATCGATATGGGGATTAATTCTGCATCATTAATTCAAAAATTCCATTTTTTTATCATCATCATGTAAATCAAATCCGACACCAATTAAAGCTATACCTCTTCGTGGACACTTTTGTCATCTACTGTACTTATCGCTCGTTTGTTGCAACAAACAAGGCAGACAAATTCGTTAAGAAGAACGAACTAGTTCTTTTATTTTATTTTTTTGTTGGGAACAAAAAAGAACAATCCGCAAAAAGAACAACTATGGCCAACTCTACATAGTACTTTTTTTTAAATACCCCTTACATAAATACTGTTTTGAATAGTACGCCCTTTTTTAAAAAGTACCACTAAAAATACTTTTTTTAAATAAATTAAAAATTACCTGCTTTCATATTTGAAGCTGACACCGACGAGGAAGAAGCTGAATTTGAAGGACGCGATTCAGATTCCGAGCCCGATTTGGACGACGAATCGGACGCATTTGAGGCCACTGATGACTCTGACGAAATGGAAATAATTGATATTTGTGAGGAAGCAGATGTGAGAATGCCGTGTGTGCTTGTGGAAGCGTTATGTTGGCGCGGCAATGTGGACGACTGCTGTTGCTGTTGCAAACGCTGCTGTCGCATCTGCTGCTGTTGCTGTAAACGCTGCTGATTGGTGTAACGTGCCTTAGAGGGGGCAACATATTTTGGATTTGAGGCAGCGAATTGTTGATACTGTTGTTGCATTGGTGGTGGTACATAAAATTGTTGCCGATAGTAATGGCTTTTGTTTAATGACGATGACTGTTGCTGCTGCTGCTGTTGTTGTTGCTGCTGCTGTTGTTGTTGCTGCTGTTGGTGTTGTTGTTGCATTGCCTGCTGCCTGGGAGGCGAAGGCGAAAGTACATTTTTCTTCGCCATTGTTGAAACTGTCTGATATTCGTTAGCAGCAGCGGCAACGACAGCGGCAGTTGTTAATGTTGGCGTTGATATTGCTGCTGTTGATGTAGAGACCACCGTTGATGATACTTCTGTTGCTGTTGTTGTGAATGTGCTGCACGCAGATGTAACAATTGTTGTTGTTGTGGTAACGTTTTGTATTATTATATCATTGAGCGACTGCGTGGACGTGGATTTACTTGTGGTTGGTGATGTTATTGTTGTTGTTGTTGTTTGTGTGGTAGTTGTTGTTATTGTTGACAATGGTTGTGGTTGTGGTGGTGGTGCTAATGCTGACGCCAGAGATGATAGTGATAGTGTTGGTGCCGATGACGATGATGAAATAAAACTATTTGTCTGCATGTGTGATTGTGTTTGTGTTTGTGTGTGTGTGTGTGTTAGAGGCTGCGGGGTTTGATGCTGCAACGGCAACGTCTTCAGCGCATTCATACTGCCAGCGTGCAATGTGAATGGAGTTCCACCTGCTGCTTGCATTTGTAACATTTGCTGATGATGTTGCTGCTGTTGTTGTTGCTGTTGTTGCTGCACCAAACCGGCAACTATTCATCATGTATCCATCCGGGCAGCCGTGTGAATATTCGCGGATGTTGTTTGTGTCATTGAAGCACCAGCACCACCCAAAACAATATGTCCAGTTGTCGGCGACGTTGAGTCGGCATCACATTCTTTGCTATCCTCCGAATCATCCCCCGATGAAGTGCTACCACGCCTATGGCACATTGAATTCAAAGCAGCAACATGATGCTGCTGTTGTTGCTGCTGCTGCTGCTGCTGCTGATGGTGATAAAGGTGTGGTATTATATGAATTTGCTGCTGTTGGCCAGCTAAAGCACCAGCTGGTAACATTGTGGAAGGCAATAATTGTATTTGCATATACTTGGTGGCATTCCCCACAACATTCGGTGTTCCTGGGCCACCCAACGCCGAGACGGGTGAATGACGTGTGACCACAAGGTGCTCAAAATGTTCACGTATCCATTCGCGATAATCAATAACATCATCGGTGATACGTATGATGCGGCCTAATCAATTATTTAAAAATAAAATAATTATAACGAAAACATACATATACATATATCGTCATATCGCACTTGTTCCTCAAAAGCGTAACAACTCAAAATTCATGAATTTTCAGTAGAGACCAAAAACTGTTTCTGTTAGTAGTAGTTTTTCTAAAAACACAAAGAAAAGAGTCATTACGGGTTTTTTCACGGAAAAGAAGACAAATCAAAGGGAGATTTTTACAGTGGGTAGATATGACCTCTGTTGTTTGGTTTTTTGCAAAAAGTGAAAATTTGAACATTTTGAGTTGTTACGCTTTTGAGGAACAAGTGCGATATGTCTGCATGTATGTATATATGTAAAGGTTCAATTGAACGTGCCATAACCATAACCATACAAAACAGCTGTTCCAACCCCAAACTTATTGGTAACACACACACAAACAGCTGTTTGCTGGTTACACATATTTGTTGTTGCACTTTTGAGGTTAATAAACAAATGAAAAGATAAACCGCTGTTTATGGTATGGCACGTCTGATTGAGCCTTAAACAACGGCAGACCGTAAGCGATCAACTTACCTAATATTGAACGTTCATTGCAATCGTTGGCCCAATCGTTAAGAGGACTCACAGACTGTGACAGCATTAGATAGGCGTATTCGAAAGCCTGCTTAACTTGCAAGGCCCCGTACGAACTGCGACCAATATCATTACCTGGCGTTAGTGGATCCTCAATGCAGAGCAGTGACGGCCGATGGCCATCAATCATATCACGTTGCAAGTCTTCTTTGGGTATGTAACGGCCGCCGTTCTTTACGGAAATGCCAATTTTCATGTAGTTAAACTTGCGTCCGTATAGCTCGAAGAACTCCAATAGTAAAACGCCCAAATTGTCAGTCTCGGCGTGAATTTGACGGGGATGCAACTGGAGAAAACTAATGCACATGAGTATCAATGAGTAGGAAGAAATGCCACCAGTGAAAACTTCATTGAGATCACGTTGAAGTAAGAACTGCTTCAACACAAGCACCAGTTTTGCAAGCAATGGAAACTCTTGCTTGTATTTTTTGATCAGTTCAGCCGACTGGACACCTGACTGCATATTAAATGATATATCCACCTTGACTTGAGTCTCGCGGTCGGTTAGTTTTATAATGGGCACAGAGGCCTTGTCCAAAACGCGCACTGAATGCGGTTCAGCTATACCGCGGGCAATTAGTTCAGTTTCTAGAGTTCTTAGGGGCATTTTATCCCAAAGACCTGCAAATATTTAACGATAACTTTTTGGATGTTCATACTGCAAGAAAGAAAAAACGAAATAAAAAATTAACATTTACCCAAGACTACAAGATCAATGTCAGAGGTAGGCAGGAATAAACCAGTACGGAAGGAACCAAAGATCTCAACCAAGGCCGAGGGCCAGATTGAATGAACCACAGCCTCTATGCGATGTACCACCTCGTTGCGTATGGCATGTTCGGTGGGTGTGGGCAGTACATAACTATAGAACTGTTCAATCTCCTGATGAAGACCGAGAACTCCGCGACAATAACTGAAATCGGGAACACGCCAGGGGCAGCCCTTGTATTTCAAAATCAATTTGTCCATGTGTCTATTTAAATTGTATGTACTGGCTTTGTTGTCCACAATTCGGCCAATTTTCCTGCGCGACGGATTATAATAGCTGGGACGTTCGTGTGAAGGCATTTTGCCAGTCAAAGTCGTTGTCGTGGTAGTGTTTGTGACGTCTCCTTGCGTTGTTGTGTTGGCAGGTGTGTGTGAATCGTTATTTGTGTTGGTCGTAGTGGTTGAGTCAAGCGAATTGTTGCTGGATGTATTGCCGCTGGAATTGTTGCCGTTATTGTTGTTGTTGTGATTGTTGTTGTTGTTGTTATTATTATTGTTGTTGCGTAAGCCGCCAAATTGATGCAAAAGCAACTGTATGGAATCACGATCGCGAGCAGTTAAATTAGCACCGTTATTGAATTTATTGCCACCGCCTTGTAATTGTTGTAGCTGCAGTTGTTGATTCTGTTGCTCCAGCAATTGGCTCATTTCATGCGCATTGGTTTCCCAAATTTTACACCATGTGAGTAAAGCTGGACCCTCCTGTTCCTCTTGAAACCAACCAACAAAAGGATCCATTCAAAATGTTTTCTTCCAAAGAAAAGGAAACAAAGTCCCAAACGGAATTGCCAAGTTGTAGTGGTGCAACTTTATGAACTTTATAGACTTATACTTCAGCTCTTATGCTTATTTCTGCTCGTATACTTCACTATTTATTTATTGTTTCTAAATTCTTAGCTTAGATATGCCTGGCTAAATATAATTAAGCTTTTATTTTTTTTTCACAGTGATTTTTATTTTTTTTTTACTTAACAACGATTTCACTTATTTTTAAGTTATTGTTTCTGTGGACCACAATTAATGGAATGCCAATGATGATCTTTTATTTAAATTAAGAAACCTAAAAGTATATAATAAATTTAATAAAATATTCGTAAGCAAGAAATAAATAAATAATGTTTGTCAGAAGTGTTGATTGAATTGATTAGAGCAAGAATGATCACTATGTGATCAGTTAGGCAGGCAAATCATAAATCTAGTTTCGGATGTTTGTATGAAATTTAGTGAACGGATATCATATGGTCCAGCTTAAAATATAGGGCACTTTTTTAGGGGGTAAAACGGGTAAAAATTTGTACTTTTGATAATTTTTCTGTTTTTTCTAAACTTGGTATAGAGTATGTGAAGATAAATTCATCACAAATATAATTCAGATATACTGTAAATTCAGTTTAATATTATGATTTTTTGTCTTTATTTTCCACTAGGTTTAATTTGCTGAAGAAGAAATGTATTTAGCTCGTTTATAGGAGAATTTCAGTTTCTTTCTGGATGCTAACCAAGTCAGGGGAAGATGCAAGTATGTACGCATAAAATAGGCCATACAATTTTTTGTCGTCCACTTTCAAGTATCTTCTTATTGTTTACAAATATTGATAAAACATAACTGTTTTAAAAGATAGATATGGACAATACATTTGTTTGCCTAAAGAAACCTTAAAATGTCAGAAGTCCCCAAACACCACCTCCGGCGAAAAGGTCAATTTCTGTTTGCGATTCAGCGTTGCCGTAGTGGCATTTATAAGTTTTTTTGTGTTGCCGTGGTGGGGTACGGGGAAATTCTGGGATTTTGATAATATTGTGTGGTCTATTTATAGCAAGGTGCGCCAAAAAAAGTCATCCGATGTTGTTTGGCTCTCATATTTTTTCTATGTTAATGAAAAACTTCGTTTCTGTTTTTTGATTATGTTTATTTGAACCTTTAGAATTTTATTGGTTAAGTCGAGAAGATGATATCGGCCAAATGGGCGCCGTCACAATTGATTGCTCGTTTTATGGCATTTTTCATCACTTCGGCGAGTACTTCGGGCGACAGATTCTCGCACTCGTGTCGAATGTTGTTCTTGAGGGCTTCCAGGGTTTCGGACTTGTTCACGTAAACACGGAACTTCAAAAAGCTCCACAAAAAAGTATGGAACGGTTAAATCGGCCGATCTTGCAGGTCAGTGTAAATCGCCAAAGCCAGAGATGAGGCGACCCGGGTACGCCACGACATGATTATTCCGCGTTCTTGGGGAGTTTATCGCCCAATGCCTTGTTCACTTGTATTCTACATCTGTCTAGTTCACAAATGTCAAAAGAGATTTGACAATGGCTGCCATTTGCAATAGGATGATTTTTTTTTTGGTCCACCTTGTATAAGATGGTCAAATTTCCACTATCGGGCGAACCTAGCACAGCTTAAAATATAATGAAAGGTTTTTTTTAATAAAACTTGTAACGATAACGGTCAAGGTATTGAGTTGGGAAAAGATCGTTGACGAAGCACGTCGCTGCCTCTCTTTCCATTGTTATTAAGCGGTGTTTGTCTACATGTGTATCTCAATATTAAATATTGATGCTGATTTGAAACTCATTTGCCAAAACCTTCGTGCAGAAAAACTATAAACATTGCATCAAAACAAAAAGGCTAAGAATTGCTATTGCAAACGAATAGGAGAAAAAAAACACATGTCGCCAGCCCATTATTTGTTTGACCCACCGACCATTTAAAAAAAATGAGTTAGGTATGGGGTATATACATACATACGAGGTCTGATCAAAAAATAACCGTTATTTTCAAATTTCGTGAGTTACGTATGTTCGATTTTCGCATTTTTTTTTTCTGTCATGTTGGACACATGTCTTTTATATATGTTGGCAATATCAGCCATTTTGGATTGTCAATTTGTTTTTGAAAGATAAAAAGGTTAGTCGTGTTTTGGTGTGCTCTTCGATTTTTCACTATTCGAAAAAATGGATCAAAGAAACTGTATTAAGTTTTATGTAAAAAATTAAATTAAATGCGCAAGGTCATTTGAAATGTTGACTGTGGCGTTTGGCGAGTCTACTCTATGAGCAGATCACAAGTTCAATTGTGGTATAACCGGTTTAAGGAAGGCCGAGAAGATGTCAATGACGATGCTCGTCAAGCACGTCAAGTTCGGTCGAATGTGAAGGTTTTGCTCACTGTTTTCTTCGACTGCAATGGCGTGTGGAATTGTGGAAAAAACAATCATGGATTTTGCACCATGCTAACGCACCAGCTCACACATCGATGCTTGTGCGTGAGTTTTTGGCCAAAAACAAAACCTTTATCATGCCTCAACCACCGTATTCACCGGACTTGGCCCCCGCTGACTTTTTCCTCTTCCCAAAACTGAAGACACCGATGAAAGGAAAGCGTTTTGCTACGATTCAGGAGATAAAAGAAAAATCGAAACAGGAACTGTTGGCGATACCAAAAAGCGCGTTTCAGAAGTGTTTCGAGGATTGGAAAAACGCAGGCATAAGTGTATTATATCTGAGGGGGATTACTTTGAAGGGGACAAGATAGTTATTGATGAATTAATAAATACGTTTTAAAAAAATTTAAAATAACGGTAATTTTTTTATCATAACTCGTATATTTCGAATATCGCGTTTCGCGATATTTAGCATTCATTTTGCTACATTTCAACTATTTTAGGGTTTAATAAGTATTGTGTTGCTATACATGCAACAGTTTGGCGTTTGCGTCAAATTCTTCATAGAAAAACATGTGAAGTAAAGTTAACTCTTGTTTTGCTTCATTTCTATAAGAAATTAATAATGAAAAAAGAAGGTGCCGTAAGAAAAATTCAACGGCGGCTGTTAAGCAAGAACATCATCACCCAGACGCAGCCGCCGATTAAATGTTTTAATATAAACTTATTAAACTCTAAAATAAAATAAAAGAAACCTTAAATATGCATATTTGAGTGTAACAAAAATCATTTAAATTCATTCTTCATATTAAATACACTTGAATAACTTGTTTTTCTTGTGTAAGTGTGTATGCAGCAGCAAGAAAAATAAACAAAACAACAAAACTCGCAAGTCTCAGCAGTAAAGTATACGTATGGAGCACAAAAAGCGTCTTTATGAAAATAAATTAAGAAAAGTGGTGTATGCGGCACAAAACGTATTTTTAATTTTACAATAAAAAGTTCACTAAAATTTACACATTTCTTCCAAACATGTGTCGGAAGCAATGGCGAAAATACAAAAAAAATTCTATCGGATATACTTTGAGAAAACTGCATGTAACCGTCTTTGTCGTTTGAGCATATGCTTCAAACCAATAATGGGCTGACGAAATTTCATTGAATAAATGGGCTTGAAGGCAACTTTTATCGCTATGAATTTTTTTTGTATTAGTTTTTACATAAAACTGAACCGATTTGCGGGGAGAGAATATAAGAAATCAAAAAAAAATTAACGGCCACTCTAATACATACATATTCACATACATACGGTATAATTCATAAAAAATATTTTAGGTTTATTACAGGTTTATTTGACAAATTTCCCATAGAGATATGTCAAATAAGCGCTTAATAAAATAATGAATAAGGCAGATAGTATATAAAAATATTGTACAAGTATTTCTCAAGAATTTTATTAGTACAAAACATAAAAAGATTATATATTATTTTATTTTATTTATTTATACATATTATAAAAAACGCAAAGCGGAACTAAAACAAAAACGTATTGGCAAATACAACAATATCTTTTTACAATTTGTGCGGAAGTAAACAAAATTAAAACGGTAAACAAATTCTAATTTTAAAAGAGAGCAGGCAACCAGTAAACATACACATATATGTACATACATATGTATGTATTTATATTGTAAAAAAGAAACATTTAATTTGAAAATTTTCTTCAATTTGTAGGTTCATGTTCAAATTTCAATTTCAATTTATTTTCATTGTAATACAAATAGCCATATGGCCACTACACGTCCATGTTTAAGAACTAAAATCTTTCAATGCATTTTTAGAAATTTATTCGGACCGAAAATTGCAGTTGCACTAGACATCATTTATGTCTATAAAGACTAGGACTCTGATCTGATGGATTCTTGTTGTCTTTTGAAAATTTTCATATTTTCTCAAAAGTCGTACGATTGTGTAAGATAGTAAATCCGAGCCTTAATAAAAACTGAGCCCAAAGAAGTAGTAGTAGAATTTATTTAGTAGTATTATATACTTTCACAAAATTTCAATGTACATATGACAAGCTGTGATGAATATTATCAATTTTCAGGAATTCAACAATTTTATAAAAATAATGATAAAAATATTAAATAAGCATTTATCATTTGTGTTCATAATATTCTGACGTTTTTCCCCCTCAGCATAAAATATTTCATATGGTGTGTTCCATGCCCCAACTTTGTGCATTCATTTGCATCTTCTGTAGTTCAGATTCTACGCATTATTTCAATTAGGGATTATTATTATTTATGTGGAGTTTTCTTTTTCAAGTTCATTTATGTGTGTATGTTATTTTGTATATTTAATCTAATTATTAAGGTTGCATTTGCACTGGCATTAAGTATTTTTAAAAAAGCATTTATTTACAGTTTATACAAGAACTTTTTCGCATTGAAATTAAGAACAGTGGAGTCTAGTGAGTAGAGCTTAAATAATTTTTAATTTTTTTTTAATAAGAGGTTTATGAAACAAATTTTCTATGGAAATTTGATTAATAAACCTTTTATAAAACCAAAATATTTTTTATGAATTAGGCTCTAAATATTTATATTAATATATTTTTATAAAAAATAATTAATACCTATTAAATTTAATTGAACTAGATATTTTAATCTGGAGTAATTTCTTATTCGGGCGGGCTTAAGTTCATTATTTTCAATTCTTATTGAATGCAATATTTCTATTAATTAATGTGATTTTCTAAAGGGAAGGGCACTGCTGATGCAGTGCGTGGCTGCACAGAAAAATGCGGGTATTTTCCCCAGCTAAAAAGTCGTTTCTTTACTTTTTTTTTTGTTTCTTTAGAAAATCACATTAATTAAAGAAATACTTTAATCAATAAAAATAGTTCACTCAATAAGAATTTAAAACACTGGGGGTCTAAAATGCTTTCCAATTTAGATGTTGCAAGCATACAAATTCGAAAGCATTTGCCAAGTTCATGGCTAGTGGAGACCGCTGGTTACATTTTCCAAATTTATTGAATTAAAATTTATCGTTTTGCACTAAAAAAAATACAAAATTTATTTTTAAATCTTTTTCACAAACTTTTAATTTTTTTCTTTACCTCTTCTACGTGTTAAGAAGTAATTTTGAATTATGTATTGAAATAAATTCTGATCCAGTAGGTATTTCAAAACTGCTTTGCGTCACTCTTATAAAACTTGTAACTTTATACCTATGTATTTACCTAATTTAATAATTAATTTCAGTAATTACTTGATCTTTTATTGAACCCAGTGTAGAAATTTGTTAAAAGGATTTTCAGACTTCTATTGTGCGGTACACAAACTGCAAACAAATTTTCTATGGAAATTTGATTAATAAACCTTTTATAAAATCAAAATAATTATTATGAATTAGACCCATAAACTATAGCTTCGGAATATGTGTATATTATATGTACATACACTGAACAAAAGAAGCACTCTTAACACAAGAATTTTGCGTTTTCGTTTTAAAAATGCAGCATGTTTAAAAATAATTGTTAAAATAAGAATATTGTAAGTGAAATTTATTTGCTGGTGGTTAACAAAAAATATTCTTTTTTGATTTCAAAATATTTTTAATTTTTAACATTTGAACATTTTTAAAATAACAGAAAACAATCTTAGTTCTATTTCATAAAGGTTAAGTTTTTAAAATCAAAAGTTTTCTTCTTAATTTTAAAACTTACATACATCTGTATGTATGAAAGTATGTATGAATACTAAGTAAATGTAAGACAAATTATATTTAAAAAAAAACAAACTTACTTGTTCTCTCTGTGTATGTTAAATATGTCTCATGCCATAAATGGACAATTTCAATTAACACTTGAGTTTTTTTTTGCAGTAAATTTATTAAAAATGTATTAATAAATGTTCTTTTAAAGGCATAATGAGAAATAAAATCAAAAACTAAAAATCGTATAAACTTATTATCCTTGAATTGAATGTCTTAATATTAAATTTTTATTTGTATATATGTATGAAATTTAATAATCATCAAGACGAGCCTTATTTTTGTGTTTTAAGCAATTTCTGATTCACCTTAAAATACCTGATACATACGTACATTATTTTCATTTGATATTGATGCTTTAGCATTTAAAACAATTGCTAGACATTTTTAAGGCCATTCTTTTTAGATAAAAAGTGCAACTGTTTGATAAATTGTGCCTTTGGTTAATTTTTTTTTCACATAGTCTGTATATATCTTCACGGTTGTCCTATTTGTAACACGTTGGTATACTTTATTTTCTTCAATTTCTTTTGTAATTTTAGAATTTCAATATTTTATTCAAATGTACATGTTTCGTGTTTATTCTTTGAAAAATCTAATTCAATCAGTTTTACAATTTTGTTCTTTAACATGTTTTTTTTTTTCAATTATGTACTATTGAAAAAGTTTACTACTACGCCATGTATTAAGAATTGAAATAAGAAAGAATAGTACACACCGACATACGCATACACACACAAACACGTTGAAGTGAAAAAAAGAATATGTATAGAAGTGTGTAAATTTTACTAAGGCAGAACCGAGTTTAACGATTATAACGAAGTGAGCTCGCAAAATATAAAGTGCACAAATTTTCTTTATCCTTAACAACTCAAAGAATTTTTATACAAAAAAACTATTTCAAATGTCTTTAAGTTTTATTAGTTTCTTTTTCACTTGGGAATTATTCCCTTTTCAATTATAAATTATGCTTCATTGTGCAAATTGTTTTTTCACTACCGTTCGTGTATTTTTCGCTTCCCTTTATAACTTCAATTTGACATATTAATTGCAAATGTCAATGTTATAATAAATGTCAGATTCTAATTTGACGATTACCCAGTACTTGAGGTGAGTTTACTTTTTCGCCTTTTCTTTGCGCTTCTCGTCTCATATATTTTATCACTTTTGCACACTGTCCTTAGGATTTTCCTATTGAAACTTTTTACTTCACAAATTTTCAAGCGAATTTAACATATACTAAGTTTTTCCTAAGCGCCATCTTTTCGTTGTTGCCTTTTCTGTTCTTTTGCAACAAATTTTTTAATTTATTTGTCTTAATTTTACAGAAAAACTCAAGAAAACACTTCAAGCTGAACCACGCTAACCAAAGTATAGTAACGAATGAGTTAATTTTCAGCAAAGTAATCAGTTCAACGAACAGGGCTGCCAAGGTCCTGTAAGAAAAGTTAAGGCTGCCAGATGCTGGACTTTAAATCGATAGTTGCGATGGTGATGAGCAACGTGGATTTGTAATCTGACTGTACGAGGTCGGGTGACTATTGTTTTGTGACTAAAAAATAAAAAAATATAATAAAAATATCTTATTCATTATTATGTTTATCTTACTTTTTTTGCAAACACTATATTTTTTTACCACTTTTGCAAATTTTAATTTTACAAACCGAACGAATTATCAATTATCTACAATAAAACATGATATGTTAATAGTTTTTGCATATGAACATTAGATATTCCACTCTACAATATACATATGTTAATTGTAATAGGTGATGTATTGATCGAACGCACATTTACATACATTAAGAGTACGAAAAAGGCAAATAGAAATGTCATGAATCCCCTCGAATTTTCATTTCGTGCTTTTTGTTTTACACCGCAAGATTCTCATCCACTTTCACCAAAGTATATCTAAATCAAGTAGATGCAACTCTACATCTATAAAAATTATAATAATCAATGTGAGATGATGTCTTGGTGGAATTATGACTCTATTTTTTTACTGGATTCTTGTTAGCGATACAAGCTTTGGCTTGTACGAAATTTTCGGGAAGCGTATTAAGTTAAAGAAGGCCTACCTGTATTTTATGTACAGGTATATTTTACAATGGCGCTCTTAGTTGTTTTTGTATGATTTACCTTAAGCCCTACATTTGTTTTAATTAAAAATGTTTTAATTTTAAAGGCAAGAGGAAAATACATCAAATCTTAAATAGAATCTCTATGACATTTTATTTGAAAATATTAAATATATTATTTGATATAATAGTTCCTTTAAAAAACATTGAGATATATTTTCGCCAATTTTACTCCCATTTTCTGAGTTACAAATTCAATCTTAGATTAAGATAACCGTTCTCACAATTTCATCTTCAAACAGATATTTTGCCTGGTCTGTAAATCGAGTCAATTAAAAAAACGCTCGATTTAGACAAATTAATTCCTATTCGCTATAAGTGAATTTTTTTCCGACTTTTTGTAGTTTTTTAGTGCTGAAGAATCATATCTGAAATTAATTTATTATGTGTTATTTAAAGCACATCAATGGGGCCATTATTTATTTTTGGAAAACGAGAAATTTACTCGGATTCGGTTTATAGAACATGGCCGCATGTGTGACAGTTTGATATATCAATAGACCATGAATAAATCCTATATTTTAATATTTTTGTTACCTAATAACCTAAAGTTACTACTGATTATTTCCAAATTATATCAAAATTGTATAATCATTGAGAAATTTTTAAAATGTAATCCGTTACCGAATGCTTTCTCAATTTAACAGCCATTTGGGCAATATATAAGTAATACTGCCCTTATAGTGTTAATTAAGTTAAAGATCCATTCACAATAGCATGTGCACAAACTTTCAGACACTTCGTAACAAAGAACTGCCATTCACAATCATGCAGCAAATCTTCGTAAAGCGAAACACTTGTTCCAAAGCGTTTGATACCAGGTGGTCAACTCTGCGTATTCGCCTTGTATATTTGTTAGTGTAAAATTTTCTGCTGTCAGAATATTTCCTAGCGTTTTGCATTGATTGACAGCAGAGAAATTATGTCAGCTGGTGAATTAGGATCTCCTGATGTGTATTCGCCATGACTTGTTCGATCGTGCTCGGAACTGTATCAGAATATTATTCTACATACATGTGTATCTCTACGATTTCAATTAAATAGAATAATGTTAAAAATATGAAATTTTTTTTGTAAGGATTTTTTCTACAACATACTCGTAAATATTTCATGCATGAAATTCTAAATGTTGTGACTTCAAAATTGTCTGAAATTCAGGAAGTTTAAAAAAAATAATGCCCCACAAAATCTCATTTGGTGCTTATGAAACACAGTAGGGAAGAGTTTCTTTTATTAATTAGAACCAATATTTTGATAATGAAGCACCAAAATGCCTGCAGGAGTTCTCGTCCAGAATGTATGAATACGACGATGCTGCTGGTACTTACCACTTCAAGGATATGATACATACATGATAAATACACATTTAAGTAAATGTTACTTCAGTTTTATCACAAGATTTAAATAATAATTTTTATCTTGGTGTTCAAGCTGAGTTTATCCTATTTAGATTGATATTTTTGAATAAGTTATTTTTAAGTATTTTTTGTACGCCATTATTTATATGTTAATGTGAACACTTTTCTTAATTTTTCTTAAATAATATAATTTTTGTATTTTACGATAGACGTTACCTACTGCATTTAAAATTTAACAATATTTTTAATGTAATTACAAAACAAAAATATTTTTTTTAGCTAAAATATGTTTTATAGTATTAGCGATATTTGGCGATATTCGATACGTCATTTGGCGAGTAGGCTGAAAATAAATCTGACAACACTGCTGGGGACGTCATGTTGGTATTTATTGGAATGTCAGATCAGAAGTGGATTTTCATCATCGAACAACTTGGGTCGGTGGTCGTGCGTGAGACACGTAAATAAAATAAAATAAGCTTTTAAATATATACAGAAATAAAGGGAAAGCCAACTGGAATAGAAGAAGCAGATGAAAAATGCGTACACAATTTGCAACAATTACCGCAATGTAATATCGTCAATATATATTAATTTTAAAAAATTAATGTAGACCTTGGCGCTTACTTTCATGTCTCACCGCACCATTGGTGCTATGTTTAAGGTTTGAACGTTATACATTCATATTGTGAATGTTTTTTTAATGTTTGCATAAACGCGGCGAAAAAATCAAATAATTTAGATATTTTCATGTTGTTTTTGTGAATACAAAAGAAGAGAGTGAATAAATAAATAGAAAAGGAGAGAATTATTATTGAATCCGCCGCGCCCTATGTTGTCAGATTTATTTTCAACTGTAAGCTCGCCAAATGACTTGTCGAATTTCGCCCATATAATAAAACATGAAGTTTTAGCTAAAAAATATTTTTCTTTTGTAAGTAAATTACAAATATTGTTAAGTTTAAAACTCAGTCCGTAACGTCTATCGTAAGACATAAAAGTTATATTGTTTATTTTCGTCTTTATTCTGTTTCTGTTACAAACATATACACTAACATATAAATACTGGCGTATAAAATTACTTAACAATAACATATTCCAAAAGATAAAAATATTTCATTCAATAAGTATTGAAATTACTGAACTTAAGCCAGATTAAGAAATTATTTCTGATTAAAATTCACTATAGTTCAATTAAAATTAAAATTGTCTCAATCAAAAATATTTTTTGTAGCTAAAATTTAATCTTTTATTATATTGGCGATATTTGGCGATATTCCACAAGTCATATGGCGAGGACTCTGAAGATAAATCTGACAACACTGTTCGTAACAAAGAATTGCCATTCACAATCATGCAGCAAATCTTCGTAAAGCGTTTGTTCGGTCGGGCTCGCCTAGAAAATTTGTTTCGATGAAATGTATCAGAATAATGTCTAAAATAATTAATAAAAATTAACGGAAAGTGCATCATAGCGCAATTAGTTTAACGCACATTTGTTAAAATATGAAATATGAGCATAATTCTCAATAAGTTGAACACAATTTTATAAAAAAAAAAACTCGGAAAAATTTTTTATTTTTTTTAATGCATGTTTTCGCAGCGGGATGCTTCTGCAGAGCAGAAAATTGAAGCATTATTAAAAACAAATACGTAAGAAAGAGAAAAATCTATGAAAACGAATGAAATGGTGATTGTAGTTAAAGAAAAAAATGTAACGATGTAAGAAATACACACAAAAAGTTTAAACCTTTTTCTTTTAAAGAAATAAAAACTTTTAATTGATTAAATGAAAAAATTGTTGTAATAAAAAGAGATAAGATATACATTTTAATTTGTTATAATCGTATGTGCTAGTTCATAGTGTATTATGAAGTAATTGGAAAAAAATATCGTGTTAGTGCAATACATTAAAATAAGAAAATTTACATCAACAATTTTATGCGCTCTCTTGTTCTTTGTGATTTCTATTCTAATATTCCTTTATTTTCATCTACACGACAATATTGAGTGACTGCAAGTGGGAGTGTGTGTATGAGCGTACGTGAGTTGTTCGTTCATACGGCTTTGGCATAATTTTGCAAAAGGTTCAAAAAGAAAATAAAAAGCTTCGGAGTACATGTGTATGAGTTTGTGTCAGAGTATGAGGAAAAGAATTCGAAAAGGAGCTCGCTCGTCCTTTTTTCCTTACACCACTTATATCTAAAGTTTTGTGTGTAGTGCATAATGCAAAGTATTTTTTGTCTCTTCAATTGTACTTATTCATTGCGTTTCATATTAGATTTGTAAATGGAATAATATTAAAGAAGAATTGAAAATCGTAAACTGTGTATAGTTCATTAATAAAAGTAAAAAGTGTAGAAGAAAAAAATTTAATAACAAATCAAATATGGAATAGTAAAAACTTACCATGTAGTCGAATTTTTACTTGTCTATTTCTTTCTGCTGGTTTTTGACATCTTTCTTTTTCTCTCGTTTATTTAAGTAGTTGCGGTTAATAAACTTCTTGCAATGTTTTTTTTTGTAGTTTTCGTCTACGTCTACACGTTCTGTTGTTTATTTTTTTAGTGAATTCTTCTCCATAATTTGTTTTTTTTGTATGAATTTTGTTGCTTTTTTATGGTTTTTTATGTGAACTTTGTTTTTTTTTTAATAAAATAATTTTTTAATGTTACGTTTCGTACGGGGAAGTATGGCCTACATAAATTAAAATTTTGTTCGTGTTCGGTATTAAAATTTAATAGTTATAGATAGTTATAGTTTTCATTTGAATATACATATCATTTATGGCTAGTAGATTTGCTGTGGACACATTTCTAATAAATTTTGTTTTATTTCTTGGTAGTCATAGTAAATACATCATATATGTAGGTATATGGGTTTGTTTTGCTTTTCGACCTATAGCAATTTTGTAAAAGATGTCTTTAATACAACTCAACAGTTATCCATTTTAGTTTAAAAATATGAAAGCTCTAATAAGGCACAAAAATATTGAAAGCTTGTGTAGGTATAAAATTTACTTAAACAAAATTGGTATTCCATTCAAGGACTAATTTTTTATGTACCCAAGCCTACAATTTTTCAATTGTTTTTAAAAATAAAATGTTTATTATTAATTAATGTGTCATAAAGTGAGAAAAGGTTAAACTAGAAATGCCATTCATTCCTTAAATAAAGATTTTAAAATATTTTTATGTATACCTATGTAGGTATTATGTATTAGTTTTCCATAAATCCCTCTAATATGAATGTTTTGTTTAATTACTTAATTTTTATTTGTATGAATGCGTACATACATATTTATGTGTGCGTGTATATGTGTAATGCAAGTTAATAGGAAATTTGCATACCCTCACCCAATGCATAAATGTAATTAAACAGAGTATGTATGCGTTCAAAACATGTATGTAAAAATCTTGGCGAAGTGGAATGAATTGGCAACTCTAACACCGGGCTTTTTAATGTTTTTGTATATTTCCTATTATTCCTATTATGCTTAGGCTAGTATACACCACATATGAGAGAGAGGCTGCTGAACTAAAAAATAAAATATTGATTATTCTCATTTGAAGCCAACGTTAAAAAGAGACAACCGTATTTCGCTCAATACAGCTATGTCAATAATAAAAGAGAAATGCAAAAAACCACTACTAAAAAATAAATGGAAGAGACAAAATAAAAGAAGACAAGAAAAAATATAAAATTTTCGTGTGTGTGCCAGAGTGTTTTAATAAAAAGAAAAAAATACACTGTAAAGATGTGAGAAAAATGTTGTAATGGAAAATTATACACATATTTTAGCAAAAAAATTAAAAGAAAAGAAACAAAAGTTTGCTGCACAATATTCAATAAATTAATATATTTATTAAAATATAGGATTTAATTAATTGATATAACCGAGCAATTGGCGTGTGGTAATTTCTTTGTGCAAATAAAATCACTAAATGTAATATTAAAATGTGAATGAAGTGTGTTTAAAAGAATAATCTAATAAGGCTGAGATTTTTCAAAAATGTATTGTATTATACAAGAAAAACGTCACAAAATTCTAAGCCACGAAACAAGAAAGAATCTTAAAAGCACTTGTAAAATTTATTAAAAACTTATAATATTGTTTGTATTATCAATAGAAGAGTGGTTAGTTAAAAAAATGAGGAAAAAAATCAATAGATATTAAAACATTTAAGCAAAAATCGTATGTCTAAAAAAATAAAATAAAATTATATGTGTGTGTATATATAGTGTGAAAGACAACAGTAGTAGTAGCAGCAACAACAATATCGAAAATTAGCAACAACTACAGCAACATCATACATACTAACAACAGCAACAACACAGAATCACAGCAGCAAATAGTAACGACGAGGACGAAGACGGGACATCCATCGATTTTTTACCGTATTTTCAAGTGAAGTTTTGTACGTGTAAAGAAAAAATACAGAAACAACAAACATATTTTTTACAAAAACAACCAAAAGGAAAAACACTGTCTACTTGAAACAGATTGTCTACTAAATACATCCTCACTAATAGCCTGCCAGACCGAATGACTGGGTGCCTGAATGACTGAATGACTGACTAGCACTCACTCCAGTTCAGCACGTCTCATCATAGCAGCTTATCTCTTGTAATCGTCTTTACACAGCGACCTCATTATTGGGGTTTATTACTTTCCACTTGCATTAAAAGTAGGTACCCATCAGCTTGACACTTTGTGAATTGGGTCTAAAAACTGTGGCCTACCATGTTGGCCTGTTTTAAAAGTAAACATTTGTTTTAAAAATTTCGCGTTAAATTTCTCGCGATGGACAGTAGTAGTAATACGCAGGATCAAAAGCAGCCTGGGTCCAATCATTTGCAACCAAATAGCAATATCTGCCTTCCATCGCAACTTCCATCAAATAACAATGTTGGCATTGGAATGTCAGGTGGCGGAGGTGGCACTGTTGGTGGAATTGGTGGAGGAGGAGGAATTAGTATATTAGGATCATCTGGTAATGGAGATCAACTACATTTGCCACCTCCTTCCCCGCAATTGGCATTAAATTCCATACACAGCGGCAACAATACTGCAAATCATGGAGCAGTAGGATTGATGGTTGGCGGACTGAATACGCCTAATCAATCCAATACTTTAGGCTCAATTGCTGCAACAGGTATAGGGAATCTTGTAAATCCAATTGCTCACAATCAGGCAATGGTTGCAGCTAATTACTATGGTAGCAGCAACAACATGTCAATGCAGCCTACTTTACAAACGCCTACAATTGGTCCAAGTAACAGTGATTTTGATTCCGATACCGAGCTCTCTATTGTTGCAGCAGCTCAAGCTGCCGCTGCAGCGGCTGCAGCCGCTACAAATGGTTATACTTCCAATTTGAGTACGAACAGTAACAATTCCAATAATCTTGCATTGAATAGTAACTCGCCAGCTTCCTTAAATGCAAAACAACAACGTCAACAGAAACGGAGACGTGAGCGAGCACAACGTCTTCAGGCAGAGCGCGATAATCGCAGTGCGACTAACACTCCCAATAGCCTCAACATTCACATTACAACGTTGACAACAACTCACACAGCACCGAATACCAACAACCCAAATCCAAACAATAATCCCCAAAACCAACCATACAGCAGTGCGAATAATAATAATATGGCAACAGTTACAACCACCATTACGGGAAATAATCTCTATCAGGCCAGTAGTGCCAATAGCATGGGCGAAGATAGCAACAATTCAAGCGGCATTTTTACAACAAGTTCCAGTAGTAGCAGCACAAACAATAATGCTCTACTACCACCCACAGACAGTATTGCATCATTACTTTTAAATCCACCCCACTCGCCGGATTGTCATTCCGGCCTGATGGCAAGCCCCAGCGACAGTGAGGGCGAGTCACTAGATGAAGATCTCCTATCGACATCATCGTCGTCCACGTTACTTTTACCGCGCGACAAACCACCCCCAAGACCACCACCGCCCGTTAGAAGGAAACTGCCAAGGTCTCCGGTATTAGAAGAGGAAATCATTGACGGTTTTGCTATATTGGAATTTAAAACATATGAAGACTTGGAGGTAAGAAAAATTATGCAAACATTAATAGTAATAATATTTAATTATTATATTGCTTATAATAAAATTATAGGTCTACATGCCTATTTATGTGTGTATGTGCGCGATTGTTTAAAAAATATTACAGAAATACTGTTAGTGCTGCTGAATTTTTTTAATTATTATTATTATTATTTATTAATGTTGGTATGCTTGTATGTGAATACACATGTCCATACAAACATACATATGTATGTGTCTATACATGTACATTAAGGGTATAACCAATTTTTTGGCATAGTACCATGAGGTCAGCCATGTCCTAGTAACCACAAAAATCATAATCTTTAGTAATTTTTCTCAAAAAATTAAATTACTCAAAGTTACATATATACATACGAGTATGTATAACAAAAACAAGAAAAACTATGAGTTAGTTGTTATTAAAAGATAAAAATTTAAGATTTCAATTTTTTTATTTATTTTTTGTTTTAAATATCCATATTATGTATTAATTTTTCTTAACCAAAAATAAAATTAAAATTTTTCAAAACTCCATCGAGGTTGGTGTGTGAAGTTTTTTGACCTTAGCGAAAAAATAAACATAAGTTCCCTTAAAGTTTTTTATGCTCTTTCGGGCAGTGCTATGCCAATTTTGATATTTTAAAATATTCTTAAAAAGTTATATCCCTAACATTTGTAATTGATATTAATAAATAAATAAATAAATAAATAAATAAATTAAAGAAAATGAACATGACCGCTGACTGATCCCTGATTTTCAACCATGATTTTTAATTATTGAGAAACAAATAAATAAAAATAAATATGTACAGCAAAGTACGACTTTTACTCGCGCATGAAGGGTTCCATGTGCACACTACATATTTTTGTTTATTACATACATATGTATGTATATTTATTTAATTTTTTTTTAAAAAATGAACTAACAATAAGTATTCAAATCTTAAATTCAAATATAATTATTAGGCCCGACCAGTGTCGGACATAAAATTAGTGATAGTAATTAATAATACATACGCACACTACCTATCGTTACCTTAATATAGAAAGGTCCTAACTCATTATTTTTTTGAAATTGTGATTTTTGCAATTTTAGATACATAAGATGTTCTTCCCTCGAAATATACAAAAACTCGATATGTAATACTATACGAATTTTAGTCTATATAACCGAATATCTTAACTGATTCAGACATTAAAAAAATAGTGTACTCGATAAACTACATATTTGTCGATTTTTGGCATTTTTAAGTTTTGGCGTTTTTTTTATTTTTGGCGATTTATTTTAGTTTAAGCGATTTTTATTTTTGGCAATTTTTTTAGTTTTGGCGCGTTTTTCGCTTCTGGGATTTTTTCGGTTTTTAGCGTTTTGGTAGTTTAGGCGATTTTTTAGTTTTGGCGATTTTTTAAATTTCTGGCGATTTTTTAGTTTTCGCACTTTGTTTTGCTTTTGGTGCTTTTTTCGGTTTGGGATTTTTTCGGTTTTCGTAATTTTTTGGTTTTTTTTGCGATTTACTTTAGTTTAAGCAATTTTTTTAGTTTTGGCAATTTTTTTCGTTTTTGGCAATTATTTTATTTTGATATTTTTTAGTTTTAGCGCTTTTGAAGCCATTTAAAATTTAAAATTTTAATCGGCTATAAAAAAAGTTGTGACTAATTTTTTAAAATTTCTGGTTTTATTGGAAATTTTGATGTTTGTCATTTAAGAATGGAACGCAATCACCCGTATTGCGTATGTCGACTCGAATATTCGCCTACGAGAATTTCGTACTACATTAAAGCAAACGTATACAAGTTTTCTTTAAGCTAGGACAAAAGTTTCGAAGACGAATATTCGAATCGACATACACAATACGGTTGAATATCATTCATATGACTACCACGGCTATCTCGGCCGTACGCCATTGGATCAACCCAATTTTTTTTTCACAAAAATTCGAGAAATGTTCAGTTCCTGAGAACGATGGCGAGTTGAAGGATGTTCTTACACATTCTCAGCCACAGCAGCAATATATTCGATCGTATAGCGTCCTTTGGTGCAAATGTCAAACATAAACCTGAAAATTAAAATAAAAATGAACGTTATTCTACCAAGGCGAATTCAGTATCAGGTGACCTCTTTCCTACAACAAAAAAAAAACTTCAAAAAAAAAAAACAAAAGTAGTTTGCTACAATTACCAATCTGTCAGAAGATGTCTAAGCAAATTTTGACATTTTGGTTCAAATGGTTCAATTTGGCAACAACGGCTGGTTATCAGTCGGGCGGAAGAGGCCACCTGATACTGAATTCGCCTTGTATTCCACCTTTCTAAATCAAATTAATGGATAGTTCAAATTTAAAATTATAAGTGGCCCCACCCTGTACTGTTTATTAATTTTTTTAGTCGATTTGCTTGGCTTTCACATGTTTTGTTTTCTTTTGTTGGCTACAGTTCGTATTATAGTGAAAGTTTGGGAAAGTAATTTTTGCATGTCAAGGCTCTAAAGGAAGTTCAAAAGAGAGTTGAAGAAAATTTGTAATAGTAAAATTTCTGCGTATAAATATAGTGTAAGTGTAATTGTAAGAACCCACTTGAAGACGTCTTTCGTTTACGACATTTAAATTGAACATTTCTCAAATATTTTGAGATCCACAATATTAAACAATTCAAAAAACAATTGATATGCCGCTCGGTTTCTTGTTGAGTATCTAATTCTCATGATTGTGCCATAACCGCCAAAAAAGCTTAAGCGATATAATTTGTGAACTTAATTTTTTACCAAAATCGATTACTTGCGATCGTAAATAATCGATTTTCGTCAAAAACAAAACGAGATCTAAAAAATGTGTCGGTTAAGTTTTTCGGCGGTTATTTCTCGAAATATTTAGTCACAAACTTCACTGTGGGGACAGGAATGCAGCAATTGTTACAATATTTGTGATAAATGCTACAATACATATTCTTTTTTATACTAAAAATTAGAATTTTATTAAGTCTTTAAAAATGTGGTTCGCCAATCAAAACAGTACTTAAAAGGTTCTGATTACACTGTGCTAGTTCAAAAATGCAACAAGTGGGGGACCTGGTGGGTAAACCTAATTCGAGTACGCTGAATCCAATGGTGCTAACCAATGTTTAGGTTAGCTCTTGTTTGAAAAATATTTTAGTTTTTTATCCAAAAAGTTTTCTCAGGATGCAAGTTCATCAATACATGTTTTTTCAGGCGATATATATCGACATATTGGTTAATAAATGCTAAAAAACTAGGAAAATTGTGATTTTTAGGTGCTTGTAACTAAGTTTTCAATCTTAATTATTTTTTAAACAAGAGCTAACCTAAAAAAATGGTTAACACCACTGGATTCAGCGTAATTGAATTAGGTTTACTCACTGGGGCCCCGTCTTGCTACAAAAAAAAGTTTCGAATTCGAGCACAGTGTTATCAGCTGATCTAATAATCAAAAGAACAGCAGCTATTGCGTATCATTATCTTTTGAACATTCAACGAAGAACAATCAATGCACATAAAGAAAAATTAATAAAGTGAAGTTGCGAATTGTACAAAAAAAAAAATACTTATCCTGTTTGGTAAAATTTGTGAACTAGTGGAATCATATATATACAAGGAAAAGGTGAGCATCTTTATCATTCTCTAACCCTATTAATGAGAAAAGAAAATAGTATTAACCCCATTTATTTCTTTTCCATACCCGACAATTATCATTAATTTATTGCGAGTAATGATAATTAACAATCTCTCAAATATTGCACTTATTTACTTAATCATTACATGGTAATAATTTGGGCGATTATTATTTAAATCTCTCTAGGATAGCAGCTTAAGATTAAGTAAATAAGTGCAATATTTGAGAGATTGTTAATTATCATTACTCGCAATAAATTAATGATAATTGTCGGGTATGGAAAAGAAATAATGTACATGTACTGATGCATAGATACAATGAAACTGCAACATTAGGAAACAGCTGATCGATATTGTTGTGTGAAAAGTAATGAAAATGGCTATAGAGATGTAATGTAACGTAACCTACTTTTCATATAAAAATATCTATCAGCTGTTTCCTACATTACAGTTACATTACATTACAGTCGGCTAACTGGGCCTTAAGGCATTGATTATTCCACGTGCCTTGGATCTATTTTCCTAATATGTATTACAATAGTGCTAATGGGTCTTAAGGCTGACTAAATGTTTTGAGATTGTTATCAAATTACATCAAATGTTATCGCCTCAAGGTGATCCCTTAAATGATAAAGTATTACTTTAAATTATTTTAAAGATACATGCGCACATACATACTCGTACATACATACATACATACTACATATGAGTTATAATGAAACGTTTACAAATATACCAAATATTCAACTTCATGCTTCTTCTTCTTCTTAAAGTCTAAGTCGAAAAATAAAAACAATAAAAACAGTTTAATAACCAAAATTCGTGTATAAAGTAACAGTCGCAGAAGGAAAAAGAAAGAAAAACAGTTGTTAAAACTTCTAAAAATATACCAAAGTACACATACATACATACATACATACATGCATGCATATGTACATACATCCATACATACATACAAGTTTTATTTATTTTTATTTATTTTTTGTTTTTTACGAATTAAAAAGGTCTTTTAGTTTTATATAGTTAAATAGGTATGTACATACATGCTTTTACTCGAATTAATAATAGGTATCAATATATACAAGTATTGAGTTGAGACCAAAAAATATTCTTTTCATACAAGATCCTTTTTATTAAATGTGCGCCAATGTTTAAATGTCTCAAAAAAAAAAATCATTCATTATAGTCAGTAGTTACCAAAATTGTATGAATTGAATTCTTAAAGCACGATTTTTTGATTTCAAGTGTGAAACTAAATGATATTTAATACAAAATTGGTTATTAGTAACAATCTGCAATTGTTGTTATGGCAAAGATTACAACTGTTACACTTGTTCCCTCTGCTAATTACGTTTTTAAAATTTATCACTTATTGAAAAACACTTCACAAATTGCGGGTGCTGGCACTTAAGTATTTAAAAGCTGATATGTAATTAATAATAAAAATTTTTAAATTTTTATTTGTTTACTTAACAGTTTTCAATTAAACTCGGCCAGAAGCGTAAAGAAAAACGCTTGTCTGCTCTGGAGGAGTTGACATGTACATACAGCATTGAAGAAATCAAAATGCCAAAGATCATGGAAATTGGACAGCCGCATCCTATACGTGGCGCCGGTGGTCCAGTTAGCGGCGGCAACGCAGGCAATATGTCCAATATTGCAGTGGTGGCCGGCCTGGGTTCATTGAATTTAAATCACAATAACAATCTTCATAACAGGGATAATAACAGTCTTAGTGAAAACAATAATGGCAACACTTTGCGTGCTGCCACAAATAATGTCACGATGTTGCATAACACCTCCAACAACCACAACAGCAGCAGCAACAACAACAACATCAACAACACGAGCAGCAACAACACAATCAGCAACAACAATAACGTCAATAACAATGCAAATAACATAAATAATGTTAACAGCAGCCACAGCAACAATAACAACAGCAATAGCGGCAACATTAACATGAACAGTAGTGGTAATAATTTATGTGTAAACACAGATATTAATATGAAATCCTTAACAGAATCATCAACTGTTGACAAAAAATCAACTCTTGCACCGACAACATCATCTACATCCTTGAATTCTACAACTCCAACGGAGAGTACAATGACTTCTTTGCACTGGAAGGATACAATGTCAGTTGCAACTGCATTTACCAATCACAATGGCAGTGGCAATACCGGAAGCAGTACCGCTACTCCTTCTACAGTTGGTGTTGGCCGTGGCATTAGCATAGAACCGAAAATACTAAGTACAGCAGGATCAGGTAACAACGGAAATGAAAGAAATGAAAGCAGTGTTATGATGGATACATATGATGGCCCACGGCCTGTTTCGTTAGCTCCGATTCCTATAACACCTGCTACAGCGTCGACAACAGTTGCCGCAATAACAACAATCACAGGCACGATGTCAAAAGCGCTCGCGCCGCCGACTTTGTCAATGCCAGCAGTTTCTAATTTGAAATTAACGTCAACGAATTTGCAAAACTCTAACAGAAATCCCTTATTGATGGATACTTCCAAAGCGAATATAGTTAATAGCAGCAATATAAATGAGAAAAGCACAAAGCCTCCTTCCTCAATGCCATTGTTGGCATCTTCTTCTTCGCTGACCGCAACTCCCACAACAACTGTTAATACAACGGCTATAGCATCGACGGCAAAACCAACAACTGTAGCAAGCACAGCACTAACACCAAATATATCATCATCTGCAACGGTGGCAGTTTCGCCAACATCCTCACTTTCAACTATTCCCCACACAACAACCACCTCCGTTGCCGGCTCAATTGGAAATATTATGTCCTCGCCCTCAACAATTCCCACAAGTTCTCTAGATAAGTTGCAGTCAAATGTACCGCCAACAACATCAGTTGCAGGAGCAACAACCTCACCATCAGCTATAACACATACACAATTGCCATCATCCGCATACTCAACACCATCAACAATAGCAACTGCACCCTCTTCTACTAACTTGTCGTCAGCAATTAATAGTTCAACAATGCTAACACATGGCTCAAATAATGATGCTTACAAGCACAGCATACATCCTCATCCTGGTCTGGTACCACCACCTTCCTTTAAAACAATGTCTTCAGTGGCAGCCAACTGTATACCAGGAGCTTTTAACGTGAGTCCTCCATTGTTAACTATTATTTTTTTCTTCTTTAATTTTTGTACTTTTGCTGAGGTTAATCGAAAATTTGTTTAATTCGTTTTTTCCTTTGCTCAAAATAGAAATCAAACGCACATATAATGGATCAAAAAATGCACAATAACAACAATGGCAGTAGTGGTAGCAATAATAATAATAATAGTAATAATGATTTTATAACGAATATGTCAGCTTCAACAGCTACCGTGCTACCGCAACAACAGCAATTACCTCCTACAACGGCAGGAGGTCAGACTACGGCGATGGCTTTAAATGTTACTAATCAAAAAGATTTACATCTTCTTCATCATCCTCCTCCTCCACCTCCTCATCATCATCAGCATCATAATTCGTTGAGTATGGGTGGGGGCAGTATGGCTGCTCATTCAAAAATGCACCAACAGCATTTACATCATCATCAGCAGCAGCAGCATCAACAACATCAGCACCAGCTTCAGCATCAGCATCACCTTCAACACCACCAGCAGATGCAACATCAACATCAGCACCAACAACATTCACATCAGCAACAGCAGATGCAGCTGCATCAACAACACCACCACCACCAGCAGCAGCAGCAGCATCATCATCTGCAGCAGCAACAGCAACATCAACATCATCAACACCTTCAGCAACAGCATCAACAACAACTGCAACATCATCTCTATCATCCACACCACCACCATCATCATCAACAGCAGCAGCAACAACAACAACAACAACAACAACAACAGCAGCAACAGCAGCAACACCAGCATCATCATCATAAAGAGGTGCCAAGTACAGCTGGCAATAGTAATAGTAGCGGAGGCATCAGTGGCAACAGTAATAGTAACAGCAGTAGTAGTAGTGATCACAAGGAGCGTTTAAGCGAAGTAAGCATCATTCTACATACATACATATATTTTTTTTATTATATCTTATCTTGTAGTTTTTTTATATTTTTATCACTTTGCTCATTGGAACTAAAAATACCAAAATTGGAGCACACAAAAAAAAATCAGTAAACTTGGTAGTAAATTTTTATCTAATTTTTGAATTGTCACAATTATCATTAGGTTGTGAAACACGTGTTTTTGTCTCGACTGACATCTGAAAAGCACTCCTCTCTCTCCCTCTACCCATCTTTGTCTTAATAATATGTTTTGGTGACCAAAAAAATGTGTGTGAAGAAAATTTTATGTTTCTTTTCAGTAGTTTCAAACCAACTACCATTTGTATAAAATTACAAACAAAAAATTGTTTAACAGTCATAAAAGCCTTGTGAAATTATAGGCAAAGTCCATTGAAGAACTACAAAATAGGTGTTTCTTATAAAGTTAAAAACAGCTCTTTAGCAACAACATATCGTGCGATAACAGCCAAAAAAGCTTAAGCGAGCTAATAGTCGACTTAAATTTTTTGACGAAAATCGATTATTTACGATCGTAGATAATAGATTTTCGTGAAAAAACGAATTTCCAAAAATATCTCGCTTAAGTTTTTTTGGCGGTTATGGTCTGATATGTACCAGAGATGGGCGCGTGTCGAATTTTTCCAACACGAAATACGAGCTCAAAAGATTTTCCAGAACAGCGGAACACGCACGAATGAAATTGAATTGCTAAAAAAATCATTTTTTTATATTCAAGTAAATACATATCTTTGATTAATTTCAGAACATCAACAAATTTGCTGGTGCTGCGTGCTTGACAATACAAAATTAAATTTTTTCTTTGTTGAAATTATTCATACATGCATACATATTTTACACCTAAAATCGTTTCGGTTTTTTTTCGAGTTTTAACGAACACGTGATTGGTACGTGTTAGTGTCACAAAAAAAAACAAGGCACGCGTCCATCTCTAATATAATCGACCTTATCGGGAATAAAAGTTCACGTGAAATGTGTTCTCTTTCCCTAAAATTGTGATCGTCAATTTTTGCGTTTCTAATTTCGTTCACCCTTTTTTTTCATGGGAAATATTTCACGTGAAAAATGTTCACCTTTTATTACCGATAAGGGTGAATAATAATTGTTTTCACCCATATCGGAATAAATATTTTCCCTTTTCCCCAAATTGCAATCCTGATAATTTTTCTCCAGAAATGTGTTCCCTTTCTTGATTCCCCTTAACGTGAATAATATTTTTCCCATGGGTTTTTTTTACTTTTCCCTTGGATTTGTTCACTTTATTTTTGCAGTCGAACTGAATTAATACATCGCGTAATTTACATATTATACTTCCAATTATATATTAAAAGTTATACATAATTATTTATTTATTTATGCAACACCTTTTTTTCATTGAACATTCAGTAAATTTTATGGCCGTGGTATACTAAACAATTTTTTCCACGTCACCTAAAACATTTAATTTAAGTAATTCTTACTATGAAAGTTAAATTTGTCTAATTTTCAATTCAATTTTAAGCTTTACAAATCTTCTTTCCGTTTTTTACATTCACTACGCATTGATAGCGGGAACAAACGTTCCCATGAAATTCGTAATAGGAAATTTCCCTTTATGGAGAATGAAAGCTTAATGGGAACAGAAATTGCACATTTTATTCACGATAAGGGTGATTAAATTTTTAAATGTTTATTTAATGGCTGGTCATAGTATGCATACAGTGTTATAATTTTATTGGCCAAAAGGCAAATGGATTAATAAATGAAATGTAGAAGTCACGTGGTGTCTAGATAAAAAATAATTACAATTAGTCAATGCTACATTTGGCGAAAAAAATGTATTCACGTAAAGAAGATTCAAAATAAAGTGTTTTGTGTTCAATAATTCGAAAACAAATAATAGTAAAATAATAAAAATATTAATTAACGATGTCGACAGAAAACGTTCGATTCACAACTTTGAAAACATCAATAAAATAAGAAAACTTATATTTATTTGTTTTCAATGTAATGTAATCGATCCAACGTTTTCTCTCGGCACCGATAGGCCGTAAATTAAATTCGTTAAAAAAATATATATATGACAGCGCATAGAGAAAGGGACCTAAGGGTAAAAAAAATAAATTTTAACTTTTTTTTTAATGTGGACAACATCTGAGCATCGAATGAGACCGATCCCATGCCCCAAAAGTGTTCCCTCCCAGAGATATTCGCGTTTTATTCAGTGATGGTACACCAAAGATACACGTATTTAAATCTTTAAAATGGCTCTCCTGAACAAAACTGGGTTTTGCCCTTAGGTCCCTTTCTATTTTGCGCGTCACATGTGTATATAGTGGACATTAACCGAACTTTATAAGGTTTGCTCATTCAATTTTTTATATATACAGGTGAACCTCGATGATCCGGGTCGCGCTGTTAATATAAAATCACAAAATATATGTATTCAGCCATTAAAAAATTTTTTTACTTTAAAATTGGTCATTTTACAATGCACTAATATCTTTACTCTCATAAAAAAGCGAGTATAGCCAGACTCACTGTTTACAACAATAGATTTGCTGGTGCACAGCTGTTTTTATTCCCATACAAAAAACAAGTATTACCAGACTACACATAGATTTGCGATTTTGAACTCACATTGATTTAAAAATTTTGTTTGGCCTTTTCAGCACACATGGGCGATTGAAGTTAAAACGTGAAAGCTTAGTTTGTATTAAAATATGAAATCTTATTTTTTTCACACGGATAATAGAGGTATGAAATATGGAAGCACGATTAATGGTGGTCACGAAACAAAGAGACAGCATGCCTGTTAATACAAGTAGCCCGAATAATCGAGGCTCAAAAATCCCAGATGTTCAGAACCGTCATAACGGTAAAATATATTAGAAGAAGAATAAAGCTCCAATTTACACTGCCAGAGCTGTAAATCAGTGAATTCCGGTTCCTAGCACAATGGAAAATATCTGGCAGTGGCCTGTTAGAAAAGTATACGAAAGCTTAAAGTCACACCAAGGCACCTTTAAAGAACGCAATAACAAATGTCTGGACCTCAATATCACTAGATTATAAATTCCTAACTGAATTACTGAAGTGTTAAGAGCTTTTGCGTGTCCCACTTTTTTTTTGAAATTCAAAATAAAACTGTTTAATTGTTATGACATTACAAACAACGGGACCTATCAAGTGAGCTGGTTTATCGTGGAACTGTCAGCGTGTAAAACCTGGCATTCGTCGATTAGAATTGCAATACATGACTTTAATTTTATTGGTAAAAGTTACAGTAATTTAAACGGACTTAAAGCTACTCGCTGCTCATATATTTTTTTTTCCAAATTTTTGAAAACTTGTAACTGTCATTTGGGGTAGTGGATTAAAGCGATAAGATTTTACGTATTTTTTATTTATTTATTTTTTATTTTTATATAAAATGTTTTAAATAATTTAGTTTTGCTTGAAAGTTAAAAAAAAAAAACACCGTATACTCTCAATCAATGGGAGAGTGAGACGCAAAACCGTTATAGGCGCAGCAATGAGCATAAGAAATGCTTCACGATATGTGGAGATATATAGATATTTTAGAATCAATTTTATTTGCTTGGATAATTACATGCATTTATTTATTTATTAACTCGTTTAAAATCAATTAAGTTGATCTTAATTACTGAGAAAATTGTATATTAAATCTTTATTGGATTAGTAATTCAATCTAATTTAATGCGTTTTTTTCTGTTTGTTCTCTTATTACAGCCAATCAATAGGATTAATAACATTGGAAAAGGATTTAATATCGTAAGTTTTAATAATTAAAAAAAACTAATTTTCCTATAATTAATTGTTATTTTTTGTAAATTAATTTCAGTGTGATAGCGGCAATGATGAAAATAAGGTAAGTGATTTCTTGTTTCAAATTTATATAATTAACAAAAAAAAAAAAAAAAACGTAAGATCAAAAGTATTTATTTAAGCTATAAATTATTAAGTGTTATAGCAACAATTTTGCGAATAATATAAATAATATAATTAAAATCTCATTATAATACGTAAAAAGCTGAAGGCAATTTCGCTGGAATTTATATGGAAATATTTTGAAATTTGGATCGATATTGAATGCCGTAATTTGCCCTTCGGCGTTTACTTTTTAGGACAACAACACCAAATAGAAAAACTTCGAATTGTTGTTTTGTTTTTTGGAAATACTGCGTTGTCTTTTAATTGTTTTTTAGTTATTGCTTTCAACGTAAAATTGTTAAATAATTTTTATTGTTTTAAATAAAATTGATATTTTGTCAGATAAGCAACTAAATTAAAGAGCTTAAAGATCTTCATACACAACTAGTCACTGTATTTGAAATGAACAATAATCGTTAAAAAAATATGACTGGGTTCCTCACAGAAATTTTACTTGAGCAACTATTTAGTTTATGGGGAGAAATTAAAGCATATTCTGCTTCCGATCAAAAGTTGTCCAACAAAAAAAGGCTGTGTGTGAACCCCGTGTATGTAAAAAGTTAATCTGAACGAAGTTTCACTTGGACATAATAGCAGCGATTCTTAATTTCTTTTATAAAGCTCGTTAAAATGAGAGAGAGAGAGAACAAACCAAAAACTACTTCCACTCAGACACTTTTCGCACACAAAGTGTTGCCGTTTGAGAAAAATAACTGATTTTCAGAAGAAAAAACTGCCCATCGGTAGCCCTGGACAGATAAATTTGAAATTATAGCAAACAAAAAAAAAATTAAATAAAAATAGTAAAAGTGTTTTACAATTAATTCAAAACAAAAAAAAAGAATAAAATTATGACGTTTGTAGAATGAAACGATAACAACTCTTAATTAAATAAAGATCGCAAATCGTATGTTTTTGATAAAGTAATGGAACCATAAACTGACTATAAATTGTTTAATGACAGTTTCATAAAGTTTTTGTTGAACATATGAAAATATAATTTTATATTTGTTACTCTTGTTAGTTTCAGCATCTTATTATTTGATAACTAAGCCAATTTATAAAAAAAAAACATTTAACTGCTTAACTGCAATGGGAAATACGAATTCAACTTTAAGTAAAATTTTATTTTTTATTTTTATTGTTTATCTTTTATTACCCCAAAAAATATACAAACATACACACATACAATTGTCACTCACTCTTCTTTATTTCCTCAGCTTAATAGCAATTATTTTTTATAATTTGAGCAAATCCAAATATGTACATAGATACGAAAATAAATTTGCGTTTATATGTAGGTAGGTCCAATTTAAATACGTTGACTGATTTTTTTACTTTCTGATGGCAGTAAAATATATCTAATCCTCTATTCAAAACGAAACATCAGTTCTATGTGCTTATCGAATATACTATTATTAAACAAATATACGCGGAAGAAAAGAAAATTTTTAGTAGTAGTGACGCAAAAAGTGAAATAGCTGCCCCTGTCTTATTTAGCCCACGAATTGTAAAAGCACTGCACACAACAACTGCTGTCAACGAAATAAGACAGAAAAAACTGTAATAATCGATATAATCGAAGGAACATTACGTTTGGAACCATAAAATATAAACAACAAATTGTATTTAAGAATCCAAAAAGGAAATATAAATTTTTAACATGAAACATCGCTACGCACGATGGACCATTTAGTGAAACATGCTCATATTTCTACTATTGCTCCTTCGTCTGTGCGCAGCTTTATAAAGCCTCAATATGGGCATCAAATACAATGGATTAACAGTATAAGACAGACAGCGTTGCCAAATGTGCAGCTTTAAATGTTTTTCGCATTTTTTTTTACTGTTGAGAATTCGTGCATTTTTTTGTTTAAAAAATCAGTTTTTTCCTTTAAGTGATCAGTTTTTGCAGTTCTTGTATTTTGCTTTTTGTTATATTTCAGTAAATCTTTTAATTCCAATACACATTTCTAGCCATCGGTAATTAATTTTGTTCCCGCTGATAAACGTTCATGTCACTGCCAAGTTCATACTAATGCTCAGTGATATCTTAATAGTATAAAATACCTCATCAAAGTACAAAACAAAACAAAAAAGTCACATATGTACGAGTATGTATGTATATTAAAAATCTGGTTACATTTTCCATACGAGTTTCAAAAATTATGAATGGCAAAGCAACGTCTGAATTTCTGCGCGCTTCTTCGTTGAAGAATTTATTGCTTCTAACAGCTTTTAGTGCTTCTAAGTGTCGACTATTTTTTGCTGGGGTGGAGCAGTGTTATTGCTTTTGCCCCCTCACTCCACCCGGGGGAATATTAAAAATTGCCTTTAATTATCCATTTTAATATTACTCATGAAAATCACCATTAAGGTAATATATAGCCTGATCACAAAAAAAATCCATGCGAGTTTTTTTGTTTCACTTTTCCCTTTTCTCCTATTATGAATAAAAATTCCCTAGGAAAAAATTCGATGTGAGTAAAAGTAGCTTCGTAACTTCGTTTTTCCCCGAAATTTTTCACTTGCAAAACTGAAGGGAGTTTCCATGAAAATCGAAGTAATAGTTAAATAAATAAACTTTTTTTTTGTAGGTTAGATATCACAAATAAAGTACAAAAACAATATTTTTGTAACTTTAATGGAGCCATTGCTTGTGATTTCCATAAGTGCAGCAAAGAGAAAACTTCAAGTTTCTTTTTCTTCCACAGCTCCAATTTCTTTCACAAATACTGCAACCTTATTAATTTTTTACTCATTTATTTATTTAATTTTACTTTAAATTTAATTACAACATCAATTTTATTTATTTTTGCACACACAAAAAAAAATTAATAAATAAATATCAAGAAGCAATACAGCCGCCATTGATGTTCAATGATGCCACTGTTTCATATTTTTGTTCCCGCTTAATTTATGATTGGATGAATTTTTTCTTGAAAAGTGTTTTCCGTAGAAAAAAAATGTTCATGATTGGGCTGATAGTTAGTTGAGCTAACCATTAACAAGTGCGAGCGAGTGAGAGGCAAAACTCTTGAAGGCCAAAAAACACACACAAGCCTGATCGTACTTAAGAAATAATTACGGTGAATTGGGGAAATATTTTCTTTTAGGGGCGAAATTTTGGAGTTAAATTCTTTGTGAGTGAACATTAAGAAGGCAAAATTTTTAAGGGCTTCCAGGAGATTTTCGTATTAAGTTGAAAATGTTTTTTTTATTTAAGGTTTTAAAAACAATTGTTTCAAAACCGACAACAACAAGCATGACTGACAAATCAAATCGCCATGAGTAACGAAACAAATGTGTAGTATGAGACGAACTAGAAAGAGCATTAAGATGTAAAATAAAATACGTTGAACCTGAGTGTTTAAAAAAAAATCCTTTTTTGTGGAGGTAAAATAATTTAATCACATTTGCCCAATGTGATAAAAGTACCAAATATAAAAAACGAATGAATGCATTGAATTGCATTGTTCAAGTTCCTATGCTGTACAATACTTTATTAGAAAACTGCAAATAACATTATTTTTTACAAAACTCTTTCCCACAAATAAAATTTACACTTTCTCTCGTTTTCAAACATGCCAATTTACGCTTTCCAAAAAAAGTAATAAAAAAACTTATTGAAAAACTATCAATCTTACTTGTCCCCTTTTTTGTTTTGATTTCTTCTGTATTTTTTTTTTTTTTTGCTAACTTGTAAAGATTCATAAGATAAAAAATTCGTAAAAAAAAATTTAAAAAAAAACAGAAACACACCATAATTATGATGAATGATTACAGAGATTACAAAACTTGAAAGAGGCAAATGAAAAAAACCTGTTTAACTGCTTAAGAGTTTTTCAAACTATTAATTTTTGAAATTTATTGACCAAATTAACCGATAATATTCATTAATGTATTTTTTTTTTATTTATTTTTTATTGTTATTATTGCTTTATTATTATCGCTTTTTATTAGCTGCGTTGTTGTTGTTGTTGTTGCCTATTTATCTGTCTATTACTGTTATTTGCTATAATAACATGCTGGCCGAAGTTGTCGAGTCAAGCGGTTAATAAGTTATTACAAAACAGATTCTATCATTATCGCTATATTTCAATCTAACAGTAGGCGGTATTTAAATAAACATAAAATGTTGTGCCCTCTAGCAATAAAGTAGATATTTTAATTTATTAGTTTATTTCTGTTTTTTTTTTGTATTATTTAATACTATTACTACACTGAATAAATTATTGAAGTGCCAAGAGGAGCGAAGTGTAAAATTATGTATGTCCAGATGTGGCAAGGAATCAATTCGTTGGAAACCATGATGAAATAGACTTTGGTTTCCTTCGTCACTCTCTGAATTCGAATCGTTTTGGGCTTATCGGCGTATAGTAGTGGCTTCACATGTCCGCACAGAAAATTGTTTAGTGGCGTTAAACCACACGATCTTGGAAGCCAATTCAGAAGTCCGAAACGTGAAACTGTTCCATTCACCGCATTTAAGCCTTGATAGGTGATCGTGTAGTTATAATTGTTGCACGAGTTGGATTTTGTAAGCACGCAAACCAAGATCTTTCCGCAAAATGTTCCATAAAGTGGATGGACACATATCTAATTCCTGTGCACGATGGCGGGTGGATAGACAGATTCGGCTCTTCATCTACGCTACGCTCTACAGCAGCAATGACTTTTTCTGTACGCAGTTTACGACGTCTCTGTGGATACGTATTATCATTTAGAGTAAACGTGGTACAAAAAGGTTCCATAGTTAATCAAATTAATTGCTATGGCGGACGATTATGTTGGCCGTAAAATGGACGTAGTACGCGATACGTATTTCGAACAGAACCATAATTTTCAAAATAAATTTGAACAATTTTTAAGCGTTGTTCAGGCGTCAGTCTATTCATGTTGAAATGCAAATCCAAACAAAACATAAATCACTTACTTGGCAGCTGACAAAATGGCCGCCAGTTGAAAAAGTGTTGCCAACTTAAAGTTTTATATATATCTATAAAAAACATGCTTTACAACAAATTCATTTCGGCCTTTTTTTAATTTTATGTTTTATTCTGTTAATTAAAAATTTTTGAATTAACACCTTATGTCTTGTTTATTTGCTTCTGCTTTTTATTCCACAACCATATGTTTATTATTTCGCCATGCACAGCGCTGCCATATTTTAGTTGAAGAGTTTAGATTTTACAATTTTTTTTGGGAATAAGCAAAATCGCTCTGAATCTGAAGAACGTAAAACAAAATTCATCGGAATTGAAAATGCGAAATCAAAACCATTTCGATAACATGTCTCTATATGATTGCGTTTACTTATTTGCGTAGTGGTTTAATTTTGCATTAATCAGTTTGACTATGACATTCATCAATCTGTAATAAATCATTCGAGAATTACTATTGCTAGTGAAAAGAATAGGAACTCCTATAATCCGTCCAAATCTTTCCCAATATCTGTAGGGAACAAATTTAACACAAAACTTTGATTATAATTTTGGTGGTTTTCTGAAAAGTTCCTTTTTTTTGCTGCTGGCAAATGTTGCCAGTTTTAATGTGAGGTTAAACCATCATCATTGCCCGTTTAAACTAGCCATTAAATGTAAAAAAATTATAAAACTCACAATAACTATGTATAAACAAAAATTAAAGTTATCTTAATCATTGATCTATAATATATAAAAAACACTGACCTTTATTATTAACAATTAAAGTATAATTATTCTGTCTCAGGCCAATCATTTATTTAATTCAGAATCACTTATACAATTAATCTACTAATAAACAATTAATTCCTTTATTGGCTTTAAATATCAAAATGGAATTAATGAATGTTGGAATGAAAATTTGATTTGTTGTTTAATTTATTTTTATTTTTTGCTAAGCATTACAAGTTTGTTTAACAACAACAACAAAAGCAACTATGTATGTATAAAAACAATAAACACTGCTGGGGTATTAAGTGTCTGTTAACATTTTCTCCTCTATTCTCAACCGCTCTTAATTATGTATTTGAAATTAACACCTGAATGTGCAAAAGGTACATTTGTGAATTTCCAAAGCAACTATTACAAAGCACAGTGTGAATTATTAGCAAATTATATATACTTCATGATGAAAATCAAGTAGTAGAAGGGTTTTCAGAAGGATTTTACAAAACCGTATTATATTATTAATTATATTATGTTATTATTATAATTGTTACTTTTTTGTCTTTCAAAAACGTTATTTTTAAATACAATTAAATACAAAACCTCAGTGTACAATTCTTATCAGATCAGAGCACTTTATTTACTCAACACCGATGTTCAGAACACATAATGTTAAATTATTTGTTGTTTGAATATTACGATGTTAACTTCGCTGGCCTCACTCAACTGACTGTTTAGCGTATGTATCGCCTTTTTCATACTTATCATAAAGCTTCCAGAATAATCGGCCATGTCACAGAGCTCAATTCCGTTCGGAATCGGAATTCAATCCATCCAAACTGTTGGGGGCGCTGGTATTTTGGGGTATGCTTTGGCTAGGACTATATATTTTGAGGTGGATTCAATTCCGTTTCCGAACGGAATTGAACTCTGTGACATGGCCGAATGTTAGCAACATCCAGAAATTGTCAGCACACTCCGCAGTCTCAATTTAGCATTAGGTCGTGGTACAAAAACAACAAAACTCCAACATCGTCTTGTATGTTTGTGTGCTTGTGTATTTTGTTTTTAAGCCAATAATATATGGTGTCTAATTGTCTTTCAATAACGATTTGAGTCGATCACGTTTTTTTAGCATTCGATATGGAACAACATTATTACATTGTGATAGAATCAGCTTGTTATCTAAAGAGACTATTAGACCTCTGGATTATTCTTCTTGTTTACAAATGTTTTCCATAAAAACATTTTTATATTACGAAAATATACGTGAACTGACCTATTGCAAATGCTTTCCATAAAATAGAGAAAACAATTCTTGTGGAAAATTATTCACAATTGCAATTTTGTAAAAGGGAAAATATTTCTAGGGAAAAAATGTTCACGATAGAAGTGATTGTTACGAAAATATACGTGAACTGGCCTATTACTCAGACTTTCTTCAAGAAAAACTGCCGAGTCTAACACATGAGTAAGGTGCAGAAAATAGCATGATCCTGTCATTAGCGGTCTGTTGCTTTCGACATATTTTGCTATTGTATAAAAGCAAAAATGTATTGAGCTGCCATCGACATATCGAGCCATAACCGCTTAAATAGCTTAAGCGACACAATTTTTGGACTTCATTTTTTTGCTGACGAAAATCGACTATTTACGATCGCAAATAATCGATTTTGATAAAAAAATTAAGTTCGAAATTTATGTCGCTTAAACTTTTTTGGCGAGTACGAGTACCAGCCACAGTGACGCCTAATAATATAATGCACTGATTTATTTTACCAACTAAAATTCAGTTCCAATTTAACAAACCCTATTAAAAATCTTTGACAATTTTTAAAATTTAGAGCATACAATCGGCAGCTACAGGTTATTTTTCTAATTTTAATGATTTTATTTTGATTAGAAAGCTATTGAGTTTTTTTTTCTAAATTGGATTCCGCGCAAAATTCAAATTAACATCCTAAAGAGTTTTAGCCATCTTGAAATTAACGTGCCCTCGCTCATCACAACACCCCTATTAAAATGTTTGCTTGGGCTCTTGAAAAAAACATTGTGATTAAACATAATTTCAAAGAACCTTGTTAAAAATAAAACAATTTTTAAATAACAAAACAAACAAATTGATAAACATAACACTTCGCTTCTTAAGTAATCACATTGAAATTTTATGAGACCTCTTAAAATTTTCAGTCGGCGTTGATGGTTTAATTAATGAAATATTGCATTTCAAATGATTTTTCCCCCTCAAGTAGAGAAAAACACGCTACTTTACTTACTCACTCACTCGAAACGATTTTTTTTACCTTTATGTGTTACCTTTTTTTTGTGTTGTCACCTTTTATAATATTTTTGTTGCTGTTTTCTTGGTAGATATAATTTTGCTTCCACTAGCATACGTTTGTGCTGAAAATGAATTTGTTTGAAGTGAGTGTGTGCGTGTGTGTGTGTGTGTGTGTTTGAGTTGTTTGCTATAATAGCAACAATAATAATAATAAGTAGAAAAAAAGGTTAATTCGCGCACATTAAGTGCAAATTAGTAAATTACACGTTCGTCGTTCACATGCAAATTAAACGATAAATTAGCAGACAAAAGAGTTAAGCATTACATGGATTTTTTTTTAATTTTTGTATATAGTATTTAACACTTTAGTCGCTTAAATAGATTTGTTATTAGTGTGTTTGTTGTTGTTGCTGTTGTTATTGTTGGTTGATTGGTTGAGACGGATTTATGTGTTGTCATTCACGCTGTTGTATGAGTTAAAAATAATAAATAAAATAAAGAGGAGTGAGCTGAGCCTTAAGCAAATTCGTAAAGAAGAAAATAAATATTATTTTTTAAATAAGCGAAACGATTGCAAGTTTATTTTTTGCTGCTTTTTTACGACTGCGATCTTTTTTTTTTTTTAAATAAAAATATACTCTTAAAAGCTTGTATGTATGTATGTATGTACGTACTTATGTTCATACTTGGGTAATAACTGGAGAGTAGAAGAAGATAAAAACATTCATGTTTGCTTAAAGTGTCTGGTAAACATTAACCAAAGATGAAAAAGAAACCTTTCGAAACTCTTGGGGATGATTATACTCGTATCTCGGCAGTGGGTTTTAGGTATTTATCTTCTGTTTTTGTATATGTGCAAATCATACAAGTTTATTTTTGTTGAAAAAATTAAAAAAAAATATAAAAAAGTCACAGGCAATGGCGTACGTTTAAATTCAATTGAAATGGAGCAATTTTTTGAGTGTTTTCCTGATTTTTTTATAAAGTATAACTGGAATTAATAATCACTCCTATCGTGAATAACAAGTAGAATTATTGTTCCCATGCAACTTTTATTTCCCTTGAAGGGAAAAATTCTATCGTGAATCTCTTGTGAATTTTTTTCCACGCCATCAGCCACAGTGAATGTAAAAAAGGGAAGAAGATTTGTAAAGCTTAAAAATTAATTGGAAATTAAACATATTTAAGAAATAAAAGTTTTGATATCCAATAAAATATTTTAATTATTCTATATGCAGTGGGAAAAATTTCGGTAGAATACCTTCGCCATAAAATTAAATGCATGTGAACCAAAAAGGTCAATACTCTATAAAATAATTCTGCCAAAAAAACCGATTTCAATGCAAGGAACTGATCGAACATTTTCGAAAAAAATGTATGGGATATAAAATTAAATTTTAATGGGTGTGTATCCGCCCACTTTTTAAATGACAGATTTTGGGTTTTTCAGAGCTCAGGGTGCGTGTTAACAGTAGAACCACTTAGAATAAAATATTAAATTTTAATTTTATAATGGGAGATTGGGTCTATTTTTGAGCTCAAGGTATGTGGTAAGTTTTGTAAAAATCGGCTAAGTAGAACCACGTGAAATATAAGAATAAATTTTAATTGGCGTAGCCCCGCCTACTTTTTTAAATTGTAAAATTGTATAATTACATGAACTAAAGGTGTTTGCTAGGTTTCGTAGCAATCAAATAAACAGAATATCATAAAATCAAAAAAAAAAGTGTGTGAGCGTGTTCCCACCCATTTCTTTGCAATGGGACCAATGGGAAGCTATACCCTCTAAGACAATAAAAAAGTTTTTTCAATCGGTCTAATATGAAGCGAGTTATGAAGTAACATCAAAAAAAAAAAACAGAGACGAATTGATAACCTCCTCCTTTTTTTAAGTCGGTTAAAAAGGTGCTGCAGGAAATTATGGAAAAAAGTGAATATTATTTATTTATTGATCTTGTTGTAAAAATAAGAATGTTTGTATTTGTAAAATCCCTCAGAGTTAATCTTTTCCATGGTCATACGAGTACATGGAAGAGGTTTCCGCTGTAGAAACGGAAACTAAATTATTCATTCAGCCGTTTTATTTAAAAATTTTCTTTGCCTTGATTTTCATAATCAGCTGATATGCATATTTTCAGTAGTACTAGTCAGCCTATTTTACCAAAAACAATTTCTTAGGTACTACCAAAAAATAGTTTTTCTCCGGCTTTAAGCTTTTGTTTTTCGCTGATTTAGAAAAAAAATCACCGAAAAATTAATTAATTTTCCAACCATAATTTTTAAAAAAGAAAACTTTACCCCACTTTTTTCATTAAGAAAACCACCATATGCCACTGTTTACTGTGCAAATAAAACATAAGATTACCAGAATCGCCAATTTAAGGTGCGAGGAAGAGAAGAATGTATAAAAAAAGTAAAAAGAGCTTGTCATACACTGTATACCCATCAGTTAAGAGTGTCTTTTTTAAAGCGGCGGCTTATGTACTTTATAGACAAGGTGTTTTGAAGGGAGTGGCGCCCTTTTGTGTTCATTTTTTCCCATCTCTGTTTATTTTGTATAATTTTTTTTTTTATATTCGTTGGATTGTGAACATTTTACAGACAATTTGTTTGCTTGCTTGGCACTTTATTTTTTCCACAATAGTGGTTCAGAACTCGTGCGAGTGAATAGTATATTAAAAATGCTGTTGCAGTACTTTGCTGCTCACTTTGGGGTTCCTTTTATTTATTTTTATTATACGATACGCTGCTTAAACTTGTGTGTAGTGTATGAGTTGATGTTTATTCCTCTAGACGTTTTACGAAAAATTGTATTGCATTTTTTTTGTTGTGTTGCTTTTCTACGAGTATGTATGGTTGGTGTGTTTTCTTATTTTCATTACAGCTTACTTTATATGGATGTGTAAAAATGTTACAGTAAATGACAAAAAAAAAAAGATGTGTTACTGGTGAATCGCTGATTTTGTAAGATATATAATTATTTGGAAGTATGTATGTACTTTTATTTTATGGGGAGTGTGTGAAGCGGCAGCAAAGTACTGAGCAAGTAGGAGTAAAATTTTGACAGCTATGATTGAGGTGAACAACACTTCACTAGGCGGCTGTAGAATTTTTTACAGAATCGTAGGAAGTTTTGTTATATAGGGTCCGCCAGATAACTTTTTTTTGAAAACAGGGCGCAAAACATCGAGTGTAGCTTCGGCTGTGTGGCACGTAGCGCCGTCCTGTTGAAACCAAATGTTGCCAATATCCTCCTCTTCAATTTTTGTGAAAAAAAATTCGTCCAACATGGCCCGATAACGATCGCCCTTGACTGTAACGGCCACTCCTTGCTCATTGGCGCAATTATGCCTCTGGACCAAAATCCGCACCAAACAGTGACTCGTTTTGGGTGCGTTGGCTTTTCAATGTATGCGTGCGGGTTTTCTGTGCCCCAAATGCGACAATTTTGCTTGTTTACATACCCGCCAAGATCAAAATGAGCTTCATCTGAAAAGATGATTTTTTTTTTGGCAAAATCGGCATCTTCTGTAAGTCGATCGCAAGCAATATTTCCCAGCGTTGTTCAAGCGTATACACAACCATATTCGTTCAGCGGAAGGACAAAACTAATTATCTGTCAAATCAGACATGAGCTAAGTGTTACCATTCACGAAATAAGCACTAGTTGAAAAAAAACGTAAGATGTAGGGTCCGCCATACAATCGTATAAGCAAAAAAAAAAAAAAAAGGAAAACGTTTTTTTGGAATTCGGGAAATCGTTCAAAAGCTTCAATTTTTCCATCCTAACTTTTATTTTTATAAGAAACAACCGAATATTTTATTTTCAGCAGACAGTGTAGATCTTCCCTTTTCTTTTTAATTTTGAAAAAAAAAATAATTTCGTCTTTTAACCTTCTTTGTTTATGTATCTGATGTATGTACGAGTATATTCATTCTACTTTCCCAGTTTGTCGCATGCCATGTAAAACTTGTTACTTTTTGTGCATTTATTTACAAAATAAACATTTTTTTGTATACCTATGTACGAGTATGTGGTTTTGTCGTGGAAATGCCTGCAAGAGAGACTTTTAAAAGGAATGTAATGAAAACTTAACTGAACCATCACTAGGCCTTTACTACTGCATAAAACATCTAAACAAATGCTAAATAATGTGTAAGCATGTACAGTGTGTCAAGAATAAGTTGTCCAGGCAAGACATTTGAACAAATTAATTACTGCACCATTTCATTCACTTGTATCGTGAACAGTTTTTCCCTCGAAATATTTTCCCTTATCCACAAATTGCAATCCTGAATGATTTTTCCCTAGATAGATTCTCCTTATCCCTTGGTTTTGTTTGGCGAACTGAATTAATACATCGCTTCCAATTAAAAAATTTATAAAAAATTGTGTTTTCGACAAGATCAGTAAATAATTTCCACGATTAATACTCGTAATAATAATTTCCTACAACACATTTTTTTCATTGAATGTGGTATATTAAGATGGTATACACACTAAGGAATTTTTTCCATGGCACCTAAAACATATTATAAACACTACTTTACACTTAAAACATTTCATTTGAAACCCAAAATTTTTGCATTTCTTACTATCAAACTTAAATTTGTCTGATTTTCAATTAATTTTTAAGCTCTACAAATCTTCCCGTTATTTACATTCACTACGCATTGATAGTGGGAACAAACTTTCTCATGAAATTCGCTTGGTATGGCCACCCTTACGTCTGCCGCGCATTGTACTCTCTTATTTAACGACTGAATTCATAAATAAATAAAAAACAAGATGCGCAAGTCCGTTATTTGTGTGACGTGAACATAGAATATTTGTTGTAAATAAAGTACATTTGTGTATGGAAAGTACAAGAGAATTAAAGTGAAACACATTTTTTTACAACAAACGCTCATTTGTTTGTATTCTATGATGACATAGATGCACAGCAGAAAATTTTTGTTGTACGGCTGAGTGCGCAATCTTTGTTTTTTTTTATTCATGGAGTGAATTAACTTCTTCAAGTTATAGTCCTTTGATGTTTACGGACTTTGGGAGGCGTATCTATGACTTTAACGCAGCTATAAAGTAGCCACATTTTTAACATATGTCACTTGTGTTTGGGTTAGTTATCTTGGTAGAATTAAAAATGTGGCTTATGATACCAAATTTGTTTGCACTTCCAATCAAATTGGTGTGCAAAATGTTTAAATATTGTATTAAATATTGCACATCCATTGAGTCTCTCTTGAAGCTAAATCTTCTACCACTTTAAAATAGGAGAAATATCTAGTCCAAAGACCGGCTCTGCGATCTTTTGTGTCATAGATCTGTAAATTAATCAAGCTCTGTATTACTACGTTTATACGCACGGCTTATTTGCAAATAAAACTGTAAATTGTTGCCATATTGTTGTTTTTATTCCGACTTACTAATAGTATGTTTCCACTATACGTGCTTCGCTCTCTATTCATGCTTCACACCCCAATCATGAGCGAATCAACTTGCTTCGCCATACAAAATTATGAGAGCGAATCAAGTAGATTCAATATGAATCTCAGTTTAGAAAACTATTCATGAGTAACGCAGTATTTGCAAATAAAATGCTTGAGGTTGCCACACTTACAAATGAATAAAATAATGACAATAAAAACAAATTATTATTTGTTATGTTATACATGTACACACTATTTTTATTTACAAATATTTTTATTTGCAAATAGTGACTCTCCTTATGAAAGTCGGCACAGAGATGGGTGAAGCCTGCCTAATATCATCTGAACGCAGAATCTCAGAATGAAAAACACAGCCGCTGTTACATAAGACGATATGATCACAAAGAATATGTGCCGTCATCGTTGTCAATATTTTTCCAAATTTGACTGTTGTAATGATGTTGGGGTTTTTTAAAGATGTGAAAGACTTACCACACTTTAGTTGGTCCATCGTTGTAGTACAATATTATTTTGGTCTCAGCGAAGGAAAAACGTTTTTTTTTTTGCAGAAATTGGTTGGATTTTACGGGCTGATGTTGAAGAATATTTGCGTTTTAATAAGGTTTGCCAAATACTTTCATATGAAACAACATCGCACTTCATCACGCTCCTTCGGAAGTGTGCTTGTGGAAATCTTCTTGATACCAAAAACCTTCCCTGACAGCTCCTTAGCACTTGTACCCAATTAATGGTTGTAATAAATCAGTTGAATAGCGTGCTACAAAAATTCTATACCAAATGATTTGTAAAATTACGAACAGAACCAACGCACACCATAAATAACGACATATTAACGTGAATCGTCAAGAGTTTCCAAAAAAGAAAAAAATGCTGTGTTGTGAAAAAAATTTTTGCCTCTGACAAAACTGAGTAATAGTATTTTTTAATTTTCAAAATGTTTAAATTTTTTCAATGTGCAAAATCATTCTTGACAGACTGTGTGTAGTAGGGATGCCAAATGAGGTTGATTTTCTGAATCCCCCGTAATTGGGAAGTTTTTTGGGAAATGTTTTCGAATTGCAATCTTATTAACATAGTCCTGGTCCAGACTTGTAATTATGTTGCAGCAAAATTCTTGAACATGTGGGAGAGTATTGAAATAGAAATATATACATTTTTTAATTCTCTCTTGCCCTTTTTCATAAAAAAAAAGTTGCTGCAACAGAAATTGAAATACAAATTTGAACAGTTTTCTTTTCGAGTCGAATTACATATATAACAACCCCCCAAATTTTTCTTACCATGAAAACATTATAATGAACATTTGTTTGCTCTATTAACGATAAATCGGAATTAGTGTTAACATCTGGTTAAATGAATTGAATTGTTTTATAATAGCAAGCATAAGCAGTCCTTATTCTAAGGAGTTTTCCCCTGTTCCTTGTTCTCATACTTATTTTAAAAAATTATTTGTATGCTTTTCGGTAAAACAAAACGTCTGGAATCAAAATAGCTGACTTCGACTTTCGATTTTCGAAATTCTCTCTTATTTTTTTTTTTAGTTAACTCGTCATCTGTTTAGAATAGGAGGGTTTTATTTCCTTGGAAATTACTCGGGGAAATGTTTAGAATATGCTGAATATCTAAGTTATAAAATTATAGAAAGCTTTATACATGCATACATATATTTCTAGTATATATATCTGCAATTTCGGGATTTGTTAATCACTAAGAATTCCGAGATTTCTTAAATGAATTACGGAATTTTGGGGATCGGGACTGCGGGACTGGCATCTCTAGTCTGTATGTATGTAAATATGTGTGTATGTATGCAGTCATATCTTTGCTTGCTTACCTTAGGTTCACTAACGATTTCTTCAGAAGTAAGTTCATCCATCACCATTTCCTATGAGTTACTGGTACTATACTCGTAAAACTGTGTTTTAACGTTTTTATTATTATTATTTTTTTTTACCATAAACTCTAGACATATTCAAGCAACTCCACTCTATCAACAAGAAAAAAAAACTAAAGTACAACCGACATACATAAATACTAGTGTGTATTTTTCATAGTCGCATGTACATATGCATGCATATATTCCTGACTCTTGTCCATGATTGTTATTTGGCTGTTTGCTATATGTTGCTTTTATTGTACAATAACGTATGTATGCGCTTTGTAGGTTATTGTTGGTGGTAATAGAGCAGCAGTTATAGTCATACTATTACTGCCGCTAAATGGCCCCAGCATGGGGTCTTGCTATTTAAGTTTAACTTTAGGTTTATTTTTCTCCCTTTTTTATTTCAAATATCTTTTCTTCTTGTGTGTATACGAGTGTGCATTGCTTGAACTAACACGGATTAACATTACCCTGCCTTACCTTCTTTAATTTTTTTCCCTTTTTTTTTTGTGTGGAAACGAAACTCAAAACATCATGTACTCGCTCCTGCTCTTTGGCCCCCCAAACAACAGATATTCATGTTCCCACATACATGAAAATCTACAACATATTCAGTCACTTAATGTAGCATGTTCAAATGAAAATGGTACAAGCTAATCAAATATTAATATGATTTTATAACACAGTTAGGATTAGTATTCCTATGTGGTTTACAAAAATGTGCACTCATACAGATGAAAATGAAATTTCACAGTCAAAATGCTAGACAGACAAACAGACAGACACAGAGAACAACTAACAAAACGAGGCAGCAGCATAACCCAAAATACATACATACTCGTACATACTCGTATCTTTCTCCCCTGCATCAACAACAAAAGCAATTGATATTCAATATGTACTTGACGATTATGTTTGTTACTAAAATAATAATAAAATTTCCCAATTCCTCTTGAGATATTAAAATGAGTTTTTGTTATACATGTACATGTACGTACATATGTCCTCACCCTCGCCCCACCGCTGGCAAACTGACTACCCTTAATACTGGAGTATGTACATCTCTACTTACAAATTCAAGTCAACCGAACAAACAACATCCAAAGATTTTCACTGCTGATGATAGAGCACACTACATACTCGTACTAGGCGAGTACAATGTAACTTTATGTTTGTCAGTTTGTGTAGTGAGGCATTCTATTTTATATTCTATTGCGTTCAGCCAACCATATTCAATCCGTATTACAGTCTCTTCTATTGTATCCTGATTTTCATACAATGAATAAAACCTCTGGATTATTTGGTAAATGTTCGCTCATACGTTCCTTCGTTCGTTCACATACACACATACTTACATACATACATATGTATTTGTTTTGTTTGTTGGCCGTATAGTGTGCTGTCGGTCCAACGAACCCAATGGGAAAAATCAGCACATTCTATTTCTATAGTTCATATGCTGATGCATAGTGGTCTATAGAACTAGTATACTCGTATGTTAATAAAATGACAAGGTGTACGTTAAAATATTCAATATTCAATATGCAAAAAGTTTATCAAATAAGCAAGAGTGTCGCAGCAAACAAATCCGTATAGAAAGGGAGCACGAAAGCGTATTTTTATTATATACAAAAAATGAAAAAAAAAAACTGCTGTAGAATATTAAATAAAAAATGATAATAATAAATGTATTAAAAAAAAAAAATTACGGACATACTGTTAGGAGCTCGATTAGTGCTGCCATATGCTGAAAATCATGCGATTGTGATGAGTGTTGTCATATTGTCGGATTTGTTTTTAAGTTGGGGGTTTATTTTTGGCATCCATTTGTTATGCATGTTTTTGCATATTTTGCCCTTTATATAATATTTTACTTATTTTATTCTTAATTAGAGTATATTCGAACTTTTTTGGTTGGTGCTCTGATAATTATTTTTACGCTTAAACAATTTATGTATTTCTTTTAAATTACAGAAGGGCTTTTAATTTCGAGTATCTCTCAGTACATATTTCACTTTTACAGTATTTTACCCTAAAATATCCCTTGTTTAATTAATTTTAGGGAAAGTTAACACATTTCAGGTGAACTTTAATTTACGATTATTCATAAGTGGAATAAATAAAACATTCCTAGAGAAAAATGATTTAATTGCAATTTTGTGAAAATAAAATGTATTTGGCGGAAAAAATTTACCGGGTAATTGTTATTCAGAATAGGGCTGATATAATTTGTATAGCTATGCTATTCATGTCACGACTACAGTTATACATTTATTTTTGTTTTGATTTCTTTGTACTTAAAACCAGAGTACGAAAATAAACGAAACAAATTGTTTGATTTTGTTTTATTTCGTTCTTTGAAGTGAGTGAAACAAAACAATGAGAAAAATTGCTAAATTTGTTTTTGTATTGTTCTTGCTCATGGGCGCAAACCAGAGAACACAGCCAATCTGCTGTAAGTTGGCTAACAGCCGCCGAGGCTACAAGAAATACACCAATTTAATCGTACGCCGATGAAAATAAAATAATGGGAAATAAATGGAAACGTTCATACAATATAATTTTACTGCATTGTTATTTAACACATTAAGCTTGTTTTATATAGCTAAGCAGCATAGCTATAACCAAGTGTCCTAAGACATCTCACTTCTTGTTATTTGTCATTTTTGTTTTCACTAAGAGCATTTTTTTTAACATGTTAGAGCTTATTTTCATGTTTTTATTGCTGATTTAAAGGGAATAAACAGTTTTGAAGATAATATAATCAGTTTCAATGGAAATTGCCATTATTGTTGTCTCTGTTCGGCAAAGCAGAGTTTGTGGATCGCAAGTGAAGGAGTAGCAGAATGGAATGAATTATATTTGTTATATCCACATACATACATATTTTACTACTAAAACCACATCATCAACCTGTTTTTCGGAAATGACTAATTGTATAGGTTCTTACAAATAACGAACGTGAACATTTTTAGACTTTTTTAACATCGAATCATTTCCATAATAAAAATTAATTAAATAAAATTATAAAAATTACACAGTACTAAATTAAAAGCAAAAAAAAAACAATCTTCCCTTCACTATTTCTAAATTTCTTATTGGGAATCTTTTTTCATAAATTTTTACAAATGAAAAGGTACCGAAATGTACAATATGACTCTATATTACAAACATTTATACATGTTGTTCATGTTGTTGCATGCCAACGAAAATTATGTGTTAACTTCCACTGCCATGGCTATAACACAAAGCAACGAAAGGCAAATCAAAAAGAAAAAAAAATAAACCCAAATGAAATGAAAAACCTTAGAGCGAAAAAGATATCTGTGTTAGCTGAAGCAGCATCAGCATCAGCATCAGCATCAACAACATTATCATCATCATCATCCTCATCATCATCACATCACCAGCACCACCGCCATCATTCACTTCCATAAAAGCACACAAATAAACATGCAGCACAATAACCGAAACTAACTAACGATAAATGTATGTAGATGACTGCCTGGATGATGGTTGAATTGGTCGGTAAGTCGGTCGGTCGGTCGGTTGGTTCTTTGGCTGTATGACTGTTGGGTCGCTTATTCGTTTGGTTTTGGTTTGGCAAAAGAATGAAAAGTATCTTGTGTCTAACATCAACAATTTGTCATACATACCCCTCTATTTTATGCTACCAAAGCAGCAGCACAAAAAAAATTTAAAAAAAACGACAACACTTAACAAAAAAAAGAACTGAAATAACGTCAACATTGAACAATAACACTAGAGGGAAATACAAAGTAAATTTATATGAACAGTGGGATAAAATATAATAAATTCAACCCAATCATAAACAAAAATTCCGCATGAGTTTTCTTCACTTTTCCCTTTTCTCCTATTATGAATTTGTTTCTTTTTTTCCTTTTGTACCAAATGCGGGAATAAAAAAATTTCACGCGGAAAAAGTGGGTATTATGAACACGCAATTGAACTTGCTTTTTTTCAACAATCTTTCCCTTGCAAAACAGAAGTCAGTTTACATAAAAATACACTTAATACTCCATTAAAACAAAATTTATATAAATAAAGCAAAATTTTTATAGTTCTTGTATTTCGAAAATCATTATTCGTAAACTTGTTTTAATTTATTTTTTCAAGTTGTTGAATTTCAATAGTTTTGTTTGTGCTTGCACGCAAAAAACAGGGAGAAAACAAAATCAGCCCTATCGTGAATAAAATATGAAATTTTTGTTCCCATGAAATTTTCATTCCCCATGAAGGGAAATTTGCTATCGCGAATTTCATGGGAACGTTTGTTCTCGCTGCCAATGCGTACTGAATGTAAAAAACGGGAAGAAGACAAATTTAAGTTTGAAAGCAGGAATTGCACAATTGTTGTGGATACTTTAGGTGACGTGGAAAAATTCTATAGTATTCCACAGCCATAAAATTTACTGCATGTGAACCAAAGAGATTCATGTTCACAGAAAAAAGTTGTTGCTGGGAATTATTGTTATTAATCGTGGACATTATTTACTGATATTGTCCTATAAATAATTATTTATAACTTTTAATATACAATTGGAACTATAATAACGAAATTACGCGATCTGTTAATTCAGTTCGCTTGCAAAAATAAAGTGAACAAAACCAAGGGAAAAGTTAAAAAAATCCATGTGAAAGAAAAATATTATTCACGATAAGGGGAATCGAAAAAGGGCACAAACTTCTGGGGAAAAATTATTCACGATTGCAATATTGGGGAAGAGGGAAAATATTTCGAGGGAAAAGCTGTTCACGATTGGGGTGAATGTCAACAAACAAGCAAAACAACGTCCTGCGGTGATGCCACGTATTACTATTTTTTGTGCCCAAAGAATTTATGATTGGAGGAATTTTTTCTCGAGAAAATTACTTTCCGTGAGAAACAAATACCTAGGGAATATTCATGATCTTCTGATATGTTCAAGATATCGAAAACCTGAGAACGAAATTTACAAAAAGACACTATAATCATATATGTATAACCGATCAATAACTCAAGTTTTGTTTAAATGTTCCATGCGGAAAATCAGTAACCATCCGACGAAGTGCATTTAGTCTCAACTTAAAAACTTTAGATACGGTTACAAATTAAGTTTATCGGAAAATTTGCATTTAAATTTTTTTTTCGTATTTCTCTATATCTATAAACTTATTGATCCCACTGTGCTGATATAAACTCGTACATAAATGTATTTCAATAGCTCAACATAAAAAGGACGTAGTGTACGAGTGTATTCTTAACATCGTTTAACTTCTGTTTACACCCCACATCATCCCATCCAACCCATCATCCTGCCCAGCTTACATTTTTGCCTTTTTAAACGTTTTGCTTTTTAATATTGTGTCTATTGAAATGAACGAGGAGTACGAGTAGCAATAAAAAAGAACATAAAAAAAATTTCTCTGTATTTAACTATGCATGTAAATGTACATATGTATGTACGTACATGTGCTTGTGTTGTATGTGTGTGGTTATAACATTTAAGGTTTAAGTTCTCCAGCGACCCCACAAAATGTTATTAAATTTCAATTTTACACGGAGGCTGACTGACGGTGCTACCAAACAACCATTATCAAGCATATTGGTGTGTTGCTCTCTTACTGGATACTTAAATGTATCCTGCACACCCACCCTCATTTTCTATCACTCTGTGATAGGACGAAAACCAAATGAAACTGTATAAAAGTTGAAATTGTCGAATTAAAGCAGCAAGCAGCTTTAGGCATTCGCACGGTTTGATAGTGCGGACTTTCCGTTTCTTTGTTTTTATTTATTTTTTTTTTCAATTTTATTATTTGGGTTCATCTTCATCTTAATTTTTTTTATAGTAGTGATTGTGTAAAAAATTATACGCTTGGTTTGTCAGCTAAGTTGACTTGTTGTATAGAAGTTGAAGCTGGTTTAGTCTGTCTGGGCTTAAAATTTTGTCGTCGTCTTTGCTGCCACCATTCTCATCGTTTGCATCGTTATCCATTTCGCACTTTTCACATCATCGTCATGAACACCACTAAACAACAACAAATACTTATATACTTACATACTCGTATGTACATCATCATTAACAGTCTCATCTTAGCGCTGATGCCATTATATGTATTTTGTTCCTTGATTTCGCTTTGCTTGCTCTTAAGCTCTTTAGCTATGGGCATTAACATCCAACCATACCGTACCAACCTTGATATTCCTTTCTCTAAATGACTTGTTACCACTCCGTACGTACTGTATAAAACAGTCAGTCGTCGCAGCCACAACCCCCTTTTAGAATGCTATTTTTTCTTTATAAGGCTGGATGGAATATACTTACTAAGTGTTTAATGTTGTTGGTTGCTGTTGTTGTCGCTTCGGCGTGCGCATATCATAAATAGTAATCATGTTTCATTCAAGTAGCTTTTTTACGATTTATTAAATTACGCGCATTATTACGATTACAACAGTGGCGGCAACAACAACGATTAGAGGTACTCAACTCTGCCTTTATTTACTTCAATCGAATATATGAGGGCTGCTTTGAAATAAATTAAAAGAACACACAAAGCAAACATCATTATACAAATTATTATTATATATATGTCGTAATTTAACCCTTATTAACGAAATTAGGGGTTATGCGACCAGCTAATATTATATGCACCGAACAGTGATGCCGGAGGGGCGAAAAACTAATAAGAAATCATTATTTATTTATTTTATTTATTTATACATATTATACAAAGTAAATTTGCATAATATGGTTGCACAAAAATGGGCGGAGTAACTAGACCATATGCCCAAGATGTTATTAACAGTATTTTAAAAATGTTTTGTGACTGACTGTATACGACCTATGCCTTCACATAGGAAGTAGCAACGTGGTTGTTAAAGAAATTCCACAGAAGAACCGCAAGAATATACGGTTATCCGTGGCAGATCAGTCAACCAGTGCGAGTGAGACGCAAAACTCTCGAAGGCCAATAAACAACAGTGGCCTGGTTGCACTTAAGAAATAATTGCCAACGACGCTTGATGTTGACTCGCCCAGAGCTGCTTTACGACTGAAGAAATCATTATATTCCCAAAAAAAATTGTTCTGAAATACAGATGTTAACCGGAAACTAAATAACAAAAATGAGCGCTATTATTTATATCTAATATTTGCAATTTATTAATTAATTAATTAATTGGATTTTTTTATAAAAGTCAATTAACAATATTAGTTTAATTCGATATTCCGCTGCAACTTTGTGCAGCAGTCACATTCATTTAGTATTTGTTGCTGACATTTACATTTTTTAATTTTGTATATTAATTACCAATCGAACGTTATAATTATTGAATACATTTAGGGCCTTATTTTGTAAAACGAAATGCTAAGTTGTGAAAAAAATTGTGTGTGTGCTTTGTTTTTGTCATTAACATTTTTTCCATAATTTCTTTTGCTTAGTTAATTCTTAACAAATTTAATAAAGTTTTATTAATGTTTAATTTAGTTCAATAAATTCAAATTAAAACTAAAACTAAAATTTGTTGATCTGGCAACCGCTGACATCGTTTTGTTAAACAATATCAGCTGACTACTAAAAGGGAAAAATAAATCACAAAAATGTAAAAGTGTCCTCAAAAAATATAGCGTTTTCATAAATTTGTAAATTTTAAGATTCCTCTGCATAAAATAAACTAAATGTTTTAAAGCCGTCAAGTGATTTGATATTGTCAGGCAATGGGCTGACGGATTTCAAACATTTTTGTGGGCAGAAGAACACCTTTTCAGTGATTTCACTTTAACAAAAAACATGCCTAGCAATTTGGAATAATTAGTGCATTAACAAATGCTAAACTTAATTGTAGCAAATACCAAAAATTGCGGCAATAATTTTTTTAATGCGAAACTGTTTCCTTAACAAAAATAATTTTTTTTGAACTCTTAAACTTAACAAAAGAAAATTGAGATGACAACGAATTTTAATTTTTTATTTTTTGCAAAATTGCAATCGTGAATAATTTTTCCCTATATGTGATTTCCCTTTCTTTGATTCCCCTTATCATGGGTAATATTTTCCACGGGGATTCTTTCATTTTTCCCTCGGCTTTGTGCACTTCATTTTTACAGGCGAACAGAATTAATGCAAAGCGTAAAGTTTATAAATGCATACTTATTTTTAGAACAAGATCAGTAAATAATGCTTACGATTTTTATCAGTTGTTCCCAGCACCAGTTTTTTTTCATTGATTATGAAACTCTTTGATTCACATGCAGTAACTTTTATGGCGGTGGTATTTCACAGAAATTTTTTCCGCTGCACCTAGAATAATTAAAAATTCAATTTTACACTTACAAACATTTCTCATTTGAAACACAAAATTTGCATTTCTTTGTTATAAAACATACATTTGTTTGATTTTCAATTAATTATCAAGCATTACAAATCTTCTTCGCTTTTTTACATTCACTGCGACTGATAGCGGGCAAAAATGTTCAAGACTGATTCACGATAACATCTTGTCCACTTGTTATTTATAATAGGGATGATTGATTTTTCAAAACAGACTGAATAAATAAAAGCGAATTTGAGAGATGTAGCTTGCACAATATGCCCGCTATCAAAGTTCGGAAGTCCCTGGTGGAAGAAGATCCATTTTGATAAAAATATAAACAAAACCAAAAAATATTTATATTAAGTACTTCAACTCTACAACAACATTGACATTGATTTTTCTGTAAAATAGTTTTAACTTGTTAAAAAAAAACAACAACAAAAACAACATAAAGAAGAATTAGTGAAAAGAAGAATTATATACATATGTACATGTCAAACAATTTACAAGGCGTGAGCTGTATATCTGCACTCACATACAAATTATTTAACTTTGTAAACTCACTCAATTTTCTAGTAAATTATTATATTTATGAGGATATATTTTATTTAAAATAATAAAACATAATAATAATAATATACCCAAAAATAAGTAAGTATACGGCATGGGTTCTCAATTTTATTAATTTTGTGTATGGAAGGCGTATGAGTATTGCACTATTTAAATTATTTAATACTCATACGTTAATTTAGAAAAATGAATCCTCGGCTTAGAGCATATTAAACTTGGGGAGTCATTATATAATTCGATACGATAGCAATAATTTACGAATTCATGCAAATTGGAAAACAATTAACAATTTAAACTTTTTTAAACATGTTTGCATTGAACTTTGTCATTAAAATCGCAGTAATACCAAGTTTTCTTTAATACATACATACATATGATATAAAATTTGACAACACTTGCTTTACCTATTTTTAACATACACCCCTATTGTGAATAAAATGTAAAATTGTCATTCCCCATGAAGGGATATTTGCAATTGCGAATTTCATGGGAACATTTGCTCCTGCTATCAATGCGTAGTGAATGTAAGAAACGGGAAGAAGACTTGTAAAGCTTAAAAATTAATTGAAAATCAAACAAAATTAAGTTTAATAATAAGAAATACACAGATTTTGTATTTCAAATGAAATATTTTTAAGTGTAAAGTTGTATTTTTAAATATTCTAGGTGCAGTGGAAAAAGTTCTTTATTACACCACAGCCATAAATTGACTGTATGCGCACCAAAGAGGTTCACACTACATGCAAAAGTTAGTTGCAGGGAATTATTGTTAACAATTGTGTATTTTATGTGAAAATTGGTTTCCTCATCTCATGAACTCTTCCACGGACCTCAGTAAAGACTTTTGAGTAATGTCCTCGTAGCAAAACAATCATACTATGAGTACTGCTCCTCATACAGAACCACAGTAAAAAGAAACACACAAAAAAAAATGCAACAAAAACAACAAATCTTTGTGTGCGATAACAGCAAAACGATTATTTTACGCCAACAGACAACCAAAAAGGCTAGCAGGCAGGCATACAACAAACTTACATACATACTCGTACAATACGTACAACTTAAATAATTTTGTAAGATTTTAAACGACGACGAACAGCAAACAACCATTCATTCATACAAACATGTTATAAGCAAACGTTTAGACAAAGCCTTTTAGTTCGTTTATTTGAATGCAAGAACGTCACGACAACCCTTCAATCTGCTGACTGTGAAACCATGAAAGAAGGCATGAATTCTTTTCACTACCAGTATGAGGTTTATTTTATTTAAGTTGCCTTTTTTTTTTTTATACAAGTGACGTTTTGTGTGCGTTTTTACTATTGAATACAACATACAGTCGAATGTGTATGTGCACCATTTGGCTCATGGAAAATACTTTTGTAGATTTCTTGCAATTTCAATGTAAGTTGTTATTAAGTTTGCGCGCTCAGTGGCATTTAGAAAATAGCTCTCCTGGCCCTTACTAGTTAGTAAAGGAAGTTTGGACACTCCAGATCAGCAGTAGTATTTTGCTTTGTTTTTCTTGTATAAATGCTTGTTTAAGGATTTTATTATTGCAATACGTTACGAGTATACGAGCTGCTACTTTCGATTCATTTCTCTTTGTTGCCCCTCGAACATTCGAGTAACTACAACTTGAAAAGTGTGTACTTGTACACGAGTGTGCTTTAGCTGTTGGCTGGTTAGTTGGCTGAATGGTTGCTTGTGCAGTGATGTCAAGGTAGTGCTTTTCGTTCTCGCTTTTTGATGAAAAACTTTTTTTCCCATTTACATCATCTTACACTCGCAGTACGAGCAGCTATGTACATATGTATGCTCTGCCAAGCTTATGGCAGGATCTGTATAGTTTACCGTAGTCTATATTCTTATGCTCTTTTGGGTCTTATTTTATGCATAGGGGAACCCAATCACCCCTATCGTGAACGGTTTTTCCATTTTCTCCAAATTGCAATCGTGAATAATTTTTTTCTAGAAATGTGTTCTCTTTTTTTATTTTATCGTTTTTTCCCTTCGATTTTTCCCTTCGTTTTGTTCACTTTATTTTTGCAGGCGAACGGAATTAATGCATCGCGTAATATCAGTATTATACTTCCAATTATATATTAGATGATAAGTAAATAATGTCCACGAATAATAACAACAATTCCCTGCATCACATTTTTTAATTTAATCTGAACCACTTTGATTCACATGCAGTAAATTTTATAGCGATGGAATACTAAAGAATCGTTTCCACGACACCTAAAATATTTAAAAACACAACCTTACACTTAGAAACATTTCATTTTAAACCCAACATTTCTTACTATCAAACTTAATTTGATTTTCATTTAATTTTTAAGATTTATAAGTCTTCTTCAATTTTTTTACATTCACTACGCATTGAAAGCGAGAACAAACGGTCCCATGAAATACGCGATAGCAAATTTCCCTTCATGGGGAATGAAAATTTCATGATAACAAAAACTTAAAATTTTATTCACGATAGTGGTGAATATCTGACAGCTGTTTGGTTTAACACAAACACATGTTTTAAAGCTGTTAATAGTTTGTATATATACTTTTTGTTCGAAAAACAAGTTGACAGCACTGTTCTTTTTATTTGCCTTTGAGGCAAATTGTCATACTCACTTTTGCACTCACTGACTGACTAACTAACAAACAGACTCTTTGGTTGATTGTTTTTTGTTGGTTGGTTCTTTGGTTGGCATCGTTTACTGCTGTGGATAAACATACATACATTTATACTCGTATAGTATATATTCCTTTTTTTTTTTTTTGCTATTGTTAGTGTAGATGTATGTATTTTATAAATACAAGTGAGTACTACTACTGCTACTTGCAGATTTGTTTGTTAGTTGGTGGCTTGACTGGTTTGTTCGTTCGTTGTCATAGTCATAGAGTCATTGCTGTTGTCGAGTTGGATTGAGCTTAGTTAAGTCAGTCAGTCGTTTGGTCGTTTGGTCGTTTGGTTGTCTGTCGTCGTCTCACCACGTACTTATAATAATGTGTGAATGTTTTTGTGTGATTGCCGCTAATTTAGATGCTTTAGCAGTGATTATATGGCATTTTTCGTATTTATTTATTTATTGTATTTGCTTTAATTCACCAGGTACTAAATAAGTAAGTGGTTTGCTTGTTGGTTGTTTGTGCTTTATTTCATATTGTTGGCTTTTTTCTTCTTTGTTTTTGTCGTTGTTGTTGTTAAAGCTGTTAAATTTGGTGTATAAGGTAATGTGGCATGTTGGCATAGTATAGAATATAAATACCTACTTAGTCGCAAAGAGGAAGAGGAGTATCATGTATTAAATTGTTGTAAGTCTTTGCATGCATTATTTGTATAAAAGTGTTTTATGGTTGCAATGGCGGTGGAGGGTATTGTGTGCGCTTCTTACAGTACAGACGAATTAATTAGCACAACAATTCTTGCATTGATTATTTTAAGATTATTTCATGCCTGACAATGAATTAGATTTAAAGATTTTTTCTGGGAAACTCTTTGAATGACTTACAATTAAAAAATATGTATGTACATACATATGTATGTATGTATGTATAATCAGTAGAATTTAAGAAATTTTTCGTAAATGTAATTAATTATATTTTTATTTTTTCTCTGAAAAAAATACAATGGGCGCATTCATAAAATGTAATTGTTGCGCAAGCATTGAGTGTTTGTCTTAGAAACGCGCAGTTGAGAATTTCCGCTCCATTTTCCCCATCAACATGTTTTGCTCAGCCTGAACAGCTGATACAAGAAATTTATGTCGTTTATACTCAAATGCAACGCTGCCTTGTTAAGTGGCGGCTGCAAATAAATTTCTTATTAAACTTTACATTACAAATGCGATAAAGTAATGAAATAAAGAAATAAAATTAAAATAATAATATGAATAATTGAAGATTCCTGGGCTTTCTGACTTCATTTTGTTGTCTATAATTTTTAGCTAAACTAATTAATTTAGCTAACTTAAATTATTTCCTTCAAAGAGGCACTCTTTTCTTCATTTTTAATTGTTTACATTCATCAGCTGTTCATTTTGCAGTATATCCATCAAGACGTTTCTAAAGGCTCAGTTAGCCGACTGTAATGGAATGTAACTGCAACGGTAGGAAACAGTTCAACGATATTATTATGTTAAAACTAATTAAAATGGATATAGGGATGTAACCGGAATGTATGAATCTGTATATTTCTTTTCACATAACAATATCGATCAGCAGTTTTCTACCGTTGCAGTTACATTCCATTACAGTCGGCTAACGGAGCCGTAAGACGTAACTGTTGGAGCCAACAGTTGGCAACAGTTTCAAAACAGTTGTGCTCAACAGCTACATCTTATAAATACGCCCTGTATGTATCATTACACAGTACAACAATCTGGGTTTTGGATTTTTTATGAATTTAAAAAAAAAAATAATTTTTAGGCAAAAAAATATTTTTTTGCCTCCACAAATTTATTTTTAACTTCGAAAGTGTTGCACATATAGGAAAACGGTATAGAAACACATTAGAGATATTTTAATTCTTAATTTTTCTAAATTTGTTTCATCAAAATCGGACAAGTGAAAAAGAAAAAATTTAAAAGGTCATAAAAAAAACTGACACATACGAACGCCAAACCCTTTGAGGGTTTTACTATACTGACCTAGTACCATCACCTTGACTTGGAATTTCTCACCCCCCAGACAATAATCCCAAAAATGTTCCACAGTGTTATAAGTACATAATGTATAAAAAATACAGTTTCAATGTAGTCGTAGAAATTTCTATGGATATCGAAAGTTGGATACTTCAAATGTTTTTATTTTCATATGGTGATAAAGAGGGATAAAATTGTAAGAGTAGAGAAAAATCATGTAAGATTTTACAGTGGGTATATAGAAAAACCGCTATAAGTCTGATGTAATTTAACATCAATTTGTGGGATGGTGTCTTCGTTTTTGACCCCATCCCATATTTCATCATCATCATCATCATATTGTGTTATTGTCATCATAATTTTTTATGACAATAACACACGGACATCAGTGAAATGACGAATTAATTTAACATCAATTTAACAACAAAATGTCATCAATATGATGTGGTTGATAGCAAAACCGCTATAACGCTGATGTAATTTAACATCAATTCTATGTCAAGTGTCTTCGCTTTTGACCACATATTGTTTTCTTGCAAAAAGGGAAAATTGCAAAATTTTCATTTTGCATAACAACAATACAATATACCCTAGATAACTGTTGTTTTTTACTAAATCAAAAATTTTACATAAAAGAAATAAATTCAGAAAATACTGTTGCCGATCTAAATAATTCTGTCGATTGCACTGTGTGCGAGTGTGTACATACACATATGTGCCCATTTGTGATTTTTGTTTCACAAATTTAAATTTTAACATTCGTTTTTAACCGTTTTAAAAATTTATAGCAGTTGGCAACGCAAAGTTTTCGCGTCTAGAAAAATTAAACAATTTTAATGATTGTCCTCTTTTCCACAGGCTGATTCATATAAAACCTGAAATAGGCTTACAATATACATGAGCAGAGAACTAAGTTTTTTATTACTAATCCTGTGTTTCACAGAATGATAGCAAACTTTTCGTCTGGAAAAATTCTCACCAAAGTTACAGAACATAAGCACTGATCTGAAGAATTGTTATTGTATTTTAAAAGTTTTCACAGACTCCATCATACCAGGGTTGTATTTTGTCAAAAACCACACGATTGTGTAGGATAGTGTATCACGGCCTTAAGGAAGAGAAAAACTCCCCAGCAAAATTCATAATTGGGCTAATAATTTGCTTAAGCTGGTTTCTCACTGCAAAATTTGAACATGCCGTGTAAAAGTTTTAAAAGTCATACGGCAATGTGCACACACAGTGCGTGTGGTGGTGTACAAACCAGTAAATTGTGTAAATTTATATGTGCTGCTAATAAAGTGAACAACAGTGTAAAAATTACACACTTAGCCAAAACACAGATATTATTAGTTGTTTGGCTGCCGATTTGTGTATAGCTTGGTTTATTGGGATGTTTGGTTTGGTTTCTGTCGCTTGGCGGAATGGCTGGTTGGTTGGTTGTTGCTTCGTTGGTCGGTTAGTTGTTGTTGATATTGGGTATGCAAGTGGTATGTGGGGAATATGCATGTACATTTATGCATCCATCGAGCGAACGAAAGAACCAAAAAAGCAAGCAAGCAAACAGCCACCAGTCGGTCCATCTATCCGTCCATAATATACATATGTATGCATGTACATGCATTTATATTCTACATACATACATACACATTCATATAAGTAAATTATAATTCCAAAGTGCATAAATGCACACTCAATATATGTATGTTTGGTATGGAATGGAGTAGTCAGTCGTTTGGAGTTTATGTTGAGTAGAGTGAAGTAGAAGTTATTATTGCATTGCATTGCATTGCATTGCACCGCATAGTTGCTTAAATGCCTGCCTGCTTGCCTTGCCTGTCTTGTTGGTTGCCTGCATATTCATACGCCGTTTATTGCCAATATCATCTCTCGTTACGTTTGCAATGCTCGTATTTGATAGCTGTACCAATGCTGAATATCAAATGAATTTGGTTTTTTTTTGCAAATTTTTTCTTTTAAGCTTTTTTGCTTCTTCAATTTTAGAATTTTTATTCTACGTGCTCCTGTGGTTTATACACTCTCCACACGTTCCATGAGTTTAACGTCGTTGCTGCTGCTGCTGCTGCTGCTGCTGCTGCTGTTGTTGTTGTAGTAATTCACGTTGTTTGTGTCCCCTTTATTGACCATTTGTATGTGCATACGTCCGTCCGTCTGACTTTCCGACTGTCCATCCATACTATTGTATTTGTTTCATAATCTTGACTCTTCAACTAATAAAAAAAAGGAATAAATTTCTTTGGAATGCCATGCTATATTGGATTCAGTACTTATTTATTTCTCTCTTTTTTTTAGTTTTATTTTTTGTTCATATCTTTCAATTTAAATTCAATGCAATTCTATTTTAAATTAAACTACTCTTTTGTAAGCTTCCACAAAAGAATAACAAATAAATAAATAAAAACTCAAACAGAAACAGAAAACGACATCTTTGAAAGTATCCGAGGAATACTGGCATACAATTTTAGAAGATTTTTTTTAAAGACGATGTCTACGTTGTGATTTTTTAGTGTGTTGGTTGGTTTTTTTTTATTTTTCTTTGTATTTCGGGGATTATTGTATCTTGTGGATATACAAGTACTATTTATACTTAAGCATGAATTGAAAATTTTAATATTCACATTTAAGAAAAGAAGAAGAAGAAAAAACGTAAAAACATGGCCATCATTGAGGGGGGGGACGAGAGTATAAATGTTTGCAATATTTTTTGTCTGTGTATTTCTTTTTGCCGTGAAAAAAACCAAGAGAATGTATCAGGATTGCCATTACTTAGAAAAACATTCAATAAGTATGAGATAAGCTAAATCAATGATAAAACATATTTTATGCTATAGATATTTGGACAGAAATCGAAAACATTAATCAAGATATGTTTTTGATTATATCTACATATATACATACATACATACATACATACATACGTATTTCAAATAATTTTTTAATCACTCCTAATTTCTTATGAGTCCTTTTGCAGTTAGCGATATAATTTTGATTGTCTGCGAGACCTTTAGAAAAAATATTAAGAATTTGGAATATTTTGTTTAAAAAAGTTGTATCAACTATTAATTTATATTGTATACATACATATATGTATCTATATATAAAAATTAGTTCTTTTTTTGCCACGGCATCACGCGTAAATGGGTGGCCCGATACCTCTCCTTCCCTTTTTGTTTTGTTTGTTATTGTCTGAAGAAGAAGAATATGCAAGAAAAAATTAAGAAAGTTGCGCGGAATAAGGTAGGTTAGGCTAGGTGAGGAAGGGTGGTGCCAAAAATTCTCCTCCACTCGTAGACCCAATTGGGTTCATTGTGATTCCCTTCTGTTCCCTATTAAAAGTATTATTTACCCCCATTTGTACCCAGAAGTGACCCTATTATCTGTCATTAAGCCACTGTATGCCCATGATGAAGCCCCTAATTTCCTCTAGTTTACACAAAGAAGCAATGCCTTGAGTTTTTTCAGCGATGAATTTTTTTATCGTCTAGCTGAGCGAAGTGTGATTTTAAAATGATATTCAAAGCAATACCATTTTGATCGGATACATGATCTTTTTGCGATCACGATATATTTTATTGTTGCATTTTCAAGAAATAATTTTTTGATCATATAGATAAATGATATCTGAATCATTTTTCAATCGTTTCATCGTTTAAACATCAAAAGGCACCTCAGAAGACTCATTTAAGAGATTTTCGTTTTAAATTACGACTCAAATGCTAGCCTTCACCTTTGTGTAAACTATTTTACTATCATATACATACATACATATCGCCCATTTACTCAAAGAACGTTATAACTCAAAAAATGAAATTTTTGAGTTAGTGGTGCAGAATTAATCGTCATATCGTTCTTCATATTGTGTAAAAATGTCATACAAATATCTTGTTTACTCAACTCTTGAGAAAAATAAAATTTTATTTTGTGTGTAAATTGAAAACTTCAAACTTGTTTTCTGTGAAACTAGTTTTTTTTTGAGTTATGACGTTCTTTGAGTAAATGAGCGATATGTCGTAAGTGCATATCGTCAGCTGAAATGCAAAATCACGTAACTAACAAAAATTCAAAATCCCGTTTTTAACTATGTAATTATTTTTTATTACATCGAAACACATGTCCCCACTAATTTTAAAACCTTTATCATAACAATCAGCCGAAACAAAAATGAAAACAAAGAAACTACTTCAGCCAAGTGAATAATTTTATTTAGTTTTTTCTCCCATAAAAAATTAAAAAAAATGAAGTTACGTGTTTATGCTAACATATGTAGATAATACCTGTCGCTCAAAAAATGTCATTTGAAGTTGATGTGTGCGATTCTCCTTTTTAATTTGTATATGTTTTAAAGAAAGTTTCAATCCCAACATTTACATGTATGTATGTATGTTTTTAATTATTTTTGACTATATGGCGCATAAGCAAAGTATGCATTCATTAAAAAGATTTTATAAAAGAAACTTACTCGCATTGCTTGTCATTATAAACTTTAGCTTGACTATAAGGTTTATTGTTAACACCATTTCGGCAACCCTGGAAGAGTAAACAAATGCATACAACAAGCAAGCAAACAAAAAATGCAACAATTTTCTCTACTCTCATGCAAAAAAACGCAAGAACACTAAAACTCATCACCATAGTTGCCAGATGTGTATAATAATATCAATGTTTCAAATTGTTAATAAGAATTATTCGTACATTAAATTCAACAGACTTCTTGGACTTTTTGAATTAAAATTATATTACATACAGGGAATTTCTTATAATCTTAGTTCTATACTTCGACTTGACATTATTCAAAGAGAAGTTTTAAAAAGTTCTAGTTGTAGACTTGAATTACGAGTGGAAAAGAAATGTATAATCCGTTCTGTATAGAAATTTTTTCTATAAAATTTTCAAGGAAATAGTCCTTTAATACTTTTAGATCGTTAAAGATACTAATTAGAACAACATTTAAATGCAACTTAATCAGCCTGATTCCAGATGTCAACATCGACGTCACTTCAACACAATACAAAAAAATTGGTGCTTGTATTGGATCATGTATTGTCGAAAACAACTGACTCCTGTTGGCAGGTTTATGCTATTTTCTACACCTTAGGAAACGGAAATAGATTGTCAGTAGCACAAACATTTTCTCGAGAGCGAGTAAACAAGCCCCAATTTTTCGATGTCGACAACTGAAGTTAGGATGAATATATTAAACTGTAATCTCTTATGCAATAACGTTAATTTGTTAAATAAACATACATATTAATATACAAAATGTTATACATGGTTTCAAAATTAGCATACGGCCAGGTTCTGAAAACCATTTCGTTTTGAAATCGACAAACTTCAGGAAAAAAAAAATCAACTAGAAAGCTCACTTATTGCACCTTTTTATTTGGTTTTAAGATTTCATATGCTTGAGATATTTTATCCGAACTTAATTTCGAATGCACTAAATTATCTGATAAAGAGTACACTGCTTAACGTTATTGAAATTTTGCGATTTCAAATCGAAATTGCTTTCAGAACATGGTCGATAATTTTTCAAAAGATTGTGTTTAGGAATATTACATATGTTGTTTTATTATAAAATATAGAGATGCCACTTTATTCACATTTAAGTAAGTATTTTCATTTCAAAGTTGTGTTATACATATATGTAGAGGGTGATTTTTTAACAACTTTCTTTTTGGCAACACTGTTTTTGGCAACTCAGCTGTTTTCGTGTATCATGTTCCTATTAAACATGTTCAGTTTGGTCTATAATTTAACCATGACTCGGCTTAGAAATGAACAACGCTTGCAGATTATTAAATTTTATTATCAAAATTCATGCTCGGTTAAGAAAGTACATCGTGCAATTCTTCCATTTTATGTCAGTTTTGGCGACCTTTCTGAGGCGGCTATTCACAATCTTGTGACAGAATTTCGCATCAAAATTACTTTATTGAGCATTAAACCACCAACATGCGTACGTAGAGTGCGGATAGAGGAGAGTATCGCAGCTGTATCCTCCAGTGTTGTTGATGACCGTGAATTATCGATTCGGCGCCATTCGCAGCCATTGGGTCTCTGTTACTTTTTTCTTTTTGTTTTGCCTAAAATGGAAGAGCTGGACTTGGCTGACATGTGGTTTCAGCAAGACGGTGGCACATGCCACACAGCGCGGGAAACAATGTCCCAATTGAGAGGTGACTTTGATGAACAGTTTATTTCACGTTTGGTTCCGGTCAGTTGGCCGCCTAGATCGTGCGATTTAACGCCTTTAGAGTATTTATTGTAGGGCTATGTTAAGACTCATGTCTATAGTGATTAGCCCGCAACGGTTGATGCACTGGAAAACAGTATTGAAGAATTTATTCGTGAGATACTGGCTGATATGTTGGCGAGAGTATGACAAAATTGGGCCCACCGTATGAACCATTTCAGGCGTAGCCGCCAGTTTTTGTCCCAAACAAAAATCATACGAGGAATGAATGATGAAAAATTGTAAAATCTGGCAACTGTGTTCATATCAAAAAATTTTGCATACTTTTATTTGTATTGTTTTAACTAACACGTTCATATTCACTTGCCCACCAACCCCTCACCGGGATTATTCCAACAACCCAACAATTGGTATGCGATTTGTTTGTGATTTTTCTTTTTCAGTTGCTTCTTATATTTTGATAAATTGTTAAAGGCTCACCACACTCTCCTCGGTGACTATTAATGTTTGAGTCATATGTGTGTGTGTGTGTATGTGTGTATTTGTATGCATGGATATGTAGTTGGAAAACCTCTCTTTGGTGCAGAGAGTGTGTTTGGCGTATCTGTGTTTGATAATATAAACAAAAAAATCAAAGTACTAGGTTGTTGAGTAGTTCACGAAATCCATAGTATTCAGAGTGTTTCGTGATATGAAAGCAAGTGGAGCTTTTTTGTACGCTAAATGTAACGGTTGTCGGTCGACATTGTCGGAAAGTTCAGTTTAAAAACAAAAATAAAAAATCACGTTCGATGTTTGACAGCGATAAACTTGTACTATCATCATTACGGTCGTTTATTTTTTTTTTCTGTATGTTTGAAACGTCACATTACAAGTTTCGTGTGTGCATGTGTTTGAAAAGTTTTATTTTGGATGTTAAGAGCCTGAGTAAAAAAAATTTACAGTGTTTAAAATAAAAAAAAAAAACTAAAATAAAGGAGAAAATGAAATTTTAAGCATTGATACAACGGTACGAGTGGATTAAACTTACAAAAGGACAGACGGACATTTAGTAGAAAAAACCAAATGAACTTAGTTTTATCATAGATTTTGTTTGAAACACACACTGTCTCCATCTCTCTCTGTGCTTTACACTCTATTACACTACATTTTTAATGCATTATGTGGATGTGTGTGTGTGTGTGTGTGCGTATCTGTGTACACATGCATGCATGATGCTGTTTTAGGACAGACAGACATGTAGAATGCGTTAAAATTTCGTACATTATTTTTGGAAATTTTAAAGTTACGATTGTGCGCTATTGCTTTTTTTCTTCTTTTCATTATTTGTCAGTATTCGTTGTTGTTGGTCTTATTTGTTTCATTGTTTTTCTTTGCAAATTGCTACAGCCAGTCAGCCAGCCAATGCAACGAGTATACATAGCAGTGGTGCTGAAGCTTTCAAATAAAATCGCTTACACTATTCCCTCTGCGTGAGGGCTTTTTTATTTGTTTTTTTTTTGTTCTCATAAACATTTATGTGTATTAACCGGTAAGGGATACAGAGGGTAATGTGTGCTGATGTTCGCCAAGGGATGTATGTATGTGTGGTTAGATACCCTCTAGTCAGCCTAGAACCATATGTCTCTATGTCAACACTTTTTTCTATTGCGACAATTGCACTAGTTGAAATGTCGACAACTTTCCTTTTATGCACGAGTAGAGATACGTTAGACACAACAGTTCTAGTGTATTTCTGGTGACATTGTCAATGGTTTTGTTTTCTTTTTTATTATGCTGTGCAATAATGTTAAAATAAATACACATGTATGTATGTGTTTAAGTTTGTTGCCCTAACATTAATGAAATTGTAGATGAGGGTCAATAAACTGTACTAGTGAATCTTTGGTTCAAATGTGTATGGTCGTAAAATAATAGTACTAAAGTCTACTGGTAGATTTTCAATGACAACCCCATGTTGTATGTCAATAGACGATTACATTGGCTGGGGTACACCTAGTCAGTAGTACTATTGACAATGTCACCAGTAAATCACTACAATTTTACTATTGACATAGAGCGAGGAAATATCGATATTGTAGACTAGAAAACCTAAAATTTACTAGTGAATCTTTGGTGCCAATGTCTCCATGTGGTCCCAAAAAAACTACTTAGTCAATAGTGCTACAGTCTAGTGGTGGATTTTCAATGACAAGCTAATGTTAAATGTCAATAGATGATTACATTGGCTGGGGTACACCTGGTCAGTAGTAGTACTGACAATTTCACTATTCGCATTTCCTGCAGGGTATTGAATCGTACATGCTATGTAGCACTACCACCTTTGCAATGTATGTATGTACTCATATGCGAGAGCGGTATTGAAATTTTATTCCAAGCAATTTAAGGAAAAAAATGTGTATATATGTATGTAGTTACCAATCACAATTTTTCAGTACATGAGTATGCTTTTGCAAATATATGTATGCATGTATTCATATTTACACATGTTTATTTTATAACCGCGTAAACGTATTTACACAAAATTGGTTTAAAAACGAAGAGAGGTGTCTTAGGACACCCGGTTATAGCATTGCTGCTTAGCTATATAAAACAAACTTAATGTGTTGAATAACAATGCAATAAAATTATATTATATGGATGATGTCAAATTCGCCGCAAATATTTCAAATCGTTTCCATTTATTTCCCGCTATGTATTTACTTTTCTAGCGGCGTACGATTAAATTAATGAATTGTTTGTGGCCGGCGGCAGCTGTTTGCCGGTTTACAGCCGATCGGCTGTGTTCTCTGACTTGTGCTCATGTGCAAAAACAATACAAAAACAAATTGAGCAATCCTTCTCATTGTTTTTGTTTTGTTTTTGTTTCACTCACTGCAAAGAACGAAGCAAAACAAATTCAAACAATTTGTTTGGTTTATTTTCGTACTCTAGTTTTAAGTACAAAGAAATCAAAACAAAAATAAATTTGAAATATTTTTGTTACAAAAATCACGTTCTAGCTACTGTGTCGTGAGATAAATAGCAAAGCTATAAAAGTCAGTTTCGAAAAAAATATTTAAAGATCCTTTTTTTACAACCCTCGTAAACGTGGCTATTCTGAGGCATGGCCGGTCAAAACAGGGTATGCTATTGACGACTGGCCTCTACATGCCTGTTGTGGTTGATTGTGGTTGCATGTTGATTGCCTATCGTCGTCGTCATCGTCATCAACAACATGGTTATATTGCAACAACAACTTTACAGTAAAAATACATGCATACATATATACGCACACACATGCTCAGTGACGTATGAACGAAAAATTCATCAGTTAAAACTAGAAGCCAACTCGGTTTGCAAAAAGTCTAAAAACTCCTTGTGTACTCGTATGTATATAATTAGCGCAAATATAATTGAGTTTGTGAAGACATGAAATAGTAAAGCCCTTGTTTGCTCTTCTAAAAAGGATTCAATAACAACATGCTGCCAGCTATAAAAATTTCTGTATTTGTCATTTCCAAAATCAGGGAGATTATCGTATAATTTTAAGAAATATCCCAGCAAACAAAAGTCTTTATTTTGAAGGAACAAAAACTAATATGAACAGGAAGCTTATACATACACCTATACATACATACATACATATGTGTATAAATAAGTATGTATGTATATAATTAACATTAGTTTATAATTTTCGTACTGTGCCGTTCTTTACTGTATCAAATATTTTGCAATTATTTTTTCTGTGAAAAGAATCAGATGGTAACCTATAGAATTGATTACACTTGTACACAAAATATCACAACACACTTTTGGCTGTCACTTAACGTTGAATTCTATTTTCTACAGATTTGTCCGCAACAGAACAGAACGAAAAAGGAAAAAAAACTAACCACACTGACTTTGAATTGAACAGAAACAAAACAGCTGATTCAGAACAGCACGTACAAACTAATTCTGCCTTTTCATATGTTGAAGCAAATTTGCTAATTTATTGTGAATTATTTCATATTGTGCACTTCTCATCTTGACTCTTGGACTTTCTCTTTAAAATTTTCTAAATAAAGTCATTCACATTTACATTGTGCCTTTTTCCTGTGACTTTTTTGATGTTTATGTAATAAATAAAAACAACTGCCTACAGAAACTTAAAAAAATACCAATGAATATTAAATATCTGAATATCTTTCTATCCCCTAAGTTTCTCCAATGTGAATTGGCTATAAGCGATTAATGTCTCTAAACTATCGTGTACATATACAAAGTTGAAACCGATACGCTGATTGCTTGTTTGCTTGCTTATGAAACACGATGCTTTGTTCGAAGACAAAGCATTTGATGTTTGGGAAATCGGCCTCTTTTACACAGATTGTATATGCAACAACAATTCAGAGAAATATAAACAAACTGAATACAAATATGTTGTATCTTAAAAGATTTTCCTTTTTGTGACATAATATTTTGCTTGAAGCTGCATTGGAAACATTTCTTTTTGTTCTGTGAATTCTGCGGAGTTTTAGTAGGAAGAAGGAAGCGTATTTGATGCGTCAGGAGCGTAGCTTCTACGCGAGGAATCTCATATAAAACTCTTGCAATATTTGTAAAACAGTGTACGGCCCCGTGGACATTAAAAATTTATTTATAATTCAAATAAATAACACCGTAAAAGTAAAAGAAATACACTTTAAAGACCTGGGGGTAAATTACCACATTCGAAATCTATCGAAATTTGCCTACAACACACAATAAAAATTGTATGGATTTTTTTCGATATCGAATGCCGTAATTTGCGCCCTGGGCCTATATAGCCATATAAAATACGATTTTTGGGGTCTTGCAGCCCGCAATATTTTTACTTATGTATGTAAGTAATTTTTGCAAATAAATAGAACAGTTTTCAATCGACCAATTGGAAATTTATTTTCCGAATTTTTGAAATTTTTGCAACACTGATAAATATTTTTTTTTTATTTATTTTGAAAATGTGTATTCGTAAGAAGCTTTTTCAACAATTATAGAAAACAAATATTTTTTAAGAAAAGTAACCACAAAAAAAAAGCTTAAGCGACATAATTTTCCAACTTAATTTTTTTAACGAAAATCGATTGTGTACGTACAATCTAAATAATCGATTTTTGGTGGAAAAAGAATTTAAAAAATATGTCACTTAAGCTTTTGTGGCGGTTAGGAAACGGATAGTAAACAAAGAGCAGATAAATAAATAGAAAATCGAAAAGTTATACGTATGATAAAATTGTTCTTATGTGTAAAATCACTAAACAACATGTATAAAAAATTAATCCTTATAATTAATCAATTATAATTGATACAGATGGCCTGTTATTCAAATAAAAATTAGATTTTATAAAAAGTCTATTGAACATAATTAAATCTAGAGTCAGTGATGCAGGAGTATATCTAATCCCTGCTTTGAGACTTACATACATAAATGATGGATGGCTGTGTTCTCAGCCACAAGTGATTAACTTGATAAGAAAGTAATAAAGTAAATACATATTTTCATACATTCGTATGTATGTATCTACGTGTTTTCATAAAATATAAGTACATATGAATAATTATAATTTTGATTTATTTTAGTAACACAAATAAATATCTAGCAAACGCTGAGTAAATAGCATTGCGCTTAAAATAGTGTTAATTTAAATACAACGTACATATTTACTATTGAACTTAGTCACATAAAAATCAAATAACAATAAAATATTTCAATAAAAATAAAAAAACTGTGTACTTAAACGGAAGAGAAAAAAATACATATACGAAATATGTTATAAAATGCGAACGAAAAAAGAATAATTTTTAAAACAGTGTAGTATGGAAAGTACAAAATTATTCCAAAATATTATATGATGAAAAACTAAGAATTATTGCAAAAATAACACAAGCAACCAAAAATATCTGTACTATATATATATGTATGTACGTAAATATAAATATGTATAATGAAAAAAGTAATATAAATAATATGGTGCATATCTATGTATGTATATGGCTAAAAGTGCATTAACCGGTCAAAAATAAAATCTCGTAACTGAGAAATTAACTTGTGCTTGTGTGTATCATGAAATTTTAAATTCATTAATCAAAAAATTATATATATGTATGTGTGTACTGCAAACAACTCTAAACGGAAAGTTATTGAATACTCGAAGAGTTTATCAAGAGAAAGATTTAAAAAAATGCAGAAATAAAATCCAATTTTTTTAATTAAAATTTTTATATTGTGATTGAAAATGAAATGTTACAAACAGTGGGAAATATTCATGTGCATATGTATGTACATACATACATATATACTTATGTACATATACATATATACATATATACTTATGTATATATGTACATAATCATATACTTATGTATATACATATGTATAGGTACATAGTAGATATATAAAAAAGTTTAGTATTGAAAACTAAAATTAAAAAAGCGCATTAATTAAAATGCCTTAAAAACAATAAATCGATCCTTACTAAAAATAATTAAATGGAACCTCATAAATTTTCTTCTCCTTACAATCTCAGTGCAATCTTAACTACATACGTATTTACCCCTATCGTGAATAACAAGTAGAATTTTTGTTCCCGCTATCGTGAATCTCATATGAAATTGTTTCCACGCTATCAGTCCCAGTGAATGTAAAAAAACGGAAGTAGATTTTTAAAGCTTAAAACTTAATTGAAAATCAGACAAATTAAAGTTTAATAACAAGAAATAACCAAATTTTAGGTTCCAAATGAATTTTTTAACTTAAAAGTTGTGTTTTTAAATATTGTGGGTGTAGTGGACAAACATTTTTGGTATACCATCGCGCTGCCTCGTCTTAAAACTTACTGTGTGTGAGCCAAAGAGATTCGTGCTGCATGAAAAAAGTTGTTGCAGGGAATTATTGTTAAAAATCGTGAACTTTATTTACTAATCTTGCCCTAAAAAGAAGGATTTATAACTTTTAATATTTAATTCGAAGAAAAATATAGAAATTATGCCAAGTAATAATTCAGTAATAAAGTGAACAAAACCAAGTGAAAAGTGAAAAATCCCCGTGAAAATATTATTCAAGATAAGGGGAATCAAATAAAAAAAAATTAAAGCTTTTCTAGGGAAAAATTATCCCCGATTGCAATTTGTCGAAAAGAGGAAAAAATTTTCACGATAGGAGTGAATTTTCACATACTCGTATCGTGCCATAGCCGTAAAAAAAAGTTTAAGCGACATAATTTTCGAACTTAATTTTAAATCAATTATTTGCGAGCGTAAATAATCGATTTTCGTAAAAAAAACGAGGTCTAAAAAATGTGTTTCCGCTAAAAATTTTTGGCTGTTATGGCTCGATATGTATGTACATATGTATGTATGTACCTCTCCTCCTTGAGAAAAAATAAAAAGAATTTTATAAAAAAAAACACATTTTAAGATTTACAAAACACCATAATTTTATCATTAGTGTGCAACTACTTAAATATAAATTATGAATGAATTCATTATAATTGCTTTGACTGAATTGCAGAATTGGAAAACTGCATATATATATATATAGATACATATGTATGCATGTATGTATGTTTATATTAACGTACAAAAAATGTGCTTTTCTTTCAAAAAATTTCTAAAATACTTGCCCTGTACGTATGTATATACATACATACAATACGTACATGTGCTCGTCTTGCAATAAGTTCTGTAAAAAGAAGCTTCGTATTGAATATCAAAAAAAATCTTGATTTTTTTACTAAACACATAAATTTCAACGGAAATACCTCAATCCAAAAACAAAAGCAAAAACCGCATACTTGCAAAATCTTGGCGAAGAAAAATTTGAATGTTCTCAAATCTATTTTAGGCGGCAACCGTACAGCAAATTTCGAAGAGGGGCCAGGAGTAGTGTTAACGTTGCGCCACTGTTTTATAATGCTACGTGAAAAGAGGCCGTACCCTCTTTAGCTTGTACATCGTTTATGCACATATGTACGTACGTACATACATACATACGTTTGATCATTCATTTCATTTCGTTTCGTTTTTTTTTTTTTTGTTTATTTAATTTTTTTCAAAATGTTTGCTGCCTTGTACGAGTAGGTATAAAAATTTATGTATGTAGATACGTGGCAGACAGGCTAAATTACATGACTTTCTGAGCTTGAGTACATATGTACATACATACATGCATACATACTTACATGCATATGTAAGAACATATACATATATGTATGTATAGCTACATATGTATGTATGTACATATTTTTGTGCTGATTTTGCAGTTGAATTTACAATAGGCAATAGCAGAAAGAAAAAGAAGAATAATTTTAAGTACTACTGCTTAACTGATAGCATCAAGTAAGTGCTAGCAGATAGTGTACATACAGAAGTATGTATGCAGTTCTTGTAGTGCCATTTAAGTCCTGAGTAATGTTTTCCCTCCTCATCTTCATGGTCGTTGCACAAAAGCTCGTTGTAAGGTTTAAGCATAAAAATTTTATTTAAAGCTTGTTAAAAAATATGCCTGCCTCTAAAGGGTCTCCGGTATTCATAAACGGCTATAAAAATTTAATTTGGACATAGCTATGCAGAACCTGTTTTCCATACAAAATTTGTTATTTAGGACCAAATTTACAGACGTTAGTTAATTATTAGTAAACTAAAATGATAACTATTGTTTAACTAATACTTCATATTCACAGTGCATTGTTTAACTAAAGTTCTTGATATGAGCAAGGAATGGTAACCCTATCAAATTATTAACTTTCACTATTTGGCAGCTCTGCTATAGCATACGGTTTTTGTTTACATTTGTTATATTATTTCTTAAAAATGGATAAAACAGTGCTCGCTCGTCTACTTTACGGTGCAAGATATTGAATTAGTGCTAAAATTGGATCGGAAAAACCAAAATATAATAGAAAAAAAGAATGAGTTACAGCGAAATACAAAGAAGGTGCTTGACAACGTATGTGTGAAATGTGTCTAAAAATTTTCGTAAAACAATACTAATAAAGTTTACAACGAATCAGCTGTTGTCAACTATTTGTTAACCAATGACATTTGGTGGTTTAATGGTAAAGAGCTGTGAATCAAATATTAGTGGTTAAACTATTGCTATTAGTTAACTAATGACTGTGAATTTGGGCCTTAATAACTCAACTTTACGTGTACTCGTAATAGGTCCATACATATGTATATATGTACGTACATACTTATGTATATACATACATATTTACGAACACAAAGCCTTCCATAAATTATTAATGAGGGCCACTTTTTGAGTTAAAGTTTAGAGATTAAATTAACTTTAATCTTTATTTGCGTTTTTTGGGGAGTCGATTATAGGGTGTCGCTTGCTAGTTTAAGCGGCCACTACTGGGGGTTTAATCTTACATACACCCCTATCGTTAATAACAAATGAAATATTTGTTCCCTTTTCATTCCCCTCGAAAGAAAAAAGGCTATCGTGAACTCCCCTTGAATTTTTTTCCACGCTATCAGTCCCAGTGAATGTAGAAAGGGAAGAATATTTGTAAAGTTTAAAAATTAATTGAAAATCAAACCAATTTAAATTTAATAATAAGAAATACACAAATTTTAGGTTCCAAATTAAATTTGTGCAACTTCAAAGTTGCGTTTTTAAATATTCCAGCTGCAGTGGAAAAAAATTCTTATATACCACCCATGAAATTCACTGTGTGTGAACCAAAGAAATTCATACTACATGAAAAAAGGTGTTGCTGGGAATTATTGTTAACAATCCTAAACTTTATTTACCAATATTATCCTAAAAATAAATATTTATAACGTTTAATATATAATACAAAGGAAAATATCGAAATTAATCGATGTAATAATTCAGTTCGAATGCAAAAATAAAGTGAACAAAACCAAAAAGTTCGAGGGAAAAAATGTTCACGGTTCATACGATTGTGAAATATATAACTTTTTTGAAAAAAATTATATGATAAAATAATTCAAAAACACACATACGAGTATGTATGTAAATGTGTGTATTATATATCTTTTTCTTTTAACACGCACAATATTCTACTTATAAATAATCAAACAAGGTAGTTTCTTCTTCTTCCCACAAAAAATAAGTGTGTTTATGACATTATGACTTGTGTACAGAAAATTTTGGCACTGTTTTGTTTCTCAGTATGGTAATACCACATACAATAAGACGTTTAAACTACCACTAAAAAAAGGAGATGCTAGTGAAAGTATCGTGGGGCCACTAATAACAGTGCACTGTAATTATCAAATTTAAAAAAAAAAATTCCAAAGCTAGTCAAATTGTGTATGCATATAAAATCGGTTCATATTATTTCATCATCACACATTTGAATACTGATAAAAATTATAGAAACCCTTACAAAAAGTTCAACACAACCTCTAAAAATAATATGGAACGACGAAGTGCTTCTTAACAACTGACCCCAACTTCTCGCGGACTTCTTTCTTTTCTTGTCTTTTATTACTTGTTTTCTTATAGTCGTTTATTTATAAAGTTTTTCGTCGACTTTTTTTAATTCGTTTTTTTTTTGTATGTGTATTTTATGTGTAAATTTGCATAAGTACGCGTTGCGCATAACAACGAGGAAACATGAAATAAAAATAAAAACGTATTAAAAATAAAAACAACAAAAGGAGTATAATAAAAAAATTATTGCGGAGAGTTTTTTGCCACCATATATCCCTCCTGCCTTATATCGCCAACAAATAAGTAAAAAAAAACTGGAATAAAAAAACATTTTATTGTTGTCAAATATACTACCAGGGGTACCACCACACAGCGATGTTGACGACTACAAAGACAACATTGTCGTAGTCGTCATCAAGTGTTGCCACTGCCAATCAAGTTGTGTAGTTAAAATGGGTTTTTAATTAAAATTTGTTTTAATTTGCAAGTCTTACAAGTGAATAAGATACGAAGTTATGAGATTTTACTTAAAAGTACTGCAACAATTAAATGCAACATAGTTAGGCCTCGATTCACCGTAATGGTCGGTACAGGGAGCATTCTGTATAATACCTAGAGTATGTATCTGTTAACCAAAAGAATGCAATTTTATATGCCTACATGTTTCCTTGTGTGATGTACGGATAAGATATTTATGAATGCATCTATGTACATACATATGTACAGTGTAATCTCGATAGTACAATTTAAAACAATGTGGTGTCCGAAATATCCAAATATCGAATCCCGATACAAGAGAAAATTTTCAAGCAAATTTTTGAAAACATACGCTAACTTGTATATATTTACATATTTACAATATTTGTTTACATTCAAATTATATGAGTACATATAATTAATTTTTATAAAATGCTTCCAATGCTTGTTGCACAAATAGTTAAACATTTTCATCTGGCGACGCTTAGTTTCATTTTGCTTTTTAAACGCAATATCTCTGAGGCTAATTAGTTTTAAAAAAGCTCCAGCAGGAAGTATATATAAATATTAAGGGCATATATGGCTTGAGAAGGCTGGTTTTTAACATTATGGCAATATTATTGCATTAAATGATTCAACCTAATCATCTTCTTCAGTGTAATAGTCAATGGTTTCAACTTCGTCATTCATTCATTCGTTAAGCTGATTAGAATTATAAAAATCAGTTCCTATTAACGGCTCCAGGTGGCAGTTAGCAATACAATTATTTGGTTAAGTAATTGAACGACATGGAAAACAAATAAGTATCTCCATACATTTTACTAATCACTGGCTAATTTTGCCTATAAATATTTCGGCCACACTGGCTGCAATCCACAAACACGCTTTTTGTTGTTATTCTTATGTTGCTAAATATATGTAATCGTTTGCCATATTTTTATTGTGCACTTAAATTTTTTCTTTTGTCGCCGCCTCTGTAAACTGTGTATTATGTATTATGTCTGAACGTAAAACAAAATACATAAAAGCAAAATGTTAATGAAAAAAAATTGGACGTTGCTTGCACTTTTATCGATTACAGTGGATAAATCGCAATAAAAAATTAATGCAATATTTATTATAATTCCCTATACATATGTAAAATGATGGAATAAGGAACTTTCAAAGAACTTAAGGCTCAGTTAGCCGATTGTAATGGAATGTAACTGCAACGATAGGAAACAGCTGATCGATATTTTACGTGAAATAAATTTTATGGTATAAATGGCAAAGAGATGATAAATCTGATACGATTATTTGAATGAATTTATCTCCAAAAATTCCACTGTTTGCGTTCTGGGTTCTTATTTAAATTGTTTTTTTTTTTGTATTTTTTTTTTTTTGCTTTGTTCTTTCGGGAATGAGTAGCATGCCTGGGGGGTATTCATACAACAAACACTGGGTATAATTTTTGTTAGTTGAGCTGCCCGCTGTGAATGTATTTGCAAACACTACTTTATATAGGGTGTTTTTTTTAGAGGTATAGAACTTCGAATTGAAATAAAACACAAGAAAATCGTTTTAATGTCCATCAATTTGGTTTTATTGGAAGGATAATTTTATGCCATTAACGTTTAAATATGATTTCGGGCATGTGGCCGCCGCGGCTGGCTCGAATAAAGCCAATTCTACAGGTCCAATTTTCAACCACTTTTTTGAGCATATGGGGCCGTATGTTGGCAATAACGCCACGAATGTTGGCTTCCAAGTCCCCTAACGTTTCTGGTTTGTTGGCGTAGACGAGCGACTTCACATATCCCCAAAGAAAATAATCCAATGGTGTCAAATCACACGATCTTGGTGGCCAATTGACCGGTTAACCGAATTAATTGCTCTGATGAACGATTATGTCGACCATAAAATGGACGGAGCTTGCGGTAAAATTCGCGAACTGAACCATTATTTTCGAAATAAATTTGCACGATTTGCAAGCGTTGTTCTTTTGTCAACCTGTTCATGATGAAATGGCAAACCAAACTAAATATTAATCACTTGACAGCTGACAAAATGGCCGCCAGTTAAAAAAGTGATGCCAACTTAAAGTTCTATACCTCAATAAAAAACACCCTATATTATTTCATTTGCTGTTTTCTGCGCTTTCTTTCTTTCTTTTTTTATATTTTTGTTCTCTTAAATATTTTGCTTGTTAAAGCTCTTTTGTGCGTACACCATTCATTTATGTAAGTACACTCCACCCCTCAATTCTCTCAATATCGTACGCCTCTATTTAATATGAACGACATATTCACTTATGATCCACCGACCGACCGACCGACCCTTGCTTGTTTTTTCAGGCATTCATCCAACCATCTATCCATCCATACATTACCATTTTTACGAGTTGAGTAAGCGTTTAAGTGTTTGTGTGGATATGTGCGGTTATTTTATTCTTCATTACATTGGGTGCGTAAGTTTGTGTTTGAATTATTTTTTCCCCCAAGCAGCAAGTACCTATATGTGCTTGCGCTATATTGTGTGGCGTGTGTGTGTGTGTGTGTGGACTTTTGCCAAAACTTTTATAATACCTCCTCGTCGACACACTCCATCAATTTGTCTTAATTTATAATCGGTACGGATTACAGTGTTAATTACGTAGCAGTGCAATATTACGAGAAACATGCCGACAAGTCGGTTTTTTATGTTACTTTTTTTTTCCATACTTCTCACTTTTTTGTGTGTTTAATGGATTTTTTTTATTTTTTATTTATAAACACTCATTTAATGCCTTTTGGCTTTATACCTCTAATAATGAAGTTACCGTACTAATTAAATAAGTAATTTATTCCTAGACTGTATTTAACAAATTGCATACGATGTGAATTGTAGACAAAAAAAACTTGTTGAAATTAAATACAATGTTCAAGTAAAAATTAAGGCTTCAATTAAGTTTAAAAATAGATACAAAATTTAAAAATAAGAAAAATAAATTGAAAAAAAATTGGCGGCGAATTGCATGCAGGCCTCTGAAGTTCTGGTACAAAATTGTGTTTATACGAAATATTTTCCAACTAATGTGGTCAACATTGGTATCATTTAAAATATTTTTGAAATATCTTCAGAAGATGCTAGAATTTATTAAATACATATTTGGTTAGCAAAATCTTTAAGGCCGGCAATGCAGAAAATGTTCAGTATAAGCAGATTCTGTCTAAAAAGTTAATTAAACGACATTTACACCTGCACAAAACTGAGCAGATTTTAATTAGAGTTTTTATCCAAAACAAAGCCCATTTTCCTACAAATCTACTGACAAAATAGATTTTGTTTTGTATGGGAAATCTATTAAAAAGCAGCAAGATTTAGCGAGAAATCTCGTAAGTACTAGATTTCGAGATAATGTAAATGTACTCTTCAGTGGAACACTAAAGAGTGTACCCTCTCTAGCGAACATGAGTGAATGATAATGTTGACTGTTCAGACTATCGATCACGTTTGACACTTAAACCTTCATTCAAGAAAAAAAAATTGCACACGCAAACATGGAAAAAGCAAAAATTGGATGCGCATCATTGTTAACAAAAAATTTGTAGGTATAATGAATTATTTTAATTTTTTCGTATTTCTAACAACTCCTCGTACGATTTTGTCTTTAACATCTCACACAGCCTTGCAATTCATAAAAATATATGAATTCCTATTTCCAACTTTTGATGTTTATGTTACAAAAATATCTCTTGGCTGACACTTTGGTACACACTATCAGTCAAAAACCAATATCGCCGCTGACTGTCACTCAACCACAAAAAATCCTGTGGTTGACTGTTAACTGACAAGATTCGTGTTCACACCATCGATCAGGCCAAAATTTTAGCAAAACTGTCACTCATGTTCTATAGTGTGTACTCTACTTAAGGCCATGACTCGCTATCCTACACAATCGCACAATCTGCAAAAAAAAATACAACACTGATGTGATGAATTGTTATTGTCTTTTCAAAATTTTCATAAACTCCATCATACAAGGGTTGTATTTTCTCAAAAAATCGCACAACTGTGTGTGATAGTGTATCACGGCCTTTCATAGCTACGAATGCAAGAAACTTACTACTCCCATACACACGAAATTTGCCGACTAAGTCTGGCAACAATGTCTTTCTCAAAGAACATTAATATATGCCAAGAGAAAGCTTATAATAACTGAGTACACACAACAGCTTAAGCATTCAAGTAGTAAAGTAATCGCTTCTCTAATTAAGTGCTTTACTATGTTCGCATGTTCGTCACATTACAGCTTTAGTTTATGAATATGTACATATGTATGTATGTGTGTTGCTTTTATTTCCTTTTATTTCCCTTTGTTTACCAAATACAAAATCACCCTGCATAAGTAAGGACAACAAAATGAAACATCAAAAGCATGAAAGAAAAAAAATCGCCAACCTTTCAAATAAAACAGCAAAAAATCTGGGCTCTGTGCACTTTGGCATACCCATGAAACATTTTCTATGAAAATGTTTTGTAAATGAAAAAAATCGTTTGGGTATGTATTAGGGATGCCAATCCCGAAAACCCGATCCCGAAATTTTTTCAATCCCGGGATTTTCGGAATTCAGTCAATTCCGAAATTGTTTACTAAGTTTTGTTCGTTCTTTAAAAATAAATTCATCATGACCTTCCCCCTAAGTGAAGATAGTAACCGAGGCAACACAATATTGATCTTTTATAATTGAAATTTATTTGCCGGTGGTTAAGCATTGTCTATATATGTATTTCATTGATGCTTTGCCAAATCATTAGTAAACTTCAACCACATATTTTGAACAGTCACAAACTTCTTGTCTTATGCACAGACTTTCAAAAACTATTTGGAGAATTTAGAAATAATAATATATTTGAAAATCACAAAAGAAAAATAAGCGTAGTAAGCTTAGAAACTTTATCAAAACCCAGCAAACAATTTATATTCGATATGAATCTGGGTTTTGTTGAAGTTTCTGAAGGGCAGACATTTGCCCAAAAAAACGTAACCAATAAATATTAGTGAAAAACATTTTGATTCAGACACGTGTTTCTTAAGTTAAACAGTTTCATAAACAACTAAATTCTCTATTAGTTGTTGTCATAGAATCCAACATTATTGGAAACTATTTAACTTAACAAACACGTCTCTGAATTGAAAGATTCTTCAATAATATTTAGGGGTTACGTTTTTTGGGCAAATATTTGCCCAAGTGTGACCATACCTTAAGCCTGCTACGCTTATTTTTCTTTTGTGATTTTCAAAAATATTATTTGTGAATTTTCAAATAGTTTTAGACTATGTAATATGAAATAATTATAAAACTTTTGTTTGTGAACCTCTTTTTAGTAAATACCTATAAAAAGCATGAGTCTTTTAATGTTCAAAAAACCCATAGTCCCGAATAATTCCTGAATCTCAAAAAATTTCGGGATCCCGAAAAATCTCGGGATTTGATTTTTTGAAATCTCGAATACCGGAATCGTAAAAACCAGTCCAGATTGGCATCCCTAGTATGTATGTATCCAAATTCCAAAAAGGTGTGAGTTACAGTTGAGCCCCCATATTAATAAAAAAATAAAATGAATTTGAAATCCATTTTAGGACAATTTTGTATGAAAAATTTGAACTAAAATACATTTCAAATTCATTTTAAATTTTATGAATTTTACAGGAGAAGCAAAAAACATTTGGCCAATTTTCAAGGTCAAAATGAACGTTAGATATGACAATAGGTATGACACTTCACTCAATACATTAAAAAAACGAAATTCATAATTATAATATAAGCGACATAATTTTCGAACTTAATTTTTTTCCAAAATCTGTCATTTGGGATCGTAAATAATAAATTTTCGTCAAAAAACCGGTTAAGCTTTTTTGGCGGTTATGGCTCGATATAGCAAGTATTTATATAGTTCTTAGGGTAATGTCTAAGTTTTTGCTGGGATGCTTTAACAAACTAAAAAACATGATTCTGCATACATATGTATGTACATATATAAATTTGTTTGCCCTGCATTTTAGTTTGTTTTGGATTGAAAATTTGTTCTTAGTAGTTTCAATTAAATTGCTGAATATGTACTTGTATTGTGCGTCTGTGCGTTGCAAACTTCATAGCATAAATAAATTTCGTTGTTGTTAGCCAATATTTAATGCTGAAACATTATTTTTAAAAATTACACCAACTGCTTGGTAAGAAATAAGTTTAAAACCGAGATCTCTTGGGACTTATTCATGCAACCGCACCCAGTCAGTCATTCATGCACTTATTACAAGCGTATATTGTTTTGTCACATGTAATTGTATTAAATATGTGCATGTGTGGACATACTTGTTGTTTGTATTATACAGGGAGTTTTTAGTGGGAGTTTGAATTAAATTGTTCGAAGTTAAAGAAGTAAATATTGCATATTAAATGTTATTATAGGAAGTAAGAGACAGTTTATAAAATCGTTCAAGTCATCCAAGTGATGTGTAGCAGCTGGGTTTATAATTTTGCTCTATTTATAAGATCAAGATTTTTATTTTTTTAACCGACTTCAAATCAATCTTTTTGACATTTTTACTTCATATAATTTTCAACCGATTGTAAAAATTCTTTTTTTGTCTGAGAGGGTATAGCTTCCAATTGGTCTCTCATTGTAAAAAAAAGTGGACGGGAACACGCCCACAAATTTTTTTATTTGATTTTATGATGTTCTATTTATTTGATTGCTGCGAAACCTTCCAAACACCGTTGGTTCTTGTAATTACACAATTTTAAAATTTAAAAATTTGCAGGGCTACGGCCATTACAATTTATTATATATATCACGTTATTCTACTTAACCAATTTTTACGAAACTTACCACACAGCTTGAGCTCTAAAACAGAGACAATATTCCATTAAAAAAAATAGGCCGAGTCGCGCCGATTAAAATTTAATATTTTATTTCACGTTCTTCCAACAGATTTTCAAAGTTTTTCTTCTTTTTTTTTTTTTTTTTTGAAAGAGTTTATCTACTGAATTTTTTATCCCATACATTTTTTTTTGAAAATGGTCTTTCAGATCTTTGCATTGAAGTCAGTTGTTATGCCAGAATTATATATATATAAGACATAAAAATAAACAAAAGACCGAAGGTAAAAATTCTATAATTTTTGCTTTACATGTGCGCTATTAAATAGAGACTTTGAGAATATGAAAAATTATTATTTAGACAAACAAAAACTCTTTCGTTTCATTTTAGAAATATGTAGATATGTATGTATGTGTTCGGCAATTTTGCGTAAAGTCCTACGAGAAACGCTTTTTAACCCTTCTAACTCTTTTCTGTACTTTTCGTAAATATTGGTCCAACAAGTATTCTTAAAATGCGATGTAACGTGTTAAAATTTTCTTTAAAAGTATTCGCAATAAAACTCTGCAACATATAACATCCGTATTCTGAACTTTGTAACAAATTCGAAACTATAATAAAATTATATATTTGAAAATATTAATAAATATTAAATTTAATTGAACTAGAATGAATTTTAACCAGGAATAAATTTCTTAATCGGGCTTCTATATGGATTGAAAATACTGAGCTTAACTGAATAAGAAATTATTCCTATTCTTTATAATATCAAAATCAAGCTGTATAAAACCAGTTGGCAGCACAGCGCACCTGACTATTGTTTTGCTCTGAGTTGTTTTTGTTTACAAATTTATTTACAAATTCTGTGATTGAAAAGTGCCTTTTGGTTGGAAAAAATATTTCATTTGTTAATTTGTGTTTGTTTTTTAATAAACAATTTAAACAAAATGCTATAAAAATAAAACAAAATAATTTAATTATTACAAATTTCAAAGACTGTATTAGTGGCTGCGCGTGTGGTTTTTTATATTATTTATTTGCTGTTTCGGACAAGCACACAAACAAAAATGCATATTGTTGTACTTGTAGTTCTCATGCTGCCACCTGGCTAAATATTTAAATCTTGATCAAAATTAAAAAAACTGTCACTTACATATTTCACTTTTATCACATAAGCTTTCTGAATACAAGTGTAAATCTCTGAATGGTAACCAAAAATAATGGCAAGCAATCAAATTATTTATTTTATCTCTTATCGCTGATTACTTTTAGATTGTGAAAGTAACCGTAGTTTAATCAATTACCTTTCAAAATAAAATTAGTATAATTACTAATCATTAACTAGCCGATAATAATAATTTATTATCAAGTGCTAAACAGTTTTATCACCTCATTTCTTAAACATTAAATATTAATGTTTAATTATTAATTATTAAAACAAATTATTTGTTATCATCAGGGAAATTTCAAATATGCAATTGCATTTTTTTTTCTGGTGTGACGTATTAATGCAGAGATAATTTATCCGTTTCCGTTTAAAGCATGTTTTGGCATATTTCAGTTTTACTCGCATACATATATGTATGTATATAGAACATGAGAGCTTTAAAATGATTTTGCTTATACGTCTCACCGGAGCTGCTCCCTTCGGATTCTATACGATACGTGTCGACAAAACAGTTCTGGTCCGAGCATGGATGTGCCCCTCTTCTGGCCATTTAAGGGAGATACTACATTAGCTAATGAGTTAATCGCTGTTTCAATTTTGCTTGTTCTTCAATTCAATTAAGTGATTATCGCTAAAACATTTGTCTAGACATTTAGTTACAAATTTTTACTTTGTATGTCAGTTGCCACGCCCACTATAAATGTAAATATATATGGATGGATGTTCAACACATTTGTATTAATTTTTTTAATCAAGATAAAATTTATATACGAGGGCGGATCAATAAATCTCGGACTTATTTCTTTTATTATAACACGAATTTTTTATAAAACAAATTTTTTATAAAAAGAGCCTGTAATTAAATTAAAAAAGTCTCGCACTTATTTACCTGCCCTCGTATATACATATAAATTAATCCCTTTTCCCTTTGTCAAGGCATCACGCGTGAACGGGGGGACCGATACCCTCCATTCTTTTTTTGTTTTGTTTGTTATTGTCTGGAGAGGAATGATATGAAAGAAAAATTATAAAACTTAAGCGGAACATTACACTATGTAATAAAAAATCAATAGTTGAAATTTCTATTGTAAGTTTGAGTTTGTTCTTATTCAAAGCGAAAACTGCTTAATGGATTTTGATGAAATTCGGTAGGCGAATAGCATAGGGTACTTTTTAGAGGGTAAAACGGCTGGAAATGATTACTTCTGGTACTTCTTCAGGGGTAGGCACCCTGTAATTCAAAACGAAAGCGAACACTTGCGAATTGTAATGTCAATAACATATGTATAAATTCGAAAGATTTTTCTTTGGTTCCGATGTTTTTGTCAACTTGATATAAATGCAGTTTATAAGAGAATTTCAGTTTCTTTATTGTTACGAGCGAAGTCGTGGGGATATGATATACATACATACATACATGTTCTATAAATCAGCAATATGCACAGACATACATATGATTAACAAAAAGACTGGGTTCACACCAGAAGAATTTTTATTGAGAAACTTAAGATTCCACAAATTCAAAAGTTGCCCAACAAAAATTGCTCTAAGTGAACGCAACCAAACAAACACACATCGTGCAACATACATATGTATGTACATGCGTACATACAAAAGTTCCATAAAAATATAATTTCACTACAATAAATAAATAAAAATCATTTCACTATAAACAGTGTGACACAGTGTTTCTATTTTCTAATATATATAATAGAAATCTTTAACAGTGCATTAAAAAGAAATAATACCGCTGACAATTAAACTATGTCAAAATCACTTGAAATCTTTATTTATAAATGAAAAAAAGATATAAAAGCGTTTTACTCAACCATAAATACTTCCGGAATTATCGTGAAAAATACTCTTATCTTGTATATAATCCTGACTACTGCAACTTAAAATGTGTTTATAATTACATACATATATGTGCAACTACACATACGAGTATTGTTGTTGTGGTGTAAATCTTCAGAAAATATTTAACTGTTGTTAGTGCTGCTCAACAGCGTTGTTTTGGATTTCTTCATTTTACTTAAACTATTTGCGAAAAACCAAAAATTCTCGGTGCAACATTCGAGGGAAGTTAACAAAATAGCGATTATTGTACGAGTCGAGTCTTCCAGTAGCAATGCACAACAACAAGATGGTGTTTGTGCAGCTGCTGCCGCCGAAACAGTCGTTGCTGCAGTGGCTGACGCAGCGGCGATTTCAAAGACGTCGAAAAAGTCTACGTCTCCCCCCGCCATCACTCAACCCCAATTCAACACCATTGCGAATACCACGTCGTCAGCGTCATCCGCCTGTAAGTCGATATCAACAATTGCCACTACAACATGTGGAAATAATAGTCAAAAGCAACAGGCAACTAAAATTGCAGCACCAACAAAAGCATGTACAACATCAGCGACAACTGCATCATCAACATTGTTATCATCAGCAAAATGTTTGTCTAACTTGGTTAAAACAATATCAAATAGTTCCAAAATCAACACCGTTGAATCGACGTCCACATTGCCCCCATACAATACAACAACAATTTCATCCTCTCTGTTATCAACGTATCCACCACCAACGTCGTTATCAACAACGACGGCAAATATGTCAACCGTGCAAAAGGTAAGTTATTTATTTGCTTTTTATTAAAAGTTATAAGCAAGCAAGCAAATAAATATGTCAGAAGAAAACTGCAAATAATGAAAGATAACCTTTGACATCCATCATGCCTCAATCGCTGCTGGAAATTTTTGATTTGATGTGAGTCTGCGGTTTTCCTCATAACAATTGTGGTAGAAAAAAATCTTCTTCAAATTAAAGTTGATGTAAAATATTTTGGTTAAAAAAATAACTTTTGATCTTACGTTACGTTAGGAAACCTGTGAAATATGCCTTCAATTGAAGCAATATATAATTATAATCTAAATTTTTTTCTCACTTGCAGGGTTCTGATAAGTTAGGATCCATAGTTTTTCCTTCTACGCCCACTCAACAAATTTCAAATGCAACTCCAAGTCCAACAACTCCTCGAAAATCATCAGATTATCCTCAGCAGGCGACTAGTACAGCAGCACCCTCATCCGTGACAACCAGCTTGACATCAAGTACCACAACACCTGCCTCTTCATCCTCCTCCTCCTCCTCCTCCTCTAATGCTGCTACGGCAAATTTAGTGCAGAAATCTAGCAATAATGAGCAATCCTCCGCTCCACCGTCTCCATTTCCTGGACCGCCGCCAACAAGTGCTACTGGTGGTGCACTGTCCTCTACAGTTGCACCATCATCAATACCTCAAAGTGGCGGTACAACAACGGGACATCCGCATGCTCATCTACTTTCACACGACAGTCGGCCATCGTCTGCAGGTGGAAGTGTGGGTTTAACATCCAATAATAACATCATGATGCCATCGGCATCAATGACGACTCATTCTATGTTTGGACCCACACCGCCGCCGGTACCTTCAAACATCGGTAGCGAAAAATCGCCACTAGGCCCTCCTCATTCTTCGCATATAGGACCTCTATTTTCCTCCGTAAATCAGGTATATAATTTATAATTTATAGTTTTTTTTACAAACATTTAATTGTAATCGTAAATTTTATTACAGCTTCCAAATGATCCTCGCAATACTTTAGCTTCACCCTCGCCATCAGGTCCCTCGCCGCATGCGCAGCTTGCATCAAGTGACAGCCCATTTGGAAATAAACATTTGACTGACTCTCCATCTCCCGCAGCAGGTAATCTCATGTCTCCCGCACCACTACCATCATCTCAATCGAATGCGTCACCTTTGCAAGGAATGCATCCAAAGTCGGGTCACTCATCTTCCCAGGTGACTGCGAGTTCTCCAGCAAATATGCAGCAGTTACAAAGCGGTGCTCAAATGTCGCAATCATCGACTAATACGAATGTAATGGCTGGACCACAAGGAAGCTTTAGCGCTTCTGGATCAATAAATAGTCGACTAGGACCTCCTCCTCCGACGCTTCCATTCCCTCCCTCGACCCTGCATTCCAGTGCAACCTCTCAGCAGTCGTTAATGACCATGAAGCAAAATGAATCTGAAAATCGAGATAAAATCTCGCATGCTAGCTCAGCACCGCCCCCCATTATGAATGGTTATTTGCCACAATTTGTGAACAGCAGTGTTGGGCCACATCCACAAAGTAGTGGAGCCACTAGGATCTCACCTCATGCAAATAGCATGCCGTCCACATCAACACCACCTGGACCGCAGGGATTATCGGCATCGCATCACCAACAGCCGCTGCAGCAAATGCAAATGCAACCACAATCCTCTGCAGCAACAGCAAGTAAACAAACATCATTATCTACAACTACGTCTGCTTCCTTTCATTCCTCGTCTTTGGCTTCTTCAGTGCCATCGTCGCATCCTCCTTCTTCATCTGCTCATACCACTGTCACGTCAATTGCAAAGTTTTCAAATATCTCAAGCAGCAGCAGCAGTGGTATGCCTCCCATCCAAACTACGGCTGGAATTTTTCCTGGAGGCCTACCGCCTGGTCTGCCTCCTGGTGTTGCACCTCCTGGAATGATACCAGGCGGCATGCCACCTAATGGTATATCGCCCATGTTGCTGCATTCGTCACCGTATCGCCCGCCCTATCCAAACTATCCACTGTACGCACCGTACAGTGCTCTGCCACACAGTCCATATTTGCCGCCTGCAGTGCCATCGCCAAGTGCCTCGCCACGTACAAGTCGAGAATCTCCCATGATGCAGCAAATGTCAAAGCCTCCCAGCTTGCGCCCACCAACGCCAGTAACTCAATCCTCGAATCCGGGGCATACTTCAGCGCCTTTGGGCAATAGTGGCAGTGGTTCAAGTACGCCCACTAGTTCCACACCCACAACAGTGCCAACTCCAACTTCGGGAATTTCTTCTTCGGCCGCAAGTCTAAGTCAACATGGCCTACAAACTACGTCTTCATTGGCTCCCCATTTATTGCATCATCCCCATCTTCCTTACCCACAATCTTTGCAATTGCAGCCACAACTTTTAGGTGCTTCAATGCCCCCAACACATCACCAATCGGTCAGCGCAGGTTTAATACCTCCTCCATCGGTATCCCATTCAGCTCACAGCATAGCCAACGTAACAACCACTACGTCGGCGAATACACCCCTGACTGCTACATTTAGCGGTGGAACAAGCGCCCTGCCGCCCTCATCACCACTGGCGAGAGATGGAACGCAATTGTTAGCTCCACCACATCCTCATTTATTGGGGCACCCACACTTGGCGCCGCCACATATGCCGCCCCTACCGCCTCATATGCTGCCACCTCATCCGGCTCTGCTAAGAGGGGCCTCGCCTACCACAAACATAAACAGCAGCAGCAACAACACCAACAGCAACAACAGTACCAGTAGCCAATCACCCAGTGTGGGAACGTCTACAACAACATCTTCAACATCTGTGATTCACAAAGGAGTTTCGTCACAAACTGAAAGTCCATCAAAGGAACGTAATGATAGCAATATTGCTTATATGCCGCGATCGTCAAACTCCAATACTCATTTAGGTGGCGGTCTCCCTTCGACAGCTGGTTCATCTGGTGGTTCATCGTCGTCATCGTCACCATACATAACAACAAGTGGAGCACCGCCGATTCCACATTCCGTTGCTTCATTGGCAATTTCGTCAAATGCCGCCTATAGTTCCACGGTTTCGTTGCCTACAACCACACATGCCTCTGGTGTTGTGCCCATGATTGCCACGCAATTGCATGCGCCGCCACCTGGAAGTTTACAATACGGACCTGGTCCAAAAGGTTCAACAATGTGGCCGTCAAGGTAATTGCTTCTTAAACAAACAAACACAATTTATTTAATTTTCAATCAATTGTTTATTTCTCATGTTTTAGCACTTCGTCTTTATCGATTCCGCCACCTGCGTCCGTGGCTACCACTCATTCTTCCGCTCGACCTACGCCGCCTCCCCCCACAAGCTCTGCGACGGGACTTGCACCACCAATCTCGGTTTCGCCACATACGCCAACATTGCATTCCTCTTCGGGTATTCCACCGCCCGGATTTCATCCCCAATATTTCGTGCCTCCCATGCCTCCCCACCCTTCGGTGTCTTCATCTATGCCTGCGCCAGTCAATTCTTTAAGTAATTCTAATTCGGCTTCATCATCAGCGCCTGTTTCATCTTCCACAGCAACAACAGCCGCCAACAGCGCTCCCATTACTACAACGACCCAAAGTTCGGCGCCGCATCCATTCTCCGCAGAATCTCTCTTTCAACCAAGCAAAAGTAGGTCCACACTAATATTAATTGTTAACTTGTTTTTCACCTTCACTCTTTAACTTCTATTAGATGATCAAGCGGACTTACTACGGCGTGAATTGGATAACCGATTCCTGGATCGAAGTGGCTTGGCTGTGCCACCAAGTGCCACGCAGCAAACAACACTTCAGCAGCCGCCAACATCAACATCAGCCTCGCCAGCAGGTGGACCATCAGCCTCACCATCATCTTCATCAGTGCCACGAACTTCTACGCCTGGTGGAACAGGACCACCGTCGTCGGCACCGGCGTCGCAAGTTACATCTGCTGCTGCCGTTCCTTCTCCCTATCTAAGGCAAGAATTACATCATCACCAACATCAACACACCCATCTGCATCAACATCAGCAGCTTTTGCCAACGGCCTTAGCGGCTGCGCCTCCTCCAGCCCCAGCACCTCTCTTTCCCCCACCTCTTTTCAAAGACATTCCCAAAATTGCCGCCGTTGAATCGCCGTTCTACCGTACGGGTATTGGTTTGCCGGGTTATACGGGCTATACTCCAGCTGGTCTCATTCATCCAGGCCTTGGGGGTGCTACACCATTTATGCCTCCCAGCCATTTGACTTCATTTGCGCCAAAGGTATGTCTCCCAACAAAAATCTACTCAACGCTTACTAGCTTTAGCTTTTTTAATTTTTGCCAGTCAGCATCATCTTTTTTTCTCTATTATTTTCCTTAATTCCATTTAACACCAAACATATTAATTTCCTGCTCATTTTCATGTCCATTAAAACAAACAAACAAACAAACAAACAAACCAAAAACATTTCATCGGCATGTATTTGTCTTCAAAATCAACGAACGCCACTCCTTATTTCTATCGCAACAAACAGACGATACAACCATCTTTATCCACAAACCCTCAACAACAACAACCTCAACCTCAGCCTTTACCAACTAATATTGTAGATTCCTCTTCCAAATCCATTAAGTTTACGGTACGTTTCTCTATTTTCCGCCCTCTTAATTTATAGAACCCAAGTTTATCCTTTAAAGAAAACATTAGAAGCTCAATTGTCCGTTATTTTTTTGCTATTTACTCGAAAATAGAATACCCGTATGTCTTTATTAAAATATAAAATAATGTTAAACAATTTTACAGAAAACTGGACGTTGGAATGCAATGCATGTGCGTATTGCGTGGGAAATTTATTATCACCAAAACAAACAAAATCCCGATAAACTGGCGGCAGCGGCAGCAAATAATTCAGCAAACTCTGCGGGGTCGACGCCCGGAGCACAACTATCCAGTAGTAGCGCCAACGTCACATCGACATCAACTGCATCTCAAGTCAGTACAGCCTCTTCAAGTTTAGGATCAGGTCCTTCGCCATCGGCTGTATCTGCGCTGAGTATGAAAGCCTCACCGGCCCTCTCACTCAGTGCAGCAGCTTCGCCGCATCTATTACACAGGCCCGGTGAATTACCGCCTGGGGCAGCTTACGCCACAGCTCTACCAGGACGTTCACCATTTGAAACTTCGCCCTTGTCGGCCAGTTTTATTGGTGCACCTCCGAGTCATATAGGTAAAGTTAATTAATTCGAATTTGCTATTAAAATATTTGTATGTATGTTTACATGAGTTATTACATGGTTTTTCTTTGTGTGTGTGCGTTTTGAAGGTACTGCAGTGTCTCCTTTCGGTCGCTATGTGGGTCCTTTTGGTTTTGGCTTGTCGCCTTTCGGCAGAGAGATACAACTGGGTGGGGCATTACATGATCCTTGGAGAACGTTAGTTGCTGTTTTATTATTAATTATCTGCGTTGCAAAAGAAATATTATTATTATTTTTTGTCACTTTTCAGAGCTGCTCTACAACGCACAGTGCCTTATCATCCGGCAGGAGCACCACCGGGATGGCCAATGAAACCAGACACAACAGCCTTGGATAATGCACGTCGCGAGGCAGAAGAGCGTGAGCGAGAACGTGAAATGCGTGAGAGGGAGCAAAGAGAGCGTGATAGACAACGTCAACGCGAGAGAGAAGAAAGAGAACGAAAGGAGAAGGAGGAGAAACTTAAACGCGAGCAACAGGAACGAGAAATGCGCGAAAGAGAGCGCGAACGAGAACGAAAAGAGAGAGAACGCAGGGAGATGGAGCGCCGCGAAATGGAAAGGGAAAGAATGTTGCAACAGCAACGTATTAACGAGAGCAATAAATTATCACAAGCAGCTGCGGCAGCTGCTGCTATGAACTCAGCTCGAGACCGGTCACCCCATCGCAGTGTTACTGATATGCAGGGCGGCCCAGGTGGTCCAGGCGGAGAAATGCGCATTAAAGAGGAAATGCCACGAACTAAAGAGGAACAAGATGCCATAATGATGAGAGCTTCTGCAGCAGCTGCTGCTGCTGATCCCCGCTATCAGCACCAGCTGGCTCAAGCGCAAGCCAATGCAGCCGCAGCCGCTCATCATGCTTCGTTTATGGCCAGTCGTCATGGACCTCATGGTGTACCGCCACCGCCTCATTTGGCTAGACAAATGATGCCTCCAAGTTTGGGTGGACCGCCACTATCGCACTTTGGTCCAGCAGGACCTCCAGGCTGGCCTATGGATCCTTATCGCGACCCCTACGGAATGAGTGCTCTACGTTATAATCCACTAATGGAAGTGGCATTGCGACATGAAGAAGAACGACATAAAGCGGCAATGAGTATGTATGCAGTGCAATCAGCTGCTCATTTGAGGGGAAAAGAACCCTCACCCATACCGCCCCCTTCGGGAGTGGTGGGACCATTAGGGCCACCACCTCCACCCCATCATCGCATGCAAGCAGGACCAATAGGGCAACCCCAACAGGGACCACCGCAATCATTGGGGGGCAAACCACCAACATTGGGCGGCATGCCCCACCCAATGGTAGTTGATCCGATCTTGACGCCCAAAAAGGAAGAGCCGGGAGGTCCACCTGCGGGTGTCATGTCAATGGCACCACCACAACCTGCACCCCAAAATGCTCAACAGGGCCGATGATAAAATAAAGAGCTTTCAAAGTTTAACTTCAATTAAATTTCTGTAATGAAATGGTAAATACTAAAATTAGCGATATCAAAATAATTGAACAAAAATATATAATTAATAAATTGGAGAAGAGACCAAGTAATCTTTAAAAGAAACATTGTATTATAACAAAAAAAAAACAAAAATATTCCCTTTCCTTACTAAAAAAAAATAAACAACTGTGTATAACTTTAATTATCCTTTTCTTCGTTTAACTAAAAAGTATTTTTTTAGAAAAAAAAAACAAACGTGTAAAAATAACATTATAAAATAAAATCAACTTAACTTCTAACTTTCCAAAATACCATCCTTAATTCCCTCCTTCCCCAAACCAGGCATACATCCTTTGTAAAAAAAAATTTTATTCCAAATTATGAGAGAAAAAAACACAAATATATTGAAACTCAAAAGAAAGAAAAAAAAACAAAGTATATAAAACTCAAAAGAAAAAAAAACAAAGTATATAAAACTTATATGCAATATTATGTACTACAACTAAGTAAGAAAACAAAACACAACTACCAATTATTATTATTGGTCTAGTATAATAAATACAAGAGGAAATAAAAAAGAAAACTTAAAACTTTTTTATTATGGTTTTTATATTATTTTTATTTTTATTATATTTTTTTTAGAAAATAGAACGCTTCATACTTAGAGCATTTGTATTATTTGTATAGTTTTTAGTATTTATAATTTTTGTACTAAATGTTGTTCTTAAAAATATATAATTTTCTCATAAATACAAATAAAATTAAATCAAATGATGTTAACAAATTTGCTAAATAATTTATATTGTTATATAATATACATAGTAGAAAAGTAAAGTAAAGTAAAAAAAAAAACAAAAAAGTTTTAGTAGTTTTTTTTAATATTACTATTAATGATATTGATATAAATATATATAGGAATACAAAAACCCCTCCCCTTTTTCCCATATCCTTCCTCCCCACTTTCCACTAACTTCTCCATCTTAATGCAGAAAAAAATTAAAATAAAATAAAAAACCTATATAAATACATATAAATACAACTGATTATCAATTATAATTATACATTACATATATGCATATACATACATATAATTAAAGAAAAAAACGATATTTCTAAAAGGAAAAAAACTAAAAGATAACAAATTAACATTATTAAGTAAAAGAGAAGAAAGAAAAAAATAAATAAAAAACTTATAAATTATAATTAATTAAAACAAATTATATACATTTAAGTAGCTTTACGATTATTTATAAACAACAAAAAACAAAAGATTCAAAAAATATACAATTATTAAAACAAACAAATCAATTATGCATAAAAATCCTTAAATTTTTAGGCATATTTACATTTCTGTAAATTTATTTGTAAAATTCAAGCAAAACGACATCCAAACCACAGACATAATAATCAATATCCAACAACAACTTTATAACATAGAAGAAAAGACTACAACAACCAAACAAATACCGCTATCGACTTAAAAAAAACAAAACAAACGTACACGCACACATTCATGAATATGTACGAGTACACACGCGCGACAAAAACAACAACCAATCAACTTTAAAAGCAAGGAATTACAAGATTAAAATTTAATAAAACAAAACTTTAAATGAGAATAATGATCAAATTTAAAAAGATAACTAATGTCGTTAATACAAAATGAGTCTCAGAATTAAGAAGAAAAACGAAAACATTTATTTTAGGTAAGTATGGTTTGTTTAAGGTGTGCGCCACTTTGTTGTATTTTTTTTTCGATGATACATAATCAAATGTACATACATACATATTTATTGTTGGTTTTAAAGAAGAAATTGCGATAAAAATCAAATGTATGTACACATGACTTTTACTTCGAAAAAAATAAAATAAATTAAAACATTTTGTTATTCCAAGTCTCATGTCGATTCGAAAAGAGTACTGTGGGTTTACTCTGTAATTGAAAACGAAAGAAAACACTCGTCTTTTTATTTTAATAACATATACACAGCTATCGTTAATAAAATGCAAAATTGTTGATCCCATAAAATTTTCATTCTGAATGAAGGGAAATTTGCCATCGCAAATTTCGTGGGAACGCTTATTGCCGCTATCAATGCGTAGTGAATGTAAAAAATGGGAAGAATTATTGTAAATTTTAAAAGTTAATTGAAAATCTGACACAAATTTAAGCTTGGTAGTAAGAAAAACACAAATTTTGTGCTTCAAATTAAATGTTTTTAATTTTTTTAAATATTTTAGGTGCCGTGAAAAAAAATTTTTTAGTATTAAAATTTACTGCATGTAAACCAAAGAGGTTCATATTCAATGAAAAAAGTGTTCCAGGGAATTATTGTTATTATTTGTGGACATTATTTACCGCTCTTATCCTAAAATAAATTTATAACTTTTAGGTCCATTTTCACAACTTGCCGTTAGCTAAACGTAGGACTTTGCCTGCTCAATAAATAGCTTTGCATTATTACTTACCTAAATATTTCATTGTTATTATTATCAATAATAATAACATTAACAATTCGCCTGCAAAAATAAAGTGAACAAAACCAAGGGAAAGGTAAAAAATCCCCATGAAAAATATTCACCCCTATCGTGATCATTTTTCCTTCGACATTTTTCCCCTTTCCACAAAATTGCATGAAACTGAAATATTACATCGAATAATTTCCATATTTTCCATCGAATTATATATAAAAGTTAAAAATATTTATTTTTAGGAGAAGATTAGTAAGTAAAGTTCGTGATTCTTAACAATAATTTCCTGCAACACCGTTTTTCATGGAGTATGAATCTCTTTGGTTCACACAGAGTAAATTTCATGGTGGTGCACTGCGGTGGTATACTAAAGAAGTTTTTATCACTGCACCTAGAATATTTAAAAACACAACTTTAAAGTTAAAAAAAAAACATTTGGAACGTAAAATTTGTGAATTTGTCATTATTAAACTTAAATTTGTCTGATTTTCAATTATGTAATTGTTAAGCTTACAAAACTTCTTCCCTTTTTTACATTCACTGGGAATGATAGCAGGAAAAATTTAACGGGAGATTCACGATAGCATTTTTCCCTTCGAGGGGAATGAAAATTTCACGTGAAGAAAAATTCCACTTGTTATTCACGATAGGGATGATTATTCACGTTAAGGGGAATCAAAAAAGGGAAAAATTTGTTAGGGAAATATTATTCAGCATAGCAATTTGGGGAAAATTGGAAATATTTCGAGGGAAAAATGTTCACGACATGGGTGATAAATTCAAAGGATTTTTCCTTCGATACGAATTACAGGATAACTTCACACTATTCCCTTTTTTGCAGAAAGTTTGCGAAAAGTAATATGTGAATATTTTTGGTTTTCAAATCGCTAGTGAGTTGCAAATCGCTAAACTTGTTTCTACATGTTCTGTAAGTCATGCGTTTTGCTTGCGACTTGCCATTCTGATTTGGGTCAGTGTATAAGTAAAAAATTAACAAAACAAAAGAATATTTTATAAATTTCAATTTTATAATAAAAATTTTATGATACTATTACTATTTTTGATTAAAATCAAAGCGTTTCATTAAAGTTTGGTTTAGGCTAAATAGATCAGTTCATTTCTGTATACTTTTCCGATTTGAACTCGCCAAGAGTCCTGCGATTGCGATTTGCAGAACACCTCTGCATATCATGGAAGTTTCCAATTAAAAACTTACGTGGAAAATTCCCACAGCTCAATTTCTTTTGTCATTTCGAAAACTATGCATTACAGGTAATTTGGCCCGTTTTCTATGTAAAATTTAATTTTTTCATATTCAAAATAGTGAAATTTTTGGTATTGCCAACCAATAGAAACGCTGTGTAATTTGTTTTTGAATAAATAAAGTAACGTCTGATTTGAAGATTATCAAAGTTGGTATAAATACCAAATATCGTCAGCTGAAATGTAAAAACCCATAACTAACAAAAAATTTTATTCGCATGATTAATTAATTATTGGATATTACATGTTTTTTTCAATAATTTTTGATAAAAATTATTTTCAAAATCGATCGGTATTCATCACACCTTTTCAAAGCGGTCATTTTGAAAACTATAGTTTTCCATCACATACCTGATTGCGATTTTGTGTGAAGTTTTAAAGTGTTGTTTGTTATTGAAGTGAAGAGGGGTGGTAAGTTGACAAAACACAAGGAGAAAAATTTCATTTGGTGAAAAATACTTGATTTTGTGAAATAATTTTAAAAAAATTTATAAGAAGCTTTTAAAAATGTGGGACAGAGCATGAGTGTGAGTGGCGAAAATGTTGGAATCCACAGCTCTGCTTGTGTAATATGTGGGGAAAAACTCTTTAAACTCAATGGTGTTATGAGCTGAGATTTTAAAAATATACATGAAAATATACACACACGCAGATGTGCATGCTGTTAATAAACAATTCAAGACTGAGAATTCAGCACGATCTTAACTCCAACTCTTTGACTTGTGGTATAGATAATCAACATATCGAATATGAATGTTATCGTCAATCCTTGATCGAAATAATTAAAAATACACACATGTATACCCTGCTCTTGTCAAATATACTGCTTGTCAAAGCCTAGAAAAATATATAGTACATAATTCAGGAACAGATTCGAAAGCCCCCATTCAATTAAATAACTATAAAATGTCCAAAAGCACTAGTGAGGTATGTAATAAATATTAAGATGAAATAAAATTAATAATAATTAATTGCAAAATGTCTAAGCCTTTGGATTTAGCACCACCACCATCAACTCGAAAAACTTCTTTGGGATTTCTGTTTTGGCCCATAGTTTTTGCAACTACAGCCTACGATTTTTTGAGTTTATGTCATATACTACCATCGCATTCACAGCATCTACATCGGCCCTACATGTTATCCATGGTACAATTCAAAGTTTTCAAAAATAAGAACTGATGCGAAAATGAATATTTTCTTTTAAAATAAAATACAACATTTATTAATGAGTTAATTAAATAAAATAAATTTAAATTTATTTCGTTGAATACTAATTTTTGTCCTTGTTAACATTTACGAATTTAAAAACTATTCCTCATTATTTAGAACTTGCCTTACATTTATATTTATACGGGAATCGTGCAGATAATTTTTAAAAGGTAACCAGTACTGTTCATTGCTGACTTGTTGATACAACAGGGGATCCATGGACCAAACTAAGGCTGTTTCAATTTCATTCTTATTCAAGCAGGATATATCTGTTCGCATTTTCTTCGAGGGCTGTAGGGACTCTATAATTGTCTCAGGCATTTGCCCAGCTGCTGGCATTGAAATATTCCAAGTTTCCTCTCTGGCTTTCATAACTCGGGGTACGGCATGGTAACAGAGGCGTGATCTTTGCGACATGACCAGCACATCGCCACTTTCCAAAAACAATGCAGAAGGCTTTTCGTCACGAGTTTGACCACCTATAAGGAAAATAGCGGTTTGTCCAAAACTAAAAAAGTGAAATACTAATTATTTATGCACGCTCGCTAGTTTATTATAAAACATACCTTAGAGAAAATAATGGAGCTTCTAAATTGTGTTCTGAATGATCAGTGTGGCCGGCCAAGGTGGTACCAATGGGATAATAGTTAACAATGGCTGCTTGCGCCCTATAGCTGTCGTAGCCCAAAACTTTGGCAAGGAAATTTGTCATACACGCTAAGTCTGCAGGAAATTTTGAATACATTTTTTCACTATAAACTTTAGTATCCCAATTATGATGATAACCTAATGTGGTCCATCGCATAGAAATTTTCATACGCCTTCCCTCGTCTTTGTCGTCGCACAGTTGTAAAGAAGACCACCAATCATCCAGAACAGTTTTACTAAATAGCCGTTCGTTTAAATTAACTCTATTGGGATATTTTGGATAATCTTTTAAGCTTCTGGCGATCCAATAGCGCTGGCCATTTGTATTGAATGCATGGCGTATTACAATAAGTCCGGGATGTTCTACGAGGCTAAATAGACGCCATGTGTGTATAGGATTCATGCCCAAAGGTAGGCCCAAAGACACGCAATCATCATTAAGTTCCATTTCCTGTACCTACAAAATAAAGCAAATAAAATTATATAAATTGCAAAAGTTCCAAGTTTTTTTTACCTTATTACAGATCGAATCATGATCAAAGTCTATGACATCTTTAAAATCAGGCACAGGCCATTTTGATTTGTAATATTTAAAACTGTCTTTAAACATGATGCTTACAATTACAGAAATTAAAACATTGGAAATGATTTTTTCAAATAAGGAGGTAATGTATTGAATGTAAATAAATAAAAAACAAAAATAAAACAGAAAACAAGTGCTCGCAAGTGCCAGACTTTCTTAAATCCAGCATTCCTATAATGCTAGTCGTACTTATTGGTTACCCTACCTCATGTTTTACTTGGGGCCACACGTTCAATTCCAAGGCATATTCAATTCCATTCAATTTGAAATACACTCACACGTTATTTACTAACACACTCAAACTTTTTAAATTGAAAACTACATTGCTTTCAAATTCACCTATCCATTTATATGGCAATTTAATTTTCAATTAGAACAGTGAGTTGTATCTTCGTCGGTGCAATTTAAAAAATGAAATTGACTATCAATTTGTGTCACAACTATCAATTTCAAGGAATTTTGACACACAGTATTTGTGATGAAATTGAAAGCGATTTATTGAACGTGTGGCTGCAGCGTTAGACTCAGCAGTTTTTCTTGAAGCAAGTCTGAGTTTATGGGAGAGAAGGGAAAGAAGAAATAAGAGGTGTACAGAATTGCTTGTACCGAAAAGTTACTTCAATTCTCTTTTGTTATTTCATTCGCTGTATTAAAACAACAGCAAAATTTAACAAGAAACCGTCTATGTGTAAACAAACAAGCAATTTTAAAAGAGAATTGAAGAGAACTGGTTGAAGAAAAACTGCCGAGTCAAAAACAAGACTATGAGGGTAATGGAAATATATTACCAGAATGTATGGCCATTTTGTTTTTGAGCAAAATAACAATTTTTATAAGATCGGAATTCTATAAATTTTGTTTCTATACAGTTTTAATGAGGCCCTATGTTATTTATTTTGTTATAAATTGTAAACTTAGCGCGATTTTTATTAAACGCACGAAGACGAAAAAGCACGTTTGACTTAGTTAAACCGCGTTAAATCTAGTGCGAAACGCGCTGAATTGGCATCACTGCTTATTTATGTAAATATAAATACATAAGTAAAATGACAGAAACGTGTGCCAAACAATCCTGTGTTGAATAAAAATAAATAAATATTAAATTCATTTAGACAAAGTGCATCAAATCAACATGCCTCACTCTCGAGATTTCGCAGAATTACGAAATGATGAAAAATTCATAAGCTGTGTTGAAAATTTCGACAGTAATTTAGATAAAATCGAAGCCTCCATTATTACTGCTGTGGGTGTAAAGGATTTTGAAGATTTGTCAGTACAAGAAAAAGTAAAATTGGATAATTACTTGTCATATTCCATTAATTCCTTGTATTGGATGTATATTAAACTGCAAGGACAGGATCCAAATGAAGTAAGCCTTAAAAATTGTGCAACAGTTGTAAAATGTGCATCGTCTGGCGCTACAGCCTGTAGAAGTATAGTTGTTTCTGTTTGTTAGGGCAAGCAATTGTTTTCCTTGGTGGTATTCCAACAATATGGGCTTGAATTAAAATGATTCCAGTTGACATAGGTACATATCTATGACAATATGCAGTAATCCCTTAAGTCGACTTAAGAAAATTAAGCTTCATTGCAACAATAGTTACTAAAAAAAGTTATATCTTCTAGAGTATTGTTCAATATTTTTTAGTTTACCTTACTCCAGAATTAAAAGTGGTTGAAATTTAAAGTGTTGGAAAGAATAATCAATATAGATGAGACTGAAATAAAAGAATTTGAAAACGTGTGACAAGTGAATATGTGAATAGTAAGTTGTGAATATTTTAATAAAATCCTGACATTATTTTCCAATTCAAAACTAGTCCTGCCCGAAGATGCGAACTTTACAGGAATTTATAGCAAAGTTGTATTTTGCTTACACTATGGTAAAACGCTATAGGTATCATTTGGAATAAAATCTTAAAATTAGTTTAAAAATGAAAGTGAGTACTTTTAAAGAAATAGAAACAAATTAAAAGAAGTACCTATATTAAGTTGCGGTTTTTCCTTATTTTGATAGAATTTGTAGTACAGGAAGAAAGTATTAAATTGTACCTATATTCATAAGTACAGATATAGTGCATACTGTTTCGAAAATCGAATACATAAATATGTATACATGTACATATCGAGCCCTATTTTCGATTTTATCATAAGTTACATGTAAAAGATTTATTTTTTTATTGAAATTAAAATTTTTTAATTAGTTTAGATTTATCAAAATAATTGTTGATAACTTTTAAAATACGGACTGTTAATTTTTTGAAGTGTATACACATTGTGGTGATTATTTGATATACTATATTTACAAATTTTAGCATGGAATCAAAAACGAATTGTCACGTGTACGACAAACTATTTTACGTGATAAACAGATTTATGAACGCAATACGATAAGGCCCGTTCTGGATAAAGCTGCTGCAGGACGTTTCATCAAGCATGGACTACACACGCGTTTTGATAAAGATGGGGAAGTAATAATGAATGTCGATTGAATTAAAACCAACCTTTTATAGTCTATAAAATAAAAATTAGCTAAAAAATTCTTTGCAAGTATTTTGTCTTTATATATATCCAATACTTATGACAATGGTGGGCAAATATACATCGATAAAACTGGAAGTGTTTCAAGTCTTCCGCCAGCACAAAGGTAATATGTAAGACACTCACGCTTTCACCACTAATTCAAAACATTTTTTTCTACTGAAGCTGCCAGATGTATTTATTGATTGTAAAGCTTTTTAAAGTGGCTTATAAACTTGGAACATAAATCCTTCATTGTGAAAAACTAGAAAATATCAAGTGGCCTTATCAGCGCAGCTGATCGTCAGCTGACTTAACGCCATCCTTCAAACTCCATATAAAATAGCATAAAATCTTAACCCGAGCTGTCAACATTCAAATAAAAATAATACTACAATAAATTTGTATGTATTATGTTGTAATTATAAGTCCTCTTGGTATTAATACACTTAGGTCATACTTTAAATGTTCTGTTTAATTAAATACATGTGTAACTTTTTGTGACGAAAGCACAGAACATACAGAAGTGTCACGAGACGGAAGATAAGGGTATATGCACTACAATATCAAATACACTATATTTTTCCCTTTTTTCCACGAATTTTAAAAAACCTGATTGAAGCTATTTTTTACCTGTCACTTCACTTCTGTGTATTCTGTGACGAAAGTAAAACTTCCATCTCTGACAAAGTGGGAATCGTGTCACCACGTATCTTTGAAACTAGTGTAGTTACTACACTGAACTTAACATGCATACAGCCATACATATTTACTGTGTATATGCTTGTTTAAATTAGTATTTCTTCCCCAACTTACACGACAAACTTGTACAGTTGAAAATGCTCAATAAATTTTTGTTTTCATAAATACCTATGTATTTATGCATGTTGTAAGTACGTTTAATGACGAATATGAGTGACCTTTTGTCTTTGGAGCAAAATTCCATGATATTTAATCTGGGATAATATTCAAATGCACATACATACATATGTACATATGTATACATAAATACACATGTACATGTGTATACAAACAAATTTATGTACTCATCTCATGCAAAAGCTCAACAAAATGGTGATACACTCACACAAAAATAAGAGTGTTTATAAATATGTATGTAGGTGCTTATATACAGTAGACTATCAATAATTTGAAATTCAGGGAACCAGAGAAAAATTTTAAATAATCAAGTGTTCAAAATAACATGAATTTGATTGTTTATTTACAACCTTCTTGTTATATGCACATACATAAGTAAGTATACACATGCACGTAGATAATTATAAAAGTCCATAATTTTGTTTTGAGTGATAAACTGCAAAGTGCTTTTGTCCCAATGACCGTTCTGTTCTGCTGAAACAGGAGAAATACAATCTTGTGTCTATTTTAAAAGTATTTCTTATAAAATTAAGCAACGATTTCATTTTTGTTGGTTGTTTCAAAAATTCGAATGCAATCACATTATCGGTTGAAATACATATAGCGCAGAAAATTCAAACTTCAAACTATAGGGAAATGAATATAAGCAAAGACGAAGGTTTATATTAACTCTGCCATTCAAATAATTTCAAATTACCGATGCGACCGACTTTATTCAAATTATCGAATGTTTTACACGGGGCTGGGGAAAATGCTCAGTTTATCGATAGATGAAAGAGTTTCAAGTTATCAGAAACCTACTGTAAAATTGTTTTTGAAACCGGTAAATTTGATGTAAAAATAAGTTACAGAACTGTTGGTTTTATATTTCTTTTATTTATATGACAACACTCACGTAGGTATTAATATTGCGAAATTAACTGCATTGAAATCAGAAAAAATACATCAATGCTCACAACTAACTCGTATTTTCACGAAATTAGTTTATTTTTACATTTGTACGGGTACGAGACAATATTGGGCACGTCCCTCCTTCGACACACTTGCAAAATTGTAAATTGCCTTTCCTCATCTGTGTGTATAATAGAATTTTTCTGGCCAACTTATTCATTCTTATTACATAACGCGCATACCCACCATACGTAGTACGTGATGTATGCATGTACAAATAAAATATTTTTTCTAATGTTTTAAATAACATTTATTTTGGTTTTAGATTAAATTTTAGTGAGAGTAATAACTACTAACAATTTATAATATTGAATATATTATTGGGAATTTAGTTTAAATGTTGCTACCAGTTGTTTATGTAGTTGTTGAGGAGTTCAAGCCATATTGACCAGCAAGTTTAAATGTATTTCTTCAGTTATTAAGTAAATGCTCAGGCTCCTTGGTGTGCGTCTTCCTTTCTTTTCAATAAATAATATCTCCAAACTTTTACTGTAACATTTTTATGATTTAGACGAATTTATTTTTCTCCTTTTCTGGTGACTTGCAATTTAATCCTTGCTTTGCATGTACTTGATCAAGTCGATGACACGGTTGGAATAACCGAATTCATTGTCGTACCATGAGATTAACTTGACGAATTGATCGTTGAGAGAAATACCAGCTTTAGCATCAAAGACTGAAGAGTGGGTGTCACTGACGAAATCGGTGGAAACGACCTCTTCATCGGTGTATCCCAAAATTCCTTTCATGGGACCATTCGAAGCCTCCAAAACCTTGGCTTTAATAGCATCGTAAGTGGCAGGTTTACCAAGGCGAACAGTCAAATCGACAACGGATACATTGGGGGTGGGTACACGGAAAGCCATACCAGTGAGTTTACCGTTCAAGGCGGGGATAACTTTGCCAACAGCCTTGGCAGCACCGGTAGAGGCAGGAATGATGTTTTGGGCAGCGCCACGACCATCACGCCACAGTTTACCTGATGGACCATCAACGGTCTTTTGGGTGGCAGTAGTGGCATGAACAGTGGTCATAAGACCTTCAACAATTCCCCAGTTATCATGGATAACTTTTGCCAATGGAGCTAAGCAGTTGGTGGTGCAAGAAGCGTTAGACACAACCTTCATGTCGGGAGAGTATGCATCCAAGTTGACGCCACATACGAACATGGGAGCATCAGCTGAGGGGGCAGAGATGACTACTTTCTTGGCACCGCCCTTCAAGTGAGCAGAGGCCTTGTCGATTGTGGTAAAGACTCCAGTTGATTCGACGACGTATTCGGCTCCAGCGCTAGCCCAATTGATGTTGGCGGGGTCACGTTCACTGAAAACGGTGATCTTTTGTCCATTCACAACCAATTTTCCATCTTCAGCGGAGACGGTACCCTTGAAACGACCGTGAGTTGAGTCAAATTTAAACAAGTAAACCATATAGTTGACATCGATGAAGGGATCGTTTACAGCAACAACGGAAGCACCCTTATCGACGGCAGCACGTAATACCAAACGGCCAATGCGACCGAAACCGTTAATACCGATTTTAGACATACTCAAAATTCTTTTTAATTAATTGTGGAAGAAAAAAAATTTATCAAAAACACTTTGCTCTTTCAACGCTATCGGACCGAACAGCTCGCAAGCAGAGAATAAACTGTGCTGTTTTTCAGTATATTTTAGCTTAATTACTTTCGGCGTGCGGCAGGGGGTTACTTCTTTTCAATGTCAGTTGAAGGTCGTATATTGCAATTGGTAAAAGCTCGACGCTGGAATTCATTTTGCCGGTTGGCAATTTCATACGGTAGAGCAGTCCAAATAGCGGAATTAAATGCTATAGTTGTGTCACTCAAAAAGCTTTTGAACGAAGAAAAAAATGAAACAAAGTCAAAGTATTCTCGTTGAGTTTGTCGGTTTCATTCTGCATACGCACAAAGATGCCAGATCAACATATTTTGTTTTGTGAGGAAGGTTTTCATCATAATTGCAATACAGAAGAAACAAAATTCATTGATATAATGCATAGCTACATGAATATTAATGTTAAAAAATAAATGATAAATTACTACCCTTAAAAGTGCTGACTGACATCAATATAATTTAGACCTATCACTAATTTACTGTAAATTTTCATTCGTTACTCCCGCGAAAGAATTATGGGGAAGTAACAGCCTGAAACAGTGATGCCAAATGGGATTGCAATTAGGGACTTGGCATTACACGAAGGAATTTTTTTTAGAAAATTTAAAGTGCAGGGAAAGGAATACATGATTTTTCATATCCGATTTTTGTAGTGGTATTGATTATAAGGCCTGATGCGATTTTTTTACGTAATTTTAAGTTTGCAATTTTACATTTATTTCTACACAGAAAAATAATCGTGTAGTCTTTTGTATAGAATTATGTTTGCATACTCACACATTCATTTAATTTTGAATAAACAAGTGTAGTTACTGATTTTTGAATTACACATTTCGAGGCCTTTGTTAAAGTTTTCTCGAGAACGATTTTTTATAATATTCAAATATGTTTTACATACGTAAATTGTCGCTTAAGATAAAATTTTACAGCCTGTATCTTAAAATGATCAACAATTTTGGCATTTTGATAATTCTAAACTATATGTAGGTCCATAAAATTTTAATTTCAATAAAAATAGTTAATTTTTTACTCTATGTCACTTACGATTAAATCGAAAATAGAGATCGATTTGTTGACACTGTTGTTACGTCCTTTTGAATTTTTTAATAATATTGTTATTTTTTTTAATGTATCCGTTTAAATTTTTAAGGAAGGATATATTTTTGTTATTTCAATAAAAATGTCTTTGAATTTTAGGTGACTAGGTATATAGTGCTTTGGAAAGAATATAATGGCCAATTTTCTGGAAAACGCAAAGTTTTCAAGTCGCTTACAGCATGAAAAAAATCAAAATTCATTTAAGCATTTTCTGAAAACGGTGCGATTTGCTATTTTTCGAAAATTTGTTTAGAGTAATAAAAACATATGTATGGCTGACTTTCAAAACCTATTAATTTAAAGTTTGTATACTTTTCGGATGCCGTATTTATATCGGGTACAGATAACAAGCTTTGTAACCCAGGATTTGTCACGGTTTAGATTCTACACTTTAGTTTATACTGAACACTTTGTAAAAAGCGCTATTATGGGGGAAAGTAGCGTATAAAAATGCAAGAATAAAAAACTAAGCCATGGAATTTTATTTTATACAGACATTTATAGGACATCGTGTAAAAAAATAAAATCTTAGTTTAATGTTTGCTCAAAAAAAAAAGATACAAGACAGTTATTATTTGTTGTTTTGTTTTATATATTTTCATTTTGATAAAATGTTTTGGTTTTCTTTATTTGTTTTTTGTTACTATTCGTTTAAAATATATTTAAATTAAATATACATATCTATAACAAAAATCATATAAATGCATAATTATTCAATTAATTACGCATTATAGGTATTTCGATAAATCAAGAGTTGGAAGTTAAACACTCATTTAACTTGTTTAAACCCTTAAACATGGTAAACATTTCACTTTAAAAATGTTACTTAGCATTCGGATAGTTCTCATTTTCTCTTTTGTGGGAGAAAGTGTTTTTAAAATTGCCATAATTTATTTTTTTAATTTAATTTATATAGTCTAGAAATTCTTATAAAAACAACAAATTTTTTTTTGTTTTATGAAAAATTTACAAAATATGTTATAATTGTTTTTAAAGTTAATTACAGTACATTTTTTCCGTAACATAAAGGCTTAAATAAAACATTTTCTATTATTAAATATTTCTTATTTCTATAGAAATAGACTTTTTGGAAAACAAAAAGATTTTTAATTTAAATTTAGTTTTGAGCCTTAAAATATGTAGATCCTACTCAATGTTCTTCGTAACAATAAACATTTCTTTTTCGTTACAAAAAAAGGTAAAAAATTAAAAAAAATTAAAAAATAAATAAGAAATAGAGTTGAGGGGAAAAATATAATAGACAACATTCAAGTTCAAAAAAAAAAACATCTTAAATATCAGGATAAACGTTCTTTGAGTTAAAGACGTATAAACATTAATTAACATGCACATTAGGGGCAGCTTAATCTCCAATTGAGGAGAAATAAATATTTATTTTATCGCCTGAAGATTAACCCACCCACCCACCCTTCCCTTCCATTTTTCTTAAGTTGAAATTTGACATTTTGGTTTGTTTATTTACATTCTTGTTTTTTCTTTTCAATAAATTAATTATATTTTTTTTCATTTGTGTAGAGTTCTTGTGTAGATAGCTTTATGATTCATAATTTTTTGTTGGTTACTTTCATTTAAAAAAAAATTATATATTAAACTTCTAATCAGGTTCACAATCGTTTGCAGCCGAGGTAGTGGGTCGTATGCAAGTAGCAGCAGCTGCTGATGTTGTACAGACTACTACAACCTCTTGCTTTTGATCCTCCACCAGAGCTTTACGTAAAAGCAATGACTTTCTGACATCTAGAAAACGACCATCGGCTAAAGTTATAACAGAAGTGCTGGGTTTAATTGCCAAAAACTCTTTATCTTCCCCTTCTTCTTCTTGTTCTTCTTCTTTAAACTCCTCTTCAACTGCAAAATCTAGTTTTACATTTTCCTCATCTAACTCATCATGAGTTAGATGAGCAACATCACTTTCATTGGAGTCTTCTTCAATAACTTTAACAATGGTGGCTTCGTGTTCTAGACTCGGAGGTTTATCTCAATCATTTTTGGTTTGGCAATAAAGCTCTTTGAGCGATTTGAGCTCTTCGATCAGAGCTTTGTTTTGGTTTTCCAGCACCGCCACACGATTCTCCAGGCACTTTATGTACTCCTTCTTTTTTCTACGACATTCACGGGCAGCTTCGCGATTTTTCTGCAGACGTATTTCACGTTTTCTCGTCTGATCCTCGGCAACGACATTATTATCTAAAATTATAGAAATCAATTAAGGCACAAACTTGAATACCCCTGTTATTTTCTTTTTAAATCAAACTAATTGAGAGATATTTACTAGGATTATATGTCATCCTATTGGGTAAATAAAATGCTGACGGGTTCTCGGGCGGTAAATGTATTAGCGAACCGGTTGTATGTCCTGCGGAACCAGGCGCCAAGGCAGGTATGCCAACATTTTCTGACATTTGCATATTTGTTCCAGCTTGATTCATTCATTCATTCAATCATTTTTCATTTTATTTAAAATGTAAGAGTATTTTTTATTTTTTTTTTGCATTTTTTTTATTTATTTTTTGGTTAAAAGTGTATTTTGTATTTTTAATAATAAGTTCCATTTCATAAAAAGTTGGTTTGAAAAATATGAAAGAAGAAACATAAAAATTCATAAATTAATTTTTTCCCTTGTTGTGGTCGTCATTATTTAATCGTCAATCAATCGTGATGGTATTATTGGTTAGTAATGCAAACACTTTATTTATTATTATTATTTTTATTATTTAACAATAATGAGTAGAGAAGCATTTTAGTGTTAATAATGAAAAATTTCATTTGATTTTTACTTAAACATAATGCCCAACAGCGAATGGATGAATATACAGAAACACTTTTTTACAAAAAATTTTAATGTCGTTTGAAGTTTTAGTATCTATTAAATTAAATAGCAATAAATAGAAGTAGTTGTTGTTTTTGTTTTTGTTGTTGCTGGTGGTGGTGGTTGTTGTGATGGTGATGGTGAGGGTGTTTGTTGGTAGTAGAAGCTTAATACATTTAACATGATGTTTGATTTAGGGCATTTTCACAACTTTCCGTTAGCTAAAGGCAGGATTTGTCTGCCCGATAAATGGCTTTGCATTATAAAACCTTCATTTATTATTTTTTTATCCATTAAATATTATGGTTATTTATAACAACAACAATAAAAAACTGAAGTTGTAATAATGCAAAGATATTTATCGGGCAGACAAAATCCTACCCTTAACTAAAGGCAAGTTGTGAAAATGGCCCTTAAACTTATAAGAAAGAATTGATTGATTGATTTTATATAAAAAACACATTTGATGAGATACGAATATAATAGATATTAAGGGGCACATGATGTGTGAAGAAGTTATATTTTATATTGTGAGTTTTTCTTTTTGGGTGCATAGAATATTTTTATTTCCTAGTTCTTCTACGGAAAAGCTGTGTTGTGTCCATTTTTTATTTTATTTTTGATGTGATTGCAATGTTTTAATGTGTTTAATATGATTTTTCTTTAGTAGTGTATAATTTGCGAATATGATGTTTGTTTTGTTTTTAGTATTATTTTCATTTTTTGTTTGTTTTGAACGAGTACTCTTACATTTTCTAAAAGAAAGAAACAACAAATATTTTTAATGATGAATGCTGAAAAATGAATATGGCTGCTTTTGTCTTGCAAATTTCAAAAAGTGTTGATGGTTCAAAATTTATAGATTTATAGATTTTAAGTTAATACAAGAAGCAATTTTTCCCTATTTGAGCCAATTTTTAATCGACTTCAAAAAAGGAAGATCTTATCAATTCGTCTGTATTTTTTTTAGGTTTGTTGCTTCATAACTCCGTAATTTTCAGAAATGTATTTATGTAAAAATGCATTTTTATTCTCAAAGATTATAGCTTCCATTTGATACCATTGCCAAAAACGTGGGCGCGGGAAAATGCCCAATAATTTTTATTTTTTTATTTTATGTATCAGAGAATGACAAAAGTATTGTTTTAAATACTCTTTGAGTATTGGAGGTCAAACAACTGTGAATGCGTGCAGCTAAAAAAAACAAGCTCATATGCAAACACACGCCTTAATTTTAAACCGAATACGTATGTATAATTATAAACAACCAACAATTATGTTCATACACACACGCATAAGTATAAAAATACTCTGGCTATTAATCGGCTGCACATGCGTATATACAGGGCTATTTTATTTACACACACACCCACAAATTTTCCATTACATTTTATATACACAAATGTATGGGCACGGTGGCGAATGATGAATAAATATCCCGAGTAGCAGGCGCATAATAATTATGTGCCTTTTTATTTTTAGTTGTAGCGTATTTTAGTCTTTCGCATAAACGAAGTAAAGATACTCTTGTATATTGGAATCGTCTATAGTCATAGTTGCTTGAGAGAAAATATGTGAGCGTTTTTTTGGAGTACTCATTGTCATTCTCTGGTATATATGCATAACATTGCGGTTTGGAGAGAGGAGATGAATACGAATTTATTCGTTGCATAGATATTCGCAATTCGTTACCTAATAACATAAATACTTATGTATGTACATATTTATGTTTTATTAATTATAGTAGAAAATTGTATTGTTTTATTTAATGAGTTAAAAACAATAAGTTTTTAATTTCTTTGCATTGAAATGGTATTTATGATTACGATGGAAATGATTAAATACAAATGCACAAAATGATTTGAGAAATTAGAAACAAATGGTTTGATTTTTGTAAGAAACATATTTAAAAAATTAATTTAAAACTGAAATGAAACATTTAACGCCAATATGTATATAACAATAATAATAATAGTAGTGGTGTTGTTAAAGAAAAAAAAAAATGATCGATCTTTAAGACACAAACATTTATGTAGTATGTAAGTATGCATATTAAATTGCAAAATAATTGGCTTAAAATAAATACCTGATATGTCGGGACCACTGATTTCCGAATATATTTTGTTGTATGAAGGTCTTCGTGTAAGTTCTCTTCGGCCGCGAGGGGAATCATCATCAGTGAAACTGTCTTCACTATTTGTATCAAGGTGGTGTGTATTCGGCTCAGGTTTTATCTTGCATTGAAAATGTGGAGGAAGCTTTATTTTAGTAGAGTGAAAAGGGAATTTTGTTTTTTTTTTAGGGGGAAAAACGTAAAAAGTTTTAATTAAAAAAAAGAGAAAATGATAAATTATAAATAAATTTTTTTTTCTTATAAAAATAATGCTTCTTGAGCGAAAACTAATTAAAATAGTTTACGATTTTGTGGATTTCTTTTTAACCATGCGAAATTGATTTCCGTTTGGTTAGACTTTGAGAGGGAATCTTGGAAATTTGAACTTCCTGTAAGTTATGGGTCGTTTGTGGCATGCCCTGGCACGATGTACATACTATCGATATTTACTGTTTAGATACAAAAAGAAGTTTTAAATTTAAGTTTTTCCATATGCGTAGAAAAATGTTTGTTAAGAAACCCCATGAACTGAGTTTCTGTTACATTTTTTGATTATTATTATATATATATATCTCGTTTACGCAAAGAACGTCATAATTAAAATCTATAAAAATTTATCGAATTTAAATTCGAAACGGACAATACAGTGTGGTGAGCTTTCTCTCACATTTTATTAAAAATATTTGAAATAACCAACTTGGCTGACTTAAGGGGCCTTATCAGCGCAGCTGATCGTCAGCTGGCTTTAAACCATCCATCAAACTCCATATAAAATAGCATAAAATCTTAAACCGAACTGTCAACATACAAATAAAAATAATACTTGGTATTAATTCACTTTGGGCTGACTGACCATTTCACTTCATACGTAATTTTAGAAAATACGTACAATACTGGAAGTATTGAAAAAAAAACTCATTGAAAGCATTATTTAAATAAGTATTTTTTGTTAGTAGTACTAATAATAAAAATTAAGCCAATTACTTCTTGTTTATGAAAGATAAGAATTTGGATTAGTTTTCATTGAATGGACGAATTGTGTTAAAACTTACTTGGACAGCATTGCCTGACGTTGTGTGTATAACTGTGCTATTTGGCTTATTTACAAATAAAACACCTTTTGGTAGTATGGCAACAGGTTGTTTAGTGTTATTACCAGCAGCCGTTTGTATGACCGAAGATTGGTTGGCTGCTTGTATGACGGATGGAACCTTAAAATAATATTTAAAAAAGGAAAACGTTAAATATTATAGTAAAGCAGTATATGTAAATATATTTAACGAACCGGCAGACCATGTGGATTATTGGATAAATATTGTACAACATTTGAGGTGGTGGTTAAAACGGTACCAGCGGCCCCTGATGAAGCCACAGTAAGCTGGTTTTGTGGTGAATTTGTTAAATTGATTTGTTGTTGAGTAGATTGTAACGCTGCAGGTTGTTGTTGATGTTGCGCTGCTATGCTTAAATTATGCCCCACAGCTCTTGATGTATTAGCATCATCAAGGTTGTTTGAGGAGTTACCATTCTCCTCTACGATGCTGTCCATTTTTTCGATCTTCAACAGCACCGTTACGTCTTCCGACAATTGCTTCAGTTTGAATATTTTAATTCTCTTTTTTTCCTGTTAGAGAATAACACTTTTAAATTTTATTACTCTCCCTTGACTCACCCCCTCCTTCCTCACTTGTGAATTTTTAGAAGGTAAAGTTGTTTTTGATTTTGTTTTGTGTAATAGAGTTTGCCAGTGTGAATTTATAATATTCTTTGAAATTTTACTAATTGCGTGCTTGCACGCGAGCCTGCACAATTCCAAACTTCACTTTAAATTAAATTGACTCGAATTTACATTGAGCGGGGACGTAAGAGGCGAAGGGTTTGTCTAGGTTTTCTCAACAGCGGTGGCTTAGTTCCCTCTACTGTTGAGGTCCAACAATGACGTAATTATTTTATTTATTTTTTATTATCCAGTTTGAATGTTGTTTGCTCTAAAAGAATAAGAAACAAAAAATTACTTTCAGTATGTATGCATTGCAATAAAAAAATAAATTAAGTTTTAATTGCAATAAAAAGATAAATTAAGTTTTAATAAAGTTAAGAAAAAAAACAAATGCTTTTGCAATATACATAGATTGCATTTCAATTAATAAAAAGTTTCTATGCGCAGCCGTTGCTAGATTTATTTTCAACAAAAAACACACACAGCTATACATATTGATGTACATATGTATGTACATATGTACGTATATGTACATCACATCGTTTTAAGATTTTATTCAAATATTTAAATATAAATATAAGCACACAAGATACATACATTTTTACGTATGAATGTGCATAAACTTTTTGCATGCATATTTCTATAAAATTATGCGATATGTGTACGTACATATGTATGTATGTATGTATGTTTGTGTATATGAAAATACCCGTTTATATTGTTTGTAATCGTCATAACATTTTGCGCGAGTGAGTCACTTTAACACACACTATGTACATATGTATCTGCTATCAACAAGCAACAAAAATAAAAAGCAGTCATACTCGTACATGTAAGCAACAGCAGCAATAATAGTAATAATTTGAAGAAACGTTGAACGTTTCTCTATCAAAAGCCCAGCTGGCCATGTTTCCAGCCAGTATCTCTTTTATTTACTTATCCCCGGCGATACCATCGGCTGAATTGTTGTCGTCGACGTAGTCATTGCGCTATTTTCTGAATGCAAACAAACGAAAGCTGGGAATGAATAATTGTGTGGGTATCAAAATATATGCGTATGTACATTAGGGTTAGTCAAAAAAAAACAAAAGAAATATTTCCTGAAACAACAGTAGGTCTGCTTTAAAACAATATTCCTAGGTAGGCTGGGAAAGATTTCCCACTCCCGCTCTTCATTTATCAATAACAAAATAACATTCAAAAGTAAACGCAACTTTTCGAGATATGGCATTAATATATTCGAAATGCACTCTCGTCCTCGAGATGGGGCATTATATCCAAAATTAAAAAAAAAACAATATAACTCAAACGTCATAGCTTAAAAAAATTAGTTTGCCAGAAAACGAGTTTAAAGCTTTCAATTTACACTTAAATTAATGGAAAAAAGAAAACTTTATTTTGCCGGCCGGCGAACCAGATTTTTGGAAAAAATTCAACTTGTGCGACCTTAAAACCTTTTCCCAAATTATGCTGATTGGTTGAGTAAACAAGATATTTGTATGAAATTTTTACACAATATGAAGATATTAATTTTGCACCATTAACTCAAAAATTCCAATTTTTTGAGTTATGACGTTGTTTGAGCAAATGAGCGATATGTACATGCATATCGCCCTTGTTCCTCAAAATTTTTCAATTTTCAATTTAATTTTTCGCCACAAAAATTCAGTTGTATCAGTTTTTGTGCTATAAGAGTATTTAAAAAAAAGTTTGTTGCCTTTGCGAAGAATTTGCAAATATTGAATTAAACCCCTCAGAGGAACAAGTGCGATATGTACATATATACATACATATATATCTATAGCCCAAGCAAAATTTATTTTAGTTATTTAAATAAAAAATTCGAAAGTCAAAATTATATTGATCTTAAATTTGCTCAATAGTTTCAGAGATATTGAATAAGTTGTGGCAAAATCTTACATAAAACGGAAAAAGATAGTATATCACATATTTTTTATTGACCATATTGTGCATGCATACATACATATGTACAATGCATTAAAATATGTTCCAAACAAAATCAAAAATATTTCATTCTTGATTTAATTCAAAAATAAATTCAATGAAGGACCGCCAATTTCGATAGTGGAAAATCTGCGTCAAGAATGTGATTAGAAAATCCTTATTTCGATTTGCGCGGAATAGGATTACGATTTAGGAATATGGTTTCTTTGGAAAATTTTCTTAGAAGTTCTGTAAAAATACATCTTTAAAATACTATTCTTCATAAAAAATTAATCCCCTAATGTATTACATATCGATCCCTTTATCATGAATATTTTTCACCTGGATTTTTTTTCACCATCCCCTTGGCTTTTTGTTCACTTTATTTTTGCAGGCGAACTGAATTATTACATCGCATAATTTCGATATTTTCCTTCGAATTAAATATTTAAAAGTTATAAGTATTTATTTTTAGGACAAGATTAGTAAATAGAAGTTCACGATTCTTCACAATTATTCCCTTGCAACATCTTTTTTCGTGGAGTATCACCATTCACACACGAGAACAATTGTGCTGGCATAACATGCCAGCTTGTATCTGAGAGGGGCAAAGAGAATGGTTTTGCGGTTGGCATAATTTTTCAACAAGGTACAACCTTGTTAAAAAACAGCAAATGTTAAATGAATACAAAAAATACATTTTTATGTCAGCTGAATTAGTCTCGTGTGTTCTAAAAAGAATAAAAATTGTGCGGCATAAGAATTAGTTTCGTATGAGAAAGGCCTATGAATCTGTTTGGTTCACACACAGTAAATTTTATGGCGGTGCACCCCGGTGGTATTCTAAAGAATTTGTTTCCACTGCAGCTAGAGTATTTAAAAACAAACAACTTTAAAGTTAAATAGTTTCATTTGGAAGTTAAAATTTGCACAGTTATTATTATTAAACTTTAATTTTCAATTGATATTTAAGCTGTAGTTTTCTTTTTCTCGTTTCTACATTCACTGATACTCATAGCAGGAAAAATATTTTACGAGAATTCACGATAGCAATTTTCCATTTGAGGGGAATGCAAATTTAACGGAAACTAAAATTACAATTGTTATTCACGATAGAGGTGAATAATGCGGAAAAAATTTTTATATTTAATATTAATATTTAAAAACTTCATATGAAAAGCTTGTACAGACACCTCTTGAGAAAAGAAAATATTTTTATATCTCCATTGAGTTGTATATAAACTGAAAACTTAAAAAAACTTGTTTTCTGCAAAACTAGCTTTTGTTGAGTTATGCCTGCGTTGCAATAAAGGAGCGATATGTTTATACGTTGCTACATGTAACGTATCTATATACATATGTACATATGTATGTCCTTACTATGACAGAGTGAACCGCATGTGTTAATTAGTTTTGTTATTATCGTGTTTGTTGGAGATGAAAATATAAATGCACATACATACATACTTAAGAGAATGCATATGTATACAGTAGAATCATGATAATGTACCCCATTAAATCGAAAATCTCAACAATTTGTAAAAAAAACCTTAAGTCGTAATAATTCCATACATTTCGGTTCCTTCGTTAATTCGCACTTTCTTCAATACCAAAGTCTGTTATTAATCGTAATTTGTCGTCCACAAGTTTTTATAATTCGTAATTCAACATAAAAAAATTAACAGTTAAATAATAATTTGCATATTTTTTTACATTCATATTTTATTTTTTAACCTCGTTAGATCGCAAACCTCTTAAACCGAAAAACTCTGTAGTTCGTAAAAATGGTTGCTGGTTTAACACTTCCAATTATCGGGATTCTACTGTACTCATACATACAGATGTAGATATGTAAATGCATTTAAAATAAACTGTCTGTATGCATATTATCATACATACAAATGTTTTTTTCTTATTTTTTGAAGTGACGCATTCCTCTCTTCTTTATTGTTAAACTTATTAATTCATTTATTTTTATTTAAATAAAAAATAAATAAAATATAAAAAGATAAAAAGTTGCTAATACATTTTATGAAAAGGTTTTAAGTGGTAGATATCTATTTTCTAAAAAAAAAAATTCTTTAAAGTTTCCCTACAAACAAGTAGAAATGAATCCAATGCGCCTTGCCTTATCGTGGTTGGCGTTTTTCGACTTCAAATTCGACTATTTGTAGTTGATTAAAGAAAACAAGCTAAGAAGTGCGTATAAACGGGATAACTTTTTTCTTTAACCTTGTACCATACGCCTGACTTTCGTCGCAAAATCACCAATCACAATAAGGGGCATGTTACTCCAAAAATATTTAATGAACGTTCGAAAAGGAATTCTGAATTGGTTTATGATTATTTTTTTTTGCCTAATTTTTTGCAAGAACATTTTTTTACACTAAATTTTCGAAAAGCATCTGCCTTATAATTTTTTATACCTATAAATATTTACATATACATACATATGTGAGTATATATGAATGTAAAGCGTGTGTTTTTAGAGTGTCACAACTTTGAGTAAATCAATTGTAGCGCCCGCTGTATGGCTATGTCCTGTTGGAACCACCGTTCACCATTGACAGTAACATTCTGACCATCATCGTTTTTGAAGACATATGGGCCAATGAGTCCGCCAGCCCATAAAGCGCACCAAACAGTAATTTTCTGTGGATGTAATGGTGTTTCGACAAAAGCTTGTGGATTCTCCTCAGTCCAAATGCAACAATTCTGCTCATTTACGTACCCATTGAGCCAGAAATGGGCTTCATCGGAATGGAAATTCAAAATCAATAACAATTTGTGCTTCAGCCCATTCGCCGGCCAATTTGCACGCGTTGCTCTGGTGTAAGTCGATTCATAATGAAATTTCAAAGCAAATTAAACAAAAAGCAACTATCAGCTGTTAAAAAAACACTCTATACAATAATAATAATAATCAATAATTTGAACACATTAGAAATTACACCATTAGAAAAACAAAATCACCAAGGAGTTTGGCAAATTTGGTGCGAAAAAAGATATTATCGGGTATGTTCTGTATTCCACGTGAAATTAAATAGGTCGGAATTGTCATAGCATTGTTGTTATAAATTCCCATTTTCAACAACAACTCTATATCAATTCCGCACGTTTTAATTTCACGTGGAATACAGAACATACCCGTATGTCTTATTTTTCATAAACTTTATACCTACTAAAAAAAACAGTTTTGTATGTACACGTAGAAAACAGAAATCTAAATTTTTGTAGTAAAAACTATTTTAAGTGTATGTACCTATTACAAAAAAAAAAAAAGAATTGTGCTATTTTGTAAAAAAAAACACACACACAAAAATATATTTTTAGGCAATGGAAACCAATAAAGCAATTATTTCTTATTATTAACTCATAGCAAAAAATGGTAAACATAAATGACAAAGTTCAATAAATGACACAATTCGGCAATTTAGTTTTTCTAAGGGCCTACTTTCATTTCATAATAATTTGATGCCCAAAATTTGCTGCACTATGTAATAACACCGAACGTTATGTCCGAATAGTTATTATTATGAGAAATTTATGTTGCTGCCCAGGCAACTCATCAGTATATTAAAAAAATATGTTGAAAAAGTTAGAAAACTTCAAAACATCATTGAGAATTACATTGATTGTTGCTTCACCGTTTTATTCAAGTTTTTATCAGTCATAAATAAAAAGCTTGTAAAGATGAGGAGTCAATATTGAGTAAGTTCATATGTATTACAAATTCTAAAATCCAATTTCAATTAATTTAAAAAAATTATTGTACTAGGACTAAGGAACATGTACATTATAAACTTGTAATATTTAAAAAACTTAAGGTATGATAAATCAGTCAGTATTTTGCGGATAATTCGCCACCTTAATATGGCAGCCTTGGGAGATTATAATACATACGTACATACATACATATGTATATATGTAGGGTAAATGTTGCCTCTTTTTTAGATTAAGAAAATTGGAAAAAAGAAAGTAAATAATGTTCTAGTTGGGTTGGAAAGGAGAATAGCTGACAATTTGAAAAGCCATCTAATGATGTTCAACAATCGCTTAAGCCTTAAGGTAATATAGTGACGTAATATTTAACATTTATATGTACATACGTATGTACTTATATATAAATATGTATTTGATTCTTTTATTTGCATACAAGAAACGTTAAAGTTTTGCAAGACAGTGCACTTTATCTTTTCAACACTTTAGGGTTAGTAAACTGTTGCCAATGTTTTTTGACTAGCCATAATTCGTAACCAGCTGAGAACATAAAAAATAATGTGATGTGTGGTATGTACATATGTATGTATGTACATATATTAAAAATTGTTACATGCATGTGTAATTTACATACATTAAATTTCATTAGTTTTTCATTTCACTAGATTTTATTCCTATATGTAACAGCAAGTAAGTGTTTATTTTCGCAGTTGAAAACACTTTTTTGGTTTCTTTTTTCGATTCGCTAAAACTTTTTTAGTAATATTTTATCTATATCATCACAAAAATGTTAAAAGCACTGTACGTAGTATATATTTACACACATATACATACTATATACATAAGTAAATTGTATATATTTTTTCCTTTTTTGCAAGTGCACACAATTTGCCGTTATTTACAGTATTGCAAATATCAAAACATTGGATTCTGCCGTGGGATGTTGTAAATTTTTGTTCACACTTTTTTATAATTTGTCTTTTGACAATATTTATAGCCTTTTTTAATTAATTTATTAAAAAAGTAATAGCACTATTAATATCTAAGCACGCACGAAAAGAAAAGACACGAACAATCAGAGGGAAAAGAAAAACTAAATAATTTCTGATGACATCACTACGTCATTTGTTGTTGTGCATTTAAGAGAGTACAAAAATCTATAATCTCAATTTTAATACAAACCATAACTGCCACACTTGACGATTATTTCCCCCCGAATTTGATGACATTTCGCGGGACTTTTATATACATATTGTATGTATATGGTAATCTGCTAAGATTACTAAAATAAAGAGTATTTTTCTCGATATTATAATTCATATAAAAAAATATATAGTTTATAGCTTTCTTCCCAGTAATTTAATCCAATAGCATAAAACATAAAACAACTTAACAAAAAGAAGAACAAAAAGATTTTAAGAAACTTAGTTTACATTATTTTTCATAGGATTTTTTACATTGTTTTAAATTTTTCGTTATGGACATGCACTAAACCTTTTGATGCTTATGCAAAAGACTTGTGATGCAGGGAAGTGCTAAAAGCGCCCCGAAATTCATGACAAGCTGGCAGAAAACGTAACATTGGCGGTATTCGATGTTTGATGCGAATTGTCCTGCGTAAGTGCATATACAAAATATCGCAGCTTTCCTTTCAAATCCAACAACAAAATACAAACAATCCAAAGAAAAGCTACGATATTTTGCATTTGCACTTACGCAAGACAATTTGCATCAAACATCGAATACCGCCATTGTGAATTTTGTGGTTGTAATTTATAAGACGCACCTCTTGCACTTGATCTAAGAGTAGTTTAAACATTTTATGATAAGGCAAAAAAAGAGTCCGACGATTGTTCATCTGATGTAAATGTGCAGACGATTTTTTGTCTATTCATATGGCAACTTTACAAGTGGTATTTAGTTGTAGCGTTGCCAATACTCTCTTTGTATTAGTACTTGCTAATTTGTTTACGAATTTGCTCATCAGCTCATTTAATAAAAACAAGGTAAATTTTAATATTTTGCAAAATAGCCATATCCGTTTTGTCGATTTATTTTATTATTTTGATATTTGATATCTGTCTATTAAAGGAAATTATTAATAAGGTTCTGTAAGTTGTTTTATAAAATTTTATATTTATACATGGAATGAAAAAGCTTGCATTAGAAGAGGATAGCAATAGTCTCTTACAATTGTATACTGTTAAGGATGCCAGACCAAAAATAAAAGGCTAGTTGTGAAGCATACCACAGACGAAGGAAAATTAGTTTGTGTTTTTCGAATGTAGCACTATTAAACAAATGTTACATATTTTCTATGGTTACATTAATTCTTTTCTAAATTTTTCTTATACTGCTGGTTTTTAGTTTAATGTTTGTAGCAATTTATATTCATTTATAAAATTTCTCCAAATTTCATTATTTTCAATTGTCACTATTTTCGTATCCTTTTTTATTTACTCCGCGCAACACACACGCTGACTGCTCTCAACGAAATAAGACATGAAAAACTAAACATCGATGCACTCTAAAAAAGAATTGGGTTTGGAAACATGAAATAACAAAAAATTTTTAGTACTACCCTTTAATAGAGGCTCACATAATCGAAGTTCAACTGTTCTTGAGACCTATTGATTCAGACACATGCTTCTTAAGTCCTCGTCCAGACTTGCAGTTTTTGTTGCTGCAACTGTTTAAAATTCTGCTTTGAAATTGCATTAGTTTACACATTATGAAATTCTAGTTATGCAATTATTTATTTACCTACTACCATTTACATATGAAACTAATTGCATGAAAATCGTAATACATTCATATTTTTTCAGTGTGGTCACATTGTTTTAATTTTCCACTCAGATTTCAACGATATTTTCAAGAAAGTAATTTTTTGACGTTTTTAGAAAGTAAAATTTAAAAAGGTTAACAGTGTTACCCCCTTTAAGGATTTGTACAAACATACAGGATATTGGCAAATTGTTTTTATAAATTATGCTTATTTTGTATAAATATTTAAAGAATTATAATATCGTATCTTCAAATATACATGAAGAACACAAATCATGAACTTTTAAAACAATAATATTATTAAAATATTTACAATAAAAGTATTATTTCCAACTTATTGCCAACAAATTTTATTAGTCATGTATGTATGAAACCATTTATCTTCATAAGCAAGTGTCTGAATCAGAAGGTTTTTCATTAGTATTTAGTGAATACATATAAAATTTGTCATCGCTAAGCATTGCGTTTTACAAAATAAGGCCCTAAATAGTTTGTATGCATTTAAAACATATGTAGGTATAAATTATTTAAATGCATACAAAAAAAAATTGGCAAATTTGATTTTATATTTAAATATGGTAATAATATAAAAAAGTTTGTTGTTGGTTCAGCACGGTAATAATTTTACATTTCGTGCATACTTTTAGGGTCCGCAAGTAAATTCATACATACCATATGAACATACATATGCACAGGCGTCTATGCAAGCATTGTGTCTCTAACTTTAACAGAGTTGTTAATCTCCATAAGATCGCATAACTATTCTCACAACCATGCATATACATACATATGTACATAGATGTACATATTACAGTTATATCTAACACATCCATACAACACAGATTAGTATGTACAATGAGTATTCATAAAATAATGCATTTTTATTCGTGCGTATGTATCGAAACGTGAAGTCATTTAAAGTCACAGCCCCGACAACCTTTTACAACAACGAAGTTCAAGGCTGTTTCTACAACATGAGTCGTCGTCATAACAATTTCAAATACAAACATATGCATGTGTATACTAGTGAGCTCACTCACATACACCATACACACCCATTTAAATACATACATACATACATACATACAATCAGCCATAAGTCTTATATACATAAATATCCTCACATAAATTTAAAAAAGTATATATGTGCCCTTAATTATGAAAGTGGTCTAAGCATGTGCATTTTTGCTTCGAAATATCAAATAAATCTTAAAAAGACTTCCATAAATATTTAAAAAATATTAAATACATTTATATAAATCAAGGCTAGCATAACTCAAAATTAAAATGTTGCCAAATAAAAATATATTTTTTAATTTGTTCGAATGCAAACTACTAAATATCTCGACGGAAGAAATATATGACTTAGACCACTTTCACAATTAAGGGCACATATTTATTTGAATTATTTTACAGTAGAAGCCAAAGACAAGTCTTTACATAATTTATATAAATTTATATCATGTAAAGATATGTATGTATGTTCTGGAAATCATTTAAATAATAAATTTAGGAAATTTAATAAAACAAGGCGGTTCATTTTATAAATTTTGAACGAATGTTTTTTAATATCGACGGGCCAGATAGATTGAAGTTATTTATTGTCTTACCATTAAATTGTTAGTAAATTAAAAATTTTAAATTAAATTAATTTTCTATAAAATATTTTTGCGTTATGACTGTTTTGCAGCAAAGGCTCGATATGTACTCTTGTGCACTTGAAAATTTAATTGAAAAATTTAGGTAATTCCTCGTTAACAAATCGTCGGTTGGTTACTGGTTTGCTGCAGTCATAATGTATTTTGAATATACTGTGCCGCAAACCAATAACCAACCGACGAAATGATGACTTTACAATGTGTACTAGAAAATAATCGCTATTTATTAAAAACGTGATTTAATAGTTTTGCCATGATAATATGTACATACCTCAAAATAATTCGAATGAGATAATAATGAATATTTAGACGTATTTGTATAACTTCAAGAAATACCTATCTAAGTAATTTGTTCTAATTTCGAAATAATAATAAATAAATAATGTTAAACTTAATTGTAACAATTCCCAAAAAAAACACAAATTATTAACCTGACTGCACCCGGTCAAAAATACTTATGTGGCAACACTCCATTCTTGCAAAAGCAATCAATAGCTGTTGTTGTTTTTTTGCATTTATTTTCATTACATACTTCTTAAGCTGAAATTAGACGTGCGTAACCATAACCATAAAAACAGCTGTTCGAACCAAACTAATGGGCAACACTGTATTAATTAAGCTTAAATTATAGGCGCCATAGCCATAACCATAAAAACCAATTGTATTTTGTTAAGCTTTACAACTATAATTCGAGTTGAAGAAAAGTCAACCAATGTAACAATGGGTAAAGTAAAGTTTCAACTTTGATATTTGTTGAACTTCTGATTTGCTGAAATGGAAGTTTAAGATAATATCTCTGGATGTTCGAAGAAATTTTTATGGTAAAGGTTCCCTATGATCTATCTGCATTAGCAACAGTGAAATGCTCATAGTATTCATCTAACCTCTGAATAATCAATTTCAGTGTATTTTTAATAAAAAAATATTTTACTGCATAAGTAAAATAATAGTCTGGGATTATTATTAGTGCGTTAACAAAAATGTTGAACAATTCCCAAAAAAAAACAGCAAATAATCCGCAAAATTGTCAGGGAAAGTCAGTCATAATCATAATCTATAAAAGGTTTATAAAACAGATTTCCATACAAAATTTGTTTTATAAAGCCTTTATAAAATAGAATTATTTTTTTTTAGGAATAAGGCAGTAAGTAATTAAACCCAAATAAATAGTATTTTAATAAGTATACGTACATGCATGCCTATCGTTAACTTAATGTAGAAACGCTCTAAATCATTCTTTTTTAAATAGAGTTTTTTTGCATATTGCGATAGATTACAAGCTTATTTATCGAAATATGCAAAAGAAACTCCATTTAAAAAAATAATGAGTTAGGGCCTTTGTATATTAAGGTAACGATATATAAAGATGTATGTAATACAAACGATCCAAATCATTCTTCAGATACAAGTCAAAAATCTTTGCGATTTATTGACTTCATATTTAATAATTATAGAAAACACGGGTATAATAATAGATATTAAACATATGTATATATGTATGTATGTACATAAATAAGCCTGTATACAATATTACGTACAAACATGAAAGCCACATTTAAAAAAATACAAAATATTTTATCACAACGAAAATAACGTCAATCAGTCACTATGTTTATGCAAAAAATAAAAAAAAAAATCATTCACATTTATATCCATGAGGTTTTATTTTAAGAAAATCGAAAACACAAAATATGCACATAAAATTTTGTAAAATTGTTCATTGTTCAAAATTTGTATTTCATTCGTATGAGCGAATAAATTAGTGTCACTGCTTGCGAGTATCTAAACACTTGCGTTGTTGCATCAAGGTGATTACGTCGTTGTTTTCGCAAACACTTTTTTTCATAATAGGTACGAGTACTTTAATTATAGTATAATTTAAAATTCACAAGTAATTACAAAAATATTTCAAAAGTCGCTTTATTTCCATGATTATTTTATATTGTGCATTTTTTAGGATTGGCTCGAATGTTTTTATGGCGATCGGTTAGCTACAGCTATAATATTTACACAATTATTTGCCCTTCATAATGAAAGTGTACTAAGTCATATGCATTTTTGCTTCGAAATAATAAATAAATCTTAAAAAAAATGCAATAAATATTTAATAAATGTATATTAAATAAATTTATATTAATTGAAACTAGTACAACTCTAAATTAAAATGTTGCATAGTATAAAAATATTTTTTGATTTGTTCAAATGTAATCTACTAAATATATCGACCAAAGAAATGTATGACTTAGACCACTTTTATAATTATGGGCACATATAAATACATATATGTATATATCTATTTGTTTTCGCTGAAATCAATTTCTACCTGTTCCTAGAAAATATTTTACTGTCATTGGCATCTCTAAGCGTGAGCAATAAAGAACATTTTTGGTTCGTACATGTTTGCTTCGTACATGGCGAAGGATACGGAAAGTGGGCAGCATACGATTATGCAAGTGCTGCCAGATTCTACGAATCACCACTAAAAAATGCAACCGGCTTCAAAAATAGGATTTCCCAGTGCTGCCTACTGACGGACCCCCAACAATTCTGTATGTTTTATTTATTTGAAGCTTGGTGCTTATTTTTATAAATAAAATAAAAATTGTCGTTTGGAAATTTATACTGAAACAACAACAAAAATAAGACTCAATATGGGCTTTATTTCCAATATAAATTTCCAACCGAAAATTTGGACTCCATGTAAAATCGCCCAAAAATAAAAATGAAAGATCGCCAAAAAATTAAATATTGCCCAAAAATTCAAAATGATAGTAATTTCATTTTTATACGAATTATCGCCCAAGTGCAAATCGTTTGAAAAACAAAACTGTCAAATTGCCCAAAAATTGTTGTAAACAAAATTGGGTGATTGTTCATCGACTTTGGGCGACTAAACATTTTTAGATATTTAGCTATTTGTTCATAATGAACAATTGCCAAACTTTCACAAAATGTTAAAAACAAAAAAAAATTTTTTGAGTGATTATTCCTTCAAAATTCGGGTGATTGAACGTAATGAGCAAACTCCAAGAAACTTCGGGCGATTTTTCATTTTACACTTTTGGGCTATTCTTAATTTTTTGGATAATAGGACACTGGTTTTTGGGTATTTCTTTACAATGACTAATCACCTAACAATTTTGAGCGTTCCTTCATTTAGCTATTTCGGGCGATTTGCACTTAGGCGATAATTCGTACAGCCATTATTTCCTAGAATATATATTTTAAATTCTATATTCGATTTTGATGATTGTCAAAAATGTTTGGGTGTATTTTTTTTTTAATACTTAAATGTGAAAAAAAAATTTCGGCGATTTTTCATATCAAAAATAACTTAAAATTTGTATGAACAAATTGTTGGGCGATTTTTAATTTTTATTTTTGGGGCGATTTTTCATGAAAACATTTTTCATTCTTATTTTTTGTTCGATTTGGTTTTGAGCTATTTTTCATTTAAACATTTTTCATATCAAAAATCGCCCAAAATGTCAAAATAAAATCACAAAAAAAAAATTAGTTTTTCCACATAAATTTTGGGCGATTTCTTATTTTAGGGCGATTTGGTTTTGGGCCATTTTTCATGGAGTCGAAAGTTTGTAGTTTATTTACAAATTTTATTAAGTGTTTTATATTTTTGCTTTATTAAAATATTTGAGTTGGTATTCATAAACGATTATTAAAGTTAATATTGGGGTTTAGCATACGAATTTTGTATGAGAAAACAAGTTTAAAGAATGCTTTAGATTTAACAATTGCTTATGAACATCAGTGCTTATGTGTTCATTGTAATTAGCCAAGGCGAATCCATATTAGATGGTTTCAATTAAGGCGAATTCATATTAGATGGTCGCAACTGCTCAGGTGACTATTTTCGCCGCACATTTTCATTACATTTTCTTTGACATCAAAAGTATAAATTTTTCAAAGCGAATTCAGCTAAGTATACCTAATATGAATTTGTCTTGGTTTTAATATCCCATTTGATTTCTATTGTCGCTTGCAATTTGAATATCTCTCAGATGTGAACACACATTTTTCAGTAAATGATTTTTCAAAGCGAATTGAAGCGAGTCTACCAATAGTATATATCTCCTAATCAAAAAAACAATTCAAATAGCAAGAGTACAACAACTGTACCCCAGGTATATCGAGCTACAGCTCTGAGAACAGTAACATCATACACAGGTATAAAAATACTTTGAGTACTTTTTCGACCATACATGAGTATATATTTGCACACACTTAAAGTATAACTGCTGCCAGAAAAGTAAATAATTGCATGACAGGGATGAAAAGTGCGGTTTAATAGTTCTCGACTGTGATGGGAATGTTTCAAAAAAAAAAAAAAATATAATCCACAAGGAATTACTGTTTATCAAAATGATCATATTTTCTCGAGTGTACATGCACTGCAATTACAAGTGCTTAAACTCTTAGATATATACTTGCATATATACATACTCGTATGTATGTATGTATATACTTTTGTTTATTAGTGTTTGAACTGCTTGCATTTTTATAGAAAGCAAACACATTCCTTCATTCTCATACTTCAAGACTACGTAGCAGCACAACGCGGTATGTTGTATTCACCCATAAATACGTCATTTATTTAAAAGTACCAGACAAATTGACATTTAATTAAAAGCAAAATATATTTTATTGTTCGGTTGTTATGTACCAACATACGATTAGTTAAAAAATTTAAATGAATAAATATGCATTTTACGCCAGACGCGGGCACGATCATTCATAACTTCATTAATAATAAAAGATCTAAAATTTTGAAACCAGAAATATGCTTTAAAAAATTTGCTTTAAGTCATATCTTTATACATATAGAGCGAGTCTTTGGTGAAGTAAAAAGACGAAAAAATTCAAGAAAAGACAAAATGCAGAAAAAATATGCTCTTTAAAACTAAAATGTGAGAGTTATGTGCTTAAAATTTTCAAGTCAAAATCGATGTCGTATGTCTCGTGTGAAAAAATATGGTGATAATTTTCTAATAAATGTTTGTATGAACTTATATGCATATACACATTAGGGTGGTTCAAATTGCTTGTCATCGAATATTTTATAAAAAAACTAAATGCAAGAAAATCCTAAGAAAATTTTTCAAACAATTTCTATGTTTAAAATCAAGTATTTTTCAATTTAAATTGACATTACGATTTTCTGCTAATTTTTGAAAAATTTTTATTCAAATAAATTCTTAGGATAAATCGTTCTTGATTGATGTCGTGCAACCTCTTCATTTCACATATGACGACAGCGTGTCTCGAATAGTATATTAACTTCTGGACCAAGTCAAATAGATTTCAGTCAAAATCATTCTGCAAATCTGTGTAATTTGCATCTACATTTTTGACACATTTCAATATTTCTCGTGTGTGATAAAAACAGCTGATTAAAATGTGCAATATTAAACGCCATTTTAATACACATGTATATCATAATCACTCTGATGACTTTTGGAACACTGACGAATCCAAATTTAATTTAGATCAAAACCAATTGAACGTTTGAAAGACAATATTTGACAGTTTTACTCTGAAATTATCTATACAGGCTGACTCACCACATAACTCAAACTATATGTAAAGTAAAGCTCCATAAAATTATATTTTAAGCAGGGACTCACCCGATTCGACGACAAAAAATTTGTGTATAGTTGGCAGCTCTGTTTATGTATAAACAGCTGCGAATGTTTACATTTTTTTAAATTAACTTGAGTGGTAAAAAATTGCAATAAGGAAAAAGCTTTTTTTAAATTAGTTATATTTTAAACTTTACCAAAATGAAGGTGTGCAGTTAAAAAAGATGAAGATATTTTACTGAATGTTGGTATTATGAATGTGTCAAATCCAATGATATACGAGGGTAGGTCAATAAGTCTCGGAATTTTTTTCAAAACGATTTTTTAAAAAAATTTTTTATAAAAATTTTTTATAAAAAAACTAATTAAATTAAAAAATTTCGGACTTATTGGCATGCCCTCGTATATGTGCGAAGTTATTTGTGGGAGGCTCAGGCTTCATGTCATACTAAATTTTTATGCACCCACTTGCAGCTAAAGGCTGCACTATCCGACAAACAATTTTTGTAGACTCCATCATACGAGTGTTGTATTTTCACAAAAATCAAATATCCATCTTTTGCAGAAATCCTATTTAAGGAAAGTGCCATGTGAATAAAAAGAAGAGAGGTGTCTCTGGACACCCGGTTTTAGCTACGCTGCTCAGTTATATAAAACAAACTTCATGTGTTAAATAGCAATGAAATAAAATTATAATATATGATGATTTACCATTATTTTCTTTTCTAGCGGGGTACGATTAAATTAATTTGTGTGCGGCCGGTGGCGACTGTTAGTCGGCTTACAGCCGATCGGTCGGTTCTGTTCTCTGGTTTGTTCTCATGTGCAAAAACAATACAAAAACAAATTGAGCAATCCTTCTCATTGTTTTTGTTCCACTCACTTCAAAGAACGAAACAAAACAAAATTAAGCAATTTGTTTCGTTTATTTTCGTACTCTGCTTTTGAGTACAAAGAAATCAAAACAAAAGTAAATTTATAACTGTAATAGTGCCGATTATTTTTGTTACGAAAATCACGTCCTAACTCCTGTATCGCGCAATAAATAGCGTAGCTACAAAATTAGATTATTTTTGGAAATTGTTGAGCGAAAGAGGGTGAGGGGAGGTGGAGGGTGTGGGCGGGTTATTCCAACTTTTTAAAATGCAAATAAATAGCAACAGGGGTCTCTACACCATGTTTTATGATGCTTGCTGATTTAGAAATAGTTTTTGCCGCAATTTCGGCTTTTGGACACATAGTACAACCGTATAAATTGGCAATCCACCTTTTGTTGGCAAAATTTTTATTGTCAGATCTTACAACCGTCTGCACAGTGTTTAAGCTTATAAAGCTCGTTTTACACGAAGCGTTTTTTACACCTGACCTACCAGACTTCGCTTTCTACTTAGATGTATCATGGCGCCTGACATCAGCTGTGCTGCGGCAAAAACATACATACTCGTACATACGTCAAAATGTAATTAAAAATGTGCGTTTGAAAGCAAACACATACATATGTACATACATATTACAAGGCGTATGTAAATTTTGAATTTCGACAACACATTCGAATTTATAAGTGACTCACAAAACTGGCAAAATAAATGTACAAAAACACGTCATGTAAAACCAGCATAACTTGCTATGTAAATGAGTATTTTTCGAATGTAGATAAGAAGGTTTACTGATCGTTTTGTTTTGTTGCTGTTTTGTATACATAAATATGTATGTATGTACATACATATGTATATACATATCATTTATTCCACTTTGATAGGCCCCTCTACTTTATTCCTCTCAACGTAATTTTATACCGCCAATCAGTTTGTGATGGTTTCTTTTTAATTTAAATTGTTAAGTGCTCGTTCGTACACAATATAATTGTTGTTGATATGTATATTTAGTTTTATTGTTGTTGGTGTACCTCGTACCACAAATAATGAATATACAATATCGCTTCTTTATGGTGGTTGTGGTAGTTTGTTGAGCTTTTTTTTGTTTTGTTTTTGTTGCTTTCGGTTATCTTTTGTCGCGTTTGTCGACGTTTTGGCGACGTCGTTAAATATTTTTGCGGCGATTACGTCAGTAATATTTTTTGATTGCCTGCTTTAATTGTTGTTTGGATTATTTTTATATTTTTTTTTTTGTTAAAAAAAAGAACACATAACTTAATAAGACACTACTGCATTAACATTTCAAAATTTAATTTAAACAAAAACATTTCACTCGCAATTTAGTTAAATTTATTTAAACAATTTCATTTAATATTTACGTTTTATTTTCATACATATTTCACTTGGCGCGCTATTTTTCGTGTATTCATTCGTTTCTATTACTTTATTTTCCATATATTTATTGCTATGATTGTAGTATATTATTAAAAAAAAAACTTTTTTCTTCTAATTCATAAAAGCAAGAGCGCATTCGTTACTCACTGCGGCTACGTTACGTAGTGGACTAAAATTTGATGACAAAACAAAGACGAAAGGCAGACCCCATAAACTGATGACCGTGTTGTGCTCGTACTTACGAGCATACGACACATACGTAATCATGGTAAAATTATACAAGGTACTTGCACGACTACAACAAAATTAAAACACCAAAAAATACACGCATTTTGTTGGTAAAAACAAACGAAAAATTGTCAGAAACAGATGACTTTTGTTGTTAAAAATAACAATAACAACCCTGTGTAACTAAAGTACAATTGCAGACGCTGCATTCATGCAAGATTATAGTCACCCAGTGTTACCAATATGTGTGTAATTTCTACTCTCATGTATAGGCCATGTAATGAGATTCATGTATAATCTGTGTGTAATTATACTTTAGGTTCTATGATTAATTATTTTTGCTTTAATTTTAACCTACACAAAAGATATGTATTGCAATTTTCTTCAATGTGTAATTGGAGACACAGCCATGTGCAAATTCGTTGGCAACACTGCAATCATTTGATTCACACACATACACTAACATTTTTGCAACTTGTAAAAAAAAGTTTGACAACTATCTGCATTGTGTACATTAACAGGCTGGACTTGTGCATGTACCTTGTATAATTTTACCATGTACGTAATGTTTTTTAAATATGTACATGTGTATGTATGTATTTCAGCATGTGTGAGTGTAAAAGCGGGGCTACGATGACTGTTGGTGAAATGAGCAACAGTAAAAAAACAAACAAAACGAACACGTTTACAAACATGCGGGTACGTATACACAATTAATAAAATACGTATACGAGTACACACAGTAGAACACTTCAACAAAAATATAAACTGTATAGAGGTACATACATATCATATTTTGTAATTATTTGATTTATTAATTTTTGTTGCTACAATGTAATAGTTATGATTAAGAGTGGGCTGGGAACTCAAATCTTAAATAAAAAAAATTAATAAGTAAATCCCAACAAGGGCTAGATAAAATATGGTTTCTATTTACAAATTATAATATTGCATTCATCTCTCTTACATTGGACTGAGATTAAACCATGTTTAGAGCTTTGAATATTTTGAAAGTTTTAAGGCACCAGCTGTTAAAACTCCCCAATTTTTATTATGTTGTTGATAAGAGCAACTTATAAAGTAGAAGAGCTTATAATGTTTATAAGCTTAAAATGGGCAAATATAAATATTTGTGTATGTATGTATGTATCGAGAATGTTTCCAGTTCCATTTAAGCCGAGAAAACTTGGCATCTACATACATACATATGTAGGTAAGTGGAGTTTTTAATTTAAAGCCCAGATCAATATACAGAGTCTTTCATTAACCGCTTGTTATCTTTTAATTTAAATAAAACAAAGTGTGTGTGAGAAATCATCGAAATTTTTTATTTCAAACGAATAACCTATTGAAGTCATTATGTGTGGAATAAAGGGTGTTTTTTATAGAGTGACACAAGTTTAAATCATAATAAAACAAGGAAATATATTTTTAATATCAATGAAAAGGTCTGTATTGGAAAGAAAGTTTTATGAAATTAATGTTTAAATATGATTTCTGCCGTGTGGCCGCCATGGCTGGCGCGTAGAAGGCGCAATCTGGAACATCAATTTTCGCCGATATCTCTTCGAATGTTGATTTCCAGGTGTTCAATTGCTTGTGGCTTATCGACGTAGACAAGTGACTTAACACAACCCCAAAGAAAATAATCCAATGGGCTTAAATCACACGATCTTGGTGGCCAATTTATTGGGCCATTACGTGAAATTATTTTTTCAGCATGTGGCTCCGTCCTGTTGGAACCACATATCAGCAAGATTAATGTCACGTAATTGAGGTACGAAAAAATTTCGAATCATATTCCTATACCGTTCACCATTGACAGTAACATTCTGACCATAATCGTTTTTGAAGATATATGGGCCAATGACTCCTCCAGCCCATATAGCGCACCAAACAGTAATTTCCTGTGGATGTAATGGTGTTTCGATAATCGATTATTTACGATCGTAAGTAATCGATTTTCGTCAAACAAAATTGGCAAAACCCGTTAAGACCGTGTTCAATTTTGCCACTTGTGCTAACTGGCATGAAGTTTTTCCTTGTACATACATATGTACGAGTATGCATGCACATAGGTTAGATTAGGTTAGGTTAGGAAGGGTGAGACCCAAATGGGTCCATTGTGATTCTCTTCCGTTGATGTATGCACATAACGCTGATATGATTTATCCCAAACAGTTTGATTTGATTTTAAAGTGAATCTTTAATTCGGTCTTCTAATTTCTTACATATGTCTGTAAGTAAGAATGTGTGTACGCAAATATTTTGAATATTTTTCCCCCCAAAAACTAGTTGACACCTATTGCACTGTGTGATGTCATTTAACACGTTTACGATATGGAAAGACTTTGAATATTTCGCAGCATACATGTGAGTAAGCTTACAAGTATTTAAACGACATCAATACCTCTACCAAAACGAACACTACGAAGCTATAATCTATTACTACGGCCAACAGCGTTGCCGCAAATGAATTTTTTTTCTACCATTTTTAATTTTGCGCATTTCTTACCGAGATATACGATTTTAAAAATTTTATTGGCTGAGCCTTTTTGCGAATGTTTAAAGTAATTTTAACTGCTTTTTTTGTAATTTAAAAGAACCACTAATATTAAATGTACCTATTAGACTTTTATTTTAAAGATCCATAAATGATCATTAACTTTATTACTGCAGTCTAAAAAGGAAATTTAAGTGCATGTTCAGGAAATGTTGTTTAAGGCCGTGATACACTATCATACAAAGTCGTGCGATCTACGAAAAAGTACAACCCTGGTATGATGGAGTTTATGAAAATTTTCAAAAGACAATAACAATTCATCACACCAGGGTTGTACATTTTTGTAGATCGCACGACTTTGTATGATAGTGAGTCATGGCCTTTAGAAAGCATGATATAGTTTATGAAGTTCCTATCTAAACGCTAGGATTCACTATAATCAACCAAAAAATTTATTATAACCAATGCACATTAGGTAATTTGAGCTACTTTTTAGGCCAAAATCAATTCAGCCAAAGTTTTGTACCGAGTTTTTCATGAGCACGCACCGCAAAGTTTTTTGATTTTTGTTATAATGAAAATATATCTCTGGCAATAAAGAACAAGTGCTTAAGTCGTATTTGACTGTTTTGCAGGAGAGCACTTTTAAGCGCTCAAGTCGATTTTCAGAAATTTATTTCTTTTACAGTTTAATTGGGAAATTCTCTGTTAATCTTTATTTTTTTAAGCAAACATCGTTCTACAAACTGTAAATAATACATTCAAGTTGAAATATACCAAACAAAGTATAACTTAAATTAAGCTATTATTCCAAATGAGATTAGAAGTCTAAAAAAGATAAGCCGCAAGTCATTTTGCTATACAGGTATGTTCTGACACTCGCATGGTCTTCAAATCGCATGCGAGTTGCAAATCGTCAAGCATGCTCAGTAACTCATGCGTTTTGCTTGCGACTTGCCATATTGATTTAGGTAAGCTGTTTGTTGAAATCGTCAGTTTATAAGTAAACAATGCAAACACAAAATTAACACAACAAAGGAACATTTTATAAATTTCAATTTTATAATAAAAATTTTACGAAAATATTACTATTTTGATTAAAATCAAAAGAAAACATATTTAATTTTATTTATTAACCATTTTACTGTTTTATTTCATTTTATTTCATCATTTCACTTTAGTATACTCTTGCGATTTGAACTCGCCAAGAGTTTTGCGATTGCGATTTGCAGAACATCTCTCTTGCGAGTTCAAGTCACAATCGCAAATGTTATGCGATTTGTGAGTGTCAGAACATGCCCGATAACTTCTTAAAAAATCTCACAAATTAATTGAGATTTTGCCCAGGGGTACTTTCAAAGGAGGTAGCATTAACTTAAAATCACCTTATCTCGACTTAAGCACTTTTTCCTTTTTGCCACAGATATACATATTTAAAGCTGAGGAATTATTTGCGTAAGACTTTTCTTGCACTGACATCATTATCAAAAGCTTATGCAAAGTTTATATTAATGGAACATGTCATTTATTTGAGGTAAAGTTAGAATTACAAGTTTTGTTAACAAAAGCAATAACGTCCTCCAAAATATGTTGGTTTTTTCAATTACTATCCCATATCTTCCTTCTTTTTGTTTAATAACTGATAAAATAAAACGTTTTAATTTATATACAAGTTACACTTTTTATGTTTCATTGAGAGCGTTGCTTGCAAATGACAACTAAGACTGTCCATAAATCAGCTGACATTTGTTTTTCACAAAAACCAAATATGCCGTTATTTGCTTTGGCATATTCTTAATAGAACGTCATTAACAAAAACATTATTATTGTTAGTGCAAAAAATTATTTTTGGCCAGGCTTTTGACACAAATTACGTACTGTACAGTGTTTGAAAGCCTTTTAATTTTTTGATTTTTTACAGATTTATTTTTGTTTTACTTTGTACTATTCAAAAGCAAAATCAAAGCAACAAACAGTTCGCAGCCCTCAAAAAAACTGACAGCAGAAAATCGAAAGATTAAGTAAAATTAAAAAAATGAGAAAAACTGAAAATGCTTTGATATTTATAAATTATATACCTTTGGGCTTTATTATTGAATAAAAAATTTTTAAATCGGTTCATATTCAACTAAGTTATATGTTGATAAGTGCCAAACAAGGGTTTTTTTAATCTGTAACTTAAGATTTTGGACAACCACCAGAAAAAATAGTATTACATCCCAGTTAGTTGTTTTTTGTCCAACAGTGCAATCTACCGAGCCGGCAACACTGAGAACGAACAGCACACATTCGTAATGAAATGATGATGAAAACAATGTACGAGCATTTGTTTGAGATGAATATATTAGCCGATACATACAACGCTCGTATTGATACGACACAATAGAATGGAAACGACAAGAAAAAATTTATGTATGGGAATTTTTCCACATTACGTTTCACTTACAATAACAATATCACATTGATTTTGTAATTGAGATAGCTTTTTGCATTGTTGCTTTTGTTATTTATTTCATATGGTCATGCATACACACGTGTATGTGTAGGTATGTATGTGGTTTGTTTTGTTTCCAGCAGGAAAAGTAGGCATTAACTCTGCCCTGTCGGAAATTCCGTTAGCTTTAAACTAACTTTAAGCTAACTATTTCGCAACTAGTACTGACTGGCACTTGGATTACTTTTCAATGTAATCAACTGACTATTTTAACATTGCGATGTCCTAGGCAGTAGTCAATTGTCTCACTCTGCATTACTTTCAGCTAACTTAGGGTTGGCTTTTTTCAATCACCTGGTAGTCAGTAAATTTAAAAAAATTTTATTTGGGGTTCGAACATGTATCATCACACGTTGCGTACTCAACGCTCTAACTACACAGCCAAGGTACCATTTAAAATAATAACAGCAAAATGTTAATTTAAAACTGAAATGATTTTCAAAGTAGCTGAGAATAAATTTGTTGGCTCTCACCAAATTCGATTACGTACTCAACTTAAGAATTAATTTTGGATTTGTTCTGGATGACATTGCAGTTAGCTTTTATTCAGTCTAAGAAAAGTTAACTATAAGTTAACTATTTTTGTAGTCAACCACACATTCTCCGACAGGTTGGTTTTAGACTCGGCAGTTTTAGTTGCTCAACTTTTGATTTTGTGTGAGCGAGTTGAGAAAATAATATATACCTTTTATATGCTTACCTTTTTCTTTCTCATTATAAAATCAAAATTTGGGCAAGAAAAACTGCCGAATCTAAAACCAGAGTAATTACATACGAGTATGTAATGGGAGAAATAATGTATTATTTTCCAAAGCAATACAATGCATTCCCTTAGAAACGAGAGGGTAATTTGATCAAACACAATAATTACATATTGATTACCACAGAAGAAGAATGTGTAGCTTTTGCTTGTGACGACTGTTATGAATTATAGAATTCATTCCTGGGACGTATTCAAATAATTCATTACTTTCCTAGCACATATTCTGTCTGTTAACAGTAATGAATTCTGGAATGAAAAATTATACATGCTGTGCATTATATTCTCCTTTACTATTCATTACCTTTTCCCACTGAGTGGGTACCTCTCGTGAGTGCGTGTGTTTGAATATGAAGTGTGAGCATTCACGTAAGAATATATGATTTGCTTGCTCAGGTACAAAAAAAATTAATAGGTAGATATACATAAGAAGTTTTATAACTTTTACTTATTTTTAAAAATCTTTTATAACACAAACAAAAAATTCTTTCTATTTATTCAGGTGCTTTTTGTATACATACATACATCTCGTACATACATATGTTTTCTTTTATTAATTCGTTCTTTCTACGCAATGATTTTTGAAACTTTCTTTGTGTGTTTATTTTTATGTTCAGAGTCGTAGTCGACAATATCTATACAAATGAATGTACATAATACCCCGCAGGAAATGTCAATAGTAAAATTATACTGATTATCTTTTGACGATGTCACTATTACTACTGACTAATTATATCCCAACTAATGCTATCTACTATTGACATTTAACACAGGCTTGTCCTACGAAATCTATCAGTAGACTGCGTCAATACTGTAGTTCTTGTGGGAGCACATGGCGAAAATGTCTATAGTAAGATAGTACTGACTTATTATTGACGATATCACCACACTGCGGGAAATGTCCATAGTAAAACTTTACTGATTCACTACAGACGCTGTCACCATCTGCAGGAAATTATTTGTCATTTCTATTAAATACATACATATGTGTATGTAAATCAAAAATTGTATGTTTCGCTAAATTAGTAAAGTCAAACACTTACGTATGGATCTGAAAATGTGATCAATCTTTGCCTGATGGCACAAAATCTTCCACAGGGTCAAACAAAAATTTCCATAATTGGCACCTTTCACTTAAAATTTTTAAATTTTTACATTTACTATTTTTATACAATATGGATTGTTATTTTATTTGTTTTCTTTTAATTTATTTTGTGTATTATGTTTTTAATTATTAATTAATAGACGCTCTGTTTATTGTTCAATAAATTTATATTAATCTTCTAATATTATTTCTTAAAATAATTTTTATAAACACTTAAATTTTGCTTAACGTCACGTTTATTTTCAACAAACCAATAAAACATTAAGAAGAAGCATAGTTGTTAGTATCTGAAAAAAATGTTTTCTACGTATTAAAAACATTATTAATAGACGCTCTGTTGACAATGTCACCAAAATAATCGAGAAAAGTGGTGACTTGTTGACATATAACCCCACGTTTCCTTCAGGGTACGAGTATTTATATGTATGTATAGGGTATTTTTTATTGAGGTATAGAACTTTAAGTTGGCATCACTTTTTTAACTGGCGGCCATTTTGTCAGCTGTCAAGTGATTAATATTTAGTTTGGTTTGCCATTTCATCATGAACAGGTTGACAAAAGAACAACGCTTGCAAATCGTGCAAATTTATTTCGAAAATAATGGTTCAGTTCGCGAAGTTTACCGCAAGCTCCGTCCATTTTATGGTCGACATAATCGTCCATCAGAGCAATTAATTCGGTTAACCATGGATCGTTTTCGCACTACGTTTACTCTATGTGATAATACGCATCCGCAGAGACGTCGAACAGTGCGCACCGAAGAAACAATTGCCGCTGTAGAGCAAAGTGTTGAAGAGGACCCGAATGAATCGATTCGCCACCGTGCACAGCAATTGGAGCTTTGTCCATCAACTTTATGGAGGATTTTGCGCAAAGATCTTGGCTTGCGACCTTACAAGATCCAGCTTGTGCAAGAATTAAAGCCGCGAGACCATGCAATGCGTCGTGATTTTGGTGTATGGGCCGAAAATGAGATTGATCTCGATGCTGATTTTCATCGCAAAATTTTGTTCAGTGATGAGGCTCATTTTTGGTTGAATGGCTACGTCAACAAGCAAAATTGCCGCATTTGGAGTGAAGAGAATCCACATGAGACCCTTGAGACGCCATTACATCCACAAAAACTGACTGTTTGGTGTGCTCTATGGGCTGGTGGAGTCATTGGGCCATACTTCTTCCGAAATAATGCTGGAGAGTCAGTTACCGTTAATGGAGACCGGTATAGAGCCATGATAACCGACTATTTTGTTCCCGAATTGGATGGCATGAATGTGGATGAGTTGTGGTTCCAACAAGACGGCGCTACATGCCACACAGCGCACGTCACAATCGATTTATTGAAGGAAACATTCGATGATCGCATAATTTCGCGGAATGGACCTGTCAATTGGCCACCAAGATCGTGTGATTTGACACCATTGGATTATTTTCTTTGGGGATATGTGAAGTCGCTCGTCTACGCCAACAAACCAGAAACGTTAGGGGACTTGGAAGCCAACATTCGTGGCGTTATTGCCAACATACGGCCCCATATGCTCGAAAAAGTGGTTGAAAATTGGACCTATAGAATTGGCTTTATTCGAGCCAGCCGCGGCGGCCACATGCCCGAAATCATATTTAAACGTTAATGGCATAAAATTATCCTTCCAATAAAGCCAAATTGATGGACATTAAAACGATTTTCTTGTGTTTTATTTCAATTTGAAGTTCTATACCTCTAAAAAAATACCCTGTACATATGTACGTATTAATGTCCATATGTATTTATGGAGCCTACGTACTTAGCAGATATGAGAATGCTTAAAAGTTCTGCGCTACTGCTGGCAAATTCTACTAAATTTTCATTACTCAATACTACCCGATACTTTGAACGTCTTTTCTGAACTTATACCTTCAGGCTTTCTTTAGATATAATTGTTTTTCTTTGTGCAAGTTTGACAGAAAACGAGTTTAAAGTTTTCAATTTGCACACAACTTAATGGAAAAAGAAAATTTTACTTTTCTCTCAAGAGTTGAGTAAACAAGATATTTGTACGCAATTTTTACACAATGTGAATAACAATATGCATCATCAACTCAAAAATTAAATTTTTGGAGTTATGACGTTGTTTGTGTAAATGAGAGATATGTGCATATGAATCTATTGTATTATATATATTATATCAGTAAAGTGCGACTGTGACTCGCACACGAAGGAAGGGTTCCGTACGGACAATACATATGTATGTATCACTATGCGAAATTTATCCTATAAAATCGAATATATTACCTGATGTAGGCATTTTTTAAAAAAATTTAAGTTCCCGGCAAACTTTTTCAGTTTTTGGCGCTTTTTTTAGTTTTGGCGCTTTTTTAGTTTTTGGGATTTTTTTCCAGTTTTTGGGGCTTTTAATCTTGGCGTTTTTTTTCGTTTTGGCAATTTTTTCGGTTCTGGCGATTTATTTTAGTTTTAGAGATTTTTTTCCGTTTTGGCAATTTTTTTTAGGTTTTGGGCGCTTTTTTAGTTTTGGGGATTTCTTAATTTTGGGATTTTTTAGTTTTAACGTTTTTAAAAATTTCAAGAGTTTGCTCTTACGGTTTCCAAGATACAGCAAGTTGTCAAAATTACATTAACTGGTGATTTTTTAAATTTTAGTGTTAGCTGGTGTAGCCTTTATAAAATTACACTAACTTTGAAAATTTTAAGTGTCTATATGTATGTATAATTCTCTTCTTACTTCTGCTAGATTGCGTAATCCAGCGATCAAACTCTGAAGCATGGCGTCCGGTGGAACATGAGAGCTGCTACACACATCGATTTGAGGACATTCAGTAAAAACTAAAAATTAACTTAAAGAAAACTACGTATTGGTACTAGAAATAGATCAGCATTAGCATTTGAAGGCTAGATAGTCGAGGATGTAGAGTCCTTCTCATATCTCACCAGCACCATCAGTAAAGACGGTGGTTCCTATGCGGATATAATGGACAGAATCAACAAAGCCCAGATCGCATTCCACTACCTACATAGAATACGGTGCGTAAACAACAGCTGGACTAACACAAAACTTAGGATCTTTAACTGTAGCGTCAAATCTATTCTACTATATGGTTGTACCACCTGCTGCTCCTCCCAAACCTCTCGAAGCAGACTATAAACATTTTACAACAAATGCTTAAAACAAATTCTATGTATTTTCTGGCCGAATTGGGTCACAAATGAGCAACTGCTATTTTTAGCCAACTGTAATCCCATTCAGTATGAAATATGCAGGCGCAAATGGACCTGGCATGGCCATATATTAAGAAGATCTTCTGACCGGCTTGATATGGCTTGATACGTATGTTGGTATCTATGTATTTCGTATGAAAAAGTTATTACGTACATAAGTATGTAGATATGTATGTACGTATGTATGTTTATAATTGCTTGCTTTAATTGCTTGTAGCCAATTTTATTTTTTTTTTAATAAATTACCATAATTACACGTTTACTTATTTATATAAATTTTTGGCTAATCATTTTAGCCGAATCACTTGTATTTCTATTTACAAAGTATATTTTTATAATTTTTTTCTTTTGACATTTTCGCTTTAATTTGGAGAGTGTTGTGCTCTTTCTCATTTTTGTTTTGTTTTTATCACCATTTTTTACCAGCTGCTTTAAACATATGATTTTGCTTTCAATACGCCGTGTAAGCTTTCAGAGTTCTGAAAGAAAAAGTTACACATATGTATCTACATACGAGTACATACATACATACGAGTATGTGTATTGAGAGAGTAAAAATGAAAACTTAAGGGCTTTGTAATCCATGGAACACTGTTTATTCAATGTACTCGTACAGGCAAACCTTCAATTATTTGTATGTGATGTCGTATAAGTAATCTTAAAATTTTAGTTGCTCATCAATTATACGACACGCAGGACACTGAAATTTTCCAATTCTTTGCAACAATTTGTGATATCTGTACTTGCCAGAATAGTTTCAATTATCTTTGGTTTAATTTATCACATATCATTTTGGTTAATCAACATACGCACTATAGATTAAGGGTCGTATGCAAAAAACTTAACAAAGCTTTGCCAAGCAAATTTAAGTAAAGTTGTATTCTTAAAAAATGATTAAATCAATATTCTAAAGTAGGCACCTACGTTTGTTAAGACTACTTTAAGTTGATATTTCCAAAATGTGTATTTTGTACCTCGAATATTTTTGTTAATGTAGCACATTGATTCATGTTACATCTGAAAATGAAGCTAGAAGTGTTGGCTCTTATCTGAAATTTATTATTTCTGTCCTGTGATGAAATATATCAGCAAATTATTCAACTGATTCGAAATACATACATAGTAAAATCCATTAAAAAAAATATTAAAATAAATACAATTATACAAAAATGTTTTAGTGATGTACATACAATCAAAACAAATCGAAAAAAGCTGGATATTCGAGTACTCATTTCATTCGAATAAAATATTATATATTAGGTTGCTTTACTTCAAGATAATAAAAATTTATTTAATAAAATAAAAAATTTAATTTGAAGATTTTCTTGTTTTTATGGTTATATGCATTTCGTTCCTGCTTTTGGAACTCGTCAGTAGACTTTAACCCAAAAAAAATTTTTGAATTTAGCTAACAAACTTCGTATGTTTATAGTAAGACTCTTAATACTATATTGAGAATCACAGTATACAAACATAATAAGTTTGAAAGCTTCAAACAAAAATCTTTACAAAACAAGCATCTTTATTCGATTGTCTATCTATTTTATTTTCCACCACCTTTTTAGCATTAGCCGCCACATTGGGCAACAATAAAAGTATTAAAAAGCAAAAAGAAAACATTTATTTTCATATTTGAAATACCGAAGTATATTTATTTGACATAAATAAATAAAGACTTTATGTCAAATAAATATACTTCGGTATTTCAAATATGAAAATAAAAAATTATTTGAATACTCGAATGAAATTGTATTTGATTTTGTACATCATAAGCTGTGAAGTGTTTGTTGAACACGGTGGTGTTACCAGTATTTATTATTAAATCACAAAATAATTAAAGTTGTCTTTTGCATATAATTTCTTAACAAAGCAATGTTAGCCTTAAAGTGCTTGGCAACTACTATGAACTTTAAAGCTAAAGTAAAATATTTTTTTTGCATAAGGGGGTAAAAATTTTTAACTTTAAAGTTTTTTATTGTCAGATATTTTTGCTGCTATTGGTAAAAAAATACAATAGATTAATTTAAATCTCAGGCGATAATATGTATAATTGATGGCTAATGAAATTTGACTATCTTCTTGATATTTTTGCGTAAAATAATTTTTCCCAATGGTTGGCCAAAACCTTCATATTGTTGATAAACATGCAGGCCTCGTACAATTGTGGCATATACCACACCGCGCAAACGTTTATTGGCATAAGGTGTAGCCTTGCAAAAGTTTAAAGTAATATACAAATTAAATAATATCGTTCGAACAGCGAATTCCTTACCTTATTCGATGAATATAAGACATTCGTGTCAACTTGAAACTCTTCTTCGGGATCCCAAATACAAAAGTCTGCATCGTAACCCTCAAGAATTTTGCCTTTTGATTTTTCTAAACCACACAATAAAGCCGGTCTTTCACACATGATTTTGTGAATGAGTTGAATGTCTAGACCATATTTTTGCCAGTGGGTCCAGACGATAGGCAAACCTAAAATTTTGAAAAGCACGTGAAGTGATTTATTTCACTTTCAGTAATAAGCCTTGTTGTATCGTTTAACGTTGTATTTGAAGGTAATTTAAAAAAAATCAAAACAAAAATATTTAGAAATAACTTTTTTTTTTGAGAAATTTTCTTTGAAATTGTTTTTTTTTCAAATATATTTTTAAACGATACAATAAGGCCTGTGAATTAAGCAATGGTATTTTCAAACCTAGTTGCAAGGAGGAAATGCCGGGCCAAGCATTTAAAAAATTGCCCCTCATTCTGCCGTATGTTAAGCACTTGGGTCCCGGTGTTGCTGGCGAATGATCTGATGATATGATATCCAAGCACCCTGATTTTAAAGCTTCCCATAAGGCAGGTTGATTTGTTTTCGTGCGTATGGGTGGTTGGGTTTTGAATTCGGTGTGGCAATCTTCAATGTCTTCCGCCGCTAAGCAAAGATAATGTGGACATGTCTCGGCAGTGATTTGGGCACCTTTAGCTTTGGCCTCTTTTATGGTGTGCAGTACCTCGTTGGAACTGAGATTCAATAAATGAAATTGTTTGCTGAAAAAGAAACATGTTTTCAAAGTTTTTCTTTTTTTGCTTTTTGCCTTTATGCTTTTTTGTAGCCTGAAAATGCTATTGGCAAGGACTTTATGAACTATAAGACTACTAATCACCAGAAGACCTTCGATCATATTTATCCGAAAAAAGGTCATGCTGAGTGCACATTAGTGCATTTTGTGACATTGCAATATTCTGTACTAGTGGCAACGAAGTATTTTGGTATGTGTGATATATTTTTTTTACGGCTCTGGGCTTCATTGAACCCATTACAGCAATTTAAGGAAAAATTCTCTTTAATTACTTTGACTGACAAAACGTACTTACTTTTTATGTTTCAAAGCGAGATCAGCTACAATCTTTACTGCATTAACTTCCATTAGGGCGGGTCTTGTTCTCAAAAATGACTCATAACATTTGGGTTCATCTTCATTGGGTTTAATGGGTATCGCCAAACACTCCTCAGCATGAACTGCCACAACAATATTGTTGTCTAAATTATTGAGAAGCATATCCAAATGTTGTTTGCTAACAGCGGGAAACTCTTGGCCAACTGGTTCCGCTGCTGGTGCCAGGGAACATTGAAGACCGATAACACCACCACCTAATAAAGGCTCGATATCGGCGGTATTTTCGGGTACAATACCGCCCCAAAAGCCCACATCTACATAAATTTTACCCCGGGCAGTAGACAATTTTAACTTCAAGCCGGCCAATGTAGTGGTAGGAGGTATTGCATTGCTGCACGATAATGAAAACTTGAATTGAAATAATATTAAATATACTCGTATGTATGTATCTTCACTTACGTGGGTCTATCTATGATGGTGGTAAAACCTCCAGCAGCTGCTGCTTTAGTGGCTGTAAGAAAACCTTCCCAATCCTTACGACCCGGTTCGTTGATATGCACATTGACATCAATGAGGCCCGGCATTAGCACCAAATTCTCGAAATCGTAAACCTTTAAATAAAATTGTAATTCTTTTTCTACTGCAAAAATGTATGCAGAGAAATACTTACAGCCTCCGATTCTATATTATACAAATAAGTATTTACTTCCCCAGCTGACTTTAAGACTCTTTTTATTATTCCGTCATTGTTGACTATTATGCCACCGCGCACAAATCCCTCTTCGGTGCCCAAAAAAATACGTTTACTCAGGAACAATAAATTCATTTTATACAAATTATTTCAATTATATTTGACTTCTTTTAGATTTTGTACACAAAACTATAAATAATTTATCTTAATTAATTATTGTTTTGCATAACAAAAAATTTTACGTTTTATTTTTCACCGGTTTCTTTTATTGATTACCTCCCAAGTGAAAATATACTACTGATTATTTTTGATGCAAACATATTATTTGGACTCACTGAGAGCACATTTTGTTTACATCCGATCGAAAGTAATAAAGCTTTAAAGATTTCTCGGTATGAAAATTTTTTAAGCTTTGAAGCTTCTTAAGGCAAAAGCAGATTTAAATTTTTCATTTTAAAAACAAAATTAAACAATGAATAGCGAAAATTTCTGAGCAATTTATTTTTCTAGCCAAGGAACGATTTCATTAGAATGCTTCTCAATCAAATTGATTATGTATCGCATTACCAACACAATTGATGAAACTAGGGTTCCTTCTGCAAACTACAAGGTTAAATGATAATTGCAGACTATAACTACTTCTAAGATAACTTGGGTCCAAATAACAGTTCCCTTTGTGTAACCTGAGAGAACACTATACATACACTTTTGATATGGAAAAATTAATCGTGCTATACTTAGTGTATTTTTAATACAAAAAATTAATCCATGCCAAAATATAATGAACTATACATCCTCCATTTTTTATGCAAAAAACTAAATGGACTAGACATCGTCCATTTCTTATGCAAAAAATTCAATTGACTGTACATCCTTAATTTTTTATGCAAAAAATTAAATGGACTATTCATTTTCCATTTTTTATGTAAAAAATTCAATATACTATACATCGTCCATTTTTTATGCAAAAAATTCAATGGACTATACATCATTAATTTTTTATGCAAAAAATTAGATGGACCATACATTGGTAATTTTTGATGCAACAATACAATGCAAAGAATACAATGGACTATAAATCGTCCACTTTTTATGCAAAAAATTCAATAGAATATACATCATTCATTTCTTATGCAAAAAATTCAACGGACTATACATCGTCCATTTTTTTATGCAAAAAATTCAATGGACTATACATCATTTATTTATATGCAAAAAATTCAATGGACTATACATCGTTCATTTTTTTATGCAAAAAATTAAATGGACTATACATCTTTAATTTTTTATGCAAAAAATTAAATGGACTATACATCGTTAATTTTTTATGCAAAAAACTAAATAGACTATACATCGTCCATTTTTTATGTAAAAAATTCAATGGACTATACATCGTTCATTTTTTATGCAAAAAATTAAATGGACTATACATCGTTCATTTTTTATGCAAAAAATTAAATGGACTATACATCGTTAATTTTTTATGCAAAATTCAATAGACTATACATCGTCCATTTTTTGTGCAAAAAATGTAATGGACTTTACATCGTCCATTTTTATGCAAAAAATTCAATGGACATCGTTCAGTTTTGATGCAAAAAAATCAATGGACTATAAATCGTTAATTTTTTATGCAAAAAAGTAAATGGACTATGCAGCGTCGATTTTTCATGCAAAAAATTCAATGGACTATACTTCGTTAATTTTTATTCAAAATTTCAATGGACTATGCATCGTCCATTTTTTATGCAAAAAACTAAATAGACTATACATCGTCCATTTTTTATGCAAAAAATTAAATGGACTATACTTCGTTAATTTTTTATGCAAAAAATTAAATTGACTATACTTCGTTCATTTTTTATGCAAAAATTTAAATGGACTACATACACATCGTCCATTTTTTATGCAAAAAATTAAATCGTTAATTTTGTATTCAAAAAATTAAATGGACTATACATCGTCCATTTTTCATGCAAAATATTCAATGGAGTATACATCGTTAATTTTTTATGCAAAAAATTAAATGGACTATACGTCGTTAATTTTATATGCAAAATTCAATGGACTATACATCGTTCATTTTTTATGCAAACAATTCAATGGACTTTACATCGTCCATTTTTATGCAAAAAATTCAATGGACATCGTTCACTTTTTATGCAAAAAAGTAAATGGACTATACATCGTCTATTTTTCATGCAAAAAAATCAATGGACTATACATCGTCCATTTTTAATTCAAAAAATTAAATGGACTACACATCGTTCATTTTTTATGCAAAAATTAAATGGACTACACATCGTCCATTTTTTATGCAAAAAACTAAATGGACTATACATCGTTGATTTTTTATGCAAATAATTCAATGGAAATCTTTCACTTTTTATGCAAAAAATTAAATGGACTATACATCATTAATTTTTTATGCAAAAAAGTAAATGGACTATACATCGTCCATTTTTCATGCAAAAAATTCAATGGACTATATATACATCGTTCATTTTTTATGCAAAAATTAAATGGACTATACATCGTCCATTTTTTATGCAAACAATTCAATGGACTTTACATTGTCCATTTTTATGCAAAAAATTCAATGGACTATATATACATCGTTCATTTTTTATGCAAAAATTAAATGGACTATACATCGTCCATTTTTTATGCAAACAATTCAATGGACGTTACATTGTCCATTTTTATGCAAAAAATTCAATAGACATAATCGTTAATTTTTTATGCAAAAAAATCAATGGACTATACATCGTCCATTTTTTATGCAAAAAACTAAATAGACTATTCATCGTTCATTTTTTTATGCAAAAACTTAAATGGACTATACATCGTCCATTTTTTATGCAAAAAATTCAACGGACTATATGTCGTCCATTTTTTATGCAAAAAATTCAATGGACTATATATTGTTAATTTTTAATGCAAAAAATTAAATGGGCTATACATGCTCCATTTTTAATTAAAAAAATTAAATGGACTACACATCGTTCATTTTTTATGCAAAAACTTAAATGACTATACATCGTTAACTTTTTATGCAAAAATGCAATGGACTAAACATCGTTCATTTTTTATGCAAAAAAATCAGTGGACTATAAATCATTAATTTTTTATGCAAAAAATTAAATTGACTATACATCGTCCATTTTTCATGCAATAAATTCAATGGACTATACATCGTTCATTTTTTATGCAAAAAATTAAATTGACTATACATCGATAATTTTTTATGCATCGTCCATTTTTTATGGAAAAAATTTAATGGACTTCAATCGTCCATTTATATCCAAAAAAATTCAATGGACATCGTTCACTTTTTATGCAAAAAAATCAATGGACTATGTATCGTCCATTTTTTATGCAAAAAATTAAATCGTTAATTTTGTATTCAAAAAATTAAATGGACTATACATCGTTAATTTTTTACGCAAAAAACTAAATAGACTATACATCATCCATTTTTCATGGAAAAAATTAAATGGATTATACATCGTCCATTTTTTATGCAAAAAACTAAATGGACTATACATTATTCATTTTTTATGCAAAAAATTAAATGGACTATACATCGTTAACTTTTTATGCAAAAATTCAATGGACTATAAATTTTTTATGCAAAAAATTAAATGGACTACACATCGTCCATTCTTTATGCAAAAAATTCAATAGACTATACATCGTTTATTTTTTCTGCAGAAAAATCAATGGGCTATACATCGTTCTTTTTTATGCAAAAAATTCAATGGACTATACTTCGTTAATTTTATATGCAAAAAATTAAATGGAATATACATCGTCCATTTTTTATGCAAAAAATTAAATGGACTATACTTCGTTCATTTTTTATGCCAAACATTAAATGGACCATACATCGTCAATTTTTTATGCCAAAAATTAAATGGGCTATACATTGTTAATTTTTTATGCCAAAAATTAAATGGACTATACATCGTCCATTTTTTATGCTAAAAATTAAATGGACTATACATCGTTCAGTTTTTATGCCTAAAATTAAATGGACTATACATCCTCCATTTTTTATGCCAAAAATTAAATGGACTATACATCGTCCATTGTTTATACCAAAAATTAAATGTAACTTAGCCACGTCCAATGTCTACTTACCGAATCACGATCCTTAAGTAATAAAAAGACCTTTATTTATCCCTCTATGGGGTTTTATACTTAAGTCTTACTTTATTTAATAAAAATATAAAATAATGAAAAATAATTAAAATAACTTAGTTGCTTCTGATGTCAGCTTTTGGTGCAGGTCGATGATTCGGTTCGTTGAGTTTCGGTTTAACTCGATTATTTCGTAGATTATCGTTAAAGTAGGTTCGGCTCGATGACTTCGTTTTTTGATTGTCATTGACGCAGGTTCATTAACCATCTCGACTTTGGAGATGTAGGTTCGGCTTATGCTGGCTTATACGTTAATGCACTTTCGGGTGCCTCGTTCGGTTTTGATCGATGTCATGTTAGTAAGATACCAACTTCCTACTATACATTCAATAATTGCTTAGCCCAGGGGAACAGTCAGCCAAAGCTACTGTGAGAACATTATAAAATTAAATGCGCTATACATCGTTAATTTTACATCCAAAAAATTAAATTGATAACGGACTATACATCATCCATTTTTTATGCTAAAAATTAAATGGACTACACATCGTCCATTTTTTATGCCAAAAATTAAATGGAATATACATCGTCCATTTTTCATGCTAAAAATTCAATGGACATAATCGTCCATTTTTTATGCAAAAAATTCAATGGACTATACATGCTCCATTTTTAATTCATAAAATTAAATGGACTATACATCGTTAATTTTTTATGCAAAAAATTAAATGGACTATACTTCGTTAATTTTTATGCAAAAAATTAAATGGACTATACATCGTCCATTTTTTATGCCAAAAATTAAATGGATTATACATCGTCCATTTTTTATGCTAAAAATTAAATGGACTATACATCGTTCAGTTTTTATGCCTAAAATTAAATGGATTATACATCCTCCATTTTTTATGCCAAAAATTAAATGGACTATACATCGTCCATTGTTTATACCAAAAATTAAATGTAACTTAGCCACGTCCAATGTCTACTTACCGAATCACGATCCTTAAGTAATAAAAAGAGCTTTATTTATCCATCTATGGGGTTTTATACTTAAGTCTTACTTTATTTAATAAAATTAATTTAATTTTATAATTTATTTTATTTTTTTATATATTATAATTTTAATTTTGGTGCAGGTCGATGATTAGGTTCGTTGAGTTTCGGTTTAACTCGATTATTTCGTAGATTAAAGATGTATAGTCCATTGAATTTTTTGCATAAAAAATTAACGATGTATAGTCCAAAGATTTTTTTGCATAAAAAATTAACGATGTATAGTCCAATGATTTTTTTGCATAAAAAATTAACGATGTATAGTCCATTGATTTTTTTGCATAAAAAATTAACGATGTATAGTCCATTGATTTTTTTGCATAAAAAATGAACGATGTATAGTCCAATGATTTGTTTGCATAAAAAATTAACGATGTATAGACCATTTAATTTTTTGCATTAAAAATGGACGGTATAGTCGATTTAATTTTTTGCATTTAATTTTTTTGCATAAAAAATTAAAGATGTATAGTCCATTAAATTTTTTGCTTAAAAAATTAACGATGTATAGTCCATTTAATTTTTTGCATCAAAAATGGACGATGTATAGTCCAAAGATTTTTTTGCATAAAAAATTAACGATGTATAGTCCAATGATTTTTTTGCATAAAAAATTAACGATGTATAGTCCATTGATTTTTTTGCATAAAAAATGAACGATGTATAGTCCAATGATTTGTTTGCATAAAAAATTAACGATGTATAATCCATTGATTTTTTTGCATAAAAAATTAACGATGTATAGTCCATTGAATTTTTTGCATTAAAAATGGACGGTATAGTCGATTTAATTTTTTGCATTTAATTTTTTGAATAAAAAATTAACGATTTAATTTTTTGCATAAAAAATTAACGATGTATAGTCCATTGAACTCTTTGCATAAAAAATGGACAATGTATAGTCCATTTAATTTTTTGCATTTAATTTTTTGAATAAAAAATTAACGATTTAATTATTTGCATAAAAAATTAACGATGTATAGTCCATTGAACTCTTTGCATAAAAAATGGACAATGTATAGTCCATTTAATTTTTTGCATAAAAATGAACGAAGTATAGTCCATTTAATTTTTGGCATAAAAAATTAACGATGTATAGTCCATTTAATTTTTTGCATAAAAAATGAACGATGTATAGTCCAATTAATTTTTAGCATAAAAAATGGATGATGTATAGTCCGTTATCAATTTAATTTTTTGGATGAAAAATTAACGATGTATAGCGCATTTAATTTTATAATGTTCTCACAGTGGCTTTGGCTGACTGGGCTAAGCAATTATTGCATATATAGTAGGAAGTTGGTATCTTACTAACATGACATCGATCAAAACCGAACGAGACACCCGGAAGTGCATTAACATGCATGGTTAATGAACCTGCGTCAACGACAATCAAAAAACGAAGTCATCGAGCCGAACCTACTTTAACGATAATCTACGAAATAATCGAGTTAAACCGAAACTCAACGAACCGAATCATCGACCTGCACCAAAATTAAAATTATAATATATAAAAAAATAAAATAAATTATAAAATTAAATTAATTTTATTAAATAAAGTAAGACTTAAGTATAAAACCCCATAGAGGGATAAATAAAGCTCTTTTTATTACTTAAGGATCGTGATTCGGTAAGTAGACATTGGACGTGGCTAAGTTACATTTAATTTTTGGTATAAACAATGGACGATGTATAGTCCATTTAATTTTTGGCATAAAAAATGGAGGATGTATAATCCATTTAATTTTAGGCATAAAAACTGAACGATGTATAGTCCATTTAATTTTTAGCATAAAAAATGGACGATGTATAAACAATTAATTTTTTGCATAAAAAATAAACAATGTATAGTCCATTGATCTTTTTGCATAAAAAATGGACGATGTGTATTCCATCATCGTCCATTTTTGATGCAAAAAATTAAATGGTCTATACGTCGTCCATTTTTTATGCAAAAAACTAAATGGACTATACATCGTTAATTTTTTATGCCAGAAATTAAATGGACTATACTTCGTTCATTTTTATGTAAAAAATTTAATGGACTATACATTGTCCATTTTTTATGCAAAGAGTTCAATGGACTACAATACATCGTTAATATTTTATGCAAAAAATTAAATCGTTAATTTTTTATTCAAAAAATTAAATGCAAAAAATTAAATCGACTATACCGTCCATTTTTAATGCAAAAAATTCAATGGACTATACATCGTTAATTTTTTATGCAAAAAAATCAATGGATTATACATCGTTAATTTTTTATGCAAACAAATCATTGGACTATACATCGTTCATTTTTTATGCAAAAAAATCAATGGACTATACATCGTTAATTTTTTATGCAAAAAAATCATTGGACTATACATCGTTAATTTTTTATGCAAAAAAATCTTTGGACTATACATCGTCCATTTTTGATGCAAAAAATTCAATGGACTATACATCGTTAATTTTTTATGCAAAAAAATCTTTGGACTATACATCGTCCATTTTTGATGCAAAAAATTCAATGGACTATACATCGTTAATTTTTTATGCAAAAAAATCAATGGACTATACATCGTTTATTTTATATGCAAAAATTCAATGGACTATACATCGTTAATTTTTTATTCAAAAAATTAAATGGACTATACATCATTAATTTTTTATGCAAAAAATTCAATGGACTATACAGTTAATTTTTTATGCAAAAAAATCAATGGCCTATACATCGTTAATTTTTTATGCAAAAAAATCAATGGACTATACATCGTCCATTTTTTATGCAAAAAATTCAATGGACTATACATCGTAAATTTTTTATGCAAAAAATTCAATGGACATCGTTCACTTTTTATGCAAAAAAAAAAATGGACTATACATCATTCATTTTTTATGGAAAAAATTCAATGGACTATATTTTTATTCAATGGACTATACATCGTTAATTTTTTATTCAAAAAATTAAATGGACTATACATCATTCATTTTTTATGCAAAAAATTCAATGGACTATACAGTTAATTTTTTATGCAAAAAAATCAATGGCCTATACATCGTTAATTTTTTATGCAAAAAAATCAATGGACTATACATCGTCCATTTTTTATGCAAAAAATTCAATGGACTATACATCGTAAATTTTTTATGCAAAAAATTCAATGGACATCGTTCACTTTTTATGCAAAAAAAAAATGGACTATACATCATTCATTTTTTATGGAAAAAATTCAATGGACTATATTTTTATTCAAAACTTAAATTTCTTATGCAAAAAACTAAATAGACTATACATCGTCCATTTTTTATGTAAAAAATGTAATGGACTATACATCGTAAATTTTTTATGCAAAAAATTCAATGGACATCGTTCACTTTTTTTGCAAAAAAAAAAATGGACTATATATCGTTAATTTTTTATGCAAAAAATTCAATAGAGTATACATCGTCCAGTTTTTATGCAAAAAATTCAACGGACATCGTTCACCTTTTATGCAAAAAATTCAATGGACTATACATCGTTAATTTTTTATAATACATCCTCCATTTTTCATGCAAAAAATTTAATGGACATAATCGTCCATTTTTTATGCAAAAAATTCAACGGACTATACTTCGTTCACCTTTTATGCAAAAAATTGAATGGACTATACATCGTCCATTTTTTATACAAAAAATGCAATGGAATATACATCGTCCATTTTTTATGATAAAAACTAAATGGTTTATACATCGTTAATTTTTTATGCAAAAAATTCTATGGAGTATACATCATTCATTTTTTATGCAAAAAATTTAATGGACATAATCGTCCATTTTTTATGCAAAAAATTAAATGGACTATACATCGTTAATTTTTTATGCAAAAAAATCAATGGACTATACATCGTTCATTTTTATGCATAAAAATCAATGGACTATACATCGTTCACTTTTTATGCCAAAAAATCAATGGACTATACATCATTCATTTTTTATGCAAAAAATTAAATGGACTATACATCCTCCATTTTTCATGCAAAAAAATTAATGGACATAATCGTCCATTTTTTATGCAAAAAATTCAATGGAATATACATCGTCCATTTTTTATGAAAAAAATTTAATGGACTATACATCGTTCACTTTTTATGCCAAAAAATCAATGGACTAAACATTGTTATTTTTTATGCAAAAAATTAAATGGACTATACATCGTTAATTTTTCATGCAAAAAAATTCAATGGACTATACATCGTTAATTTTTTATGCAAAAAATTCAATGGACTTTGCAACGTCCATTTTTTATGCAAAAAATTCAATGGGCTATACATTGTTAATTTTTTATGCAAAAAATTAAATGGACTATACATCATTCATTTTTTATGCAAAAAATTCAATGGACTATACAGTTAATTTTTTATGCAAAAAAATCAATGGCCTATACATCGTTAATTTTTTATGCAAAAAAATCAATGGACTATACATCGTCCATTTTTTATGCAAAAAATTCAATGGACTATACATCGTAAATTTTTTATGCAAAAAATTCAATGGACATCGTTCACTTTTTATGCAAAAAAAAAATGGACTATACATCATTCATTTTTTATGGAAAAAATTCAATGGACTATATTTTTATTCAAAACTTAAATTTCTTATGCAAAAAACTAAATAGACTATACATCGTCCATTTTTTATGTAAAAAATGTAATGGACTATACATCGTAAATTTTTTATGCAAAAAATTCAATGGACATCGTTCACTTTTTTTGCAAAAAAAAAAAAATGGACTATATATCGTTAATTTTTTATGCAAAAAATTCAATAGAGTATACATCGTCCAGTTTTTATGCAAAAAATTCAACGGACATCGTTCACCTTTTATGCAAAAAATTCAATGGACTATACATCGTTAATTTTTTATAATACATCGTCCATTTTTATGCAAAAAAATCAATGGACTATACATCCTCCATTTTTCATGCAAAAAATTTAATGGACATAATCGTCCATTTTTTATGCAAAAAATTCAACGGACTATACTTCGTTCACCTTTTATGCAAAAAATTGAATGGACTATACATCGTCCATTTTTTATACAAAAAATGCAATGGAATATACATCGTCCATTTTTTATGATAAAAACTAAATGGTTTATACATCGTTAATTTTTTATGCAAAAAATTCTATGGAGTATACATCATTAATTTTTTATGCAAAAAATTTAATGGACATAATCGTCCATTTTTTATGCAAAAAATTCAACGGACTATACATCGTCCATTTTTTATGGAAAAAATTAAATGGATTATACATCATTAATTTTTATGCAAAAAATTTAATGGACATAATCGTCCATTTTTTATGCCAAAAAATCAATGGACTATACATTGTGAATTTTTTATGCAAAAAATTAAATGGACTATACTCGTTAATTTTTTATGCAAAAAATTCAATGGATTATACATCGTCCATTTTTTATGCAAAAAATTAAATGGACTATACGATTTATTTTGAAAAAATTAAATGGATTATACATCGTTAATTTTTTATGCAAAAAAATCAATGGATCATCGTTTATTTTTTCTGGAAAAAATTTAATGAACTATACATCGTTAATTTTTTATGCAAACAATTCAAGGAACTATACATCGTCCATTTTTTGTGCAAAAAATTAAAAAAATTCCATTTTTTAAGCACAGAATTCAATAGACTAGACATCGTCCATTTTTTATGCAAAAAATTCAATGGACTTTGCAACGTCTATTTTTATGCAAAAAATTAAATGGACTATACATCGTCCATTTTTCATGCAAAAAATTTAATGGACATAATCGTCCATTTTTCATGTAATAAATTCAATGGACTATACATAGTTCATTTTTTATGCAAAAAATTAAATGGACTATACATCGTTCATTTTTTATGCAAAAAATTAATTTACTATACATTGTTAAATTTGTATGCAAAAAATTAAATGGACTATACATCGTTAATTTTTTATGCAAAAAAATCAATGGACTATACATCGTTCATTTTTATGCATAAAAATCAATGGACTATACATCGTTCACTTTTTATGCCAAAAAATCAATGGACTATACATCATTCATTTTTTATGCAAAAAATTAAATGGACTATACATCCTCCATTTTTCATGCAAAAAAATTAATGGACATAATCGTCCATTTTTTATGCAAAAAATTCAATGGAATATACATCGTCCATTTTTTATGAAAAAAATTTAATGGACTATACATCGTTCACTTTTTATGCCAAAAAATCAATGGACTAAACATTGTTATTTTTTATGCAAAAAATTAAATGGACTATACATCGATAATTTTTCATGCAAAAAAATTCAATGGACTATACATCGTTAATTTTTTATGCAAAAAATTCAATGGACTTTGCAACGTCCATTTTTTATGCAAAAAATTCAATGGGCTATACATTGTTAATTTTTTATGCAAAAAATTAAATGGACTATACATCGTCAATTTTTTATGCAAAAAAAATCAATGGACTACACATCATTCATTTTTTATTCAAAATTTAAATTTCTTATGCACAAAACTAAATAGACATCGTCCAATTTTTATGCAAAAAAGTAAATGGACTATACATCCTATATTTTTTATGCAAAAAATTCAATCGTCCATTTTTTATGCAAAAAAATTCATTGGACTATATATACATCGTTAATTTTTTATTCAAAATTTAAATTTTTTATGCAAAAAACTAAATAGACTATACATCGTTCATTTTTTATGGAAAAAATTATACATCGTCCATTTTTTATGCAAAAAATTAAATGGACTATACATCGTTAATTTTTTATGCAAAAATTCAATGGATATACATCGTCTATTTTTTTATGCAAAAAATTAAATGGATTATACATCGTTAATTTTTTATGCAAAAAATTCAATGAAATATACATCGTCCATTTTTTATGCAAAAAGTTCAATGGACTATACATCGTTAATTTTTTATGGAAAAAATTAAATGGACTATACATCGTTAATTTTTTATGCAATATTCAATGGACATAATCGTTAATTTTTTATGCCAAAAACTCAATGGACTATGCGTCGTTTTTGATGCAAAAAATTAAATGGACTATACATCGTCCATTTTTTTTGCAAAAAATTCAATGGAGTATACATCGTCCATTTTTTATGCAAAAAATTCAATGGACTATACATCATTAATTTTTTATGCAAAAAAGTAAATGGACTATACATCGTCCATTTTTATGCAAAAAATTCAATGGACTACACATCGTTCTTTTTTATGCAAAAAATTAAATGGAGTATCATCATTCATTTTTTATGGAAAAAATTCAATGGAGTATACATCGTTCATTTTTAATGCAAAAAATTCAATGGACTATACATCATTCATTTTTTATGCAAAAAAGTAAATGGACTATACATCGTCCATTTTTTATGCAAAAAATTCAATGGACCATACATACATCATTAATTTTTTATGCAAATAAGTAAATGGACTATACATCGTCCATTTTTATGCAAAAAATTCAATGGACTATACATCGTTCTTTTTTATGCAAAAAAATTCAATAACCTATACATGGTCCATTTTTTATGCAAAAAATTAAATGGAGTATCATCATTCATTTTTTATGGAAAAAGTTAAATGGATTATACATTGTCCATTTTTTATGCAAACAATTCAATGGACTATACATCGTCCATTCTTTATGCAAAAAATACAATGTAGTATACATCGTTTATTTTTTCTGCAAAAAAATCAATGGACTATAAATCATTAATTTTTTATGCAAAAAATTCAATGGACTATACATCGTTAATTTTTTATGCAAAAAATTAATTAACTATACATTGTTAATTTTTTATGCAAAAAATTAATGGACTATACATCGTATATTTTTTATGCAAAAAATACAATGGAGTATACATCGTTTATTTTTTCTGCAAAAAAATCAATGGACTATAAATCATTAATTTTTTATGCAAAAAATTAATGGACTATACATCGTATATTTTTTTTGCAAAAAATACAATGGAGTATACATCGTTTATTTTTTCTGCAAAAAAATCAATGGACTATAAATCGTTAATTTTTTATGCAAAAAATTCAATGGACTATACATCGTTAATTTTTTATACAAAAAATTAATTAACTATACGTTGTTCGTTTTTTATGCAAAAAATTAAATGGACTATACATCGTTTATTTTTTCTGCAAAAAATTAAATGGACTATACATTTTCTATTTTTTATGTAAAAAATTCAATGGACTATACATCATTAATTTTTTATGCAAAAAATTAAATGGACTATACATTTTCCATTTTTTATGCAAAAAATTCAATGGACTATACATCATTCATTTTTTATGCAAAAAAGTAAATGGACTATACATTTTCCATTTTTTATGCAAAAAATTCAATGGACTATACATCATTAATTTTTTATGCCAAAAATTCAATGGACTAGACATCGTCCATTTTTTATGCAAAAAATTAAATGGAATATACATCGTCCATTTTTTATGCAAAAAATTCAATGGACTATACATAGTTCATTTTTTATGCAAAAAATTAAATTGACTATACATCGTCCATTTTTTATGCAAAAAATTAAATGGACTATACATAGTTCATTTTTTATGCAAAAAATTAAATGGACTATAAATCGTCCATTTTTTATGCAAAAAATTCAATGGAATATACATCGTCCATTTTTTATGGAAAAAATTAAATGGATTATACATCGTAAATTTTTTATGCAAAATATCAATGGACTATTCATCGTTCATTTTTTATGCAAAAAAATCAATGGACTATACATCGTTAATTTTTTATGCAAAAAATTAAATCGTTAATTTTTTATTAAAAAAATTAAATGGACTATACATCGTTAATTTTATATGCAAAAATTCAATAGACTATACATCGTTCATTTTTTATGCAAAAAATTAAATGGATTATACATCGTCCATTTTTTATGCAAAAAATTAAATGGACTATACATCGTTAATTTTTTATGCAAAAATTCAATGGATATACATCGTCCATTTTTTTATGCAAAAAATTAAATGGATTATACATCGTTAATTTTTTATGCAAAAAATTCAATGGAATATACATCGTCCATTTTTATGGAAAAAATTAAATGGATTATACATCGTAAGTGTTTTATGCAAAATATCAATGGACTATTCATCGTTCATTTTTTATGCAAAAAAATCAATGGACTATACATCGTTCATTTTTTATGCAAAAAATTAAATCGTTAATTTTTTATTAAAAAAATTAAATGGACTATACATCGTTAATTTTATATGCAAAAATTCAATGGACTATACATCGTTCATTTTTTATGCAAAAAATTAAATGGATTATACATCGTCCATTTTTTATGCAAAAAATTAAATGGACTATACATCGTTAATTTTTTATGCAAAAAATTAAATGGACTATACATTTTCCATTTTTTAGGCAAAAAATTCAATGGAATATACATCGTCCATTTTTCATGCAAAAAATTCAATGGACTATACATCGTTAATTTTTTATGGAAAAAATTAAATGGACTATACATCGTTAATTTTTTATGCAAAATTCAATGGACATAATCGTTAATTTTTTATGCCAAAAACTCAATGGACTATGCGTCGTTTTTGATGCAAAAAATTAAATGGACTATACATCGTCCATTCTTTTTGCAAAAAATTCAATGGAGTATACATCGTCCATTTTTATGCAAAAAATTCAATGGACTATACATCGTTCTTTTTTATGCAAAAAAATTCAATAACCTATACATGGTCCATTTTTTATGCAAAAAATTAAATGGAGTATCATCATTCATTTTTTATGGAAAAAATTCAATGGAGTATACATCGTCCATTTTTAATGCAAAAAATTCAATGGACTATACATCATTCATTTTTTATGCAAAAAAGTAAATGGACTATACATCGCCCATTTTTTATGCAAAAAATTCAATGGACCATACATACATCATTAATTTTTTATGCAAAAAAGTAAATGGACTATACATCGTCCATTTTTATGCAAAAAATTCAATGGACTATACATCGTTCTTTTTTATGCAAAAAAATTCAATAAGCTATACATGGTCCATTTTTTATGCAAAAAATTAATGGAGTATCATCATTCATTTTTTATAGCAAATTTTAAATGGATTATACATTGTCCACTTTTTATGCAAAAAATTCAATGGACTATACATCGTCCATTCTTTATGCAAAAAATACAATGGAGTATACATCGTTTATTTTTTCTGCAAAAAAATCAATGGACTATAAATCATTAATTTTTTATGCAAAAAATTCAATGGACTATACATCGTTAATTTTTTATGCAAAAAATTAATTAACTATACATTGTTCATTTTTTATGCAAAAAATTAATGGACTATACATCGTATATTTTTTATGCAAAAAATACAATGGAGTATACATCGTTTATTTTTTCTGCAAAAAAATCAATGGACTATATATAAATCGTTAATTTTTTATGCAAAAAATTCAATGGACTATACATCGTTAATTTTTTATACAAAAAATTAATTAACTATACGTTGTTCATTTTTTATGCAAAAAATTAAATGGACTATACATCGTTTATTTTTTCTGCAAAAAATTAAATGGACTATATATAAATCGTTAATTTTTTATGCAAAAAATTCAATGGACTATACATCGTTAATTTTTTATACAAAAAATTAATTAACTATACGTTGTTCATTTTTTATGCAAACAATTAAATGGACTATACATCGTTTATTTTTTCTGCAAAAAATTAAATGGACTATACATTTTCCATTTTTTATGCAAAAAATTCAATGGACTATACATTTTCCATTTTTTATGCAAAAAATTCAATGGACTATACATCATTCATTTTTTATGCAAAAAAGTAAATGGACTATACATTTTCCATTTTTTATGCAAAAAATTCAATGGACTATACATCATTCATTTTTTATGCAAAAAAGTAAATGGACTATACATCGTCCATTTTTATGCAAAAAATTAAATGGACTATACATAGTTCATTTTTATGCAAAAAATTAAATGGACTATAAATCATTCATTTTTTATGCAAAAAATTCAATGGAATATACATCGTCCATTTTTTATGGAAAAAATTAAATGGATTATACATCGTAAATTTTTTATGCAAAATATCAATGGACTATTCATCGTTCATTTTTTATGCAAAAAAATTAATGGACTATACATCGTTCATTTTTTATGCAAAAAATTAAATCTTTAATTTTTTATTAAAAAAATTAAATGGACTATACATCGTTAATTTTATATGCAAAAATTCAATGGACTATACATCGTTCATTTTTTATGCAAAAAATTAAATGGATTATACATCGTCCATTTTTTATGCAAAAAATTAAATGGACTATACATCGTTAATTTTTTATGCAAAAATTCAATGGATATACATCGTCCATTTTTTTATGCAAAAAATTAAATGGATTATACATCGTTAATTTTTTATGCAAAAAATTCAATGAAATATACATCGTCCATTTTTTATGCAAAAAGTTCAATGGACTATACATCGTTAATTTTTTATGGAAAAAATTAAATGGACTATACATCGTTAATTTTTTGTGCAAAATTCAATGGACATAATCGTTAATTTTTTATGCCAAAAACTCAATGGACTATACATCGTTCTTTTTTATGCAAAAAAATTCAATAACCTATACATGGTCCATTTTTTATGCAAAAAATTAAATGGACTATACATCGTTAATTTTTTATGCAAAAATTCAATGGATATACATCGTCCATTTTTTTATGCAAAAAATTAAATGGATTATACATCGTTCATTTTTTATGCAAAAAATTAAATGGACCATACATCGTTAATTTTTTATGCAAAAAATTAAATGGACTATACATTTTCCATTTTTTAGGCAAAAAATTCAATGGATATACATCGTCCATTTTTCATGCAAAAAATTCAATGGACTATACATCGTTAATTTTTTATGGAAAAAATTAAATGGACTATACATCGTTAATTTTTTATGCAAAATTCAATGGACATAATCGTTAATTTTTTATGCCAAAAACTCAATGGACTATGCGTCGTTTTTGATGCAAAAAATTAAATGGACTATACATTTTCCATTTTTTATGCAAAAAATTCAATGGACTATACATCGTTAATTTTTTATGCAAAAAATTCAATGGACTATACATCGTCCATTCTTTATGCGAAAAATTCAATGGAGTATACATCGTTTATTTTCTCTGCAAAAAAGTAAATGGGCTATACATCGTCCATTTTTTATGCAAAAAATTCAATGGATTATACATCGTTAATTTTTTATGAAAAAAATTCAATGGACTATACATCGTCCATTTTTTATGCAAAAAATTCAATGGACTATACATCGTCCATTTTTCATGCAAAAAATTCAACAGACTATACATCGTTAGTTTTTTATGCAAAAAATGCAATGGATTATACATCGTCCAATTTTTATGCAAAAAAGTAAATGGACTATACATCGTCCATTTTTTATGCAAAAAAATTCATTGGACTATACATCGTTAATTTTTTATTCAAAATTTAAATTTTTTATGCAAAAAACTAAATAGACTATACATCGTTCATTTTGTATGCAAAAAATTAAATGGATTATACATCGTTAATTTTTTATGCAAAAAAATCAGTGGACTATACATCGTTCATTTTTTATTCAAAATTTAAATTTTTTATGCAAAAAACTAAATAGACTATACATTGTCCATTTTTTATGCAAAAAATTCAATGGACTATACATAGTTCATTTTTTATGCAAAAAATTAAATTGACTATACATCGTCCATTTTTTATGCAAAAAATTCAATGGACTATACATTGTCCATTTTTTATGCAAAAAATTAAATGGACTATACATCGTTAATTTTTTATGCAAAAAAATCAATGGACTATACATCGTTAATTTTTTATGCAAAAAATTAAATGGTTAATTTTTTATGCAAAAATTCAATGGATTATACATCGTCCATTTTTTTATGCAAAAAATTAAATGGATTATACATCGTTAATTTTTTATGCAAAAAATTCAATGGAACATACATCGTCCATTTTTTATTCAAAAAATTAAATGGACTATACATTGTCTATTTATTATACAAAAAATTCAATGTACTATACATCGTCCATTTTTTATGCAAAAAAATCAATGGGCTATACATCGTCCATTTTTATGCAAAAAATTAAGTCGCAATTTTTCATACAAAAAATTGTTACATGCAAAAAACTTAATCGTCCATTTTTTATGAAAAAAAACTTAATGGACTATACATTATCAATTTTTGATACAAAAAATTATTTCATGCAAAAAACATAATGGACTATAGATATATATTTCGTCCATTTTTCATGCTAAAAATAAGATGGAAATCGTCCATTCGGTACAAAAATGCATATACTCGTATGTACTATATTGGGTTACATACAGATTGAGGTACGTACCAACTCACTTATGTTGATAAATGTACTTCAGAAATCTCATCCAGTGGAACTGCTTAAGACTTCAAGTTTTAAACTCATTCGGTGAGCAGGACAAAATATCGTACAAATGTTTCTTGTTCCGAAATAGTTAGAAGCACGCTTTATTTTAAATATTAAGATTCTAATTAGCCGAGTATCTATATGAACCTCCGAATTATCGTGCATTCCTAATCATAGTTAACTCATAGTGTCCATTTAGAAAAATACGACCGACATCAACCTGAAACTAGGAGACGGCTCATCTTTGCGTCCCGACAACAACAGAAGCCGATTGGGAAAACTAGCGAGTTCGATATAATTGTAGTTCGAAACATATGTTTTTCTAAAAAATTAGGTTAGTTAAGTTTCGTAAATAAAGAACACCCTTTTAAATTAAAATTAAATTAGACATCTCCGCGTTTTTATTTGCAAAATAAAAACAGATCTTTTGTAAGATCCTGGAATAACTGGAAAACAAAACTGCGATACAATATAGAAAAATTAAACGTGCCTTACATCAACAAGTTTTCGTTATGAAAAATTAACGAATTCCCATATGAAAAATGGACGATATATAGCACGTTTAATTTTTCAGTATGAAAAATTAACGTTTAATTTTTTAATATGAAAAATTACGTAATAATTATTCGAATGATAGTACTAGTGTTATCATTCGATCAATAATTACCCCGTATGAAGTATCAAAAATAAATTAGTACTGATTCACTCCTGACTGCATCACTGAAGCATGACGTTGGAACTATTGACTAAGCATTTCTTTTCGAAAAAACATTCCAAGATTGTGTTTCTGAAAAAATGTATTTGACTCATCAAAAGTAAATTTTATACATATGTAGACGATCATTTGACAATGTAGCTAAAATTCACCAAAATAGTCAGGAAGTAGTGACCTGGAGACACTTAACCCTAAGTTGTTACAGGAATCCTTCTCTAATTGTATTTCCTTTCAAATTTAAATTACATATTTTATTTTTTATTTCCTCTCGCATTTGTTTGTTAATTTATTCACAACGAAAATTGATTTACATACATACATATGTACATATTTTGTTTTAAATAAAAAACTAAATTCTCAGGAGCTGGCGTGCATTCAACAAGAAGCAACAAGCAGCAGCAAAATTTCCTTGGCAACGAAAATCAAATTTACCAACTTCACATGAAGCCACAAAACTATGCCACTGATTTTGTTGGTTCAATAAATGCCACAAGTTGAAGGCAACGAATGACTGCAAAAAATTAAATTTTTAGCAATAAACGCCCAAAAGGTTTAAAGAAATTTAAAAACGTCATATTCAAGTCGTCAGTTGTTTCCAAGATTTTGAACTTTTTAAATTACGAACAAAGTAGTTAAAATCTTTATAAATGGCTCAAGAAACAGGCGGTGGAGGCAGAAGAGTACATGCCACATATTCCAACTTGTATGGCAGGTACGAGTGCATGCATGTAAATTAAAATGGATTTAGTTTTATTGCAAACAAATAATTCATTCTAGAGTCAACAATAATATGGGCCATGAGCGCATGAAAGTTTATTTTTGCACCGATTTTGACAAGTCGGTGCTGGTGAATAATTTTGAAAAACGTGGCTGGCAGCAAGTGGGAGGCGATGATGAGTGGAATTTTTATTGGGCCGGTGTGCAAACGTGCCGCAATATCTTCAGTGTGGACAGCGGTTATCGCATGAATGACAATCAAATGATTAATCACTTTCCGAATCATTACGAGTTGTCACGCAAGGATTTGTTGGTGAAAAATATTAAACGTTATCGCAAGGACTTGGAAAGAGAGAGTAATGCCTTGGCCGAGAAGTCCGATTCTAGCTGGTCCATTACGGGCGCAACCAGATATTTATATTTAGATTTTATACCCGTGACTTTTGTTTTACCCGCAGGTGAGTTTGAGACGCGTTTCCCCATAAGTTTTTTTATATTTAAATTCATAAAAAATTAATTTTTTATGTGTGTTAAGATTACAATATGTTTGTTGAGGAATATCGCAAAAATCCTCAAAGTACTTGGATAATGAAACCATGTGGCAAGTCCCAAGGAGCGGGTATTTTCCTAATAAACAAACTATCAAAGCTGAAAAAATGGTCTCGAGAAGCTAAGGGCGCCTTTCATCCCCAAATTGCAAAGGAAAGTTATGTCATATCGCGCTACATCGATAATCCTTTGCTGATCGGTGGCAAGAAGTTTGATTTGCGTTTGTACGTTTTGGTCACTTCGTTTCGTCCTCTGAAGGCGTATTTGTTCAAACAGGGATTTTGTCGATTCTGTACGGTGAAGTATGATACAAGTTGCACGGAGCTGGACAATATGTATGTGCACTTAACGAATGTTAGTGTGCAAAAGCATGGGGTAAGTGTAAGATCACTTAGAATTTTATTAAATTACACTGGAAGAACAGAAAAAAGTAGCAACGTTGTAACGACTGATTCTGGCCGAGGGGAGCAAAAGAATGCAAATGTATGGGCGTTTTTAAAGCATTTTCCCTTCTTTGACAGGACGAATCGTGCCACAAAAGCGAATTTTCCAAAAATCCTTTTTAAACCACATTTGTGCATTTCAGGGCGAATATAATTCTCTGCACGGTGGGAAATGGTCGGTTCAAAATCTAGCTTTGTACTTGGAGGGCACACGTGGCAAAGAAGTAACAGATCGTTTATTTGGAGCCATTTCTTGGCTAATTGTGCATTCCTTGAAAGCTGTTGCCCCCGTAATGGCAAGTGATCGCCACTGTTTCGAATGCTACGGCTACGACATAATAATCGATAACAATCTCAAGCCCTGGTTAGTGGAGGTGAATGCTTCTCCTTCGTTGACTTCGACTACGGTTACGGATCGTATTTTAAAGTATAAATTAATTGATAATATATTATCGGTCGTTTTACCACCAGACGGAATACCAGAGTGAGTATACTTATGTACATATTTTGTACTTTATTTGAATGAATTGACGAAATATTTGTAATTTGTTTCTACAGTGTGCGTTGGAATAAAATTCCCAAAGCTGATGCCTTGGGAAATTTCGAGCTGTTACTAGATGAAGAGCTGGCGGCTCAAGAAGAATCTCAAAGTAGTCAGCAGAACAAAATTTCTAAATCGATCGGTAATAGATGGAAATGAAGTCTTATTTTAAGCTGTGATGTTTTCTTCTAAAAATTTAAATTTTAAGTAGTTTCATTTTATTATTTTACAATGATAGATTTCTTAATAGCGCAATTATTTAAATTTAAGAATAATTAATAAATTGGGAGGCAATCCGAATAGTTAATTTGAGGAATAAAAAAGTTTATCGTTGAGCAGCGGCTACTCATAAGTTTGTATTTCGTCCCTTTAATATTTTCATGTTAAGAAATTTCACCCATAATCACAAGATTTAATTTAAATTTTAAACACCATATATTTTCTTATTTTGAGTGCTTAATCTTTTATTGTCCCTGTTCTCTCTAGTAGTTCCTCATGTAATTTTGAGCTCTTACACTTTTGCTAATAAAATAATACAAATATGTAGATACATTAGGATTTCAACATGATTTTCGAAAATCGAGTTTTCAGCAGAAAAACATGTAATCGTTCGACTTGAGAGAAAATGCAACCCTGAAGTCTACTGTTATTATAAACTAATGAATGAAAAGTCTTTCGGACTTGCATGTGATTAACATACAAATTCGAAAGGATTTTCTTTCGTTTCGAATTACGGAGTAGACCGACCCCATTATCCAATGAATTGTTGTGTTTTGGAAAATTTCATAAGCTTAATTAATCAGGGTTGCATTTTCTCAAAAGTCGTTTGCGAATGTAGGATATACCTAATTTATATTAAGCATTTTTTCATGAAATTAGTTGCATGAAAATTTTTTATTTATCAATAGGAGACCCAGAGAAGCAACTCATATAAAAAGGTTTCCAAAAATGCATCAGAGATTCATTCTACGTCCATTTTTATATAAAAATCTTCTATAGCGCTGCAATTAGCAAATAGAATAGAATAGATAGAATAGATTTCCGAATTTGGTGTTATGTCAGAATATCTAGTCGTGTATTTCGGAAAATAAAGAAAATGTTTTCGAATGTATTTTTTGTTAACAGTACAATTTGCAAACACATTCTTTCATTTGGATTTACTTAGTAGACGCACAGTAACTTCCTATTGCAGGAAGATTTTAAATGGTTACATAACGCAAACTGGAATCCAAAATATATTTTATATTTATAGCAACTACGTCCAAACACACATACTGTGATAGTTGTATTTTAGGTAAACAGCTTTGAAAGCTCTTAAATTTTTTCTTGTTTAGTTGCAAAATAAGAGCAAGCATTGTTGTCGCCGAGATCTGGTTGGTTTTTGCTCTCGTCGGTGTGAAAGCACAAAAATCTATTTAAAAAAGTTTACACATTGTGCATATGGCTTGGTACGTCCAAGTGATCTTTAGCAATGAAAACAAGCAGACAGGTTTTGTGTAAAATACTTGTCAAAAAAACGGACAAAAAACTATGAAGACAAATATAGACCTTGTTTAATAGACTACGCTTTAATCTATCTAAAATCTGTGTCATAGTAGTAACAGTAAGCATTACCAATTAAATACATTCACGACAGCAGGCTGCCGACTACAACCAAAAAGAAAGAATTCATGCTTGTTGCAAATTAAGGCATTTTATATTGATCGAAATTTTCATACAATTACAATTCAAATTGTATGAAAATTTATAGATATCGAGTTCCACAATTTGCGTGAAAATTTTTTTCCTCGAAATATTTGCCCTGTTCACCGAATTGCAAACGTGAATAGCTTTTTCCTAGAAATGTTTTGCCTGTTTTGATTCCTCTACATGAATAATTTTTTTCATGGAGATTTTTTTCACTTTTCCTTTAGTTTCGTTTATTTAACTTTTGCAGGCGAACTGAATTAATACATTGCGAAATTTCAATATTCTTTCAATTAAATATTAAAAGTTATACATATGTATGTATGGTTGATTCTGAGATTACGGGCCAATTTTGACATTATTTTTGGCATTTAAGTTTTTTGCACAATTTAATACAACAGATAGGTAGCTTTAATCCTTTTAAGAATGGCTACTCAATTATCGAAGGTACACATCGATATTTTAATTTTTAAATGAATTATACGAGTTTTTAAAAATATGTCCTCCAGGGTAATGACGTGTTGAGCAGGGAAATGACGAAAACAAATAAAATTACAATATTTCCTTTTAAATCAATCATTTTAATTCAGTTTAGTTAAAAATTATAAAAATAACAAAAACCACTTATTTTACATAAATTATTTTAAATTAATAAGAAGATTATCAAATTTATTTTAAAAACGTCTTTTCATTATTAGCTACAGCAAAGATGTTCACTTTAGAAGTTTAGCATTTTGTACTTTTTCATCTTTAGAGTCCTTCTGACAAATAGCAGAATGTCTGTTAAGAAAATAAAAACATTTTAAAAAATTATATATGTATTAGGTAAGGTTAAAATTAATTTTTTACCTAGATTGTTTTTTATTTTTAACACCTTGAGCCTTGGCAGCTTTCAGACTTTTTAATTGTCGAGTGCTGTTGGTCTCATCTTCGCTCGAATTGTAAACATCCGCGTATGTCCAACCTTTTTCCGCAGTTGACCGTTCAAACTTTCCACGAATATTAACGTCAAAAGAACCATTTGAGCTACAGGAAGTTAGCCTTAACCTTGGTTGGTGATAATCGACAATCCCTAGTTCAAAGTGATGACAATCTTCACAACCGAAACAACTCAAAGTTCTCATTTTCAAGCGACTATACTGATGATTACCACAAATTTGATGAACTTTTAAAGTACCAGGAAATGGTAAAATATTTTTAAACTCGCTTTCCTTTGACTTTACCTCAATATCTTCATTTTTTATTACAAAAAACCGAATTCCTGGGCAATTTTCTTCTAGTTTCTGCAATAAAATATTAAAATCCATCAAATCGGTACCCTGTGCAACAAGACGATCCGCGGTTCTTTTAACAGTTCCTCCAATACCATCGGGCGCACCTTTTCCGTGACCAGATTCACTGTAGTTCCATGTAAAGTTTTTCATTGGAGGATATATCTCGTGCAGTTTGTTGGCAAGAAAATAAAACATAGTTTTGTTTCGGTACTGTGTTGCTGGGCCATCACTTAAAAAATGTAGACTTGTCGCTTTTGTTGTCGAAGCTATGTGATCTAATATTGGCTGTAAGTGAGTCCATATGGCAAAAGCATTATGTAGAAGTGACTCGGACAATGTACAAAAACTCTCGACTTTTGGTGTACCGTTCTCACCTTTTGTATAAACAACAACGGTGTGTAAAGTTATTTGCTTCCGCGATCCACCAAAGTGAAAGCTTTGCACTTCTTCTGCATATTTCAGATTATAATTCTCGCTAAAGTCCATATGGATTAATATATCGTTTTCTTTAAGGGTCTCTTTCAACTTTTTGATTTCGTTAAATTGATGCAAGTTGTTTCCTTCGTGAATTAGAAATAGAGGCAGTTGTTTTTCGAACATGCGTACTAACTCCTGCAATTGGCATTCAATTTTTTGTTTTAGATTTTTTGTCACAGTTTTATTTTGGTTGATTCGCTTATCAAAATAGCTTTCTTTAGTGCATCCCCATTTAAAGTAGTAAATAGGTGCTGTGCTTTCAAATTCCTTAAAAGTAATTTTAAACTCTTTACACAAATCACACATCCTTAAAAGACATCTTGCTTCCTTTTTGCAACAAATGGATCTAATAACATCGTCTGGTTTTTGTTCATTGAGGACGTTGTTAGTAAAAAGTGATTCAACCAGGAATTCGAAGTTGGCGTGATGTATGCATTTGCATGTTTCGCGGTCTGCAACACTCATTTGATGGATCCAAAATGGACAATATGTGCAAAACGCTGCATAACCTAGGATGCACTTAGGATATTCTTTCAAAAATTTCTTGTGTGAATTCTTTAAGGTGTCATTTAAAAATCGTTTTTGCTTTGACATTTGTCCTTTTCGGACAAACTCGCGCTTCCCAGGACAGACTCGGCTGTTGATATCAAGCTCAAGGTACTCCTGCACTAATTTCCTGTTTTTAATGGAGTCATACCTATCCTTTCGAGCATAAAACAAACATGAAGTATTCATGTAATCTTTTGATGTTCTTTTGTATTTTAAGAATAGAGAGCATTCATTTTGCATTCTATATTTTTTAATTATTTTACCAGAAATTACTTTTGTGAACATTTGCCTTGCTCGATCCGATTTCATACTTGTGAAATTACTGACTAACTGCTCTCGTAAAACTTCGCCGAACAACATTTTTTTTGCAATTATCGGACTATGAGATATTCCAGAATCTAGAAGTATTTTATTTACCTTGGAATTTGGTGATTTTACATTTGCTTTATATGTAGCCTTCAATCTATAGTATCTTTTCTTATACATTTCGCGTTTATTGTTCAATTCACAAATGATTTTATCTTTTTCCTTTAGTGCCCTACAATATTTTTTTCTTTTTCTTGTTGCCAACAGTTTTCCTTTGCAAATTTCCTCCCGAAGATGAAGAAATTCCTGTTGAGAAGATACGCTCGGTTCCGGGTCTGGTGGATTGGTTTCATTTCTATCATTTGAGACAGACGGAGAATGATCTCTCAAAACATTCTTACTAACGCTTTCCTTTTTTTTCTTATTTTCTCTGTAGTTTTTTGAATTTTTTTTCCACGTCTTTCTCTTGGCACGTTTTTCTCGCGCTGTCATTTCAGCAATAGGTTTCACTAGCTTTTTCTCCTTTTTCTTAAGATACTTTAATCTTTCCTTTTGCCTTTGCTCTTCATACTTAACTGGATCGTCTTTAATTTTTTTATATCGGTTTTTTTCTGCTTCTCGCTTTTCTGCCAACGCCTCTTCCTTAGTTTTTGCTTTATTTTTAGCCATCACGAAATTCTAAACAAATACACTTCATTTAATAACGGTAAACTATCATTCCCCTGTAAGTCGTCATTACCCTGTGTTTCTTTGTTGCAGGGGAATGATGGCAGGAGAATGACGAATAGTCACAAAACTCTTCAAAATGTTAATTTAAGTACTTACCTTCAAAAATTTGGTTTCAATCTGATGTTAAAAATCAAAAAACATTAAAAAAACACACACAAAATTATAAAATGTATTAAACTTTTTGTTTAGAACAACACCGGGGAATGACGAACGTAAGTGTGACAGCTCATTCCGAACGACAAAACGCGATTGATTTCATTTTATTAGCATAGTTGGCGAAAAACTTGCCACATATAACCGAAGTTGATATAACTTTCTTTCAAATTTGAAATATTGCAAATCAACAATGCATTGAAAATTTGAGTTTAAGAGAGTATAATATATTACAGGGGAATGATGTGTACCTTCAGGGACAAAAGATAATCATCCATAAAAATAATAATTGATAAAAAAAATTAAACATTATTAGAAAAAACAAGTCATTAAATATTATTTTTTTCTTTGCACTAATTTTTTTAAATAATTATTTACTTTTTTTGTTAGAAATTTAGAAAAATTTAAGTGAAAGTAGTGTTAGGGACAGCCAGGGGAATGATGTTTTAACACTTTGGCAGGCAATTTTTTGAAGAATCCATTAATTTATGAAACAAATATTTAAGTGACTACAAAGGACCTATAATGTTTTATTGTAAAGTATATAATAAAGTGGAATATATTTTATTTATCCTAGTTTAAATACACAAGGACAGCAAATTGGCCGGTTATCTCAGAATGAACCGTATATATTTTATTTTTAGGACAAGACCAGTAAATAATATACACTATTGTTAACAATAATTAGTTGAAAAACTTTATCGCATAGAGTATGAATGGTTTTGATTCACATTCAGTCAATTTATGGCTGTGCTGTACTAAAGAATTTTTACCATTTAAAAACACAACTTTACACTTAAAAACATTTCACTTGAAATCCAAAATTTTTGTATTTCTTATTATTATTAAACCCAATTTTGTTTAACATTTTCTTACGCACTAATAATCCTAAACTAAACTATTATTTTACTTATTTAGTTAAATATTTTTTATTAAAAATACTGAAATTGATTATTTGTTTGATTTTCAAAGAATTTTTAAGTTTTACAAATCTCTTTTACATTTTTTACATTAACTTAGAACTGACATCGGAAGAAAATTTTCACGGTGGATTTACGATAGAATTTTTCCCTTCGCAGGGAATAAAAATTTCATGGGAATTTCTTGTAATTCACGGTGACAATGGCAGACAGCGGCATCTTATGTCGTGTATCCTGCTGTGAGTAATCGGGGCAATCATGAATAAAATTCCAATTATAATTTTTTGTTTTCACTATTAGTTGGAATTGTTCCCCGGGAAAAATTTCACGCGAAATTTTGTTCATGATTGCCGTGAATGTGTTTAATGAATTATTGTTATCAGCGAAATCTTGATATAAAAAATTAATTAAGAAAACAAAGCACAATCATTTGAAATTTTCAAATAATTTCTATTTAAAAATTTTTCATTTTATTTTATATATGTATGTACTTTTTTTAAAATTCATATTTGGACAAAAAGAAATTTTAAACAAATTTATCAATAGTCGTATGAATACTTAAAATTAATTCGAAATACATGATAAACGTACAAATACTAAATACAACACTAAAGCTAAATTATACAATTAAATGGATTTTAAATGTACTAATTTAAATCAAAACATAAGTATTTTATAATACTTGTTTGTATTAAATGAAGTTTCAAAACATATTAAAAAACAAATATAATATGTAAGTTAATGTTATAGTTTTCATATAGATAATACATAGTTTTAGTTGCAGTGATAGTCTTCAATAATTTTATTTTATTAGATTAATACAAAAAAAAAACAAATTTATGAAAAATGACAAAGGTAATTATTTACATGGACAGAATAAAAACACATAAACAACATAAAATACATAATTCTACAATAGTTTCAAATTTAATTGCTGAAAAGATTTCTATGAAATTTATAACTTAACAAATAAATATAAAAACAGATGTAGAAGTAAAACACAAAAATTGTTTAAAAAATATATTCAAAATAAATGCAGAAAATATTGCAGATTTCTTAGTAAAAACTCAAGATTTGCAAGAAAATAAAATTAGAAGGACTTCAGACTCTTCACTAGCATCCTTTTTTTTTTTTTTTTTTTTTTTTTTTTGCTTCAAGTAGTGATAGTGTATACAACTTTAAGCCGCAGCAACGAATAGGGTAATTGTGTAATGAAAAGTTAGAAATAGTAGAGAATTTTTATTACTAAAAATTATTTTTTTTAGATGTTTAAAATAATAAAACAAAAGTATTCATTCATATTTATTTGTTTGAAATTGTATTAATATTAAATTTAGTAGATTTTAATAGTTTTTCATTTCATTTCTTACAAAAATACTTGTATTCTTTTTCGTTTGGAATGCTGTATTAATTATGGTTAAATATAATTAAAACTAATTTGGAATGTAGCAATTGCCTTTAATTCTTTCGTTTTTTTTTATTGTTCTTATCTGTTTTTGATTTATTTAACTGTTTTGTTTAAAGTGTTTTATTTTACAAACTGTTTCAACTTTAATAATAATCACAGTTTAGTAATTGTTTTTTTTTCAATAGTCATTTGAGCTGTATTAGACATTTTCATAAGAGAATCTTTTTGTCTTTCTTTTGAAACTGTTCTAATTTAAATATTAAGAGACAGCGCACTCAAGTTTAACAAAGTTTTTAGTGAAATATATTAAAGCGTTCTTTACACTTGTTTGAAGTTCTAGTCTGATTTAAATAGCTAAGACTGACTTCACAATGTTTCAATAGAATATTAATACTGTATTCACACATTGGTTACGCTTTAAAGCGTAATTGATAACAATTGTGATACTTTTGGGAACAAAATACATTGTCCCAGCAAAATTCATTTAGGAAATTAGCCTGACCCTAAGATTTTGACCCATAAAATTCATATTGCGTATCAGATAAAAATAAAACTACTCTACTCTACGGCTCTACTCTTTAATTCTAAATGAAAGCAAATGCTTTCGAATTGCAATATTAATAACACGCAAAAAATTCGAAAGCACTTTCTTTCTTTCTTTCGTTTCGAATTACACAGTAGACCCACAGGTTCTAGTTTCAGCTGAGGTCAGACGCTATTTTACTATTGAAATCAAACCAAAACTCAGTTATTATAAATACAACTAAAGACAGATATTTTTGCTGCATGTAGTTAATTTTTTGAGTTTAACAAATGAACTCAAAATAACTTCATTTACAAAACTATTTTTTTTTAGAATAAAATAACTTGACTGCCAGTTTTAATATCTTCCTTTTAAAGTAAAAATTTGTTTTGAATAATATTTTTTCATAAGTACATATTTATGTACAGTATAAATATTTTTTTTTTTATTAATTTCTCTTTTATATATTTTTATATGTATAAATATATGTAATTGTAATTTGTCTACTATTTTATGTATAATGTCAAATACTTGTGTAATTGGAACGGCTTAGTTTTTATAATTTTTATTTGAGTGGGTACATTTTCCTTTTAGGCGTTTTAATTACTTTAGACAAAATATAGATCATGTGTATTTATGTACATGTAAAAATTTTAGTCTTAATTTACCAGAAAACATTCGTTGGAAAATTTATATACATTTATTGAAAATAAAAACAAAGTTTCACAATTTATTATTATTTTCCATACAAATTGTTGAACGAAATTTAATTATCCCTGTTCTACATTTCGATTCGAATTGACATTTTCTCTCAAAAAGTGCTTAATTCAAAAATTTGTAAGTATAAAATGTAAAAGAAAATAGAAAGTTTCCATAATGTTCTAAATATATTAATTTTTTTATTTTTTTACTGAAATGTGAAACTGATATTTAATTTACTGAAGGTCGAAAACAACAAATTAACGGTAAATTTCACGAGTCAACAACGTTCGACATGTCGCACACTTACATTCAAAACAAAAACAAATTTTCATATTTTGCTGTTGTTTCAAATGTAAGTGTGCGACAAGTCGAACGTTGTCGACATCGTGAAATTCGCTCTTATCAGGAATAAAAGACGAACAGCTTGTTCACGTGAAAATATGGTATTTTGTATGAAAAAAGCCAACATTTCTAGTGAATAAACTGTTTGCCATTTTTTCCGATAAGGGGGAATTATTATTATTAATTTAATGGCAACGAAGGATTGAATTAAATTAAAACAAAGAAACTTTATTTTAAATAAATTATATAAATTATATAACAAATTATGTACAAAAAAATTAAAATATCACCTCCTTCGGGACAGGATTCTTCTTGCTTTTACTTTCTTTCGTCTTTTCGTACTTAACTGATGCATTAATTTGATTAAACTTGGCATAATCAGGTATGTGATGAAAAATTAAAAAAAGCTGTGATACAGCACACATTTATTTCGATTTAAATCTGAAACCATATTACGGCAATCGATATCGATCGAATCTTTTAAATATACTTCCATACTTTCCTTTGAATTATTTTAAAATTTCGCCGTAATTTTCTTCCTAGTTTTTTTTTATCGAAATCGATTTCATTTCCTATATTGTCCTATGACAATGTGAGAGAAAAGAAAGATGTGATGGAGAACAGAATTTGTAATGATTTTGTGTTTTTAAATCGAGTATGCAGGAGTTCGCGATTTAAGAATTTTTGTATATACATAAAAAAAATTGTGTGCAGTAACTTGTTTTAAAATGTATGGAAAGCTCTGAAAAATAATTAAGACATGGGGGCAAATTACGGCATTCGATATCGATCGAAAACTTTATACAAACACAATTAAAATTGCATGAAAATTTGTTCGATATAGAATACCTTAATTTGCCCGCAGATTTATCTACATATTAATATTTATGAAACGGTTTCATTTAAATTTTTTTTTGTGTTTGGTACAATTCAATGTATCTGGGATGAATCCAATCGGCTACGATCCGCCGCCAACAAGTATTGAAAACAGGCTTTTTTTGCATGACTTTTTTTCCATTGTTTTAAAAATAAATGTTTTTTAATATAAAACTAGGCATTTAAAATTAAGAAAAATATGTCATTCATTACAAATATTTGCTCCAGCAGACTGCGATCAGACGATTTTCGTTTCGTCGTCGCCGAAAATATCTTTGACAACCTGGGGGTCTACTCTGTAATTCGAAACGAAAGAAAATGCTCTCGAATTTGTAGGTTAATTACATGGAAGTTCGAATGCTTTTTCTATCGTTTCGAATTACAGAGTAGACCCTCTGCAGCCGGCTTCAACTTCTGTTCGAAGCAAACAAAAACAAAGAATCCAGTTGATTGATTTGTTTTGTGGGTACAACTGAAATTGAAAAAAAGTTGGAATATGAAATCGATACGCTTTTTGCCACACCTACGTTTTTTAGCTTACGATTTCATTACAAATCGAACAGATTTCCATCACATACCTGAATATTTAATTCTTATATATTTTGTCAAATCACTGAATTGAAATGTTTACAAAACATTTATCTTTTCTGTAACAGTTTGTTTGGAAAATAATTTTGTATTTTTCGTTTTCTTGCGATTCAGTTCTTTTTTATTATAGAATACGAAATTTTTTATGTATTTTCCATGTACACATTTAGTTTGAAATGAAAAGGGAAATACTCCCACTCCAAAGCAAATTTTCTTTCTAATTTATACTTAAACAGTCTCTAGTCAAATAAGTTTAATTTAAATCTATTCGTTTAGGGTTTTTCTTAAGGACATTTTTGTTTGTTAAATATTCAATTTCGTTTTTTTTACTTTTGAAAGTATATTCAAAAATTTGCACTTGCTTTTTTTGAAAGACGAGTCAATTTTTGTGTTATTTTTAAAACAAATAATACATCATTCTTGACAACAAAGTATACGCAAAAAAAAATAATTAAACTTCTAAATTTAAGAATTTAGTAAGAAGATTATGGATGAATGGACAAATAAATAAACTTTATAAAAAAAGAACCATTTTCATTTTAAAATGCAAAATGAATTTATTGTGAAATGACTTTAGCATTCGGTGGCAAAATAAAAAATCTCAACAATATCCTCCTCATCGTCCTCCTCTTCAGTCTCATCCCCTGGTAACACTGCAGCAGTTAAATTTTCCGCTTTAGCGTTGGGATTAATGTTGACGCAATTGTTGCCACCTTCATAATTGAAGCAATTAGTTGTATTAGATTTAGCCGCAGCTGCTTTGTTAGTGTTGGTTGAAGTAGTAGTTTTCCTATGACTGGTTAAGCCACGAACAACAACGTCCTCGCCTAGACATTGACGAAGAACGTTGGCCTATAGTCACACTTTTGAAGCGGTATGCTGCGGTCCAGCTACGGCACCCGAATATTGCGATTGGCTTTGATGCTTTTGTACCGTTTGGTATGTTGGTTGAGACTGTTGCTGATGTGGCTGATGCTGTGGATGATGTGGCTGGCCGGCAGCCAGACTATTTGCATTCGCATTCGCTGAGCCGCCCAATGTCACTTGTGTTATAAATGGTCCCCGACTGCGGGCACTGCTGTTTATGGTGGCCGGTGAGAAGCCGTTTATGGCCGCTGTTCTCCAATGGGCTTGACTTTGTGTTGTTGTCGCCGCTGATACGGAGGATGATGTTTGTTGCTGGTGATGGGAATGTGTATGGGAATGCTGATGCTGGTGTTGGCTGTTACTTATTGTTATGCCCGCTTGGCCATTGTGTTTAATACTGCCCGTGCGTTGCTGAAAACTATTGTTTAGCATTGAGCCTTGGCTGTTTAAATTGTGTTGTGCTGTTTCGTAATCGTAAAAATTTGAACGTAGACTTGTGTTGTTGCTGTTGTTGTTATTCGGTTGATAGTGTTGCAAATTTACGTCCTGTGAGCGCGCGCTACGTTGAGAATGATAATGATGGTGACGACGACTGTCATTATTTTTGTTTTTCATTCACATACACACATAATCATTTATACAAATATCAAATATATTTACAAGAGTGTTCAAATTGCAGATGGTAGAATTAAAAAGCGCAGCCAAAAATTTTAACATTTTTTTTTTAATTTTGTTTTTAATAAAAGCAGAAGCAGAAGTTTGTTTAATTTTCATGAAAATAGATAAAAATAATTAAGAAATATTAATATGTTACAAAAAAAAAGATGTTAAAAGGGGAATGCAGCAACAATTTCGCTAAAAATTCAAGCAAAGATAAATAAGTACAAATACAAACAAATCATAATTTATTAATTGTGTAAATTAAACTGCTACAAATAATTAGTATTGGTTCTTATACAAAATACGAATGCATTTCTCATAATTTATAACAATTAAATTCATAACTAATCCGTGACGACTAAGTAGATATGGAAACTTAGTCTCATGATTCTACTTGATTGAAAATAATGAACTAAGAAGCCTTAAGAAAAATTATTTCTTGAAAAAAATCCCACAATATTTAGTCCAAATATGTGTATAAAAATAATAAATATAGGTTGTTCCAATAAGAGTTATTTCATTTTAAATAGTCCGCCATCTTAACAGTTGTGATGACTCAAGCTGTAGCTACTTGACTGGTGACACGTAAAAACTACGCTATTAATAAAAATGGAACGGTATAAGATATTCGATTCAGCCTTATCGTGAATAAAATTTCCTCCTCCTGTTCATAAAATCGGTATCGTAAATTTTCCTCATGTCAACGTATGGCAACTCCGAAAAATATTCCCTCTTATTGTGAATGATTTTTTCATGAGAATTTGTTCCTCATTTTAATAGTGTCTGTTCTCTTTGATTTAAACGGCGAACTGTTGGAAAAAAATGTAACAGCCTGTTTGTGTAATTCTTGTTTAATTCTTCAGATATTTCAATCTACGATTATGCACATTTCAAGATTTTTTAATAATCAAAAAAAAATATACTCATACTTGGAACTTTATTTTTGCAGAAAGAGTACAAAAAGATAATGAACTCAAACTTCAATACAATTAAATAAGGTATTGAAACAATTTCGAAATAATAATGCTACGAAAAGAAAACAAAATAAGCAAATTTGTAAAAAAAATCAAACAAACAAATTAATAACAAATTTGTCGCTATGGGCAAAAAAAGATGTAATAAAATGTTACCTTTCAGCTTCGACTTTAAGACGTTGTCGAAGCACTTGTTGGCGCATGCATTCTAAGGTTGATTCCGATAAAACATCATTATTTGAGCAGTTTTCATCACTATGACAGACAAATATTATGGAAATTGGAATAGTGTGTTAAACATTTTAAGTTATTCTTTTTTATACATTCAAACAAACAACAAAATGAAAAGCAGAAGAACACAATAAAATAGCGAGGCAGTATTAATATTCCAGGCGCTATTTTCTTTTTTCTTTTTGGAAGCAAAAATATAATAGTAAATAAAACCAATGCACTATAAAAAATGTGGTAAAAACTTTAATTTGTGTTTATGTTTATTAGGCTCCATTATCCCATATCGCTGTTGATGTTCAGTTTGTTTCGAAAAATGCATTTTTTGTAATGAAGAGATAAAAACAAACAAAAAACACGAAAAGTAAAAAAAAACTACTTGCACTCACCTAATTTGTTGATGATGGTTATGATGATGCAGCTCTTCGTAGTTGGAATAATGTTGATAACGATGATTGAATATATCGTTTTGATGAATGCCACCGTTTGTGCTGTTTTCGCTGTGCATGGCGGCACCACCACCGCCGGTACCATTTGCATTGGCGGGCGGTAGTGGTGGCGGCGGTTGATAGGCTGGAGGTGCTAACTTGGGATTACGTTCCAGAGCTGCCAATGCAGCAGACGGTATTTGATTATTCGCAGGTGTTCTTTCATTTGCAGCATTATTTGTTACAGGTGGTTGGGCTTCAGCGGGTGCTACGCCATCTTTGCGATTTTTACCGAAACGAAACATGTAACCAATACCTCGTAAGATTCCTGGTTTCTTGGTTCTCGATTTTTGTTTTCCATCGTTTAGGGAACTTTGGAAGGGACCATTGCGTTGCGTGAAACCACCATCAGCATTATCTCCATCTTCTAAGAGCCAGGTTTGGCGGGCTTCTAGAAAATTTATAAAAAATTTATAAATAATTTGTAAATAATGTCTACAAATGAAATTTGGGGCAAAAATAATTTACTTTTAACATCATGATCACTTGACACAGCCGCTCTTAAACCCTCTTCACGTCCTCTACCACGTGGAGGTCTTAATGTATTGGGTCCTCCCCGTGGTTCTTCGGACATTTGTATTTCTTGCACCATGGTTTGCAAAGACTCCAAAGAAGATGATTTTTTTAAACCCAAAGAAGGTCCCAAGTCACCTATTTGATCTCTGGCTTCGGCCTGTAATTGTTGTTGTTCTATGCCAGAGTTAGTTTTGGCATGTTTATAGCCGGGTATTCTTGCATTGGCCTCAGCTATGCGAGCAGATAAGGATTCCATGGATCCACTAAAAACAGCCGATTTGGTGTGCGCAATGCGCCTTTCACGTTCTCTCTCTTCGCGCAGTTTTTTGTTGCGCTGATAAGTGCCCGTTTCGCGGGCATCTAAAGCGGCATGATGTTTTTCTGATATGGAACGTCTTCCCAAGGCATCGCGGCTAAAATGTTCGACGCCAGAATTATTTGTCTCTAAACTCAGCTGTGATGAGTATGTGGCATCAAAATTTTGCGGAGCAGTTGTGGGAGTAGGATTGCTCGATGCAGTGTTGCTAACCAAACTAGAACCCAAAGATTCATTGGGACGATGAGGAAGAGTTCTGCAAAAGCACATTGGAAACCAAGAATTTAAAATAAATATGAATGACATAAAGATAAATATGAATGACATAAAGAGACACACAGCATAAAGGGATAACAAATTACGGCACTCGATATAAAACGAAATTTAAAATTTTTTACATACGAGTACATACATACTCGTATATGCAAATAGACTGTCTTGGAAAACGTATCAACACAAGGTTAGGTTAGCTTAGGAAAGGTGGTGCTATAACACACCTCCACTCGGAGACGCAGTTGGGTCCATTGTGATTAGTTTCTGTTCACACCCGTTAGTAATAATTTTTAATACCAATTTGTACAAAGAAGTGCCCCAATTATCTTTCATTAAGCCACTGAATTCCCGTATGACCCTGATATCCTCCAGTTTACACTTGCAGATGTCACTAATGCTCTCTCTGACCGTGCAGTAACCAGTCAACGCGCCTATCAGGACTCTTATCGTCTTCCTATTCATATCCAGTAGTAGTTTGGATCTTCCTGAGTCAGGTTTTGGCCACATAGCCGTCAATACTCTATAATCCTCCCTACTTCGCCATGAACGGTTGGTCCTGCTATCCACCCAATTACTGAGTTCCCTGAAGTAAGGTTTTATAGGTAATATCACCGATCTGTCACACATTCTCTCATCTAAGGGCTCTCTTACTGTCGACATAGAAGATTACAACGTTTTGAAGGGTTGTGCATTGTCAGTGCTTTGCACTGCAGTGTTATGAAATACTACACTTTGTTAGAAGACAAAGCAACTGACGTTTTGGAAGTCAGCCACATTTAAAAATTTTGATAAATATCGAATGTAACAATTTGTTCTCACTAACTATTGAAATTAGAGAGACTTTATTGGAAAGACTCCTTTTTGGTAATAATAATAATAATAATGTTTTGTTTTTCTTACGGTGATGTTGGTTCAGGATCATGTTCAATTAAAACCGAGTTGTTGACATGCTGTTGATGATGTAAAGCTGGCGACCAGGTTTCATTGGTGGCCATGTAATAACTCTCATTGCGTAGAGCATGAACAGCACTATTCTTAACGCCGGTTGCGGAGTTCGTTGCAGCTGCAGTTGAGCGAACTTTTTGTCCAGAATTGCCAGAGCAAGCACCACCGGTTAGTCTATCCAAAACGGGGTTGCTCCAGCTATTGTATTTCACAAACAGTTAGTATGCATAAAACTAAAATAAAAACTTGCTGCAACTTACCGATTCATATCACTATTAGAACTGCCACTATTACGCTTGTCCGCTGGACGTTTTTCAGGACTTAAGTAAATTACCGTGGCTCCACTATTATCACTGGTATTCGAACTTTCATTGGCATGTTCCAAGATATCACCTGAACTGGCCGATCTGGTGATTTTTCGAGCAACTTGCAGAGTAATCATGCCAGGATGTTTGCCTGGATTATTGACAATGGCACGTTTCAATGTGTCCATAGCTTCAGCATTACTCTGACCAAGTAAGGAGACACCATTCACACTAACCAATTGATCATTCATGCGCAAACGTCCGTCTCGCGAAGCCGCACCACCATGAATAACATTTTTAACAAAAATGCCCAAATCGCCATCGTTTTTCATGCAGCTACTCGAACTGCTATTGGAAGAGCCGGTTATATTCGATGTGGTTTTGCCCTTAACACTAACGCCCAGACCAGCCTTTTCGGTATCATGTACAGGTATGTGCAGGGTGAGCATTTCGCGCGAACGCCAGGCAATGCCAGCTTGTAGGCTGTCCTGTTTAGGGTGAAAATAAAAAATATGTTTTAAATTAAATATAAAATCAATTCAATTAAAGTAATTTTGGCTTACACTCGAAGCTGCGGATTCACTGCCTGCATCGATAAAATGTTGAGATTCGTTTAAATTGTGATTTTGTTGTTGCTTGTGTTGTTCGAAAAGCGAACGGGCACTGTTGGATTTTTTTATTTCGTGTTCGTACGCTTTCATAGAATTGGGCAGCACTGGAGCTGGCGGCTTGGCTGGTGAATTAAACTCATTTTCTTTGTTTTCGAAATTCTGAAACGCGAAGAACTTTCGTTAACAACGATTACGAAAATAAAAAGGAATAATTTTACTTACAATTTCTCGTTCTTCGGGCTCAGCCAATTCTTGTTGCCTGGACACTACCAGTCTTACCGTTGCCCCGGGTTGGGTAGCTCTTAATATTGAGACTACATCTGTTTGAGTTTTACCCGTCATGGCTATACCGTCAACCTCAAGAAGACGATCACCAGGCTTTAAGCGACCATCTTCTATGGCTGCGCCTCTGGGCAAAATATTTTTGATATAAATGGGACAATGACCACCAGCCGGATTATCGCGTGTCGTCACCGAAAACCCTAGACCATTGGGACCTTTTTTTAATATGATTTCAATTTTGCGACCCAGTTTGCGTGTATTTGCTACTTGCAAAGAAGCTCCCACCGGCGCTGTATTTGGCTTTCTAGTAGGAGAAACGGTGGCAACTTTGCTCTCCAAACTAGAGGCCATTTTCTCCTCGGCCTCAATCATTTCAGCCACTTTGGAGTCTTTACGACGTGTCTTCGATCCTTTCGTATTTGCTCTTATTACTCGCACTCTTAGTTCGGAGGACTCTAAAGCTTTGCACAAGTATTCTTGAACTTTAAGCTCTGTTAGACCCATGAGTTTTGTGCCATTAATCTCCAAGATACGATCCCCTTTGCGTAAGCGTCCACGCTCAGCGCGACTACCAGGCTCTACATGCTGCACCAGCAAGCCACCGCCATGTTCGTTGTCTGGAATGGCGGTTAAGCCCAAAGGACTGCCATACTCATTGATGAGTAAAAGCATTTCTCCATCTTTCTCCCGTATGGACTCATAGGCTTGGCCTAAAGGTTCTTTGCGGGTACTTTCGCGAGGTAATGATTTGCTGGAGAAAAATTGCTGCTGATATTCCCTTGAGTCCTCTGGTTGCTGCTGGGATTGCTGTTGTTGCAGAAGCTGTTGTTGCTGCAATTTCTCAGCAGCATCCATCCATTTATAACCAGTTCCGTCCCCTAAAAACTGCATGGACAGTCTGCCGGATCTGGCAAACGGTGCATGTGGTGGCACGGGCGGCGCCTGATGATGGCCATCATCCTCTTCTTCCCACTGGGGTGGCAAATAACTCGCCTTTTCTATTTGCACCCTCTCGGGTGAATCACCAGCACAATGGGGTGCTGCAGCAGACCAACGCTTATTGCCATTTTCAGCTGCTTTTAAAGAAGCCATTAAATTGGGATCACTACTACGCCTGACTTGCAGACCTAATCCCGACATCGGACATGCTTTAGTGCTGGTTACCTCAATATGAGGTGTGGCATTATCATTGCGCGCACCATTTGTGGGTGCGTCTCTGTTTGTGGGATCGCGGAATATATCAGGCGATCCGGTTCCAACTGAAGAACTACCCGAAGCACCATCACCACCACCCTGTGGCACACCTGGATCCGGTCCAGAGTCCTCAAAGCTGGCATGTATGTATTCCCGGTCATCGGCCACATCACGTACACAATCGTCCGGATCTAAAATGCCACATTGTGTCTGCAAATGATGTACCGACACCCAAGAATCTGGATCCTGAAAATAAAACAAATTAATTATGTTAAGTATATTTTCTTAAAGCGCAATTAAAATTAAACAATTGTGATTGTTTGATTGTTTTTGTAAAACGTTTAGTGTTGATAAGAAAATGAACGTGACTTGAATTCAATAATTTCCTTTCGTAAAGGAAGTTCAAACGCAGTGAGTCTTGTGTCTAACGATATTGACGGAACGTTGATGAATTTTAAAATTAATTGAATACTGGATTTAATTTAAGCATAAATTTTAACTTTAACTTTTTATTTAATGTGATCAAAAATAAATAATAAAATTATAAAATAAAACTAGTTTTAATTTCCGTTAATTTCTAGTCTCCGGTACAACGGAAGTGGTTAAATATGTGGTAAATTGTATTAATGGGGATAAAGACATGGCTCAGCGTTTGATTAATTTTATCACCACATCTTTTTTGAGTTGTTTCGACGTTTTTTCTACAACGCCAATGGATTGCTCCGATGCGATATCACTTGAACTTATGTAGATAAAATGATAATACAGATTCCATATTTACATTTGTAAATTCTTATTACATCTTTAATTATTATGACAGTTCTACATCTATTGTGAATTTAATGTACTATTCAAAAGGTTTTGCAAGTTTAAAACTATTGTGAATATTAAGAAAAATTACGATCCGTTTGCAAAGTTAAAAACATACATATATATATATATATACGTTTTATCTTTCATATAATCGTATATCCCAGATGTAAAGATTGGAGCCCAGTGCGGAGAACAATTACTTTTTGAGAATGTTCCAGATAAAAGTGATAAACACATCCTACCTTTACTTCAAATGCAAAGTGTGGTTCATTGTTTAAATGCATATTTATTATTTTTGCTTTTCTGAAGTGTACATAAAATTCGGCGTAGCCACCACATTAATCACTCGTCTTTCAAATTATCATTATTTTAACCTCATATGGCTATCGAAAGGTTGCTTTTCTCTCCTCCAACAACAACAAAACATATGGATTTTTAAGTCAACATTGATAAATAATAATATGATGATAAAGAACGAATGATTCATTTTTATTGTGTATTTTAGGTACGAGGCCAGTTTGACAATTTTGTAGATTTCTGCATAACATAAAATTTTTTACGCAAAAAAGCATTTTATTTTATTTAAGCGGGATGCATTTAGTACACGTCTTTCCAATTTTTTCTCATAGAAATAACAAGATCTTTCAATGCCCTTTTTTAATGATGACCTCTTTGTTTGAGCCAAATCTGTTATCACCCAGTCATTTTTCGTAGATATTTTGTAATAGATAACAGTTAACGGAACATAAAGTTACTGATATCGTGCCGTAACCGCCAAAAAGCTTAAGCGATTTAATTTTCAAACTTCATTTTTTTTTTGCCAAAATCGATTATTTGCGATCGTAAATAATCTATTTTGTTAGAAAAAGTCCAAAAATGTTTCGCTTAAACTTTTTTTTAGTGATTATGACTCGATGTGGAAATACTATAAGTCCCGGATTTATCAAACCACCCTCTTAATATGTGTGAATTATTTCTTCAGTGAGTGTTGGTTGCATTTTCGATATTCAAAAAGCAACAACAAATAAATAGATCAAATATTTGGATAAAACAAGATTCCATTGCAAATAATTAATGACAGCTGGAAAATAAAAATTGCATAACAAAATGATTAAACATTTGAAGCGTGCAAGCTAAAAATAAATTGTTAGTAAACTATAGTGAACACAATATATTTTTGTAAGAGCATTAACTTTTTTAAACTAATGTAGGCTAAATATTTTAAGAGGTAGATAAGAGTTAAAAGTTTAGGTGGTTTTGAGACATTTATCGGCAAACAGCACTTTTAACGAAAAAACCTTTCTTTTTTTGTGCATTAAAGGGAAATGGTGTGTGTTTGGCTTTAAACTTTAAAACAAGTTAATAACAATTATACTGCGCTCTGCCGGAAATATGCCCTATGCTTTGATTAAAAACAACAACAACAACAACAAAAATCAATTGTCATACGATCATGTTATGAAAACATTATAGGAAAACAAAAAGCTTATACAAGCGCATAAAATTAAATTAAATCAGGTGTTTTTTTTTACAATTAGAAACATTTTAATTGAAATACTGTTATTTTTTTTTTTAAATTTAGTAAAATTAGGGCCACTTTTTGAGTTCAAGATTAGAGATTAAAATAATCTTAATCTTTTTTTGTGGTTTTTGGGTAGTCGATCACATAGGTTTGCTTGCCAATCATAAGCACACAGGGTTTTGGCTAGTTAAGCAAAAACTGCACTAAGAGATTGAACAGATTGATAGAAAATCGAGGCGGGATCGACCTATGAAAAGCGAGATAGTCCCGCCTAAAGCGGAATGACTGGTCAGGTTAGCAAAATGATTGGCTTCTAATTGAGATAGCACAGCATCAGCTAATGAGCTTTGACAGCAAGCTTAACGCCACTATAGCGTTTAAGCATACTTGGGAATATGAAGATTAAAGATATAGTCAAAGATATTTTAAGCGGAATTTCAGACATTCTCTAATTATGTTTAAAAAAGGCTAAATTATTAAACACATAGATAACAGCAGACTACCGACCACAATCTGTCAAAAATACAATGCACACGTTTAAACGTAAACGAGTACTTTGACCACTTTGTTGTCGCTACTGTAAAGACTCTCCAGCTCAAAACAAAACACCCAATTTTAGAACTTGAATTCTTAACTTTATTCATACTCGAACATCCATTTATGCTAATGCACACTTCCATACATACAATACGAGTACATGAATGCTTTTGTACAAATGTCAGCATACATGTACGAGTACATACATACATACTTTTATAAACATATTTATTTATTTACCTTTATATAACCATATGGTGATGGTGGCCTCTTGGTTGGCAGTGTTAATGAATATGACTTTTGTAAATAGACATGTTGTATGCCTTCATGTTTGGCTGAGACTTTATAGGTATGACGCCAGCCGAATATGCCCGTTAATTTATTTGCCAATGCTGGACATTTTGGTGGTAAATCAAACATTTTTTTTGCTCGTTTGGTTGAAAAAATAACTCTTTGGTATTTGGGTATTTGTTTTTGTTTTGTTGTTAATTAACGTTTTTTTTTGGTTTACTTAATTTAATTCTTTGTTATATAAATACGTGCATACGTACACACATATTCAGTATGTAATTGCATTTCGTTTTTTTTTATTAAAATATATTCATGACATTTTTGCTAATTTTTTTCTCTTCACTATAAATATTAATATGTATTTTATTAAGCAAATATTTATAATTGTTATGTATTGTATTGTTTGTCACGAATATTACTAACAGTTTCTAACAATTCTTTGACAATATTTTACTACTACAAATTTTTATCTTGAACAAAATATACTTTTATGTATGAATATATTTCTGACGACAATGACGCAATTTTTACAATCTACTGATAAAAGCAATTTTTTTTATTAAAAAGAAAAAATTCTTGTGCACTTGTATGGTATCTTATCTTTTTATTGCCGAAAAAAAAATACTTGTCAGGACTAATTTTACATATGAATGTATTTAAGTACATAAAATAAATAAAAAATATATAAGCGACCTCGGTCGGACACTACAAATAAAATAAAATCTAATTAGCAGATTATTTGCGAAGAACTTTTGTATGAAATCGTATGTAAACTGAACAGGCATTCTACTTCATTCTACTTTTTTTTATAATCCAGGCGAATTCATACCAGGTGACCCTATTTTAGCAGATGGTGATAAGCTGTAGTAGTTTCGCTGATGTCAAAATTAAACAAAAAATTCGGAAATTATTTTGACAGCTGCAAGTGTTACACTTGTGTTGCATTTCATATCAGAATGAATTCGCCTTGGAAAAATATGGTTTCCTAAAAATACATTGAAATTTATTATTGAAGGGTCACTATTGCTAATTCAGATTATCAAGCAGGCAACCTTTACCCAAAAATTTCTTATAAGCTAGAGATATTGAGCCTAATTACGAGTGTCGTATGTCAACTTCGACTACGACAATTTTATACTAGATTAAAGAACATTACAAAATTTTTTCTTTACTCTAGTATAAAATCGTCGTAGTCGAAGTTGAAATACGACACTCGTAATTGGGGACATTAGGTTAAAATTTTCTTTAAACAAATGAGAAGCTCAACTAATATCGCAGTTGAAAGAAGAACTAAATAATCAACACGTTTTTTTATTTTCTTACTTTACCATTACTACATAGGCTGACTTTATTTCAGCTCGCATTGTAGTTGTAAGGAGTATGCAATTGAAAATATATGTAAAAAAACACCAAAAGCTATACATTGCTTTCGCAAGAAAAATAGTGTTGCCAAGCAAGTATTTTAGACCGCGTGCTGCCAAGTTAATAGCTGCTAATTTTTTTTGGGAATTTTTGAATTAAAGTGCAATATTTTTATCAGTTAAACATTATTTGAAGCAATAGCATTTTCTCCTCGTAGAGGCCGTAATTACAAACTTTAAAGGATTTGAATTGTGCCTTCTAATAAATTCATTTTGTACCTTCTCTTCATCGAAAAATAATTTCACTGAACTGATCATCTCTATGCTAAGTAATTTTTTAAGTAATTTTACTTAACAATTTTCTTTTTATTTATATTTTAAAGTGTTGTTTTTACATTGTATCAAGGTGAATTCAACTGGTCGTGGTGGTGGACTCTACTGCTCAGCTGACTATTTTCACCGCTTGTAATTTGAATATACTCGTACATACCAAGTTGGATATACATACATTACATTAAAATAATAAGTTTCTCAAAGCGAATTGAGCATAATGAATTTGCCGCATCCAGTTGCCAATCTGTCATAATCATATTTTCGATAACTTTTAGGCAACTGGAGACACTTGCGATGCATAATACATTATGAGCTGGCAAAGGTCCAGACACCCACAATCGACTCATAAGTTAACAATTACTAAATCTTAATAAAAATAATAATTTTTATTAAGTACAATGACTTAGCAGATGGCCTTAGTAGCTAGTGCTTCTACCCCTCTTATGTTGTTATTGCATTAAACTATAATATCAATATTAACCAATAAATAATAAATAAATAAAATAATTTTTAATGTTTTGTATGTAAAAAATTCTTAGACCTTCTTTCTAAATAAAAAAAATTAAAAGTAAAAGTTTGCCTTCTTTTATCTTTAAAAATAAAAATTTATGTTTATATTGACTTGTGTGTTGTTATCGCAAAAATTCCTTAACAATTGCAATTGTGCGAACAAGTCATAAACAAATTGTTAATATTTTTCAGCTTGTTAAATTGCCTATTATTTCATAACATACGAGTATAGCGATAAGATACGATGTTATTTTGTAGTGTTTTTCACAATTAAAACACAAAAATAAATGTTTAAAACTTATTCACTGAAGCATTAATGTGGGTTAACTTCGCTAAGTGAAGGTAATTCAAGTTGTGCATGAAAATACAATATGGCACACATATTTTTTAATAACCTTTTTTTGACGCCAAATTAAGTTTTTCTTTAAAACAAAAAAAAAACAAAAAAAAGAAAACTGGGGTAAGAATGTTAGATTTTGCAATGCCTCTTCGAATTTTTGAAATGTTGCCAAGTTTGTTGCAGTAAAATGCAGAAAGTTAAAAATAAATTTTAAAGATGATTTTGGATTGTCTTGTTAAAAATAAAAAATCAAGTGGCAAATATTACCACAACTCACTGTGTAATATTTCTTCAATCTACTCGTAGGTGGATAAAATAGTTTTTTTTTAGTTTTAGATAAATTAATTTAAAAAAAGAACATTTTTTTTTGTCAATTTGCCCTTGAACCCACAATGTCTTGTAGATTTGCTCCACTTGTCTACATTACAACTGGTGATTTTAATCAGTGATGCAAACTTTTTTGACTGATATTTTCTAAGCTATTCTTTATTTAATGAAATGTATGTTTTACACTGAAAAAATAAATACACCAAGTTTTTGTTAAATTAATTTTAAGAAATACAAACATTTCTTAAAAGAACTACTTAGTGATTTCTTTTAGTTTGGCACTAACGCTCAAAATTTGGTGTTCTGGTGAGACTTAGAACCATTACTGATGCTCCTGGTGTTGCCAACTTACCTGTAGTGCAATTACACTACACTATAGATAATCGTAACGGCACTAAATTTTTATATGTATATGTATACATATGTACACAAAAATTTTTAACCCACTTTTTTAATCAAAACCATTTTTTTATAAACTTAAAAAAAACTTAGATAATGTTCACAAGGCAAAGATAAATGATCTCTTTTACTGGCACAAACTGGGAATCTTATATTGTACCGTTAAGGCAGAAACTAACATTAGAAGGGTTAATTGTTTGTACAACTGTGTGTTGAATTAAAATGTGTACATGTGTACTTGCAACCATATCTATATATAAAAGTTACTTGATGATAACTGATGTTGATCTCATTTTACTACAGGAAGACAGATTTTTGTATTGCTGTTGAAAAAAATAAACAAGCATTTCACACCAGATCAGGCTATTGTTGACTTTTTCAATTATATGTAAAATATATTTAAAGAAAACAAGAAAAAAAGCAAAAAAAAACGCTTGTAGTTAAACAGGTTGAAATAAATTGTAGTAAGAAAGAAAAAAAAAGAAGAAAATTGTTATACATTTTACTTTAACAATAACGCAATATAACCTGAATATATTAAAAAACGTAATGTTACAATTTGAAATATTGAAACGGAAGAGATTTTTATAGAAGGCTCACCTACATTACAAAAGAATTAAATTTGCTTTACTATCGGCCTGTCACACGATGTCGACAGAAAACGTTCGATCGACAACTTGTATTGAAAACAACAATAAAATAAGAATTTTTGGTTTGTTTTCAATATAAAATTTTATTCATTAAAAAATATTTCTAACAAGAAACAAATACCTAGAAAAAGAACTTTATTTTTATAACTGGGGGCCGATGTGGTCTTACATACTTATGGTAGAATTAGTGGATTCGTATCGTGTTACTTTTGAAGTTGTCGTATCGTTTAAATCTGGATGGTAGTTAGTGAATATGTTATGTGTGGCTGCAGGCGAATGTGGCAGCTGTTATTGTATTTCTCTTTGTTTTATACATGGGTGTGTATGTATGTGAGAGAGAAGTTAACGTTTGCTCCGTAAAAATCTATTTTCTGTAGATTTCTACCTCACATACGTTAAGCTAATTTTCTGCAAAACTAGCCTTTTTGAGTTATCACTATATTACAATAGAGCAGCAAAATACAAGTAGAAAGACCGATATCAGCCAATTTATACACCTAATGCAATGTACATATGTATGTACAACATTTTCAATCATTTTCCATTAGTTAACTGTGTTAAATACATCTTACGATTAATAATAACAACAAAATCTCATTAAATGCGGTTTATGCGGTTTACAAGTAGTAAATTGCCCATGAATAAAATTAATTTCTTTTACGAGTACATTGAAATATGTTAAAAAGAAGAAAAAAAAATAACCTCATTTATTTGAAAATAAGATACCAAAAATACGTTTATAAAGAACTTAAGTTTGTTTTCGATAAAAAAAAAGCACTTAACACCTGAACATGCAGCTTAAAAAGTTATTCTACTTGTATAAAATAATCAAAGTAATTTGTAATCGCATTAACAACAGCGTAAATTTGGACGAAAAATAAATAAATAGATAGAAAAATCAATAGGTATGTTAAAAATAAAAAGGCTTTTTGTTGTGCACAAGTATTAATTACGATCCGAAAATGAGATAAATATGTAACATTAGCACTAAGGAGCAAAAACAAAAAAAAAACAAAAAAAAAAAAAAGATAAATAGAATTACGAATCAGCAAAGAGTTGCCAACACAGCAAGCGAAACTTTGGAAAAATTGTGAACTTTTGTTTATGTGGCAACCGCAGGAGGCAAATTCGTAAAAGATTCAAAATCCTCTTAACAAAAAAACCCAAAAAGAAAAATAAACGCCAAAAACGAAAAAAGCGCTTTTTGTTGTGCAAAACTATTAATTACTAGTCGAAACTGGGATACATAAATAACATTACCAATAAAGAGCAAAAACAAAAACAAAGATAAGTAGAATTACAAATCAGCAAAGAGTTGCCAACCAAAAAACAAAAAAATCGCCTAAAACCGAAAAAAATTTACCGGGTACTTAAAATGTTTTAAAAAATGTCTACATCAGGTAAGATATTCGATGGTATAGTATAGTATTACATATGTATTGTCTGTTCATACGTAAACCTTCGTGTGTGAGTCAAAGTCGCACTTTACTGAATTTATTTGTTTGATGATAATAATGGTTAATTCACAAAAATTTCGAGGAAGGCCCAAAAAGTCCGTCAACTTTTTTTAAGAATAAAAAATTATTTTTATATTTATGATTTAATCAGGCTAAAGTTCATATCGCTTTGTAAGCCAAATTACATGTGATAATTATTAATGAACAAATAACATCAAAGTTAGTTGTAAATATTCTGACAACACATAGTTGAACGGAACAGCCAGCCGTTTTCAAAGGCCACTAAACCTTCATCATCAGCGTTCTTCTGTGTTTGGTCCACTGTGTGTGGTGTCAGTTGATGTAGATTTCTGCCTTATATACGAAACTTTTCTGCAAATGGAATATGTGAATTGGTTTGATTCATCGTATTTCAATTTGCTGAAATGTGTTTTTGTAATGAAGGCCCCAAATTTACCATCACTATATTTACAACAGTCTTACCATTGTCGTTTTTTCATTACTAATTATGCACATGTTAGTTAATTTGCTTATTTTTGTTCTACTTAAGACAAACTTTTTTGGTTTGATACTATAAGTATATTTTTATTTTTAGTTTTTGCCACTGGCCCATGACCATCTATTTAGTTAATTTTTAATTATTATTGTTCGAACTTTCATTTTATTTATATATTTATGATTTAATCAGGCTAAAGTTCATATCGCTTTGTAAGCCAAATTACATGTGATAATTATTAATGAACAAATAACATCAAAGTTAGTTGTAAATATTCTGACAACACATAGTTGAACGGAACAGCCAGCCGTTTTCGAAGGCCACTAAACCTTCATCATCAGCGTTCTTCTGTGTTTGGTCCACTGTGTGTGGTGTCAGTTGATGTAGATTTCTGCCTTATATACGAAACTTTTCTGCAAATGGAATATGTGAATTGGTTTGATTCATCGTATTTCAATTTGCTGAAATGTGTTTTTGTAATGAAGGCCCCAAATTTACCATCACTATATTTACAACAGTCTTACCATTGTCGTTTTTTCATTACTAATTATGCACATGTTAGTTAATTTGCTTATTTTTGTTCTACTTAAGACAAACTTTTTTGGTTTGATACTATAAGTATATTTTTATTTAGTTTTTGCCACTGGCCCATGAAATACGATGAATCAAACCAATTCACATATTCCATTTGCAGAAAAGTTTCGTATATAAGGCAGAAATCTACATCAACTGACACCACACACAGTGGACCAAACACAGAAGAACGCTGATGATGAAGGTTTAGTGGCCTTCGAAAACGGCTGGCTGTTCCGTTCAACTATGTGTTGTCAGAATATTTACAACTAACTTTGATGTTATTTGTTCATTAATAATTATCACATGTAATTTGGCTTACAAAGCGATATGAACTTTAGCCTGATTAAATCATAAATATATAAATAAAATGAAAGTTCGAACAATAATAATTAAAAATTAACTAAAAAAAAATTATTTTATTTTTCAACGTAGTCCCTCTATAATATTTTCATTCCATTAGGCGAAACAAACAACTTCCCTCTAACAAAATGTCAATGAGTTTATAATTTGCACAATATGTATTTAGTTAAACGCATATTCCGAGGCCCATTTTTATTTGGTTTTATAAGTTTTCGCAGCTACAGATTTATTCCAGGAAATGCTGATGTCCTGCTCGGTGGCAGACAATGCACATTCCTGTGAAGAGACTTACTTCAGTTTTTCTTTGTTCTTTATATTATATAAAAAAAACTTTGCTCTCTAATAAAGAGTTTTCAAGTGAATTATATTAAATGAGCCGACATTTTGCTTCATATTATATCGCAAGTATATTATCAACCTCCCCCTCATTTAATTTCTTTTTGACATTCTCCTAAAATATACTTATTACGTATTGTTTTAAATTAAATTATTTTGAAAAAAAAATAATTTTTTAAAGCTGATTTCAAACATATAAATCTGCTTTATTTATTAAACTAAAAGATAAATTATTTTGCCAGCTTGCATGGCATGTACGAGTATTGCAAACTTCCATGCTGCTGACTGAATTAACATTTTCTGTCATGGCATCAAACTCAAAAATAAAAAATTTACACCAGCACAAGAGATTTTTTCTTGCAGATTTTTCCTTTATTCAATCACGAGCTGTGTTAAGTGTCAAAATATTGATTTGAACTCATTATTTTTGAACGTGATTATTCTTTGACTGTGTGTAGACTGGCTCTTGCCATGAAATAACAAATTACCATAACAATTTGAAATTTTTCTTTTCAAATTTTCCAATTATGTACATACTTGCTTGCATTTATTTGAAATGAAATTTAATAAACTAACAGATACTCTGTTTTGAATTTTTTTTAGTTTTAAATGAAAAATAAAAATAAACAAACATTATTTGTATGCAAAAGACATTCTTAAAAGAATTTAAGGTATGTGAGGGGGGAGGTGGAGAGGTTCGAGAATCTGATGTATTAGACACACCTGTAATCAATTGCAAATAGTGTATAGAAATAATATTCTAACGAAATATGTTTACACTAAAGTAAACAACATTAATTTTATAAGTCAATCAAGCATGAAAAACAGTGTCAGTTTTTATTATTCAATTGAAATTTTTCTATTAAATGTTTTACTTTAAATAACATTTCAATTTCTTGCGTGTAGTTTTCAACTATTTTTTATATTTATTGCACTTTGCTTGTTTAGAAATAGGATACAATAAAGAAAACACAACTCTAAACTATGAAAAATATGTTAGCGTTAGTATTAATATTAAATAAATATGCACCATGAATAGTTAATTTTCAAACAAAATTTAAAAATAATTAACAAGCAACCTTCGAGAAAATGAAGTTATATTTGCTTTTCGTGTAAGAAAATACATGTGTACACTGTACATGTCCCTCATTTACTCCAAGAACGTCATAAGTAAAAAAAAATGGAATTTTTGAGTTAGTTAATCTTCATATCGTTATTCAACTTTTAAAATAGTTTGGTTAGGATTGATAAATTTTGCATTGCCATTCTCCACTAAATTAAAAGTTGGCTTTCCAGTTGTGTTTTGGTATTTTCATATGCAACTCTGCGTAAGTTTGGTTGAGAAAAACGTTGAGTATACACAACTGCTTTTTAGTAGTTGGGTAATAACTAATTACAGGTTCGTGCAATATAAAAAGCAGAAAAAGAGGAAAAGTCGTAACTAGAAATATTTGTTATACTTAATAACAAAAATTTTTAAGTTTCAGTATCGGTGGTATACAAGGCATATACAAAGATTTCTTTAAATATGGTATTAGGCGATCCAACAAATAACAAAGCGTTTCTTCCAAAATTATTTTTAAGGAATTCATTACCTATTTTGATTATTCCTGACCTTGCAAGAGGGTTGGAATTTTCACGAATTTTTTTTGTTTTTGATTCGAAGCACATCTATATTTGCGACTTCGTTTTCGTCGTCATGAAATAAATCTACAATTATTTATATCCATTTGGTATGATTTCTTTGAACTAAAACACTAAAACAATATTTTTTCTAAAACTTTGTGTTTGTTAAATTTTCGCACAAATTAATTGTTGCTGTCAAACTTCATATTTTAAGTTGGCAACGCGATGATAATTTCAACCAAAAAAACAGTTGTGGTTCATAATACTAAAACATAGTTTGGTCGTGTGTAAGTTTGGTCCACTCTTAGACGACCAAACTGAATTTAGTTGAGAACATTTTAATTAGAATTGTTTGCGTTAGTCACGATTAATAAAAATTTATTTATTATTTATTGAGGTTTTTGTAAGATTTATTTAATATGTATTGCGAAGCAGAAATTCATATGACTTAGACCACTTTCATATTTATAGGCACAAATGTACACAGTGCTCACTCACATTTATTCCACAACTAAAAGTTCCGCCAACAGTAAAATAAGTAAATACACATATGTACATACCTATTGGTATAAACAAAATATCTTTTTAAAATTAACGAATTACATGTTGCCTTATTTCCTATAATTTTTTTTTCAAAATAACATACATTTTCTTTTCAAATTCGTAACTTTTTTTCTTTTAATCAGAAAGAAAAAAATATTTGTAAAAAAACCAAAGAGATAGTAGTTGTAAAATAAACGTACATTCAAGTAATAACATTTATATTTTCCCATAAAAATATATCAAAACTTAATCAAGTTTTAATTCACAAGAAAATATTACACAGTCAATTAAAATATTTTTTTATGGAAGAAAAATAAACAAACTGATTAACAACAGACAGTTTGGCAGCCAAATACAAAAATAAACAAACAAACAAACACACACACACATATACGCAAACGCATCCCAAATAAGAGCAACTTTTTAACCATCAATAAGTCCATATTTACACTATGCAAGTCTTATTGCTAAGCTGATTAGTTTGAAGGAGAGAGAGAGAGAGACGAGGGGAACAGTAACGCTTCTTTTCCCCTCGTATCTCTTTTCTAACAAACTAATCAGCTTAGCAATAAGACTTTCATAGTGTAAACTAGGACTAATCAAGAAAAAGGTGCAAGCAAGAAGGAAACAAAACAATAAAAAGCCAAACGTCAAATGCAAGCACAAATACAAACAAACACGCACACACACACAAACTAATCCATAAATTTAACAACGCTTCGATAACAAGACTGGCGAATGAAACAGAAAATTACGTGAGGGTCACTTAAGTTCACATTTACTTTCACTTAAACAACAACAAACAAGCTCCATCAAAAACAACAACAGCACCACAGCTGGCAGGAATATTAAATATAGTGAAACATTGAAAATAAAAACAACAACAACAACAACAACAACAACAACAACAACAACCTTAAAATATTAATGGGCGGCATGTGACTTAATCCAGCTAAACAATTTGTAAAACCAGATTAAAAACAATTCATAAAACCAAAAACATATGAATGCGTTGTTGTTTTTTATTTGCATGTATTTTAACCAATAAGATGAATGAAAAGATGTCCATACATACACATGTTACATTTAGTTAATAGAGTGCACAAAAACAAATTGAATGCAAATGGATGATTACGAGTATTATAATTTCTGTTTATTTCGTTGCTTCACTAACACTTGGCAAATTATTGTTAATTGTTAGATGAATAGAAGAAAAAATTGAACTTGAACTTGTTACCACACATCTCATTTCAACTAAAGTTTTGTCACTTAAATATGTAGTAATAGCTCAGTTAATTCATTTTCTCGGAACTAGTTTTTCATTAACTCGTATGTATATTGTTACCTAAAATCCTAAAAGAAATGAGTGCATTTTTTACTTTTTTCCAGGATAATTAGATTATTCACCCATTGAATTTTGATTCCTCTAAAAGGGTAAATTAGTAAGTATCGTAAAGTACACATGGTATTTTCTTTGAACTATCAGTTCTCAGTGAATGTAAAAAAGGCAAATCAAACGAATTTAAGTACAACAATAAACTTAAATAATGTTTGGTTTAAGATAGTATTTTTATATATTCTGTGATTATCTGCGGCCGAGTTAGAATCATTTAGTATATCACAAAATTTAGTGCATTCACGAGGGTGGTCCTAACAAAGAAAACACTACATATTTGGGAAAATTTTTCTTTATTTCTCTCGACAATCTCCTTTTAGTTCGATACACCTTTTCCAGCGATATTCAATAGCTTCAATACCCTCTTTATAGTAAGAACTGCCCAGTTCCTTAAAATAGCCATCAAATGCAGATCATCTGTTCATTGTTGGCAAATCTTTTACCACCGAGTCATTTTTAGGGTTCCGTAAAATCGCCAAAATAAACAAGCGCTTGAATGAATATCACCAAAAATAATATAAATCGCAAAAAATCTTACTTCTGGTCGCCAAAAATCGAAAAGAAATCGCCAAAACAAAAAACTTCGGCCAAAATGAAAAAAAGCACAAAGGTTAAAAAAAATCGCCAAAACGTTAAGAGGTCAAAACCAAAAATATGCTAACAGCAAAAAAAAAAAAAACGCCAAAAATCAAAAACAGCGCTAAAGATAAAAAATAAAACAAAAATTAACGGCCTGTCCCACGATGTCGACAAGAAAGTTTCTTTCGCTTACTTACATTGAAAACAAAAACAAAATAAGAGAATTTGTTTTTGTTTTGAATGTAAGTAAGCGAAAGAAACTTTCTTGTCGACATCGTGGGCCAGGCCGTAAAAAAAACATGTCTTCATCAGGTATGATTTCGGTTATATAGGCTAAAGTTCGTATATTATTACCTATGTAATATCCGTACGGAACCCTTCATGCTCGAGTCAAAGCCACAATTTGCTGAATTTTTCTGAGTTCCATCACTTAAGCGCTGCAATAAGTTAACATACGAGTAATACTCGCCGTTGATTGTTTTCCTTTTTAAGGATAATCAATAAAAATAATCCCACTATTATCCTTTAGCTGGAACCGTATTCGCCTTCTTTAGGCACGATTTTGCAATTCTAGTCCACTGTTTTGACTATTCATTTACCTCTGGTGTGAAGTGGTGGCTCCATGTCTTAGCCGCAAAAACTCGCCTTTATTGCAGTGAAACATCGCCCAACCACACTCTATTGAAACATTTTCACGACGCTGTTTTTGTCCTGTTCTGAGCATATACGGGCACAGCTTTTTCATCTTCAAGTTTTCGATCAATATGCGATGTATATAATTTCAGCTAGTTTACGCCGACGATCATCATAGTATTGGATGATTTGTAGGTTTTCTTAACAGTTTCTGGCGTGGACACCTCAATTGGTCGACCACTACGGTGTTCGTTTTAGCAAATTTACGGAAAAATTTAAACTCTGACACCAGATATTTTATAGTCAGAAACAAAGGAAGGAAAACTTCCTCAAAATAAAATCTAGCTGGGCCTTAATATTGGTTGGACTGAGACCTTTCAAATGAAAGTATTGAATTACATAAGAGTGGCCAATTTTTTTCCATGTCCACAAATTCACGAATATCGTTTATTTTGATGGCTCAAAATACATACATACATATTTCTACTTCTTACCATGACGAAAGACGAACCAATAAATATTTTCTGTCTTTCCACAAACAGTAAACAACGTTTTCAATTATAACAGCCGTTATTTTTTCGTCGTTATTGTGATTCATATGACGAATTTACACATGAAATTTTTACCCACCAATTTTTACCAACTTGAAATTCTATACCTCTGAACATAACAAACGACTCATGTATGTATGTATGTTTGTACATACATATACTCGTACTTATACATACATAAGTAGTTACATCCCTGAAGAAAATGTCGATGGTGAAAATGTACTGATTCGCTTTGGACTTTGTCACCAGTACTACTCTCTAATTATTCCCCATACAATAATTTGTGCTATAGACATTTAGCATGTGCTTGTCATTGAAAATCTATATACTAGTAACACTAAAACAATTGACTAGGTACTGACTACGTAGTAATTGAGGCAACATCCAGACATACCAACCAGACATTTACTGGTATATTTCTCTACCTTGCGTACATACAAATTTATGTATATTGACAAGTTGTTGAAAAATGCACCAAAAATACACCACATGTGTTTTCTCTCTTTCTTTTATACTGACGAATAGAAGAGAAATTGTAGACAATGTAACTACTACTAGAATTTTAGTGTTGACATAAAGACACTTGGCCTCAGTCTGACTGCAGGGATTCTAGTTATTTTATTTCATCCAATGACACACATTCTTAACAGCTTCCATCTATTTATCTATCCGTTTATGCAAGTACAATAAGTGTTTATAAAATAACTCTCTTTTCTTTTACAAATTTCCTTTTATTGTTTTTATATTTTAATTCTGTTTTGTTTTAAACTGATTGACACTTGATGTTTTAAGTTTTTAAAACTGGTCGTCAATTACACACTCAAAACGCAAAAAAAAAAAACAAACACTTGAGCTGTGTTGTTTGTAAAAGTAAATTCATAATAATAATTTCTTTAAAATGAAAATCATAAAACAGAATGAAAATGAAACCAACAATAAGCCAAGATTTAATTAAGAAACTCAAATCCACGTTGTTATCTCTCGCAATAAAATCAACAAACAAATTGGTCAAAAAAGAAACAAAATGTAACTAAATTTCGCTGCTAAACATATAAAACTTTAGAATGCTAGAAAAATAAAATAGACCAACAGAAAGAATTATGTACATACTCGTATATTGTTTTTTTTAAGTTTGGTTGTCTGCTCAAAATAAACGTATAGAAACGGCTTTCAAAAGCCACATTCTTAAGCCATAAATATCCAGTCTTAGCAACAATTTTTTTCTTGTATCTTTGATTTCTGCAAGTCTTCTTAAACACTACAAATCATTTACCAATAAATTAAAATTTATTTATATACACATGCGAGGGCAAGCGGGAAATTTTCTTAAAAAATTTTAAGATTTAGATAAAAGTTTAAGCTGATTTAAAAAAGTAGATTATATATGAAATACGAGTAATTCCAATGAAATGGAACCTAAAGAAATTATATCATTCTTAACAAAATTTAATCTAAAATTAAATTAAAAATATAAGAAATACCGAAGTACATAAATTTATTTGACATTCAGTATTTACGAATGAATTGAATGAATTATTAAGTCAAACGGGAAATACAGGACACTGTGACCAAAGTAGATCTATTGTATCCCTTGCCAGGTGCTAGAGCACCTCATCCAGACATACTCTCCTGATGAATCTCAGGATTGCCAGTGGGTCTAGTGTTGGCAGTTCCCAATCCTCCAATAGGTGCTTGCCCAATTGGATATAGCTTCTGTGGCATAACGCTTCACAGTCCTTCAGAATATGCTCTGGGGTTTCATCATCGTACTCCCAGAATCTGCACAGACTGTTACTCTCAATGCCAAGTCTGCTGAGGTGTTTTCTCAGTCTACAATGACCTGTGAGGAAGCCTGTGAGCATTCTTAGATTGTTTTTACTCAGGGACATGAGAGCTATGAAACAATTTTGGTTATACGTTCCAATCATTAGCTTTGCATGCCTCAACCCAGGGAGATTGAGCCAGAGGTGTTCCCTATTACTCTTGATCTCCGTCAATATATCTTCCCGGATTTTGTCCAATCCGAGACCGCAAAACGGTTCTGGTCCGACCACGGGTGTACTAGCCCTCCTTCTGGCCATTTTGTCTGCATTTTCATTTCCTACCACCCCGGAGTGTCCAGGAACCCAGCAGAGGGTGACCTTATTCATGCTGCTTAGCTGATTTAGCTTAATGCGGCATTCCCAAGCTAACTTAGAGGTAAACTCATATGAGCTTAGTGCTTTGATGGCAGCCTGACTATCCGAGCAAATGGCTATTTCTTTCCCTCGGTAGCGCATCTCTCAATGGCATAAACTTCCGATTGAAAAATGGTAGGAGATTTTCCCAAGGACTCGTGGTAGTTAGTCCTTGGTCCTACGACTCCCACTTCGGAGCCTGCTGGCGTTCTGGAGCCATCAGTGTACCACCTGATGGTGCAAGTTCCAAAGGTACACCGAGGTTCTATTTCCCCCCATTCCCTTGTATTGGCCAGAACAGTTCTAAACCTCTTGTCGAAGTTATACACTTTATTCATCACGTCAGAGGGTTGCGCAAGCAGGGGAAATCGTCTTGCCAGGGATGATTGCTCCCATTGGCTAATTAGACCATCCCTGTCTGTGCCTCTCCCAGCGATGCTTATTACTTTTTGTCTGGCAGCAGTCTCTATCACAATCGTCAGAGGTGTGAGTTCAGTGAGGACTTCCATAGCCGCTGTAGGACACGTCCTCATAGCCCCTGTTATACAAAGGCATGCTAGCCTCTGTAATTTCTCTAACCGATCTCTGGTCGCAGCCAGCCTGACCCTGTCCGACCAGGCAACAGCACCATAAGTGATGATAGGTCTCACTATCATGGTGTAAATCCATCTCAAGATTTTGGGTGTGCAACCCCATGTTTTTCCTGCGACAGATCTACATACCATTAGAGCTTTTGTTGCCTTGTCAACAGTCGCCTCTAAATGCTGTTTAAATAGCAGCTTTGAGTCTAATATCACTCCCAGATACTTGAACTCCGATGAGCTTTATATTATTCAGTATTTAATGCATTAGGAACTTTTGGTTGTTTTGATGCTTAAACCCCTTCTACAAGCATTTCGCTCCTGTTTATTTCAAAAATTTTGGTTGAAGGCTACTGATGAGTTCCTTAAGTAGGAACGAAATGCATATAGACGGTGATTAACCATCAAAACAAGCGAAAGTTCCTGTTAAATTAAACAATTGATGATGATAACTGCTGCCACTCAGTTTAAACTTAACGAAAGGTTTCGCAAAAAAGTACATCTTAAACTGATTTCGTAAAATACATTTTCATCTGCCCTCGTACTGTAAAACTTTGTAGATGCCCGTGTATCTGAATTGAATCTATAATTCTATGTGGTATGTACATTTGTAAGTGTGTTTGCTGTTGGCATGAGTTGGACCTGCTTTATCAGCAAGATGCATTAAGTTCTTTGTTTTGTGACTCTCATATTCTTGATCGTACGTACGTCCGTATACTTAAACGTGTCGAAGTGTCGATTTTCTTAGAGTTGAAACGAGTAGAGCAAATATTTAATAATTTGCAACATGATTTAACATTTAAGTTTCTTTTCTACCACAAAGCTTTACAATGTCATTCGTATGTAAAATTTAACCATTAGCGAAGAAGTACAAGTCATTTATCCTTATATGGCATAGATGGCTAGTAAGGCCGTTTATTCATACATGGTAACTGCAAAATTAGAACTAAATGCATTCGGCAGAATTAGACAATCACCTCTATGGTGAATAACAAGTAGAGTTGTTGTTCCTCCCGAAGAGAAAAATGCTATGGTGAATCTCCCGTGAATTTTTCCCCCGCTATCAATCCCAGTGAATGTAAAAAGGCAAGAAGATTTGTAAAGCATAAAAATTAATTGAAAAGCAAACAAATCAAAAAAAATAATTTTCATAACAAAGGCATACAAATTTTGGTTTTCAAATGAAATGTTTTAAGGGTAAAATTAGTTTTTAATTATTATAAAGGGTGTTTTTTATTGAGGTATAGAACTTTAAGTTGGCATCACTTTTTTAACTGGCGGCCATTTTGTCAGCTGTCGAGTGATTAATATTTAGTTTGGTTTGCCATTTCATCATGAACAGGTTGACAAAAGAACAACGCTTGCAAATCGTGCAAATTTATTTCGAAAATAATGGTTCAGTTCGCGAAGTTTACCGCAAGCTCCGTCCATTTTATGGTCGACATAATCGTCCATCAGAGCAATTAATTCGGTTAACCATGGATCGTTTTCGCACTACGTTTACTCTATGTGATAATACGCATCCGCTGAAGTCGCTCGTCTACGCCAACAAACCAGAAACGTTAGGGGACTTGGAAGCCAACATTCGTGGCGTTATTGCCAACATACGGCCCCATATGCTCGAAAAAGTGGTTGAAAATTGGACCTGTAGAATTGGCTTTATTCGAGCCAGCCGCGGCGGCGGCCACATGCCCGAAATCATATTTAAACGTTAATGGCATAAAATTATCCTGCCAATAAAGCCAAATTGATGGACATTAAAACGATTTTCTTGTGTTTTATTTCAATTCGAAGTTCTATACCTCTAAAAAACACCCTATAGGTGCAGTGGGAACAATTTTTGTAGAATAAAACTCTCTGCAAGTGAACTAAAAAGGTTCATAATATGAAAAAAGATGTTGCAGGGAATTGTTGATAAAAAATCGTGAGCATTCTTTGCTGATTTTGTTCTAAAAATAAATATGTATGAATTTTAATATATAATTTGAAGGAAAATGAATTCGCCTTCAACTTTAAATGAACAAAACCAAGGGAAAAATAAAAAATTCCCGTGCAAAAAATTATTCACGATAAGGAGAATAAAAAAAGAAAACATTTCTAGGGAAAAATTATTTCCAATTGCAATTTGGTGATAAGGAGAAATATTTGGAAGGAAAAAATATTCACGACACAAGTGAAGCATAAAATTAGTTTCCGTCTTAAGCCGGGATCCCACTATCGGCGCAATGTACCGATTTTCGTCGGCTCACTGCAATAAAGTCAGAAGTAATAAATTAATATTGCCTTATTTCTCAAGTAATTCCGGAATAAGTCTACATGACTCTATTACCAATACGGTGTAGTAAAATTCGGAGATATTTTATTATTTTTGTTTTTTAATTGTTTTCTATTTTAGTTGTGCCTGCTGCAAAACAGCTGTTTTTTTACATCTGTGATAGTGTTGCCATAATATTATTTTTAAACTAATGCACTGATTTACCGCTGTTAAGTTTAAACTACATATAAATTTAAGTTAAGTTCAACCAAACTAGCGTTTAAACTTGCACTGATTTATTAGCCCTAAGTGTTAAATTTTGTGAAAATTTTAAATTTATTTAAATCTCTACTTGTACAGTAAAGTACATTTAGTATCGACGAAATTACTATTTCTCTGAACAAATAATTACTTCAAAAAGTAATTAAGTTAGTTTCGAATTATTTTATTGCGTTATGACACCGCGATTTAGTATTCTATGGGAAAGTTAGTGATTTTTTTCACAAACAATAAATACATAAATTGAACAGTGTTTTTTGTTAAGTTTAGATTTTTTGTACAACAACATATGTACATATGTTTGGATGACGCAAAATGCAGATGATATTCATAATGATGGGTGAGAGAAAACAGTAGGTCGATTAAAAACAAACAAACAAATTGTACAAGTGGGTAGTTCGTTAGATTAATGGCAGTTAAATAAAAGAGTGGGCTTTAAAGCTTAATCTTCAATATGAGAAATTAATGCTGAAAGTTGCACATGAGCAAATGCATCTTTATTTGTTGAATGCCAGTAAACTTAAAAATATGTATTAATGTACAATATATCAGATTTTAATACGAGTATCAACCCAAATGAGAATTCCATCACAGTGCTTGTTTCATAAATTAGCTGAAAGTATGACTTGTTGCAAAATCAAAACAAAATCTGTTATTTGCGATCGTAAATAGTCGATTTTAGTAAAAAAAATAACGAAGTTAAGCTTTAAAAATCAATTTTACTTTCACACAAAAAAGTTATATGAATAATTTTGTAATATCAATTAAAATATTTGTAATATCAATTAAACAATTAATTAAATTTTCACCTATAAACAATTTGATAATATTAAATAAAAGTTTTTCCACTCAAATTAATTAATACAATTAAAAATTTAATTGAAAACATTAATTGGGGAACACTTTCTTCTGTGTTATTTACATTTATTTTATTTTAAATTACATAATTTAATTTATTTTGTGCTATTTTATTTTTTACAACTCGGTGATTAGTCCTTCCGGTAGCAATAATTTTATGTGGAAAAGGAAGTAAACTATGTTTTCTTATTGCAATTTTTTTAGTTGAAAATGATTGCTTTTGATTAAACATTGTTGTCTGTTAACAAACAGCCTCCTGGCGCACAGATGGCAATTGAAAACATGCGTTCGCAGAAAGGAAAAACCAAAAAAAAAAAATAAAAAAAATTAATCTCGTGAAAGTTTCATGACTTTGAATTACTATTATTATCTTCGTCTACCAACAAAAACTTTTCATTACGCCGGCACTTAAAAACTTTTCAAAAGTTCGAAATAAAAACAGAGAGAGAGAGAGGCAAGAAAAAAAGTTAAGTTATGCAACATTTACAAATTTAATGGTCGCACGAATAAAAAATATAATTTAAAATGCAGCAAAAAATTAATGAGAAAATTTTTTTAAGTTACAAATTTAAATCGTAAAAACAAAACAACAATCAATCATTTGAAATTGTTAAAAACCATTTGGTTTTCTTTTCACACAAAATGCAAATTTCAACATTTTTCAAAAGTTTATCTAAAATTAAAAAAAAAAACATCAACAAACTTTGTCATTCAGTTAGATTAATTTTAAATCGTAAAATGGTTAGTTTTTGTTAAATGACGTACATTATATTTTTCTTTTAAAACATGTGATTTTCTTGAATTCATCTTCCGTGATCTGTACCAGTAATTTACGAGTATAGTTTTATAATTAAATGAACAGCGAGCGAGTCTTATTAACTTTCATTTTATGTTTTTATACTTCAAATGTGTAATTATTTATTTCTAGCTTGGATTGGAATTTAAATAAAGTTTGCACAAAGTCTTTCGATTGATAACACGGCTTAATTGATCTACATGCAATAAATAATTAAAAAAAAAAAAAAAAACAAAATATAAAGAAAACTTTTCGCTTAAATGAATGCCGCTTTTTTTTTATTGGTTTCCCCTCTTAATTGATGCATAAAATAAATCACAGTTCATAAAATCAATAACAAAATAAATTTAAAAAAATCAAAAATCCGACTGCGACTGCGACCAACTTTAAATCGTTAAAGATTCTAAATGATCATTCGAAATAAATATTTATAAAAGCAACTTAAAGATGATTTTCAAATACCTATCGAATGATACCCATATTAATATAGTTCGCCGACTTTTTATTTTTTCCTATTCACAAAATGGCGTCTGTTGGCCGCCATATTGAATTTTGACTGCTGTCAGTAATCATCAAAATTGGGACACGCGTTAGGTTTATATAGTGCCCAAGAGGAACATACATACATACATACATACATAAGCTGATAAACACAAGACCCTTCTTTGCGTAGCGCAGTCGGGTAAAATGGAGCTCCCTAAAACAAAAATGAGACAAGTCCCCAAGAATTGGGGTTTTATTTCTTAAGAAACAAGTTCCCAATTTTTTTACATTGATGTTGCCGTTCATTTTGTCGTCAGTGTTTTTTATATCGTCCTCTGCACAAGAACTTGAAGAAAAAATTTAAATTTTAAGGAAAATGAAAAAAATAATATGGAAAAAATTTAAATTTCCATACCCCAACCAATTTGAATAGTCAAAAATAATCCATATCTTGCCAGAGGATGGCAAGAGATAAGGTAAATAGCAGTTTGTTGCGAAAGTATATTGTATAGCAGCAATCTTTTTACAGTTTTTGAAATTCTTTAAACAACTAATTGTGGGCACTTTGGAGCAAGTTGCGCTATGTGTCATCTCGAAATTTTCTCTATTGTTGACAAACTTTCTCTTCTATGGCATTCATAGTCTGAGACAAAATCATTGTAATTTGAATATACGTTGGATGTAAACACACATTTTTCAGTACATTTTTTTGACGTTTTAAGTAAAAATTTCTCAGAGCGAATTTAGCTGAGTATACCTTACATGAATTTGCCTTGTGCACACTTATCAAGATTTCCTATAAAAAACCACGAAGTGAAATGCTGCCTAAACTATAACCAACCAACTCCAATAAAGCTAATTCACACACCTTTTCAAGAACATCGGTTTATTCTTTAGTACACAGTTCTATCAATAAGTTCTACTAGATTTTTAGTAGATTTCGACAATATTTAGCGACGAAGTAGATTTTGTTTTGTATGAGAAATCTTCTCGAAATCTACTAGATTTGCCCGAGCGCTGATTATTAATGTTGCAGCTATAAAAAAATGCGAATGCAAATTTTATAAATAACTTTAACATAAAACTTCTTTTTTTAATTTGGCAAACAAAAAACAAACAAAATAGTTTAAAATAAATATATCAGGCAAGAATATAATGGACAATTATAAAACACTACACACACATAAATTAATACAAGTAAACGGCCCTTATCTACTTCTTACATCATATTTGATGATTACATTCCCATGACGCCCCTCTTAACGAATGAAAAAAATACACGTCTTAAAAAAACCCTGATGGTACAACATGTGTATAACATACTCTTCAAAGGTAAAATGAAATTCCAAAAGTAAAATAGTTTTCTTAAATTCTCTAAAAGAAACCGTAAATATATTAAGAAAATATATAAGTGAAATGTCTTTCCCACACTGGTCAACAGGTAGCAAGAAGTGGCAGTATCATCCATCTGCTTTAAACTATTAAAGAATAGAAAAGAGGGTGTGTTTACTAGAAATTGACAAAAATAAAACGTTTGGAAAGAAGTCACTCACTCGCTGTCCTTGTACGAGCATCAAGAAATAATTGAAATATTGTTTAAGGATTTAAGCCACTTTTTTATTTTTAATCTTTCAATTACTTTAGATACATATAACGCCATTCATAAGCATTTTAATAAATATTTTAATAAAGCTCAAAGAATTAAATGCAAAATGTTTATTAAAAAATTTCTGGTTTGTTTAACAGGTGATCAAATGAATTTGTGGTATTTCTACTTCTTAATCTTTGCTGAAGTTTATTTGCTAAGATCAAAACTTAATTTCACTTGTGCTTAGTGAATATTTTTTACTCACTACTGGTTGTGTACATATCGTTAGCTAAAATGCAAAAAATCGTAACTAACAAAATATTAAAGATCTAGTTTTTGATTGGTTTTTATGAATGCAATTAATTTACATGTCTTGACAAAATTTTACACTTGTGAGATCAAAAATTAAGCTTTTATTAACAAAAAACAAAAGGGCGTAACTGCAAGTATGTTTAGTTTTTTGCTTCTCCTGTAAAATTATATGTTTTTTTTAGTTACGCCTTTTTTGCATTTTAGCTAGCGATATGTATGTAATTATTTAAAAGTATTTATCAGAGGTTTTTTGTTCAAATCTAGGTTACTAAGCGCAGTCTATTTTTTCCAGCTTGTACTATTCACCTTTTTATTATTCTTAATGTGAAAGTCAATTGATTAGTTTGTTGTGTATTCGAATAATAAAAATACCAAAGTATGTACGAGTATATTTATTTGACGTTAAGTCTAATGTATTAAGATGAAGAATTTTTGCCACGGCAAATTCCTTTACAGGTACATATTAGTAATTCGCTTTGAAAAATTCATACTTGGGATGTCAAAAAACGTACTAAAAATTGTGTGCTGATGTTCAAGGGATATTCAAATTACTAGCGGCGAAATTAGTCACCTGGGCAGTTGAGACCGCGAAATATGAATTCGCCTTGTATATGTATAATATGAATCGATTCATTTTATTTTTAATCGGCTTAAAAAATAAGGCACACGCCTTCCGATTATACGTAATATAGATAAAGATGTTTTATTTAACTCAATCTGAATTGTTTTAAACTTGTTAGTGTTTATTTTTGAAGACGGTTTAATCTTTTTTAATAAGTTTTATGTTACACGAATTCGCTTTGTTTCTATTTTTGACATATTGGACCAAAGAAAAGCCGTACTGTTTTTTGCGGTCGTAATTTTGTAAAATTGCTATCAAAAAATGTGTGTTGACATCCAACGCATGTATTTATGTATGTGTGTATATTCAAATTACAAGGGCTGAAAATAGATACCTTATCGGTTGCGACCACCTAATATGAATTCGCCTTGATTGCCCTTGATCACCCAAGGCAAATTCATATAAGACAGACTCGCCTGAATTCGCTTTCAAAACTTCATATAAAAAGTAATGAAAAATGCGTGTTGCGGAATATTCAAATTACTAGCGGCGAAAACAGTCATCTGGGCTGTTGACACCAAATGATATGGATTCGCCTTGCTGTAACCTGTAAAGACAATTCGACTTTGATTGTTGCATTGTACTATTTCTTTCATTATATTCTTACATTATGGCCCGCATATGCTTAGAAAGACTATTCTGGGGGCTGCATTGCCCCCACCCCCACCAAAAAAAATTGCTGTTGCCCCTCCTCCAAAATTATTAAAAATTAAATATAACTATTTATTTTAATATTACTCATGAAATTTGAAGATTTGGCTTGTTTTTCTGGTTAAGCAATTGTCTATATGCATTTCGTTCCCGCTTTTGGAACTCATCAGTAGACTTCAACCCAAAAATTTTTGGATTTAGTTAACAAACTTCGTATGTTTATAGTAAGACTCTTAATACTACATTGAGAATCACAGTATACAAATATAATAAGTTTGAAAGCTTCAGACAAAAATCTTTACAAAACAAGCATCTTTATTCGATTGTGCATCTATTTTATTTTCCACGAAATGCATATAGACAATTGCTTAACCATAAAAACAAGCCAAATCTTCAAATTAAATAAATAAAGACTTTATGTCAAATAAATATACTTCGGTATTTCATATTACTCATGAAAGTTAATCATAATGGCCCCTCCCCCTAAAGAAAATTCTAGCTACGCCAATAATGGCCCGCTCAACGATATTTAAAAAAATACATTCGTTCGACATGTAATTTAAATGGGTTTGTGACTGAATGAGTTCAACCCAAAAGTCTATTTGACAGTTAAAATATCCTGGTCGTGGCTCTGATTTTATCCACAGACAAAATGAAAAATTTTAAAGTATTTTTCTGAAAATTATTAGTTTTATAATGAAATATCTTTAATTAATTTTTAAGAATAAAATTTTTGAATTTTTCTTATTTTGAATAAGATTTAAAAGATTTTTAAGGTGATAATTTATATATACTTTTTGTACAAATTGGTTTCTTAAATCAGTTTTCTTAAACAACACAATAGATAACAATTTTTATCTAAATATCTTTTGTTAATTTTTATATATTTTTTTTCCAAACTCCGTCTGAAGTTTTTTCTTTGTTGCTAAATATTCACTCGTCTGCCAGCCAGCCGTTTACTTCGCAAGCTTAAATCACGATTTTGCACAATTTTCACAAGCCACCGAAAATGTGAATGATTTTTAAAGAATTTCTCATAATAAGGCCAATTCATCAATGTTAGCAACAACCGCACACAAACTTGCAGCACTTAATTGCCAGTTCAACATTTACTTTGAACAATTTTCTTAACCAAATTTACAAAAACACCAAAAAAAACTTATAAAATGAAGTAACACGAATAAGAGTAAATTATATTTAATTTTTTTATTTATTTTTTTTTTAAATCCTTCAGTTCAGTTTGCTTTTTTTTTGTATTTATTTTTAACCAGAAAATTCAATTTACAAACACTTTTTGTGTTTACTCGGCTTAATTTCATTTTTATTTTGCACGAACATTTGCTCAAGTGATTATGATCAGACGAGATACTCGTACAATATTTTTGAAGAGCTTTTAAATTTGTACGTTTTTTCCATTTTGCTTTACTTCTACCGCAAAAGTGGTTTCAGAAAAATACATTTTCTAAATTTATTTAAATTTGCCTTAAAAAAACATTTTTACGTTTATTTTAAATATTTATTTATATTTAATTCGCTCGTTTTTCATTTCTATATTTGTTTGATTTGTTTTTCACAAATTAAAAATTGACGTTCGTTACTGCTGCGTGTTTGAATTGAAACTAAATTTCAAAATTCTCTATGTTCAACCAACAAGTGAAAAATCGTTATTTTGTTTATAACACAACATGAGAGAGAGGTAAAAATATCTAAAGAGAAGAAAGAGTCAGTTGGAAATGTACGTTAAATTTAAGCGTTATTTTTTTTCTCGTTGGTGGTGGCAAATTTTATATTAAAAGGAAACAAAAACGCAATGAGACACACCAACAAAGTCTATGAAGTAAATAATAGATAAGAGATAGAAAAAATAACAAAAGTGTTTTTTGCATTTAAAACAGCCAGTGATGTTAATTGGACGGAAATGTCCGTTGAGAAAAATTGGGTTAATTTGCAGAAATTTCACTTACAAATATTGGTAATATTGCGTACTATTTTCTTGATTATTTAAAGTCAGAGATTAATATTTGTTATCAGAGGTGATTTTTGTTTCCGAAATATTTTTTAAGATTTAATTTTAACTTATTTCAGAAAATGCCATAAATTTGTATATTATTTTAATTCTATTTCCATAAAAAAATTTATTGTTAATTGTAGAAGTTTTTGTGGCAATTTTTCCTCAAGTCTGTGTTATTAATAGTTTCCTTATTCAATTATTAGATTTAATTGATGTAATAATTTTAAGTGAAATCTCATAAAGGTTCAATTAAACGTGCCATCACCAAAACCAAAGCAGCTGTTAGAACCAAACTTATGGGCCACACTGTACACTAACTATAGGCGACTCGTCATAACGCCATAGCCATAACCATAACCACAGAAGCCAATTGAATTTTGGGGGTTTCGCCGTACCGTAAACAGCTGTTTGCTTTTTACACATATTTATTGTTGCAATGAATAAACAAATGAAAACATAAACATCTGTTTATGTTTATGGCGGCACTAGAGGTGAAGGAAATATATTTATGGTTATGGCAGTGGTTGTGGCTAGGGTATTATGGTATATTATAGCACGTCTGATTGAACCTTAAAGGCTTAGTTGGCCGACCGTAATGGAATGTAACTGCAACGATAGGAAACAGCTGATCGATTTTGTTATGTGAAAAGTAATGAAAATGGTTATAGAGATGTAATGTAACGTAACCTACTTTTCATATAAAAATATCGATCAGCTGTTTCCTACATTACAGTTACATTGCGTTACAGTCGGATAACTGAGCCTTTAAGACCTTTCAATACGCAAAGTTTACTTTGCAAAGTCTTGAGCTTGTTGGAGAGAAGGGAAAACGGGAGCTCTTTTCCCTTCTCTCCAACAAGATCAAGACTTTGCAAAGTAAACTTTGCGTGTGGAAAACCGTTTAGCTTATAAGACTTGTAAATAAAGCCAAAAAATTTTACCTGTAGCCCATCACTGCGGCCACTTGTATAACATGTACATATGTATTTAGCCTTGTTTATTTTAACCAGCAAATAACATGACTAAAATTAGGTTTACAAAGAGTTTATTTAAATAAAAATCTATAACGTTTTTTTAAGAGAGCCACCGAGCGGATTAATTTGTTTTCATTCAACATTCACAATAGTTAAGGAACAAATGATTAAAAATCGATTGCAGCGATGCATTTCAAACTGTTAATAACAAGAACTAACTGCAACCCGGTGTGCTCCGCTAACCCATCGCAACTACTGACATTTTCTTTTCTGATGGATTACCTTACCTTTACATATGAAATTACTTTCTTGAAATTTCTGTACACGTATTATAAATAAAAATTTCAATGAAATAAACGAATTTCATAAAAACTTTTTGTTCGTTTATAAGGGAAAGTGAAAGTTCATTTTAAAAATGTCGTCGTAGCGAAATGTTGCAAAATTAGAAAAAAATTAAAAAAATTGCTAAAAAAAAAATTAAAAAATTAAGTGGAAATACATAACGAAACCAGAGGGATTAAAAAGAAAAAAATAATTAATGGGAGATTTTGTATTATTAAATAGTTGTGCCGTTCCAGAACGACCTACTTAGTTCCATTGAATGTTCACTAAAATTAACGATTCGGACTTTTAAAAAGTATACTTTTTTATAGTTCATCGTTTCGTCTAAAGGGTTCTTTTCGCATGAAGTATGGTGTGTACAAATTTTATTCGTTTTTAAATGAAGTTTGACAGAAGTGGTACCAATTTGGGAACATTCCCATCATTTATCGCAATTTATTGAAGTGTGTGTTGGATTATCTTCTTTCATTGAGGAGGCCTCCAATATTCCAGATCATCTCAATTGTTTCTTGAGTGCACCAATATTCCCAAGTAAAATAACCTCATGTTTGCTAATTAAAATGTTGCATCTATTGCATCTATTATGTCCTTTCAGGCATACTCTACGAGTACTATGTGCTGCAATTTCAGGACGATTGGATACAAATAGAGGAGCCAACTCAATATATCGCAGAAGAAAGTCTTTCAGTTTCATATTTCAGTAAGATAATTTGACTGATTAGATTCTTATAATCGATAGCAGATGTGCTTTGTATCAGAGGTTCTGAGCCCGCTTTAAATATATATAAAAAAAACACAGCCTGTTGCTCCTTCAAAACCATCAGTATTATACTGTGAAAATTTCAGCAAGATTACTTCACTCATTTACGAGACCATAACTTTCAAGCACACATACAAACATATAACATTTATTTTTATATTCACACATGGATTATTTGAGTTGTTTAAATATTTCTTACCAAGTCACGTTTTATAAAATACAACAAAGCAAATACATGCACCTTACAGGTGGCAAAATAAGTTTTAAGCACGAACCTGGAAAGAGAAAAAGAGAAACGATTATTGTAAAACTATTTATCAATTAGGATATAATTTCTAATCTTTTGCACTTATTTAAAACAAAAGTTAAACGAAAGTTATTTAACAATAATTTTTTTACAAAACATTTTACTAGACAATAAGTGCAGAATTAAATAAAAAGTCAAATTACATGTGATAATTTTTTTTTAAAGAACAAACAACACCAAAGTTAATTGCTAATATTTTGACAAATACTGGCAGAACGGAACAACTAGCTGTTTTCGAAGGCGGCCCCACACTGTATGTGGTGTCACTTGATGCAAGTTTTAGCCTTATATACTAATTTTTAAGTACAAATGAAATATGTGAATTATTTCGATTTATCGCTTTGCTAAAACATTTTTTAGAATAAATGCTAAATTTTGCGATCTGTAAAAAAAATTATAACTTGTATTTTGACTGACAAACTTTAGTGTGATCAAACATAAAATAAAGTTCGAACAATAATAATTAAGCTAACTAGAAAAAGTCTTCGCTAAGGTTGCCTGTCTACCATTGAAGCTGCGGAAAAAATCGGGAGACCTATCTTACAGACCAGAAATATTTATGTGAACAGTTCAACCTTTATCACGGCGCTTTAATAATGGGTGACATTGCGGAATGCGATGTTTGGCTGCATCTAGCAGTACATTTAATAGTTACAACAATTTGGGTGACGAATTCAGATACCGGAAATACATCCACTAAGTGCCAATTTTTTAATACTCAATTTGTATACAAAGATAAAATCGATAAAGCCGGATCTGCGAAACGAATTAAGGTAGCAAAAAAGAATTCAAATTATATCATAATTCAATAATAAAAAATAGGACAGGTATTTAATACAATTTCGTCTTCTTTACTGCTTAAAATCGGGTAAAACTAAAATGTTGGCACTTTTTATGAACGCTATTATGTGTTTTTAATCACCTAAATAGGAAAATCGCTAAAAGAAAATGAATTTGAATTTGAAAAATATCAATTAAATAAAAAAAATTGCCAACTAAAAAAAATTCTAAATCGGAAAACAATCCACAAAACACCCAAAACAATAGTCGCTAAAAACTAAAGAAATCTTTACCAAAGTGAAATACACTAAAATGAAAAAAAAATTTGAAAAGTGACAGTCACAAAATTGAAAAAATTTCTACAACTAAAACAGCAGGAAAAAAATCACAAAAAAGGTAAACAATAGTCAAGTTTGTCGGGTGGTGAGTATTATCATAGTCGTATTAAGGTGAACTTACTGTGGTAGAAAACTAAGTGTATTAAAGCTGGTGTCCAGTACGAATGGGATATTTTAGAATATTAGCATAAGCAATAATAAAGGAAAAATCATTCGTATATAATTTGATACATTTTACTACTGCCAACTTTCAGCTTATTTATAATTTAATAATTAAAAAGAAAGTCGCTAAAACTAGGGGAAAATATTTGTTACCAAATAAACAATTTTTTTCCAACTTTCAGTTACTCTCAAAAACTACCGTTAGAAAAAAATATATGTATATATAAAAATAAAAAAAAATCTTTAAAGCAGGGATATGAAAACGATTTAACAAGAAGGAAAGAATGGTCAAATCCCAAGAAACTCTAAAACGGAAAAATCTTTAAAACGTGAAACAATTGCCAAAGTCATCAAAACGGAAAAATTTGCTAAAAACTAAAGAGTTTAAAGAAAAGAGGGGGAAAATCTGTAAAAAGTAAACAATATCCAAGTACGCCGGCTGGTGAATACTATCACATTTTTAAGCTGAAATTAGAAAACTGAGTGTGCAATACGAATGGTGTAATACCCATTTAAGACACGCAAATTTTACTTTGCAAAGTCTTAATTCAGCTGTGTGAAAGACGAAGGAATAAATCGTTTTTTGTCTTCCCCCCAGCTGAATTAAGACTTTGCAAAGTAAACTTTCCGTGTCTAAAAGGGGAATAATTTATAATATTAAGGGCGACTAAAGCGAGCATTCGAATATAATTTGATGAGTTTTAGTACTGTGAAATTTCCATTATTTTTCTTCTTTATAATCTAACAATTAAAAGCAAAAAGAGCTAAAACTAGTGCAGAATGCTTGTTACCAAAAAAGTAAACAAAATTTTATTTTTAATTTTAATGTGTGAATGAAGGGTACACATGAATCGGTGCAGATAATTACAACACTCTTCATTTTGTTTTGTGAATAGTTTTTATGAAAAAAATAAGTATGTAAGAAAAATAACAATCATACTTCAAAAAACAGAAGTTGTTTAACCAGCAGCTGATTTCGCTGACTAACCTCAATTACGAAGTCAGTTGAGTTGTTGTGGCCTTTCGTTTGTCTGCCGTTGATATGCGCGTTGGTACGAGCAGCTAAACTCAAACTTCTGCAGTGACTAATCAAGAATCGTCACTTTTTGTTTATTTTGGTATTAATGAGAAGCAAAAACAACTACAAAAGCCGTAAATAAATTATAAAAATTTGGCATTTGAAAACAAGAGAATACCTGATATGTATAGAGTGTAGAGTTGTATGTCTTTTTTTTTTGTTTGTTTGTTTATATTGAAAGTTTTTTCGTTGATTTAAGTTTTTTTTTTTTGCAATCATATTTTTTTAAGATTCCGCTTATAACATTATGTATTATATTTAAAACGCGTTAAAAATATTCATTTCATCTCATCGTTCACAAAGAAGTTGGTAGCAAAGTTGGCAGCAGTTTTATGCTGCTTTAACTGTGGTGGCATTTGTTTTTGTTGTTGTTTTTTTTTTTGCTGTGTTCTTGTGTGTCTGTTTTTTTTAAGGTTTGTTTCGGTTTCTTGTCTTCAAACGTTTGGAGTTCATTCACCGTTTTGCCTAATTTCATGGATTTTTTAAAGAAACCTCATAACTTAATTAATAAAAATATCAATATTTCTTTGATTAGAAAAGTACTCGTATTTGCAGTGTAAAGAAATATAAAAGAGAAGTAAAAGTAATTTTCTGCTTTTGTTGACGGAGTAAAAATAATGGGCATACAACAAATTTTCGAAATGCAATAAATATTATTTTTTTTTTAAAAGCACCGGAGTTGGTGTGATCTTGCAGCATGAGAATACATTATTCAGCTGTTAGAAACTGCTGGTCTTATTGTCATAAAATTTCTCACACAGGTAGCAAAAGCATATTCTTAAGCAGTAAAAGCAATGCATTCATTAAAACATGTTGAATTTTTTTTAATGTCTAAAGGCGATTAAATATTTCCAAAGTAGATATGGAAATCATTGGAAATTGGATTTTGGGCTTCTATTCTGTAATTCGAATCGAAAGAAGTTTCTTTCTAATTGCAATGTAAAATATACCTATACAAGTTCGAATTTTTTTCTCTTTCAAACCAAATTACTGAGCCCAAAGAAAGGCCGAAGTTGTTTCGCAATATGTGCTTTCTTTTAACTATAACTTTTATGGCAAATAAATTTTATGTTAAATGATCAATTAAATAATTTTGAATTAAAATTTTAATTCATAATGGTATATTTAAGAATATTTAAGGTTGTTGTGACTTGAGCGGTAAACGCTCAAAATTTACCGGGGAAGCCAACATACGATACAAACATTTTCCTGCTGCCTGTGTCAATACACACAATAACGTAAATTACATAATTAATAAAATACAAAGACTGATTTAACATGGTACTTCGTGATATTTCTTGTTGTTTACCTAGATTTTAATATGAAATTTTTCTGTGTGGATTAAAATATACAGAAATCTTAATTTTTAGGAGATAATTTGATATAGAGCTTTATTATATCTATAAGCATATAAACTTGCATGCAACACAAAAGGAAAATGACAAGCGTGTCATTTTTACCTTGACACTTTGACATCGGAAATCGGAACCATAAGATGTAATTTTGAACATTTTGCGAAAGTAAAACATTTTTATAATTATATAAATTTCTTTGTACGGACTAATTTGAACAAATTAATATTTGATTCAGAGAACTTTGTGTTAGAATTGGAAAATAATTTTTTTCAAAATTAAACCTCTTACTGGAAGACCCTTTATATAACTGTGGCAATAAGGAAAAAGTGCTTAAGTCATATTTCACTGTTTTGCAGGAGAGCAATTTTAAACTTTCAAGTCGATTTTCAGAAATTTACTTCATTAAATTTGAAATAATATTAATTTATTGCGCTATATATAACTTCCTGAAAAATAGTACAAAATAATAGAAATTTTTGTCAGAGGTACTTTTGAATATGGAGATTACGGACTACTAACTCTACTACTACCACTAACTCAAAATCTGCTTATTTCGACTTAAGTATTTTTACTTTTTGTAAACAAATATCTTTCATTGAACAAAAAATTAAATTTCTTTAATAAAATATTTGTTTAATTTACAAATCTCGCATTAACGCCGTATGCGTTTTTTAGTCGTCTAACTATACAATATTGTATTTTTGTTGTTGACAGCTTTCATACAAAAGTGTGTTTTAATTATGCTATTGAATTTTATATATTTTTCAAATTTGTAGTTGTATTGAGACCAAATCTGCCGATATTATATTTTTTATGTTAACTTGTAAAAATATTTTAAATATGTGATAACTAACATCAGAAAATAAACTAAACTAAACTACTAATGGCAAATATAAATTTCATTAATTTCAATTTAATTTATGAACGAACTATTTTGCATACCTGATTTAATTTTATGCTATCAAATGAAATGAATGTCAACTTAAATTTGAAATTTGACTGTTCGCAAGCGCATACACAAATATCGTTTTTTCTTTACGATAAACCATATGACCGACTAAGCTTTTGAATTGAATAAATTTTCCCAAAATGTATTTGGTTGACATTTTTTAGATCTAGTTTCTACATTACAAATTTCACTTTGTTTTTGCTGAAGCACAAAAGGATAAGGACACAAACAGTCAACTGGTCTGAATTTTTTTTAAGAAACTAGGCAAAGAAATTAAGTGATTTTCATATGTATGAATTCTCTCGACAAGTTGACTGTTTGTGATGTGGAAACTACTCTTCAGCAAGAAAAAAGTGAAATTTTCAAATGCCTGAAATTGCAATAAATCATAATATTTCATTGAAATAGTGAATTGATTTTTGTTTAATTAAAAATTCAATGTTTCTAATTATAATTAAAAATAAAAAAAGAAACAGTACACTGCATGCCATGTGACCAGGCTTGCCAATGAAATTAAATGCCAAAAAGTTGAGTTTAAATATTGTCAAGTCACCATATGGTGCATGATTTGTCGAGGTAAAATATTTCTTTTAATTTAAAAATGCTGAATAATTAAATAAATATGAGACGAACATTTATATTTATAAAAAGATGACTGTTTAGTTGCTTGAGCTATTATTCGCATAGAAATTAATTAATTTAAATCAAATGAGGAAAATTTTACCAAAATATTCTAATTCTCTGATGAATTTTTTTTTTAATTCACTTTGAATTCCACAATCTGTGACTTTTAAATCAGTTATTTTTAGTTGTTTACTTTTACTAAGATCTTTATAAATCCTGGGTTGAGGCATGCAAATCTAATGATTGGAACGTAGAACTAAAATCGTTTCATAGTTCTCATGTACCTGAGTAAAAACAATCTAAGAATGTTCACAGGCTTCCTCACAGGTCATTGTAGACTGAGAAAACACCTCAACAGACTTGGCATTGAGAGTAACAGTCTGTGAGTACGACGATGAAACCTCAGAGCATATTGTGAAGGAGTGTGAAGCGTTATGCCACAGAAGATATATCCAATTGGGCAAGCAACCCACTGGCAATCCTGAGATTCATCAGGAGAGTAGGTCTGAATGAGGTGCTCTAGCATCTGGCAAGGGATACAATAGATCTACTTTGGTCGCAGTGCCCTGTGTTTCCCGTTTCACTTAATTCCTTCATTCAAGATCTTTATAAATGCCAAGTGCTTTTTTAAAGTTAAGAATCTGTCAAACTTTTCTATATGAGCAGTCCGCCACAGCACACTTTTCTTGAAGAAAACTTGACTGTCACAGCACACTGTTCTCATAGAAAAGATGCCTGGCTGTGTAACAACAAAATTTAAATGGAAATGGCAACTCTGCACTGGTCATTAGACCATGTTTCATTTACATATATTTAATTTTTTTTTTTTTTTGAAAACAAAGAGCTTTAATTTTACGTTTCTTGTTCTCTTTTTGCAACTGCAACTACAGTTTAAAGAGTTTTTCTTTGAATTCGCTCCCCTGTGCATCAATCAGCACGTTTAACAAGTGGTCAATTTACATTTCTGTTGCATTTGTTAATGTTTTTTTTGGTTTTTGTTGTTTTAGAAAATTATATTGCATTAATGTGCAATTATATTTATATTTGAACATTTTTCTTGAAACGCTTCAAAGATTTTCATAAATTTTTTCTTGCTGTTGGTGTTTCGTTGGCCGCCATATTATACCCATACAAACATATTTGAGGCTTCCTTCCTTCAAGTTTTGTGTGTGTGTGTGTGTGTGTGCTTGCGGTTGTTCAATGGTGAATTCTTTTGTGTTTGCATCAATAAATAACATCAACAATAATGTTTATTTTAAGTTTGATATTCATAAATTTTGCAAACAAAAAGTACGTTACAATTAAAACGGAATTTCTTGAATTCCATTTTTGTTTCTATTGAAATGCTTATATTTTTATACATAAAACAATAATAAAAAGAAAATAATTTAATTGTTTAACATATTTTGCTCTTGAGTTAATGTAAATAATTTCGGTAGCTGATTTTGCCATGATTAATTACTTTAATTTATTTATAATTAATTGTTTAAGCGAGTTGCATCATTTTAACTCACTTAACAATTTTATATTCCCAAAACAAGTTTATAATGAATTTTTTTCTCAAGCTTTATTTTTTTTTATGAAAATTTTTGTGTGAAAAATACTAATTAAGAATTAAATTCTCATTATTCCTCGTACAAGCTTGAAAACATTGCGTTTTATAAAATCAGGCCTGTCATAACTTAATTAAGTTGATTAATTGATTAGTTATTTTTGGTCTCAACAAGACTGGCTTTGCATCAGCCTTGGAAAATAAAGATTTGCAAATTTTCATTACAAGTAAATTCTAGAAAGTTTCATTTGCAGGCACTTTTATCTCATCGGTATTTTCTTAAATATAGCATTTGCAAGGGAATTCGACAAACAAGTATGGAACCATTAACAATAGCTACACAATTTTTCTTAACTACTTTTTGTCTCCCAAAAGTATGGGCACACATTTGCACTTAAATGCAATACCGAGAATGGAGATCTTTTCTGGGTACGTGCAAGGCGGGCAATTTGGTAGAAGGCGGATCGTTGTTTCCTCACAGAAGAATTCACGAGATAATTTGGGTAAACTCGAACAAAAGAACGGATAATCAAAAGGATCACGTGACAATAAGCACTAAATAGCGAGGATCCCTTTTGGACGTTCGCAGTCGCAAGGTTGATCACAATCTGCTTGTCGCAAAGATGCACACTAAACTGGCAGCTATGCGAAACATCGACATTAGAGTCAACTTGAAACCTGTCGACGTGCCTAAATTAAAGGATAAAGAAGTTGTCGCCGATTATTCCCTAGCCTTAGAAAGTATATTTAGATCAAGCCAGGCAGATAACCTCACAGAAGGGGAAATGTTTCAGCTCATGTTTATGGAACCTGCCACTCAGATTCTCGGTCATAGGAAAAACGCGAAAAAAATAGTGGATTTCCCGATGATACCTGATCATTAATTGAATTATGCAAGAACACTAAATTTGAACTAAACAGATAAAGAACTCGTGGTGTCAAAATAAATGGCATTCGTCACTGTATTTATGCATATTTTGTAGACAGCGAGAAAGCCTTCAACAAACTAAATGACGACGTGATTTGGAAAGCATCTTAAACCAAAAATATACGTTTTATTGAAAGTCTATAGGGCAAGGCATCTTGTAGAAATATAAATAGCAAATTATTGAGTAGGATGTGGAAGTTGAAATAGGTGTCCGCCAGGGATGTGTCCTGTCACCTCTTCGATTTGATCTAGTTTTGTACACGTTCTTTGGGATAATGTGGGTACTGCAAGGCCGATATCTATCTCTAGGCTCACAGTTTTTCAGATCTGACTTTCAGTTTACGAAGCTTAACTAACTTTGGCAGCGCAATCAGCTGACCTGAAGATAAATGTCACAAAGACGACAACTCTGCGTATTAATGCAACTTCAGGAGAATTTTCTGTAATTGGCATAAACAAAATATAATGGAGAATCGGGCCGGGATATTGATAATCATTTGCAGAAATCCCGTCAGACATTTGCCGGCCTAAGATCCATCTCTATCTCTATGTACGAAAATAAGAATCTTTAATGCGAATATAAAATCCTTGCCTTCTTTGAACGCTGCCACTCGAGATGGGCGAAAGATGCAAGTGTAGCTAAACAGCAGAACAACGACATTCAATCATATGCTGTGGCGAAGAACAGGACAAGAGCCCATATCGAGAGAAATCAGAAGGCGCAAATGTCGCTGGATTAGCGACACGCTTAGAATATTATTCCAAAACTCTTGTATTTTCCATAATTAGCTTGTAAATATGTTTGGATTTCAACAAAACTGCATTTAAAACATTCAACAAATGCTCTCAAATCAAATAGTGGCGCACAAAGTACATATTCCATACATTAATTACAGTTCATAAACTCTGTTTGGGTATTGCCAAACAGAGGCAACAATTTCAATTATCAATTAAAACTTGTTTAACCAACAAAGACGGCTTACATACCAAGACTTGAGTGTGCAACATGTGTCATTGCGCCGTATCCACCTGCTGTTACACTTAAATATTTAAACTATTTCTTTTTTTTTTTTTTTTTGCTTTGTTGTCATTAGTGTTTTGATTAATATCGTAGTTTTAATTAAAAGAAAGATTTTCTTATCCATTTTTTTTACAAATTTTACAAATAAAATAATGAGCTTAGTTTTGCATCTACCGTATTTTTTCTTTTCTTAATCTAAATAAATTTTCACATTATTTTCCACTACAATAGACTTTTTTTATTTTAAATTAATTTCAACTCTTACGTATTTACTTTAGGATAATTAAATTCATCAAGTACACACTCACTCACTCTACTCTGTCTGAGTCACAACAATTCACAAAACACACACCTCAAACTAAATTCACTTCACCTCAAATGAAATGCATGTAAACATATAATTTTAACTAAATAGAGTTCAGACAAACTACTTGCATTAAAAAGAAAAAAAAAAAATAATAATAATAAGAAAAGATCATCATGCATCATACTACACATATGAAAATTGCAAGAAACATTTGATATTTATTTAAGTCTATAAGCAATTTTGGCTTTTGTTAATAAAACATGTAAGAGTAACTGTAGCAAAAAAAATCCATGTGAGTACAGGGGTTTTCAACTCAAGATGTTTTCAAAATTATTAGCCAATCTTAAATGCGAAATTTAGCGGATTTCGCTCTAAATTATGAAGCATTTAGAGCAGACATCCTCTAAACTATAACTGGCCAAAGTGGCACCAGAGTGCCAAACTTCAAGCGGACAGAGTTTGAGGGCACTTATTGGCATTTTTTGGTAAACGACAAAAATTATCCAAACGGAAGGGAAGTGCTGCACACATCTCAACTTTAAGACGAAAAGGTTTCATAGTTGCTTATGCCGATTTGCCCTAAATTCTTAAAATAAAATGTTACTTACAGCAATTGAAGCTTTGTCCGAAAAGAAGTTTCATTTCAGAAACAGCAAATATACGCATTAATTTAAAAACAAACGGCAACACTTAAATTAAATACAGAGTTGTTACGAATGTTCTTCGCATGCAGGCCAGTGCTGGGAGATTTTCATCTCTTGCCAATTCACCCTCTTGCTGGCATTCCTTTAGTCAATTTGGATCAAAATATTTTTTCACATTTATAAAGAAAGTCAATCTAAAATATACGTACGAATAAACGAATGTGCATAAATTACAGCAATAACGTGGGAAGTGCAGGCATGAAATGAAGTAAGTCTCTTGTTAAACTAAATCAAAATAATTAATTTCAACATTTTACGTTTTAAGCGTGTTAAAATGTGTGTGTGTGTGTGTGTAGATTTTTATTGGTTGCAATTTTTCTCAATATGATGCGATACTCAAAATAAAATATATATTGTACACTATTTCAAATACGATTTGGGTGTGGTTTAAGCACCTAAAACAAAGTATGTTTTTTACATATGAATGTTCACATATTATTGGGAAAACAATAAAAATGCACCCAACCTTAAAATATTATTGAAATAAGTTCTTTTTAAACATACGTTTTCTTTGCCAGGAATTAAATAACATGAGAGCTAAAAAAGGGTTACACGAAGTAACAGAGTTCTTTCTCACAGACTGATTCTGGCAGGGGAGACGAAAAATATTCACGTCTGCTTAGGTCTGGGTGTCATTTAAGGACTACTCAGACTATTATACAAGTATAAGCTTTCTTTCATTACATTTGCCGAGAAAGAAATCTAACAGCCTAACTTTAAGAGTGCATTTCGTACTTATTCAAGCTTGCATTTTAGCTACAGGATGCGTTCGGTAGTTTTATGTAAAATTCCACGAGGAACATTTTTTGTGAATGAAGCCTTTAGGGACCATCCACATATTACGCAACGCTGTTTTCCTCGATTTTTAATTATTTATGCGATAGTTTTTTATTTGAAGAATTTAGAAGAGCAATTAAGCGGAAACTACTGTAGATGTGAACCCCACTAATATTTTATTGTAAAACCATCCAGTCGGAATATTATAAAAATGTTTGAATGAAATAAATGGGTAAACCCATTAACCTAATATCAATTAAGCGGCAACTACTGTAGATGTGAACGCCACTAATATTTTAAATTCAGCAAATGTACACTCAAAATGAGAATCACCCATATGCATAATTTAATTCAAACGTTTAGTTGTTTGTGTTAAAAAAAAACTTGGCAAAAATTATGGTTCAGTGATTTTCTTTTTACATTTTGACTTTGAGAAAAATGCATATTAAACCTTTAAATATGTAAGTTGAAAAAAAAATAATATTATAAAATATACTAAACTTGGCCTTGGCGGAAAGCAAAGAAAACAAATGATTATAAAACAAATTAACGCGGCAAAGAAAATAATAAGAAATCACTCAGATGTGGCAAAATATTTAACAAACATAATTATCAAGTTAAAGTACTCGTACATACATGTAAGAGCATAGGAAAAGTACTTAGAGCAGACGTTTTTAGTGGGACAAATAATAAGACAAAGTTACTTAAGGTAAGCAACCGAGTATCAGAGTGAAATAATGGGCCTGAATGATTTTGTATAAAAAACATTTAACGTGTTTAAGTACGTTAAATTAAAAATTTAAGGGAAAAAAATAATTAAAAAATTATTAGAAGAATGTTTGTTAGTTAACAGCATTAAAACAGTTAAATTATTTTTTAAGTGTTAAAAGAAAATAGCGTCTATTTAATAAATTTCAATATTTGCATCACACTTTTTCGAAAAATTTCGAAAGTCGAACATGTATCCCCATTTAGACACTCAAAGTTTACTTTGCAAATTCTTAATTCAGCTGTGTGAAAGACAGATGCAGGAATACTATCTCTTTCTGTCTTTCTCCCAGCTGAATTAAGACTTTGCAAAGTAAGCTTTCCGTGTCTAAAAGGGGTAATGCTATTGTGAATCGGTGTAATTTTATTTGCACGCGTATTTTTATAATTTTCTTAATAAATTGTTATTATGTATTCAGCGAAACGAATAGCATTTCACTCCGATTTATGTTCTTAGAAGAAAAAAATTATCGGAAAAAATTAAAGAGACGAAACTTGAGAGATGCATCGATTTGATGTGTTTATCTCAAATAATCTAAGTGAAAACATGAAGAGCTGTTGGCAGCATGTATGTAGATATGTATGTATATATGTAAATAAATTCATGCATTTCCACTCCTTTTAAAAATAAAATCAAAAAACTAAAAACTACATATTTTAAAAAACAACAAGAAAAAACTACGTACCTACATTGTGCTTCTTCTTTTTATTCCCAAGTAAAACGTTTGTGAAAAAACACACATAATTTTTGGGGAAAAGCCCATGGGAATAAAAATCAGTGATGCCATATTTTTTTCAAACATGCGAGTTTTTTTACATGGAAAAAATTCACGATTGCAACTTTAGGGAAAGGGGAAATATTTCGGGGAAATATATTCACGATAGGGGTGAATAATTGTGGTATGAAAACTCGCTGAACGAATGAACGAGTTGGACCCAGCTCTATATGGGTGGTAGATAGGCAGAGCAATAGTCTAGTAATTGCAAGGTCACAAGTTCGATTGCTGTCGATCACTATGAAGCAAAGTATCGCTCAGTGACTGCAGAGCAAATAACCGATTTCAAAGTAATCGGAAAAGCCGTCATAATTACCAAAAGCAGTAGCAGAATTCATCAAACTCAAACTTTTAGAAAAGAGAAATGTTAAACCATTTATTAATCACTTAATAGTTACACTCTACACTTTGCAAATGTTCGAATTCATTAAGATTTTATGCATAAGCAAATAAAACTCAAACGCATAATTATGACAAGCCATTAGACAGACGTACAACAATAAATTCAGATGTCTTTTTCCCCTTTAAAGCCGACGGAAACATCAATCAGACAATTCTAAACAAAAGCCAAGAAACAGAAACCTTCAGACACTTTACGGGACACGTAAATTGTTGTAGGAAAATCAAATGTATAAAGAAATTCCAGCAACGTAGTATTTTGTATAAGTGAAAAAGAGTGTTTGTTATTAACAAAAGATCTCGCTGTTTATTTGTTAAATACAGACTTGTATTTTAAAAAAAAAGTTTTAGCTTTGTGTTTAAATTTTTTTCTTCAAATTATCCGCAGTATTATTGCTTTTTAAGATCAATTTCATAAACATGTTTACTTTTTTTTGAAGCGAAAAAAAAAATGTGGGAAGAAATATATTTTATGTTATTTATAACAAAATTTGAAATATCTAAGTCTTTTGAAGGTTTCCATCCATCGTCTTTTGAAACTGACACCTTTATGCGTCATATTTCAACAATATTGAAGAAAGCATTTGGGATTGAAAATTGTATAAACAAATTCATTCATTCCCATATTTTTTTTTTACCAAACGTATCGCCTTTAATGAAATAAAACTAAAAAAAACTAGTTTTGCAAAAAGAAATGGCTTAACTAACCTTTTAAATTTACACAGAACGCAATTTATCTAGCATTTGAATAATGGAAATTTAAAATTTCAGTATAACTCAAAGGTAACTGAAATGTTTGAAAAAGCTGCAGTTAATTATACATATTATGCATTTGGAAAAAAATGAATTTCAAAAAATTAATTTTTTGTAGTTAAAACTTTGTAAATAAAAATAAAGTCTAAAGAAAATCTATCAACTGAATTGCGTATCTACACCTCTAAATTTAAATTAACCACTGGCTGCGTTCACCAGAGAGGTATAGTTAAAACTGTTGGTGTTTGTATTTGCTAAGTAAATTTCCTTACAACAAATCCACCACCAATTGTGTTAAATTAACTGGGTGCTTAGCTTTGATAGTGTGACTTGGATGTGCATAAAATTTATACAACACACTGCTGCCAACCGAATACTTTGACGAAACATTAAATATTAGTATGTCAACCAACCATAAACGATAAAATCTTTAACGAATATAATTTTTTATTTACAATTCGTTTGTTTTAGCCGTAATACACGTACAGTGACTGCAAACTGGCTTCATGCAATTAACAAATCTTGAGTAGACCGAGTCATAAATTGATAGGTACGGCATATGTTTTTCGATTTAAGGACTTATACCAAATTAAACTTTTATGTCAATTCAAAGTTTTATTTTTAAATTAAGTTTTTGTTTTCATTGCATATTAATTTGTAACCACCGTGATTCTTTTCAATAAAGAACATTATTGTCAACGACCCCTGGACTCCCGCTGAGCCTATCCTAGCAATCAGCGGAAGATGTGTCGTTACAAATGTAAAAAAAAAATTAAAGTTGCTATAATCAAGTAGTTAGATTGTTTCACTGTTATCTTAACCGAGGTTACACTGTAATTGATAACTAATAAAAATAATAGCACAATGTTATTTTAATTGTTTCGTAAATTGTGCGATTTTTCAAATTGAAAATATAATTAATACAACTGTGCTAATTAATTACTCAAAAATTATAATAAATTCAAGATTGAAAAATAAATAAATAATACACTGTTGGAAGGAAAAAATAAAAGAAATAAATGGTTCTCTCGTTGATTCTGGTAAAACTTTCAGTGAACTTATTTCATATTTTATGTTTCAACAAAAAATATATAAAAAGAAGTAAGTTTTACATTTGATTTACGTCTTGCGTGAATTTGGCGCACTCTTTATATAATTATTCGAATAAGTTTTTATTTCTTCATAAAATTTCATCAACTTTAGAAAGAATAAAGCCTGTTAATACCAAAACTGCTTACAATTTTTCTAAAGAATTTATACCTTCTTTCTGTTATAGATTAACTAAGTCCAATGAAAATTAATTTAATATCAATTTTAGCCATATATAAATATATACATACATAAATACATAAACATACACAAACATACATCAATCAATACATTCACACATGCATACAACAAAAGGTCAATAATTATATAGACACACAAAAGAAGGTTGTTAGATATAAGAAGTTAATTTAAAATTTAAATTTGATTCAACGGATTGTAGAGATATAAATCTTGTGGAGTGGAAAACATACTTGTAAGAATGCAGCCAATACTTTTCCTTAAAGTTGTTTTACCACATTTTTCCTTTTAAACGTTTAATAAAAATTCTCTGTAAAGCAATAGATTAGATATTTGATATTTAATCATCTTGTATAGAAATTAATTTTTAATCAAAATGTAATCTATTTATTTTTTTTTAAGATTTCTTGCTCATGAAAGATTATTGTACATGAATTGCATGAAGTGGGCACATTCATTCAAAATACTTACATACATACTCGTGCATACATAAATATGCACATACTTACAAATGTTTGTACATGCACACATCATGGAGCTTTAAATTTATGAGATCTTTTAAAAAGAATCAGCATTGTCATCGTCATTATTATGGAAAGAATTGTACTATGACGATGTGGCTGCTGCTATGTTGGACTTAATGAACTGAGGCAAATGTCTCAAAGGGAATTCCAAGTCCCAACTAACTAGCGGACATGCAAACGTATAAATTTTATTTATATGTTTGAATGCGCTTCTTCATACATATGGCCAAGATAATAGAAAACTAAAGAAGCCTCAAACGACATCAACAGCAGGAGAATAAACACCAAAAGGTAAAAAAATATAACAATCTCATTCTTAAATAGTGGTTCACAAACTTTTTGTTTATTGACGATACATACAAACATATATCGCGCACAAAATTTTTTAAGTTGTGACTCTTTATGATTTAGTGTACGATATGAAGTTATTTTATTTTATATTTTTGGTACACTTTTGTATAAGAAAAGTGTGCTGTGACTCATAGTCAACTTTTCTATAAGAAAAGTCTGCTGTGACTCACAGTCAACTTTTCTATAAGAAAAGTCTGCTGTGACTCACAGTCAACTTTTCTATAAGAAAAGTCTGCTGTGACTCACAGTCAACTTTTCTATAAGAAAAGTCTGCTGTGACTCACAGTCAACTTTTCTATAAGAAAAGTGTGCTGTGACTCACAGTCAACTTTTTTTTTTAAGAAAAGTGTGCTGTGGGACACAGTCAACTTTTCTACAAGAAAAGTGTGCTGTGGCCCTTACGTTCTTCTTTTTATGTTGGTTTAGACCTAAACTTTCAAAATTACGATGTTATTCTATTTTTTTCCTGCCCTGCCAGATTTCGTCGTTACAAAACGGAAAGATTGGTCAAATTAGGCAGCACTGTTAATTGTTTACAAAACACAGCCGATTACAGAAGGAGAGAAATAACTGTAACTTCCTATTTAAAATAACAAAGCCCACTAAAACATTCTACTTGACGCCGTTAATATTTTTATCAGAGAGCTGCATGCTGATGACGGCTTTGATATTTAATACGAAACTTGAAAAAATAACAATTTTAAATAACATTTTGGCACTCTCTGCTTTTAGATTTCATTTCATTATTAATTTATTATGGATGTCAGTGTGAGCGTATGCGTTAGTTTGTTAAGAATGAAAAGACCGCCTGCTTTAAATTTATAGTTACTATAGGTTAGTTACACTTCTAACTAAAACTGCTGGAAGGGGGAATAATGAATAGAAGATGAACGAGCAGAGGAATAGTGGCAGTTACAGCGATTGACTATTGTTGTGGTCAAAAGAATGGACATTTTCATTTTATAAGAACAATATACATATATAAATAAATACATACTATGAATGTATGTAAGTATGTATGTATGTATGTAGTTATTTATGTATGTGAATTCATATTTATATTTTTTATAGGTATTTTATCATTATGATCGCTTTGTTTGTAGTCACATATCCATACGTGTGTATATGTATGTATGTAAAAATGTAATTTTAAAGTTTTCCTAAGCACATGCTGCCTGCCTATTTTTTTGAGTTTCTTCTTAAGGTTCTTGTCTTTTCTTTTCCTACTTTTTCTTCTAAAAATGGCTCTTTGGTTGGTTGGATATTGGTGGTTGGTTGTTCGTTCGTTCGGTTGTTTGGAACACGTTCAAATTGTGATGCAGTTTAAAAGAATGCAAGTTTTTTTAAACAGGTTCCTGCATCGTGATGCAGAAGATATAAGTACCTATAACGTCAAAAACAAAAACAAAACTAACAAAAAACTTTTTATAGAAAACCTTGAAAAAACACTACAAAAACAACGACAACACAATAACAACAACAACAACAATAGCGGCAATCAGCTCAACAGCAAAAAACAACATCAATAACACAAAAAGAAATGAAAAATAGTAGAGTCAAATAGTGAAATAAACTAAAATAAAAAAAGATAATATTAATAAAAAGCAATCATAAAATACAAAAGGCTATTTTGAATATTGTTAGCTGTGGTAACAATAACAAAATATTCGAGCCGGGGGAAGGTACTCTAGTATCAGAAGATGTGCCTAAATAAACTACGTAAACCTTTGAATTGGAACAATATGTGTACATACGTACATACGAGTATGTATGTACATATTTATGTAAGTATTTATGTAGGACTGGAATTACAGAATTTAAAAAATGCCCAGCGCCAAATTACGGCATTCGATATCGAACAGATGTTCATACAATTTTAATTGTGTTTGTATGGAAATTTCGATCGATATCGAAATGCCGTAATTTGCCCCCCTGCTTTATTAGAAGGACAACATTATCCCATTAGTGTTTCAATATGATTACGGGCATATGAGTGCTATATATCACATGCAACTCGCGTTCCTATAATTGTTAATTATGACATTATACTGCTCGCCGTTGACTTGATTTTTATAGAAGGACGGCACATAAGCATAAAGCTCACCAAGCAGATTTTTTCATATAGAGAAATTCAAGAGATGCGAGAATTTTGCTTATAATAATAGGTACATACATATATCTATTCATTGAACCAAAACTGAGCATCATCGCTACACAGCATATTGCGATAAAACGTTGGATGCGTTTCATTTTGTTCGCCATTCAAATTCAACCGTTTAATGAACAAACAGTTCACATTTTGAGAAAAGGTGTTGATGGCTCGTCAAACTTTTTTATATAAATTTTATTACACTTTATTTGGTAAAAAAAAAATCCAAAATTTTCTGGCATGGTAAAAGCAATATAAAACATAAGAAAATGTAAATGTCTAGAAAGGGTCGTTTAAACAATAAAAAGTGTAATTTAAAGAACAAAAAAAAAAGAGAAATAGCAGGTAAATTAAGAAATGGTCGACTGTGTTTGTTCCAGCTCTAGTTTAAGAAAACAAGTGGTGCTTTTGAAATTAAATTTCAAAAGTAATTTAGCTGCTTTCCTGTAAATGATGACAAGTGGATTTTTTGTTTGTTACAATAAAACTGCAGTGTGGTTACCACAAAGAAAAGGAAACCAGCAACAAGTGAAATATTTACTTGAAGAGTTTTTCTTAACTTTTAGCTTTTGCTGCGGGTTTATTTTTTTTTTATTTTTCCTTTTATGTTCTGTTAAAGTGTGAGTGTGAGTAATTATTTAATTAAAAAAAGTAAATTTTCCATAGCACTATTGTAAGATTAAGACAAAGAAAAGATTTTGAAAAGCTTAAGAATATTTTATAAGTTTTAAAAATTTGTATTCCATTCGTTTTTCTTTTCTTTTTTCTTTTTTGAAGTTTATTTATTCGATTTGGTTTTACTTGATTATTTTTATATAAATTATTTTGTTTTTAATATTTTTTTTTCTAACGCCGACAGTCGCTTGAATTCCACACTTTAATTTAAACTTTTAACAATAAACATGAGCAGGCAAAATTTAAAACTCCTAAAAGAATGTTGAATAGTGTTTTTGAAAAACAAAAATAAAAATATTTTAGAAAAAAAAACTCCTTCCTTAAGAAACACAAAAATAGGATGAGAGAAACGCCTAAGAAGTACGCTACTAAGATTTATTCAAAAATTTCCTTACGAAGTTGAGTCTTGAGACTTGAGACAATGCGAAATTCATGAATGCAAACTAAATTTTTTTGTTTGACAATTTTGTGAGATTTATATTCAGCTGTTTGGTTTTTATTTTACCCTAAAAAAGTGTTACCATTTTTTAATAATATGAAAAAATTTAACAAAACTTATTAATTGCCAATTAGGCAAAACACAGCGTAAGCCAAACGAAAAGTTACGCAATCGTGAATCTTCTGATTGTGACGGGGACACGCCCACACATTTTTTTATTTGATTTTATGATATTTTACTTATTTGATTGCTGCGATAACTAGCAAACACCTTTGGTTCTTGCAATTACACAATTTTAAAGTTGAAAAAATGGGCGGAGCTACGCCCATTTAAATCTATTATTATATTTCACGTGGTTCTACTTAACCGATTTTTACGAAACTTACCACACACCTTGAGCTCAAAAATAGACACCATCTTCCATTTGAAAAAATGGGCCGAGTCACGCCAATTAAAATTTAATATTTTATTTTAAGTGGTACTGTAACGATTTTTACAAAACTTAACACACACGCTGAGCTCTGAAAAACACAAAGTCCTGCGTTTAAAAAATCGTTGGAGGCACACCCATTAAAATTTACGGCCTGGCCCACGATGTCGACAAGAAAGTTTCTTTCGCTTATTTAACAAGAGAATTTGTTTTTGTTTTCAATATAAGTAAGCGAAAGAAACTTTCTTGTCGACATCGTGGGCCAGGCCGTTAATTTTATATCCCATAAATTTTTTTTCGAAAATATTCTATCAGATATTTGCATTGAAGTCGGGTTATTTTGGCAGAATTATTCAGAAAGCAATTCTTTCTTTCAACTTAATTTTTTTTTAACAACTTTTTCGGGTAAAGTGCATTTTCAGCTAAATTCCACAATTCAGATGTTGCGATTGTCATAGAAAAATTTACAACAAAAATAGAGTATGTAGTGTAAGCAGCGGCAAGTTTTGTTAAATAAGTATGTATGTATGTTTGTTCTACAACAACAAGCATAGTAAGTAAACAACTTTAAGAAGGAAAAAAAATTACAAAGAATGCTGAAGCACCAAAAATAATCTGCATACTCGTATAAACAACTGCGAATAAAATATTGTGGCTGCAAATATTTTTATTTTTTAATGTCCACCATTCGTAACCGTCAATGTGCAGTTAAAAACAAGATTTTGCTTTTCCATGGAAAATGAAAAAAAAAACTATTGGAATGTTACGAAAGTGAATCGTGTGTGTTGAGTATTTTGTTATGGCCTGACAGGCAGAATATCTTTTTTCCTAAGCTCTCTGCTCATTGGTCATTTAATTCAATTAGAAAATATTAGATACGGAGATTCAATTTGGCTTTTATTTTGTTTGCGGCAAACAACTGGTCTGCAGAGAAGGCTTTGATGTAAAGTTATGGCAAAATACTACATACCTACACATAATAAAAAAAGGAGTTTTTTTGTCCAACAATTACATTTATTGAACAGTTAAAACGTATCTATGAATTTCTAAGTACGTACTTAGCACCTACATCACGTTTTTGCAAACATTTATTACATAGTTTCTGTTATAGTTGGCCAAAATTTATAGCAAATTTTTTATTTTTTTTAATGCATCTTGTTCGGCAAGTGTTTTTTGTTTTGTTTGTTTGATAATTCTACTAAAAGCCGCAGTTGGATAGTCGAATTTCCAAAATGACACAGTAATTCTAACCAAGTGTACTTTTATGTATTGCAAGAACAATTTTTATTAATCACATCTGTGGCAAAAAAAAGGAAAAATTGCTTGAGTCGAAGTTAATGTCACCCCTGTAATCTTCATATTCACAAGTACCTCAGGGCAAAATGTCAATTATTTTGAGCGATTTTTCAGGGAGTAATAGCGCAATGACTTTCTGCTCATCTTTTTAGGATCTCGTACAGCAGAGGTGAAAAGGAACCCTTGTGTTTTCGCTGCCGGACATCTGTCACAAGCTGTTAGGATGTTTTCTCGACGAACGTAAAAGCTACGCATCTGAAGTTTTTACAAAATATGTATATAAAAACTTTGGTCCCTACAACAACAAATATATGACAGTCAAAAATTAAAGGGTATTCTAAAGCGAGTAACGAAAAATTTTTAAATCCTAATGTAGTATACAGACAATTATATATAGACACTTGAAATGTTCAATGTCAGTGTATTTTTATGCAGACTACACCAATTAACGAGGGTGCAATGAAGATTTCCTCTATCTCTTCCTTCACCACCTATCTTCCTTATCACTATCCCCTTCCCTTTCACCCTATCTCACTATAATCTCTTCAACTCACAGGCACAACGGGATCATTGTATTGGACCCAAGTGAGCTGGACTCTAAATTTCACCATTCCTTACCAGCAGTGTGCCAAACCTAACCCAACGCCAATTAACACTGAAATTGTATTGTAACATTTAATGTAATTTTGACAATTTCCTGTATCTTGGAAACCGTAAGAGGCAAATTCTTGAAATTTTCAAAAACGCAAAAGCTAAAAAATGCCAAAATTAAAAAATGCCTAAACGAAAAATCGCCAAAATGAAAAAAGCGCTTAAATTAAATAAAATATCACCAAAAATAAAATAAATCGCTAAAATGCAAAAAATATCATCAAAAATCAAAGTCGCCAAAAATTTAAAAAATACCCAAAACCGAAAAAACGCCAAAACAAAAAAAAAAGCGTCAATAAAACAAATCGCTAAAATCCCAAAAAATGCCACAAAACTAAAATACCATCAATTTAAAAAACAAAACGTCAAAAACCGAAAAAGTCGCCTAAAAAAACAAGCGTTCGCCATAGTCGAAGTCGAAATACGGCAACCACGACAAGGGGTTTCGTTTTCGGAGTGACAAATTTCAAAAATCGATGAGAAATTGACAAACCTGAGTTTCCCTCAATACATAATCTCAGATGTTCTTGACTAGAATTAAAATTATTGTCATCACGATTTTAAACAATACTGCCAAACATTCTAAAAACTTATTTAGCAATACATGTAAGCACTCGTATGTATGTTACTTATAATGGATCTATTGTTTAAAGCAATAACTTCCCATCTCTGACTGCTAAAGGCCCAGTTATTTTTTGCTACAATTTTGTTTTACTCTACTTATATCTAGTTTTCTCTTTTTTGCGCTTTTGCAATTTTTAGTTTCCTTAAGTATTGGCGTGTTTCTAGCTGCAGTTGCATTTATTAAATTTGTTTCTTTTGTTTTGTTTTTATCTTAAAGAATTTTTACGTTCAAGTCAATGTTCGCTTAAGAGTTTTTTTATTTCTTTTTAAATTTTTATTTTTCTGTTTGGTTGAGAAAAAAAGTTTTTGGCGACTTTTTAGTTTTATAATTGTAACAAGATCCACACAGCAGTTATTTTAAAAGTTGGAATTCTTGGAACTCTCTTTTCATCATTTGTGAACATTTAGTGTGAATTTTTTTTATATATAAATATTTTAAATTAATAGTGTGACATAAGCACAAATGAAAACGTTACTAAGAAGTAAAGAATATTTTGAAATAATACTCTAAATAAATAAACATAAAAATTTCGCTTAAAAAAGAATCCCATTCAGTGAGTATTTCTTAGTGAGATTCAGGTTTCTTTTTGGATTCACTATTATGAATGAAATGTCTCTAATAATTGTAAAAATTTTCATAGAGAAAAAAAAACAAGAAAATCTCTGACGGCTTACAAAATGCACCTACTCATCATATTTAAAATGTTATTGATATTTATTAGAGAAGTAAAATATGAACTTGACTTTGACTAAATTTTATTCATGGAGTTTTGATTTTATGTAAATCAGTTCCGACTTCAATAACAAAAAATAAAAAAATCTACTTTATTAGAATAGTTCAAAGGTTTTTTGCTGCTTTTAAAATCATTTATATTTGTTTTTAAATTTAATTTTAATTTTTTAATTTTAAATAAAATACATTTCAAACTTATTTTAAATATTATTAATATGAGGGAAAATATTTATAGCCGTATCCTAAAAAAATAATTTGAACTTGAAGTGTACACTGAAACAAAATTTCCATACAAATTTTGACAAAAGAACACTTGAAGTTCAAATTAGTTTTTTTTAGATACGGCCATTAATGTTTAATAATAAATTTCTAAGCGAAAACTATAAATCCATTTCTATTTCACTATTGTCTTATTTTTTATCATGTGAAGTTTCACACTCTGTGAATTATTATGAAATTTTCAACACCTTAAAGGAATACCTAATTTTCGTTACAAAATATTTTCTTTCATTAATAAATAAAAATAACTTTTGTTAAATTCAATTTTATATACTTCTTTAAATTTTAGTAACAAGCAATAATAAATAAGATATTAAGCAAAACTTTACTTAAATTTTAATGACAATAGAAATTAACTTCAATTAGCTTAATTTTATTTGTTATTTGTCAGAAAAAAAACAAAAAATACCATGCGCAAGTTTCTGTTTTCTTTTTGTTTATATTATTTTATTGATTTCTTTATACTCGTTATGATACTCGTAATATGAAATTTTATGTATCTACTTGCCTTGTTTACAAGATTATTAATAAAAAAAGTTTTTAAAAATCAAAAAACTTCATGATACATGATCATGTGTAGTATATGATCGCATGTTTGGTAATACAATATTTAATATGCATAGTAAAAGTTTGGTAAGAGGAGACAATAAAAGTGCTTTACTTTATTGGGATTACATATTTCCATAAACATTCCAATATGGCAACTTAATGAAAAACTAACAATTCACAATAATGTAAAATAATAATAATAATAATACATACCAATTGTTCACAATAGTTCTTAATAATGAACAAATACTAATAATTCACAATAATGAAATAATTATGTTACTGTGCTGTACTGTTAATGCTACATTTGAGTAAAACCGAATAAAGTTTTAAAAGTAATTTGTCATAAGTTCATTAAAAAAAAATTAGAAAATTAACTTCACAGTAAACAACATTTTAAGTAGTTTTTAAGGAACTACATTTTAATTGCTTCCAAAGAATCTTTATTAAAACTATGCAGATAATTAATAGAAAGGCGAGTAACAATTTATATGTCATACAAAAATTTGTAATTGGCTTAATTTTTGGAAAATAGAAATATATTTTTAGAAAATCTTTTTTGAAGAAATTTACTAAAATTTTAATGAGAACAATGTTTTGCGTTTGAATTGACATTAAAAGAACATTTAACATTTTTCCTATGGGTCGATTCACATATTAAGTAACGGTCCCAGGGGGTGGGGGGAGGGGGGACTTAACCTCGCTTCGGTGATTAGGAATCGTAAAAGAGTGATTATTGTGATGATTAATTCGATATCGAATAAGTATGAATATACACACATACATACATACATAAAACAATTTTTATAGGTACGAACTTTTCTATTATCCATATTAGAAAATTGTCTCGTAGCGGTTAATTTATAATATTTAACTTTTAGTTTTTAATTCCTTTCAATGCCAGCATAAGTGTAAATTAACGATCATTCACAATAGTGCATAAAAATTACAATATTTAATTATGTTTATTAAATTATGTTTATTTATAAAATATCAATTTCAATTGCCTATTTCCTGACGATGTTAACAAACTGTTAACGAAATATCGAAAAAATTTATTACAATTAAACAAAAACAACCTCGAGCTTAATAAACATAATTAAATAAACTAAAAAGGTCAAATAAATATAGTTAAAATTAAAAAATTACAATATATAATACAAGCGCTTGTGAATTTAAATTTTTTCCCCAATAAACGCATATCTCATCTCATCTCTCCTTGGACTGCAGATATTTTGAATTTAATGTGGAAAAATTGGTCTATGTTGCGCAGGTGACAACCTAACCTAACCTAGATGCTAAAAGGCAGTTTCACATGCCACAGTTTCACATGCCACAGTTTCAAATACCTCTGAAGTTAAATTTGCAGTTAATGCTACTACAAGAATTATTTAAATTCTTAATGAATACTTTTTGTGCGAGAGATAAGCTGATGGACAATAAGTAGCACTTCACTGCATCTAATATCCTCACTGTTTAATATCAAATATGTATATACATTCATAAATGGAATACAAGTCTCATATATTTTCCGGAGTTTCAAGGTCTATTTTGGGGTTGCTTGAACGTCCACGAGAGAGGGCAGAGATCAGGCTGTCACTTTGAAATTGTTTAACCGACTGAGGATAATATTGCCCACTATTTTTAAAATTCATATTTTCATATTAATGAATAGTAATGCCGGAATGTATGCCCAGACTATGGTCCGCGGGATTGTCCATACATTATTAGTAGAGATAACCTAGCGGGAGTGAAGAGTGGACAGATGGTGAAGTGTTAATTACATTTTACATCTTTGATATTGTACGCTTTGTTAGTTTTTATAGCATCGTTGCAGCGCCTCTGGTGTTAAGTAGTCGCATTACTTTAGCAATTTTATTAGTTATTTCACTTCTCGAAGAGCTGGCTAACTACTTTGGCCAACAGCAGTGACATGGAATAATTATCTTAAATATACATATGACAGCTGGTTGCATTTCGTTTTGAAAGTTGTTTTAATGTTTGAATAAATTTACTTATTATAGTTTTAAAAAATGTGAATAAAAAAGTGTCATACTACCGATTCCATTCAAATATTAAATGTTTTGAAACCTTTTTTTTACTTCTTTGTTAACTTTATAACAAAAATTAGAAACAAATAAATAATATAAACAATTATTTATATCGGTCTTGAGTTTGCTTTTTAAATTATTTAAAAACGAAGTATTCAAAACACTTATTTGTTACGTTGCAGCAAAGATAACGAAAATATTTAAAACATTTTAATAAGCATATATTGAAATATGTTTAAATATTTTAATTTGCTGGAAAAATAAATTAAAAAAGATGAAGAAACAGCTTGTTGTTAAGCATACAAACCAATTACAATTAAGTAAACGCAAAGATATGTTTGCTATACAAACATACATGTTCAAAAGAAATAGTAGATAGGAAAATGAAACTATAGTTTCAATCGATGAAAATGATTCATCAAAAAAAAACCATATCTCTTAACATAAAGTGTATAATGTTGTCCTAAATAGCCAAAATATAAAAGAAAACATATTAAATTAATATTCAATGTTGTTGAGATAAGCTATTAAGTGCAACATGTTGCAATCATAATTTCATTCAAAGCCACGAGTGGTTCCATAAGAGTTTGGTTGGGTTGACACACATTATACACAAATAAATTATGAACTAATGATAAGATAATAGAAATATACAAAAAAAAAATTAATAGTGTCATAGATTAAGCATAATTAGAGAAAAATTAGGTTGAGGTTATACATACTTATCTAATGTTCTGGTGTTATGATTTAAAAAAAAATGTGGCTTCATTTACCTGTAAAGAAAATAAGTTGAAGAGAAAAATTAGTGAAACGTGTAATGTCAATAATTTTTAGTAAAATTAAATTTATACGAATATTTAGGATTAAAATACACAAACGACCGAAGAAAATAATATTTTGTAAAATTTATTCAATTCAAAATTGTAATAAATTTTTTTAGTTCATTCTTTTGTGCTGCGCACATAAACACCAATTCACATGACGTTTTAAACGACAAATCCACTTAAGCGTTACTTACAACTGCTATAAATTCACTTAAGAAATGAAAACAAACAAAAAAATATGTTTTTGATTTTGCAAATAAATAATACATACAAGTTAACCAACAAAAAAAAAAGGTAGCGATGAAAAACATTTAAGAAAAAAAAACACATAAGGAAAATGTCATGGTGATGATTATAAACGCAAGAACTGAGTTGAAAAAAAATCAAAATAAAACAATAATTATTAAAATAACTCAGCAAACATTAAACATTCGGATACGTTTTGTATTCCATGTGGAATTAAAACGTGCGAAAATACCATAAAATTTTTGTTGGAAACATTTATTTAAAACAAGAATTCTATGGCAATTCCGAATGTTTTAATTTCACGCGGAATACAGAATATGCCTGATAGGATCCAGCTTACCTCTCAATAATATATTTCAATGTATTTTAATCCAGCGGTTGAAAAGAGGTAGCAACCCTAGCTTTTCAAAGAGCAACTACAGTCACTATTGTGAATGGCCATTAACGGAAATTTAGTTCTCTTTTTTGCAACCACAAAATAGTATTAGAACAATATTCAGTCGAAATGTAAGCAGTAAATAAATAGAAATATATAAATAAACATGGTTAAAAATAAACAAAATAATTGTTTTTTTTTGCCCAGGGCTCGTAATATGAGGAAAAAAAAGCAGACTGCAAGGCTTGTAGGCTCATTCACTGCATCTTATTTTTGTCATTTATCAGCTGCTATTTTCCCCCCTTCAAATGCATATTCACAATTGCGAATACCTACTTACTCATTCACAAATTTATCAACTGGTTTTCGTAGGTAATAATTATTACTACGTTTATACGGACGACTTATTTGCAAGTAAAACTGTTAATTATTGCCATATAATTGTTTTATTTCAGCTTACTAACTCACGAAACTTATTCACAATTAACGCACTATTTGCAAATAAAATGCTTGAGGTTGCCACGCTGACAAATGTTTGCTAATAAAAAAACAATAACTGTCTTATTCATAAAAAATCTTTCAGGTTTATTAAGCGCTTATTTGACATATTTCTATGGGAAATTTGTCAAATAAAGCTGTAATAAACCTAAAATATTTTTTATGAATTAGGCCGTAAATATATAAATATGGCACAAAAAACATTGCTAGAAGAAAACAATGACATTTAAAACAAATAATTATTTGTTCTTTTATACATTTACACTATTTTTTTGTCAACATATGTATGTAAGTTTTCTATAGAAGTGCTACCAAGTTTTTGTACTTTTGCTATGCGGTATAAACAGTGAGTTAATTTATTTGCAAATAGTCCTCGTATAAACGACTACCGTTGAATCCCCCAAATGTAATTCATAAAAAAGAACGAAATCTACAATTAATTATTTGAACATAATCAAGTAATTAATTATTAACCTAGGACATCTCTGCTCTAACAATAATGAATTTTATGTTTTGGGCATAAATGGAGAACTTTTCTTTTAATATGTCCCACGGCACCATCTTCAAGATGGCTGAATTAAAGAAAAATATTTGGCATTTAAGCAAAAACATGATTCAAATTTACATATTTGCTGGGTATTAAAAAAAAATAGTATAAAATAAGCAGCCAAACACTCCTACGCCAAAACAAAAAATCAGCATAAGCAAAGCTCCCATTTGAAGGTAATCCACTAGCACTAACAAAGAAAAACACACTATCTTCTTAAGTACGAACGGATTGCACTCCTCCACTTCTTTTCGTTTGTAAACATAAGGTGAAAAATAAAATTTACGACGTCAATTATACGAGGGTAAGTCAAGAAGTTATTGAAAACTGTACACACTTCGTTGATCATTTAAGTTTTTTCATGATTGTGAGCAAAATATGGGGAATCAGTGTTGCCAGAAAATAATGTTGCGGGAATACTAAATCGCTGCAAAATATCTGCTAAAATGTTCTACAGAAGCAAAAAATTTTAGAATTTAAATTTAAGTTTTTAACAGATTTTTTAAATCCAAATCTATCAGTAAATATGCTAAAAGGACAACAATGTGGGGAATAAATGGGTTGCTTGTTCTAGTTTGTACCTGACTTCTTTAATAACACATTTTTAATTTAATTTTTGTACTTTGTTTGATGACAGCGTAGCATTTAGGGAATTCACAATAAGTAACTTAAAATTTTAATATGGGAACATTGAGCCATCTTAAAATTTTCACTGTGAGCAGGCAACGATATAAGGTATCAAATTAACAAAATTATAATATAAATAACAAATTCTTTGCTTAGCCGCCGCCGCATATTTTTCCATCAATAACAGCCAGGATGACAGTTTTAACTTGTTTAGTTTGACATTAGCATATTGCCATATTGAAAATGGCATGTTTTGCAGACTTTTTAGTATTAAATTTGATTTACACCGAAAAAAAACCACCAACTTGCCAACCCATATTAAGGAATTAAAATGTGAACGTTGCAATATTAAAGGCTGAGTTAGCCGACTGTAATGGAAGAGAACAGCTGATCGATATTGTTATGTGAAAAGTAATGTACAGATTCTTGCATTCCGGTTACATCTCTATAACCATTTTCATTACTTCTCACATAACAATATCGATCAGCTGTTTCATACCGTTGCAGTTACATTCCATTACAGTCGGCAAACTGAGGCTTAAGACATATTTTAAAACGCTATTGTGAATTATTTAAATAAATTAATTCCATTTTTTAGCAACAGCAAAAACTGTTGAATATAAAAAAACACTACTATGATTTCGCAATGACTTATTGACTTACCCTCGTAGTTTCAAAATGAAGCCAACTAAGCGTCAAATAACGTATAAAAATTTTATATATGAAAATCGTACAATAACCTTCGTTACGTATGAATGTGTCCTTAAAGTGCCGGTTTTTCAATAATAAGTTAAACATCAAAGTACAATGAAATTTGATCAACAAAAGCCATCGAATCTTAAGATTCAAAAGACATTTATATGAATGAAAAAAGTTCATTGCAAAGCCAGTTAAATTTGAAACTGAGCCCCTGGTATTGTTGGAATTTGTTACAACACTAATAATCTGTTTGTTGTGTTTGCCTTCTTCATGAACTTTTTTAAATTGCACAACAACAACATAATAACGAATTGTCACTGATTTGTGGTAAAATGTAAATGAAGTGTAAAGGGTAAAATGATGTTAAAGAAATACACACAATAAATACAATATCATATAGGAAAAAAAATTTACCAATAAATGTTTGTAATTGTTATACGATATCGAGGTGGGTGAGTTTATTGACTGGCAGTTGTACAATGCACATCACATACATATGTACATATGTACATAGTATATTTCGTTTTGGTATCAAATTGTTTGAAATGATTTTAAATTTAAATAAAGGAAGTAAATATTTAATTCCTCACAAAAAGTATAAAATTACATTTAAGTCAATTTGAAAATAAATCAAATGAAACGAAATTAAATTTAAAAGAAAATGAGAAGTGTGCAGATGCAAATAATACTTGCAGACTTTTAAGACACTTTACAAAAAAATTGTGCAAATGTATAAAGTGACAAATAATTATTCGTTTTTATAGTCATTATTTCCTTCTATCAATGATTTTGTGCAATATTTATCCATTTATTGTTTTTATTTGCAAAAATTTGTAAGCGTGGCAATCCCAATAATTTTAGGTCCAAATAGTTCGTTAATAGTGAATAGTTTTCTGAGTTAGTAAGTCGCAATAAAAAAATTATATGGCAACATTTACAGTTTTATATATAAACTTCAGTTCTTCTACCATTCAGCAACCCAAAATTATCACTTTCCAGAAGGCAAAAATATTCAATGAAAGACGACGGAACAAGTGCAAGCAAGGAACACAACTTGGACGAACGACGAATTTTTCATTGCGAACTTTCGTCATAAAAAATAAAACACAATTGTGCATATGAAAATGAATACAACACTGCCGTCGAACGAAATTCGTCGTGCCTGACTAATTTTGAGATGGAAATTCGTCGTTGTTGTGCTTCAAACGACGAATTTACGCAGCGAATTCGACAACATGGACGAAATTCGTCGTTGGTGCCAGTTGTGTTCCGAGCAATATTCGTAACTGCTGGCAACCATACATTTTTGGTTGCCAGAGACTACAAATAACAGCTGTTATTTACCAGTTGCAGTGGGTAACACTGTTTTTGGCAAATGGCTACGCAACTGAGTTCGGTTTCTATCCATAATCCACTCATTAATTTTATTGTTCCATTAATTAATCTTATGGTGAAAAACTAAATTTTCGAAAAAAAAAATTTTTAAATTGATATTAAATTTTTTTTATCAAAAAAAAAAAAAAATTTAAATTAAATTTGCGTAATTAAAATCGTATTTGATTTTTTCAACGATATTTTGAGATTTTTGCAGGTGTCATTGTATTTAAAATACTTAAATTATTTTTAATATCAACTAAATGAGAATTCTATTATATCTTCGCATATAAATTAAAAAAGGCATAAGTTACATTTGAAATATTTTACGGAAAAAGCAAAAAACGTCAGAGGTTTTAGTGCATTTAGTTCTCAGTATTTTTTAACTCGACATGCATCATTGGTTGCAATTTTGAATGACCACTTGAGTGTGGGAGAGCTTTTTGCAAGATGGCTGCCGCGTTTGTTTATAAATGACCAGGAATGCAATTGTTTGACAACTTCGCAGGAGTCTTAGCGTTGTTCATTCGCAATATTTACGAATTTTGCCCCGCTTCGTAACCATAGACGAGGAAAGGCCAAACATTACTTAAAACAGTAGGTTTCTCTGGGTGAATAAGCCCCAAAGGAGGCCAAGATGATTTTGTCAGCCAAAAAAGTAATGGCGACCGTTTTTCTTTTACATAAACCAATATTATGCCACCTTATTGGGCTGATTTAATGAGGAAAACCACCGCATTTGGCCCAGAAAAAGGTTATCTCCATACATTTTCATGATCTCAAAATTTCTTATTTTTCGGAAGGGATAAAAAAATTGGAGAAATGTTGGACAAACTATGTGTAAATCTCAAAGGAGACTACGTTAAAAAAATAAAAAATTAATTTCTTCCAAAAACCTGTGGTTGTTTATTCAAAAAGTCACGGACTTACTGACCCACCCTCGTAGCATGATGACGTTCTTTATCAGATTAATATCATAATTTGGTCGTATGGAGTAAATTTGCCTTAATATTGATGTCGAACATCTGAAGAATGAGCATTTTCAATCCACAGGTAACTTTTTCTGTCAGTGTTGTATATATTTTCTTAATAGTGGGTACACACTTTGCAACGTGTTTTCGCAACACGTTTATATTACATGTTGCATATTTTGACACAGACACTGCAACCTACAATGCAACCTATAAACCTCAAGGCATTTTGATATTTTCGAAACTTCGAATGCAACTTCGAACGCAACCATAAACAAGACTACACAATGCAACCTGTCTGGTTGCATAAACAAAAAAAAAATTTTTTTTTTAATTTTCTTAAAATTTATTATTTTTTTAAACGTCCAAAGTCCAAGCCCTTTATTCGTAGCAGCTTTATTTTTAACTAGTTTCTTTCGCTGTTGTAAGTTTTTTTTTTAATTTTTGAGCACAATGTGTTCTGAATATTTGCAAACAATGTTGTTTAATAACCAATTGACCACTAAGCAAAATAAAAAAAGTTGATACCGTGATTTGGAAAACGAACATAAAAATACATGTAATTGAAACATTTCTAAGGTTTCTCTCATTTAAGACAACAACAATTTTAAACAGTTTAGATCACAAATTAGAGAAAAAAATTTTAAATGTTTTGAAAGTAAAATAGTAAATGTAAATAAGCTACTTTTTTTAAAAAAGTTCTACAATAGTTGACTCTTATGGACCTGGAGCAAAATTTATAAAATAATAAAACAATTAAAAAAAGTGAAAATTTGTAATATAAAATTATGTAAGACTTGGCGTAAAAACAAAATTAAATCAATTGGTATTACATACGCTCCAAATAACATTAAATAGGATTTATTTGTAATAAAACAAAATAAAGATAGAAAATAAAACTTAAGAGCATGAAAAACTAATAGAAAAATATTTAAAAAAGAAAATTGGTAACTACATGAAATTAAATTAAAAATTTCAACCTATTAGCGGGAAAAGGAAATAAAACAACAGCAATAACAAGGAAAACTAGCAAAAAATTAAATAAATTATAAAATTATTGCATTGAATGTTATGAAACTTGTTTTGGAAATTAAAAATTCATTAAGAAAATTCACACAAAGCAAAAACATTATGGAAATAAAAAAACAAAGTTATTAAAATATATTTAAACTTAGTTAAAATAAAACAAACTTTCTTACCACTTTAAGTGACAGCAATAAACAATAGTTTCATTTTTACTCGCATTTAAAAGTTGTGTGTGAAGAGATTTAAAAAAAAACCTGAAGCCACATTCATTCTTCCACACTTTTCTTTCTCTATTATGTAATTAAAGAAGCTCGCTGTAACCGGAAATCTCTATTACTGTCTCTCAATTTCTTTTGGTTTTCAAATTAAAACAATAATTCTAAATCAGTTTCAACAGCATGCGGGAAGTGTGACTGACAGCAAAAACAAAAGATTGTATAAAAAAAGCGGTGAATGTTTGTGACCTGTTTATTTAGAAGATTAAGTATACACGACGAGTGTTCTCTTTATTTCTTCAATTGTTTATAAAGATAAGTATTTTGTACTTGTGGTTGAATTTTCATACGAGTATATAAAAAATTTCTGTATAGAATTCTCATCTTCAGCCTTTTGTTTGAATCACAAACATTATAAATATAGAAATAAAATATAAATAAAATAGATGTTGCAATTATAATGTGACCAATACATTTACGAGTAGACATTCGAAAGGGTTAGAATGCCTTAAAGTTAAATTATTTATAAAATATATTTTAAAAATTTATACAAATAAACTCCCATGTGCTTAAAAACGCAAAATTTTTAAATCACAATTTTTTCATAAATTTAAATCGATTTGAATATAAGCGAGAATTCCCGCCATTATTTTTTCTAAAGCTTAAAAATTAATTGAAAATCAAACAAATTTAAAATTTTATAAGAAATATGCCAATTTTAGGTTCCCAATAAAATTTTTTAACTTTAAAGTTGTATTTTCAAATATTCTAGGTGCAGTGCAAAAAATGATTTATTATACCACCGCAGTGCATAAAATTTACTCCAAAAATAGGTGTTACATAGCGAAAAGGGGATTATTTCGAGAAAAAAAATGTGTACGGTAATGGTGAATAAGAAAAAGTTATTCTTCAATAACACAAAATGCATTTTTTCGTAATCTTCCTAATCTTGCATCCTTATCGTGAATTAAAGTTCCCCTCGGATTTTGTTCCCTGTTCACAAAATGTGTAAGATAAATCTTGCTCATGTGAAGATATGGCAACTTTGAAAAATAATCCCTCTTACTGTGAATGATTTTTAAATAGGAATTTTAATAGTGACGGTTGTTCACTTTGATTCGAAGCGACGAACTGTTAAAAATATTCAGGGTTATTATGAACAGCAACGTGCAGTTGATAACAGAAATTTTTACAACAAAATTGATATATCGGCATTACGAAATTTCAGCGGTTGAAATGAGGTATCAACCCTAATTTTTCAACGTCCAACTACAAAATTACTATTGTGAATGGAAATTTATTCTCTTTTTTGCAACTACAAAATGTTAGGAGAAAAATATTCACTCAAAATGTAAGTAATAAATAAATAGAAATGTATAAATAAATATTATTAAAAATAAACAAAATGATTGATTTTGTGCACAGAGCGCGTATTATGAGCAACAAAGAGCAAATTGCAATACTTGTAACCTTGATGGAAGCAAACCCAGACATCGCAAAAAAAATTTGAGGGATATATGACGGAGTTAAATAGTTTAGGTCCACGTAAATGAGATTTTCTACTAATTTTTAAACGAATTCCGCACATTCACTATATCGTAATTTTTTCATTTGTCAGCTGTCATATTTTTTTTCCTTCAAAATCATATTCACAATTTCGAATACGTACTCAATCATTCAGAACTTTATCAACTGGTTTTCGTAATAACTATTTCACCATAGTTGATAAATTTTTGCAATTTTCAAGTCTGGTCAAAATAGACATTGACCCTTGCATAAATTCACAATAAGCTGAAACTTAGGGGATACTACTATAATGAAATCGTGAAGTCCCCATTTATCCCGGGCGTGCAAAAAATTTTATTCAAAGTCAAAGGTTACAAAAATGGGGTTTTTGGATTTTCGGCAAAACGGTTAGCTTTACGATAAAAATATCTGAGACGAAAATATAGATCAAGTAATTATCTACTAAAATTGTCCCAATACTTTTTTCTCTAAGATTTACCATTTCTGAAGAAAATCGATTCAAAAGCTAGCTGGAGCTGTATATATAATACAAGATTTTTTGCTGGCGGGAAATTAAGAAGTGGGTCTCATTAAGTGCAGCAAATATCATCAACCACACACGCTACCGCTCGCACACATACACACACAATCCCTTCCTCTTCTTCAATTCAAAGGCTCAAACAAAGAAGACAAACTCATTACAAATATATCTCAAGAAATGAATAAAGATCTGTTAAGTATTGCATGTTATAGACGTGCCACAAACTTTAAACATTTAACATGACAAGAAACTTAAATGATTTCAAAAGGATTTATACTCATTTTCATACAATTAAGTATTCTTGAAAGGTACAAATAATAGTTCCAATGAAATCTTAAGAATAATACGAAAACAAAAAGATGTTTTTTTTTTGTAAGCAACCTTTTCAATACATAACACGTAATAAAAATACAATAAATATATATTTCAAACGTTTATGGCATAATAATAATTGTGTTTTGTATTGCAGCATGTATTAAATACAAAAAATAAATACAATAAACTTTATTATATGTAAATCAAATCATTGCTAAAGGATTGCTTTTGAAAGAAATATTTCTTAGAAAAGGAAACATTTTTTAAATATTACGATAAAAGATAGTTTATACCTGGCATACATTTAAAATAATTTTTTATATGTAAAGGATTCCATTAAATAAACGAATCTCACTGAAACTTGTACTATTTAAATATTTCATTGTTAAGCCTTTTTTATAAAAGGAAATTTTGGAAATAAATTTTTTCAAGTGCTTAAACTACCTGCAAGGCATATTCTTATAAGGTAAAGAGCTCTTCTCACCTCAATTCGCTTTAACAAATTCCTACTTGGGATGTAAAAAATACGTACTGAAAAATCAGGCGAAAACAGTCACCTGGATTGTTGAGATCACCTGATATGGCAACGCCTTGGCTACTTGTTTTCTTATTCAAGGTTGCACCATTTGCGTTTATAAATTTTTCAGTTAATCTTACGACTTTAAAACGCCGACATCTCTCTACATCAACACCGAGTGTAATTGCAATATTATTTTAAAATTTAATTGTTTTTTTTCGGTAATTGCATTTTTTTCTTACTTCTTTTTAACTGATTTCCTTATAGGTAGCATAAGAATAATAAATTATACATATATTTTTTTGTATGTGCCTCTTTTTAATATGCATGCATACATAATTTTTTGCATTTTGTTTGTCAATAATTAAATAATTTAAAAGTAAACAGGAAATATTCCATTTTAATTGTTTACGAAAATTGCTTTAACAAATATGTAATTCAATGCTATTCTGTAAATAGACAATAAAAGCGTGAACGTACGTGATACAAAAGCGATTGATTTTATAAATAAAAAAAAGAATTTAAAAAGAAAACAATCAGAGCTTGCGGCTTTGTTCACTTAAAATAAAGTTTGTGACCATAAGCGTGTCACAGATTCTGCTAAATAAATTGCTTTTTGTTATAAGCCAATTTGGTTCTTCGACCAGGGTCGTCGAAATTATTGATTGAATAAATTTTCATTTGGTTATTGTGAATATATATTATTCACAATAGTCCCATACAGTGAAACATTTGCTGCGAAACATTTTTTATTTGTCTTTTGAAACCGCATTCGTGTCCACACTCTGAAGTTTTTGTTTTGCAGCTCAATACATTTTCTCATATATTTCTCATGAGAATGAGACGAAAATGACGTTCTCAACAACAACTGCATGTACATGAAACAAAGTACCCTTTTTAAAGTACGGTAACATTTTTGAGAGAATGACTACTTATACATATGTGAGAGCATAAGAAAAAATGCTCTCAAAATGAAATAGATCTGAGCCCGCTTTTTTGTGTCAATTTGTATAGCAAATGTGTTGTTGTTCATTATAATGGAAGGGTTTAATTATTTTCTATGCCGATTTTTCAGTCGCTTAGTGTTAAAATGCAGTCACACGTACATTTGTGTTTCATTTGCCTGTTAGGACCTAATGATCTTTTTATGTTCTATAATGCAATTGTTTATGTTAAACACACAAAATATCTTCTTCTCAAGTTTCAAAAATTGTCTTCAAATAATTTGTGCTTTTTTAAACTTAAACACTTATATAATCATCTTCAGCAAAAACAGGCGGCTACCGATGATTGAAATGTACTGAAGCAGCAACCAACAAATATACACAAACATTGAAAAATATATAAATTAAACATATCAAGCAAAAATTTGCAGAATTACAAACAATCAGCAGTACAACAAATGTGTACCAAAAGAAAGAAAAATGTTTATAAATAAATTAAAAAAGGCGTTGCTTCGAAAATCTGAGCCAAGTAAAAAAAAAAACAATTAGGTAGCAATTTAAGAACAAAGGTTTAATTTTGAATAAAATTTAATTAAACAGTACTTATGTAATGTAAATTTTTTAAGAATGCGTCTGAGCAAGAGTTAATCGTTTCATTTCTTAATTGTTATAAATATTTGTAAATTACACTTTTATTTATCTTAATTTAAATTTAAAATAATTGTTTAAGCCTATTCAATTTATTCACTTCAATTTTCTAAATTGAAAGAGACACTTTCCTACTTTAAATTAAATAGAGCAATCATGCCTGTAGCAGAAAATGTCAAAGTTACTGATGATAGGCAGCGAAGAAGTGATTTCCGCTATTAAAATTAAAATTCAATTACAAATTTTCGAAACTGAAACATTTCACAAAAAGAAATTTTATATTCCCTTTCTTTGTTTGCAACACAAATACCAAGAATAAGCTCCAGATTCACTAAACTTGACAGTTTAAAAAAACATACTTTTCTTTTTTACTAACAACGCAGCATGTATAAATATTATTTTTCAGCAAGAAAAAGTTTTTTGTTTAAATCATCACTAGTTTCATGCCATTAAACTTACTTTGCATTTGTGAAATAATATGAAATAAATATATAAAAAAACTTAAGCCTACTTGAGAAATTTTTAGGCTTGCCATTCATAAAAAAAACAATTAAAAAAGTTAAAAAAATAGATAATAAATTATCTTAAATGTTATTAGGCAAAAATATGGCCAAGACACGCAAACTGAAAATTCAAATGTAATTTTTATTAAAATTATACGAGCCTAAATATAAATTAAATTTAAAATATTTTCTAAATGATTATAAAAAAATGTGATAAAAATATTTAATTAAATAACACACATACTTACATACATATCGTTACTCCAATATAGAAACCCCCTAACTAATATATTTTTTTTGAAATCGAGATTTTGGCATTTTTCGATACATTAGACGTTCTTCTATCGAAATATACATAAATTTCGATTTAAAAAAAAATGAGTTAGGGCCTTTCTATATTAAGGTAACGATATGCAGTTTCTAAACATCGCATACAGTCGACTCTTGATAATTTGAAACTCGTTAATTTGCATCTCTCCATAATTAAAACCGTTTCCCTGGTCTATTGGAAAAATACTCAATAAATTAAAAAAAGATCCATGCAATTTGGTACCCCCGATAATTTAAAATTTCTGGAATGGCATCTTGATCGCTATAATTTTCTTTTTTTTTTTTAAGAGAAGTAACACTCAGGCAATGAATGCCTACTACTATTACTATGTGTTACCTTCTTTAGGAAAGGGATAGTGATAGTGATAGAGAAGACAGGTGGTGGAAGAAGAGATAGAGGAAAGCTTCATTCTTTTTACAACTCAGTTTTTTGCACGTTTTTTTAATAATGCAGTGCAGCGCCTCTGGTGTTAAATGAGGCGTATTCAATTTTTGAAGCTGTGCTTAGTAGACATTTTATTGGTTATTTTACTTCGCCGATGATTCTGCTACACAAAGAAGGAGGGCGCTCTGATGTTACATTAGCATTAGTATCTGCTGAAGTCTGTATAATTCAGTGACCAGTGACTATACCTTCATCACATGAACTTTCCTACAACAACTGACACTAATGCACATCAGAAAAATCCGTGGTGTTGTTATTTGATGACTGTTTGATACCGGGCTCGAACCCAGGACCTTAATTTTCGTAGTCAACGTGCTAACTACTTCAGCCAATGCGATTTTCTATGTATAATTTGAATTATTTTAATCGTTCGTGTAACTTGTGAGAAGTTCTCGCATTGAGAAAAATTAAATAATTGGTTGTCCTCTTTTACACAGGGTTATTCATATAAAAAAAATAAAAACTTTAGTTTTTTTACTCACCTTGTGTTTCACATGACTCGAAAAGTTCTCACATTCCTTACAGAAACGAGGCACTGATGTGTTTTGAGAAAAAAAAAAAAAAAAAAAAATAATAATTCACCCTTATTCTATTTGGCGTCGGCAACATCGTCGTCAATTTTGAAACAACATCACTTTAACACAACATCAATGCTAACTTTGTAGTCCCTAACAGTGTTATGACGATGTTGCCTGTTTATCGATAAATGCAATATACATATCAAATATTTGATACAGCTTATTCATTTTGTTTACTATTTTTGGTAAACGTGTTTTTGAATAAATAAACACTTAAAAAAAAATTAATTAAAATAAAATGTTTTTTTCTTTAGGATTGGGACGAAGAAAATATAAAAAGTTTCATAATGAAAAGAAGAGTTCTCAGACAGCAGTCATACATTTTTCAGTTATCCGATGAAAAGTAAGTGATAAATTCAAAGTTGTATTTTTGGAATATAATTAGTAATGTGCATCGTTTTAATATTTAAAAGTTATTTTCGGCTGAATAGAACATCATTTAGGCTTGTATTGGATACAATAGAGCCTTATTTGAAAAAAGGCATCAGATCTCCGTGATGACAATTTTTGCACATTTGATAAAAAAAATTGTACGCACGTTTATTGAAAATGTATCTTTTTCAGTCAATAAAGAAATTTAAACAATCAAAGAAAAATTTGAGTAAAATTTTATTTTAAACGATAGTTGTTATTGTATGAATTGCACGTTTTTCAGCAACTTCTTCTTTGTATATACAGTTTAATGTTTGCTTGCAATTTTGATAAGCGTTATGTTTGAATCAAGTACAGAATTTTTTTGACTTTTTTTGCCTTATTCAACAATACAAATTTTTTTTAATATTTGGAGTATTTTTTTCTCTGTAGTCATCGTACCATTTTTTTAACGTTTGCGCTCTTAATTAAAATTATATCAAGCAACTCTCGATTATTTTAGCATTTACTCTGATCCCTTGAATTTCAAATTATCGAGAGTCGACTGTATTATTTGAAATTAAATGTATTTTTTAAAAAACTTTCTGCATTGGAAACTTTTCCTTTTTTACTTTTTTTCTTCTTATTTTCTCGTTCCCCTTAATCAAGTTGCTTGCTTAAGTCTTTTGTTTTCTTTAACATTAACATTAAAATTAAAAGAAAAATGCAACTGAAATTTTTCTTTAAACATTTTTCTTTTCTCTCTTTCTGTGTTAAGAAAGTAACCTATTGAACTATAAATACCGAAACAAATTAAAATTATTACATGATATCACATAACATGTTAACTTCCAATCATGAAAACAATGTAATAAAAAAAACTATAAATTAATTGAAAGAAGAAAAAAAACAAATATGTTTTTACAATAAAAACCTAAACTGACATGCCATTGTCTAATTGAAGGCACATATGCCGTCTTTGCATACAATTACAGGAAAAGTGGAAAAAATGCATTTTTCCAAGCTTTACAAAATAATTAAAATGCTACAACATACACAACTGCATGATACAAAAGTCAAACACTGCGTGCCTAAAATGGTGGCGGCTCAAATAACAATAAATGCAAAGCAAATAGTTTTATAATGACTTTTTGGTGGCGGGTATTAATAAGTTGGAATGTCTGTCAGGAATGTAAATAAATTGTTGTTGTTTTTGTAACGTAATAGAAAAAATGTAAAAAAAATAACAAGAACAAAACACAAACTGCGTGCCTAGAAATTAGTCAGTTTTCAAAACATTTGCATTTTTATATATTTTTATTTAAGTCGCTGTTGTTGTTTGTTGTTGGCATGCCAAACACGTAATTGAACTTGAAGGCATGATTACACGCATTTTATGTTTTCAACATAAAACTCAAAACCAACCAAGCACAAAATGAAGGGACGACAGTACGATAACTAAACCCCAAAAATGCTCAAGATAAAAATGCCATAAGAAACAGGATGGATAACTTAGCAAAGATTTTGTGTAACCATAATTTTTAGACACTTTTTAATGTGAAATAACTGCAGGGAATCGAAGCAAAAACTCAACTAAATCATCAATAACAACAAAATAAATCAAGCAAAACAAGAAAGAAAAAAAAAAGAAACAGCCGCACACAGACCAACTATCAAAAACTCAGCCCAACCCAATTTTTAAGAAATTAAAAAAAAACAAGAACCACAAATACAAATTAATAAATTATGCGACCTATATCGCTGAAAAAAATTTAAAACATTAAAATTTATCGGAAAAAGTGAAAGAAACAAAGCAGCTTTTCCTCAAGTCCTTTAAAAAGTCAGCAAAGCCACAGTGAAATAAAATGCAAAAGTATAAATTGTTCTATTTTTCTTTTCCTGATAAGCGCCTTAAATTATTTACATATATACATACATATCTGTGCCAATAAGGACAAAGTGCCTAAGTCATATTTGACTGTTTTGCAGAAGAGCACTTTTAAGCATTCAAGACGAATTTCAGAAACTTATTTTTTTTACAGTTACATTGGGAAATTCTCTGTTAACCTTTACTTTTTTAAGCAAACATCTTTCTACACAAATTCAAATTCCAAATGAGATCAGAAGTCTAAAAAAGATAAGTCGCAAGTGATAGTGCTATAACTTCCTGAAAAATCACACAAATTCAGTGAGATTTTAACCAGGGCTACGTTCGAATATGCAGATGACGGGGGTACCATTAACTCAAAATCAGCTTATCTCGACTTAAGCACTTTTTCCTTCTTTCCACAGATATACGAATGAATATTTATATGCATAAAACGTTTCATTTCTCATGGGTGTGAAGTTTAATTTGAAAATTTATAACCCTAGACACAAACCGTCGTGCTCTGTGCTCTATGCTCTGTTAACACAACCTCTGTTAAATAATAAAAATTAGCTTTTTATCACAAAATGGACTTGATACCAGATTTTTGAAGCAAAATGAACCAGAAAATTGAAACCGGGTACCTTCGCAATGCCTTCTTTATTTAGATACGACATTTAATACTTCAACTCCAGTTTTTTGTTAGCTTTGTTACTTGTGCACCTTAAATAGTCTATATTTCCATATATAATTAAAAAATACATACATATGTATGTAAATAAAAAAAACACTACGAATTTTGAACCATAAATATAAAAAAAAAAAATTTAATAACAAACTAGAAAAACAAAGTACAACAATCAATAAAAAAAATATAAAATTATTATAACCTCGACTTTAGAATATTAAAATAACTCAATCAGCTCAAGTCAGTTTTTGCGTAGCTTTTTATTCTACAAAAAATATATAAAATAAATAACCTGTTTGATCGTAATGCAGAGAGAGAGAAAGAAGAACTTTATTTAAATTAGGGGAGTTCATGCAGTTCATTTGCATTATTCGTTTGCTTTGACATTTGCATCTGTCAATCAAACGAATTTGTTCAACTTTTCCTTGCAGTAATTAACTTTCATTCGCTTTCTGCAAAAAAAAGCACCTACTTATAGTTAACTAGAATAATATGAAACTTTAGCATTATTCGTTAACACATTCGCTTTCGCATTTGCATTTGCAAAAAATATTAAATTGTTATTCGCACTCGCTACGCCCTTATTAAATTAGAGTTGTTCTGTAGACAGTTTGAACAATAATAAAAATTACAATAAATAACACTTACACCAAAATCGCGATTTTATGCCATGAATCACTATGGGAATATAAAAGAGAATGATAAATAAGAGATTGAGTTAATGCAAAAAAAAGTAATAAAAAAAATAATGAAATATTTTTTAACCAGAGACGGAAAGTATAGCATATTCGAAAATGCTTAATTTGCTTATCTTAATGTAAATTTCTTAATGTAAAGTTCTCTCAAATTTTTCGAAGCAATTCATGATATATTGCGTCCAATAACTTGCCAAATGTCATATTGCCAGTATTTACTAATGCAGCAAAACGAACTCACTACAAACATTTTACGGTCGCGAGCACTATAGGTCGATAATTAATAAACTTCCTTTGTCCAGAATCGGAAAATATAGACACCAAAGACATGTAATTTAACCAAGACGGCGCTACATACCACATTGCTCATGACACATTGGACATTCTGCACGGAAGATTGTAGGGCTTGGCCATCACACTTGGATATGATGTGAACTGGTCATTTCGGATGCGTGCTAACTATCGAATCCATGGCGAATATTTGCGCAATTTTAAGACTTACAAAAGAATACAAAACTTCGATGATATCTTATACACAATTTTTTTTTTAATTTAAAGATAGAAAGCGCTTAATGAAAGATTCTTTGCACTAGTGTTGAGCCATACTGTGAATTTTTAATGTTGCTCCTTGTGAAGGTGATTTCTAAATCGCTGTTCTTTTAAACTGTGCCTGTGATCACAGTTTAGCAGTATTTTGTTTGTTTTGTAGCAGTTCTGTATTTTGACAAAATCTAATAAAAAGAGCCGTAGTGAAATTAAACAGTGACTGTGATCACGGTTTAACGCATTTCAGCTCTTCTGCTTTAAAAGTATTTCTTAGTATTGGTATTTTGATAAATACTGATAAAAAAGAGCGACAAGAACAATTAGCAATCAACCCCATCCAAATATTGAGAATTGTCGCATAAGAGGCGATTTTTTCTCGATAAACAGTGAAGGTATAAACAAAAATTCATGTGATAGCTTTATTTACTGTAAAGTAAGCATACAAGAACATTCACAGTTTGTATACAAGAAGTTGTGATTAGTGATTTTTCAATCGCTGTGAAAAAGTAAAGGGTTTCGAAAAATCGCTCATCTCTACTTTGCGCACATATATATACATTTACTTCTTTTATGATTATAACTAATAAACGAATCATTAGAATCACTCGTTTTATTCAAGACTTTTTTGTTGTCATAAATGCTTTCCTGCTCTCAGCTCTTAAAATGCAATATTGACGTGCAAGAAAACAAATCAAGTTACGAGTATATTTTGATTCTCTCTCAAATTTGATTATCATTTTTAAAGAGTAAATACCTGCAAATGATCAGAATATAAAAACATATGACTGTTATTAGTAGATCTCCAATTAATTATCATTCATTAGGATTATAAAGCGTTTAATGACACACCCTTTAGAAGGAAAACCAAAGTTAAGTTCATAATAAATGCATTACGTGATATCAATCAATAATTCTCCTTAAAAATTTTAAGATTATAAAATTTTTTTATAATATTTACAGAGTTTGATCAAATTTAGAAAAATTAATGGCCTGTTTTGCGATGTCGACAGAAAACGTTCGACCGAATACTTGCACTGAAATCTACCAAGGCGAATTGGGAAACGGGTGACCTCATCAGCATTGATGATGACCAGCTGTTCGAAGGCGAAGTGAACAAGTGTCAAAATCTTTTCTTCTAATACGTTTTAGGTGGGAAAAAATTTAAATTTACTGTTTTTGACAGAAGGGGTTATTTAAAACCAGACGAACTACATCCATGTTGTAGTGATAAGGTCGCCTGTTTATGAATTCGCCTTGGAAAACAACAATAAAATAAAAAAATAATTTCTATACTTATGATTTAATCAGGCTAAAGTTCGTATCGCTTTGTAAGCCAAATTACATGTGATAATTATTAATGAACAAATAACACTAAAGTTAGTTGTAAATATTCTGACAAACACGTAGTATAACGGAACAACTAGCTGTTTTCGAAGGCCACTACAGTTTCATCATCAGCGTTCTTTGTGTTTGGTCCACTGTGTGTGGTGTCAGTTGATGTAGATTGCTGCTTTATATACGCAACTTTTATTGCAAATGGAATATATGAATTGTTTTGATTCATCGTATTACAATTTGCTGAAAGCTTTTTCTCTAATGAAAGCTCAATTTTATCATCTCTAAATTTACAACAGTCTTGCCATTAAATTTGTTTTTGTTTTCAATATAAAAAATGGATCGCCGTTTTCTATCGGCAGACGGGAATGATGACAGACGAGAATGATGAGACGGGACGTAAATTTAAAAATTTAAATTTTGTAAAACTACAGTTGGTACCATCCCTGATGCGCAGCTGTAAAAATAGAAATAAAGAACACCTGGTACGTGTAGAAAATTGAATAGAGAGATGAATAATGAAAATGAAATTGTTTTTTTTTTAATTTAAAAAAAAGAACTTCAAAGGAATTTAATTATGGTACACATTGTACATACATATATGTATGTATATGTACTGTACATGCATGAAATAAAATAAAATATTTTATTTTTTCAAATTGCTTTTTAATTCACAATAACATGCAGAAGTACGAATCGTACGAAAGATAATTACGTGATAGTCAATCGTATGAACATAGTGGAGTGACATACGATTGGACACGGTCGTAATTTTCCTTAAAATTCACAATAGTTTTTGAGTTCCACAGCTGTTTGAATAGTACATAGAATTCACAATAGATGCAGAACTGTCAAAAGAATTAACAGATGTAATTGGAAAAACTCCGAGAATAACGTTACGTAATAAATATAAAAAAAAAAACAAAAAACAAAATTGGCACATTTAATTCTTTAAGAAAACTTATTAAAATTTATAGATGTTTATGGAAAAAATTAAAAAAAATTAATAAAAAATGTATTGTTAGATTTAATTGAAATGACAAAAATATTTATTTTTGGAATAACAGAAATGAAATTTAAATAAATCAGCCTGATTCTGCAGTCGTGCCCATGGTAAAATTATACAAGGTACTTGAACGATTACAACAAAATTACAACACCAAAAAACACAAACGAATAAGTGTCAGAAATAGATGTCTTTTGTTTTTAAAAATAACAACTACAATGTAATTAAAGAACAATTGCAGACGCGGCATTCATGAAGGATTATAGTCATTCAGTGTTGCCAATATGTTTGTAATTACACAGAGTGTGCAATTACTCTTATGTGTAGGCCATGTTATTAGATTCAAGTATAATCTGTGTGTAACTCAGCCATGTGTAATTTCATTGGCAACACTGTAATCATTTTATTTACAACACATACAATAACATTTTTGCAGCTTGTCAACAAAGTTTGACAACTATTTGTATTGTATACATTAACAGGCTGGGCTTGTGCATGTACCTGTTATAATTTTAGCATGGTCGTGCCGAATTTTAATTCATGACAATTTTGGTACTTTTGCCACGTTTTTTCAATTTTTTTTTTTGACATTGTTGTCATATAGAAAGCTGGTACCCACCCGCGTTTCCTTTCATATAGTAGAAAATTGTCATAGACTGAAATTCAACTCGACATAGAAAAAATATATCGTTATCTAAAACGAAAAGAGCCTTATCTAATAAAAAATTTGAAATCGATTTCTTTATAATTTAATAAATACCAAATTTGCGATTTTATTTATTCGCATTAAACACCTAAATATTTTCCATTTTACATATTGCTTTTTCCTTCTCCTGTAAAATTATTAAAATGTTATTTAGTTAGTTAGTTAAATTGATTCTTTCAGCTTCTTCCAATATCCTTAATAATTTTGTTTATTCTATCCTTAATTAATTGTTTTATTTTTAAATTATTTAAGATATTCTCAAGTGTATTGTATCGGTTATATGCACTAAAATTAATAGAATTATTTTTAATATTTTATTGTATACAATCAATAAAATAGTGAGCACACTTTTGGGAATATACTTATTGCTGCTTTTCCCACTTCATACTGAAATACCAATTTCTATATCAAGTTATTTTTATTGACTTTATTGATATAGAAATATGGTTTTATCTTACAATATGTACTTACAATATTTAAGAACTGAATTTTTAGACTTTTTGGTACGTACCTGAAAATAAAAGAAATTTCATCATTAGTAATTGATTAAAAATATGAAATTAAAATGTGAATATAGTTTAGTTAATTTTTATATAAATTTTAACTTTTACTCTGTTGTAATCAAATATGAATTTTAAAAAAACTAAAAAACTATTTTATTTCAAAGAATTGCATTTCGCAATAGTTTTTATCAAACCCGAAAATGCATTCAAAGCAATTCAAGTGTTTCGCTTTAAACAAAAAAAAAAAAACAGGAACAACAGAAGCGTGACTCAGCTGAAAGTTCAAAATATTTCTATCCAACTGTTTCCATATACAACAATTTATTTTCTTCTGATTTATGACACATTTTTTTAACTTTTTTTTAATAGATTTATTGCAAGCCAAAAGAAAACCAAACACATTTAAAAAAGCCTACACTAGCTAATGCCAAGCGAACCTCAAAAGCTGGCCATAAAAGGCATTGTTATATATTAATCAATTTGGAAGTCGTTTTTTATAACAAATTAATTAATTTAAAACGTTGCAAAACAATAACAATTATATAATTTATTTTATTAGGGAAACTATTAAAACGATTATAAAGGGCATATGGCGAATGTGGGTGTCTAATAACAGAAACAGTTTTGTGTGATTAAAACAATTAAGGTTTATTTGCAATTTTACTTACTCTCAGTCAGCCTGATCTCGTGTTTTAACTAAATGTTAAACTAAATTAGTTAACAATTGTATTTTTTGTACAAACATGTAACATATCGAGCCATAAAGGCCCAAAAAGCTTAAGCGACATATTTTTTTAACTTGATTTTGTTAAAAAAAAAATGAGGATCTAAAATTTTGTCGCTTTTTTTGTCGGTTAGTGCTCAATATGTTTGCGCAACATATTTGTCAAAAAAGAAATAGCTATTAGTTTACTTTTTATAAAGATACTTTTTTATAAAGATACTTTTTTAAGTATATTTTTTCAAAGTTGTACTTCTGCAAAAGATTTTTTTAATTCAAATTTTTAAAAAGGCACTTTTCAAAATAGGTACTTTATTCAAAAAATACTTTTTTAAAAAGGTACCTTTTTAAAAGGTACTTTTTTCAAAAAATACTTTTTTTCAAAAAATACTTTTTTCAAAAAATACTTTTTTCAAAAAATACTTTTTTTCATCAAAAGGTACTTTTTAAAAAAAAATTCTTTCTAAAGGTACTTTATTCAAAAAATACTTTTTTCCACAGGTACTTTTTTAAAAAAATACTTTTTTTCAAAAGGTACTTTTTTCAAAAAATACTTTTTTTTAAAGGTACTTTTTTATTGAAAAAGTTTTAAAATTCCTTCGGTACTTTTTTATTGAAAAAGTTTTAAAATTCCTTCGGTATTTTTTCCCAAGAGGCAGTTTTTGCAAGATAAATTTTCAAATAGTACATTTTAAATACAAAAATTTACTCCTTTAAAAATAAATTTTTTGAAACTGATGCAGGTACTTTTTTTGACAGATATTTTTTAAAAGTTGAACTTTTTCAAAAGGTACTTTTCAAAACAAGTACTTTTTATATAGTAAATTGATTTTTTAAATTTCTTACTTCAAAAAAGTACCTTTACAGAGAGCTGCTACTCTTTTAAATGTAATGACTTTTCAAATAGTACCTTTTCAAAAACTATTTTTAAAGAGGTTCTCTTTCAAAATAATTTTTTTTTAATTTTGTTTGCTATATACGAATACATATCGTTACCTTAATATAGAAAGACCCTAACTCATTATTTTTTCGAAATCGATAGAGTTAGTTCCGATAAATACTTTACAATTTTTTAGAAGGTACTTCTCAAAACAGGTAATTTTTTCAAAATATACTTTTTCTAAATTTTGTATTTAGTTTAATTTCTTAAAAAAAAACACTTAATTTTTTTTTTTTATACGAGTAGAAGTACTTTTGTCTCTAAAACGATTTTTTTTCAAACATAAAAGTGTCTTGAAAGAGGCGGTACGTGCAAAAATAGAAAATTTCCCGTTAAATATCAACAAAATTACAAAGTGTACTGGAGTCTATATTTAATTAAAAAAAATAAAGTATCCATTAAAAAATTTAACGACATAAGAACTTACCAAATAATGAAAAAAAACAAACAAAAACTGAAAAAGTTCTTACGTTTAAAAATTTATGGCAAAAACGTGTTCAATTAAATAAATTATATCCTTATGAATACGAAAATATAAAAATATAAAAACGGTTCTTATTTATCTTTAGCAATAAAACGCGTTTCATTTAACAACACGACGACTGCGACAACAACTACAAGTAATAATTAAAAAAGTGCTACTTGCTACCGATCACGCTTAAAAATAAAAAGTTTGCCCTCTTTTTCCAAACTTGAATACTCGCACATGTTGGCTGCTATGGTCAACTTAATTTTTTCGTCAATACCTTTACCAACAAACAAATAATTTAAACAATTTGTCACACACAACGACAAGAAGTACGTTAAATGACCAACAACCAGCAACATTAGGAAAATTATTTCTTTTTATGACGTTTCCATAACGTATGTACGCTGCTGTTGTATCACACAAAATTGCTTTTTTTCACACTCATATTAGAGCGCACCGGATCAGTCATCCATCCAGCCATCCATCGTACTTGGAGCCCGCAGATGTTCAACAAAAATATGAATTAAAAAAAAAAAACAGAAAAGCTTAAAATCAATAAAAGAATGAAAAAGTTTGAAGCATGAATTAAAACACGTTTAACTATATTAAAAAATGAATTACAAAAAAAAAAGGGAAAAATGAACTACTTGTATCAGCCAAATTAATGCAGTTGGGTACGTTTCAACGAAAATTACATTGAAAAGAGAGAACATGTAGGATTTATGCTTTGACAGACATGGTAATTATGTTGCAGTACATCAGATTTGCTACTTGCTGCAGACTTATACGAGTACGTGGCTTAAAAACAAAGCAACAATTAATGGAGTTGCGAAAATATTTTGTATGAGTGATTTTTTATTTCCAAAAACAAAAGATATGAATATTCATTTTTAAATGTTTCCTAATGCACTCGTTCAGAAATATTTACAAAACCATAGTGTTGTCAATTATTCGAGTTAAAATTTTTTAAATAATATTTAAAATAAAATGAAATTTAAAATTATTTGGCCAGACCACATATTCAAGCAATGCAATTATGTATATCGGAATACACCAAAACTATTACAGACTGTTTTTAGAATGCGACTCGTTGATAAAAAGCGCTAATATATTTAAATGTTTTCTTTATTTTTATTAAGAAACGTAACAACTGTCAATTTACATATTTTGAGGGCTTTAGCTGGATCCTATGCGCATTTCACTGTTGCTAAGGCAGATCATCAGGGAACCTTTACCCAAAAATTTCTTAGAACAACTAGGCTTATTATGTTAAACTTTCATTTAAACAAATGAGAAGCTCAACAAATATCAAAGTTAAAAAAGAACTCAATAATCAATTTCAATGTATTTTTAATAAAAAATATTTTCCTTAATAAGTAAAATAATAATTTCGGATTATTAGTGCGTTAACAAATGTTCAACTTAAATTATAACAATTCCCATAAAAAACACTAACGGCCTGGCCCACGATGTCGACAAGAAAGTTTCTTTCGCTTACTTAAGCCTGGTACTCTGTTCAACATTTCACGTGAAATGCTGTCAAAATACATATAAAAAAATTGGCACGAATTGTTCATGAAAAAATGTTGCAGATATAGTACTCTGTTTATCTTAGAAAATGAAATGTATCTTCAACATTTTAATTTTTCATGCGAAATAAGATAGGTGGCACTTATTTCGTGTGGAATTTACAACAAAAACATGGGGCGTTTTTAAAAACATAAAAAATTGTAGCATAGTTTCAGGGCTAGTTAGTTTTGTTTACATGTCAAATTTTTCGTATGAAATAATCAATGTTGCTCAACATTTTTCACAAATTTCAACTTTTCTTGTCGACATCGTAGGCCAGGCCGTAAATCACACTTTTATCTCTTCAAATAACAATAAAATAAATAAAAAAACACAATTAAAATTTTTAGAATATGAATTTACGATGCCGAATTTCTCTTGTTTATGGTTTCGTTAGTCAAATCGTATCGTCTTACTTTTGAAGTTGTCGTATCGTTTAAGTCTGGATGTTAGTTAGCAAAAACGTGAGGCTGCCAGCGAAAGTGTCAGCTGTTACTTTGCTTTATACGTGTGTGTGTATGTATGTAAGCCAGAAGTTGGCGTTTGCTACGTAAAAATCTATTTTCTGTAGATTTTTACGTAGCAAAAGCTGCCAACACATTTTTAATAAGCATCAACATGCTTATTAAATGTTACGGATTTTGTCAGCTGACACGCAATAGCACGATACGATTTCACTAATTCTATCATTACTCTGATCAGCTGTGTTTCTTTTATACCGCAAGAATAGGGTTGCCAGTTATTTAACTCGAATATGTATATAATTTTGTATGAAAAAAGATATATAAAAACTGTTGTTGAACACGTTGGCAAACATAACGTTTTGACACAAAGTTGATACATGCGCGAAGCAACGTAATTCGCACGACCAAATCGCGGCGTGTCTTATGGACGTTATTTCTTAAAGTAAAATCATATATGTATATTTCCTTCATCTATTAATGCTGTCAAAACCATAAACAGCTATTTGTGTTTCCATTTGTTTATTAATTTCAAAAGCGCAACAACAAATATGTCTAACCAATAAACAGCTGTTTATGGCTACGGCGAAAACCAAAGTTCGATTAGTTTCTATGGTTATGGATATGGCGTTATGGCGAGTCACCTATAATCAATTACAGTGTTGCCCATAAGTTAAGCTCGAACAGCTGTTTTGTATGGTTATGGTTACAGTACCTTGTTGACTGTTAGATATCGTAACGGAGCTAAGGGTGCCTCACACAAATAAATGACTATTTTTTCCATATATGGATAAATGAAATATTGGAACTTATGGAATTTCGTGTGGGTTGCTGTGAAGATAAAGCACTTGCGTTGTTGTTCATATTGAAAAAAGTGCACCATGGCACATTCCCTCAAAAGCTTGGGAGATTTCTTGCACCACCATCCTACTTTCTTCGAAATGGTGAATTAAATTACACCATTTCACCCAGAGAAGGGCAATCAGTTCATGCTTAGAGCGGGCTCTACGAAAGCCATACTGCCGTTTGTTAAGCAAGCTGTTGGACTCAGGATAACTCACAAGATAGAAGCTTAACAGACCTTCCATCACTTTGGAAAGTGTAAAGCATATAGCAATTGGCAGGTAATTTTCATGGGTAATAACCTCCCACTTTTTAGGGATTGGCTTAACTTATATCAGAACAGATGTACAGAGAGTCTTTTACTAAAATTTATAGCTAGGAAATTGGAGAGGTTTCCCTTATGAATGAAGGGTGAACGCATGGGAAATTATATTTGCTTCATCCATTGCATTTATTTATTTATGTATGTAACGAAAATTTCAAAGTCAAACGAAGGCTTGGTTTTTTAACAAATATTGATATAAGCAATTTACATTCTCCCCCACCATAAATATCTCGAATTATATTGAACGGCGGCACAAAATACAATCTTGCACTGAAGCATAAAATAATTAAATGCACACGATGGAAAATATTTTATGTGCAAAGTTTTCATAGTAATGAAAATTTATTATTACCCTAGTAGTAGATGATTGCGCTGAATTTTGCTGTTAAAGGTAAAAATGTAAACCCCTAAAAAGATTCAAAATGCTTAATGACACGTCATAATTTCAATACGATTATAAATACATACATACAATAACATTTTGTTTAAAATGAAACTTATTTAAGGTGTAATATATATTTAAGGACATGAAAGTAACTACAAGAAACTGGTTTTGTTTTCCTTGCGAATCCTATCAAGCGTTGCATTGTCGACCGGGCATTTTATAAAATAGTAACAAAACAATTTTTTATATCCCTTAAAATTTGGCGTAGTTTTTTTTCGATTACACTTAGTGTTTTTTAAATTGTTTGTAATTACATAGTTTTTCTTTTGTTTTCTTACTTTTAGTTGCTTAGCAATTTTGATAAGGTGGCAAACAAACACAAGCAATAGTTTAATTTTCATATCGAGCCATATGCGCTAAAACAGCTTAAGCGATATATATTTTGAACATCGTTTTTTGACGAAAATCGATTATCTGCGATTGTAAATAATCGATTTTTGTTAAAAAATTAAACTCGAATATTATGTCGCTAAGCTTTTTTGGCGGTTATGGCACCATATACTCACAAAAATTTCTATAATTGCGAAAATATTCATGCACATACTCTACAATACAATATACAATACATGTACACCCAGAGAAAAAATAGCTTAAAATCAATAAAAAACCATATTGAATTAATAAGAAACATTAACGAAAGTCTAGTCATGTTGAAATTTCTTATTTCAATATGGAAAATATTAATTTACAGTATTTATTTATTAATTTTATTTATTTTTAAGTATTTAAATACTATTTTCTATTATATTGAAAATGATTGCATTAATGTGACGCATTCTTATTTTTAAGTTGCAGCTTCTCCCTGAGTGTATATATATTGCTTTTTGGTGTCGGTGATATAAAATTTAAGTGGGCGTGTTCGCGACTTTGTGTTAACTGAAAAGTTTCCTAGGAATCGATTGGAAGGACAGAAGTATATAAAATAAAATATTAAATTAAAAGAGGCGTGTCCCCGCCCACTTTTTCAAACAGAGTATTGTGTCATTACAAACACTTAGTGTGTAGGCCAAGTTTCGCAAGAATCAATTCGGCAGAAAATAGTATAGAAATTTATAAGCGCCCACTTTTAAAAATACCAGACCCCCAAACGGCCGTAAAATTTTGTAGGAATCGAATATGTAGAATCTCGTGAAACTTAACATTAAATTTTAATTAACACGCCCCCTCCCTCCCACTTTTTCAAATATTAGATTGTGTCATTACAATAGTCTAAGATATGTGCCGTTTTTAAAACGCTTGACAAATGAGGGATTTATGAAGTTAAATACAAATAAAGGGTGTTTTTTATAGAGGTATAAACTTTAAGTTGGCAACACTTTTCCAACTCACATTAATAGACAACGCTTCCAAATTGGGCAAATTTATTTTGAAATGCGTATCGTGCACTTCGTCCATTTTACGGTGAACATAATCATTCATCAGATCAATTAATTCGATTAACTATGGAACGTTTTTGCACCACGTTTACAGAGACGTCGTACAGAAGAAGTGATTGCTGCTGTAGAGCGCAGCGTAGACGAAGACCCGAATCAGTCTATAGAGCCATCAGCGATGTGAACTATTTATAACCCAAACGCGCTATTCCCCTTCGCAAAACGCGCTAAGTTACAGCATTGTCAACTATTTATAGCCAAAACGCGCTATTTTCCTACGCGCTAAATTAGATTTTAATAAAAGTCGATTTATGTGTATTAGTGAATACAATTGATTTTTTTAGTAGCTCTTTTCAAATTTTATAATATTGTTTCTTCGAAATTATATCCTAAATAACTAAAATCATTTAATACAGAATCAGAATTGCCTTCCAAATAATTGAAAACCTTAGTTTTTATTTTATGTCAAACTTTGTAAAAACTTATATAAATTATCGAATAGTGTTGCGATTCAAATGCTTTTTGTACTTCAGCTGGAATAGATGCTTAATATGTTATGTGTATAAACTTTTTTGGTCACGAGTACGAGTACATATTTTTAGTTGTGAAATTTAAAAATATTTGCACATTTACAGTATCAAAATGCGTTTTTAATTCTAACCACAGTCAAGGGAATTTGAGTTGCGACAGCTTAATCATTAACCAATTTAAAAAATTTTATGACTTTTGAATACTAGAAAAATGTTAAATTTATGCAAAAAAGTAAAAACATATTGAACTCAAATGAAATTTATGGAAAAAAGTAAAAACATATTGAACTGAAATGATGATGACTTTGTTCAAAACGTTTTTTAGTAAACGCGCTACAACGAAAAAAAGCACGTTCGGCATAGTTAAAACGCGCTAAATTGGCATCGCTGAGAGCCATGGTTACTGAATTTTTCGTTCATCAATTGAACAACGATGTTGTGCAGGAGCTGTGGTTTCAACAAGACGGCGCAACATGTTACACAGCTCGTGCCACAATTGATTTATTGAAGGAAAGTTTCGCAACAACATAGTTTCACGTTTCGGTCCCGTGAATTTGCCTCCAGACTGTGCGATTTAACCCCGCTAGACTATTTTCTGTGGAGATATGTGGCGGTCATATGTCAGAAGTCATATTTAAATTATAATGCAAGAAGATTATCTTACGAGTGAAGTAAACTTCAGGTCAATTTAAAAAATTCATCTTTGTTTTATACCACTTCAAAGTTCTATACCTCTATAAAAACAACCATTTACTCATATGTATAAAGTACAGACGAATTGATAATGTCCTGCTTTTTTCAACTCGGTTAAAATTACAATCAAATTGACAACCTCCTCATTTTTTGGAAGTCGGTTAAAAATGTAATGGTACAGTACGTTAAAATCATTTATTTTATTGCACAAGTAAGAAATTCCGAAAAACTATGAAAATTTTATTTAAAAGAAAGAATATATTGTGCGAGTCACGCTGATTTGCTGTAGCCCATTACATTCTCAATAAATTATAAGTTTTATAGTTTTTCATAAAAAGATATAAAAATAAACTATCGTACTGTGTAATAAATGGCCAACGGCAATTTATTACATATACTTACATAATTACATACATACATACATACATACATACATACATACATACATACATACATATGTACATATTTATGAAGAGTTTTGCAAAAAAAAACTACTGAAACTTGTTATTTTCTATATTTACATGTATGCGGTTTTTTCAACATTTCGTCTACTGAAAAGAAATATTTCCTTTAAATTAATCACACACATTATTAATTCTCAGGGCATATACTCGTATACTATGTATATGTACAATCCAATAAGATTATAATTTAAAACAGTTTCAATTATACAAAAAACCGTTATTGTTTTATTTTCCAACAACTAAAAGTTGTCATGACAACAAACATTTCCAAACAAAAACCTTTTGAAATTAGAATATTTACACATTATTGACGAATTCACGGCAACTGCAATATTTTAAGTAAATAATAATTTGTTTTCTTTGCAGTACTTATTTTTCATTATATGGGAGCAATAAAGTTAAATAAAAAATATAGTATGCGTCATGTTTTGTTTATATTAAAACAGCATACGATACACTCACAGAAAAATGTTATTAAAAAATATTAGGCATTGCTTAAGGTACGGTCACACTTGGTAAAAATAATATATATAATAATATAATATAATAATGAAAAACGTTTTGATTTAGACACATGTTTATTAAGTTGAACATTTTCATAAATAACTATATATGTAATAGACAAAGTCATAGCATCCAATATTATTGGAAACTGTTTAATTTGAAAAACAAGTATCTGAATATAAAGGCGTTTCAAAGTTACTTATTCGTTACGCTCTTTTGGGCAAATGTTTGCCAAGTGTGACCGTAACTTTACTTCCGTTGTACACTCACCAACATTTCTTAGACAAGTTTTGAGTTCGCGGGAAGTAGAGGAATATATGACGGCTCCCTTCTTCATTATTTTCTCCCCACTCACTCTCTCTTTATCAAACCACCATAAACTACCCAGCTGGAAAAGTAGGCATAAATTGCATAAATAATGGGAGATATAATTTATTATTTTCCAAATCAAGACAATGCATTCCTTTAGAAACGAAAAAGTAATTTGATCGAACACAATAAATTCACATTGATTACCACGTGCATTACCAGAGCTGCAGAAGAACAAAGTATAGTTTTTGCTTGTGACGAGTGTCATGAATTATGGAATTCAATCCTCGGACGTATTAAAATAATTCATTACTTTCCTAGGACATGTTCTGTGTTAACAGTAATGAATTCTGGAATAAAAAATTATACATGCTGTGCATTACCTTCTCCTTTACTATTCATTACCTTTTCCCACTGGGAACGACCCATTAAATCTTAATCAGCTGTTGCTCGCCGATTGCATGAAAAGTTAACAATGCTGGATTGGTAAACAATTTTAATAAAAAATTTCTTTTATATCTTTTTAGGGTTCCGTACATCAAAGGTGAAAAGGAACCCTATTGTTTTCGCTACGATTTCCGTCTGTCTGTCTGTTTTCTCGAGAACCTTAAGAGCTACGGACCTGTAATTTTCACAGAATATGTAAAACTTTGGCCGCTACAACAAATATATAACAGCTAAAAATTAAAGTTTTTTCTAAAGCGCCAAAGTGAAAAGCGCTTGAATTAAAAATATCAACAAAAATAAAATAAATCAGTAAAATGCAAGAAATCGCCAAAACGAAAAAGCACCAAAACTAAAAAAATCGCCAAAGAGAAAAAAAGTGCCACAACTATAAAAATTGACACATTGAAGAAAACGCCAAAAATTTAAAAAGCCGACGAGTTAAAGTCGCACTTTACTAAATGTCTGTTTTAGTTTGAAGTCACTAGATCTTTACATATATATGTCGTGAGGTCTCTTTCAGCCGTATGAGCTCCGGCAACTACAATCCAGTATATAAGTCCATATTTCAAAAGGAATGCCTGCGTGTAGTAGGCAGCCACGTAAACCAAATAAGTCCGTAAATCATTTTTCAATTATCAATTGCCCTTATTTATTATCTCTGTCTGTTTGTACCACAGTATACCGTCATAAGAAAAATAAATTTAACTAAATTATTTTGTGAGTGTTTCACAACTTATGTGAGAGATAAAAACTTATAAAAATAAATGCCACAAAATAAAACCTAAATAAGGAAAATTCGCAGCTTAATAATAAAAAAAAGCATGCGTTTTGCTCTTAAGCATGAGTAATTCCTGGATTTTTTATTGTCATTTGAATAATATGAAAACTACTGATTCATCAAGCCAGATATACATATTTAAAGCATAAAAACTTTAATGAATAAGACTATTGTCGAAAAAATAAAGGAGGAAAAACAAATTTAATTATGTTACGATACGCAGTGCAGCATGTTTTTTAGGGATTTTTTATAAGTAAAATTCTGGATAATGTTCGTATTTAATCAGCTGGTCATTATAACTTCTATTTGGCGGTATCCAAGCAAAATGGAATGCGTATTCTCTGTGCCATGATACAGTCCGTGTGACGGTATCTTTCAAATCGATACAAAACTAATTCATTTTACTATAGAATAAAATCGTGGGATTCTAAGCACACGGGAGAAAAATAATAAGGACGAACAAATTTCGAATTTTTTGACTTCAGCTAAAGTTTGAAAATTATTTTTCACAATAAGGAAATAAAGCATAAATAATATATTCAAATACTCGTACAATTATTACTTAGTATCTTGCATTTACAAACAATATTTTCCAGAGACCTGGTTCTGATTCGCAGGACCAGTAACAAGTTTGAATTTATTGCAGTTGCTCTTCATCTTATGGAAGAGTTCTACTGGAGTTGCTTAAGAAGCAACAAAATGTATGTATGTAGATGTGCTTAATCCATAACAAAAAAAGCTGTTTGGAATTCGAATTTAAAAGGAATTGTGGTTAAATAACATAAAAATAAATATTATAGTAGATCGACATATTTATTTTCCCCATCGTTGAAATGTCAAACAGAGTTATAGTGGCTCAAGTCAAAGGAATTACAAAACGAATGAAAAACTTCACCTTCACTATTATTTATAGCATTGTTTTCAAATTTAAAAGATTAATTTCACATCTAGATCAACGTCCACAAACAATCAAGCATTGTGTCTGATGACAGCTGTCATTTAAATTTCTCATTTTGGTAAAAGTGTAGCATTGTTCAAGAAAACCACAATCTATTATGTGCTCATATCATTTTGGAGATGATAACGTGACTAATATTATACTTATAATCATTAATCACCATGCTTTTTTTAGTTCCTGGTTATATTTTTTTTTCTATAATTAATTTTCACTTTTTCCTATCCCCAATTTGTATTATAGAAAGAGCCTAATGTGTACAAAACTTTCTTCGGTGAGAGACTAGTACATTAAGTATGTAACGCTACATCCACTTTTTTAATTGCCAGATCATGTCTGTAGAAAACTTGACACTTTTCTTATAGAAAAGTTGACTGTGTCCACAGCACACTTTTCTTATAGAAAAGTTGACTGTGTTCACAGCACACTTTTCTTATAGAAAAGTTGACTGTGTCCACAGCACACTTTTCTTATAGAAAAGCTGACTGTGTCCACAGCACACTTTTCTTATAGAAAAGTTTACCGTGTCCACAGCACACTTTTCTTATAGAAAAGTTGTTTATTTTTCTTTTCTCTTTTATATAGGGACAGTGTACAGTCACACAGTCGATCATTCTTTATATAAAAACAATGTGCTGACACACAGTCAACTATCTTTTCTATACGAACAGAATGCTGTCACGCAGTGAAGCAATTTTTGTAGAAGAACAGATATTCAAGCATCTTTTTTTATAAGAATAGTGTATTGTCACATAGTCAACCATCTTTTATAGCCTGATATTTAATAGTACCTCACAATCAAATGGCAGCTAATCTCGTGATTGTTTCCCCATCTCTAGTGCACAAATTATGGACAAACGCACACTTCAAACTCAGACAGAAAAATGCATTTGCGACACACACACACAGTTATTTCAGTGTAGTAACAACTTAATTGTAGATTTCCTTTTTGTTTTGATTTTAAGACAATTTGTGCGTTAGAAAACATGATTTCTTTGACATTTTCTACAAGAATTTCAGTTTTCTATTATTGTATGGGAAAAGAAATTGGATTTTGGTTTCTTTTGTTTCCTGTTCATAATGTTAATTGTATTGCAAACAACATTTCTCATTTTCTTGTGGAGATCAAACACTACACAAGTTTCCAAAATATCTGTAGACTTACATTACATTTACATTTTTCAACATTTTTCGCTTGCAAAGCACTCCCATGCAGTCATTTATACCCGATAAATTTAAAGAAAAATTAGTAAAATAAATGCAGCCATTCACAATAACGAATATTATTTAATGTTTGTGTCATAATGTAATTAAATAAGGTTAATTTCGTGCTGGATTATTTCACTTCTAGCATGGAGGTCCATCCCTATTCTCATTATAAAATTTAGCTGCGTCTTCAATATTAACATTTAATCATTATGCTGATTCAAGCACTTAAATTCCCAAAGGTGTTTTCACAACTTATACACAAGAAAATAATAAAAATAGACACACATATGAACCCATACCTTTGATTAGTCTTCCGATGTTGTCCTACGATGGCTGTTAATGTGGATTTATTATCATCACATGAAAAAACATTTAAAAAATAAACAATTCCTTTACTTTGACTTGACTTGAGGTAATTCTGATAAATTCTTACGTGCGCTTTGGAGACATGATTTTCTACAATTATCTGTTTCTTCTTTTTTTTTAATTTTTTCTTTATTTACTTACTTTCAAAAACACACAACAGCAGCTAAATATTTCAAATATTTCTTTTGAGAGAGACGCACAAAGAATTATTTATTTATTCTATTGAAAGTTTATTTTTGTCATTAAACCCGTAGAAAACAAGAGTCAACATTTAAATGTTAATTAGCATTGGGGAGAAAACTGATGTTTCTATTATGTGAATTCCTAAAACGAAAATATTTAAACATTTTGTTGGATTAAGAAACAAAAATCGGCTTAAGCTGTTAAGCTGTTCAGCATAAAACGTATTTCTTTTAAATAATATTACGACGTAAGCACATAATTAATTAAATTAACATACATACATATTTATCCATCGAATATAATAAAAGTTACTGTGGCAAATTATGGTACTACGAGTCACACGCCATTTTATGTGTGATTTAGGAGAGGACTTTCAGCGAAACTTAATGGTTTCTTGGATTTAATTCCCTTTCAAAAATGTAGAACGCTTATATATTAAAACGACATATGTATGTAGAAATTTTCTCTGAAGGTTCAATTAGATACGCCATAACCATAACCACAAAAAACAGCTGATCGAACCGACCTTATGAGCAACACTGTATTGGATTATATGCCGCGTTCATACGGACTTCTTATTTGCAAATAAATAAAAGTGGAAAGCGTGCCGTATAGCTTTTTTCTTGCAAGTTATTAACTCATGAAAACTATTTGCCAATGTGCTGGCATAACATGGCAGTTTGTGGGCAAATTCGGTGAAGAGAATGGTTTTGTGGCTTGCATAAGTTTGCAACCACCTACAACCGTGTACTAGTAACAAATGGTCTATCTGCATGTACACATGCTTACAGATGTGCTGCCCGTGACGTCATCGCACATAATTATGTGCGATTTTTACATGCAGTGTACTATAGGCTTAACACACACAAAGCTGTGTACTCGTATACGTATACATTTTATGCCAGATGAATTAGTCTCGTGTAATTTGGAAAAGAACAAAAATTGTGCGGCTTAAAAACTGTTCTCGTGTAAATTACCTCAATAACGCACTATGTATTTGCAAATAAGGTGTAAAATGGTAAAATGTTGCCAGTTATTTTTGTATTGTAAGAAATATAATACAACAACTACAATGTGTGGCAATATAATACACAGATAACAATGTGTGCTATCTACGTACATATACTCCGTACACCGGGAGTTCAGTATTTACAAATAGTTTTTTTTTACAAATAAGTTGTGCGTATAAACAGGATAATACATAGATGACATAAACATAGAAACCAAATGATTTTTGGTTTTAGCCGCTGTTTTTTTTGTGCTTTCACTTTTTTACATTATATTGCTGGATAAGTTTCGTAGACTACAATTCAAATAATCATAATAATGATTTTATGCAAAAAAATTAACAGAATTTTTGTGGGAAATTATAGAAAAACTAAAACAAACTAAAAACAAAACTTTAAGGCAAAAGGTCAAGGTAAATGGCATGACATTTACAAAAACCACTCGTATGTACAAAGAGAACATACATAATTATATAAATGAAATTGTGTTTGTTGTTGTTATTATTTACAAATTGCAAATACGCCTTGGTTACTTCTATATGTTTGGTTTTGTCGATTATGAATCGCACTAGCGAGGTGTTTGTCATTAGCTATAACAAGGTTCTTGGTTACATTTTTGTGGTTTTGACTTAATTAAGAAAATATAAGAATAACAGCAATCTAAACTTATAAAATACATATGGAAATTTTATAAGAAACTCACAAGCGCACTCGTATACTAAATGTTGTAAAGTTGTAAAGATTTTTTTAAAACTCTCCCACATACAATTCATAATACTGCAATTAGTGCGGACTTGTTAGTTTATCTATTACTTCCTGGTTTAGATTCTAATTTAAAATAAATTTAGAACATTTCCTCTGCAAAAACAATTGAGTCCTGTGAACAACTTCAATAAGTTACATCTGCATTAAATAAATACATATGTTTTCGTTTGGTAAATTACGGTCATATTTCAATTGCCTGCTTGATTTTAACAATAATAAATTACTTTCGTTGTCATTCTTAAGAATTTCTGGCACGATTGCAAGCACCCACATGTGTGGTATCTAGATATGTCTGCTTGGATTTTTCTTTTCTTTTTTTTTTGTGAGTAAAATACATATGTACATACATACATATTAATTTTAACCTGTCTCTTAATGTCCCACATATAATTGACTTAATTTTCATTTTAAAGATAATTTCTTAATGTGAAACAAAATGCATTTGTGTATAAATTTTCTCACAAACATAAATGGAACTTTCCAACAATCATGCAACAAAATCGTGTGTATGGATGTACATACATACTAGAGCTGAGCACAAACTGTTTGCTTGCTTATATGATGAAACAGAATAAAGTCTGCAACTTCAGGAAAATCACTCCCAAATTAATAAAGCCCATAATAACATCGGCGGCAGTAACTTCAAATGCTCTCTAATTTTTGTTTTATTTTCTTTTATGCTTATTTTTCTTTGTAGTTTTGTTTACAAAATGTATGAAATTTATTGAAAGTATGGTAAGTGTAAAAATATGTGTATGTGTAAAAGAAAAAACAAACAACGTAGATTATTTGAGCGTGTTAGTTCGCATGCGATACTGTTCTAAGTTTTATAATTTATTAATTTAGGATTCTAGAAAATAAAATACCTATAAAAATAATATCTTTCACAATGGATATAATTGTAAAAAGTTTTATTATCACTTAATATTTTATGAAATTATGGGTTTGTGAAATGAAGTATGGTGCACTATATGAAGTATGGTGTACAATAAAAATATCGCACACTTAACACAACCGTCTATTCAACTTTTGTACAATGATTTTATGTTTTCTTTTTTTTTTTTTTCTTTGTTCTCTATTTTTGCTTTACACTCAATTACGATCACCACTACAAACAATATTCCATCTTGAAAAAAATACAATACTGTGCACTTTTTCATGGCTTGCGCTCACTTCTAGTACATACATACATATAATATTGTATTGCAGATCGTTCGTAACGAGCATACGCAACATCAAGCAACACATAAATCTAATGGGCAGTGTTGCCATGTCGGCATTGTCGGTTTGTTTAATCCAAATCAAGGCATATTTATACATATAACGTAGACTCGCCTCGATTCGCGTTGAAAAATAGAATATCAAAAAAATATACTAAAATAAATGTGTGTTGACATGTGAGAGAGATTCAACCTATACGCGGCGAAAGCAATCATCTGGGCTGTCGAAACCACCTGATGTACATATATTCGCCTTGATTCAAGTTATATTGAATTTAAGAATCGCCGATTAAGAGTATTGTTTTCTAAAATAAAATAACTACACTAAAGCAATAAGCACCCGCCGGAGTTGCTGGTCTACTAACGGGTGCGATATAAGCACACTTACTTCTCTTCTGAGGCTTAAGACCCAGGGGAAGGGAAGGGTGTCTTTGTCTCAGGGGTAAATAGTCTCTAAGTAGGAGTATTTTACTCCTCGTGGACCAAAACCAGATCAGGGGTAGTTCCCTTAAAAAATTAAACAAATAAAAAAAACATGAAACACGAATCAAAAGAAAATAAGGTTATGCTCCAGGGAGTAATGAACTCAGTACCGGCGACAAGTGTTCCGTCCACGAGGCAGTTGGCGTCGAGATCAAGTGATCGTGACACATCCAGGGGGGGGGGGAGGGTGACTTGGCCCCCGTAGTTGTCAAGGTAAGGAGATGGATAAGGAGGAACTGGTGTGCGAAGTCAAGTTGCCCCAGCCTTCAAAAATAGGTGAGAACTCCGAGTCCACCAGAGGAGCATAAAAGCACTGTTGCGGAAAGGAAAACATGCTCCTCATCTACTAGTAACTCGAAGATACTTCGCCTTTCCCAAACCAAAAGAGACTCTAGTCGGCATCAAACTGGCACGGAGCCCGATACCTTTCCAACGAATGCAAAACCGTGAAAATAGGCTCGTGCGTTATGGAGTTATAGCGTCAGGAAGGAAAACCCGACTTATTTTTATATATTACATAACTTTTCCATCTCTAAGTGTAGCTCACATAATTGTTTGTGAAATTTAGGAGAAAAAAAGTCGCAACTTCGAGCAGGAAATGTTCATACCTATTATGTATGTACAACGAACAAATGTATTGTGTTTAGAGTATTTTAATTTTTTTTAAGCAAAAGCACATATTAAAGCAAAAATTAATATTATAAATAACAATAAAGAGAAAATACATATATAACAAAAATAAAAAATAATAATGGGCAAACAAGTAGTTTTATTGTCATATTGTTTGTCCCGCGGTTCAACTGAATGGCGGTTCGTAATGCATTGAAAAGTATGTCAAAATAAAATTACTTATTTAATTTTAAACACACATACCTACATTCTTTTAAATTTAAATTTATGTTCAGAATAATGGTATCGTAAGCAAAAACTTGGTAAAGGAAAATACTCATATTTATTTTAATAAACATGTTTTAGTTGTTAAAACAAATTTAACGAAACAAGTTTAATAAAACACGAGAGTTTCGAAATTACAATATTAAACATTTCTTTTGCAAAATAAGACATACACATATGTACATATATAGTACATATGTATAAAAATAACTGTGGAACTGTAATTTAAATTGGCTTAACTTTTGCTACAAATTATTTGTTGTTATTTGATTTTTAAGTTCTTTTAATTATTCTGTCAAACAACAGTGGATGTTGCCAACTTTTCATAGTTTGTAACTGTAAACATTGCTGTTGTCATAAACTCTGGTAAAGAACTGCTGGTCAATTTAACGATTTTTTTTTCACTCAAGAATGCGTTTTATGGAAAGTCGAAGTATTATGTAAACACAGCAGGCGTCAAATCAAACAGAGGCAGCAAATAAATATTTGTTTGTGTACGTGAGGAAAACAATTGAGGAGATCCATAACAAAATGCTAAAATTCCACTTGAGCAATTTATTTGAATAAACGAATAACCGCTATTAGACTGAGTAGAATACATATTGGAATTGTTTCAGTTTGGTCTGAAACTCTAGTAAATAGGCAGTTTTTTTTAATTTCGTTGCTAAACGTTTCATATTTGTATGAAAAAGAACGAAAATTCGTTTCGAAGAATATTTTCTCCACACAAATTCCAAATAAAATTACAAAATCTACCCTTAAGTATTGATTTACAATAAAACTATTGAACAAACACATTGTACAGGAATTGTGTATTTTTGTGCAATTGGTTTTTTTACTTGTAAATTAAAAAATAACAATTATGTTCAATTAAAATACAAAATCGAGTTATATATGCTACAAAATTTTACAAAAAAAGCTTCATATTTTCGTGCAATCCCCATATCTCTAACGAAGTTTATTATTATAAAGATATAAACAAACAAAAATATAAAATATATGTACATAAATTTGTAATATGAGCCAATTTATACTAAAAACTAATGCCCCTATCACGGTTTTCAACTAAATTCAGTTTGGTCGTCTAAGAGTAGACCAAACTTACACACGACCAAACTGAGTTTTAGTATTATGAACCACAACTGTTTTTTAGTTGAAATTGTCATCGCGTTGCCAACTTAAAATATCAAGTTTGACAGAAAGCAATTAATATGTGAGAAAATTTAAAATACAAAGTTTTAGAAGAAATAATGTTTTGAGTGTTTTAGTTCAAAGAAATCATACCAAATGGATACAAATATGTGTAGATTTATTTTATGACGACGAAAACCAAGTCGCAAATATGGATGTGCTACGTATCAAAAGAAAAATTAGTGATGATTTTAACCCTCTTGAACTACTTAATGCAAGGTAAGGAATAATCAAAATAGGGAACGAATTCTTTAAAAAATAATTTTAGATAGTTTTTTAGTTATTTCCTGCAGAACAGAGAAACGTTTTGTTATTTGTTGGATCGCCTACAACCATATTTAAAGAAATCTTTGTATGTGCCGATACTGAAACTGTTAAGAAAATTTTGTTATTAAGCATAATCAATATTTCTAGTTACGATATTTCCATTTTTCTGCTTTTTATATCGCACCTACCTGTAACTAGAAAAACCCAACAGCAGACCCAACTACTAAAAAGTAGTTGTGTATACTCAACGTTTTTCTCAACCAAACTTACGCAGAATTGTGAATGACAATGCCAAAACACAACTGAATTATATACATATATATGTATGCACATACAATTATCAATGGATTTATAAGATTTATTTATTGGTTTAAGCCACAGAATACATTTATTTATTTATAAATTTTATCTTTTTTAATATTGCGCGAGTTTTAAAAGTTTACAGAAAAATTGTTAATGAAAGAATTCTTTCAGGCACCAGTTCACTTCAATGTCAGTCTTAATGAAACGAATTAGATTTTTATTTTTTCTTTTTTCTAAATAAGAACAAAAGCTTAAATTTCAATCATTTTCGCGAACCAAAAATGCTGACAATCTAATTTCCCACGTTAAAAATGCAATGATGCAACACAAGCTCTTGAATAAATAAACTTGAATGCACAAACACACAAACATTGAAGTTTAAGTGAGAAAAGTATCAAATGACCAGAAGTGAATATAGTTCAAGTAGTTTTTGCACAGATTTAGACTTAAAGACTGGGTTACTAAAACTCTCAAACAGTAAAATTAATATGATTCCTTCCGATTGTGGGTTTTACCAATGGGAGTTGGTTTTCAGTTAAGTGGGTTTTTTGTGTGTTTAAACTAAAAGTTGCAAACTTATAGATTTTTTTTCTTCTTCTTTCAAATTCATTTTATTGTGCACTTTTTTAAAAGATATAAATATAGCAACGCAAGCAACTGTTCCATTAAATTTTGCTGGCCTTCTGCTGTTGTTGAGTACATACAACAAAAGCGTCATATATCGTCCGTCACACATTTTTTATATTGTCAGATATTTCCGTTTGCATGGCATAACAATTGAAATTTATTTTGTAGGCGTTTATTTAATTTTAAAAGATAAATATGTTAAGTTTGCTTAATTATATACAATTTAATTAAACAATCACACACTCATACATACATACATACACAACAGGGCTTACCATTTTAAAACTTGAGCATAATAAAACCCCAATTGTATTTCATTAAATGTTGCAATATATTTTTTAAGCTAAAACAATTGATTATTTCTTTTTTAAAGCAAATATAATTAAAGTTTATTATTACTCTGTTTTACAAATGTTTATTGATTAAACAAACAAATAAAAATATTATTATTATGTGAGAGAATTTATTTTCTCTATTTGAACCTCAACTTTCCTTCAGTACGACAATCAATTCTGGGAAATATTTTTATTAACCTCCATAACATTCCAATTTCCAATTTCCCTCAAACAAAAGTATAATAATACATACATACATCTTCATTTATGAAGCGTTTTTGACTCGAAATTTTATATTATTCGTTTATTACCTGCCTTGACGTAATTGTTTTAATGTTTACGTGTTTGTATGTACACTTTTATTGAAATAATTACTCAGAACCAGTTAAATTCCATTAAATAACATTCAACAATTGAGAGTAGGTTGCGTTACTTTGCTTTATGGAATTTTCAATTCTAGATAGAATTTTAATTTAATATTTCATTCAGGTGCTGGTTTCATTGTTACTGTATGGAGGAGTGTCAAGTAAAACTACATTTATTGAATAATAATTGTCTTTTTTTTTAGTCAATGCAGGCTCTCTAAAAACAACTAACCACATACCAGAGCTGTAAGTGAATCATTCTTTTTTGTTATTTTAATTCGTTACGAATGAGCTAAATTTTGAATTAATTCTTTTCACAACAAAAAAGATTTGATTGAAATTTGAGTCAGTTCACATGAATTTGGTAAAAATGAATTTCAATTTGTTTCCAATTCAAATGAATTTATTAAAGTGAATTGCAATTCATTTCCAATTAGTTTGAATTGAATTGATTTTGAATTCATTCAAACGAATTAGAACAATCAATCAAATCAAACAATCAATTCAATTCAAATAAGCTGGTAATTAATTGCTAATTAATTCTTTCCAATTCATCTGAATTAATTCAAAATCAATTCAATTCAAATGAATTGGAAATTAATTGCAATGCACTTTGACAAATTAATTTGCTATTCATTTTTAACAAATTCATTTGAATTTACTCAAAATTTCATTCAATTCATTTTTTTGTGTGAAAAGAATTAATTCTAAATTTGCTAATCCAGTGCATAAATGATTCGCGAATTAATTGAAAAATGAATGATTCATTTAGAGCTCTGCCACATACGTTCTTCTTTTGGTTTTTTAACTTTGGTTTCAAAGCTCTCGTAAATGAACATCAAATCTCTAATTTAAACACTCAAATGATTCAATTCAATGGTTTTTATGTTTACAAAAAACATTCATCTAATATTTGCTTAATAAATATTTGAGCCATTATTTTTGAAAGTGATATAAGTCCACTTAAAAAATAAGCTTTTTTTAATTAAATTTTTTTTTAAATAAGATTAGAAAAACTTTTTATGTAAACGTTTCCAGAAAGCGTTTTGTCCAAAAATAACCTTGTTAATACATAAAAGCATCCAAAAAAAAGGTATCAAAAGTATTTTCGACTCAATCCAATTCTTAAGAATTTTTATGTGTCAAATCCTCGTACATCAATATATTTTTGACGGCTTATCGTTATATAAATATTTAATTTAATTTCTATGTAATTGATAAGAAACAGCGCACAATTTATTGTAATGAATAACCTAAATAATTCATTATGACACATAATAATATGCGTATGTAAGGACTATTTTCCATGTTCACAGAATAACAACAGCAAAACTTAAATAATTGTGTGATTGATCGTCGTCATCTTTAAAAGCCAATCTCGGCTTTTACGCTGACAACAAAAAAAAAGAGGATGGGACGGGTGCCCACCAGTGAGGGTGTGCCGCCACATATACAGACTAAAACACAGTTTACAAAGGAGTTAAACAAAGAAAAAGAAAAAAAATTCAACAAAAGCTTCAAGTTTGTAATGCAGTAGAAAAAAAGGGTAATAATGTTCCAATTTATAGATACTCGTAACCGCAGATATGCAGCCAAGCAGACACGGTATCATAGAAGCAAATATATACAAATGTGTGTCTATGTTTATAATCTTTGTGAGAATTTATTATTATTTGTTATAGATAGAAATTTGGTTTGGCATAATTTCCTTAAGAAGATTTATTTTGTTAGAATTATTAAAACTTTTATGGAGCGGAAGGAGAGACTGGCAAACAATTTTCAGTAACAAATTCAATGTCAAGATTAAGTTAAAGCAGAGGCTTAGAATTTATATTGACTTATCACGCTGTTATCTGGTAAAGCTACAAATAAATTGCCATGATTCTCTTACTTTTATGCGTCGTCTTTTTATAAGGTATTTCTTTGTATTCATCCATGTAATTATGTCATTTTTAAATGCTTAGTAGATTTTTATTAGGTATTTAAATTTTCTACTATCGTTTGGAATACATCAATCAAACTGAAAGCTACCTGAAAGCAGACAGACTGTACTTTTGTTAGATATGGGAGTTATTTCCTTAAGTGTTCATTAAATCTTCTACATGCAATTAATTACTTTGAAAATAATTTGAAAAAAAAAATGTTTACTTCTTCTGGCCATAAATGGTCATTTTTATCAACGTGTAACAAGTGTAAACAAGAGGAGGCGTCTTTCTTAAAGAAATGTAAAATTAATTTTTTTTCTGTTAAAATTCCATTAATAAACTGAAAATTAGGGTTTTTTTTAATTTCAAAGCAGAGGGGTCACTGAAGTTCATTTGATAGTATGGATTTATTTATTTATTTTTGTTTCTTTTTTGATTGTATTTTCTTTTAAGCTTTAATTCAAGATTAATGGTAAATGTTTTTTTTTTTTTGAGTAACAATTTAATAAATTGTTTAAATAGTTCTGAAGAACTAAGAGTACATACATGCATTTTAAGCACCCCAAACGCTCAGGCGATTCTGGTATTGTTTTTCTTATCACAAAGTAAATAAAGGTGACTGAAGAATTTTTAACAATACTTTTTTTCTCGGATTTTATGAGGAAATAAATGCATGTTCGGATAAAAACGAATGCAATACATACATACATACATTCATACATACATACATATTTGTATAAATATGCTAGGGTTAGAAAAAAGACGTGTTAAACAAATTTTTGTAATTTCCTAAACCGAAAATTGTTGCCTAGTAATGAGAGCCAAAAAGTATAAAAATTGTTTAAGTGAATACATATCGTCGGGTGGTTACTGGTTTGCTGCACAGAATATTAAAATACATTATTATTGCGGCAAATCAGTAAACCTCCGACGATATGTATGTACAAAGCACATTCACCAGGTAGCAGCCATGACACAGGTTAGCTAAAGGGTCCGCCAGATAACTTTATTTTTGAAAACATCGAGTGTAGCTTCGGCTGTGTGGCACGTAACGCCGTCCTGTTGAAATGTGTGTCGGCTTTTCAATGTATGCGTGCGGGTTTTCTGTGCCCCAAATGCGACAATTTTGCTTGTTTACTTACCCGCCAATATCAAAATGAGCTTCATCTGAAAAGATAATTTTTTTGGCAAAATCGGCATCTTCTGTAAGGCGATCGCAGGCAATATTTCCCAGCGTTGTTCAAGCGTATACACAACCATATTCGTTCAGCGGAAGGATAAAACTAATTATCTGTCAAATCAGACATGAGCTAAGTTACCATTCACGAAATAAGCACTAGTTGAAAAAAAAACGTTAGATGGCGGACCCTATATTTTTTATTATTTAATGTTAACCGGAACTTTAAACAATTCTGCCAAAAAAAAACAGACTTCAATGCAAAGATCTGATATAACATTTTCGGAAAAAATTTAATGCACCAAGAAAAGTATTTCATACAAAAAAAAAATTATGTAACTCCGTTGGCTAAGAAGAAGTACGTGAAATATTAAATCAAATTTTAATGGGCGTGACTCCGCCCACTTTTTTTATTAATGGAAGATTGTGTCTATTTTAGAGCTCAAGGTGTGTGGCAAGTTTCGTTAAAATCGGTTAAGTAGAACCAGGTCATATATAACAATAAATTTTAATGTGTATAGCCACGCCCATTTTTTAATTTTTAAATTTGTGTAATTAGAAAAACCAAAGGTGTTTGCTAGGTTTCGCAGCAATCAAAAAAGTAGAATATCATAAAATCAAATTAAAAATATTGTGGGCGTGTCCCCGCCCACTTTTTTTACAATGGGACCGATTGAAAGCTATACCCTTTCAGACAAAAAAAGAATTTTTACAATCGGTCTAAAATGTAGCGACTTATAAAGTAATGTCAAAAATAAAATACCTCCTCCTTTTTTTTGAAGTCGGTTAAAAATCACGCTTATCGGGAATAAAAGTTTACGTGAAATGTGTTCCTTTCTCTAAAATTGTAAACGCCAATTTTGTTGTTGTGTCAGTGTACTCTTTTCTAATTTTATTCACCATTTTTTGTTTATGGGAAATATTTCACGTGAACAAAATGTTCGCGTCTTATTCCCGTAAGGGAGAATTTTAAGAAAATTTCAACATGAAAAATATTTTATTAAAAAAAATATTTGTAGCAAATTTAAAAATATGAAAAACAAAAAAGTTCTTAACGTTGCAATTTTGTTACTAATAGCCGCCGTGGATAATTTTTTCCAACTTGATGTCAATAATTTTTCTTTTAATTTTGTTAAACAAATTATATTTTTGAAATAAATTTACCTTGTGTATGTACAAATGTATATATAGCAACGACCTCTTTCTATGTACTTGTTTACATCGAGTTTTTTGTATATTTAGATAGAAAAAATTTCGATTGCAAAAAAATAATCAGTTAGGGTGTTTCTATATTAAGGTAACGATATGTAACTCTTTTAAAATTAAGCAAAATGAAGAACAAAAATTTAAAATGTTATATTAAATGGCAATTTAAATAGATTTTTGTTTTCAACGTGAAATAAACTCCAAGAAGTTAAATTTTCTATACAACAAAGGTAGAGCACAAAAGACATTAAACTGCTAAATTACACTATCTGAAATCTTATCTCACTGAATGAACAATTAAATAAATATTTACCAGAACATTTGGTTTTTAAGTTTACATTATGATTATTATGTTAAGAAATTTTTTGATTAAAATATGAGGCGTTTTAAAAATACGGTCATGTTGGGTAAACAGAAATAAATATCTTTTATTGAAATTTAGATATTATCATTTTTGAGCGGCCCAATATCTTAAATACACGCTTAATTAATTTTTTTTTATAAATTTTGAATAAAAACAGCAAGGGTAAGTAATTTTTCTGCTTTTGGAATTTTATCAGCAGGAAATTGATAAATACAAACATACATACAAATCGCACTTAATCAACAAGAGGGTATTAACTCAAATTTTTTGAAATTTCACTTGTTGCAAGAAATCAACTAACGACATCAATATATATCTACTGTAAAAATTTTGAATACTCTTTCATCTCGAATTTGCTTAGTCCCGGTCCAGACTTGCAATTTTTGTTGCAGCAATTCTTGAATATGTGGGAGAGTGTTGAACTAGAAATGTTCACATTTTGTATTGCTCTCTCGCTCTTTTTCATTAAAAAATATAAAGTTGCTGCCAAGAAAATCGCAAGTATGGACTGGGACTTACTATGATGTATTAGGGTTTTCAAATTCTCTTAAAATGTAACCACAAACCAGTGTTGTCAGATTTATTTTCAGCCTCCTCGCGAAATGAATTGTCGAATATCGCCAATATATTAAAACATTCAGTCGTACAGCAGCTCTGGGCGAGTCAATATCAAGCGTCGTTGGCAATTATATCTTAAGTGCAACCAGGCCACTGTTGTTTATTGGCCTTCGAGAGTTTTGCGTCTCGCTCGCACCGCTTGACTGATCTGCCACGGATAACCGTATATTCTTGCGGTTCTTCTGTGGAATTTCTTTAACAATCACGTTGTGAATGCATAGGTCGTGTACAGTCAGTCACAAAAGCTTTTTAAAATACTGTTAATAACATCTTGGGCATATGGTCTAGTTACTCCGCCCATATTTGTGCAACCATATTATGCAAATTTAATTTGTATAATATGTATAAATAAATAAATAAATATTAAAACATTAAATTTGAGCTACAAAAAATATTTTTATTTCATAATTACGTTACAAATACTGTTAAATTTTAAATTCAGCAGGTAAAGTCTATAAATAAGTTATATTGCTTACGAAAAATTAAAAAAAGTGTTTACACTAACATATAAATACTGACGAAAAAATACTTCAAAATAACTTATTCCAAAAGATCAAGGCCAAGATCAAAATTCCGATTTAAATTTTGTGATAAAACTGAATTAACGTTTACTTAAATATGTATTTAAGCACACATATCATATCCCTGAAGTTGTAAGTACCAGCAGCATCGTCGTAATCATACACTTTAGGCGAGAACTCGTGCAGGCTTTTTGGTGCTTCATTATCAAAATTGGTTCTAATTTATAAAAGAAAGTTTCCCCTATTGTATTTCATAGACACAAATGTGAGTTTGTGGTCCATCATTTTTTTAAACTTCTTGAATATAAGAATATTTTGTTTGAGATAAAGAGTTATAGACATTAAGAAATTTTTTCCTTTACATAAAAAATTTCATATTTTTAACACTTCTATTTTATTGAAATCGTGAAAATGTAGCCAAAAATTTCGCCAAGAAAACCAAATTTTTGTCGCCACGTTTGGCGAGATATCGCCATATCTGACAACACTGCCACAAACAGTTTTTCAACTCTACTGAAAATGTTAAAATTTTGAGTTAATACCCTCTTGTTGATTATGTGCGATATGTATATAATTATGTTTCAAAAATTTTAAATTTGTTTCCACGGTTTTAAAAGAAAAAAAAATAACCAAAATACTTTTTCTAACTTTATTCTTTTATAAATTTTGTTGTAACTTCTACAAAAACAGGATGTTATGACTTTCGGTTATTCGAGACGTCTAGCCACCGCATTCTGTAATAACAAAAGCTAAATATCTATCGCTAAATGTAAAATGTAATTAGAAATGTAATCTGCCAAAATTTTAGTGTTATAGGTCATCGCCAAAAATTTTTAATTTTGTAATTGTTTAGCATTTTAGCAATTGAATTTAGCTTTTGCTTTATCGAGTTTACAGAATACGGGGGCTTTAGTCTCCTCCAATATTCTTTTTCGGTCCATCTCCTAAAAACAATAACAAAAAAAGACCCAAAATCCGTTATATGGACTTTCCGTGTCGTTGGAAGAATTAAATGTTATATTTAAATAAAGGAGGCATAGAGAAGGAATTCGGCTTCAATTTTCTGGTTAATTGTGCTTAAAAAAGGGGTATCAAGGCCATTTTGTGAGAAAAAACTACTCTGTTAACAAAAAACAGACCTCTGTTAAACACAACGGTTTGTGTCTAACTAATGTTACAAATTTTAAAATTTATTGCTGAGTGGTAGAAACTCTGAAGCATTTAGGAAGCATAATATTGAAATTTAAAAATAAGAAGAAAGGGTGCGGCCCATATTTCCTCAGTTATGAGATGTGAAACATCTCCCAAAAAAAATGTGTAATAGAAAATTTACAAAATATAATTACCCAGCATAGTAATTCGCGAAGGAAAAACGCTGCTTCTAAAGATTCTATACATGACCGAACTTCGGTCGGGCTATAGGAACCAACATCACAATTTTATATCAAAACATTAACGGCCCATAACTCGGAAAATATGGTCGCCGCCAATTCTATGGCATGGGCTGTATAAAATCAGCCTTGTTCTGCAACTTGGTTAAATACACCTTTAGGTATATAATTATGTAATTTCGAAAAACTAGAATTAAAACAAATTTAAACTTATTTAATGTGGTTTGCACTGATGCGCGTTCTATATGCTTCAATTACAGAGTTCTTACTTATGGAATAGGTAACACGCTTTTTTAGAAACGATTCACTTCAATTTAACAACACTATTTCATTTTGATAATATCCATGTGTTGATTTATTGGAAATCAACATATTACTTAAGTATTTATGTACATGCTTATTATAATATATTTTTAAATTACCTTTCCTGCTGCTTTCTTGTAACGTCTTGTTGCTTCATTAATTAAATCCTTCACCAAAAGATTTCCATCACCACAAGGCACCAGAATGCGCGTGTCACCAAAACAAACGGTGACTTTCATGTTGGCAGAACTCACGTTTTTCCAACTTTCTTTTTCAATCAACACCAATAAAATATAAAATAGCAATTTCCGAGACAACAAAATTAAAAGCAAACAAACACAAAAATAATAGTGCAATCGATCTACAGACTGAAAAACAGATCTGGCCAAATGAAAATATCACACTTGTTTTGTTATTGTTTGAATTTTTTTCTGCCCGCAAAATAACAAAATCTTTTAATTTATTTAATTATTATTTCTTTTCACTTTAATCTATTTCTTTTGTGTTTTTTCACTCACTCTTATCAATTTCCTTTTGAAACTGCATTCACATTAAAATGTATGGAGTATACTAGGTTAGTGTTGTGTTCATGTTGCTGGTGTTTTTTTTTATTGTTGTTGTTGTCATAGTTAGAGAACAATCAACGTAAAATAAATAGCAGCTGCATTCTTCAACAATTCTACTAGTTTTTATTCCTATTGTTGTTGTTGCATTTGTTATTCCTTTAATTAAAGGGAGTTTGCGTGAATGTTCTTATGTGTTCGTACGTGCATGTGTGTGTGTGTGTATTTTTCACTAAATATTTGAGAGAAGTTTTTTTAAGGACACTTGATCAAATAGGGAATTTTGTACTTTTGTTTAGCAAACAGCACACTTGCTAGAAAGAGATCGCAGTAGATAACTGATGAAAAAGGAATTGTTTTATTAACAAAAATACCAAAATTTACTCATACTCTTGTAAATGATAATTTTTATGGCTTTTATGTTATTATTGTGCCCGTGGTAGCAATTTGCCATACAAAATTAACTTTATTTAAACTGAGCTTTTTTGGTGGTGATGTTTGGTGTTAATTTTGTGTATTTAATGATTCATTTTTTATTCACAGAATTATTATTAAGAGTTACGCCTGGATAAAAATAGCAAATAAACGTTTCAAGCACGCATTAAGGTTATTGTATGGAATTTAAAATTGTGAACATAAGACACAATTATTTCAATAATATTTTTCTTTCTTTATTATGACTTCCACCAACTTTAACCATTAATTTTTCATTACTCAAGCTCTAAACTTGTTTTTTCTTCTTTAATGTTGTTGCTTTTTTGCAATTTTTAGCATTGCATTAGGTAGTAAATTCTTTTGGTTTTCGTTGTTTAGTTAGATATATTGAATATATCTAAGTACTTCGTTGGAATATTTTATTAAAATATTCAGTGATTTCGATCATTTATTGCTTAAATTCATTCAAAATGTTGGTTTCTTTTAATACTACATCTTTAGTAAAACACTAACGCGCGCGCTCTTCCTAACAACGACTTTACACGTTCATGTCGACAACTCGTTTGTCGTGTAACGTATTTTTTTCGAGTTTGTTTTGTTAGTTTTTTTGTCTTACTTTGCTTACCTGTACTTTTTCTTTCGTGTAGCTTTGTCGCTTACAGGGTTGCTTTTTCTAAACATTCTAAGATAGTGCAGTACTTAATGTATAAATATTACACAGTACACCCTGTTCATTTTAAGAACTGGGTAACTCCAAGCAACTGCACGTGCACGTGAAGCCAAATGTCAAAATAAGTTTGTTTTGATTTTTTTTCATTCAAGATTCACACTTGATATAAAAAATAATAGAAACTGTTAAAATGTCTCTTAAAATAAAAAAACAGAAAAAGTTAAAAGAAAATATAAGCAAAAAGCAAAAACAGAGCAAGGTAGCGGATATAAATGAGAGCGAGGACGAAATTCTGGAAGATACGGCTGTAGAAAACAGTCAAAACTCCAATGCAGAGGAAATGGATGATGGTACCGGTTTGGCGCACGAAGATTCCGTGGAAGATGATGATGAAATGGATTTGGGCAGCTTACGAAAACCGAGTGTAGAAAAAAGCAAAAAGAAACGCAAAAAGGGAATTATATACATATCCAATATACCAAAACACATGAATGTCACTCGTATTAGAGAGATCTTGGGGGAGTACGGCAAAATTGGAAGAGTGTATTTGCAGCCGGAAAAGATGCCAGGAGGTAAGCAAGGGAATATCCATAGCACTCATTTGCTAAGAAAATTCACATCTGTATGTATCTTAAGTTTACTAGTCACTTGTTGAAGAGTATTTGCTTTGCAAAATGTAAAAGACTTAAACAAGATTTCTCTACCACTTCCAATGTAATGATTTTTATTAGATAACGTAACGTTCCTGGTATCAGGTATTCTCAAAGGCTGATGTTTATTTATTGAAAATATACCTTGGAAGTGAATTTGCAAAAAATGGGAGGGCTGAGTAGCAGAGCATGTGCCCATGATCTTATTAACAGTATTTTTGAGAATATTTTTGTGACTTCAGATAAGAAGCAGCAGTGTAGTTAACGTTATTTTAGTGAAATCAATCAGCCAGTGCGTGCGAAACGCAAACCCTCCAAGACCAAACGACAAACACAAGCCTGACCGCACTTAAAAAGTTAAGATGACGCTAGAGCTCTTCTGCTATTATTTTTCTAATAACAGAGTAATACCCCTGTTCTTGCATCTCAACTGAGAAATTGTTTCTATGAAATCTCTCAATATATATGTATTGTCATAACAAGGGTCTACACTGTAATTCGAAACGAAATTCTTTCGAATTTGTATGTTAATAACACTCAAATTAGAAAGCATTTTCTTTCGTTTCGAATTACAGAGTAGACCCAAATTTCCTCACTCAAGTCATACCAACGCGTGTCAAAATGATTACGAATTTAAAAAATTTATTTGTTGAACAGAAACGAAATGCATGTATGTGTGCTTAACCAACAACAAATTATTTTTTTATAAATGCATTATCAAGGCAAATTCATGTGGATTTACCTTGTGCGTTATAGTAGAAATCGTTAAAATATATTTTAGTATAAGTCATTTTGATTAAAAAATTCTTATATTTTTTTATAAAAAATGTGAATTTTTGAGAAGCTTTTTTTTTGCAACATTTCAAAACAACTTATACTAACATTGATTTTCCTCTCTTCAATTTTTAGCAGCTGCTGATAAAAAGAAGAAAAAACGCAAACCCTTCGCCCGCCACTTCACCGAAGGCTGGATAGAATTTGAGTCAAAGCGTGTGGCCAAACAAATTGTGCCACTTTTAAATAACAAACAAATTTCTGCACGCAAAAGATCCCAATTCTATGACTATCTTTGGAGCATGAAATACTTGCCACGCTTCAAATGGTGCCATCTTACGGAGCGCATGAACTATGAACAGGCCGTGCACAAACAACGTCTAATGACCGAGGTCTCACAGGCACGCAAAGAAACAACATTCTTCCAAAATAACTTGGACAAAAGTGAATTCATTAAGAAAAAAGAAAAGAATAAACAAAAAATGGAAGCTAAAAAATTAAAAAAGAAAAAGGAAGGCCAGGGTGCAAATGAATAAGAAGGAAATAAACTACAATCAATGTAAATATTAAACTTTTGAATCAGTGTTTTTTAACTGCGCTAATTAAAGCTAAGTATATAAACCATAAATAATTAAATTTAATAAAAAAATGCAATTAACTTTTGCTCTCAATAAATCAACTCCATAATGTGGAAAACAAGAACCAGTTGCTCTTGAACTTAGATAGTAGTAGTGATTTGTTCTCAATAAAACAAGATTTTTGAAATTGGCTGTAGTTGCTGAAATGTTATTGCCAACTTTGCAACCGACGTACATATGTACACTTTAAAATGCGCTAGAATTAATTTTATAATGCATGAATAAATTTATTCAATAAAGTCTTGTACATATACGTTTTATTTATTTATAAACTTGAATATTGACATTTTCAAATCATTACAAATAATACTTTTTATAAAAGTTAATACATAATATTAGTTTTTTGTAAAAACCACAAATAAATACACTTGACATAATCAAACTTAAAGAATACAACTAAAAGCCTATTTCACCAAACTATTTAAATATGTATGAATTCATATTTAAAAGTAATTTTTTTCATACAAAAATTAATGAAAATCGACATTTAAATATGAATTGATATTTAAATAGAGTTGGTGTAATTGGTCTTTAATGATAAATAACAAACTAAAGTTCTTTATATTTATTTGCAAATTTTCTTACTTAAAGTACAAGGTCAGTTTTTTATTTAAATAAAAGTTTTTATTTAACAATAAACACTATTCTTTTATTAATTATCCAATATTTCGTTAAACTTTGTTTAACTTCTTCCCTGAAAAAGGACATATGCAGGAAAACTTTTATTTAAATAAAAAACTGACCTTGTGCTTAAAAGAAAACTTGCAAATAAATATAATTAAATAGTTAATAATACTTAAGTTCTTTTTTTTCTAGAAAAGTAGTAAAATAGCATTAACATTTGATATACAAATGGAGATAAACACTTATGTAACTATTTTAATTAATTAAGTCTATGTTGCTTCCTACAAAATCTATCTGAATTCTTTTATGATTTCCAGAACACTTTCATACGTACCCATGAATATGCCCAAAATAGCAATAATTAAGATTAGCATATTCTTTAAATACACCCAAGTATTTAAGCCTTTGGGCGTTTGAGCTTTTATGACAAAATCGACAAAAACCGGAAAAACAAGAGCCAAGGAAGTGGAGCAAAATGCCCCAAGTAGCGATATAAACAATTGCAATTTGGGCACCAACAAAGCAACGCCAACTGTGAAAAGATAATCGGCTGTCATATTGGTTTTATAAAAATTAGCGCCTGTCCCACATTTGAAACAACAACAAAATCTTAAAATATGTTTTCATTTTGAATGTAAGTGTGCGACAAGTCGAACGTTGTCTACATCGTGGGACAGACCCTTAATAAATGTACTTACAGGTCAGTAATGCCAATATGAATCTCAAAGCAACTTGAGTGACAACAGGATATTTTTGAGCAAGAGTTGAATTTTGCTTCATGGGCACCCAAATGATTCTAATCATAACGAAAAATTGTATAGGATAACCGAAGAAAACTCCTAAAGCGGCAGCAATTTTTACTGCTTGCGATAATCTGTAATAAAGAAAATATATAAGTTTTTTTTAAATAATTATGGTTTCTTATTAGCTCTGCTTACGCTGTAAAAAATAATAAAAAAAAATGGGGATCGGCTGACCTTACAGACCATCCTCGAAAACTTCCCGCCAATTTTTAAATCCAAAAAAATTAATATGTACCGAAAATCGATTTGACAAGAAATTACGGAACAACAAAATACAAACACTTTTTTGCAAATATTCGACAACAATAACTGGCGAACCATTTTACAGATTTTGGTAAAATTTTGCGGCCTTCGATACACTTTTCAATAGTATTTTTTAATGCATAATTGCTAAACTAGAATTTCACAATTTGGACACTAATGCAATTTCAATTTTAAAGAATTGCAGCAACAAAAATTGGAACTCTTGACAGGGACTTTTTGAATAAATGATAATTGATATCTTTCGAACGAATCTTTCGAAATTGGCAGCAATCGATAATAAATTTTCTTGCTCAAGAGCTGATTACATTTTGAACTTGTTCGGCTCAATATATCGATCCTTATTTTCGATTTAATCGTAAGCGACAAAAATAAAATTTTTCAGAAGTTTTTTTTTTTATAATCAAACATGTTTTTGTACATAAATTTTCGCTTACGATAAAATTTTACAGCTCGTATCTTAAAAGTTATCAACAATTTTGGCATTTTGATAATTCTAAACTATGGGTAGGCAAATAAAATTTTAATTTCAATAAAAAATCGGGAAAAAAATAAAATCTAAAAAGGCCTGATATATTTTAATTTGTTCATTTGTAATTTGTTTAAATTTTAATTTCGATAATTTTCAAAATCTACCGAACCGAATCGATTCACTATCGAATGCGAAAAATTGACACCCGATCTGTCGGCCCGTTCTTAAGTTATGAGATGTTTACACACATGCCCACATACATGACGAAAACTCGATTTTCGAAAATTGGATTAAAATTAGTAACTTTATTCTGTAACTCGCTAAAGCTAAATTCAATCGCTAAAATGCTGAACAAATACAAAATTAAACATTTTTGGCGATGATATCAAACAGTAAGATTTCGGCAGACTAGATTTCTAAGCCATTGCCTGAAATTGAAAATTTTATTCGTAAAAAATCGATAAATCGACTTTGTTAGCGATGGCGATGCCCTGATGGCGAAATTAAAAAAAAAACAAATTTTGTTTTGGCGTCTTTTTAGTTAGGGCGTTTTTTCGTTTTTGGCTATTTCTTCGATTTTTGGCAATGTTTTTAGTTTTTTTTGGCAACCTTTTTAACCTTTGGTGATTTTATCGCATTTTAGCGATTTATTTCATTTTTGGTGATAATATTTTTCATTTAAGCGCTTTTTTCATGTTGACAATTTTTCTTTTCGAATTTTTTTAATTTTGCGATTTTTTAGTTTTAGCGTTTTTTTTTTAATTTCAAAAGTTTGTCTCTCACGGCTTCCAAGATACATCAAATGGTGCCCTTTATTTTGGGGTTTTCTTTTAATTTAAGCGTTTAATAGTGTAGTTTGCTTAAATATACACTAACTTTGAAAATTTGAAGTGTCTATATATATTATATTATAATTGTCTGTTGAAATCCTAACATAATATATGTTAGGATTTCGACATTTTTCGTTCGCTCCGGAATTACCCTTTAATTTTTAACTGTCATATTTTTTATTTGTCGTTGTAGCGGCCAGAGTTTTGCATATTCTGTACAAATTCTCAAGAAAACAGACAATAGGTTTCGGCAGTGTTCGAAAATGCATTACTACCATGCAAATGGAAATTTAAATGTCCTACAGTGTTTCGCTGAAGTACATAATTTACAAATGAATATCAAATATGATTTGAAAGCATGGCTACTACTAACAAAGATTATCAGCGAACTTGTATTGCATTTTAAATTAAAGTTAGCTAGTGTGATGCAGAGCAGTGATGCATTTCTGAACAGATCCTTCTTTTTCACCTTTTTATGGTTTACCGAACCATTATTACTGGTGAGTAATATTAAAGTAAATGCAATTTTTATTTATTCTAGGGGGTTAGGGGGCGCAAAAGCAATGGAATTTCTACGCCTATGTTTGCCAGCCGTTAACGTGCGCGTTCGCACACTAAATCATAAACAGTCACAACTCAAAATTATCAAAATGGTTTTGTTTTTTCAATAACCAGGGAAAAGGCTTTCGAAATTATGTCTTAATAACATGCAAACTCGAAAGCGTTTTCTTTCGTTTCAAATTACAGATCCCCAGTTCACTGAACAAATTTCTAACGACCACAAAACAAAACAGTCTTCATTAACGATATTAAATACCAATATTTTATTTTATTTTTTGCTACTTCTGAGCATCTGGGATTTTTTGAGTTGTGACGGTTTATGATTTAGTGTGCGATATGTATGTATGTATAAATAATTTATTTATTTTTAAGTATTGTTTTCTTTTCGAAGATAATTTCTACTCACTTATTGTCGGCATCCAAATTTAACGTTATACTGCCTTGAACATCTTCGCCCCATTTTAAATAACTAATAAAACCAGTTACAATGAAAAGTGTGGTAACGCCCACCATTGTAACATTCAAAACTCCAAAACGGCTGTTGAATTTTTCGGGTTGCCTCATAGCATTGCGCAAAGGTAAAATTAAAGCAATACCTTCAAAGGCAAACAGGGCGGTACCAAAAAATAAAGAAATTTGAGGGCCATTCGTAAATAAATGTCTCTCGGATATCGAAGGCATTGGACCATCCGAAAGACCTATGCTTAGCGTGGCTACCAGGCCAAAAATAAGCGACACACTAGCTAAGGCCGATATGGGTGAAATATATTTAAGGCTGGTCATCAATGAAGGAAGCATGGCCGGCAATAAAGATATTAACATCGTGAGATTAAAACTTATATTGAAGCCGTATGATTCCAGTATCTAAAAGTAGAAGAAATTTAAAAAATTTACTGCCTTTTTCATAAAAATATCGGGCCTTATTTTCTATTTAATTGAAAGTTTTCAGGAGAATATTTTTTTTAAATATTAAAAAATCGAGCCTTATTTTCGATTTAATAGTAAGCCACAAAAATTAAATTTTTGAGAAGGTTTTTTTTTTAAATATTAAAATATGTTTTTGTACGTAAATTGTCGCTTACAATAAACTTATATTATCTTAAAAGTTATCAATCATTTTGCCATTTTGATAATTCTAAACTACGGGTAGGTCCATCAAATTTTAATTTCAATAAAAAATTTAGTTTTTTACTACATGTCGCTTACGGTTAAATCGAAAGTACGGCTCGATATGTTGGATTTATTAAATCAAATTTCCATAAAAAATTTGCTTCATAGACACAAAATATTTTTTATGATTAAGAGCCTATTTCAGCAATTCTATTTAAATGTCAATTCAATCAATTCGTTTTTCATACATACATAATACATATATACTTTTTTTTCAAGGAAAAACCACATTTACATATGAATTGACATTTAAATAGAAATCTGATCTTACTTACTTGATATAAATTTTCGGTTATAAACACAAAATATATCGAACAAAATCCAAATTGCGTCACACATAAAAAAGTCTCCACCATTACACGAAAAATTTTGCCCAAACGCCTAAACGGTTTGGGGCCATACTCGAAACATTTCTCCACTGTATCCGGATAATCATATTGTATGGTGCCTTTAGTGCGCTCCACTGCTAACATGGAACCAGCAATTAACATTTGCTCGCAGTGCACACATATTGCAGCTATTAAGGGCAGCAATATTATGGACCCAACCAGACCACCATTTTTAAAAGCATCGCCCATGGCGAACAAGCCAGCGCCAACACTTCCCTTAAACATATGTATTGCAGTTTCCAATTTGCTGAAAATAATCACATGTAAAATTTTATTAATTTAAATGAAAACAAATTAAGTGTTGTTTGGGGCCCACCTGGTAGTATTTTTTGGTTTGGATGGCACCTCCGCATCTTGGGTTCCACTAGCAGACTCTTCGGCTTTTGCATTATGTGTTTCTGAACGACTGGGAGTTTTTGTACTTTGTAGTTCCAGTGGTAGGCCCATTTTTGTTAATATTTATTTTAGAATTATAAAAGCTATCACAGTCTTAATTATTTACTTTAAGTTGTTAAATATGAAAATAAAATAAATTTGTTACATTTGATAAAAATTATTTACATTAGGACCAGCCCTTAAAACAATTAATTAATCCGACTTTAAAGATACAGAGAAATAAATTCAATAATTAATTAGTAGGGAGTCACACAGACGACTGATTTAGTAACAGTAAACCGTTAGCGGTATTTATGATTTTCTAAATTTATTCACAAACCAGGGATGGCAGCGTGAGTAACTTTTAATTCACCATCATACAAGCAAGACTCGCATAATTATTTTTTTACCTCACTATCGGGTACACTCAGTAAAACTCAAAAAAATAAGACAGCTCTAAATAAAAAAAGTATATATCTTAAATGATAAAAAAATTAATTTTGAAATAAAAGTGTTATGTACAAAAATCCTCGAAAACTCATGTTTTCGACCTCCAAAATTTTGGTTGCCTTTTGACATTTTCTTGAAATTTTTTTATTTGGGTATCATATGAAAGCTTATCAAAATTATTAGATGATAAACACATTTTTAAAGAAAATCTTAATATAATTTTTTTTTTATTTCCATAACAGAGTATAGTGAATTCGAAGAAGAGTCAGTGATTAGTTTTTATATCAGTTTTCAAAAAAAGTTAAATGAACAATGTTTTCATAACTAATAAAGTTTTCCTTCATAGTCACCTTTTGGCCGGGCGGAAGGATTCTCCCTCCTCTATGGTATTTTCCGACACTTCATCTATTACTAAAGATTCTGTGCTTTTGATATTTAATTTTGTTATTAAATTAACAAGTTAAAGTTTTCTGAATACCCAGCCTTTACTCGGGCGCAGAGATTTTCTCTTACTTTCTTTGAAAATATTTTTATCATCTAATAATTTTGATAATCTGTCATATGACACCCGTACTCCACACTGGGAGTAAAATTAAATTGTCCTAAACACTAAAAACATTGAAATGTTGTATCAAAAAGGATTATAAACTAGTGGTGAACTAAGTTTTATGAGTTTTTATATAAAATTAAGAAACAAAATATTCTACATATGCAACAGCATGTAAGTAAACGCATGCGTGTGTATGTACATACATAAGTACTCTGTCGGTAATTGCGTTAACTTTAAACTAACTTTAAGCTAACTATTTCGCAACTAGTACTGACTGACACTTGGATTACTTTTCAATGTAATCAACTGACTATTTTAACATTGCGACGTCCTAGGCGGTAGTCAATTGTCTCACTCTGCATTACTTTTCAACTAACTTAAAGTTGATTTTTTTTAATCACCTGGTAATCAGTAAATTTAAAACAAATGTCTGGGGTTCGAACATGTATCATACCACGTTGCACAGTGGCGTGAATTAAAAAAAAGTGGTAAAAGTCCGCAACTTTTGAACTAGTCAACCGATTTAGATGAAACCAACTGTTTTGGAAAGTAGAAGCGTTGAAATTTTGAGAAAGTATATTTTGAGGCACCCTGTTGTAAGACAGGGTAGCTCCAAAGAGCCTCAAAGTGGGAAACTGCGGGTATCGAAATTCTTTCGGAGCTTGTAACTTTTGTAAATATGGACCGATTTCAATAATTTTTTCAGCGGGACAATCAATGTTAAGAAACAAAAATAAAACATCTTAAAGCACTATATTATATCTTACAGTTTCCAAGATGTTTGACATTCAAATTTCTTTTTTAATTTTTGACCATGACTTTCTTTAATCGTTAGTACATAGCTTCTTTATTACTTAGCAGAAATTATTTAGTTTTATTGCTTTTAAAAGAAAACTTTATCCAAATTCATATAAAAAAATCATTTTGATATCTCAAAAATTATAGCAAGGAATAATTTTGCAATTTGGATTTTCGAAAAATATGAGAAAATTTTATATATTTTGGGAAAAAAGTATTCTTAATTTTTTTGCAATATTTTAAAAAATTATTAAGTATTTGATTAAAACTTTGATTGTTTTTAAGAGAAGAGGCATTAAGAAAGGCTGTGAAATAAATTTTGGAGATTTTTTGTTGGTGCACCCTACATGCAGCATTCGTCGAAAACTAGCAATTTATTTTCAAAAAATCTGATTTTCGGATGTGGCAAAAAAATTGCACGGTCGTTTTTGTAATTTTTTTGGTTTTTTATTATAAATAAACTTCTTGTAAGTAACCTGTAAGAAACTCTTGACATCCTACACATAAATGTAGGCAGGAGAGGAGATTTTCTAAAAATGCTAAAATTTTTCCAACATAATTTTTCCCAATAAGAAAAAAGTATTATTAAATTATATATTGGGAAACATTTTAATTTTTTTCAATGGTATACATTTAGCTTTGCAAACTGAAAAAAAATATTCTCCTACCTTCAATACTTTTCGAAATATTCAAAATCCAATTTTGATTAAAAAATTTAATTTTCTGCATTTTTTATTTTTGTCTAATTTATTGATCTTATTTTCTTTATTTCAAATGTTTCTTAATTTTTTCTATGTTATCACAGTAGTAGATATGATTGTCTATTCAACGGTATATAATATGTATACCTTTGCCGTTATATCAGTATTAAAATGTATACACAAATATAACAATTTAACAATTTACGTGTTTTATCTGATATTCAAACCAACCCACATTTTTATGGCCTCTTGCTGTTATTAAATACTTTGTTTACTTAAATACAATAAAATATAAGAATTTATAATATACACACACAGTATATTATTTATGTATATACCCACAAGGACAATGGCACGCGTTGTGTACTCAACGCGCTACCACCCAGCTAAGGTACCATCTAAAACAACAACAGCAAAATATTAATATAAAACTGAAATCAGTTTCAATGTAGCCGAGAACAAATTTGTTGGCCCTCACCAAATTCGATTACGTACTCAACTTAAGAATTAATTTTGGATTTGTTCTGGATGACATTGCAGTTAGTCTATGAAAAGTCAACTATAAGTTAATTATTTTTGTAGTCAACCACACATGTATGTATTTACATGTGTGTATACGCATACATGCATTGACGTTGGATTTTATGGTAAAATTTTTGGATTTTCGTGTTCCCGTACTTTTGTAAATTTTTTGTATTATTGAGAGCAATTATAGCTTGTTCTCATTTTACCGAACTTTGCCCAAAAAGTACGGGATCAAACCTATTGTTACACTAAATCAAAAATTTACTAGGGAAATGCCGAGACACTCAAAACTTTGGAGGTCCGTAACTCCGTAAATATGCATTTTTAAGGATTTTTGTATATAACAGGTTATTCTTAGAATTAAATTTTCTTTAAGATATTTTTCATCTAAGATATTTTTTTTAATTTGAAGCTGCTTCACTAAACTAGATTTAATTAAGCACAGAACATGTTCTTAATTTATGGCGCTAAAATTTATTAAATCAAATATCTTTAAGAGCTTAGCGTAAATATTCTAATATTTGTTCATTAGAATTTTCGATTTACAAGAAATCACGTTATACGAAGAAATAATTTGGGATCACGCGTGATTCATCTAAACCGCATAACCGTAGCCCATCTCTAGTTTAAAAAGTCTTTAAACTGAATTGCAACAGATCATTAAAGGAATGTAATCCATTAAATTTTTATGTCAAGTGCTTGCCATACTTCAAAGTTTATAAAATGTTACAATTCTTAAAAGCAAAACAAGTTTCATTGTTGATAACATGTGTTTCGACCTTTTTGAGGACGGCCAAGTATTGAGTATTTCTTAAAAATTTTTTTTACATGTGTAGATAATTTGAAAATGTTGTTGCTATTCACGGAGTATACATTTTTATTAGCGTTTTATCAGGTTTCGTCTGCAGTGTTAATAATTTTTAGATTGCATTTTTAATAAAAGTTGGTAAATAAAGGATTTAAATCACGAAAGGTATTGACTCGCTTTATGTACCTATGAAATAGTGCCCATATGAAGGAGAAGGAAAAATTCATTCGCGCTTCCGCCTTTCGTATCTAATAGTTTTCTTTTCGCACATCTGGTAGCAGCGTACTCTGTTATTCTACAGTGCCTGTGTTCCGTAACTTTGGTGAGAACTTTTTCAGACAAAAAGTTTGTCATCATTCTGTGAAACACAGGATGAGTAACAAAAAACTCAGTTCCATGCTCACGTTTTTTGTAAGCTAATTTCAGGTTATATATGACCAGCCTGTGGAAAACAGGATAACCATTATAATTGTTTGATTTTTCTCGACGCAAAAACTTCTCGCAAGTTACAGAACACAGCTACAGGTTTAAGCTTAAATTAGACGTGCCGTAGCATATTGTCATAGCCATAACCAAAACCAAAATTCAATTGTTTTATATGGTTATGGCTATACCGTTATGGCGAGTCACCTGTAATCAAATACAGTGTTGCCCATTAGTTTGGTTCGAACAGCTGTTTTTATGTTTATGGCACGTTAAATCGTCTGCAAGACTTTCAATAAACACAAATCTGTGGAAATAAGGAACAATGTGTAAAGCGGCCCATCCATTATATAATATTATTGCATATGTTGTTGTACATATTACTGTCGTTTTGACATATACTATGCAATAATTTCCAAAGAAAATATTGCCCAATTTTTCTGACAGTGAGAAAGTAAACAACATTGACATTGTTCAATGCCACCACATTACACAATTATCTTGATTGTACTTGTATAATAAAAATCAAGAGTCTTTTGATAGTTGCCAATATATTCAGCGATGCCAATTTGGTGCTTTTGGCACTATCTGTAGTGCTTTTTGAAGACTTAAAACGCCAAATTTCGAGCGTTGGTGCCAAACTAAGAAAAAGCAATATGTAGTGCTTTTGAGAAATTTGTGTATTTCTTAAAATTACTTTAATAAAATTTTGATGTATTTGTTTTTTTCAGTGTAAAGCATACCTTTTTCGTCTGATATATTTCATTAGAGATGATACTATTGCCGAAATAGAGAATAGCTTAGAAAATATTAAACATTATTAAACTTGATCTGCAGTCGTTTTTCACGTTAGTGTTTTTTACGCTTTTTAGATCTCAAAAATAAGTTTATTAGTGCTTTTTTTAAATTTTGATGTGCTTTTAGAGCCAATAAAGTTGGCATCACTGAATTGTATATTGTGCCACCTTCGAATATGGCATTACATTATTTTTTATGAATAAGGCAGTAAATATTAATGAAAAACTGATTGATTCAAAACTACTCGTACAAATAGTTTTTTTTACACAGTTGCACAAAAATTAACGTTCCTCTTTTAAGAAATCTAACGGCGTAGTTTTACTGTTGTTCTATGTACTCGTATGTACATATGTATGTACATAATTGTTTTTTATTTTTACTTTGCGGGTTTCAAGATATAAGCAGTTGCAACCAAATATTTTCAATACATTTTTAATTCATTAAAGAAAAATAAGCTCTCAATACAACAAATTGTTTTGTTGTTGATTGCTCTCATATTTAATGAAAATTGTTGAGTTGCAAAAACGTGCTTTATTAACAATTTAAATACATTCTTCCGTGTTTTTGTAAACAAAAATTTTCCATTTACAAGAAACAATTTTTATGACACAATTTCGTGTACCTATTATCTATCGAATTCGTGACAAGTAATATTTGCGAAAATTTTGCAAAACATTTCTTGTCACTGGCTGTCCATTCTTGTAACTTAATAGTGAGTACACACGTTGCGACGTGTTTACGCAACACGTTTATATTACATGTTGCATATTTTGACACAGACATAGCAACCTAGAATGCAACCGTCAATGCAACCTATAAACATCAAAACATTTTGATATTTTCGAAACTTCGAATGCAACTTCGAACGCAACCATAAACAACACTACACACTATGCGACCGACAATGCAACCTGCCTGGTTGCATAAACACGTTGCTAAGTCTGTACCTACGATTATAATGAAATTTGTAGGCTTACACGAGTATGCATATTATTAAAAATTACACTGTACAACAAAATAAAACTACTTTGAAAATATGAAGGCTTTAAACGATTGATTCTATTAGGAGATGAAAAAATATGGAAAACGGTTAACTTCATAACAAACATAAATTTTTTTATTACCCCAGCTTTATTTATGAGTTTCTTTAACCATTTAACCGATTTAGATAAAATTTGCAGTGTGATGGAAGTTGGGTGTGTTCGCAAATGCATCACTGCGCTGCAAATGGAAATTTAAATGTTTTAAACTGGTTCACTGAAGTAGATAACGCACCAATAAATGTCAAATATGGTATACAAACATGTTTACTACTAAAACAAATTATCAGCGAATTTGTATTGCATTTTAAATAAAAGTTTGCACGCATGATGCAGAGCAATGATGCATTTACGAACACACTCGTTATTCAAGTTAAAAACAAAAACGAGAAGGACGTTTGGAGTTGTGGAAAAAAAGCACTGTTTTAAAAAAATTTCCTTGACGACGTTTCTGAAAAGGCCTTTCTTTAATGGTCGTAATCTTAAGGGCCATGTCAGCCTTAAAGGCCATGACTCACAATCGCACGACTTACGAAAAAAAAATACAACCCTGATCCGATGAATTGTTATTGCATTTTGATCATTTTCATACCAGGGTTGTATTTTCTCAAAAATCGCATGATTGTGCAGGATAATGTATCACGGCCTTAAGAAGACATTCATTTGCACACCTGCAGAAGTGTTAAATTTTCTACATACTACATAATATAAGTTAAATTATTTTAACATCCAAATAAATATTATGAATACTTACAATTCGATTTGATCAAATATCTTCAATATAACGCGTAAATACATATATTAAAGATTAGAAATATTCCATTGCTTAGAATATTAGATAAGATTAAACTACAATTTGCGTGTATTTTTTTAATTTTTGATAAACAAAGAGATTCCTTAAAGATTTCCTTGCGTGCATGTATCGCTCATTTGCTTGAAAACTATCATAACTCGAAAGATATAGTTTGCCAGAAAACGATTTTAAAGTTTTAAATTTACACACAAACTTAAAGGAAAAAGAAAATTTATTTCAATGTTTTATTTTTATTCAATGCGTTTCAAATGAATACTGTGATTGTAGTTTTGTAATTATCAATAATTTCTTGAGAGGGGTATTGTAAACTTTTTTGAATTGTGATTGAAGTCTACCGAAGTTTTGCTTAGCAGCAACGAAATGCTTCTGGACTTACTATACCAACAACAAATAAATTTTTACAACAAGATGCATATTTCTATGAAATTTTTACTGATTTTTTTTCTGCATTTTTGAGTTATCACGTTGTTCAAATAAATGAGCGTCTAATACGTCTAATAACTTATTTAATTGATTTGATTAAACGTAAACATTTGATAAGATTGTAAGGTACGCATCAGTAAATAAATAGTAAAAAGTCTGGGCCAATGTAAACATTTTAGTAATGAACGAACGCAGATCTAAAACAGAAGATATCGCTCTCGCAATGGCTGATGTTGTATGTCGATTAAGGTATTGTGGTTGGAATTTTCAGGAGCTGCGAAATAAGGCCCCATATGTACATACATATGTATGTACCTGCATGTATGTATGTATATTTAATGCACTTAATTAAAATGTAGTTATAACAAGACAAATAAATAATGATTTAATTAAAAGCTCATTTTAATAACTTAGTTTAAATTTTATTTAGTTATTGTTGGATTGTTATCTACATACAAAATTTGCTGTTAAAAAAGTTTTTTAAACTTTTCAAGGTAACACAAATAAATTTGTACATTTATTTATATCCACATAATTTTGTTATTAATTTTTTTAGTGGCACATTTAATTCTTTAATAAGTTTAGATACAAATTTTTAATTTAATTGTTTTTTTTTTGTAACTAAATGGCAAATAGTTTTTAAGTCTTTTCATCCTGATAATACGCACTGTACTGCATATAAAACCTAAATAAATTCTCAATAATATATCGAGCCCTATTTTTTATTTAATCGTAAGCGATATATAGTAAAAAATGCATCTGTCGACATCGACGTCACGTCAATGCAATACCAAAAAGTTGGGGGGTTTGTCTCTCCCGCTCTCGGAAACAATTTTGTGCTAATGACAGTCCATTTGTTTTCCTTAAGGCCAAGAAGATAGCATGAGTCTGTCAATAGCAGTCAGCTGTTTGCGAAAATGAGTAGACGTACCCCAATTTCTATGTAGGTATTGTATTGACGTGGCATCGATATCGACAACTGGAATAAGGTTGATTAACTTTTTTGTTGAAACTAAAATTTTGTGGGCCTGTCCATAGTTTAGAATTATCAAAATGTCAAAATTATTGATAACCTTTAAACTACCGGTTGCAAAATTGTATCGTAAGCGACAATTTACGTACGTTAAACATATTTGAATATGTATTAAAAAAGCCTTCTCATATGGTGCATGTCAGCGGATTTGCTAGAATTCGAAATTCGAATACTTGTTAAACCGTCGGACTGTAGCTTTTCTACAAATGTATAGGAAGTTATGGTGGCATAGGTATTGGAAGCACTTGGTTCTTATTTTGATCCCCACTACTTTTTTTTTATTTTTATTATTATTTACTTGATATTAAAATTATATAACAATAATATATACATTGATAGCACTGGCTGCCAAGGCAATCGGCTAAACTTTTATTTATATATTTATGCTTTCGAGGGGACTTCTCTTTTTTAAATTCATTCGATTAACTATGTTACGTTTTCGCACCACGTTTACTCTAAATGATAATACTCATTGCTGCTGTAGAGCGTAGCGTAGAGGGAGACCGGAATCTGTCTATCCGCCGCTATAGAGCCATGATTACTGACTTATTCGTTTATCAATTGAACAATCATGATGTGCAGGAGCTGTATCTTCAACAAGACGGCGCAACTTGAAACACAGCTCTTGCCACAATTTAACCGCATAGTTTCACGATCTTCAGACTCTTGAATTGGACCCCAAGATCGTGCGATTTAATGCCGCTAGACTTTTTTCTGTGGGGATATATGAAGTCTCTAGTCTACGCCAATAAGCCCGACACGATTGAACACTTGGAGAACAACATTCCCACAAACAGCACAAACTTGGAAAGGACAAACTGAAATTGAACTAGCCCTCTTAGCGATGGAATGAAATGAAGAATCTGCAACATGATTATTCCAGTACACGCGAATAATCATGTTGTAGCCCTATCCCAGCAAAAATTACTGCTTACCAGAAGCGTTTTTGTAGGGGAGACAATGTTAGAGAATAACTTGCTGTTCCGCATGAATAAGGAATTTTTTTTTTGTTCGAGATGACCCAGCTAGAAGCAATACATTTAGCTTCCAAAGCCAAGTGCTCCACAGAAGTAATAATATATAATTTTTGTGAGAGGCCGCCTTACGTTAGTGCTTTTCAGAAGCATTTTTTGAAGCCTTTGTTATCAATTAAGCAATATATTTATTTTGTGCTGGGATGCTTGCAGGAGTTAATGGAACCAATATATATATATATATATATATATATATATATGGATTCTTGTGGCTTGAAGTAGTTAGTGCGCCGACTGCTAAACAAATGACAGTCTTCGAGCGCCTGATTTCAATTCCTGGCCAAACCCCCAGTCATATCAAAATCATAATTTTTCTGATGCATATTAAATTTAATTGAACTACATAGAATGAATTTTAATCGGGAATAACTTCTTGATCGGTATTGAATATTTTCAATTCTTATTGAATAAAATATTTTATTAATTAATGTAATTTTCTAAAGAAGAGAAGAAAAATTAAACTAGACTTTTTAGCTGGGGGAAATAGTGACATTTTTCTGTGCAGCCTCGCACTTCATCAGCACCCACAGCATCATAGAGTTTTCTGTCGTCCATGTTTGCAGCAATGAAACGTCGGTAAAGTAAACTAACTAATAAAATGGTTACACAGCTTGAAATAATTAAGTCCTACTTAACACCAGAGGCGGAGCTACCAACGATGCTATAAGTTTAATAAAATAACAATAGCAGAGTTCCCCTTCTCACTATCTATCTGTTACTTCCCCCCATCACTATTTCCGCTATCGCTTTCCTTCTGCATACATATATTCATGAAAGTGAATTAAGTTAAAGTACGCAAAATAGTGATCTTATCTCAAAAAAAAAAAAAATTCGTGCGTCAAAACGTTAAATATTTCATACAAACACAATATCATATCAATACCATCGACACTCTAATTATTTGCTAATTGTAGATTATTTAGTGGGAAAATAGTACGTAGAGCTAATAGTGTCAATACTTCAGTAGTTATAACTTTATTTTCAGATAAGGCTACATTTATGTATACACGGATACGAGTATGTAGTACGTAGGTATGTGTAATTCAAAAAGTTAATGACTGGAACGGACGGACGGACATTGCCATCCTCCATAAACTCATATTACTTTCTCATGGCAAATTCACGACTAAGTCCATCAACGTTTTAAGTGTGAGAAAAAAAAAATTAGGATACAAATTTGTCAATTTACAAGATACATTTTGTTTTCAAATACAACAAATAATTAAATAATTTTTAAAATGTGTATGTTAAAAGATTTATCGAACGTAATGCCATAAATAAGAAATAATAATAATAATTAAAAGCAAATCGTTCCGTGAACATGGGAAATTTAATTATTTTTTTTTAAATTTCGATTTTGCTTTTTTTTTTGATTTATGATAAAATCTGAAAGATAGAGACAGAGCAAAATCGTTTGTTAATTTGACGTCAAAGCCAGCAGTCGTTTAAAAAATAGTTACGTTATTTTTTTTCAAATCTGAATTAAGTTGGCGGAATATAATATTCACAAACTGTCAGGTTCAACTAAAAAAAAAAATTCAGATTACAGTTAAATTTTTGCTTCTTTGATGAAAAAGTCTGCATTCGAAAATAAGATGATCAGGGGTTGCAGGTACATGCAGTGTTGGCATATATTTGAGTCAATGACCCTGATCTTGGATAGGTACACATTTCCAAGGGTATGCCCAGTCATCAATCTATTAATAATTTTGACATCTTCTGCTTCCAAGGTTCCTGACTTACGAAACCATGGCTTCCTTTGAAGTTTTTAGGTTTTTTTAAAATTCAGTATTTTAAGTAGCGCCCTTAAGCAAAAAAAATTCTAAAATTTCTTTTAAACCTGTATCCTAAATAAAATTTTGTAGCCAACTTATTAAGCGTTAAATTATTATCATCTCACAAAAATTAAGAAGTTACGACGTATTTACTGAAAATGTTCGAATTTGAATTTTCGGATGTTTTCACTGAAAATTTAAATTTTTTTAAATCAAAAAGGCCGTAACTCAGTGCATTTTTATGCGATCAACACACTATAAATATGGGGAGATAAAATAAGAACATATCTTTTCAATGGTGTTAAATTTGCTCAATTTAAATAAACAGTCCTCAAGATTTTTGGAAATATCTTTGTAAACTGCAAAAAACACGTTTTTCGCGAATATCTCGAAACCGCTTCTCAAGAAAAATAAATGCTAAATAATAAATTTGCTAAGAAAATTTCGCATTTTTGAGGTTATGGCAAAAATTTGTTGCACAGTATAATGAGCGAATTAACTAGTTTTTTTTCGCTCTACTGAAAATTTAGCTTTTCTGAGGTTCTCAATATATTTGTCCCTATCCTTTTGTTAATGTTTATTTTTATTAAGCAATTTGTAATATCAGCTGTTAACAAGTAGAAAGGCCCTAACTCGTATTTTCAGAAATTGACCTTTTCAGTGATTCCAATACATTTCACTCAAGTACATACACTTAAAAAATGATGCTTTTACAAGCAGTTGAACAAGCACTTGCACTGTTTATTATTATTTTTTTACCTTCTCCTGTAAAGTTACAGTTATTTGAGTTAGGGCCTTTCTACTTGTTAACAGCGATATGTTAATTCCAAAACAAAATGAAATACAAAATTCAAAATGAAGGTGTATTATTATTGTTGCAGATTTTTAGTCAATTTTTTTAAATTATTTTTCAGATTTTTTAGCCAATTTTTGCAGATTTTTTGTAAAATTTTCTGCCTACAGTGGGTCCAAAATATTGGTATTGGTATTGAAAATCAGCAAAATCGAAAAGACGTTTTCAGAACTGGAAGATTTAAACTTTTTTTGGCATATAAATTAAACATATTTTATATTTTCGAAAGAAATAGATTCGTATAAGAAATCAAAAAGATCTAAAAGGATGATTCCACGGTTGGAAAATTTAAATTTTTTTTTGGCATATAAAAGTAACTAGGTCAAATTAATTTTTCCTCTTTCTTTATAAATGGAATATATTTTATGTTTACGAAAGAAATATATTGGCATAACAGTCAGTCGTAAAGCAGCTCTGGGCGAGTCAACATCAAGCGTCGTTGGCAATTATATCTTAAGTGCAACCAGGCCAATGTTGTCTATTGGCCTTCGAGTTTTGCGACTCGCTCGCACTGGTTGACTGATCTGCCACGGATAACCGTATATTCTTTCGGTTCTTCTGTTTAATTTCTTTAACAACCACGTTGCTACTTCCTCACAAAATCTTTTTAAAATACTGTTAATATTATGCAAATTTACTTTGCATAATATGTATTAATAAATAAATAAATATATTGGCATAAAAACAATCCAGAGCTGGAAAATTTAATTTTTTTTTTGATTCCAGAGTGGATAAATGTAAACATTTTTTATTTACACATATTTTATAATTAGTAAAATCTTTACTCAAGAGCTTTTTTGAATTAATGATTTATTTTTTTCACAAAACAAATATGTATGTACGTACTTATGTACATATATACTCAATACGTACGTCAGTGAAGGGTATATAAGATTCGGAACAGCCGAATATAGCAACCTTACTTGCTTTTAAATCATTTTGTTTTTGTAATTTAAAATTTAAACAATGCGAGGTTTTTTGGCAACATTTTCCCAGATTAATTTTATTCCCCTATTGTTTAAAATATTCACGAAATTTTCTTAATATTAACACGTACTCACAATTAGTTTGAAAAATAATAAAATTCCTTATAAAATGGTATTTAAAGTGTTATAGATTATTATTTTTGAATTACTATAATTATTGAAATTAATGCAATGAAATCGGCGCAATATGTATGTAACTACAAATCAAAACTTGTCAAATGCAACAATCCCAACAATCCGCCAGCACAAATTCTATATGTTTTTACTTATTTGTTATTAAAATTTGCATGCAAATTTAATTCCATGAAGCGAACAAATTATCACAATTTTAATTGTTTCATGCACTTTGTGTTGTATTACTGTGATTGTTGATTAAAAAAACTTGTTGATTTTGCTCTGCTCATTAAAGCGTACCGAACACATCGAGAACTCAATACAGACTCAGTGTTTCGAAATGTTGGCTTAAATCAGCAAGAACAAAACGTTAAACAAATTAAAAAGTAAGTATACTGCTTTTAACCATTTTTTTAAACACAAATATTTATTTAATACAAGTACATATACATACATTTATATACATACATACGAGTATGTATTTTAATTTGTAATATCTACAATAAAATATAAAATAAAATAAAAGCTGTATCAAGTTAGGGACGACCCACATATGTACATACTTAGATACATACTTACACTGTATACACATTAAGAGAAAAATCTGTTTGCAATAAATAATTAAATTTAAATTACACTGCACTGCATTGTATGTATGTAAAACACAATCTTTCGAAAAGAAAATTAAATAAAAACATTACATTGCAATTGAGATTTTTCCATTTGTGATGACATACAAAAGAATAATGTTGTAAATAAATAAATCAATTTTTTGCTGTTGAGTTTACGTTTGTGACGTCACTAAAGCGGAAATGAAACATTAATCGCGCAATAAAACCTTCAACTTGTTTTAAACATAAATGTAATCAAACGTACATTGTTCGCTTAAATGTTTTTTTGTACATACATAGTTTGCAACATGATTAATGACTTCGACAGTTTTTCGATTTCAAATTCAAGTTCAGGGTCCACATGCTTTTTATGTAGGCGCGAAAAAAACGACTACACATTCATTTTAATGCATAATTAGTAACTGATCGCATTTCAGCCATTCACATACATACATACATACATAAATAATTTAATTAGTTTGTGTACGTTAAATTTTAAACGAAAGCTTTTTTCATGTAAAGCTTCTTTTTCACTGATCAGTGATTTGTGTGGTCGTGTCAAATGTTGCCATGTTATTTAATTTAAATACACTGACAAAAAATCTGTAGCATATATTTGCTTTATTATTAAGCTTTTTTGAAAGCTTTCAGTTGAACTTCTTTTTAATTTTAAATTCATTGCAATTCCGTTATTTTATGTGAGAATGTGACTAGTCAATTCTTATTTTCTCAGTTAAGCCTAGTACTCTGTTCGAAGTTGTGAACATTTTTTAGCAACATTGATTATCTCGCGTGAAAAATTTTACACGTAACAAGTGATGCCCATATTACTTTTTCCAAAAAAATAATAGTTTTCACGCGAAATAAATGCCAGTCACATTATTTCGCATCTTGCAAGAAAATTTTTGCCAGATACATTTCATAAATTTTTCAAGAGTTGAACAGAGTACAAGTTTTGCAACATTTTTTCATTAATATTTCATGTGAAATTTTTTTATATGGATTATGTCAACATTTCGCGTGAAATTTTAAACAGAGTACCAGGCTTTATAAAAAGTAAAAAAAAAACAAATTAAAGCTTTATAAAAGCTTTGAAACAACGAATTTTGTATAAAAATGTGTTTTATAAATCAAAAATATTTTTTAACTTACCACTAGAAGGAAGTAGCTGATGATTCGAAATCGAGTTTTCCACATATTTTGACGTTTTGAGGTCCTGGTAGTCGATTCTGATTATTTTCGCGATGATGTCCGTATGGATGTATGTATGTGTGTGTATGTGAATGGATGTAAGCATCTTCTAACTGGTAGTAAAATTTCAGCTGTTGACAAAAACAAAAATTAAAAGGATAGACGTACTTTTCATCTTCTTTTTTTGCAACAGAGGCATAACTAAAAAAAAACAGTTTGCCAGAAAACAAGTTTGAAGTTCTCAATTTACAGACAACTTAATGGAAAAAGAAAATTTTATTTTTCTCTCAAGAGTTGAGTAAACAAGATATTTGTATGAAATGTTTACACAATATGAAGAACGATATGATGATTAATTATGATTGATTCTGCATCACCAACTCAAAAATTTCATATTTTGAGTCATGACGTTGAGTAAATGAGCGATAAGTACAAAAGCATACACATGTATTTAATGGCAGTATTCGATATTTGATGCAAATTGTCTTGCGTAAGTGCAAATGCAAAATATGTTGGATTTTAAAACAAAAGCTACGATATTTTGCATTTAGACGGACGCAAGAATACCGACAATGTTATGATCAAGGACAAGTACATTTGCTGAAGACTTGCTTAGTACATATGTATATGTGATCAGGGATGGAAAATGGGTCTTTTGTATGTGTTAACAGAATAGAATTAAAAAATATTGAAAAATTCATACAAATAGCTAATAATGAATATTGTATCATGATTTCCATCCGTATTTCTGATATACAATAAATAAAATTTGCTTACAAGTGTTTAATATTAAAGCGCAAAGTGTATTAATACCAAGTGGCCTTATCAGCACAGCTGATTGTCAACTGATCTAACCCCATCCGTCAAACTCCATATAAAATAGCATAAAATCTTAATCTAATCTTATCCTACAACAAATTTGTAGGTATGTTGTTGTAATGATAAGGTCACTTTGTATTAATACACTTTGTTAAAGCGATCATTTACTTTTCCGTGTCTGCCTTACTCTATCGTTGTTAGTTTCTGCTAGGAAAGTAAATAAACTCAACTAATGTTTTGACCGCCACAGTATCAAAACATAATTTCATATAGTATGTTAAAACACTCACCTTTATATTCCAGTTGGCGCCGATTTGATTAAAAACCAAAAAATGTTTCTTACAAATGAGAAAAAGATAAATTCAGACTTGACAGAAGCCACAACAATTTGAGAAGTTTCCACTTCTGCCTTCTTTAATTCATAATGATGCAGGGTTCAGTTGATTTTGAAACTGCAGAAGATTTGTAACAGCAACCACTACCGAGAGCTTAAATAGCCCTGCACTTGTTATATGACATTAAGCTTGATGTAAAACTGCGAATCTCGAAACAGGTTAACAGGTTGTTAACAATTTTTATATTTATATTGCACTACTCAGGCACATTATTTCCTTACCTTTTGCCATCCATCACTGCAAGAGACGGATTCTGCTGCAACTCTTGCACTAATTTCTCAAACTGGGCTAGAGTTGTTACAAGTATTTAAAATGTTTCAGTTTTTTCCACATTTAAGTACTGTTCGCTTGAAATCAAAGCAAATTCAGTATCAAGTGACCTTATCACTACAACAATACAAACAACATGTAGTTTGCTATGCCACAAAGCCAATCTGTCAGAAGATTTCTAAGCAAATTTTGACATTTTGGTTCAAATTGCTCAATTTGGCATCAACAGCTGATAATCAGCCGGGCGGAAAAGGTCCAAGTGACCTGAATTCGTCTTCGCTTGAAATAAACACAAGTCGTTGTGAAAAATGGCGGCACCATCATGTGTTGATGATCACCGATAATCTTCGAACAACAATTTGAAGTCAGCAGCGCAAAACTATCTCGTTTTGTGCCGATGTTGACAAGTGTGATAAAAGAAACTAGTTGGCAACAGCGGACAATGCTACAATTATAAGTGATAAATAGTATCACAAAATTGCTTTACATCTCATTCGTTTTTATTACTGTTGTAAATACAAATATCTTATATTTTGACATCCAGACAGACGAGATAGTTTCAAACAAATAAAATTGCGGTTGTTTTTGTATTATTGCACTTGTAGATGCGAGTACTTTACATTAATATACTACATACACATACTTAGCTTTACACTTAAATAGTTAAAGATAAAATTGTGATAATTTGCAATAAGTAAATAAATCTTTTTTAATTGATATGCCCACAAATGTTCGCTTTAAACTATAACTTTTCCAATTAAAATAAACAAAAAAATGATTTTAAATATTGTATGCTATTAATATCAAATAGAATTAATTGAATTATGGTTCAATAAAAATAAAACGCCTTGAGAAAAATCTGCATAAATTGCTTGTCATCGTCGTAGGTCAGTAATACTCGTATGTACTATGAAAATTGTTGAACTCTCGTTAAGAGGCAAATGGAACTGACTATAGCATAGATGGCACAAGGGCTCTTACTACGCGTAAATTGTTATTTATGCACATATTTTCTTTTTCTTTTATCAATTAAAAAAGTGTATACCAGAAGATTGCAGTGAACAAAACATAAGAAACCAAAGAATTGTATCATTTTAATTGAAAATAACAAAGTGATAACAAAACTAATTGAATATTTGAAATTTGCGCTTGGAATACTTTTTAATTTTATATCGAAACTACTAACTAAGATATGGTGATATGTGTATATACGAGTATAAATATATATAATTAATTTTAATTAACTGCTTATTGTTTTTGCTTTTCTGCTTCAATATACTTTTATAATTTTAAACGATTTTCAATCGTTTATTAATAGAAAAATTTATATTATATTAACTAAATATTTGAGGTAATTTCAAATTTACAATTAAAATTTTGTTTAGATAAATTAAACTAATAATAATAATAATAAGTATTTGTTATGGCTAAACTACTTTAAGTAAGTCAATACTAAGTTTTATGAATTCATATACATAAGTTGATCCTCCTCACCGAAATGTTTTATAATTTCAGATAAACTTTCGTATGTGCCGGTAGAGAAGCCCATTAAAGCTAAAATCAAGATCAAAACATTTTTGCAATACATCAGTAATCTTAACGGTCTGCTGGCAATGCCACGTTTCACGATAATCTCAATGATGGGCGGGAAGACTAAAGCTAATGCCGTTGAGCACAAAGAACCGATCAGAGAGATGAATAAGCCAAGAGCAGGTACAAGTTCAGCAATACTTACTAAATAGATAATAGATGAGAAAGAAATGGAGTTAAAAAAATTTGTAATCTGAGAGTTTTAAATTAAAAATCAACTTGAATTAGAACACTCAATAGCCCATTCAGAATGAAGCCAAATTAAATAATTTCGTAATTTCTATCGAAATCAAGTTGAAATTAAGTAATTTCAATTACAATAGACAACGCTGTTTTGTACTAAAACTGTTTTTTTCAGACGTGAATATGTACATTTACACGATTATTAGTTTTATATGGTAATCAAACATAGTGAGGGCAATCATGAATAAAATTCCGCGAGAAATTTATCGCGGGGAACAATTCTAAGCAATAGAAAGTAATAGGGAAAACATAAAAATCTAATTGGAAAAGGGAGAAATTTCTCGCGGAATTTTATTTATGATTGCCCTGAGTAAGTCTTCTAAATGTAATTCAAGCCTTATTAAAATCTTCTTTTTGTTTTCCAACGTCAAATTGTTGTGCTGTTGTGTTAAGGGTGAGTCTTCGAAATGTAATTCAAATATTCCAGACAATGTCATTCCACTTATGTTAAAATCTTTTTATCTCTCAATATGAAATTGTAATATAATGATGTGTTCAAATATTATTGTAGGTTAGGTAAAACAATAAATCGCATGTTAATCAAAAATTCATGAAGGCCAAACAAAACGAATGCTTGTGATTAATATGACACCACCAAAAACCGTTACTCGGTACAGTTATTCGCGAACGACACTTAAGGATCAGTTAGCCGACTGTAATAGAATGTAACTGCAATGTAGGAAACAGCTGATCGATATTTTTATATGAAAAGTAGGTTACGTTACATTACAACTCTATAACCATTTTCATTACTTTTCACATAACAATATCGATCAGCTGTTTCTGTTTACTATTGCAGTTACATTCCATTACAGTCGGCTAACTGAGCCTTAACATTTATTAACGAATGCGGAGCGAGTATGTAAAACAATAAGCCACACAACAAAAACAAGCCTGATCGTATTTAAGAAGAGAGTTCTCCAACCCACATATATTTTACGACTGAATACCTAAATAAAAGCATCAGCGTTGTATCGTGAACAGTAATATAAAGTTATCTTCTTAAATAAAACTCTAAAATATAAATAAAATATGGTGGTAAAACCGTTCGATTAACCTACTTAAAAAAAAAACAACAATAACAAAACAGGTGTTTAGCAGCCAACTTCTCCACACTTAACGCCCTGTAAAAGTTGGACTTTACAATGCCGCCCCGTTATTTTGATTTCTTTCATACAAATTGTATGGGCAAGAGAATTTTTGAGAGTTAAAAAACGTTATGCGGCTTTCTTTAGATATTACAACCATATCGAGGCGATTACATGTACATATTTACATACTTATTTATAATTTAACGAAAAATATTTGTTTGCAACTTACATGTCACTATCACAAAAAATGTGCGGAATGTTAAATTTCCAGCCAGAGGATAATTATAACACTTGAAAATTTGTATTACCGTAGGCAACATAATTTGTACGGCAACGTGAAATTGCAAAGGATAACCGAAAAGCACGCCCATGGACACCATGGCCTTAACGACTTGTGCGAAACTATAAATTAAACAGAGAAATTAATACAAATAATTAAGAAAAACAAAAATTCCATAGAAATTTAAACTTACATGGTGTCGCCGAGATTCAAAGTTAAACTGCCGGCCACATTTTCGCCCCATTTCATGTAACCAACCATGCCAGCACACATAAACATGGATGAGACCTACATAGAATAAAATAAGACAAAATGAAATTTAATTTGTAAATTCATAATTTAAATAGCATCAGTTTCACTTACGAAAAACATGCCCACATTCAAAACTCCCAAGGGACGATCAAAATTGCTGGGATTCTTCATGGCATTTTTGAGGGGCAACACCAAAGCGATGCCCTCAAAGGCAAAAATGGCTGTGCCAAAGTATATCGCCAGCTGCATGGGATCCGTGGAAAGATTACGCTCTGCCACATCAGGGAAACCATCTTTAATGCCAAAATACATGGTGATGCCGAGACCACAAATCATGCAAATATTCGCTACAAATGAAACCGGTGTCAGCCATTTTAGATTTGTTATCATGGAACTTAACCAAATGGGTAAGAATGCTATCAGCATAATTATACGTACATCGAGATTAATGCTATAGGCCTTTAAAATCTGAAATTAAACAAAATTGAACTTGAACACTCCGTCCTGCATATGTATTTGCTTTAACAATAACCACCTGCTTCATGTTTGTGCTGATGAATACAAAATATATGCAACAGAAGCCCAATTGCGTGACACATATGAATAAATTCACCAAGATCTTCATGGCTTTGGACCATTTTTGTATTCTAACCGGTCCCACTTGGAAACACTGCTCCACAGTTTCAGCAAAATCTGGATACTTTTCGGCATTGTTTAGATTTCTCATTTTTATCGAACAGTTGATCAGCATGTGCTGACAGTGTATGCAGGTCAAGGCAATGACAACTGTCAGTATGGGTGCGACAATGAGGCCACCGTGTTTGAAGGCGAAACCCATGGCAAAAAGACCAGGTCCAATGTTGCCCTTAAAGAGATGTATAATAGACTGAAAATAACTGTAGATGGCGTGTTTGGATATTCTTTTTAAACATTTTCTTATTGAGGACATCTTAGAGAAAATAAATTTACCTTGTGGGTATCTCCTTTTTAATATGAGCATCAATATTTGCAGTTTCCGTATCATTTGCGGGGGGTTTCTTTTTCTGTAAAAGGAAAAGGATTCCAAGAAAAGAAAAGAAAAATGAGTCAAAAAATTTATGCTTTTAATAATTTTCACAAGGGATACATTTATGGGGATAAAAAGGACTAATTACACTGGTCTGCATGAAAAACGGTCCTGAGACCATATCAGCTGCTCCCACTGTTTGCAAAACTAAAGCAATTTTGGGTTGTCGTGAAGCACCTCCTCAGCGTGCAATTGTGAAACTAGTGCAACAATTTGAGCTCAATAAAAACCTGAGAATATCGCTGATGTAACCCATAGTGCTGCACGTTCGTCTATTTCTCGTCGATTTCTCGTCATGCCAATAGCATCAAGACCTCAAAGATAGAACTCGTGAAGTTATCGAGAACATACAGCCGCAAATGTGCAGATTGCTGATAAAAAATGTCAAGAAAAGATTTTGGTCCACCAGTCGTAGCCGTGGCAGCCATTTGAGTGATATTGTTTTCCATTATTAATGGTGTATATACCTTCTTCTTTACGATTAAATAAACGTTAGCTGACTTCACTCAAAAATACTCGTTTCTTACATATCAAAATGAAACCTTTTATTGGAAGAACCTTTATATTAACTTCTAATCAAGAACACGGTATGGTTGCAATGCTCATTCTCGCAATCCTTCGAAATTCATCTAAATCTATCAGTTTCCAATCACAAACCTGATAGACCTTTTTATTAAAATATAACAGAGAAATGGTGTTAATGGTTTATTCATAAGATAATTCTTTGAGATTATTATTTGAATATAATCTTCGATATATGACAACCTTGGTCGAATTGGACTATGTACACATGTATTTTCGAAGCATTTTTGCAGAGCCTTCAGGTAGTCCCAAAATCAAAATGGACCAGGGGTGTAGAATCTCATGCACTTTATTGAGACCTATTTACGGATCCTTTATGTGAAATTACAGCTTACTTCGCATCCATTGTACGGCATATCTGAAGATGGTTATTGTTGCTCTAATGGTCTAAAATGGACGAATGGAATATTTCCTCAAACTGAACCATGAATTTATTCGGAAAAATGTGCAGAATTTTGAGGTGTTGTTAAGGTTTCAACAAATAACAAAGTGGCGCGGATACCGCACTTGTTCCCCAAAATTTTACAAGTTCTCAATAGAGGGAAATAAAGTATTTTTTAATATACAATAGTTTCCGCTAAATTGCTTCCCCGGTTAATTGCTATGAAAAACATTGAATGGAAAAGTCCCCCATTAAAATGAGTTCCGTTTAATTGCGTTAAGCTATGTACAGACAGTTGTCAGATCTTACAATAGTCCTAGTTTACACTATGCAAATTTTATTGCTAAGCTGATTAGTTTGAGGGAGACAGAGACGAGGGGAACAGAAACGTTTCTTTTCCCCTCGTCTCTCTTTTCTAACAAACTAATCAGCTTAGCAATAAGACTTGCATAGTGTAAACTAGGACATATCGTTAGTAAAATGTGCTAAAAATTTCTTACAACCGTGTGAACTGGCAATTATTGTCTGACATCGTTGCCAGACAAAGCATTATCAGTCCATTGCAAGAGTAGCAGCTGACAACAAATTGTCAGACATCTTACAATCGTGTGAACACATTGTAAAATTATTGCCAGATATTTTTCAGACATTTTAATATTGTCAAACGTACGAAGTTTATGCATCTGACATGGCGTCATTGTAAGAGAATTATTTCTATGGGCAACACTACACACGCTTGATTTAAAAAAAAAGTATATAGTGCAATATATGCCGATAAAATCGTTGCAATTGCTTCTTTATGGTGTATAATAATTTATATTTTCACTTTTTACAAACGATTGATATTTAACAATTCCTAACAAATGCTTTGAGTCTGGCAATTTTTGCATATGACAACCGTATGAACTGACAATTTTTCGGCTGACGATTTTTTCAGATGAATTTATTGTCATACAACCCTCTGGCAATAAATTGTAAGATTTTCTGACAAATTTGATACAACCATGTGAACTGGCAATTTACTTTGTGCTGCCAATTTTTGATTGCCAGTAAATAATTGTCAGCACATTGCCAGATCTGAAAGTAATATCTGACAATCGTCTGAACATAGCTTTACCCTTTTAATTTAATCGAAAATAAAATCCAAAAAAAAGTGCCTCTCGAAGAGAACTAAGCTACTGTCTCACCTATTGTTATTAAAGAAATGGAAATATTTGAACGTAAAGTTTTAAGGTGTTGTATTCAGAAAAATTTCGAATCATTAAATAGACGCTTTTCAAACCCGTTTATTTACTGCAATTCGAAAATAACCCCAATCGGTCCATATTTATCTGATATTATTAAGAAATTCATAAATAGACTAGAAATGCATGATAATTATCTTATGAGGGAAATTTATAATGAACAGAAAGTTTTCACTTGGAGTAACACCAATTATCTCTCACCTATTGGTTTTTGTAATGAAGATCCTATTGATTTTGATATAAATTCTAACATAAGACATCGCTTTTTTACGAAAAGTACACCTGGTACTCATAGAGGCTAGTCTTTTTTGAAAATTCTATTTTTTTTTTACTTTCTTTTTAATTTTTCTTTTAAGTTTTGTTTTTTAGACCTAAGTATATTCTAAGAGTTCTCCCTCCTCTTATGTTATGTTAGCCTCGGGAGCAAGGGCATATCGTCCTATATCTAATTTTATTAACATTTTATTATACTTATCTCATTGTTAAAGCTTGGTGCTGTTAAAATTTTATAGTTTTTAAGATGATACTTTATAGTCTTCATTTATCTTTGTATCATTAACTTTTTAAAACTTTCATTGTTAAAAAAAAGTCTCAATAAATTTTTACTTTACTTTACTTTACTATTGCATATGCTCATTTGTAAATACATATGCATACGTTATAATTTCAGCCTGTTGTAGTATGTTTCGCATTATTGATCTCAATGCTTAATTCAACGGGGTGTTTTTACTTGCGTTAATGATTAAAAACGCGTATTTTTAGAAAATCCATTAAGAGGATGTTACTGTACTGTTATATCACAAAGAGGGGTGTTTTCTCTGTATTTTTTATTATTATTATTTTTTTTTTTTTTTTTTGAGAAAAGTGTGGAATAAATTGAGTAAGATTTTTACAGTGGGATATGTGACCACTGGCATAGCGTTTTCTTGCAAAAAGTGAAAATTGAAAAATTTTGAGTTGTCGTACTTTAAAGGAACAAGTGGGATATGTATACATGTGTATGAACAGCTCAAAAATAAAACAAATTTTTGCAATCACTCTCTTCCACCCCACTGTGCTGTGAAAAAGTTAACTTATGTTTATTGTTAACAATAAACTTAGCTATTTTCAAATTACTTTTTATGAGTTGAAATGTTCTAGTTCATCAGTGGACTTTGTCTCGCTAGAAAACGTTAAAGCAAGCGAAAAGAAATTATAAAATTTTCATAAAATAAGAAGACACTTCAAATAAAACACGACGATCACGAATAATAAATCAAATTTATTTTTGCATTGAAATAAGTATGTATAAATTAATTTTTACAAAAGAATTTTTTTCTCTTTTCATTTACAATTTAAACAGAATGTACAACAAACAAATTAAACACTTGAAAAATGGAGAAATTATGAATAAGAATGAAACTTGTCGTCTGACATCTAATTGATTTAAACGAACGACAAGTCAAATTGTAAAATGTAGTCACGCGTGAAAAATATATGTAATAATAATTTATACAAATTTAGACCATTTACGCCGACAAACGAATTAAAAAAGCATTTAAAAAATTAATTGATGATTAAAAGAACTTTATAGGAAGTAATCACGTGTAATAAATTTCTTATCAACTTTTATTTATTAAGAAATAAATAAGCACTTAATAATTATTATTATAACATTTTCATAAGCATATTAAATATAAAATAACGTGTGTAAATAGAATAATAAAAAGAAAGAACTTTTTTCATTCTTTCAGAAAATGACAATGATCTATAATTGTAGTTTTGAATTAAAAAAAAAAAAAGCTACGTTGGCGTATTTTAAATGCCCTTCACTCTAGCAGAGAAAAATATTTAAAAAAAACGCAAGTTTTTCTATAAATAAATGAAAAATGATAAATAAATGTCATAATTTTATTTTAAGTGAAATTTATTTGCTGGTGATTAAGCATGTCTATATGCATTTCGTTGGTGCTTTACCAAATCAATAGTAGACTTATCTTTGTGTGCAAATATTTTCATTTGCAAATAGTCGCAAGGCGTGGCACTTCTCACATAGAAGATATACTTGTTTAAAGATATCTTGGAAGCCAAAACAGTAAACAATTTTAGATGTTTTCGTAACGCGAGATTTTTGTTTAGATGTTCCCTGCATTAGCAATGGTAAAAACATTAGCAACTTTGTTTGACATACTTCGCACTAAATTTTGTTTCCAGATATTCATGACGCTGCAACCAAAACTGCTGAGCGATGATGTCCAGGTTAGGTTATGTTACGAATTGTAGTGCTATTTGGACTATTGTGATTCCCTTCTACTAACACCCGTAAATAATAATCTGCCTTATCGTGATTGGCGTATTTCAAATACGACTGCGACAGTTTGATACTAGATTAAAGAAAAACTGTTGAACTATTGATTAATCTATTACAAAATCGTCGAAGTCGAAATACGCCAATCACGATAAGGGGGAATATTTAATTTGAATTCCCATGATGAAGTCCCGGATATCCTCCAGTTTACATTTACCAATATCACTAATGTTCTCACGAAAACTTCTGCTCAGCGTTGTATGCTTATGGCATTACAGCTCCGGGCAATGACAGATAGTATGTCCAGGTTACGGAGAACACTTCTTGTTCACAATTCGACTCCTTAAATTTGCAAAAGCAAAAGTTCTCAAATACGGATGATTTTATTTATTGTAAACGGGAGGGTACGCCATTAATAATGGAAAACAATATCAGCCATCACTAAGCTTACGAAATTTTCCAGCACAAATTCGCACATCTGCGTCTGTCCTCGGTAACTTCATTCATTAGCCCTTAATCGATTGTGATCCATTAGCATAAGCTTTATCTTTCGTTTAATCCTAAAGAAAAAAGTCTAAAGGTTTTAAACCACAATATATCGGTGGCCAATTGTGATCGCCTCCTCGAAAATTTAACCATCAGAAAACAATTCACGTAAACAGCGATCGTATCGTTGCTTGTGGCAAGTAGCACAGGCTTATTGAAAAACTAACGTAGTCCACATCAATATCTTCCAATTCCAGCCACACAAAACCATTAATCATTGTTCGATAGCGCAATTCACCCTAATAGCTGATCCAGCTTCATTTTCGAAAAATTAAGGTTCAACGACTCCGTCAGACCAAAAAACGCACCAAACAGTCACACGTTTAGTATGAAGAGGTCCTAAGACAATAATTCTTGGGTTTTCCGAAACCCAAATGCGACAATTCTACTTGTTAACGTACCCTCCGAAGTGAAAATTACCCACATCACTCGATTAAATTCAGAAGCAGTTTGATGAATTTCAAAGGCCCAATAAGCAAAGTCAATACGTTGTTGGTTGTCAGTAGGTATGTGTAAACTGAACCTTAAAGGCATTAAGACCCAAGTCTTTATACAGATTATAGTGAAATGTCGTTTGTGGACTGCTCTAGTACAATGATAGACGAGAAATGAACAAGTCTGGGTTTTTCTAAGCACTATGGATTACAATTGCTGTCGAAATCAGACACTCTTAATTATCCCCATTATTGAGTGACGTGCACGAGTTTAATTTTTCACATCACTAACTTATCCCAATAGCTCAAAATTTTGGACGAGTTTTATAATTGATGGTGCTTCACGACCGCGAAATGTTTACCAATTTTTTAGTTAATCTTAATAATTTCAATACGTTTTTTAAGCGTATACCATTCCATTTTTTATTAAAGGCCTAGGTTTTACTTGTGATCTGTCACGTAGTTACAGCTGAAGTCATAACAGCTGTTAAAATGGTGGGCTATACACTTGTGGGTGGGAACACTTGTTACGAATATTTCCCACTAGAAAATAAAAATATTTCCCACTTATAAATACATATAATTTTTGGAGTTTTCTTAGTATGTGGATAAGGTCACTTTTGCCCTCACATCCTCAGACATAAGATGATTTTTCAAACGTTTGCCATTATGTTTGTTGGGCATATACTTCATCACAAATACAACTAAACTAAACGCACGTGTGTATATACATACATACCCAGCGGGAACTAGAAAGAGTGAGGATGCCTTCTAGAAGGCTTCTGCACCCCTTCTTTTGGATGTAGAAGGCCTGTTCGCTCCATTCCATACTCATATCTTTTTTACACGCGTTGTCATTGTGGGGCAGGCCTACTGTTTTCGCTTCTTTCGCCAGAGATTCTGGAAGGCCTTCAAATGTATGGATTTTGCTTTTGCTTTGGCAAAAAAAAAAACGAAATAAAACATGTTACTCCTTCTCTTCCCTTCCCTTCTCATAGAAGGGAGTGTGGAAAGTGGGAATAAAAAAATCCTAAGCAGGCCTTTAACAAGGCCTGCACCAAGATCACCTTCTGAGTTTTACCGCTGGGTATGTATTGTAAGTTTACATGTGCATACATACATACGTATTTATTTGTTATTTAACCATTTATTAATAAATTTTCACAACAGTATTTTAAGAATAAAAAATTAAATAAAAAATGATTTGAGTATAAATAAATTTTAAAATTTATTTGTGTGATTTTTTTCAATCATTAAAATAAATTTACATATACCCAGCAAAAAATTTCAAAAAAGTTAATCGAGTTTGGAATTAAGCATTTTTGGTGGAAGCTCTTCCCTAGTGGATTACCAACTTTATGACTTTAACAAGTAGCAAACTGCCATAGACATTTTCGAGGAAATTAAAGACTAAAAGAGAATTTTGGTTTCAGTAATTTTCTACTATTATTACCATTTTTTTTTTAAATTTGAAACTGAATAAATTTTAAATTCTTAGGGAGTGTTCGATCGAAAATTTATATTAAAAACAAACACAAAAAACTGAAATTTGTTTTTGTTTCCAATATAAATATTCGATCGAATCTATCATTCGAATTTACAAGAACAGGCCCTTAAGCCATTAAATCAGGGCAATCATGAATAAAATTCCGCGTTAAATTTCTCCCTTTTCCAATTACAATTTTTTGTTTTTCCTATTACTTGCTATTAGTTGGAATTGTTCCCCGGGAAAAATTTCACACTGAATCTTTCAACTGTTTAAAGCAAAAATAAAATTTTCTAATTTGAATATATGTAAATCATAAACAATTTTAATTTACTATAATTGGATATTGTATTAAAAGTTCAATTAATTTAAAAATTAATTTTAATTATATTCTAGTTAAGGCGAAACATTTAAGAGATTTTCAAAAAATTTCAAAAATTTTATTGTTTTATAAACAGACTGACATCACAATTTTAGTTAAAAACAATAATAGGAAGAAAGAAACTCTTGTTTTATTTTTATTTGTTTAAACAATTCAAGACCGTTTATAATAATTTATTTTTTGCGATTTTTTATTTGAATGAAATTCCTCAAAAGAAAATAACAAAAAAAAAACCAACAGTAAAAATAAATAAAAGGAAAAAAATTAACTTGACAATGAAAATGAAAACGAGAACTAACTAAAAATGTTTACCTAAAAAAATAAATAGGAAAAAAAAAGAAAACAAATGGCACATTTTAATAAAATTATAAAGCAAAATTTAGCAGCAATTTGCTAAACGAGCGAGCACTAGGTCATTAATATTTATTATTAAATAAAATTATATAATTTTAATTAAATGTACATAATTTTTGTTTCTCTTTTTTTACAATCGATTATTAAAATGTAAAATAAAACAAGAATTGTTACGAGTATTAAAACAAATTGTTAATAAGAGAAATTCGAAATCATTCATGCCGAAATGATTTCAATGCACTTTTGCATAAACTAGAGTTTGCTAAAAACCGGTAAAATAAAAAACCGCGATTTCTGTTTAAAATTTACATAAACAGACCGGTTTCGCTTTCGGTTTCTTAATCGATTCGAAAGCAAACCTGGTTGAATTTGTATGCTTCTAACAAAGAAATTCGAAAGCTTTTTCTGTGCCTTACGAATAATATTTCATAAACCATATGCATCACTTTTAGATTGATTTTGTGAGCCAAACATAACTACAGTTTTGTTCAGTTTTCTAATCAAAATTTTATATACTCTGCTGTTCCATTGGCATTACAAGCCACAATATCCGAACCCAATACAATTTCGAACACAATTAATTTTTGCTGTACAAAGTGTTGAATATTTGCTTATTTGAAATGAATTTTTATAACTCTGATATTGTCTGCTTTCGAAGACATTTAACTTCAATACAGTTGATTGTTTTATAAATTGAGACTGTGTTATACTTTCAAAGAAAAACCCATCAACCCATTGCGAGCTTTGATACAATAGTTTCTACAAATCCGTCCATGAATTTCTGTCCACGTTGTAAAGAGCTTTCAACTACTTTCTCATGAGTTTTGCCTTTTTTAAGCGCAAATATTATGCACCGCTCTCAAATCTTTATTAATGATTGATAAAATAAAAAATTTTAAATTAGCAGGCAGTAAATAATCGGTTTTCGGTTTCGAATATTTTTCTTTGAAAATACAAACCTAGCATAAACCAAACATATGAATAGATGTGTGTGTATGTTCACATGTACATAGAGATGTGCATGTGCTTAAAAGAAACCAGCCTTTGCTGCAAGACAGTCATAACGCAAAAATTTGTTTTATAGAAAACGAGTTTGAAGTTTTGAATTTGCTAACAACTTAATTGTAAAACAACATATAATTTTCCTCTCAAGAGGGAAGTATAGAAGATATTTGTATGACATTTTTACTCAATATAACTACAAGCATACGTATCGTCGCCTAAAATGCAAAATAGCGTAGGTATAATCAAAAAATTCAAAATTGATTTTTTTTTATTGATTACGATTCACTACATGATATTACATATGTGTACAAAATTTTTCAGGTCTTATATAAAAATATACCAAAGTTATAAGCAAAATTCAAAATAACGTACATCCATCACTCATATGAATTTAAAAAACTACAGAACAATTATTTTAATTTAATTAATATGTAAATGTAATTTAATTGAATTAAATTTCATTTTAGTTTCAGTACAAATTTTTATCGTTCTGAAATTTTTTTCAAAAGTGGAAAGAAAAGCAAAAAATGTGAAATCAATAAAATGTGTTCTAAAAACGAAAATATTTATAATAAAAGTACGCAAGTTATTAAAAAATTAACAAACGGTAAGAAAATATATATAATCGGATCAATGGTAAAAGTTATGGAGGCTTGTCAAAAGGAAGGATTTGCGAACGGATGCCAAGGGAAATGAAAGGTGTATGCACTTCTAAGTGTTGTGAGAAAAGTTCAAGGCATTATTGTTCAATTTTACCATTTCTAAAAAGAAATGGCAACGTTTGTAAGATCTAAAATCTTTGCTTCCAGCAGACTGTCATTTCTTCTATGATAGTATACATTTTGTATAAGTAGTAAATTAATATCTGATTATCTTATTTTTGTTATCAACTTATTCCCTTTTAATAAATTAAAATACTTTTGTCCTCGTTGTCCTTATAAAAGTTAAAGAAAAAAAAATACCAAAAATTTATTCAATTGTTAAAAAAACCCGCAATTTTAATTTAGTTTTCGTTTTTTCATATAGTTTAGAAAGTTGATGATACGTTATTTTGTTTCAGAAAACCACAATTCAGAATAACGTATGAATTTCTTATTTTATTTAAACCATGATTTAAAAATTTTGACTCAATATCTCTAATAGTTTCCTGTAAACTTATGAAAAGTGATGTTACGTTATTTTGCATTTTAGGTGACGATATGTACATATCGTTACCTTATATCGTTATTTTTTTTAATCGAGTTTTTTTATATTTCAATAGAAAGAAGAACATCTTATGTATCGAAAAACGTAAAAATATCGATTTCAAAAAAATAATGGATTAAGGCCTTTCTATATTAACGTAACAATATGTACATTTCATGGTACATACATACATATTTCATCAATATAATTGCTACAAACAAAAACCAAATCTGCGCGAACAAAAATAGCGACTTTATTAATTTTATTATATTGCAATATCGACGCCACGTCAATGCAATACCAAAAAATTGGAGCTTGTCTCCCCCGTTGTTGAAAACAATTGACTGCTATTGACAAGCTGATGCTATTTGCTAGAACTGAGGGAACAGAAATAGAATGTAAATAGCACTCAATTGTTCTCGAGAGCGAGTACACAAGCCTCAATTTTTTTTTGGTATTGCATTGACGTGACGACAATATTGACAACTGAAATAAGGGTGATTAAAATGGAGTGAAATAAGGGTGAATGTTTTTTCCTCCTTCTGTAAAATTATGAATATGTTAGCCCGAGTTCACATCTGTGTGCCATGTGCTCAAAAAAGCGTAACCACTAATTACTAATGAAAACTGTTTCTGTTACATTCCATTACAGTCGGCTAACTGAGCCTTTAGTTAGAGCGCTTTGCGTTTCAGTAAACGATATGTTTGCACATACAGATTTTCTGATTTTATCTCAGCACTTTGCATAGGCAAATAAAAAAATATAAGCGAAAATACAAATCACAAAACCGCGATCTAACGAATTTCTTGTGGACACCCCACAGTGTAGAGTTTTTTGTCTTGCTGGTTCTGTTGTATGCATTCAACAAGTGTTTTCTTGCTGTTGTTGTTGTATGTAGTTTGTTTGCTTAGCGCAGTTATTGTTGCTGTTGCAGTTGTTGTATTTTTGTGCGTATGCAGTCATTTAGTAGAGGCAGTATTTATAGATGTGGGAATTTTCCATTCAACAGTGCAAAATTTTTCATAAAAAATTTGGCAGAGCACAATTCATAAAATGTTTCAGTTTAAATAAGAAATACAATAAGGAAAAAAAGGTAATATGTATAAACATTTGTATGTGTACATGTACATATGTAGTACATATTACTTACGTTAAATAAAAATTAAATAAATTATTTACATAAATATAAAAGATATTAATACTCTAAATTAGTGGGTCAGTGAACGAACAGCCAAATTATAAAAAACAAACCAACCACCCGCCCGCCCGCCTTAAGGATTTAAAATATTTAATAAGAACAAACAGAAATAGGTACCTACATACATATGTACATATGTACATAAAATAAGAATTAAAAATAACAATAACGCACCTCTGGAATTTGAGCCATTTTGTATGTAAGTGGTTTTTGTTGCTTTTTCAAAACTTTTTTAAACAATATTCAAATCCAAATCCAAATTTACATATGTATGTATGCTTCTTCTTCAGATAAATCGTATATTTGCACTCTGGTACATTAGTATGTACATATGTATGTTTGTATGTATGGAAGCACTTGTACTGGTATTTTTTATATTCGTCTTTTATTACTTTATTATTATTAAAACGCTTTAGATGTATACACACACATGCATATTTAGTTAGTTTATATAACAAAATATTTTTGTTTTTTATCTTAATTATACTCGTAATGATTATATGTATATGTGTGTAACTTATTTTTTTATATCGCGATTTTATTTATGTATTTTTATTTTGTTGTCAATGTTGTGTTAATCGTTTAACGAAATCTTTAAGACTGATTGTCCCATGAAAAGTAGACGCTAAAGTAAGTAAATAAATATACAGTTTGATTGTTTTTCTGGCTAGCTGCCCCACCAACCTGTCAGCCAGCAAGCCATATGTACATACATATGTATGTATGCACATACAATCAGCGTTGACCATAAAGCGACACCAAGCAACCAGAATACCGACCAAACACAACCAGCGAGCGAGCCAACGAGCTAACGAACCAGAATATTGCTGTATGTAGAGTGTGCACACTGTTGCTGTTTATTGCTGTCGGCCGTTTTTTATATAGACGGCGCGCCAAGCAAATGTCTTAAAGAGTTCTATATATTTCCACACACTTTTGCTGTTTTTGCCAATTCTTTTTTTACTAGCTACATACTTACATACATACATATATACATACATACAGTATTTAAAAAATAATAATAAAAAAAAGTTGTTTTATTTTCTGCCACTTTTACTGTTCGTTTTCTTTTTTTCTTGGCAATTGTTTTTTAAAACAGAAATTTTTGTGACTGTTTTTTATTTTCTGTTTTCACCTCAAGTTTCAATTAAAACAAATGATTTTGAACTAAATATTTTGCACGTTTATATATACATACATATTTATTTACGTATGTACATATGTATGTACATATGTATGTATGTAAACACATATTTTTAATATTTTTCTTTTAATTTGAATTGACAGAAAGTTCGATTTGGTTCTTGTTAATTTACGTTTAGCGTATACCCAACAAACAAAATTTCAAACGTTTCAAATGGCAAGACAAGTACATACTAGTACCGACTATGGGAAATCGTAGCTCATAATATGGAAAAAGTCAACAGAGAAGGTGCATAGCAAAAATATAACTCGCTTGAAAATATCTGGTTAATCGAATAATTTTTTATTTTATTAAACTTATTTATTACTATACAAATTATTTTACTACACACGTTTTGAAGAGACTATTTTCCTTTTTCTTAATTTATTTTTTCGATTTCACTAATATCATATAAATGTCAAACGCAATACAGAAAAATCGAATATAAATTAACACTGACTTTGGCGTTTCATGTACGCAATAATTGTCAACGATATAATAATAATTTGAGTTTAATAAATAATCACCCTTATTCCAGTTGTCGACATCGACGTCACTTTCATACAATACCAAAAACTTGGGCTTGTTTACTCGCTCTCGATAATAATTTTGTGCTACTGACAATCTACTTTCGTTCCCCAAGGTCTAGAAAATAGCATAAATCTGCCCACAGGAGTCAGTTGTTTTCGACAACGGGTACATAAGCCCCAAGTTTTTGGTACTGTGTTAAAGTAACGTCGATGTCGACAACTGGAATAAGGGTGCATAAATAACAAAACTAATTACATACTCGTAGTGTATAAATTTCAATATAAAGCATTAATATAGTTATAAACAAAGGAGAAACATTATATGTGACCTGCTCCACGAAAAGGGACCTCTGCGCCGAAAAAATTTTTTTAAACTTTTTGAGTGATTCTTATAGGAAAAAAAACGCTCTTTCAAATGCCGCGTTTTTCTCAATAACTTTCTTTCGGCGCAGAGGTCCCTTTGCGTGGAGCAGGTCACATATATGTAGACATATATCGTCGCTGATTTAACTAACTGACCTAACATTTTAACAATTTAAAAGGAGAGCAGCTTTTATGGTTGTTTTATACATTCATTCTTATGGCTGCGCCTGAAATCTTTTTACTTATGTATATAGCCACAACAGTAATGCTTACAGTCATGAACATTGTAGACAAGGTGTATTATGGCTTATAAAGTCTAATAAAGGACTTAACTCATTTTTCAAAAAAAAGGTCAGTTAGGTCAGTTAGTTAAAGCAGCGACGATATATTTGTATATTTTATGTATTAAAAAAAATTCCTTAAAGATTCCTTTTTCGAAGATAACTTCAGAACTTAGCTTGTAATTTACAAAGTGCATTACAGCAGATAACAGCAAAAGAGAAGCAGAGAAAAAAAATGTTAATATAATTTTAAATGTATCATTTGACAACGAGAACAATTTTAGATAAATGAGAAGGGGATTCCAAGCTCTAGTAATTCTCACATGCAGTGATCTTCCATATATTGAGGAAGCTATGCGGTGACACACTATTTGCGGATTTCTACTTGATCTTGAAAATGTAAAACTATCCACCAAGTATTTAGGACAATTCATCATTATGGTCTTTCGAAACAGACATAATATTCTTAACTTAATAAAATTTTCAAGTGAGAATCCAGACAAAAATTGCAAGTCTGGACCGGAACTAAGAAAGACAAATTAAATTAAATTAATTAAAAACAAATATATGTACATAAATGTGTATGTACATATATATTTTTAAGTAAAAAGATGAATGAATATATGTATATTTTTTCACCACAATCTACTCATATCCTTAAAACTACCAAGGCGCGCTAAGTCCCTAAAAAGTTACAATCAATGAAGTTATAAAAAAGGGCACGAAGCTAATATTATAACTAGGTTAGCTGCGAAAGGACTAAACGAGCAAATTTACTTTTAACAATAAGAGAAGTCATTGGACTTCAAATAATTCTCAATTTAACATCAAACCTATTGGTTTGTTGCACATACTCAAGTATGTACGAGTATGCATGTTATTAAAATATATGTCAGATTTATTAAACGTTAAAAAGTTCCAAGTGGTTTGATGGTACATTTACTAGTTACATATGTATGTACGTATGGGCATACATATGTATGTATGCATATTCCTAATAAATAATAGTTACATATGTACATATGTATGTACTCTTTATTTGACATGCAATATTGTTTCCAAATTAATGTCAAACTCTTAAAAATGTCATGCAAAAATAGTTTTACGTAAAGGCTTTTAAATATATGGGAAGGTTATTCGAAATAAGGCATGTACATATATGTATATATATTTATATATGTATATACATATGTATGTATGTATGTATATATTACTTTAAGGTATTTAACTTGCAATTCTCGCACATGTTCACTTGCAATACACATTGTAAAAACATTTTAAAAAATAGAATTTTTAAAATCGCTTCAAAAATGACGGAGAAATCGGTGAACATAGAAAAAATATATACATACATACATACATATGTATATACGTGACGAACATATAACGTCGTTTAAAAAAGTTAAAATAAATAATTCAATGTAAAATTTTCAAATAAATTTTTTTTCTGATGAATATTTGAAAATTTATGTAAAAAGCACTATTTGTTTTTATTGGTTTCTATACAAATTCACTAGACAAGCTGACTGGCCATTGAGTTTTTTTTTAATTTAAAACTTCTCAATTTGATATTAAAGCTTAATTGTTTGCTGGGTGCATACTGATGCATGAGCATGTATGATGCAGAGATGTATAATTTGTTGCTAATGCTTGTACACCTTGTTTATACGCTCAAACTATCGACTTAGCAGAAAATTTATCTGAAAAACACTGATTTTTTTAGTGATGTACTTTTACCAAGTGATTACAAATCACGTAAAAGGTGCTCTATATGCAAAAATAGAGAAATCACGTGATTTTAAACCGGTCACCTAAATGGCTACCGATTTGAATACACTTGCTAATATTTTCTAAGTATTTCGTTTAGAATCTAGTAAAAATGTTTTTATATGCTACATATTTCATATGATGTGATTTTTTATAATAAAATTGGGTTTTATACACACAAAGACATAAATATTAACAAACTTCTATGGATTTGCTTGTTTTTAAAACATGGCGCTGCTTACAGCTACTGCAAACTTATCAATCATCATTTAAAATAAAAATTTATAAAATAAACATGGGTTTGAGAAAAAAAGTTATTGGTAGAATTCAAGAAATTAAGAAAAAACGTATTTTCTTTACACATTTTTTTCAACACTTAATTTTTGTTTGTTTTATTTTCTTTTTTTCAGTAAAGCGTCAAATAAAAAAAATACATATCAGAAAAACTGTCAGCAGTATGAGTTCATTTCAAAATAAAAACTATTTTGATTTTTCATACTGCATTGTCTGTTTGACGAATACATTGATAATAATTGAAAATTTACCAACAAATGCTTATTGCATGAGCATGAGCAGTATGTGTCTATGGGCCTCTTTAAACAGTCAGCTATTTGGATTTTTTCGAAGATATTTCTGAAGTTGCCAAAGTTACAAAGTAAGTATATTCTGAAAAACGTTTGGTGAAGGAATTTGTGGGGGTCAGCCTTACATTTTACCCTTTTAGGAGCGGTTCAGGGGCAGTTATGGTGTTTTGCTTGCATTTTTAGTCCTTTAAAATAGCGACTTGAAACTTTTACACAATAATATTTTGGTAAAAACAACAACTTAAGAGGTTCCCGCATTATATATAGTGACTTTTCGAAAATACGGACCAGTCTAATGCACATTGAGAAAAATCGAAAAAAATTTTAATTTTTTTATTTATGTATTGTAATCAATCCATTCAACAGTAATGTTTGTACTACGGCATTTCATACATCTAATGTACTGTAGCTTCCATACCTGCACCATACAAAATCATTTTGTTTGAAGAGTAGTCATTGAATGAGTGAACAAGATAGAATAAGAGAGGCAACGAGTAATGAAATAAGAGTAAATTTAAGTGAAGATCTTTTTAAAATTTGAAAGCGCGTTACCGTTGGTGATACATATGTGCAAGGTTGCTATATTTGACGATTTATCGTCATTTTGACGAATTTGGGTGCCAAAAATAGCATTTTGACGACTGGACGATTTTCGCCTTCAATTTGACGATTTTAAATATTTATAAATTGACACCATTTTTCAGAACTATAAAACAATTTTGAACTTAGCCAAGAATTTAGCAGCTTTTGCTAGAATATGCAATAAAAAAGTAGTTAAAGGGAATCAATCTTAATTTCTGTGTTAATAATTTTGGAACAAAATTTTTTTAAACAAGTTATTGTACATAATTTATCAACTGAAACAACAGAAATACAAAATTTATATGGTCAAATGCAAAAACTACTTGAAAAAGTTATGAGTAATTTTTTAAAACAGATCGAGTGTGATAATTTTTATTTGGTGGATTATACAGATTCTCATCATTATTTAGTCATTGAAGAAATTTACTTGAAAATATATGCCAGTGACTTATTTGCGGATAATAAAGTTAATCAAATTTAAAAAAGTGTGATAAGATTTTAATAAAATATGACTTCAAAGATGAATTCAAAGCCTTAAGCCTAATTAATCCCTACAATATTATTATAGAAAATAAAAGTTCTTCCTATGGTAATATAAGAGATTTATCACTTTAATGAAGAATGTTAAAGACAAGAAATTGAATCTGAATTTAGACAATTAAAGTTATTAAAATTCCCTAATACATTTGACACTTTTAGGGTTTAAAGAAATGAAAAAAGTGAATTAAGGTCTTTTATTTCCCACGTTAAGTAATTTTATCCCGCGTTAAGTCCTAATTTACACTATGCAAGTCTTATTGCTAAGCTGATTAGTTTGTTAGGAAAGAGGGACGAGGGGAAAAGAAATGTTACTGTTCCCCTCGTCTCTCTCTCCATCAAAGTAATCAACTTAGCAATAAGACTTGCATAGTGTAAATATGGACTAAGTAATTTTATTTTAGTTTTACCGCAATCTTCAGCAAATGTAGATAGACCTTTTAGTCCAGTTAACTTAAACAAAACCAAAGGAAGAAATCATTTGTTTATATCTTCTCTAAGCAATTTTGTACACTAAGTATCATTTAACACTAAATAATTGTAATTATTTTGACTTGAAAGTAGTACCTGATCTAATAGAATTGTTCAATTCCAATATACATATATGTATGAAAACGTGTATGCTTTATTTTGACAATTTTTCGCTCGAAATTTGACGAATTGATCCCTATTTCATCTGGCAACTATGGATATGTGTACTAAATTGACACCTTCAACTAGACTTTGTACTTGTGACTCTTTTATATACATAATTATCCTTTCAATGAATTTGAGCTTTTAACTGTAATTACTAAAGTTTAATACTACATCCTAAATAAAATTTTTGGTTTATCGGGGATGTTATAGAATTCAATCTTATCGGAATTGAATTTAAAACCGAAAAAAAATCATGTTGGTGTCATAAATGTTATCAGTTTTTTGTTCGAACTTGAATTTTTATCGGTTTTAGGTGTCATAGAATCCAATGTTATCGATTTTTTTTTATTGGATATAAAACAATCAGATGACAGCTGACGGAATTAATTGGATGGCTTTTGGTTTTACTTCTTATAGTTGTATAACTTGTAAAAATGAATCTTAATAGAAAGTATTTCTAAAAGATATATTTTTTAAAGTTTAATTAGTAAAATTTACACTCAAATTTTATTTTATTAATCTTCAAAAAATTGGAAAAAAAACATGAATATGGCCACAGCAGGACTAGTATTGGAGTTTGGAAAAGACCTCTGATAGGATCATTCAGCTTAAAAACGTAATGATGCCGCTAGCTCCAAAAAACGAAAAAAAATTTTAACGTTGCAGGTGCCCTTCAATGATATTGAGTAACAACCAAAAAGCCTCTTTGTTCAAACGATAAAAGACTAAGAATCCGCACATTATTTTTAAATATTGTACGCATTAAAATATATTTATGTCTCCGGCACTTCAAATGGGTTGCTGCAGTTCCAGAAAATTTTTCTTGTCACTCTCCCAATAACATAAATGCTGCAACGGCGGATGTCATTTGATTTATTTATTAAATGAACTGTCTGAACTGAACAATTTGCCAAATTGTCTAACAAATATACACTAAAAATTTTAACTAAAAGATCAAAACAGAAAATAGCTGATTCGAATATCGGTTTTATTTGTATTCGAAAATATCAAAACAGACTTGTTTTCATGACACCAAATGAATCCAATATCGGTTTCCAAAACCGACTTGGATTCTATGCCAACCCCGTATATTCTTAAAAGAAGGATCAAATAAAAAAAAAATAAAATTCGAAAACAGCTAGTTGTTCCGTTCTACTGCGTGTTTGTCAGAATATTTACAACTAACTTTAGTGTTATTTGATCATTAATAATTATCACATGTAATTTGGCTTACAAAGCGATACGAACTTTAGCCTGATCGAATCATAAATATAGAAACAAAATGAAGTTCGAACAATAATAATTAAAATTAACTTCAGGAGATTATGTTGAGAAATAAAGAATAATTTTCCCCTCTTTGTTGTGTTTTCTTTGTTAGGTCGGGTAGTTTTGGGACCACCCTCGTATATACAATTGTTGTGTTGTATCAAAATAGTACATTAATTAAAAATAGCCTGTCTATATGAATTTCATACTAAAACACTTACAAATGTACATACATACATACATACAAACATATGTATGTATGTATCTGTTAATGTATTTTCTTTTTTGCACAAAGAAAACAAATAATAATAGCAGCATGTAGATTAATACGTAATTACCAAAAGGTAACATTCATGCTTACATGTGGTAAATCAAAATGCTAACGATCTCTTCAAGAAAAAAAGTCTTTAAACAAATGAAATCATGACTTCAAACAATTATGTGCATCAACAAACCGTTAAAACGATGATGTTAATATCTAATGGAAGAAAAAAATAGAAAAATCAAAAAGAGACGAAACAAGTTTAAAGCTTCAGCCACTTTTATTTTCATTGGCACTACATCTTTCGATATTCATACATATGTATGGTCATTAATCTTAAACGAGCTTGTTAACATGCAACAAGTGCAGCAAGAATGAATGGCCGGGCTGGCATTAATGATGATAATTTTGCCATTATGAGCAATTTTTGGAAATGACATTGTCGAGCAAACGAGATGAACAAAATAAAAAAAAAACCTAAGTATGAATGATAAATACGTTATCCTTCCTTTTTGGGCAGCGGCATAGTGGGGTGAAAAAAGCAAATGTTTCATTTTTAGCGATTTCACTGCTCAAAGAAAATATGGAAATTTAAATGAGACATGAATGGACTTTTTTGGGTCATATTTCAGACATAGCTGAATGGAATTCTATTAACTACTTCCACTTAACAGAATATTAGTTATTAAACTTGGCACATACATTGAATTCCCGCGACAATACAACATTATGATAATTTCAACTTGGCGACGAGGGTCGATTTGAAATATTTCTATTTTCTTTGACTTTTGTTAGATACTCCGTCTACCTCTGATACTTTGGGAGAGTTTCGGCAGTACCAGTAAGTTTCATGGATAAATTTTTTAACTCACATATCAGCCATATTCCTTATTCAGATTGTTGTCCCGTCGATATCTGGGGTCTAATCATCGCTTTCGATAACGATGTGATTCCATCACGTTTTTTTTTCAGTTTCGAGATTATGGCAACAATGTAATAATATAGTTCGATATCGAATGCCATAATCTGAAACTGGAAAAAAAACGTAAGCTATGTACATATGTAAGTATTTACACCAACCGCGGATCCAAGGAGGAACGGGCATAACTCCCTTCCCCTGGGCTTATCGAGTGCTGGTAGTCTGGCTACACTAGAAGTTAGTCTAGCCACTGTCATGACTGAATTTACGCTATAAAACCCCCATGGATCCCTCCATGATTTAGAGTTTACATTCGCAGGACATTTTAAAGAGAATATAAAACATCATATTACTAATGCAGCTCTTAGTTAAATATTTTCATGTCCATATGCCTGTACATATACATACATACATAGGTACATAACACATACGTGTACATATGTACCCTGTAGGAAGCTTTGGGTTAAGTGTCTTCAAATCACCACTTTTGTCGGTTTTTTTTTGATGACTTTACCGGCAACAGCGGAGCGTATACCCAGTAAAAAAAGAGCTTCCAAGGAAGTCAATAAAATCCTGAACTTATGATCCGGAAGTAGTGAAAATTTTGATAATTTCTAATGATTTTTATGTAGGGATGTTATTGCAAGAAGTTCTCTTTTTCGATCAATATTCAGTGAACCCGAAGTCATCTTCATGATGCTGAGTAAAACTGATTTCGTATGTTCTTTTTGCTTTCCTTTAATTTCTTTTAAATCAAAAAATTTATAAACAAAAATTTAATTAGTCAAAACAATGATTTTATTTTCTTAAAAAATCCAGACTAGTATTCACACAAAAAAGAAATATGAATAATTTTGTAATATTAATTAAAATATTTGTAATATCAATCAAAAAATTAATTGAATTTTCACCTATAAACAATTTGATATTATCAATTAAATTCTTAATTGAAAAAATTAATTGGTGAATACTTTTTGTGAGTCTCTGTTTCCTATGTATACACATCTAGCCCCAAAAGAACTAACTAGTCAATCAACAGTAACAAATTTCAATGTTAATTCGTCAGTAGTATTGGTGACACAGTAAATAAAGAATCAATACTGTTTTACTATTGGCACTTTCTACAGGGTATTCATACTACCCTCGTATTTACATAAATTGTATGTTTAAACTTCAGAATTTTTCCCATTTACTAGTTGGTATGACCTGATGGGGCCAGTCAGTAGAAGTTTAAACAAGTAAAAAGTTTTTCTTTTTGTTTTAATTACAACTCATGACAACAAAACAATTATTACACTCAGGCAAATAAAATTAAAGTATATTTCCAAATTAATTTCAAGTAATTGCTACTGTCAATTACATTCAATGTTGGCGACGCCGGCAACAACAGCAAATATAGACACTTGAAATTTGCATGCAGACTACACCAATTAAAAATTATAGTGTATTCTATCAGTTAATGTAATTTTGACAACTTGCTGTATCATGGAAACCGTAAGATTTACTTTCGACTTTATGTTAGAATCACTCAAAGAGGCTGATTTACAGTGTGATTATAGGTTCAATCAGACGTGTCACAGCCATAACCATAAATGTACTTGCTTCACCTATTATTGCTGCCATAATCAAAAACAACTGTTGATGTTTTCATTCGCTTATTCATATCAAAAGTTCAACAACAAATATGTCTAACCAGCAAACAGCTGTTTATGGTTACCGCGAAAAAGCCAAAATTCAATTGTTATGTATGCTTATTGTTATGGTAGGTACAGACTTAGCAACGTGTTTATGCAACCAGGTAGGTTGCATTGTCTGTCGCACAGTGTGTATGTAGTCTTGTTTATGGTTGTGTTCCAAGTTTCAAAAGTATCAAAATGTTTTGATGTTTATAGGTTGTATTGGAGGGTGCAGTGTCTGTGGCAAAATATGCAACATGCAACACATAAACGAGTTGCGTAAACGAATTGCAAAATGTGTGTCCACTATTATAATCTATAATCAAGACAGTGTTGCCCATAAGTTTGGTTCGAGCAGCTGTTTTGTAAGATTGTGGTTATGGCACGTTTAATTTGACCTTATCACAGACAGTGGAAACAAATAGTGCTGCACATCAAAATAGTTCTAAATATTTTCAAAGTGTCAAAGAGAATTTTATATTTACTAACCTTAACAACTTCACCAGCACTGTGTGGTAATCGCTATAATAAAAACGAGTAAAATAGACACAAATGCATGTGTAAAGGAAGCTGTTAAGACGATGGAAACCAACATCAACATCATCCAAATGGTTACAGAGTCCGTTAGTCCAACTTCAGATGTATTTAAGGTAACACATGCAAAATAAACAATAAAACAATTAAATTCGCAACGCAAAAAAATAAAATCTTAGAGAAAAGAAAAATATCAACGATTAAAAGATTTAATATTTTAATGAATACATTATATTTGAACAGAATAATATAATGGAAGAAATTTCATTTGCACATGTTTGAATATCATACTAAAACCCATAAATGGGCCAAGACGAAAAGTAAAAGTTTTTAATATAAAACAAAAACGCTCTGGATTTTATAGATGTGTTATTAGATTATTAATAATTTGTTATGCTTCGATAACTATCGAAAACTGTGAAGGCAGTATTTTATGTATGAGTGTCGTTCGTATAAGTAAATCATAGTTTGTGACATTTTATCACTCAAGCATTGAAATTGTGTTGCTTTGTGACCCAGTGATTGAAGTTTGAAAACTGAAGATAAATTTCACTTGAACTTTTCAAAAAATCATTTGACGAGAACAAGTCAAACTAAACGGTTGTGTAAGCTTAAATATTTAAAAACAATTCAAATAAGGATTAAAGAATAAGCCAACAACAAAAGGTTAGGAAAAGGAAGAGTTTTCCATAGAAACTTGTTGCTTAATAAAATAACTAGTTGTGAATGTGTGAAAATGTGTTGCTTTTTTATTGTTATAAAATTGTTAATGTTAAAAATATTACTTGCCGGTTTAACGGGTCTTAGTGCGGTTTCCGCTTACGACTATCGCTATCATCCTAGTGCCGAAGAGTTTGATAATCTTTTAAGCGAAACGCGTCGTACTTGGACTCATTCATTCCTTAAAGCGGAAAGAGATCGTCTTTTCGTAAAACCAGTCGAGCGCCATTACAACGCAGCAGTAGCAAAAACTCAAGCCAGATACTTTGTGCCAAAATTTCAATATGAAAATAGTGAATCTACAGAACGCAATGGACTTAAGCAAAATTATTTACCAAATCAGGATTTACAAATGGCTTCGACACACAAGAAGTATGGCAAGCCTTTGCAAAATATTCCATCAACGCTGGAGTTCAACTATTTTAGCGATGAATTACCCAAACCTTTACAGCATACAACTTTTAAGCAGCAGCCTACCACGACTACCACGGAACCCATTTCGTCTGCTGCCTCCGAAGTACATTTAAAGCCTTTAGCCAAGCCGGAAATTTCAACTTCCCAGCCTTATGTTCCCATTTATTTTGCTAATCCAGCCACTGGCATAGTTTATGCCATAATGGAAGTGGGTAAAACCAACGAAAATATTGCAACATCTAACAACGGCACCATACCGATTTTTGTAACTAAAGAACAATACGAAAAGGATATTATGCAAATTAAAGATCTTTACCAACAAAAATGTCAAAATAAGCGGCGGCTCACCGCTACATCACCGCCCACAATCATCAGGCCCCAAAAACCTTTGGCAACTATTGTGCCCATAAACTCAACCCAATTTTCCCCCAACTCTGCTTCATCAAAACCTTTAAAGCAGCCCGCGCCAGTGATCGTTAAAACGGAACTAATTGTTAAGGACAAAAGTCCTGCCCTGGTAACAAGACCTCTGAGGAAAAAAAAAAAGAAGCTGAAACCGACACCGCAACCCAAGCCTAAAATTAAGAAACAAAAACGACCGGGTCATAAGCCTGTATTTACCACTATAAGAACCATTTTGCAACATCAGTCGGAAGGACCAAAAATCATCATGGGAACAAGAAAAAATAATGAAAAATTGCCCACCCAACTGGAGAAGCCAAATTTTGATATTTTTTCCGGAACACCGTTGCCCCAAAAAGCGAAAAAGAAATCTAAAAATAGTCACAGAGTTAATAAACGTTCGCTAAAGCAAATTAATAAAAATTTCATCATGAATGAATCCGACAAGCTATTGCTTGACTATTTGGATAAATATTTTCAAGCAGTTCCACAGAAAATAATAACAAAAAATTCAAATAAATTAATTAAAGGAAGTCTAGATAACAATGGCCATAGTTCGGAAAAAGTAGGGAAAAAATTTTTAAAAAAGTTTTTTAATACAAAATCAAAAGAAAATTTAAATATATTAAAGAATATTTCAAATAAAAATGATTCGAAAATTAATAAACCTAATATTCCAACGTTTTCAGCGACAGTGAATTCAAACCATAACAAAAGACAAACGAAAAATGAAAGTGATTTTAAAAGTGAAAAAGAAAGTAATTGGACTATTGAAAATAATTCTACCCCAAGTAATCTATTGAAAAACCCAAACAAATTGCAAATTTTCACTAACAAAGAATCACTAAAATCTTTAAGTGAATCAAGGGCCAAAAAAATGTCCTTAAGTTCATACAATTCCCAGAAAAATAACAAAAAAAAATTGTTTGATAATTTAAAAGACTCCAGCAAACGTTTGCCAAAAAATTATTTATTTCGACAATTCAAACATCATGTGAATAAAAGATCCGCTGTGGACTTGGCAACAACAAATAATAATTTTACTTTACCAAAATTTATGAAAAAATCCGATAACAACTTCTCAACAAATGGAATGAAAAATAATAACAAAATTTTTCAACAGCCAAATAAGACGAAATCCAACGTTGCGACAAGTTTAAGGGAGAATAAAAAAAATCGCAATAAAATATTTCACGGCAATAAAACAAGATTATTTAAGCGCTTAAAAAAGCGCAAAAGATTATCGAAACTTAAAGCAAAGTACTCTACTGTTGTGGAAGCCCTGCCCAGGACTGCCAAGCCGGACCATAAAAACAAGAAAATGGAGAAAAATTCGAAAGCAAAACAAAACTCTGAATATTACATAATCGATATAAATGAAAATTATGATGATGATGATGAAGATGATGATGATGAGGAAGAGGACTACGAAGATGAAGATTATGATAATGAAGAAGAGGAGGATCAAGGTAAAATCATCGCCTATGATGAAGAACCTTACCAGGCACACACTATCGAGGCTGGCTTGTCTGTGGAAGATCCGAGTGAAAATACTACCCAAATCACCAGTAGTAGTTCCACCGAGCTGGCCACTGACAAAATGGTAATAAAAAATCCTCTCTATCAGTATGATAATAAAGACGAAATCGATTTAACAACCAAACCCATTTATATCAAAAAGCGCTTCCGACGACGTCCACCAAAGCTGAAAATAAACGAAGATTATGACTACGATGAAGATGATGATGACAATAGCTTAAGTTCAAGTTTAGGAGGATTTTTTCGCATGATATTCTATCCCATACAAATGGTTATGTCAAGTGTCTTGGACACTTTTGGCAGCAAAGATGCCGACGAGGAAGATGACAGCAGCAGCAGCAGCAGCTTCAATAGCTACACCAAATACACTCCTTATCACAAGACCCTTAAGCAGCATTCCAGCGATGAATACGATGATGATGCCGATGATGATTATGATTCCAATGAGTCCGGCAGTTCATCGCTCAGCAGCTGGTTAAGTTCATGGTTTGCTTTCAATCGCCGCAATAAGAAAATTGGCAGCACAACTGTCGCTCCCATTAAGGCGAAACCTACAAAAGCAACCAGCAGCAGTTGGCTGCCATCATGGCTAAACTTTGGCGCAAACGATAGAATTTCCACAGAAAGTGTTTCCAATGAAGACTATGATGAATATGACAGTAAGTTTTTGCTTTCACGCTTTAAACAATATGTAGATTAAACGAAAGGAAGTGAGACATTTAATATAATATAAAAATTTAATAATTTATGAATCTGTACAACAAAGTTGTAACAATAGTGTATCCAATTGTTAACGTTAAGAGGGGGGACTGGTTGATAGTAAAATCGTCACACATATGGAAAGATATAGAAAGTGACAGACGCTAAGCAGTTTTTGTACGAGTATCATGATGCAAAAAAAATCATTCTACGATTTAATGTAGAATTTTTTTAATATTAGCTTTAACACACAAGTTGTTTATGATTGTGAAAAAGAAGGATGAAAAAAATAGTTTTTATACTTTTTGGCACTATCAGCAATTTTACAGAGCTGAGTAGCGTATAAAAGGGAAACTAAGTCAGTGTTTACATGCATACACATCGTTCCTTTATTGCAACAGAGAGATAACTCAAAAAAGCTAGATTTCCAGAAAATAAGTTTTAAGTTTAAAATGTACAGACAAGAGCTGAATGTACAAGTCTTTTATATGATATTTTTACACTAGATTGGCTTAGGTTGAATAGAGAGGCAATCAAAATTGACCCAATCCGTTTCGGATTACGCTTATGCTTTTAAAGCATAATGTCAAAGGATGACAGCTCAATTCTTGACATTTCATCATTTGACAGCCAATTTACTTCCTAAACTCAAATTTGACCACCCTTTACATGCATCCATCCATACGAACATCATAACAAATATAGTTAAAATTGACTCCCAGGACCTCAGAACGTCGAAATATGATGAAACTCGATTTTCCGTAACTTCCTTTAGCGGGAATTTAAAAATACTAAAGAACGTGTTGCCTTGAAACTTAAAACACATGTTTTGTAAGGGTGCCACTTTTCACCAAAATAATTTTTTCCAAACTACTGCAGCCATCTATGCGTCAGGGGGTATAATCTGTAATTCGAAAAGAAAGAAAAATCAAACCCCCCAGGTCGGCTACTTTTGGGAACGCAAAAAGTTTAACTTATTTTTAATGAAATAACACTTTTATGTCTTCCAAAGTGCAAAGAAGATTAACGCCCACTGCACTACTTACAATCTATTTTGGAATGGTTCTGTGATATCTGGGGGCAAAGTTGATTAAGAGTCTTTGTGACATAGCAGCATGTTATGACTCTCGAAAATCGCATAACATTTGCGATTGTGACTTGAATTCGCAAGAGAGGTGTTCTGCAAATCGCAATCGCAAGACTCTTGGCGAGTTCAAATCGCAAGAGTATACTGAAGTGAACTGATGCATTTAGCCCAAACCAAACTTTAATGAAACAATATTTTGATTTTAATCAAAAATAGTAATATTTTCGTAAAATTTTTATTATGAAATTGAAATTTATAAAATGTTCTTTTGTTTTGTTAATTTTGTGTTTGCATTGATTACTTATACACTGACGATTTCAACAAACAGCTGACCTAAATCAATATGAATGACAAGTCGCAAGCAAAAAACCATGCGAGTGTCAGAACACACCTGATAATTTCCCCCACAATTTTTTAAAGTTATTTATCGAAGTGCTGTGACGTATTTAAATGAAAATATCGCCTAGCCATTGCCAATTACATATTTCTGGTTTTCCTGCTTATTACCAACATGTTTTGCAATGAAGTATGTACTATGAATATCTTGGTGTTTGAGATTTGACGACTTTGTCAGCATTGTATCGTCCATATATAAAGCATAAGTGTGAATGTGCGCATGCAAAATTAGGTCAATATTTGTGCACAATCGTGCCATCATTGTTCAAATCGTCCGGTCTATTATTGAAAGTGTCATATTTTAAAATTGCTGTTGGTTGTAGTATCATCTCTTTTTTTTTCTTTTTTTTTGTCCTCGATTTTTCTACAATGTTGTTGTAAATTTTAGACATGCACACTCGTATGTACATAATGTAACTTTTAATTTGAATATTCTTTAATTGAATATTTTCGTAATTTACCCAATTCCTGACCACAGGCTTTTTCATTAAGAGAAAAAAGTTTTCGCAGGCCTGAAAAAATATTGCACAAGCATTTTATTGCTTCATAAAGTATACAATTATTTGCACAAGCAAAAACATTTTCCTACTACAGTTGACTGCAAAGAAAGTTTCGTTAACGTTTGCGAAACAGCACCAGCTTTCTTCTTAAACTATTTAAAAATTATTTTAAAAATCCTGATGATATAAAGTAAAGCTTTTTATTATGTATGTAAGTATGTATAGCAAATTTTTTTCGTACAAACTGATTCCATAAAATCTGGAGATCAACTCTACAATTCGAAACTAAAGAAAATGCATTCGAATTTGCATGTTATTAAGATAGAATCTTCTATCCTAATGGGAAATTATAGAATTGTATAATCAGCCCAATCATGAATATTCCCACGGAAAATAATTTTCTCGAGAACAAAAAAAGAGTAATACGTGGCATCACCGTATTACGAAGTCAGTTGTTATGCTTGTTTGTTGACATTTTACTTCTCCCCATTTTTTTGAGTGAGAGAGTAAACAAAATTATTAAAATTCACCAACTTGAAAAATATTAAAAAAAAAAGTTTATAAATGATTTATTTGGGCATTATTTGTGTTTTTCCAAATAAAAGAACTATAAAATACAAGTTTATGTACGTATATAAATACATAAATTTTGTTTAATATGGAGTATTAACCATGTTTTTATGTAAGCTCCCTTCTGTTTTGCAAGAGAAAGATTTTTAGTGAAAAAGCTAGTTCAACTGCGTTCATAATACCTTATTTTTTACCGGGGAGTTTTTTATTCCCGCATTTGGTAAAAGAAATGGAAAAAACAAATTCATGATAGGAGAAACGAGAAAAGTGAGAATACTCGTGCGGAATTTTTGTTTATGATTGGGCTGAATATCTGCTTCTAATTGGTAACAAGGAGTGGCCAGGAAGAGAGTGGCACATAAAAATAATGGCGTAGCAGGAATCTCTGCAGCATTTTTGGGGAATTTTTTTAACTGATTTGTTTGCACACGCTTTCTCTTGACAAATAAGAAAACGTTTCATAATGTAAATTAAGTCATAAACAACACACACTGGCGGCCTTTTGCTTTCTACACTAGAGGCGCTAAAATCCAAAGCACGTCCGTCCGTACAACTTAATAATAAGCGCATCATATTTCATTTGCAATAATGAACAATTATCGCTGTAATTAACTTCAATAAAACAAAGAAGAAGAAAAAATAAAACAAATCCGTTAGATGTTTTATTAATTAGTTTCAAACGATACTCCACTTTTTCACTCGCTTGAGCAACAGCTGTATGTCTGTCCCTTTTTAATGACTCAATAAACCATACCACAAACCAACCAACCAGTTGCTCATACAAGTAAAACAAATAAACGACGACAAACCGCCTAAGAATATTAAACAACAAACGTATAAAACGGATGAATGCTACACATTTATGTCGACAGATTATGAAAAAGGTTACGCTTTCTTTGTCGCAATATACATACGTTTACTAGTAATTCATTTCAAATATGCTTAACAGTATAAAACTTTGCAAGGCTAAATTTAACCTTAATCAATTTTACTTTAATTTCTTTTTTTGAAATAGAATGGTTTGCCAGTTGGTTTGGTCAGATGAAACCCAAGATTAGAAAAAGAACAACAAAAACGACGACTTCCACAACTACGCAAATACCACATGTTCCCATATTGACTATTGTGGATCCCATGAGAAATCCACAAAATTGGATTGGCATACTGGCGCATCACATTATCAATCACACCTCAAGCTCTACAGCAAATCCCTTGAAAGATATTTGGAATAAGGTTACCACTACGACTACAGAAAATCCCGAAATACCCGTAAAAATTTCTTATGATAAATATCAAATTTGGCGGCTGAAACCACAAGATGATAGTCAGGTGAAAGCTTTAGAAGAGTACAAGAAAAGTGAGGACGGCATAAAGTTGCAGTGGCTGAAAGGTCCAAGTTTAAGGTAAAATTATAATTGAGTGTTACCAGATCAGGTTTGTCACTATATTTGGGGTTGCTTCTCAGCTTTGAAATGCTTTCATAATAACAAAAATTTAAAATTTTAAAAACCCCCGATATATCTAGAAAAGGTGTGATATCTTATAAGCGGCTGGACCGATTTTCTTAAAACATAGCTAGGAACCCTCTCGAAACAGAAAAAACTAAATCAAAATCCGTCCAGCCGTTTGGTCTGTACTCGTACGTGGACACGGACAGACACACAGATACAGAGATACACACTACAAACTTATAACATCCCTTCTTTTGGTCGGGGGTTAAAAACTTCAAATATCTTAAGACGTACAAAATTTAATAGGCATTTTCATTAATCCTTAAAGTACAATGAACTCGCGATAATATGAGCACCCCAAAATATGAATACAGTAATACCTCGATTTAAGTCTTTCGATTTGAGTCCTCATATTTTTTGTTCCTTTCAACTTTGATTTACCGCCATTCGTTTTACATTGCCTGTATATGAACATGGGGAAATCACTGGTTTTATTTAAAGTGCTTGTTTTATGTTTTGATATGAGTATAGCAGTTTAAATTTGTACGTGGGGATGCATTAAGGTTTAAGTTCTCACACTCGAGGTATTACTGTACTGCTTTTTTATCACCTACTATATGAAAAACTTACTTATACCAGAGTAGTGATTAAATTCTGATTCAACTGTATAATAATTAGGGGATTTCCCTAGCTTTTTGCTATTAAATTGTCTTAGGAAGAGTACCCAAAAATATTGACGTACATATACGATTTTAAACACGTCGGTAGGGCCATTATTAATTTTGATTTACAGAACAGGGTCCATATTTTTAATCAATACCACAAAAAATTTAACTTTAAAGTAGACTTTTAATTGTTAATTTTTGACCAGTTTGAATACGAGAGTCTTATGGAATACCAAGTTTCTTTCGCATCGCATTTCATTTACGCTTCGCATTGACTTTTGTAACGCAATACAGAATAAGTCTCCTGGCTTGGTTTTAATTAGTTCATATTATCGAGAGTTTACTGTATGCGTGTGGCAACACTTTATTCTTGCGAAAGCAATGAATAGCTCCTGTTGCTTTTTACATTTATTTTCTTTACATACATACTTCTTACAACTACGATTCGGGCTGAAAAAAGTCAGCAATGGTAAAGTAAGAAAATAAAAAACAATTGTTGCAGTTCTTTAATCTATTACAAAAACGTCGTTTAAAATTCTAAATAAGCCAACCACGCTTTTCTGTCGTCATCGTGTTACAGGGTGTAAATATGCTTTTTTTCTTTCTAGAGGTTTAACTGACGTCTTGGTGCCACCAAAAATGCTGATGGACTTCCAGGCCTCGTTAACATTCGAACTTATTGATCATGAAGTTTTAATTTTTGATGTGGGCAAAGCCATAGCCTATGAAAAGAGTAAGGAGGACTATTTCATTACCACGACTCAAAAACCTAAAAAACATCAGAGCAAAAATCCTTCTACAATTCCAAGCATGACTTGGCACAAGTACTACGAATACGATGATATAATTAAATATTTGGAGACCATGCGCATGCGCTTTCCACACTTGGTGGATTTGATTCATATTGGGCGTTCTTATGAGGGCCGACCTTTGATTGTTATCAAAATCGAAAGCAAAGAAGCGGCCGCTTTAAATTCTGCCCACTATTCGGTGCATGAGCGCAATAAGTTGAGGCACAAGAAACGTATTGGTTTGGCAAATGCTGTATTCATTGAGGCCGGAACACATGGCTTGGAGTGGATTGGGCCGGCAACAGCTACATGGATTATAAATGAGCTATTGAGAATAATGAAGAGTGAGTTCTTTGTTTTTTGTTAATAGACGTCAGTGTTGACAGGTTTCATGGTTTTAGATTTGGGCAATTCATTGAAGTTTTTTAATAATTTTTAAGTTTTTCGTAAATTTTTATACATTTTACTTCGACTTCGACTAAATCAATTTAGTCACAGATTAAAGAAAAACTGTATAAGTGTTCTTTGATCTACTACAAAAACGTCGTAGCAGGAGTCTAACCACGCCAACCACGATAAGGGGAATATCTCCCCGGAAATTTATTCCCTATTCATTGTTCCCCCAATTTAAAGTCATTTGCAAGCTTTCAGTTAAAATAAAACAACTGGAAAGAAAATAGCTGACTTCGAAAATTCGAAGTTCTCCCTCAAATTTATATTTTTAGCTCAATCTGTTTATGGTAGGTGGATTTTATTTTTAGAAAAAAATTTATTCCGTGGGAATTATTTCCCGGGCAATATTTAGAATTGTGATGTGTATCATTTGCATTTTAAATTACGGCATAATTATAATCACTTCAATTATTAAATGAAATTGTCAGTTGTTACAAGCAAATTTCGAAAAAAAAAACTTTCCAGTTTTAGTTATAATATTTAGAACATATATATAGTTGAGCCTACGAGAAAGTATTAGCCAATGATTCTGATATCCCAGTGTAGAATCCCGCTAAGACTTCAATAATAGTGGCAATAGACGGAGGAAACTTCATTTCGCTGGCAACGGAACACAATTTGTATCTCTTGAACATTTCGCGAACCTCTTCATCATTTAATAAAGGCCCGCGGGCATTGATGTCAGCTTTAAATTTTTTGGCACACAAATCACACAACGAAAGATTGAGTTTGTTAGACAAATTGTAATTGAAAGATGCCACTTTTTTTACTTCAAACTTTTCACGTTTTCGGTTCAATTTTCTGGCATGTAAACATCTTTTATATCGGCAGCGCTTTGGAATACACTTTGGAGGTTGTTTGATGACCTCTGTAATGTTTTGAGGTTGCTCAGAAGCGGCAAGTTTGTTTAATGGTTGTATGTCTTGACAAATGTTTTGCCTGCCCCTGATGGCATGAAAAGTTATGCTGACAAAAAGCAAAAGGATTAAAGCCAAAGCAACTAATTGAACTTTCCTGTAAGAAAAATTAAGAAAATATCGCTTTTTTTTAGCAAATTATCAGCATAATACCTGCCAGAATTGAAAATAATTTTTCCAAAAGACCACAAATATTGAGCAATGGTAAACCAAAATATAAGTGCAGCCATAATGAAAAAACTGTTTAACAAAAGAAATATATTTGTGAACTGTTGTATTCACCAGCTCTTTTGGGCGCTACTTACGAAATGACTCCCACAATATCGGTTAAAACAGACTGAAAATTATAATTTTTTGAGGCAAGAATTACCGAAGCATCGCAGCTGTGCTGTTCGTCTAGCTTTGCTTTATAATCGGTTGCAAACTGTGAACATCGTTTCCTTGTAATTTGTTCCGATTTGTTCGCGTCTCTTAACTTTTCGCATTTCTCACACTTACAATGTGGTAATTGGCACGGCAGACATCTGCGTGATTTTGGTAATAAACTAAAATTTTGCATGTTAAAAAATTTTGAAAACTAGAATTTTAACAACTGATTTTTTTCAAATGTTTATTTTCAAAACATTTTTTTTATTGACTTTTTTTATTATTAGAAAACGTTACCGACGACCAGAGTTTCATACGCAATACAACTTGGTATATTATGCCGGTGTTGAATCCGGACGGTTACGTTTACAGTCATGAATTTGATCGCTTTTGGAAGAAATCTAGATCACGTCATGTAACTCGACCTTCGGGTATTTTGAGTTCGGCCATGACTTGGTTGCAAAAGAAACGCACGAAGGAGAAGGTTTGTTTCGGTGTCGACTTAGATCGTAATTGGCATTATCAGTGGGGTAGGCGTGGCAGCTCAAAGTCAGCATGCAATGAATTTTATGCTGGACCTACGCCATTTTCGGAACCAGAAACAAAAGCCTTATCGGACTTCCTAATGGATTATAGAACCCAAATTAAGGTGACTTTGTAAAAATTTTAAAAATTATGAAATTTTTTTACATTGATTTTCCTCCAACCCTCCTTTTAGCTTTTCATATCCATGCAGGCTTATGGACAAGTTATAAGCTATCCCTACAAAGCAAACACTACATACGATTCGGAGCGTTTAGATGATCTACTGGATGTGGCAATGGTGGGCACGGATGGTTTACGGAAGAAGGGCAGTAAAGCGCGTTACAAAATTGATTCTTCTAATGATTTAGTAGAAAATAGATTTGGTAAATTTGTGAAATGATGAAGGTGCAGCGCAGTGGTGAGTTCAATTCGCTTTAGTACATTTACCTTGAAAAATATATCGCAAGAAGGCAAAATGGGTTAAGTGGAATTGAATTCGCCGTTGTTGCTATACGCCTTTTAGCAGGGCATATTCATATAAGGCAAGGCAAATTCATATAAGGTATACTCGGCTCAATTCGCTTTGAGAAATTTATACTTTTAATGTCAAAAATATGTATTTACAGCCAACGTATACTCAAATTACAAGCGGCGAAAATGTCACCTGATCAGTTGCAACCACTTAGAACAGATTCGCCTTGGTGTATTCATTTCAATTCGCTTTGAAATATTTATAATTTTTCCTAATATAAGGCAAACTCAAGGCAAATTCATATAAAGTATATTCAGCTGAATTCGCTTTGAATGCCAAAAAATGTACCGAAAAATGTTTGTTGACATCTAACCGATCGATCTTCAAATTCAGAAGTTGCGAAAATATTCACCCGATCGATTCAGACCAGCTAATATGAATTCGCCTTGAAAAGTTCGCTCAATTCGCTTTGAAAAGTTCATACTTGAGATCAAGGCGAATTGATACCAGGTGGTCTTAATTTGCAACTCTGCATATTCGCCTAGTATATTTGTTAGTGTAAAATTTCGTACTGTCAAAATATTTCCTAGCGTTTTGCTGGTGAATTAACATAGCGTCTACAACTGCGATTAACTCTGACATAATATGTGAGAGAACGTCGGCAGAATAACAAAAATAAAATGCCGATATTTCTCTTTATCTCATACAACAGGAACAGGTACTTTTACTTTTCTTATAACATTTCATTTTATGCAAATTCTCATAGAGTTAACATGTGTTATTTTTGTATAATTATTTATTTTGTTTTCACTTTTTCACACAAACTTTAATTTACAAATCAAATTAAACACATTTAACCATATAAAATCCCAGAAATTTTGTCCAAAACATTCTTTTTCACTTATTTTAATAAACACGCACACATGCATACTAATTTGTTTTCATGTACGTGTGTTTTTTGACAGTTCATCTCATAAGATTGTTGTTATAGGATTTCTTATAACAACGCTCTCATAAAAAATCTTATAAGATTGAGATAACACTAGTTTGAAGTCTACACGTAACATAATTCTCTCTGCAATTGAATTTGACGATCTCATCTTACATATTATGTTAGGTGTAGACCCTATGTAAGATCACCTGATGTGAATTCGCCTTGCTTGAGATGGAAAAATAAATTACTGAAAACTGTATGTTGACATCCAAGGCAAATTCATATAAGGTATACTCGGCTCAATTCGCTTTGAGAAATTTATATTTTTATTGAAAGAAAAATTTACTGAAAAAGGTGTGTTTACATCCAATTACAAGCGGCGAAAATAGACACCTGATTTGTTGCGACCTCCAATTGTGGAATCGCCTTGGTTGATATTTAAGGGTGATATTCAAGTTACAAATGGCGAATATATTCACTTGGGCACAAGGCAAATTGTTATCAGGTGGTCTCGATTTGCAATTCTGCATATTCGCCTTTTATATTTGCTAGTATAAAATTTCCTGCTGTCAGAAAAATTCCGAACGTTTTGCTTTGATTTGACCCAAAGAAAAATTATCAGCTGCTTAATCGAGATTAGCTGATATGAATTCGATTTGCTTGGGAAGTTGATACTAGCTGATATGGATTCGCCATGCTTTTTAGCCTTGTCTTGATTGACTATGAAAATTAAACTAATTTCGCTGTATTTGCTATATTTTCAGGTTGCTCTGATGCTTTTGCTGCCTACGAGGCAAGTATACCATTTAGTTATACTCTACAATTAGCAGATAATGGTGTGCATGGTTATTTGTTACCTAGTGCCTCAATAGAATCGACTGCTAGAGACTCATTTGAAATAATATCGGGAATGTTGGATTATATATAAAAAAAAATATTATTCAGTAGGTATGCAATGATGTAAATTTTGTTTGTATTAAAAGTAATATATCGTTAGTTAAAATGCAAAAAGGCGTAACTAACAGAAATGTAATTTTAGTGGAGAAGCAAAAACTAGAAAAAAAACTAACGCACATGTACATACGTTTTAATTTTTTTGTTAATAAAAGCAGATAGATAATAATCATTCAAAAACTCGATTTTGAATTTATTGTTAGTTACGCCTTTTTGCATTTTAGCTAACGATATGTATGTATGTATGTATGTAAATTGAGAATTTCCCTCCAATTCACTTTGAACTTTAGTCCGAAGCATTTTATCTACAAAAATATTTGCTATAGAAATTTATTACAAGTATCTGAAGATGCGTAAATTATCACTAATAACACTAATATACTTTCATTTAAAGCGTTAAAGCGAGCTGATTCGATCACGTTTTTCAGTTTGAGATTATGGCACTCGATATCGCACCATATTATTACATTGTTCGATAGCGAATGCCCTAATCTCAAACTAAAAAACGTGATCGAAATCGACGAGTAGGTCCCAGCCTCAAAGGTTGGGGTGCGTGGTTGCGTGGTACAAAACAGATTCTGAATAGACAATTGGTAAAAAGCTCAAAAACTGCATTAAATTTTGAATTTTAATCCCTATAAACAAAGCACCAAAAGAGACGAGAATTATTACTTGTCTTCTATAAACTAGAAGTAAGAGAAATTGTAGTTTGCTCTCAAAAAAGGAACGAAACACATCTAGTATTGAACAAGTACTGTGCTACCCTAGTACTGCATTGCCATTTCAATGGAAAATTGTTTTTATAACAGGAATAGGAGCAACTAAAAATTATTAATTATCTAAATATATCTATTAAATCAGCCGTTAAGCAGCTCTTTGCTGAAGAACAGCTCTCGCATCATCTTAATTATTTCTTAAGTGCGGTCAGGATTGAGTGTGTTGTTTGGCCTTCGAGAGTTTTTCGTCTCGCTCGCACTGGTTGGCTGATCTGCCACGGATAAACGTATATTCTTGCGGTTCTTTTGTGGAATCACGTTGACAACCACGTTGCTATTTCCTATGTGAAGGCATAGGTCGTGTATAGTCAGTCACAAAAACTTTTTTAAAATGCTGTTAATAACATCTTGGGCATATGGTCTAGTTACCCCGCCCATATTTGTGCAACAATACTTTGCAAATTTACTTAGTAAAGTATTTATCAAATAAACAAATTTCTATTAAATTTCATTCGTTAATTATCTATATACTGCCAACTTACCTCGTTTTTTTAAATATTATTCTGTTGCTCTTTTTAAAATATTTGTGATTCACAGTTGAGTTTGCCAAATAAAAAATTTCTTTGCATCGGCCGGAGAATCGCAAAAAAAGGATTTTCCTGAAATTTATATTAAAAATATTAGTTAAACATATTTTGTTGTCTAAATTCGTAAATATCATAGGATATTTGTGATAAATACTTATGGGTCTGTTATGGGCAGAAAACCAAACTTTGCCAGAAGGCAAAAAATGGCCCTTATTCCAGTTGTCAAGAACGACGCCACCTCAATACAATACGAAAAATTTGGCGCTTGTCTACTCGCTCCTGAGAACAATTTTGTGCTATTGGCAGGTCTATTTCTGTTCATTAAGGTCATAAGGTCTAGTTGTTTTGGACAGCGGGTAGACAAGCCCCAAATTGTTGGTATTGAATTGGCATGACGTCGATGATGACAACTGGAATAAAGGTGAAAATCTGTGAAAAATTACAGAAGTTCTTGTTTGCCAGAAAGCAGCAATAATCTATTAAAAATGACGGCTCTTATTTGCCAGTTACCGTCGATAAGAGTTTTAAGTAACTTGTAACGCAACTGAAGTTCAGTTGTTGTCCATAATTGACCCATTATTTTCAACGTTTAGAAGAGGAAGGGAATATTAAACATTTTAGATATCATACGTACCTTGTAGTTATTGCTTGCAGTGTAGATATAGATATTGTTGCAATATATGGTATATGCAGCATCTAGTGTGTTTCATTAGGAATTGTGTAACGTGTTGACATGCAGCTTGGTAATTCAATCAGTATATTTCAAAACTCATCAGTTCCTGCCATTACATCGTAAATTAAATATTTTCTTAGAATATATTTGTACCGAAAAAAAAAATTCCATAAAAAGCCTACAAAGTGCTGGGGCGAAAAACATGATAGAAAAACTTGTAAAAAGAAAAACTTTTTATAAAAAAAAAAATTATCTGGCCTATTCTCGTTTTAGTGTCCTTTTAAAAACACATAAGAAAGGCAATTTTACATTGAAGCGATACCGTGTTACCCTAGAGCCTTACGGCAATTAATATAAAATTATACGGGGATGTGCTGGAAAGCGCTAGATTTCTAGGAATAAACTTTTTAAAATAAAAAACGTATTTTTTGTCTTGGATGCCTAAAATAATGAAAATAGCACATTTTCAAGTAGCTGAGTTTTATAGCACACCCCCTCATAATTTTTACGAGTCGTTTTAAAACTACGCAAATGAGCATTTTACACTAGAATGATAATACGGTATTAGGATAACACGGTACCATTTCAATTTAAATTGTAGTTTTACAACGATACCAAAACAAGAATAGGCCCGAATAATCAAATGTATTTACTAATTTTATATAATTACAAAAATAATTTTAGTATTTATTGAAAACAACAGTTAATTGTTTAAGCCTTAAACATTTAAGTTATTTATTGTTCTTACTTAATTAAGCATGAAAAAAATTAAGATTTTTAATTTCTTTTTTTTCTCTTCGTTAACCAAATAATAAAATTAGCAACTTGTTTATATTTCCTTAAGAAAAAAAAAACCAAACAAGATTATTAAACACCCTAAAAGTAAAATTTGACTGTATTTTGCAAAAAAAAAAATAAATTAAATTAAAAGAAAATAAAATAAAAAACGAAACAAAATAATTAAAAGTAATTGAAATTAAAGGTTTCTTTCTATTGAATTAAATGGTTTTTTGATTTTTTAGTTTGTTTCTTTTACGATAGATTTTATAGTTTCTTTTATATAATAATAATAATAATATAATATAATATATTAATAACACTCACTTCTTATTATTATTCTTGTATGGTAATAATAAAATTAGTATATAATGTAATAATGTGCTTACTTACAATGCTATTAAATTATGTTTTATTTATTTATGTTGTATGTTTTTTCTGTTTTTTTTGGATTTTTTTGTTACTTTTCTTACTTTCTTTCTTTTTTTATCTACAAGGTGTAAAAAACTATTATAATTTTATTAATTTAAATATATTATATGTGTAAAAATAATAATAAAAATAAAAACTAACTATAATAAAGAAATAAAACATTATTCAAGGCAGGCTAACAATTTCATAAATATGTAACGATCGCTGCGTTTAAGCCAATTCGATGTAGAATGATGTTTGACACACGGTTTACACACTGCGAATTCGCTGAAATTCGACTGCGACACACAGATCTTATTAAACTGCCTCTCAACAGCAATTATAAATTATTTTTCACAAAAGAAATACAATAAACTAAACTGCTTAAAAGGAAAATAATCTACAAAAGAAAACAGAGCAGAGCACAATGTCAAATTTATTTTAGTTTAATTAAAATATTATTGTTTTCATTCATAATGTAAATTAATTTCCTGTTTGTTTTTTAAACATAAATTTCGTAGTAGTTGAAAGAATATCTTACTTAAATTAAGTTTGAAATACAAATTCCCTTTTCTTTTTGAGAGCAAATTTAATACAAATTTAATTTAGAACAAAGCATTGTGGTGAATTGAAAAAAAAGAAGGCCGGAAACTTTTAGTGCAGGAGAAATTTAAAATATTCTAGACAATAATTTCGTTAATGGGAGTGTAAAGGAATTGTTTTGGCTTAATTTAGTCCTTTGTTTTTTTAATATTCATTTAATTAGTTGCTTTAGTTTAATAATTTTTTTTTTTTTTTGCGAATCATAAAGTAGTTCGTAACTATATTTATTCAAAATTAATTTTCAAAATTTCCTCTTTCTTTCTAGCAGTTACATTTATTTGTGTATTTCCATTTATATTTCCTTTTTCTTTTTACTTGTTTCTGTTTACAAAAAAGGTGTCGAATGCATTTTAATGTAAATGGTTCTTTTTCTTTTTGTTTTTTTGTTCTGTATATATATAATTCTTTTATATTGTATATATTTATTTTATTACCTCAAAACATTATATGGGACACATTGCATTTATTTTTACTTTTGTTTTTTTATATAGAATCTCTCTATTATGCCTTAGTAGACTGCTCTAAAGTTAATTGGCTAAAGATCGTCGGACATGAATGAATTTTGTGATCTTGATTCTTCTATTCTACGTATTTGTTGGCGCAAATACATAATCCTTAAGCGAAAATAATGAAAATGAAAACTAATATTAATACTAATACGTGATTATTGTTCTGAAAGATAAACTTACTTTTGTTCTTGCAGAGTGGCTGTTATTTCAGTTATTCTAACTAAGCTTCTCGCACATTTTAGTTCGGCTGATACTTTTGTACATTGCAAATCGCCATATAAATGGGCTTCCTCTGAACATTTCTGCGCCTAGAAAACGGGGGAAAAAAGAACAGTTGGAATATGGCATATTATATAACATTTCTAAACTTAATTCAGATTGGCAATTTTAATTTTACATTGTAATGATAGTACGGTATTATGATAATGCGGTATCATCTCAATGTGAAATTATCGTTTTAAAATGATAAATATGAACTACAATTGTACATTACATCCAAAATTGCCATCGCATTTTCAAAATCAAATATTTTTAAAAAATAATCGTTGTTATTCTCGCTTAAGTATCGTTTCAAACCGACAAGTCATAAAATCAACTTAACAATATGTACGGAACAGAGAATCAAGCCGTCCTGGTTTTGTTTTGTACATAACAAGGTCTGTTTATGAGGTCCAAAGTATATTTATACAGTTTTTTCTCGTTTAGAGAAATCGAAGTGCTGTGAAAAATTTTTTATTTTTGTGTATTTTTTTATATAATAATAAAAACCAACTTCAAACAAAAATCTCATAGAACATTTTCCAAAAATAAAAATGTATGGGACCAAACTGGAGCGCACCTCCGCCCATTTTTTAAATGCAGGATTGTGTGTTTTTCGGAGCTCATAGAAATTCATTTTAAATTAGGTAATCAATCGAGTTGAGTGAACACTCATTTTTCTTTGCAACAGATATAATCCAGCCTTTTTTGCAAACAAAAAAATAAGTAGAAATTATCGAATACAAAGACAAAAAAAACTTAACAAACACGCCCATTTAAATCTGTTAGCACAACAAAAACGACTAGATTTAATTCTTCATTGGCCTAATTAAAAGTGTACGACTACAACGATTTTGTACTAGACTAAAAAACATTGCAGAAGTTTTTCTTTAATCTAGTACCAAATTTTCGTAGTCGAAGTCGAAATACGACACTCGTAATTAGTCTCAATGTCTCATTTGATTTGCAGGGAAGACTTTAGTCCATTTCTTTTATATGATTTGCTTCGCCAAACTAAACTCCCTCATTTTCAAGGATAATCTTAGTGTAAGAAAAATAACAAAATCGAAAAAGAAGGAAACAATTTTTCCACTGACCTGTTTTTCTAACTGATCTGCTGCCCAATTGGTAACGTGCGTTATTAAATCCGCTCTAAAGTACTTGCTAAGTTTCGTAGAGATTTCAGGACCTTGCGAACGACCAGCTTGTATTGAATTGGAAACACAACTCTGCAACGTGCTTAACGAGGCCGACGACGTACCATCCACTAATGAAAATCATGTACAATAAAAAAAAAGAAACCAAACATTACTTGAGTAGGTAATATTTTTGCACATGCTCTACTTACATTTTCTTTGCTGTTGCTCTATTGACGAACTACCACTTAAATCTAATTCCTGTGTAGGAGTCGGTGGGCCCTCACCGGGTATTACTCCCATGCCGTTGCCGCCGACGACACCACCGCTGCTACCGCTACCAATTGCACCGCTTATATTAACATTGGGAGTCATATTTAAACTCGATGAGGAACATAGAGCGTTGTTGCCACCAACACTGACAATACCCCCAGTGGCATTGAGTGAATTAATGCCAACATTGCTATTGACGGCACCACCATCGACAGTCTTAAGTCCATAGGGATTAGTGCAGGAATATGAGACAGTCATGCCGGCCATATTGACACCACCAACGTTATTTGAATGCGTCATAGTCATAGAAATGACACCGCTGCTGCCAGAGGCAACCGATGTAATGGGACTTTTACTATAACCCATGGGAGACATGCCATGAGAATGCGTCAGATTGTAAAGAGGAGAGTTTAAAGCGTTTTCCCTGTTTATAAAGTAAAAAATTTAAATAACTTTTTGTGCATAACTTTCACATGAGATCTAGTAAAATTAAAATCTTACCTTAAATTCATGACTTGACCGGAGGCGACGACGTGATTATCTCCGGTGGAGGAGGACATGAGATGACCATCCTGTGTATTTAAATGATGATGATGCTGTTGTTGTCGCATTAAATGTGCCGGGTCTTTAGAGCTCATTTTCGGAGGACCTGGCGCATTTGAATTCAGATGATGATCCACTTGATTTGATGACGACGGTACAGCGGACTAAAATCAAGCAAAAAATGTTTTATGAATTCTACATAGCATAACAAAGTTTAAAGTGGAAACAAATAAATTTCTTTATATATTCTATTATGATACTTCCTTACATTAGGTGAGCCTATCATGTGCGACTGATGTTGCAACGATGACACGGCATCTAATTTCCTGTGATTGCTGCTGCCACTGTTTGGCAATACACCCTGGCTGCACACCACCGGTATATTTAATGAAGCCAGACCAGTTGTGGGTAACATTGTTGCTCCGCCGGCAACAATTCCTGAACCACCGGCGACACTAGCGGCGGGATTTGCACACGTCACGGCATAGTGCATAGATGATGACGCTACACTTGGTGTTGTGGCATTGACAGAGGAAGAGGTCATATTACTAGAGGCATTGGGATGTGATGCCAAGCGTGGCAACGCATTAGGCAAACACACTGTTGTTGATGGCAGTGCTTGGTCGTTGTGTTGATTGCTACCGCCATGGGCTGTTGGTGTGCCAGTCAGTGAATAACTGGCCTCGGATGTGGGCGTTGAATCGCCGGGACTAATGTCCATGTCGGCACTATCGGCCAGGCGAGCTGAAAAATTTAACAAAAACACAAATAGTTTATTTTGTGCAATAGGTCGGGATATTTCTCTCTATTTACCATCTATACGCCTTCGGTGATTTGGTGGTCCACTATCATTATCATAGTTCCACCTCAGTCGAGAATTGCCACGAGAACTGGAATGTTTGTATGCTTGAAAGGGAAAGGATACATGAGAAATTTTAACGCTAGTTAATTTGTATTGTGAAAAATCTTACTTGATCTGGAAAAGCGCTCTTCGCGATCTCTGTCGCGTTCTTTGTCACGATAATCCTTCTCACGGTGTTGATCACGCGCAAGATTACTGCAAAGAAAATATTTTTCAATTATGTGGTATATTTATGATTTGATCAGACTAAAGTTCGTATCGCTTTGTTGTTTATTTTGCAAATCAAATTATAATAGAAAATATTTTTTATGTTGTAAATGTGGACAAGACAGTTTTTGCATATAAAAATCCCAAATTAAAAAAATCGCCAAAACGGAAAAATCTTCAAAAACCGAAAAAATCGTCAATACGAAAAAAGCGCCAAAACTAAGAAAAAGCGACAAAACTAAAAAAAATGGCCAAAGATCGAAAAAACGTTTAACGGTAACTAATTTTTTTTTTAATGTCTACATCAGTAGTGCGATTCAGTAACTTTTAACGATCCAACAATCGTAATTTATGTCTATACATTTTGTCGCTTGCAATAACGATTGTGTGATTCTGTAACTTCTTTTTAACGATACGACGCAGCTATTTTCTGTTAATTTTTGTCGATAAAATTAACAGCACATAAATTATTGTCGCTTAAATAACGACACAGCTGACATTAACCTAATGTTACTGAATAGCAAATTCGATAAATTTTTGTTATAATTATTTTAGCGATGCGCTTTTTGTTATAATTATTTTAACGATGCGATTATCGTTAAAAAAAGGTTAGTGAATCGTACTGTAGGTAAGATATTCATAAGGAAACCTTCGTGTGCGAGCCAAAGTCGCACTTTCCTGAATTTATTTTCTTTTTCTCAGTCGCTTCATATATGTATGTAGGTGTAAAATATTCCAATAATTTATTTATTTATTTTTTTTTGCTTTTAAACCAAAACTTTAATAGATTTATGGTTAAGTAATTGTCTATATGCATTTCGTTCCTGGTTTTTTAACTCATTAGTAGACTTCAACCCAACAAATTTTTGAATTTAGTTAACAAACTTCGCATGTTTATAGTAAGACTCTTATATATATATATATTGAGAATCACAGTATAAGCAATTGTATTAAGCAATTGTCTATATGCTTAACCATAAAAACAAGCCAAATCTTCAAATAAAGACTTTATGTCAAATAAATATACTTCGGTATTTCAAATTTATGAAATAATTTTAAGAAATTTATTATTCGACATAATTATTGTCATAATTATAATTTGTTTCAATCCAAAAGTTTCTTTGTTGTCTTTGTTAACAAATGTGTGCTATAAATCATTATAAAACTCTCTCTTATATTTTTTTTGTACTCTGGGGGTCTAACTCTGTAATTCTAAAAAATTTTCGCTCCCTTGCAAATCTGTTATAAAAAGCACAATCGCGCAAAACTCATTTTCCTATCAAAAGTTGCAAAAACTGTCGCCATTTTTGGGCTTTAAACATTTTACTATATAAACATTTTGAAAGTTTTCAATAACTTACCGCTCACGTTCAACCCATTCCTTTGGTTTTTCCCATTGTGAGACTTCTGTTTTGCAATTATAATAATACATTTTTCCTAATATATGAAAATAGTTTAAGGTTATTAATTTTCTTAAGTAAATATGGTAAATTCTCAACATACCCGAAGAACTAACATGTTCACTCCAATCTCCACATCTAGCGATACGTTCTCCTCGATCATTACGCTCGCCACTACCGCTGCTACCGCCCCCAGCACCACCACCACCACCACGATCTCTATCACGATCATCGCCACCACGATTGCTACGATCTCTGTCACGATCCCTGTCACGGTCTCGTTCACGATCTCGCTCTCTAATAGAATCCCTTTCACGTTTACTGTCCCTCAAGTCGCGATCTCTGTCGCGATCACGATCTCGTTCACGATCCCTATCATCTGAGCCTGAACGTTTATCGCCGCTGTTGCCGGAAGAGCAGAGCTTGGCTCCGCTGCCACTGCCACCACGTCTATCAATCCTGTCATGATTGGTACGGTGTGATTCAGAATCACGATCTCCGCCACGACGATCGCGTTTATCTAGAAGATAGAAACATATGTATGTATTTGGTGACCTGCGTGCGTTTAACTAAATTTTGTTTCACTCACCTGAATATTTATCCTTTTTATAAATATCGCGTTCGCGATCTCTCATTTTTTGCATGTAACTGAAACGATCGCCACCACCTCGATGATCACCGCGATCTCTTATATCGTGTGAACCACCGTGACCTCTGGATGATGGTGAATCTATTTCAGGTGACTGTGAACGATACGATGAACTATTACCATTATTTAATGGTCCACCACCGCCAGCCGGTGAAATGTCGCGTTCGCGATAACCCGATGAACGATCCCGCTCATAATCTCGTTTTGAACTGTACTTGGAACTCTACAATTAAAACAAAGCAAATAAAAATAATTACAACAATTATTGCAAAGGAAAATACTTATCTCAAAAAAAAAAAGAAGAACCAGAAAACGCACAAACTTAAAAATGATTGCCGCTTTTTTATATATTTTTTCACCAAGTTGCGTAAGACAATCAATTTTAAAGGCTAGGATTCACTATCCTACACAATCGTACGAATTTTCAGAAAACACAAACCTGGTATGTTGGAGTTTATGGAAAAGAAAACACTTGTTTTTGGGACTCAATTCTGAGAATTGCACGTGAAAGTAGCCCCAAAAATAAGAACTTCTGCTTCATTTGTTTTGTCAAATTGAAATATGATAAATCTAATATTGTTGTTTTAGTTTTTAGTCTAAAATTTGTTTGCGTTTGTTGCTCTAAGTACTAATTTTATGCTAAACGGTCCATACCGACTTATAGGCATTTTTCTGAAAAGTACTTAAAATTAAATAAATTAAAATAAAGAATCCTAGCAAGACGGCAACACTGATAAGATGGCATTTCATCAGAGCTGTAAATGAATCATCCTTTTTTTTATTTTAATTCGTTACGAATTAGCTAAATTTTGAATTAAATACTTTCAAAAAAAAAAAAAGCAATTGAATGAAATTGGAATCAATTCAAACGAATTAATAATGAATTTCAATTCGTTTCCAATTCATATGAACTCATTTTTTAAAGTGAATTGCAATTCATTTCCAATTCGTTTGAATTACATTGATTTTGAATTCATTCAAATTAATTAAAACAATGGACAAATTCAATTCAAATGAGCTGGTAATGCATTGCTAATTATTTTTTCTAATTCATTTGAATTAATTCAAAATCAATTCAATTCAAACGAATTGGAAATGAATTGTAATTCACTTTGACTAATTCATTTGAATTAGAAACGAATTGCAATTCATATGACAAATTCATTTGAATTGGAAATGAATTGCAATTCATTTTTACCAAATTCATTTAAATTGTCTCAAATTGCATTCAATTAATTTCTTTGTGTATTCAGTACATGAATGATTCGCAAATTAATTAAAAATTGAATGATTCATTTACAGCTCTGCTCTCTGTTCACATAATTGACCAGTGTTGCCGTGTTTTTCGTTTTTTACTTTTACGTACTTTTCAGTAAAAGGCCTATAACTCGGTCATTTAGAGAGCAACAAGCGCAAACAAATTGCAGACTAAAAACTAAAACAACAACATGAGATTTTTCATATTTCAATGAACATTGTCACCCACCTTGAGCAAAAAAAAATTTGACAAAACGAATGATGCAGAAGTTCTTATTTTTGGGGCTACTTTCACGTGCAATTCTCAGAATTGGGTCCCAAATCAATGAGCTGAAAAATGTATTACTGTGTAATTCATAAGATCAGGGTTGCATTTTTTTTAAAAGTCGTGCGTTTGTGTAGGATACTGAGTGAGTCCTAGCCTTAAGCTTGCATTCTAGAAGAAGCTTTATTTCTTATTTAGTAAAGCCAATCGGTTTCTTTTTAAACAAATTATATTTAAGTATTTAAAAATGAATAATTTAACTTTTTTTATTCGTTTTATATTAAGAAACGGGAGACAAACATATGAAATTATGATTAGTGCCAAAGAGTTGCAAATATACAAATTTTGCTGTCGAGTACATTATAAACAAAACTACAAACAAGTTCTAAAAGTGTTCGGCTACCTAAAGAATTTGGAAAAAAAATAATAAAAATTTCGTTTTCTTGGAAGGCAAAATATAAGAAAACAACAAATGTGTAACAGAAAAGAACAATTAACAATAAAAATGAATTTTGTAAGCAGTGTAAAAAAGATGGTATCGATTTTATTTATTTTTTTTTTTTTTGGGTTTATTTTAACTGATCCTCTAATGACCACTACTTACATCTACGATGCGACACAGTCCGACAGCAGCAGCATTTTTATTACATTCAGCTGCCAGTGTTGTTGTGATATCGAGTGCAATACTATTTGTGGCAGACATAAACTGTATGAAGAGTGCGTGCTTGAGGCACCCGCTCGTTTTAGAAGAATATGTGTCTACTATTCTTTGATGGGACGCTTCGTTATTGCAATTATTTTTTATTTATTATTATGTTTTGTTCATTTTTCATTTTTAATTGGATTAGTTCGAGTTGTGTTAGACTTTGATGAAGTGATGGCATTTTACAACAACAACAATAAACAAAAGTTCTGATGACTACAAACAACAACAGTAACAAATGAAGTGATATAGCTATTAAGAGAGCTGGGAGTAGGAGTAGAGTAGCTTTTGGTTTTTATCCCAATTCAGCCTGTTTGTCTTTTTGGTTAGATTTAAAATATACATTTAAAAATGTACTATATATTTTTTAAAATTACATGTATATAGAAATGAACAATCAATTTAACATAATTGCTTATTTAAATAAAATTTAAAACACAAATAGAAAGTAAAAATAAATACATACATATTCGTAAAGCACTAAAGAGGGAAAGCATTTTTAATAAGAATTAAATTTAATTTCATTTTTTTTTCTCTTATTAAAAAACTTCTTTCTTAATCTTATTTCTGTATGTCTAATGATTTTATTTGCTGATTTTGAAATAAAGTTAATAAATAAAAGAAATGCTTTTCATTCAATAAAACAAACTAATAAACAAACAAATAAACAAAAAAGTATGATCATTGAAAATTTAGCTCACCTGATACGAATGAGATTGATGCTTCTCAAAGTAGCTGAAATAATAAAATTAAGATTAAGTTAAAAATTATAAAACAAAATTGACACAATAAAGATCTATAAAACATAATAAAAATCCAAGAAAAGTTTGTCTTAAGTAGAACAAAAATAAAGCAAATTAACTGACATGTGCATAATGAGTGAAGAAGAAACTGACTGTTGCGAATTTAGAGATGGTACAAATTGAGCTGTCATTACAAAAAAGCTTTCAGTAAATTATAATACGATGAATCAAAACAATCCAAATATTGGACTAGCACTAGTGCATTATGTCGATAGTAGGATCTCGGCTAAGAGTCTACCAAAGAAATCCTGTTAACATCTTATGCCAAACAAATTGTGTTATAAAAGCTCTTAAAAATGTATCTCATCTCGCATCTCGCATGTACTTAAGATAGAAAAACAACAACATTTACGAACACTAAAACGACTGATAGTTATAAATGCCCGATTGATTTAATGCCTACTGCTCGGGAGCGCTATTACCGCAAACCGTTTATGTGCTGTGGCGATTTTCGTGTACACTTTTGGAAGCGAATATTATGTAGCACTTGGTGTTAAACGCACCAATACTCGTATACCATGTGATCCACACATTCTTCATACATTAGCTGCTTGCTGCCAATCTAGCCGTTAATCCAAACAATACACATGTGTGCAGACTAGGGATACAACATAAACTGTCCTTGCATCCTGTTCCACTCTTACAATTGTCCGGTTTTTTTTTATACAGGTCAATGCAGACAAAGCTTTATTTTTTCTTAACTCTGTGTTCCAAACGGACCAAAAAATGGCAAAGGCACGTAGCCAAAGAGCACGTAGTAAGTAGGAGTTTCCAAGATCCACTCATATAGCTTTTTTATGGTATCCACCAGTTAAATCTTATTAAAAACGTTTGCACTTGTTAATGGAAAATGCCACAAAATAACTAATATAATAATAATAATAATAATAAAAATACAGTTAGTTGCGGTAATCATTAACAAGTGCGAGTGAGACGCAAAACTCTCGAAGGCCAAACAACACATACAAGTCTGATCGCACTTAAGAAATAATTACTAATAATTATTAAGCTTTCGCTTATAACGTCAGCCAAATCTGATTTAATCTTTTTTTCAACTAAGTATACTTAAGAAAATTTTGCTTTATTATGCTGTATTATGTTCCAGTTGGAATTTGCCATGTTTGAAATGCTAGATATGGAAATAAAGGTTCACAAGAAAGTAGAATAATGCCTTATAGATTTGTTAATCTCTTAGCGGTAGCGTTGAACCTTCCGAAAAACACTGCTTTGCATCAACATAAAAAAAATTTGGTATTAATTTTTATGATTAATTCCTGTAATATATAAGGTTTTGTTGTACGCTTGTTTGTGATTTGCATTGTGTGTAATGGGCCTGTTTCTCATTGCAATACAAGTAAAATAGGTGTGATAGTTTAGTTTAATTAGTTTGATATTTAAGTTACTCTACTAAAAATTAGTAAGGACTTATTTGGCCAATGTTAACACCAAGTAGTAAAAAAAATCATAAAATCTTTAAGATTCGTGTATGGTATAAATGGAAAGAAAAGATCTTTGTGAACACAAATTTGTACAATTAAAAACGACATGAGAAGCATCTTCTATAGTGTTGCAAGTCCAATCACACAGATTCGATTGACCAATACCAATTTTAAAAAGAGTAGCTCTACCAAAGAGTGTCTGGAAATAATTCTATCGACTACCAAACCGAAGGTCCTGGGTTCGAGCCCGGGCTCCGAAAGTCATTAAAATAACAACACCATGCATTTTTCTGATGTGCATTAGTGGCCCTTTGTATCAGTTGTTGTAGGAAAGTTCAGGTGATGAATGCATAGTCACTGAACTGCACCGGCTTCAGCGGTAACTAATCCTAATGTAAAATCATAGCGCCCTCCTTCGTCGGTACTGTGTAGCAGAATCATCGGCGAAGTAAAATAACCAATAAAATGGCTACTAAGCACAGCTTCGAAAACATTAATACGCCTCATTGACACCAGAGGCGCTGTAACACTGCATTATTGAAAACGTGCAAAAGAGCAGAGTTGTAAAAGTATGAAGCTTTCCTCTATCTCTTCCTGCACCACATGTCTTCTCTATCACTATCCCTTTCCTAAATAAGGTAACAGCTTGTAATAGTAGTATACATTCATTGCGTGAGTGTTACTTCTACATAAAAAAAAAATACATGGTATAATTTTGTTTAATCAAGGGATATTTGTAATTATGAAAATGGTCGTTCAAATCAATCTAAATGCAAATCGTGCACTTCGTGATTTTTTCGGTCAATTTAATCGTCCAAATGTGCGTACAATCGGAAAAATCGTGCAAAAATTTGAGCAAACCGGGTCTGTATTAGATGTGAAAACAATAGTGCATGCTCGTAATGCAGAAAATATTGCTGCTGTTCGCGATAGTGTGGCTGAAGAGCCGTCCAGCTCAACTCGTCGTCATGCCCAACACGCTCGTCGCTGATGAACATTATGCATAAGAACTTGCATTTACACGCTTACAAGGTGCAATTGGCTCAAGAGCTAAAGCCTCTCATTCCAAAATTCGTCAATGGTCAGAATGGTGGCAAGAAATGGCAACAGTGGATGATAAATTTTCGAAGAAAATCATCTTCAGTGATGACGCACATTTTCAACTCAGTGGATTCGTCAATAAGCAGAATTGCCGCATTTTGGCGAATGATAATCCAAGAGTGATTGTCGAAAAACCAATGCACCCACAAAAAATGACTGTTTGGTGCGGTTTATGGGCTGGCGGCATCATCGGACCGTGTTTTTTCCAAAATGAGGACGGTCAGGCAGTTACTGTGAATGATGTTCGCTATAGTGAGATGATAACGAACTTTTTATGGCCCGAATTGGAAGATATGGATGTGGACTATATGCTACACAGCTAATGAAGCAATGGCTCGTTTGCGCGACAAATTCAATGGCCGTGTTATCTCACGTGGTGGCGATGTCAATTGGCCGCACAGATATTTAGAATACATTATTGATGCGGCAAACCAGTAACCATCCGACAATATGTATTTATATGAAAGAAAAAATATATATTTTACACTGATAATTTTTAAAAACAGGCCGCTGGTTAACGGGTTCAGACTTCTGGCAGCCCCTAGTGCGCGCCGACGATTTTTGTGATACAATTATTTAATTAAACTTGACGAATTGTTACATATGAATGTATATATGTATGTTTGCATATACTGACATAAATAAATTGCAATTATGTACACAGATGTTCATATAGTGCGTAAGATTAGGTTTCACATGTTGGCAGTTCGGCGAGAACCAGCTCACTTTTCTCCTATTAGGTCAAGTTGTGCTTAATGCGTTAGACTAACACACCTGCGAATTTTGCATAAAAATCATTAACAAACTATTTAACACATTTCCAAAGATGAGTAGATATATAATAAAATAAACAATTAGAACATTTTTATAAATCACACAAGAATTTAATAGGAATTAAAAGAAAACTTTATATTATACAAACAGATGATATTGAAGGTGGCAGCGCAAATAAGTATAATAAAAATCAAACTAAAATTGTATACGACGATGCACTGCTGCGGCACAAAACAGTAATCAAATAAAAATTAAGTGTATAGATATGTTATATACACAGACTCCACATATACACAAGTGGAGGAGACACAGGAAAATGAAAAATTATATTTTAAGCAGAAAAATAGATGGGGAAACCTCACAGCAGCAAATATCAAATAGAAGTCGGCAGCAGAGGAAGTTAATGATTATGCATATGAATTTGAACAGTTTGGGAAATTTAGCAACAAATACTTTTTGGACTCGGCCTTTATTTAACAAAAATAAACGTCCTAATGTTTGACAAAATAAATATAATTTTTTTGTTTACTTCAGGTTCCCTATCAAATAGCACAACTTTAAAATTTTTCTATTTTTTTTGTGTGTTTTTTTCCACCAAGTTGGCAGCTCAGCAGCAGAGCTGCCTCAAGGTGGTGTGTATAAGAATATGTGACAGCGCTATTTCGAGGTGAAATCATAAAATCAAAGCAAAATTGTAAAAAAAATGCAAGTAGTTAAATAAAAAAAATTAGAAAAATGCCGTATATATAAACTTGGCAGTTAAAAAAGTTAATATAATTTATATTTACCCATCGTTCATGCGTTGCGGTTTTCTAGCATGCATTACCATCAATGCAAAGTTTACGCCAAAATTTCCTTTCCTTTGACGTTTGTCTGCCAACTAGCACCGATTCCAATGGCAAAAAATTAAGACTACTTTAAATTTGGAAATCTTCAATACACTTTGGTGCCAATGTATATATTGAGTATAGGGTGGCCGAATGCCGCCCTTTTTCCTTTTATGTTTTCTCCCAGACCCCGGAAATTTTCAGATTGCAAATTTATTTTAAAATATATTTGCAGTGTTAAATTATCTACTTTTCAACGAAGATTATTAACTACACCTTCTCTTCTCTTTCCTCAGCCGAGAAAAAGTGTAACTTTTAACGGCTGTGGAATACTGGAACGTGTTTTCTCCACTACTTGCAAAACGCTGTGGACTGATTTTCACGTCAATTGATTTTGGTGTCAGAGCAGAGACAATATTAAATTAAAAGACTGATTTGCTTGAGTGTGGGCTTTAAATGTTATTAGCAAATAATGCAAAAGGCATTAAAAAATATTCTGCCCCCAATTAAAAGAATTAATAACAATTTTTAAATGGTTAAAAATTTGAGTAAAATGTAAGAATTAAAATTAGAATATATTTCTGCTTCGCCTCTGCACTTGATGAAAATTTTTTTCATCTTTGCTTGTTTTTCTTTCATCTCTTCGTCTTTCATTCACTGTGGTGAGTTTAAAAATACGTGACGCCATTTTGGCCGTTCATACACTACACAAATACAACTCTTGTACAATCAGAGCTGCAGTCATCTACGTATTTCACAAAAACTTGCAAACCCCATAAAAAACACCAAGTTTTGTAATAAACAGAATACTATTTCCTGTTGCCAAAAAAACTCCAAAAATCTACTAAAATTATCTGAAAAATAAATTTAAAATCTGCAACAATAAAAACTCCCTAATTTTCAATTGTTTTTCATTTTATTTTCGAATTAACATAAACTATCTTGCTATACAAATATATATGGTAATATTGCAAATTGTTTAACAAAAACAATCATTAATAAGAGAAAAATATCGCTCCTTTATTGCAACATAGTCATAACTCAAAAAATCTAGTTTTCCGAAAATTAGTTTAAAGTTTTCAATTTACATACACTTCAAAGAATATATAAAAATATTTTCTTTTCTCAAGACGTTCGTGTAAAAGCCTTTACAGTCACAGTATTGTGTTAATATTGCCCAAGACGACTGTGTTGTAAAATAAATTTTTGCGAGCGATAGAGACTTATTCAGTTAACTTGTTAATGAAAAAACTAAACCATTTTCATAATTTTGAGTTGTGACTGTTTATTTCATAGTTTTCTTAGTTTCTTTTTAACATATCCCTTATTTACTCAAACAATGTCATAACTCAAAAAATGGAATTTTTGAGTTAGTAATACAGAATTAATCCTCATATAGTTATTCATATTGTGTGAAAATTTCATACAAATATCCTGTTTATTCAACTCTTGGGAGAAAAATAAAATTTTATTTTTCCGTTAAGTTGTGTGTAAATTGAAAACTTTGAACTCGTCTTGTGGCGAACTGATTTTTTTAAGTTATCACGTTTTTTGGGTAATTGAGTAATTAGTTATGTTGGTGGTATCGTAACGCCAAGGTTAAACGACAATTAGTTTCTTATGTGTATGTTTCTGAAATAATGATGTTACACAAGCCTTTCAGAAAATATGCAATTTGTCAGTGAAAATCTTCAAATCTCACTTTATCATTTTTGCAATGAAAAATCCGTAATATGAAGAGAAATGCGCAAATATGGCAACAGTGCTTGTTAACAGCGCTGTCAATATTGAAATTTCAAAACGCACCAAAAGGGAGATAAAAAGCGCCACTAAAAAAACGCACCAAGTTTAGAATTTATTTTTTTATTTAAAATGTTTATTGAATTAATTTGACATAAAAAGTATAATATTTTTGTATTAAAAATATAACAGCAAAACAGGCTTTTACAGATAGTAGTTTATAGAAAAAGAAAAGTAAAACTTAACAAGAATAAAATATATTAAAAAAATTGTTTGTCTTAACAATATATTTTTTTTAAATTCATAAATTCTATACAAAAATTTTTAAAAGGAGATCAACGAGTTATCGTAAGGATTCAAAATTAATAATACGAGTAGTTCAGTATGTAATTATCCTTTTAGTAAAATGTTTTTAAAATTAATTTTTTTTATCTGAATTGTAATATTTTCATATTAAAAACATGAAATACTACAAATTATGTACAACAACAAGACCGGTGTATTCTATTGTAAAGAGAATTAAATAAAATTAAAAAACGCACAAAAAATTTAAAAAAGCACCAAAAATGGTGCGAGTTGACAACACTGCTTGTTAATTTGGCTCAGTAGCTTTTTAGTCTTTGGCGCGTAAACTTATAATCGCAATGGATATTACATCAAATAATGTTAAAAAATATTTTATGGTTTTTAACCGCGAAGACTACTTACAACAGCTCTATAAGGTAAATTGATGTTTGAAAATCATTGAAGAAAACCTGTTGATTTAAAGTTAAATTTCTAGTTTTGCTTGGAAAGAGTTAAGGACGGCTATTTGGTTGTCTTGATTACTTCGGAGTATTACGAGTTCTCAAAATTAGTTGGTGAACTACTTATCAGTAAAGATCAACTGAAAAGTTTCATCATAATGTAAGTTGTACTGGTGGTGAAAGCTGCAATAGCAATTTTTAATTATATTTGCCTTTAGGTACTTCAAAACAATCGATGATATATCTCGGAAATTATTGTTATTGCACAATTGGTCGTTATTGCCATCCATGGTTGCTGTTGATTTGTCTCGATTATTGAGTAACCCACAAGAAACATGTTCCGCTATTGTTATGCAAAAAGTAGCACTTTGTGTCGTTTCCTTATTGGCATACTTACATTCAATTGAACTCAAGCAGAGTAGAATTGTAAACGCCGGCCCTTCACCAAAAACTATTAATGGTTTATTGATTGTCCGAACGGCCACGGATTATTTTGGTGATGTACACATTCAAACCTTAAAGGACTTGTATTTCTATAAAACAGCGCTGTATCATGACTTCGATGATATCAGGACTTTGATGCTACAACAGAACGTGTTATAAAAGGTAATTAGTTTTAGTTTAACTATGAGAAATAGAAAAAGCAGGAACTTAACTGTTCCGGACATTGTCCATTGCTTATGTCCCATGTACTTCGGTCAATGAACTTTATTGGACTTGTCATATACTTATTAATGCTTGTTTATATACTTATTAATGCTCATGGCCTGAAAAATACTTCTATTGCCAAAAGATAAAAGTTTTAAAGAACCAAGAACGATTGTTCTGGTTTTAAGTCATCGTGGGTATGTCATGCATTTCAAATAAAAAAACTCAAGCTGAGCTCACTCTTGTTACGTTGGTTGAAGAAAAAATATTGGCTTCGAAAGGACATAGTACATAGGTCAGGGACTTTTATTTTCTGTACAAATTCTCTACACGAGTTTTTTGTATGTTCGCAAGAGCTTGGCATAAAAATAAAGGCTTAAAATGCCAGACGGTCAGCACCTTGCACAGCAACATACATACACACGTACCTACATACATTAATATTTTAAGTGCGCCAAGATAGCGTCGACGAGTTAGCGTCGATTTTGGGAATTAAAAAACCGGGAAAAAATGGGGGGGAAAATTTTGGGTATTTTTAAAAATATATTAAGAAGCCGGCATCAATCTTGGTAATTCAAGGGTGGAAATTAAAGAAAAATCGTGGATGAATTTTCCCATTAGCACTCATGGACCCCCACATACATTCATAAAGTGGACACTTTGGTGAACAAAATGAGCGAACCGTGCGAAAATTCTGTCCACCCGTTTTTGAGAAAATCGACTTAATCGAAAATGGCCAAAAAAAACCGTGGATGAATTTTCCCAGGAGCACTCTTGGACTCGCACGCCAAAACGTTATACATTCGTAAAGTGGACACTTTGGTGAACAAAATGAGCGAACCGTGCGAAAATTCTGTCCACCCGTTTTTGAGAAAATCGACTTAATCGAAAATGGCCAAAAAAAACCGTGGATGAATTTTCCCAGGAGCACTCTTGGACTCCCACGCCAAAACGTTATACATTCGTAAAGTGGACACTTTGGTGAACAAAATGAGCGAACCGTGCGAAAATTCTGTCCACCCGTTTTTGAGAAAATCGACTTAATCGAAAATGGCCAAAAAAAACCGTGGATGAATTTTCCCAGGAGCACTCTTGGACTCCCACGCCAAAACGTTATACATTCGTAAAGTGGACACTTTGGTGAACAAAATGAGCGAACCGTGCGAAAATTCTGTCCACCCGTTTTTGAGAAAATCGACTTAATCGAAAATGGCCAAAAAAAACCGTGGATGAATTTTCCCAGGAGCACTCTTGGACTCCCACGCCAAAACGTTATACATTCGTAAAGTGGACACTTTGGTGAACAAAATGAGCGAACCGTGCGAAAATTCTGTCCACCCGTTTTTGAGAAAATCGACTTAATCGAAAATGGCCAAAAAAAACCGTGGATGAATTTTCCCAGGAGCACTCTTGGACTCCCACGCCAAAACGTTATACATTCGTAAAGTGGACACTTTGGTGAACAAAATGAGCGAACCGTGCGAAAATTCTGTCCACCCGTTTTTGAGAAAATCGACTTAATCGAAAATGGCCAAAAAAAACCGTGGATGAATTTTCCCAGGAGCACTCTTGGACTCCCACGCCAAAACGTTATACATTCGTAAAGTGGACACTTTGGTGAACAAAATGAGCGAACCGTGCGAAAATTCTGTCCACCCGTTTTTGAGAAAATCGACTTAATCGAAAATGGCCAAAAAAAACCGTGGATGAATTTTCCCAGGAGCACTCTTGGACTCCCACGCCAAAACGTTATACATTCGTAAAGTGGACACTTTGGTGAACAAAATGAGCGAACCGTGCGAAAATTCTGTCCACCCGTTTTTGAGAAAATCGACTTAATCGAAAATGGCCAAAAAAAACCGTGGATGAATTTTCCCAGGAGCACTCTTGGACTCCCACGCCAAAACGTTATACATTCGTAAAGTGGACACTTTGGTGAACAAAATGAGCGAACCGTGCGAAAATTCTGTCCACCCGTTTTTGAGAAAATCGACTTAATCGAAAATGGCCAAAAAAAACCGTGGATGAATTTTCCCAGGAGCACTCTTGGACTCCCACGCCAAAACGTTATACATTCGTAAAGTGGACACTTTGGTGAACAAAATGAGCGAACCGTGCGAAAATTCTGTCCACCCGTTTTTGAGAAAATCGACTTAATCGAAAATGGCCAAAAAAAACCGTGGATGAATTTTCCCAGGAGCACTCTTGGACTCCCACGCCAAAACGTTATACATTCGTAAAGTGGACACTTTGGTGAACAAAATGAGCGAACCGTGCGAAAATTCTGTCCACCCGTTTTTGAGAAAATCGACTTAATCGAAAATGGCCAAAAAAAACCGTGGATGAATTTTCCCAGGAGCACTCTTGGACTCCCACGCCAAAACGTTATACATTCGTAAAGTGGACACTTTGGTGAACAAAATGAGCGAACCGTGCGAAAATTCTGTCCACCCGTTTTTGAGAAAATCGACTTAATCGAAAATGGCCAAAAAAAACCGTGGATGAATTTTCCCAGGAGCACTCTTGGACTCCCACGCCAAAACGTTATACATTCGTAAAGTGGACACTTTGGTGAACAAAATGAGCGAACCGTGCGAAAATTCTGTCCACCCGTTTTTGAGAAAATCGACTTAATCGAAAATGGCCACAAAAAACCGTGGATGAATTTTCCCAGGAGCACTCTTGGACTCCCACGCCAAAACGTTATACATTCGTAAAGTGGACACTTTGGTGAACAAAATGAGCGAACCGTGCGAAAATTCTGTCCACCCGTTTTTGAGAAAATCGACTTAAGCGAAAATAGCAAGTAAGGCCTAGGTTATAACATCCCTGTAATTATGAAAATGCCAATATGGCGGCCTATATTCATGTTATGCTTTCAACTCTGCTTTACACAGAGTTGTATTGAAGCAAAACAACAACGCTTTTCTAACACCACAAATTATACCTTACAAATGTAAATATAATTTTAATTTATCTAAAGCGATTTTAATAAAAGTGCTTTTCTATTGATTTAATACAACTCTGTGTGAATCAGAGTAGAAAAAGCATTAAGCGATTAGCCGCCATATTTGGAATTTATTACAGGAATGCTACAATTCTGATGTTAGGTACACACTTTGCAACATGCTATCGCTACATATTTATATCGTCGGTTGGTTATGGGTTGCGGCACAGAATATTCAAAATACATTATGTCCAACCGACGATATGTTGATATTATACAACAACATATCTTTTGGTATTCCGTTCATTTTGTCGCTGGTGTTTTTAGTCAGTGTTGCCATAACGGCGGTTTTCCTGCTACATTTGACTATATTTTGTTGTCATTAGCGGGAGTGGGGTTTCAAGCTGAAAATTGTCTTATTTAACGGATTTTTAGGGATTTTCTGAAGCTTGCAAATAAAGATATTAAATCAAAATAAGCTTTTTCTAACGCTGCTTTTCAATACATAGTCTGCGTGCCTGGTGTTTGAGTTGAATTTTATCGATATAAACACATACATACATATCTAAAGGCCATGACTCACTATCATACAAAGTCGTACGATCTACGAAAAAAATACAACCCTGGTGTAATGAATTGTTATTTTATTTTGAAAAGTTTCATAAACTCCATCATTCCAGGGATGTATTTTCTCAAAAATCGCACGACTTTGTATGATAGTGTATTACGGCCTTAAAGAAACTAACGTAGCTTTTCGTTTTTTTTTTAATTTTTGCAAATAAAAAATTTCAATTTTCTCATTACAAAATCTCATTTTGTAGTGAATAAAATTTAATTCAAGATTAAAAAATTAAGCTGTGGCATATGTTATATTGTACCTCATCAACTATTGACCAACTTTCCCTTGCATGGCATCCAGTTTCAGAGAAAATACATATATAACATTGTAAAAGCAACATAACCTTTGTTATTACAACCTGCTGTAAATTGGTTATTGATTTTTGCTTCAAGAGACTTATTTCATTTGGTCGCGAAATACCGTCTTTTGCATTTGCTGTCCCTTCGAAAATCCCCGTACATATGTATGCACTGAATATATTTTGTAGCAGTCTTTCGATAATATCTTCCTTTAATAAAGAATATTAAACTGAAGCAAATTTGTAACATCCCTTATACACATCATGAGAACACGAAAAAGTAGAAACTGTAAACGAATAAGCGTTTTGTCACATTACAGTCGGCTTGTATATATCACGCGCTCATAAGCCAGTGTCGCATGCACCAGGGGCAAGATTTTAAGTGTAAGTGTCATTTAACTGATATAGCATCCCTGTATAACTTAATCAACATCAATCAGCTGACTTCAAACCTGTTTTCATTGCATTTTATTGTTTTTTAATAAACGGCGCACAACCAAAAGATAATCCTTAAACTGGAAGTTTATATCGCTTTTGTAATACATTTCGTAATAGATATCCAAGAAAAACTTATACCGCCCTTAGCCACGCGAAGTATACGATTTTAAGAAACTTAGGTGCTCATAGTTGACCGCATTTTATCTGACAAATTGAACCAAAATATTAACGTGAGCCAAGATAGCGTCGACGAGTTAGCGTCGATTTTGGGAATTAAAAAACCGGGAAAAAATGGGGGGGAAAATTTTGGGTATTTTTAAAAATATATTAAGAAGCCGGCATCAATCTTGGTAATTCAAGGGTGGAAATTAAAGAAAAATCGTGGATGAATTTTCCCATTAGCACTCATGGACCCCCACATACATTCATAAAGTGGACACTTTGGTGAACAAAATGAGCGAACCGTGCGAAAATTCTGTCCACCCGTTTTTGAGAAAATCGACTTAATCGAAAATGGCCAAAAAAAACCGTGGATGAATTTTCCCAGGAGCACTCTTGGACTCCCACGCCAAAACGTTATACATTCGTAAAGTGGACACTTTGGTGAACAAAATGAGCGAACCGTGCGAAAATTCTGTCCACCCGTTTTTGAGAAAATCGACTTAATCGAAAATGGCCAAAAAAAACCGTGGATGAATTTTCCCAGGAGCACTCTTGGACTCCCACGCCAAAACGTTATACATTCGTAAAGTGGACACTTTGGTGAACAAAATGAGCGAACCGTGCGAAAATTCTGTCCACCCGTTTTTGAGAAAATCGACTTAATCGAAAATGGCCAAAAAAAACCGTGGATGAATTTTCCCAGGAGCACTCTTGGACTCCCACGCCAAAACGTTATACATTCGTAAAGTGGACACTTTGGTGAACAAAATGAGCGAACCGTGCGAAAATTCTGTCCACCCGTTTTTGAGAAAATCGACTTAATCGAAAATGGCCAAAAAAAACCGTGGATAAATTTTCCCAGGAGCACTCTTGGACTCCCACGCCAAAACGTTATACATTCGTAAAGTGGACACTTTGGTGAACAAAATGAGCGAACCGTGCGAAAATTCTGTCCACCCGTTTTTGAGAAAATCGACTTAATCGAAAATGGCCAAAAAAAACCGTGGATGAATTTTCCCAGGAGCACTCTTGGACTCCCACGCCAAAACGTTATACATTCGTAAAGTGGACACTTTGGTGAACAAAATGAGCGAACCGTGCGAAAATTCTGTCCACCCGTTTTTGAGAAAATCGACTTAATCGAAAATGGCCACAAAAAACCGTGGATGAATTTTCCCAGGAGCACTCTTGGACTCCCACGCCAAAACGTTATACATTCGTAAAGTGGACACTTTGGTGAACAAAATGAGCGAACCGTGCGAAAATTCTGTCCACCCGTTTTTGAGAAAATCGACTTAATCGAAAATGGCCAAAAAAAACCGTGGATGAATTTTCCCAGGAGCACTCTTGGACTCCCACGCCAAAACGTTATACATTCGTAAAGTGGACACTTTGGTGAACAAAATGAGCGAACCGTGCGAAAATTCTGTCCACCCGTTTTTGAGAAAATCGACTTAAGCGAAAATAGCAAGTAAGGCCTAGGTTATAACATCCCTGTAATTATGAAAATGCCAATATGGCGGCCTATATTCATGTTATGCTTTCAACTCTGCTTTACACAGAGTTGTATTGAAGCAAAACAACAACGCTTTTCTAACACCACAAATTATACCTTACAAATGTAAATATAATTTTAATTTATCTAAAGCGATTTTAATAAAAGTGCTTTTCTATTGATTTAATACAACTCTGTGTGAATCAGAGTAGAAAAAGCATTAAGCGATTAGCCGCCATATTTGGAATTTATTACAGGAATGCTACAATTCTGATGTTAGGTACACACTTTGCAACATGCTATCGCTACATATTTATTCGTCGGTTGGTTATGGGTTGCTGCAAACTATATTATATTTTGAATATTCTGTGCCGCAACCCATAACCAACCGACGATATAAATATGTAGCGATAGCATGTTGCAAAGTGTGTACCTAACATCAGAATTGTAGCATTCCTGTAATAAATTCCAAATATGGCGGCTAATCGCTTAATGCTTTTTCTACTCTGATTCACACAGAGTTGTATTAAATCAATAGAAAAGCACTTTTATTAAAATCGCTTTAGATAAATTAAAATTATATTTACATTTGTAAGGTATAATTTGTGGTGTTAGAAAAGCGTTGTTGTTTTGCTTCAATACAACTCTGTGTAAAGCAGAGTTGAAAGCATAACATGAATATAGGCCGCCATATTGGCATTTTCATAATTACAGGGATGTTATAACCTAGGCCTTACTTGCTATTTTCGCTTAAGTCGATTTTCTCAAAAACGGGTGGACAGAATTTTCGCACGGTTCGCTCATTTTGTTCACCAAAGTGTCCACTTTACGAATGTATAACGTTTTGGCGTGGGAGTCCAAGAGTGCTCCTGGGAAAATTCATCCACGGTTTTTTTTGGCCATTTTCGATTAAGTCGATTTTCTCAAAAACGGGTGGACAGAATTTTCGCACGGTTCGCTCATTTTGTTCACCAAAGTGTCCACTTTACGAATGTATAACGTTTTGGCGTGGGAGTCCAAGAGTGCTCCTGGGAAAATTCATCCACGGTTTTTTGTGGCCATTTTCGATTAAGTCGATTTTCTCAAAAACGGGTGGACAGAATTTTCGCACGGTTCGCTCATTTTGTTCACCAAAGTGTCCACTTTACGAATGTATAACGTTTTGGCGTGGGAGTCCAAGAGTGCTCCTGGGAAAATTCATCCACGGTTTTTTTTGGCCATTTTCGATTAAGTCGATTTTCTCAAAAACGGGTGGACAGAATTTTCGCACGGTTCGCTCATTTTGTTCACCAAAGTGTCCACTTTACGAATGTATAACGTTTTGGCGTGGGAGTCCAAGAGTGCTCCTGGGAAAATTTATCCACGGTTTTTTTTGGCCATTTTCGATTAAGTCGATTTTCTCAAAAACGGGTGGACAGAATTTTCGCACGGTTCGCTCATTTTGTTCACCAAAGTGTCCACTTTACGAATGTATAACGTTTTGGCGTGGGAGTCCAAGAGTGCTCCTGGGAAAATTCATCCACGGTTTTTTTTGGCCATTTTCGATTAAGTCGATTTTCTCAAAAACGGGTGGACAGAATTTTCGCACGGTTCGCTCATTTTGTTCACCAAAGTGTCCACTTTACGAATGTATAACGTTTTGGCGTGGGAGTCCAAGAGTGCTCCTGGGAAAATTCATCCACGGTTTTTTTTGGCCATTTTCGATTAAGTCGATTTTCTCAAAAACGGGTGGACAGAATTTTCGCACGGTTCGCTCATTTTGTTCACCAAAGTGTCCACTTTACGAATGTATAACGTTTTGGCGTGGGAGTCCAAGAGTGCTCCTGGGAAAATTCATCCACGGTTTTTTTTGGCCATTTTCGATTAAGTCGATTTTCTCAAAAACGGGTGGACAGAATTTTCGCACGGTTCGCTCATTTTGTTCACCAAAGTGTCCACTTTATGAATGTATGTGGGGGTCCATGAGTGCTAATGGGAAAATTCATCCACGATTTTTCTTTAATTTCCACCCTTGAATTACCAAGATTGATGCCGGCTTCTTAATATATTTTTAAAAATACCCAAAATTTTCCCCCCCATTTTTTCCCGGTTTTTTAATTCCCAAAATCGACGCTAACTCGTCGACGCTATCTTGGCTCACGTTAATATTTTGGTTCAATTTGTCAGATAAAATGCGGTCAACTATGAGCACCTAAGTTTCTTAAAATCGTATACTTCGCGTGGCTAAGGGCGGTATAAGTTTTTCTTGGATATCTATTACGAAATGTATTACAAAAGCGATATAAACTTCCAGTTTAAGGATTATCTTTTGGTTGTGCGCCGTTTATTAAAAAACAATAAAATGCAATGAAAACAGGTTTGAAGTCAGCTGATTGATGTTGATTAAGTTATACAGGGATGCTATATCAGTTAAATGACACTTACACTTAAAATCTTGCCCCTGGTGCATGCGACACTGGCTTATGAGCGCGTGATATATACAAGCCGACTGTAATGTGACAAAACGCTTATTCGTTTACAGTTTCTACTTTTTCGTGTTCTCATGATGTGTATAAGGGATGTTACAAATTTGCTTCAGTTTAATATTCTTTATTAAAGGAAGATATTATCGAAAGACTGCTACAAAATATATTCAGTGCATACATATGTACGGGGATTTTCGAAGGGACAGCAAATGCAAAAGACGGTATTTCGCGACCAAATGAAATAAGTCTCTTGAAGCAAAAATCAATAACCAATTTACAGCAGGTTGTAATAACAAAGGTTATGTTGCTTTTACAATGTTATATATGTATTTTCTCTGAAACTGGATGCCATGCAAGGGAAAGTTGGTCAATAGTTGATGAGGTACAATATAACATATGCCACAGCTTAATTTTTTAATCTTGAATTAAATTTTATTCACTACAAAATGAGATTTTGTAATGAGAAAATTGAAATTTTTTATTTGCAAAAATTAAAAAAAAAAAACGAAAAGCTACGTTAGTTTCTTTAAGGCCGTAATACACTATCATACAAAGTCGTGCGATTTTTGAGAAAATACATCCCTGGAATGATGGAGTTTATGAAACTTTTCAAAATAAAATAACAATTCATTACACCAGGGTTGTATTTTTTTCGTAGATCGTACGACTTTGTATGATAGTGAGTCATGGCCTTTAGATATGTATGTATGTGTTTATATCGATAAAATTCAACTCAAACACCAGGCACGCAGGCTATGTATTGAAAAGCAGCGTTAGAAAAAGCTTATTTTGATTTAATATCTTTATTTGCAAGCTTCAGAAAATCTCTAAAAATCCGTTAACTAAGACAATTTTCAGCTTGAAACCCCACTCCCGCTAATGACAACAAAATATAGTCAAATGTAGCAGGAAAACCGCCGTTATGGCAACACTGACTAAAAACACCAGCGACAAAATGAACGGAATACCAAAAGATATGTTGTTGTATAATATCAACATATCGTCGGTTGGTTATTGGTTAGCTGCAGACATAATGTATTTTGAATATACTGTGCCGCAAACCAATAACCAACCGACGATATATGGATATTGATAGTGTCGATAAATGACAATTAGCGACCAGAGTGCAATGTCTTAATTTGCCACATTTTTACTGAAATTCATTTATATCTAATTATTATTTTGTAACAAATCCACTTATTTATTTATCCTTTACTTTTGTTTGCCTTAAGTGTTTTTATCAATGAAAATTTTCATACATTTCGACTAAGCAAACTGCGAAAAAGAATGCAAAGAGAACACAAACAATTTTTGTCAGTCTATTAATTTCTGAAATGTAAAACGCTTCGGCAAGATCAAAAGAGAATTACAAAAATGTCTGCTTATCAATTTGCCCTTAATTGTGAAACTTATCTACGGCATATATGTATTTCTTTGGTCGAGCTATTTAGTAGTTTACATGTGAACAAATCAAAAAATAATTTTATATTATAGAAAATTTTAATTGAGAGTTGTACTAGTATCGATTAATATATTTATAATTAATATACATATATTAATATTTCGAAGCAAGTATGTATGCGTATGACTTACATCTCTTTCGTAATTAAGAACACATTTGCGAAAGGGCACCCTGTTAACGTATGTTTTTAATGCACTGTACTTTTACACAATATTCCCACTAGAGCGTATGAGCAATATTTATATTGAAACTAAAAAGTAATGCCCGGCGTATGAGTAATTCAAGAAGCAACTAACACAACCAGCTGAAAATGATAAAGCTTTAAAGCTTTATTTCACTAACACGAATGAAAGCTGGCAATTCATACATTTATATTTTTCGAAACAAAAGAAATAAGAATAAAATCTCTTTTAGTTACGGCTTCACAAAGCAATTGTGCTTAATTTTGTGCTCTTATTGTGCTGCGCTGGCTGTGCTGTCATTGTCTCGCAAGGATTTTCTTTTCTCGTTCTACTTTTTCCACTTCAAGTAACATTTGCTGTGCAGACGGCTGCTGTTATGTTTTGATTTCAAAAGGAAACACAAAGCGAACACACGAGCAAAAGAAAAAAAAGATTGTTACACGAATCAAAAAAGAACGGACACAAAAACACAGCATAACAAAATATTGCCAACAAGTAGCAGCAGTAGTTTCACTTTGACAACGACGGCGAACGTTTGCTGTTAAAACAACAAATACAAAAAATACTTTAAATAGTGACGAATAAGTATTAAACACACACACTCACACCCACATACACATAAATACTCATACGCCAGGCATATAGCGGTATTAATGAAAAAGTAACGAGAAAAACACGACATATTCGAAAGTGAAGTGAATTCTTTTTTCTTAATTTAAATATTCATAAAATTAACAAGATAAAAGAACGAAATGTGAAATGCACAAAGTGTTTTAAAAAAAATGTTGTTCTTGCTGCCGCTAATTTCAATAGCAAAGAAAATATGTAAATTTTTGTATAATTTTTGTATTTTTTTTTATATTTTTGGATGCCAGGCTAATGCAAGCACTCAAAGGATTGTAGCTTCTCGGAATTTTGAATATAAAAAAACTTTTTGTGGAAAAATATTTTTATATCTTTTAAGTGTGTTTAAAATATTTTTGTTTAACCAAAATTGAAGATTTTTTTCTTAGTGATATTTATATATATGGATGCTGGGACTTAATGCATTGAAAGTGTCATTTATTAAGTAATTGGAGGCAAACATGTTCCTGACATCCTTCAATTTGAAAATTATTTAATTTGTTGCTTATAGAAGGTGGGTGATATTGGTTGTGTGCTTTTGATTTTGTGTCCCTTTTCTATGAATTAATCGTTCGTTTTCAGTTAAAGTTTTGCCATTTTTTTTTTTTTTTGATTAAAATTAATATGGTTTTCAGCCATAACCTTATGCGCCGATTTTTGTAAACCCGCCTTCATAGACGTCGAAAGGCCATACTTAGGGGTGCATTGCCCCCTCTCCCCCCAAAAAAGTTGCTGTTGCCACCCCCATAGACTTGTTAAAAATTGCATGTAATTATTTGTTTTAATGTTACTCATGAAAATCAAGAGTCATTATGTCCTTCCCTCCCCCCTTAAACAATTTCTAGGTACGCCCATAACTACAACAATGTCATAACTTACAAAAAACTTATTTGACAGATTAAGAGTTTAAGGCTTGAAAGCTTTACTTCAATTTGGCTTAAAAGAAAAAGAAAACTTTATTTTACTCTAAATATAGCAGATATTTATATGAAATTTTTGCACAATGTGAATATCGATATTAAGAATTAATTCTGCATTATTTAGTAAAAAAATGTCATTTTTGAGTTATGCTGTTGTTACAGTAAATGGGCAATATAAAGTTTGATTTTCTGCAAACTAAATTAATGTAACTTTTTTTTATTAAACAAGAAAGTTTGGAGCACTTCCTTCTTATAAACATGAAATTGTTAATCAAAAGTTTTTGTGTGGCCACTGGCCACGTGATCGTTTTCTTTACAGCAGAAATAGTTCCTTGAAAAAAAAAGCTGATTCTTAGACATAATCCATTGTTCCTGAAAACCGCAGACATGTTTTCTTTCTGCTTAAATATTCTTTCAATTTATTTGCGATAAATTTCTTTATGTTATTAAATCTCCTTCATGAGCACTTCAAATTCTTTACGAGCTTCAAAAACATTTATGCCCTTTTAATGAAATAATTAAATCTTAATTCTGTGAGGAGTTTGTTATGCTTTCATTTGAGCAGATTTCTAATTTAAATTTTTTTTATTATTATAATTGCTTTAATTTGAAATTTATTTGCTGGAGGTCAAGCATTGTCTATATATTTCATTGGTGCTTAGCCAAATCATCAGTAGACTTTAACCACATTTTGAACAGTCACAAACCTCTTATCTTATGCACAGACCTTCAAAAACTATTTGAGAATTCACAAATAATAATCACAAATAATAATATTTCTGAAAATCACAAGCGAAACAAAATGTGGTTAAAGTCTACTGATGATTTGGCTAAGCACCAATGAAATATATAGACAATGCTTGACCTCCAGCAAATAAATTTCAAATTAAAATAAACTTATGACAATATGTCGAATAATAAATTTCTTAAATTATAATTGCTTGTTTTCAAAGCTCTGGTGCCTACCTCTGCCAGTTTCCATACAAATATTTTCTTTTGCAAGTGGTCATGACAACTTCTCTTATTTAGTAAATCTTGTAGCTAAATAGATAGTTGAGAAGCTTAAAAGCAAAGAGGAAAACTCTATATAATTAAGCTTCAAAGTTAATTTAGCAAATTTTTTGAAGCCATCATACACCATCCAAATTGTCATAGAATGATAAATATTAGTGCAAAGGCGGTTCCAAAAATAGTCCACTTGATTCTTAGTGGGATGGCTTCATACATTTTTGTTTAAAAACCTTAAGGAATTGTTCTAGACAATTTCATCAATATTGGCCACGGCCACCGGTTACCAGCCACAAAATCCAAATCAATTTTCTTCGCATAAATTTTTCCTAATTAAGCAGACGCCTTCAAATTTGGTATATACACTTTCTTGAAAGAAAAAAAAAATATTTATAACGAGCTTCGTCTTAATCGGCCATCAGTTGCCGCCGTAGGCAATCTGATAATTGAAATTTTTTTCCAATATTGAGAAGTGAACTTGGGGCATATTTCTCAAAACTTACAAGGGTTTTATTACAAGTAAAAAAGTTGTGAAAACATATTCACCCGTATTGCGTATATCGAGTCGAATATTTATCTACCGGAGTTTTATTCTAGATTAAAGAAAGCTCTCGTAGGCGAATATTCGACTCGACATACGCAATACGGGTGAATATTTTTTATATGAAAAAAAAATATAATTAAACTATTTTTTTGAGCTTTAGGTCAGTTTTATAATTTTATTTTATTATTTCAATATTTCGTTAACCTTCGGTTAACTTCTTCAGGATATCTTAATTTTTTCTTCTTTCAATTACAAATTATTTTTACAATTTTAAAATAACAATATGTGTCATCATAAAAAATATTTAAAAAAAAAAAAAAAAAAAAAAAAAAAAAAAATTTAAAAATATTTTTTATGACACATATTGTTATTTTAAAATTGTAAAAATAATTTGTAATTGAAAGAAGAAAAAATTAAGATATCCTGAAGAAGTTAACCGAAGGTTAACGAAATATTGAAATAATAAAATAAAATTATAAAACTGACCTAAAGCTCAAAAAAAAAATAGTTTAATTAAAATAAAAAAAGGTCGAAAAATTAGATAAAAGAAAAAAAAAATATATTTTTACAACTATTTTACTTGTATTACAACACTTGTAAGCTTTGAGAAACAGGCCCCAGATATCCATAATTCTCTCCAATATTAGAAATTAAAAAAATTAAAATTTTGACGGCCAAAATTACAAAAAGGAATTTGTCCTTTTTCACATTTATGTTTTTGTAGGGATCTGACTCCTTTTTCAAAGTTTTATTTATACAACTTCTTTAATATAAAATTTCTATTCATGATGAATCTGTCAGTTAGAAAGGGCAGAGTGGTGGCTGTAGTCTAGCCCACCTTGTAAAATGCTCTAAAATATTCTCCCGTATTGCGTATGTCGAGTCGAAGGTTCGTCTACGAGAGTTTTGTACTAGATTAAGGGAAACTTGTTGTATATGTTGGCTTTAACCTAGTACGAAATTCTCCCAGACGAATATTTGAGTCGACATACGCAATACGGATGATTATTTCAGCAGTCCCAAGTAATCGGTTTTTTGCGATTAATTTTAGTTTAAGCTTTTTTTAGTTTTGGCGTTTTTTTAGTTTTAGTTTTTTTAGGTTTTTAGTGATTTATTTTAGCCTTAGCGATTTTTTAGTTTTCGTGTTTTTTTCTTAGTTTTGGCTTTTTTTTGTTTTAGCGATTTTTTTGTTTTTGGCGTTTTTTTCGTTTTTTTTTTCGGCTTACGACGATTTTGAATTGTTTTTTAAAAACGCATACATATATTTAGTTTTATCGATTTTTTACTTATGGCGTTTCTTTAGTTTCGGCGTTTTTTTTCGTTTTTGAGTTTTTTCGGTCTTTGGCTATTTATTTTAATTTTAGCGATTTTTTATATTTTTTCGGTTTATGACGATTTTTTTTTGTTTCTTGCAATATGTACATATTTTTAGTTTGAGCGATTTTTTTACCTCTGACGTTCTGTTCGTTTTGGCGATTCTTATCAGTTTTTGGCGTTTTTTTAGTTTTTTTTGGTGACCTTTTTACTTTTGGTGATTTTGTTGAATTTTAGCGTTTTATTTTATTTTTGCTGATATTTTTCATTGAAGTGATTTTTTCATTTTGGCGATTTTTCCTTTCAGAATTTTTTTTTTTAATTTTGGTATTTTTTATTTGTAGCGTTTTTGGTGATTCTATTGCATCTTAGCGATTTAATTTATTTTTGGTGATATTTTCCGTATAAGCGCTTTTTTCAGTTAGGCGATTTATTCTTTTTGACGATTTTTTTAGCTTTGAAATTTTTTAGTTTCAGTGTTTTTGAAAATTTCAAGAGTTTGCTTCTTACGGTCTCCACGGTATAACAAGTTGTCAATATTGCATAGTCAAAATGACATTAACTGATGGAATACCCTTTAACTTTGATTTTTTTTTTTACATTTCTAAATGGTGTCGTCTGCATAAAAAACAATAACTTTAAAAATTTCAAGTGTTTGTATATTACTTTAGGATTTCAACATTGTTCGTCGCTCGCTTTAGAACACCCTTTAATTTTTAACTGTCGTATATTTGTTGTAGTGGGTAAACTTTTACATATTCTGTGAAAATTTCAGGTCCGTAGCTCTTATGGTTCTCGAGAAAACAGTGACCGAAAGACAGACAGACGGACGGATGGACCTCGTAGCGAAAACAATGTTCTTTTTCAGTTTTGGTGCACGAAACCCTAAAAAAGACTACTGGAAACTAAATAGTCATAAACTTAAAATTATACGCCGGTATTCATAAACGATTTTTAAAGTTAATGTTGGTTTAACATACACGAATTTTTTAAAGAAGCGCTTATGAATACTGGTATTAATGTATTCTTGCTCCTCCTGTAAAATATGTTAAAAGTAACTAACGCCTTTCTGATTATATATTACGACATACATACTATAAAAAACATGTATGATTATTTATAAAAAAAAAAAATTTAATTAAAGTTTGACATTTGTTAACGCACTAATAATCCCAAATTATTATTTTACTTATTCAGTAAAATATGTTTCGTTAAAAATACGTTGAAATTTATTAAATTGCTTCTGTAAAATTTTCAAGTCGTTTTGATATAGCCTTTTGCATTTTCAGTAACTATATGTATTACACATATTCAGCCTTATCATGAATTCCACATGTGAAAATTTCCGAATTAAATTTTTCTTTCAGAAGGATTTTAATTTCGTTTAACCAGTTCAATAAAATTTAAAACTAACATACGAGTATTTCAACTTTTTCAGACAACAAACAGACAAATCTATGTGAAAGATTTTTTTCATAAACTGTCGGATTATTTCACAATCGTATGAAGTTTTTTGATACCGATTATTCACACGTTCAATATTCAAAAAACGTAGTAACCAAAAGTCGAACGAAAAAAGTTTGCAATTAGACAGAGTCCCTCCAGGGAATTTAATATCAAATAAACCCCACAAATTCTTCAAAAGAAAGTGTTATTTTTTATTTTTTTTTTGTTAGTAATTATGTACTTTAAATAAAATACACGACAAACATATTTTTAAGCCCCTTAAGCACCTGCGAATATTTATTATTCATGTCATATATTAAAATTATGTACTTTTTCTTATTTAAAAACTCCTGCTTATAATTTTAATTTTTTTTAATTTGCAGCCTAAAAAGCCACAATATTTCTTTGCTTTAAAACAGCAACAAAAAAAAAAGAAGCAAACGGGTAAACAAGAACAACATCAATAGAATACAATTACAGAATACATTGAAAAGAAAAACAAAATACCCTTTTATCATCATCACCATCATTATTAACTTCATTATTGTGTAACATAAAATTCTGCTACATCTCTCTTATTTCCACTCACAATGGCTCCTTTTTATATGTGTGAGCTCAACTGGTAAATGTGCAAAAGCAACAAAAACATTTTAGGATATAACGGCATAAATGCCATTATTTATCATTGATGGATAAATGTATGTGAGTCAGTGTGTATTTTTGAAAACAAGTTTGTTGTGCTTCATTTTAAATGTTAATGAAAGTGTTTTTTTTTCGAGTTATTTTTGAAAAGTATTGAACAATGAATGAACGGCAATATTTTTGTACATCATAATTTCTTTATTTTTTTCTTTAATAATCAACAAAAGAATGCAACAATTGTTATGAAAAAAAAAATTAATAAAGAATAATAATCACCATAAAAAAATTTTGCTTGTATTATACAAACGCAAATTATGCATGACGGCGCTACAATTATTTAATACAGTTAACCAATCAGTTGCAAAAAAGTGAATCAATCAATTTAATAAATAATCTATTGTAAAAGAAGAGAAAAAAAATTAACCATCAGTTTGAGATGCCCCTTGAAGTACTCATGGATTAAAAAAATGTATGAAACGAACATAAAAATAAAGAACTGCTGCAAACGCGCTGCTGGAAAAAATATTCCAAATATTGTGTTATAGTGTAAGTGAATGAAAATGTGTATACATACGACTACATAGATACATCAGTTTAAACTGGCGAGGAACTTGTCTCATTATGAAGTGAAAGAAAGCCTTTAAGATTCTAGTGCACAGTGGGGCAAATTATATGCTTAAATTAAAAACATATAAAATTTTGACTCATTTAGAAAACAAAATTTTTCATCCAAAAGCGAACCCGACTTTTAGTACGAGTATTTCTGTTTTCGGTGCTCACGAAAGTTTTTGTGGGCAAGTTTTCCATTCTGGCCAGCTTTCCTGAGTACTCTGCGTATATCTTCTGATTTTTATCTAATATTTAATTGTCTCTTAATTCTTGACCACTTAATCTTGAGTTTTTGGCTTTTCTTTTGAGTACAAATGTTCAATCGAATCTATCGTTCATATTGAGAAGAACATGCCCCTAAATTTCATCGGCTAGTTTTGCCAGAAGTTTTTGGTCGTGGTTTTAAAAATATATAAAGCGTGTGTGGCCTTTTAGACGGAGATGAGTCTATGTTTTGAATTTCAAATCAAAAATCGTCCCTCACCCCCTATCTGCCTTGGTCCTAGTTTTAATTTTAAAAATATATAATTAGTGTTTGTCTTTTTAGACGCAGATATCTCTAAATTCTAAGTTTCATAAAAAGTGGTAGGACAGTTTCGGAGGGCAGTTAGAGCCTCCTGCCTAACTATTGGTCCTACTTCAAAAAAATGTATAGCCTATGTGTTCTTTTAAACGGAAATCTGTTTACATGTGTTTAAGATTTCATCAAAATTGGTTCGTAACAAATCAACAAAGTTGCTTTTGCATTCGGTCAGGGGGACGGACGGGCAGACAGACAGACTGGAGAGCGAAAAAAAAAAATCCTAACCGACTACGACTCTCGTAATCGGGATGAATAATTTAATAGAAGTCTTCGCACTTGTTAGAGAATTTTTCTAACCCCACTGTGCAAATTAATTGTAAATTTTAAGGCACTCTGGTTACAAATTTTAGTGACTTAACTTCACTTGCGCCATGATTTATAATAAATATTTTGTCTTCTCGCTGCTTAAAGGATTTCTACAAGCTCCAGTCAAATTGTAGGAAATTTAATGTTGCTTAAACTAAAAGTGGCAGTCCAAAAAAAATAAAAAATTATTGTATATAAAAAACTAATAAAAATTATGGTGAAAAATACGAAGAGCCAAATAAAAAGCAAAATATTAGCTAGTGAATAAATTAAAAAAATATAATAAAATGTTATTAACGAAAAATGCAAAATACTCATTTAAACAATATCAGCAAAAATACTAATGTTAATATAAAGCGTAACATCAGCAGCAGCAAGAGAAAAAACACTCACCAGCAACAACGACAGCAACAACAACAACAAAGTCCTTGACTTTTTTTATAGGACAAAGAATACCACACAAGTGGACAAAATAGCCCCGTGTAATGAAGCAAATATAAATAATAAACAACCGGGCTGTAAAACAACAAAGTGAGTATTAAAAAATTCATTTATTTTTCGTTTTTTCTTTCTGATAATAATTTCAAAGCAAGTAACAACAAAAGTAAAGCACGTGAAAAGAGGCTGCTTATTGGGCATGAATTTATTCATAATTAAGTTTGTCACTCAACTCAGCCTCAATAATTTATTATACTTTAGAAAAGTTTTGATTAAGATGTGAAGTAACTGTGCAGTGCTTCCCCACCCCTCTCACTCTCTTTCTCTTTCTCGCACACACTCTCTTATTAATAACGAACATTATTTATTTATTTAACATTTTCATTGCATACTTTAAGGTGGTAAGAAATAATAGCTTCATTATAATATTTTTTTGTTTGCTTTTTGTTAATTAAACTCGAGCTTATTAAAATACAGATTTTTAATGATGATTATTGCGAAATTTAAATTGCTGAATTAGTTTTATTTGTTTGTTTTTGTTCTTGGCAAATATTGTGGCTAAATTTTTTTTAATAAATTGAATAGAAACTGCAAACTTGCTTTTGCCAAAGAAATAATAAAAATTAATTGAATGAAATAATTAATTTATGAAAGTTAAATCTTTGAATATAATTTTTTAAGAACTAAAAAAATTTTCTTTGCAAATGCTCAGTAGTACTAACTACTAACTATCAGAATAATATATTATTTACTATAACATTGACAATTACTAGAAAAAGATTAACTTCTTTTGTAAGAAATGTCACTGCTAGATTTTGACTGTTTTGGTTTCCAAGATATCTTGAAGTAAATGTTGCTTCTATGTGTCAAGTGCCACGTCAACTATAAACATTAAAAGAGTAATAGAATATTGTTCCTTCTGGACCATCAGTCATATGCTGTGAGCCAATCAGCAAGATCGGTACGCTGGTATTATTTTTGAAGAAAACAAACATTTTACTATAAGAGAGGCACCTACTACCACCTACTTATTTAATTCTAAAATTGTTTCCAGAGACAATGCACAATATCAACAGAGTTATCCCTACACAATTTTAACGTTCTTTCCAGATATCTCGAAGTAAATATTTGCTCTTTGTGGGAGGTGCACGTTATAAAAACTGTTGCACACGCAAAATGTCACGGTTCATGCGTTAAATGCAAAGATATTCCAAAATAAAACTTTTTTATATGACGGGTGCCACTAATTTTATTCCGAATTTGTTTTAACAAATTATAAGTTCAATGGAGTAACTCCTGCAAAGTCTCAGGTGTTTTACCGTGTTAGTACCCAAAATATTACAAAATAAATATTTGATATATGTATATGGGAGGTGCCACGCCCTCTTTTCTGACCACTCTTTAATACTATTTAAAACACTAAGAATATAAAAAAAAGAAATAATAAACAAATCGGTCCAGCCGCTCTCCGAGTTTAGATAAATTAAAAAAGTGGCCGCTAAAGTGGGCGTGACCAATTTTTCTTTCCGTAAAATTCTATGTTGAGTTGTTGATGAAAACTATTAAAATAATTTGCAAAATTATAGCAGCTGTTCTTAAGTGATGCGATAAAAACGAATATAATTGTATTGTAATTGTCTGTATAGAACATTAGGATTTCAACATTGTTCGTTGCTCGCTTTAGAATACCCTTTGATTTTTAACTGCCGGGGTCAAATTTTTACATATTCTGTAAAGTTTTCAGGTTCGTAGCCTTTACGGTTCTTTAGAAAACAACCTGTGAGAGAGAGACAGACGGACAGAACCCTAAAAACAGCGTACTTGCGGAATCCCTTTTGATATTTTCTAAAATTTACTACCCACTTAATAAAAAAGTTGGAGCATAAAAAAATGTATGCAGCACAAAACTCATCCCTTTTTTAACCGTCTTTACAAAAGTATCTTAATTACTAAATAACGCCACCATTTGTGCAACGAATTCCAAAAATTAATTTTTCTGTCGTTTGGTCCCATTAAAAAAATAGCGAGAGTCACACCCTTTATTTCTTCAATTATTTTCTTTAATCTGTGATGTGCTTCTTTGTAACCATAAAACTCCTACACAACTTGTTTTAAACTATAAAATTTATCAACAACAATATTTATCACATATTTTCACTTTTTTATTTCATATTTTATTATTTTTTACAGCTTTCTTCTCTTATTTTTTACGTTTCAAATTTCACACTGTGCTTTATTATTAAATTTATTGTTAATACACTTGAAAGCAAGAAAAAAGAATGTTATTGAAAGTGGTTTCCTTCAAAAAAGGAACTTATTTTTTATTTCCTCTCTGTAATATTATTTCCAAATGCTTTATAGGTTATTGTCATAAAATATTATCCTGCTGGTTTTTGCTATTGACAAGAAATATGAAGCCATAAGATTTATGAAGGGAAGTAATTCTTCCTAAAAGGCCCTATAGGCGAAAATATGAATTCCTAAGTTAGAAAATGCAGCAAGGAGCCATATTTTATAGCAGGTATTTTTAAAGGCTTCTGAAACAGTATTTTTCATAATAACCTGCAGCTGTATGCCATACGTAAAGACTTATTTTTTAGTTTGCTCTTCAATATAATGCGATATATTGATTACTCCTCACAATTTCTTAAAGAACTTGTCGCTATTCAAAATTTTTTTAATTTTTGTCATTTACAACATTCTCACCCAAAAGAAATGAAAAGTTCTGCAGCCATTGAAAACTTAAATAAATTAAACTACAAGTTTTCAGTTTGTAAAGAAAATACTAGAAAAGCAAAACAAATATCAAAGCAAAATCCTTGCGTCTTGCCTAGGCAAACATTCAGGTCCTCGTGTAAACACCCTATAAAAAGCTTCAGTAAATTGCATACCATACCATGAACCCTTCAAAAACACTTGTAAACTACTCCTCCCTCCTACACTCAGTGTGTTGAAATTTGAAGTTGTTGGTTTTGCTATTCGTCGTGTATAGATTTCTTCAAGAAATTATTTTAAAGGTTACAGAATACAAATTCTAAAGCATATTCCCTGGGCTGAATTAAAGAATTTTTTCTATTAATGTCATGTTGTTCATGTTAATGAAATTTCCTTCATCTCTTATTCAAATGCCGTCTTATTTATTGGCAGGCAGGCAAAGAGAGAGAGAGAGAGAGAGAGAGAGACAGTGTTGTGGCATTGGTAGTTGTGGCAAGAAAATGTGGCACCAAATAGCAAACATAAAAGTAAATATATTTAAATATAAATGTCTAAGTGTACAGACAGGCATACATACGGTAAAATTATAAAAGTATTTCTATAGAAATTTTACATTTCTGAACTTAATGGGTGATTTTTCTTCCTATTTAAGCTTGTAGTAATTCTTGTTTTTTTTTTGGTATGAAAAGCGAACAAAAGAAAGTCATATAAATTCATATCATTATTATTTTGAAGTAAAGAAGAAAATTTAAAAATTGTATATTAGTATTAAAACGTTTTCAAATTATATTCACTAAAAACTTGAATACAAGTAATTTTTAGTTTTTACCAGAAAGACGATAATGCAGCCATAGAGATGGTATGGCGAGTAACTTTCCACACATTTTCATGCCCACTCTGCAAAAAAAAAAATTGTTACTTATGGCCCACTCATGCAAGACTTTCAAATTGTATTTCGTAATATGTATTTAAAATACGCTTGAGAAAATTTTACTCATGTATTCTAATTCTCGTTAAACATGTGTATAATCATTTTTGTGCACACTCACGAGATGAAATCAAAAATTTACCCACGATTCCGACAAACAACTGAAGGGATGCCCATCTCCATACCGTAAAAAAAATATGAAGCCCATCCCTTAAACCTACTGCTCATTTCAAGTTTAAATAGCTGCAACATCCATGGATTTTTGGAGTAAAAAGTTTGAGAACGATACATCTCGAGCAATTTAACCGATTTACATCAAATTTAAGGTCTTCGACTCATTTTTCAAGTCTAAAAAAGTAAAAGTTTTGCATTTATTAAAATAAAGCGCTTTTTGTAAAATTTCCCTCAACGATTTCCCATCGGATCGGTTGGCAAGTCTTAGCAACGCGCAATTAGAAAATTGCATTGCTAATCTGTTGATGTCCATGATGACAATAATGTTCAACATCTAGTTCATTCTCGAACCGTCTAAGTGGTGAATAAAGGGAAGAATAGTCTTATTAGCCTGGATATGCGTAAACACCAACCAATAGAACTTTATGGTGAGTTAAGGTTTCTCAATGCTGCCAACAGCGCTGTGTTGAGTATAAAAAAGGTAATGGTGTTAGCTAAGAGGTTAGTTTCGTGTTAAGAGTCTTAACTACACTTGGGACGAACTCGTTCACTAGTTCATTTTTGCCACAAACCAATGAGCAAACCCATTTAAATTGCATCATCATCGTTTTTTTAGGCAGATTTTTGTAAAAAATTTCGTTTCTAAACGCTCAAATTTGTATGAAAAATAAGAAAATTCGATTAAGAACAAAATACTTGTTCCATACAAATTTAAAAATGAAAAAATTTAAAAAATCTACCCATTAAAGTCGGTATAAAAGAAAAATTCTTGCAAATTTGCTGAAATTACAAAAAACTACATTCCTAGTGCATAAAAAGTTATATATATATGTGTGCGTATATGCATATACTCGTACATATACATTGATATGTTAGCTGTGAATCTTAAATTCTTGCTCGAATGTTTGCTGTACAAATTGGTAAAGTTAATTTTTCAATATACATACATACATATGTACATATTTTTTGTACTATGATATGAACAAAGTTTAAGACAGCATTTTGTACAAATAAATATGCAAATAAGAAACAGTAAAACAAGTTTATAATGAACTATAACGCATTGTTGTTTTTGTTACTGAAGAAAATATAAAATATGTTATTGAAGAAAATATAAAATATCTTAATGAAAATTAAGATATTTTAATTGAAGAAATAATTTCTTAATTAATTTTCCGTTTCTGTAGCGAACTTGAGAGCTTTTACCAGTCAAGAAAATTAGTAAAACGATTAGTTCTTCTAGACGCAAAAACATCTGCCAAACCAGAGAAACTAGACAGAGGTTTCAGTTCAATATTTTCAATTAAATGTTTATATAAGATATAAAATGTTTTATTAAGTTCTAAGGTCTTCTGAAAGCAGAGAAGTATGTACATATATTTAAATTAGACTTTGGTTCATTATACCGGAGTTCTACTGTATATGAGAGTGCAACAATTGGAAGATCTTTGTATGTGGGTTGGATGGAAAATAAAAGTTCATTAAAACTTTTCTATGAATAATATATTTGTTAGATTTTATAGAAAATACAAGAAGTTTTAATAAAACTGTCGAAAGAAATTTGTGCAAATGGAGATACGAGTATGTATGAAAAAAGTTTGATTGAAAATCTAATCTAATTTAATCTAAAATATATTGAATAATATAATAAAAGGTGTTTGTTTTTTTTTTGGTTAAATACAGTTGATAAGAAAACGTCTAAGCTTAGTTAGAAACTATTTTTATTTTAGCTATAGTTCCCACAAAGAAAATTTCATAACACTTACTGACTTTTCAGTATATTTTTTTATTGTGAAGGCCTTTCACATTATTTATACAAAAGTGGAAATATTGTTACGTATTTTACTTTTAAAATTTTTTTATTTTTTTAGATAAGAATATTTGCAATTAAATAAAAAGATATTAGTATATAATTCATTTAACGCTGATATCAAGAGCTTTTGAACACACGATGTTAAATTATTCACTGCTTGAATACCACAATGTTAAGTTTGCTGTTCTTAACATAAGACAGCCCGCTTATCTGATGCATCGCTCCATTTATACTTAACGTACAGTTTCCAGTAGAATGTTAGCAACATACAGAAAGAAGTCTCACCATATTTAACAGGCTCTACATTGTAGAAACATTATATTATATATATTATGGATTATGGGCTTTTGTGTTTGTATATTTCATGTGTGATCGTGATCAAATTTATAATTAATCACGCGTGAGTGCGTGAGCGTGACTTAAAGAAAATTAATCGCGCGTGGTCGTGCGTGAGCTCTTTATATGTATATATATAAGTATTAAAAACTTTAAATTTTCTTATAATAAATACTACAATCTATATCTGAGCTGCACAAAGTAGCACCAGAGTGCCGAACATCAATCGGCTTCTTATACAAATGAATACACATACGCGAATACATTACTCTCGTGTTTTTCTCGGTGGGCAGCTCTGATTTATATACATTAATATGTATATACATACATATTGGTAGAATGAGCCTGCAAACATAATGCATACATACATACGTATAAACATACATATGTACATATATATAAGAACCTATTTTTCAACCAACAAACATAAATAATTAATTATATATTTTTCGTAAGCGTGTGTGATCGTGATAAGTTGTACACCCCTCGTGCGTGATTAAGAATATTTTATACGTGAGCGTGCGTGATCTTGAAAATTTTTAAAATCATTCGTGCGGGACAGTGCGTGAGTAAAACATTTTTCTGCGTGAGCGTGCGTGTCGTGAGTCAAAAACCGCTCACGTGCACATCTCTAGTAAATATAACATTCCCCCTTATTGCGAAAAAAATCATACTGATGTGATTGTCTCAATTCAAGCTTGAACCGACTTAAGTACTTATTCCTCTTTGTCACAAATTTGCTTGTGAACTCAAGTGTGAGAAAAACTTGTTTCTTACTATTTACTTTAAGAATATTTTCCTTTGTCTTACATTTACTTGTTTTTTTATAACAAAAAAAAAAAACTCATTAGAACAAAGTAACGAACGTTGTGGCACTAGTACATTTAATATAAATCACGTTCCTTTTGTTTTCTTTTTGCTGCTCAAAACATGTTTTGTGTTCAAATTTCTGATTTTATTGTTATACTGGTGTTTATTACAACCAAAATAATGTAAAATAATGTTTTGTTAACAGCTTTCATGGAATATATTTGTTTAACACTGGAATCGCACCGCACGCCCCTTAACCTTTTCTTAAGAACAGAAATTTGTGTTTTATACGAAATACACAGGAAAAAATGACAATGCAAAATCAACATGGAAAAATGTTAATTTTGAAATCATGTTAAATTTATTAGAAATAATCTGCTGTTTAAGTGTGTTGGTGTTTATTTGATTTGTTCGCAGTTATAATGCACTGTTGTGTTGTGTTGTGATGTGTGACTTGTTCATGTTTTGTTGTTTGTTTTGATGTTCGTAAATAGCCGAGAAATTTTGCATTCCCAGCGAAAACTTTCTGCCGCTGGAAGGTAGGTAGTCTATTAGACTTGTAGTGAGAGAATTACAGGTTCAAATCCTGTAGACCAGTCAAAGTAGCTTCGCAGTTTGTATTGTTTTTTAACTTTAACTTATATATTATTATTATTGGTTCCTTTGCCTCCCTATATCGCTAATATTTGCTTAATTAAAGATGACGTTGGGCTTATGCATCCAATCCTGGATCTGGGGCTGCCAGTAAGCCTCCAGGAAGACAGTTGGCAGTGGAGATTTATCTGTCCGTTAAATGATTAATTAAATCATGTTGAATTAAAATGTAATTCATAATGATATTTTCTTAATATGTGTCCAAAGAATACTTATGGTTATTAAGGGTGCAGCGGTACGCTCGATTTCAAGTTCAAGTCTTGGCCATTTTCCTTATAATAGTTAATAAAATAAAATGAATACATTTAAATTAAATTCATGTTGTTTCAACTTGAAATAACTTTGATTCAACATGATTTTTAATTTTGATTTAACATTGCTAGAATGTTAAAGCAACATGAAATAAAGTTATTTCAAAAATAAAAAAATTTCTTCGAAGATTACCGTAAATCATGTTAAATTAACATGAAGCAAAATCATTGCCCTAAAATTTTAAATTAACCTTGTTCTCGTGGATTTTACTATGAAATTTTTCTGCGTGTACAGTTAAAGCTGAAAGTTCCTTCCTTCACTTTAACTAATGATAAACCAAACAGAATATTAAATTAAATTTGCTTCAAAATAAACAGATTTGAAATGAGATGAAAGTTCAAAAACTTGGTTAATTTAACATGAATGTAATGCAAGCTTAGACTCATCACAAAGGAAAGACCAGCACTAGAGAGCAGATTTCCAATATCTTCCTTAATATGAATAAAAATAAAAAAATTTTAAATTCATTAATAAAAATATATATTTGAACCAATAAGTTTGCATACAATTCATATTAATCTTTTAATTACTGGAATCCTTCTTCAAGTTTTCTGTGCATAGAAAAGCTCAAGAACTTCTTTTCCTCGTTCTTTTACTTACTCGTACTGCTGCCAGAAACAAAACTTAAACTAACGATTGAAATAAATATGATATGAATGGAAGTAAATTAATTGAATACTGCATGGTAAAGTGTATTTAAGAATTTTAAATTGATTCATAAGAGAATTTATATTTGTAACTAAAAAAATTAGTACTTTTAAGTGAAATTTATTTGCTGGTGGTTAAGCGATGTCTATATGCATTTCATTGTTGCTTTAACAAATCGTCAGTAGACTTCAACCACACATTTTTAACAGTCATAATAATATTTTTGAAAATCACAAAAGTGAAATAGAAACTCATACAAAACCCAGCAAATAATTTTTATTCGATATGAATCTATTTTATTTTTCTAAATCTTTATACAGTTAGAAATCCATTGGATAACAATAAAAGTATTTATAAGGCAAAATGAAAAATAAAATCGTAATTAAACATTCAAGAAATTTATTATTCGACAATATGTCGAAATAAATTTCACTTACAATATAATTATAACAATATGTCGAATAATAAATTTCTTGAATTAGTACTTTTAAGGGAAATCATCGGATGTTTGTTTAATCGAAAAGAGCAGAGTATGCCATTCATCAGCCAAATGAGCGCCATGGCTACGCTTGCCGAACCATAATATTTTCATGAAACTTTTCCATCTACAATTCGCACTTTTAAGGCTGTATGCCCTCGATAACGTCCATTTTCGAGGTCTGGACTCGATTGTTGTTCATTGCACTATAGAAAATTTTACCCAGTTTGTGGCCATAATCAATTACAGCCGAAAAATAAGGCCGATTGAAATGATTTTTTAAATCAAATTTCAGAAGACTCCTTAACTTTTTTTTTCACTTAATTTTAAGAAGAAAAGTTTTTATCACGCATGCTCACATCTTCTCACGCGTGACAACTTTTGACTAATATTTAAAATACACTCACCTTCGACATTGTATTAATTTGTTTTTTAATTTTCAAAAACTCTACATTTTAATTATGGAAAGAAACCCTTTATTACAACACTTAATCGTTATTTGAAATCCCACACTAAATAAAATTTTTTGAAAAATTTTAAAAAGAGTTGTTTGCTTTTTTATTAGTTTTATATCTGGTGTAACCCACCAGGAATTGTATTCATCTAAATTCTCCACAACTTCGTCTTAAACAAACGCAAAATATGTTTATTCACTTTGAAAGTGTAAAAAATTTTGCTCTTAGTTTGTGCAATGAAGGCGTCTTCATATTTAATTTATTCTGGCCAATATTTCAATAATTAAATTAATTCATTTCGTATTTATTGTCAATTAATTTTTTGATGCATTCAATTAAACACTTTAATTGAAATCATACTTATTCTTTGCCGATTTAAAAAAAAGAAGGAGATTATATTTTCGATGTTTCTGTCAATTGTAAAGCGATTTTGAATTTTTTTCTAAATAATTTTTTTTAATTAAAAATTTCATTAATTGGAAAGAAAAGTAATATACATATGTATGCCTTCATTTCCTGATTACTGATATCATAATAACTTTGATAGTAAATGCAGAATCAAAAGCTTTTTTGATTGATTCCAGAAATTTAATTCATGCTGTGTATTTACAATGAACGTTGCCATAACGCACAGTGGGATGGCTTCATACATTTTTGTGCAAAAATGTGATAAGAGATAATTGAAAGTTGGGGCACCGAGCATTATATTGACTAAATTAAGAAACCAAAATGGAACTTCATGAAAAAGGGGCCACGTCCATTTCGTTTTAAAATTTTCCTATCCAAGCAGAAGTCTTCAAAATTTGCTACATACTCGTACACTTTTTTTGAATAAGAAAAAGGCGCAGGCCGAGTTTCATGCGAAAAGAAATGCTGGACTTCATTCTCTGAAGTTTCTTGGAAGTAACTTGATGACTTCAGGTGAATTATACAACGCCGCACCGTGTGGTATAATTTGCTTTCTTCGCAGGCTTAATCTGCTTCAGTGAGTGAGCATTTGGTCAACATGGGTCGCGGTGCTTATGGCCTCTGCATAATAATGTATGTACAAGGACGTGATGTTGACTATAATTTTGAGGGCGCGCCCGTGCTTACGCCTTTACTGCTTGTGATAATCTAAAAAATATTATTAAAATTTTTATATTTGTAACTGCCCTCGTATATTTTCTCAAATGCACTCAGACAATAAACGAATGTAAAGTATGTACGTTCAATTAACACAGAAATAAACGTACATGTTGTTGGTTATTTTTATGAGATTTTTTCTGCCCTGTATTTGCAAAAGCATGTGTAACGGACACACACACAAAAACACACAAAGTGTGTAATGAGCACACGCACACATACACAACTGACATTAGACATGCATACGCATGTAATGCCTGTTTTTTATTGGAATTTTATGGAAATCTTCACATTCTTTTGAATACTTGATCCTTTTTCAGAAAAAATCCTGTTTTATTCCTCGACTTTAGTTTTAGCAAAAGCAAACAAAAGCTGCCACAAATTTATATGGAGATTTTCTTTTACATATTATTCTTCAGGCCTTGTATATTTTTTTTAATGTTTGCTCTCCTTCTTTCCTTTATTAATGGTGTGAAGACTACTTATTGTGGTGGATAAAGGATAATTAATGTTAAATGAAATTGTCATTAATATTAAATCTCTGTAGTGGGTGTAGGTGTTTTTATTTGGAACTGCTATTATTGTCTTTAAACGAGCTAAATATAAGAGATATTTCGGCAAGAAACAGACGTAAGAAGGTGAAGAAGTTAAAATGATTTCGTTTAGAGATGGCAAGTTTTCGCTCTAATGAGATTTTCTTCCCTACCATAATAAAATGCCAAGTAACCGGCGTATAAGAAATACATTTTTGTTCAAATAACACATTTGAAGAGAAAGAATATACGAGAGCAGATAATTCAGTGACTTTATAAAAAGACAGAATAAACGAGGGCACTGTGTGACAAAAAAAATACCTGGGACGTGTTACTATTTTTCTGAAAATTTCCAAGCAGCACCAAAACCTTGAGTTACGGGTAAAAAACCGTTGCACTTATCAACCTCTAACTATCTTAAATATCAGCCGATTTTAAATTTATAAACGGATTTAGAAAGACGATACTAAAACCTTTCGCATCATATATATTTTGTTTTAGTAAATTTCAGAAAAATGTGTGTACATATGTGTGTAATTTTTCACCAAATATAATTTTTGCAGTTTTTTTGTTAGTTTTCTACTTTGGATTCGTTCTTAGGCAGTGTTTTTGTACTTGTACCTTACTCTTTATGGCTTTATTTATAAAACATAATTGATTAAGAGTAATTCGCAGGTATGTGTTTAAAAATCCATTAGAAATTGATTGAGTTATTAAATATTTATCAATAGAAGACGTTTTGTTAAAAAACTTCCAGCATGATGTTTTTCGCGTTCCATTTATGCGCTTTCTGTGCATTTAAGCTTCCAGTATGTAGAAAGTACAATTTAATAGACGTTTATCTACATAAAGTATAAAATTGGTTTAACAGTGGTCGCCAAACTTTTTTCCTTGAGAGCCACATTTTTCACACACCAACCGTACACTCCATGACAACTTGCTGTGTCTTGGGGCAAACTCTTGAAATTTTCCCAAACGCTAAAACTCAAACATTCCGAAACGAAAAATCGCCAAAATTAAAAATATCACTCAAAGTAAAATAAATCGCTAAAATTCGAAAAAATCACCAAAAGTAAAAAGGTCGTCAAAAAACAAAAAAACTAAAAAAAAAAATCGCAAAAAACCGAAAAAACGCCAAAAATGAAAAAATATTGCCGAAACAAGAAAAAAATCCATAAAACTGAAATAAGTCGCCTAAGACCAAAAAATTGCCAAAACGAAAAAAAACGCCAAAAATCGAAAAAGTTGCAAAAACAAAGCGCCAAAACTAAAAAAAATTCGTGCGGGAACCCTTCGTGTGCGAGTCAAAGTCGCACTTAACTGATGTATTCATAAAAGTTCCTTAACCTATTAAGATTGTAGTTTTGTAATTCTCAATAATTTCTCGAGAGTTTGTCTACAAGCATTGGGGTTTTTTTATGTTTTTTTTGAATTGTGGTTGAAATCTACTGATGAGTTGCTTGAGCAGCAGATGTGCTTAGCCAACAATAAATAAATTTTTTCAAGGGTATGCCCCAGGATGTCGACAACGTTCGACTTGTCGCACACTTACATTTGAAACAAAAACAAATCGAGCGTTGCGTCATCGTGGAACAGGCCCTTAAAAAATTTATTTATTGTCGGTTAAGCACATCCATACAGGCCTTAAGTTTTCTTTTATAATAATCGTCTAAATAATATCGAGCCTTATTTTCGATTTAATCACAAGCGACAAAAATTAAAAATTTCAGGAGAAGGTTTGTTTTTTTAAATATTCAAATATGTTTTTGTATGTAAATTGTCGCTTACGATAAAATTTTACAGCCTGGTTATTAAAAATTATCAATAATTTTGGCATTTTGATAATTCTAAACTATGGGTGGGCCCATAAAATTCTAATTTCAATAAAAATGTATATTTTCGATTACATGTCGCTTACGATAAAATGGAAAAGAAGGCTCGATATGTATGGGTACAACGAAAGCATTTCTCATATTCCATTTCATTAAAAATGCGTGTTAAAAAGATAGATGGATGCTGATGAAGTGCGTGGTGGCACAGAAAAATGCAGCATTTTCCCCAGCCAAAGTGTAGTTTAATATAGATGTAAATTACGGCATTCGATATCGATCGAAGTTTTAAAATATTTTGACATCGTGTGCCGTTATGTGCCCCCTGATCGAAATCATTTTAATTTCTTGAACTTTTTTTATTTCTTGCTGAAATCACTCGAGAACTATATTTCAAATTACTCATGTCAATGAAAAATAAAATAGTATGTGTTGTGCTGATCCACAACCATTGCTTGTTATTTCGGTGATATGGAATGTATGGAATGAGATTTTATTTTGAAAACAACAGTTATCAAAGCAAAAAAAAAATTGAACTTAAGACTGAATTTGTAAAGTGAGCATGAAATTTTTCATGAATTTAAATGCAAAATACTTATATTTGCCAACAGAATGCCAGATTTAAAAAAATTGCGAAAAAATCCTTAAAAAGATTCCTGCCACATCATATTGTTTCCTGCGGCGCTCTCACACCGCTCCGGTTAGCAAATAGAAAAAGTTTCGGTTTCCTGATATTTCGATAAAAGTTTTGAAGAAAGATTTATGAAATATTTCTTCCTTATGAAATATTTCTTCTCCATAAAAAATTTATGAAATTGTATTTCCTTTCTGCTGATAAAAATTTCCACTCCATTTTCGTTTTAATGAGTCACCCTGGGGAGTATGTTTGTCATATGAGCAAATACCACTTCATCTTGTTGAAGGTCATTTGCTTGCTTATGTTTATCTTAAGTCCCTCGGTACACCCTCTCTGCCTCACATTTGCCGATACTTTTTCATTGTAAATGCTAAAAGAAAAATACACTCGTACATGTGCAAGTGCCTGTACAATGTACATATGATGAGTGTGTACATACATTCACTCAAACCCTAGTAAAAGCAAAAAATAAAGACCGAAAAAAGAAATGCTGGAAACATGTACGAGTTTTATGAATATTACTTGTCTACATCTTCTTCACGAGCAACAAATAGATAATCAAACAAGCGGATTTTGCAAAGGAAATACCAACAAATTCAACTGGAGTCGAGTCTGACACAAAATTGTTTCGTTTATTATGGTCTTCATTAGATTGATTTTCTTGTTGTATATCGTTATTACTTTTGTTTGTCCTCATACGTATACATACATACATGTATATACTCGTATGTATATATTTGCTATGCACAGTGGGTACAGTTGTAATAATAACTAAATTAGTACTAAAAGCGGCATTACAAAGCGTGGGAATGAAGAATTGACCAAATCTTCTCCGCTCTATTTCAGGAAGGCCTCTAAAGTAACCTAGAAGCGTAGTGGAAAATACTTCATGTAAAAAAAGTGAATAGCATTTAGCATTTAAGTGGACCAAATTATTTTTTACTTTTTAGTGCTTAATTTTGAAATCGGTTTAATTTTTTTTCAATTTTATTTTTAAACTTTTAGGGCCATTTGTAAGTTTTTAAGGGCGTAACCACTCCCCAATTCCGCAAATATTACCAACCGCCAATTTTTCTGAATGAAACATGGCTTCACTTTCACAGCCAAGTTGCGTAAAAATCGGTCAGGTAGCAGCACCTGAAGTATAATTTCACTATTTAAAAGGCATGACCCCGCCCACTTCTTTCAGCACAAAATTATAACTTTCTAACAGCCGAAACTGTTTCCCAAAGTCCGAAGCAATCGGATAAGTAGAAGTACACATAATTTAATACTAACCTTTCAAGGGCGTGGCGCCGCCCACTTTTTTAAATGCAAGATTGAGTCCGATTTAGAGCTTGATATGCGTGCCAATTTAAGTAAAAATCTGTTAAAAATGCAAGTGAAATAAAATATAAAATTTTAATAGGCGTGGCCCCACCCACTTTTTTAAAGTTCAAGCTGTGTGCCAAGATTCGTTAAAATTGGTAAGTACAAGCACCTAAACTGCATTATTTAATTTTAATGGGCGTGGTACCGCCCACTTTTTTGAATTCAACATTAAGTCTTTCTCAAAGGTCAAGGTGTGTGCCAAGTTCCTTAAAAATTGGTTAAGTACAAGTAGGTGAAAAATAATAAAAATGTTAATGGGCGTGACCCCGCCTACTTTTTAAACGCAAGATTGAGTCTTTTTTTAGATCTCAAGGTGTGAGCCAAGTTAAGTAAAAATCGGTTAAGTAGAAGCACGTGGAATATAATGTTAAATTTTAAGGGGCGATGTTCCGCCCACTTTTTCGAATGCAAGATTGCGTTTCTTTTTAGATATTAGGGTGTGTGCCAAGTTTCGTAAAAATCGGTCAAATGGAAGCACTTGAGATATAATATTAAATTTTAATGGTCGTGGCCCCGCCCACTTTTAAATGCAAAATAGAGTCTTTTCCACAGCTCAGGGTGTGTGTCAAGTTTCGTAAAAATTGGTTAAGTACAAGCACGGGCGTTTCAGCGCCCACTTGTTTAAATTCAAGATTAAGTCTTTTTAAAAGCTGAAGGTGTGTGGCAAGTTTCGCTAAAAATTGCTAAAGCACAAACAAGTGAAATATAATGTCATATTTTTTTATACTTTGAGATTGTGTCGCTACGAAAGCTCAATGTGTGGGGGTAAGTTTCCCAGCAATCGGATAAGCAATTGATTATAAAATCAAATAAAAAAATTAGTGAGCGTGTCTCCGCCCACTTTTTTACAATGGCTTCAAATGGCAGCTATACCCTGTCAGACAAAAAAGAATTATTAAAAAACGTCGAAAAGGTACTGAGCTATGAAGTACGAAACTAAAGAAAAAGAAATGAAAAATACACACGAATCGATAAACTCCTCCTTTTCTTAAGTCGGCTAAAAATACGGGTTCTTTGATTTCAAGAAAAAAGGAAACAAATGTCGGTTCTAAGGCTGAAGGTTCAACCTTGCGGCTCTTGCCGTGATTGCCAAAATGAAGACGAAGAAGAAAATATAGAAAATTTTCTACGGTACTGACCTTTATTAGCAAGAAACAGAATGTCTTCCATTGGCCCTTTTTTTGTTCAGGGAACTTTATGACGTTGCCAGGGTTAACAGTTCTGCTTGGTTTGACGGTGGATACTACGCTTAAGCAAAGTCTGCCTGGCATCACAATGGACCAAAAGGTTTTAAGTGAGTCGGGGTTTCTGAATATAACTTTTTTAGAAGCAGCTTGCAAGAAACGTCTTTTAATTATTTCCCCGCTAAGGGTACTTTTTCGCTCACTTTTCCGAAAGGAACAAGAAACACCCATACGGGGGAGACTATGAAGTTTAAATATTTCCACAAAACATATTTTAAGCTTTGTCTTATTCCTGGTGTCTTAGTTTAATATCGAGGCTTGCAGTTTTTAGAAACTTTTGTTAGAATCTTGTGTTCTACGTGTCTCCGATTAAAAGGGCACTTATTTGCCTTTTTCTTTTAAAGAATATGGGTCTTATACGGTGAAGAGTTGGCGTGTTAAAATGGGTCATAAAACTATGCCTCGTAATATCTTACAGAAAAGTGTTGAACTCATCTTATGCCTAAAATGTAAGCAGAATCAATAAAACTTTTATTTGGGGAAAAGTTTTCTGTAAATATTGCTATAGAAAATGTTTTACCTTTTCTTTGCCATGATAATAGCCGGAAATGTCATATAAGAAACAAAATAAAGCCTTAATTTTAACAAATTCATACACATTCATATTCAACACTTTCTTTTATTTCAGTACGGAAACTCCTTAAAAAAAGGCAAGAACATATAAAAAATAATAAAAAAAAATAATTTAGTTCTTTGCATTATTTTATTAATGAACTCTATTTTACCTCTAATATCATCCAAACCCACTTGAATGTGTTTCTTGAAGTGTTTTCCTTTTTTTTTTTTAAAAAGAAAACAAAAAAAACATGCGATGCCGCTAAAGCTTATGATGACATCAGAAACTCCTTTCCGTTTCCCTTTTCCGTTAACATTAAACATTTCCATTTATTGTAAATATTTGGCCTAATGGCTGATAGTTTTTGTAAGTACATTAACAACTACACAAGAATTTTGTTTCAGTTTGCGTCATTTGTTTTATTAAACAATAAGAGAAAAGAGAAAATAAGTAAGTTTTAAGATAAAAATAAATTTTAACAGTATACATAATTAATTGTATCTTATATAAACAGAAAGACACTGATCTCAGCAATGCACAGTGGCGTGAAATGGTAAAAACCGGCTCACTTTGAACGACTTTTAATTCGTTTTAACGAATCGTTAGATAAACTGTTTTGAAACAAATTGAAGCAAAGTTGACAAGTGCTTAAATTTTCTTTTTGCTTCCCAAGAAAACTATTGCTGCTTAAGATATGTAAAGGACTGCTTTTAATCGACTTGATAAAAAGGAGGAGGTTATCAATTCGTCTGTATTTTTTTGGCATTGTTACTTCATAACTTGGCACATTTTAGACAGATTGTAAACATTTTTTTTATTTGTTCCATTGGTCCCATTGTATAAAAAGTGGTTGGTGACACGGCCAAATTTTTTTAATTTATTTTTTATGATATTCTACTTATTTAATTGCTGCGAAACCTAGCAAACACCTTTGGTTCTTGCAATTACATAATTTTAAAGTTTAAAAAATGGGCGGGGCTGCGCCCATTAAAATTTATTATTATATTTCACGTGGTTCTACTTAATCGATTTTTACAAAACTAATTACACACCTTAAGCTCCAAAATATACACAATTTTTCATTAAAAAAAATGGGTGGGGCTGCGCCCATTAAAATTTATTATTATTATATTTCACGTGGTTCTACTTAATCGATTTTTACGAAACTAATCACACACCTTGAGCTCTAAAATATACACAATCTTGCATTTGAAAAAATGGGTGGATTCACGCCCATTAAAATTTAATATTTTATTTGACGTGGTTCTACTTTACCGATTTTTACCAAAATTAACACATATCCTGAGCTCTGAAGAACACACAATCTTGCATTTGAAAAAGTGGGCGGAGGCACGCCCATTAAATTAAATTTTATATTTTACGTGCAACAGATTTTCAAAATTTTTTTTTTGTTTTCAAGAGTTTACTTCCAGTTTGGTCCCATAAATTTTTTTCGAAAATGTTCTCTCAGCTCTTTGCATTGTAGTCGATTCTTTTTTTGGCCGAACTATTTTTAAAATTTTCAACTGAGGGCATTCCATCCTTCAAGAAGCTTAATTTTGCTTACTTTGTTTCAAATAACTTTTACTTTCGTTTCGGTTTTAATAAATAATGACATTCAGATTGGACAATAAAATCAATTTTAATGGCCCACATATTTCCTTGGGGAAGCATATGTGTACTTACATGACAACATGTCTGTATGTATTTGTGTTTTACCTTTTTATGCTCTAACAGCGAACATGAAATTTCTCTTTAATTTTATTGCTGCCCTCAACGCAAAGTGTATGTATTTTGAGACTTGTTGAAAGAAAGACAAGAAAAATGAAAAGGATATTTTTAAGCAACATGCTTGACATCCCGCAAAATTCTATTAGCAAATGAAGATGATGTCTTTTTGGAAATGGAGACAAGCAGGTATGGGAAGCTGGCTAAACTAAATTGTATGAGTGCCAAGTGTATCAAAATGTCTCCTGCATTTTGTTAGTTTTAGTTCAATAACATTGTACAACTCTAAAACAAGTAGCAAAATTGCAAAAAAAAGAAAAAAAATATAAGAGCGCACCCTAGGCGATTTGAAAATTTACGTCTGAGGGTTAAAGTTCATTTTATTTTGCGCATTCTTTGAGTGAATCGGCTTAGAAAACCCTAAAGTCCTTGTGTTGTATTTAATGCATAATCTTGCAAAGAAAATTTTTGTCGAACATTTTAACCCTAAAATTCTTCTCCATATGGGTATTTTTTGTTCATTTGCGAAAAAAGAGTAACAAACTATTTTTGAACTGGGATATAGAAAAATATTTATCACAAAATTTTACAGTAAATTTCTCCTCGAAAAAAAGCTTAAACGTCAAAATTTAATCAATTTTAAAATACGTTTAAGGGTTAATTTCTAAAATTTTAGGTTGAAAAGTTGCTCAGCAGTTTTATGTAAGATACGATGAAGCACATTTTTGTTGAAAGATTTTTTTAATCTTATGGGATTCTTTTCATTTATTTGCCCAGAAGGGGTCAAGAAGAATTTATCTGCTTAAGCACTTGTTAAGAAAGTTGAATTTAAAAGGAAGTAATCTATGTTAGTACTTAATGCTTTTTCTATCGATCATTATTTATACAAACAGCTGAACACACACAAACACACACATATATGTATATATACACACGCACATACACATACATGCTATTATTGTGCCAACAAACTAAAAACTAAAAAAGTCAACATTTAACTGCTTTTTGGCTCCAAACTGCATTGCTCCTACTTGATGTCTTTTGCCATGCAGCAAACTTTAAATTAATGTTGGCATTAAAGTTTGAAAATAATATTTAAATTATAGAATTATTTCCGCAATTATTGTGCATTTAATGGTCAATATAAGGGGGTCAGCGTAAAAAGCATGGAATGCAAAAGTTGCCATTGGCTAAGCAGTTTAGTTTTATCTTGAAAAAGGAAGTTTTATTTTGAAAAAGGAAGATATTAAATATTTGTAATGTAAAATTAAGAGCTCAAGGTATTTTGAAAACTTATAAGCCATTTTGAAACGGTGAAGCCGATTGAAATGCAATTTCTTACAGCCATAAAAAAGAACTATTGAAGCTAAACTTTTAAGGCTAAATTTTTCTATAAAAAATAGCTTGAGTATCTTGCAAATGTTATGCGAAGCGAAAAGTACAAGTTGCTGGAACTAATCATTCATGGGAAAATAGCAGGCAGGAGATTATCGATTGGAAGTTGAAAAATCTCAGGGATAAAAAGTCTAAGAGACCGTTTTAATTGTTCAGCAATAGACCTATTTAGAAGCGTTACATCTAAAATAGAAATTGCCCTAGTGATATTTAACCTTTAGAGAGGCACGATAAGTAAAAGAGGAAGAACTGGCCGCGATAAGGAGGAGGAGAAAACGGCAGAGCATGTACTCTGTCATATGCTGTTCTAGCTTTCCATTTCTGCAGGACCTTGCAAAAATATCAGAATACGATGATGCATGAAAATCTTTTTCCTGTCTTTCTTTCCCTCCTAGACATTACAATGATATCTAGCAGGACTCAAATAAACCGGTTCCGTAGAACTGGCAGCCTGCTAAAACTCACTTATGCTATTTAATGTTAGAGTAAAAATATATATATATATATATATTGCTTCCCTTGGCTCCTTATAAGGAGCATAGGTGGGGTACTAATGGTGTAGTGATGCGCCCCCACAGACTCCTTTGCACAACTGTTAAACTCCCCTACACGTGGCGTACCCTTTTATTAGCTCACAAAGCTCTGACGACCGACCATGGGCGATGGAACCCTCACAAACGGTGGCGTATAAATCTCCACTGTCAACTGTCTTCCTGGAGACATACTGACAGCCCCAGAAGCAGGATCGTCGCATACAGAAGCCCAATCTCATCTTAAATTAAGCAAAGATTAACGAAACCTTAGAGTAAAATAATTATGAGGAAACTGGAACAGAAATTTTAAATACGTTTTCGTTTATACTTTCCCATGAATTGCTTAAAACTACAAATAGCGAAACTTTCTATACTCGTATTAAACAAAAATTCTTGCTGTTAAGATATTACAGACTTCACATCAAACAAATGCGCTTCAGTATTTTTTAACCGACTTCAAAAAAAGGAAGAGGTTATCAATTCGTCTCTATTTTTTTTTGGGGTGTTACTTCATACTCGGTTCATATTAGACCGATTGTAAAATTTTTTTATTGTCTGAGAGGCTATAGCTTCCCATTAGTCCCATTGCAAAAAAATGGGCGGAGGTACGCCCACAAATATTTTAAATTGATTTTATGATATTCTATTTATTTGATTGCTGCGAAATCTAGCAAGCACCTTTGGTTATTGTAATTACACAATTTTAGAGTTGAAAAAATGGGCGGGGCAACATAGACGCAATCGACGCTCAAAAATAGACGCAATCTTCTATTAGAAAAAATTGGCGGAGTCACGCCCATTAATATTTAATATTTTATTTTAAGTGATTCTACTGTACCGATTTTTACAAAATTTAACACACACCCTGAGCATAAAAAGAGAACAACTCAATTATGTACATACATCATGGCGATTAAGGAAGGAAATGTTTTGTGCTCACCTCTAATTCAGACAAGTGTTTTTTTATCAATTTAAACAGTTTCCAATAATATTGGATTCCATTATATTGTCTATTAGTTTTTGTGAAACTGTTTAACTTAATAATCACGTGTCTGAATTAAAAGGTTTTTTTTTGTCAGTATTTAGTGGTTGGGCTTTTTTGGGCAAATGTTTGCCAAGTGTGACTGTACTTTAAGTATCTTAAAGTAAGTATCATAAAGATTTTTATACTCCAGGAATGATTTTCTAAAGTAATTTGCTACGGCTTTTTTCTTTCTGCGTGCGTATTAGTTTCAAATATTCTTCAGCTTGTAGCAAGCATCCATTAAAGAAAGCTGAAATACGCGTATGTTATAATGAGGTAGTTTGCTTTTATATTTTGTTATTTTCATTAACAATTTTTCATGAATGCCAAATGTTACTGGTAAACCTTATCCCTGGTCACTTTATGGTTGAGGGTGAGCAACAATGTTCGTGTGTTTGTAATATTAACAATGGTCTGGTTAATTTTAATTCGAAGCGGTATACGAGTATGTAAGTAGAATTGTTGCTTCCGATAATGTGAAACATTTTTATGCTTCGCATGGCGCCATACTTCGCCTACCACAATTTTTCTATTTCCCTCACTCGCTCACTCACTCTCAGGCATAGAATTTCAAATGGGAAAAATGCTTGTGTATGTGGTTATAAACATGTTTGGATGTTTGTGCATGTTGTTGCTGTGCTGACCATGTATTAGACAAACCACTGCTATGAACTGTACTATTTCCTGTTTTTTGCTGGTTTTGTTTTGAGCTGATTTTTCCCCTGCAAATCCTCTTGCAATTGAATAGAAATGTTTTTGTGCGGCGTGGTCATGTGGTGACTTTATTTAGTCTATGGCAGTTGCATAGACTCAGCTGTAGGTGAAACTGGTCAAATACACAGCAAAAACATTCCTGCAATAAACAACTATATTTAAGTCAATTAAACTTTTGTTTAAAAATTTAATTAATTACAAAGTTTAATTGGGTCTATTACATTTTTAATTGATTTTTGGTTTTATTTTCAATTAAAGTTGTTTATAGCGGGAATATTTTTTTTCCGTGTGTGTACAAAATGGTATTAACTTGTTATTATGGCTGCCATGGCTGCCATATGCAAATACCGCCAGTTAAAAGCTAATAAACTACTTTACTACCATCTCTCTCACCAACCTGTAATCACTTTCTAAGCATCGTATTATAATTGTAGGCTGCCAACAAAAGCCAACAGGCATAATTTATTTAGTTTGCAAAGCGGTAAATTAATGTTATTGAAAGTCTTCTTTGATTTAATTAATTATAGAAGCTGCATCTGTAAATTATTTAATTTAGTGCATTTAGCAAAGTAGTTGAAATAGTTTGTCTTTGACTGGGAAGACTGCATTCACACACGGCAATTTTGTTGAACAACTTTTTAGTTCATAAGCGAGAGAGGGAAATATTATGGCTCTGCTCTCTCTCTCTCTCTTCCATAAACTAAAACGTTTTCTCAACTAAAATTGCCGCGTGTAAATGAATTATTTTTAGAGCCAAACGTTTTTCGTTCATGTTTTTTACACACACACACACACACATACAGACATACTTATTTATTTAGTTTTAATTGCCATTAATTTACAAATTTCTATTTTATATTCATGGATTGTAACTTTTAGTTTCACATTATAATTAAAATCTCTGATGCGTATAAATTTTCTTTGGAATTTCTATTCAAATATTCCAGCAACGAATCAAACGTTTGCCATTTGTTAATTAGTTTTAAGCGCGCCCAACAAATATTATTGTGACAAAGAATATTTAAAACACATACATACATACTTTTCCTATGCAGGTCACATACATAAATACATACAAACGTACATGAGTACTAATGCGTAAGTATAAATATTATTTATGTGTGTGAGTGTGAGCGTTTGAGTGTGTGTGTTTCAAACACACGTGCCAGTTTGTTTGTAATTCTACCGTTATTAATTAAAGAGTCACATTTGTCGAAAACGTGTTCGAAACTGCTCATGCCCCTGTGCTTTTTATGAGGATATTTTTTTGTTTAAAATTTTCTGTTTTTCTTTTTTATTTTATCTGTGATTTTGTATGCAGACTTGGCATATAAAATATTTTCCGTTTTTTTTATTGTGCTTAATATACATTCATGCATAGACACACACACACTTACGTACATATTTGCATGTGTGTGAGCATTAAAAAGAACATCAAAAATGTTTATAAACTCTTACAGATTTTCATAAACAACAAAAATCGAGGGCAGGCTTAAAAATTCTTTTAAATTTAAATAAAATGAATCATTTTCTAAGCATTAATAGTATAAAAGTTTTAAATGAATCTAACCGCTTTCCATGATTAAAATAGCACCAACCAGCGAACTTTATTATTTTAACCAATATGAAGCAGTTAAAAACAAACTCTGTCAAGGTTAATCTAATCACACAAACAGGCCGCTTGTTTGGAAAACTAGACAAGTTTTTTTTTATATAAAACTTAAGCTTAAGTCATATTTTACTGTTTTGCAGTAATACAGCACTTTTAAACATTCAAGTCGATTTTCAGAAATTTGTTTCTTCTACAGTTAAATTGTGAAATTAGTTAATCACTGAAATTTTGTTTAGAAAATCATCGTTCTACACACTATAAATAATACATTCAGTTTGAAATATGTATACCAAAGTATAAACTAAATAAGTAATTATTCCGTATGACATTATTAATCCAAAAAAGATAAGCAGCCAGTTATTGCGCTATAACTTCCTGAAAAAACGCACAAAATAGTTGAGATTTTGCCCAGGGGTACTTTCAAATATGTAGATTACAGGAGTGCCATTAACTCAAAATCAGCTTATCTCGACTTAAGCACTTTTCCTTTTTGCCACAGAATAATATATTTTGAGCATAAAGTTTTTCAAATGAAAAGAATATACAAATACATAATTATGCATTTGAAGAGAGAGCCGTTAACTTTAGAATTGGTACAAGTAATTTTTTTCTAAAAAAAGATAAAAAATAAAAAAGGACAAAAGCTATATATTATATAAAAAATTTATTGACTTTTGGCCGTTTGTTTTAAAAATGGGGCAAGTCCATTAAAAAAAATAGAGAGTATAACATTTGTTGATAAAGTTTAAGTGGTTTTTTTGTGTATACTTTTTTAATTTAGTGCAACTTTTGGCAGTCTCAAGACCCGTTTATTTTGTAACTGGGACAAGTACATAATTGAAAAAAATAGATAGAACGCCTTTTGTGCATAAAAAGTTCATATTTAGTAAATTTATTGATTTTTGGCCGTTTGTTTTGAAAATGGGACAAGTACATTTTTATAAAAAATTACAAAAAAAAAATATTTGTGTATAATATTTAAGTGACTTTCGTACTTATAAATGTTTTTTTTTTCGAAAAAATTCATACTAATGGAAGTTTTTGTAGAATTTATTTGGAAAAATTATGCTTTTCTGCCAAATTTTCTAGTTTAGTTATTAGAGTTCAATTGGGACCCATTGTGTTGCTGAAGGGCAGAAGAAGACAGTTTACTTTCTTTGTTTATTTTATAACTTGGACAAGGACATACCCGTATTTGAAAAAGAGATTCATTGCCTTGCGGGCATAAAAACTTCATATTTAGTAAATTTATTGATTTTTGACCGCTTGTTTTAAAAATGGGACAAGTCCACTTATATAAAGAAATACAGACAACGATATTTGTAGATAATATTTAGGTGATTGTTTTCAGCTATAACTTATGTTTTCGAAAACATTCATATTAATGATGGACATTGTTGTAGTTTTAATTTGGTAAAATAAATTATGAAGACATTTTCATACTTTTCTGCCAAGTTTTCTAGTTTAGATAGTCTTAAATCCTCTTAAGGGCAGAAGAAGAGAATTAAGAAACATTTTGATATGTTTCCCTGCGGTTCCATAGTAAAAGAACCTGATACCCAAATAAAGAAGTTGATCATTTATTTTCGCATCCTGAAATATGGAAAAATAAGAAAAAAATTGACAGAGGTGTCCAGTAATTGCAGAAATTATTGAACTTCGTTTGGCTGGTTTTTACTATTTGTGTTCTGACATTCGTAGTAAAATTTCTTGGTCTTAATATTTTCTGCAGAAATCCTGGACATATACCAGAGTTGGGAAACTTTAACCCTCTCTCAACTAAAATTCTGATGTGATCTTTCAAAAAGCCGGAATCATGGTTCCCCGTAATATTTTTTTGCTGTTATACTAAACAAAACTGTTTTTATTACTCACAAATCGTGTATGAAATATATTATAAAAAACCTCCAGAATACACGCATATGGAATGCTACCTTTACAACAAAGCTTGTGACTTGTAAATATTTCGTAGGCTTGTCAGCCTGGTTGATGAGTTAATTTCTTTCATGTGTAAAAGTTTATCAGAAAGGCAACTCTCATAATAAATATGAGAAAATTTCTTAAGTGGCAACGACTAAAGTTAAAAAATTCTCTTTATCATTTCTTAATTACTTTTCTGACAATCGCATGCATATAAAAAATGATTAAGAAACATGCCATTCGTTTTCTAATGGCTTCTTTCTGAGTAATTTTTCATATGAACAAGGCTAATAAATGTAATTTTTCATATGCGCAAAAATCTTAAAAAATGAATTTTCCTACCGCTCCTGTACTGCAATAATTAAGTTCTGCTTAATTTTTTTTTAAAAAATAACAAGCAAGTTCGTTATATTTAATGAGCACCAAATACACATTAAAATTTATTTCCACATACATTTTATTACGTATGAGTTAATAATAAAAAGATTTAAGGAAATCCAACTGCACGGAAGTATGGAGTAACAAGTGAAATAAATGCCCTTAATGAGGAAGTATTGTGCAATTAAAACAAATACATAAATAACAAATTAAGCAATTTGTATAATTCACAGCAGGGTAATACTCGTATGTATACTCATCAAAGAAGGCGGAGTAGCAAACCTGAAAAACGCACAAATTTATAATTCATACACACAGTGAACATACAGTCACGCACTGGAATTGCACGTAGACGTTAAAGACAAACATACGAGTGCGTGCGTGCTGGCGAAATTCATGCCAGAAGGCTTATTATTTTATAATAGATGATTTAGATTATTTCTTCCTAATTTTGTATTCCCTTTAAGGTTGTTTTGCTTTTTCGGCAAAACTTCTTCTAACTGTTGTATAAACGCCCTCTAGTGCAGGGGTTCCCACCATGGGGTCTTTGATTTAATGATGCAGAGAAATATCTTGTTTACTCAACTCTTGACAGCAAAATAAAATTTTTTTTCCAATAAAAACCTTAAACTCGTTTTCTGGCGAAATAGTTTTTTTTAGTTATGACATTGTTTAAATAAATGAGCGATATGTATGTACATATGTATGTATAACCAGTTGCGAAAAAAATTATATATAATGAAAATGAAGATTTATATAATTTGAAAATACTCTGTCTTTTCGGCTCTTCACGCGGATCGCTTGAATGATTTATACGCACCCTTAGGGGTGCTAGAGTGAATACAGCCGGTAAAAATAAAATATGGAGATGAAACCGCTAGATTGAACTAAAAATAACTAAACTGTCATTAATTTTTAACAAAAACAAGTACAACAACAACAAAAACAGTTTTTCAGCAGCCAATTTCACACTGCAAAAATCGAATTTTCTAATTTCAAAGCGTTCCCGCCGCTTTGTTTCGGTTTGCTTCAAACAAATTGTATGTGCATGAGAATTTTTGAAAGCTGAAAAAGCCTTGCCGCTTTTGTTAAAGTATTTCTGCCCCCCGTATTCTGCAACTCGCTAAAGCTAAATCTCTACCGCTAAAAATATATTAAGTCGATTTTCGGTTACGAATACAATTTTCAAACGTGTTTTGCTAAATCAGTTAATGGCTTAAAAGTCTAATTTTACCGTTTTAGGTCATCGGCAAAAAGTTTAAATTTTCTATTTGTTCAGCATTTTAGCGATCGAATTTAAGTTTCGCTTTAGCGAGTTACAGAATACGGGGGCTGTTATTTGTTCCTGCCGAATCTCTGAAATAACAGGGTGGCGTGTATGCCTGGTCACCTTGAATTGCTTTGTTTTCAAAAATCAATAGAGAGGAAACCTTTGAGGGTCAAACTTGTAGGTCTCACCAGTGGCATATTACTGGCAGTACGGGCTCAGTGGGGCCAACAGCTATTCTACTTCTAAGGGTTAAATGGATGTTGACGATTTGTAATGCTTGAGTCACGCATTAGTTACGTGTGAGTCACGCATTAGTCACGCGTGATCATGGTTGTATTTGTATATAACTAGCTAAACCCTTTAAAAAAAATCTTTTCCATAAGCAAACTTTTTTTTAAAAATTGCTGCCCAAATGACGAAGTTATTTGATAATGAATTTTTGGGTCAGGCACTTTGCACTTTAAAAAAAAATTAGTAAATTCGTCGACAAATGAAGAGGTTATTTGATAATCAATTCAATTCCTAATTTCAAAAGAAAAAAAAAAAAAAGATTGTGAACCTCTTCTACATGAAAAAAGAATTTTAGATGACGAAAATATTTGATTATCAATTTTTGGGGCTGACATTTTTACGCCCCAAATTATTTCAGTGAACCTTTCCCATTGCAAAAAAAAAAATGTGAAAATTGGTCAACAAATGACAAAGTTATGCTCGTTTTTATTATAAAAGGAAAGAGTAAATTAATTTAAAAAGTAGATTTAAAAATGGGCGTGGTTGACAAAAAAATTTACTATAATTCATTCCAGAATCCCGGTTGTGATGTGATAATTTCAGACCAGACGTTTGGTCTCCTATAACGTTAAATAAAAAAACACATATTCCGTTTTATATACAAATTTAGATAATAATGATTTAGAAAAATAACGTGTGTGATTTTAGAAATTTCATTAATTTTTTAATTTAATTCATGATTATTAATAGTTTATTTGCATGGAGGGTATTCGTCTCCCCACTCTTTTACCCCCAAAAAGACTTTAATGAAGCATGCAGTTTTCTAATTTAGTGTGCCTCATTATTTGGGAAAAATAGTAATTACTTTGTATGGGAGGGTACTCGTCTCTCCCCTCCTGTACCGGCAAGTTTTTGTTAGAACATGCAGTTCATTCTAACTGCTACCCGTATAAAGTTGAGTGACCCTCACTATTGTAGTTGTGTAGATATGAATTTATGCGCCAAAAAAAAGGGTATTTGGTCCCACTGTGCGACGTGTAGAAAGTGTTTATGGAAGTCACAAAAAAGAAAAGAATCAGCTGACCAGAAAAGCAATTTTATATAATTTTCTATTACTCTAAGCAATATATGCGTATGATCTATTTTCCGCCTGACTTAACATTCAAAATCTCGGTTAAAAGCAAATAAAAAATTGAGAATTTGTTTTCGTTAAAATTAATATTCCAGTACTGGAGAAATTATCGCTTCGATAAACTTTAGCCATAACACATTTGCATATGTACACACGAGTATATAGTTATAAGCAGATATGACCAGAAACTCATGTGTAATATCAACTATTTAATCTTATTATTTTAGTTCCCTCTTCTTATGTCCTTTTTACGACTTGCCCTCTTGCCTCATGTGAAACATTTAAATAAATTGAAATCTGTTGTACTTTAAACCCACATTAACACGCTATTTTTGATATCTCTGTTTTTCTTCTTATTCATTCAATATCACAAACTGTTAAATAAAGTTTAAGTCACGCTAAAAAAAAAAATACGTAATCTGTCGCAAGGGTAAAATAATTTAAAATCTGCTTTACTAGGAAAACAAATACCCACACACACACACGTACGTACATACATACGTACAACGCTGTAAACACAAATGTTAGTTTAGGGAGGGGTACTTTTTTCTGTCGTTGTTTTTAAAATTACCCAGTGAAATAAATGTACAAATGAGTTCCTGTTTTCTGATCATTATTACATCGCTCTACCGCTCTGTTTATTCATTCACTTAACGTAGAAGTGGCAACATGAAGGTTCATTAAAACGACTAATTAATTACTTACGACTTTGGTCGAGCAATAAATAAATATGTATGGCAAATGTTTGCAGGCCAGAGATGGTGAATAGAAATTTTTTCCTAATGAAAAGTCATAATAAAAAGTCATCTACAAATTCTCGTTCAATATGCCATTTATAGCACTTTTTGAAATGCACCTTCAACCGATGATCATCCAATTGTTGACTTTTCTTTCAACCGTTTCTGGCGTCGACAGCTCAATTAGTCGACCACTATGTTGTTCGTCTTGTCAGCTTCTACGGCCTCGTTTAAATTTTTAACGCACTTTTTTTTCCAGCTGAGATAAGCGTCAGTCAGCCTATCCGGGATTTTACTAAAATGTAAGAAAATTTTATTTAATTACCCCCAAAATTCTGTGGCAGATCTGGATATTTTATGAAAACTTTAGCATACATTTGGATGTTACACAAAAACCCTGAAAATGCATACTTTTAGGGGCATTCAAAAAAGCTTTCCATATCGCAAGAAATTTCAAAAGAGTTCAAAATAATTTAAATTAAAATATGTACATTCACCGTTCAATATCGAGTTTAACCGTCTAATATCACTGTTTGACAAGGCTGCCAAATCCTGCAGCATCAGGAAGACTACACAGTGAAAGCAAATTTCTCTCAGAGAGAAAGAGAGAGAGATAGATAGATAGATAGGTATATATAGAGAGAGATAGATAGATAGAGATAGCGCGGCATGTACAGAGGAAGTGTCCTACTTAATCTTAATACTCCTCATTATGAAAACTTATGCAGAAGTTGTTATATGGTAGATTTAGGGCCTGTCCCACGATGTCAAATTTTAAAATTTTGTTGTTGTTTCAAATGTAAGTGTGCAACAAGTCGAACGTTGTCGACATCGTAGGACAGGCCCTTAATCACCTATCATGCTTTCCCACAAAAGAATGACCTGTAAATACCGAAACAAGTGTGCGCATTTGCCTGCAAGTTGCGTTGTCGATCAGGTGCATCGTCACCTGGAACTGCCGTGAGTTCAAAAGACGATAAATGTAAATTCTTTCGGGGTGGAACTTCGAAGTTTGACCAGAAGCTTGTCTCTGGTACCACGGGTGCCGGTGACCTAACAGCCGAGCTGCTCTAGGAGTTGGATGTGTGCAGCGGTCGTCATGATCCTTTACTAAAGGTCGATTTTATCCTTCCCACTGGGCTAAAAGGATGATATTGAGCTGTATGGAGTAGGTACGGCTCAGGCATACGTCTGGCTCTGATGAGTGGTTGATTTGTGCTTATTAATGATGAGGAGTTCTCTTGGAGACCTCGCTGTGGGTGTAAACAACTACACTCGCGGCGTATGATCACGAAGAATCTTACGTAGTGGCTGTGGTTGCTACCAAAAACTCTGGGAGAATAGTCTTGCCTTCCCAGTGTTAAATCAATACTAATGATTGGTGTGATGCGGTCAGCCAGAAATTACTCTAGGTGCTGTTGCTTTGGGCACGGCCTTAGTAGCAAGAGTTTAGATAGCTCGAAGCACCTGAGCAAGGCACTTGTTCGTAGTACAGGGATAACTATGTTTAAAGATTGCAACCTATGTGTTCTTGGTGCTTTCTAAGGGTGCATGGGGCGATGGTAAGCGTGTAACCTTCACCCGGTGTTTACACCACCGTGAGATTAGGCTGTAAAAGCACATGCTCACGTTAATCTGAAACACATTTGGATGATATATCATGATTATACTTATGTATATCAATAATTTATTTTTTAGATATAAAAACCAAAACAAATTGTTACGATTTGGCATGTGTATGACGTTATATTTCTAACTTATGATTTTATTTTACAAATTTTTGTTTGGTTATTGGTTAAGCCACATCTATATGCTTTTCATTTCTGCTTAAGAAACTCTCATCGGTGGACTTTAACCAAAAATTTTTAAGCTTTTATTTTTATTGCACAATTTAATAAAATTTAAAATTTTCTTAGTTAATTTAACAGATATGCATAGTTAAGTAAATTTAAGCCAAAATAATGAGAAAAATTAATCCAATTGATTTCAGTTATTAATTTTACTTTAAATAAATTTTTTTTGAGATCCATATGAAGAAACTATTTATATGGTTAAACTAACCAATTTTAATTTGTGGTTTATTAGAAATTTTTAAGTAAATTTAAAATTTTTTAAATTTAAAATTAAAATTTTTTTTAAGTAAATTTAAGCCAAAATAATGAGCTAGATTAATGCAATTGATTTCAGTTATTAATTTTACTTTAAATAAAATTTATTTGAGATCCATATGAAGAAACTATTTATATGGTTAAACTAACCAATTTTAATTTGTGGTTTATTAGAAATTTTTTAGATTAGAGATTGATATTTTTATTGCAGTTTTTCTCAAAATAAATACTCTAGTTGTACAGTAAAATTTTAATTGATTTTTTTTAAAGACATTGAAATTGAGTTGCAATCCCCATTTTACGGTTACAAATACAGTTCATTAATGGGCCTTTACCCAACTAGAGATATTATATTAAAATTATATCAAAACAAATGAGAAGCTTAAATAATTTTATAATTGAAACAAGAACTCAATAATCAAGATTTTTCTTTATTTTATTAAAAATTGGTTTTTGTTACTTTGAGAGACAACAAAGTCTACTTGAGGTTTATTTTGTACTATCTGAAAAGTGTCCGTTTTCCATCCCTGATATAAGAAAACTTTCTGTGCTTACAGAATAAATTTACAATTCAAGTTGCGTACTTGTCTTAATTAAATAGAATAGAAATAAAAAATTAATGCAAAACAAAACATGAACGGAACTAAGGAACAACAAATCTAAGAAGTTTTCCGCTTTTAATAACAAAAGTCAACAAGCAGAAATTAAAAAAAAAATAAACAATACAAATAAAAAATAAATAAAACACACACACACACACATATATGAATGTGCTGTACATAAACGTTCTATTACATTTCGTAACAGTGATGGGATGCGTGGCACAATTTTATAATTTTCATAATAACAACAAAACAAATATTAAAGGCCTTATTCACAAAAAAAATAATGACAAAATATAAAGATTTTTATAAAACCTTTAATTGGAAAAAAACACCAACAATCAATTAAAAATTTAATTGTGTCTATTAAATTTTTTAATTGATTGAATTTTTTTAACAAAAGCTTAATGTACTCAATTAAATTTTTAATAGAACTTTTAATTAATTAAAATTTTGAACATCACTGTCTTTTGTACTTCTCGATCAGTGTAAAAACTTATAAATGCTACTACGTTCATGCTAAATTTATTCAAACAAATGGTTTAAGGTTGATTCAAAACAATTTTATATTCTGATTTCGTTACAAAATTGTAACTGGTTTAACAACTAAACAAACACAATTTGCCACAAAAATCTGAAAATAATATAATTTTTCAGGCCGCCTCAATGGGACACGGAATAAAAACAATTGTCACTCAATATCATTAGAAGACAAAGAGACAAATACACATAAAAATGTATGTATGTATGTATGTAGAAAAATTAAAGAATCCCAGTTAACCACGCATCTGCAGTGACGGTTGCTTGTCAATGTATTTAGGTTAATTCCTCAAAGATATTTTCGAAAAACTGCCGCGAAATATGTATGCGGTTCAATGAACGGCAATGTCGACTAATTCCTCGTCAACGTTTACATGGGCGACAATGTCGCACGGTTATTTATATCTTGTCGTCGACGATAATGTAGGCAATCATGTCTAGCGGCTTTTCGTAGACGATAACGTAGGGGACTTTGTCACCTATATCTATTTTGCCATTAAAAAACATTTTTTTTAAGTTCAACTTTTATTTAATAAAATAATTATTAATTAAATTTTTAATTTTTAAAAATTTTTATATTTTATAATTTTTATGTTTTAATTTTTTTACTTCGAAATATTATTCGTAGCCTTTTTAGTAGACTATATGAAAACTAAATTTTAAATGAAATATTTTTAGTGTTTTATTAAAAGTATTCTAAACATAAATTAATGATTCTTTGAGTGATTGTTAGTATAGTTAGGAAAATACTCACCATAAAGTATCTTAAGACTTCAACGGCTTCTTTTCTTTCATGCCCACTAGGTTAGCACAATTATTAGCTCTTTTGCTATGACCCTTTCAATATTTTTAATATATCCACACATGCTGCATCTTACAGCTCCTATTTGCATTTTTAAGAGATAGTATTAACATTTGTACCAAAAAAAAAATTAAACTTTCCAATCCTGGAACAGCATTTTTAATTTTTCGGGTTTTTAGTATCAATCTAGAAGTTTAATTAACAAAAAAAAAATATTGTTTAAGTTATTTGTATTAAAATTTAAGATTTCCAGCCCTGGAACAATATTTTTTATTTTACCATTTTATATATTTATATTTTTTTGGCTGAAATATAAAATAAGTTTAACTAATAAATACAAAGAATAGTTACATATGTATATGGATTTTCAATACCAATCTTGTTCTTCTAAAAATTCAAACTTTTTTAAGCTGGTTACTTTTATATTACAAACACATAATTTAAATTTTCCAGCTCTGAAATAGTCTTTTTGATTTTGCTGATTTTTAATATTAATCTTTTTCTTTCTTAAATATAAAATAAGTTTAAATAATAAAGATAAAAATAGTTAAATATATAAGTATACCAAAAAATTTTTATTTTCCAACCCTGCAACCGTGTTTTTATTTTTTTATTTTTTTTTTCTTTACCAATTTTATTCTTCTTAAAATATAAAAAAGTTTAATTACCAAAAAGCAAAAATTTGTTTTCTACTTTCCAGCCCTAGAACGTGCTCTTTAATTTTTTGCGATTTTCACTACCAATCTCTTTCTTTTTTAAATATAAAATAAGATTAACTGATAAAAAAATAATTTTTTTAGTTATTTGAAATGCCCAAAAATAATCAGTTTTCCAAACCTGGAACCGTCTTTTTCATTTTATTTTTACTTTCAATACCAATGTTATGCTTCTTAAAATATAAAATAGATTTAGTTAATAAAACATCAAAAAAGTTTTTGTTTGTTAAGCTAGTTACTTTTATATTACAAACACGGAACCGTGTTTTCTTTATTTTGCTGATTTTCAATATCAATCGATTTTTTTCTTATATATAGAATAAGTTTAAAATGTCCATAAAAAAATAGTTACATATTTGGATTTACCAAAAAATTTAAATTTTCCAACCCTGGAACCGACTTTTTGATATCGCTCATACTTTCAATACCGATTTTATTCTTCTTAAAATTTTAACTAGGTTTTATTAATAAAAAATTAAAAATTTGTTAATGTTACTTTTATATAACAAACACAAATTTACATTTTCCAGCCCTGGAACCGTCTTTTTGATTTTTCTGATTTTTATTAATATCAATCTATTTAGACTGACTACCTTCTTTATGTTGCTTTTTGTCGTTTCGAAAACCCAACCGACTGAAGACAAATTGTGCATAAGTCATTGAAGTCAAATGTCGTGCATGACTAACTATATGGCCAATTGGGATATGTGCCCACACCCACACCCACGCACTCACACGCACACGCACAGTCACACTTACACATCTACGCCGGCACACGCTTTACTAAGCATCAAAATTGAACTTGTTCAAGGCTGCTTTCTGGCATCATGTACGGCTTAATAATTTTCGCAAAGAAAATAAATAAAAGGATAAAGAAAGTTGTTGTTGTTGTGATTTCCCTATGATTCGGTATTTAAAATGAAAATCACATATACACATTTAGTTTTATATTCATAAATAAGGGAAAAAACAGAAATTTTTATTTAAGGATTTCCGTTGTGCTGCTGTGACAATATGACAAACCTACACAGTCAACAAATTTATTATACGCAAGTATGTTTGTGTGTGTGTGTGTGTGTGTGTGTGCATGTCCTTTTTATTATGAATACGCAGCAAGTGGGTGTTGAAGTTATAAATTATTTACTGACTTAAATACTTTTGCCAGCCAATGAAGGAGTAAATATTTTAAGGTTAAGAGGTGGGGGTTGTTGCTCAGCCTTTGGCCACTGGTAATAAATGTTATAGAGCAATAAAAAGCACGGGCTGAAATAAGTTTTCTTCCCATGGGCTGTTTTTTTGCGTTTGGTTTTCCTCATTTTGCTTTTTCGCACACGATTGCATGGGATATCATATTTGAGTTGTTTATGTGAAAATATTTCAATAATTTACTGGCGCAACACATTGTTTGGAATTTTATGTCAATTTCTATCTCGTTGTGAGTTGACAAATGACCACAAAAGATTATAATGTTGTGATGAAGGCGCTCGTACACAAGCGTTCAAGCAGCGTTAATTGGTTTTTGGGTGCGATTTGCGATTTGAACGAGGGTGGATTATGTCAGCACATTGTTATTATAATTTAAGTAAGATGATTATTTATGAGGAATTGTGCGGTGCTTCTATTGTAGCCAAGGGGCGCCTCCAAATGACAATTACAATATTTTTTTATGGTCCTTGAAAGTGAATGCAGTAAATATTGTATAATAAAATAAAAAAAAATTGGTGAATAAAATTTAAGTTTATTATATTAAAAAAAAAATGCAAAAATAAATATGTAATCACAATTAAAAGCAGAGCAAATTGAAAAGCAAATGCTTGGTTTTTGGAACCTAAATTCCTTAATTTTTTAACTAAAATCGATAATTTGCGATTGTAAATAATCGACGCTTTTTTTGCGGTTATGGCTCGATATTTCAAAATTTTAAAATAATAAAGTTCATACATATTTTAAATTTTGTTTTTCTTTTTGTACGATGTTAAATATATTTTACTCCTGATAAACTTTTACTTAATAATGAATATGAAATTAATTTGCTTCTCATTGAGAGACCAAAACATGTTGCCCTTACTTGAAAAAAAAGCGGCTATAAATTTAAATTCTCGCACTTCTACTCAATCGATTACTACGTAAACGTTAAGTGCACTGAGACTTTCAAATAAAGACGCCAATCATTTGCATTCAATCAATTATTTGCAATAGTAAATAATAGATTTTCGTCAAAAACCGGAGTTCGAAAGCGGTTTCGCTTAAGCTTTTTTTTTCACAAATATGGTTCGTTGTGATTTTATAAATATCATCGGTGTTGCCATAGTTTTTTTTCTTAGCAATTTCGACAAGTTCAGTGGAACTGAAAAATTGTCGGGAAAAAATAAAAATTAAATTTTTTTACAAATTTTTTTATGTCCTCCAAAAATAAAAAATTTAAAAAAATTGTACTGAAGTAAAGTGGGTGAAGTCGATGGATGCTGCTTTAGTACTTGAAACATTTTGCATGAATAAAAAGTAAAAAAAAAGTAAATTAAGCCACTAATTTTCAAAGAAATTCAATCAACTGTGTTAATCAATATCGACAGGCTTAATTTGCCAAACATATTCAATTTCAATTTATTTTTCTATTTTCTTCTCAATTAATGAATTCATTATAGAAAACACTCGAGAGCGTCAGCGTGTTTGTTTGTTTATGATGTGACACAGTGTCTACAAATTTAATTACAACGAAATATTCAATTAAACTAATTTTTTGAGCTTTAGGTCAATGTTTATTATTATTTTAGTACTTCGATATTTCGTTAACCTTTGGTTAACTTCTTCAGGATATTTTTATATTTGAAATTAAATTTTTCTTTTTTTTACAACGAAATATTAAAATGAATTAATTTTCTGTAGCACAGATTTTGGCTTTATGTTTTGCAATTTGTTTTGAAAATTAGTTTCATTGTGTAATTGAAAATTTCTTTTATATTCCATCTTTAATTTAATTAAAAATCTCTAAAAAAATTTTAATAAATAATAAGAAAGCTCCTTTGTATCTTTTATTTGCTTTCTTCATTTCAATTAACACGAGTGCTGCTGTTATTAATTATTTTCCTATTTTCCAATCAATAGTATATTGTATTAAAATTAAAGGATCATAAAATATTCCATAATATTACACTAATTAAACATGCCAGTGAGCAGCTGCTGGTTTTTAAGTTGATTAAAATTTAATATAAAGAAGGATTTGTAATAACAAAATACTATTGCAACCAATCAATAATTCGTTCAGGCGACAAACACCTTTTTTTTTGCGCGGAAGTGTTGGTGGATAAAAAAAAAACAAAAATAAAATAAAACGGAAATACATCAACGGAACATGATAATGAAAACTTAAATATATTTAAAGGGTTCACGTACACACATACATACATACATACATGCATACATATGTATGTATGTACATATGTATGTATATGTGCATGTATGTATACTTGTGAATACGTCCATATAAAAGTTTTTAATTCAATTTTCTGCACACAAAACCGCAACAATAGGTGTATATTTTGGTATACTCCCTTTATAAAAAAGGGAAAAAAATTTTTTCATTCTATAATTCAAGTACTAAAAATAATACTGCAGTCAAACAAATAAGAGATACGATTTGAAAGCTTTATTAAAAATTAAATACAGCAGACTAAAAAATATTTTTAAAGTAAGTTGAGCTTTCGCTCTTAAAACTTTTTATAAAATCCAACAAGAGCCTACTCTTTTTTAAAAGGTACTTTTTTTATAAAAGGTATTTTTTTTATAAAAGGTTCTTTATTATAAAAGGTACTTTTTTTATAAAAGGTACTTTTTTATAAAAGGTACTTTTTTATAAAAGGTACTATTTTATAAAAAGTACTATTTTATAAAAGGTTTTTTTTCGTAAAAGGTTTTTTATTATGAAAGGTACTTTTTTATAAGGGTACTTTTTTATAGAAAATACTTTTTTATAAAAGGTACTTTTTTTATAGAAAATCCTTTTTTTTATAAAAATTACTATTTACAAAGAGGAAATTTTTAAAAGGTACTTTTTTATAAAAGGTACTTTTTATAAAAGGTACTTTTTTATAAAATGTACTTTTTTACAAAGGTACTTTTTTATAAAAGGTACTTTTTCATAGAAGGTACTTTTTATGACAGGTACTTTTTTACAAAAGGTACTTTTTTATAAAAGGTACTTTTTCATAGAAGGTACTTTTTAAGACAGGTACTTTTTATTAAAGGTACTCTTTTATTAAAGGTACTTTTTTACAAAAGCACTTTTTTTAAAGAATCATTAGCTTTGCTTTGTAAGAGCTAAAGACCTTTAAAGACTTAATGTAAGTAATTTTGTTTAAATGTTCAGATTTATTATAATTTTGCCTCAAAAATAACTTAATTATAATTTCTCTTTTCCAACCTTTCATAATGATGAAGCAAACAAGTAATTAAATGCAGCCTGTTTAGCGGCTGCAAACTCGCTAATGAATGAAAAACAATTGTAATGTTCGCCCCCCCCCTTTACATTACTTTATATCTTAAATTTTAAGACAATTTAATTAATTATTATCATGCTGGAAGTCAACTTGCTTGTTGAAATATAATCTTGTTTATTTGAAATAGTGACTGAAAGACGATTCCAGTAAGTTTATTATTTCTTTTGAATGATGGACCGTTAAATTTTTGACTACAAGTGATGGTTTTGTATGATATTTGTGTTCTTTTAAATTTTATTGCCTGACATAGACAACAAAAAAGAGGAAGAAAGATACGCGAATAAATAAAAATAAACTCCCCAGTAATTTTGAAACAAGTGGCTTAATTTCAACTTTCTTAAATTTAAAGTAAAATTTAACAAGTGAAACATATTTTACTGAAACGAAATTATTGAGCAACATGCTGTTACGTTTTCAATGCACATTAATGCCCCTCTGGCATTTTATGTTCTTTTCTTTTGCAAAAACTTCAAAGCACTTCAATTCAGTTTTTATGCATGTTTGTTTTCTTTTCAACTTTTCCATTTGTGCGAGTAATAATTTTCCTTTTCCTCTTTGTCTTTTCAGTTGCCTTCAACATTTCGTTTGCAAAATATTTTTTTCTCTAGTTATGCCTGCTTCAAAAGGCGTCTTTTGGACATTGAACTGATTTGCTTTGGGCTTACCAACCGTTTTATGGAGTTTATTTAATTTTTCTTTTTTACTTTGCTTAAATCACTTGCAGTTGTTGTTTAAATGTTCATTTTTCCCACACTTTATGTTGTGTGCTTTGCTTTTTGCCAGAAACTTAATTTTCGTCTTGCTTCAGAATGTTTAAGTAAAATCGAGAGTAAACAAACAATCTGTTAATTGTTTAGTGGAACATTCATTGAACGTGTTTTGTGAGTATTGTCGGTTGATGGGTTGGGGGGGGGGGGGGTTTGGGCGATTACATCTGCCTTTTCCTTCATAGTTGCAAAAAAAAAAAAAATTCTGCAGAGTTTTTTGCAGAAAAGCCAAAAAAAGTAGGAAAAACATATTTGACAAAGATAAAAGAAATTTGTGAACCATCTTTTATTGCAAAAAAGTTTTTGGTCATAAAAGATAATCTAACTTAATAATTTATATTGTTTGTGTGTTGTTGCTAAAGTGGCAAATTTATTGAGGTGCTTTTTTGCCTGCAGGGAATTTTTTTTGTAGAAAATAATGAGAAAAATTGGCACGTTTTTAAACGACTGCATAAAAGAAGGATGAAGATGGTCAATTCGGTTACATTTTTAAACTTTATTTTCTAAACCAATTTTAAATATTTTTTTTGCAATCGAACGTATAGGCTCCATTGGGTCTTCTTGCCACAAAATTATGACTGGTGGTTTTCATGAGTAATATTAAAATAGATAATTACGTTAAGTTTTAATAATTCTAGGGGCGGTGGGGGCGCAAAAGCAGTTCTTGACGAATACTCTCCCCCACCTCCCACAAGGCTGTTCTTTCCTATGATTTCTAGGCGCTTTATCTAATATATCGAGCCATAACCGCAAAAGAAGCTTAACCGACACATTTTTTGGACCTCGTTTTTTTTACGAAAATTGATTATTTACAATCGCAAATGATCGATTTTGGTCAAAAAAGTAAGTTCGAAAATTATGTGTCTTAAGCTTTTGGGGCGGTTATGGTATCGAACTCTTCAACCCAGTTAAAGATTTATGATGCAAGAAAATGCAGAATTCCAGCAGCAGTTAAATTTTAATTTTGGAATTGGCACCGCATATTTAACATGACGCTGGCAATAATACATAAAGACGCCATTATATTATTAATTTATTGCTTTCCAATTATTGCTTAACCCTGTTTTTTTTTAAATTTAAACTTTAACCCCATTTTATAATCATGTTTTTTTTTTGATGTGACTGGTATGGGTAAAACAAAGACTGAAATAAAATAAAATAAAAATATAATAGTCCTTTTGGCTCCAGTTGACTTTTAACGCATACGCATTTTTAACTAAAGCAAAAAACCAAAAAAAAAAGAAAAAAAAAAAAATAAAAAATAATAAAATAAAAAAAGAAATAACACAACCCTCTCCTTAAAAATTTATTGTGAATGCGATGACAATTTGCAACATTTACAATCATTACACATGCATAAAAATATGCATCTCTATGCATATTACTTTCCAAATGCAAGTTAAGCAGCCCAGCAAACATTTTCTGGTAAAATAAATTTATTGAAAATATTTTTGATAATGTGAAGGAAAAAACGTTTTATGCTTATTTTCTCACCCCAAATTGAAATGGTTAAAAATATTGGCAAAAGAATATAAAGAAAATTGGAAAAAAAACTTGGAATATCAATTAAAATTTTGTAATATCGATTAAAAATTTAATTAAATTTTCACCTGTAAAAAATTTAATAATGTCAACTAATTTTTTCTACTCGAATTAATTTAAGCAAATAAAAATCTAATTCAATCAATTAATAGGCAGATTTTGTTCGTTTCTAAACGTTTCAAACTTGTACGAAAAGTAAGGAAAATTCTTTTAAATTTTTTCAAAACGAAAAAAATCGTTTATATGTATATACAAAATTAACCCTTAAATTAATTAATTGAAAATATTAATTGGTGAAACATTTTTGCAACACTTTCAAATAACACCTAGACATAAACTTTCTTAAAATTTTTCTGTTCGTCAGTGTTCGTTTCATATAAAAAAATCTTTCAGGGATCTCTTGTAAAAAACCAACTTAAAAACAAAAACATTTACAGTTGAATTACATTCCAAAACATGTTTTCTGCACAACAACAAAAGATGAGAAAAAATGAATGAAATAAACTAAGTGTTGTAGTTCTTCCTCCCGTTCAGGCTCCCTTCAGTAATGGAAGTGCAACTTAATACAATCAAGCCCTTCATAAAAGGTTCAACGCGTAACAGAAAAATGGGAATAAAAAAAAATAAATTTGCTAAAATATCATGTAAAGGAAAGTACAGAGAAAAATACCAAGCAAGCAAGACAAAAACTATATCCGTATCACTTATGGATTTGTTTTGTTGCATATCGGTTGCAGTACAAGACGGTGGGCTCAACCATGTCATTAGTTGAAATGATTTAAAATATTAAAAAAAAAAAATTTTTTTTTTTAAATATCCCACGATGTCGACAGTAAGCGGTCGATCAAAGTAAATAAGAAATTTTTTTCTTGTTTTCAATATAAGTTATATCTATGTCGAACGTCTGCTGTCGACATCGTGGGACAGGTCGTAAATATAGTTGAACTTGATCGATCCTTTCTTTTTTAAACATATATGAATGCACATATTTCGAATTAAATTTTTGGGCATGTCGAACTCTGTTTTAAACTATCCTTTCGTATTATAAAAATTGAACGCATAATCATTTGAAGCTTTTTTTTTATTAGCGACAAAAAATCTATATTTTTTCGAACTAATTTCACTAAGTAAATCTGTGAATTACTCGCGATATTGCTGGAAATTCAAACCCAACATTTCGCAGTTTATAAGTAACAAGTTGCTAGAGCCAAACAGCATAGTTATCATAAATGTTTAATAAAAAATAGTTTGCCAAATAAAAAACCCGATTTCAATGTAAAGATCTGATAGAAAATGTTCGAAAAAATGTATGGGACCAAACTGGAAGTAAACTGTTTCAAAAAAAAAAAAAAATTTTGAAATCTGTTGGTTAAGAAGAAGTTGTGAAATATAAAATTAAATTTTAGTGGCCTCCGCCCATTTTTCTAAATGCAAGATTGTGTCTATTTCAGAGCTCAGGGTATGTGTTAAATTTTGTAAAAATCGGCAAAGGAGAACCTTTTAAAATAAAATATTTAATTTTTATGGGCGTGACTCCGCCTATTTTGTAAATGAAAAATTGTGTCTATTTTGGAGCTCAAGTTGTGTGGTAAGTTTCGTACAAATCGGTTAAGTAGAACCACTTTTAAATGGAAAATTGTGTCAAAGATGTGTGTTAAATTTTGTTAAAATCGGTAAAGTAGAACCACGTAAAATAAAATATTTAATTTTAATGGGTAATATGGTAGCCTCACCCATTTTTAAAGAGAAAACTGTGTCTATTTTAGAGCTCAAGGTTTGTGGTAACGTTCGCAAAAATCGGCTTAGCAGAACCACGTGGAATATAATCCCCCTTATTGCGAATGGCGCCATCGACGTCACATAAAGACGACGGTAAAAATTGTCACTTGTCTACTCTTTGTTGACAACAATTGACTACTATTAAGATGCTCCATTAATTTACAAAAAAGAGATTGTCAGTAAGATCCAATTATTCCCGATAAAGAGTAGACAAGTGACAATATTTACTGTCGTCTTGATGTGACGTCGCGGACGCCATTCACAATAAGGCGTAGCAACGCCCATTTTTTAAAATGCAAAATTGTGTCTATTTTAGAGCTCAAGGTGTTTGGCAAGTTTCGAAAAAATCGGTTTAGTAGAACTACGTAGAATATAATATTAAATTTTAATAGGCGTAGCCCCGCCCATTTTTTAAAATGGAAAATTGTGTATATTCTAGAGCTCAAGGTGTGTGGTAAGTTTCGTAAAAATGGGCTAAGCAGTACCACGTGAAATATAATAATAAATTTTAATGGGCGTGACCCCGCCCATTTTTTCAGCTTTATAGTTGTGTCATCACAAGAACCAAAAGCGTTTGTTAGGTTTCGTGGTAATCAAATAAGTAGAATATCATAAAATGAAATAAAAAACTTTGTGGACGTCTCCCCGCCCACTTTTTTTTACAATGGGAACAATTTGGAAGCTACATACAGACAAAAAGGAGTTTTTTCAATTGGTCTAAAATTTACTGATGTATGAAGTAACAATGTCAAAAAAAAATACAGACGAATTGATTAACTCATCCTTTTTTTTAAAGTATGTTATAAATAATGCAGCCAACAATTACATATTTCAGCAAAAGAAAATGTTTTTGTTTAGCGTTTCTTGACGCACTAATAATCCCAAATTATTATTTTACTTATTCTGTATAATGTTTTTGCTTAAGACAGTATTTTTATGGATGTGGTAGTATAAATAACTTCTTAATATATCCAAATAAAGCTTGTATTCTTTGTCGTGTTTTGCACTCGCTGACTCTTAATATTGCATGATAGAATTCCCATTTAGTTCATATTAATTAATATTGTTATATAACCGATGCAACTTAAGCCGAGTTGCTGCTAACTTTGCTAGATAGAAGCGATTTTTTGACGGGTGGGCCTTAAAAAAACTCAGAAAGTTTGTATGTTTCCAGCAAAAAAAAATATCCTCTGATATTTTAAATTTTCTTAGTAGTCCCACTGTGCAGCTGTACGTATGTAACTGTAAAGCTCACAACCGAAACGCATTAAAGTTTTTGTTTACAATTACAATAACAACCAAAACAACATTGATGCAGCAAAACAAAACAATGCAAGTAACTCAATGAACGAATGAATGAATGAAAGAATGCGTTATTGAGAGACGTGCCGTGTGCATCCGTGTGTTTGTAGGAGTAAAAGGTCTGCTGGTAGCATTGGAGTATATCTCTGTGTGTGTGTGTTTGTGTGTAAAATGTACCAGTGCAATTGGAAAATCATGAAAAATGCACGATTTTTACAATTCAACCTTGTATCGGTATCGTTTGTACAAGAAAATGTCGTTAAGTTTGCTGTTTGTCTGGGAAGAAAGCAAAAAAAAAAAAAAAAATGTATTTAAATTTATTTATTTTTATTTGCACAGAGAAACGTACCAAATGATTCTGTTTTCAAACGAATAATTTTTAACATTTAAATGACAATAAGTATCATCACTTATATTTTACATTTTGAGGTGTCATCATTTTAAATTAGTTGTGGCAAAACCTGTAAAGTTTTTATGATATCGTGATGAAATTTTAAGTGTAATTCAAAACTACTTTCTTTAAAGTCTACCACTTAAGTTCGATATATAAGAAATATGAAAAATAAATAAAAATAGCAGTCCTAATAATATCCAGCTGGTAAAGTGCAATGCATGTCGTTCGTAAAGTTCAGTGATAATTTCACCCATTTTAAAACCCAGATCACCTCTAAATATCAGATGTTTTCGAATTAGGAGTCTACTCTGTATTTAGAATTGCAAAGATTTTGAATTAGAAAGAAAATGTTTTCGAATTTATATATAATAAACATGTAAGTTCGAAATTCTTTTCTTTCGTTTCGAATTACACATTAGATCCCCCCCCTGACTCCAAAATTAATATTCAATAGAAAGACAATGAAGAACTTTAAGTAATTTCCTCATGTCATGTATTTTTATTTTAAATGTTAAAAAAAGAGAATATGAAATTAACTTTCTCTTTCACATGTTCATTGATGTTTTAGTTACAATCAGACAGAAAATAAGAACTCCTTCGATAATATATAAAATGCAGATGCAATCCATTCAGTAAAGTGTAAATTTCTTGCAATGCATTTTTTTATTAGGGAGGATCTCAAATGATAATTTATTGAAATGAAATGTCTGTACAAAAATAAAAACGAACTTAAACAATTGATAATAAATATTCGTGCTCTCATTCGTTCGCACTGTGAATTCTCTAGGAGAATTTCTGTTTTTCCGATTTTATTTACAGCTGTTGCCTGCGGCCCCATTAATTAATATTTTACAGACACAAGCGAATAAAGAAATAATATTGCTCAATCAGATGTCATTGTTTTTCCTTTTACCGAGTTACATCAAAAATAGTTGTATTAACAACCAAAGCCAACAAACAGTCTTGTTCTTGTTAAGGACAAATAAGCAAGAATCATGATGATACATCTAACAAATTCACCAGCAGCCTTTGGCCACAGCATCAAATTCTATTTTACTCGATTTGCATTTTATGCACATTTTTTTTATTAGTTTTATGGCAGCATTGTCATGTTCTTATTTGCTATTCTTAAGTAAAATCACACGAATATTTACACTTTCATACATGATGTTGGGTACTTTGTGGTTGTTTGTGTGTGGATGTGTATATTTATTCCTTTTAGCCTTGCAAGGATCATAGAGCCGTCACTGTGTGCGTGTTTGCCATGTATAAATATTTTTAATATTTTTTTCTATTTTTCTTTGCAGGAAAAATTCAATATATTTTAAAAATTTTTCTTGAAATTAAATTGAAAAAAAAACTATTTGTTTCTCACAGCAGATTTTTATGAAAAATTTTTTACTAATCAGTACATAGCAAAAGATAAAATTTTGTACAAAAATATCATCAACAAAATAAGCAAAAAAAAAAATTATTGAAAATCCCTGGAAAAAATTTAATATTTACTATGAACATTCTTTTTTGATGTTATGGAATAAACAAAAATTTTATTAATAATTTTAAAATTCAAATATTGTAAAGCACGTGTGTAAAGATAAATTCTAATTTATTTAGCAGAGACAGAAATCACAGAACTGCTAACATTGCATGTTCTGCACATAACAGTGAACTGTTACGTAACAGCAGTTGCTGTTAGTTGTCCGAAACCTTGAAACTTTTAACTATAGATCAATATAAAAAAAATAAAAAACAAAAAAATTCAAAGAAACAAGAGCTGCAGCGAAACGACCATAGACAACGACGTGCATTTACTGAATACCCTGGCCCTGGCTCAGTTCAAAACTGACTCTCATTTTAACAACTTTTTTTATCCAGAATTGAATGATATGGGTACCAAACACTTGTAATTTCAAGAGGACAGCTTTTCGTGCCACACAGCTCATGCCACCTTGGCTATTCTGCACAAGCAGTTTGAGTGCTCCTGGTCATCTTATATAGAGATGAACGGTTAACTGGTCACCGACAAAGTTCTACTTGAACTCGTTAAACTTTTGCTTGTGGAATTTTCTTAAGTCGCAGATCGATGAGAAAAAGCTAAAAATCTCCACAGTCCTCACAGACAACCTAACCCATGCCATCGGTCAAACTCAGCCTAATTTATGCGCAGAGTCATGGAAAATTTAAAATCATGGCTGTACGCCACTTGCGAAGCTGCGGCGGATATTTAAACAATATTATATTCCTTATAAAATGGCATATACAGGCCTTTAAAGCAAATATCTTACACATCCTTAAGGAGGAAGGATCCTTTATTGTTTCAAAAAGTCATTCGTTTTATTGGTATTAATTTTTTCATTACCCTGGAAATCTAGTTGTGCAAATCAGTTTTAATGTGAACCAAATGGGAATTCTTTGCTAAGTTCTTACGCAGAGTGAGTGCTCCTACTTTAGCAACTTCCAAATCTTCTAAAATAAGAGTATCTATTATATCTTAGGAAGTTACTAACTTAAAAGCGAACATATGCACTTCTTAAATTTCATTCCCTGAAAACGATTTAAACAAAAATTCCAAAAAATAATTCCGCCAAAAAAAAAATTCGACTTCAATGCAGAGATCTCATAGAAAGTGGAAGTAAACTCTTTCAAACAAAAAATTTTATTAAATCTGTTAGTTAAGAAGAAGTATGTGCAATATAAAATTAAATCTTAATGGGCGTGCCTCCGCCCATTTTTTTAAATTCAAGCTTGTGTGCATTTCACGGCTCAGGGTGTGTGTTAATAAGTGTTGTAAAAATCGGTAAAGTAGAACCACTTAAAAATAAAATATTAAATTTGAAAGGGCGTTACTCCGCCCATCTTTAAAATGGAAAATTATGTCTATTTTAGAGCTCAAGGTGTGTGGTATGTTTCTTAAATATCGCTAGAACCACGTGTAATATAATAATAAATTTTAATGGGCGTAGCCCCGCCCATTTTTTCAACTTTAAAATTGTGTAATTAGAAGAACCAAAGATGTTTGCTAGGTTTTGCAGCAATCAAATATGTAGACTATCATAAAATTAAATAAAAAAAAAACGGTGGGCGTGTTCTCGCCCACAAAAAAAAATTTGCATCCGGTCTAAAATGTACCGTGTTATGAAGTAACAATGTAAAAAAATACAGACGAATTGACAACCTCCTCCTTTTTTTGAAGTTTAAGAATCCTATTTATTTTTTGCTGGGATATTAGTTGAAAAATATTTGTTAACTTCCAAAGACATGTCTTTGTTTTGGCGCACTATTCTCCAGTGAGAGTTAGAGAAATATATGTATATAAACACATGTCCCTATCTCATACTGTCGAAGACATAAAATACATACATACACGTATATATGTATGTATGTGTATGTATATGTATACGTATTCCTTTCAAAGGACATGTTACGGGAAAACCTTATCAAATACACCTGCAATTTTTCTGTTGTTTTTTTCTACCCTCTTCAGTTTGATTTTGAAATGTTTGCCGTTAATCTCTTTTAGGTCATTCCCAAATTTGCCACAACATTGTTACAAAATAACAAACATGTCACTTGCAGTTGCAGCCAAAAATTATGGCTTAAGAGAGAGTTTGGCAGTAACACTATCTTCATTGGATTATAAATTTTAAGTTTTAAGGTCTTTAGCAATCTGTAGTTTTTTTTTGCTGAGCTTGACCAAATACTGCTGATGGTGTTGAAGCCAGAGCTGCTGCAGTTGAAGCAAACTGCATAGCAAAGAAGAAACAAGTAAAAATTTAAAACAATCACAAAACCCGACTGCGACCAACTTTAATCCGTTAAAGATCTTAAATGGTCATTCGAAATGAAAAATCATACGAGAATTTTAAAGATGATTTTGAAATACCAGACGAATAATGCCCATGTTCACAATATTGCGTCTGTTGGCCGCCATATTGAATTTTGGCTAGTGTCGTATTTTTTCGTATTACCGTTTTGGCGAAGTTTTCAGTTTTGACGATTTTTTTTCGTTTAGGCGATTTTTTTTAATTTTAAAATTGTTTGGTAACTTAAAAGACACTGAAGTGTATGTACATATTTATCTGAAATCAAGTCTTTAATGTATTCATATGAAGAATTTTCGTTACTTGTGAAGTTTTTGTTTGAGGCTCTTTAATTTATGATATTTGTGCATATAACTCTCAATGACATTTTGAGTTTTTTTCTATAAACATTTGAAGTTTTTTAGCTTGTCTCAAGAATTTTTTTTGGTTGAAGTCAACTGATAAAATTCTTAAGCAGCAACGAAATGCATATAGATGTTGTTGCTTAAACAACAACAAACAAAAATTGCTCAATTCTTGGTAACCTTAGAAATCTGAAGCCTCAAGGCTTTAGTGTCATAACGGAAACAACAACAAAAACTTGTTTGTTGCTGTTGCTGTTGCTGTTAAGATCATTGAGTTGCTTTTTCCGTTCTTAATCTCATTTTAATTTTAAAATTTAATTCTTCCCACACAAATTCTGTATGGAAACGAACAAACTGAAACAACTCCATCAAGATTTAAATTACTTTTTTATCTCTGTGTTTATGTAAAATATGAATGTGTGTGTGGGTGTGTGTGTGTTAGTGTATACGAGTAGAGCAGCTCAAAGATGCTCCATACCGAAAGGTGAAGTATCAAGGTAATAAATTATAATTTTACAATGCAGCCTTTTTGCAGAATTTTCCTCTTAATATGAATAAACCAGCCGTATTTTTACACATTCTAGTACGAGCAAGTAAAATTATTGGAAAAAAAATTTTAAAGTTGGTCAAGACCGGCCATGAACTTGCAACTTTATTCCATAGTCAGTAACGGAGAATATGAATTTTTTATGCATTTGATAGAATATTTATTCAAAGAAGATGCTTTAGTTTGCAAAGCATAATATGATAATTTATTGTGAAATAATTCTGAAAAGAAACTTAAAACATGTTCAAAACATAAAAATAAATAATAAAAAAAAAATAATGTTGGGCAAAACTAATATTTTTAAATCCTACTCTAAGCTTTCATTTTAAATTACAAGTGCTTGAATTTCAGCAATCTGAGCAATTTTTATATTGTCCACCCACCTTCAACAATTTGTTTGCTGTCTCAATTATTTAAATAAGATTTATAGCAACTTATAAAATAAAAAATTTCTTTATTTAGTACAATTTTTCATCTCTATGGTTTCATCTTGTTTGCTTTTGCTGGCAAGTCGTTAAATACAAAACAAAATTTGATTTCCTCGAAAGTACGTGTACAGTAAATCACTCAAGCGCATCATTTCAATTTAAGCTTATATTAAGCTCATAAATTCATAAGAAAAAATTATGGGAATTCGTTGATATAGCAGGCCATCCCTGAAACTTCGCCCTAGTTTTTCTTGTACTAAAAAGCAGCCTTATAATCTTATATACTAGAAACCTAGTACTTTCCAGATTAATAGGTAGATTTTGTAACAAATTTCGTTTCTAAACATTTAAAATTTGTATGAAAAATAACGAAAACTTGTTTCAAAAAATATTTTTTCCATACAAATTTCAAAATCAAAAAAATTTCGTTTCTAAACATTTAAAATTTGTATGAAAAATAACGAAAACTTGTTTCAAAAAATATTTTTTCCATACAAATTTCAAAATCAAAAAATCGTTTGCATTTACAAAAAACATTTTCTTTAAACAATACCCAATATTTTTTCCATACAAATTTCAAAATCAAAAAATCGTTTGCATTTACAAAAAACATTTTCTTTAAACAATACCCAATATTTTTTCTTCAAATTACGGAAATAAAAAAATTATTCGAATAAAATATAAACTTTTTTTTGAACACTTATAAAAATGTTTTTCGAATAATGAATAAAAAAATTAATTTAAATAATAAATACAAACTTTTATTCGAATGATGAATAAAAAATAAGTAAAAATTTTAACTCGAATGACGAATAAAAATTTTTATTCGAATATAGAATAAAATATATATTATACTTTTAAAATTAATAAAATATTTTCTTCAATCAGCGTATAAAAAATTTTATTAAAAAAAAAACAAATAACAGTTTTTATTCGAATAATTCATGCACATGAAAATTTTTCCCAATAACTAATTTATTCGAATAACGAAAAATTTTTATTTTTAGTTACGAAAACAGACTAAAATCTTCAAACTTTTTTTTTATTCAAATAGTGATTAAAAATTATATTCAAATGTTGATTAAAAGATTTTATTCGACTATCGTTGAAAAAAGTTTATACGAATAACGCATAAAAACTGCATTCCAATGTAAAATAACAAATTTTATTCGGAAATCGAGGAGAAAATTTACTCGAATATCGTATAAGAGCTTGTATTCGAATACCTTAAATGCTAAATAAAAAATTTGATTCAAATATCGTAGAAAGGATTTTATTTGAATAACGAATAAGAATTTTATTCCAATAACGAATAATAAATTTTACTCAAATATCGTACTTAGAAAAAATTTTACTCGAATATCGTTTAAAAACTTTTATTCGAATATATTTGAAAAAATTTTATTCGAATAACAAATAAAAATGTAATGTTCATTCGAATATCGTATAAAAACTTTATTCGAATAGCAAAGCGCAAAGGATATATTAATTTAATTTAGTTTTCAATATAAATATTTTCCAAAATCTGTAAATACGCACATAAGAGTTGAAATTTTCAAATGATTTTCCTTCATTCATTTACTTTGATAATTTGGTTTAAAAACAAGTGTGTAAGATAACGTAGAACATATTATTTGTTTTATCATGATATTAATGTCTTATTTGCGTATAATTACGATTTAATCACTTCTAAGCACAACAAGCTGTTCCCAGTATCCAGAAGTTGGTGTGTCTATGTGAATGTACGTGTGGGTGTGCGTGTGTGTGCCTTAGGTTTATCCTTATTTATTAAAATATCCTTGCCTTGTTGTTAATCTTATAAATAAGATTATATACTTGTAGACTCATGGCGTCAATTGAAATTTAAGTAATCGTTTCTTGTTTTATATAAAAAAAAATAAGTAAAGAAATACTTGTATAACAGAATAGAGAATCAGCTCCTTCTATTTTAAGCCGGTAAAAAAAAATAATAATTTGAAAAGTTTTTTTTAAGCCAAAACTAAGTTTTCTTGCTCAAGTTTTGGTTTTGTACAGAGAAAAAAAGAGAATTTATCTATCTATCTATCTTTCTCAGGTCTAAGAACTTTGATACAATAAAACCTTTTATGCGAGAATTATTTTGATTTAGTATATCACAACTCAATGAAAGTTTGGTTTTTATTACAATTTATAAAGTTTATAAAAGTTAAATTTGTGAACTTATTCGGTGGTGGTCTGAGAGTCAACTCTGCTTTCACACTATCATTCATATCTCCCAATTTTTTCCTATTACATTTCATACGACGATATGCTGGTTGAACAAATTGCTAGATATAAGATTTCATCTATTTGTTTGTTTGTGTTTGTTTAATTTATTATGGTCATGCAAAACTGCATGTGCGACGTGAAAATTAAATTTTCTCTCTTGCTAAGAAAAGAGTGAGTATGTATGTATGTATGTATGTATGTGTTTATGAGGATATGATTAGCTTTGTATGTGTATCAGTGTATCATTACTAAAATAATCATCAGCATCTGATAGCAAAAATTACATTTTGATTGACAACAGAAACTGTTCGTCTGATTGGATGAAGAATTTTTGCAAATAGCCAAGAGAAAATTCATTTGTTGAACTATTTATACAAAATTCCAAGTGCGTACGTACTGCATTAGGGTGGCTCACAAAAATTTTTTTTAATCATTATATTGATTTGTGTGAAAAAAATTTGCAAAATTTTCAAGAGTCTGACGCTAAAATTTTGGGAGCTGTATTGCTTTTAAAAAGCGTCAGTTGCAGTACTTTTTTAAAATTTAATTTTCTTCCCCAAATAACATCTTTAATTGAAAAAAAAAAATAAAAAAATGCAAATAATGAATTAAAAATTTACTTGAGTCAATTAAACTTTTGTTCAAAAATTTAAGCAATTAAAAAGTTTAATTGACGCAATTTAAGTTTTAATTAATATTTGTTTATATTTTTTAAATTTAAGGTGTGGATAGGAGAAATATTTTTTATGTGGGAAAAAATCCTTTTTTGGAAAGCGACAGAGCTCCGATTTTAGAGGGGTGAATAAAACTATTTATTTTTATTTTCATACAAATAGAGCCCCTCTAATTTATAATACTATATTCTATCTAATTTTCTGACCACAAATAAATTGTAATTAATTGAAATATTTGATTTTATTTAATCTTTTAATTAAATACTTGCTTAGATTTAATAATGGCTCTTGTGTTATTACTTGAGTGTATTTCGCTTTAAATTTAGTTTTGTCAGAATTGAAAATAAAAGTAAAGCTACACGTGTGTAAAATGCATGTTCAACAATTAATTTGGTGGAGTAAAAATGTTGTTAAATGTGTAATTCCATTTAATCCTGAACAAATGATATTGTGTGTTTTTCCTATAAAATTTGTAACTTTTATTTGGTTTTCAATTCCAAATATGTATTGTCAATAATCCTGTTTACCTCTAAGGATATTGATGTGCTAAAAATACATTTGATTGTGCAGATGTACGAGGTGTGTCCAGAAAATAAGGGGAATTTCCGTATTATTGATTTGTCTACATTATAATAATGTCTCCCTCAAAATGGTGCCCATCAGCTATTATGCCAGCGCTCGAAATAGCTCTTAAGTTCGGTCTTTTGGATCGCCTTTAGCTCTCCCAGTGCTGCATTTTTAATGTCATCTGTGGCTGTAAAATGACGACTATGTAAGGTTCTCTTTATTTTGAGAAGTAGCAAAAGTCTTGTCTGCCTAATATGTAGGCTGGGCCATCGTCGCCGCATTGGTTTTGGCAAAAAAATCACGAAGTAGCAATGCGGATGGCGTTGTCTGATAAACCGGAGGTGATGAATTCGAGTCCAGTGTGCGATAAATTCATAAAATAACAACGTCATGCATATTTCTGATGGGCAAAAATATTTCGTTATTCAAATATACTTTATTATATATTTCGTTACTCGAATAATCGAATACAACTCAAGTGTTATTTGAATAATCGAAAAAAATTTTCAGCTATTTTACGTTACATTAAAATCCTTGCATAGTTGTGTCTGGATAAAAATATCAAAATATTTCTTTATACGAATAATCGAATAAAATTCTAGTGTTATTCGAATAATCGAAAAATTTTCCCCCCCCTATCCTTGTCTGGTTGTGTCTAAATAAAAAATATCAAAATATATCTTTATTCGAATAATCGAATACAATTTAAGGGTTATTCGAATAATCGAAAATTGTTTTTAATATTTTATTTGAATGAAAACTTTTGTTTAGTTTTATATAACAAAAATATAAAAATACTTCATTATTCGAGTAGGCGAATAAAATTTAAGTCTTGCGAATAATCGAAAATTTTTTTCTGTTATTTTACTCGCATGAAAATCCTCCCTGCCTAGTAGTTTCCAGATTAAAATATCAAAAGTTGCAAAATATTTCCTAAATCGAATAATCGAATACAATTTAAGAGCTATTCAATTAATCGAAATAAAATCATTGTATAGTTGTGTTTAGATAAAAATATCAAAATTTTTCGTGATTCGAATAATCGAATAAAATCAAGTGTTATGCGAGTAATCGAAAAATTTTTTTTTCTGTTATTTTACTCGCATAAAAATCTTTGTCTAGTTGTGTTTAGATAAAAATATCAAATTATTTCGTTATTCGAATAATCGAATACAATTTAAATGTTATTCGAATAATCGAAAAATGTTTGTTGTATTTTATTGTCATTAAAATCCTTGCCTAGGATTTTCTAGATAAAAATATCAAAATATTTCGTTATTCGAATAATCGAATAATATTAAAATGTTATACGAATAATCGAAAATTTTTTTTCCGTTATCTTACTCGTATGAAAATCTTTGTCTAGTTGTATTTAGATAAAAATATCAAAGTATTTCGTTGTTTGAATAATCGAATAAAATTCACGAGTTATTCGAATAATCGACAAAACATTTTTCTGTCATCTTACTCGCATGAAAATCCTTGCCTAGTTGTGTCGAGATAAAAATGTCAAAATATTTCGCTATTCGAATAATTGATTCGATTAATCGAAAATAATTTTTGTTATCGTACTCGCATGAAAATCCTATTACCATAAGTAATGATAATAATTGGAAATCATTGAAATCTAAATATTTATCTGGCCTAGAGCTGGACCATAAAAAAATTACAGTTGATGTCTCTATTTGGCAGCACAAGAATACTCGTATATAATTATGCTGAGATTTGTTTAGAGATTGATATTTATTGACGTGTTGGGACTGTTAAAGACTTGAAATTGTTATAAAAAATAAAAATAAAAAACACAAACAATGTAAAAAATATTACAATATTGAGCCTTTTTTATGGTTTCTTTTTTAGTAGTTCCATTTACAGTTTTTACGTATTTTTATTTTATTTCTTTATCTTAAAAGAAAGTTTGTTAAAAAGTCTTTAAAATCTAGATGAAAAACAAAAACAAAAAAACTTTCGCCCTGCTTCCTTTAATTTTACCAAACAATTTTAAATTTTTTATATAAAAAAAAACAGTCTAGAAAAATATTAAGGATGCTGATTTACCTAAATAAATGGCAGAATTATCAAAATGCCGGCAGCCCTAAAAATAAATAAATATTTTAGAACATTTGCTTTGCTTTGCTTTGGCAGGAAACCTAATTCTTTGTTAAACATTTTACTACATACTTTATTTAATCCTGTTTGTATTTTTAATGTTTCTTTGCAGAAGCAATTAAGGTTTGCCAGGAGTGTGAAAATAAACGAGAGTAAATAATAAACTCACAGCAATTTATTTTCCACTAAGCCCCGCAACTAAATCAAAATTATAGACTTACCAAAATAAATAAAAAATCTTTTTTTATGAAATTACAAAAAAGTGAAGGTAAAGAGAAATATTTAAAAAGTCTTAAATTGTAACAATAATTTAATGCTCAATGTGGTGTGACTGAAAAGTATTTCCTTAAGCTGTTTTACTGCTGAATTTATAAAACAAAATCTGCCACAAAGATTTTGCTAGAAAAGGTAAAAGAAAAAATTAAACTAAAAATACACAAGTACTTTCAAAATAAATAAAGTGAAAAGCAAGTGAAAGGTTGTAAAAAAAAATAAATTTGAAAGTGAAATTGCAAATTGTAAATGAAGCTTAAAGCAAACTTTGAACAGTTTACAACAAACCCTCCTCCAAGTGAATAAATAGTGTTAAAAAAAACTCCCATCAATCTAAATCATCATCCAAAGCATCAAAATGCAGACAAACGTACAAATCGATTCAAAGAATTTACGCAACAACGATGACAATTTCCGTGCTCGTGGCCACCACATCACTATTGAGGTAAGTGCATGTTGCCAAATATCCTTTCTACTTAATTCAGTTTGTGATTATGTCTGTATCATCTTAATGATGATATCCTTTATATCCTTTTTTATGCTGCTGCATATTACACTTGAGAACTTTTATACAGTAACGCATTAAGTGTTTGTTATATCAATTAAGACGGCGTCATTGCTTCCTTAAAGCCACAAGGATTAAGTAAATTTTGAAGTTTTTGTTTTTGTTACATTTCTGTCAAGTGAAATTGCGGCCGCTGGCACAATTTCAATGTGTTTGTTTTTCCCAAAGTTTCCTTGTTTTTAAGTGAAGGCATATGTATATTGTAAATGCTGTTATTTCTTAAAATTTTGTCCTTATAAGGATTAAGTTTATTTAGACTTTTAGTGCAGAAGGTCAAAGTGTAAAGGTTATACCAAAAGTTAATAAGAAAGTTTGTAAATTTAAAAACTTTCCTTGGAGAATTAAAGCGCAATGGAGAGCATGTGGCCTGTCTGAAATTTAACTGCTGGTACAATTTAATGTTTTTAAGTGCTTAAATAATAAACTGAAAAGTTCTTTTAAAGTTTGGAGCAAATTTTAAACTCATATTAACAACTTGAGCTTTTAGACCGTTTAATGCTTCTGGGTTTGCTCTTCTGTAAGTCATCTTGACGTTTAATTGGAGGCATTTCTTTTTATTTCATTTCTTTGACTGAGTCAGTCTAGAGGCAAGAATTTGCAAAACACTTCACAGTCAATTAATACAGGGTATTCCAATAAGACTTTCGATTTTCAATAGTTCGCAGCTGCAGTTGCAGCTGCAGCTGTTGCAGGTAAAAACCATTTTTTTTTTCATTAATCTTCGTTTGATTTAGGATGAGTAGCTGATTGGTCTTCTGCCTCTTCCGATACTCGATCTGGCGCTGCGAGTACGTCTCCAAAAAGGCAGCGGAGATATATCCGCTACCGTTTGTGAGTGTTATACCGCCCATGAGCAGTCGTCAGCTAACAACAGGGTACGCTGCATGTAAATAAGGTCGAAAATTGTGCATCAGAGGCTGTGGGGTCTTATCACTACACCAGTAGGCCTTATGCTCCTTATAGGAGCTAAAGAAACCAATATATAATGAAAACGTGACCATGAACATTGAACAAAGCACTGAAATTCTTCAAATTCACTAGAAATATTGTAAAAATTTCGTGGTCAAAGTAGTTCGCAAAATTAAAGCAGTTTTGGGTTGTCGTGAAGCATCTTCTCGACCAGCAATTAAAAAGTGGTTAGAAAATTTGAGCTATTTGCACAAGTAAGTGATGTGAAGGCTCGATCTCATGCACGTATCTCAAGACCAGCTAAGAATGTTACTGTTGTAGCCTTTAGTGTTGAGTAAGAACTTGGAGCTTAGCTTTGGATTGAGCATGTTTTTTTTACTAAAAAAATATGCTTAATGAGCACACGAAACTCATTTTTTTCATTTTCTTTTCAAATCTGTCAAACTAACAAACTAAGTGATGCAGCTTGCTTAAATTTTGACAGGAGCAGTGATGTCAAATGACAATTGAAATCAGTTAAGAGGCGGAAAATTAAAAAAGTCACGGGCTTAGGATTCTGGATGACCTTCTCACATACATACATATATATTCTCCTAGCTTCCATAATCGAGTTCGGGTCTTAAATCTGAAGGTCGCCAACGACGAGTTTCGATCATTTTTAATTTCCTTTCTTTCTTGTGGTTTCATTAATAAAAGGTCTAAGAGTCTAGTAACGGGGCTGCCAATTAAAGTATCCAAACCTGTTATCAGTTTATTGGATTTCTGGCGGCAAATACTCGACATGACATTTCAAGAATCATTGGCAAACTCGAAATTTGTGGGAACTCGAAAGACCCTCCGAGACTGTCCTTTCGAAATCCACCTTCTCATACTCAGACTAAAAAGTTTGCTGTCTATTATGAGGAAGCTGGTAATTCCTACTTTGCTTTAATATTTCATTTTGCCCTATTCCGTTTATTGAATTTCTATACAGCTGTAAATAAAAATCTTTTTATAATAGAATATTTAAGGTCCTGGCAAGGAGTACATGCCAATTTCACTTGCGTTTTTATTTATTAACATGTTATGCTGCCTTTTATTGTGCTTTGGGTGCTGCTTTCACTATTGTTATTCACGGCCTCGTACACGCACAATAAAATATAATTGACTGCGAGTGCGAGCGTGCGTGTGTGCGTGTGTGCGTGCCGCCTGCTTGTAGACATTCTTTAGAACAACTTTTAATTTAATGCCTGAAAATATTTCATATTCTTTTATATTAATTCTGCTCACTTATAATTCACTCATACTGTCTGTCATTAGGATGATGTTGTGCCAGGAATTAATTTAATATAAGAAGGATTTTATTATACCAGTTCGATTTATTTGGATAAAAACATTTATATATTCGGTGTGGTCCAATTAATTGTAGCATGTGAGAGGAAAAAGTTGAATTAGTTTACCTTACTTACGATTTAGTGTTGCTTCCTGTTAATTTTTTTTATTTATTTATTCTGCTTTAATTATCCTTTTTCTCTTCGCTAAATTAATCATTTATGTTGGTTGGCTACATTTTGCAAAATACATCACTTTTGTTTTTCTTGTCTTCTAGCTTAGAATGATGGATGTCAAATTGTGATCATAAAACTTCGCAATCCGGTCAGTATTTTGTTGGGTTGACGATTTCGCTGCTCTCGAAGATTTTACTTTAAATATGAGTTTTTTTATTATGCAAAAATAAAATATTTCATGCTTGGCTTATAGTGGCACTATCCGGAATTAACTACTTTCATTCGATAGTGGAAGTAAAGAAAACACAAATCAACATTACGCTGCATATAAAAAACTTTTAATTTTTTTCTTTAAATCAAATTAGTTAAATTAAGTGAAATATTTGTCTGTCCTATTATAACTAAAGAAATGGCTCAGGAACTCCATTTAGATTTACAAATCGTTTCTTTCTTGTGGTTGTGTGGCATGTTGAGAGGCATCAGAGGAAGAAAAATCATAGAGATGCGCCTCGTTGCATATCACAGCTGCCCAGAGGAGCGTAATTCAGGTTGCTTTGATCGTCACTCTTTCCATTAAAGAGTTTTTGGTGAGAACGCCGGCTAGAAATCTGCTTACACTCGTAGATAGTAGTGAGGACAAGATTAACAGGTAACACCTCAATCTTAGATGAGTTTAGGTTTAATAGGCACGCCTCCATAGCCCCTGTGCTCACGTACTATAAGCTCATTTAAATTGATTTTAATATAACACCCTCACTGGTAAATCCGTATAGAGAATCCTCTATAAAATGTTTTAAATTGTATGAAGGTGGTGCCGTCTTTACAGACGAATCAAAATGAAGGGAAGGCTGGTGTCTGTCCCTCTCAGACAAGCGCGATGACACCGAACATTACCTTACTTAGAGATATTGACTGAAGAAGCTTGAGAGACTACGTAAATAATACTGAGTTCCCATAAAGGTGGGGTTGGTTTTTAATTCACATGAGAGCGCACAACAGGCCTAGAATGGCTTATGTGTATGTCCCCTGACATAAGCTCCTCTTTTCAACCTAACCTAACCTAACCGAATGAATGTAACATCTTCCAAGCTAAGATCTTGGCAATCCTCAGGATCATGTAGCTAGCTGAAAGAAATGTGGCTGAAGGCGAGAAGGTAAACTACATCGACAGGCAGGCATCGCCAAAAGCTTTCAAAAGACGCGAAGCCAAATCGCAACTAGTTAGTAACTGTACTAGAGCCTTCAACTTGTCGGCGTTAGATGAGGGAATGTGTGACAGATTGGTTAAAATACAGATCAATAATTATTACTGAGAACTCAGTAAATGATGGGTGGGGAAAAGGGCCAACTGGGTGGCCAAAACATGAACTAGGAAGAACAAAACTGCTTTTAGATATAAAGGAGAAGGTTATAGAAGTCTTAATACGGGCTTTGAAAAGTCGCTACTCGGTCAGAGCAAGGACCAACATTTAGCGGTTTTAGGCGATTTTTTTTTAGTTTTCTAGTTTTAACAATTTTTTTTAGTTTTGATGCTTTTTATTAGTTTTTGGCGCTGTTTTCGTTTTTATGATATTTTTCGGTTTTTGGCGATTTTTTAGCTTAGGCTTTGTTTCGTTTTTTAAGTTGACGCTTTTTTCGTTTCGGTGATTTGTTCGTTTTTTGGCGATTTTTTCGTTTTGGGCGCTTTTTCGGTTTAGTGCTTTTTTCGGGGTTTTCCGATTTTTTCGGGTGTTTTTTAGTTTTGGAGCTTTTTTCGTTTTGGCGATTTCTTCAGTTTTTGGTGATTTCTTCGTTTTGGTGAATTTTTTGGTCTCAGCGATTTTTTTATTTTGGCGCTTTTTAGGTTTAGTGATTTTCTTTCGGTTTTTTGCTATTTTTTCGATTGTTTATTTAGTTTTGGGTATTGATTCGTTTTGGCGATTTTTTTTGGCGGTTTTTTTTAATTTTGTTGGTTTTTTTTGCATTTAAACAATTTTTTTTTATTTTTGATTATATTATAAGTGAAATTTATTTGCTGGTGGTTAAGCGATGTCTATATGCATTTCATTGTTGCTTTAACAAATCGTCAGTAGACTTCAACCACACATTTTGAACAGTCACAAACCTCTTATCTTATGCACAGACTACTGACGATTTGTTAAAGCAACAATGAAATGCATATGGACATCGCTTAACCACCAGCAAATAAATTTCACTTATAATATAATTATGACAATATGTCGAATAATAAATCTCTTGAATTTTTGATTATATATTTCATTTTTCATTTTGGCGATTTTTCGGTTTGACAGTTTTTAAATTTGCAATTTTTTAGTTTTCGCGTTTGTTAAAATTTTAAGAGTTTGCCTTTATGGTTTCAACGATACAGCAGCTTGTCAAAATTACATTAACTGATAGAATACAATTTAGTTTTAATTTGTTTAATTTCAGTGTTAATTGTAGTCTGCATAAAAAATACATTAACTTTGAAAATTTCAAGTGTCATATAATTGTTGTTGTAGCGGCCAAAGTTTTACATATTCTGTGAAAATTTCAGGTCCTTAGCTCTTATGGTTCTAGAGAAAACTGCCTGTGAACGGACAGACTCACGAACCTTCACCTTTGGTGTACGGAACCCTAAAATTTAAACTAATACATATCGTGCCATACCGCTAGAAAAGCTTCAGCGACATAATTTTCGAATTTAATTTTTTGATAAAAATCGATCATTTGCGATCTTAAATAATCGATTTTCGTCAAAAAAAAAAAACGAGGTCCAAAAAATGTGTCGGTTAAGCTTTTTTGCCGGTTATGGCTCGATATAAATTTGGTTTTTTGATAATTTTTTTAAAATTTTTTTTGTTCATTATTCATTCGAATATTTCGAAATTATTTGCCTTACCGAACAAAAAAATCTTTTTTATTCGAATAAATATGAAACATGAATAATTGAAAATACTAGTGAGAATAGAAAAAGTTTCTTGCATCAAATTTTACGAAATATCATGATTTCGTTCGATAATTTTATATTGCAAATTGATTTAAAAAAAATCCTTAACAATTGTTTGCTGGGTTGTCAAATAAAATATAATTTGCAGATTTCTCTTAGCTTTTTAAATTTGTTTTCTAACCTTTAACAAATTCTCTTACAATTAAATATGTGAAAAATTCAGAAGGCATTTTAAGAGCAAACTTAAAGCTTAATTGCAAACTGAGCTTTTAAGATGCACAATAACAGAGAAAAGCAACAGGTAAGCTTTAAGTAATAAACAGCTGTTTTAGCAATTAAGCTTTTCAATAATAAAAACTCGCATTTCATTCAATATTCTCGGTATACATGCAGCGAGGAAAGCTTCGAAAAAAATTCGGTTTCGAAAAAGAGGTCCTGCTATGCAAATGTGAGTGGGAGTGCTTGCGTGCGTGTGCAAGGGAAAAATGCCGCTTTTCCAACATCTGTTAAAAAAAAAACTTCAGCAGGCTTGTACATGTACTAGTTAAGGCCAGAGATTAATTTTTTTATTGTGAAAGCTTTTTAAAGTGTGTATTTATAAAAGCTTTTTCGAAGAATTTTCTCAATGACTTACTAAATAATTTTTGTTTTTTTTTTTTACTTTTTTTAATAGAAAATTTATCCTTGTAGTAGTGAATGTCATTGTTAAGTTTACTACAACATCTGTGTATGTAAGCTTTTTTTTAAAGGTATTATTGCATGTGTGTGTGTGAGTGTGTGTGTGTGTGTGAGTAAAAGACAGGTTTCTATTACTTGTTCGTATGGCTTTTCATTTAGTCGCAAACATTATTTTGGCGCGTGCTGACATGCTCAAACAACAAACTAAATTTCGCTTAATTTTTTTTTACGTTGACTTTCACTTTATATTATAAAATAAAACCTTAAAAATCTTTCTCTACACACGTATTTCAGTAACAGCTTACGGCTTTATGATGAATTGCTAAAAATAAATTCTATATAAAAAAAATTACAAAATAAATGTAAAAAAAAGTAGAAAAGAAATGAAATTGTTTTGCATATGTGAAGCTGAAGTAAACGATTTTAGGGATTTTATGTGAAAGAAAAAAAAATGAATTGAACTGTTGTAAATTTATGTTGCTGATTTAAGTTGACTTTGAGACTCTCAACTACGTATTTAAAGGCATAACTGTGTGCGTGTGTGTGTGTAGTGTTTTTTTATTGTCTATTTTTCGTTTCCGCTTCGTTTAACGGTATGTGTGATGTCGTTTATTATTGCTGTTATTTACACCGTTAACCAACACAATTACTTATCCAGTTATTGCCGCTCTTTCAAGTGATTTGTTTGTTGGTAAAGTTTATCAGCAAGTTTATGGTGTTTCCCGATTATTTACAACAAAACAACAGCAACAAAATATGCACGCCAGCAGCAAGCAGCAAGCAGCAAGCAGTATGGGCCGTTCCAACAGTTTTATAAAGTGCTAATGTAAGCATATGTGTGTGAGATTGGGTGTGTGTGCTGTCAAGTGTCAATGTAGTATCGTTTTTAATGGTTGTATACAACAACAAAGCAAGCAAAAAATAAAATGTGTGTTTTATCATCAGTGCCATTATTTTCTTTTTGCACCCAACAGCCTTTATAACAAAAGGGAAGGATGATATTAAAAAAAAAAAAAAAGCATACAAATTATAAAAGTATTTTACTGGCAGCCAGCTGTACTACAAATCATTTAGTTGTTTAAGGACACACTCTGCCAAACACCTTCACGCACAGACTCAAAAGCGTAGAAAAAAATAAATCACATACAAACTGGTTTCCTGTGTTTTAATTTTTGAAAGTATGAACGCCTAAAAGCAGGCTTTAAAGCCGGAAACAGAAATTCACACAAATGTTTTCCGTTTAATTGTTTAAGACTAAAATAATAAGTGATTTAAAAGTGTAAATAATTCCAGTGTTTCGTAAGCTCATTGTTAATAATTGTTTAGTTGTTAATTGTTGTTATAAACATAATTAAAATTATTGTTGTTATAATTGTTGTTGTTTCAACTAAATGGACAGAATATACAAAAACATTTGCTTTTGTAGTTGAGGATATTATTAAAGAAAAAAAAAAGAATAAAACACAAAACAGCTGCGCTGGAGGCCATAAATGTTTAATTAAGCTTAAACTAATTGAAATAAACATCAAACAAAACACTGAAACAAAATCAAAATAAACAAGCTGTTGAAGAAATACACACAAAAGCCCCACATTTTTATTTATGAGAAGGAACACACAAAACAGGGAACTGTTTTCAAAACAAAAAAATTAAAATGGAAAATAAAAAATTTAAAAAATTACATTAAATGAAATTTAAATAAATAAAATTCGAAAAAAATTAGAAAAAAATACAATTTGATTTAAAATATAATAATAATAAAAACACAAAAATAAAAAAAAAAATTTAAAAATAAAAAACTAATAATTATATAATAATAATATAAATTGAAGAGAATTATAAAAAAATACAAATTCAATTAAAATAAAATATTTAACAAAAATAAATAATTAAAAAAAGCATTAAATGAAATTTTAAATAAATAAAATTCGACAAATAGTTTTATTTATAACTGATGCTTTCTAAGGTATAAACATTTTTTTTATATTTTTTTTTAGAAAACTAATAAAAAATCAAAAAATATAAATTAAGTTAAAAAAAATATTGGAGAAAAAGAATTGAAATTCGAAAAAAAATATTTTTTTTAGAAAATTAAAAAAAAATAAAAAAGAACAAATTTAATAAACAAAAATATGTAGCAAAATCTGAAAAAATTCGAATTTCGATGTTCTCAGAAAATTACATTTTGTTTTTGAAAATTAAGAATAAAGAACAAATTTAATTAAAAAAAATTTACAAAAGCAAAAAAAAAAAAAATATTGCTGGTTTTAAATAACACAAGAAAAAAATATAAAAAAAATTTTTTTTAGAAAATTAAAAAAAAAATAAAATAAAAAACAGATTTAATTAAAATAAAAAATATTTAACAAAAGTAAAAAAAAAAAAATAAAAAGTGCTGGATTTTAAATAAAACAAAAAATTTAAAAAATACGAATTTAATAAAAGTAAATATTAAACACAGACAAAAAAATCGAAATCCGAGGCTTTCAAAAATACAAAAAAAAAAAATATATTTTAGAAAATTAAAAAAAAAATTAAAATACTGTAATTAAATAGATTTAGCACCTAGTAATATAGTAGGCATTAATTACCTAAATGTGACTTCTCTTCAAAAAAAAAAAAAAAAAAAAAAAAAATAGATAATATAAAAAAAATAAATAAAATAAATAATAAAGAAAAAAAAATAAAAAATATAAATAAAAAAAATTAAAAAAAAAAAACTAAAATGCTGGTTTTTAAATAACACTAATAATAAAAAAAAATAATACATTAACTTTAAAATTTTTTTAAAGAAAAACTAAAAGAGTAAAACAAAACATAAATATAGTTTTTAATTAACACAAACAATTTATAAGAAAATAATAAAACATTGAAATATTAAATAAAAACAAATATATATGAACGTTAGATATTAATTTTTAAGAATAACAAAATATTAAACACTTCTTATAAAAAAATAAAAAAAAAATTGAAAACCAGGTTCATCATTATTTAACTTTTATAAATGTTGCCAAAAAAAAAAACAAATGAATCGATTTGAAAATAAAAAATAAAAATCACTACATATATCTAATTTAAGACAAAATCTTACAAAAAAAGGAAACAAATTTCCATAAAAAATCATCCAACAACTGTTTATTTTAAAAAGAAAATGTTTAACTCAAAGTTTATGTGTATGTGTGTGTATATTTACTGTAAGTGTGTTTGTGTTCTTTAAAATATGCTAAAAATAACTGTAAATCTGTAACTCCTACTCATCGTTAAATAAAAAGGATTAACTCCATTCACTCGGAAGCGGTAAATATTTGTCTGCAAACAGTGTTTAGTAATTTACATAAAGTTGTCAATAGTTTGTGAAGAGGAGAAAGAAAAACCACTTTATACTTTTAATATAAAGTAATATTAAAAATTAAATATGAAAATACTGAATTATAAATATTTTTTTAACGTTAAAATTGAATTCACAAATTTGTTTAAAATAATTTTGGTCCAGACAAATTTATTTTTGTTTGTAGTATGACCATGTTTTTTCTACATAAAAATTTTCTCAAATGTAGGCTGTAGCAATTTATTAACATTAAGAATTTTTATATAAAATATATCTCTGCCTTATAAAATATTTATAAAAAATTTTTTTAATGAAAATATTTGTTATAAAAAATCTAATTTATAAATCTATTATTATTTATTTTTTTTAAATTTAAAGTTGTTTTATCCCCTTCAACACGTCTACTCGTATACCAGTTAAATACTAAAACCGCTTACAGTCAAACAATTGAAGTTAAGCCAATCTGACATGAATCAAATGGGAAACATCAAAGTTGTAATCAACATCATGAAAAATATTAAAATGAAGACATTAAATTAGAAAATATAACTCCCACTTTTCTTTGATCTCGTTAATATCCTTCAGATGTAAGAAGAAATACATTAAAAATACATTAAAAAAGAAAATACCAACGTAAAAAAAAATAAAAATTTAAAACTTCAGTAAAGTGCGACTTTACTTCGCACAGGAAGGCTTCCGTACGGACATTACATACATATGTAATATTATACGAACTTAGGCTTATTACCCGGTAAAACTGTTTTTCGCTTTATGGCGATTTTTTATTTTTGGCGGTTTTTACGTTTCGGGATTTTTTTTTGTTTTTTTTTTTGCGTTTTTTCAGTTTTGGCTTTATTTTTGTTCTTGGCGATTTTTTCGGATTTTGGCGATTTATTTAAGTTTTAGAGATTTTTTTTTTAGTTTTGGCGCTTTTTGTTCGTTTTTGGCATTTTTGTTCTTTTTTTTGTGATTTATTTCAGTTTTAGCGATTCTTGTTAGTTTTGGCACTTTTTTTCGTTACGGTGATTTTTTCGGTCTTGACGATTTGTGCGTTCTGGCGTTTCTTCTGTTTTTGGTGATTTATTTCACTTTTAGAATTTTTTTTAGTTTTTTGCGCTTTTCATCGTTTTGGTTGTTTTTTCTTTTTTTTTTGTTGTTGGCGATTTTTTAGTTTCAGCAGTTTTTTTTTATTTTGGCGAAAGTTTTTTTTTAGTTTTAACGAGTTTTTGTGATTTTGTGTTTGGACGATTTTTTTATATGCCTTGGCGATTTTTTTTTATTTCAGCGATATTTTTATTTTAGTGATGATACTTTTTCGTTTCGAAAATTTTTTTTAATCATGGCGATTTTTTTCTGTTCTGACTTTTTAATTTCGGCGATTTTTTTTATTATTATTGCGTTTTCCGTGATATTTGTTCGGTTTGGGGTGTTTTAATTCTAATGAAAATCTTATGAATGCTTTTTTTTAGTTTTTACAACTTTTAGAGATTTTGCATTTTGACGATTTTTTATGTTCACCTTTTTTTATAATTTTGGCAGCTGTATTTTGATTTTAGTGAAATTTCTTCGTTCCGACAATTTTTAGTTCTTACCATTTTGACTTTTTTATTTGCGGCAATTTTGTTTTCTTTCAATTTTCATTATGGCGGTTTCTTACTTTCGTGATATTTGTTCGGTTTAGGAATTTTTGATTCTGGCAAAAGATTTCTAAGACGGTTTTGTTAGTTTTGAAGAGTTGGAGAGATTTTAATTTTGACGATTTTTTATGGTAACCTTTTTTTTAATATTTTGGGAATTTTTTTATTTCAAAGATAACTTTTTAGTTTTCACGATTTTTTTCGCTATATTTTGTTTATATTTTTAATTTTTCGTTTTCGTTTTCTTTAACTTTTTGAAAATTACTTTTTTTCAGCAATTTATCTATTTAAATAGAATTATTCGTTTGAGCGGTGTTTTTAATTCGGCTGATTCTTGCCGATTTTTTTCTATTTACTGTTTTCAAATTTTGGCGATTTTCTTATTTCAGCGAAGTTTTTATTTCCGTGATATTTTTGTCCTTTTGGATAATTATAGCTTATTACGATTATTATTTATTTTTGCAATTTTTTTAAATTAATTTTTTTGTTTTTCGATTTTTTTTAATTGTAATTTTCTTTTAGACGACTTTTTTGATTCTGCCGATTTTTGCTCATTGCGATTTTCTTTTATATTTGTACTTTTTCATTTTGAAGGTTTTTTTTCCTATTGAATTTTTAAAGATTTGGCGTTTTTTTACTTCGATTTATTATTTCAGTGAATATTTAATTGCTATAATTCTCATTCGGTTCATATTCAAATAAATATAAGTATTCCCAGTTGACACACAGTTTGTTCATGATTATAAGCTTTTTTTTATGAAATACTGCGAGTTTCATGAGAGTATTATGTGTTAAGTTGTAAAAACTAGCAATTAAAGTTCGTTTATTGCCTGCAGGGAGAAACGATTAACTCTGGGGTGAAGTTTTAATAAGTTCTAATGCAATTAATGGGCATAACAAAACAGAATTTACATTCAAAATGGAAAATGGTTCCTATTTTTGCATCTATTTTGATCTTATTAAGTTCCAATTTTTTGCTTAATATGCTGGCAAATCCTTATTGAAGAATACCGAGTCTTTATGCACTTGCATTTCACTTTTGTGCCTTTATTAACAAGGACTTTAAAAATGCTAAAATGTTGTTAACTATTTCTCATTATATAATTTTGCATTCTTTTAGTTGTAGTAAAGTGAACAAAATGTAAAGAAACTCTATTGAAAAAAAAAATAAATTGAAATAAAAGTATAATACAACGTGTATTCCCCGCAAAGGTAACAAGGTTAAGAGTAAAAAATTAATGAGAACAAAAGACAGATAATGAATAGCGCAACCAGAAAACCTTGTACATACAACAACCACATGAAAAGAAGGGGCTTAGATGAGGGAAAACACACAGAGCTACAATTCCATTGTGGGGCATTATAAATAATACAAACAATTCTTGAAAACTTTGCTATAGAATAGAAACAATGCTCTGCAGTAACACTTGAGTTATTCCTTTTCATGCAAATGATGAAATCCTTTTGGGATATTTGGCCAAATGTCTTGTACAGCTTTCTTTTTTTTATTTGCTTTTCTTATTTCTGCTTTTGTTTCTCTCTCTCTAGTATTCATAATTATAATTTGCAATTTCTTTTGATTTTTATACCCTCCAGCAAAATCTATTCATGACAGCGATAATTTTTTATATTCTTTTTCTATTTTAAAAAGGAAAATACCAGCTTCATTATTTGTTTTTTTTCTTATTGAAAAATGCCAAAGGCTACATAAAACAGCAAAATATTTCCAGAAATTCTACATCAAAGAATGGGAAGTAAGTGCTAGAAAAGTCAATAGACTGAGCCAGGGGTAAGAGAGATTCAAAGTAATTGTGGCATCATTATTATATTAACATAAAATAAAGAAGGGAATAGAGCTGAGGAGAGAAAAAAATTCATACAAGCTCTGCCTTTTTTTAATCTTAAGTACAGTAATTTTTACTATAAAAAAGTAATAATAATAACAATAACAGAACATTGGTCGTCAGCGATACTAAATAAAAGTTGTCTTCGTGCTTTTTATGACAAAAATCGCACTCACACATGCACACACACACACACACACAATTACAACAACTGTGTGCTAAACAGTAAGAGTGAAAAAAGGAAACGGAAGTTGCAAGTAGTCACATAAATCAGCTTGTCATGGCCTTATGCTTGGTATTAATACGTCTTCTTCATCACACCAACCAGGCCCTTTCCTTTGCAAGGCCTAATTGCACATTTTTGGCAAGGCCAATACTTCCAAAATAAATTCTCTAAACTGCGACTTTAACTCACACACGAAAGGTTCCCTGTAGACACTATATGTAAGACCCTGAACGAATATCGTACCTGATGTAGACATTTGAACTTTTTTGTTTTGGCTTTTTTTTAGTTTAGCACTTTTTCGTTTTGCAAATATTTTCGGTTTTTAACGATTTTTTTAATTTTAGCGATTTTTTTAGTTTTGATGCCTTTTTTCGTTGTGGCAATTTTTTAGATTTTTGCCGATTTTTCGCGTTTTTTTAGTTTTAGCGATTTTTAAGTTTTGGCGACTTTTTCCCAATTTTTGGGAATTTTTTAATTTAATTCTTTTTTTTTAGTTTTGTGCCTTTGTTTGTTTTGACGATTTTTTTCGCTTTTTTATGATTTTTTTCGGTTATTTTTATAGTTTTAGCGTTTTTTTAGTTTCGGTGCTTTTTTTGTCAAAGCGATTTTTTTTTTGGTTTTTGGTAATTTTTTTATTTTTTTGCAACCTTTCTACTTCTGCTATTTTTTTATTGCATTTCAGCGATTTATTTTATTTTTGGTGATATTTTTCATTTAAGCGCCTTTTTGATTTGACTATTTTTCATTTTGGCATTTTTTTTAATTTTTTTTCTAATTTTAGCGTTTTTGAAAATTTGTTTCTTACGAACATTTTTAAATGATGTAGAAGATTTAAAATTTTTTTTATTTTGTAGCTTTTTAGGTTAAGTGCTTGTTTTCGTTTTGCCAATTTTTTTTGGTTTTTAACGATTTTTTTTAATTTAAGAGGTTTTTTTAGTTTTGATACCTTCTTTCGTTCTGGCGATTTTTCTAGATTTTTTTAGATTTTTTGCGTTTTTTAGTCAGCGATTTTTTCAATTTTATCGATTTTTTTTGCCATCTTTCTACTTCTGGTGATTTTTTTTAACTATTGATTTTATTTTTGGTGATATGTACCATTTAAGCGTTTTTTTTAATTTTGGCGATTTTTCGTTTCGGCCTTTTTTTAATTTTGGAATTTTTTAGTTTTACAATGGTTGAAAATTTCAAGAGTTTGCCTCTTACGAACTTTAGCCGATATGATCGAATATTTTTAAATGATGTAGACATTTTTAAAAATTATTTTATTTTGTCGTTTATTGAGTTTAAGTGCTTTTTTTCGTTTTGCCAGTTTGTTCGGTTTTTTGGTGATTTTTTTAGTTTAAACGAATTTTGTTTAGATTTGGTGCCCTTTTTCGTTTCGGCATTTCTTCCAGTTGCTTTTATAGTTTAAACGATTTTTTAGTTTTCGCGCTTTTTTGTTTAAGCGATTTTTTAAAATTTATCAATTTGTTTGGTTTTTTTGCGATCTTTCTACTTCTGGTGATTTTTTTTTGCATTTTAATGATTTATTTTATTTTTGGTGATACTTTTCATATAAGCGCTTTTTAATTTTGGCGATTTTTCTATCTGCACATCACTTGCCTTATAAGGACTTTTAGCAGGCTTTTATCTTAACTGCGGCCATTACTCCTTTTTATTTTCCATTTAAGCGACACATCATCGCTTCTTCCCACAGCATGTTCACGTATTTCCCTTCATTTTATTTTATTATCATTCTTTTTATTTTTAATATTTACTTGCAACTGCTTGTTTGACTTATAAAATTACGTGTTTTATGTACATTTTATTATTCCTTCAGCATTATTTTTTATGGTTGATCTTACGAGTGGGTGTTTTCTGCCCTATTATCTCAAGAAAGTGCAGTCAGGACTTATTATTAATAAACTTGATAATAAACATCTTGAGTTATAACTTTGTAAAATTATGCTTTTAAAAGTGGGTCAGCAGCACTTACAATTTTATTAAGTGCGTTTCATTTATTTTGAGGCTGCGCAAGTAAAAGAAAAATAAATTTCATATTTTAGGCGGATTTATGTGTTTCATTGTTTTGTTTTTTACAAAAAGATTATTTATAATCATTAAAGGGAATAATATAATAATATAGTGAGCGTAATGCTCAGTAGACACTTGTTAGTTTTGTAGTGACTACTCCAAGTTGCTCATTAAATTTCTAGATTATGTAGCCGTTGCTAAAAATAGCAATAAAATCTTATTTTCCATTTATTAATATTCATTATATTGCAAGTTTAACTTCCCCCAGTTTGTGTCAGTTTTTTTCTGAATCCTTATCCTAAGCAATTTTTTATATAAATTGCAATATACGAGTACAAGGATAAGGATTAGGAGAGATCTTAAAACACAATTTTAAAGCAGCAAATATTAATGAGTCGTTCATAAAATTAGGCAGAAAACGCTTTTTGTCTTTGTACACTACATAAGTAATGCTAAACGAACCTTAGCCTATATAATCAAATATCTTACCTGGTGTAGACATTTAAAAATAATTTTTTTGGCGTTTTTTTAGTTTTAGCGTTTTGTTAAATTTTTGGCTATTTTGTTCGGTTTATGGCGATTTTTTCGTTTGCTATTTTGGTTTTAGCGACGTTTTTTAGTTTAAACCATTTTTTAGTCTTGGCGTTTTTTTCGTTTTGGTGATTTTTTCCCGTTTTTGGCGATTTTTTAGTTTTAACGATTTTTTTAGTTTGGGAATTTTGTTTCTTTCGTTTTGGCGATTTTGTGCTTTTTTTTGCGATTTTTTTGGTTGTTTTTCATTTATAGCAATTTTTTCATTCTGGCAATTTTTTTCATTTTGACAATTTTTTTCGTTTTTTGGCGTTTTTTTGTTTTGTGAGGACCTTTTTACTTTTGGTCATTTTTTTTTTGCATTTTAGCGATTTTCGCGTCTCAGCGCTTTTTTTCGTTTTGGCGATTTTGTTCAGTTATTGGCGGTTTTTTCATTTGCTAATTTTGTTTTAAGTCACTTCTTTAGTTTTAGCCGTTTTTTAGTTATGACGTTTTTAATCGTTTTGGTGCTTTTTCCCCGTTTTTGGCTATTTTTAGTTTTAGCGATTTTTTTAGTTTTGGCGTTTTTATTTATTTGGCGATTTTTGTTTTCTGTTTTGGCGATGTTTTAATTTTTTGCGACTTTTCTACTTCTGGTGATTTTTGTTATTGCATTTTAGCGTTTTTTTTTTGTTTTTGCAATTTTTTGCTATTTTTGTTTTAGTCACTTCTTTAATTTAAGCCATTTTTTTATTTTTTGCGTTTTTTGTCGTTTTTGGCGATTTTTTTTCGTTTTAGCGATTTTTTCGCTTGTTTTTTAGCTTAAGCCATTTTTTAGTTCTGGCGCCCTTTAATTTTTATCTGTCCTATATTTGCTGTAGTAGCGCCCAAAATTTTACATATTCTGTGAAAATTTCAGGTCGCAAGCTCTTACGGTTCTCGAGAAGACAACCTGTGACAGACAGACACACAAACGGACATCGTAGCGAAAACAATAGAGTTCCTTTTCACCTTTTGTGTATAAAACCGTAAAAGTTTTAAATTTTTTTTTTGTACAATTACAACAAACTTCAATATGGCAATTCATCTTCAATATTTCTGCACTATGTTAAGGAACACAATTGGATCGAACGAAAAGTGTTTGCCAGTGAATATTCGTTGCTAAAAATAAATCAAAAATACACACAATCAGAGCGTTGGTGGAAGCGAAGGAAGTTGGTGCCGGCGAAAAACAATAAAGCAATTCTGTATTTTTTTGAAGAAACAGTAAACAACTTTATCAATTATAACAGCTGTAATTTTTTTCCTCTTTGTTGGGTTTTTTTTTATCAGGAACTCACACTGCGAATTCTCAGCGACAAATTCGTCGTGGTGGGCGAAATTCTTCGTTCGTCCCAATTGTGTTTCTAGCATTATGTGGTTTTAAATTTTAAGAGAAATGCAGCTTGCTTGTTTTGAAAACTCAAAATTAAATTAAATATCATCTGTTTTAATCTTCTGCCGGCACACACACACTGACGAATACTTAAATATTATTTGCTTAAGACTTTATATCCTCAACTTAATTGCAAAATTTGTTTTTTTTTTATGTATTTAGTATTTGTGCGGACCATAAGCGTTAAGAGAACAAGCTAAAAGGATATTTTATATATAATTCGTTTGCTTTGCTTTTGGTTTTTGGTTACTTTAACCCACTTGTGTTGGTTTTAATGCGAGACTTGTGCTTAGAGAAGCGTTTTCTTAAGTATTTTTATGCATTTTCATAAAATGCACTGCGGGAAAATGAAAGTTTAATATGATTTACTTAAAAAAAATATGCATTTTATAATTACTAAAATGAGACAGGGGAAACTTTAAAAATATTTAGTTTAATTAAGAATTCATTAAAATAAACTCGTATGTAACATTTTCGTAAATGGGAAATGCAAATCAAAATTTAAAGTTTAATTTCATACTTTCAATTGAAATGAATGTCAAGTTCAATTTTTAACATTTAGAAATACAACAACACAACGATGTGACAAAATTTTTCTATTCATAAACAAATTAATTTTTTTTAAAGATCACAAAAAAAATTTTCCTATTAAAATCTACGAAACCAAGCTTAATTTTTAAATGAATTTTTTTTGACAATGATTTTGCTTCATATGAGTTTCATGTTAATTCAACCTGATTTACAGTAACCTTCAAAGAAAATTTTTCTCTTTGAAAAAACTTTATTTCATGTTAATTTAGTACTGTTAAATCAAAATGAATTTAATAATAAAACGGCACGAACAACCATGTTGAATCAAAGTTATTTCAAGTTCGAACAACATTTTATTTTTATTTTATTTTATTTTATTTATCATCATGAGCTAAATTTAAATTCATTCATGATTTAATTGATCATTTAACATAAAATTAATTTGAACTTAAAATATTTTTTTTTTTAACAAACACAACCTGCGAAGTTACTTTGGCTTGTCTGCAGAAGCAGCCAGAGTCTCCGGCATGAATCGAACCTGCGCTCATGCCACCTGCCAGCATAGCAGTGCAAGAGTCTTGATGTAAAATCATATTTCGCTATGTTGTATATAATTAAAATCTACATTTTAATTTGGGAACAATATTGAAATAATATTGAATAATTACAAAAGCTTTTATGGCCCATAATTTACACGACTTGGTGGCAAGGAATTGTATGCAAATTTTGATTCAAGTACAGTAATGAGTCTGGAAACCCCAGCTCTCCAACTGCTTACCATTCGCTTCTTCTTTTTTTGTGGTTACAAAAAATATTTTTAATGTCTTTCATTTTGCTTATTTTCCTCATACCATCAGACACTTTGGTCGCGGCCTTATGAATTTAAATAAATCTTAAATGTTTGGAATTTAATGCTGCCTTGGCTACCTTTTTATATATTTCCCCGCAGCCAGTCTGCTGGTTAAATCGTTTGTCTGCCTTTTACCTGCTGCCGTGTCGCAGCAATTCAAGAAATTAATTTAGTTTTTGATTTATTCATCAGCTGGCTTTTTGTAATACGAGTATAATATTTCTTTAGCTAAGAAAGGCACAAAAAGAAATTATAAATAAAAAACGTAATTTTATGGCCTAAATATTATTTTTTTTTTAATTTTCCACAGGCATTTGTTGTTGCCGTTTCCTAGTTGGTGGTACAGCCTTGTAGAGCGTAACATAATTAAAATATTACAAGCCTTGGGTTATAATAAATCTTTTAAAATTTTTAGTGTCACACACAAAAAAAAATTTAATGCGAAATCCTTAGCAACGCAATGCTGGATAAGGTCAAGGCCACGCAGAACACAAGCTCGCACACTGGATTTATAATTGTATTTAAACAGCTACGAGTTGAGCTAAAAATAGTGTTTATTAAAACAAGAGTAGCAAGTCGGTTCAACGATATCGAACGAATGCGTTCGTTCGTATTTGGAAACAGCTATTCCAAACAAATTGTAAATATTTTCATAAAGTAAATCAATCAAGCATCCATTCCTGGTTGTTTGCCATAACAAAAACCCCATGCACTTTCTGAAATTTGATTGAAGTCTACTGATAAAATGCTGGAGCAGCAACGAAATGCATCTGGACATGCTTAACCAACCACCAATAAATTTTTTAATTTAATAATATTTTTATTGGATTTGCTACAAATTACCCAGAATGGTCTAGTTAAAACAGAAAGTCTTTAATATTAAATTGTGCCCCTACGGATTTTATTTGAATAATCACATGTCTGTGTATTCACTTCGGGGTAGGAAACATGTGAAATGCTGGGAACTGAAGTTAGTGAGTTGTTCCCCAGCAGCTGTTGTATTCAATCATTTCGTCTCATTCATCAACAATCAATCAAATTCTCTTGCCATGCAAATTTCAATACAAAAATAAAGTTGATTGGGGGTTACGCTTCGCTTGGTTCTAGATATATTTCGTGTGTGGTTTACGTTGTGAAAACAAGTGTTTTGCCTTTAATGCCAAAAATTAGTTAACAAACTATAAAGTTCTCAACATCGGCAGGATTATCAATTAGACTCCTGCGGTTAAATAAAGATTAAAAGCAACAATGAAACAAAGCAGCAGTAGATAATTTGTGGTCAAGCCAAACATCATCATTTTCCGTTTCCAATTTTCTTGCAAGCAGACATCAAATAATTTTATTGCTGCACTTCTGAGCTGACAGTGCTTTTGACAAGGGTCAAGAAGCATTTGTTTTCAAATTATTCATGCAGGGCTGTGTCATGCCGTGTTTTGGCAAAAACATTTGCTTTGTCTGACAAATTTTGCTGTTGACAGCTTCATAAAAGTTTTGTTACAAAACTTCCAACTGAGTTTATTTGTTTGACCTGCCAACAAATAAAATTGTTTTTTTTTTTGCTCTTCTGCTGATTGTAGTGCACGTTTTAATTGTACAACAAAATGTTTTTTGGTAGTTGATTGTTGGTAATAGAGATTAAAGGAAAATTTGTTTTTAAAATGAAATTTATTTAGTTCTTGCTTTATTGAAATGTTAAACATGTTTTTTTCTTGCTCTTGGCAATAGTCTCCGAAGAATTTTCTGACAGGCATTTTAAATAAGCAAATTAATGGGGTTATTTTGTAAGAAAACTCTTTTTAGGATAAAAGCCCAAATGTTGTTTTATGATAAAAAAAAAGAACAACAATATTTTACAGATTTTTATAATAGTGAAGAGCTTAATAAATAATAAAATTTCTTTTATATAGTGAAAAAAAAATAAGTGTATGGGCATTTGGAGAATTAAATTCTGTGTTCAATTTCATAGCAGAGTTCAAGGCGAATCTATAACAGCTGGTCTCAACTAACCAGCTGACTATTTTCGCGGGGAAGGAGACATCAGCCCCGCTTTTATAATCACCCTAATCGGGAATAAAATTTCACGTGAAAAGTATTCCTTTTGCGTTGTTGTTGTGCCAGTACGAAATATTTCACGTGAACAAAATGTTGGCCTTTTATTCCCGATAAGGGTGAATAGTTTCACTTCTAAGATTTCAATCGTGTTACTTTGGCAAAAGTTTGATTTATTCATGAATACAAAATTTTGCCATTTTCACTGCTTGCAAGAAAACGATACACAGTCTGTTCTTTTGTAAAAAACCACCAGTTGTGGCCCTCTTTGTGGTATGAGTACATATCGTGCCGCAACCGAAAAATTAGCCTAAGCGACATCATTTTCGAACTTAATTTCGTAAATAATCGATTTTCGTCAAAAATTAAGTTTGAAAATTATGCAGCTTAAGCTTTTTTTTTGAGGTTATGGCACAATTTATTAAAACAAATTTTAAATTCTGATTTGACCTTCTTTAGAGAAACAAGTGCGACATATTTATAAAGTCCTTTTGTTTCACTCGCAGTTCACTTTTTATTCATCCATTTATTTTTTTTGTCGAACAGCAGCGTAAATAATTAACGCAAATAAGCATTATTTAAATAATTTCTAAAGATTAAACACTCACAATTATTATTTATTCATGAACTTTTACGTTCATTTAATTGAAAATTGAAAAAAAGAGATTTATAAAATCAATAACATGTTGCATTGAAAATAAATCGTTGAATCTCAAAAAAGTAAACTTTTAATGCGACCTTAAAGACACTCATTGGCTGATGGGCGTATCAAAAAATATTTAAACCAACATTTTAATAAAAACATAAAACTCTTATTTAATATGATGTAATTCCGACAGATAAATGATAAATTATGTAATAGTTTTGTGTTTACATATGTATGCAAATACATACATATGTACATGTTTGTGTAAGTGTGCAGCGAAATGAAAATGAAAATTATAATTTGTTGCATGTTACTTCAAACGTAATCAAATTGCAGCCATGAAATGCATCTGTTTGAACAGACAGTGGGGCGAAACAAAATAAAATAAAATAAAATAAAATTAAATTAAATAAAATAAAATAAAATAACATAACATAACATAACATAACATAACATAACATAACATAACATAACATAACATAACATAACATAACATAACATAACATAACATAACATAACATAACATAACATAACATAACATAACATAACATAACATAACATAACATAACATAACATAACATAACATAACATAACATAACGTAACGTAACGTAAAATAAAATAAAATAAAATAAAATAAAATAAAATAAAGTAAAAAACAAATAATATAAAAAAATAAAATCAATCAAAATAGATTAAAAATTTAATTTCTTTTTTTAACTTCTCGCTATAGGAAATTACTGGCTTAACACCAGGTTTTTATTATACTTCGAAAATTTTCAAAAACAAAATTTTTACAGATCTGTTGATGAGTGTATTATTGCTTTGCTTAAAAATTAAAGTTGTTTTATATTTTATTATGAATTTGCAATAGTAGAAATAATTTTCTAAGATTTTTTACTTTAGAACAGTGATAGCCACTCCATAGCCTCGCGAGGCAGTCAATAATCGTATTTTTCACACAGACACGGTCGGCAATTCACATGTATACAACAACTTTGTTCGTTTCAAAACATCAGTCTATCATCAGTCTCTGCTCAAGCTTTGTGAAAGCAACACCACGCACGCTTGTTTGGCTTTGTTTTTGTTTTTTTTTTCGTAATCAACACAAAAGCACACAGAGCAACAATGTTCAATAATTCTTGGGAACTGGATTTTTTTTTTTGAAAATCGTGAAAGGAAGCCGCAATGTTATATTTGTTTGAAGCAATTAGCAAAATGCGACAAATTTAATATAAGGCGGCATTACTTGTCATGCCATATTAATTATGAAAAATACAAAGGTGATGAAAGGCAATGAAAAATTCATGAAGATCGGGTCAGTAGTTTAGACGCCTATACGGAACAAAGATATATACATTAAATTTTATATATGTGTATATAGATTTGTTACACAGTGTACAATTCGGCAGCGACCGCAGCTTCTGTTTGCGACCGCACACGAGCACATAATATCTTTGTGTGCGTGCGTTCGGGGCTTGGCTATCACTGCTTTAGAAGTATGTACTTTTGATTTTCACTGTTGATGCCCACTGTTGTGTGTGGCTTCGAAACTCCCACATTAGCAATGATTTTGTTAGTATTGTTGTTGTTGTTGTTGTTTTGGTTTTAAGTAAAACAAGTGCAAAGGATTATCGTTATTATATTCTCTGTCACCTCGTCGTATTTTTTTATTCACTACAAATTGTGGAGATAATATTAATAAAAACAAATTGTAAATGGATTATTTCAGTTGACATTTCACATACAGTTTTTGTTTGTTTTTGTTGCTTCCGAGCTTTTATTAACTGAAGAAAAACCAATTAATATTTATTGGATTTAAGCCGGCATGCATGTTCATACATCTGCATAATTAAAATTATGCACTTGAGATTGCATTATTATTCAGTGTAAACGTTTTGATTCATTGTTGCTGGCCTCCAAGGCAATGCAGACATGTGTTTAAAATGATTAAGAGGATGACTATCGCCATAATAATTGATAAAGTTTGTTTGATTTAATCAGTTGAGGCGCGACATCATTCTCTTCGAGTAAAATAATGAGATGAAAAAAAATTAATGTAAAACTTGCGAAAATTAGTATTTAGTACAATAATCATTTAATTAAGTGCTGTGTGAATAGGTTTAACTTGTATAACAAATTATTATTTGGGGTAAATGTTACAAACTGAGGAGCGTTTGAAACAACTTGTAATACAAAAGAAAAGAAAATATTCATGTGGTCGTTCATAACAAAATTTTCTAAATTTTATTTCATTTTCAAATAAATGTGTTCTTAAGGCCAATAACATGACAAGTGATTCCCCAACACCCACACCCCCACACACCCACACACACAACCGGCTTTTACTTAATTAAATAGAAACTTTTGTATGTATAACTATCGCATGTCTGCGACCACTTATGGCTAAAGAGTCGTCTCTCGTAATGACACTCTACTCTGTTGAGTTGTACTTAAGTTTTCTACTCAGGCCTTGATAGACAACAAAACGCCAGTTAAGTGAATGAATGCTATTCACTGTTTAATTATTTAATTTTTCCTTTCCCCTATTACCAGTATCTGTGGCCGAGAGTTTCTTGACTTCCACTCTGCCTGCGAAATGGGACATGCACGAGTGTTCGGCTGACCTAAAAAATGAATAAATAAAATACACTCACTCGTAAAATAAAAGCACAATAAGTAAAGGATACTAAAGGATACTGAATGACGACTACATACTTGCTGTATCACGGGCAATGGCCTTTAATATTGTCATAATGTGGTCGTGTGTAAGTATTTAAGCGCTAATTGTGAGGATGTGAGCATGTGTGCGTTTGAAGGCCTTTTGGGGTCACTGATGTTGTCATCGTTCATAGTTTGTTTAGCATTTTGTCTATTTTATATTTAAGTAATAATTTTGCAAAAGGCTTTAAATGTTCTAAAATGGATGAAAGATTACGAAAGTATGCTTTTAATGGGGGTTTCGTTAAAATGTTCTTTTTGTGATAACAAAATTTTGAGTGAACATTCATTAACAACATGAAATTACTTGAGCCGAAAAATCATTTTATTTACTGCCAGTTCATAGAAGCCATGTAAAAATTGTCGTCTGGCTATTTACATTGAAAAAAAAAAAAAAACACATTTTTCGTGCTTTGTTTTTGTTTTCAACATAAATAGGCAGACTAGAATTTTTAACATGGCTTCTATGAACTAGTAGTTAAACCTTTTTTTCGTTAACGTTTCTAATTAATTACATTTTCAAACAAAAGTTTAATTGACTTAATTAAATTTTAGTTAAATTAAATTTTTAATCAAAAGTTTGATTGACTTAATACACTTTTCTAAACAAAAGTTTAATTGATTTAACTAAATTTTAATTAAACTTTCAATTAAACTAAACTCTTAAGCAAAAGTTTAATTGATTAAATTACATTTTTAATTAAACTTTTAATCAATTTAATTAATTTAAATATTTTTTAAACAAAAATTTAATGGACTTAATTAAATTAAATTTTAAACAAAAGTTTAATTGATTCAATAAAATTTTGAAATGATTGTTTGCATTTTTTTTTAATTTTTAATTAAGTTTTTAATAGGAGAAAATTTTTTTCAGTGTGGTGAAATAGCAGTTTCTGATAAAAGATATCGGCAAAGATTTTTTTGTGAGTAGGAAAATTATGCCTGCATAAAAATTAGTAAATTTCAATTGAAAACTTTATCAAAATCTATACCACTTACACCAAGTTTATTTTGGCATTTATAAAGATTTCTTATCCACAACAAGAATCACTAACAGAAACCACAACCTGCATCACAGCTGATTCACAAACCTTTTTAATCACTAAGTTTTACTAGATTTTAAGTAGATTTTGACAACATCTAGTGACGAAGTAGACTTTCTTTTGCATGGGAAATCTACTAGATTTAGTCAGGAATCTCGCAAGTTCTAGATTTTGCTCATTTCAAAATCTTCGTTTATTTAATCGCCTAAATGCAAATAAGGGTAAAGTTAAGCTTAAAAGTTTATACCTAAAAATGCAACCATTATTTAAAATTTTTATCTCTGTTTACCTTCTGCCATTAGCTTATGAATACTCTTTGTTCGAAATAGAACAAATTTATGTAAATTTAAATAGAAAAAATGCTTTTCATTCATTTATACTGCTTAAAATCCTTAAAAATTCTACCATTACAGTAATTTTATGTCGGTAAATCTTTCGACCATAATCCACTTAAACCAATAAAGAAGCATTAAATGCTGCTAATACCTTCTTTAGAAAGATGTGCCCAACGAGATTTTACCAAAATTATATCAGAAAAAGCAAACCTAAAATGCTAAATGCTTCTTGCTGTGAAATCCTTGTTGGATGTTGGATGTTGGATGCTTTTTTATTTGTAAAATATTTATGTATGTACTTGCCCAAATGTCAGGTCGGACGGAAGCAAACAATTTGCAAAATTAAAATTGCCCAAGAGAAAATATTTAAGCAGTCAAAGGTCTCAGGCAAATAAACATAAATACAAGAAAAATAAACTGTGGAAAAAAAACAAACTTGCTGCTTATCTGCAGCAGGAAGAATTTCTCTAAACTTGAAAAAAGGAAGCTAAATCCGTCATCAATGTCATATTTGACAACATGATGTGTATGTGTGTACATATTTTATGAAAAATAAATAAAGAAAATAAAATGTTTAAAAATGTCAGTTTAAATAGTTGTTTCAAGTGTATTTATCTGTAAACAACTAAAGGTCAGCTCATGCATAGTTAATAAATTTATAAAAAGAAGGGAAGCGCTCACTAAATAAATAATAATAATAATAAATGAATGAATGCCGCTCAGAAATATTCCGCTGCAATGCAACTGCAAAGTATGTAAAAAAAGTAACAAAGCAGGGAGATGTGTATTCGCATTAGTGTCTGCTAAAAATAATGAATGTTTGTTCTTTTTAAACTCTGCGGTGGTCTTGAGCAGAAAATAAACAAAGTTTGAACTTCTTATGAAATTTTTTACACTTGAAGTGCAAGTGTGTGTTAGAAAAAATCTCAGCTTTACCCATAGTGCAACAATGCCTTCAATGGTTTACTTAAGTAAATTTACGAAATGCTTTTCTATTTCCCACATAGAATTATGAGTGTCATTAAATTGTTAAAATATTAATGAAGGCAATGCATACAAAATTTTCTAACTCAAATATTTATTGAAGAATTTTAGATTGAGTTTGTGTTTATTAAAAAAATTATATAAAAGTAAAAAATTAAATAAGTTGCAGAGTTTGAACAACGTTAGGTCCGTATCTACTTTAAATAAATTTTTCCTTCGCATATAATAATGGAATAAATTTGTTTATACAAATCAATCAATTGTAGCAAAATCCAATGAATAAATTTAAACAGGCAAAAGATCAATTCAAATTATTTGCTTTTAAATGAGATAATTTTCTTAAAAGTTTAGAAAAAGTCAACTAAAGCATCAGACAGTAATTTTCACACGCGCCATCAGCCCCTTTGCCGCCCATACACTGTAAAAAATTTTTAGTTACATATAAACATCAACTACTTAACAAAAGCATTAACCCTAAAAGTACTTTTTACATTTTATATAATGTAATGTATGTATGTGTGTATTTATCCATCTTAAAACCTGTTGACTGACGGTTTCCTAGTTTTATCCCAACATTCGAAAAAATTTTTCCACCCATTTTGCTATTCTAATAATCAGCGAAAATTTTCGATTATAACAAATTTCGTTATGAAACTGTTTAAAACATTTTTAAACTTATTATTCGTATAAAATTTTTTTATTCGATTTTCCGCATAATTTTTTTCTAGTATTCGATTAATAATTTATGTAAACTTCTTTCGATTTTTTGAAATTGTTTAAAATGTGTTTAAGCTCATTATTCGATAAAATTTTTGTGGTTCGATTATTCGAATAATTTTTTCGAGTATTCGATTAAATTTTTATATTTTTTTCTTAGATTGTTTGAATAGAGCTCATGCTGAATCCATCTAGCTTTCAATCGATTGCTTGAAGAAAAACTTTATACGATTATTCCTTAAACTAAATAAAATTTTAGTCCATGAAATCTTTAAAAATTTTAATCGTTTGTTTAAATAATGTGTTTCTTATTTTCATATTATTATTAAATTATTATTAAATTATTAAAAAAAATATATATTCGATTATTTAAAAAAATAAAGATTTTAATTTGAGTATTCGAATTATTTAAAAAGAAAAATTTTTTATTCGTTTGTACGCGTAACTCCTTGTCTTTGAAGTTATTTATTTCAATAAAATTTTTATGCGAGTATTCGAAAATTTTTTTTTTGATTATTCGAGCAGTGTATTTAATTATATTTGGTATTTTTTTTTGATTATTCCTCGAAACGAATAAAATTTTTAATCGATTTTTTTGGTCAAGCTGAATTTATTTTTATTTTTGGATAATATTTTTTTTTTAATTAAAATTCGAATAAAATTTTTTTTCGATTATTCGAATAATTTTTTTAACACTTTCAAAATTTGCTTCCGCTTTCTCGAGTAAGATGTATTTTTTCGAATAAAAATTTATTTTATTAAATGTCTTGAATAAAGTATTTTTTTGATTATTCGAATAAAAATTTTTTTTCTTAAGTAAATAACTTTTCCGATTACTGCAATAGATTTTGCTTGGATAAGTAGTATACAGTTTTATATTCGAATAAATTTTTTGATATAATAATTTTAATTAAATTTTTATTCCATTATTCCAATAATTTTTTTAGCAATTCAAAACTTTTGTTTTGGTTTTTCGAGTAAAATGTGCATATATATTTTGTCGAAGAAATTTATATTTTATTAAATACTCGAATAAATAGGTTTTTTGATTATTCGAATAATCTTCTTTTTTATAATCTAAATATTATTTTTTGTTATTATTTAATAAAATTTTTTGGACCAGCTGAATGCAGCTTGGTATTCGTATAATAATTTTTATTCACTTATTTGAATGAGATTTTTATTCGATTATACATTTTTTTTATTTAAATTTTTATTTAATCAAATGAATGCCAGTTTTGTATTCGTATAACATTTTTACGTGATTATTGGAACAGCATTTTTATTGGAAATTTTTGTTCGAATATACGATTAAATATTTGAAAATTTTTTTTCGCTTATGCGAATAAATTTATATTTTATAATCTAAATAATATTTTTTCCGATTGCTTGAATAAATTTTTTTCTCGACGAGCTGAATGCGTCTTTGTATTCGATTAAAATTTTTCATATACTTATTTGAATAAGATTTTTATTCGATTATTCGAATAAATTTTATTTAATAATTTAAAAATATTTTGCTTGTTTTTAGATTAAAATAATAAAATATTTACTCGATTTTTGGAACAGCATTTTTTATTCGAAGTTCTTAGCCAAATAAATTTTTATTCGATTAAGTATTTTAAAATATTTTCGTTTATGCGCATAAATTTATGCCTAAGAATCTAAGCAAAATCTTTTTCGATTCCTTGAATAATTTTTTTTCGATGAGATGAAGACAAATTTTGGACACGTGTTTAATAAAATAAAATATTGAAATAAAGTATTTTAATAATTGATTTGAATTAAATTTTTATTCGGTTTTTTCAATAAAGTCTTTATAATTAATATAGAAATCTTTTTAGTTTTTTTAAATTTTTTTACTCGAATAAAATTTTTACTCGATTATTGGAAAACCATTTTAATTTTTTTTATCCAATTAAGCTTTTTGTTTGTATTTTTTTAATTTAAAGCGCATGAAAACCGAATAATGGAGTATTGCAATTGATCTAGTTTATCAAAGAAATAATTTTAAATTTCTAAATGAATTTGATATAGAAATATTTTGTGATTTCAATTGTTATATATTTTAGCATTCGACCTGAAATTTTAGTACAATTGATATATTTGTAACAGATACAAATTTGTTTCAGAGCACTCCTAAAAGGAGGCCCTAATATTCCATACTAATCCCCTTGTGCTCATTATTTATCCCCACCTGTGATTAGAGTTGAAGGTTGGTGTTCGTCAACTTATGTTTGCTTACGCTTAGTTTTCTATTTGTTTTATTTCACCAAACAACTTAAAGTTTGAAAACAAAATTTTAATTGAGCTGAGACTTAAAAAAAAAATACAGATGAACTTTTTTCTGATAACGTTGTTGAGCCTCATTTTATGACAAGTGTTCAGGGGCACGAAAAGACTATTTTATGCTGAACAAACTTTCTCTTGGCAGTTAAATGCCTTATAGACATCTCATGTAATTTTTTGAATACATTCCACTAAAATTTGAATTGGCAGCCTGCCCTAAAGCAATAGAAATTTTATTTGAAGCAATAAAAATGTTATGAGAAGTTATATCAAACTTGTTGCGTTAAGGAAGAGACAAAGTTTTTCTAAAGATGGCTGGGGTAAATATATGGGGCGAACCAAAAAAAAAAAAAAAAACAAGCTGATCAAAATAATCGAACTACAAATTTAATCGAATTTATGCTTAAATATTCCAAGCGAGTGTCATCCCTGGCACTTTGCCTTGGATTTTCTTGTCTTTCAGAAAGGAATTTACAAGATGGTGATTCACTTTTACAATTTCCGTTTTAGTTTTGCTTGCATTTGTTTTTTTTATTATTGCAGAAACTTTGTGAATGTTTAAAGTCCTGCTACGTGATGCATTTGAGTTATTACTACTGAAGGACTGACTATAACACAGGGATTTAGCTGGGGAATAAGACAAACAAATGCTTGTTTATAGTTATAGTCCATCATAGATGTATTTACCTCAACCTGTGTTAATTTACTTTACATGATGTGTGTATGAATTTGCTTTTGTTGTTAACAAACAACTTGTTAGAATATTATCCTTGTCTACGGAGGACGGAGGTTGTTAGTTATGCTGCTTGTTAGCATTTTAAATTGAAATGTATAACAACAACCTTGACACAATAAATCTTAACATTTTGACAGCATCAAGGTTAACGAAGTAATAAAACTGGAATGAAAATAGACTTGCACTTACACAAAGTATATTGTTTTATACAAATATGAGTGACTAAAAAGGACATTTACTGTCTCATAACAATTAACATTGAAATTGTTTTCTATATGAGGGTTTTTTTCTTCTTATAGAGAGCTTAACAAAAAAAACCAATGAAAGATTGACGTAAAAGCAAAATGTTAAACGTGGTTTATGTTGCTAAAGTGTAATTTTTAGAAACACTTTAATTAAAAAAACGAACAAACAATAAATTAAAAATTTAATTGAGTCAATTAAACTTCCCTTTGAAAATTTTATTGACCAAGAGTTTAATTAAAAATTTAATTGAAAAAATTAAACTTTTGTTTAAAAATTTGATATTGAACGTCAAGACTGCATCAATCGCTTGGGCTGGGCGCTGTTATGTCAGTCACTAACGATATTCTCTTGTTTTCATATAGATAACAAAAAACCAGGATAACGTTCAATACACAAACTTGTCCTTGAGGCAAGAAGTCCAATGATTTGACTTACTTTGAATGCCTGAATTTTATTATTGCGAGTAAAAAATTAATACGAAATGAATACAGCAAAAAATAAAATTCGTGGGTGCTGATACCAACTGGCAAACATTCAGCCATATACGAATACGAAGAGAGCTTAAAAGCTCTGGTGCTTATATACAAAGAATTAACAAATAATTGAGAATTACAAGTAATTTCAAACGAAAGATACATATATAAACCGGGGGGCAAATTACGGCATTCGATAAAATATTTCCATATAAACTTCATTACATCTTTTTAAAACTTCTTTCGTTATCGAGTGCCATAATTTGCCAGCTGATTAATCCTTAACAAAACAAACTTTTTGCTCTTCAAACTACAGCATTTGCATATTTCCTAATCTACAATATCATTAAATTTAAAACAAGAAATGAGTAATTCTGAAATCTTTACAGGCCTGTTAAACGAGGTCGAAAGCAAAAACAAATTATTTCCTTTTTCATGGTTGTTATCAGTATAAATTGCCAAAGTCACGCTGTCTTTCTGCATGATTGAACAGTTCATAAAATGCGTGCCGCCGCTTTACACTTTAATTGAGTTGAGATTTTTGTTAAAGTGTTTTTAAAAATGTTTTTGAGTCTTGTGCTGTAACTTTGCTTTATAAAAGTTTCTTCTAATTTATTCTGATTTAATTGCCGTTAATAATATTTGTATTTATTTTTTTGTCCCTCGCAGCATAATTCATGGATTTTTTTTGTTGCTATTTTCTTAAGATACTAAAAGTGGATTTTAAACAATGAATATTAATTTCATTGTACATTTATAATTTATTCTAAAATAATGAATTCACTGAATTGCTTAAGACACGATTACTGAACATTTTAAGAGAACTTAATACTGGTGTCGTTTCAAGTTATTCTTGGTAATAATTAAAAGGAGGATTTTTAAAACATCTCTTTTAGGTAGAGTGAAATGTTTGTTTAAGTCTTAGAATAATTTAGAGGAAAATTTAAATTTACTTCCTCGCATATTATTTGCATTTTTACATTTGTTACATTAATGAAGTACATATATTTAAATGTTGAATTCCAGCATTCAATTTAATTTCTAAAGCAAAATTTGTAGACCTTAAGAGAATGAGTCATGTGTCTGCTAGTATTATAGAATTATACATAAGCAAGTAGCAGACATACTTAATTATATAAAACGAAATAAGAATTAGTGGTTGAGTTTATGCAATAGGAAAATTAATCAGCTTAGAAGCTTCCTCATATTTAAAAATATTTTTTTCTGTAGCTTTATATGATTTGTAGGCAGTGTACAAATCATTGTTTAGTTTTATATAAATAAAATAAAATAAATCATTAGCAAATGATTAGCATATTATTAGCAAGCTTCCAAATGCTTTTAAAGTTGCTGTATTGTGACTTAAATTTTTTTACTTTTGATATACATGCATATGGCATTAGCAAATGATTAGCATATTATTAGCAAGCTACCAAAAGATTTTAAACTTGCTATATTGTGATTTAAAAATTCTTTTTGCTTTAAATATACATACATGAGCGTGGCATTAGCAAATGATTAGCATACTATTAGAAAGCTTCCAAAAGCTTTTAAACTTGCTATATTGTGCTTTAATAATTTGTTTACTTTAGATATGCATGCATATATCATTAGCAACTGATTAGCATAATATTAGAAAGCTTCAAAAAGCTTTTAAATTTGCTATATTTTGATTTAAAAATTCTTTTTACTTTAGATTTCCATGCATATGGCATTAGCAAATTATTAGCAAGCTTCCCAAAACATTACAATTGATATATTGTGACTAAAAAAATTATTTTTACTTCAGATATACATGCATATGTCATTAGCAAAAAATTAGCATATTATTAGCAAGCTTCCAAAAGCTGTTGAAGTTCCTCATGTTATTGACAAATATTGTAATTTAGGTTAAAAACTTCTTTTAATTCTTGCAATGTAAAGCATTATCTTATCAATAAATTAGCAAGCATGTTATTGGTAAATACTGTAATTTTGGTTAAAAGTTTCTTTTAAATCTTCCAATGCAAAGAAATAGCAAACCATTAGCAAAAAATTTTAAAGACATTTGTAGCATTTAATTAGCAAAGGATATAATTGGTAAATACTGTTATTTGAATTAAAATTTTGTTTTAATTCTTGCAAAACGAGGCATTAGCAGCTCATTAGCAACAAATTATCAACTGCATTTTTTTCGTATGCCTAAACAGTTTCTTTTAATTTTTGCCATATAACACTTTTTAGAGCCGCCTTTAGGTTTGAAAGCAAAGCAATTGCTCAAGTATTTTTTATAGTATATTTGTAGGATCACTAGTAATGAAAACTGATATATGTACATACATTTTATAGTTTGTGACATTTTTACACATTTATGTATATTAAAAACCCCAAACTTAACGTTTAATTTATTTGCATGATTTAACCTAAGGCGAAGGTTATAGAACAGCACATCGCATGCCGCCCTCTTAATTAAAGTGTACATACCAGCTTAAGAATGTCAATAATTAAACGAACAAAAACTGCCAATATTTATTTGCCATTCAATTTATCACAAATTTTTTGTATGGCATGAAAAAGTGCTTTTATATTACTTTCTATTTGTTTACTTGTAAACATTTTATTTTTCTTTTTTTGATTGTATCGATTAATTGTCTGTCTAAAGCAATCAAAGAAAAGGTCCTTGCACTTTTTATGTTTCTCCAAATTGGAAGTTTACAAAAGAAGAGCCCTTATATTTCGTTTAATTTAAGTGTAAGTCATGACAGAAAAAAAGGAAATATATTTTAATAAATATTAAAGTAACATAGAAGAATTATGGCAAAGAAAGCCAGTCACAGTTAAGCAAAACAAAATTGCACTTTTAATACATAAAGTAGAAGACTTGAGAAAATATTTTTTAGAATTTTGTATATACACTTTTATATAAATAATTTTATTAAAATAAATTTAAGTTTTTTAACATTTTATTGCTGCGTATAATAATAAAGTAGAAAAACTATTTAAGATAAATTAAATATTTAATAGAACACTATTTTTTTTATTAAAGGCATACAAAATCACAAGTATATGGGCGATTACACACAAAACCACCCTGCAGAGGAAAACAAATTGGCTTATTTTTAATAAAAATCGTTTATTGTTTTTGATGAGCATGAATTTCTCTTACAAATTTAATTAAAAACTAAACTTTTGTACTATTTTAATATTTGCAAAGTAAGTATTCCGCTGCTCATTAGCAAAGGCTTAGCAACTCATTAGCATTACATAATCAACCTTCATAGTGCTTTTAATGTTGTTGTATCGTGACTTTAAAAATTCCATTGTTGTTTTTTTTTCCTTAGATACACTTTTATTTGTATTAGTTGACCTCTCTTGACGAGTTTTCTAACAAAACAGATATATACATATATATAGTCTCTTCCCCAAATTTAATTAAAAAATCAGGAAATAAATATACTATTTTAAAAATAATCAGTCCTTTGTAAGGAAATCTTTAGCATCCCATTTGCAGCTCATTAGCATGAACCTATCAAGCTTTCTACTGTATAAAATTGTCATATGTATGATTTTAGCAGTGTTTTTGATGAGTTTTCTGCCAATTTTTTCTGTAAGTAAATATTTAGCATCTCATTAGTAAATCATTAGCATGAAATTCGCAAGCTTCTTAGTGTATCAAGTTGTCATATAAACGATTTTGGAATTGTTTTTGATGAGTTTTCTGCCAATTTTTTCTGTAAGTAAATATTTAGCATTTCATTAGCAACTGATGAGCAAGAAATTAGAAAGCTTCCTAGTGCATAAAATTGTCATAAATATGATTGTCGCATTGTTTTTAAGAGTTTTCTGCCAATTTTTTCTGTAAGTAAATATTTAGCATCTCATTAGTAAATCATAAGCATTAAATTATCTAGCTTCCTAGATTATAAAATTGTCATATATATACATATATGTAAGTAAATATTTAGCATCTTATTAGCAAATCATAAGCATGAAATTATCTAGCTTCTAGTGTAAAGAATTTATATATATGTGATTTATTTACGAAATATATTGCATATTTTATATTAAACACAAACACACACAACAATTAAACTCTCTATTGAAAGTTTAACTAGAAACTAGAAGAAAAATAGATGTCTGTAAATGTATTTTATTATAAATTTGTCTTCGTCTCTTTTGCTACTTTCCCATTTTATACTTTGCAACTCAATTAGAATAAAATTTGTAAGAAATTATTAAGTCATGTGAAGTGGTCAAAGTCATTTGCGGCCAAGTAAGTCACTTGCTGCAATGAAATAAAAAAACATTTATTGGGTACAAAATTATTTCCTTATGGCCGGTAGTTGGATGGTTTGATATTTCCATTCAACAGTCACGAACGAAAATCGTGACATATTGCAGGAAAATGTTTGCTAAAGCTTATTTTTTCGCTCTATTTAATAGTTTAAATGGATTTCCGTGCAAATGGGTTTTTTCTGCTTGTTTCTTTTTTTTGGAGGATTTAAAATTATAAATCTTTTAAAATATAAAAATGAGATTAAAATCAATTTTGTTATTTAACAGTTTTATGTGCTTAAAATTAAGAGCAGGAGGCATTAATCTGCAAAACATTTAATGAGAAGGTTTGCTGCTGATAACAGAGGCGAGGGCTGGTTAATAACTTTGAGAGTTCCTTTTTTAGTTTTGCTAATTTCACGATAGTGTTATGAGAGCGAGCAGCATCATAAAGCGATTTCCACTTTTTTAAAGCCTTATTAAAAAAACGTTTAAAAAAGTGCGAGACTTATTGACCTGCCCTCGTTCATAAATTTCTCCTGAAATTTAATTAAAAACTGAACTTTTATGTTATTTTAAGACAAAAAAAAACGACAAAATTTTTGGTATTCGAAAAATAGACAGCGATTTGTAAGTAAATATTTAAAAGCAACTGATTAGCTTATAAAAGCTTTTAATGTTGTTGTATTATGATTTAAATAATTCAATTGTTGTTTTTTCTTTAGTTACTCGTCTGTTTGTACTAGTGTCGTAGTACGCTTGAAGAGATTTCTAAAAACTAAAGATATATGAATTTCTTCTACAAATTTAATAAACAACTAAAATTTTATGTTATTTTAGTTAAAAATAATAGGAAACAAATTTGCTATTCAAAAAAATTAACACACTTTGTAAGTAAAGATTTATCAGGTGATTAGCAAAATTTTAGCAACTGATTAGCAAGAAATTGGTAAGCTTCCTAGTGCATAAAATTTTAATACATATGATTTTGGCATTGTTTTTGATAAGTTTCCTACAAATATGTTAAACTACTAAGCATTCATGTAATTTTAATAAAAAATAATATTTTATAAATCAATATCTAGCAACCCATTAGCAAAAGCTTTCTAAGTCATTAGCAATAAATTAGCAAACTTTCGAGAGCTTTTAATGTTTTTTATTGTGATTTTTAATATGCTTATATATATTAGCAACTCATTAGCAAGCTTCCAATGCTTAAATATTGCTGTTTTGTAATTTTCAATATGCTACTGTATTTTTTTTAAGTAGTTTTATCTGCACGTTACTTATTTATATATTTTTTTTGTTTTAGTGAAAATTCAAACATTAATACATGATGACTGAATTTTCTTTTAAACCGTTAAGTTTTATTTCTCAAATATAGAAAATTATTCCTTGTTCTAAATTAAATTCGAATTAGACGCTCGCTTGGCATTTTACTTCAAAGCAATTTTGCAAGAAAGCATGATTACTTTTCATCATAATCCCAGCACTATTTATCACATTCCAACGTGTGACAGATTTAATAGCAGAATAGCAGATTCATGAATAAAAGCAAAACAATACCAATACAAATTCCATTCATCTTTATTAAATAAATATTACGACTCTAATAAATATTGTTTCAATATAACTACAAAACCCGCAATGGCAATAAAATAAAACTAAAAGCAAAATGTCAATAACACGTGAAGCACGTCGTGTCATTTAATTGTGGGAAAGCAAAAACTATTTTATGTTTTAAATTTATTTATTCCGTTAAAGCATCAAATAAACCTAAAGTATCATCATGACATTTGGATTACACGTTCGTTCCTTAAGCATATTTTTTGGAGTTTTTTTCGAGCAGTTTCAGCTTTTTTTTTGGCAAAAATTTCAAATTTAATAGCATTAAAGGCAGTCAAGCGGAAATTGTAAATGTCTTGGGATAAACTAATGTTATGACAAGTTTTATTAAAACTATTTGCTTTTTCTTACTTCTGCCTTTGATTCTATATTCTTGGTGATAGAGATAAATTGTAAAAGGAGCAAACGAAAGTTGCAGCATAAATTTAAGAATTTTTTTTAGTTTGAAATAACTTGTACTAAATTTCTATTAATTTTTTTTTTAAATTAATGTGTCACTATATGAAACATTTGCTTCTTAAGAATTTGTTATTGTATTGCACATCCGCATTGAAATGTTGGTCCTTGTGGTTTCATCTCATTAAGAGTCCTTGTAAGTTTAATTAAGTAATTTTCTTTTAGTATTCAAATTGCTGCATTAGCTTTGATGTGTTATTTGTCATTGATTTGCAAAATGCAGAGTTGCTGCATATTTATATTTTCCTCAAATAAGTTGTTGCAATTTCGATTTGGTTGTAATTAAAATTTTGGTTGACTTGGAGTTTTCTTTTTTAACAAAAATGCTTGAAAGGGCAAAGCATAATTTTATGGAATGACTGAGATATTGAGTCCCTAAGGATTTTTCCTCTATTCTCTGTTGCCCTATTTGAAAATTTATTTATAAGCTTTTGTGCAAAAAAACACCAGTCTTCAATATTGTTTCTCCTTTTTCACCGACTTCAAAAAAAGGAGGAGAGGTTAATCAATTCCTCTATATTTTTTTTAACATTATTACTTCATAACATACATTTCAGTCCGATGGTAAAATTTTTTTTGTTGTGTAAGAGAGTATATGTATTGATCCCATTGCAAAAAAGTGGGCAGCGACATGCCCACAATTTTTTCTATTTGATTGATGTGATATTCTACTTATTTGATTGCTGCGAAACCTAGCAAACACCTTTGCTTCTTGTAATTACTCGTACACAATTTTAAAGATGATAAAATGGGCGGGACTACGCCCATTAAAATTTATTATTTTATTTGACGTGGTTCTGCTTAATGTGTTTTTACGAAACTTACCACACACCTTGAACTCTAAAAAAAACAATCTTTTATTAAAAAAAATGGGCGGAGTCACGCCCATTAAAATTTAATATTTTATTTAAGGATTACTTTAAGAATTTTAATAACCCTGAGCTCTGAAAAACACACAATCTTTTATTTAAAAAATGGACGGAGTCACGCCCATTAAAATTTAATTTTATATGTCACGTACTTCTTCTTATGCAACAGATTTTCAAAAATTTTTTAAGAATTTGGTAGGTCCCATACAATTTTTTTCGAAAATGTTCAATCACATCTTTTTTGCATTCAAGTCGGCAGAATTATTCATAAAAATTCTTCAACACAGAAACTCATAAAAAGTCAGATTTTGTTTTGCCCTTTTCATAATTTTTGGCAACTAGCGTGACAAACTTAAAAAAAAAATTAATGATTTTGAATCTTGTTTTTTTCTCATATAAATCACGCTCTTATGAGCTCTTTATGTAATTAGGATATGACAAAAGCGTGATTCAGAACTTGTTATTGATATTAACGGGAATAAATTAATTACTGATGATTTGAAATGTGTATTGGAGTTGAAAACCTTACTGAAGAGTAAAAAAGACAGAAGCAAAAAACTGGTAATTTAAAGATAAACTGATTTTCTAAAACAAAAACTGCACGGCTTTTCAACAGTTAAAAATTCTGCAAAAAAAAAACAGATAAATCTGCACGTTTGGCAACACTGACGTCACATGAAAACTCGTTGCTCAGGCAACGCGGTGCATTTTCAATGTCAAATTGTTATTCTGTTGTGCATATTGAAATGGTAGTACGGTACTCAGGCAACACGGTGCATTTTCAATGTGAAATTGGCGTTATTATTCACACAAAAAAGTAATATGAATGAGTTTGTAATATTAATTAAAATATTTGTAATATTAATTAAAAAATTAATTAAATTTTCAATTATAAACAATTTGATAATATCAATTAAGTTTTTCCACTCAAATTAATTAATACAATTAAAAATTTAATTGAATCAATTAAATTATTAATTGAAAACATTAACTGGTGAATACTTTTTTCCGTGTTCTGTTCTGTCGTTTTAAGACGATGCTCAAACGGGAATAGGTACGATTGTCTGTTATTTTCTGGTGTATTTAAAAGCAACTGTCTTCGTTTTGTCTCAATTTTTTTTTGTTACCAAGGTATGTTAATTTCTTATGGCTCTCTCATATTGTGGTGAAAGTATTTTTTTTTTAATGTTTGTACTTTCTTTACTCCTGCTAGAGCGAACAATATTTCTTTGTCTTCCCGAATTCGTTATACCCGAGCTCCACTATATATTGCCAGCATTTGGTTGTTGGCTAATTGTTTTGCCTTAAATATGTTTTGTATAGAAATGTGTTGACAACGCATATTATTTTACGAGTATGTGAGCACTCACATTTTATGTTTGCTTGTATTCGCCAACGTTAAACATTTTCATTCTTATGGGAATTTTGCTTGAATATTTTATACAATTTATTTATGGCTTGCAAACATGTAAGGTTTAGTAAGTGGATTCTTATTTATTTTTGTGTGTCTTGGTTTCCCCTGTAAAATTGATTTTACGACATACGCAATTATTTGGGAATAATGGAGAAACATGTTCCACTTGTTAGTGCTGACAGTGCTTTAAATTACAAAAGAAGTTTAATTAGTTTTATGACTTTTGTTACTCGTACAATTGTTGATAGCTTCGTTATCATTATTATTTGTTTTTATTGCTTGATTTTATGGGGCAATGAAGTCTGTTATGTTGGTAATCATTAACGCAACATGTCGTGTTTTATGCTTATTTTTGGATCATCTAGGAATTTATTTTATATTTATTGTCGTTGATGGCAAAAATTATTTAAAAAAAACTTAGTGGGAGAAAACATATATAAGTTTGCATAACCATCAAGATAATTGGGCATATGTGGCCTTTTAGTCCCATAGTGCAGTCAAGAAATGTGATTTTAACCTCTCTGGACAGCAGATGGACACACAGATCAGCTCGATGACAAATAAAAAAATTACTTCACCTTATTTTTTGTCCCACTTGGAGTAATTTTACTTTAACTATATATGTAACTATATCCGATTATAAGATCTTTTATATTGGTCCTTGTTGTCTGGAGAATAAAAAAAACTTCACTCGAGTGCTAAGACCCCTGCTGCTCAAGTTATTACAATGCCTCTCTCTTTGTTTTCTAGAAAAAGTGCAATTCAGCGTTCGTTTAATGCAAAAATTTGTGCTCGTAATTAAAGAAATAAACTCTCTCTCTCTTAGAAAAACCGATTTTATTACGAATATTTATTGAAAAGTGCAATAAATGCAAATTTTTTTTTCTAGAAAAGAAAATGCCATTAGTTCTACTTTACTTCACAGTGTTAACAAAATTAAGGTATTTTTTTAACTAATAAGACAACATGCCCTCATAAAATTATTAACTAGACACTGGAGTATCTTTTTGTCTAAATTCAACGTTTTTTAATAAAGTTATTTTTATATGGTTCGTGGCGCTAGATCCTTGAGAACTAAACTTTCGTCATATTAAATCAGCAAAATAAAAACGTGGAACAAGTTTCTGCCAGTCAACAAAACAAAAAAAAAAAAAAAAGGAAATCATGTTGTCGTTTAGGATCTCATATGAAACTTACTTTTACTAAAAAATTTTTATTAACTTTTTATTTGAATTTCAGCATATGGGTCTTTCCACAGGAACGTGCAATTATAAAATTTGTATGTTGCCGATTTTAGTTATAACTTTTATGCCCATTGAGAATATTTTTATATAAAAAAAATTTATAAAAATAATTTTTGTTTTTGCTTCCCCACTTCCCATGCAGTGTCCCATATGGAAAGTGCCGAACTCGTTTTAACAAACTCTTTGCTAAAGTTAAATTTAAATATGAAACTTTGGATTTAATTTCCATGTAAGGAAGCAGATAAAAATCAAAACAGGAAATGTTTCGCACATTTGCACAACGCTTTGCTTCTCTGCTTCCATGAACATGCGAGCTGATTTGAACCATGAATATTAAGAGCCAGTATTTCACAACTATTATTTTTAGTTTTATATATATATTTTTTTTTTAAATATTTTGCCAGTTGTACAACTTCGTCTGTGAATGCTGTAACAAAAACCTAAAAACTAGAAAAATACAATGAACATGAAGCATATTTATGAATTCTCCCATTCATAACTTTAAGCATTTTTTTGGTAGTTTCTCTGTGCCGCCTTTTCCTCTTTATGTATGTACTTTTGTATGTTTTACGTACTTGTTGTTGTTTGAATTATTAAAAGCGTGTTCCGTTTTGCATACTACAATAAATAACAACTCTAAATTGTTGTTGCACTCGGTAAAATTTTAGATTTAAATAAAATATTTATTTATATCAAATGCCTGTTTAAAAATGTTTCTCGTATTATTTCATTTTGCGGACATTTTAACATACACATTTTCCATTGTTAGGAATAAAATGTTGGTAATGTTAAATCGGTTTCATAAGCACAATGGAATTAAATGTATTTAAATATTTTTAACGCATTATGAGTTGTGGGGAAAACCATAATAGTGTTTTCTTTTATTGTCAAACACAAAAACTAAAAGCCCAAATAAAATAAAATTAAATTTCGAAAGGCTTAACGATAAAAATATTTTCACTCAAATCTGGGATGGCAATGACGCTTTTTATGAAAAAGATTCTTTGTAGAAAAGGTACTTTTCATAAAAGGTACTTTTTATAAAAAGGTTCTTTTTAGAAAAGGTAGTTTTTAGAAAAGGTACTTTTCATAAAAGGAGTCTATAATGGTCTATTATGCGTTTTTCTATACCTTTCTATTCTCTAGGGCTGTTTTTAGCAACAGAAAAAATTTCATGCAACACATTTTATAAGATTTTATGAAAAATTTCACAATGTGAATTTGGAATTTTTTTTTTTTGCTATATTAAAGAAACTTTGCATACTTCGAACAAAAAAAATTGGAAATTTTAATAAAAGCCAAAATGTTAAAAGTCTTCAGGGTTGAAGGAGCCAATCCTTTGATAAAATAAAATGTGTAGTTTATTCCTCAAGGCTTTAAATTTTGATCACATTTCAATAGAGAGTGCAAATGCAAATTGTGAAGTCTTTGTTATAAGAAAATTAATGAATAACCCACGTGCTTTGTGTAAAATAGTAAAGAGAACACAATAGAGATTATAAGGGAAATAAAGAGGAAATGTTAAAGGGTTTTTCTTACTGTAACGAGGCATTTTTTTTGTTTACTGTTTTCCTTTGTAATCACTTGAATTGTTAAATCACAGAATGGTATCAAAATTGTAGAAGTGTTTATTCTAATTGTCTAGCAAATGTTTTCTTTGAGATAATGGCTGACAAAATGACAAGGTTGCTAATAATAAAATTTTCAGCAAATAGGCTTAAGTTTGTCTCAATGAGATTAAGCTGTTTTAACAAAGAAAGGGGGGGGAGAAGGGGGGGGGGCTATGCTGAGCATCTGATGGTTTTGCTTTATCGATATAAAGTATTTATATTTATTTAACGAATAATGATTTAATTTAGATATAAATCTTAATGCAACAATTGAGAGACTTTAGACATCTTTCATTTAAATGGTTTGTATAACTGTTTCAAAAAACTGATTTTCTTTCACATCAAAACAGTTTTAAATAATTTTATATAACAACAATTTCTAACAACAAAATTCTTCAGAATTCAAACAATTATAATACAAAGTTGGGGGTAGTAAATTTTTCAACCAAAAGCTTCAGCTGTTTTTCAGAAGAAAAGGACTGACTGATTTGATTGTTTTCCTTTTTCGATATAATATATTGAAGTACTTTTATAAATCAAAATAATTATTTTTGGGAAATTAATCTTTAATTTAGTCTGTTTGTTTAGAGAGAGAAACCTTAGTCCTGTTTCAACTTATTTCTTCAATAACCGCTCTCATATGAAAACAATTACCTCTAGAATTGAAAACCTTTTAGAATTTAAACAATAACACTTCAATTAATTTTACCTTTAATAAAGATTGTGATAAATGAAGTTAGCAGAAGCATTTGCAATTTTCCGCCACATATTTAAATCTCTGCTTTAATCGCTGCACGAGTATTGATTTAACGCTTCATTTATCAAATAAATGAAAGTAGAAAAAAAAACACCCATCACTCGTTAGATGGAAAATACGGCGAAAATCATATCATATTTACACTTTTAATGTCGAACAAAGTAAAATGAAGAAAACAAGAAAGAAATTCAAAGAAATCAAAATAAATTACAAAAACTCCTAAGTGTATGCTATAGATTTTAATACATTACATGGCGAACATTTTGAACATTTTGCTTCCTGTCATAACTGTTTGCCACCTTCGACAAGCATGTGCCTGAGAGCAAATTCATATATTTAAACACATACATTCAAACATACATAGAACGTATATAAAAGCACTGACGGAAATTTCAAGGTCTTTAAAGTGGGAAACACAGTAAACACAAAGTACTCAAAATCTTATACATATATCGATGGCTTAGTACAAGAAAGGCGTAACTGGAATTTTTATATTTTGCAGAAGAAGGAAAAAACTGTATTTAAATGCAAATATTATTTTTCAAAGTGACCATAAATCGTAAATTTTTACAGCCTTATAAAGGCTAAATAAGAAAAATTTTCCATGAAAATTTGTTTTAAAAACCCTTTATAAAGCTTTAATTATTTTTATAAATACGGCTGTTGTTGACTGACTTATTTCTCTGAGGCTAATGTGGTTTTGCTTTGGCTGCCAGAAAATATTAAAAAAGTAATTAAAAAATAAAAAATTGAAATGCGCCTTTTTTATATTAAGCCATCGATATGTATGTCTTTTGTACATTTTTAATAAAAGTAAATGGTTAAAAAGTTTTTAAGCAGCGAAATACAATAAAAGCAAAATTTATTTCAATTTAGCTAAAAATACTCATTCGCAATAATCACATTGAAATGATTTTATTACATTAAAATCAAAAAAGCAGCTCATAAAAAGGGGAATTTGTTTGAAACCTTAACACCAACTCTAAATAATTATTTAAAGTAATAACATTTATTAAGGACTAAGGCGCATATTCATACTCAAAACAAAGTATACTTTAAAAATTTAAAAGCAGTATTAGCATACAAAATGCTGCTTTTAAACTCTTAGAGCCAATTTCACCAACTTATTTCAATATCAATTCATATTTAAAAGTCATATTTATGAAAATTGGCATTTAACTATGAATTGATATTTAAATAGAGTTGGCGAGATTGGCCCTTAAAGTAGGTTTTGCCAATATTTTTCGATTGTTGGCGATTTTTTCGGTTGTTTTTTAGTTTTAGCGATTTTTCTAGTTTTGTCGCTATTTTTCGTTTTAGCGATTTTTTAGTTTTGGTCCTCTTTTCATTTTATCGATTTTTTTTTACATTCAAGCAATTTTTTAATTATTGGTGATATTTTTCTTTTTATCGCTTTTTTATATTTTGGCAATTTTTTTAAGTCTTAGCGATTTTTTGGGTTTTTGTAGTTTTAGTGCTTTTTTCATTTTGCTGATTATTTTTTTAGTTTTTTGGGAATTTTTTTTCGTTCACAGCGATTTATTTTAGTTTTATCGCTTTTTTAAATTTTGGCGATTTCTTTTTAGTTTAAACGCTTTTTCTTAAGTTTTCGTGCTCTCTTGGCTTTGGCTAAATACTTCGATTTTTGGCAATTTTTTAGGTTTTTTTTAGTTTTAACGATTTTTTTTAGTTTTGGCGCTATTTTTTGTTTTGGCAATTTTTTTTTATTAGAGCGATTTATTTAATTATTTCTGATATTTTATTTTAATCGCTTTTTTCGGTTTTGACGTTTTTTTAAGTTTAATCGTTTTTTTCAGTTTTTTGCGATTTTTCGTCTCTTTTTAAGCTTCAGCGATTTTTTTAGCTCTGGCGTTTTTTTGTTTTTGGCGATTTTTTCGGTTTTTGGCGATATTTTAATTTTTTGTTGACCTTTTTACGTTATGTGACTTTTTTTTTGCATTTTAGTGATTTATCTAATTATCGGTGATATTTTTCTTTTAAGCGCTTTTTTAATTTCATCTTGGCGCGTTTTTTAGTTTTGGCATTTCTTAGTTGTAGCGTTTTTGAAAATTTTAAGAGTTTTGTTCCTGTTTCCATTGCGTCCATATCAAGAATTAAAGCTTTTAAATTGAAATGCAAATATGTTTTTTTTTTCAATGGCGTCTGCGTTGGCTTGTGCGTGTATGTGTTTGTATATTTTTTAATAAGCAGACAGCAGAACAATATATCGCGTTGTTATTGTTTGTGCCTTCCGTCTGAATCGCCTTCTGTGTTCATATGCTTGAGTATTTTATTTTTTTTTGTCTACAAATGTTTTTATATAAAATACTTGTTCTAGATCACGGCCATTTTCGTAACAATATTAAGTCAAATGGTATTCTCAAGAAAAAAGCTTGAGCTTTGTTGTTGTTCTGCTGTCTGCTTATTAAAAAATATACAAACACACACACGCACAAGCCAACGCAGACGCCATTGAAAAAAAAAACATATTTGCATTTCAATTTAAAAACTTTAATATTTGATCTGGACTTCGTTTTCTTTTTGACGAAAATCAATTATTTATGATCGCAAGTGATCCATTTTGGTAAAAAAAAATAAGTTGGAAAATTATGTCACTTAAGCTTTTTTTTGTTGGCGGTTATGGGCACTATATGTGGACCACCTGTAAATATCTCATTTCTTGCTAAGAAGCCTCTCAAGTTTAAAAAATAAAATGAAATTTTTCTTAAAAACCGCAAGTGCTTATATTGGAATTTTTGAAATTGAGTGGTAGAAAAATGGGGATTTGGACACCAAATAAATCTCACTGTTTAGCATATGGATTTCAATTTATTTATTGCAACTTTAATGTAATTTGAACCATGAAAAAGTAGCAATATCATCATAAGCTTGAATGTAAATTGAAGTCCAAGTACAAAAAAAAATTATTTTTCCATATGAAAATTTCTTTACATTCAAAAAGACTTTTGTTATTTCAATTGCATCTCTAATACTCTCAAATTGAAAGGAATCATCATAAAGCCAATAGTCAAATAACAAGCATTATTAATTTTAGAATTTTTTTACATATTTCTTTTACATTCTTATTTTTATACTATAATTTGACTACTTTCTTCTTTCGCAAATAATAAATTTGATCTTTCCCTTCTAAATAAATAAATACAAGTCAAGAAATATGACTTCTTTTATGATTATAAAAAAAATTTATTTTTTCCTCATTAATCTTTTTCAATAATTTATGCTCGAATAAGAAATAAGAAGAAAACAAAAAAAAAAGAAAGAAAAAGAAACAGAAGTGTAAGAACTCACTTGAAGTATCGTTATCATGTAATTGTGTTACTTAAATATGTTTAACTCTTGAAAGTCAAGAAGTATAGTGCAATAAATCATTAGAAGTAATTTTAGAAAAAGCAACAGCAGCAATAAAGAGGGTAGAAAGTATAAATTGCTTTAAAAAGTTAAAATGTAATTTCTTTTGGATAAAATAACGCTGGGAGTTTACCGAGATAAACCGATAGAAAGGAAGTATTGTAGAGCCTTTATTCTTAAAAACCGTAAAAACTAATAGAACGAATAACACATTTTTTTCCTTTCTTTAAATAATCTACTAAAATAAAATAAATCAATTTCGAAAACATATTTCTTAAAACAAAAACTTATCATAATTTTTTCTGTGAAGTCTAGCCTAGTCTGGTGTAGAAAGATTACATTCTGGTCTTGACTAGTCTATTCTGTACCTGGATTCTGTAACTTTTATTACGACTTTGCAATTCAGTAACAAATTTTAACGATATTCGCTGTCGGTTGAAGTAAAAAAGGAAAATAACAAGTTCAAATTTATTAAGTTTTTCTTTAATTCTTCTTCGTGCTTTTCGCTTATTTTGCCATTTTGTGTGCAGGAATGCCACAAGAAATACAATTAAATGGCGTGTAGAACACAGATCTACACTATCGTAAAAAAGAATTTACAGAATCACATTATCGTTATCGCAAACGAATAAATATATCGATTTTCGGTTCGCAAAATGTTATTGAATCCAGGTACTGGTCTAGTTTATTTACCAACTGTTAATTATCCAGTCTCTGGTCATTTGTAATCAACGCCTAGTCTAGTCCCTGCTGGCCACAGTCGGGCTCCGCTATGATGAACCCGTATGTAAATATGCTTTAGCTATGAAAGTTTACAAAAAGCAATCTTCTGTGCTCCTTTTTGCGAAAATATTTTTATTATAGTCGTAAAACGAATTAATTGTCCCCGCTTAAAAATTTTTTTTCCTTAAATTATGTTTCATTATGTTGAGCCATAGTCATATAAATGTTAATAAATTTTTCATTATATTAATTCTCCCAATAAAATACACGGCTGGCTGGCAAACTACTTACTCACTTGCCATTTAATGCGTGGAAAATGGCCATAAAATAAAAAGCATTTTTATTACTTATTTTTGATATAAAAAAATACATCTGCCAGGTTTCATTCAGTCTGGAACATTTCGCTGTTCATTAAAAATATAAATTTTTCTTTATTAACAGACAAATGGCTGAATTTTAATTTAAATTATTTTGTATATTAAAGCGTTTAAAATTCTTTAATATGAATTTATTGCAAATGACGATAACGTGTAGAGAAAAGTTACATACAACTGGAATTGTGTTCTTATTAAATTCAAAAAAATTTCCTTACCCTTGTTTACTTCTCGTATATAAAACAAACAGCATTTACCACAAAAATTAACACATCGTTTTATTAACGTTTGAAAATGAAATTTAATTTCTTTAAAGATACTTTAAAGCATAATATGCTCTAAAGCACTAAACTTTTATATGCTTTATTATTATTATTATTTTTTTTTGTGATGAGCCAATGAAGTCAGCAAATTTAATGTGTATTTTTGTGGCAATAAAGCCCTAACTAACATTTTCATAATTATACAGGAAGAGGAAATAACCTGTTAATGAAAATTATTCCACTACCACGATACTTATGAAAATAACAATTTTGAATTTTTGTTGGGCGTTTTGCATTTAGTTTTGGAGCTTTCTTTCGGTTTGGCGATTTTTAGGTTTTTGGGCTTTCGTGTTTTTTGCGTTTTTCGATTTCGGTTTCTTGTGATTTAGGAGCACTGTTGTGTACATACCAAGCTGGGATAGCTTCGGTAGGTGGTCTAGCATAGTTTTTCCTAAAAATTTTTATGATTTAGTTTGTAATGCCGAGTAATCGCAGAGCTGGCGAGAAATTGTCTCTTTATTATTTCGTTCTCGAGAGCTGCGACAGAAGAATGAATGTGTTATGGGCAAGACGTATATTTTATATCTGTTTACTCCACAGAGCGTAACTGACTTTTAACTCCATTAGCACAAATTATAGCATTTTCCGATAAAGCGATTAATTTTACACCACACTGTATCTATAGAAGGGGCCCCGTCAAATCGACTTCACTTACGCTTGCATTTATAATAATTATTATGGTGACTGTAAGTGAACTTTATCGAACAAAGGAATAACAAACTTTCATTACTAGAAATCACCTTCCAGCTGGGTTGAAGGTTAAATTGTTAAAAGAACTTGAGTGTCAACTCGCACTCATCTCATATTTAATCAAAAAGATTCCCCTTTGGGCAAGTCAATACACAATGATTATTTGCAACTAACAAAAAATATAATAAACTTTTATTTAGTTTTATTACTATAGGAAAGCTTTTTCTTTCATTTGTAATAGAAAAACGACACATCAACACAACAGTTTGTGCCATAATTAAAGGTACGCTAATTTTTTAGATTACCTTCAAACAAATTTAATATTTAACTGTTTCAATATTTTATGCACTGAGTGTCCTTGTTTGCGCTCATGGGTAACAGACAGACAAGTGTCTAATAGAAGTTCTAATAATTCTTAGAATTTCCAACGTGCGCGAGTGCTTAAGTGTAAGTCCTTATTTTTGTAAAAGAGTCTCCTGTATATTTTACCATATGCGAGCCCCACATTAAATGACAACAAAAGCCTGCAAAAAAATATATTAAAATGAAATCATCATCATCATCATCATTGACACAACGTTGGCGCTTGAGTTCGGTCAAAGTATTTATAAGGAGCTTACCAAGCACAAAGGATTCTTATTTAATCAAGCCCACGACGTTAACGAATAATGCTAATGTTGCTAATGTTGCATAAATCAACATAAATGGCTTAAGTAAAACAATTGCATTTATTTGCCTGATCCTTTTTGGAGCAATAAGGATACAAAATAAACTGTAACTTAGTATCAGCAGGATTTTTTATCTTGTTTTGCTTTTATTCCAAGAAATTGTAGGCCATTATTTATGTATAGATTATTGTTAGTTGTTCTCGTATAATCGCTCACTTCCTTTTATTCTATATTATTTTTTATCCTTTTTTTTTTGTTTCAAAATAACTCTCAATTTCCGTTTCATTGGCAATAACGAAACAATGCAAGACAACTTTAAAAGTTTAGCGTTAGTTATACGTTTGCTAAAAGTCTTTTTTTATTAAAGAATTAAATACAAAGTTTTTTTATTTTTTTGTAGCCAATAATTTAATATTATTTTTTTTTGAGTTTAAGCAACTTTGACATAGAAAAAACCACACATACAGTGGCTATAGGCTGGGCATAAAAAATAATTAAATTAAAAATATTTTGAAAAAATTTAAACACTAAAAGATAAAACCGAACTAATTGCTGATACATACTTTTTAAGTGACCTAATGAAGCTTAAGGAACTCCGTGTCATTTTTCAAGATTCCTTAAACGATTCCTAAAACGATTTTGAAGGCCTTTTTGGACGAAAATATTAATTTAACTCAGAAATTTTTGCACAGATTTGAAAAATGAAAAAGAAAATTAAAGGTTAGATTTTGTAAATAAAGACGGTTTTTCGTTTTGAAATTTGTATGGGAAAAATATAAATAAATTATAATTATAAATTTTCTTTATTTTTCATACAAATTTGAAACGTTTATAAATGATTTTTTTTTACAAAATCTGCCTATAAGTAAAATTAAACCATATTAAAAATATAATCGAGAAAATTTTAATTTTTTTATAGCTATGCTATTTATGTCACGACACGGGAGCTAGGCAGGGTTACAAGCCGATGGGCTCAATTTCTCAACGCCGTCGACGCCGCCTAGTTTCTCAAATTCGCATCGCCGCCGACCTAAAATTTGCTCGAAAGCTGAGGCGGTTCAAGGAAACGCAAAGATCTTTAAGCTATTTTTTTTTAAACTAACAATTTGAGTCTAAGTGAGTCAAAATCTAATTCTGAGGAAAAAGTAAAGGAAAGTGAGAGTGTTAAAAAAAACATTATGAAGAAATTAAAAAAAAACGTAAACGCAGCCGCCGCCGATCAAAAGGCCTCGGCGTGTAACTCTCGCGCCAGCATGTGATTTTCGTAACAAAAATAACCGGCAATATTACAGTTATAAATTTATTTTTGTTTTGTGTTTTTTGTACTTAAAACCAGAGTACGAAAATAAACGAAACAATTTGTTTGATTTTGTTTGTTTCGTTCTTTGAGGTGAGTGAAACAAAAAAATGAGGAGGATTGCTCAATTTGGTTTTGTATTGTTTTTGCACATGAGCACAAACCATAGAACACAGCCGATCGGCTGTAAGCCGGCAAACAGCTACAAACAATACATTATTTTAAACGTACGCCGTTAGAAAAGTAATGGAAAATAAATGGAACCGTTTTGATATATTTGCGGCGAATTTGACATCATCATATGTAATATAATATTATTGCATTGTTATTTAACACATTGTTTTATATAGCAAAGCAGCATAGCTATAACCGGGTGTCCTAAAACACCTCTTCTTTTTTTTTAAATGTATTTCCTTTCTTTCTTAAATAATATTTGCAAAAGAATTAAAACACATTTTTTAATATAAATATTTGAAATTAAAAATATATTTTAAATTTGAAGTTTTTTTTAAATTTTAATTTTATTTTTACATATTTTTTTTTTAATTATGCCTTTCTTTTTATTATATTATGCTTAAAACGAAAATTCATTCTAGTAAATATAATCGAAAAAATCCTTTTTTTTCTTATTGCTTCTAAACCACTGTGCCGTGACTGCCACATGTGTGTAATTCAATAGGTTGCTTCTTTTTTTGTCGATCACACCACGAAATAAAATTTTAACTTTACGGTTCATAATAAAAAATGTTTCATTTATATATTTATTTTGTTTTTGTTTCTACAACTGAACTGGTCTGGGTGTTTCTAAAATGGGACCTTTTTTGTTTGGCAAGTAAAAAATGTTGTGGGGAGGGGGGGGGGGGAGTTGAAAGTCGTTGTGGGGAAAAAAATATATACTTTATCTAGTTTCTGTGGCTCGGCAAGCAGTGCTTGTCTTGTGGTTTATATTTATTTTAACAAATAAATGCACAATGACACTAAACAAATTGGGGTTTGGGAGTTTATCTATGTGAAGTGTTCTTTGTTCTTTTTCTTTGTGTTGAAAATTAATGAAAAAAAAAATTAGACAAACGTCTTTTAAAATCCGTGCTGTCTGCATATTTTATTGCACTTGTGCACGTAGAGTCATATTCTTTAACATCTTATGTTTAAAGCTGCTGCTTAATTAACACTCATCAGTAGACTTCAACCACAATTTAAAATATTTTATAGAGAAAGTCCCAAAAAATTATAGAGAATCAAATAGGCTTAACCACTTACAGAAAAAACTTTTTTTAAATTCATATTCATTTTGCTAATGCCTTAAATTTAAATAAGAAATCATAATAAATATTTTAAAAATTTAAATTATAAACTTTTTTCTTTTTTTGATTTAAGCTCTTAAACTTTTACATCTCCGTGGGAAAAAATAAAATTATAAACTGCTTTTTTTCTCAATCTGCATTTGCAACATCAAGTGTTAAATATTTATTCCACTTTCTTACCTTGAAATTTATGCTTAACAGCACAAGGTTATTTTTTTGCGGAATAAATATTTAATTTTTTTCTTATTTGTTTATTTATTTGGGATAAAATGTTCTTAAAATCCACCATTACCTGTTCTCTTGTGTTGGTATTGAAATAAATGCAACATGAAAACTTAGTAAATTAAATAAAACTTTCACGTGCTTTAAGGCTGCAGTTGTGTGATGGAAATTAAGATGCCAGGAAAGAAAAAAAATTACGAAAAGGAAAGTTACAAACTCAAAAAAAAAAAAAAAACAAAAATCAGAAAAAATTTAAATAGTTTGTATTTGTTGTCCGAGATTTGTTAGTCAAGTATGTGACCAAAGTTCATAGAAAAGTGACAAAAAAATTTTATAAAGAAGAGAAAAAATTAAATTTTGGCGTTGCGATTTTATTTTTGCTTATAAAAGTTGAGGTAATACTTTGAATCCACTGAAATAAAGCAGACGCTTAAAAATATCTGCGCATAGTTGTTAGCACAAAAATATTGTTACGCAAAAAAAAGGTGAACAAACCTTATATAAAACTAGACGGTTGGACTGTATTTGTTAATGGTTGATGGGAATTTTGCTTTTTAATAATACTAAAATAATTGCTCTCTCTCTCTCTCTCTCTCTGGTTGTTCTATTAACTGTAAGAAGTGTACGAGTATTACAACGCTTCTCAAATTATTGACAACTTTAGATTTGTTTTATTAAAATTATTAATTATTAAAATATTCAATTTACAGCTGCTGTAACAAAACATTGAAAAACAAAAATCCTTTAAATAAAATTCACAACTTTTCATAAACACAAGGAAATAATAGAAAACATATCCTGATCTCTAAAAAACTTGACTTAGAATCAAAGCTAATGAAATTAAAAATCAAATCTTTTTCAACCCAAAATCGTTAAATCTTATGATTAACTCAAGTTAAAAATAACAAATCCCCATATATTTTTTATACCTGCTGAAACAAACAATCAAACCAAACCAAAGACTTTAAGAATTTTTTGTTTGTTTTGTTACGTAACAAAAATCTTAAAGTAAAAGTAATAGAAACGTATTTACAACAAGAAAAGAAAGTCAACATTTATTTAAGCTAAAATGTCGGTTGATTTGAGTGTACAGGCGGAACCGACCGTGTCCGTTATAACAACGGTGCCTGTTTCCGCTAATGGCGGCGAGATGGATGCTCTGCTTTTGGGACGCATTGGGGTAAGTAACTAACAATTGTTGTTTTAAGCTTTTAGCTGCTTTTTCTCTTTACTTCTCGCTAAACAAAAACTTGTCATGCTTAATTAGTTTAGTTTTCCCTACAAAATAGCAACTAATAATAAGTAAATTCAATTATTTCATTAAATCTCACATTCCCTACGAAAATATTTAAGTATGTAGCTAGTGATGAAGACATTAATCATTTTACTTTAAATACATAAATATATATATTTATTTTTCGTTTAGTAGCGTGTTACTTCCTTATGCTTTGTAGAAGAAGAAAAAAAATTTTTTTTGTCTCATTAATGTCATCTCCTAAAACCTTTTAATTTACGCATCCTTCTTCTTTCACCGTGGACGCCTGCTTGAAAGTATATAGAATGAAAATTTATGTATTAAAGCTTTGGCAATTTTACTCGACTGTTTAAACAAACAAAAATAGCACACAAGGTATTGTTAATTTAAATTTGTTAACTAACTTTACGTTTTTGCTATTTACTTTTTTTGCATGCACTACAAAATCTAAAAGTTTTTTTCAACTTTCAATAAACTTTTCTCAAATTTAAACATTTGCCGGGACAAACATGAGTCGCTTGCTGTCACCTAGTTTTTGTAAAGTAAAATAAAATACATACGAGTATATGGGCATTTCCACAGAATTAATACAATTAAGCTTCTACATATTTCATACATATATAGATAAAGAATAGGTAAAGCTTTCTATGAACAAAAAGCTTAATTGCTCAAAAAAAATTTGTTCGAAAATGTTTCATACATATCATTATCATTTCTTGTACATATCACTAATATATACCTTAATATAGAAACGCCCTAACTCACTATTTTTTTTAAAAGGTAATTTTTCCCTAATGACCTTTTAAGAAAACTATAAATACTTCTAAAAGCATTTTTAACTTCCCGCTGTAGGATGTTACTGATTTTATTTTTTATTTAAAACTCATCTTTAGTGCGAAAAAAAAACTAAACATTTGGAATTTTATTTAAAAAAATATGATATGTATCTCTAATTAGCAATGGCATTGAAAACTTCATTAATCATGTGTACTTATGAAAAATTATTTATGCTGCTCTACAAATCGTTTTTTGATATTAAATTTCCCAGTATCCACGTCGTCTTTCTCATGTTGCAAACTTTCTATTTGCTCATATGTCTGACAGAATCTAACAAGGGAAAACTTCTAAGGGAAATACGGGGTGATTTTTCGGGAGAGGTTTTTTTTTTGAAATTAAAACAAACTTTGCTGAAGATCTCGTTATCAATAGAAATGACAACCGAAATTAAGTCCAGGGGCAAATTACAGCATTCGATATCGTTCGAAATCCCCATACAAACACAATTAAAGTTGTATAAAACTTTTTTCGATATCGAATGCCTAGTGGGTAAATTGTTTATCTCTGATTTATAAATTTTTGTCCTATTGTGTTGATTGTACAAAAGCTAATACAGCAAGCGCTTCAACGCATACGACATGTTGTGAGTATAAGAAATTTCGGTAAAAGTTCTCTGAAAAAAATACCCGTTTTAGTGCCACTCAATACATAAAGTATTTTATTACGGTTGCAGTCTTACGTCTCTCATATTCATATATTTTTCGTTTTTATTTTTTTGCATTTGCAAACAGCAACCCCATTATCGTGTATTTTACACAAGTAAAGCAAACAGCTGGTGCCATGTGCTTGAATGGAAAACTAAAAAAAAACAAAAATTAAAGAGAATCCTCGACAGTAGGAAGGAACACACTTTTAAGCGAAATGTTAACACTTGCTCCCATTCTATTGCCAAATATACACAAGTTTCTATTGATTTTGTTTGCATTAAAATAAAAACATCAAGTTCGCTGCGAATGAATAAAATAAAACAACCTTCCGCCACATTTCCTGTGCAATATGTTGTAGCAACTGCAATTTGATGTTGAAAGAATTTCTCTTTGTCCAAGGAAATGTTGTGTTTTAATCTTGAAAGTACTTCTAAGAGGACCAAGAAAGAAAAGGGCAAAAATTAGGGCTATCAAAATTAAGCGAATAAAAATCGAAATACATAATATATGAAAGTAATCGGTGAAATTGATTTTATTCGCATAAAAGAATTAAATTGCTGTATATAAAATAGATTTAAAAGGCTGTAATTTTTTTTTGTCTAATACTTAAAACAAATTCTTATCCGAATAATTCAAGAAATTGCATTTTTAATCAAATACTCGAATATGTGTATAACGACAACTCTAGAATAATCGTATTAAAAATAATCATATAATCTTTTAATCGATTATATGCGATAACTGGTATAAAGTAATATAATTTATCTTAATCTGCTAATCAAATAAATTCTGAGTGAATAAATTGAAAGCTTGCTGAAATATGCAGCGAATAAAAATTTTTTATTCGACTAATGGTACAATTTTAACCGATCTTACTAATGCATATCGCATAAAAGGTTGTAGTCGAATATTGAGATAAAAAAAATTTTGTTACATTAATCGAATAAATTTTCTGTTGTTAAACGATTACTCGAATAAAAATCGAGTAAAAATTTGTTTTCAGAAAAAAAAGAAATTAATTCGAGCTTCCCAAAAAAAGTTAAGGTTTTGATCAGTTATTCGAATTAAAGCTAATAAAACATTTTATTATACGAATAATAAAACAAAATAAATATTCGATATAAAATTTTATTCGAATAATGGTAACATTTTAATCGATCTCACTAATGCATATCCAATAAAAGATTGCATTCAAATATTGGAATAAAAATATTTTGTTATAGTAATCGAATAAATTTTATGTTGTAATCGATTACTCTAATACGAAACGAGAGAAAATTTTATTCTGATAATAAAAAAAATTCATTCCAGCTGCAAAAAATTTAAGTTTTTATTATTTAATTGAATTATAGCGAATACAAATTGTACTATTCGGATAATGAAATAAAATAAATATTCAATTAGGGTTTTAACCGATTATTCTAGTGTTAATCGAATAGAGAGAGAACTGTATTCAAATTTTAGAATTAATATTTTTGCTATATAAACAAATAATAAATAAATAAATTTTAATTTTTTATCGAACAAAAATGTTAATCGAATAATAAAAAAATTATTCCTTAAATTAAATAGTTAATCAATTTATAGAAAATACAATTATTCGAATAGTTTTAAAAAAGAAAATATTCGCATTAAAAAAATTTAGTTAGGGCAATCAATTGCTCTCATGAAACAATGAAATAAAAATAGCTTCTTCGGTTAAAAAAAATTCTTGTTATAAAAAAAATTTTCAGCTGGCTCGATTACTAGAATGTATTGCGAATAAAAAATTTATTTCGAATGTAACAATAAGAAAGAATTGGAAAATATTTTGTTGATATATTACTCAAAATCCAAATTGCAAAGAAATTTTATTTCCTTGTGACCATAAATTTTTTTTCATTGTTCTTGAAAGGGCAAAGATTGTTGTCTTCTTCTGAGAAAATCCGAAAATTCAAATACCTGATGAAAGATTATTCGAATATTTTTTATAATTACTTTTTTTTTAACAAATTGTAAGAATTTATTGATTATAAAAATGAAGAAAAAGTTCCCCGATTAATCGAAGAAATATTGTTTTGAATAACAACTGTAGTGCGAGCACTCAAAAGCGATTATAAATATTTGCGAATAAAATAAGCAGTCGTTGTCGTTTATTCTTTCTGAAATATTTTTTCAATACTTATTATAGATTTTTATGTTGAGCAGTGAAGGTTGCAATTCTTTCCTTCATTGTGTTTTTTTTTTTCTGAAATTTTCCGTTAAAAGAAAAACTCTGTATATTTTGTTTTGAGGGGGAAAAATTATTGAAATTCTTTGTTGCGGGCTTAGAGGTAAAAAGTTTTGCTGCCTTAAAATTGTGCAACTTGTTGATGTTAAAAGGTTTGTTAAATATCTGCAAAAGGAATAAAAATAAGTTGGTGGTAATGGCCATGAATTACGACAATAACATTTAAATTTGCAAAAAGGGTTTGCTTTTTTTGAAAATGTTTAACAAGACTTATCATACATAATTGTTACATGTGCATATAGATTAATTAAAAGACGGGAATACATTGAGTTCATAAGAGCATTATAAAATTTTTCTTGTAATTATATTAGTTTCTTTAGCTTTTGCTTTTATTAAATTCATATTTACATAAACTTGAGCTTTATAATACTTTTAAATACCATCAGTACCCTCTGTTTTCACAGCCCGGAAGGCGGACTTGAGTAGAAAATTTCTATGAAAAGTACTAATTTTTTTGAGTGATTTTCATAAAAATTTTCTAGACGAGTCAGTCGCCTCTCTGAAGGGCAGAGATTATTTTTCTTTTTCAATAAGTCGTCGAAAGTTTGGAGGAAATAAAATTATTTTGTATTGTGTAAAAAATAATACGGATTTTCTACGCACAAAAAAGTAATATGAATGAGTTTGTAATATTAATTAAAATATTTGTAATATTAATTAAAAAATTAATTAAATTTTCACCTATAAACAATGTTTTTCCACTCAAATTAATTAATACAATTAAAAATTTAATTGAATCAATTAAATTATTAATTGAAAACATTAATTGGTGAATACTTTTTTCTGTGTAGCAAGACTGTGACCAATAATGAACAGATTTCATACAAAATTTTCTAATCAGTCTGTGAAATTTATTGATTTATTTTGTTAGTTTTTCTTGCATTTTTTATGTTTTAAAAGTAAAAAAATATAAATAAAACTTGTCCTTTTTATTTTTTTATTTTCTTTAAGAAATTCGATTTCTTTACGCAAATTTGTTTAACAAACTTCCTATTTCCAATATCTTTGATACTTTCTCCATTTATCTTTTTAAATCTATTTATATTTTTCCTTTTCTTACAATTTCTTTTTCTGGCATCCTGTTTCGGCAAATTGGATTTAGTTTTTCTCTGACGGCATTAGAAAGTTTGTAGTTTCTATTTTTATAGATAAACAACAATATACATCACTTTTTATTGGGAAACAATATGGAGGAGTTTATAAATGATGTCTATAAAGTTTTTAGTTTAAATGTCATTCATTCACTTGAACAACGGCATAACTGCAAAAAAATGCGATATTTGAGATAAAGAAGAATTTATCTTTCTACCTCCTGCTTTATTCGGAAATCTTTCGATTAAAGTTTAATATTTTTATCACAGTTTATACCAACATATATATTTAATTTGTTCATATAATACAATTGCAATTGCTTTAAGAAATTTTTGGGTACAGGCTTTCCTGATCGCATAAGATCTATTCAAGCTCTCAATATTCGATTTCAATAAATTTTTAAGAAGCAATTAATATTTTTCTGAACAAGTTAAATAATATTTTTGGGAAAAAAATTATACAAAAAATTACCAAAAAAAGCACAAAATAAAAAAAAATTATTCGATTAATCAAATAAATTCAAGTTTAATAAATATAAAGCGAATAAAAACTTTTAATCAAATAAACGAATAAAAAAAATCATGGATAATTTTAGTATGTTCTGTGTTTTAGCAAAAAAAAAAAAAAAAAAAACCAGTAATCGAATAAATTTTATATTTTAATCGATGACTCGAGAATAAAGCGAATACAAATTTTATCCAAAATATACAGTACACAATTCTAGTCGAAAATTTTACAGTTTGAATTTTATCGAATAAAAATATTAATCGAATAATGCACTAAAATCTTTTTTTAACTCAAATGTATTATGGATTTAATCTAGAACAATCAGCTGCATTGATTGCACTCGAATATATAAATTAAATAATATTGTTTAAGTAACCGCATAAATTTTGTGTCAATAAGTGGCGCAAAGCTAAAGTTAAATAAAAAAAAAATGTTATTCGAATATTAAAAAAAATTTATTCGGCTTATTATCAAGTTTCAATCAGTTTTTGGATTTAATGCATTTAAAATTATTCGAATAATTTTACTAAAAATTTTTATTCGGATCCAAAAATTAATTTGGCTAATCGATTGTTCGAGAACTGATTTTTTAATGATCTTATGAAAAAAATTAAAAGAATGTATTCGAATAATGGAATTAAAGAATGTTAGATAACTGAAATATTTATTATGCCTCGGCCAAATTTTCTGCTGTTTATTGTATTACAAATTGTGTGTGAATATCGGAATGAAAAAATCTTGCAATTGTGATCGAATAATGTTAAAGTTTTAGTCGGTGACTCGGGAAAAGGCGAATAAAAATTTTATTCAGTTAATGAAGTAAGTTTGTTTTTCGAGTTATTGAATAAGAAGTAAATTTTTTTTTACTAGTGAAATAATTCTAGATTTTAAATCAATTATTTGAATGTAAGCGTATGAAAATATTATTCGAGTAATGGAATAAAATTTTTTTTATGGCTTGTATATACAATTTTGAGTTTAAGCATAGAATAACCGGTTGCGAATAAGAAATTATATTCGAATATTGAAGTGAAAATATTTTCTTTTAAGTAATTGATTGAATTTTGTGCTTTAATCGGAAGCATGAAGATAAAGAGAATAGAAATTATGTTTGATTAAAAGAGAAAAAAATTTATTCGAATAGTTGAATAAATATTAAATTTTATTAAGTAGATTTTATCAGAATATAGAATACAAGAATTTTGACGAATAAAATTATTCGAATAATTTTACTAAAATATTTTAATCGGATTAAAAACAATTTTATTTAGTAATTTTTTGAATGTATAGCTAATAATCGAATATAAATATTTTTTCGCAACAACAAATTTTAACCGTTTTCATGAATGTAGAGCTTTAAAAATTTTAATTCGAATAATGGGAGTAAAAGAATAATAGATAACCTCAATTTATTTTGAGCTTCAACCAAATTTCTGATCGAATAAATAAAGCGAATAAACAATTTTAATTTAATTTTAGAATAATTGAACGGTGGTGATTGAAAGAAATGAACTGGTAATAATTTTTTCTGAGCATTTACTGAAAATTAAAGGATTTTTTATTATTATTTTTATTGTAAAACAAAATGAAATATTCACTGAATTAGACAACGTAGTTATTAAACTTTAGAACAAATATAACAAAAATTGTGGTCTGCATAAATTTTCCATATTCTTTTCAAAGTAATTCTTGAGAGAGTTTTGATAAATAAAAATAGCCAAGCATTTTTTTAATGCTAAATTTTTATTTTCCTGATTTTTTTCTGTGTGAAATTCTCCTCAGTAAATTGATTGAAACATTAAATTAGAAGAATTTACGAGTATTTTGTGGTCATCTTCAATTGGCTTTTAACGATCGTTTTAAATCTTTTACTGCGCAAAAATGCTCTTTAAATGCTTTTTTATGACTGCATTAATTAAATGCAGTGTTCAACTCTTTTTCTCTTTTTTTCTGTAGCCAATAAAAACTACAAATTAAAATTTACCATACGAAAATCTATAAAATAGAATAATAAAAAACACAACGAATGATTAGAATTAACTGAACGTATGAGCAATAAAATGTTTATGTGGAAAATTAATTGTTGCGCATACGTACTGATGGCCACATGAGTGGAGATGAATTTTGTATGCAGTATTTGCCGTCAATTGAATGGGTTTGAGATTGAAAATAGAGTTAAGGATAATATGCATATAGCGCTGTAAAATTGATTGATTTTTATATGCGAAATTTTAAAGGGAAGTAAAAAATTTAGAATTATTTAGCTTGACATCAACAGGATGTGAATAAGAAATATTCAAATAAACAAAAAGTTGCACTTCTGTGAATTTGAACTCGAATATCTCGCAGTCGATTATGTTAATTTTTTTTGTTTCTCTATGAAAATGTGATAAAACGAAGTCCTTGCAAGTATTTTTGATGTTATTGGTGTAGCTGGACCTTTCAGTGGAAATGCCCATATGCAAATATTTAATTTAATACATAAATAGCTTGAATATATAACTTTATTTAAATTTTACACTAAAAACTTTGTATACAATTGGGGCACTCAAACGATAGTCATACAGTTTTAAATTATTTTAATATAATTGTTTTTGCTTTTGTTTTTTCTTTCAAACAAAAATTTTAAAACATTTAAAACACTATGGCACTTATTGAATGCCAAAAGTATTTGATTTGAAAGTTTGAAAGACAGTTATTTCATAAAACAAAATAATTAAGTTTAAAATAGATAAAAAATAGTTCAAGTTAATAAAAAAATATATGACTTAGACTGTTTTCACTATTATGGGACCACACATACATACATATGGACTTCTACTTTATTTACGAGTATAAAACTGCTTATGCTGCCTGGTGCTTAGAGCTTTCTTTGATTGCCAGGTGCATCTTCTATATTCTCATATGTAAAATAACTTGAAATTAAAATACTTTTTTTACAATATATTTTATGATTTGCTTATAAACAAGTTTGTGTTTTTTTTTTGCTTGCATTTTCTTAGCAACTAAAAATAATTTATGAACATATTCCTTAAATAAAGTAGGCTTCCTAATCAGAAATAGTTTTTTTTTATATTTTTATAATGCATCCATATAAGCTAAAATACTTAATTATTGTCCTTTGAGTAAAACTAATGGAATTTTTTTCTTTTTTTCTTGGTTTTTTTACTCCCAACCAAAAAAAATTTAACGAAATGCTACAAACCACAACTTAATTAAAATGAAAAAAAATATAATTTAAAAAAAATTTAATAAAAAATTGTAAATATTTGTTAACGAAAAATAACACAATTGAAAAAAAAATTTTTAAATGAAATTAATTAAATTGTTTTTTTTTTGTAAATCTGTGTGTGCTTTAAATTTGTGTTTTTTGTTGGTGTGCGTAACGTTATTTTGTGATTTGAAAAACAAAACATTATTTCCTACAAAACAACATTAACAACAACATCTTAAAAAGCAGCAAACGGTAAGTAATTGTTTTGTTATTTATAAATAAATAATGGAATTTCATTTAAATTCATTTAGAGCTAATTTTTTTTTTGAAGATTTACAGCCGTATTCTAAGAACCTTAATTTGTATTTCAAGAGCGCTTTAATTAATTTAATTTTTTTTTTACAATGCTGAAGTTAAAAAATTTGTTTTAAAATTTGCTTGAGAATTCATATAAGAAATAAAGCATAGCAGCTAAATGTTGTTTTAGCCTACTTCAGAGAAGGAGTTGGTTATTGATTCGTCTGTATATTTTATTTATTTGTAGGTATGTTACATTATGACTCCGTAATTTTTAGAACGATTTTGATAATTCTTATTTTGTTTTTGAGAGGGTATAGCTTCCATTTGGTCTTATACCAAACAAAAAGTGGGCGGGAAATATCCTTGCACTGATTAAAATACAATTTCGTCAGATGTAAGCCGCATTATTTTTGATATAATTACCCATTACCACTGCTTTCTTTCCTCTTTCCATTATTTTTTCTTTCTCTTTTTTATAGTGCAGATATATTTTTCAAAAAAGGACATATGAGCAGTAGTAATGTCCTTGAATAAAATAAAATAAAATAAAATAAAATAAAATAAAATAAAATAAAATAAAATAAGCCGTATGACATTAGACTTAATTGTTTACTTCTCTTGATTTTTGGTTATAATTATTGCTAAATTTTAATATCAAAGATATATGGCCGATAGATAAATATATCCTTGCTTAGATTTTTCTCAAAACTAAGGGTTGCTTTAGTGTTAATAAAACTTCAGCCATTTACGGTACATCTTTTAATATGGCCGCTTAGCTGTATAAGATATAAACACTATGGGCCGTTTTTTCTCTCGGGAGCCTTTGCAAATTTTTTTGGAAAAAAATTTTCCAAATTTAATAAAACTTATTTTAATCTTCAAGAAAACTTCATAAAATAAATGTTTCTTCATTTTAAATTTAAGGGTAGATTTTGTAAATATAAAGAATTTTTTCCTTTTGAAATTCGTATGGAAAGAATATTTTTTGAAACGAATTTTCGTTATTTCTCAAAGTTTGTAAAATTGCAGTTTGAGTTGTTAAAAACATCAAAACTATTTTTTTTTATACAGGAAGGAAGTGCTAGGACTTGCTTGCTTGATAAAAATTAACCCATTATGCTACAAAATCTTTTAAGATTTGTGTTCAACATTTCACGTGAAATGTTACCAAAATTTGTTTAAAAAAAAAAAATTAACATAAATTGCTTTATAGGGCACTTACACCTGCACAAAATCTAGCAGATGTCAGTTGAAATCTTTATGAAAATCCATACTGTTTACACCAAGCTTTTTTACATTTACCAAGATTTTTTATCCAAAACAAAACCCACTAACTGATCAACCAAACAACTGCGATGTAGCCAATTCAAACACCTTTTTAAGAACACAGACTGATTTTTTAGTACAAATTTGATTTGTTTTTTATAAAATCTGCCTATTGAAAGTTTTATTCATACAAAAAATAATAATTGTGCGAGTAATCGAGTGGATGTAATTTGAAATATTCGAGGGCGTATTTCGTCACTGGAAATCGAAGAAAAAATTTAAAAACATTTCAATTGAAAGAGAAATTATCTCAAAATTCGATCGGTATCCAATACAGGGATTTTCTACGCGCTTTCATATATCAGCCCTTCATTTTGAAAGTGTGCTAAGTCAGTTTTTAAAACAGTATTCTTAAATGAATCTCGTTATGATTTTTTATAAGCAAGCAATTTCCCAAATTGACTTGTCTCGATTTAAAATTTAACGGCTCACATGAATATTAAAAATATTCTGCTTTAAGATCAAGATTATTCATGTTAATAGCAAAGTACTGCTGTCCCTTGGCAGGCCTTCGTTTTTCCTCCTATTAAATTTCTAATACAAAAAATTTTTGGCGCAATTTTGTTAAACTACAAAAGGAAATTTTAAGTCAAACAATTTGACACATTTCAAGAATTCGAAAATTTTTAGATATTCTGCAAAAAAATACACAAAAAGGAAACATTTATTATTCATGCCTGGCTCATTGCTAAAATTACTTCTTACATTTATTAAGCAAATTTTTTTAATGTCTGCTCATGCCAAGCAAGATGTTCTAATAATTTATTCATTGCTATTGTCGTTCTTCGCCTCAACAAATGCTGATGAATGCTGAACATGAAAAAATAAAATAAAATAAAAACAAGAAATAAAATATAATTCACAATTACGAATGTTTAATAAAAAAAAAAAATAAATAAAATAGAAAAAATAAATAAAAAAGAAAGAAAAGATTGTGTGTAAGTGTAACTAATGCAAGGAGGGGGGTCGGAAAGTAGGGCAGTAGGGAATGTTATTTTGCAACAATCTGCCAACAAGTTTAAGTACGTTTGAACGAACGGTAAACAACAGTAGAGCACAGGTGTCATTACCGGCAGTTACTGGTATCAGATTGAATGTTTAATTTTGTTGTTGCTTATTACTGACACATAATAGTCACTTTATTAGCTTTTCCTTCCTACAGCCAGGTTTTTCTCATCATGTGCTGCTTTGGCATAAGTGTGTGTAGGTTACATGTGTGTGTTAGTGTGTGTCTGTCTGAGAGTGTGTGTGTGTGTGTCTTTATAGCTGTAGACCAAACACCCACTTACCGTTTGTTTGTAGCAAGTGTCCTATTGTGCTTAAACAACAACACAAAACATCTCCTCTCCATGCGAGTCTCATCTTCATTTGTGACAAAACAACTGGCGATTTTTTTTTGTTCGATATAAGCAACATGAATATGTATTTGGGAGGCATGACTACGCACGCACGTTTCCATATCACATTCATTAACGTGTTGTTAAGGATCTGTTGCTTCTGCTGAACTTCTCAATTCAATAATAATTTTTTATTTAATTAATTCTTTATATATACGAGTATATAAATGAATTTATTTCCGGTGAAGTGTTAATGTAAAGGATCTTTCATACAAAAAGTGTTTTTTATTCAACGAAATAAACAAGTTTAAATTTCAAAATTTCCAGCGCTGTGTTGCATAAATCAGACTGAATTAAACTGACTGTATGGTTTGGTTAGATTGGCTTTGAAGTCACAAGCAAAAAAGAAACGGTCTAATGGGTCTAATTGGGTGGAATCGCAAAACCTGGAAGAGAAAGTTGGTTATAAAAATGAAGAGAATTAAACAAAATTTTATCATGGTCATAAATACTAAATTAAGGATTATTAATTCAACTTAATGACAACAAGCCGTTGTGTTTTTTTTTTTGCTAATTATGAGAATTAACTGTTTTAAGCAGCCGTTGCTTTTTTATCTCTTTGTGATGCAAGTCACATACTTTGCGACCGTTGGTACATTATGTGCGATGTTATATATGACATTCTAAAGTGTGTGGGGTCATTGTATAAAGTTGTGTCTCGGTTGTACGAAAGATTAAAAAGTTTTTGATTTTTATGCAAAGTTGAATAGATGTTATACAAAGTGTTTTACCACCAACAGTAGCAAAGTATGTGGCTTGCATTATAATACCATGGCTTATGTTCCTTCCATTAGTGATAGAATTCCTTAAAAGAGCCATTGATAATAATTTTTGTGAGCAGGGAGAAAGCAAAACTTAACAGACGTGTGGTTTTGGAAATATCTAATGCAGCTTCACTTTCTCACATTTCAATATTTGTAGAAGACGCAGCTGACTGATATAGATAAATAATCTTTGGTACTGATATCAGAGAGAATAGCCAGGCAACGAAAGCTTTATGGTCCTTTTATAAAAAGTAGCTTATATAAAAAAAGTACTTTCGAAAGCAGTACCTTTCAAAAAAGTACCTGTAATAAAATCTATTAATAAATTGCCTTTTAAAAAGGACCTTTACGAAAAAGTAGTCTACGCTAGAAGTACCCACTTGTAACAAATAGTAACTTTTTTATTATTTTTTATAAAAAGTATAAAGGACCTTATCTAAAAAGTATATTTTGTAAAAAGTAGTTGTTTGGTAAAAATTAAATTTTTTTGTAAAAATGACCTTTTGTAAAAAATTAGTTTTGTAAAAAGTAGTTTTTTTTAAATGTCCTTTTTGTAAAAATTACCTTTTGTAAAAAGTCATTTTTGTAAAAAGTACATTTTATTACCTTTGAAAGAAGTAAATTTTGTAACAATTAGCTTTATTAAAAAGTACCTTTTGTAAAAAGTACTTTTTAATCCGAAATAATTTCTTAGTCGGGCTTAAGTTCAGTAATTTCAATTCTTGTTGAATGAAATATTTTTATTAATTAATGTGAGTTTCTAAAGAAGATTTTCTTCTCTTCTTAAATTATACTTTATTAGCTGGGGGAAATACCGATATTTTTCTGTGCAGCCACGCACTTCATCAGCACCCAAGTCTATCTACTGGGGTAGAGATTGTTACTAACATCAGCTATTTTTCAATGAAATGGAATATGAGAAATATTGTGTATACAATTATTGACTTGCCTTTGGTAAACACATTTGTAAGTATCACTATTAATTTTCTGTTTATAGGTTTTTTTCATTTTTCTATTCAGGTTAGCACGAATTTATGTCACTCGGTGCTGATGAATTGCGTGGCAAGAATTGAAATTACTGAACTTAAGCCCAAATAAGAAATTATTTCTGATTAAAATTCACTATAGTTCAACTAAACATTTAAAATTGTCTCACTTAAAAGTACTTTTTGTAAAAAGTACCTTTTGTAAAAAGTACCTTATGTAAAAAGTACCTTTTGTAATAAGTTCATTTTGTAAAAGGTACCTTTTGTAAAAAGTACCCTTTATAAAGATAACCTTTTGTAAAAAGTACCTTTTGTAAAAAAAAATTTTTAAGTACCTTTCGTAATAAGTACTTTTTGTAAAAATAAAAAGTGCTTTTTGTAAAAACTACCTTTTGTTAAAAGTTCATTTTGTAAAAAGTACCTTTTGTAAAAAGTTTTTTTAAGACCCTTTCGTAATAAGTACTTTTTGTAAAAATAAAAAGTACTTTTTATAAAAACTACCTTTTGTAAAAAGTTTTTTTAAGACCCTTTTGTAATAAGTACTTTTTTATATTACCTTTTATAATAAGTACCTTTTGTAAAAAGTACCTTTTTTACCTTTGAAAGAAGTAAGTTTTATAAAAATTAAATTTGTTAAAAAGTACCTTATGTAAAAAGTATCTTTCATTAAAAGTACCTCATAAAAAAGCACCTTTTATTAAAATTAACTTTTATTACCTGTTATGGCAAGCTTAAATTTATTGGTATAAAAAATTTTTTGGGTGGAAGTCTACTGATGAGTTCCAAAAGCGGGAACGAAATGCATATAGACAATTGCTTAACCATAAAACAAGCCAAATCTTCAGGTATAAAGAAGGTTATAAAAAAAGTGCAGTACAGCGAATATTCATTCAATCTATTTTATACTCGTTTATGGAAAATAATTTAATGATTAAACAGAATACCGGCATAAACACATTTTCCATACAAATTTTCACCAAAAAAGCAGCCGCAGAAAGCAGTCGTGAGTTAGAATCTATATTATTTTGAGAGCGTTTTTTCTTATGCTCTCACAAATAAGTACTCATTCTCTCAAAAATGTTACCATACTTTCAATAAATTTCATACATTTTGTAAAAAAAAATTACTAAGAAAAATAAGAACAAAAGAAAATAAAACAAAAATTAGAGAACGAGAACTGCCGACGACTGTATTCTGTTTCATCATTTACTTGTATTATTGTCTCTCATTTTAATGAATAGTTGTGGCGAACGAACACACTTGACCAACGTATGATTAATATTAATTGTTTGTATAATGCTCGTACCACAGGTTTTGCCTGTGACGAAATTAGCACAGTGGGCCCCAGTATGAAAATTGTGTAACCAAATATGTCTCTAAACAAAAGAACTAAGATCGCTATAAGAATATAAATTAATTTGTTATAATTCAAACTCAAATATTTCGGAAAATTCAAATTATTTTTAAAAGGCATTGAAAAAAGTTATTTAAAAAAACTAAGTTATAATACAAATTGGCATAAGTAAATTTTTTCAAAAAAGTTTATTTTTACTAAACCAAGTCACCGTCGATTAGTGGTTGTTATTATTTTAGTTCTAGGTTTGTCTTTTATTTCATGAGCGGAAATTATGGCTCCCTCTTGTCTCTCGTCCATTCTTCATGTGTTTCCACATGGTGGGTAAAAAGTTCGTGGTATAATTTTACTAATCATATGAGTGCTACACTTCTAAAACAAAACTAACTCCTTACATAAACTATGTTACAGTTTGCAATTGTGGGTACTCATATAAAAGAAATTTTGTCTTAAATTATAACAACTAAAATTTTAAATTATGCTCTAAAATTAACAAAAGAACATTTGGCCCTGTGTAAAGTGCATCATTCATACATGTCTTTAAATTAAATATATTTCTAATCTAATCATACATATTTGCTTACATTATTTTTCCGTCCAAGCCCATTGTGCATTATCACTAAATCGATTTTTATTTTTCTTTTACATTTTTTTCTTTCAAATATGTAAAACTGACATTAAAAAGCTCTTTATGCATCAAAACAACTTTGACTTTAACTAGCTTGTAAAACAAACACTCTCTCTCCCTGATGTTTAAGTTCAATAAACTGTTTGCAGTTGTTGTATTTTGGAACGTTATACCACAATTTCAAGTCATTTATTATGTTAACTGTCATTTATTTTCTTATTACCCCTAATTTTCGTTGTTATTTTATGAAAGAGCAGTTCTTGTGTTGGATGTAAATGAATTGTAGAACACGATTATGCGAGGGATGTGTGTCAAAAGCTTAAAAATTTCTCTACTTTATAGGGGTGACCAACTGACATTTTTCATGGTTAAAAGAAGCTTAAAAATGCAACCCACGACATTCACACATGTACTGCAGGTAGTTTTAGTCCAAATTTAAGCAAACAATTTAAAAAAAAATAATTTAAAGTACCGTGTCACTTATTGTTGCTTAGCAGGAATAAAAAGATTTCCCTTCAGTTTTCCTAAGCTTTTATGAAAATCTAGCAACCACCCTCGTTTAATACTACGAGTATATTCCTTTTTATTTATAATTCTTACCAGTCATTCTTTTTGAACACAGTTGACACACCCTCATGATTTGCTAAATTGCACATCATTTGTCACGCAACTCAAACTAATTTATTCCCCCCTTTTACTTCAATTTCAACACATTTGCATGAAATTTTGCAAGAAATGCTTGCCACAAATAACACAACCGCTGCCATACCTTTTATAACTTCCATTTTGTTGTCCCACTTACACGAATTCAACTTAAGTACCAGCAGTTAAGGAAAACGGTAAAGCCATTGAAATACGCTAAAATAATGCAAAAATTCAAACAATATTCTGCAAAATGTTCGAACATTTGGTTCGTTAAATGAACTCTAAAAAAGTACCCTTAATTCCCTTAATTGTCGATTTATCTTTTGTGTTGTATTTCAAGCATTTTAGTTCTTGTTTCGCTTCAAGTGCCAGTAGTTTTCCAGGAAATATTGTTTCCTTACTTCAAGAATTTTGTTACTTATAGATTGAGGATTTTTATTCGTTGTCGGAAATTATATTAAAATCTTAAATAATCTTTGAGCTTTTTTGACTCTTGGGTGGTACTTTCAAGTGTCCTCATCGCTTTTTATACAGGCAAACAAAAGAAATTGAAAGGACTAAATACACAAAAATGCAGCAGGCAAATTTGTTTATTTGAATGCAACATTTACTTGCAACATTTTTAAGTTTTTATTTTAAATGCATTTCGCAAAAGTTGGATGCAGGAGAAGGGTATTTAAAAAAAGTAACTTTCAAAAAAGTAACTTTTCTAAAAAGTACATTTTATAACAAACTGTTTTCTAAAAATTATATTTTAGAAAAAGTACCTTTTAGAAAAAGTACCTTTTCTAAAAAATACCTTTTAATTAAAAGTATCCTGTATAAAAAGTACTTTTTATAAAAAGTACTTTATATAAAAAGTACCTTATATAAAAATACTTTGTATAAAAAGTACTTTTTATAAAAAGTACCCCGTATAAAAAGTACTTTTTATAAAAAGTACCCTGTATAAAAAGTACTTTTTATAAAAAGTATCTTATATAAAAATTACCTTTTAGAATAAGTACCTTTTGTAAAAAGTACCTTTTTTATTAAAAGTACCTTTTATAAAAAGTACGTTTATAAAAAGTACCTTTTATAAAAAGTAACTTTTCTAAAAAGTACATTTTATAACAAACTGTTTTCTAAAAATTATATTTTAGAAAAAGTACTTTTTATAAAAAGTACCTTTTCTAAAAACTACCTTTTCTAAAAAGTACCTTTTCTAAAAAGTACATTTTATAACAAACTGTTTTTCTAAAAATTATATTTTAGAAAAAGTACCTTTTATAAAAAGTCCCATTTAGTAAAAGTACCTTTTATCAAAAGTACCTTTTATAAAAAATACCTTTTTATTAAAAGTACCCGGTATAAAAAGTACTTTTTATAAAAAGTACCTTATATAAAAAGTACCTTATATAAAAAGTACCTTGTATAAAAGGTACTTTTTATAAAAAGTACCCTGTATAAAAAGTACTTTTTATAAAAAGTACCTTTTATAAAAAGTACCTTTTTATTAAAAGTACCTTTTTATTAAAAGTGCCTTTTATAAAAGTACCTTTTTTCGCTTTAAGAATAGACTGTCTTGAAATTTTTTAACAAAATATTTGCCTATAATTGAATTTTGTTGCTTAGTTCAAGTTTATTTTTATTTTATGATTATTTTTTTTGTTCTGTTCTTATCTGGACAATTCCACATCAGTGAATTCATACATTACTTTATTTTCAAATGGCTTTCGTAACATCAACAAAATGTAACAAATTGCTTACATCTACATACTTATGGTAAAACGATTTAGTTTCAAATAAAACATATTGTATTTAATATTAGCGAATTGAAAAGCTGCTCAGCTACATTTAAGTAGATTTGACGTTTTTTTGTCACAAAAATGTTTTCGTTGTTTTTTAATCCATCCTTTCTACTCCATCAATTGTTATTAAATCGTTTCCATTCAAACTGGAGAATAAACGAAATGCCAATATTCATTTATCTTGGCTGTAGTCTAGACAATGTAGACATGATGTATAAACAATTTTGTTTATTGATTTAATATTTTATAATAATGAATTAAATAATTTTTATATCTATAAATTGTTTTTGAAATAGAAATTGAAAATAAGAAGCACCAATAAATACAATAGTCTGTCTCAGAAAACCAAGTGAAAAAAATTGCCATCTTCAATAAGGAAATATGTAAAACATCAGCCTTTAAACACTTTCAAGTCTGATTTTTATCTAAACTTTTACGGTCATACACACAAAAACAAATCATTGCAAACCTCAAAATGTAATTTATAAATTAAATAAATTTATGGCTAAATCTCTGCAAATAAAAAAAAAATATACCAACCAATACATAAAATAAAATTTTATCTTCGTTAAATACAAACAAAAAAAAAACACATTTCAAGAGTCTGCTGTGGTTTGTGTTGTATTATTTCCTGCTGTTGAACGCTTTCAGGTTCATAAATTATATTTGAAAAGCGAAAGTAAAATGAGATTTGTAGAGAGTGGCCATGAATTAACACCTGGCCAAATTTTAGCCGAAAGAAAGGTGAGAGGGACTGTTGAAATCTAATAGAAATCTACAAGAAAATGATATTCGGCACTGTTCTGTAAACCGAATCGATTTGAAATCGCTGGATTTTAGAAAACTAACTCTGATAATAAAAATATTTGTTCAGATTTCCTTTAATTTTTCTATTATGTATATTCTCAAATATCATATCTCAAAGAAAATTATCGTGTATAATTTTAAACACGTCCGCAGGATCATTATTAATTTTTTGAAAACGAGAAATATACTTGGATTGGGTTTACAGAACATCTACATTTGCTGCGGCAAGTGTCTCATACTGTTTGAACTTTTAGGTTAGATTTTCTAAATAATAATTGAAAAAGAAAAATAAGCAGGGTCTTAATAAGTATTTTTCTTTTTTCTTTTGCCAAGTAAATTTTACTGTCTTTGTGTTCTCATTAAATTAAAAACCAACGTGATTTAAAAGGAATAATATAAAATAAATTGAAATATATTAATATTAGAGAGGATATCAAGCTTTATCAATTACTTTTTTTTCCCAATAACACTATCAATGTGAGCAAAAACTTAAACTAGTAAATGTTTAAATACTCATAAACAGTGATTTCCGCTTAATTGAATTTTTGTTAAATTTATTGTACCCAAATATTTCGCTGGATCAAACATTTATGCCACACTCTGTTGATTGATGCTTGTTTTTTGATTTAACTAAGCAGGAAAATTTATTAATTTATTATGGATCCACTAAGCGGCAACTACTGTACTTACTCACACATTGTTTTCCAGATTTAAATTCAACTGTAAATATCAAGCGTACTTAAGCTTATTTGCTGTACACTCTTAATTGCTGCTGCCTGCATTATTTCAAAAAGTTCGAAATGCACTTCAACTTTCTTTACCAGATTAAATTTTTCTTGTTGTTGTTGTAAATTTTGTGTGTTTGTTTTATGCACAACACGTTGCCAAATAATGCTTTTAATCGATTTCTTTTAATGTTGTTTTGCAAAGTTGTTCTGGTTAGGTTGAAGGAAGCAGTAAGAATTTGTGGATTCGATAAGAAATAATGTGTTTTCATAAAAACTTAGTAAGTAAGTGGTGGAATTTGTACGAGGGTGGTGAAATAATATATTGACATTTTTTTTGTGAAATTAAAAAGAAATTCTTGTTAATTTTTAAGAATAATTTAAGTTCTTTTACATTAAAATTCATTTAGAGTCGGTAAGATGAACAAGAACTTCTTTATTATTTTCATTAGTCCAATAAATCTGCCTGTCGTACATTGAGATTTACATTACTTTTGTATCCGCTTTCCCCTTTACCATACTCATTAATTTCTATGGTAACCTTGAGGAATCATGCATCATGATTTTAACTTTTTAAATACTTTGAAGGAAATAATAAATAAAAATTCATATGCTGCGTTCAACATTTCCATTAAACGCACATGTGTATATTTCATTATTTTTAGTTCCTTTGCAAATAAAAATAAATTTTAGCTACAGTTTCTTTTTAATTTTCTTCTGTTCAAACTTATTTTCGTCCGTCGTTCTTGTTATTTGCAAAGTATTTCTTATTTTTGATAGTTGAAGTTCAATCATTTAAATTTTGTTACTGTGTAAAGTATAAAATGTTTTCGTTGCATAAATTTTATTATTTTCTCTCGTTTAATAACGCTGCAATTTAATTTGCAGCCAGTGTGACCAGCTCTAAAATAATTGCCAACTTTAGCGGATTTGGAATAATTGTAAAACTTAAAAAACACTTTTTTAATTAAATTCCAATATTAATTTTTTTTGCGGAAAAGTAACAATTAAGTTTCCCAATTTATTACACTACTTTTTCAATTGAATATTTTTTTATTTAAAATAAACTGAAATTAATTTGGGAGATATATAGCTGGTGCCTATAATAATTTTACTGTTTTTATTGCAATTCATCAGGGAGCCTTTATCCAAAACTTTCTTAGAAAACGAGAGCTTTTATGTTAAACTTTCTTTTGAATAAATGAGAAGTCTAACTAACTTTCAAAGTTGAAACAAGACCGCAATAATCAATCAAATGTTGTATTTTTCTTACTTAGCCACATGTTTCTTTCTCGTAATTTTCAACTTTTCTATTCAAGAATATAAAAATATTACTACAGCTTTATTTATAAAAATTATTAAGGCTTTATTAAAGCTTTTTAAAACAAGTTTTCATAAAAAATTTTCCTTATTAAGCCTTAATATTTTTTATAAATAAGCAATATTAAATATAAAAAAATAATGGATACAAAATATTTATATTATTTTTAATAATAACTTTTATTAAATTAATTGTTGCACGTGTGATCAAATCAAAACTTTCAAGCAATTTTACAAAAATTTTACCAAGACATATTGCCCGTGGACTTTTTGCATGAAATGCAGGTTTTTGGGTAAGAAATAACACCATGTTTCAAAGAAAATATACTTCTTTGATTTATTTACACTTCATTCAACATTTCTCCAAGTATTTTATAGCTTAAAAAAAAATATATTTGTCAATCTGATCAATGTATATATATATATATTTGTTTGTGAAATGATTTCACAATTGGAGTGAAATTTTTTCGTGTCAAGTTGTTTCTTCAGGTTTGAGAGCAAGATCTGCTAAATCCGGTGAATAGGGCAGATGAGGGAGAATTTCGTAGCTCAATTAATCGATTTTTACCAAAAAAAAACTGCACATATATGCATGCACCTTTGCTTTATTCAAGTGTTTGTTTCCAAATCCTCATTAAAGCGATTTGATAATTTGGCATAATATTCCTCTTTTATTATTTCACCATTTTGAAGGTATTCAATGTGGATTATTTATGGACCTGTGATGTTATTGACCGACAAACTCACCTTGGCATTCTTCAACGCCGAATCACAATGAGAAACTCACTTTTTTTAATGCTGTTTGGGCTCTGATGCTTCTCGTTTCGTCCTAGGTTACACCACAGCGCAAAACTTCGTCCCTATTGTGTTTGAAGAACGTCAATCACTCAATCACGTCAATGGTTACTAAGCACAGCCTTGGAAATTTAATACGCCTCATTGACACCAGAGACGCTGCAACACTATATTATTAAAAAACGTGATACTTCTCTTTAAAAAAATATCTTTATTCTCTATATATTTCACCAACTATGCAAATATATACATATGTATATGCTTTACTTTGTATATAAAATTATAACACATTTTAATTGAACACTTTGTCAAAATAAAAACACTTCTTCAGCCTCCTTAGAATATTTTTTCAAACACTATAGATTAAATAATGCTGAATTGAGAATTAACAAATACTTAAAAATACATTTAGCTGTAACTGTATCTGAAAAATTTTAAAGTAAATCAAACTTAACAAAAAAAAAGTATATTAAATTTAACTGTAAAACTGCTCAAATGGTCACACTGTTTGCACACTGTTTGTTTGGGTTAAAAACACACACACTTAAGCTCTCATGCATGTACATGAGTATAAACACACAAATCTCATTTACTTGAAATATGCTGAAAAGTATGCAACATTTTTGTTTATGTTAAGAGCTCTCTGCTAAAGTGTAGTTGCTATGCTACGCGCACACGACGCCGACAGTCGTTGCAGCAAACAATGCAGGTTGCAGGTTGCTTTGGGTGTAGCTCTAAACTTTAGAGTTTACAGATCGTCACGTTTATATTTCCGAAAGTCTTAATAAACAAACGATAAAATATTTGCACACTGAAATAAAAACAAATACAAGTTATTCCAAGTTTGCTGCCTCATGTGTATGCAGCAGTCTTCTTTTATAAATGAATGAATTAAGAAAAAAAACTGCATAACTCTTATGCACTGCTTTAGTAATTTTCATTAAATTGTTGTGAAAAAATACACGTTTTATTTTTAGTTTTGTTTTTGTCTGTTCATAAGTATTTTTGTTATTTTTCTACCCACTTCCACTTACCAGGTTTAAGGATTTGCGTATGAGTTTTTTGTATGTTCTAACCCAACAAACATACGCATTATAAATGGGAAATGTGAAATAATTTTGCAAAATAAATTTTTTGTGCTTCGAAAGCCAAAAAAAGAGGAGGTTATCAATGAGTGTGTTTTAAAAATGATTTCATATTTTAATGTGGGCGGGAGCACATTTACATTAAATTTTTTGCTTTGATTCTATGTACTTTTATTTATTAGATTATTGCGAAACTGAGCAATATTCAGTGCTTCTACTTACCTGATTCTTACGACATGTGGCACACAATCTGAGCTCTGAAAGTGATGTGATCTTTCGTTTAAAAAAATGAGTGGGGCCACGCCCATTAAAGTTGAGTCTTAAATTATATTACCTTCTACTTATCGGCTCCGCAAAAAACTTCTCAACCAGCTTAGATTGACACACACCCTGACATTTAAAACTGACACAATATTTAATTTGAAAAATTGGGTGGGACCACGCTCATGGAAATTAAATATTATATTTAAAATACTTCTGCTTATCGGCCACTTGTTAAAGTTAGCGAACTGTTTGGAATCAAATATAATAAAAAAGTAGGCTGGTCACCCCTATTGAAACTTAAAATTATATTTAATGGACTTCTACTTGACAGATACTTACGGAACTTACGACACACAATCCGAACTCTAATAGTGATGATATCTTGTATTTATAAAGGTGAAAGGTCCCTGAAAATTTAAAATTAAATTTTAAAAGCTAATTAATATTTATATAAAGCTTTTACTTTTACGAGCTTTTACAAAAGAGCTTTGTGCTTTCACACCGACGAGAGTACAACAGCCAGCCAATTAGATAATGGCGACAACAATGCTTACTTCGCAAAGAAACAAGAACGAATTGTAAGAGCTTTTAAAGCTGTTCACCTCAAATGTAAATGTCAGAGTATGTGTGCTTGGACGTGCTGAATTTTAAGCTTAAACGTTTGCAATTTGAAAGCCAACTTTTTTGTTAACTGGGATTAAGTGTGTGCTGTTGTGTGTGTGTGTGTGTGTGTTTACTTATTTATTTTTTCATATTTGTTTTTTCTTGCTTTAACAGCCCACGTAAAGAGTTTTAAAAACACTTGTTAGACATTTCACCGCTGAGTTGTTGTGTGTTCATGGCATTGTTGCATTCTCCATTCCCTTTGTTTGCCTCTTCGCTTTTAGCCTTGATGGCTTTTGCACTTGCAATATTCACCTTAAACTTGAATTATTTTTTAAGGTTAAAATTGTTTTCATTTGTGAAAAAAAACAATTTTTTTTTGCTGTTTTCTGCATTTATTTTTACTCGTACAATGCAAACAATTGTTGCCAAAAGTGCAAATAGTTTTTTATTATTTCATCTTGCAGAGCATCATCAAAAATATTTAATGGCTTAGAAGTGAATTTTTTTCTCTCGCATTCATTTAAAATAATTAGAAATCCTTGAGTAAAACAAAACTCTCTTGAATTTGGAAGACAAACTTTTTAACGAATTAGTGATGAGTGCTTTTATATGCAATTGTTTGAATTTGTAAAAGAGTTTTTCATGGCAGTGGCGCCAGTACATGAAAGTTTTTCAAATAATTATTTTTTCATACTTTATTCGACAAATGGAAAGTCTTAAAAAAAATATGAAATCAATTTTCTTTTTATTACATTTTAAAGAAAAATCGCATGATAGATAAAGTAAATTATCCGCTAAAATTAAATTTTTAAGACTGTGCTACTTAACTCTTCTTCTGCTTTGATATACGAATAGATATACATATAAATATTTATATTTTTTTTTTAAATACCAATAGCATCAGCATTTTAACAGATTAGTTTTTTTTTCTCTTAAAAAAATGGACGGATTTACGCTATTAAAATTTTATATTTTATTTTAAGTGGTTCTACTTTACCGATTTGTACAAAACTTAACACAGACCCTGAGCTCTGAATAAATGGGCGGAGGCACACCCATTAAAATTTAATTTTATATTTCACGTTTGCAGGAGTTTACTTCCAGTTTGGTCCCACACATTTTTTTCGAAAATGTTCTATCAGAACTTTGCATTGAAGTTGGTTTTTCTTTGGCACAATTATTGTTTATTTATTTTCATTTACATTTTTTATTTTATCTATCGTTTTTCGTAAAGGATTTTTAAATAAATTCGTTATAGTAAAAAAATTGGTCTTAGGAGGACTACTTTGCAGGAAGTATTAATGCAAAACTGTATTTATAAGCGGTGTTCGTTATATCACTGTACTTCTTGTCTCTTAAACATAAAAGTAATAAAAATTTACGAGGCTAAAGTCTATAAAATTTCATGGCTAAATAATTGGAAATAATTGGCGGAAAATGTCAACGTTGGTTGTTGCAATATTTTCGTAATTAACAATAAATATAAAAAAATCGTGAATAGAAAATTTGTATTTCTTTTATTTCTTAAATATTTTTTTAAAGAGAAGTAACCCTCGGGCAATGAATGCCTACCACTATTACTAAATGTTACCTTCTTTAGGAAAAGGATAGTAGTTCAGAAGGCAGGTGGTGAAGGAAGAAATAGACAGAGAGAGAGATAGATAGAGAGAGAGAGATAGATAGAGAGCTTCATTATTTTAAAACTCTGAGTTTTCGAACGTTTTTCTTTAAACAACTCATAGAATTATCAAATTAAGGTACTTGCAACCTTGAAAAAAATTCAAATAGTTCTTTAAGAGCAGAGTTGTACAAAAACTTTCCTGTCGGTAAAGTTCACCGAACATTTTTAAATAAAGCTTGGCCATTGCAGAAGCCGTAGTCGAGTCCAATATTCGTTCATTATGTTTCGCTCAATTAAAAAAATCACGATAAATATATGTTCCATTAATTTAAGTTTCTTGTTAGTTATACAATAATTCACTTTTTTATAATGAAGTGCTTTGAAGACGAACAAATAAACTCATAAATCACATAGTCGTCCTTTTTTTGGCTACACTTGCGCGTTGTCGGAATTATCAAATTCAGGCAGTAACAGCCTTCAAAAATAAATTTTAATTGTTTTTTGAGAGCAGCCATTGTATGTATGTATGTAAAAATTTTTGCATTCATTTAATTTTTTTTCCATGCAAAAATAACGAAAAATACAGTTTAATTTTTTTTTTCATTTTTGTCAACAATTCAAACTCATCAATCACATAATTGTGAGTAGATAGTTAATGGCGGGCCGAGTCCTGTTTTGGGAATTCAAAACAGGGAAAAACCAAACTAATTGGGGATTTCGGAGATTTTCTGAACATTCAGCTATTAAAATCCCCAAAATCCCTTATTTGTAACAGGGCTGCGAACATTTTTTGTTTTTCCCGGTTTTGAATTCCCAAAACAGGACTCACACCGCCATTAACTGTTGTGTGCATGCAGTTGTCGTTTTGCATACGCGTTGTTGGCAATAGCTGATGAAAATTAAAAGGTTTTTGATGTTTAATTTGATGGCTGCTTATTTAATCGTCTCCAACTCTGATTGAAAAAAAAGAAACTCCAATTACTTTGTGAAACGAAACAAAGGTTTAAATTGCGTTGTATTTAAAACAGAAATGGTTATTGAGGTACTTTTTTGTTACGTCTCCTTTTAAGCGACAAGCACCCTCACACAAGTGCACTGATTGATGGGTTTATTTGATCGTCTCCAGGTCACTTAAAAATCATCTTGATGTTTATCTTTACATATTCGCTATTATATGGCTTAGGTTTTTTTAACTTATATTGAAATACAATTTCTATGTCAGAGATGTCTTGTTATTACTCGTATCCCAAACCTCAAAGCACTGTACCAAATGCTTTTAAGCTTCCCAATATACTATCAAAGACATACACCAATAATTTGTAACTTAAGCAGTGGGTAAAATCTTTTGTTTTAACATAAAGCTGTTGGAAGCTTTCGATACTATGTTATTAAAGCTTAAAAAAGCTAGAGAACAATTTAATGCACAAATAGACATTACGAAAAAGTGCTTGTCCAAGGTTTTTTTTTCCAAACGTTATTTATTTTCAAATTAATATTTTAAAATAATAAAAGTATCAAGATCTGAAAAAAATTTCTGGCCTCCGAAACCCATATTATATATATTTTTACTGCCATTATGAACCCCCAATTATAAAAAAAAATTTTTTTAGATAAATTATGAGGTTTTTCAAGATGTTACTTCATACTCGTATATTGTATTGTAACATAAAAAGGGCTTATCCGATTTTGTTACAAAATACACCAAATAATTTTTAATTATGCCAGCTTGAAGAGCACATATTATATTTTCATGAAAGACCTAATTCGCAGTTGTCTAGAGAAAAATTGATTTTATACTTCGCGTCTCTCTTATATAAAAAAATCAAAACTTGAGCATGAAAACTTGATGTGTTATGAGCCAGTTCTATGGAAATTATGAAAAATTCAAACCTTTTTTGTCTGCAAAATATTTATATACATATTTTGTGTTTATAAAAAACCACAAAAGGCAGCAAATTTGTGGTTACCCTGCTTGCGAGCTTTTAAAAAGCTTTCGGTTTACAACATATTATAATTTAGTGTGGTAAGATTTTTTGCTGTGCATTCACTTACATATGTCGTGAGTTGAGAATTTATTTCATGACATTGAAATTCGGCGTTAATTTTGTAACTTTGGCCACGCCAGTGTTGCCGTTTGGTGAAATTTACTCTTAAGTTCTTCTATTAAGTTCTTCTTCTCCAAATTTCCAAAAATAAATTTGTAAAACTTAATTTTTTACAACTACAATTCGAGCTGAAAAAAAGTCAGTCAGTGTAGCAATGGTAAAGTAAGAAAATTAAAAAAGTGTTGATTTTTGAGTTCTTGTTTCAACTTTTATATTTGTTGAACTTCTCATTTGCTTAAATCAAAGTTTAACATAATAACTCTAGTTGTGCTAAGATATTTTTGGCTAAAGGATCCCTAATGATCTGCATTAGCAACTGTGAAATGCGCAAAGAAGACAGCTAATCCCTCAGTAATCAATTTCAATGTATTTTTAATAAAAAAAAAAATATTTTACTGAATAAGTAAAATATTAATTGGGGATCTTAAATTAACGCTTCAAATGTTAAACTTAAAACTTCGTTTTGTTGAAAATTTTTGATGAAGTTTAAACCATGTTATGTATTTTTAAAATTAAGTCCAGATCAAAGAGGAGACCGATTTTTATAAGATTCAAAATATAAATACATCTGAGTCAAAAGTAAATACCAAGCAGGCAATACGGCGGCCATAGCTCATACAAATTAAATAAAACAATCGAACGGGTGAAATCCCACGATATCAGTGGCCAGTTCACATAATCTCAACGGGAGATGATCAGTCCCTTAAATCACTCGTTCACAATGTTTAATGTGGTTTAATGCTATATGGCATTTACCGCCGTACGTTACAACAACATAATGTTGATGTTCATATTGCCAAATTGTGGCCATTGACGGTGATGACTTGGCCACGCTTATGCATATGAAGTATATTTCGTCACTATTGTAGAAAAGCTTTGTTTGCTTCGTGTGCAATTAATGCTTTTGAAGCTTAATAAATCTTGCAAACTGAAAAAGTTGCAAACTGTTGCTGATTTATTACCAATTCCCGTCTAATTTATTATTGATTATTTATTTCTAGATTCAAATTCATACTTTTAAAAGAAATATTCTTGTCCCACCTTCACTAAAAAGCCAATAAATATAAATCATTATTTTGAAGCGAATTAAGTGTAGGCTGGACGCTTTAAGAATTTCCCGTTTACTTGTTGTTTTCACTTTGAAAAGTTTTTCAAGTATCTCTGGGCTAGAAAAATAATGATTTTATTGGCAAACGTGTGTATGAGTCAGGCCTTTAAAGTGCTTGGTAATAAAATAAAAAAAGCAGCAGGTAAAGTGCCACTCAAACTGTTGCTTGAAAAATTTTTTAAATGGTTTTTTGATTCCTTGAACCATGAAAGTTAATTAATAATGATAAGCATTGAAAACCAAAATATATTTTTAATAAAAAATCTTTGGCTTTATTCTTTTCAACGCGAGAAATCGAAATGTTTGGCTTGGTCAACGTAATGTTATTGAAAACAAATATTTCCAACAGCAGTGCTTGGATAACTCGGATCACTTTTATATCATTTAGAGTACAGATCATACGTGAATTATATAAATAGAATATTAGGGATAAATGATGCAATAATAGTTGTAAATGCTTTTGATCGATGGTGATAAGCCCACAAAATTCTAATAACTGCTGCTGCTGACAGTCAGTGTTAATCCTAAAGCAAAATGACATAATTAAGCTTCCTGCAACGTTGAATAAAAACAATATTCTCTAAATTTATTAAGCTTAAGGTCTCTTGTTGTTAGATTAAAAAATTGTTTGTTTGTATTTGGATATTTCGCCACTCCTTTGCCTGGCTTCTTCAGAAAAATATTTTTTTAGAGAATATTATAATTAAAAAGAGGTAAAAATATTAGAAGAATTGTTAAATAAAACACTTGCTTATAAAATTTTAATATTTTTATTGGGAACAAGTCCCAACTTGTTCAGTAAAATATTTTAAATGTTTCTTAAAAATGAATTGAAATTCGTTATTAGATCCTTGCTAACTACACTTCTTGCGCCCTCCAAATGACGCAATCTCAAGTTTAATTGAGAAAGTGGACGGAGCCACGCATGTTAAAATTCAATATTTTATAAACGTGCTTCTTTTAAACCGATTCTTATGTCACTTGGCACACAAAGTGAGCTGTACTATTTTGCATTTAAAAAAGTGGGCTGGGCCACGCCCATTATTAGCTTAGGTTTATATTATATAATCTTTTACTTATCAAATTCCCACAAAACTTCCAAACAGTTTTGGCTTTTAGAACTTTATAATATTGTTTATTAAAAATTGGGCAGAGCCACGCCCATTTAATTTGAGTATAATATTATGTGTTATTTTTCTTATAAAATGTCAGTGAAACTTACCAAACAGTATTGGCTCTAAACATTACATAATTGTGGTTATAGAAAAGTGGGCGGAGCCATGCCCTTTAAAATTTAATACCATATATCACTTATTTCTACTTAACCGATTCTTAAGAAACTTCGCACACACTTTGAGCTCTGAAAGTGACAGGATTTTGCATTCAAAGAAGTAGGCGGAACCACTCCCACTAAGTTTTTTTTTAAATTTAATTAAAAAAATTAATTTTAATTTTAATTTTACGTACTTGTGCTTATACGATTCCTACAAAACTTGGCTCACATCTTTAGCTCTCGTAATGACACAATGTCGGTCTCAAAAAAGGTGGGCGGATCCATGCCCATTAAAACTTAATATAATATTTCACGTGCTATTATTTGACATATTTTTACGAAACTTGGCACACATTTTGAGCTCTGAAAGTGATACGATTTCTCACTTCAAAAAGTGGGCGGGAACACGCCCATTATTTTTTTCCTTATATGTACTTGTACTTATACGATTCCTACAAAACTTGGCTCACATCTTTAGCTCTCGTAATGACACAATCTCGGTCTCAAAAAAGTGGGCGGATCCATGCCCATTAGAACTTAATATAATATTTCACGTGCTACTAACGAAACCTATCCTAACGACCTATCCTAACGAAACTTAGCACGCACTTTGAGCTGTAAAGCAGATATGATCTCTCTTTTCAAAAAGTGGCCATTGTCACGCCCATTTAATTTTAGTTTAATATTATATATGCTTCTAATTATACGACTCCCAAGAAACAATTAAGCCTCTTTGAATGATATAATATTGTGCTTAAAAAGTAGGCGTGCCTCGCGCGTTAAAACTGAATATTATATTTAACGTGCCCGATTCCTAGGAAACTTGGCATACACAGTGAGCTCTAAATGTGCCACCATTTTGCATTTAAAAAGAGAGCGCAGTTACTGATTATTGCAGAAATGGGTGTGACCACGCCCTCTGAAAACTTAAAGTTAAAATTTAAACGTTTATTAACAAAGAAAAATTATTACTAAAGGGCCATCATTTGCAGTTTCATTATTAATTCTCTGTTTTGCGCTCAAGACTTTCATTCTTCTGCTTAAAATTTATAACAAATTATATTATTTTTCTTAAATATTCTTTGCTTTGTTAAAACGGAATGAAAATTTAATTTGCTTTAATTTTAAATTTAAAAATTATATATTTGTAAGTTATTTTTTATTTTTTTTTGTCATTAAAACCACATCTTAATGCTTGTTAAGTGGCCTGAAAGTAGGCAATATTTTTTTATTATCAAAAACAAACAGAAGTATACTTTAATTTGTGTAACATTTAAAATATTCACCAGCCTCTTTGGCCACAAATATTTATATCATATAATTCTCATTTACAAAAAAAAATAAATTAACTTTTTTATTTTAAATAAATCTCTTTACAATTTGTGTTTAGTTGCAAACCCAAACAGATTTAATAAAAAACTTTTAAATAACTAACCGCAAAGCAAAATGTTATGGTAATTTTAGGCTTTTATTTAAACGATGTCTGCTGTGCGTTTTTTTTGGATCAATATCTAGAATTATGCTGAATTAGTTTACAAATCCAATGCCCTAAATATCTTGTGTATTATATTAATAAACCAAACAGCTTTAGACAAGTTTTTAAGCCTGTTGCTTAAAAATTTATTTAGAAATTTGTGATTTGTTTTTATTTTTTCTGAATAATTTTTTATGTTACTTAAGCATCGGGATCTTAAGATACTTTAAAACAACTGATTAGGGCATCAGCAAGAAGTCTTAAGTGGTTTTTATTCGTATTACTAGAAAATATTTTATGGCCGTAAATCAACGTTTTAATATTTAATAATTTTTGATAATAAAAATGTATCCCTGTAGGTTTGAGGTTTTTAAATTGTTATTCTTCTAAAAGGACTCTTGATACCTAAGAATGTTTTTATGTTTGTGTAATGTGAATTTGCTGTGGCCATAAGAATTTAATAAAACACTTTGTTGAGCAAACTAATTAAAATTTTTATAGCTTAAACTCCTGATTAGCAAATATTTAAGCCAAAATTTTTTCTTATTTTATGTCCTTCATTGCTAAACTCATTTAATAAAAACTATTAAGTTATACGATACGCTTAATATTATTTCACATAAAACTTTCTTTATGTGTCTTCGGTGAAATACCTCAACTGCCAAAAATAACAAATTATTTGAGGAAAATGTTGGCAATAGATCTTGAGATGTCAGTTTTACTATTAACCACAATTGGCGGTCCCATGTAAGTGGGCAAAAAAAAAAAAGTCAAAGTTCCGTCTAAAGTTTATACATGAAATTATAACAGCAAATTGTCTACCAAACAAAAAGAAAAAAAAACTCGTTTAAAGTTTTTGGCGCCAATACACAATTTATAAAGTTTATTTCAAGGGCTTATTGTCTACAAAAGTTATACGTGTATGTAAATATATGTATGTGTGTGTGTGTGTGTGTGTGTAGTGTTGCTAAACTCAAGTGTTGCAAAGCAAAGAGCAACAAAGAAAAGTTTAAAGAACTTAAATTGCCAAATGAATCAATCAAAAACTAAGTCACTTAAATATTGAAATCACAGACCGTGACTGCTTAGAAGTTTTCTGAAAATAAATTGTTTTGTAATTATAGTTTTAAATGCTTCTTATATATTTTGGAAAAATAAAACTATTATTGCCTTAAAGCTGGTGCGGACCTCTTATGGATATCCAGGTTGCCATTAGAACCTTCTTCAAACAAATTACACAAATTTAGGTTGGTAAATTTCTTTAAAAAAATAAGTATAAAGTAGAAATAAAGTCAGTAAACTGCGACTTTGACTGGCACACGATATTTCTCCTATATAATTGAGTATCTTACCTGATGTAGAAATAAAAAAAAAAAAAAATTAAGTATAAACACGGTAAACATTTTTTCGGATTATGGTGATTTTTTTAATTTTGACACTTTTTTTTCGTTTTTTCTATACGGACACTACGTATGTCATACTATACGAACTATAAGTTTTAGCACTTTGGCGAAATTTTTTAGTATTAACGCTTTTTTAGTTTTGGCGCTTTTTTCATTTAGGCGACTTTATTCGGTTTTTGGCAGTTTTTTGTTTTTTTGCTGTTTTAGAGATTTTAGAGGTTTTAGAGATTTTTTAAGTAGGCGTTTCTTTTTTGGCGATTATATTTTGGTTTTGGCGATCTTTTTCGGTTTCAGCGACTCGGTTTAATTTTAGCAATTTTTTCGGTTTTTGACGTTCTTTAGTTGTGGCGATTTTTTTTGGCAATTTTTTCAGTTAAGGCGGTTTACTTTAGTTTTAGCGATTTATTTAGTTCGGTTTATGGCGATTTTTTTGCGTTTTTTAGTTTTGGCGTTTTTTTCGTTCAAGCGATTTTTTCGGTTTTTGACGTTCTTTAGTTGTAGCGATTTTTTTTTGGCAATTTCTTCAGTTAAGGCGGTTTACTTTAGTTTTAGCGATTTATTTAGTTCGGTTTATGGCGATTTTTTTGCGTTTTTTAGTTTTGGCGTTTTTTTCGTTCAAGCGATTTTTTCGGTTTTTGACGTTCTTTAGTTGTAGCGATTTTTTTTGGCAATTTCTTCAGTTAAGGCGGTTTACTTTAGTTTTAGCGATTTATTTAGTTCGGTTTATGGCGATTTTTTTGCGTTTTTTAGTTTTGGCGTTTTTTTCGTTCAAGCGATTTTTTCGGTTTTTGACGTTCTTTAGTTGTAGCGATTTTTTTTGGCAATTTTTTCAGTTAAGTCGGTTTACTTTAGTTTTAGCGATTTATTTAGTTCAGTTTATGGCGATTTTTTTTGCGTTTTTTTTTAGTTTTTGCGCTTTTTTCGTTCAAGCGATTTTTTCGGTTTTTGACGTTCTTTAGTTGTGGCGATCTCTTTTTCGTTTTAGTGATTTATTTGACTTTTGGGCGATTTTTTATAGTTTTGCGGTTTTTCTTGGTTCGGTTTCGGTTTTTGGCGATTTATTTTGGTTATGGCGAATTTTTTCTTTTTAGTGCTTTTTCGTGATTTTTTTCTGTTCTTGACGATTTCTTCGAATTTAGCGATTTTTTTAGTTTTGGCGCTTAAAGATTTTTATATTTTTTGAGTTTTTTCTTAGCTTTGGTGTTTTATTTATTTTATATCACTTTATTTGTAACGATTTTCGTCATTCCACGTCAAATTTGTTGAATGGAACACTGAAGAGGCTTCTTTGCCGCAACTGGAGTATGTTAATCAACCATAAAATTAGTTTGTTTTTTGTTTCTTATAATAAACTTTATTTTACTGATTTAGTAATTTTTGAATAAAATTTTAAACCTTTTTACTATTTGTCAACAAAATTGGATTAATATGTACATGAGTATATGAAAAAAAGGGAAATAAATTAGAATTTTACGCTAAAATCTAAATTTTTGTGTGAATAAATTTTAGCTTTCTAAATTATTCCGCTTTATTTTTTTTTAATTCTCAATACTCTGGTATAGTTGTAATAATAAAACTTACACGTGCACAAGTTTTTACATGTGGGCTGAAATAAGTACAGTTTGCCTAGCAATTATTTTCCAAACGAATTTTTAACTGATTTTCAAATAAAAAATTGTCAGAATACATTCCTGTGAGCTCAAAATATGGAGAACTGATAAAGAAATTCGATTACAAAAAAATCGGGTTAACTTCAGTAACTTTCTCTTCTTTAAAGCGTAAAGTAAAAAATGTACATTTCGTAAGAAATATAATATGAATTACCTTCTTATTTTTGTTTTGTTTTCGCTTAGCCATTTTTTTGATAAGTAAAAGAGATTCCCTCAGAGAAGAGGAGAATTTTCCGCCACATTGTAAAATCAGGTGTATAATCGTCGCTTTCGATAACGAGCTGATGCAATCACGTTTTTTCAGTTTGAGATTATGGCATTCGATATCGAACCATATTATGACATTGTTCGATAGCGAATGCCATAATCTCAAACTGAAAGAACGTGCTCGTTATCGAACGCGACGATTATACCCCTGCAATGATTGCTGTCGTAATTCATCATCGACCGCAAAAAAAAATCGTTAACAATTTCAATGCATTTTTAGCAAAAAATATTTTACTGAATTAGTAAAAAAATAATTTTGCATTATTAGAGCGTTAAAAAACGTTAAACTTCAGTTTGCAACAATTGCCAAAAAATAAAAAATAAACTAACTAAAATCTTGATCATTTTGACAACGTTTACTTGACGCACTGTAAATGCAAATAAATACTTCAAGTTTCTCACAAAAATTTTCGACTGCCATTTCCTGCACACTGCGAAATTTTTGAAAAAAAAAACAAGAAAACGGAAGCATTCATTGAAACGGAAAAGAAATGCAAAGAGAAAATGCAAATAAATGGAACTTTCAGTTACACAGAGTGAATCACAAACCAAATTATGCAACAAAAATGTGACAAGAAAGGAAATAAAAAATACATTTTGTTAAAAATGTTCCTGCAAGAATCAATTCCTAAATTACTTTCTTGTTTTTTTTTGTAGCGTTCACCAGCCAATTGAGCTTTAGAATAGTTGGTATTTAAAGCCGGCAAATATTTGACTAAACGAAGTGCAAAATGGTTATCTATATTGAAATGACCTAGACAAGTAATTTACGGAATATGAGGGAATATTTACTCACCAAATGCTTACACGTGGCCAAATAAATAAAACAAGTGTGGCTTTTACTAAATTACGCACAAACATCGGAACTATCTTTTAAAAAACAAAAGTTTAATTTAAAACACACCCACTGCCGAATCTTCTGTCTTTCTGCCTGTCTTTTGTGGTTTTCAGTGTTAAATATTTGTTGAAAAATTAAATCAAAAACCATTATGGAAACAAATAGATGCTGCATAATTTTGTCGTAAATTCCCTGAAATGTATTAAATCACAAATTCGTTTTGTTGATTTTATCACTTCTTGTCATTTTATGTTTGTTTGCGCTGCTCTTCCAAAAGCGTTTTTGTCTCACACGTGCCTCTCAATTGATTAACGAGTGTTTGCTTTTTTCCTTTTTAAAGCTATAAAACTCCTTAAATCTGTGATAATTTTTGTTATTTTTTAGCTGAAGCTTAATTTAAATGATGCATGAAGTTGATAAATGGCACGGGAATTACTTTGTTAAAAAGAATTTCTTTAAAAGGTCTAATAAATAAAATTTTGTAGATTCAACTCGAACTCCCAGTTGAAAGCAGAAAGATGAAGGCAATTGTTTACAGATGTCGTCATTTGCTCGCTCGTCTTGGCATAATAATCAAATAATGTGTAAAGTGAAGAAGTAAAATTAAATATTTTCACTTTACAAAATATATAAACAGAAAAAATTTTCTGTTAAATATCGTCAGCTGAAATGCAAAAACTGTAAAATTTAGCTGAAATAAGTTGGCAGGTTTACACTACCAGCCAACGATATATAATAATCTGATTAAAGAAATTGTTTGTATGATATAAAATTTGCTTATCTTGATAATTTTATAATCCTTGGCAAAACTTGATTCACTAGTGAGTCTCACAAATTACACAATTAAGATTAAGAAATCGGAAATATATTGTAATGTTTAACATAAACTAAATGGGAATTACAGTGCACGTTACCAAGCACTCAGTTGTTGCTTATTTGAATGTGAATGTGTGTGAGCGTGTGCGTGTGCGTGTGAGTGAAGCTTACTAACTTAGTTGATTGTCAGAATATTTACAATTAACTTTGGTGTTATTTGTTGCTTAAAAATTATTACCTGTAATTTGGCTCAGAAAGCGATACGAACTTTAGCTTAATCTTGTGATTGTTTAAGTTAAATTAAGACATTAATTTTTCACCTAACAGCTTTATTATGCTATTTTACCTAAATTGCCATCTCTATTACAAAACGCACTCCCTTGTTATCTGCTCTCTGCTTAAATTCCCTTAAAGTTTTATCAGCATTTCTTTTATTTTAATTTTAATTTTTTTTTTAATTTTTTTTGTTTTGCCTCAAACCACCTTCACATTTTTATTCAACAAATGACCTTCTCATTCTTCACCCTCCTACAATATATTTTTATCTTCCCTTCTTTGTTGACGTTATTTGCCATTTATATTTCATCGTGTTTTTTTCGAGTTTGTTTTGCTCATGTTCTCCTTCCACTCGCCAGTAACTGCACGTTTTCTTAGCACGTGATGGCAAACAATGAAAGCTTACCATCCACTTTTTCTGAAAGTGTGCGTGTGCGTGTGCGTGTGCATGTGTGTTCTTGAATGGGGCAAAAAGCTTTTTCTTTTTCTTTCACTTTCCTGTTTTGTTTTTCTTTTGAAATTCCGGCTAATAAATGCTGCTCCACCCAAAAAATAGCAGCACAACATCCAGCATAATTTGGAATTTTTCTTTGCCTCAATTCTGCCATATTGTTGTTGGTTTTGTTTTGTTATTTTCTAGTCTGATTTTCTGTTTGTGTGTAAGAACCCACTGACACCAAAAAAATTGTTAGTTCGTTGTGAGCTTTCAGTGCCTGAACACCGGATATCGTTAATGCGAACAAAATAAATAAAACGGCGGGTTAATTAAAAAAAATAAAATAACACAATAAAATAAAACTAAATTTTGCTTTAAACATAAAATAAAAATTTCAGCTTCCATATTTAAAATATTTGAAATTCAAAATTATACTTCCACTTTGTTAACAAAAAATAAAAGAATTTAATCGTTTATAAAATTTAAAAACAAAAATTAATATTAAATTTATTTAAAAAATTTCAACAGTTCAAAAATATCTTAGATTTAATGTTAAAAAAAATCGCTAAAGTGTAAAAAAAAATTTTAAAAATATTTTAAGATAATTTATAAATTCCCAATAAAATTTGTATCTCCCAATAAAAAAAAAAATAACTGAATTTAAATTTTAGATTTCCTATTAAAAAGTTTATCAAATATTTTAATCAATTTAATCAACTAACAACAAAATTTTTAAGTAATTTCTGCTAAAAAAAATATTCATATAAAGTCATGCAAATTTAAGATTTATTAAACAAAAATAAAAAACAAAATTTTCAAAATCTGATTTTTTGTTTTTTATTTTATGCAGAAAATAAACTGCGTACCAAATTTTTTGTTTTAGGTTCTGGTTGGTGTCCCTTTAAAAATTTAATTCAAGTGTTGCCTGCCCTTTTTCTAATAGAAGTCCATTTAAATTAAACAAACAGTTTCACAAATATTTTGCTTCTTTGTATTGGAAGAAAAGCACTTCATTAGAGTTTATTTGGAAGGTGGTCGTCGGTTGTTTATATACTTATTTTTATTATAAATTTTTTATTCTAGCGCACTTAGTGCAAATCTGAAAGCGTCTATTTTAAATCATATTGGGAATCCCAAATAATGTATTTAATATTTAAATAAAAATATTGCAGTTTTTTCTAAATTATTTGTTAAAAAAGCCATGAGGAAAAATTCACTATTCAAAACGAGTCCTCAGCCTCAAACGATAAATTTTGCAATTCCACACAATCAGTTTTTGTGTAATTTCAGTTCAAGAATTTAACACACTCAATGCCTTCTGTATTTTAAATACTAAACTTCTCTTTTTACGCACCTTGGATAGCACTGAAAATAAGATAAAACTTGGCAGCACTGAATGTTGAAATCAGCTGACTTGTTGGCAACTCATATCTCAAAATAATCAACCTTATTATATTTGTCGACATCACTTTAACACAATACCGAAAGATTGGGGCTTGTGTACACTTTACGAAGAAGTTTTTGCTTTTCTTTTTAAATAATTTTAAATTATTTCGAGTTCAAGTCTACTGATGAGTTTCATGAGCAGGAACGAAATGTGAACAGACGTTGCTTAACCAAAAAACAAGCGAAAACTCCTAATTTGGCTTTCTTTAGAAACATTTTGTTTGTAATTTTGTCTTCAAAAAAAAAGTTCATGCAATAGGACAAGGCTTAAGAATTGACTTGAATTGAATTGGATTAAATTTTTTTTGTAAGACGTGTAATGGCGGACTATAAGTCTGAGCCATTTTTAATCAATTACAAGTTTCTGGACAAGAAATCATTTCACATTTCAACGTAGGTTTCTTTGAGCTCTACATATTTTGTCCAACTTTACTCCCATTTTTTATACCTTTCAAAAAATAAAACTTGTCAAAGACATCAAATTGGTATTTCTTTGTAGGATTATTTCATCGTTAGAGTAAAATTTTTTCCGCTCAGCAATTTCTTGAGGCTTAGGAACAAGAAATAGTCACTCTGAACTTAAGGCGAAAAATAGGGTGGATAAGGGAGCAACACGTAGCCGACTTCAGGATTTTTGCCTTGGAAACTGCCAAGGTCTGCGTCCTTGCATTGTCTTGGTGGAAAAGAATATTTTTCTTGGCCAAATGCGGACGTTTTTTCCAATCCTCAGTATATTGAACCAATAATATTTTCCATTGTCTGTTTAACTCTTTTAAAGGTACCCAGTGGGGGTTACACCGGATGCATTCCAAAAAAACCGTTGTCATGACGCGATTAATTGATAAACCCACCTTGGCCTTTTTGGGCTCCGCTTTGCCGAAGAACCCACTCTTTTGACTGCTGTTTGATCTCTTGTGTATTGTGGGGAATACACATTTCACCCATGGCTACGAAACGGCACAAAAATTTGTCCTTATTGCGGTTGAACAACCCCAAATACTCCCGCAAAGTTGTTGCACGTTTGCATTTGCGTTTGTAGTTGATTAATAGCAACCCCATTACTCAACTTCCAAGTGTTCATTAAAAATTTAAGCCACTGAAACCTTGAAAGATGCCATTGCCCTTCAAAATTTCTCTCACTTCTCAATCTGCGCTCTGTAAATACCATATCGTAAGGTTTTTTAAATCGTTTCGAGCGCAGAGACCTCAACTGCGCCTGCAGAACGTTCGCGATCTTTCGTGCCCCAAAAGAAATAGTAAGTTAAAGGTCCCCAGAGTATTTTTCGAGGTTAGTCTTACTTCACTCAGAAAAATCGCAAAATGAAGAATTATGTTGAATCAACGTTATTTCAAGTTTGAACAACGTTAATTTGATACTGAAAGCATATGAAAAACGATGTTGTATCAAAGTTTATTTCATTTAGTCATTTCATTATTAATTACTTAATTTACTTGATAATGTGCATTGAGACAGGCATAAGGAAAATGTTAGTGTATTGCATGTATAGCCAGGGACTTATTGGCATACTTTTACATACAGACACCTGTAGGGACTTCATAGTAAAAATATAACAAATAGATTTGACGGAAAATTTAATTTCGAAAATCTTAGTGGAATTCACAATTTTTAATTTTATATAGCGTGAAGTTAGAAAGTTCTTCGGAAAAGTATAAGCATATCGTTAAGTATTGGGCACTACAATAAATATGGACCCAGTGATAATAATGAGAATCAGCGATTATCCATCGAAATCACAAGTTCAAGACCAGCGGAGGTATTGAAGCGAGTCTCAGTGACTGGATACAGTTTAAACATAAAATGAATTGAGCCACAGTTTAGTATACGAGCATAATTGGGATCTACAAAGTCGCACATATTTATGTCGCTGTCTTTTTACAAACATATTCCTCTTAAGATGCTTTATAGTACTTCAATATTTCTATTGCATTGCAGTAAAAGATAAAAGCATATTTACAGCGTTTACAAATATTTCTATTAAACTGTAGCATATTTACAAGATTATATAAAATACTTAGCATACTTTTAACGGTTTAGAGGTTTTATTGCGCAAAGCCACCTTAATTCTTTTCCTACTCTTCTTTCTTCTTTCAATCTTGTTTCTTAATTTTTTTTGCACAAGACACACACTGCAATGTTCTTTGAATAAAAGAAAGATAATCTCTTGAGATAATCAGGAGTTTTTGCTAAGGCTGTAAAGGTTTTTCAAATCACAATAAATTGATAAATTATTATTAATTGATATTTTAAAAAGTTGAAACATGAAAAATTTCCTTCCAAAATCAATTTCTTTCCTTTTTTATTAAGAATAAAAGCTATTCCTGCCTTAAGATGAATAATTGAGGTCTCTTTTGTATTATAAAATGCTGCTGAAAATTTGACTATTTTTAGAAAATATGCTCGTCTGGCTAAATTTTTAGGCGGACGGGTAACAATTAAAACTCATATTAATTACAGTAGATGCATCTATTATAATTTGTAGAGAAATTTCAAAAACTCGATATGATTTTTTTTTCTTAAGCGATTAATTTAAAATTTTGTTGTAGGAAAATTCATTGCCTTCGCCCAATGCTGAATGTAGTGTGTCTGCCTTAATAAATTTAAAATTTAAGCCTTAGTCCTTTTTTAATTCTTTTTTTTTTGGAATACTGAAAGGGAAAACTTTTAGTTGAACAAATTTTTTGTGTAAAACGGACAACAATTAAACACTATTTGTGCCAAAGTTTAGCAATTTTTCGCTCTCATTTCAAATTTTTTATTTTGATTTTTTTTCACGGCTATACGAATTGCGATAGCTCAAACATTTCTTTTACACGTTATCACAAATTTTATTGCAAACTATGAAATATTTTGTTGAAAATTTTGACTATGCTACTTGCGGAGATATTTACGAAATCAGGAACAAAGTCGAGGCCAAAAACCAAAATTTTAAAAATTCAAAGCCAAATAAATACGTTTGAAACTATTAAAGATATCTTACATGCATTTTCTTTGCCTATTTAAAAACATTGCAACAAATTTAAAGCCATTGACATCAGATGTTACTTAAAAAAAAAAAATATGAGGCCAACAAGGTTTTTCATGCCCAAAGTAGTCATGTTTGACACCCTGTAGATCACCAGTTGCTTCAACAGGGTAGTTCAAGTCTCAATATTCTTAAAGCTTAGGTCTTCCTCTGTAATTTCTACATACAATAATTTTTTATCGGATGGAAAATTACACAGATACATATTTATTACCCTTTTTTATAGTTTGACTTACTGTGCGGCATCATGTTCATGCCATGTTCAAAACGATGGCTCTTGATGACGTAGGGTTAAGCTACATATTTTTTAATTCTGTTTTTTTGATAAAAATTGATTGTTTGTGAACGTAAACTACTCATTACCGTCAAAAACGTGAAGTTTGAAAATTATGTCACTTGAGCCATTTTTGGCGGTTATGGCGCTAAATGTCCTCCTCCATAACTTCATGAATTCCATGTCTCAGATCTCAAATAGATTGTGGTTATTTTTTCAAAGGTCTTAAATTTCACGTAGTCCTAAAGAAAAAAGAAATAAATCATAACACCGCGGTGGCCAATTGTGTCTCCGTGTCACTTTGATGCCTTTCAAGGACCCTGCCAGCAAATTCATGTCATCTTTAATGGTCAAAATCCATAAGTTCTTAAATTAACTCAAGTATAAAACCTTTAAGGCATAAGTCGTTATGCAAAAGCCTTTTCAATCGACTCCTTTATGTCCATGCTTCTATAACCATCAGTCAAATAATTCTTTTTAAAAACATTGCTGAACATTTTTTACGATTCTTAAAATATGTCATGAAAGAAAATATGAGAAAAAATAAATAGGAATCTATTTCAAAAATATGCTATACAAATAAATAAAAGAATAAGAGAAATTTGTTTATCTTGTTTACTGATTCATAAGATATTCATACGCCTAAAAATATGCAAAAGCAAATCAAACATTCAATACGTTTTGTATACTTTTAAGCAATTTTTTTAAATTAAATTGCTGCAGGCTTAAAATAAATATGCCAGCATAATTTTTTTTTTGTTGGCTAAAGTTTACAAATGAAATTAATAATAAATATTGTTTAAAAAAAATCCTTCTGTTTGTCTCGGCTTTAAGAAAAGAAACGGCGGCGCGTCTATACAGCGAAAAAAATTATTGGATTTTAAGTTTAACATTTTAAGTTTAACATTTGTTAACGCACTTATAATCGCAAATTAGTATTTTACTTATTCAGTAAAATATTTTTTAATGAGATGAGGTTTTATAGATATTGTATGTACTCAGGCTTTCAAGGACTATTATTTTATTAAAAATATGTTGAAATTGATTATTGAGGATTGGATTTCAGTGATGTAAAATATTATATTGTATCATTTTCTTTTGCAACCGCACGATTTCCAAGTTTTAAAAACATTACATTATTCTTGAATAATTTATTTTATTTAATTATTCAGTAGCTACGTATTTCACAAAGTAAATTTATATAATTTTGCAAAAATTTAACAAAGTTGTTTTTTTTTCTGCATATAAATTTTTTAACTATTACAAATATGGATTATTTAAACTTATCATGGAAAAAAATGAGTAGCAAAAGGTTGCGTGTTCTAGACCATATAAATGGAATGCCAAGGTACAGTGGAGTTCGGTTATAATGGTCTCTGCGCGACTGAATAATTTTATTGATTAACGGCAACACTCAAAATCGTAGTAAACAATTTTTTTTTTACAGCAACCAACATAAACAAATCCAAGAGCTTATTTTTTTTAATTCTATATAATGGGTGCTATCTTCGCTACTAGGCATTCTACTAGTGTCTAGTGGTCGCAGCTTCGATTCCTCTCGCGGACTCTGGCTGTTGCTGCAGACAAGCCAAAGTGGTTTCGCAGTTTGCGTTTATTTATATGAAATTTACGAAATTAATTTAATCAAACGTATTAGAGGAAATAAAAAATTAAAAACTTTAAAGCAATTTATATTATCTCATTGCTTAGGCCATACAAATACCACAAAACATTAAGGGCCTTATTTTGATAAATTTTGTATGTATTTGGTTTTTGTAATTTAAATGTTTTGCATATAAAATTTGTCAACGCTTGGCGTTGCGTTTTACACAAAAAAATTTTTATGCGTAAGATTAATACATGGCATAAATATCTGAAATTGATTTCGGGCACATGACCCTCGCGATTGTTCTTGACAAAAGCGCATTTTGGACGTCTAATTTTGGGCCACCTTCCGGTGCTGGCCATATGTCACGAATAATATAAAAAGTATTTTTCTTAAAGGCGTCAATTGTTACCGATTTCTCAGCAGGAGCCAGTTACTTCACGTGGCCTTACAGCAAATAATTGACTAGAGTCAAACTGCACAATCTTGGAGCTCAACTCACATGTTTACTTCTTAAAGTCAGTAAAGTGTATCATATAGAGCCATTCTGTTGAATTCCTTTCTCGCGCGGATCATCTCATGAATACTTTCAAACAAAAATCCTTAATTATGGTGCGGTAACGATCCCCATTGACTGTACGGCAAGCTCAAGCTTAATTTTTGAAGAAATCAGGTCCAGTTATGCCACCAGAGTGGAAACCGCACCAAATAATTTTTTCTAGATGTACTACAGTCTGTGAAATCTTTTTCAAAATGAGGCAGTTTTGCCTTATTAACAATTCCGTTAAGGCAAAAATGAGGCTCATCGCTGAACAAAATTTCGCGATAAAAAGTCGCCTCAGTTTTCAGCTGCTCTTAACCCCAATCGGCCAAAGAACGTCACAAATGATGCTCTCGAGGTTTTAATTCCTGCACCAGCTGGACCGTTAACGGGCGTAGTGGAGGACAGAGCTCCAATTCCAACCACCGACGACGAATCGGTAAATTTTGATTTTCTGGCACACTTTCGCTCACAGTGACTACATTCTCTTAAGTACGCAAAATTCCTTTGACATGTTGGTGTTGTTGAATCATTTAGAGAATATGTGCTATAAAATCTATCCACAGTTTGACAGATGTCGTGCTCAGATGAACGATTATGTGCGGCATAAACTTCGTGAAGTTGTATATAACTGGTGCGGATTGGTGATTGGTTTTCAAGGTAAATATGGATTATTTTGCAGCTTTGTTCAAGGATCAAATCTGCTCATGATGATTTAACAGAGTGAGCGCAACATGACAGTTTATTTGACAGTCAACCGATTGTCTGTATTCACACAATGCGAGTCTTATTGATAAGACTCTTACTTATTATTCTTTGAATTATCTACGAAGTTCACGCATACAAGCGTGTTATTGTTGACGATATGTTACAAAATTGCGTGTATGCGTGTGTACGTTTTTGACATTACAGTATATTAAAGTGAGTAATCGTTTCTTTTTCCCTCTCTCTTTAAAGTAGCAATGTTATCTATGGGCTTTCATAAATTCTATCAGGCTCACAAAATTACGGTCGTATAAAATAAAATTTTTGTTTTTGAGCTAAATTGTGTTTTATAAAAATATTATAAAAGATTAATTTTTGGTCCTCATGGGCTTAAAAATTTTTCTACGGTCTTGTTTACAGAATTTGAAAAAAAATTCTCACTGTAAGCAGAAATTCATTATATGCGGACTTTGTTATGAAGTATTAATATAAAAATATATTGTTATGCGTCATAATTCGTTATAACTGAACTTAACTGTGTAATTTTTTATAACTGATGAGTTTTGCTTTGTTGTTGGCGGCACATTAGTGCCCGAAAGTATGCAACATAATTTCATAAATTTTATGAATTAAACGAAAAATTTGGCAAATTAAAAGAGAGTTGGCTATTTTTTTATATATCACTCATTTACTTTAATAACGTCATAACTCCATGAAAAAGTATGCAAGTTTAACAGAAAACTTGTTTAAAGTTCTTAATACACATGCAACTGATTGATTATAAAAAAATGTTATTATCTCAAAAGTTGATTTTAGAAGCAATTTCTGTGGCTAAAAGGAAAAGTGCTTAAGTAGAGATAATCCAACTTTGAGTTAATGGTGCATCTGAGAAAAATTTCAATTATTTAGCCCAATTTTTCAGGAAATTATAGCGCAAGGACTTTGCTGCTTATCTTTTTGCGACTAATAATTTAATTTAATTTAATTTGTTAAATCCCAAACTGAATTTATTATTTTTAGTGTGTAGAAGGAAAGTTTTCTAAACAAAAGAGAAGTGTTCACCAAGTTTTCCACTTTAATTGTAAAATAAATAAATTTCTGAAAATCGTTTTGAAAGCTTTTCCGACTTAAACACTTTTTCAGTATTAGCACAGATTTGTATAAATTTCTTTTTAACCCAAAAAATAAAGCTTAGTTTGAGTTATGGCCTTTTTACCCTAAATGAGCGTTGCATATTTTTCTTTGACATATTCATTCGCTTTGAATTTTGATAACAACGTGTTTGCTTTCTAGATTTTGCTCCTCTATTCAAACTTTTTAACAATATTTGTATTTGTCTTTTGTTGCTGTTGTCTGTCTTCTCTTTATAATGTGGTTGGTTTAACTTTTCATTGTTAAGCAAAAATAAGCAAACATCTTTTTTCCCCTACAGACTTGACTTCTTTATTATATTCCATTTGCGACTTGGGAATTATAAACTTGTTGTGCACGTCTCCTTTCAATTTCTTATATTTTTTTCTCTCTCTTTCCCTTTTATTTTGACTGTTTCATTTCTAATGAGGGTGATGTTGATGGAGGTCGTACCTGCATTATACGAGTATGTTGAGATGTTTGAAAGGTTTATATTCCATTGCAATCAGTTACCAGATTTTTTCCTTTCTCTAATCAGATTTTTTTGTTAAAAGAAATCTAAAGGCTTTGGGTTTTGTAAAATTAAAAAAAAATAAAGATTTGATTTAAATTATATTTGAGACACCTCACGATAGGTAAAACCCAGAAAATAAATGAACAAATGTGTGTTAACCTGATTTAGTCCTGGCAGAAGGCAAGGACTGCTTTTGTATGAAAACATTTATAACAGTTGAACTCAATTAATGAGCCGAAACCTTTTCTAATTCCTTAGTCTACATACACATACACATATGTAGGAGTATGTATAAATAGAAATTGTCTGTATGTAACACATACATTAACTGAAGCATAAAGTTTGAAAATTGTGTCAGTTCTGTAACAAGTTTTTTAATGTCTACCCATTACTTAATGTGGAGCAAGGATTTGTTAAGCCTTCTAATGATAAGCTAAAACTCAAGTTGTTATTAAAATTACATATTTTTATCTGCAAATACTCCAAACTTCTCTAAAGTATGAATACGGGTTTTTGTCTCTGCAGCGCAAAAAAAAAGAATTTGAAAAATAATTTCTAAATTAAAGCAACAATGAGCACCATTAAACCATTAAAAAAAGCCGAAAAAATCGCGAAAATCAAACAAAACACATAATAAATACAAAAATCTCTGAAAAAAGTTACAAAAATTTAATAAATAAATTCAGTAAAGTGCGACTTTGACTCGCACACGAAGGGTTCCTCCCTTACGGACACTACATGTGTAATATTCTACGACCTTCACCCTCTATAATCGAATATCCTACCTAATGTAGATATTTTTTTTAAATGTTTGCTTTCCGTTTTTTTTTTAATTCAGCGCTTTTTTCGTTTTAAAGATTTTTTAGGGTTTCTTTAGTGTTGGCGCTTAGTTTGGTTTTTTGGAATTTTTCTTCGTATTTTGGAGTTTGTTTTTCTTGCCAATTTTTTCGTTAGGCGATTTTATAGGTTTTTGGTTATTTTGCGACTTTTTTCATTTTCGCCATTTTTTTCATTATTGCGATTTTTCAGTTTTAGCGAATTTGTAGTTTGGGCGTTTTTTCCCGCTTGGCGTCTTTTTTCGGTTTTTGGCGAAATGTTCTTTTTGTTTTCCTGCAATACATACATACATTTAGTTTCAACGATTTTTTAAATTCTGGGCCTTTTTTCGTTTTGACGTTTTTTTGTGATTTTGATTTATTTTTGGGTTTTGTCCATTTTTTCTTGTTTTTTACAATACATATATTTCGTTTTGGCGATTTTTTTAGTGCTAGCACATTTTTCCGCTTAGGTAATGTTTTTTTTTTTTGTTTTGGCTTTTGTTTTTTAGTTTTTGGTAAGTCTTTGGCATTTTAGCGATTTATTTTATTTATGCTGATATTTTTCATTTAAGAGCTTTTGCCGATTTTTTTCGACTTTTGACGATTTATTTTTAGTTTTAGCAATATTTTATTTTGAGCGATTTTTTTCGGTTTTTGACAATTTTTTCTCTTGGTTTTCTTACAACACATATTTCTCGTTGTAGTGAATTTTTTAGTTCTTGCGGTTTTTTGTTTTGATGTTTATTTTTAGTTTTTTATTTTTGGAGATATTTTTTATTTAAGCGCTTTCCACAATTTTTTTTTTGTTTTTGACGATTATTTTAAGTTTTAGAGATTTTTTAGTTTTGACGTTTTTTACCTCTGCGATTTTTTTCGGTTTTTTCTTTTGTTTTTTACAATACACATTTTTAGTTTGTGGGATTTTTTCAGTTCTGACGCTTTTTTCGTTTTGGCGATTTTGTTTTGTTTTGGTGTTTATTTTAAATTTGGCATTTTTTTCTTCTTGGCGATTTTTATACATATATTTAATTTTAGCGATTTTTCCAGTTCTGGCGATTTTTTCGTTTTGGCATTTTTTTGTTTTGGCGATTCTTTTTATTTTTAGAGACTTTTTAGTTCCGGAGTTTTTTACCTCTTTTTTTTCTTTTTGCTTTTTTTACAATATATATTTTTAGTTTTAGCTTTTTTTTTAAGTTCTGGTGCTTTTTTGGTTTTTGCGATTTTTATGTAGATTTTTTTTTATATTTGGTGATATTTTTCATTTAAGCGCTTTTTTCATTTTAACCCTTTAACTTTGACTTTTTAAATTTCATTGTTAATATATAATTTTCTGTATATATTACATTGGACTTCAACATGTTTCCTTGCTTGTTGCGACCAAAGTATTACATATGCTGTGAAAAGCTCAGGTGCGTAGCTTTTACGGTTCTCGAGAAAACAGCCTGTAACAGACAGACGGACATCTTAGCGAAGACAATAGGGTTCCATTTTCACTTTTAGCGTACGGAAGTCTAAAAAAAGTACACCTGACCTTGTGGCCTGTAAAGGGACACTCTGCAGCTAAACTGTGCCTTATAGAGTTAAATAAGTGGATGAGTATTTTCTTTTTTTCTCTTAATTAAATTTCCCTAACATTCCATTAGAATTTATGCTTTAAAAACTAAAAGAAATTCTTTAAAAAGATTCGCTTTGGAATTGTGTTTTGTGCGGCAAACAAATAAAATGATAATATTTTGTTTCCTTTTTAAATTCTTAGAACAAAATAAGAGAGGAAACGCACACACACACACACACACACACAATCTCACATTACGTGCTTAAGGAGACGGAAAAAATTTACTATTAAGTGAAATGTGTGTGCTCTGGCGTTTCTTTATTTTTATGTGGCTTTAATAACAAAAAAATATGCTTGGAAGAGTGTTTGTGCGTGTGTGTGGAAACAAAATAGCAATTTGGTATAATAAATGTTTGCTGTGCATATTAACCATTTAATTTAGGACACTTTTTTAAAGCACAATAAGAAAACATTTAGCAGCTTTAAGAAACTTTAAAATTTAAAAAATTTTTTGTTCAAATTAAATTCAACAAAGATGACACGTAGACTGCTGATAACAATTTTCATTATTTAATAATTTTTGTACGTGAAGCACAAAGTCCGTGTCGAAGTAAACAATAATTGTAAACATAAAAAATGGGAAATTTTAATCAGATTAATCCCGAAATTACGAAATCACGAAATTTATTTCTAGTAGAAAGAAAGTTTCCTCGAGTATAGATTCATGCAATTACAAATTACTAGAGAAGTGAAAAATAAGAGATTGGGAACAGAGAATTTTCGTAGTCAGCTGTTTTGCATAAGCTCTGTTCAGACTATCATACTTTGTATTAATACATCGCTCATTTACGCAAAGAACGTATTAACTAAAAAAATGGAATTTTTGATTTAGTGATGCAGCATCAATCCTCATATCGTTCTTCATATTGTGTAAGAATTTCAACAAACATCTTGTCTACTCAACTCTTCAGAGAAAAATTAAATTTTCTTTTTCCATTAAGTTGTTTGTAAATTGAAAACTTCAAGCTCGTTTTCTGGTAAACTGTTTTTCTTAGAGTTATGACGTTGTTTGGGCAAATGAGCGACATGTCAAAAATTCAAATTATACGTGCTAGTGCGTTCGTGTGAATGCAAAATGTCATGACGAATGCCAAATAATACTGCTAATAATAAAATTTGACATCCCATAAAACTTGATAATTTTTTCAAAATTTTCCTACACGAATTTTCCTTTCATCTGATCAGGTTTGCATTTAAAAAAAATCAAGTAATAAACAAATTGACATGACGCCTGTTTCAGCGCGTTTTGGTATTGTATTTTTCTTCGTCTTAAACTGGCTCTAGAATTTGGTTAAGTTTCATCGCATGGAAATATATTTCATGTAAGCCATGTGTAAAATCTAAAGAATCTTTTTTATTTTAATATTTTTTTTTCTCTTATATAAAACGATTACTTTAACCGCCGTATATTATCAAAGAGCGGCACGTCCACAATCTGCCTGAAACTACTTTTCCGCCGCAATTCAACGATTAATCCCGGCATGTTGATGCTGAACATCTGTTGGCTTTTTAATTTTGTTTTTAATTTTATTTAAAATGTGATGGTGATGAACGCAAAATGTCATTTCAAATTCGATTTGTTGACAGTCGAAACAAATGCCATTGGATATATATTTTATAAAATGTAATGGAAGTCTTTATATTTGTACAATAGTCTGACTAGTGCTTTAGAGATATTAAATTTTTTACTTTAATAGTTCTTTAAGGAAATATTTCAGTTAAAAGGAGCTGCATAGATTTTCGAGTTTTTATTACAATTTGGCCGAATATAAGCCCTGTATTCAAAAAATATTAAATTGGCTTGAAAGGGTGTTGCATTCGATCAATAAACATCCAGCCGAAGTTTCAAATCGTATCATTTCCAATGATTTTGTTAATCAGTTCTCTTCTTTGTAACCAACTTAATGTGCGTAAAATAAATTCATGCCAATAAATACGTTTTTAAAAAAATATCGTATGTGATTTCATACTAAATTTAGGGGGGTTTTTTAAATAAATATGTTCACTGTAAGCAAACCATTGTAAGAGATTAAACCAAAAAGGAAAATTAAGGGAACAAATAATACTATCAAAATAAATTTACAGAATATCTGAATTAAATTTGGGAATTTTATAGAATTTCTTGAAACTATAATTTTATAATGAAAAACTCTTACTTCAAGTTTCGTTAGGAAAATGCAAACTGTGCCCGAACCCTTCTTATTCAGCTACTCAATCATTAATTTTAATAAAGACAACAAATGAAAATATTAAGCTGCATTAACAGTACATATGAGTTCTTTTTGTGAAATTTCTTAGAAATTCTGGAAAATCTATGTTTTTAGGGAAAAATTCTTACTTCAAGTTCTGTGAGAGAAATTCCTACAGTGGCCATACCCTTCTTCTTTGGCAAATCAAATATAAATTCAAATAAAGATAACGAATGAAAATATAAACCTGCATTTCGATAATATCTGAATTAAATTTGTGAAATTCGCTAAAATATCTTGAAAAGAAGATTTTTTGGTGAAAAATTCATACTTCAACTTAAATTCATACTTCAAATTAAATTTATAAATTTTTTTATAATTTCTTGAAAATATAACTTTATAATACTTATACTTTACTTTATATACTTTATAATTTATAATACTTATACTTTACTTTATAATACTTATACTTTATAATACTTACTTCAAGTTTCGTTAGGAAAATGCACACTGTGCCCAAACCCTTCTTATTCAGCCACTCAATCATAAATGAAAATAAAGACAACAAATAAGAGTATTAGGCTGCAGTAACATTACATATGAATTGTATTTGTAAACTTTTATCGAAATTCTTGAAAATATGAGTATTTAGTGAAAAGTTTTTACTTTAAGTTTAATTAGAGAAATTCCTACTGTGGCCATATTCTTCTGCATCAACGAAACAAACCAAAAGAAAAATAAAGACATTAAATAAAAATATTAAGCTGCACTTGTAGTATATCTAAATTAAATTTATGAAATATTTTAGAATTTCTTGAAAACATGGCTTTTTAGTGAAAAATTCTTACTTCAAGTTTTATGAAAAAAGTGTCCACTGTGGGCACTCAGTGAATGAAACCCAGAAGGGCATTTGCATTTGCTTAAAATTTAGCAGATTTCAATTAAAATCCTTGTCTCAATCTTTAGCGTTTACGCCAAGTTTTTTTTGGCATTTATCAGGATTTCGTATCCAAAACAAAAACCATTGACTGAAATTGTTCCTAGACTACAACCGAATAACTGCAATATATCTAATTCACACACCTTTTTAAGTACTTGGATTATTTTTTAGTACAATTTAGAAATAAAAACTAGTTGCATTTTTTTAGTTCTACTAGATTTTAATTAGATTTCAACAAAATCTAGTGACGAAGTAGATTTTGTTTTATATTTTATATTTACTCTTTTTTGCTCGAAATCTCGTAAGTACTAGATTTTTCTCAAACATAAGCGGACTATAAAATAATATATATAGAGATCTTAAGTGTAAATTTTTAAAAAAATTTCAGTCTTATTTATAAAAATTATTAAGGCTTTATAAAAGTTTTTTAAAACAAATTGTCATACAAAATCTTGCTTACTCAAGCCTTTATAAAGCCTTAATAATTTTTTTATAAAGAAGGCTGTTTGTTTTTAAGCGTTTCATATTTTTATGAAAAATAATGAAAATTCGTTTCAAAAAATATTTTAAATATTTTTTTCATACACATTTCAAAACGAAAAAATCGTTTCGTTTTACAAAACCGAACATAAAATCTTAGCCAGATTAATGTTGAGAATAATTAAATTTTTGTTTGGATAATTCATCTGCTACGATTTAACGCAGCCCTAATGTTGTTCTCATCATGATTGTTTGCAAAAAATATATTGCCTCGCTTAAAGAGCTGATCTGCCACAAAGCGAAAAGAAATAAATTTATTGAAGCAAAAAAAATTATGAGCTACAGAAACAAACAAAAATTTTGTACAAAAAAAAACATGACTACAATTTAATTATTTATTTTTTAGCTCAAGGATAAAATAAAAGTTCTTAGTGTTAACTTTCTCATCACAAATGTATAAATCGTTTTAAACTCTAAACTAAACTTTCCTGCAAACTCATTTGAAAGTTATTTAAGCATGAAATAAATCATGGATTAATATGTGATTTTTTCTAAAATAAGGACAATAGCAGGAATTATTTTGCAGAAATTTCCCCTTTTAAAATTTTTATTCTTTTTTTAAGCTTTACTAATATTTTAACCAACTTGTTATGCATACACACGCGTGCTGCATGCAGCCCTAATGCATGCATGCATGCATGCCTCAACATGAAAGTGCTTGTTATAAATTTCCGTTTTAGCATGTAAGCATTTCCGCGGGGAATATTTTTTGTATTCATTCAGCTAAAAATGTGTATACAACGTGCCACACAAGGAAGCGTTTGATTGCTGGCATGCATGACTTTGAAGAGAGCAAAAAAATTTTAGATTATTTTTAAGAAAATAAATAAATAATGCTTTCTCATGCATAATAGCGGGGGGAGGTTTAGCCCTCAAAAAGGCAAGATTGCTTGAGATGCATTATATAAAATTTAAATACATACGAGTACTCAAGTCTAAATTTCCTTTTGCAGTAGAATAGATTTCGCTCTTTTACTTCAACAACGCCATAACTCAAAAAAAAAACTTGTTTGAAACCTTAAGCTCAAGGTTAAGGTTAAGGCCCGATATGATTATTTATTTATCATCGGGGAATTTTTTATGACAAAAATATATTTTTGCAATAAGATATTTTCTTAAGAACCAAGTTTTGGAATAAGGTACTATTTTTTTAAGAAAGTTAATTTTTTTCTGATCACAATGGACCCAACTGGTTTTCCGAGTGGAGGTGCTTTATAGCACCACCCTTCCTAACCTTCTTCTTTTTTCTTAAAAGTCTTTTTTTTAAGGAATAAATGTAAGATATTCATATGTACATTTCTAAGAATTTTAGGAATTGAAAAGGTACTTTTTGAAGTGGGTACTTTTTTGCTTCAAGTCTGTTTTCTTTGAAAAGCCTGCTTTCACGTAAAGTAGAATTTTTAAAAGGCCTTTGGAAGTTATTTTCAAAAAGTACAATTTCGAAAAGTCAAAGAAAGACCATTCTGGGGAAATGTTGCTACCCCCAAAGTAATTAAAAATTGCCTGTTATTATTTATTTTAATAACAATAATTCCCCCTCCCTTCTAAAAAAAAATTTCCTACTGCGCCAATTCGCTGGGTAATATTAAAATCAATTTTATGTGAGATGCTTTCAAAATTTGCATGATTTTATGGAATGAATAATGACCACTGCAAAGGTGCCACGAACTTAGCCAGCCAACAATAAATACCATTTTTATTGATTAAAAAAAAAAACAAATTATAATAAGTGAAATAACATGACTTCTTGTGAACTTTTCCAAAATATATTCCTTAGCAGAACGGAACAACACTCTATTTTCGAAGGTGTTCTTGTGTTTGATTCACTGCTGATGTAAACTGCAGCTCTATGTAAATATACAGGGTGGGCCAAAAGTTACCTTGGGGTTTAAAAGTTTAATAACTTTTCCGTATATTAATTTTTTTTATTTTTTTCTCAGATTATATAATATATAAAATGGAAAATTTTTTACACTAAGTATGAAAAATAATGTCTCTTAAATTACCACTGTTTTCAGCTTCGCACTGATGGGCTCGTTTTAGAGCATTTTCCATAATATATTCCAAAATTTCTGCAACAATGTTTGCCTTGAGTTCAAGGATTGTCTCTGGCTTGTTCACATACACTCGCTACTTCAAATAACCCCAAAGAAAATAGTCGGGTGATGTCAAAACTGGCGATCGCGCTGGGCCAAATTATTTCCGAATTTCTGGAAATTATTCGCTCTCCAAAAATTTGACTTAAAAGTGCCATTGTGTCTCGGGCAGTGCGGGCAGTGGCTCCGTCCTGCTGAAACCACATACCAGGTATGTTTTCAAGAGCAAGACGTAAAAAGTTTTCTATCATAAACCGATACCGCTCTCCATTTACGGTTACAGCACTTCCATCTTCATTCTCGAAGAAGTAAGGCCCAATGATATTTTCAGATGTGATTACACACCATATTGTACACCTAATGGGGTGCAATTGGCGTTTATGAATGGCTCTTGGATTTTCAGAACCCCAGAACCTACAGTTCTGCTTATTAACAAAGCCATTCAAATGAAAATGAGCTTCATCACTCATAATCATAATCGCCCATCAGTGCGAAGCTGAAAACGGTGGTCATTTAAGAGACATTATTTTTCATACTTAGTGTAAAAAAATTTTCCATTTTGTATATTATATAATCTGAGAAAAAAATTTAAAAAAATTAATAAACGAAAAAGTTATTAAACTTTTAAACCCCATGGTAACTTTTGGCCCACCCTGTATTTCAATGCAAATAGAATATGTGAATTGTTGTGAATCATCGTGCTTCTAGCTGTTGAAAAATTTTCATGTTGTGAAACCTGAAATTTTAACACTACTAATTTTAATATAATTTCTGTTTTCCAGAGCTCATATAATCTTTAACCCTGAAGCTTGAATTCATTGAAACTAAAATTTTACTTGTTTTTTTTTTGGAGGGTAATAGTTCGTGGCGCCAATTTGAGAGAAAAAAAAAACTAAAAAATATTTATTTTAGGTAACTAAAAATGTCTATGGAAAATCTTTTATTATAGAAAAAAAAATCTTTAAAAGTAAGTTTTATTGAAAACTAAAATTCAAGGCTTCGTTTTAATAATCACTATTAAAACAGCAATAGAAGTTCTATTTGCTTCAAAAATGTATCAATTAAAAAAACAAAAACGACTGCTAAAAATTACCTGCAACAGCAGCGACACAACAAAACAACAAACAAACACTTTAATTTGAAGAGAAACATGTCCAATAAAAAATAAACAATTCCGCAAATATTTTAACTCATAGAAAATCAAAAATAAAAAAAGTAAAGTAAAAACAGTATCAAGATAAATAAAACTGCTGTGTGAATAACATTATAAATGGCTTTTAACAGCAACAGCAACAACAACAAAAATACAAATAAAAATAAATAAATAAACTGGAATTTGCTGAATAACAATAATTTTCGGGAAACGGAAACTAAAAAAGCTCTCACAATACGGTTGTAATGAAAAACGAATGAATGCACCCGGTAAGCAACAACAACAACAACAACAACAAAAATCAGCCAACCGAGAATGAACAGCGAAATAAATAAAATATGTTTTATTACTGTAACAGGAAAAATAAATAAAATGCGAAAACATGAACATAAAATGCTGCTGGTGTTTAAGTGACTAAAAAATAAAATAAAAAAATTAAATGAATTTTTTTTTAAAAATGCTCTTGCATTTGCCAATTGTTTGCTTCCACTGCACTCGACCCTATGAAATTTAAAAACTTGTAAATTAGTGTGTTTTATTGGTCAAGGTGTTGCTGAGAGCTGCTTGAATATAAAAAAAAACACTCACGCATTTGGAGTATAAAATATTTTGCCAGCAAATAATAAATTATTAATTTATTTAGCCAACAGCCTTAACTGTTTACTCTAACAATTATTTTGTGTTATAAAAGTTTGAAATTTTGTCCTCTGCAACATGAATGCTGCACAAAGTGGAGGTGCTGGCGGCGGTGGTGGAGGCATGGGCAAAAAGGGCTCGCAAATGGAGGTAATATTTTGCTGTTTCAATTTGCTAAAATGTTTTAGTTATTCCCTAAAAAGCCATTAACAATTTTGTGGCAAAAAGTCATGATGAAAAAAACTTGTTGAATTAAATAAATAAACAGATAAATAAATAAATATTGTAACCCGTATCATGTTAATTTTTTTTCTTTTTGCTTTTGCTTTTATATTAATTTTTTATGTCTGCTTAACAACAATAATTTTTCATTTAATATAATTTATTTATTTGTTTTTATTTTTTTTTTGTAGTTTCTATGTTTCTGATTTATTTTATTTTCCATGTTTCCATGATTTGTTGACTTTATTTGAGCTCGTGACTGAAATGCTGTTTGTTTTGTTGAGGTCCATCATAAAATAAAATCAAATTAATTTAACGCTTTGTTTAACACAACGAAAACAAACACTGTGGAAACGAGCATGATAACGACGTTTTGCAAGACATTGATACACCAGTGTTAATATTCAGCCTTGGGATGTTATAAAAAATGATGGTTGTGTTTTGCTGGTTGCTCAAGTAATTTCAAAGTTTAAACTTTTGCTTAGTTTATTTTTATAAAGTATTTTTTTTTAAATAAAGTTTTCATTACCGTAGAAAAACTTTACTTGTAAAATGGTTTATAAATAAAAAGAAATTAAAAAGCTGGTATTGTATTGTTTGCTTAAGCCTACAGTTTCCAAACTTGTAAAGCAAAATAAATTATTTTTTCATAAATCCTTAAAAAGCAATACTCTGTTTATTTCGAAAACGAAAAATCTTGAATTGATATATTTTTTACATTAAAGCGAATTAAGTTAATTAAATGAAATTTTCCAAAATCATGTCATGACTTCTAAGTGTCAAATTATGGTTGAGAATTTCCCATACATCAATTATACCTTCAGAAAGTGAGGACAAGCAAACAACAACATCCTTTAGTTTAGCAACCTAAAGTTAGTTAAATGTTGCGTGTGCTATTTATTGGTCTAAAAGACACGATTTTTTTAAATTGAAATAGAATTCGTGAATTATTACGACCTAACGCATAAGAAACTGTTAACAGCGTTGGTGCGAGCCCAATGTCCGAAAGTCTTAAAACAAAAACACCAGTTTTATTTTTTTTTTATTTTTTTTTTTGATGAGCATTACTCTGTCTCTAAGTCAGCTGTTGTCGGAAACCCAAAGACAGGAAGGCGTGGTCACTGGCCACTGAACACTACCAGCTTTAGCTGATGTTACTGCTTATCGTTACCTTAATATAGAAAGTCCCTAACTCATTACTTTTTTTTATCGATTTTTTTTTTTTGCATTTTTCGTTACATAAGATGTTCTTCTATCGAAATATACAAGAAACTAGATTTAAAATAAAAATTGTTAGCAAGATCATCCATGAAATAAAATAATGTGCAACAAAAATCTGTAACGTAATGCGTTCCTGCACAGAAAATAAAAATGTCAATAAAAAGAAATAAATTAATTAATAAATAAGTAAATAAATAAACAAATTAATAAAATAATCAATGAAATGGTTACTCAAACACAGTTTCAAAAATTTAACAAGCCGCATTGACATTGACCTGGGCGCTACAACACTAAAAAAAACAATAAATTCAGTGAAGTGCGACTTTGATTCACACAAGTAGGTTTCCGTACGGGCACTTCATATGTGATACTATACATGAACTTTTTAGATTTGGCGCTTGTTTCTTTTTGGCTATTTTTTAGCCTTGACGCTTTTGTAGTTGTGGCGTTTTTTTCAGCTTTGGCGATTTTTTCAGGTCCTTGACGAGTGTTTTTGTATATTTTTACAATACATAGTTTTTAGTTGTAGCGATTTTTTTAGCTTTGGCGCCTTGTTTTCGTGATTTTTCTTGATTTTTTCGGCTGTTTTTAGTTTTGGTGCTTTTATGTCGTGTTGGTGATTTTTTTAGTTTCTTTGCGTCCCTTGATGATATTTTCTTTTTTGGCGAATTTTTCAATATGGAAGGTTTTTTAGTTTTGGCGTTTTTTCGGTTCGTGATGATTTTTTTAATTTTTTTACTACATAATTTTAGTTCTAGCGATGTTTTCAGCTTTGGCGCCTTGTTTTAGCGATTTCTCGGATTTTTTTCGATTTTTTCGGCTGTTTTTAGTTTTGGATTTCTTTTAGTTTCTTGGCGTCCCTTTGCGATATTTTCTTTTTTGGCGATTTTTTCAGTATGCAAGTTTTTTATTTCTAGCGATGTTTCCAGCTTTGGCGCTCTTTTCGTTTTGGCGTTTTTCTTCGATTTTCTTCGGACTTTGTTGATTTTTTTACAATACATATTTTAACTCTTAGAGATTTTTTTCAGTTTTGGCGATTTTTTTTTTAGTTTTTTGGCATCCCTTTTACTGTGGTGATTTTTTCTCTTTTGGCGTTTTTTTTTAGTATTCAAGCTTTTTTTAAATTTGACGATTTTTTTCGGCAGTCTTAGACGATTTTTTGTTTGTTTTTTTTTCAATAAATATTTTTAGTTTTAGCGGTTTTTTCGGTTTTGACGCGTTTATCATTTTGGCGTTTTTTAGTTTTGGGCAATATTTAGTTTGGCGATGTTTTTTAGTTTCTTGGCACCCCTTTTACTTTGGTGATTTTTTTTTGGCGATTTTTTAGTATTGAAACCTTTTTTTTAAACTTGACGATTTTTTCGGTCTTTGACGATTTTTTTTGGTTACATATTTTAAGTTTTAGCGATTTTTTTATTTTTTATTTTTTTTGGCGTCCTTTTTCTTATGGTGATTTTTTTGCATTTTATGAATTTATTTTATTTTAGGTGATATTTTTCATTTAAGCGCTTTTTTAATTTTGAGATTTTTCATTTCGGCGTTTTTTTTTTGTGTTAATTTTGGGATGTTTTAGTTTTAGTATTTTTGAAAATTTCAAGAGTTTATCTTTTACGGTTTACAAGGTACAGCAAGTTATCAAAATTGCTTTAACTGATAGAACACCCTTTTTATTTTAAATATTTTTATTTTTAAATTTTCGTGTTAATTGGTGTAGTCTGCATAAAAATTCAATAACCTTGAAAATGTCAAGTCTATATATTGCATTAGGATTTCAATATGTTACGCTGCTCGCTTTGCTCGCTATAATTAATTTTTCACTGTCATATATTTTTTGTTTTAGCGGTTTCACATATTCTGTGAAAATTTCGCGAGAAAACTGAGTGTTACTTATCACAAAAATAATAATAATAACGAACAAAAAACTTAAATGGAATTCGGGAATTATAATGATTCATCGCTACAAAATATGTTAAAAGCGTTGACTGAAATTGTTACTTATCATATGACTTTCTTAGCTGTACCAATTTAAGTTTAATTATATAAAATATTTTTTTTTTTTTAATATCTTATAAGCAGATTTTGAAAATGTTTCCTTTGAAAAAAAAACCGCAGCTGTTCTGTCATCTTCATCAATTTAAAGTTTCCTGGCTCAGATTGAAAAAAACAGCTGCTTAAAGAAATATTATTTCATGATTAGAATCTGTTACGCCAAACCATGTTTAGTTTTTATTCATTTATTTTCCCAAGGGAAAACTAAAAATTTTTTATTTATTGAATTTCCTTTGATTTTTTTTTTTGCATTTTTCTAATCAACTCATTGTACTTCGGCGAAAAAAGTTTTGGTTTAAAGAATTTTTTTTAATTAAATTTGAATTCAAAAAGTGCCCACACACTCACACAGAAGGCCGAAATGTGTGCTTTTGAAACATTAAGGCAGCGGAACAAGTATTTTAATTAAAAGTTTTTTTTGGTTTATAATAAATTATTGCCTGCAAAGCAATTAAAAAGGAAGTAAAAATTTAAATGTTTTTGTAGCAGTTTTGTAAATTAACGCAATATTCTTTAAATGTGGCAAATTTTTGACATTTCAATTGTCGAGAATTTAGCATATTGTGGATTTCTTTTGTTTTAACAAAAAAATGTTTTAATGTTGAAGATAAATCAATTGGCATATATTTTTAAGTGGAACATAATAATTGTTATGAGACATAATGCAGTTATTGTGACGGGTGTGACCATGACCATGACCCATATGTTTTTGTATAATTGAAAAAACAAAGTTTTTAATATAAAAAAAGGAGCAACTCTCAAGGAGACACTGCCAGAACATAATCAGCCTGATCACAAATAAAATTTCCCATGAAAATTTCTGAACGCGTGAACAGTTGGTGTCCTGAAAAAAATGTGTTGTTGAATGTTTACTAAGCTCGAAGGACCATAATCAAAACTATTGCCAGGCGAAATCAGCATCTGTAGACTGCCAAGAACTGGGCCTTATTGTAGTCGATTTCGACACACTTCTTTAATCTATTAGAAAAAAAAAACTCCAAACAGGGAAATATATGCGAGTATTCCCAAATTTTCCATATAAAATGTTAAAAATTATATTAAAGTTGTTGCTTTCTTTTTACTTTCTTGATCGTTTTAGCAAATTAAAACAATTACCATAATGTACGTTTGTAAGCAAACAAACAGAACATCTAAGAATACATTAAAGCTTCCCAATATCGATTGCTTTTTATTACATTTGCCTGCTTTTTGTGCCATTCACTGTGAAATTAACATCGTATGTATGCAAATTATGCTTAAAAGCATTTAAAAATGAATTCAAAGCAATCTGCCATCAACTTTCTATTCTTCAAACTTGAAAATTTTAATATCCTGTTTGTCGTTTGTCTTAATTGTTTCCTTACAAAATATTTACTTTCCTTTGCGTTTTCCACTCACTTACCTTTGGAAAATGCACTCGTATTATATTTCTCTCCTTCTTTATTTTTTATTTTTTTTTTTACTTAAAGATTATTCCTCTGGCAACTGAGTAAATAGACTTTAAAATTGAAAGATAAATGACAAATACTTAATGCTTGTATTTCTGTGTTGGCGCATAAATAATTCAAGTAAATGTTTCAAAGAGAAGGGAGTGGGGGAGGGAGTCGTAAAAGAAAATCCATAAAATATGAAAATCTAGAGCTGATTACTCGATGACAATAATGTGTAGAAAATATAGAGGAATTGGCAAAGAATGGATGATCATTAGTGTTTTGTTTCTATTCAATTTGCTTGTGCATGAATTGTGTTATAATCCGTTTAAGATTTCAAAAAAGAAAAAAAAGCAAAGAAAAATTATTTAAAGAAAAATACCTTTGTGAAAAGCAAAATTACATAATAATTAAGGCATACTTACAAGTTCTTAATAAGTCATATTAGCATCTCGCCAATGACCAACTAAGAAATAAGACATTTTGCACAATCAAAAGTTGGCATTGGCCACTGCGTGCAATTAGCTGCTAGCAACGCACAATGGGGCCGAACCCCCTTTTTCGCAGATTAATTCATATCTCCACAATTATATTAGTAAGGGTCAGGGAATTTGATGCAGGCAACTCTTTGAAAACAGTACATGTTTTGTGAAAATCTTGGCGGTATAAGAGGGTGGAAAAGGGTACCCCATATAAAGTGAATACTAATTATTTCATAAACATGATTTTTTTATAAGAAATAAGGAAAAGCAATTAAATGCATATAAAAGGTGCTTAACCAAGAAAACAAGCAAAAATTCATGATTTTTTTATTCACGCACGCTCCTGATGTATTGTCTGCCATTGACTTACTTTGAATACGAATTAAACAAAAATACATTATTTAACAAGAATAAATTTATATCGTTATTATATTTAAATACAACCACGATCACGCGTGACTAATGCGTGACTCACGAACTTGCCCATCTCTAATAAAAATACATAAAACAATGATAACAACAACAATAAAAGTGTTAGCAAAAGTCGCTGAGAGCTTATTGTTGGTAATTATTGTTGGTGCATTTTGCTAAAATAACACATATTCGTTCAATCTTTAAAACAAAGTTAAAATCTTACTGCGTATGCTGATAACTGTAACACAAACAATTCGCTTTCAATTTGAAATTGCTTTCAAACGACTAACCGATTAAAACACACACGAGAATCTGTACTTCATTTATTCGAAAAAAAAACCAAAATACTCTACAAGTATAAATAGAAAGGCACTTGTCATACTTTTATTCGGATTATGCTTGTAATCAGTGCGTGGATATTTATTCGAACAAAATAAATGTACGCATAATACTGGTCATACTCATAATACTCATCATACTCATAATGCTCATTATACTCATAATACTCATAATACGCATAATAGTCATCATACTAATAATACTCATTAAACTGATAATACTCATCATTTTCATTATACTCATAATACTCACCATACTCATAACACTCATTATACTCATCATACTCATAACATTCATTAATAATACTCATCATTTTCATTATACTCATAATACTCACCATACTCATAACACTCATTGTACTCCATACTCATCATACTCATAATACTCATTATACTCATAGTACTCATCATACTTATCACACTCACCATACTCATAACACTCATTATACTCATAATATTCATTATACTCATAATACTCATCATACACATTAATACTCATTATACTCATAATAATCATTATAGCAATACTCAACATACTCATCATGCATCAAACGCCCGCGTAAGCTTTTGTGTGTATGAAATTGAATGGAAATTCTGATTTGGCTGTTTGAAAACATTAATCAAATATGGTTTTTGCAACATTTCTTTGACCTTCTATTATTATATAATAAAAATTTTATTGAACTTGAGGTATTTTGAAAACTAACAATATTTATTCAACACGCCTTTGTGTATCTTCTTCAGGTCAAAACTATTAAACAACTATTTGTCCTAAATTTCGAAAAAGGGTTCAGCCACTTGGCCTCCAAGTCTTAAAATCTCTGGATTATATTCTGCTGTTAAACCAGTAATAATTCACGCCTTGAACGCCAATATTGTTTCTGTTATTTGTGACACAAGGCCACTAGTGGTCGAAAAAGTTGGACAAAATTTAACTTCCATTTTCAAATCTTAATGTCATGTTTTATTCTGTGGAAAAGGCTTGAATTGAAGTAATATTTTTTAATATTTCTTAGTTTAAATTTCTATCATAATCCGTATTCCTAATTATTTCTGTTGCTTTTTCCCTCTTGCACCCTTAAAGGTATAATTTTTGCAAGAAAAAATTCGTCATCTCAACTGGGACTTAGTAAGAATCTTCTTATTGATCAAAACAAAATTCAATGCATTTTTTTTTTGTAATTTTAAACTAAATTTTTATATTTCCTTTATGTCCTTCACTCTTTTTGTTTAATGGAAATAACAAATCGTTAAATTTATTCGAGCAGTGAAACAAAAAAAAAAAATATTTTATTCCTTAAGTTTGCTTTACCACTTTTTTTAATATTTTAAATTTCTAATAGTTCTTTTTCACTTCTTTTTTTTTTCACAGCAAACAAAATTCCCTTGTGTTGAATGAAAACCCCATTCCCAAGCATGTTAGAATGTCTATCGCCTCAATTTTAAGTGATAAATGATTGTGTGACATTTTAGAACACGAAAGAACTCAACTAAATTTTTCGCTGTTAAATGTCATGCAAGTGGATTTTGTAAGATTACAACAAATTTCAAGTGCTTCCTTTTTTTCTCTTCTATGAGTTTAGCAAATGCTCATCATTATTGTAAAATGTAGTCTGTTTTTTCGTAAAAGGAGTGAAGTTGTTCATTTGCTTTTTTTTTAATGTAATAAATTGTGCTTAAATTCTTTTGCTACTCAAGGGCCAAGAGCAGAGTAAAAAATTTATTACAAAGTTCTTCTTTTTTTCATTATACACTTTAGCATAGTGTTTTTTTTCAGGCTAAATTTCTTATTTCGAGATAATTTTTAAAATACAAATTACTCCAAACTTAATGTTATTATTCTGACAAACACTAACAGAGAGGAACATTATATTGCATCCTTGAGTTTGGTGCACAGGTTGGGTGGTGTCAGCTTATGCCAATTTCATATTACATACTTTTTAGTGCAAATGGAATATGTGAATTGCTTTGATTCTTCGTATTACAATTTGCTGCAAGCTTTTTTGGTAACGAAAGTTTAAATCAACTGCGTGCGAACACACATACTCTGGCATTTGCATTTGAGGTAAATAGCTTTGAAAGCTCTTACAATTAGTTCTTGTTTCTTGGCAAAGTAAGCAGCAAGCATTGTTGTCTCCAAACTCTAATAGGCTGTTATGCTCTCATCGATGCGAAAGCACAAAGCTATTTTGCATATCAAATCATAACCGCCAAAAAAGCTTAACCAACACATTATTTAGACCTCCTTTTTTTTGACGAAAATCTATCGATTTTGGTCAAAAAAATTAAGTTTGAAAATTATGTCGTTTAAGCTTTTTTGGCGTAGCTGGCTTAAATGTGCCACCATCTGTAATTTGCAACAGTCTTGCCTTTGTGCTGTTTGTTCTTTACTAATCATGCACATGCCTGTTAATTTGCTTATATTTGTTTTACTCTGGAGACAAACTTTTATGCTTTGATACTATAAATAATATATATTTTTCCTAGATGCCACCAGCTTTATTCCCTTTTCCCTTTAAAAATGGTTTTGAATTTATTTTAAAAAAAGTTTAGTAACATGAGAATTTTATATGTTTCGTAAGCGAATGTAATATTTGTTAAAAAAAAGTACAAAACAAAAGCTTTCCATATGGAAATGGGAAAACATACATATAAAAAAAATAAGGATATATATATATATATATGAAGACAGCATAATAAGAAAACTCATATTGAAAGAAGAAGGAAAAAGGAAGCTGAACAATTGAACTGAACAGCACGAGCGCTGAGTGAGATTTTGTGGCGCACAAAAATTTTAAACAGAAAAGTATTTTTTATAAATTTAAGTATCGTTTCAACAAAACTTTCCGCATTTTGCATACTGTACTCCTAAATATAAATGATTTTTTGAATATGTGCTTATTACACTAAATTAGTCTAATGTTGTTTAATAAAAAACCTTCAAACAGTTTTTAAATATAAAAAAGACGCTTGCTAAGAAAGTGTATTAAATCATTTATAACATTTTGTTTAATTTCTTGCACTTATTTAAAGACGAGACGAGTTAAAAGTCATAGAAATTTTTTAATGAAAATTTTACTTACAATTTCATGAAAATTAAAATAATTGCTTCAAATAAGCTTTTACAAAAATGTGGTATTTGTTAAAATTATTGCCAAATTGTTTTCTCTGCAATAGTGTTGAACCATTTCCAAAAGTTTATTAAAAGATCAGCAGCACAAATGGACTTAGACTACTTTTATTGTTATTTTACTACTAAAGCAGAGTTTTTCTTACTTTTGCTACATTTTTATGCTGTAAATGTGAATGCATAACCACATGTAAAATTCCACACACACACACACATACACTCATGTACACACACAACAATTTGAAAAGTAAAACATTTTGAACAAACACCAATAAAAGATAAAAATTCTCTGCGGTTGGGGTCAAGGTGAAAATCTTGTACATTTTTGTTTTAGTATTAATTTGCTTTTTTTTTGTTTTTTTGTTTCAAGAAATTTTTATAATAAAAAAAAAACACATGTTGTCACTTATTTGTTTATAGTTTTAATTTACAAAAACACGTTTTATTATGCTTGTGGTAGATTTTTATAGTTTCTATTTCAATCCCACAATTCGAAATTTATTTCTTACAACCAAATGTGTTAGAAAGTTTACCATAAATAATAATATTGTTTATTCTGTGCTACTTTTATTTTTTATTTTTCATTTTTTATTTTAGCTTAGAATTTTGTTTAAAAAAAGAATTAAAAACCAAAATAATTTGAAGAATATTTTTTTGTTTTTAGGGCCCTAATTTGTCTTAACAAATTTTGTAAAGAAATAAATTCGTTGATTTTACTTGCACATGCATATTTAATTCTATACGAATTTTAGCCTGTATAAACGACTATCCTACCAGAGGGTGGCGTTGGCTGAAGTAGTTAGCATATTGACTACAAAACTGAAGGTCCTGGGATCGAGCCCGGCATCCAACAGTCATTATACAGTATAACAACACCACGCATTTTTCTGATATGCATTAGTGTCCCTTTGTATCAGTTGTTGTGGGAAAGTACAAGTAATGAAGGCATAGTCACTGGCCACTGAACTGTACCGGCTTCAGCAGATATTAATCCGAATGTAATATCAGAGCGCCCTCCTTCGTTGTGTAGCAGAAGCATCGGCGAAATAAAATAAGCAATAAATTTGCTACTAAGCACAGCTTCAAAAAATTTAATGCGCCTCACTTAACACCAGAGGCGCTGCAACACTGCATTATGATTATTGTAGAAGACTGAAGCTTTCCACTATCTCTCCCTTCACCACCTGTCTTCTCTTTCACTAACCCCTTTCCTAAAGAAGGCAACACCTAGTAGTAGTAGAAGGCATTCATTGCCTGAAGGCAGAATTAGTTTTTACTTTCTGTTCTGTTATGAATCAGCTGACTTTTTTGCTATTTTATAAATATTATACAAGTCGTTAGTTTTTCTGTTTCGTTCTGTTCTCTTCTGTTTCGGTTAAACCTGTGAAAATCAAAAAATTGTTAAGTAATTGTTAAGTAAAAGTGACAGCATAAATCAAATAGAAACATTTTGCAATAAATTGTGATTGTGCTTTAAGAATTTAAAAAATTTAATTTCTGACAGAAAAACTTAAAACTATATCGAAACCTAAAGATGGATGATACAAAACTCATCATTTTAGTGAAAAACTGTGACCGTTCTGGTCAAAAACAGCTGATAAGCTATTACAGAAAAAGTAAGTATTAAACTTTAGAGGCAGAGCGGCACAGTACAGAACAGCAACAGAAACTAAAGACTAATGAAGCCTTGAGTCTTACATCTCTTTCAAAAAAAAAAAAAAAATAAATAAATTTTAAGTACACGATAAGCTTTTGTTCGGTTTCCGGCTATTTTTTAGCTTTGGCGCTTTTTTTTTGTTCTTAATGATTTTTTTCGGATTTTGGCGATTTATATTAGTTTTAGCGCTTTATTTCGTTCAATTGGTTTTTTTTGTTTGTTTTGATGACTTTTTCGATTCCTTGTGATTTTTCAGCAGGTCTTTAGAATTTGGGTAATTTTTTTTTTTTTTTTTGGTTTTAGTGCTTCGTGTAATTTGGCGAAATTTGTTTCGCTTTTTGGCGATTTTTTTCAGTTTTATGGTAATCTTTATATTTTTGGTGATTTTTTATTTTATTTTTGGTGATAATTTTCATTTAAGCGCTTTTTTCAATTTGGATATTTTTCCTTTCGGAGTGTAATGAAAATATTTGAAATCGTTTGAAATTTTAAACTATATCCAATTTAGCGATTTTTTTTTGATTGTGGCGTGTTTTTTTTTTGTTTTCGCAATTTTTTCGGTTTCGGCGTGTTTTTCAGTTTTTTGCGTATTTTTTAGTTTTTTTGGCGATCTTTTTTACTTATTGTGATTTTTGCATTTAAGCGATGCATTTAATTTTTGGTGATATTTAAAATTTTATTTGTTTCCACTGCTTTTAGTCCTCCGGGCAAGTTATGGCATTCGGTTGAAGTGTTAAAATATTTTTCCACAAACTCAATTGAAATACTTTGAAATTTACTTCGACATCGAAAAGTTGCTCAATAAGACGTTTTTTGTCATTTTGTGATGTCATTTTTAAAACGTTTCACATCTGATTTTTGTATGAAAAGAAATAGTGCCAAACAACGAAAAATATCGGAAATGACAAACATTGTCATTAGTGCACGCTAATACGATGTCACAAAATGCCATAATAGTCGTAGTGTAGTCGGTATTATAATAAATTTCTTACGCTTTAAAAACAACGACACTCTTATATTGAATATGCATCGTTCCATTCTTCTTTTTTTTTTTAAATCAAATCTTAAATCAATAAAACAAACCACAAGAACAATAAATTAGCATTTGTAATTGTTGTAAATTACGCATGTCATTGAAATAAGTGCAATTCTGCTTTTGTTTAAACAATTATAAAATAAATATGAAAGAATGCATACAAAATTGTGGTTTTGGCCCGTTCCATAAGTAAGAATTGAATTGTTTACACAAAATAATTATTCCCAAAAGATGCTTGTGGCTGCGATACATGACCGCTTTCACACATGCTGAAGGCAGCATGTAAAAGCTGCTTTAGTAGTTGAGAGGGAAAAAAATATACAACAACAGCAACTGTTGTAAGAGCTTAAATGACTTTAAAGCAACAAAAGCAGCATTAAAATGCACTTGGAAACATTTATATATTCATATATATGAATGTGTGCTTACGAATCGCACAAGTATTGTGATGTTGCTGGCTATTGCAACTTATTCGCTATGAGAGCTCTCAACAGGCACTTTAAACAAATAATTAATTGTCAACAGGCAGATTTTATGCGAATTGAAATTAACACTTTCATACACAAAGACCGATAACAAACAGGAAACATTGTGACACTTTTATGCGAGTGCTCGTGTATTTATTATTTACAACTAATAAAGAGGAAGGACACATACAGTTGTGTGTGTGTGAAAGGAAAAAAGGAATGAGAAAACAGTCTAATGGTTCAGGTGACCCCATCAGGCGTAAGATAGAATTATGTATATTTGTATGAGGTTGGTCGTCAAATCACAGTTTTAACAAAATACTACCAAACTGATGGCAAATTATGGCATTCGATGTCGATAAAAAAATTTCGATAGAAACACATTAAGATTGCATGAAAATTTGTACGATATCGAACAACTGGCTTAATTTGGCACCTAAATACTTTATCAGCTCTAAATTATTCATAATAATTTCCGAAGTGATCATATTATAATCATAAGCACACTTTAATGAAACAGTAAGTCCTAGTTTACACTATGCAAGTCTTATTGCTAAACTGATTAGTTTGTTAGGAAAGAGAGGCGAGGGGAAAAGAAACGTTACTGTTCCCCTCGTCTCTCTCTCTCCGTCAAACTAATCAGCTTAGCAATAAGACTTGCATAGTGTAAATATGGACTAACATATCCCATATTTACAATCGATCTTCTCTAACTATTGGACATCAAATATCTAATGTCAAATTAGAGTTATGAGTAAACTATTTCACTTTACTTTCAGCTGTGCCATCGAGCTGAATTTTGTTTTCAATTCTGTATTCGTAAAATTCTAAAAACTGGCACAACAGTAACTTTGAATTATTTTTCTTAATTATAAACAAGGCCAGGGGCAAAGAAAACTTATCATTACATGTTTCTTTAAAGTTAAATTTGCATTCGCAACGTATTTATCCGCTGTTTCCACAACACGGACGGTCGATTTCAGTGCAAGCAACATTCACTACATTCTGAATAAAATTAATTATCACATTCCATTCTTTTACAAGAACATCATTCACATTCTTATTTAAATCTTGAACAAAAAAGAAATTCGCTAATGAAACAAATAAAATTGAACCAAATAAAAAACATGTTGAACAAAAAAGCTAAAAGAATCACACGATTAATGAACGAAGCGCTGTCGCTTAATTTCTTGTGTGCTACTTGCATACATTTATATTTGTTTTTATGATTCTTATAATAATGCTAAATATGCAATTTGTTCATATCACAAATGTCTTATAAATTGCAAACATTTTCCTTTTATTTAATTAATTAAATTACATGTTGTACCTTCTCACGTTGTTCTAGACGTAATTATTGCTAAAATCACACAATTTGTTGGAGATGAGAAGGAGCGAGAGGTGCAAAAGGAAATTGTGAACACATGAGTTTTAATAAGTTTTTTTTTTTTTTTTTTTAGTTGTAAGAGATTTATACGCTGCAGCTTAAATGTCAAGATGTTAATCCAAGGTTGTGAATTATAGTTGAAAATGCTGCTGGTTGGTGCTGCTGATGTTAAGCATCTCTGCACTATTTAATAATTCAAAAGAAAATCTAGAACTATTTTGTATATAAATGAAATTGCATTTAATTAAATTTTTAGTTTTACCTAAAGTCGGCACAAAAGGAAAAATATATATTTAAGGATTTAGTTTTTCAAAGCTTTCAAAGCCTTAATAAAAGTAGATTTTCTAAATGATTAATGTTAAACAACAAATAAAAGGCTTTCTTCATGTTGCTAATGAGACTTAATTTAGTTTAGTTTAAGTGATTAATTAAACTTTTAATTTTAACTTTTTTTTTGATTAAAGTTTAATTCAAAAATTGAACTGAGCTAATTAAACTTTTGCTTAAAAGCTTTAATTATTAAATAATTGTTTTGCTTATTTTTTCAATTAAAGGATTTGATTGGAGAAATATTTTTTCCTGTGTATATAAAGGGTCCGCCAGATAACTTTTTTTTTTTTGAAAATGCTATAAAAAAACTACTGAATATTTTCTCAAATTTCTTTTCTTATTTGAAAGTACAATCCTTCCGGTTAATAATGAAAAATAATTTCATTCAAATGGCTGCCTCGGCTGGCCATGCAGTAGCCTACATGATCGCTCCAATTTTTAAGCACATTATCGATTGTGTGCAGCTGTATTTCACCAATGGCTTCACGAATATTGTCCTTTAAAGCGTCAATTGTCTCTGGCTTGTCGGCGTAATATTTATCTTTGACGGCACCCCACAAATAATAGTCCAACGGTGTCAAATCGCAGCTCCGAGGTGGCCAAACGACAGCAGCTCTGCGGCTGATAATGCGATCTTCAAAAACAGGGCGCCAAACATCGAGTGTAGCTTCTTCTGTGTGGCACGTAGCGCCGTCCTGTTGAAACCAAATGTTGCCATTATCCTCCTCTTCAATTTTTGTGAACAAAAATTCGTTCAACATAGCCCGATAACGATCGCCCATGACTGTTATTATGCCTCTGGACCGAAATCCGCACCAAACAGTGACTCGTTTTGGGTGCGTCGGCTTTTCAATGTTTTGCTTGTTTACATACCCGCCAAGATCAAAATGAGCTTCATCTGAAAAGATGATTTTTTTTGGCAAAATCGGCATCTTCTGTAAGTCGATCGCAGGCAATATTTCCCGGCGTTGTTCAAGCGTATACACAACCATATTCGTTCAGCGGAAGGATAAAACTAATTATCTGTCGAATCAGACATGAGCTAAATAAGCACTAGTTGAAACAAAAAAACGTTAGATGGCGGACCCTTTATAAAAAAATTAATGCTTTGCTTATATTTTTGTTTTTATGCAATTATTCATTCAACTGAATTTTTATTAAATGCCCAACTTGTGCTCTAAAATTCTTTCACATTTTCAATTCGATATTAATCTGTAAAGTGTTTTCAATTTAAAATCTTTTCAATTTACTACAACTCTCGCTATCGAGCTCTTAATTAATGTAAATTGAAGTCAGTCTCTTAATATATTTCTGTTTTCTATGAAAGTGTGTTTCCACAACAAAATGACACTGCGTTCGTTCTGTGGCTTATGGCCACGCGCGAATGAAAATCCCAATCGTTTTACAAAAAAGGTAAATGAATTAATTTGCATTCAATGAGTCTGTTAAAGGACTTACACACTGCTAAACAATTGCAAAGGACGATGTTGAGGCATTAAATATAAGATTAAAGTGTAAAGGAAGTATATTTATTGTATTTAAAAAAAACAGAAAAAATTAAATTTTTAAATGAATCTTTTGAATAAAATGGTTTGTGAATAAAAAGTTTGCTTAAAGCACATACATCAGTGGTATGTATACTGCTAGGCTCAGTGTTTTAATTGAATATAAATATGCAAAATGTTTCTAATGGGACTTAAATTAAAAGAGATTTTCTGTGTGCCCTATAAATTAATTTAATGGCAGTTATATACGAAGCAAAAATAAAGAGAACGGTTGACTTTTTGCTTCAGGTGTAGGCTTGATGCACTTTAAAATTCTTGCTATGGCATCCTCCTCCTCCTCCTCCTCCTTCTTATAACAGATAAATACGGCCAATGAAATGGTTTATTCAGATTTTTCCTTCAGAGAAAAAAATACTTCATGACATTGTTTTTATTTGCTGAAATAAAATCAAAAAACAACTTAGTAATTAATTAAGCAAAAATTCGATAGCATACACTCAATAATTTGCCTTGATTACACTTAAATAACTAAAACCGCTTTAGCCCGAACTGTTCTCGTGTATACTTCAGTAGAAACAATCCTGCATTAGCTTCATATTCTAGTGAAACTGATAAATATCTTAATTAAAGGTCTTTTCTAAAATTATTATATAAATTCTATTTAATATTAATAAAATTCCTTTTTACAGATTTAAAGTAGAGCATTTTTGTTTAACGACATTTTGTAGAACATTTGGTTTGGCTTAATGCGCAAAATATAAAAGCCAGTTAGCATGACCCAGATAAAAACGTATATTCCAAATTGTCTGACAAGCAGCAATAACAATTATGTAATTTAATAATTTTTACATGTTTATATGTATATAAAAACGACCAAAAGTTGCGTGGCTTATAAAAGTTATTTGATATAATCCTCTTATGTTAATTAAAGGGCTTTCCAACTAAAAGCCCTAAAAGACTTTTGTTTTACAAACCAAAAAAAACACCTTCTTCAAAATCTAGAATGTTTTTTAATCAGTATTAATTTCTAAATCTAAAATGTTAATTATCGGTTCTCTTGGAAAAAAAAAACTTGGTAGAAAGAAAAGTGAAAACAAACACATTCTTCCGTAGGTAAAAAAAACGCATTTATTTGCTCTGCTTTCAGGTGTTTTCACAAAAACGTTGCCTATCTTTGGGCGCCTGTATTGTAAACATCTGCTTAACACCAGCGTTGCCACTGGTGGAAAAAGAAATTACACAGCCGCAAGTCTAAAATAGTGCAAAACCAAATGAAATAGTGCAAAAAAATCTAAGAAAAAATTTAATTCTTTTATTAGTGTTTTAGTTAATTGAAATTTAAAAGGAGATATTTTTTTTTTAAATTTATAAAAAACGTACAACAAAATTAAAAATATTACATAAAATTCACTAATTCACAAATATTTACTTCAACGAATAATATTTTGTCAAAATTTCATAAAATATTATTTAAGACAGGCGTTTGAGAAAAAGGTGCTCGCGATTTTTCTTTTCTTAATTTAAACTAATTTAAGTAGAAGTACTGAGCGATACTTACATGTACATTCTTTAGATTTTTTAAATCATAGCACCACCATTTTAAAATCGGTGCTACTGTATAAGCTGGTAACTAATTTTTGGGGTATCAGTTTTAATTAAGTTCAGTTTAATAAAAAAAAGCTCTTTCAACAGAAGCGTTTAAGAATGGTTATATGACAAATATTAAATTTAGAAAGAGAATATCGCCACCACAGATTTTATTTTGAAAATTTTTATACTTGTAAATTTCAAAACATCCAATTTATCTCATAGATTAAGTTCTTTATGGTCTAAAAATCTTTATACATTATAATTTGTTGTGTCTCGGAACAGTATTTTAAGCAGCTAAATAAAGGTAAATTTCACTTCGCTGTATAACAAGTTCCTCGTTTTTATTGCTCAACCGAAAATAACTCATTTTGTTTAAAAAAAAATATCAGCTTTTGTGTAATTAGACAAGAACAAATTTGCACAACTTTGACTACTTCAGCTTGTTATTTTGTACAAAAGCAGGGATTCGCTTTAATACATTAAATTAAGATTAGTTAAACGTCCAAGAGAATGTGAAAGGAACTCCAAATAATATTTTGTAGATTTTCCATCTAATGCAGAAAGCATTGATTCAGTTATTTTTGAATGATCTTTAAAAACTTCCAATCTTCAATATAATCTCAATACTTCATGTTTCCCGCAGGCATGAAGTTTCGTCTGTAGAATTTTGTATTAAGTCGGCTGTTATCGCTTTAAAATATATAAAATAGTGCAAAATTACACAAAAAATGTATGGTGCAAAAATAGTGCAAAGAACTTTAAATAGTACAGATTTTGCACTATTACACAGAAACTGGCAACGCTGCTTAACACACAAAATTAACAGCCTGGGGCCTGTTGCTCAAAACTTAGAAGTGTTTGTTGTAATACAAGTAAAATAGTTAAGAAAATATATTTTTTACATCAGTCGTAAAGCAGCTCTGGGAGAGTCAACATCAAGCGTCGTTGGCAATTATTTCTTAAGTGCAACCAGGTCACTGTTGTTTATTGGATTTCGAGAGTTTTGCGTCTCGCTCGCACTGGTTGACTGATCTGCCACGGATAACCGTATATTCTTGCGGTTCTTCTGTGTGAAATTTCTTTAACAACCACGTTGTTACTTTTAAAATACTGTTAATAACTCCGCCCATATTTGTGCAACCATATTATGCAAATTTACTTTGTATAATATGTATAAATAAATAAATAAATATTTTTGATATGAAAATATTTATAGGTAATTTTGTTTAAATGTTTTCCTTGTATTTGATTAAAAAAAATTTTTTTTATAAACACAAAAACCTCCAATTATTTTTTCTACAGCTATAATTCTTGTATGGACGCTGTTGCCTTGTTATTTCTTCCAATTATTATTATTAAATTTCTTAATTTATTGATATTGTAACCAAACCTACTACGAAGCAAATTGTATTAAATTTTTTATTTTGTGTATTTCAAAAAATAAAGGTATGGAATCCTTTACGGTTTGAACTTAAATGCTTAAATTCTTAAATGCTGTCCAATTGTCTGGGCTATAGCCCAGCACTAGATTTTAACAACAATAAATGTAATTTTATTGGTCATTTCATTTAAATAAATTCCCCATCAATTTGAGTTACTGGCCAAACGTTTTGCCAATAACAAAACTTATGATCGTATCTATAGCAGCAATTTCATAGAAAATTTACAAACTGAACTGTTAGAAAAGCCACTGATGTGAACTTTGGAATGACCCAAAACAAAATAGTATGCATCATGAGCTTTATTTGTATTTTTCAGTGCTAAAAAATTATCAAAAATCAAATATGCGTCTAAGGACCTTTAAGGAATAACTACACATGTTCTTTCCTTCTTTTTTATGAGATATTTCGCTACGCGTGTGCCATAATAATATTTTGAAAAATAAAAAAAAATACTCGTACATTATCGTTTTTATACCAAAAAAAAAAAAAAACTATAAATTTTCGTATAAGCAGACCCTGTATGTAATGTATCGACTTCATGTGACCATTTAATGGTTGTCATAATTTTTTTTATTTTTCTCTTTCATATTCAAGCATTGATATTTTTATGTGGCATTAAAAAAAATTACTTGCATTTTTCCTCCATAAAATTTGTTAAGAAATAATTTGTGCATAAAAGCTTTATGCTTGTATGTATTTTAAGCACAAACCATTAAAATATGCGCCATAAAGAAATGGCGCCGCACAGTGGACCGTAGTGCGAGAAAACTTGTAACTGTTGATATTCTGTTTCCAATTGAAAAATGAAGGATTTAGCATGGTTTTGTGTCCAAAACCAAGACCCAAGTCTAAATTTAAATGGGTTAGATCTAGACTTGTATCGAACTCTTTCAGTAGTTCATTTAATTTTAATGGGTTTGATAGTTAACTAGTGAACGATTTCGAGCCCAGTCTACTTGCAACGTTGTTTTCTTAAACCGGTCAATTAAATAAAACAGTTTTATGTGTGTTACCTGTAATGCTATTCGAAGTCAGAGCCACTGAGGTTAAAAAATTCTATATTTACTTATTTATGTGGTTGGTTATCATTGCTATTATCACCGAGAATCGATCGGTATGACCACGCCCAATTTAGCAAATATTAATTGCAGCCCACTTTTCTGAATTCAACATCACGTCCCTTTCAGAGCTCTAGGTGTGTGCAAAGTTTCATAAAAATCGGTCGTTTATAAGCATTTGAAATGTGATATTAATCTTTAATAGACAAGGCCCCGCCCACTTTTGTAAGCACAACGTTATGTTGTTCTAAGATCCGAAACTTTTTGCCAAGTGTTTTGAAAATGAGATAAGTACAAGCAAGTGAAATATAAAATTTAATTTTAATGGTCGTGGCTCCGCCCACTTATTTCAGCGCAAGATTAAGTATTTTTCACAGCTAAAGGTGTTTTGTAAAAATTGGTTAAGTACCAGCACGTGAAATATAACATTCAATTTTAATGGGCGTAGCCGCGCCCTCTTTTTTAATTGAAAGATTAAGTCTTTTTAAGAGCTCAAAGTATGTTACGAGTTTTGTAAAATTCGGTTAAGTACAAGCACGTGAAATATAAAATTAGATTTTAATGGGCGTGACCGCGCCCAATTTTGAAAACAAAATGTTGTATTTTTTGGAGCGCAGGATTTGTGCTACGATTCATAAAAATCGCTCAAGTAGAAGCTTATGAAATATAATATTAGGTTTTAATGGGCGCGGCTCCGCCCATTTTTCCAACTTCCAGATTGTGTCACTACGAGAGCTGAAAGTGTCTGCCAAGTTTCGCTGCAATCGAATTAGTAAAAGATCATAAAATTAAATACTGAAAAATTAGTGGGCATGTTCCCGCCCACTTTTTTGGCAATGGGACCAAATGGAAGCTATACCCTATCAGACAAAAAAATAATTTTTGAAATCGGTCTAAAAGTTACCGAGTTATGGAGTAAAAAGATACACACAAAAATACAGTCGAATTAATAACCTCTTCCTTTTCTTTCTGAAGTCGGTTAATAATATTTTAATACGTTAACAATGACCAGTGGATTGTAGTTCAAATTGGGTTGGGAACATTTAATGGTCCCAAAATATTTTTTATCCCAGACACAAAAATTACTAAAATGTCGATAAATTCATCTTCAGAAATGTTCAGATTGCAAAAAGAGCTGAAATATTGTCTTTGATACGTTTACTTTTATTCAAATGACCTGAAGGCTGGTGCAATTTCTTAAGTGCGTAAAAAATCTTGGAGTATTAAAAAGATTAATCAAACGTTTGTGACCTGTAAAGGCTGCCAATTTAAGCACATGAACACACAAATCTTTTGATACGTCATTCAGTTGTGATTTCCAAGTGATTTTTCAATGTCTAACGTGAGTTGATGCTGTTTTCTCTTCGCGCGTGTATGTGTGTGTGTGTGTGTGTGTGTGTGTGTGTGTTTATGTGTGTATGTGTGTCAGTCTATTGAAGCATTTACTTTTCTGGCAAATAAATTCTTTTTAAGAAAATGAAGTTAAAGCACAAATCAGACATTTCGACTTGATGACATGCAAAAAGCACGTTTGACTACGCAGAAATATAAAACGTGTTCACCTCAATACCCACCAGTGTGTAATACATGCCCCAAGAGCTGGAAATAAAACTCACTCACGTACCACATGCTCATTTTCTTGTTTTTATTTTTTTTTTTTTTTTTTGTAACAAAAATACATTTTGATAGTCTGAATGTGAGTTCATAAAATCAGCTTTATTTTAATCTGACACTCACTTTGTTTTTGCTTTTATGAAAGAACGAGGGTAGTGGGGGAGCAAGTGGCGTGTGAAAAATTACAAATCGTGGGCATAAATTTCGTTCATGCTTCGAAGATAAAAATAAATAATTTAGCCAAGGTCTGGTATTATTGCAGATGTCTACTTACATTGTAAAGAGTTTTGGATATGAGTAGTATAAGCGTGACTACCATCTATCACGCATATTCACGCTTAGTCATGTGACTATTTTTTTTGGTTTTATTGGCATGGCCATGCATGAACATGAGTGTGAAATGTAAGTGAACTCAAGTGATCGCCACGTGACTGAAAAGATCGGAAGTATGCGGCGAAACAGCATTTTGTTTTTCTCCAAATACTTTTCTTTTCATCACTCAAACGCTGCAGTGAGTTAGCATAACACTCACCCTTGATAGCTTTAAATTTTTGAGGATCCATCAATAAAAATTATAACTTTGCCTGCAGATGGAATTGTCCTCTCCTTCTTTAGGCACGATTCTCCCATTCCAGTCCTTCGCTTTGACTGTTTGTCTCAGGTGAGCGGTGGTGAGCCCGTGTGTCATCCATCGTGACGAAACACTCTCTAGAAACATATTCACGATGCTGCTTTTCCATCTCCAAATTTTTCCTCAATATGTGATGTAAAGCATTTTTCAAAATGCCTTTCACTTCATCTACCTGACGCAACTTTAGCTGATGATCATTCAACACCATTTTGAAGATTTTTTAAAGCATTTCTGGCTGGGACACTTGATTTGGTCGACCAGTATGGTGTTTTTCTACTCAGCTCGTACGGCCTCGTTTAAACTCAGCTACTTAATATTTTTTGGTCGTAGAGGAAGGAGAAGACTCCCATAGAGTAGAATCAAGCTCGGCTTTAATATTGCTGGGACTGAGACCTTTCAAATAAAAGTATTGAATTACATAACCATGACCAATTTTTTCTTAAAAAAAAACTGAGATGGTTTAATGGCTCCAAGAAAAAACTGCTAAACATTGGCGCCTTGAAACTAAAAACAGCTGTTTTATAAGGCTGCCACCTTTCAACAAAAAAATTTTTTCCAAAGTAGTGGCGCCATCTACATATAACTTAGATCGGCTAGTTTTGGGTCCGTCTGCTCTTTTGAGAAAGGGATATAAAAGTCATATATAGAGAAGACTTAGAGTCTTAAAATATTGTAAGTAAAAACATTAAATCCTTACTAATATTATAAATGTTTATACGCGCAACTATTTGCAAATAAATTAACTCACTATTTATAAGGCATAGCAAATGTTAAAAAACTTTGTAGCATTTCTATAGAAATTTACTTATGTTTACAAAAAAAAATGTGTAAATGTATAAAGTAACAAATAACCCGACTTCGACTACGACGTTTTTGTAATAGATTAGATTAATCTAAATGATCGTAAATGAAGTGGAAACACGCCAAACACGATAAGGCTCAATTATTTGTTTTTATTGGCATTAGTTTCTTCTTTGAAGTTTTATAGCTATGCTATTTATTGCGCGATACAGAGTTAGAACGTGATTTTCGTTATAAAAATAATCGAAACTATTACACTTATAAATTTATTTTTGTTTTGATTTCATTGTGCTTAAAACCAGAGTACGGAAATAAACGAAAGACTTATCTGGAAATAAGTCATGCGAATAAACGTAGTAAAAGTGAGTTTGTTTGTTTATTTGCTACGCTAAACCGCTAAACCGAATTTTAAAATTCTTTCACCAGTAGAAAGCTACATTGGCCGTGTCAGATATGGAATGTTTTTTATCCGGTTCAGAACCGGTTTTTTATATTTGATACGGATTTAAAAAAAAACATGTTTTTTTGGCTGGTTAGGAAAATTTTAATTTCAGGTGTGATTGCTTAACGAGTTTTAAAACCGGTTTTTTGGTTTTTTTTTTTAACAAATTAAAGAGAGCGGAGCCGCTGGTAAAAGCTAGTATATTATATTGCTAAACTGCAAGAGTTTCAGGGTTTACTATCCGATTAATCATTGTAAGTTTGGCGTTATGTTTTGTTTCCTCCGCCAGCAGTTAGAACTTTGTGGTTGGTGTTTCGTGTTTCACAGAGTAATTTCTCTCGACTTTTTCAAAAATAGTACATTTTAAAAAATTTTCAAATCTTTTAAATAGTTTGTTGATTTGTTCTCTTTTGTTTTTTGTTTATTTATTTTATTGCATTTTATGCAAAAACTTAAGCCTTCGCTTATAATTTCTATTATACTTAAACTTCCATCTTTCCGCCTTAAGAAGAGATTTGTGTCTAAAAGTGTGTGGTGGCGTAATAAAATTACTTTGTTTGCGTTTCAGATTTCGGTGTTTACTAATTTTTCAACTGCATGCAAGCGCTTGACAGTTTGACAATTACAAAGCGAAGGATATGAGAATTAGGGAAATAAAATAAATTGGATATAAAAGTTGAACAAAATTAAGTGCAGCGGCAAAAAACTTGCAATCTCTTAACTTGTTTAAATTAAATAAATAGCTTTTCTTTTGCTTAAGGAAAGTTATACCACAGCAGAAATTATAGATTGTAATAAGTAAGAAATTTAATGGAACTGCTTTAGTTGGGCGTTTAAAAAGCTAAAGAGTTGTTTCCATTATTTGAAGAGTAACTTTTCACAACTTTGCTACATAAAGAGTTTTTTTAAATAAAAGAAAAGCCTTGTAAGCTTTTTAAGTTTTTATAATTTTTAAGATATATATTAAAACGTTTCTTGTTAACTTATTAACTTAAATTTGCAGTCTAATTAAGAAACTTTTCCTCAAGCTTATTAAATTGTGCTTAAGCTCATACTTGGTACTTTCAGTAGCCAACCAAATAAGCAACCTAAAGAAAACATAATTAGTTATTGAAACTTTTATTTATTTTATTTTATTATATTAATTGTATTACATATTCCACTTTTCCAAAAACTAATCAGAAATTTCCAAGCGATAATGAAGTTTAACAGCAGGTACAAGCAAATAAAACTTGTGATACAACAAATTGTCAAAAGAAAAGCACAAAAAGAATAAAAAGCGAATCACGTTAGTAGGCAGCAAAACACAAACTTAACATTTTACTCGTATATTTTTTTCTTTTCCTAAAAAAACTACAAACTATTGGCCGAAACACGTGTTGTACTTGCACGTGTCTAAGCAAAGTTTCATAATTAATCATCTTTTAACACAAATCACTGCAAAACCTGTCACATCAATATAGTTTTTCTTACGAAAATTGCGAATTGTTTTGTCAAATTTTTCTTGTTCAATTTGTTGCTTTTCTTGGCAACATTTTGTTGTACCTCAACATGCTGCTCACATGTGCCACCAATCAATTTGCCTTGAGGACATAAAATTGAAATGTATTGACTTGTTTCATATTTTTTCGAATCCCTAAAAATATGCTACAGTAGTTCAGATGAAAAATGTTTGCATAGTTGGCAGGAAACCTTAAAGTGAAATGTCTCACATAAAATAAGGGATTTTTTGCATTTAATATTTAATTAAATTTGCAAAGTGTCTGAAAGAAATAGAGAAAAAGAATTAGATAAACGGAAAACTTAAAAATCTATTGCATTAAATAAAATGAAAATAAGCTTGCTGCACGCTACGACTTTTCCAAATGTGCATGAAGATAAATTTTTTAAACTTATAACCTTCGACTATTGGACATTAATGTAAAGACGTCGAGGAGTCTCCTCCTCATCTTTTACGATTCTTACAAAAATCCATATTATGACTGTGGATTAAGCAATTTAACTTCCATTCTTTGCCGTTGAAAATATTAATTGTTGTATTTATTTTATGGATCATTTTGCTTTAAAAAATCGAGTATCAAGTCCATTTTGTGAGAAAAAACTATTTTGTATTATTTAACAGAGGTGTGCTTTTTTTGTTTGTTTGTCAACAGAGCTCTGTGTCTAGGGTTATAAAAACTTCATACTTATCCTTTTCAAATTGTAGTCCTTAAATGATACGGGGTATCTACAACTAAAATTTTCATTACAAGCCACTTTAAGTCCATTTATAATGATTTTAGGTCATTGAGGTCAAATTGATTTATTGAAATTTTTTTTAAAGAAATGACAACTGTCACTAAAAAGAACATAAATTGTGTATTTAATTAAATTGCCTTAAGCTGTAAAGACATAAATTAATGTTGGTTTAACATAAATAATGCAGTGGCATGCAGTGCCAGTTGCTGTAAAAAATTAACTGAAACACATTTTAAGCAAAAATGTAAGAAATCTAAATCGAAAAAACAATTTTGAACTATCACCAAGAGTTATTCAGTATAAAAAGTAAGTGCTGTAGCCCCAACTTTGATTTGTCTACACACACACAAAAAGTCTTAACCCTCTCATGGCCTCTCAATGTGGCCTACAGGCAAGATTTTACTTATATGCTTCTAAATCGCGCTAGTTTCATCGTTCCTAGTGTGTAATTTTTTGTGTTATACAAATTTATGTTTTGCGCAAGCTTACAGCTACTTATTTTATTGTAAACTGTACAGGTTTTTATTGAATAAACTTGCTTCGCAGAGTGAAATAATCAAAATTATTTTGTGAAATAAATGAGTTTACAAAAAGTGTAGAAGAGTGTAGTTAAAATAATTATTTTATTGCGAAACTAAGTGCAAAGTATAATTTAATAGCTGTGAGACAGATAAAGAAAAGAAATATAGTTTTGAAAAAAATGCAGCTGAGAAAATTATTTATTTCAACTGGGATGATTTTGAGGGGGAGGAAAATAAAGGAGAGCACGAGGGAACTGTAAATTTCGAAAACGTCTTCGAAAGACACATTAGAATTATAATTGATAAGAGCAAAATTATGGAATTTGGTTTTTGTTGACGATCTGATTATCAAAGATATTGACGGATAGGAACATGCAAATTAAATAATTGTGCAGTAAGTTATGGAAACAAATTTATTTATATATTGATTTTCCAGCGTAAATGGTTAGGAGTTGTTTCGCAGAGAGTGCCAGTCCCATCGTATATTTTCTAAACTCTCACTTACTTTCCCTGGAGAGTTACACTCTGAACTCTCAATTGTTATTCAAGTATGGCACCTATGTATAGATCCACAACCGGTATGGGCTTGTTCGTTTACAATCCATATCCCCACATGTATTATGGCATATATTATTTGAACATATGTCGCACATACGGCGGAAGTGTTATCACTCTTTCTACTAGAGATGAGCGATTTTTCGAAACCTGTTACTTTTTCACAGCGATAGCGATTGAAAAATCACTAATCGCAACTGTGACTGAATTTATCAAGTAACAGGTTTTGCAAATATAGTTTTTCATACAAACTGTGAATGTTCTTGTATGCTTACTTTACAGTAAATAAAGCTACCACATGCATTTTTGCTTATACCTTCACCATTTGGCGAGAAAAAATCGTCAAATCGTGTCAAATCGTCTTTTCTGTCAACTATGTGTAGCTCTCACATTTTTGTATTTGCAATTTTACTGTCTCTCTGCCTCTTATACGACAATTCTCAATATTTGGATGGGGTTGAGTGCTAATTGTTTCTTCTTGTCGCTCTTCTTATTAGTATTTATCAAAATACCAATACTAATAAATAGTTTTAAAGCAGAAGAGCTGAAAAAGGTTAAACCGTGATCATAGTCACTGTTTAATTTCACTACTGCTCTTCTTATTAGATTTTGTCAAAATACAGAACTGCTACAAACAAAATACTGTGATCACAGTCACAGTTTAAAAGAACAGCGATTTAGAAATCACGTTCACAAGGAGCAACGTTATTAAAAAATCACAGTATTGCTCAACACTACTTTCTACCAGTAGACTATCATAATTCTTGCAAGTTACTAAAAACCCAGCAATTTTCTGGGAGAGCCTACGATGTACTCGCTTGAGAGCTATCAGATGTACTCCAAAGATTATCAAGGCGAAGCTAGTTTATCCGAATCTATGATTATGTTAATATTTAATCTTATTTTAAAAATTATTTCTAAAAATGCGTCTGTTAATGTTCACTGGGATATTCTTTTGTCTGGCTTCCCTTTCTCTCTCTAAATAAAAATAAATAAAAATTCCCTAGCGTATGCCACATAAATTAAATTGTTAAAAGAAAGTATGAATGTGTAGGTAAAATTAAGTTTGTTTTGAAAAAGAAATACTAAATTTGAATAAAGTAAACTTAAATTTTCATTTCATACCGCCTCTGCGTTGAATAATATTTTCTGCTTATTTTAATATGAAGTGTTTTTCTTTTTTTTTTAGTGGTCATAAGGGGCTTATAGCGATTCAAATTTGTTCAAATGAAGGGAGAAATAAAAATAAATTACAAATAGAGAAATATGTATGTAAATGTGTTGTGATTTTGCAAAGTTATTTATAAAGTTTTTCAGTCCTTCCTTCTTACACGAAAACTTGTGATATTATAGAGAGCATTTTCTTTTCAAATGAAGTTGTATTGTTGTATTTCACTTGCTGGAAATTTAGTTTTGGAATCGTCCGTAAGTTTATTTAGGTAACGGTGGCAGGATGTGTTTAACGTGCAATAGGAACTTTATTCTTTAGTAAAAAACTTTAAGGCAGCCTTGCCAGCATTAAGTAACTGCGTACATTCCCAGCAAACATTTTTCGTTTCGAGTTTTTGTAATGGCTAGTAGTCTTTTCGTGGCTTACAAAGTAATGAGTGGTACTTATTAATTTCATTATCTTATATATATGTATATTAATGACTTCTCCGTAGTGGACAGAATACACACTTATTTATGCGCTTAAATGAAAGCACTTACTTTGCTACTTTCCAGTTATTAATGAAGTAACATATCTGTGTTATCATGAATGAGAAACTACGTCCAATTTTTCTCATTTCGAGTTTATGATTTCAAATTGTTATAATTTAAATGCTTTTTAAAAAGGTCTAAAAGTTTTTTGAAAAATAAGGACCAATATTATCTAAAACAACAAAGCAACTTTTACATTTTTGCAAGAGAATTATTAAAAAAACTGTTTTTGGCTTTTCTGAAAAATTTGTTTTTTGGAAATACGCTGTTATTGATGAAAACCCCAGATATCTGTGTATAAACCAAAATTTATTAATCCTGAAAGCGAAGAAGATTCTTAACTTAATTTTCATCAGCATTCATATTTAAAATCAGCTGCTATTCAGTAATTTTACAATCGGCACCACTGTGTGGTGCCATGGGCGGCAACACACATCTTTCATCATTAACCATCAGCAGTAATGGAAAACAAAATGTAACTTCTTTAACTTGTTTTATTAAATGTTTTTCAATGATTAAGCATTAAATGAACAACAAGTAAGTGCAAACGAAGAAAAGAGCGTTGCATGTAACTTCACTCAAGGACATGCATACGAACATAAACACAAGACGTATGTGTGTGTGTAGCTTGTAAGAAGAAGAAGAAGAAGATTTACAAAAATATACGGAAATATTGAATAGCATACTCTGCAGAAGTATGAAGAAATTTCAGTTCGTTAAAACAACCAGGAAAACTTTTATTGCTGTTCTGTCTTGCTTTCTCTCCCCTCTTTGTCGCACCCTCCCTTGTTTAGCAAGTGAAGCGAGTCTTGGTTGAATTTTAAGTTCATTTTCAATTTTTATGTTAGTAATTGTGCCATTTCACTCACTTACTTTGTTGTTATTGCTGTTGATTTTTTTTCTTTTATTTTTTTCTATTTTTATCTTGAACGTGTATGAGCTGTTTATTAGAATCATTAATTTTATAACGAAGTTCGCATGTGATGAATTTTTCATTGTTTGTTTGTTGCCTTACAATTTGTTACATTGAAATTGTGTTTTTTTTTTTTGATGCATGTGCTGCTAAAATGCACATGCATACATTTATATATTTTCTAGTTAAGGCAGAGAAAAAAAAACAATTTAAAAAAAAAAAAAACAATAGTAAGGCATAAAATTAAATTATCTCCAGTAATTGTTTGTTATACATAGTAATGAACCTGCATAAGGAATAAAATTTTCTAGTTAAGGAAAGTGTTTGTGTGTACGCGTGTGTCTGTGTGCGTGCATGTGTGTTGCTCTTTATTCCCAGCCAGCAAAATTATCACAAATTTTAAAGAGATGTCTGCCAGAAACGTTGGATAACAAAAATTCGTTAAATTCGAACATATTTTTTTTTTGGGCGATAATTGATTATTTTCCATCGCAAACGATTTTCTTAAAAAATTTAGATCAAGAATTATGTCGCTTAAGCGGCCCATCCATTGTACAATACTATTGCATATGTTGTTGTACATATTATTGGCATTTTGATCTATACTATGCAATAAATGGCACAATATTTTTAAAGAAAATATTGCAAAATTGTCCTGGCAGTGAAAAAGTAAAGAACATTGAACAATGTTGCCACCACATTACACAATTTGCTTGATTGTACAATAAAAATCAAAAGTCTTTTGATATTTGCCAGTATATTGTGCCACCTTCGAATATGACATACACATTGGCGATATTATTGTACAATACGAAAAATTGTGCAATTATATTGCAAGTGGGTGGGCCTCTTTAAGCCTTTTTGGCAATTATAGCACGATATAAACAAGCATATAGTTCGATAATATGATGTAAATATTTTTTATTTATTTTTTGTCTTGAAATAAAAAGGAAAAATCAAAGTTATTAATAACCATTTCTTATTAGCAGAATAATGCTAATTGAATGCTAAAAGCTCTGTAATATCCCATAATAATGAGCAGAAAAAACTTTTTCTACAGCAAAAAAGTAAAAAAATGAACTGTTCACCCAAAGCATATTAAATTACTACGAGTATTTGTCTATTATGTTCCCTTTGTGATTCTACAGACGAATGTACAGGGTGTTTTTTTAGAGGTATAGAACTTCGAATTGAAATAAAACACAAGAAAATCGTTTTAATGTCCATCAATTTGGCTTTATTGGAAGGATAATTTTATGCGATTAACGTTTAAATATGATTTCGGGCATGTGGCCGCCGCGGCTGGCTCGAATAAAGCCAATTCTACAGGTCCAATTTTCAACCAATTTTTCGAGCATATGGGGCCGTATGTTGGCAATAACGCCACGAATGTTGGCTTCCAAGTCCCCTAACGTTTCTGGTTTGTTGGCGTAGACGAGCGACTTCACATATCCCCAAAGAAAATAATCCAATGGTGTCAAATCACACGATCTTGGTGGCCAATTGACAGGTCCATTCCGCGAAATTATGCGCTCATCGAATGTTTCCTTCAATAAATCGATTGTGACGTGCGCTGTGTGGCATGTAGCGTCGTCTTGTTGGAACCACAACTCATCCACATTCATGCCATCCAATTCGGGAACAAAATAGTCGGTTATCATGGCTCTATACCGGTCTCCATTAACGGTAACTGACTCTCCAGCATTATTTCCGAAGAAGTATGGCCCAATGACTCCACCAGCCCATAGAGCACACCAAACAGTCAGTTTTTGTGGATGTAATGGCGTCTCAAGGGTCTCATGTGGATTCTCTTCACTCCAAATGCGGCAATTTTGCTTGTTGACGTAGCCATTCAACCAAAAATGAGCCTCATCACTGAACAAAATTTTGCGATGAAAATCAGCATCGAGATCAATCTCATTTTCGGCCCATACACCAAAATCACGACGCATTGCATGGTCTCGCGGCTCTAATTCTTGCACAAGCTGGATCTTGTAAGGTCGCAAGCCAAGATCTTTGCGTAAAATCTTCCATAAAGTTGATGGACAAAGCTCCAATTGCTGTGCACGGTGGCGAATCGATTCATTCGGGTCCTCTTCAACACTTTGCTCTACAGCGGCAATTGTTTCTTCGGTGCGCACTGTTCGACGTCTCTGCGGATGCGTATTATCACATAGAGTAAACGTAGTGCGAAAACGATCCATGGTTAACCGAATTAATTGCTCTGATGGACGATTATGTCGACCATAAAATGGACGGAGCTTGCGGTAAACTTCGCGAACTGAACCATTATTTTCGAAATAAATTTGCACGATTTGCAAGCGTTGTTCTTTTGTCAACCTGTTCATGATGAAATGGCAAACCAAACTAAATATTAATCACTTGACAGCTGACAAAATGGCCGCCAGTTAAAAAAGTGATGCCAACTTAAAGTTATATACCTCAATAAAAAACACCCAATATGTACATACGGCCTGCTTATATTTCACTTTCTCTTATGTTTCGCTTATTTCTAATTAAATGTTTGTGCTTTTATTTCAATGTACGAGTATGTATATTTTATTTTTCTTCTTTGCAGGTAAGTGAAAAGATGTTAGAAATTTTATTAGACTAGAAGACCATTAAGCAGCTTAAAACGTATTATGAACGAATTCTTAAATAAAGCTGATGGTTTATGCCAGCAAAGACACTCAGAAGATTTTCATTAAGTAGGCAAAAAAGGAAATTTAACTTAAAGGCGAAGGTATGTTTATTTATTATTTTGTACGATGTTGTGAATAAGCCAAATATAAAAAATAAATAAGAAAATAGACAAATAAATAAAAATCCTAAAGCGTATTAAGAACTCGGATAAAATATAATAAACTAAAGCTGTCATTTTATAAAGCAATTGGAAGCTTGATTTAAGAATTCTTTTTTATTTTCATTGCTTGGAGAAATATTTTTCTTTTTAATTTATTTAAGGGCATAAAATATTTTTTTTCTTTTAATCTAAGTATTAATTGAACTATATGATGTGACATAAAATATATAAAAAAAAAATTTTAAATAGCTATTTTAAAGCGCGGCACAGTGGGGCAGAATCAAAAAATTTTGGAAATTAATCAGCTGCTTGCAACAATTTCACTTTCACTTAAGGCAGAAGAGCACTAAATTTTCAATTTGGAGGAGGAACTCCCAGCTATGCACAGCTGCCTTACCTTAAAATCTTAAGTAGAGACTCAAAATATATTTTTCTAGGGCTTAGAGATTTTATGAAGCTGTTTTATCTTGTAATTAATTGTTGAATTTTTTATAATCACTGAGTTCATGACATTCCAAAATTAAAGTTTAAAAAATTTAGTTCTGTATATTTGAGCTACTGGCTCCACTGTTCACATGTAATCTTTTTTATTTTCATTTCAAGGATCTAAGAAGAAAGTTTTAGGTTTATATATGAAATGAATTCTGTCTTAAGTAATTTTTCGGTAAAAAAAAATATTTTATGGGGGTCTTATTACGAGTGTCGTATTAAGGAACATTGGAATATTTTTCCAAAATCGTTGTAGGCGAAGTCGTGATATGACACTCGTAGTTAGGCGCATTATTTGAATTTTTGAATTTAATAACTGAATAAAAACTAAATTTTTTTTACGTAAATATTGTGTCAGAAGTTTTAATATTTTCCCTTTTTTTAATCAACTCTTTTCTCTATGTTAATCTAAATTAGTTGGAAAAATACGAAAATAGAATTAAAAGAATAAAAAGAAAATCACAGTTCAAATAGAATTTTAAATTAATTAGAGAGAAGACTAAAGCTTAGGAACTCATATACAAAACAAATACCACAAAAGAGATTATTTTTATTTAAGAAGATTTTCTATTGTACAAAAAGGATTACAACATATTTTTCAGAGCTGGAAACCAAAAGCATAAAACTAGAAAACCCAAAACAGAAGCATTAACTCGGAAGAATTCAAATATTACTTTAAAATTTAAGTTTCAGTAAAATATAAAAAATATTGCCTTCAATGCAAGATGTTCTCTCAGAGAAAGAAAAAAAATTTATGATTGAATTAACCATACTATGATTGGTTAATATTAATTTGTTCAAGTCTTAAATCTAACAAATGTGGTAATTTTCTAAGACTGAGAGAACCCACAAAAGGGTTAACTGTCAAACGAACTGTCATGCTGCCTGTCTGGAAAGCACAGAGTTGCATTTAATGCGAGTAACTATACTTAATGTGCCTTGATCGGTTTACTCCGGCAAATCGTCATCAATAGATTGAAGCTTGAACAAAGCTGCCAAATTATCCAAATTTACTTTAAAAATCACTCAGCAGTTCGGGCAACTTATAAACGAAGTATTATAAAATTACAAATATATCTCAGGAAAAAACTCGTAAAGGAAAAATTTCTTAAGAAGTTAAAAAGTTCTGGAAATGCAGTAAAAAAGAAATAAAAGAATTCCTTCTCTAGTAAATTGTGTTGTAAACAAAATTTTAAAATTTTTATACTCTTTTTTTCTTATTTATTAAACTGTTTTATTGTGTTTTTTGATTATATGAACAATATTTGCAAAAAGTTTAAACTGAAACGTAATAAAAATTTTGCGGTCATTTTCTTTGATTTATTTATTATTCTTTTCATTTTAAATACAAGACAGTAGCATTCCAGTTTTTTACAGTTTTATAATAAAATAAACTATTTCAAGTTCTAATTTAATTAACTTGTTTTTACAACTCAAGACAGCGCAGCGCACATTCCATTTTCAATTTTACAATAAAATAAACAATTTCAAAGTTTTAATTTAATGAACTTATTTATTTAAGAGGAAACTGCTGCCCTCAACTTGAAATGTAAAATTATTATTATTTTCTTTATTCTAAACATGAGTTAAATTCCTGCAAAAAAAAATCTTAATTAAAATAATTCCTGCGCTTTAAATAAAAATTCCATTGTACGAAAATAAAAAAAGTCCTTCAAATTAAAAACTTTGCAAAGACTGCATTATGGGTGGCGTATAAAAACAAGGCAGCTTTAAATTTAATTACAAATTAAATATTCCATTTGTATTAGAAATGAAAGGCATGAAAAATATTAATATGGGCATTTCCATAATCTCGAACGTGACCGTCGTATATAGGGTTCAAAAAAGTTAAAATAAAACAGATTTTTATTTAGACAATAAGCTTATAATTGGTGTTAAGTTTGATTTTGATCAATTTTTCGTTTTCAAAATAACTACAAGAAAATCAAGGCATTCGCATGTGACAAAAACAAAAATTGTTCTTGCGCACAACTATTCAAACGCTGATTTCAGCGAAATCTGAAACAATATTTTAATATGACTAATTTCAGAATGTTGTGCACTCTTTAAAATAGTTTTGGTCTCTTTAAAATAATTTTCTTTTCTAAAAAAAGGTGCAGCATTTTTTAACTTTTTATTAAGACAAATGCAATTAAGCATTCGTTTAAAGCAAAAATTAACGCTCGTAAGGGATGATACAATAGTTTTTAATAACCTTTTTATTAAAAAAAAAAAATCATTTAATTTCAAATTTTCATTTAAAAGTGCAATAAATGTTAATTTTTTAAGAAAAGAAAATGCTATAATTTTCGAATGGTGTGCACTGATGTGCCTTCAAAATGATTTTAATTTTTTTTAACATTATTTATATAGTCGCACGTGACGTATCACAGTTAATTTTTTTCTATATTGATATTTTTATTGTTTTTGTTGCTGTTTCTAAGAAATTTTAATAATAATTCAAATTATTAGAAGTATTCAAGTTACATACTTTTAAGTTTTTCTTTATGTTTTTTAAAACGCATACTCAACTTGTTTTACAAAAAAAAAAAAAAAAAAAGCAAAAGTTGGAATTTCTAAGGCTGGTTTTGTTCTTGTAGCATTTCACATTTCGACGACCTTTAACCGACTTTGTATCTTACACTGGGTACACATCTGACATTTCTTGTGGAAATGATTGGAAATGACAAACGTTGCCACTAGTACACACTAATGCGATGTCACAAAATGCCGTAGTGTGTTCTGGCCATTACGTATGCAGTCATTACGTCTTTTCTTTTCACTCATTTAATTTTTTTTCCATCAGCCAACGGTTTTCACCTTTTCTAAACATTCCGCATCTGTTATTGTTTTTCCATTTATGATTTTTACTCCCTAAATTATCTTTCCACTTTTTCAACTCTCTTCATTTTTGTAACGTTTTTGCTTATCTAAATTTAAATAAATTTTATTCTTATGTTAGATTTTTTTTTATTGTGCACTTACGATGTTGCACGTGACCAACTTTATAAAGGTACCACAATCACAAATCTTGAAATTTTAAAATTTTGAATACGTCTCGCTGTTCGTGCTGAATATTTGCAGAGCTTTCGACGCACTGATATCGAATGTTTTTGTTTTTTAATGTCGCACGTGACATCAAAATATGAAATTTTGCGAAATGAAAATTAAATTTTTTTTACATTAGTTAGATTTGATTGTTTCTCTAAGAAAATGTGATAAAAACAAAGTGTTTGCAAAAACTTTTAAGTTTTTGGTATCGGCCGACTTTTCAGTGGAAATGCCAAGTGATAAAAGTGATGCACAACTATTCAATTATTGAAGATTTTCGAAAATTTTGTTTTTATTCATACACCGAGAAAAAAATATTTGTCCAATCAACATCTTTAATTAAAAAAAATATATTAAAAATTATTCAGAAATTAAACTTTTTAATTAATAAATTTTGAAACAAAGGTTGAATTCAGTTAAAAATTTCAATCATGAATTTTAATCATTAATTTTAATAATGAAACATAAGTTTAATTGACACATTTATTTTGCTTTAATTCAGTCAATTAGGCTTTTAATTCAAAATTTTGCTCATTAAATTTAAACATTCATTTTAATAATTAAACAAAAGTTTAATTGACTCAATTAAATTTTTACTTGAGTTCTTCTTTTCAATACGAATTGTTTATTAAAAAAAAATTTTCTACGGGTATGAGTCATTGATTTGGCGACAAAAGTAATACAATTTAAAATGATTTTATTTTTTAATAAATATTTTTTATTGCAAATTTTTAAGTAATATTTGCCTTGAATAATTATTGTGCTTTATTGGAAATTATTGAGATGAAGATTTAATATTTTTAGCGCACTAGGAACTAGATTACTAACTTTAGATGTATTATCAAGCAATTAATATTTTATTGAACAAGAAATAAATATTAATCCTCATCGTGGTTGGCGTATTTCGACTTCGACTACTACATTTTGGTTCTAGAAATGCGCCAACCACGATAAGGGGGATCAATTTTAAGAAAAATATCTAAACTTTAAACCTTAATCAAAAATATTTATTTATTTTTAACTAAAACATTTCAATAGTTTAAAATTAATAAGAAATAAATAAAACAATTGCATAAATTAATAACCCACAAAAGAAAATTAAAATTAAAAATTTTCTTTGCTGGTGGTTAAGCGATGTCTATATGCATTCCATTGTCGCCCTAACAAACCGTCAGTAGACCTCAACCACACATTTTGAACAGTCACAAACCTCTTATCTTATGCACAGACTTTCATAAACTATTTGAGAATTCACAAATATTAATATTTTTGAAAATCACAAAAGAAAAATAAGCATAGTAGGCTTAGTAACTTATACTATGCTTATTTTTCTTTTGTGATTTTCAAAAATATTAATATTTGTGAATTCTCAAATAGTTTATGAAAGTCTGTGCATAAGATAAGAGGTTTGTGACTGTTCAAAATGTGTGGTTGAGGTCTACTGACGGTTTGTTAGGGCGACAATGGAATGCATATAGACATCGCTTAACCACCAGCAAATAAATTTCACTTATAATATAATTATGACAATATGTCGAATAATAAATCTCTTGAATGTTTCATTAAAAATTTTCTTAAAAACATTTTAATACTTTCATAATTCAAACCACACACAAGCTGTAAATTAATTTGGGCCAAAGAAAATTTATTATTTGGCACTAAATGGAAAATTGTGTCACCAAGTAAAAGCTCATAAATATTGCTTAGTTTTTTGCCTTATTAATGTGCAGAGATTATGAGCATCTCATACTCGAACACGAAATACTCGTATTAGGTTTTTAGCTCACAGACATTTTTACCGGAAGTTGCATGTTTATACAATCTCCTTGCCAAGTTACAGTGTGGAAGATAATTAGACATGTTTGAAAAAGCTTCTTGTGCGAATGTGTGTGTGTGTATCGTGTAACAATAATTACCTAACAGTATGTATGTGTGTGTGTTTGAATTTTACCCTTAAAGCACACGTTTTATATATAATTTCGAATACATTTCAAGTCAAAATTTAGCAAATGAGAATAACATGACACTTGAAAAATATAGTTGCACATTATACGAAAATTCATTGTCCAAATCTGATTCCCTTAATTTCAATTATATTTGCTTACACTGAGAGAAAATAAGATGATATTAGTATATTTACTCATCAACTAAGTAAAAGCAAGAGCACAAAAGATTTCGGTGTTAATGAGATAGCTGGAGATCACATGAGCAGCCGTTTTTTATGAAAAACATTCAATTGTTAAAAGCAACACTGAGATTACATACAAGCCCCTTTTTAACAAAAATTTCCCCAGATTTTTTCCCTATTCTTTGTCAACCTATTCAAAAAATCATTAGTAAGGCAAAAAAAAAATAACTGAAAACAAAATACTTCGAAATTCTATCTGACTTTTTATTTTATTGTCGAAAAAAATTAATTCCCTGGCAATTATTTCCTGGGAAAAAAATCCAATAAAAGAATTTCACAAACACACGTTTTACATTTCGTGGCTTCACTGTAGAAGTTTATGGAAGGCTCTGTTAGTAACACGAAAATAATTGCGTTACTCTTACATTCACAATTACATTTTCATGTAAAGGTGGTCACACGTACACACAAATGGGGGAATCTTAACATTTATGGATATTTTGTGTAATGTAATCGTTATTTTAATATCAAACTACAGTTAATGTCGTGTTGCTGTTGTGCTCTTGTGTTGTGTTTGAGTTTGTTTAGGATACATAAAATGTAATGAACACATTTTGGTATGTAAAATATTTGAGCAGAAATATGTTACGTACAAGGACAACTAATATCTCAATTAAAATAATATAAAAAAAAATAAGGTAAAAGTTTCCACATAACAAACATTCGAGTCTTCAACTATGAACAACTAAAATTTTTTTTTATAATAATATTTCTATTTTTTTTTTATTTAAAACGACTCTTTGTAATATGAAACCCAGACCTTAGTGGCTCAAATTATTTCAGTAAATATAATTTTCTGGTGAAAGTGTCATAATTTTTTTTTAATATTTCATAACTATAGTTTTTTGTTTTGTTTTCTATTCAAGTCTTCAAGTGCATCCCTTGTGGTCATAGAAGCATTGTCACGAAATTTTATAAAATATCGATATTTGAAAAATAAATTGTTAATAAATTGTTCTCAGTAACAAAATAATAAATGACAATCGAACAAATTGAGGACAATTTTATAACAAAACCCCTAGAGATTATTATTGTATTTTTTTTTTGTCAATACCTCAAAGTTTGTCTCATGACATATTTTCTTACTGCATTTTGTACTTTTATTGAAACATTTATTTTCTTTTGTTGTGCATTTGAGCTAAGGCACTACATTCAATCGATCACTGCAACCACTTCAATGAGAGAAGTGCACTTTAGAAAACTCATATTCGATGAAATTCTTCAAATATTTTAATTAGTTATAAAATTTCATTTGAAGCTTGATTCGTAATTGGTATTCAAGTAAAATGAAATACATCTATGCCTCGTTATACAGGCTTTCGACTTTAGTTTACGACGAATAACGTGAAATATCAAAAAAAGTTTATCTTCACTAACAAGCATAACAAGTGGAATAATTATATTATACATTTTTTATAACCGACTTCAAAAAAAGGAGGAAGTTGTTAATTGGTCTGTATGTAAAATTTTTTTTGACGTTGTTCCTTGATAACTTGTTACATTTTACACCGGTTAGAAAAATTCTTTTTTATTTTGTCCGACAGGGTATAGCTTCCCATTGGTCCCATTGAAAAAAGGGGGGACACGCCCACATCTTTTTTACTTGATTTTATGATATTTTACTTATTTGATTGCTGCGAAACGTAGCAAATGCCTTTGGTTCTTGCAATTACACAATTTTAAAGTTTAAAAAATGGGAGTGGTTACGCCCATTAATATTTATTATTATGTTTCACATGGTTCTACTTAAAAGATTATTGTGAAACTTACCATACACCTTGAGCTCTAAAATAGACACAATCTTTCATTTAAAAAATGGGCGTAGTCACGCCCATGAAAATTTAATATTTTATTTTACGTTGTTCTACTTTGCCGATTTTTTTAAAACTTAAGGGGAAGCCACTTCTTCTTGACCAGCAAATTTAAATTTTTTTTTCGTTTGAAAGTGTTTACTTCCAGTTTAATTCCACAAATTATTTTTCGTAAATGTTTTATCAGATCTTTGTATTTTAATCGTTTTTTTTTTGCAGAATTATTAAATAATAATTATTAAAATAATGTTTATTATACTTCAGTAGCATTTAATTAAATTAAAATATAATAAGTTTAATCAAATAGATTTATTCGTCTGTCTTTGTTACAATAACTTTATAAAAAAAATTTTATTCAAAATATTTAGAACAATTTCGTTTGAATAGCTTTATTCGCTAAATGTTATTGCAATGAACTCATTCGCAATATTTTTATCAAATAATTTCTTTCAAATATCTTTATTGCACTAATTTTATTCGGAAAATAAAGTTCCTATAGTTTTCGAATCATTTTTTTAAGTATTTTTTATTCGAATAATTTTGTTCGAATAATTTTATTCGTTTAATTTTATTCGAATAATTTTATTTTAGCAATTATATGCAAACAAGACATGAGATATCAGAAAAGTTTATCTCAATTTGCAAGCACTTATTTTTATATTTAAAAAATTTCGTCTTATATTCGGAATTACTAAATAATGAGTTTATTGCACTCAAGGTTGGTACCTAGTCCTCTTGTGTTGCCAACTATCTGGCTTAATGAAAAAAATCAATAACTTTCTTACCAAGATTCATAATTTTAACATTTATTATGATCATGATGGCACAATTTCAAATAGACAGTTACAGACTTTCGCACAGTGTGATAACTTCATACATTTTTTCTGCCAAAACTATAAGCGAAAATTCTAGACAATTGAAAGTTGGCGCCCAGCATTATTTTTGACTAAATAAAGAAAACAATACATAGTTAAAAAAAAGCTTAACCCAAAATAATAACGTGAGCTGATCTAACAATTGTCAACTGTTGAATTTTACTGCAAAGAAAAGCTGTCTTTGCGGTTAAGAAGAACAAACTATTCATCTGGTTAATTTAACCAATTCCAGTGGTTAATTAAGTGCCAAGGTAAATTGTGCTTGCGATTAAGTTCATACATAAAAATCTACTAATTTCGTGCTTAAGAGACACACACTTGTCAAACCCAATATAAATTGTTAATTTTACTGTAATAATAGTTAAATTTTTTATTCAAAGTATTTTAAGTTTTCTTTTGTTTGTTTTTTTCATGAAAAAATTCCACTGTATCACAAATATTTATAAGCTTTCAAACAAATGCTTTTGGTATCAACAACTCAAACGTGCCACAAATCTGTGTAACAGTTAATTTATTTCTTTTTTCTTTTTTGAGCAGCTGGCTAATGAATTCTCCGCACTTAATCAAGTTATCAATGGCAGTGCTGGTGGTATAAAGCTCTGTGCCAAACCAAAATAACTTTTCAACTGAACATTTGCCAATGAAGAAGTTGTTTTCATTTGCTTAGATTACCTTCTCATATCAATGTTTTCGCTAGTGATGAGTACGATGCTGCTAATGCATCGATAGCGTGTAAATTGGTAACCCCTACACTACGATGCAAGGAATTTCAAAAAAGAAGAGGATAATATTTCGTTAAACAAGTAGAGTTGCTGGTTTTTAATGACCTCAATAAAATCTCTCGCTGGCTGCAGCAAACACATGGTGGAAGTGTCGAAAAATGTTTTATGCATTTGCAGGTGCAATAAGCACTAGAAATTTGATAAAAATTCGTCGTTTTGTCAGGTATATTTAACTTTTTTTTAAATAATTTTCTTGGAATAACTTTATTGCATATTTTAGATTTAAATAATTTTTATTTACAGCCTTAGTCATACAAAATAATTCTTATTAAGGCTTAATAAAAGAAATTTTGTGTGCAAATCAGTTTCACACACCTTTTATACAGCAAAAATATTTTTAATATAAAGCGAATGAAGTAATTTAGAAAACTTTCATTAAAATAACTTTATAGGACTAATTTGATTAGCAAAGTATTTCTTATAATTTTCGAAATTTTTTGTTAATATTTACGTATTTTATTCAAATAATCTTATTCGAACGATTTTATTCGACTAATTTTATTCTAATAATTTCATCCGAATATTAAAATAACATGAATTCTCATGCATTTAGTCGAAAATAAAACTATTATAATTTTATTCTAATACAGTTAATGATCAAATTTATTCGAACAAGATTTAATTTATTCCAATAATTTTATATTCGGACACTGGAAGCGTGACACATATCATCAGGCCTCTGCATCATCACAATGTTCGCACTGCCGAAAATATCGCTTCTGTTAGCAAAAGTGTGACGCATAATCCGAAGAAACGGAAATTCGGACTGCTAAACGACTTTTATGGCCTGCAACCGAAGGCTATGGACTAAGCATTACGTGAATTCAACAAGACGTTGCCACGAACCACACAGCCAATAGAAGCCAATAGTGCTTAGCTTTATTGCGTAATTTCACGTTTTGGTGACGTCAATTCGCCACCAAGATCATGTGATTTGACGCGGTTAGACTTTCTTTTGTAGGGCTAAGCCAAATGACGTGTCTACGCGCATAATCTTCTTTTATTAGAGTAATTAAAAAGCAATTAAAAAGCATTTGTCCAGTTATCTTGGAGATACCGCCCGATATATGCGAAAAAGTAGTCGAAAACTACCTCAAAAGGATCGACTGATGCAACCCATCTATTTCCTAAGCAATGGCAAGATTCATAAGCGTTATAACGAAAAGTTTCATCGAAACCATACCGCTTTATGTGGTGTTTTATTTAACTTTACAAACTCTTGAAACCGAAAAATGGATAACCCTGCACATACTGTCTATTAAGACAGTGTTATACAAAGAAACATGGACTTTTACCATGAGCTAGAACGCAAGTTTTGCCGTTTATTTGCAAAATGAGGCCAGTAAATTTTTAGCGAATTGCTTCCAATGGAAAAATCATGAAAAATTTAAGAGTAGCTTCCCGCTTTAAAGCGGCCCATCCATTACACAATATTATTGCATATGTTATTGTACATATTATTGTCATTTTGACCTATACCATGCAATAAATGGCACAATATTTGTAAAGAAAATATTGCCCAATTTTCCTGGCAGTGAAAAAGTAAGCAACATTGAACAATGTTGCCACCACATTACACAATTGGATTGATTGTACAATAAAAATCAAACGTCTTTTGATATTTGCCAATATATTGTGCCACCTTCGAATATGACATACACATTGGCGATATTATTGTACAATACGAAAAATTGTGCAATTATATTGCAAGTGGGTGGGCCGCTTAAAAATTTAAATGAAATGCACTCAATATTTTTAGGCAGCTGCGTATACTTAATATTTTCGTTATTATTATTTATTAATCATACGCAACGAATCTTACTGACAGTGTTTATAGAAGCCCTGTAAAAAGTTCTCGCCGGTCTTATTTACACTCAAGTCTCGTTTTACGCAGATTAAAATTTATGCGATTTTTAAATTAACGAACTTATTTTAGAATTTTAACATATTTTAGATGTTTTTAAGCTCTTTTACCGAATTATTTTTTTTACAGAATTTCCTTAAAAATTTTTGTTTTTTGGATAATTTTCTGTTTTTTTTCTTTGATTATTAATGAATTAATATTATTTAATGTGGTGGAAGTCTACTGATGATTTGGCTAAGCACGAATGAAATATATAGACAATTCTTAACCACCAGCAAACAAATTTCAATTCGAATTAATATTATATTTTGTTTATTTTTTTAACGTGTTTTGTTTTTATTGTTTAAGTAAATGAAATAAATATGCTTCTGTTTTGTTATTTTTGAATGTATATTGAAAACAAACAAAAATTTGATTGCTTGCTTCCCTAATAATGTTGATTAAAAATTTCCTTGCATGAATTTAAATGCATTAAAAATCATTTGGTGTAAATTTGTTTATACAAACTTTTATATTAAATTAAACTAATTCCCACATTCAATTCAATTGATGGCCTCGTTTGGCTAAAATCATTATTTTAAATCTATAATCATTTAAAGTAAACAACCTAAAGCCAAACAAACACTCAATGACTCACTTGTTCGCATTGATGTGCGTACATTTAGATAATAATGACATAAATCCCAGAATTGTTGATTACCTGCAGAGCAGGTGAACTGCAAACAATTTCAAATGTACGAGTATTGGAAAATGTTTGGTGAGAGAAACCAAACACTGCATGGATTAAAATTTATACGAGTACGCGTGGCTCTTAATATCCGCATAATATTGTGGCTGTAGCGTCAAACTTAGTATCATTCATTAACTTCCTTTGATTTATCTGGAAATGCAAACAGACACATTCGTATGAACGAACAACTTGCATAAATTATTTCTGATTGTGTGTTCATTTTGCCATAAATTCCTTTAGAGAACTGCTAATCATAAAGCGTTTCAATAATATTCAAGCAAAAAAGACAATCATGATTAAAATGAGGAAATATTTGCTTTTATGGCTTTTTTTATGGTGAGAAAGAAATAATAATACATTTAGCAAAGAAATCAAGAAAATTGTTTAAAGAAATATATTATGCCAAAATAAATTTTAAAAGGTGCAGTTTTAAAATCTTCTTGAGTATTTAAAAAGAAATTTTTTATGAAGTTACTTATGAATTGCTTGCGCTCTTTGTTGTTGGAAAATTATGGTGTTTAGTTTTGCTCATGTACAAGACGTTTAAAAAAATATATAAAAATATTTGGCATTTGCAGGAAACGTTTGCGAAACGTTTTTTTGCGCCTTAATACAATTTGAGTATAAATATTACCAGCTTTTTTGTTTAATAGTCTAAGGGACAAGGGAGTGTCATTGCAAATAATCCATTTTTGTTATGAATCTGCTTTGCTTAACATAAATAAAACTAAGCTCAGATTTAATTTTATTTTAAGCCCTTCAAACGATTGCCGCTTGCGTATGCAAAATAGTTTTTGCGTATCTACAAAGTTGTTAAAAGAAATGTTTAAAGCTTTTCCATAAATCAAAACCTTACTCCTGCTTTATATTACTAATTTATTGTAAAGTTTATTAAATAACTTAAATAATAAATGACGCAATATGTGCATTTTACATTCAGTTTACTTTCATGCTTTAATTACTAAAGTGAATTATTTTCCTTAGTTAAATAAATATGAATCTATTTTTTTAATGCAAATTATTGTTAATATTGCTGACTATTACAACTCAACAACAATTAATTTATTATCATGCAAATGTTGTCATAAAAATTAAATGCTTTTTGTACCAGAAAAAAAGTTCTTTGAAAAATTTCTCTTCAAAAAAAGTTCACCATTTTAACATCAACATCAAAAATGATTGAAAGTGAATTTTTAATGACGCAAAAGCGACTTTTTTTCAAACTAAATAGCAAAACTAGAAGCAAAATAAAATATATAAAACAATACATATTTATGTAAATAAAATGAATAAAAAATTACTTTAAAATAAATGATTTAAGAGTCTCTATAAATGGATTTTTGCCTTAAAATATTCACGGCTTATTTTAAGCAAAAAGTTTTATGAATTTTAAATGGTGACTAGTAAACATATTTTGCTTTCTAAATAAGCCATTTTAAAATTTATGAGTAAGAATTTCTATATAATTTCCTTATCAGAAACTTATAAATGAAGGCCTGTGAGGAGGTGCCTGCATACAACTTAAGCCAAAAAAGTGTTTCCCTAAATGTGTCCATTTGTATTAGTGAAAGTGAATTCCAGCAATACGGGTGCCTTATAAGGATTTGTTTTATAATCATTCGAAAAGATTTAGATGTAATCCTTTAAATTTTGCGTACCTACTCGCTTTTGGCACTCGATATCAAGCGAAATCTTAAAGCATCTCAATGGAGTTTTTTGTATGGATATGGAAATGGAAAATCAAAAATAATTTCTTAATCTGGCTCAAGTCTATATAGAACATTTTTATTAATTAATGCGAAGTTATTATCGTGGTATTCCAGCAGTGAATTATGTAACATTGTGTATTTAAATGCATTTTATATCAGTCTCGACTAAAAAACGTTGTTATCTTTTCATTAAAATTGCACTCTGTGACTTTTTATTTATTTGAAAATATTCGAACCTACAGAAATAGAATATTTTATAAATTAATGCAAAGTTAACATCGTGGTATAATTTGATAAGAATTGCTCACTGGGACTTTTTATTTAATTTAAAATTTTAGAACCTACAAAAACAGAATATTTTTATTTATTAATGCCAACCTATGCGGCCCATTGCCGTGGTATTCCAGCAGTGAATTATGTAACATTGTGCATTTAAATGCGTTTTATATCAGTCTCGATTAAAAAAGTACAGGGTGTTTTTTTAGAGGTATAGAACTTCGAATTGAAATAAAACACAAGAAAATCGTTTTAATGTCCATCAATTTGGCTTTATTGGAAGGATAATTTTATGCCATTAACGTTTAAATATGATTTCGGGCATGTGGCCGCCGCGGCTGGCTCGAATAAAGCCAATTCTACAGGTCCAATTTTCAACCATTTTTTGGAGCATATGGGGCCGTATGTTGGCAATAACGCGACGAATGTTGGCTTTCAAGTCCCCTAACGTTTCTGGTTTATTGGCGTAGACGAGCGACTTCACATATCCCCAAAGAAAATAATCCAATGGTGTCAAATCTCACGATCTTGGTGGCCAATTGACAGGTCCATTCCATAATTGCTCTGATGGACGATTATGTCGACCATAAAATGGACGGAGCTTGCGGTAAACTTCGCGAACTGAACCATTATTTTCGAAATAAATTTGCACGATTTGCAAGCGTTGTTCTTTTGTCAACCTGTTCATGATGAAATGGCAAACCAAACTAAATATTAATCACTTGACAGCTGACAAAATGGCCGCCAGTTAAAAAAGTGATGCCAACTTAAAGTTCTATACCTCAATAAAAAACACCCTATATTATCTTTTGATTAAAATTACTTTTTATTTACAAAAATAGAATATTTTTATTAATTAGTGAGAAGTTAACATCGCGGCATTCCAGCAGTGAAATTTTTTACATGTGATTTTTTATTTAATTCTTCGAACTTACAAAAAGAACGTTTTTAAAAGCTTTAAACGTAACCATATTATTTGACTTCTTTAAACTCTAACACACTAGTAAATATCTCTCAAAATTAACTATTTTTTTTTTTAACTTAATAAAGCTAACAAAAAATATACTAAAACATCTTATGATACAGCATTTTTTCTCATTTCCAATTTCTTGTCATATTGAACGGTTTTACTTAAGTAAATTTTATGTGAATTACTTGCTAATAAAATTAAATTTTCTTTTTCTTTTTTTTCAGGTAAGTGCAAAGATAAAAATGAAATTGCTTTGAAAATCCAACTTGGAAATTATTCTCACATATAAATCGTGTGGGAAGGTTGGCACGAAAGTTTGTTGAACTTCAAAGACAGTTAAAAGAAAGACTAAATAAGTGTTTGGAGTTAAAGCAGACAGAGTGCATTTAAAACTAAATTCCAAGGTTGTAAGTACTCTCACTTAAGATATTTCCAGTTTGAGGTAAGAAAATCCCTTGAGCAAGGCAAATTCTTAAAGCTTAATTTTAGTGATCTGGAAAACACATTTTTAAACGTTTCCAAAGAATTTTTTTGTGATAATTTTATTAAGAAGATATTTTTAAAAGACTTTAACTCAATATAAAATATGATGAATTTTTTAAATTTCAATTTTTGATGTTTAAAACAAGATGTTGGCTGCCGCTTGTAAACTATTTATTTCTACCAAATTTTTCCGTTTTCTTTAGCATACAAAAGTAATTGTTTTATGCTTTCGAGTTTTTTGTAAAGCTAAGAACAGTTTGAATTGCAAAAATTGTAATTGCCAGAAATAAAATGCAAGGCGGATATGTGCAAAAGTATTTATTTATATTGAGAGCTTAAATGAGCTATAATCTACAATAAAGTAGGAAGTATAGGAAGTTTAATCCTTAAACTAGTTTTGTTGAAGGAAAACAATTTTATATACTTTCATTTAAGAATGCAATATTTTATTTGGAAATTCCGTCTCAACGGCAGAAAAATTTGTTTAATTTGGGTTTTTAGTTATTATTTCTTTATTCGCTAATGTAGCCTACAATATCTTATCGGAGCAAAAAAGTGTCTGCTATAAGCACATGCACTGCAGTTTTAGTTTGTAGATGAAGTAATCCTTTGAAACGTTGACAGGTACTCTGATCTCTTATGCTAAATAAGTCATGAACCAGATGAGAATTGCTACATACTGTAAGTCCATTTTATCACTAACAGACTTAGTTGCATTAAAACTTGTACAGGAATTTTTATGATTTAGTTTTTTGTTGTTGTTGTTAGTTTTTAATCTGCTATGTTTTGTGTACATTCGGTGTAGGCAGTTGTTGTAAAATCACCTTACACACCTTTCGTCAAAAAATAAATTTTTTAATTCTGTACTTATACATAAGTAATATATATTCCCTCCCTTCTTTCTTTCTTCCTTCCTTCTTTCATTCTAATCTCAAGTCACAAGTAATATCTGCTTTTGTATGCAAAACAATTTAACAACCTTAACAACAAAAGTTGTAGTTGCTGTTAATTAAAGTATTGTTTGAGTTTCTTTTTTCCTTTATCTCATTCTTTCTTTAATTGTTGTTTTCGTATGTGATTTGGAACAACAAGATTTTTCTTCCTTTATTAAAAAAGAAATTGTGTATTTATGCCTGTGTAAACATTATTTGCAGGTGTCTGTAAATATTCATGTGAATGTAAAAGCAGCTTCTGTTCACTGTCTCATGACAGCACACACACACACACACACACACACACACTCTTATTCTGTATTCATATGAATTAGTTAGAAAAAAAATCACAATTAAAAAAATAAAGATAAAGAAACAGCAACAACAACAACAATTAAAATATAAAGGAAAAATCCATTCAATACCGATGTAAAGAAGGCAGCATAAAATAAAAATTTATAAAAAGGAAATTTAATATTTTAGACAAACAACAAAGAACACAGGGAGCTTTAGAGAATGTTAATTAAAACAGATTGAAATTTTGTTTTGAATATATTAAAGGCTGGCATTTTTTTATTACATACTCGTATTATTAAAACAGAAAATTGAGATTCCGGCCAATCTGGCAAATATTATTCGAAGTAACGTGCACAATTTCATAGACACGAGCAGATGTTTTTTGGAGAGGAAACCATCTAGCAAAAACTTTAAAATTTAAAAAAGGGACAAAATAGTTGAAAATATAAAAATTTGGTACAAAAAAACACAAAACTTTACTATGCCGACTTCGATTATGCGAAGGAAGCTTCTCTGCACGCGGATGCAAACTTGAGGCAGCTTGTTACTCCTTTATTGTTGCTAAAAAAAAATTACTATTGTTTAATAATTTTTATCGTAATCAATCGTATAAAAAATTTAATCGATTAAAAATTTATCCGAATAAAATTTTTAATTAAGGTAAAAACAACTTATAACAATATCGTACATTTTTCGACTTTATTTCTAATAAAATAACACAAAGAACTTATGCTTGTTGCAAAAAATACAGAAAATTGTATGTACTCGTATGTATTATTAAATTGTTGAGCCTTCAAAACCTTATTGTGGTTGATTATTTTAGTTTAATAATAAAAAGAATAATAATATGTATGTATGTACGAGTATGTCTGTGTTCTTAAGAGACATATTATTTATTGGAAAAATATTCAACATACTCGTATTGTTATGGCCTCAACGAACTTAATAGCAGCTTTCAAGGTCTTATTTATGGATGATTAACTAAGTGCTCGTCTTGAGTTCAAAAGACTTGAGTCGGTATCCACATAAACACTAGAGCATTTAGAAGAGGCCTGAAGGTGTGTTCACAAAAACCATTAAAACCTTTACAATTCTAAAAAGTTTTTTATGTAGTTTAACAATGAGATAAATGTACGGATAAGCTTATAAAGTTAGAAAATAATTTTAAGCTCTGAAGAAAAAATTTTTATACAAGTTTCTTTAAAACTTGTGAAAGCATTTACATAAATGGCGTGTGTATATTTTTTTATATTTTCTTTTTTCTTTCGCAAAAAGAAAATATACATAATTCATGCCAAAGTCTGGGAAAATGTAAAATACTGCCTTTTAAAATGCTTTTAATATTAGAAATATGAATTTATTTATCACTTTTAGACTTTACAAGTTAATGATACTTATACTGATATGTGTGCTTTTATTTAATTTAGATAATGGCCGTTATCGAGGGGAAAATAGGAAGCAGTCTGTTCACACGAAAGTTTGTTATTTTGTTTGGAAAAAAGCGAAATTTCACAAGAACAAACTGTTTGTCTTTTTTCACCCCGATAAGGGGAATATAATTCCTAAAAAACTTACAAAAATAAAATTATACCAGCTTTATAAAAAATTATAAAAAAAATGTCAAAGCGACTTTATTACATACACTTCCTTTTACGAGCATTAAAAACAAGAAATATTTTAAATTAAAATTTTTTCAAAATATTTATTTGTTACGACACAAGAGACCTTAGCTAGACAAACTCTTTTGAACATTGAATTGAATTGTAGTGAAAATTTAATATTGATTTGCAACAATATCAGTTTTATTATTATGAACAGCAACCAACAACTGGTTGAAAAGTGCAAACAGTTGATAAATTTGTGAATGATTGAGTGGTATTCGAAATTGTGAATACGCATTTGAAGGGAAAAACATATGCAAATGGCAAAAATAGTTTGAGTTTGCTTTTGGTTGCTCATAATATGCGCCCTGTGCATAAAATTAATTATTTTGTTTTTTTAACGATATTTATTTATATATTTCTATTTATTTACTACTTACATTTCGAGTGAATTTTTTTCTCCTACTATTTTGTAGTTACAAAAAAGATAACAAATTTCCCTTAATATTTGTTCACAATAGTGATTTTGTAGTTGATCGTTGAAAAATCTTTTCAACCGCTGACATTTCGTAATACTGATTTATCAGCTTGGTTGTAAAAATTGCTCATATCGACCGCACGTTCTTGCTCATAATAAGCCTGTATAATACAATAATATAATCGAATATCAATAATATAATCAAATATCTTACCTAATATAATCAAATATCTTACCTAATATAGAAATTGTTGAAAAAATTTTATGTTTTGCCGTTATTTCGATTTTTAACAATTTTTTTGTTAGTTTAAACGATTTTTATAGTTTTTGGCGCTTTGGCGATTTTTTTCTGTTTTGGCGATTTATTTTCTATTGTTTTTTAGTTTAAGCAATTTTTTTTGGTGATTTTCGGTTTTAGGCGACTTTTTAGTTATTTTGCGACTTCTGGTGATTTTTTTTTTCATTTTGGTAGTTTATTTTATTTTTGGTGATATTTTTCATTTAAGCGCTTTTTCAATTTGGCAATTTTTCGTTGTGGCGATTTCTTTCTTTTTGGCAATTTTTTTCTTTGTAGGGATTTTTTTCGGTTTTGGCGTTTTTTAGTTTTGACATTTTTTAAGCTTTTCCCGATTTTTTCAGTTTTTGGCGATTTATTTTCGTCTTAGCGATTTTTTAAGTTCTGGCTCTTTATTTTTGTGATTTTTTTCATTTTGGTAATTTATTTTATTTTTGATGATATTTTTCATTTAAGCGATTTCTCAATTTAACGATTTTTCGTGTTGGCGATTTTTTTCTTTTTGGCGATTTATTTTCATTCGTTTTTCGCTTTTTTCGGTTTTAGGCGATTTTAAGCTTTTTTACTTTTGGTGATTTTTTTTCATCTTTGAAAATTATATTTTTGGTGAATTTTTTCATTTAAGCGCTTTTTCAATTTGACGATTTTACGTAGGCTAATAATAAAACATAACTAAAAGCTCTAATAGCTCTTGCTATACAAATGCTACAAAATAGCAAATGGAATGCTAATTTTAGCAAAACGAGTTCTTTACATGCATAGGAAGATTTTTATTATCCCTTCACTCAAATGAAAATTGTACCCCTTCTTTCTTCGTTTTCCTTCCGAAATCATGAGAGTGATCACTTAAGAAGTTACAAACTAACAGATTCGGGAAACACATATTGTAGCATAGCATTACATCCACACTTATATGTAGCACACCGACATTAGCAATTTTCTAAAATATATTTTTGCAGTAGACATTATTCTGATGTTTGTAAAATGCTTGAAAAGTACATTTTGCTTTTGCTAATGTGTGTTTTAAGAACACACCACTAATAATACTCGTACTTGGCAGCAGACACAAGCTGAAATGCAAAACTCAAGTGTGTTGAAAAACAAAGTCTGTGTTAATATTCATGAGAACATAAATATTACTTTCAGTTGCAAGGATATAAGGAAAACTAAAAAATAAGTTCATTATAAAAAGTATCATGATTTCATATTTGAAAACTATAATTTTCTACAAACTATTTCAATGGAATTTTAAGTAAACACTGACACCAGTATGTGAGTGTGTGTGTATGTGAGAAGTATTATTTCCAAATGCCTTGAGTTAAGGACAGCAAGAGTATACTTTTCTAAGGACTCGTTTCATATTTCTTTCTCCAAACTCTAAAGAGTAAAGAAAAGCAAATTTTTTCCAGCTTTAAGTGTATTTAAAGTGGTTGCAAAACAAGTCAAATGTAAGCTGAATTATGCATATATCTAGCCATAATCGCCAAAAAAGCTTAAGCGACATATATTTTGAACTTAATTTTTTATGAAAAGCTATTATCTAAATAGTATATTTTCGCCAAAAAATTAAAATTGAAAATTATGTCGCTTAAGACTTTTTGGCGGTTATGGCACGATAACACTTACACAAAATCTGCTAAAAAAAAGTTTTACCAGAAACGGAAACTAATAAAAAAAATTAAGTATTCGAAATGTTGCCGCTTTCAGTAAGAACAAAAAGTGGATCACAATTCCATCCAAAATAAAAGTAATGAAACTCTAGATTAAATTTCAAACATAAATTAAAATGTGTACTGATGTAAGCGTAAGTAAGTCAACAGCCAAATTGAGCCAGAAAAAAATTGCCGCATTTTTCTTAGGAAAAATTTTACTGTGTCACAGCACACTTATCTTATAGAAGACATAAATGTATTTCAATACACTTTTCTCATAAAAAAGTTGACTGCGTTACAGCAGAACTTTCTTATAAACATTTGACTCTGTCAAAGTGCACCTTTCTTATAGAAAATTTTACTTACTTTCAAGAGACTTTTCTTACAGGAAAGTTTACTGTATTGTAGACCCCACTTTTCTCAGAGAAAAATTTATACTTTTCGTGGAGAAAACTTAATACTTTTCTTAGCAAAAAGTTGATACTTCTCTCATAGAAAAGTTCACACTTGTCTTATAGAAAAGTTGACACTTTTCTCAGAGAAAATCTGATACTTTTCTTAGAGAAAAAATTATACTTTTCTTAGCGAAAATTTTATACTTTTCTTGGAGAAAAGTTGATACTTTTCTTAGGGAAAAGTTGATACTTTTCTTAGAGAAAAGCTAATACTTTTCTTATAGAAAAGTTCACACTTGTCTTATAGAAAAGTTCACACTTTTCTTATAGAAAAGTTCACACTTATCTTATAGAAGAGTTGACACTTGTCTTATAGAAAGGTTGACACTTTTCTTATAGAAACGTTAACACTTTTCTCAGAAAAAAGCTGATACTTTTCTTAGAGAAAAAATTATACTTTTCTTAGAGAAAAGTTGATACTTTTCTTAGAGAAAAGCTAATACTTTTCTTATAGAAAAGTTCACACTTGTCTTATAGAAGAGTTGACACTATTCTTATAGAAATGTTAACACTTTTCTTATACAAAACTTGACACTTTTCTTATAGCAAAGTTGAATGAATTATAGGATACTTTTCTCAATAAACAGTTGACTTTGGCTCACTTTTCTTAAAGAAAACTTTACGGTACTGCAGCACACTTTTCTCGTCAAAAAGTTTATTATATCACAGCTTACTTTTCTTAAATAAAATTTTAATGTGCCCACACTATACTTTTCATATATCATTTTTATTATTTATGTGTTTCCCAAATTCATTCTTGTCTTAATTCTGCAGAATTTTGTAGCCAGATTTTTAGTTATTTTTTTTTCATTATACTTTAATTAATGTGACTGTTCGCATCAATCTTCAATTTATCAATCAATTTTGTGATATCATTCATGCTTGTAATTTGTTTTATTTTAATTATTTTTATGTCCAACACAAAATGTTTATTTATTTAACGCTTCGTTAAACACAATCGAGTTACACAACATTTTGAATGATGTGAATAATGATGTGTGAGACATTGATACATTCAAAGTTGTGAATAGACATAAATACAATTGTGTTTATTAAGGCAATTTTTCTCTTCTATCAGTATAAGTTTTACACGTGTGGCATTTTATTATTTTTGTAGCACATCATCATGGTAACAATTTATTTTAGTTCTGATAATAAATCAAATATTTAATGGGGTGTTGTACAGAGAATGCGTGTGTGCTAAAGTGAATTGCAGAAAAGTTTCTGCACACCTTGTTAACTTAAACTCGAATCACAAGAATGAAATAAGATTTTTTTGTAGTGCAAGAACTATTTTAAGGATTCCGTTGTTTTTCACCTGAAGAAATTTTAGTAGAAGGTTTTATATAGAATTAGTTTGTTCTTTCAATTTTTCTTCTATTTTTAGGTAGTAAAATCTGCATTGTCCCTTTTACATTAGCATTTCTGTTTTGTTACATTGTTGTTATGTTGCTGGTTTTCTTCGAAATGAAAATATAATTTCTGATTTTTTTATATTTTCTATTTCATTTCTGTTTTTTTTTTTTGTTTGCCTAGGCACATGATATTTCTATCCACTGTCATTTTAGTATTTTCTCCACATTTACATTTCCATTTTAAATTTTCTTGAGCTTATCTTGTTCTTGACAGTAATAATACTTGATTTTCAGCCACAGTTTCTTTTTTTTAATTTTTCCTTTGTTCACATTTTACATTTGACCTCAGTGCTTTGCTCTCACTGTGCATAAGAAATGCGAACTTCAAGGTCAAGGAATTTCACAGAAACTGAAAACTTGTACGAGAGCGCTAATGTGTGCGTGTGTGTGTGTGTGTGTTTGTGTTTCAGGCAGTTGCACAACCTCATGATACCACATTTTAAATTTTAGGCATTAAGAAGAGACAGATTAGCTGGAAGTGGAAGAAAAATTACTGTTAAAGACTAAGCTTATGATTATTATTCTCAAAGAAAATATATTCAGCAAGATTTAATAAGTTAAAGTAACGACTTAAATTGTTGCTATTGTTTGCTAAAGCTTTACGCATTAAACACATTCACCACAGCAGACTACACAAACACACGACTTCAAATATCACTAGCTGCATTTGTCGTCTTGTAGCCAGCTACTTAATTCTTTTGAAAACAGCTGCAGCACTACAATCACCTGAAAGTATAAATACATATTTTAGTGGTGCCACCATCAAATATTTCACAGATATAAAAATGAAATTACTCTTTTAAAATGTTTTTAAACGTATCAAAAATTAATCATTTTATTTCTTTACTTCGAGATGTCCATTTTGTTAAATAATATGAATAAATAAAAAGACATCATTCATTCAACATTTTGTATTATATTGGCAACACTATATTTGCTCATTGTCGCCAAAATAAAAATAAAAATTAGTTTAGTTGGACTACAAAGTCAAAGTCAGCATGGACAACTACCTGCCGTCGTGTTGCCTTGCTGTCGTCAAAAAAAAACCACTCTCTTATAACAATATCTAAAATGATATAAATTTCATTATCAAAACCAATTGTATAAAATATAAAATCATTATAAAATTCTCTACAACTTTCAAGTATAATTTCTATATCCGAATAGAACGAAAAAGACTCATATGCCGAAATACAAACATAAATTTCGTTTACGGTTCAAAAAAATAAAAATGTTAGGAAAAGAAAGAATTGTCAATTACATCTCATCTACACCTAAATGAAATTACATACGTTCAACCCCCGATAGCAAAAATTACACCAAATTCAGATAATTACCCACGAAGTGGCAACATTGTTCTCATCTCATTGATGTTGGTATTGCCATTCACTAATTAAATATCGATTTTGTTTGTAGTTGGCTTGTGCCATAATTACTGTAAGTAAAAATTTATGGTCATTCACAATAGTAAAAGCATTTGAGTTGTATGAGAGTTGAGCTGAGAACAGCAATACTCGTATATGGCGGCTCAACACTCACTCAATTAAAATAACTATCAACACATACAGTGTTACCATATGTGAAGATTTATCCTATTTTTGAAGTTTTTATTCATATTGAAACGACCACAAATATTTCCAAGATATAAAAAAAATTTTTTTTTTAAATATGATATTTTGTACTTTAAGTACACTATCGAGGCTTCTTTTGACTAAAAACTACTTACATATTTTCTGATTTGCTTCATATTGGCCCAACTACGAGTGTCGTATTTCGCTTTCGACTACGACTATTTTGTACTAGTTTAAACAAAATCGCAAAATTTTTTCTTTAATCTAGTACAAAATCGTTGTAATTGATTTCGAAATACAAAACTTGTGTTTAATGCCATAAATCCTACAGACATTATATTCTATAAATATTTTGTGTAATTTAGCTTTATGTTTAATAAAATAAATTTTAAGTAAATTTGACTTACATAAAATCAATCTATATTTATTGAGTTAAATAACAAAAAAAAAATTAAATTTTTGTTTAAAATATTTAAAGCAGTATTGCAGCGCCTCTGTACCTGGATTCTGTAACTTTTTGTGAACCGAAAATCGAAATATTTATCAACATATTTATTCGTTTGCGGTAACGATAATGTAATTCCGCAATTTATTGTTTTGCGATAGTCTCCATCTGTATTGTAACGACCTTTTAATTCAATATCATGTGGTATTTATGTACAGAAAATGACAAAATAAGCGAAAAGCTCAAAGAAAAATAGAGCAAAGCTAAAGGAATTTGATCTTGTGATTTAATTTTTTTTTTTTGCTTCAACCGACAACGAATATCGTTAAAATATGTTACTAAATAGCAAAGTCGCTAAATCTTCGTTATATTTATTACAGCGTTACGATTGTCATAATAAAAGTTACTGAATCCAGCAACTGGTGTTAAGTAGTTGGATTAATTTAATTTGTGGACTTTTGATTAGTTATTTTTCTGCGCCGACAATTCCCACAAATATCAGCGTGTTAAGTGTTGTGCGGCAATGCTGCAGGGACTAAGATTTCCGACTTGTAACTGACAGACGTAGCACATTTTTATCTTGATTGCTTAATGCGATCTTCAGGAATGTCTTCTTATACAAACTTTCTTTCTTGTCTTTCATTGAAGTGTAAATTATTTTTCTTTAACCTGCAAGTCATATGGAAATAAACTCGCCTCATGCATACATAATTATTTCAGGTTGGCTTTAATAGGGGACAAATTGCAATTACATTTCTTTATCTGCCTTCTCATTGTTCAAACATAATACATGACATAAATAAGGACTACCCAATAAATAGCCTACAATTTTTCACTATTTCCCATTTTCACTACTTCTACCTGAAAAGAAATTTGTCTATCTTTATTATTATAAGAATCTTATTTTTAAAGACATATTTATGGTAAAGCCAGTGTAATTATAACTTAATATTGTGGAAAGGCTAAATGCTCTTGAAAAGAAATCCTGCTTTAACAAAATACTTATCGAATGGCTGCTGTCCTAGACACAAAACACTCCAATGTAAACATAAGTTTAGGCCTAGAAATTTATTTGTATTAAATCTTAATTTTTTTTTTTTTTGCTGTTAAACTAATAAAAATGAAAGTAACAAGCACAAAGTGTATAAATAAATAAAAGGAAGCCTCAAAATCAATATTTGCCCCCTCTTGATTTGGTCTTGTTTAAATTGCTTATTAGATTAGAAATTTTCTTGACTATAGACTTAGAATATGATTAAATTTTTACTACTGCTATTTTCGCTTTTAAATTAAATTAGTTGTTGATTTCAATGCATGCAGAAGGAAAGTACAAAAATAATAAATATTTATTCATATTTAATTGAATGTTATCAGCTATCAAATCAGTCTGCCAAAAAAACAACTTCAATGCAAGGATCTGATAGAACATTTTCGTAAAAAATTTATGGGACTAAAGTGGAAGTAAAATCTTTCAAATCAAACAAAAAAAAAATTTTAAATCTGTTGGTTAAGAAGTACGTGAAATATAAAATTAAATCTTAATGGGCGTGACTCCGCCCATTTTTTGAAATGAAAAATTGAGTCTTTTTTAGAGCTCAAGGTGTGTTGTAAGTTTCGTAAAAATCGGTTAAATAGAACCACGTGAAATATGATAATAATTTACAGTGGGCATAGGCCCGCCCATTTTTTCAACTTTGAAATTGTGCAATTACAAGAACCAAAGATGTTTGCTAAGTTTTGCAGCAATTAAATAAGTAAAATAAAAAATTTGTGGGCGTTTCCCTGTCCATTTTTTTGCAATAGGATCAATTGGAAGCTATACCCTCTCAGACAAAAAAAGAAATTTTGCAATCGGTCTAAAATATACCGATTTATAAAGTAACAATTTAAAAAAAAATTCAGATGAATTGATAATCTCCTCCTTTTTTTGAAGTCGGTTAAACATTTTTGTTTCTTTGCTGCTTTTTACTCTTTTCAAAAGCGTGCATCGAAAATAGTCTATACTGACACATTTTCAAGGCGAATTGACACCAAGTGATCTCGATTCAGCATATGATGATCAGCTGTTCGGAAATTTTCTGACAGCAGGAAATTTTACGCTAATAAATATTCAAAGCGAATATGCAGAGTTACAAAGTGAGATCTCTTGGTATGAATTCACCTTGGTCATGTTTTAAAGTTTAAAATTTAAACACATCAGTATTTTTTTTTTAACAAATCTCTTCAATTCTCTTTCAAAACTTCTCGTTGGCTTACACACAGACAGTATGTTTGTGAATGAAATGAAATAAAAGATAATTTAAATAATTTTTCAGTACAAGCAAGTCTAACCCCCTGCTCTTTCTACTCTCACCCCATAAAAACTGAAAATCGTACTAATTTTTTGCTCTTTAGCTCGGGTGCTTAATTCTCTCCACTCTTAAGGCTAAAGCATTGTTGCCGTTTTAGCATTTTCACTGCTAGTTTAGCATATTTCTTTGTCAAAAAAAAAACTGTCAAAAGAAGCTTAAGAATTTTAATTTTCTAGCATTTACGAGTATATTTTTTTTTCTCTAAAACATTTTATCACAAAGCTTAGACCGATTTAGCATTTCTCCACTATCATTATCTGGCAACACTGAGCTTAAGCAAAACTGCATTTTCTTTTGTACTCTCTTTTAAACCTTCGCACTCTTTAATTTGAAATCTACTTCAATTATTGCCGCGTTTTATAAAGTACAAAAGAAAAAAAATTATCAATTGGTTTTTTTTTATTGGGAGCAACTAAAACATTTGACATTTTTTAATTTTTATTGTCGAGATTGTGTCCAACAACAAAAACGGAAAGAACTCTCTAAGGTCATTATAAATCAGAAAAACTGAAAAATATATTTTTTGTAACCAAAACTTTTTGACTTTAGCAATAAAACTTATGACATCAGCAAAACAAGTGGGAAAATAAAAAAATCCAAACATTGCAAATACTGGTAAAAGTTCAAGTTAAACTTCTTTTTTTTATATAAAAGAATAAAAAATGCTCTCATTGCTGACTTTGGTCAGCAGCTCGGTCTGATTTTCATTACAAACTTTATTTTCTAGCTGGTTTTTATTGTTAGAAACAAAACTCTTGTCATAACTCAAGAAAAACTAGTTTAACAGAAAGCAAACTTAAAGTATTCAATTCTATTTTTTTTCGGTTGTGATGTTTTTGTAGTAAAAGAGCGATTTATTACTTACAGATGTGTATTGAAATTGCTTTACTTATCCTGAGGCGTGATTTTTAACACTTTTGAACACACGTAATAGCAACTGCAAATGATTATTTAATATTCCTCAAGGTATGCTTAATGCGATTTGATTTCTCGTTTTCTCTCTTGTGTAAATCATCTATATAAGACTCTGTAAAACTTTTCATTTTATTTATAATTTAGCTCGTATCTTCTTTCTGTAAACTAATTTTGTATTCTCCGACAACATTAACAAGTTAAACATTAGCGTCTTATCTGTAAATCAACAAATTAATGTTGTAAAATTTTAAATATCTTTTTTCTTTTACTCTAGATAAAAGAAAGTTCACAAATTCTATAAAGTCTGAAACAAATTACTTTTGAACCTCCACAAAACATCCTATTACTGACTTTTCCACTCCCCCTAAAAAATACATTTTTCGCTCATTCAGCAACTTTTAATGGCAGTTTTAAACATTTTTCCTTTATTTGCCAGCAATATTTTTTTCTCTTGAGGACATAAACTTGAAGATGATTTGACTTGTTTCATATGCTTCCCAGCCCACTAAATTAAATGGCTCCCTAACGTATGCTACAAATAATAAAAATATCATTATCAATCCGTTAAACACCCAGCAAACATAAAGTTAGAGATTTACGGCCTGTCCCACGATGTCAATGTGAAAACAACAACAAACTTTTTAATGTTATTGTTGTTTGCAATACAAGTTGTCGATCGAACGATTTCGAGTGACATCGTGGGACAGGCCGTTACTTTTGTTAGAGAAGTTACATATGTTAACCCCATGTTTGCACGCAACGATCGACTTGAGTATAAAATTTATATGAAAAGCACTCAGTTTTTTGAGTAATTTTCATAAAAATTTTTTAGACGAGTCGCTTGTGTTACTTGTGGAAACGAGATATAAATATTAACATGGCTGATGAAGTATTTAAAAGTTTTGAAATCAATATAAAAAATATTTGGTTTTATATCAGTTAAAGCTTGACTTTATATTGAAGGCTGCATAACATACTTGAGATCGTTTGTTTGCTGGTTAAAATATTTATATATTGCTCATTTATAAACAACGTCATAACTCAAAAAAACAAGTTTGCTAGAAAACGAGTATGAAGTTTTCAATTTGCTTACAACTTAATGGAAAAGGAAATTTTGTTTTTCTTTCAAGACTTGAGTAAACAAGATGTTTAGATGAAATTTTTACATGATATGAAGATCGATATGAGGATTAATTTTGCATCACAAAAATTCCATTTTTTTGAGTTATGGCGTTGTTAGACTATGCAATATTATTGAGTATTTTGCTGCTATTGTTAGTGTCGTTTTGCTTCACACTATTCAATAAATTGCACAAGCATAAAAAATATGTATATATTGCCCAATTTTTCTTACAACATACGAGTATGCAAAAGTAAACGTTAAAATTGATTTTTCGTGATACATTAAATTATATAATTTTTCATTAATAGAAAACTAATGTTAAGTGATGTACTTGGAAATAATTAGGATCTGACCCACGATATCGACAACGTTCGACTTATCGCACACTTACATTTGAAACAACAACAAAAAATTAAAATTGGTTTTTGTTTTGAATGTAAGTGTGCTTTAAGTCGAACGTTGTTGACATCATGAGTTTGGCTCTTATTGTGCAATTTTGTCAACATATTACAACATATCTCGGGTTGCGCAATATTAATAATTTTTTTTTGATAATTTAATTTTATCAAATATATATTGTGCCATATACCAATATTATATATACTTAGGCAATTTTTTTGTACAATATCAAATATTGCACAATGGTATTGCACAATAATATTGCACAATAATCCAAAAATCATCTGAAAATTTTATTGAGTCACTTAAACTTTTAATCAACTTTAATTTTTAAGCAAATGTTTAATTGAATCAATTAGATTTTTAATTGATTTTTGGTTTTTTCAATTAAACGTGCTTATCGCAGAAAATTTTTTTCTGTGTATAGAGTGAAACCTATCGACTTCCATAAGCCTCGCTTTAACACTAATGGAAGTAATTACTACAGCTGCGTGGGACCCTCGTTAGCATTTAAAATTGTGTAATAACATGTTTTCTGGGGAACTAAATGCTCAAGCAGCGTTTGGTAAAAGCAATTGAAAAAGTTTTTGCACACAATTTGAAACCAGAATAGAAGAAAAGGGAAATACAACCAAATAAGTACACAGAGTCAAGCGAAATAAAAGTGTCTACATATTACAATGCAAAAAAAGAAATCTCGTTGCAGATATTTCGAAATGTGTCACCTCGAAGTAGAGCAACAAAATAATAAAAATCAAAAGTTGAGGCACTGAGGCGTATGAAGATAAATATTCCTCATGTGCAACCGATAATCTAGTAAGACTTGTAAGAAAAAAAAAAGACTTTTTCAAACGCCTTCTTTTCCTTTCCCTGCAATATTTTTAATTAAATAAAATAAATCAGAACAACTTCGCATAATAATTGTACACGTATAAACACATCAGCATTGCTGTTAAAGAAACACAACAATTGCGAACGCTGGAAATATTAAGAAGTTGGAAAGTTCGAACAAAAGATTTTGTTGAATTTTGTTTGATTTTGTTTCAAATACAGTTTTGAATTATTCAAAAGTACTAGAAAAACAAACGGGAAATGAAAACAGAATGACAGAGGAAAATACTCGCAAGTAAGAAAATGTCAAATCATGGGAATATGAAAGAAAACTTTTTATGATTCTACTTCTCTTATTTCCTCGTGCAAGTGAATTCTGCTTAATTGTGAGTTTATTTTGAAAACTGTAGTAACTGTAGAATATGTATTCTACTTTCTTCGTAGATATGTTTTATTTTCTTGTTTTATGTTGTGTTATTTAAAGTGAAATGTTTATAATACTACACTGGAAATCACTTTGTTTCCAATTTTAATGCACTGACTTTTATTTTAATCAGCAGGAATTTCTTCTTTGGTCTTAAGTTCAGTGTATATTTCAATTCTTAGAGAATGAAATATTTTTATTAATTAATGTGACTTTCTTAAGAAGAGAAGAAAAATTAAACTAGAAATGTGTAAATCTATTGCATATGAGCTGTGTTCCTAGCAGGAAATAGGATCGACGAGGCTTTTTTTCAGAAAGAGAAGTAACACTCAGGCAATGACTGCATACTACTATTATACTAGGTGTTAGCTTCTACAGGAAAGGAATAGTGATAGAGAAGACAGGTGGTGAAGGAAAAGATAGAGCAAAGCTTCGTTCTTTTACAACTCGTGCTTTTTTGCACGTTTCTAATAATGCAGTGTTACAGCGCCTCTGGTGTCAATGAGGCGTATTAAATTGTTGAAGCTATGCTTAGTAGCCATTTTATTGCTTATTTTACTACGCCGATGATTCTACTACACAACACTGACGAAAGAGGGCGCTCTGCTGTTAAATTAGGATTAGTACCCGCTTAAGTCGATGTGGTTCAGTCACTTGAACTTTCCCCAAACAATAGGGGTTGTTATATTATGTTTTGTTATTTTATGGTATCTTATGCTATGTTAAATTATCTTCTGTCAGTCAAACTATTACAACATCAAATAAGGGGTGTTTTTTATTGAGGTATAGAACTTTAAGTTGGCATCACTTTTTTAACTGGCGGCCATTTTGTCAGCTGTCAAGTGATTAATATTTAGTTTGGTTTGCCATTTCATCATGAACAGGTTGACAAAAGAACAACGCTTGCAAATCGTGCAAATTTATTTCGAAAATAATGGTTCAGTTCGCGAAGTTTACCGCAAGCTCCGTCCATTTTATGGTCGACATAATCGTCCATCAGAGCAATTAATTCGGTTAACCTGTCAATTGGCCACCAAGATCGTGTGATTTGACACCATTGGATTATTTTCTTTGGGGATATGTGAAGTCGCTCGTCTACGCCAACAAACCAGAAACGTTAGGGGACTTGGAAGCCAACATTCGTGGCGTTATTGCCAACATACGGCCCCATATGCTCGAAAAAGTGGTTGAAAATTGGACCTGTAGAATTGGCTTTATTCGAGCCAGCCGCGGCGGCCACATGCCCGAAATCATATTTAAACGTTAATGGCATAAAATTATCCTTCCAATAAAGCCAAATTGATGGACATTAAAACGATTTTCTTGTGTTTTATTTCAATTCGAAGTTCTATACCTCTAAAAAAACACCCTGTACAAGAATTAATGTAACATGTACCCACCGTTTGGTATTTTCGTTTCATATTTTCGTTACAAGTATTTGTTACCAGTATTCGTTACACGTATTTTGTTTATATCAAAAACAAAAAATTACTCCCATGCATTGATTTTCGCTCTTCAAAACACTATGGCACGCATATCTTCCAAAACTAAATCCCTTCAAATCCGTCTTGGCAAGGTATTTGCTTAATAAATATCGTAAGCTAAAGTTTGAATAGCACATACTTTTATTCACAAAAATCGCTTACACATGCACATTTTTTTATAAAAAGGGCGAAAGCAGAGCTTGATGAATGTAGCGTATTTCAACACATCTCCATATACTCGTATTTACTAAACAAATTGTTGTGGCTGCTATTTTGTTGTCATTGTTGACAACTTTAATATTCTTGGATACAAATTTAGTTCCGTTCTTTCAAGCATAATCCCATTTTTGCTGTTGTCAACAGGTTTCATTGAGTTTCAGCACACCCAGCAATGTTTTTGTTGTAAACACACACATAAATAAATATTTTAATTGTCATGTGGGATTGTTGTTCTGACGCTTATAGTTGTTTTCTTAGTGTTGTTTATTATAAGAAAAGTAAATATGTATACTGTCGGATTAATACAAGCTGTTAAATAATTTTATATCATAATATTATTCACACTCGTACTCGTACATATAAAACACAATTTCTTATTCTGATTTTTAGCTTGTTAAATTGTTTATGTATATTATTCATAATTATAATTAACACTATCATTGGTATAATATAATAATTATTAATAAAATAATATTTCAAGTGTCAAGCTCAAGGCAGGAAATAGTTTCTTGTCTTACTTAACTTTGGCTACAGTCACATACGCAAAACTTAAGAACTACAACTTTTATGTTCATCTGTCTAAAAGGTTATAAGTTTTTACGAGTACATTTGTTTATTTAAAACACATTTTGCTACGTAATAAATATCAACACCAAAATGGGCGGGTGACTAAGACAATGACAACATTTTTGTTAATGTTTTTCTCACTGTTTATCAGCAACCAGCAACACTTCACATACAAAGTAACCACGAGCTCAACAAAAATATTCCACAAAAGAACCTCAAAACGATACAATTAGTTGCTGCCAATCAATTAGCCAATGCGAGTGGAGCACACAACTTTCTAAGGCCAAACAAAACACATAAACCTAAAAGCACTTAAGGAATAATTAATGACGGGAAAGCTGTTTTTCAATCCAGAGCTACCCAGAGACTAACTTTTATATTGAATATCAGCTGCCACTTTCATTTTACCTGTTATGCTCATCTTAAACACGTCTTGTACACTGTAGTAACTCATAAAAATTCAATATTATCACTAAAGTGGTTTTTAGACACCCGGATTAGTCGCGTGATAGGCGTAAAAATTTGCTTTTTGCTTCAGAACATATAAAATTATTTCACGTCAATGAAAGTGAGTGGGCGTGAGCAGGTGTGAATGGACGTGAGTCGGTGTGACAGAGCGCGATCAGTTAATAATATATATATACATATCTGTTGATGAAAATTTTTTTAACGTGAATGAACGTGATTGGGCGTGAGTGGGCGTGAGTTCTCTTGAATGAGCGTGAATAATGTATAGAAACGATATACATACCTGTTAAATAAAAATTATATACAACTCTATTTATGAAAAAGTATTTAACGTGAATGCACGTGAGTGGGCAACAGTAGGCGTGAGTGAGCGTGAGTAGTTAATAGAAATTATAGCACATATCTGTTAATTAAAAATTATTTAAAGTGAATGAACGTGAGTTGGCGTGAGTGAGCGTGAGTAATTAAAAGAAATTTTAGCACATATCTGTTAATGTAAACTCATTTTAAAATTTTTTTGCCGATACAAGACTTTTTTTTTATCTCACAGTAGTGAAGGCTCACTTAAGTTCTTAAAAAACTTTGTCACTTTTTCTCATATTATCACTAATAAGGTTCTTTACACACTAGAGCTGGCCAGGTGCTAGTCGTGAATCATACGTGATCTTTTTTAATGAAGATGAAAGCTACTCTTTCCTTTAAAAACATTGGTTAAATATTTTTTTTTTTAGAGTCAGCATAAGTTTTCTTAATGCGCTTGTGGTCAGAAAATTTCGAAATTAATTTGAAAATGCTTAAATGCGAATATAAAGTGTATTTTAGTAGAAATTAGAGATGAAATCGTGAATAGCCTAGTACTCACGGTCACGTAAGCTAACGTTACAAAATGTATACGGCTCTTTATATACTCATACTAAAACTGAGCACGTGCTACTCGTGCACCACGCGTAATCATTTATAATCAACATGCATACTACTTTTTTCTTTTCAAACACTTGATTTTGTTTTAGATGATGTAAAAAACAAATAACGTGAATGAACGTGAGTAGGCGGGAGTGAGTACAATTTTTGCTTAAAGCAATTACGATGAGAAAATTTCGAAATGTGTTTGAAAGTGTATTAAAAGGAAATAGAAACCGTATATAAAGAGAAATTGGAGATAAAATCGTGAGTATCTTACCACTCACGATCATGAAAGCTGAACTACAAATTTTATTATTACACTTAATCGACAACCTTGATTTTTGGCTGATAAAGGCTCACTTTAGTTCCCAAAAAAGTTCTCACTTATTCTCATGTCATCAAAAATATGGTTCTTTAGATAATAGAGCTGAGCAGGTGTTAGGCGTGCATCATGCGTGATCACTTTATAATTAACACGAATGCTAGTTTTTACTTTTTCAACACTTTTTAATTAAGTGCGATCAGAAATTGTCAAAATGAATTTAAAAATGCTTCAATGCGAATGGAAACCGTATATTAATCGAAATTGGAGATAAAATCGTGAGTAGCTTACTACTCACGTTCATGTAAGCTGACTTTAAAAAATGTATGCTTACATACAACCTTGTTATTTTGGCTCATGACGGTTTACTGAAGGGCTTAGAAAACGTTGTCAGTGGTTCACATATTATCATTAACATTATTCTTTCGACATCAGAGTTGGGCACGTGCCATGAATCGTGCGTGATCATTTATAATTAATATGAAAGCTGCTTTTTCTTTTCAAATCTTAAATTTTTATCTATAATAGTAAAAATTGCTTCAAGTGAATGAATGTGATGTGACTTGAGATAAGGTGCCCCATAATATTAAAATTAAATATTTTTTTTTAAATTTAATTTCTTTAAAAAAAAATTATTTTATTTATTTATATTTAACTAAAAAATTCTTTGAATTCACTCTTGAATGCCTTATTCATCAGCATCGCAACACAATATTCTTAATAGTCCTTTTCCTTTATATCTAGGGCCATCTGATATGACAGGATAGTATTTATATATACGAGTGCATAGATATAAACTTGTTACAACTTATGACCCAACTGCGATTAAAAAGCAGGTCATGAAAAATGTCATTGATGCATGTAAAGTGCTGCTCTAATAAAAGCGTGTGAAAAGGAATGCAACAGAATTTATTACCACCAGCAATATGATGCGCCGCCATCAACTGTTACTAATGACTATTGCTGCACTATTTTCATGCAAAAAAAAAAAAATAAATAAATAAAAAATACTTAAAATCATGTAAGAAAAATTTATATTCAAATGTACTCGTATGTACATCCTGTCGTGCACCAGCTGCCATCAGGACTCTGATGATTGAACAGCTTGAAAATTATTGGTAATATAACTGCTCCAAATAATTGTCAGTCATAATTGCTTAGTTGATTGGATTTTATTGTATTGCCAGCAATTCCCATTGCTGCAGGTGTAAACCTTTAGTAAACTTATCTGCATGTGCTGGGGGAATAATAAAATTGATATAAGTTTCTCGCAGCAGTAGTTGTGGGGAATATTTCCACAAATGCATATCATGCCATTGAACATGATTAAATGTAGAATTATTGAGTTCATTCAAGCGGAATTTATTAGCAGCTGGATGCAAAGGTGAGTTAAGTGAATCAATTAGCCCAATACCTCACAGTCAAACCTAAAATTAGAGCGTGGAGATTTGCGAAAGCAGCAGAGTACGTATTTTCAGTACATTCAAAGTATGTTTTATATTTTAAATATACTCATAATACGTGCCCTGCTGCTTACGCAACTTTTAACGTTTTAATTTAGCTTTGGCTGGCAATTGTAAAGCTTCACGCACGATAACACTACACGCTGTTTTTTTTTTACATAAGAGGTGTTGGAATGTTGTGTTGTGCAAAGATGTATATAGCCTGTTTTGTTGTATTATGGGTAAAATCTTATAACTTGTGGTGTTTTTTTTCATCTTCTTCTAAAAACAGTGTTGCGCCTGAAATAAATTTCATGTGTATTATAAAGTGAAAATTCATTAGCACGAGAGCGTTTTAAGTATTTAAAGTCATAAAATTTAATAAATAATATCTTTAAATAGGGTCGTTAATATATTAAAATTCTACCAAAAAAAGTGAAAGTAAGAAATGCGTTTCTTTAACGTTAATCAACCTTCGAACTGATGGTCACCACACCTGCAAAATATTTTGGCAACCAATATAAAGAAATATAATAATCAACGAAGTTTAAAAAAGCTGCTTTTGTGAGTCCCTCTAATATACTTAAATTTTATTGTTTTCGCTCAAGTGCGTATGAGCATTTAATAATAAAAATTAATCATACGCAGAAAGAGTCTCAAGTGAAGATTTCTTCCTCGCTCACTTTTTATTTGCTAAATACCCCAATAGAGAGAGAGAGAAAAAGAGGGAGAAAGCAATACAGCCATAACCCAGCAAGAAAATTTTAGGTAGATAAGCAAACAGTAAATAGATTTGATGATTTCCATACGCGCATTTTTAGAGTTTGCTTGGATATGTAAATAAAAGTGAGTTAATTTGCATTCGTTTTCAAATAGCTTAGAGTGCGTCAGCTATTAAGATTTAATTGAGATGAACATCAAAGCAAACAGAGTCTAAGAGAGAAAAATTTCATTTATTTGCTTGACTTTTATTTCCCAATTTTGTCTATTTCTTTACTACTGAATTTAACCACAATGTAAACTGATCCACGAGTTGTGATTGAATATTATACAATTTACATAAAACTAGAAAGGTCCTAGAAGAGACTTCGCAAGCTAAAGTTATGACTTCTGAAACCTCTATTCGAAGTAGCTGGGAATTAAATTCTTTCTAAGGAAACTGCTGCAAGTTCAGCATAAGTTTTTGCTGGGAGAGAAAGTCAATTTTACTGCATTAATTTTTGTTTGCAAACCATGCTTTCTGCTGAGAATCCAAATCCTCTAGTCAAGCAAGTTTCCTTTTGATCACTTCTTATCCCTTTAACAAGTCACTTGTTTTGCTTATAGTTTTTCTTATTTCTTTGCAAGCAGCTGCCATTCAAGCTGCTTAATTAAATGATACATTTTGCTACATAACAAAATTTCCATTATTCTGCCCTGGCAATAGATTGCACTGCCTATCAAACATGTTATAAATATGTTTGGTTTTTTTCTTCTACCTAGCTTGAAGGCTTGTTGACTTCACATGTAGTTTGCTCGACTGACTGAACACTGGTTACTTTAATGGTTTAACATTGACATCATTGTGGAAAATACTTTTCGGTGTATGTAAAGATATGGTTTTAATGGAAAGTCTTTTTATTTACATTTTGATTTGCATTTTTATTTGCTTGTACTTTTATAGGTTCCATCAATCAAAATTTGACAACCTTTCGCAAAAAGAAAAAAAAAGTTAATAAAAGTATGACTACAAAGCTACGAGTACATGATGAAATAAAATGAAAATCTAATTTTGCTTTAAAACTTCATTAATGTTTTTTTTTCATGTACATAAAACAGGTAATGATAAATGATGTTTGTCTATAAATAGAAAAAGAAATAAAAGTCGTATGCATTGGTTCTTATAATAAATTACTGATTTTGTTTAATGATGATATAATGCTAATTTAATGCTAATATAATTATTTGATTTATTTTCAAAACACCTCTTAATAAATTTTGTTATTACAACAACGCGGTGGCGCTTAAACATTAGTTTCCTAAATAAGATAAGAGATTCAGTTATTTGATTGAATGTTAATGATATTGGAAAAATTAATGGCATATCAGAAAGTGCAAGTCGTAGTCGTCTAGTTAACTATTTGAAGAATTGCTAGCATAATCAATTAAATATCGTGAATGGAGATTTCGAATTCAAAGCAATAAATATTTTGGCTTTCAAAGCGATACGAAATTTAAATATAGACACAAATGAAGTTCGAACGATAATAATAAAAACTAACTAAAAATAAATATTTAATTAGCTTTTATTATTATTGTTCGAACTTCATTTGTTTCTATATTTATTATTCGATTAGGCTAAAGTTCGTAATGCTTTGTAAGTCAAATTACATGTGATAATTATTAATGAACAAATAACACCAAATTTAATTTGTAAATATTCTGAGAAACACAAGTAGAACGAAACAACCGGATGCTTTCGAAAGTCACTACACCTTCATCATCAGCGTTCTTTGTGCAGCTCGGTAAATAAAATTTTTAAATAGCAAGAATTAAGAAGCGGGAAATTATTTGCCAATGCTAATGTAATGCTAATGTAATGCTAATTTATTGCTAATTTATTTTAAAGCAGGGAATGCATTACCTAAGAATTGACCAATAAAATGCATTTGTTAAGACTAACTGAACTGTTTGGCTTATATTTCTCCTGAAAAGGTATAAGCAAGAACTTAAACTATAATTAAGGCATTGAGAATTGTTAAATTCAAGTTTAAGTGAAAGTTTAATATGATATCTAGAGCTGTTTTGAGAAATTTTTGACTGCAAGTTTCCTGCAACAGAGCAGTAGTTCTTTAGTCATCAATTTCAATGTATTTGAAAAATATACCACCAATATATTACTGAACAAGTAAAATATTAATTTTAGGTAAAAGTGCACCAAAAAATATTAAACTCCTTAAATAAAATAAATAATTTAATTTGTAGAACCATGACATTATGATTGCCTTAGCTGTCCAGATAGTTTTAATATCAAACTGTGTGAATTAATTTTTTTTTATTTTAAATCATAAATTAAGCGTAACGGCGTTTGCCAAAAAACCAAATTAAAAATATATTTTTTAGTCTTGTTCATTAAGCCAAATAAATGTCATTGGCCCATAAAGTTTAGAAACTTTAATAAATTTTTTATCTGTTTTTTTATTATTGCTCCTGCCAAGCCATATCCAACATTACATTCTCTTGCCAAAAAAGTTGTTTGTAAAATAATAAAGAAACAAAAAACTGGCATAACGACGAAACTTAATTGACCCAAATTGCTGAATGTAAAAAAAAATACAGAAAAATTAACAGCCAAACCACTGGCAAATTACTGCACAGACAGGAACTACAAAAGCAACTGCTCGCTGCTTGCAACTGCAAACCGTGAAAACTAAATTTTGCATAAAAATTGCTTAGCAAAAAGTTTTCTTTGCATTAAATGACTTGATGGCGAGCAATGTGAGTTTCATAGGAAGGTGCAAAAGTAGAGCAATCGTGACACATTAATTTAACATGAAAACAAATTAAGCATGTTTTTCTAAGAGTGTTCAAAGGCATTTCATAGGACTTATATTTTAAAAAAGATTGCTGACAAATGCGCAAACAACTAGCTGCATCATGTTAGTTCAATTTCGATCGTAGTGTTGCTTTTGCTGACCTCTTATTGCTCAAATGTTGTAAAGTTGTCAGCATAATACACAGACTTAACGTCTTCTTCCTAAAGGTCTTTAGACCCGATCAAAATGCTTAATAAGCATGTTTGTGGTATGAGGAAATTTTGTTAGTATGAGTGACACTGAATACGCTTGATGGGAAAATCCAAAAAAATTTAAATCGTTCGCAGGGTTGCTCTCGATTTTTAACGTATGTAGCCCGAACAAATTTTCATTTTAATTACATTTTCATTGTGAACATCGATATCAAAAGAGCAAAAATTAAAGCTTAAAATCAAACTAAAAATTAAAGCTTGAGGGTTCATCAAGCATGATAATTTATTTAAAAAAAACCCCTGCGTTTGTTTTTTTTAGAAATTATCATGCTTGATGGAAATTACGACACTCGATGGCGTGTAAAATTTTAAAATATTTCAAAATAGTTTTAAAATTTTCGATCGATATCCAGCCCTCTAATTTGTTTCCAGACACGCGAACTTGACAGCAAGCATTTTGATGGTGTACTGCATGGTCCATTCATAAGATTTTTTACAAAATATTTAAAAGTATACTTTCTTTTTTTTTTTTGCTTAAAAATTTTTGCTGGGCTTGAAAATGATTTAAAAAAAGAAATTAAAATTGAACACGCTGCTGAGTTTATTTTTTACAAAATAATAAAGTTAATAAGAGAACATATTTTTATGTCAGTTTGTTTTGAAAACTGTGGAAAGAAAATAAAAGAAACCCGGCCACTAAATCATGATGTTGTTACGTGTGTTACGTGTTTAAGTGGAAGCGGAAGTGGATAAAAGTTAAGAGTTTAATATGCACTACAGTTATTTTTATAAGTATGCGTGTGTATGTATACGTATGGGTTTGTGTGTGTGTGTGTGTTCTATGCTTAACATTACTTGTTCCACTTTAATGTTGTGTTGGAGCTGCCAAAGAAAATTGCTTCTTGTTACATTTTCATCTTCATGTTTTGCCAGTTTATGCAGGATTAACAAGGACGTTACAGTTGAGTCAAATGACTGAGACATTAAGCAAGGAATTATGACCTCCCATGCCAATTAGCAGGCAATTTAATATACCCCTATACTATTTTTACTGCCAAATAAAACCAGAATAAGGATTTATTATTAAAAAATTTCTTTCTCTCTCTCTCTCTCTCTCTCTCTCTTTAAATTCGTTTTACTCGTAATGTTTTCTAAAATGGACTTGGCATGAGTTTTATATTTCAAATAATGCATTAATTGCAAGACATCCGCTTACTGCAATTATGTACTTCTATGAACTCACTTCCATATTGCTACAATATCTGTGGCAGAAAGCAATAATTGCTTAAGTCGAGAAAGGCTAATTTTGAGTGAATGCAAATCCTGTAATCTTCATATTCAAAAGTACCTCTGGAGAAAATTTCAATAAGCTTGTAAGATTTTTCAGGAACTTATAGAATTATAGGATTTAACTTATACTTTGGTATATTTGAATCGAATAAATTAATTAAAGTGGGTAGACCGATGTTTTTCTAAAACAAAATTAAAAGTGAACAGCGAATTTCTCAACTTAAGTCGATATCGAGTGCCGGTATTTTGGCCCCTTTTCTTGCAGGAAGTTCACTTTCTTTTCAATTTATTAAAATTTTCATTTCACTCTAGTCGTAGGTAAAGTCTTAAGCAGATGCCAATGTGAAACTAAAACTGTTTACATTAGGAGTAAATAAATTATTTAAAAAAAACTTTCAAATGTATGAAGTGAACTTAACTTCATGTCAGAAAATTTTCAAAAGAAAACATATGTACAGACATACAAGTATATATTTAAAGCAATTTAGTTAATAACCAAAAAAATTCAATTTAATTGCATCAATCTTGAATTTAAATTGGTTTGACTGCATGCTGACGCTACACCCCTTCTTTTTTGCTGATTTATAGATGACAATAACGACGATGTGGCCTCATGTCCATCACAAAAATGTTTTTTTTTTTTTTAATTTTTTTTACTTTTTTCCCACAAAACTAATTGAACTTGCTGTTGCGGACATACATTTGGGATTTCGAGCATAGAAACCAATCAATAATTTTATATTTCATTTGGTTATAAAAAAAACTTTATATTTCATTATTTACGCCATTTAATTTTATTGTTAAAATTTTAAGAATAAATTAAGCCGGTTATGCATGAATGTAAAGGGTGATTTCTTAGCTGCCATACTACTGAAGTAAGCTTGACTTTTCTCAGTGTAATTTCGCAAATTAGCAAACAAAGACTTGCAACAGAACAAACTTTAACAAATCGGGAAATTCTTTAACAAAAATTCGTGCTCTATTCGTTAAACTTATGGAGCACTTTGTTTGAAGAGCTAAAACGCAATACCATGGATGTAGGGAGTCATGACCACATTTACATCATTTGAATAATATTCATCTAATCGCACCATTGCCGCTGTAGACATCCAACAATTTGTCTGTGAATTCGAAAATGGTGGCAATATTACAGTGAATTACAGGCGAATACTACAAACAGCTGATTCCAAAATTGTTTTTGTGCCTCATGTTTTTGCAAAGCATTTGAAGGGAAAGCGATTCCATCAAGTTATTCCATACAGCGCACTATGGGAAAAATTTCTCTTATTTTTGGCCAAAACTAAAAAAATTAATCTAGAAAATTCGAAATTATTTTTGCACACAAATTAACAGAAATTAAGACGAAATATTTACTGTACGAGGAAGTAATCGAAAATCTATTTTTTTTTCTTAAAGAACTAGAATAAATTAAAAGGACTTAAAAAGTAAGTGTTGAAAAATTGTCACGCGGGAGAATGCGTGAGCGTGAGTGAAAAATATTTTTTTATTTTTGCTTTAATAAATAATAAAAAGGAAACTATTTCTTTTTAAAATTTTTCAATAATTTTGATTTAATAACACTTTATCAACTGGCGATTGAGGGTAGTAAAAATTTTCATAATAAAAATTTATAATTTATAGACTTTGAAAATTAAAAAATTGAATATAATGACGGAGGCGAGAGTATTATTAATATTAGTCAAAAGTTGTCACGGGTGAGGAGAAATAAGCGTAAGTGATAAGAACTGTTTTTCTTATTGCGATTAAGTGATAAAATCGTTATTTATTTTTTTTTAATTATTTATGCATTTTCGCCAAAAGAACCTTAACTGCCGTAAAACAAAATTATTTTTTATGCATACGGCAGTAAGATTATAATTGTTTTGGAGTTCAATAACAATACTTAAGATAATTTTATAAAACATATTTCATTATGTGAAGGAGGCTTCCGAAGTTTGACTTCAAAAAATTACATCAATCGTTCCTGCCGTTTGACTGTAATTAATTATGCCCATCAAATGCTTAAAATTTCATATAGTGCAGCACGTCAAACCATCACATTGGGTGAGCGCATAAATTGACCTGTGAATTGGCCACCTTGTTCGTGTGATTTGTCACCTTTTGACTACTTTTTGTGGAAGGGTATCTCAAATCTGTGATCCATGCTGATAAACCAGCAACGATTAATCATTTAGAACACAATATTCGAAGCACTATTGACGAAATAAGACCAGATAGGCTCGGAAAACTAATGCGAAATTAGACCGACGGAATGCTGTTCATAATTCGCATTTGCCAGAAATAATTTTTAAACATTCAATGACATGAAATTTGTGAGTTAAAAAATCCAAAATTATGATCATTACATTGAATATGTGTTTTATTTATAAAATAAATGTTCTATGCCTCTAGAAAAAACACCCATTATGTACATTTGTTTCTAAATTTTCCGCACAGCTTTAATTGGATTTTGTTGGAAAAATTAAATTCATTGATGCATATGATTAATATTTTATATGCAAATTTTTATATTAATCATACGCCCCGTGTGACCGTATTCACTTGTAAACCGTGCACAGTGGTCAGTGCCGGCCGAAAATCCATAACTTCTTTTTTATTTAGGTAAATAGCTGAAATTTTGTTCATCAATTAAGAATAATATATTTGATCTCGAAATATAATTTGGGACATGTACAGACAGGGATTGGCCGAAAAAGCATTGTTCACACTGATTGCCGTTTTTCAAATGTATTCCTAGTTCTTTTGCGAAGTATAACATGTGACATATAACATATTTAAAATGGAATCATCTAGATTCTACTTGAATGCTTGCGTGAAGTAGGCAGCCACGTAATCCAATAACATATGATGGCGAATTTAATGTGACTCGGTCTTATGTCTCGACTGCATTTTGGTGTCAAAATATGTATGGAAAATGTGACGCAGTTCTGTGAACATATACAATTCGTTCTGTTGTTTTGTTTGTATAAACGTTGACAATTTTTTGTGTATATTATTGTTTCCATCTTTCGTCTGCATTGTCTTAAGAGTTTGTGTGGTTGTATATTTTTTTAATGAGCAGAACGTATTACATAATGTTGTTATGCTTTAATATTAACTTCAACAATGACTTGTATGGTTGTGTGCTGCACGCAAGCACTCTTCTTTCTTTTGTTAAGGTACCCACACATTTTCAATATTATTGTGCAATAAATGATATTGTATTGTGCAATAAAAATCAAAAGTAAAATCAAAAGTATTTTGATTTTTTTATATTGTGCAATTTATTGAATAGTACGGAGCAAAACTACAATGTGTGCCTTTAATAATATCTGGAACATTATCATTGTTGATAAGAGTTTTTATTGAAAACATTTATGTATATTATAACAATTTAACTGAAATTTAAGAATGTTCATTCGACTAAGTTTAAATTTAAATAATTTGATATAACACAACTGGCCCCTGTATGTTGACCGTGTGTGCCCTGTCAAACTATGTTAAGTTTATGCTTTATTGGGAATTTTTTAATTTTACTTATCAAGTAAAATACTAATTTTGGGAGGAAGTGCGTTAAAAATATTATACCTTAAGCTTTTTTATTACTATTGTGCCATTTGGTTCTTCCAAATGTAAAACTTCTGCTTTTAAAATTAACTAATTTTAAGAGGCTCATTTACGCGAGTCAATAACAACTAATGGAATGTAATTTCCAGACTCTGGCCATAAATAGGTTACTAGTACAAAAAAAATAAATAAAATAAAATTAATTTACCCTGAAAAGCAATGGCATAAAACCAATCAAGCGCGTGCAAGTCGCCGCTGTTTTTACTTCCGTCTACAACTGATGTTGCATCCTCCCCCTATCTCTCATTTGCTTGATTACAACAGCAACAACAGCATTCAACATTAAACCAAGAAAAAAAAGGTCACACATTTTATTTTGCGTGACGGTCAACAATTTGTTTAAAAAAAATGTAAACCAATAAAATACTCACAATTCGCTTATTTCCGGTCAACAAAGCAGACGTAATAAAGCAATAAAAAAAATTAAGTGAAAAGAAGACATTCATTTGTAAAATATTTTTTACATGAAAAAAAAAATAAGGGAATAAACGAGTATGAAAACAAGATGTAAAGAACGCTGTAACGCAAACAGCTTTTAAATAATTATTTAAATTAATAAGAAAATTTTTAAGATGCCAAAGAAATGGGATATGGTTTATATTTGCGTCTTTCGCTGTTTGCCTGGATCTATTCCTCGTCTACGTGTTTCCCCACTGCTAACGTTTCTTTTTCCTAGAAGTGTTTCTCTTTCTTCCTTGTCTTATTCTATCAGTTAATGCAATTTTGACAACTTGCTGTATTTTGGAAACCGTAAAATGCAAACTATTGATATTTTCAAAAACGATAAAACTAAAAAATTTAAAATTAAAAATAAATCGTCAAAACGAAAAAAAAATCAAAAAAGCGCTTAAATCAAAAATGTCACCAGAAATAAAATCAATCTTTCAAATGCAAAAAAAATAAATCACCAAAAGTAAAAATGTCAAAAAACCGAAACAAATCGCCATAACGAAATAAAGAGCCTAAATTTAAAAAAAAAATCTTTAACGCTGATATAAATCGCCAAAAACCGAAAAAATCGCCCAAACAAAAAGAATGCCAAAACGAAAAAAAGCCACAACTAAAATAACGCCAAAAACTGGAAAAATTCACAGAAAAGAAAAAAGACACAAAAATAAGATAATACGCTAAAACTAAAAAGTGCCGAAACCCGAAAAAAATCACCAAAACGAAAAAAGCGCCAAAACTAGAAAAAATCCAAAACTTAAAACCGCAAAAAACCGAAAAATATCGCCATAACGGAACAAAGAGCCAAAATTTAAAAAATCTTTTACACTAAAATAAATCTCCAAAAACCGAAAAAATCGCCAGATCGAAAAAAAAGCCACAAATAAAAAAAAACGCGAAAAACCGAACAAATTTACAGAATCGAAAAAAGCGCCAAAACTAAAAAAATCTCCGAAACATGAAAAAAGCGCCAAAACTAAAATAATTGCTAAAACTAAATAAAAACCAAAAACCGAAGAAAAATCTCTAAAACCAAAAAATCACCAAGAATAGAAAAGCGCAAAATAAAAAAAATGCTAAACCTAAATAAACGCCAAAAACCGAAAAAATCCCCAAAACGAAATAAGCGCCAAAACTAAGAAAAAGAACCAAAACTTAAACTAAAATAAATCGCCAAAACCGAAAAAAAGTTGCAAAAACTAAAACAAATGCAGAAAATAAAAAAATTCTAAGGCAAACAAAAAAAGCGCCAAAACAAAAAACAGCATCAAAACAAAAAAATTCGCCGAAATTCGAAAACAAAATTGACCAAGTACTTAAATGTTTAAAAAAAAATAATATCATGTAACTGAAATATTGCTTTTGACAAGCCTAAAGAAACAAACTAGAATTCGTGAATTGCAGATAAATAACGACATAAAACGCACATTATGTCAATATCTTCATAAAATTTCTTTGACGTCTTTTATTGCGAGAAAAACATTATTTTGTCATTTTTATCTTATGAAAATAAATTTAAATATAATCGAAATATTCAATTTCCTTAAGTGTATGCAAATACTAAAAACTTGCAATATCTATTTTCTTGCTGGCATAAATTTCACTTTGTTTCCATTTTATTTAAAACTTGCAAGCATATCATGATTTATATCCTACACATTGCTTTGACAGTTTGTGGTAAAAATTAGAAAAGGAAAAAAAGTAGAAAACACATTGAATATCAAGAGGTGCATAGAAATCCACATGTAACAACTAAAGACCACTCAACCGTAACTTCTGGTCAAAGTGAAGCACTTACATAAAATTTTATATTATACTGAAAGAGGAATTAAAGCCGAGACTGTGAGCAAGATTTCTATGGAGTTTTTAAATATTTTTTGAAGTTTTTGAAACGAGAAAGGATATTAAACACTTCTTAACATGAGAACGTAGTTGCACACACGTAAAAAGTAATTATTTTCAAAAGAATTTATTACATGCAGCAGAAGGCAAGGTGTGCTTGTCATTTCTTTTGTTTCTGTATTTTACAGAAAAGGGTAAATAATTTTTTTATTTTTTTATTTATTCAAAATATTCAAAAGAACTGCTTTTCACAAGCCAAAATTTTTCCGACAGAATTGAATTAAGCCAAACGAACTTAAATCTTATTTATTTTTGCATTAAAGTTAATTTTATGAAACTAAATTTTAAATTCAATTATTTTGGCATATTGATTTGTAGCACAAAGTACTGTGTACGTACTTTGAAGTTGAAGAAAATGAAAGAGAGAAAAACTAAAATCATCTGTGGCACAGATGCTGCGAGAAAGGGACAACTGTAGTCTATTTGTTAATAAAATATTCACTAAATAATCAAAACCAACAAGAGAAAATGTGTATCTTGTGAAATGAACAAGAGAGCATTTTTGCAAAATTAAATGAGCGGGACAGTCCGAAAACACAATTACTTTTTGATTTGCATTACCGGGCCCATAAATCGACTTTGCTAACAGCAGCAAAAATGTAGCTTTTATGTGGCGAACTTAAAAAATAAACTTTGGCTTTTGTCATTGTCCATTTTTAATGCAGAAAAAAGGGGCTTTACATCATCAATTTTTATGCAAAAAATATAATGGACTATACATCGCCAATTTTCCATTAAATAAATTAAGTAGACTATACATCGCCCATTTTTCATACATCGTTTATTTTCAGAAATTATAATGGACTATACATCGTTCATTTTTAATAAAAAATTAAGTGGTCCATACATCGCCCATTTCTATGCAAAAAATTAAATCGTTAGTTTTTCACACAAAAAATATTTCATGCAAATTAAACGTGCTGTACATCATTCATTGTATCCCAACTTGCACATCGGCTTCGGCTAACTGTTTCGTTACAGTGCTTTCGATTGAGTGTTTTCCACAGCAACTTCAGTTGATTGTTTCCCCACAGTGACTTCGGTTGACTATTTTCCCCAGCGGTTTTGGCTGAATGTTCAGTGAGTATATGATTGTAGAGATTTAAGCATCTTAGAATTATGAGTTATTGTACGCCTTTTATCAATTAGTTAGTAAGGCCGTACAATGCCGAGCAACCGACGCCCGATCAGCAGAAATGGCAGCAATTCACCGAAGTTCTGTAACCGATTGTTGCCACTACTCTGACGAGGATAAAGGCTCAGTTAGCCGACTGTAATGTAACGTAACTGCAACAGTAGGAAACAGCTGACCGATATTGTTATGTGTAAAGTAATGGAAATGGTTATAGAGATGTAATGTAACGTAACCTACTTTTCATATAAAAATATCGATCAGCTGTTTCTTACATTACAGTTACATTGCATTACAGTCGGCTAACTGAGCCTTATCGGTCGATTACCACCGACCGATTTCCAACATCATCCTAGCTGCCAGCTTTAAAGCTCAGTTAGCCGACTGTAATGGAGTGTAAGTGGAACGGTAGGAAACAGCTGATTGATACTGTTAAATGAAAAGTAATGGAAATGGTTATAGGGATGGAACCGGAATGTAAGAATCTGTAGATTACTTTTCAAATAAAAATATCGATCAGCTGTTTCCTACCGTTGCAGTTACATTTCATTACAGTCGGTTAACTAAGCCTTTACTTTGAAATACCGTAATTGTAATTATAATCGATTGCTACGACCACTCTGACGAGGATAACTATAACAAAAGGCAAATATTAATCGCATCTTCATTGTAGCTATTATTAAATAAACCGATACTTACTTTATTGAAATTGTAAATAAAATTAAAAATATATTTTAACCCCCAGAAAGGGTAAGTACTCTTAAATAGAGTTATTACTTAAAGTTTGTGGATCTGTAAGTAATTCCTGGATACGCCTGATACGCCAGCATATTTTTCATATACAAAAATTAAATGTGCTACACATCGTCGATTTTTCAAATCCAAAAATTAAACGTAACACATATAAAAATGTTTTACTTAACTGAATCTAAATTGTCTTTCACTTTTTAGTGTTTTTGTTAAGTTGGTTTAATTTTTTTTAAGTTTTATGTACGAGCCATCAATCTGCCAGCTACACAAGCATATTTTTTGACAACATTTTAAAATGTTCAAACATTCAAATTCTTTTGCCATCCATCACTTGTTAAGCATCATCATTCTTTCATTTCCGTCAACTACAAATTTGTATTTATTTTTGCATGAAAAATGGTTGGAACATTCATGTGTGAGCGTTTACTGATGTTGTTCAAATAACCTGGCAAAAGCAACAGCAACAAAATAATTGTAAAGCATTGATGCCCAAAAAAGATTTGTCTTAATATTAAAGAGAAAAAAAACTGAATAAAAAGCTGATTATGCGAAAAAAAACGTTCTACTAAATATTTAATCTTAAGAATTTTGTTTTTGCAAAATACTTGCGGAAACCACTGTTCGTTGCATATCTCCAACTTTGGGATATATTCAATATCTTTCTGCTATAAATCGTGAGTTTTTTTTAACATTTAAAATTCTTATTGTAACAGTTGACTTTTTAAGAATTAAAGTTCACAATAAAAAAATAAAGTCGACATAAGCTAAGCTGCAGCCAATATTTAAACGTCAACGTCAACGCCGCTGTTAAAATGTCTGCATATCGTGGCGGCGCTTTGAAACTTTATCAGCGCAGGAGTTTGGTTGTTTTGGTCTTACAGACACAACAACAAACTCAGCTGTTTTAGCGTTGCCGTCACTTACACTTCCCAGTCTGCAATGGTTTTTAGTCTTGCATACATATACTGTGAATTATTGTATATTAATTTGATATGAATTGTTGTTGTTGTTGTACTGCATAATGTAGCATGTATCTTGATTTGCTACATCTACAACATTTGCACCAGCAGTATTCAAGGAAGAGTAATTTGCGCCATTCTTTTCAATTATTGTTAGCTGTCACTTACCATCAGTTCTATGTCTCCACTTCATTAGCTGTAGAAGCTAATGATACATTGCAATGCAGCCATGACTTCTGGATAATTTTTTTATCAGTTATTCTATTCTCACCGGATTTCAAAAGGTTCAATTTGGTTGTACTTTGCAACTCTACAATTCCATTTACTTAAATTTGTAACTTGCGTAAATTAGTGACATAAATCAAAATCAGCTGTTAGGCCTGAAGCAAGAAATGGTTTTGTAACTAAAAGAAGCAGACGTTTGCACAAACACGTGCAAACTTAACACACACACACACACAAACACATACACACTTGCATATGGGAACACACTTGTAGAACAATTTTAACTGGAAAAAAACTAAATTGGCGCCATTGATGTGTATTGTGTTCTGTTTTCCTTATAAAAAATTTATACATTTTTGTGTAACACATGTATTGAAGAGCTTTTACAAAACATTTTACTAACATCACAACGTACACACAGCATTAACGTCTAACTGAAGAGAAATTAATATGACGCTCCATTGCAAGTGGTAAATGTTTGTAAATAATTTTAATATAATTTGTAATTTACTCAGGAAAATTAGATTGAGAGAGTTCGGTTAAAAAAAGAGATGCATTGCAATGTTGACCCAATCCCATTACAGAATTACTCTTATACACGGAATTACTCTTATACACAGAATAGTTGAAAATTCATATAATTTATTAATTGAACGAAAAGGTTTTAATAGAGTTTAACAAGTAAAATGCCGCCCAATTTCAATTGGCCTCCCCTAATATCCAGTTATCAAATTAAAAAATTCAGCGACTTCAAACGTTTGATCTTGTGTTTGTTGGGGCATGTTTCGTATGCTGTGTGCATATGTATGTTCGTGTGCGTGTGTGCTTATCAGTATTTTCTCCCTCTCTTTTTCTCTCTCTCGCTCTCTCTTTTACTTGTGTGTTTGTACAAAGTTGTGATTTGTTTTATGAGCTTATTTCCTCATTTTTTTGCTTTAAGGGTAAATCTTTTATTTATAAGCACATGATAATGACAATAATGATGTGGTTGATGATAATAAGGCTTCTTATATGTACACTATGTCACCCATGCAATCACATACAGTCGCAAGCGAAGACATGACAAGCAACATGAGCTGAAGAGTATTGGTGGCAGCTGTTGTCAAGGCAGTAATAAAAATAAAAGAAAAACAATTTTGAAAACTTGCAAAAGCATTTGTTGTTAACAGACAAGACAGTATTAACTTTTTATTAGAGTTTGCAGGCAAATAACGAAGCATTGCAAATAATATTGTACATTTGTCAAACATTTATATTAAACTTAAAGCTCTGTGTTATAAAGTCGTCTTAAAATTTTCAAAAATGCTTAAAATAAGGAATTTCTAAATTACAAAAATCGCCACAACGAAAAATTGCCAAAATGAAAAGAAAGCTTAAATGAAAAATATCACTAAAAATAAAATAAATCGCATAAATGCCAAAAATTCATCAAATGTAAAAAAACCCGCCAAAATAAACAAAAAAGCGCTAGAACTAAAAAAAAATTGTTAAAACTTAAAATATGTATTGTAAAGAAACAAAATAAAAGAAGACAGGTGTCTTAGGACACCTGGTTATAGCTATGCTGCTTAGTTATATAAAACAAACTTAATGTGTTAAATAACAATGCAATAAAATGATATTATATGATGATTTCAAATTTGCCGCAAATATTTCAAAACGTTACCGTTTATTTCCCATTATTTTCTTTTCTAGCGGCATACGATTAAATTAATGTATTTCTTGTGGCTGGCGGCGGCTGTTTGCCGATCGGCTGTGTTCTCTGGTTTGTACTCATGTGCAAAAAATAATACAAAAGCAAATTGAGCAATCCTTCTCATTGTTTTTGTTTTGTTTTTGTTTCACTCACTTCAAAGAACGAAACAAAACAAAATCAAACAATTTGTATCGTTTATTTTCTTACTCTGGTTTTAAGTACAAATAAATCAAAACAAAAATAAATTTATAACTGTAATAGTGTCGATTATTTTTGCTACGAAAATCACTTCCTTTCTCCTTTGTCGTGACATGAATAGCATAGCTATAAAAATTCAAAAAAACTTAACAAAATCGCCAAAACTAAAAAAATCGGTAAAACTAAAAAAATGTATTGTAAAGAAACAAGAAAAAAACCCAAAACCAAAACGTCAAAACCGTCAAAAAGAAGTAAGCGCCGTACGAAATCCTTCGTGTGCTGGTCAAAGTCGCATTTTACTGAATTTATTTAATTATTCTTCCATGCAGCAGGTTAATCAAATCCTTATTGGTCATATTACAGTGCAGTTTGGTTATAACTAATACCGGATATAAAGCATTAAGCACCCCGTACACGTTTCAATTCAATTGGCAACTGAGTCGGTTGTTGTCCAAATTAAGGCGTGATTACTTTGGTAGTTGTCGACTTGGTTGAAGAAAAATCAGAAGATTTTGATTTTTTTTTTTTTCAAGTTGACTAGTAAGTCTTTCAATTCGATTGTGCTGTATGTGTGTGTTCGAGTCTCTTACTCGGCTGTCAAAATTTATGTTTGTAGTTTTATTTTGCAAAGAAAAAGTTAATTCTTTTTTAAAATTGTATTCAATTTCATTGAATTTTAAATAAAAAATATAAAAATTAATAAATGAATGCAATAGAAGTTTCTAACTTTTAAATTTGTAATTCTGAAAAAAATATATGTATATATAAATTTGACAGTTTAATGAAAATCTTTCAATTCAGTTTATGACGTGTGGCCAAGAATGAATTTAATTGAAATTTGAGTCAATTTTGAAAAGTGTATGGGGGGTGTTTTAGAGAGAATAACATGAAGATTATGATTTATGCTGAAACCTTCACGCTATTGATGTTTTGGAAGACAGCCTTTATTTGTAAAAAAAAAAATATTTATTTACGGCCTTATTGATAAAAAATATTTCTAATTTATAACTAGCCGTCCACACGAGCAATAAGCTTGGCAATTATTGACTTGGCAATTGTCAAATTCGATTGCCGACACAAGATATTAGCGTGTGGACCGTATGAATATAAGTTCAAATATATATTAAGCAACAAATGTTAAAATACATTGCTGAGCAATAATCTCCTAACACATGCTGTCAAATTGAAATAATATTAATATTTTTTAAACATAAAACTAAGAAAGATTGTTTTAAATAAATAAAATAAAAAGAAGTTCGATTTAAAATTAGCAAAAACTCTAATTAATAATAATTTAGGTATGTATATGCTTAAAAAAGCAAATATATTTGAATGTACGTGTTCGCCACCTCCAGATCCATTGTTGAACACAAGCAATGTGATGTCATTAATTTGCCGGCGTTAAGACACAACAAATTGCTCGTCTGGTCGTAGTGTAAAAGGTTGGATAAATGTGATTTCCGTACAAAATTTGTTTTATAAACCCTCTATAAAACAAAATTATTTTTATGAACAGGGTGATTAATATTTATTAGAGCGTGTTGCACAAAATTTAAAGAAATTAATATTGAAAATAACAAAAAAGTTTTAAATTTTGTAATTATTTTCTTTACAAATTTTCAGTCGATTGCTTTCTTTCGAACTTAAAGTACAGACACTCAAATTCATTTAATATTTATTTTAATATTTCGCAGTAAAACTGTGTACAACTAAGAACATTTTCATATTTATGGATACTCATGTACATATGAATCTCATTTCACAACTTTTATGCTCTCACAGAATTTAATCAATTAAATGATTTCTGCAAGCTTTAATATTTCCATTAAAAAAAAAGATTTCCTTAGTTTTGAATACAAATTTATTGGTTTTTTTATTCAAAATATGTGTTATAAATTCATAAAGCAAAACTTATTTTTTTCTCTTTTAATAATGAATTGTTGCACATTTGACTTATAAAAAAAAACAACAAAAACAGTCTACAGGCTAAACACTTTTTGCTTTTTAATAAATTACAAGCAAAGAGAAAATCTACTTTCCTTCCATAACTTTATATTGTTAAGCAATTTTCGTTTAAAATGCACAACCACTCACAAACAGAAATAAATATGTATGTTTAAGCCTTTTTGTTTTTCTTTGGATTAAAACATCAGGGAGAAAGTAACCAGCCGAGCGTGTAACCACAAATTATAACTTTGTACTCGTAGAAAAAGTTTAAGCCCGAAAAAGAATACAACAACGAGGAATAAATAATAAAAAGGATTTAGACAAAGTACTAAATTCACAAAGCAAAAATATTTAGAAATACATGCAAAATGGAGTTCACTCCGTTTTTCATTTTAATATTCAAACAAATATTTAGTTAAGTTGTGTTTAAAAACGGTTTAAGTTTTTTCAGTGGCTAATTAAAATTCATGGAGAGCTTTCCACACAATAGCTGCTAAATAGCTGTTTTGTATTTTTTATTCAATATTTAATTTTTTGCTGGCAAATTTTTTCCTTACCATATTTTTATGATCCACAAAAAAGTATGACATTTATGAATTTCTTGGATATCAGTCAGTGACAGCTTAATGCTTTCGCAAAAGAAAATTAATGTCACCTTATTTAAATATTGGAACGAAAGGGAATATTTCCATTTCCGCTCAATTTGCATAAGCCAACAAAACAAAAAACAAATGAACACAGGCAACATTTCAGTAAAACTTCTTTTAAAACTATTACGTACTTTTCTTTTTATTTTTTTTTTTGGAGAGGAGCTGTAAGGGCAGACGTGTAGCATGACATGGTTTATGACCAATGCTGTAACATACGACACGAACTCTTAAGGTCATTAAAAGGCAACAGCAACAAGAATAAAAAATAAAAAATAAATATGAATACATTGCCAAAGCAGCAAAAACCAAAAGAGAGAAAAGACAATTTTTTGGTTCACGTGTAGGAACCAACGCAATAAAATTTATGACATCAGAGAAATAACTGCGGGCAAAAAATAAAAGCAGCACAAACGTATTCACCACACAGATGTAAAATGTGCATTTTGACGAAAACCATGACTGGAATAACCACCCATAAAGGTCAGACTTTGTTCAACAGTGCGTTTTTTTTTTATTCATGTAATTGAAAAGGTTTTAAAGGATTTCTATTTTATTCAAAAGGCAATAAAGTATTTAATCATACTTTAATGTAAAACAACGCAAAATATTTAAGGATTGTGCATAAATGGGTGTAAAGTTAAATTTTAAAATTTCCCACCAAAAAATTCAAATACAAATCATTAATTACATCATTGATGAACTCAGCTCGAAGTGAATAATGAATGAATTTAATACATGGTTGTCATAGGACGGAAGTGATCCAAATAACTGAATGGTATGCTCTGAGAAGGTTGTCTAGAACAATTTTTTACCTAAAAAACAGCCCTAGAATATTAAATTCAGTACCTGCAGTGATTGGTATGTAATGAAAATGGTAAACCTTTGGCACTAGTTCTGTTTTTTTTTTTTTTTTTGTTTTGCTGGGTTATAACCCTAGACGCAAACCACCATGTTTAACAGAGCTCTGTTCACAAACAAAAAATGGACCTCTGTTAAATAATGAAAATTAGTTTTTACTCACAAAATGTACGAGTACTTCAGACCAAAATTTTTAAGCAAAATGAATCAGCAAGTTTAAGCCGAGATCCTTCTCTCTGCCTGCTTTATTTGGATAGAAAAGTCCATATCTTAACGTACAGTCATAATATGGATTTTGGTAATTTTTTTTTTCAAAAACCGTAGCAGATGGGTAGAAAAAGAATATTGCAGGAGACTCCTGGATGCCTCTATATTAATTTCCAATAGCCAGAAGTCATAAAAGATGGTGTGTTTTTGTAGAAATTAAAATTTTTCATACTTTTTGCGGAAACTATAATTTCAATAAAAATTTTTTCCTTTTCAGTATTGAAGTAGTTTTATTATTTTTTTTAGCAGAAATATGGCAGTTACAAATTTTTAAAGTTTAAAATTATATTAGCGTTTTTATTTTGGCAATTGTTACAAATTAAGTTTCCCAAATTATTAAGTAAAATCTTTTTTTATTAAAAATACCTTGAAATTTTTTATTGAGGAGTTTAGCTGGATCCTATGCACATTTCACTATGGCTAATGCAGATCATCGAAAATTTTGTTAGAGCAACTAGAGTTATTATGTTAACCTTTCATTTAATTGAGAAGATCAACAAATATCAAAGTTGAAACAAGAACTCAACAATCACTATGTTTTTTAAATTGCAGAAATTCCTGGTAAAAAAAAAATCCCGGTAAAAAAAATACTTGTGTGGCAACACTTTATTCTTGAATAGCTGTTGCTGTTATTAACATTTATTTTCTTTACATACTTCTACAACTACAATTCGAGCTGAAAAAAGGTCAGACAATGCAGGTAAAGTAAGAAAATAAAAAACATGTTGATCATCTTGTTACAACTTTGTTATTTTTTTAGCTTCTCATTTGCTTAAAATGAAAGTTTAACATAAAAACTCTGGTTGTTAGAAGAAATTTTTGGGTAAAGGTTCCCTAATCATCTGCATTAGCAGCAGTGAAATGCGCTTAGGATCCAGCTAAACCCCGCAATAATTGATTTTAATGCATTTTAATAAAAAAATATTTTACTTAATAAGTAAAATAATAATTTGGGGATTATTAGTGCGTTATCAAAGGCTAAACTTAAAATTTTATCATTAGCATATCGTGCCCTTGACCTGAAAATTAATTTGTAATAAGCAAAAAATATTTAAAAGTCCGCTAAAATTCTAACTTTGACTATTGAGAAATTTTTGTAATGATTTTATAATAAAAATAAGCAATCAGCTATTCCATCAGAGTTTTCACAATAAAATATTAAACAGTGTAACAGTGTAAAACGGCCCTGCCTACCTTCTACTTCAATTTGTTTTGGCAATTTCCTTTTCCCATCACTTGCTGCTTTTAACTATTTTTTTTAGCAATTCACGTACACGAAACTGTAATTTTTACTATTATTGTACTTACCAGCCAAATTCTTTTATTCCATTCATTCCTATTTACCCAATTTTCTTATTATCTTTTCAGTCAGCAAAGTGCAGTGAAGATGAATGTTAAATTTCGTTTTGTCTGTTGTGTATCTTGTAATTCGTTCCCCATTAATGTCAGGCATCTGCTACAGTCTGTCTGCCTGCCTGCTGTGCTCGGATTGTGTTGATGTTACGTGTAGAATCTCAAATGAATGTCAACGAAATTGCATTTATTGCTGCAATTTAATGGAATCGAAAAAGAAATAAATAAGAAATGAACAAAAAATTGCAACACGTTTTTCTTTGTGGAAAATTTATAGAAATTGTTACAAAATTATCAGAAATTTTCGGTGTTAATTTGGCACTTAGTAAATTTGTTTAAGAATCGTAAATAAATAATTATATTCTCTTTTTTTATTAAAGATTGTCAAATTTCGCCTACGAAATAATGTTCATTAACTTTAATAGGGCTGTTAAATGGTTAACAGTCGCCGTTGCTGTTAACAGCAAAGTGGAGTCTGTTAGTCACTTTTGCTTTTTGTCTCTGCTATTTAAATTTTTCTTCACACAAATTAACAGTTACAGTGTCACTTTACATGAATTATTTTGGTGCTGGAAAAAGTGCTTAAGTCGAGATAAGCTAATTTTGAGCTAAAGGCAAAAAATATCAATTATTTGTGCGATTTTTCAGAAAATTTTCTAAATAAAATAAAATTTTGCACCGAATTCCTCAAAAATTGACTTGAAAATATAAAGGTGCTCTCTTTATAAAATTCAACTTACACGATAGATAACTAGACACAAATAGATATCTGTATGTACAAATTACGGGCATTAAACACAACGAATTTAATTGAGAATTACGTATACAAGAACAATAATGCTGCGTTTACATATAAGCAAAGTCTCAGGTAGATTTCCCGTATAAAAAAAATTACTTCGCCACTAAATTTTGTCGAAATCTACTTAAAATCTAGTAGAACTTAATGATGCCACTACGGTTTTATTTTTAATTTACTACAAAAAATATGCCGATGTATTTTAAAAGGTGTGTGAATTAGCTATATCACAGTTATTTGGTTGTAGTTTATTATTATTTCAATTAATGGGTTTTTGTTTTGGTTATGAAATACGAAATCTTGGTATATATCAAAAATAAAACTTTTAAAAAGCCTAAAACAGAAATTTTATAACAAGCATCTTTAATTGATTTCGAATAGTTTTTCACTTTTCACAAACTTTTTACAATTACTTGAAACGTTGGAGACAAGAAGTAAAAATTATTCGTGCTAACATTACAGACTTAATGTCAGATAAATATACTGCTTTATTTTTTGAGTACGATATTAATGTTTTTTAATTAAAATCATGAAAACTATTTAGCTTTAAATTGTTAATGATTTCATGCTTTCATCCAACAATCACTTTTTATTTTTCTCTTATACATTTGGAAAACAAAAGTTCATTTATATTCGCACTGCACAACTTGCACAGATTGCATGGCAGCAACTGTAAATGATTTTACAATTATATAAACTGTCACCAACAAATTATAAAGAAATACAAAAAAAAACGCTACAAAATCGCAAGCTGTCTCAACTTGAGCAAATAAGAGCAGAAGAAAACAAAACGCCACACGAGAATCATCAAAAAGGGGCTGTCATGGAAATAAATATAAAATAAATACATACAAATATCAAAAAGTTACAAGGCAAGAAAACTAAATTTAACTTACAACAGCAAAAATATGATGGTTTCCTCAGCAAACTGACACATTTAAATAAATGTTTTCTTAAGAAAAAGAACGCAACGAAACTGCATCACAAACAATGCTTTGTTATTTCAAACGTTTAAATATTTTTTGTAACAATTAAAAATGTTTTCATTAAGCACTTCCTTTCTTTGAAATTAAATGAAACAAAGCGAAGGTTTTTATTGATTCAAAAAAGGCCCTTCGATATCATTACCTTAACACACAAAAACTTTCACATTAGAATCTACGTACACAAGATTAATTTAGCCTTTTCGCCAATGATTTTACTTCACATGTGTTTCTTGTTAATTCAACATGATTTATAGTAATCTTCAAAGAAAATTTTTCATTTTGATTTAAGTACTGTTAAATGAAAGTGAAAAATCATGTTGAGTCAAAGTTTTTGTAAGTTGGTACAACGTAAATTTGATACTGAAATGAAACGAAGAACCATGTTGAATCAAAGTTATTTAAAGTTGAATCAGCATGAATTTAATTTAATATGGTCATTGCATTTTATTAATTATTTAACTTACTTTATTGTCTGTAGTGGATCAGGTATCAGGAAAATGATTGTGTGTCCCGTCCAAGATTTGAATTCGAATTCGCCGCGTGGTCTCAAAATCGCCGGACCTCAGTGGCCAGTTTATATCTCACATAAACAATATGAGCCGGCCTTTGCCAGCGTAGTTTTCAGAGAAATACGAATATGAACCGAATTTAAATTTCAGACTGAGCAATGTTTTTTTTGGAATGCTTTGAAGGCTTTTGGACCTCAAGTGGAGTGGTATAGTCCCATATTCACAAATACTTATGCTGCTTTCGGCAAATCTTGTGATTATTTGGTGAGCTGAGTGCGCTCAAGCCTATTGTTGTGTATTCTATTTACTGTAATGCATTGCATCACCATACAGCTGCATTGTAACACAGAACGCTGACTTTATAAAATTTAAATAGCACACTTCTATTTTAATTACTAAATTATGTAATTGTTAAATGGTCAGCAGAAGTAAAGAAAGAAAGAAAAAAATAAACACAAAAATTTTAAAATGTAAAATAGTATATAAATAGAGTAAAATATTGAATAAAAGTAGGCTTTGATTTCCAAACGCATTTCGGCAACAACTTTGCCTTATTTTTATTACAAAATTTCTCAACATCTTTTGACAGCTCTTTTCGAACTATACCTCCTGTACAGCTATATAAAATAAACCCAAGAGTTGTGGGGAAATTCACCACACTACTAACACAATACAATTTACCGTTTGCAAATTTTGACATAACATGGCGATCCTGCCACTGCCATTAACATTATGTGGCGATCCTGCAGAAACCTTCTGATAAACAAACAAATTATATCCTGCAATCTACGGACTAATTGGAAGCCTTTCAAAACCAAGTAAATTATGTCCTGGCACTAAAAAGATTCCTTTACATAATTTAGTTCCAACAAAAACTTGCCTGTAACCTGAACTTTGAACATTTTGACATTACATAAGTATCCTGTCCTTTTGCAATACATTATCCACTACATAGTGGAAACTCAGTCCGTATAGGGGCTACACTAAATGACCTCCATGACTCTCCCTTGGATCCGCGTTGCTCATTATAAAAACAAAACTTGAGCAAGAAAATTTTAAGTCTATGAACCAGGTCATATTAATGTAAATTGAAATTAATAAAAAAAAAAATAATAAACATACTCGTAGGTATGTACTCGTATCTACTAAATAGAAAATATTTTGAAACTTTTTTATTCTTGGTATAGCAAAAGAAAAACATTGCCATCGGTTTCTCCTAAACACAATTAGGGAATTCACAATGTGTATGTTAAAATTTTAATGTGGCAACATTGTGCCATCTTAAAACTTTCACTGTGAGCAGGCAACGGTATAAAACACACTACATTGAAGTATTAAAATAACAAAAAAAAAGCATTTGAAATAAGAAATTATTGTTGCATAAATTTATCAAAATAACTTTTGTTCTGCAAAATGCCTAAAGACAGCGAAAAATACAAATATTTTTTCATCAACCAGTTTTAATTTGTTTAATTTAACATTACCATGTTGCCATATTGTGAATGACATGCTTTTTATACTTTTTAATTTGCCAGCTGTTAATTAATTTGATTTACGCACAAATAAAAAACAACAAACTTGCCAGGCCATATTAAAATATTAAAAATTGAGACTTTGTATTTTGAAACGCTATTGTGAACTCTAAATATTTTATAAACTTTTTTATATCCTCCGCTTGCAGTTGGCAGTTCATTTTCTATCCTGACTGCAATGAAACACTTAAAACTTTGTTAAAGTTAACAAAAAGCTCTTATACCACACACACACACAAACATACACGCATAGAAATAATGTTTTATAAAGTACTGATGCAATATTCATACTCTGTTTGGGATAATATAACTTCTAAGCATGCTTCAAACATTATTGAGCACCCGAATGCTCACAGAAGTACAAAATGATACGTAATGCTTGAGAAGTGTTTGAGCAGTGAACCTTTTTTGGTGCGGGGGGAGGAGAAGAAATTTTATTATTCGCTTGCAGTTTTAGGGCCAATTTCACCAACTCTATTTAAATATGAATTCATATGAATCGATTTTCATAAATTTTTATACGGAAAAATTACTTTTAAATATGAATTGTTATTTAAATAAGTTGGTGAAATTGGCTATTAACCTTTTAAATGAAGATTTATTTTAAATAAAAATGTGCGTCATTGTTTATCTGGCAGAAACTTGATATTTATCTTTACTTTATCAGAGGGATCATGTTCTACGCATTATAAGCATCACATTTACGCTGAAATATACCAAAGTATAACCTAAATTAAGCAATTATGCCAAATGAGATTAGAAGTCTAAAAAAGATAAGTCGCAAGTCATAGTGCTATAACTTCCTGAAAAATCGCACAAATTAATTGAGATTTTTACCAGGGCTGCTTTCGAATATGCAGACTAACTCAAAATCAGCTTATCTCGACTTGAGCACGTTTTCCTTTTCGCCACACAATTTTTGAATACCTAAAGGATGCATGGTACTTTCCTTATAGAAGCAAATATTTACTTCAAGATATCTAAAAAGCCAAGATAATCCAAATTTTCAAATTTGTTCGCAAGCAGTAACGCCAATAACGAGAATAGTATTATCAAAAAGGGGTCGTCAACATTGTAGCAAAATGTGTGTCACCTCCCAAATAAATTAAATATTTAATCGGGACTCTCAAATAAAGAAAATGTTTACTCAAAAAAATATCTTTAAAACTAATGCAGTGAGAATATTGAAATTCTTCATGACTATTTATGTTAATATGTGTTTTGTATTCTACAAAATAGTGACGGTTGAACCGCAAGCGTGGCACTTCTAATATACATATGAAAAATTTGTCTTCCCTTCTCAAAACGTATATGTGACCTGCTCCACGAAAAGGGACCTCTGCAAAATACAGAAGAACCACCCACCAGAAAAGCGTGTTAGGAGTAAAAAAAAGTAAAATTTTGATATTTTTGTAATTTTGTACCTTTGATATTGAACTGTTTTTAAATTTCAAATATTATATATATTATCTGTTTATATCTCATATTTAAAAATTTTTCATTAATTATGATCATCTTTACAGGTGATTTGTAAGAAAACTAAAAGACATAGAAACTTGCGGTTTGCGGCATTTGAAAGAGCGTTTGTTCTTCCTATAAGAATCACTAAAAAAGTAAAAAAAATTTTTTCGGCGCAGAGGTCCCTTTTCGTGGAGCAGGCCACATATAGGGTGTAGCGAAGCAAATAGTGTTCTGGTTAGTTAAGCAATAACTTCACTAAAAAAATATGTGGAATGAAAAAAATCGAATAAGAGATTGAACATTTCAAAACTCTAAAAAGCCGTTCGGGTTACGTATACGCAATCTACAGTTAAATATTCCGCATACGCAAACAATACTTTAGAAAATTCGCCAATTTCCTGCTATCCAAAAGTAAAAGTTACTAGAAATATGCTCGTAAGTGTTCTTTGGCACGCTCACTAACAAAAATATTTCACTCACGAGCGTGCGCCCGATAAATTTAAAAAATGTTCACGGTCACACGCAAATTCAAATTAAAATAGGTTGATTGATGCATTCCGGAAATATCGTTGACGAAATATTTCATAAAAAGTGTTTTATTTGATTAATTACAAAATTTCTTATCAAATCGATTTTCCCAGTTTATTTACTCCTTTTAACAAAAAAAAAAAAAAAAAGCTGGAGTTATAGAAAATTTAAAAATTTGCATCAACTACTAAATGGAAAGGAAGTTCCAGTTATGACCTGCTTCATTCCATGTTCTCCCTATATTTTTCAATTGTTTATGGTAAAAAATAAAAAGAAAATAAAGGCTTGTTCTAATTATCGGTATCAAAAAAATTTTCTTGGCAATCAAAACACTTGCCTCTTGCTTTTATGTTATTGTGCTCCAAAATTTGTTCTCTTATTTATTTATTATTATTATTTTATTTTCCTTTATCTCCCTTCCCGCCTCAAATCTAAACTTATCCTTTCGAAAATGTTTAATAAAAGAAAAATTATTACTATTTTTTGCTTAATTTCTAAATAAACTTGCAAACATCTTTTTCAACAATAGCAAAAAGAAACTTTGGAAATTCGCAGCCACAAGAGGAAATACACACAATAACTTGTTTTTGTTGTGGGAGATAAGAAATTGGAGTAAGGGCAACACAATACAAAAAATGTACAACATCTAACCATTTATTTGGTTGTGCCAATAAATATTTTGTAACATTAAAGTTTACAAAGGGCAACAAGCAGCAGTAGAATTAATAAGGTTGCTTGCCGCTTGATGTGGCATTAATGTTTAACATTTTCTTGTACCCTTTAAATATCTGCCACATAAAAAGCTTAATTTGTTTATAATGTAATAGAATTAGAGACAAAAAGGTGTTATTCAAAAAAAAAAATTATTTAGATTTACAGAATTTTTAGCAAAGAAATTTCTATACGAAATTTTGTTTTGTAACCCTTTTGAAAGCCAAAGGCCTTATTTTTAAAAAATATTTTTCGTTTCTAAAAGGTTTATGAAACAGTTTTTCGTAAGAAATTTGTCTTATAAACCCTTTATAAAACAAATTTATTTTTTAGGAATAAATACGGCAGTAAAAGTTTAAAGAAGTTAGTTGGGTTTCACTGGTGTACGGTTCGTTGCTTTGACTTTAATTTATTTTCTTTAACCAAATTAAAAATGTCACAAATTACTTATAAAAAAAGCGTCTATCCAAACAGACTTCTGAACTTTGACAGCGAATAGAGGGCGTATTATTGCAGGTACATCTCTCGATTTGGGTGCAGGTAAAGCGTGCAACAACGTGTGCAAGTAATAAAATTATTGTATTGAAATGGACGTTCTGCTCGCACAATATTGCGCACGCTTTGCTTATGTTACGGTCGCCATTATTATCTTATAAAAAAGACTGACTATTCGCAGCGTGATGAATGACTTTAAGTCCACTAGTTCAGTAAACAACCAGCCAATGGCCGTATATAGACAAAATGCAAGATATGCTGAAAACAGCAAAATCCTTGGCAATCGATTTGTTGCTGCTCACGAGAACTCTGCATTGCGCCAACCACATTTTGGCAAATTTAGCGTCGCGACTTGAACCAGCAAGTGCAAAGATTCAACTGATCCCGCAGCTGAAGGTAAACGTTCATAGCCAACATGGAAATGGGATCTGAAGCAGTAGGAAACTGACCCTGAAATACCTCTACAAACAATAAATTCAGCAAAATGCGACTTTGACTCGTACACGAAGGGTTCAGTACGGACACCCAATATGTAATACTTACTATATGATTATTTTAGTGTTGGCGCTTGTTTCTTTTTTGGCAATTTTTTTCGATTTTTTCGATTTTTTTTAATCAGTTCGTCTGTATTTTTTCTTCTTTTTTTTGACATTGTTACTTCATAAGTCGGTACATTTCAGACCGATTGTAAAATTTTTCTTTTTGCCTGAGAGGGTATAGCTTCCAGTTGGTCTCACTGTAAAAAAAAGTAGGCGGGGACACGCCCTTTAATATTTTTATTTCATTTAATGATATTCTATTTCTTCAATTGCTGCGAAACCTAACAAACCCCTTTGCTACTTGTAATTACGCAATTTTAACGTAGCAAGAAAGGGTGGGGCTGCGCCCATTAAAATTTATTAATACATTTCACGTGGTTCTACTTACCCGATTTTTACGCACCTTGAGCTCTAGAAAAGACACAATGTTCCATTTAAAAAAATTAGCGGAGACACGCTCATAAAAATTTAATTTTATATTACACGTTCTTCTTCTTAGCCAACAGATTTTCCAAAAAAAATTTTGTTTGAAAGAGTTTACTTCCAGTTTGGTCCCATCAATTTTTTTAGACAATTTTCTATCAGATCTTTGCAATGAGGTGGGTTTTTGGCAGAATTATTTTACGGAACATACTTTTAATTTTTATTTTTACCCCGTTTTGGCGATTTTTTGATTTTTGGCGACTTTTTTACTTGTAGTGATTTTCTGGTATTTTTTGTGATATTTTTCATTTAAGCGCTTTTCATTTTGGCAATTTTTCACTTCGTTTTTATATATAATTTGAATTCGTTTTTATATATAATTGAAAATTCTGCACGACAAGGTGATATGTACTGCCTGCCCACCGGGATTGTGCGAGTTGACCACATTAGAATTTTTCTGGTGGAGTTTTTCTTGAAGTTGAAGGTCCATAGTAATAAGGCACAGCCTACAGTCGCCCTAAAATCAATCACTAGCCATGATATCAGCCCAATTAAGTCTAATTTAGGCGCTAAAAACATGCAAAATTATACATTTCGAATGTACGCTACCCAGCGAGGCCACGGCGGACATTTGACCTGAAAATTTTTTTCAAATTATTAAAAAAAATTTTGCTAATATCTCACACACACTTTGTTTTATTAAATAGGCAGATTTTGTAAAAAATTTCTTTCCTAAAGGTATCAAATTTAAATGAAAAATAACGCAAACTCGTGTAAATAAATATTTTTTCAAAACGAAAAAATCGTCCCTTAAATTTAAAAATGAGAAACGCTTAACAAAGGACCCGTCGTTATATAAGATTCACCACGATAAAGGCAGCATTTATTTTTCTGCTCCTAAAAGTATGTTAAAAATGTTCTGTTAAATTCATTCACTTCATCTTGATGTGAGATAACATGCAATTGCTGGTCCTTCGCCTTAAAAGGGAAAATACAGTTCATTAAAGATAATCGTTAAGGCCGTATCGCTCTATAAAACAATAAGAACTCTTTCGCTTCAACTAACACAAATTCTATTATTCTAAGCAAAAGTTTTCAAAATTTTGTAGTTACAGATAACTTCTTCTTTAATTGTTTGTCCAGACAAGTGACAAATTGAAAATTGTTACAATTTATGGGTTTCTTATACAAAATTCGCCCTTTAGCAATTTGTATATGTATGCAAGTAATGGTTTTTTTGGCAAGTGTATGATATAAATGTCATGTAAGGATTTTAATAGCAAAACAACAATTTTTGCTAAATTCGTAAAATGACTTGACAACAAAATATTAAAATTTTTTTGCTGAAATCATAAAATCATGTGGCTAAAACCCATTTGTTGTTGTTGTTGCAGTTTAACTTTGCTGACTTTTCTTTTTCTGCGTTATTTTTGCTGTTGACTAGAATGTTCACACATTTTTTAGTTTTTTATGAATGAACAGAGACGGACACATGTTCACTTTAATCCATACTTTTTATTTTACTGTTGCTATTTTACGCAGACAATTTAAAATTACAAAAAAAAATTACAAAAATACAAGTCATTTATCTCTCTTCTATTTTTGAGTTTTATGCCAATTTATATTTGTTTGCGTGTTTTAAAGTGAAATTATGCAGTTGTCAAAAATGTTTATAAACTTAATTCAGTTGAAAAACAAATTTAAATTTAAAGTAAATAAATTTAACTAGAAAATAGCTTTAGTGATGGTAAGGAAATATATTTAAAAAAAAATATTTATATAAAAAATGCCAGCAGGCCCATAAAACGTTGCTTTAGCACATAAATTATTTCTAGGGAATTTCTGCACTAGAAAATAGTAATTAACTCATTGAGGTTGTGGTATATAAGTGATAGAGGTTGAGCGTGCTGTAAACCACAAAGTAGACCAGAGGTGTCACGAGCACCAAGTAAGACGGAAGATAATTGTGATTTTGTGGTGTTTTTAGATGTCTCGCTCACACAGTCATCAAATCCTCTTTACTTTTTCTTTCGCGTGGTATTCTTTTAAAGTAATTACGTTTTATTCCTTGTGGTCTCATTCGCAGCCTAGTTTTTGTAAATAAATGGTAAAAATTAATATTTGCGAACGAAAATGCTTAAAACGAAGTCTCTAATCATTTGAAAACAAATTTTAGTCACTTTATTAATACTAATAATCTTTTTCGCATTGTTTTTTAATTCAATACCACAAATTCCTCCATTTAATTTTGTGCAAATGTTCATGTGCTCAAGTGAATTTTCAATTTATGCTTTGTGGTCTCATTCGTTGTTTGCTTTTTGCAAGTTGAAGTTAAAAATTAATATTTTTGAAGGAAAATGTTTAAAATTGAGTTTGTAAGCATTTGGAAACTAATTTTAATCACTTTTATAATACTAATAATGTTTTACACATTGTTTTATTTAGTTCAACACTGCAAAATCTTTCATTTAATTTTGTAAAAATGTTCAATTGTTCATTTCACTAAGTATACATTTTCTGCTGTTTGTTTTGATTATTGTACTAAAAATATTCAATAAGAAACACACTATATTTGTCCCTTTTTAACAGTAATCAATTCAGATGATTTGAGCTTTTTTCTTAAGTCACTTCCTACAACTCCGGTCTTCTCTGTGCTGTAAACGATGGCGGAATATAAAAATAACAAAACACCAAACACATACGGCCGTATCCAAAAAAATTAAGCTGAACTTCAAGTGTTGTTTTGTCAAAATTTGTGTGGAAATTTTGTTTTAACGTCATACATAATAATAATTAAATAATTTTTTTTTCATACGGCTGTTATTGTTTTAAATTTATTATAATTTATACTTACATTAATTATTTTCAAATAAACTCATACCAAATTTGAAGACTCTTGCTAATATTATTTATTATTAATTACTTTGTATGGGGAGTGCCCCTTCCCTTTGTCCTATTCTACCAATATTTTGGACTCTCGCCTCTCACCTCGCTCTCAAAAAGTCCTTAAAAAATTTGAGTACTCTGACTCCTATAGCTTTTAAGATATAAGATATTTCGCTCGTATGGGCGTGCCACAGCCCACTTAGGTGTATGAAAAATAGATTAAATCATATTTTTAGACTTACCAAATACATAAATATGCATGAAAGACTTCATAAAAATCGGTCAAGTCCTTTCGAAGGAGTTCAATCACAAACACCGTGACACGAGAATTTTATATACTCGTACATACTAGAATTTTCCCGCGACTTCGTTCGCATCCAGAAAGAAACTGAGTAGACTTAAAATGACTGTAATCATTTTGTGACTTTTTAGACGCAGATCCGTCTGTATTCTAAATTTAAACAAAATCGGTTTAATTTTTCCGGAGAGTCAGAAATTACCCCTTGTAACCCTACGGGTCATACTTTTGAAAATAAACATAGCCTATGCGCATTTTTAGGCGCAGATCTATCTATGTTCTAGATATCATTAAAATCGGTTTGAACGTTTCGGAGGGGCAGAAATCGCCCCCTATCGCCCTTTTGGTCCTAGTTTTAAAAATGAACAAAGCCTATGTAATTTTTTATATATTCTAAATTTAAATAAAATCGATTTGATTGTTTTAGAGAGGCAGAAATTTCCCCCTATCGCCCTCCTGGTCCTTAACCATCCAGGGTGCCACCCAAACGCATACAAAAACATTCATTCAAATCGATCCAGTCGTTTAGAAGGAGTTCAAAAATATTTAAAAAATTTCCTTTTAAAAAAAGATCCTTCCAGAAGGGAGACAGACGTCCTCGTTTGAATATTTTTATTGAATAATAATTTTAAATAATATTAACAACTTTATTTTTATTTATTTATTAAGCATGTATATATACGCCTTTCATTGACTTGGTTGAAGCGCCAATGAAATGCGTAGATAGACATGCTTAACCACCAGCAAATAAATTTCAATTATTGTATTGTAATATTAAAAGCTAAAAATAGTCTTAATCTTAATTTTATTTGTACAAAAACTAAGTTGACGGCACTTAATTCCATATCCAAAAATTAAAATAAAAATTATCAGCCCAATCATGAATATTCCCACGGAATTTAATTCTCACGGAAAATAATTTTCTCGTGAAAATATTCCTCCAATCATAAATTCCTTGGGAACAAAAAAAGAGTAATACGTGGCATCACCGTTGTTTTTTTTTTCTTGTTTGTTGACATTTTGTTTCTCCCCATTTTTTTGAGTGGGAGAGTAAACAAAATTATTAAAATGCGCCATGAAAATTCAACTAATGATTTATTTGGGTATTATTTGTGTTTTCCCAAATAAAAGAACTATAAAATACAAGTTTATGTATATGAATTATACTTTAATGGAGTGTTACCTGTCTTTTTATGTAAACTCCCTTCTGTTTTGCAAGGGAAAGATATTTAGTGAAAAAAGCAAGTTCAACTGCGTCCATAATACCTACTTTTTTCCCGGGGAGTTTTTTTATTCCCGCATTTTATAATAAAAAAAGGGAAAAAGAAATTCATAATACGAGAAAATGGAAAAGTGGGGAATTTTTGTTTATGATTGGGCCCTGGGTGAACTCTATTAGTTGGGATTTTCTTTCCCTCTCTTAGTTCTATAGCTGTGATTTTTTTGCGGCATAAATTAATTCCAATAGAAATTTAATGAAGATAATTAAATTGTGAAAATCAACTACTTTAATAATATATTGAATTACACTAATAAGTATAGATTATAATTATTTATATTATTATTTTTATTTTTAGGTAAGTCACTAGTGAACTGAAATGGAAGCATTTAGTGTTTATATGTGAGCTATAAAATGCTGCTTGGAACCTTAAGGCTTTTAAAAGATGTTTTTGAACACGCCTTCAAGAGAGTTAAGTACATTCTCCGAAAGAGCTTCATACGCATATGGAAAGAAGTAAGTGAATGCAACGTAATTGAAAGGGAATAAAAAGTACATGTTGTCGTGCTATTATTAATTAATAACAACATTGCACAGTGAAGCGTTTGCACATGACTAGTGGCCAAAAATAGAAGCAGTTTACGATTTTTTAACGCACTAATAATTCCAAGTTATTATATTAGTCATTCAGTAAAATATTTTTTTATTAAAATACATTGAAATTGATTATTGAGGCCTTAGCTGGATCCTATGCGCATTTCACTATTGCTAATGCATATCATGAGGGAAACTTCATTTAAATAAATGAGAAGCTCAACAAATAACAAAGTTGAAACAAGAACTCAACATGTTTTTTTATTTTCTTACTTTACCAGCAGACATTGGCTGGCTTGTAATTGTAAGAAGTACATATGTAAAGAAAATAAATGCAAATAACAACAACAGCTATTCAAGAATAGAGTGTTGCCACACAAGTATTTTTGACCGGGTGCAGTCAAGTCAATAATTAGTGTTTTTTATGGGAATTATTGCAATTCATTCATATTGTAATTCAATATATTATTATACACACAAAAATACTTTATATTAAAAACTACGAGAACAAGGTTAATTTAAAATGTTTCGGTAATAATTTTGCTTCATATGTGTTTTATGTTAATTCAACATATGTGTTTCATATGTGTTTCATGTTAATCTACAGCAATCTTCAAAGAAAACATTTTCTTTGAAATAACTTTATTCCACGTTGATTTAACAATCCAGTATTGTTGAATCAAAGTTATTTCAAAGTTAAAATAAAATGAATTTAATTTAATGTAGTCATTTTATTTAATTGGTTATTTAACTTACTTATTAGCACAGGCATCGGAAAAATTTTTGCATATTTAGTTGGCCTCTCAGCCAAGACTAACAAAACTCAAACTCATTGCGTGGTGGTCAATGCGCCAAATAAGTACTATATATAAATTTTAATTCAACATGATTTAATTGATCATTAAACATGATTTAATTGTTCATTCAATAATAATATAATTTATTTGAAATTAAAGTTATATAACAAAATAAGCTGAGAAATTATTTTGGCTCGTTTGCAGTATGTGAACCTAAGACGCTCCGACTGCAAGACTAGTACTCGTACACTGCTTACTAGCCAGCAACAGGAGGTTTTCTTTTGCAACATCAAAACAAATAACAACAAGTCACACAACTGGCCACAAAATATTATATCTTATAAATTTAATACGATTTAATCAAAATTTTTCCTCTTGATTTTACACCGGCATTTATCACATGCACTTGAATGGATTAGCATTAAATAAATAAATATTTTGGTGAATATACGTGCAAGGATTCATGTCCTTGCCACATATCCTTTGATTAAAAAATGCCGTAAGAGTAAAATTCATTAAATTTCTTACACAATTGGAGCATTTTGCTCGTAAATTTCCTCTTAGAAATAAGTATATACAACAAAAACTCTAAAAGAGCAGAAATAATCCAATAGGGTTAAATCTCACCATCTTGGTGGCCCATTAACAGGACCACTACGTGAAATTATATGTTCATCAAAAGTTTTTTGAGTAAATTTATTGTATCAAATTTTGGCCGGAATCAGCTGATAGTTGCATGTTGGCAGGGAGCAGTGTTGCCGTATCTAAGCTAAGAGGCGGGAAATTCAAAAGGTCATGACTCATGACATATCGAGCCATAAACGACACATATTTGGATCTCGTTTTTTTACAAATATCGATTATTTACGATCGCAAATAATCGATTTTGGTTAAAAAATTAAGTTCGAAAATTATATCACTTAAGCTTTTTTGGCGATTATGGCATGATATGTACATACATGCATACATATTTGAATTTTTGCTTATACAGGCCTTTTACTCCCCCAGGCTGCGGTGAGCAATCTTTTTTATTTGCTTGTTTTCATGTTTAAAAAATTGCCTGTGCGATGAACATGAAACGCTTCCTATACACTGGATTCTCAATATTGGCAATATGTACGTATTATTAAGTGAAATTTATTCATACAAAAATATTCATTCGATTGTCATTCTTCTCTAGTTTATACATCAAAATTGACAGCCTGACAACCATAAGGCAATAAAAATTCAAATGTCCAGCCAGCTTCGTATGAAGGCCAATACTCGTATGTACTGCATACAATGAATTTTCAGCAGATTTTACAAAATAATTTATGCGATTTACTTGTATTTAGTAAACGAAATAAATTTTTATTGTTAGTTACATATACACATATGTAAGTATGTATATATACATACATATACATTTGTATGTATGTATTCCTTTCTAATTATTGTTATTTGTTTATACATAAAAAAAAAATTTTGCAAAATCAATTATCACAATTGTCTAAACAAAATACTTCAAAACTAATCATGTTTGTACAAAATAATTAATGTAATTGTAATTTCGTGTTAATTGATTGCAGGTTTATTTGCAAAAACTCTCGTTAATAACTTCTATTTGCGAACATAAATTAAGAACATTTTATTTGGCAACAACTTAACTTTATTAATGCGTAAACAATTTAATTACATGAATGACACTGAATTTAGGATTTCTTTGATTGGTTGGCAGTATTCATTCAATATTTATTGTAAATGGGTGTATCTCAGAACTTGTACGAGAGTGAAAACTTTCACATTTTTAAATTCGTACCGTTTTTGTTTTGTTTTGTACACCAAAGGTAATTAAGCACCCTATTGTTTTCGCTGCAGTGTCCGCCCGTGTGTCTGTCTGTCACAGGCTGTTTTCTCGCGAACCATAAGAGCTACGGACATGAAATTTTCACAGAATATGTAAAACTTTGGCCGTTACAATAACAAATGTATAAGAGTTCAAAATTTAAAGGGTGTTCTAAAGCGAGCAGCGAAACATAGGGAAATCCTGTAATATACAGAAAGTTATATATATAGACACTTGATATTTTGAACGTTAGTGTATTTTTATGCAGACTACACCAATTAACACTGAAATTTGAAAAATCTGAATTAAAGGGTATTTTATCAGTCAACGTTATTTGGACTATGTAATTAAGAGGCGAACTCTTAAAATTTTCAAAAACGCTAAAACTTTAAAAATTTGGAATAAAAAATCGCCAAAACGCTTTTTACGCTTTTTTAATTTTTATGTGCCGTTACAGCCAAAAAAGTTGGCATCACTGATTTCAGCTGCTTTGTAGGCAAAAGAGAAAATAAATTTTAAAAAAAATTTTTAAATTAAATTGTATTTTTAAAAAAAATTTCTGCTTCTATTTTTAAAAAATCTAATAGATTGTCAGGATTACTTACCATTTTAAATATTTTTTGAAAGTTTCTTTCATGTAACTTCTCTCAAACTATCAATTTCACTTTACAACTTTTAAACGGAATTAAAACGTAAAGTTTTTTCATTTTACTTTTACTAGAGAAGATAAAAACATTCTTATTTTCACTTTCGTACAAATTTGGTTTTTGTGACACACGGGAATATGAAGTTATTTTAATTTTTTAAAAGAGCTTTCTCAAAGCACTTTTTATCTTTGAATTTGAACAAGTGTAAGTGAGATATCATGGAATTTTTTGTTCGTTTGAAGGGCCCGTCGATGCGATTATGTCTATAATACATCAGACAAATGCATCTGGGTGGACATTGAGGGTAAGAAAGGGAGCATTGGGTCACGCCTTAACAATATGGTCGCTTTTAACTGTCAAGGCTTGAAAGCCCCTATTGTAATATCCTTTATATAATTCTTATAAATTTTAAAATTTTTAAAAATACAAACAAATTCTACACTCCTGTTCGAAAGCCTTTTATCTGAATAAAAGTTTTATCGTTAAAGTTATTAAAAGAAAAAAAGCTGTCAAACAACATCATGTTATTAACTTGAAAGTTTTCTTTAGTGATATGAAAGACGGCTGTTGCTGCTGCTGCTGCAAGGAAAACTTTGACTTCTCCAACATTTAACTTTTACATTGAATGACAGTCAATATAATTTTATTTCGCTTGCAGGCTAATGAAACAAGAACAATAGAATGCATGAAATGAAATAATATTTATTCTTTTGTATAAAAACTTTCTGACATGCAAAACAATAGTAAAATTATTATATTCCAGGTGCACTATACGAGTATGTATTCTTTTTAAGATCTCCTTAAATTAATATTTAAAGTAAAATAAAATAAAATAAAATAAAAATGCTGAAATTTCACATTTCTTTTAAATATTCCACAGCGAAATGTTCTCATTGCTTTCATCACATTTATAATAATTTGCAGCATGTGTCGCCTTAATGATATTTTAAGTGCTTGTAATATTAATACTGCCGAAGGTTTTGTGTTTTATACAAATTCATACTGAAAACCATAAAACTTAATCGACATAAAGTCAACAACAATTAACACGATACTAACGGGCACACAAATACCAACACAAACGCAGCTGCTTTCGCAACCACAACTATTCGCTCGTAACGTACATACATAGTCGTGAGTTAAAAGAACCCTGTAGGAAGCTGGTGCTAAAGTGTCAGAATATGTAAAACGTTATTTGGTCTTTTTATACAGACTACATACAACAGTTAACACTGAAATTTAAAAAATCAAAATTAAAGAGTGTTTTATCAGATAATGTAATTTTGGCAACTTAGTATATCTTGGCAACCTTAAGAGCCAAATTCTTAAAATTTTCGAAACGCTAAAATTAAAAAATCTCAAAATTAAAAAATGCAGCAACAAAAAATTGCTAAAAAAATAAAATAAATAGCTACAAGCAAAAAAAATCCAAAAGTTGCTCAAAAATCTAAAAAAATTGCCAAAACCAAAAAATATCGCACAAACGAAAAAAAGCACCAAAACTAAAAAATATCGGTAAAACTAAAAAAACCGCCAAAACCTGAAAAAAAATCGGTAAAACAAAAAAATCGCAACAATTAAAAAACGACCGAAAAAGATCGTCAAAACTGAAAAATATTGTCAAATCGGAAAAAATAGCCATAACGAAAAAAACGTCAAAACTAAAAATATCGCTTAACATTAAACAAAAATCTCCAAAAACCGAAAAAATCGGCAAAACAATAAAAACGCCGAAACTTAAAAAAACGCTAAGGCTGAAATCGCTAAACCTAAAACACGACAGAAAAATATTGTCAAATCTGAAAAAATCGTCAAAACGAAAAAAAGCGCCTAAACTAAAAAATATAGCTTAGCAGAAAAAAATCGCCAAAAACCGAAAAAAATGCCGAAACTAAAAAATCGCTAAAGCTTAAAACATCCGAAAAAATCGCCAAAACGAAAAAATATTGGTAAAACAAAAAAATATCGCTTAAAACTAAACTAAGAAAATTGCTAAACCTGGAAACAACCGAAAAAAATAGTCAAAAAACTAAAAAATTGCTAAAACTAAATTATATCTATTAACACTATAAAAAATCACCAAAACCGAAAAAAATCGCCAAAAACATATAAAAGCGCCAAATCTAAAAAATATCGCTAAAGCTAAAAAATATCTAAGAACCGAATAAAATCAGCAAAATGAAAAAAACGCTAAAACTGAAAAAACGTCTAAATCAGGTAAGATATTCGATTATAAAGGCTAAGTTTCCTATAGTATTACAGAGTATATTGCATACGGAAGCCCTCGTGTGTGAATCAAAGTCGTACTTTACTGAATTTTATTTACTATTGACACTTCCTACAGGGAAATATGTCCATATGTATGTACAAATAGTAGAGTAGTATATTATAACACTTCCCTCCCACATAAGTTCGCAGTAATAATTTTCACAAAACATCCAACAAAACCGCATTTACATTTATACTCTGCATGACAAATTTTTTGGGGGGAATAATAAAAAAAAGGTCTTACCAACACTAATGCAGCATAATAAAATGAAAAGTGTGTGTTACTTACTGCCATCACCAACTTTTATTACAAATGAGTGCATTCATGCATTTAACGTTACATCAGCTCAACACTCGCTCGTTAAACGTTGTAATGATCTAACGAAGCAAAAAGTTACCACCTCATCAATAAAATAAAAACACTTAAGAGAAAGAAACAAACAACTGATGAAATTTGTTACATTGAACAATAATTTTGTGACAAAGAAAAGCATTAAGAGAAAACTTAGAAAACGTTAATGAAAATGAATTATGTGCATGCAATCATGTTATTAAAAGTGCCACCAAGCAAAACTTGCATAAGAGAGTAAAATAAATATCTTATTATCGTTTGCACAGAACTGCAATTTGAACAAAATTTTAAAATTGTACATGATAGTTTATCGGATTTTTTAATTAATGTATAATATGTTAATTACTCGTACATTAAATTAGAGTAGGCAAATGTATAGTCAATGTCAATTTTGCAAAATTCATATCGTTACCTTAATATAGAAAGGCCCTAACTAACGAGCAATTTTCTACACATATTTTGAAACAAAAATTCTTCTATTTTTGCTATAACTTTCTCTAAAAAACTACGTTTTCTTTTAATTGATACTTTTTTTAATTGATACTTTTTTAAACAGGTGCTTTTCCCACAAGGTACTTTCTTAAAAAACGTACATCACTAACAAATATGTATGTATTTGAAAAAGCGGTCTTTTTATACAATTTTTTTCTTACAAAGTACTTGTTTCAAAAAGGCACTTTTTAAAAAGGTACTTTTTTGAAAGAGGTACTTTTTCAATAATCAATTACGAAAATTTTGCTAAAATGTACTTTTTTCAAAGCGGTATTTTTCAAAAATATTTTTTTTTATAAAAAGCTCTTTGGAGAAAGGTTTTTTTCAAAAAGTACTTTCTCAAAAGCTGTTTTGACCAAAAGGAGATTATAAAAAATATTTGTCCCAAAAAGTTACTTTTTAAATTTTTCAAAATTTTGTTTCTAAAGAATATTTTTTTTTAATATTTCTAAATACAAGCATAACTTTTTTCAATAAGTTACATCTTTTAAAAAAATAAGTTAAAAAAAACAATTTTTCAAAAAGTCTTATTTTAATTGATTGATTTCAAAATAAAAAAATATATTTTCTTTTTTTCAAAATGGAACTTTTTTTAAGAACTCAATATTTTTCTAAAAGGAATTTTTTCAAAAAGGTTCTTAAACTGGAATTTTTTCACAAAGGTACTTTTTTAAAATGGATTTTTTTTTCAAAAGTGTAATTTTTAAAAAGGAACTTTTTCAAAAAGGAGATTTTTCAAAAAGGTACTTTCTTAAAATGAAATTTTTTTTTTCAAAAAGATACTTTTTTCAAAAGAATTATTTTCAAAAGAATTTTTTTTTTAAAAGATACTTTTTGAAAAAGGTTTTTTTTCAAAAGGCCCTTTTTCCAAAATGAAAATTTTTGCACACATATTTTTTTCTAATAGTTACTTTTTAAGTAAATAAAATTTCTTAAAAAGGAATTTTTTTAATTCACATTTTTTATAGAAAGCATTTTGTAGGAAGGTACTTTCTTAAAAATTACTTGCTAAAGAAACTATTCATTAAAAAAAGGACTTACATATGTTAAAAAGTAATTTTTTGAAATAGTATCTGTTACTTTTTCAAAAAGTACCTTTCGCAAAAAGGTACAGCTACTAAGAAAAAGTCTAATCTAATTTTTCTTCTCTTCTTTAGAAACTCACATTAATTAATAAAAATATTTCATTCAGTAATAATTGAAAATACTGAACTTAAGCCCAATTAAGAAATTATTCCTGATAAAATAAAGATTTCTTCAAAAAGTGAAAGTTTAAAATGACTAAAATGTCTTTCCATGCATATTATTTTGCTGTGCACTGTTTATGGAGAAAATATATGCTAAAGTTTATACCAAAGTTTCAAACCATAAATTTCTCTCCCTCTCCATTTACTACACCCTGTTTATCTGAGAATTTTATAACAGTCATGTTTGACATTCTGATAACTGTCCCTCTATTGTATGAATTTCGCCTAAAGCCTTTTCAAAACTTTTACTTATTTGTCCACAAAAGCTTTATTATAGAACAACACCTTTAAAAGTTTTACTGCTCAAAAGTTTCCTTTAAGTTTAATTTTTCCTTTAAGCTTTTTTCTATTACTGCCAAAGCTTTTCAGAATCATCTAGCGTCTTTTCACGTAACAACCAGCCATAAATGGATAAACAATAGCGATGAACTGATAATAAATTTTGAAGACCTCTAGGACACCTTGTTTTATGTTTGACAAACGTTTAAAGCTTTTTGGGCTTCTTCAGAGATTTAGTTGATTTTTTACCTTCAAAGAGTTTGGAACATTTTAAACGAATTTCGCACGCAGCGGGAAATAAAATTAAGAGGAGTGAAATTAAAAAAAAACAAATTAAATTTTCACGTTTGTGCGTTTCCTTGTGGTTAGAAATTTAATGGAACAAATAAAAGAAAAGCAAAGCAGAAAAATACACTCATACAAGTAGAATAAAAATATGGCGGGAAATTGTAAAAGTTAAAAAAATAAATGAATAAAATAATTTAAGTCACAGCTGTTGTTGTTGATGTTTTTGTGCACGTTGTTTCAAAATATAAAAAGCAAAAAGAATTTAGTTAAAGAAAAACAATTTAGCATCATGCTAAGGGCACACGAGGCAACTGGCGAGGAAAGCATATACTTTGCAGTTTATTAAATTTTTTAATACCGCAGGCCTTACACGAAATGTGAACAGATTTTTATATTTTAGCGCTGACACGTGCTGATGTTTAATTTTACCTGCCGACTGATTTCTGAGAGGACAAGTGGCTTATTTTCTTCCACTGCGTGTGTGAGCCAAATGGCCACTATTGCCTCGTGTGCACTTAACTTAATGATTTACCTGTTTGTTATGCCAGGAAGTCTTGGTTGATTGTTGTTTTTGCTTGTTTGTTGTTTTAAGTGCGTCATACAAATCTTAAAATTTATTGCAATCTTCATAATATTTTCCATTCTATTTCAATTTACTACAAAAAAATTTAAAAAACATTAATACGAGAGCTTGTAAAATTTTAATTAAATTAATATTTTTTTTTTTGCTCTTTGTCTTGTTGTGAATTAAAAGAAAACTACGTATGCTTTTTCCACACATGGAAAATTACAACAGATGTTTATTAATTTCTTTTTTTTTTGTTTGTTTTTCGGCTGCACTTAAAAATTAAGGTGTGTGTGATTGATTTTATATTGTTTTTATCGCTCCGAGTGGAAAAATGAAAAAAAAATTTTCTGCACCAAGTCAAATAAAATAAATAGTGTAGTAATTTTTTCTAAATACTTCTGTTTTGATTTAATCAGGCCAAGGAATATTCATGTGCATATTCGTGCGCTTACTTCAAATTGCTTTGAAATATTTATACTTTCGATTTCAAAAATATTTACTGTAAATGTATATTGACACCTAAGGGACATGCTCCTGGGCAACTGATACTACCTGATATGAATGTCTTGGACTAAAAAATGTGTGTTGACAAAGCGAATCCTTGATAGGTGGGCGCAAGGGATCAGTTGAATATTTTCGCCGCTTGTAATTTGAATATTCAGTACATTTTTTGACATTTAAAGTATAAATTTCTCAAAGGGAATTTAGCTGAGTATACCTTATATGAATTCGCCTTGGTCTGTCGACATCTGAGGGAGATTGAAATAACAACCAGAGAAAAGAATCAGCTGGGCTGTCATACCACCAAGGCGAATCTATATTAGGTCCTCTCAACTCCTCAGATCACCATTTTTGCCGCTTGTATTTTTATATACGTTACATATCAACACACATTCTTTGGTAAATTTTTTTGACTTGTGCACCTTATTTAAATTTACCTTCGGCGAAATCAAATTAGGTGATCTCAACTCAAGGCATATTCATACAAGGTGTGCTCATCTGACTTCGCCTTGAACAATATATACTTTTGATACCAAAAAAATTTACCGAAAAATGTGAGATGACATCTAACGTATATTCAAATTAGAAGGGACGGAAAAATTCACCTGAACAGTTGAGATCACATAACATGGATTTTTTCAGTAAATTTTTTTATTTTGCATTTCACGTATTTCTTCTTAACCAACAGATTTTCAGACAAAATTTATGTCCAGAAAAATTTATTTTTGCATGTATACAGAATGTACATGGAAAAATAAATTTATCCAGACAAAAACTTGGTCTGAAACAAATAGATGAATGCAGCTTAAGTTTCCAGCATGCACAAGAAATATCCCAGCAAACATATGTATACAGAATTTACTAATATACGTTGTTGTTTTTTCACGCAACGTGCATTGACACATCGAGATGGAGGAGATATAGAAGGGTTCTTAAGCCCGAAACATTTTTATGTTATAAAAATTTAATTTTTTTGTATTAAATGACGTGTGCTAAATACGAAAAATACTGATTTTTTTAATTTCAAAGATTCACCAAATAACAGTTCATTTGTATTGTTCGAAGTAAATTTCTCTCTAAAGCGCCATCTAGAAGAGTTAGAGGCCGATTTAAGTTGAATCCAAGGGAGATTCCAAGGCAAATTCAGTTACTGGTATTATCAAGATATATTCATATAAGGTAGACTCAACTCAACTCGCTTTGAAAAATTCATACCTGGGATGTTAAAAAAATTTACTGAAAAATTTCTGTTCACATCTGAGGGATATTTAGAAATAGCCAGCTGGGTAGTTGAGACCAGCTGATATGGATTCGCCATGTTTGATTTAATTGAAATAATTTATATTTTGCTTCGAACAAAGACTAATTTATATTAGTGGAAGAAAAAATATTAAACAACGCAACATTGCGCTCATTTACTCAAACAATGTCATAACTCAAAAATGCTACTTTGCCAGAAACCGATTTTACAGTTTTCAAAAAAAAGAAAATTTTAATTTGCTTTCAAGGCCTAAGTAAACTAGATATTTGTATGAAATTTTTACACAATATGAATAACGATATGAGGGTTAATTTTGCATTATTAACTCAAAATTTCCATTTTTTGAGTTATGACGTTGTTTGAGTAAAAGAGCGATTTGTTCCTTCCTTCACTGGGAGCGAAATATTGTAACCGCAGTCGAAACACGCCCACCATTATAAGGCCCATTGTTTTTGCTAAGAGTGCTGCTCTAAGACAGAGTTCACACAAAGCGACTTTTGTTGATTAACTTTTTGATGACCTCCCCCCCTTTAATTATCTTCTATTCTCTCTCTCCCAAACAAACTGAAAAGTTGAAAAGTTGCTCGATAGAAATTGCTGTGTGCGAATGATATTTCTAAGTTTTTTTTTTATTTTTGTTTTCTCTTTTTTGCTAGAATTTTCAATTATTTCTGCTTAAAGCTTGTTTGACTTTTATCAAATGCATTCCTTTGTAGTTAATGCATTCATAAAATCCTTGTACTTCCTTTCTTATATTATTTTCTCATATTATTTTCTTCTTTCTGGTCTATTTTGCTGTTTTTATTTCTCAATCACTTGCTTCCAGCCATTTGCATTCACTCTTGTGAAATACTTACAAGCAACCATACTACACACAGGAGTTAAAGCATTTGCTGTTGCAAATGAAAAAAAAAAAAAAATATTTGACTTTGGAGAAAAGTTTCCTTTGAAAATGTTATTAAGGAAATTGTTTGCTGTAACTGGCATTAAAAATTCTTTTACAAATACACCAGGGGAATGTAAATTATGATTGATTAATGGATATTTGCAATGATGTAAAACTTCTGCTGAGTTTTCTTAACAAGTCGTCCGTCATCCATTATTATCGTTCAATTAAATGATAGAATCTGTTAGATTTTTCACTTTACCATTGAAGTTGTTTTCAGTTGTATCGATTACCTACAAATTATTTTAACGTTACTTTCAAGCATCCATTTATGTAAATAAAAATGCATTTTGCTCTGCCTGCCTCTTCTCTTGCTATTACTCACTTTCTCTCTCTCTCTCTCTCTCTCTATGGGATAAAGGCAACAACTGTTATTGTGTTGTTGTTGTATGACATGACGGGTAAACAGGAAGTTGCCAAATCATTCATAAAAACAAGAATTTAAATAAATACGCACACATACATTTACCCCTAAACATGTATTTTGTTGCTACTAAAATATTTTCAAGGATAATGCCCAACAACACACAAACTGCATTTGAGGAAGTTTGTAGCAGAAATATTTATTTTTGTAGAATTATTTTTTCTTTTTTGTTTCAAAATTTTTTGCCAAATACATAATATGCAAAACGATACATATTTGTTTTAAAAAGTTTCGTTGAGAAAGAAAACATTAAACTTGTGCAGAAAACTTGTGAAAAAAATATAGAAAAATTACATGCAAAAAAATTAAATTGAAAGAAAAAGTTAAGGGAGAAAAATGCTTAATATAAAATACAAATTTATTATTTTATGATTTACTAAAATAACGTCATAACTCAAAAAATTTAATTTTTAAGTTAATGACGCAGAATTACTGCTCATATTATTATTTATGATGTGCAAAAATTTTGTACAAATATCTTGTATACTCAACTCTTGAGAGAAAAATAAATTTTTCTTTTGCCATTTAAATGTGTGTAAATTGAAAACTTTACACTCGTTTTCTGTAAAACTAGTTTTCTTGAATTAAAACTTTATTTTAGCAAATGAACAATACGTATGTGGGTATTTTTAACAATTAATTCTCAATACAATGCACATATGTATGCTGTGGTGTTGCCAAAATCTTGTTAACTGTCAAACACAGCTGACACAGAGAGAAGATGAAATTGTAATTGTAAATTCAAGTCCATAAAATCAACTCAACATACAATAGTTTACAGTTTAACATTAATTAAGTTTCAGTGCAATAGTTGCCATAGTACACGAAACTAAAATAAAGCTGCGGTAATATTTCACTCGATATGCAAGTTGATGCTCCCCCAAATTTATTTTAAATTAGAAAGTATTTCCTATAAATTTTAATTCAATCGCCCTTATCGCGAATTTCAAGGGAATAATTCTTTATTTCCATGAACAATATATTGGCATCACCAATTGTAAGGGAATAAAATAAACAGCTGTCGAAAGAAAGTCGAACATTCTATTGTGAATTGATTTTTATAATTTTCTTAATATGTAAATTGTTATTCTTCAGCAAAATTAATAGATTTCACTTCGATTTATGTTATAAAAAGAAGAAAAAACTTATTGGAAAATATTAAGAGACAAAATCAAAATTTGAGAAATGCATCAAATCCAAATGAAATAAAACCATTAAAAACTATTTAAAAAAAACAAAAACAAGAAAACTACTTACATTGTGCTTCTTCTTGTTTTATTCTCAAACAAAACTTTTCTGAAAACACCCACGGGAACAAAATTCTGCGTTGCCATATTTTTTTCGAACACACGAGTTTTTCACGTGGAAATAATTCACAATTGCAACTTTAGGGAAAAGGGAAATATTTCGTGAAAAAATATTCACGATAGAGGTGAATATAACATGTCCCAATTTCTAAGAAATTTCGCCTCCACCTTGAGCTCTTGTAGTAGCACAATCTTGCATTTGTTTGTCACCCTGATACTGACAAAGGAAAATTTATAAGAAATTATTGTTCCTGTTTTGTTTTTTTTCGCATAACAACTCGTACTTGCCCTTATTTTCACATTTATGGTTTTGTGTATATAAACACTACAGGGTACTAAGAAGGAAATGTAATAGCAGTGATTGCTGGCAGCTTTTATTTTTATTTAACAGGAGCATATTTCAATTTGATAAAAGATTAGCTTTTTTAGGCAAAAGACTTAATTTACGTTCTATTTTAAAAAATTCGTTTGCTTGAAATGATGAATTACTTTTTATATTATATGAGACAAGGAAACTGATGCATGAATATTTACATGATTTTTTTATTATATTTTTTATAACGTTGCGTTTCTTTTGTATATCGTTACCTTAATATAGCAAGGTCTTAACTCATTATTTCTTTGAAATTGAGATTTTTACATTTTTTGATACATAAGATGTTCTTCTATCGAAATATTAAAAAAAAATTCGATTTAAAAAAACTAACGAATTAAGGCCTTTCTTTATTAAGGTAACGATAACGATGTACTATGTATGTTTATATATGTATATATATATTTTTTTTCTTTTGTTAAGACATAAAGATTTTTATCCATGAAATTAAGGGAATAAATGTATATTGCCTTTTATTGCAAATGATTGGGCACTTTGTGTGCTTAATAAATCTTTGACTAAACAACAAAGAAGTAGAATTTATAAAGTTTATTACAAAATTTATAAGAGACTTGAAGTGATTAGAAAACATTATTTCTAAAACGAGTATTGAATATTTCATTACATGTGTACTTGCTGGCACTTCATTGAGTTTGAAGTATTTCTGCTTCACTTGTGGCCTCAAAATAATTCATTCGAGGACAAGTATAAATGATTTAATTTTTTTTTTATGAATATACGGTTTTTGAACTGTACTCACATATTTTAGTGCAAGTAGATTAATAATTAAATAAACTGTATGATCAGTGTATTAAAGATGATTGATGCCGAAGAGGATCAACACTGTTGTGTGGCTAAGAATATTCTTGTAATTCATTGAAACCGACTTTTAACAAACACTTTTCTTATCACGAGCTTAGATCACAATCCTTAGAAATTTTTATTATTACTGAAGTGCACAACAAAAAAATATGAGCAATTTTACTTCATTTGCTCTAGACAACCTGGAGCAAAAATAGTAGTAAATAATGGTGGGTAAACTTTTGAGGTTAGAAAGTGAATTGGCTGTCAAATGATGAAATGTCAAAAATTGAGCTGTCATCCTTTAACATTTATTTAGTAAAAAGTTCGGAACATGATACAATTATACAAGGTACTTGCACAAGCCCAGCCTGTTAATGTTTACAATGCAGAAAGTTGTCAAACTTTGTTTACACGCTGTAAAAAGTATGTTTGTATGTGTGTGAATAAAATGATTACAGTGTTGCCAATGAAGCATATGGCTGTGTCTCCAAATACACATTGAAGAAAATTACACTACACATCTTTTGTGTAGGTTAAAATTAAAACGAAAATAAATAAAAATAGAACCCAAGGTATAATTACACACAGATTATACATGAATCTCATTACATGGCCCACACATGAGAGCAGAAATTACACACTGTGTATTACACACATATTGGCAACACTGAATGACTATAATCATGCATGAATGCCGCGTCTGCAATTGTACTTTAGTTACCCCGTGATAGCTGTTTTTAAAAACAAAAGACATCTGCTTCTGACAATTATAGATATTTTTCTACCAACAAAATACGTGTGTTTCTTGGTGTTGCAATTTTGTTGTAGTCGTGCAAGTACCTTGTATAATTGTATCATGGTTCGGAAATTGTAACCATGAAACGCTACACTCTGGAACGAAAAATTTTAATTGTGAGTGAAATTTGCGAATTTTAATTTGAAAGACCGGTTTGACGTGAACAAACCAGATATAACTGACGCTCTGGGGGGAAATTTAACAACCTATTTGCTGTTTGCAGGTGGGCAGAAGCAAAATGTATCAATAAAAAGATGCCAAAAAGGCCTCCGAGATTCTAGCTACTCCATTTTTCTAGGTCGCTCTTTTCTCTAGCACTACTATTAGCAATTAGAGTGTAAGAAATTTTACGAAAAATTTCATAATCAGCCCTATTCTAAATAACAATTACCAGCGAGCTGTTTTCTCTCTTTCTTATTCCGCCATTTTAAAAAATAGTTTGCAATCTTGCAAGTAAAATAAAACGACTGGAAACAAAAAAGCTGACTTCGAAAATTTAAATTTTTGATACTTTTTATTTCCACTGTTTTATCGCCAACTATTTCTATGTTACGTATGTACATAGCTGACAGAGGTATTGATATTCGTAGTTAGTTCAAAACTATTTAATATTATTCGGCTGGTTAAACTCTGAATGTAATATTAATGTCCAGTTTGTATTTCAAAGCAATTTGGTGTCATAAATTTTCCATCCACAAAGTATGAAAATGTTTATGCTTTTCATGTACTACAAATTTGTTGTTTAACATCATATTTATTCTTATAAATATTTACCATTTTGTGTTACATATTTATTTCTTCAAATGCTATGCCAGGCCACCTAAATACGCATTCAATGAATTTCATATTCTGATATTATTTATAAATACATAGTGTATCTAATAATTTAATCCCTACGTATGTATATGGTGGTGACGAAGTTAAGCTTCCCCTGCTGTAATAAATCTAGCACTTGGACTCTTAATCGAAGGATGTGTTCATTCGAATGTGAAGGACTGCCAAATGGTCAAAAGGGATAAAGTTAAATGTGCTTGTGTGTGTGGTCATAATAAGTCAGTCAAGCGCTAAATAAAGAAAAGGATCAGCAATATTTGATGTAAAAGAAATGATTTCAAACTGCGTATATACAGGGGGAGAACAACAACAACAATAACAACAGCTTAGTTGAGGTTAAAAGAATTAAGAAAACCTTTAACCAAAACACAAAGTGTGTGAGTGTCAGTCACAGAGATATAAAATAAAATAAACTTAAATAAAATAAAATAAAACACAAATAATTTACTTAGGCAATAATACACAGATAGTAACATTTTCACAGATTCTGCCAATTCAATGCATATTTTTATAAATAAACTGCACAAAAGAAAATAATATTAAGTAAAAAAGAAAAGTTAAAAGAATTTGCTATTATTACTTTTAAGAAAATTTAAGAAATTCAATTTAATACGACCCCATTGTATTAAAGAAAAATTAAAAAAATGGAATTCTTTTAAGCATTTAAAATAAATAGTTAAAGCTTGTAATAAAAAACTGAAACATAAAACGCAAAGAAATTTCTAAAAAAGAAACTTCCAATACTTGAAACATTCCTTTCACATTTCTTTTGTCTTCTACAATTCCCTTTCTACGCTGTCAACTTAAACATAAATATTTACTCTCGCCAACTCCCACAAAACTTTCAACAATTTCTTTTCTATACGTTTAGCTAATTATTATTATTTTATTTCAATCATCCCTCCTTTTTCGTGTCTGTTTAATCTCCCGCCCTTTATTCCTTGCTTAAACACCCACAAATTTTTTTTTTTTTTGCGTAAGCAGAAACATTATGGTTGAAATACGAAAACCCCACTCAGCTTTAAAACGTCCATCATTGAAACGTGAAACTGTTGTTGTCAATAATAGTGCGCCCATGAAGAAAGTTACGCTGGTGCCCAAGGAGGAGGTAAGTTTGTTTATTTATTTCTCTATCAGTTGTCTCCCATTGCCAAAATTTTTTCTTATTTGATTGAAAGGTATTTTGCCTTGAGTGTCGTGTCGTGTTACAGAAGTGTGTCAAAAAATTTTATTATAATACAATAAATATGGAAATATTTAATATTTGTTATCGCTTTGCTAAATAACACGAGTACTTCGTTTTAATGAAATTTATTATTATTAATTTGTAGCAATTTTTGTAATATTTTTCTATATTTCATTACAATAAAACTAAAGACGAAAATTTGCAATAATAGTCGATAATACAATCAACGAATTGGCAACACCGATCGCTTTATACAATAAGAAAATTTCCCTTAATTCACAAATTCGATATGGCAACTTATCGTTGTAGTCATTCTAGTATGATTAACGTGGCCAGATGGTTTGTGCAAGAAGCGGGACAGGTCGATCAAAAAGCAAGATTTTGAAAAACTACCGCCAAAAGGGCGGGATTTAAAAATAAATATCTTTTATAAAGTGGGATGTGTATAATGCACATACACAGTTACGTATGTATTTAGGAAACATAGTTTTATAATCAAAAGAAACGCTTTTAAATAAACAAAAGTATATATATTCTTGTAACAGGGGTTACCTTCGGGCTAGTAATGGTCAATTCCAATTGTAAATAAAACAAATTTATTTTATTTTATTTTTATTTTTAAGTACCCAACGTTTCGTTTCTTTTTTTCAAATTTCTTCAGGGGTAGTTTTTTATTCATAAGATCTAGCAAGAAAACAATAGTTCAATCAGATTTTGAATTCTATAATTAAATAGCAATTAATTTTTGACTTACAAATATTTGTTTTACATATTGTCACTATCAACTTATTAATTAAAAATAGAAAAACTGGACTTCTGCGTCATGAACAACAAACTAATACTGGCTGTCACTTAACGTTGAATTCTATTTTCTACAGATTTGTCCACAAAAGAACAGAACGAAAAAGGAAAAACAAACCACACATACAGACTTTCAATTGAACAGAAACAAAACAGCTGATTCAGAACGGAACAGCACGTACTAATAAACTAATTCTGCCTTTAAGTTTATGGCAGAGAAGGGAAAGGAACTATAGGGTGTTTTTATTGAGGTATATAACTTTAAGTTGGCATCACTTTTTTAACTGGCGGCCATTTTGTCAGCTGTCAAGTGATTAATATTTAGTTTGGTTTGCCATTTCATCATGAACAGGTTGACAAAAGAACAACGCTTGCAAATCGTGCAAATTTATTTCGAAAATAATGGTTCAGTTCGCGAAGTTTACCGCAAGCTCCGTCCATTTTATGGTCGACATAATCGTCCATCAGAGCAATTAATTCGGTTAACCATGGATAACCTGTCAATTGGCCACCAAGATCGTGTGATTTGACACCATTGGATTATTTTCTTTGGGGATATATGAAGTCGCTCGTCTATGCCAACAAACCAGAAACGTTAGGGGACTTGGAAGCCAACATTCGTGGCGTTATTGCCAACATACGGCCCCATATGCTCGAAAAAGTGGTTGAAAATTGGACCTGTAGAATTGGCTTTATTCGAGCCAGCCGCGGCGGCCACATGCCCGAAATCATATTTAAACGTTAATGGCATAAAATTATCCTTCCAATAAAGCCAAATTGATGGACATTAAAACGATTTTCTTGTGTTTTATTTCAATTCGAAGTTCTATGCGTCTAAAAAAACACCCGTTACTATGCTCTTTTTCCTTCTCTCCTATAAAATCAAGACTTTGCAAATTAAACTTTACGTGTGTAAAAGCTGTCTAATTGAACTAAACAGAGAATTTGCCAAATTCTCAATAAAAATTTGTAATAAAACATGTACCATGTTACCTTACCCTAGCACTGATTACCACTTCAACATAAAACTATAGATTTTTTTGTAGTTTTAAAACGATACTCCAACGAAAATAGGCCTGATTAAAATACTTTAATTTACATAAGTACCTTTGAAATAAATTTCCTAAAAGTTAATAAATTATCGTCAATGAAAGTTTATTCCTGTGCCTAATCCTTCTTGGGCTGATTTTATTTATTGCCTTTTCCATTACATCCATTAGGTTTTTTGTTTTGCCATTTAAAGTCATTATCCATTCTATTTTTTACCAATGAACTCGCCCTTGATTGTTTTTGTCATTTTATTCCATTATCTTGAGTAATTAGTGTTAATCAAGAATGAAAAAATGGGCTTTACTTCATTTTATATAATTTTACATTTTTTTTTTTGGTTTCATTACCAAAAGGATTGGAAAACTTTTTATTTTCGTTCTAATTTATAGTTAGAGGACAAAAATAATACGAATTGCTTGACAAGTTGTTGGTGGAAATTCTTGCAATGGTCAAGGTTTATAGTAACACCTCAAATTTTAATTTTATTTGTTCGCTTTTTATTTTACCAAGTGGTAGTTGGTCGTTTTTTTTTATGAAAAAAATAAATAAGTAAATAAATATTTTTATACATACATTTTTTTGACTAAATTTAAGTTTATCTTTAACAAAGAATTTTTCTTTCTTTTTTTGTTTGGTATCTTTTCTTTTTTTGTTTGGTTTGTTTTAATTTCAAACAATTTCTCAATATCTTTAAGAAATCAAACAAATATATTTTAAACATTTTATTTTTCACTTACAAATGTAATTTATTTATGGACATTTTTTACAACACACACACACACATGTGTACATATTACAAATTTGTTATAAACAGATGTGTATTAAGACACAAAGAAATATATCGGCAACAATAAATACAATAAATTTACTTTTACTTTCTATCTCCATGCAATCGTTAAAACAATAAAGAAATGTGCCCAAATCAATTATTGCCTGAATGGCAAAAGGCCATAAATTTATTTCGTAATCATTGCAGCCAATTAGAAATAATTGATATCAAGCGAAATATAACAGTGAAGGACGAAAGCGACAATATATTCGCTTATGATTATTTTAAACTTTTTTTTTAAGAAGACGGGGAGAAAAAAGGCAAAAATTAGCATAATTTTATTTTATATTATCAGTTTTTAAAGAAGCAGCTTGACTCTTTTTCTACATTAGTCCATATTTACACTATGCAAGTCTTATTGCCAAGCTGATTAGTTTGATGGAGAGAGAGGCGAGGGGAGAGACGAGACAGTAACGTTTCTTTTCCCCTCGTCCCTTTTTCTTAACAAACTAATCAGGTTAGCAATAAGACTTGTTGCATAGTGTAAACTAGGACTTAGGAAAAGGCTAGAAAACTTTTTAAGATAATTACACATTAAAAATAAATAAAAACTCTTGTTTATGGGTTAGAAGAATCATTAAATTATTTGAGTATCGTGTGTACGAAGTAGATAAAATAAATTCATGTCTAATTTATTTTAATAACCAGCAAAGATTATATTTTTGCATTTTAACTAAAACAAAGAAAAATATAAAATTAATAATGATAATAATTCTTCCAGTTTTTTTAAATCTTTTTTTTTTTGCGGGAGTGAGTAAAATTTTACGTCATGGCTTCTGGATATTGTAGTTCGGTAGAGTAATTTAACGTATTAAAAAAAAAATAAAATTAATGATCATGAGCATGCAAAAAAAATTTTAAAATTGAAAAATTTTTTCCTTGTTAACAGATTCACTAAGAAGGTTTATTTTTGATGGCTCCAAAAATAAAATGCTAAACAACGTGGCATCTCTTAATTTCTTGCAACTTGAATGCTTGCATGAAGTTGACAGCCACGTAAACCAAACAATAAATTTTTTAAAACTGCCGTCATTTGGATTCAATAACTTTTACTACGATAATCGTATCGCTTTTATAAATATAACGAAAATTTACCGACTTTGCTATTCAGTAACATATTTTAACTGTATTCGCTGTCAGTTGAACTAAACCAAAGTTAAATGACAAGATCAAATTCAATTAATTTTTATTTAATGCTTCTTTCTGCTTTTCTCTTATCTTGTCGTGCTGTATGCAGGGATGCCACATGGTGTGCAATTAAATGGCGAGTAAAAGGCAGATGTACACTATCGTTATAAAGAAATTACAGAATCACATTATCGTTGCCCCCAAATAATAAATATACTGGTTAATATTAAAATTGTTTGTCTTTTGCTGGGCATGAACATAAATTTTTTAATTAAACATGTTTTCAATATGTTAAGAAGAAAAATATATATATTTTACAGCAAATGTTTTTCAAAAATAGAAAATTAAACAATTTAAACATTTATTAGAAGTTTAAAACCATTAAAAAGTCATTAAAATAAAAGTATTGCAAAGTACAAGGAAATGTTTGTTTTTAACTCAATTCTTGCAAGAAAAGCTGCGGGGTAAAAACTGCCAGCAACATCTGACTATTGTTTGGCGTTCGGTTCTTATAACATCAAAAAGTAACGACAATTGTAAAAATAAACACATATTGTAAAAATAATTAAACACTTGGCGTCGCTGAGAAGTTGACCGAATGTTAAGTGGATAGACGGACACATTTCTCATTTCTTTTAATTTTTTTTTGCTTTTAATTTTATTTATTGCAGAAATAAAGCACTTTAGCGAAAAGTGCTTTAATGACTTATTTTCTACTGTTAACATATTTAAAAATGTTTTATGGACGCGAATAAAACTTTAAATATTAAAAGGACTTGTTAATAAGTATACGAATTTTAGACAAATTGTTGCAAAACAAGCCATTAAATACTTTTTATTTTTGGTACGCCACTTTTCTTCTTCAGGCCATAATTTTCGTTGTTGTTTTTTTTTTTTTTTTTGCTATTGCGAGTGAAAGGCAATTACATTAAATTGCACTTAGCTGAGCAATTATGAAACATTAGGAAGATGATGTTTTATTCAAACACAATTATTAAAAGCAAAATGGAAAAATATGTGGGTATAGTGGAAATGTTACACAAAACTATTTGCACTGATTTCTTCTACAATGTTGCTGGGCATACCCTACACCTTGGATGTAAAAAACTTATAGTTTCATATACTGATATGCTGAACGAACAGGACAAAGGGGGAAACTTTAACCCCGCCCACAAACGTTTATTTCATCTTATTCTCCTCTACCAGAATCAATTGTCAGAAGCCCGTAATTTTGGAAAAAGTTTGAAATAATACAGAGAAATTCTAATTCGAATAACTTATTCGTTTTGAATTTAGTCGAAAATTTAAATTACCTCGAATAATAATAAATTTTTTAAAATTATTGGAATAAAATTATTCTAAATTTAACAATATAAGGGGGGAAAAGTTCCCATCCTGTTACGTGGTCACTGTTATGCCAATGGAAGACACTTCATCAACCCGCTCACACTTGCAGAAATATATTTTCCATGTTTTTCTTATTGATTTAAATAAAATTACATAAAAAATTTTATTAGAATAATTTTTGTTCTCGAATGATTTGGATACGAATACTTTTATTTTTTTCAAGAATTTTAGACGAATAATTTTTATTCGAATAATTTTTACTCGAATAATTTTTATTCGAATAATAGCTTTAGTTGAATATTTTCTCCAAACTTATTATTGGGTTAATTTTTATCTGAATAACTTTATTCGATTAAAATTAGCCGAATACTTTATGCGAGAATAATATGAAACTTAATATGAGAACCTTTCCAATAAACCTTATGGGAAGAAAAATTACAATTACAATTAGTTAATTGTTATTGGTATTTTATTTATTCGAGTCAAAAATATGCAATTCAAAATTTTTTATACAAAAATTATTTGATTCAACAAACCCATCTAAAAAATTTCTTTAGCTAGAAAAAGTTAAAAAAATAAATGTTTACTTTTTTCTATAACAACGTTTTGCAGACACTTCTAAATTGTCCACAAATATAAAAAGAGAATCCATATTTAGCTATAAATATATTTCATAAAAAATAAAATAAAAATTAAAATAACATTTAAAAGTTAATTATGAATTATTTCTTTTCGCATTACACTTAATGCAAATTAAACTTCAAGCATGAATATTTGAATATTTTTATTTCTCTTACATATCTATTTTTTCAACAACAGACAATTGAAAAGTAATTAGTTTTATAAGAGTCTTATGTCTTGCAGCTATTATTGTGTATTACAACACACAAACGATAAAATAACAAAAATGTTTTTAATTAATTTCATTTAACAATTGTAAAAATAAAATACCAAAAGATACGCAGCAAAAAATAATTAAACATAAAAACATGTATTCAATATTCTGATATTTAATACTGCAGCATGATGAAATATTTTGCTTGCTTTTCACAACCAATAAAATAACTTGAAACACACAAGTGGAATTGATGAAAGAGATAATGGGAAAATAGAAAATCTTGGAAAATACAATTAGCTGCAAAAGAAAAGGCTTAAGAATTACGAAAACTCTAAGAACTCTAGCGAGATTTCTGAGCTTTTTTTTAATTTATTTTATTTTTTACATAGATTATTTTATTTAATATTATTTTAATTTGTTTTATTTTATTTTAATTTATTTTATTTTCTATTATTTTCTTTTATTTTATTTTATTTTAGTTTATTTTATTTTAGTTAATTTTAATTATTATTGTTCGAACTTCATTTGTTTCTATATTTATGATTTGATCAGGCTAAAGTTCGTATCGCTTTGTAAGCCAAATTACATGTGATAATTATTAATGAACAAATAACACCAAAGTTAGTTGTAAATATTCTGACAAGCACATAGTTGAACGGCTGTTTTCGAAGGCCACTAAACCTTCCTCATCAGTGTTCTTTTGTGTTTGGTCCACTGTGTGTGGTGTCAGTTGATGTAGATTTCTGCTTTATATACACAACTTTTTTGCAAATGGAATATGTGAATTGTTTGGATTCATCGTATTACAATTTGTTGAAAGCTTTTTTGTAATGAAAGCTCATTTTTACCATCTCTAAATTTACAACAGTCTTGCCATTGTCGTTCGTTCTTTACTAATTATGCACATGTTAGTTAATTTGCTTATTTTTTGATCTACTTAAGACAAACTTTTTTGGTTTCATACTATAAGTATATTTTTTATTTTTTATTTTTGCCACTGGCCCATGAATATTAATTTTTAGCTAATTTTAATTATTTTTTTCTATATTTATGATTTTTATTTTATTTTATTATATCTTATTTTATTTTATTTTATTTTATTTTTATTTTATTTTTATTTTATTTTATTGTATTTTATTTTATTTCAATTTATTTTATATTATATTATTTTATTCTATTTTATTTTATTTTATTTTTTTATTCTTTGAAGCAAGTGCGTCTATAATTTTTATCGTGACTGTAAGATTCCAAAAAGAATGTGTGGTTTTGCTTTTAAGCACAGCAAATAATGTTTAAATTGAGCTTAAAAATTAAATTAAACACCAAACCACGTGAAAGCTCATACATGCATCCATACATACATATGCATGTTTATAGTATATGTATGTAAATTTACATAGACTTATTATACAGCAGTTAAAATATTCGTATATATGTTCTATGTTTGTAATTTGCTGTAGCTAGCAGAAAAATATTGCCCAAATGAAAAATACACATATGTATATATGTATGTAGATATGTATAAGGAAAAAAAATGCTTCTCAAAAATTCTCGCAAACACGACTAACATTACATTTACACCAGCTGCAAAACCCATAATGTAAAGGGGCTCTTAAAGAAAACAGTCCCACATCCCGTAATGAACATACACACTTACATCTATTTACATGTGCAATTGAGAATAATTTAAATTAACAAAGAAAAACCACATACATACTCGTACATACAAGTAACGTTACGATATTACATACATTTAAATAACGATTACTCTGACTCTCTTACTCAACCAATTTTTATTTGTATCTTTGTGGATAGTGTAACCCACCCACACACACGCACATACACACACATTTTTAAGCAATAACAATAAAATCGAATTTTATTGTTTTGCCATTACTTTGAGAATACCAAGCCATGTGTTTGCAATAGCGTGTTTGTGTGTGCGTATGTGTGTTTAATGATGGTGTCTTTAAGCATGATTTTACGTATTTTGAATTCTTAAGAGCTGAATTCTGTATTTCAATACAAATGATTTTTTGTTTTGAATTTTGAATGAATGAATTTTATACTAACCATTTGTATTAATTTTGATAACTGATCCATGGGACTTTAAGCTATTAACTGTTTATATGTAATTATCAATTAAATTAGTTTAATCTAGAGGCACAGTAGTGCGCCAGGCTAAATTTCGGCGTATACAAACAGGGTGTATATTTATGTTACTTATTTAATTTTATAACTTGGTTCAGCTCTAACATAAAATAATGAAACTTAAGATCAAAGGAGACCTTATTGAGGTAAGCTCATTTATAAAGGAACCTTCTCGAGATACGAATGTGAAAAAAGTGCATATTTTAAGACGCACTCACTGACAGCCTGACTGACTCACTTGTCAATATTATGAGGCACTACAGCTATAGGTCCAGGAGAGTATCGACCTAGAAAAATCTGAAAACTTAGATATTTTAACCAGGTGTGGGGGACCACGCCCTTAAAACTCCGAATATAAAATTAAATTAACTCAAGCGATTTTATTACAATATTTTCATAAATTTTTTCGTTTTTAAAAGTGGGACATGCAAATAAAATGTTAACTTTCTGTTTCATGTTCTACAGCTTAGCAGATTTTATTCTATTATTTACATATGTAAGTTTGTAGTTCTCATACAAAACTGGTTAATATCATGTTAAATTGTTCCACTTATGCTAACTGGCATGAGGTTTCTTCTTAAATATAAAGCTGTTGGTATATATGTATGTATATATGTATGATATAATTATTTGCTTCTTAATAAAGTAGAGATAAACTCAAGCCCAATAAAAGTAAAATAATTTATTGTGGCTACAAAAGGAAATAAAAGCATTTCCCTTAATTGCATTTAAAAGTTGTGATCTTAATTAAAAGTAATGATGTGAAAATCAGATAATAGAAATTATTATATATTTAAGTTTTGTTGCAAAAAACCAGACAATAGAAACCAAATTCTTTTGTGCGCAGCACTGGTGTGGTAATAAATCCTAAGTAATATTTTTGGTAGATAATTTTTTCTATTTTGTTTAACAATAAATCTTAGCAATTAATACTAGAAATAAGAAATATAATTAAAACTCGTTTTAATTATACTGCAATAGCCTTGAAACGTTAATGATGACTAAAAAGAATAAAAGCAATATATACTTATTTTTTCGAATTCCAAAAAAAAACTTTATTTATTAGAAATTTAACGGCAAATGTACAGGGAAACTTGGATTGCTTTTTGTTTAATCTCATTAAACGGTAAAAATGCATGACCTGGCGCATAAATTATGAAGTATTGACAGTGTGACATACAATACATATATTCTCGTATGTACATACATATGTACATAAAACTTTCACTTATGCAATCAAAAAATATGGCCACAAATTATTTGGCTGTGAATTGATACTAAAGATATGCCCAGTTCCATGTGAATGCACAAATTCCCTTATCGTTTCTGTTTTAAATCATTTTTGTAATCAAATAAAATGAGAGAGAAACGCGATATGTGTTTTTATTGCATTTATTTCCTGATACCTTATATTGTCGTTTCATACTTTCATACACATGTACAGTATTTAGCGAAAATGAGCTAATGTTTGGTTCCTATACCAACAATTTCTTATTTTAACTTATGTGTACATATTATACTTGCGCCTGGAAATTTGTAACTTAAAAACTGTTTGTAAGCAAGAGTAAGTTTTATTTTGTTGGTTTTATAGGTGATTTGGTCCCATGACCCTAAACATACGGCGAAAATCGTCCTCCTAGTCCTCCAAATGGAATAAATGAGCTCTGGAAGCGAGCACAGGATGACTGGCAGAACATACCCCTTGAATTAGACATTTTCCTGATTAAATATTTTATTTATTTATTTATTTATACATATTATACAAAGTAAATTTGCATAATATGGTTGCACAAATATGGGCGGAGTAACTAGACCATATGCCCAAGATGTTATTAACAGTATTTTAAAAATGTTTTGTGACTGACTGCATACGACGACCTATGCCTTCACATAGGAAGTAACAACGTGGTTGTTAAAGAAATTCCACAGAAGAACCGCAAGAAAATACGGTTATCCGTGGCAGATCAGTCAATCAGTGCGAGTGAGACGCAAAACTCTCGAAGGCAAATAAACAACAGTGGCCTGGTTGCACTTAAGAAATAATTGCCAACGACGCTTGATGTTGACTCGCCCAGAGCTGCTTTACGACTGAAATATTTTAATTGCGTACTATTGCACGCCTTTAATACATACAAAATTGGCACAGTATCTGTTACATATCAAATTCGCCATAATAATGTGTGCGGCGTATGATTTATATTTAATATTGAATTAAATATTAAGTATACGGTTATTGATAGAATGTATACATAAATTATTATATATTTATTACGGAGATAACGAATGTTCGCATTCGCAAATTATTCGCTTACTTTTGCAAAAAAAAATAAAAAATTTTTACTCCTTTACAAAAATAGTTTACGATTAAAAAACATCAAAACCACGAAAATTATTTTTAATTATTTATATTATTTATAAAAGATACAAAGCTTTAAAGTTTTAGCGGAAAACTCTCTATAAATAAGTTCTCATAAGTATCAAACTGAAACCAAATATTTTTAAATTTTTAAAAAGAAAAGGCAGTGTTTGATTTGCACGAAAATATTTTCTACTTAAGACTATTCTATGTTTTCCCAAGATGAACAAAGTATTACTTCTGTAACATGTTTCATGAACAATTCATGCCAATTTTTCTTAATATGTATTTTTACAGCATTTCACATGAACATAGTACCATAATAATTTTTGTTATTTTCGTTATTTTCGTTCGCGCAAATTTTTTTGTAACGAATATTTTTCAGCAAAATACACGGAAATTGTTAAAAAAAAATCGATTCGAAATTTTTTGTTGAGCGTTTTAGGTAACAATATATTCACCCTTATTCCAGTTGTCGACATCGACGTCACTTTAACACAACACCGAAAAATTGGGGGTTGTTTACTTGCTCTCGAGAACAATTTTATGCTGCTGACAATCTATTTGCGTTCTGTAACTTCTAGAACTGGGTACACAAGTGCCAATTTTTTGGTATTGTGTTAAAGTGACGTCGATGTCGACAATTGGTTATTTACTACGTTCTTGTAGTTCGTCTACAAAGCTTTCATATGATTTTTTACCTTCAAGGACAATCAGAGTTTAGAGAGAGAAAACTGACAGATGTAATGTAAGCATTTGCATCGGATTTTATTAATAATAACTAATTCCATTTGAAGTTGTATCCATGCAGAACTTTTTGGTCAGCATATGTGGCCCCTGTGCGCGAATGTAACCATTGAACTGTTAGCATATTGTAAAAGCACTTTTTTTTAACTTTATACTCTTGTTCGGCGTGTTAAGTTTAATTTTTAAATTTAACTTCATGCACATAAAATAAAGTATGTTTGTGCGAGTTTCTCAATTTCTAATTCATTAAAATTTTTTTTGTGCTTTTTTAACTGTCAAGCTTTTTCAAAAAAAAACAAAGACTGCCGCAGTAAAACCTTCAAAAATATTTAAATTACAAAGAATTTTAGGAACGGGTAGTGATTTACAACTTCCAAAAGTATGCGCAGAATATAATAATGTTTCTTTTCTTTAAGTCCTTTTTTAACATAAAACTTCTTTTCCTCTTTTACTTATACAAATGAAACTCAAAACACAAAATCTAACAGTTTCAACTAAGAAACTAAGTAATCGTTTGCTGGAATTTTTATATGAAGTTTGTTATTGTAACACACCCTCTTAAAGTAAATGGTAACAAATTCCTTATTTCTTGCAACACATTTAAGCAAAAGTGACAGTTTTTTTTTTTTTTTGTTACGATTATGTACGAGAATGTCCTGTTTTATTAAATTCAACATAGTTGTACGTAATGTGATATGAAAGTTAATACGCCCATTTTTTGTATTATATAATATTTCAAACATACGCAATACTTTTGACGTTAACAATTATGTATTTTATATCTAAAAGAGCCTCAGCAATTTATTTATAAAAACGTGTTTTACCTACAAACAAACAAAGAAAAAAAAACGAAACGTAATACCTTTTAAAGAATAACAAATGCAAACAATTTTCTTGAACTCTATTTTATCAAATGAAAAATTTCCTATCATACATATAAATTGACACCGTTCACAATCGTTCTGTAACAAGCAGAGTCGCTGGGCGCAAAGTGTCATACCAAAAACAAACACATGCACAAACACAAACACAAAAAAAACACAAAAACTTCTTTAACTGTTTACGTGCTACTTTATCTAAACACTCTACATTCCAACACACTCATCTAATACAATATAAGACAGTATATAAACAGGTAGAAGTTTATGATATTACGGGAAAGAGAAACAGAGTTTTAGCACAACCAACAATTTACAATATCGCAATATCTCAAGAATGATGTCACTTCTTTTCTAGATTTTTTTTTTTTGTTATTTTTCTTTGCTTTTGCATTATTATCACATTGACATTTTCATTATATTTATTATTTTTATGGTGGAAAATACTTTAATAAAGAGTGACTCAAAATAAAGTTGCTTCCTGGAATGTCAAAATATTGTTACGCAAAAATACGTGAAGCAGCCTAATACAAATGTTTTTTTTTTATCAAAACATATGTACAAATTATTGAGAAATTATTAGCTAAAGAACAAATTACTCAAGCGAACAATCCTACAAAACGATGTTGAAGTAAACAACAACTATAATGTTATAACTTCCGCTTATTAAGAAATGTACAACCACACAAACACATAAGAACATGCAGACGGCAAACAGTTGGTGCATTTCTATGCAGACTACACCAATTAACACTGAAATTTCAAACAATTTAAATTAAGGGGTATTCTATCAGTTAATGTTATTTTGACTAGGTAATTTAGACAACTTGCTGTATCTGGGAAACCGTAAGAAGCAAACTCGTGAAATTTTCAAAAAAAAAACTAAAAAAATTTCACAAAAAAACCGAAAAAATATCCAAAACACAAGAAAGCTCCAAAAAACAAAACCGAAAAAAAAACGCAAAAACGAAACAAATCACAAAAAAACCGAAAACATCGTCAAAACGATAAAAATTACCAGAACGAAAAAAATCTCTAATACTAAATATCAAAAAGCTAAAGAATAGCCTAATAAAAAACGTAAAACTATAAAAAACGCCAAGAACCAAAAAAAAAAACTTAAACACGAAAAAAGCGCCAACCAACAATAATCGTCAAATCTGAAAAAAAAAAATCGCAAACGAAAAATTCCCAAGCGAAAAAATCGCTTAAGCTAAATTATCGCTAAAAACTAAAAAATCCGCAAATAAATCCGAAAACGAAAAAATAAGCGGCAAAACTAAGAAAAAGCACCAAAAACAAATCGCCAAACACCAAAAATTGCCAAAACTAAACAAAATCTCTAAAACTGAAATAAATCACCAAAAACCGAAAAAATTGCCTAAAAAATCTCCAAAGCGAAAAAAAATCGCCAAAACGAAAAAAATTCCAATACTAAAATAAAACGCCAAAAACCGAAAAAAAATCGCAAAAAGAAAAAAAGCGCCATAATAAAAAAAAGGCCAAAACTAAAAAAAATCGCCGAAAAAATCCCAAAATATGCCAAAAGCTAAACAAAACCTTAAAAAAAAATCTAAATTAAAAAAAACGACAAAACTAAAAATCGCCAAAACCGAAAAATAACGCCAAAACAAACAAAAAATTGTCAAAACGAAAAAAGTCTCTAAAACTAAAATAAATCGCAAAAAAATTTAAAAAATCGCTTAACGAAAAAATCACCAAAAACGAAAAAAAAATGCCTGAGCGATAATAATCACTAAAATTAAAATAAATCTCCAAAACGCGAAAAAATCGCCAATTAAAAAAAACTCTAAAACTTCTTAAAATTCCCTAAAACCGACAAAAATCTCAAAAACGACAAAACTAAGAAAAAGCACCAAAAAAACCAAAAAAAGTTTACCGGGTATTTAAGTTTTTTTTAATTGTCTACATCAGATAAGATATTCGATTATATAGGCTAAGCTTCGTATAGTATTACATATCGCTCTTGTACTCAAAGAACGTAATAATACAAAAAACGTAATTTTTGAGTTAATGGTGCAGAATTAATTCTCATATCGTTCTTCAAATTGAGTACAAATTTCATAAAAATATCTTGTTGAGTCAACTCTTGAGAGAAAAATAAAATCTTCTTCTTGTTTCTTCTTTGAGTTATGACGTTGTTTGAGTAAATAAGCGATATGTAGTGTCCGTACGGAACCCTTTGTGTGCGAATCAAAGTCACAATTTACTGAATTTATTTTCATAGATTTTAATACGAAATTTGTCAGTGCTAATAAATTTATACATCCATTTCTCGTTCCATTAAAGTGAAATCAATTTTTTTTTTCTTGTTATCTCATAATTTTCTATGCAACTCTTGTGTTATAAAATTTTAATTTGTAATATATTTCCCTTAAAGTGTGCCCCTAGACAGAAATTTTAATAACAAAAGCTTTTTTCTTTTTTTGAAGCTTATCACACATTATCGTTGTATCATAAAATTCGCTTGGGGGAATTTTGTGTTTTGTGATAAAAATTATTAGAAACAGACAACAACATCAAAGACAACATAAACTTCAACATCAACTCCCCAATAGAAAAAGTAGGAAATGAAAATTAATTTTAATAATAATGGACAGACTGCTAGTGGTTGTGTAATGATAAATTTCACTTGGAAAATGTTAAAGGAAATCTCTATATGAAGCTTAAGCATGTTTCATACCAATTAATTAATTAAATGAATTATTAATGTTAATGTTCAGTAGCTGAGTTCACATGTGATTGGCTTAAATTTTATTAAAGATGCTAGAAATATTATTAAAATATCAAGAAATAACACAACAACATATTTAATGAAATTAATAACAAGAAAAACATTTTCCGCATTAAAATAGGAAAATTTCTTGTATAAAAAAGCTCACATTATGGTAAACGCCCAGAAAATTTTATTTATTTATTTTATTGTTCTATTTCTGCTGCTTGCTTGTTAATACAATTATCTTGTATATTTCCGTTTTGTTTTTTTCATAGTTTTTTTGCAGAAAGAAAGTACAATATTATAAGAAGAATAATTGTGTTATTTTATATGGGGACATTGTGTTTGTCATAAAGTGTCACATAATAATCATAAACAAAACACATTAGATTAAAATATATAAACTAAACAAAAAGAGACAATGTAAATAAATACTCAACATATTACTTTCCTTTTTCCCTTTGCAAATATTAGAATGGAAGACAAACAAAGGGAACAAAAGTAAAACTTAATAAATTGTAAAGCTTAAAAGAGTGTTTGTCAACTCAGTGCTTTAAACGAAGTTTTCATTAAGTAATTTTTTCTTTGAAATATTTCCCATTTTTTGATGTTCTGCAAGCGAAAATTTTTCGAGTGAAAAAATTTCCTGCTTTATGAATATTATTCAGCCCAATCATGAATATTCCCTCGTCACTTATTTTTCACGAAAAATTATTTTATCATGTATAAATTCCTCCAATCTTAAATATCTTCATTTCGAAGCATAAATTAAATTATTGAAATCCATCAACCCGAAAAAATATGTTAAACCCCAGCATAAAAGGTTTGCTTACTAGAATGCAAAAAAGTGTATGTACTCTTCAGCCGTAAGTACTTAAGGTATCTTTACATGGTAATATAATGTATTACGGCATGTAAAAAAATGCTGTAGATTATCAGCCCAATCATGAATATTCCCTCGGAATTCATTTCTCACGGAAAATAATTTTCTCGAGAAAACATTCCTCCAATCATAAATTTCTTGGGAAGAAAAAAGGGTAATACGTGGCATCACCGCATTATGAAGCTCGTTGTTTTACTTGTTTGTTGACATTTTGTTTCTCCCTTTCTTTTGAGTGAGAGAGCAAAAAAAATTATTAAAATTCACCAACTTGAAAAAATATATAAAATAAAGTTTATAAATTATTTATTTGGGAATTATTTGTGGTTTTCCAAATAAAAGAACTATAAAATTCAAGTTTATGTATATAAATTTTGTTTCAATGGAGTATTAACCATGTTTTTATGCAAACTCCCTTCTGTTTTGCAAGAGAAATATTTTTCCCAGGGAGATTTTTTATTCCCGCATTTGGTAAAAAAAAGGGGGAAAACAAAGTCATGATAGGAGAAAAGGGAAAAGTGAGAAAACTCGTGCGGAATTTTTGTTTATGATTGGCCTGTATACAAAATCTTATCACGTAAAAGCAAAATGTATCGAGTAGGAGAGAATGCGGATAGAAAATGCGACAAGCGGTCGGTAAATGCTTCTTTTCTAAACCATTTTAGAAACTTAAGTATTCTCATCACACCAGAGGTGTATTTCAAAGTAAACATTGGCAGCACTAATGGTATCTATTGAAGGTGTTGACGACACTTTTACAAAAACAACCAAAATCAACTCAGGAAATTTTCATGTTGTTATTCTAAATATTTTACGACTGCAACCATCAGCTATTTAACTGGTACAGCAAAACCAAATAAACAATAAACAAACCTAAAAAAAATCATATGTTGTAGTAACATTAGATTGAAATTATAAAATGTTTTCTCCAATATTTAGTTTAATAGTACACATGGTTTTTTTTTTTGCAATTTTCCAATTTTTGTTATTAACTCAGCAGTTTAATACCTTTGTTGGCATTTTACTTATAGTATCATTGTAAACATGAAAAATACCTACAACTGACTCTTTTTCTCTTTTTTTTAATCACAAAGAATTTCATAATATTTTATTTTACAAAGTCGTAATACTTTGTATTACCATGTAAAGTCACCTTTACAACTTGACTGATGTTCACACTTATGGTCTTAAACGTGTTTAAGGCAATTGTTGTAAAAAACTAAACACAACCGTTCACATTACATATGAGATATTTAAGGTTGACGTTTTGTCAGTAAATTATTATATTTGTAAAAAATTACGAACAATTATCCTTTTTTATTGGTTTGTTATTTTCAAACAACAAATGTTTTTGTAAATAATTGAGTATTTTTTTAACGAATTACTTGCTTACCAAATAAGTCTCTACGTGCCGCCATTTAATAACAACACAATGTATGGTAAAACATCTCAAAATCGTCAAAAGCAGCTGATAGAAGATACTAAGGCAGAGACCTACGCCATGATGGCTCACAGCCGGCTGAGCCGAGCCGTTGATAATTTTAGTCACTACGCCGCCGCCGAAATAAACTAATAATTATTTAACTTATTTTTTAATTATTTTTTATCGTAAATTTGATTTTCATGTTATTTGTTCTCAGCTTCCGCCGACGATTTTCTCAATAGCCGCCACCGCCAAAACAATCACCCGATGCAGGTCTCTGTACATAAACAACTTTTGACATACGAGCCAACAGTTATGTGAATTCGCCTTAAATTAGGCAAAAACAAAAGTAGATCAGCTGTGTTTTCAACTTTACCTCTTAAGGTAGAGGTCCATAGCTCGCTTTTTGCGCGTTATGCTTTAGACGCGTTTCATCCTCTTGTTTCGTTCTATACTTTGTTCGCGTTGAGTTACATGCACTGCTTTTCATGCGCCATTTTATTTTTGTTTTGATCAGCTGTGTGCGTTTGTTTATAAATACTTATAAAGAAAAAATGGAGAGTGAAATCGAGTTTTTAAAAGAATTTGTAGAGTTAGTCGAGTTTGTATATTTAATTTTATGTGCGAAAAATGACTATGAAAAATTTCAAAAAAAGAAAAGGTTTTGGGTACGGCCGTTGTATTTAGAACGGAATTTAAGTGGGTTTTTTGAAACCACATTTAAAAAAATTAAAACTTCTGACGCTGAGCAATTTCGAACCGCGACAAGAATGTCTGCAGATGTCTGCTCTGCTCTCTTTATTTTATTTCTATATAGCAGCAAGCTTTTGTTATATAAAAGCTCGTGCTTTTTTACAGCATTAATTAAATTTTCTTCCATTTTATTGTTTAAAAATATGTAATGAACACAAAGTAAATAATACAGATTTAGCGGAGATGACAATCAGTACGTAAAAGTAATCGATAACTAATATGCAAAATTTGTTACTGAGAAAAGTGTGGTGAAAAGTTAATTAAAATACATCGCATTAATGAAAATATTCACATATTTTATTAAACAAGTTTTTTTTTACTAAGAAATTTTTTTTATTGAAAAAAAAAGAAAAAAATTATCCACGGCAAAATAATATTTATCGAAAACGTAAGAAATAAAGTATTATTTAACGTCTTTAGCATTCAAGAACAGCTGACTTTCTTTCATGGTGCTTGTAACGCGTACAAAAGTAGAAAGTAGACCTACTTTGTGCTTTGAACGCGCCTACGCGTTCTGCGCGTTTTGCAATGTAACTTGTCACATACTATTACATTGATTCTACTTTTTTGACAGATGCATAGAAAGCGTAACGCGCAAAAAGCGAGCTATGGACCTCTACCTTTATGAATTTGCCTTGGTATTAAGCATTACAAATTTTCTTTTTATTCTATTATATATATTCACTGAGAGCTGATAGCGGGAAGAAAATTATGTAGCAATAAATATTTTATGGAAATAAAACTTTCACGTCTTCACTATAGGAGAGAATATTTTTAAGACAGAAACATACTGTACGTTAAAAAGTAGGTCTTTGCCTAAAGTATGGTTAAAACTGCAAAAAGTGTTTTGATTAAAATATTAAAAAAAAGATCAAACAAAGCCGAAATGTGTGGTTATTTTCAAGGCGAATAAATACCAGGCGGTCTCCATAGCCCTCTCAGGTGATTGTTTTCGCTGCTTGTAATTTCAAAAGGGGGTAAAAATTTTAATTTTGAGTTATCAGAAAGCACTAAAATTAAAGCCGAATACACTAAGTTAGCATCGTTGGTTACTATATAGTTTTGGCAAATTCAAAAATAAATGAGAGAGAAACACGCATACGTATGAGAATACTAAATATTATTAAATAGATGAACTGCTGCACAACACTCACTAATACAAGTGAAAATTTATGTGGGAAATCAACTAGGAACCCATCAAATGGCAAACGATTCACATTCAACATTTCCAAACTGTTGTGTGTTGATATTTCCTTTTCCACTTACACACGTAGACATGCTTGCGTGTATGTGTTTGGATTTGTAAATGGGGAAAAGAAATCTATTTATGTTTACCCAAAATAATTACAAAAGCACACAAACATTAATTCCATGTATGTATGTATGTTGGTGCTGCTTATAAGTAAAAGTTTTTTTTTTTATATAGAGCTCAAGATATCGTGAGCGGAAATCTTTCTGCATTTTAGTTACATTAAGTTAATAAAATCTCAATACTATTTCAGAAATTGTATTAAATATACAAAACTAATGCTAATGCTAAGTAAAAGCTTTATTCATTTCTGTTGGCCCCAATAAAAAAAATACATTATTCATAAATATAAATTAAAATAATAATGCACGATTTTGTTACACAAGTATATGCGAGAAAGTAGTGTAAGCGATGCTAAAGTATTTTGCTGATTAGAAAAAATTTATATTTTTGCCTCTACAGTCCATATTATTACAAACAGTTACAATAATTTATATTCTTTCGAGCCGAATTCTGGTTGTGCTTTAAATAGCAGCTCGTTTTCTTGCAGATTTCCAATATTATATTTTAAGTTTGATTATATCTGTTCCTTTTTACTCCTACAAGGAGCATAGGGTAGTTTCATTAAGCTATATTTATTTCTTCAATTATTTTGCGGGCTTTTTCTTTTATTTTTTTTATAAAAAAATATTTAAAGCAATGCCTAGAGGAAATATGTTTATGAAGTTTATAAATTTGTTTGCCATTTCATTTTATTTTTCTCATATTTCTCTTATTGTTTAGTGCAGTGTGAGTTTATTTATTTTTAAAATTAATTTGTTTCCGTTTTGTTTTCTTTTATCTCGCTGCTTGTTCAAAATCAACCATAACCATAACCATAACCATAACCATAACCATAACCATAACCATAACCATAACCATAACCATAACCATAACCATAACTATAACCATAACCATAACCATAACCATAACCAAAACCATAGAAACTAATTCAATTTTGGATTTTCTCTGCAACCGCGAGCAGATGTTTGCTGGCTAGACATTTCTGTTGTTGCACTTTTGAAATGTATAAACAAATGATAACCTGAACAGCTGTTTATGGTTATAGTACCACTGATAGATAAAGCAAATATATTTATGGTTATGGCTATGGTACGTCTGATTGAACTTTTACACCCAATCATCTCTCTTCACTTGCGTTGCAGCAGAGAATTTAATTGACTGCATGTAATAAATTATAATCATACAACTCTTCCCTTCAAGTCTTTTACACATACATTCATCATTTTTAAAATGTTTTTAATTCTTTACACATAATTCAATGAAGAGTGTAATTAAATTGTGTCATGTCTGAATTATAAGATTACAAATTGTACTTTTTAAGAGTAAATGCAGTCAATGGACATAAAGTTTTTTATTGTCCTTTTTAAAATATAAGAAAACGACGCCTTCTGCTGTTATTTAACAATAACTCTTGAAGGAACAAATCGATCTTTTGTCTAGACGAAAGGAAAAAAGAAGAAACACATTTGTTTTTACAACAACAAATAGCTAAATAAAACACTAATAATAATTTTTTTTTACACTACGACCACTCGAGCAATTTGTTGTGTCTTAACACAAGCAATAACGCCGGCAGAATAATGGCATAAAATTGCTTGTGTTCAACCATGTATCTAGAAGTGGCGAACACGTACATTGAAATATATTTGCTTTTTTAAGCATATACATACCTAAATTATCCTTAATTAGATTTTTTGCTAATTCTAAATTGAACTTCTTTTTATTTTGTTTATTTAAAACATTTTTTCTTACTTTTTTGTTTAAAAAAATTAATATTATTTCATTTTGATAGCATATGTTAAGAGATTATTGCTCAGCAATGTATTTTAACATTTGTTGCTGAATATGTATTTGAACAAATATTCATACGGTCTACACGCTAATATCTTGCGTCGGCAATCGAATATGACAATTGCCACGGCAATAATTGCCAAGATCATTGCTCGTGTGGACGGCTAGTTAGGGAATAACATCTGAGGAAGAATTTTATTAGATGGATAAATATATACTTTTTCATTATTGCAACTTCACTTTAACCAAAAGTGAACGGTAAGTTCAAGGCCAGTTCATCCCACCTGTAACTTTTATCGTGAGGTTGCCACGTTTTCATAACAGCCAAATTTTATTTGAACAAAATGTGTCACAAAACAAAACCAATATAATACAAACATATAAAAAAGCATAAAAAGGAAAAGAATTGACTGAAATGGTTTCATTATAATTTGTTAAATAAACAAAAGCAAGTTGCCACTAAGTATTTTCAACAATCAATATCCACAATATCCACAGATATGTTGCCACCAGGACAGGAAAATTTTAAAAATCACTTTATAGTTCAGTTTTGCTAAACTTTGGATTAACTATCCGGAACTTAATCGTCAAGTCATAATAATGGCCCTAAAAAAGAAATGCATTACAAATAAAATGAGTTCGATTTCAAATATATTTTTTTTTATTATTACATACAGCTCGTTTACTTGAACAACGTCATAAATCAAAAGAAATGATTTTAAGGTTTTCAATTTAAGCACAAATTAATTGAAAAATAATATTTGATTTTTTTCCTCCCAATTTTTTATTTCTTTTACACAACTTTAATAACGATATGAAAATAAATTTTGTATTTTTAACCCAAAAAAAATAAATTTTTGAGTCATGGCGTTGTTCAAGTAAATGAGCGATATCTACATACATAAGTATGTTGATGTGCCTGTGTACTCGTATGTAATAATATCTAATTTTTTGGCTTCTTTAATACCATACGTTTGTATACGTTTAACATTAAACATCTCTCTGACAGGAAGCATTCAGCTTGAATAATGATTTTCTTTTATTGCTCTGACAAAACGTCATAGCAAAAGTCGTCTCTCTTTCTCTCTCGGCTTGCTCTTGTGCCATTTGATTTAGTTAGTTTTGTTGTGCATATTTTTTTATCTGTATTAACATTATTTTCAACAAAAGTGTATCAAAAACTAAAACAATTAAATAAAAATGCTTTGGTTGTTTCTTTTTCGCTTTTATTTTATTTTCTTTAAATACCCTTCAGCAAGGGTAGGTAGGTTTGTCATTCCGAGTGCAATTTTCACAATATTTATATGTCACCCCATAAAGTATACATATATAGATATGTATATGGGCATTTCCATAGAAAAGTCCACCCTGGCTTTTAAAGAAAAACTTATATTTGAAATACTTTTTTCCATGATGGTGTATAGCGTAATCAGCTCAACATTTAGTAAAAGCTAGGAAATAATCGAACAGCATTCCTCCGAAATACAGCTTAATTGCTTGGTGACGTAACCTGACAAAAGGTGGACTTTTCTGTGGAAATTCCCATATATACATATATATATTTTTTGTACATATATCCTGGGTTCTTATTAATAGGAAAGTCGAATAACCCATGTCCATCTGTCCGACTGTCTGTACGTAAAATCAATTTCCCGAAGACCTCAGAAAAGCTAAAAACTTTGCATTGAGCTGATGTGTCGGAATTGGTCTGATATATATAAGTATTGAAAAAACGACTCCAGGGCTGGAAAGTTGAAACTTCCTTTGGTATATAAAAGCAACTAACTAAAAGTATTTTCTTTTAAATTTTGTTAATCCCAAATTATTATTTTACTTATTAAGTAAAATGTTTTGTTTAATTAAAAATACATTGAAATTGAATTATTGAGGGGTTTAGCTGGACCCTATGACCATTTCACTGTTGCTAATGCAGATCATCAGAGAGCCTTTACCTAAAAATTTCTTAGCAAAAGAGATATTCCACCTTATCGTGTTTGGCGTATTTCAACTACGACTACGACGTTTTTGTAATAGATTAAAGGACACCGCAAAATTTTTTCTTTAATCTAGGACCAAAATGTCGATGCCAAGTCGAAATACGTCCATTTAACAAATCGTTCTTGATTTGACGACATACATATGTATGTATGTATTATATTTCTTTTCTTCTTGTTCACGATTTAACAATGGAACGTTCTTGAATTGTCAACGCTGGTTGTCAATAATAACGCTTCGTTGTCAGCCGTGGAGAATTTTCCAACGCTGTGTTTCCCTCTGTGTAGGTAAGTAAATACTCCATACTGACGTCCGTGAAGGGTATATAAGATTCCACACAGCCGAATTCAACACTTTTACTTGTTTTTAATTGTCGTGGTTGAGTTAGTTAATTACATTTTTATGGACTTTTTAGTTGCCCTCACATGTGGCTGCTGGCTCTCACCTGCCGCAAGGTTAGTAGAGCTCCTAATAACTGGGTCGCATGTCAGCTCAAGAGCTTCTTAAAGTTTGTGTGTATGTGTGCACACACAAATAAGCATATACATACATACATATGTTTTGTAGACAACCCAAACAAAATGCAATTTGTTCACTTGATGTCATAAAATTCATCATGATGAATGACGTTGATGGAAAGCAAACTTGGCTGGCATTTGGGTACAGGCAAGATAAAGATACACATGAAATAAAATATAACAACAGTACAGAGTCATCATGATGATGTTAAATTTATATTTTTATATGATTATATTTACAAGTATTCCAGGTACATGTGTAAAGTTTAAAATATGTACAATAGTTGGAAAAAGTAATTCATAATTAATTAAGTAACAATGATCAAGGCTGGGAATTGCGTGCAACTAAAAGTTGATTTTGTAATTTTTACAAAAGTAAAACACGCACTTTTTATTTAAGTTCAGTTAGCTACAAACTTTTAATAGAAAATAAATAAATAATTTTTAGTGTCTAAATTTTGACGGTAATAAATTAATACTCTTAGCTTATCGATACTCGAAGGATTATGAGTATCAATTAAAGAATACACGCATCAACCAAAGAAAGACAATGAATACAAAAATATTTTGATAGTCTAGCACAATGGTACCCAATCCGCATCAATAATCCAAGGGGTGATGTCCACAGAAGAAGTATAGAAAGTAACAATAAGATTTTTTTTTTCATGCGTATATTTATTTATTGTATCTTCAAAAAATTAGTTAACAATAAGTTTTCAAATCTTAAATCTAGATATAATAATTAGGCCCAACCAGTGTCAGGCATAAATTTAGTGATAGTAATCAATAACACATAAATATCGTATTAAGCACAAAAATATTTTCAAGCTGTTTCATCTGGAGATGAAAAGAAACGTTTCTGTTCCCCTCGTCTCTCTCTCCATCAAACTAATCAGCTTAGTAATAAGACTTGCATAGTGTAAACTAGGACATAGTGCTACGAAGTCAAAATACAAAATGGTGATTGTTGTGTTGATTTGTACGTCTACTTTTATGCGACAACCGTACGATACTCACACATGTGCACTGAATGATCAGTGTATTTGATCTTCTCCAGGGCACTTAAGTCGTATATTCGTCGTTCCGAGATATTAAATGGTACTCATTAGCATAAATAAATACAATAAAACATTTTCATCTAATATTTGTTAACGCACTAATTATCCCAAATTATTATTTTACTTATTCAGTAAAATATTTTTTTTTATAAAAATACATTGAAATTGATGATTGAGGCATTAGCTGTCTCCTATGCGCATTTCACTGTTGCTAATGCAGATTATCAGGGAACCTTTACCCAAAAATTTCTTATAACAACTAGAGACATTATGTTAAATTTGCATTTAAACAAGTGAGAAGTTCAACTAACATTAAAGTTGAAACAAGAAGTCATTAATCAACCTGTTCTTTATTTTCTTACTTTACCATTGCTACATTGGCCAACTTTTTCCAGCTCGAATTGTATATGCCTTCATAAGTATGGCCACATACATACATATCAACATGTTCTATATCACTTTTAAGCTCAGTAACAATTCGACCTTAAATTTTTAACTCAATTCATTTTACATTGTCAGTTTTTCAAATTTCTTACACAAATTGCATGACAAATAATTTATTCATTTCAACAACAGCATAAACCACTTCTCCCATAATGTGTGTGCTATTTTTAATCCCTGTAAATCAATTTTGGATAGAAAGAAAATGCCATCCGACTCGTCTTAAATGCAACAAGGAAAAAATTAATGAATAAATCTCAATTTGTTTCTGTTGCAAATTTTCCACACGGCTTATCATCTCTTAGCAACGGCTGACTCATTCCAAAAAGTGAAGAACTTCGTATTGCTGACAGAGCAATACGACGAGTACAATAAAACTAAATTCATTTATGTATGTGCTTCGAATAACTAAAATAGCATGAAATGCAAAAAAATATATATAACAGAATTTTACATTTGCCTTCACTTTACAAAATGCAAACACAGAAGGCAGTACTTACATAAATGCATGCAAAAGCATGCATGAATTTGTAAATGTACAGTAAAGGAAAAAAACTGAAAAAAGAAAAGTCAATTATCATTAACTTTCGAATATATGAAGAAACTTTGACATAAATAAATAAATTTAATTTAATTTTTGATCTAGGCATATTATTTTTAGAATTTTGGCATTTTTCTGAGTGTACATGACACATTTTCAAATTCAAAACACATTCTACGAGCTTTGCACTCTTCTTACTTGCACTTAAATACACTTTTAGCAAACAGATTTTCTACAAATTGCTTTCACAGAGTATAGATTACGGATTTCTGCTAAAAATTTGTGTACAGTAGTTACCGCTGAATTATTTCAATCGATTAATTTATCAAATCAAAAAGCACGATTAGTTGTTTCAAAAAAGCCCGGTCTCCGACAGTCATTAAATAATTTTCCTGATGTGCATTAGTGTCCCTTTGCGCCAGTTGTTGTAGGAAAGTTCAAGTGACACTCGTCAGTGAACTCCACCGGCTTCAGCGGATACTAATGCTAATGTAACATCAGGACGCCCTCCTTCGTCGGTATTGTGTAGTAGAATCATCGGCGAAGTAAAGTAACCAATAAAATGGCTACAAAAAAAATTTAATTCGCCTCATTGACACCAGAGGCGCTGCAACACTTCATTATTAATAACATGCAAAAAGCAGAGTTTTAAAAGAATAAAGATTTCTTTCCTCTAACTCTTTCTTCACCACCTGTCTTCTCTATCACTTAGTAATAGTAGTAGGCATTTATTGCCGGAGTGTTACTTCTCTTCAAAAAAATACTGTCTGTATATCTTTTCTAATCATTCTTAAGTTCGGTTCATCTGACTTATGGAAAACACAGACATTTTGACTGTACCAAAAAATCGTTAAAACGTTTATTTAAACAGTGCCAAATTAAAATTATAGAACAAACCATTTTGAAGAGAATGTTGGAAAAATTAATCTACTCAAACTGTGAATAAGAACGAAGCGTTGAAGAAATAAGTCGAGTAACAAAGCATCTCAAAGTTGCTTTTTTCCTAAAATAATTTAAAGAGAAAAATAATAAGCATAAACTAAAATAAACATTCTTTTAATAATAACAATAAATAAATAAAATATATTTACATATGTATGTACTCGTATATATTGGTTAAAATGCCGCAAAAACTATAAAATTTATTCAAGCGAGAAAACGCTTCGGAATCGCTCGAATGTTTGCTGTCGACATCGTGGAACAGGCCGTAGATGTCAAAAAGTGCACAAATCGAAAAAACTGTAAAATAGAATTGTAAAAAGTGCCTGACATTTTTTCAGCTTGATTTGTAGTTATAAGAAGAATGTAATGAAAATAAATGAGGAGCTGGCGAACAAAACTAGGCATGTTCTCAATAAATGGTTTTTTTCGGGCTCTCCAATTACACATCTATGAAGTCACGAAATGTTTACATTCGACACCAGTTCGATCCTACCTTAAAAAAATGACGAAAACTGACTTTTTCTTGTTAGTCTCTATCTAGGTAGTTCAGTTATTTGTCTTTCCTATAAAAACAGTTAACGGGTCTAGTCTGGTATTGTTCTCGTCAGCTCCTCAAATGTAAAAAAACAACAACAGCTGTTCATTGTTTACGTAAGTATAGTGTTGCCACACAAGTATTTTTGACCGAGTGCAGTCAAGTTAATAGTTGGTGGGTTTTTGGGAATTGTTAATAATCTCAAAATAATTATTTTACTTATTCAGCAAAATATTGTTGATCAAAAATATATACATTGAAATTGATTATTGAGGGGGTCTGCTGACCTGCTAAGTGCAACTAATTTCATAACAAAAATGCATAATGTAATTTAGGTATTAATCGTATGTTGTTGGTGCCTATTAGTCATGTAAAAATTTTTGGACTGAAGCCAAGAATCAGTTAAAATAACATGTTAAACTAAGTTTTATATTCATTGTAGTTTTCCTTTACTACAAGGAAAACTTTTAAGCATTCTCTTACGCTGCAGCCACACGTTCAATAAATCGCTTTCAATTTCATCACACATACTTTGCGTCAAAATTCCTTGAAATTGATAGCTGTGACTCAAATTGATAAACAATTTGATTTTTTAAATTCCACCGACGAAGATACAACTCAAATTTGTAGCTTCAATCAAGGTGTGTTGTGACCAGCTGTTCAAATTGAAAATTAAATTGCCATATAAATGGATAGGAGAATTTGAAAGCAATCTAGTTTTCAATTTAAAAAGTTTGATTGTGTTAGTAAAAAAAGTGTGAGTGTATTCCAAATTGAATGGAATATAAAGGCAAAAATTTATCGTGTGGCCGCCAAGTTAAGTGGAAACAAAAATCTAATAAAAATTATGGCTGAACAACTTAAATTATTTCATTATTACACCCGAGTTCTTGTTGTTCGTTTTGGTTGGCAGGAGGCTCTGTTCGTTAACCAATTTGTGTGCAAATTATAAAGTGCTTTCAATGAAATGCAAATGCACGAAGAAAGTGTATTTTAATTACATAAAAACATGCACAAACAGCTTTTAAACTTAATGGGCAACTAAAAATTTGTTTTATTTGCAACAAATGCTAGGAAAATTTATGTATGTATGTATGTTTGTTTGACATGAAAAAGAACTCTTTGCAGTTGTGGGAAACTAATATGCCATTAAGTGCAGGTACAATAATTATAACAAGTAAATTAAACTAAAGCAGCAAAAGCTATTAAACTTTTTAAGAAAATTTTCTTTTGCAACTTAAAAATTAAGTTCAAATCTTAAACAAGTTTATAGTTGCCTCTTCGAAACTTTTACGTTTGAAAAATTGTTTGGCATTTAGGAAAAATTTAAAAATTGTAACAAATTGAAAAGAATTTTATTTTGTAGAACAAGGAAAATATGTTAAGAAACTAATCTCCCAGCTTCAAGAAAAAATGTCAAACTAACGAAAGTAAGAAATCAATATTCGAGTGATAAATTTATTATACAAATATCCAAAATACCACACATTTTCCGACATTTAGTTGGTAATAAGAGTGTTTAAAGTGATTTGGCGATGTTTGATCTTCGTACACATACATGTACTAATTATGTATGTAAAAATTTCATTTCCAAAACATCCCACAATGTCTCACTAGTTCAAAATTTTACCCAAAAACTGAAATACAGTATGTTTTTCTAGAGTTGCAAAACTTTAAATTAAAATAAAGCAAAGAAAAATATTTTTCATACCAATTAAATTGGTTTTAGTGAAAAGACAATTTGATACCCTTGATGTTTAAACAGGCCTTGGGCCATGTCGATGACATGGCTGAGGTGTATATGGGTCAATTCGGAAATATAATTTTCACATTACATTACATTACATTTGTGGCCGTATTCCACCAATAACTTGTCAGATATTAATTTCGAGGTGTTAAATTATCTCTGGTCAATCGGCATAGACGAGTGACTTTGCGTAACCCTAAAGGAAATAATCTAATGGGGTTTAACCACACAATCTTGGTGGACCATTACGTGAAATTATATATACCTTCAGCAAAAATTTATTTTTTAGTAAATTAATTGTAGCGAGCGCCGTGTGGCAAGTGGATCCGACCTGTTGGAACCACTGTCACTAAGATTAATTCCAGATCTAATTAACTTGGGGGCCACACGTTCAATTTTTGCCTTTCAATTCCATTCAATTTGAAATACACTCACACGTTTTTTACTAACACACTCAAACTTTTTAAATTGAAAACTAGATTGCTTTCAAATTTACCTATCCATTTATATGGCAATTTAATTTTCAATTAAAACAGCTAGTCACAGCACACCTTGATTGAAGCTAAAAATTTGAGTTGTATCTTCGTATGTGTGATGAAATTGAAAGCGATGTATTGAACGTGTGGCTGCAGCGTAAGGTACAAAAAAGCTTGGTAATCATTTCTCTATACCGTCGGCACCGACCCCTAAAGCGCGCTAAGTAGTAATTTTCTGTGGATGCAATGGTTTTTGGACTAAAGCCTGTTGGTTATCTTCATTGCAAATGCTACAATGCTTATTTAAGAACCCATTCAAGCAAACACGAAATGAATGAATGAATAAAATTTCGTATGGGAAATCAAAATCAATATCAATTTGTGCTTCATCGCATTGGCCGAACTGGCGACGAATACTATGGTCATTTGGCTTTAAGTCTTGAAAAAGTTGAATCCTTAAAGCTCATAAGCTAAGATCCCTTAGTGCAGGTCCAGACTTGCATCAATCGATTCGGTGCCGTTTTTAACGAATGGGGATGTGTCCATCCACTTTATGAAAGAATTTAATAAGTCCCGGTCCAGACTTGCCATTTTTGTTGCAGCATTTTTGTCGACTGTCCGCGTTGTGAAAACAGGGGGTTAATAAAAAAAAATTAGTATTCGATGCAACATAAAAAATTTAAAGAAAATTTGTTTCGTGTTTCGATTCGTGATACTCTGACTTATTTTAGCGTAAATATTTATTGGGTTGTCTATTTTTTATTTAGTAACAGTTTTTATACAATTGATTGATTTCCCAAAAACAAACATATTCCATTTTTATATTCTTTTTCCTCTTCCTTTCGTATTGCTTTTCCCTTTTATGTACAAACGAACATACATACATATTTAAAATCATACATGGCAAAGTGCTCACTGTTCTATTCGAATTTGAAATTTGGGTTGTCTTCTTGTTTATTGACTACCTTGACCTTTATCTCTTTGCTTTTTATTTAATTCTGCATCAAGAATTTAAACACATGAATACTATTTATTCAGTCAAAAGACAGACATTGAGCCGGCATGATATGGATTTCTATGGAAAGTGTAAACAATTTATGAAAAAATTAAATCTCAATCACACTTGTAAGTACGTTATCAAATCAAGAGTGAAATGTTTATTAATGAACAGTAAGTGCATGTATGTGTACATATACATATATGTATGCATATGTATATGTATAGGGTGTTTTTTATTGAGGTATAGAACTTTAAGTTGGCATCACTTTTTTAACTGGCGGCCATTTTGTCAGCTGTCAAGTGATTAATATTTAGTTTGGTTTGCCATTTCATCATGAACAGGTTGACAAAAGAACAACGCTTGCAAATCGTGCAAATTTATTTCGAAAATAATGGTTCAGTTCGCGAAGTTTACCGCAAGCTCCGTCTATTTTATGGTCGACATAATCGTCCATCAGAGCAATTAATTCGGTTAACCATGGATTGGCCACCAAGATCGTGTGATTTGACACCATTGGATTATTTTCTTTGGGGATATGTGAAGTCGCTCGTCTACGCTAACAAACCAGAAACGTTATGGGACTTGGAAGCCAACATTCGTGACGTTATTGCCAACATACGGCCCCATATGCTCGAAAAAGTGGTTGAAAATTGGACCTGTAGAATTGGCTTTATTCGAGCCAGCCGCGGCGGCCACATGCCCGAAATCATATTTAAACGTTAATGGCATAAAATTATCCTTCCAATAAAGCCAAATTGATGGACATTAAAACGATTTTCTTGTGTTTTATTTCAATTCGAAGTTCTATACCTCTAAAAAAAACACCCTACACATGCATTTTAATGCAATTATTATGTAGTGAATCCATTAACTGTTGAAGCTTCCATAAATAATAAGTTATGTACATTAATGTACATTTATCAAATATTTTTTGTTCGCGCATTGAATCATTGAGTCGATCCCACGATGACGATGGAAATCTTGACGTTTCTGTAATATATTAAAGAAAAATTGTACAAGTTTCAGCCTCTGTTGCTGAGTGGTAGCGATGCTAACCTCTCAGTTCAGAGGTCGTGCGTTCGATTCCCGCCATAGACCCTGGGTGTTTTCTGCAGACAAGCTAATCGCTTTGCGGGTTGTGTTTGTTTATAAAAAAAAAAAAAAAAAGCCCCAAGATTTCTAACGTCAACGTCTTACACAAACAGGGGGTAATTTTCGGATAAATTAATTAGAGAGAGAAGCTAAGCTTTATCTGGAATCCCAAAAATTGTCCCTGCGTTGTTAGTAAATTCAAAAATATAAACTCGTTTTCTGTAAAATAAGCTTTTTTTGGCTTATGACGTTTTTGCTCCAAAGGCTCGATATAATAAAGTTAAATCGTTTAGCGTTCTAATGGACTATGGATACGTTATTATTTAAAATTGTGCTTTTAATGCCATAATTAAAATAAAACTACGATCTGCCTAACATGTTGCCACACTTCGACGAACTTATTTCAACAACAAATAACAACAAAGATACACACACGCGTACGAGTTCAAATGCTTCAAATGATTTGTACTGAAATGAATTTTGGAATTTCCTTCACAAAATCCAATCACAATATATTTTATAGCCCACATACATTTTTATTGCTTCCAGAACAAAGAAATTAATTAAAATAATACAACAAAAAAGCCATTAATTTCGAATTTCCATACATTAATAAATATTGTATAATAAATATTGAATAATTCTTATTAATGCTTCTTTATTTTGTGCTTTTATCTTATTCATTAACAGGAACTGGTGGCCATTTCCCCCGAAAGACGCAATTGGCGTGGTATTTTTATAGCGTTACTGGTCATAGCAGCCGTATTTAGTTTAATTATATTTTCTATATTTTTATTATCGCCAGGTAAGAAAGCAATAATTTATAAGTTTTCTTTTTGATAAATTTTTTTCCAATCGATAAAGTTCATTGCATTTTTTATTATTATTTTCTTATGGTGTTTGTAGAAGATGAAGGCCTTCGCTTACGTGGCAGCAGACTAACTTTAAGTGATATTCTAGGTAAACGCTTTCAGTGGAGGCCATTCAATGGCACCTGGCACAGTGGTATGTAAAATCGTTCATTTTGTAATTTAAAAAAATGCTTTCAAACAGTGTGCCCTTATTCTTTGGAGCAAAATCTATTTGTTTAATCGAAATTCTTTAAGTTCGAACGAACAGATTTTTTTTAACTCCTCCTCTATAATAGCTTCTATATAACCTTCTATAGTGGTGGCCTTTATATGACCTTAGCAGTCTCCTGAGCTTGAGCCAGCGAGACAGTTTCCGCAAAAATTGATTTCGGTGTGGCACATCTGTTTCGTGCTAAGCCGAAGGCACTTTATTTTTAAGAAAATCAATTGTTTGCGATCGAAGTCCAAAAATTTTGTCGCTTGCAGCGATGCCAACTATTTATAACCCAAACGCGCTATTACCCTTCGCAAAACGCGCTAAGTTACAGCATTGTCGACTATTTATAGGCAAAACGCGCTATTTTCCTACGCGCTAAATTAAATTTTAATAAAAGTCGATGTTGATCTTTTTAGTAGCTCTTTTCAGACTTTATTATATTGTTTCTTGGAAATTATATCCTAAATCACTAAAATCATTTAATACAGAATCAGAATTGCCTTCCAAGTAATCGAAATACTTAGTTTTTATTTTATTTGTCAAACTTTGTAACAACTTCCATATATAAATTGTCGAATAGTTTTGCGATTCAAATGCTTTTTGTATTTCAGCTAGAATAGATGCTTAATAAGTTATATAAATTTTTTTGGTCACGAGTACATATTTTTAGTTGTGAAATTTCAAAATATTTGCTACAAATATTTACAGTATTAAAATGCGTTTTTTACTTCTAACCACAGTCAAGAGAATTTTATTTGCGACAGCTGAATCATTAAACAATTTAAAAAATTTTATGAGTTTTGACTACTAGAAAGTTTTTAAATTTATGCAAAAAAAGTAAAAAGAAAATATTGAACTGAAATGATGATGACTTTATTCAAAACGCGCTAATTTAGCGCTTTTTTTTTGTAAGCGCGCTAAGACGAAAAAAAGCGCGTTTGGCATAGTTAAAACGCGCTAAATCTAGCGCGAAACGCGCTAAATTGGCATCGCTGGTCGATTGAGCTCTTTTGGCGGTTATGGCTAAAACTTAATATTGAAAATTCTCTTCTGAAGAAGACAAAAGAGAGATAGTGAGTGAGAGAGGAAAGTTATTTAGACTGGTAGGGAACAGGGTTGGCAAAATTGGTACAATTATACTTTTTTGGTACTATTTAAACTCGTAAATTACAATAGTACACCAATGGTAAATTTAGTGCATTTAAGGAACCTCCCCAGTTTCACTCTGCATTTATTTTCTAACGAGTGCATATGTCAATTTTCACTTTTGAACAATGAAACTCATATTCTTCTCACTTGAAAACAGTCTTGTGAAAGCAAAACGCATTTCTAAATCTTTTTTTTTTAAATTCGGATGCTAGAGTACATGCTATTTAAATTTCAACTTTAACAGGTGTAACCATGTGCTTTAACATCCCAACTTACAAGGAAATTTGTGAAAACAATTCAGTAGCCAGAACAAAGGCGATTATTTTAATAAAAACAAATATAAATGTGTAATTTGAACTAAAAAAATCTTCTAGTACAATTAAGGTCAAAAGTACAATTTTTGAAAGTTGTTGGTACAATTTTAAAATTCTCAATGCCATCCCTGGTAGGGCAAGTGCTGCATTCTCTGTGCTACCATGCACTTCCTCCACAACCATGTCCATCAATCAACTTAGGCAGAACTAAAAATAATGAACTTGGGCCTGCTTAAGAAACAATGAAATATTATAAATAATCAAGTGCTTATTTGTGCATTTTTCTTACAGACACTGAACTAGTGTTTCGTGATCCCAGTGGAGGTCTTTCCATACTTAATTTAGATAATTATACAACACGTATTTTAATGACCAACTCAACGTTTGTAAGTATAACTAATTGAAATTGTTACTAAAAATAGCAAACAAAAGAACAAAGAAACAAATATTTATTTCGAAAACAAAATTAATTCAATTTTATTATCTTGTATTTTTCAGCGCCAATTGAATGCTGAAACATATTTGGTAGCGCCAGATCTCAAATATGTCTTGCTGCAGTCCGATAGTAATGCGGAGGGATCAAGGTAAAATAAAACCTGAAAGAAATACATTTATAAATGATAAATTTTTATTGAACTCTCAATTTTATTGCCAAAAAAAAACAATTAAAAGATACAAAAAAAAAAAGGTTTACACAAAACATGAGGCCAATTATTCTATTTTATTTATTTATTTAAAATTGTTTTTAAATATTATTATTTACTGAGTAAATAGCACAGTGTTCTTTGTAATAACTTTTAGCACTTAATGTTTTTCAAATTTAAATTATTGCAATTTAAATACACATTTGAAACATTGAACAACAGGCCTCTTAATTTATTTAAAAGTAAACACACACACACACTCAGACACACAATTGTTTTAGTTTAAAACGTGCATGTTTCTTTTCATTTTTCTTTCTTCTTACTCTTTTGTGGCAGGCATCATGTCTATGAAGTACAAACTGCAAATACATTTCCCTTGGGACCAATGGAAAATATAGCGGAGGCGCCACGTCTACAATTTGTTTTATGGGCACCTTACAACAGCCATGTGGTGTCCAGTGTCAATGGTGCTTCCAACACAAATTCAATTTCCACAATGTCCTCATCCACAAATGCACCAACTACTACTTTACTACCTGTTCACACTAGCGTTAGTCCTCTGTTAAATAGTCTTGGCAATGGTGCCGGTGTTGCCAATTTAGTTAAGCCACCACCACCCATACAAGTGCAACAGCAAAATCAAGATGCATCCGTGTCATCACTTAATAATGGTTTGGCTAAAAGTCTGGCCCAAAATCAAGCCATTGCTTTTGTGCACGAGAATGACATCTACTACAAGCCGAAGGTCCAGGGGGAGCTGGTGTGTCGTATAACAACAACAGGTGAGTGATTATCGAGGAAAATGCAGAACTTTCCAGAAAAAAAATAACACAAGGTGTCGCGGAATACCGGGTGGAATTGAAGTTTTCCTTACCTTATAAATTGTATTTATATTTATGTCATGTTGTCTTATGTTATGTTGTCCCATGTCAAACCGTGCCATATCATTTACTAGAATTTATGTAACATGATACAGTCGGACACGCTTATAACTAAATAGAATAGAATAATGCAAACAACGATAATAAATCTGTATCTTTTGAGCCGCTGATGATGCTGGACATTGCAAAAAGACCTGTCGATCCAAATGTTCTCTAAGTAAAAACTACTTCTTCCACAAATCTTTCAAAAACAAAACTTAAAAAATACTACTGTATTTCTGTGAAAAGTTCATTACTTTTTTTAGCCCACTAGACTAATTCCCATCAGAGAACATTTTTGGAAAAGCTTTTGATCAACTAGAATGACAGATGCAAATCGAAGTCAAATGTGTGTAAACACACTCATCTAATTTTCTTATATATGTAAAGGGTCTTTCAATAATAGTTGTCATTTTGATATGTAAAAAAGACGAGTTAGGTTGAGACCTCGCTTCGACCGGGATTGATCCTTAGCGATACCAGCAGATGATAAGAATGTATCGAATGACTCCTACACAGATTTGCAAAACCTTAGAAGTCTACAGAGTTCCGCTCCCCATACAAGTTCAATACTAAAGACAGTTATATCTAGTGCGGCTTGGAGCCGGTTTCCTTATATTTTTTCCAGGTACTGTCAAGTATTTGTCCTATTTTGACGGCATACGAAATCGTCCAGCAGTGTCTAGAAGTCTACAGTTGCTTCTAGTTAGTGATAAAAGGAATTTATTCAATTTGGGATCATAGGAGCTCCATGATTTTAGAAGTTTTGCAAGTTTTCGTCGCACGCCAACCTTTCTCCGCTTCTTCCTTCATCTTAGTGTTGAATTAGTTTCCGGACATATAGCATTTCCTTCACAGGTAATTGAATTCCCCTTATGGCCAGTGTATCAGCCATTTCGTTTCCCTCAATTCCCATATGTCCACGGACCCAAAACATATGTACTTTTCTAATGAGCTTAACCGAGGAATAGTTGCAGTCTGCAGAAATTGCCTTAATTGCTGCTTGACTGTGTACATACATATTCACACGCGTAAGGTGAAAGCTAATTCTGCGGCCATTTTAGCTGCATAGTAAACCGCAGCTGTCACCCCTTCATCCATTTTTGAAACATCAGTGAAAAAGTTGAAACTAGAACCACATTTTTAAGACCTTCGAGATATCCTTCTTCCCTTATAGTGATCTGTGGTTTGGCAAGGAAGTTCATTAATGGAATGATGTAGTCTGAGCTACACTCTATGTCTTCCAGCAATTCACCGTGACCAAATGAACTGTACGACATCTGTCCTGTTGTCCTGAGTTGTACAGCGTATTTTCATGCCGTCAGTGCAGTTAGTTTTATGACCTTAAGGTCCAATACAACGTCTAAAGCTGCAGTAGGTGTGCTTTTGTCTCAGTCGCCCTCCACCACACAAGTATTCCGTAGAGTAGAATTTTTCTAGCTACCGCTGTGTAGGTTCAATATGTAATATTGAATGTCTTGCCCATAAGATTTTTACATGCGTATAGAGTAATAGTGGTCTCTTTAACCCTATCTGCTATATTGGGTTTCCACGTCAGTTTACTATCCAAAACAACCCAAAGGTATTTTGTATGTATTTTGGGCGAGAGAGATATACCATCTAATTCTTGAATTTCCTTTTAGTAAAAAGCATAAGGTCAGTTTTTTATGGTTTAAGCTCAGATCTACCCTGGCTGCCTATCTATGAATATCCTTTAACGAGGACTTCATGATGGAGCTAATTGTGTCGGGGAAATTACCAGTTATGAAAATGGCTATGTCGTCTGCATATGCGGCTTAAAGGAGCTGTGAAAGAACTCCTCCTTGGGGAGTTTCTCTATAAGTTTCCTTATATAAAAACAAACGAGTAACCTTAAGAGAAATAATCGGATATTTATTCGATTTTTAAAAGCAGGGTATGCCATTCATAATGGAAAATAATATTCAGCTACAGCCAAGCTGGCAGGACCATATTCTTTCCATGAAATTCCGCATCACCACTTGGCACATTTGCAGCAGCTGTGCTGGAAAACTTCAGGAATTAAATATTAAAGGTGTAGGATTGATTGAGGGCTATTAACATGAAAATTATCTTTCACGTAGCCCCAAAGAAAACAGTCTAAACGTTTTAAGTCACAAGATCTCGGTGGCCAATTGTGGACGCCTCTTCGAAAAACCACATGGTCAGGAAACGCTTCGGCTAATTCTGGACATACAAAATCGTTAATGATCGTTCGATAGCGCAAGCCATCCACGCAAGACCAAAAACCGCAGCAAACTCTCACACGTTGAGTATGGAGAGACCTTTCAACAAGAGTTCTTAGGTTTTGTGAGCCCATAAATGCGAAAATTCTACTTGTTAGTGTAGCCTGCGGATTTTTTTAATGAAATTCTGGATCAGTTTGATGCACTTGCAGGACCCAATCAGTAAAAACATGAATAACATTGCTGATAGCCGGTAGGTGTGAGTTCTTGTATTAACTAAATTTTAAATGTCTTAAGACCTAAGTTTTTCTGCACAATACGGTGTAATGTCGTTTGTGGAATAATGAATTCCAAAGATTGACGAGAAATATGCAAACTTGAGTTTTTCCCTGCAGTATGGGCTGAAACAGCAATATTCTTAGTTTTTTTTAAGCAGTGGGCACGAGTTCGATTCTTCATATCACTAACTTGTCGAATCAGTTCAAATTTTTCCATTAGTTTCACAATTGCTAGAAGAGAAGGTGCTTCATTACGATCCAAAAATTCTTTAAGTTAGATTAGGTTAGGTTAGGTTGAAGAGAGAGCCACTACGCTCGTGTTCAGGGTCATACACATAAACCAGTATAGGCCTGTTGTGCGCTTTCATGTGAATTAAAAACAAACCTTTATAGGAACTCAGTATCATTTACGAAGTCGCGCTGATTCACTTTTACTCCCTCTGGTACACGGCACCATCTTTAATACCACAGGAAACTGTTCTAGAATGTTCGCCACTGTGTTCGTAGATAGCGTAATGAAATGCGTGCAAACCTGCTAAAGCCAAATAGAAGAAACCGTAAAGATAGATGTTGGCTCCTACGCACACGTTACCATCTGTGCTGTCGTTTCCCCTTGGCAACCAAGTGCCCAAACAGTCTTCTCAAACAATCTAAAAAATTCACGTTACTATTTCTAGGAGTTTGTGGATAATTCTATTGACCGTTATTTTGAATCTCAGAGTTGCTGTGTAACGACTTTTAAGTTGGTAACACTGTGTATTGTTGATAACACAGAGTAGTTTCTACCATGCGTGTTTGCACTTTTATGTGAGTGTATGGGTGTGTATCTCTTAGTCCCAATTTTCACGAGGCAATCTTACTTACGCAAGTCATAAAATTTAATATTAAACTTGCTGTAGCGTTTAGATAGAGCAAGTTTACTTGACCATTTTATTTCTTTTTATTTGAAGCAAATTAACAATTGTTATTAATATTCTCACAAAACAAACACTTCGCGCCACAATGAATTTTACAGACGAAAAACCAGAACAGAAAACAAACACAATTGAAAAGAAATGTCAAATTTGATATAGAGCGAATGATAGTAAAAACCAAATTGCCCTGTACAGGCAAGTCTGTAGGGCAATTCTGTTGGTTTTTACACTTCTCACTTCTTTGTTCGGCAAATTCAAGACTTGCGCAAGTAAAATTGCATCGTGAAAATTGGGACTTAACAAGCAGAAGCTTTACAATTATTGTTGTTGCTATAGTTCTTATGTCTGCGTGTATGTACATTTATTTCTTTAGCTAAATAATTCTGGATAATTCTTTTTGTCTACCGAATACTTTCTTTATAAAGACATTTACGTTAGCTCTGTTCGAATATTTTTGCGTAACAATATGTATGCATATATCTATAAATTTTCAGGTCAAGCTGGCATTGTTTACAACGGTATACCAGATTGGACATACGAAAACGTACCGGAATTGAAGAGTCGTAGCGGTAGCATGGCATTTTCGCCTGACGCCTTATATTTGGCATTTCTTACATTTAATGACAGTGATGTCAGCGAATACAAGTAAGCTTTAATTTTTCCATTTAAAATAACATAATTATAACATGTCATTATTACAGATACACCTGGATGGGTGACGATTTGAAATATCCAGCTGTTCTCACACAACGCTATCCTAAAGCGGGCTCCATTAATCCCAATATAACGGTCAATGTTGTTAATCTATCCGTCCTTAAGTACATTTTCCCCACACAAATCAAACTTCCGCCTGAATTGGCCAATGGCAGCTATATTGGTGGCCTAACTTGGGCCACACCCATTGACTTGTCGCTCACAATAACAAATCGCGCACAAACCAAGGCTCATACGGTGCTCTGTCGAGCTCCAGATTTCTTCTGCAATATCGCACATACTGAAGTTACAGTTAACGATGGTTGGGTATTGCCTTCTGAACGTCCCATATTCTCGGCAAAGCTAAATAATCAACTGAAAACCCAAACCAATAATACAAATATTAACGAAAACTTCCAGAATATAACGAATGGTCAAACAACTTATGAAATACCAAATGGTGGTTATTTACTGAAACGTCTTCCTGTACGAGATGGTGAGCATGGCCATTTTCGTCATGTGGTGTTTATTTCGTCGATAGATCGCAGACCGGTGCCCTTGACGATGGGACGCTTTGAAGTAACGGAAATTGTTGGTTGGGATGAGGCCAACGAAATTGTCTACTTCATGGCTGCTCCTGAGAAGAGGCCTGGTGAAAGGCACCTCTACAAGATCAGCCTTAAGTTGAATGTTACGAAAACGAATCGAACTTACATCACCTCTTCACAACCCACATGTCTGACGTGCGATAACACGCCCAGCACGTTTAAACTGAACAACGGTCGTCCGGCAAAAGATCCCGAAGACGTGGACGACGACGAAGTGGAATGCGTTTATATAATACCAAAAAATTGTCTCTACAACAAAGTTTATTTTAGCAAAGATTTTTCCTACTATGTGCAGGAATGTTTGGGCCCGGAGTCGCCCAGTGTTTATTTGGTAGATACGCAAAGTAACCTGAAGACAATTGTTTTGAATGCTGGCGATAGTTTAAAGCATCGCTTGTTGCAATACGCTATGCCGCAAATAAGAGCATTTAATGTGGAAATACGTCATGGCTTTCACGCTCAAGTCAAACTGTTTCTACCGCCCGGCATGAAAGAGGATGAGGAAGTGGCTTTCCCACTAATTTTGCAAATGTAAGTTGTGTTATTTATTCAAATATTAGACACATGTAGAACATGAATAGGCAAAATAGGAAAGGCTTACTGTAAATTTAACTTAAATTTAGTAATTGGTGGGAAAACAGGACTAACCTTTCATGTCTAAGTAGGGAGGATTGTAGAATCTCGAGGGCTATGTGACCAAAACTTGACTCAAGAAGATCCAAACTGGTGCTTGATATAAACAGGAAGGCGATGCGAGTCGTGATAGGCGCGTTTGGAAAACTGCCACTCCAGATTTCTCTATGATATGCGGGGATGAAGCGGAACCAGAAAACATTGAACATATTATCTGCCATTGTCCGAAGTTTCAACGACATAGGATTTGATGGGTGAGCAGGCATTTCCATGAGAGCATTTGTGATATCGCAGTGTTAAGCTGTAAGATATCAGGGCTTCATCATGGGAATTCTATGCCTTAATGACAGATAATTGGGACTCTTCTGGGTACAAATTTGGGTTAAAGATTATTATTGACGGGTATCAACAGAAGGGAGTTGCAATGGACCCAACTGAGTGCCCGAGTGGAGGTGTGTTTTAGCAACATCCTTCCTAACCAAACCTATTAAATTTAAACTTGTTCGTTGCTTCGTACAGGAAACAAACACGGTTAAGCAATATCTAAATTAGATTTGTGTCTAACATGAACTACTGAACGAGTTCGGCACAATTTTGATTTATATGTGGGATTATTTTTTATTTTATTATGTTTTTGCTTATCTATCCCTGTAGAGAGCATGGGAAGGGGGCAAATGTCTATAGCACAAAATTTTATCTTTCCACAGCGATGCTTCTCCCGGTTCACAGTTAGTGAATGAACGTTTTCAAGTTAATTGGAATTGGTATCTGTGTAGTCAGCGTTCCTTTATTGTGGCGCAAATTGATGGACGTGGTAGCGGCTATCAAGGTGAACTGCTGCGCACACAAGTTCACGGTAAACTGGGCACAGTGGAAGTAGAGGATCAATTAGCAGTATTAACGTAAGTCCTTTCATTCTTGTAATTTAATCCATAAAACGATAAAGAATACATTTAAAAATTTATTCTACAGCTACCTGCGTGACAATTTGAAATTTATTGATCCATCACGTATCTGTGCTTACGGCTGGGGTTATGGCGGCTACGCCACAGCCATGACGTTAATCGATGATTCGCAGCAGGTTCTGCAGTGTGGTGTAGCTGTCAATCCTATAGCATCGTTTGGTTATCATTGTGAGTTTTATTTTATAACTTTTATCGCATATACATACATATTTAGGTATTGCCAAGACTTTAGTCTTTATTTCTAACTTTTAAGATTCCTTTTTTACGGAGCGTTATATACCGCTCAAAGGTGACTATTTGCGGGCGCTGCAAGAAGCCGATTTAACGATGAAAGCCGGCAACATTAAGGGTAGGAACTTAATGTTAATTCATGGCACTGCTGACACATTTGTGCATCAGGATCACACGTTAATGCTGGTGAAAGCATTAGTGGATCAGGAGGTTAAATTTAGGCACCAGGTAAGGAGATGCTTTTTGGCATATTTCACTTTTACTTTGACCACCATCGCTAAAATGAAAGTTCATATGAAATAGCAGTGTTCATAAGTGTATTTAATACAAAAACAAGTTTTCTTATTCTATTGTTCTTTTCAATACAAGTTGTCGATCGAACGTTTTCTATCGACATCGTGCAAAATGCCTTTAATGTGTCGATATACGTTAATATTATTTGCTTTATTTCACAGGTTTATCCTGATGAGGATCATTTAATGTTAAAATCCTTATCTCATGTCTACCAAACCATGGAATGGTATTTCGACGATTGTTTTGGTCCCAATGATGACAGTGAATGGGACCCAACTGGACTGTTTGTGTTCAAACAATAATTGTTAATGTTAGCAACAATTTAATTATAACATTACTTAGTAATTAATTAGAAAATTTTAATTAATTTTTATATTAAAAATGAAAATAAAAAAAAACAAGAACAAAAACAAAAACTAAAATGCGTTAAATTAAAAATTTATTAAATTAAACAAGTGATGAATTAATTTTTATGTATGACTGAGTAAATTTAACACACACAAAAACAAACAAATTATATAAAAATGTATATTTATTTACTTATTATTACGATTTCGTATTGATTATAATATGTAATGTTTTTTTTAATTGTAATTAAATTTTATTTAAACACATAAAATACAAATACAGTATTTAAAATCAAAAAAAAAAAAAATAAGAAATTCTTTGAACATGTTCATAATCGTATGTAATTAAATATTTTTATTTATTTATTCTTTTTTGTAACAGAAACATGTACATAGATAAATATTTATTTTTTACAAGCATTTAAAATTTACATATTTATTGTATGTGAGTAAGAGAATGCCAACTCAGCCTAAATACGAATACAAATGGCTCATTTACTCCCAACATTATTAACACAAAAATCGAAATGTTTTGAGTTAATCACCCTTATTCCAGTTGTCGACATCGACGTCACTTTAACACAAGACCAAAAAACTGGGGCTTGTGTACCCGTCGTCGAAAACAACTGAATTCTGTTGGCAGGTTTATGCTATTTTCTAGACATTAGGGAACGAAAAAAGAAAATTGTTCTCGAGAGCGAGTAAACAAGCCCTAATTTTTTGGTATTGTATTAAAGTGACGTTAATGTCGGCAACTGGAACACGGGCGAATAATACGGAATTACTATCGTTATTCATTGTGTAAAAATTTAGTCTTCTTTATCCATTAAATTGGGTTTAAATTGTAAACTTTAAACCAGTTTTCTGCAAATTAGCTGTTTTGAGGTATGATGTTGTTCAAGTTCGATAACGCTAAGTTCGATAACGCTAAGTTCTGTTGTGCTGTTGCGTATCAGCTGACAAAATCCGTATCATTTAATAAACATGTTGATGCTTACTGAAAATGTATTTTCAACGTTTGCTACGTAAAAATCTACAGAAAATATGTAGATTTTTGCATACGTACTAGGGATGTCAATGAGAGACTGGTTTTTACGATCCCGGGTTTCGGGATTTCAAAAAATCAAATCCCGGGATTTCGGGATCCCGAATTTTTTTGAGATTCAGGAATTATTCAAGACTGGGTTTTTTGAATATTAAAAGAAACTTGCTTTTTATAGGTATTTACTAAAAAGAGGTTCACAAACAAAAGTTTTATAATTATTTCATATTACATAACTAGTCAAAAACTATTTGAAAATTCACAAATAATATTTTTGAAAATCACAAAAAAAAAATATGCGCAGCAGGCTTAGAAACGTTAACAAACCCCGGATTCATATAGAATATAGATTATTTGCTGGGTTTATTAAAGTTTCTAAGCCTGCTACGCTTATTTTACTTTTGTGATTTTCAAATATATTATTATTTGTGAATTCTCAATTAGTTTTTGAAAGTCTGTGCATAAGATAAGAAGTTTTTTTTACTGTTCAAAATATGTGGTTGAAGTCTGCTAATGATTTGGCAAAACATCAATGAAATACATATATAGACAATGCTTAACCACCGCCAAATAAATTTCAATTATAAAAGATCAATATTGTGTTGCCGCGGTTACTATTTTCACAAAACGGGGAAGGTCATGATGGATGAATTTATTTTTAAAGAACACTTAGTAAACAATTTCGGGATTGGCATCCCTAATACGTACATACAAAGTTCCGGTTCACACACTTTAACTTTTGTTGATCAACTCATAACTCAGCTTTAAGAGGAAAAAAGAGATATTTGTATTTCTTATAGCTGAATTACGAGTTGATCAACAAAAGTTGAAGTGTGTGAACCGGGACAAAGTGAAATACAGTAACAGCTGACACATTCGTTGGCAGCCTCATATTTTTACTAACTAAAGCCTGCGTCACACTATCGACAAAAAACTTAAATATCTCGAAAACGAACGATTATTTTTTTTTAATTCGGCACGATGAAAATACCCAAGGCTCTATCAAAATGGAAAATACGTTAATTTTTCCGTGTGCTTTGTGCCACCTTAATGATAAATCTGTCATTTTATAACAAACACTACTTCATTTAATTTTTCGTCATCTGCAATTTCTGGTTTCTGTAACTTGTAACATGCCTAAGGGCGACTTTTTCTGTTCAAGATTAGAGATTAAATTAACCTTAATATTAATTGTGATTAATGGGTGGTCGATTTTATGGTTTTACTTGCTAGTTTAAGCGGCCATCGTGGTGGTTTAATCGTACATAAATATTGATAACATACACTTGTGAAACATATAACTTTTAGTAAAAATTATATGATAAAATAATTAAAAAAAACATAAATAAATAAATATATTTTATGTATATTATTTATCTATTTCCTTTAACACGCGCAATATTTTACTTGTAATAAAGGCTGGTACTCTGTTCAAAGTTGTGAAAAATTTTCAGCACCATTGATTATTTCGCGTGAAAAATTTGACATGTACTAAATGTAGCCCCCTCGCGGTTTTTTTTTTAAATTTCTTGCTTTTATTGCTTGAAAGTATGCAAAATTGTTAAAATTCCGTGCGAAAAAACCACTGCTCATGTTGTTTCGCAGCTAAACTAAAATGATGCCAGACTAATTTTGCATGGAAAGACATGATTTTACGTGTTTTTCACAACAAGAACAGAGTACTACTTTTGCGATTTTATTTCGCAAATATTTCACACCAAATACTTGTATATGTAGTTTTACAACATTTCGCTCGAAATTGTGAACAGAGTACCAGGCTTAAATAACAAAATATGGCAGTTTCTTCTTCATCCCACAAAAAATCAAAGTGTGTTGACAACATGTATGACTTTTGCACAGAAAATGTTGCCACTATTCTGTTCCTCAGTATGGTAATACTACACATAAATCACTCAAAAATATCAAACTCAATTAAGACATTAAGTTAATTTTCGGATTAGTTAATTAGAGAAATAAACTAATATTAATCTCGAACTCAAAAAGTCGCCCTAAATGATGTTTTATTCAGCCGAAAATTTAAAATATTAAAACGATGAACATTACTCATTATTTTCCAAATGTATGACTGAACTTATCACTTACTTTTCATCGGGTAACTGACAAATACATGACTTCTATCTGAGAAATCTTCTTTTCACTATTAAATTTTTTTATTTTCTTCGTCCCAATCGAAAAGAAAAACATTTTATTTTAATTTATTTACAAAGCTTTTACTTATTCAAAAACACTTTTACCAAAAATAGTTAACAAAATTAGTCAGCTGACTCAAACACTAGATATGCGTATTGTATTTATCGATAAACAGGTAACGTCGTCAGAACACTGTTAGGGAATACAAAGTTAGCATTGATGTTGTGTTAAAGTGATGTTGTTTCAAAATTGACGACGATGTTGCCGACGCCAAATAGAATAAGGGGGATTGTTTTTGAACTTTGAAAAATTACAATCAATAGGTAGTATGAATAATAAAAAGCCTTTGATTTTACTTAAAAATTTGTTGTAAAACCCCACAAATGTATGTGTTTTTTGTTTTTTTTTTAACAAATTTTTAAGTAAAAAGTAAATGCTTTTCTTTTATTCACACTATCCAATGTCTCGTTTCTGCAACTTGTGAGTAGTTTTCGCATCGAGAAAAATTAAATAATTTTGTATGTATGTACGTACATATACATATTAACTGTTATTATTATTATGCATTATAAATTTATTTTTTTTATGACTTTCACAATTTTTGTTTAACCTTTTGTAACATTTTTACAATTTTCGTTTGCTTACTTTTTGCATCTTATGTTTTTATCTTACTAAGCTTTACTACGACAAATTTCTGCATTAAAAATTTGCAAAATGCTCACTCAAGAACTGTCACTTTACTCTCTCAATTTGTGTTATCATTTACTGTATTTTGGGTAAACGAAGGCAATTTAGTAAAATGCAGTAAAGTTCAGTAAAAATGTTTAAAAACTTTTGCGTACGCGAACGCAATTAATATCAAACACTCAGAGTTCCCAGCTACTTATGTTTTCTGTAAATTTGGCTGATATTAAATTGTTTGCTGCATTTTTTGGAAAGTAATGACAAAAGTGAACATTCTTGAAAAAAATGTGGCTGGCATGTGTTACAAAAGAAATTACAGATAGTGGACAAATAGCTAAAATACATTATTGTACACTATAATAGTGTACGGTTTTTGTTGCTTGCATGATGACCCCTTTCCATACGATGCTTTTTGAGATATGAGGCACCTTTAAAGTTTCTTGTCAGAATGACTGACTAAATGAGTTTTTAAAGTGCCCTTGTGAAGATATTTTTTCTGACAAACATTGCACTGATATGGACGCTCACCAGTGTGAATGCGCATATGATCTTTTAATCTGCATTCATGAGCAAAGGATTTCTCGCAAAGTGTACATTTAAAACGACGTTCACATGCGTGTAAGCGCTGATGGATATATAAATACATTTCGGATTTAAAGACTTTATCACAACGATCGCACCTTAAAGGCGTGTCGGACTTATGTCTTCTAATATGATTTGCAATATCTCTTCTATAAACACCACAAATTGGACACTTTTTGTACCTTGTCAGACCAGTTGGCTGTCTTTCTGGCTTTTCAACCGAATGATATCTCATATGAGAGGCCAGATGTGACGGTAGAGGAAATAATTTGAAACAAATTGTGCATTTGTATGGTCGTTTGGCGGTGTATAAATGGTTATAGTTTAATGGTTTAACGAAAACGTTTGAAGTATGAAATATCGAAATATGCTTATCAAGGTTCTCTTGCCACATAAATTTGAAATTACACTGATCGCATTGGTATTTTTTCTCAACATCAAAACACTGGCTCATTCTATGATAATCTAAAACTTTCTGAAAGAAGATGAATTAACAAGATTTATAAAATTAAGATATATGTATAATCAGTACCTGTGATACAGTCCTAAAAACGCAACGATCACATTTGAGTTCCAACATTTCATAATTGTGCGTCCATATTTGATGTTGAGTTATTTGAAACTTTCGCTTAAATGATTTACCACACATGCAACATCTATATGGCAATCTATTTTTATTTAATTCAGTTTCTGTTTCCGAATCCAGCTCTAAATTCAATTCAAATCCCATTTCATTAGTAATCGAGTAATTTGCCAGAGAATGTTGCTTGGCGCCGCATAAGGTAAGATTTTTAGAAGAATGTTTCTTTAGTTTGTCAATACTTGAAAATTCTTCATTACATATTTTGCATTGTATTATCTTTAAGCTATTTTTCCAACATATAGAATGTATTGTGCTTGCAATAGTTTTTATGGTGGATGGTGTGAACCCATGACGCATCAAATGCTCATTTAAATAATCAGTATTAGAGAAAGTTTTAGGACATACGAAGCAATGACTAATTTGGATATTGGCACTTGGCGCATCAGAATTTGAGTTTGATGAAGCTATTGTTGTCTTTGCTTGGGTGTCACACAAGTCCTCCAAAAGTGATTTTTTTATATTTATGCATCTCTAAATCAACATTTATTTATTAAAAAAAACGTTATATGATAAAGCACACAACTATAAATACCTGCGTTTCTTTATGTCTCAACATGTTTTCCTGCCATATAAAACGCTCTTTACAACAATCGCATTGCTCAGCAACTCTTCGATGTTCATTCCAACATTCCCTCTTTAAATGTTGTTGTAGCAAGTCAATACTCACGTACTGCATCTTACATTCCTTGCAAGTGAAAGGCATTGAAACATCCTTGTGTTGTTCTTTTTGATGATTAAACAGCAGTTTTCGCTTTTTAAACGTTTCATAGCAAAGTTCACACAAATAACTTTTTCCACCAACAGCATCATCTTCATCGGTATCCGAATCTGAAATGTCCATTTCTTTGCCGTTCTTATCGATAGCTTGATAAAGTTGACTTATTTGACATTTCGTAAATGCATTTTTAATCTTCTGTTCCAACAATTCGCGATTGCTGGATGAAGTTTCAAATTGATTTACATAAATACAACCATTAAAGTCAACTCCAGTTTTGCCATCGGCGTGCAAAGGCATGTGCTGTCGTAAGTTCCGCAGCTTTTCAAAGGTCATTTCACAAAGACCACATCTTATGATAGATTTTGACGATGAACGCATTACTTCATTGTAACTTTCACTTATTTCATAATTTAGATATTTTTCAAAGTCTAACATTTTCGTAATACAATTGTGTTTTTTCATATTTTCGAGCCAGACAAACTTGCCGGGACATTTAGAACACATCAGTAGTTTATGTTCATTTCGACAGTGAGTTTCTTTGTGTTGTGCATACATTTTTATTGATATAAATTCCAACCTGCAATGGATACATTTCAAAGGAGTTTCTTCGTTCAAATGATCCTCTTTCATATGAGCAAACACTTGATGTTTGTAAAAAAAACCTTTTGAGCACAATTCGCAATTATATTTGTTGGCAGGCACTTTTGCTTCTTCTTCCAAATCTTCTGCATCCGTATCACTAATGGATATTTCATAGGAAAAGTCATTTAAAATTGTGTAATATTTTACCAAATTTTTTTCTCGAATATCTTCACATATCATTGCTTGTATGGCTTGCAAATCGCTCATATTTGAAAACCAACGCTGAATAACATCGCTGCTTAATTTTAAGCTGTGAAGAGTACTGGCCTCACTATGGCTATCTAAGTGCTGAAGAAGTGTTTTTTTACTCGTAAAAGTAGAACCACACAGCTTACATTCCGCTCGTGGTAATAGAAGAGGTTTGCAATACAGACGTTCTCCAAACAATTGTTCTAATTGTTTTTTATTGGATTCAAATGACTCGCCTGGATGCATACGTTTCAGATGTGTAATTAAGTATTCCTTACATCTCAGATTTTTGTCACAAAATCCGCATTGGACAAATTTTTGTGGGCTGTGCATGATAAGTATATGCTTGCGACAAGTACTCTTTAGGGTAAATGAGTGTTTGCACACCCCACATACGAAATAGCCGCCAACTTTTTCGATTGGAAAGTATTCGAGAAATTCTTCGTCAGGTTTCTTTTCGAATTTCTGGCTACAAAGTTTATTTATTTATTTACACATACTCGTAAACACATATCGTCGCTGATTTAACCAACTGACCTAACTAACATTTTAACAATTTAACAGGAGAGCAGCTTTTATAGTTGTTTTATACATTCATTCTTATGGCTGCGTCTGAAATCTTTTTACTTATATAGGCACACCAGTACTGCTTACAGTCATGAAAATTGTAGACAAGGTGTATTATGACTTATAAAGTCTAGTAAAGGACTAAACTCATTTTTCAAAAAAATGTCAGTTAGGTCAGTTAGTTAAAAGAGCGACGATATATGCATAGATATTAGATATAGAAAATATTTACTTACCTTTTGCGTAGGTCATTTTCACTTTCACTTTCACTGGAGGATGATGACCTAAAACACATTTAGATTAATTTATTTATTAGTTTAGTTTAGTGCTTGGATTAGTTTTGTTTTCGTGCATATCTTGCATAGATAAATCAGTGCACACACAAGAATTAAAAATTACCCACCCGCTCTTGTTCATTTCATCTTCCTTTTTTCTTATTTCAATCATATTGGTTTCGTCCCCCGTAGAAGTAGAACTAGATTTGATTGAGATTTAGTTTAATTTTAAATTAACTTAACAATTATTTATGTACCTGTTTTTGGAATCACAATCGTTAACATCACCCGCAAGAACTTGATCTATTTCTTCATTTAGGGATCTTTTAATAAAAACATAACATAATGGTATTTCAACTTTCAAATTATTTTGTTTATTTGAAATATGTATATGGTATGTACCTTTGTTCGTATTGCAAATTATCTGAAGAGAGCTCAATATCCTCATTCAAGGTTTCCATATAAGGATCACAGGTATCTGCAAATTTATATTTATTATCTTCATACATCAAAACGTTTAATATTTTTTTTTTTCAATAACTATGCAGACGTGCTTTTATAGAAATACTCACTATGAAATTACTATTATCTCTTGTTTCATATAAATACCTAGTATGTATGGATGTACATACATATATACATACATATGTATGTAATTTCCTTTATATCTAGCCCAGTCAGACAATATCTTTCCGTCCGAAAATTAAATAACGTATTCACGTAAATTACTTATTCAGAAAATTGCATGCTTGGCAATGCCACCTTGTGAACGTGATTTCTAAATCGCTGTTCTTTTGAACTGTGGCTGTGATCACAGTTTAGCAGTATTTTGTTTGTAGCAGTTCTGTTATTTTGGCAAAATCTAATAAGACCAGCAGTGAAATTAAACAGTGACTGTAATCACGGTTTAAGACATTTCAGCTATTCTGCTTTAAAAGTATTTATTAGTATTGGTATTTTGATAAATACTAACATGAAGAGCGACAAGAACAAACAATTAGCAATCAAGCCCATCCAAATATTGACAATTGTCGTATAAGAGGCAGAGACAATAAAATTGCAAATACAAAAATGTGAGAGCTATACATAGTTGCCGGAAACGAAAATTTGACACGATTTGACGATCTTTTCTCGACAAACGGTGAAGGTATAAAAAAAATTCACGTGGTAGCTTTATTTACTGTAAAGTAAGCATACAAGAACATTCACAGTTATACAAAGAACTATATTTGCAAAACCTGTTACTTGATAAATTCAGTCACAGTTGCGATTAGTGATTTCTCAATTAACAGGTTTCGAAAAATCGCTCATCTCTACTGGGCACCAACCATAGTGCAATTATACTAAGTCCATATTTACATTATGCAAGTCTTATTGCTAAGCTGATTAGTTTGAAGGAGAAACGAGGTTAACAGTAACGTTTCTTTTCCCCTCGTCTCTCGCTCCTAACAAACGAATCAGCTTAGCAATAAGACTTGCATAGTGTAAACTAGGACTAAGTACATGAAGCAACAAACACAGGTGGCAATTTCCGCTTTTCAAAAATATTTTATACTGCGGATGACGTCATCAAAGACCCCCACAGCTGCTTGTATATTATGAAAATTGTGTGAGATTTGTTGTAGCATATTAAAAAGATAATAAATGGTTTAAGGAAGGCCAATTGATTTAAGATATACTCGGCTCAATTCGCTTTGAGGAATCGCTGTCAAATTAACAAAGCCCATAATAAAATCTACGGCAGTAACTTCAAATGTTCCGTAATTTTTGTTTTATTTTCTTTTGTATTTATTTTTCTTTGTAGTTTTGATTACAAAATGAAAGTATTGAGAGAATATTTATTTATATGTGAGAGCAAGGTGTATCCAACCAGGTGGCAGCGCTACTTAATCTATATGTGCTTTGTAGCTAAATAATGTCAAAAACTTCGATTTTGTTTTGGTTTTGGTAAAATTATTTTTGTGCTTTTGACATTCTTCGGTTCTTTACACAGCTATGGTTGCCGTATTTTTGAATAACAAATCCTACGCATGCCATTTGAAAAAAATTCGCAATATACCCTCAAAATCAGAAGCGATCGATTAAACGCGATTATAACGTTTTTTTATCGGTAACTTCCGATTTTGAGTGTATTGCGAATTTTTTAAATGGCAAAATGATCTACTCAACTACACCTACAAGCCACACTTAGGGCCTGGTTCACGATATCGACAAGTAGAACGTTGTCGCACACTTACATTGGAAACAACAACAAAATTTTAGAATTTGTTTTTGTTTTGAATGTAAGTGTGCGACAAGTCGAACGCTGTCGATATCGTGAACCAGGCCCTTAGTCGTTTTTCACGAATGAATATTTCCTATGATAAAAGTGCATTATTAGAAAAAATTTACTAATTACTGCATTTTTTGGTGTGAATATACATACATACATACATACGTACTTATGTATATGCAAGTGATTTTTGCAGCAGTGAATATGTATTTGCAAATTTGGTATCCATGTACTATAAAGATATCCATAGTAAGGCAGATTTTGAGTACAACTGTTAGGTCGTCAAATTTAATTGTGCTTCAAAAGACGAATTTACGCAACGAATTCTTGAAGGCACTTTCGTCGAACTATGCGATTGAAATCGTCGTGGAAAAAAGTTTCATTACTTTTCTAGAACACAGTGATATCGTCTTTGCGGAATTAAGTAGTTTAATGTATAATATGGCCGTATATTAAGATTTTCTTTAAAAATATGTTTATCATCTAATAATTTTGATAAGCTTTCATATGAAATGGCCAAGGAAATGCCAAGACTTCCAAAATGTTGGAGGTGCGTAACTCCGTAAAAATGCCTTTCCGAGAATTTTTGGACATAACAGTTTTTTTTATAATTCAATTTTCTATTATTTAAGATAAGTTTTATTTTATTTTAACTAGATTTATTAAACTAGATCTAAGCAACTATGCCTGTACTGCTGCAGGCTTTGCTTAACATAAATTTTTATGTATTAAGAATTTTAGTTCACTTTGTTTGTTAGCACGTCTACATACATACATATGTATCTACATGCATTTCGCTTCTGCTTAAGAAACTGTTCAGTAGATTTCAAACCAAATTGTTTGAAATACGCTAAAAAAAACTTACAGAGTATGTACGTGGTCGCGATATTAAACATCGACAATGCAATAAGGGAGCGACATTTTAATTTAAATAAGTACCTTCTTCCTTGACCGAATCGTTTCTTCTATCGCCACTATTTAAGACAATGTTGTAAGACATGAGGAGCTCGTTTTCAAACTTAATTTCCGAAACACTCCGATCTAAAGGCAAGGCAGTAGCAGATTTACCTAAGCATTCCGTAATATTCTTAGAGCTGCTTGCAATACCATCCTTTTGTGAAGAAAGTTTGCCACTTGCCAAAAGTTGGTGATACTTTTCATTCACATTTTGAACATAAAGTATAAAATCGTAGTAGCTGATAAGCTGTTCCAAACATTTCGAACAAATGGTCTTTGGAAGTAACTCATCATCGTTTGTCTGAAACAAATGAGGATTTGATTACGAACCACTTTTGCTATCACAGATTTTACCTTTAACTGAACAATATCATTCAATAAATCTTTCCATGTTTTCGAGTTGCTGCACTCTTCATCAAGAGGATATACTGTTGCTCCTGGATCAAAGCAAGTACGACATTTATACTGCACTCCATTAATAAAACATCCATTCGCCACACTCTTGATCATTCTTAATACGGAACATAAATTGTGTTCGAAATTCTCCTGGATTTGAAAATTTAAATTTAAGAAACTTCTTTATTCTTATAGAAAATTAAAAATTCTGGCATTAAAAATTAACACGCCTTTGCAAAACAAATATATGCAACAGAGATGGCATTGAGAGTTTTAAAATTGTTCCAACAACTTTCAAAAATTGTACTTCTTGAACCTTAATGGTACTAATAGATTTTTTTAATTATAGTTACATACATATATTTATTTATTTATTTTTATTAAAATAATCGACTTTGTTCTGGCTGCCGCATCGTTTTCACAAATTTGATTGTAAGTAGGGATGTTAAAGCATATGGCTACACCTGTTTAAGTTGCAATTTAAAATATACAAGTTAATAGCATGTGCTCACCATCCGAATTTAGAAAAAAAAAAGATTTGCAAGTTTAAATTTTTTGATTTTCTCACTTTGCTACGTTTTGCTTTCACAACACTGTTTTCAAGTGACAAGAATATGATTTTCATTGAAAATAAATACGGAGTGAAACTGGGGAGATTAATTAAATGTACCAAATTAGTCATTCGTTTACTATTGTACTTTCAGAGTTTGAATATCACCAAAAAAAAGTACAATTGTACCAACTTTGCCAACCCTGATATGCAAACAACAGCTAGAAAGCGAAGCCGATCGGCTAATAGTCGCCGCCGGCAATTTTTGACAGCCGCCGCCGATCTTTTTTAAGTCAACGTAAAAGTATTTGCCCGCCTCTGACACTAATAGTATGTTTCCACGATACGTGCTTCGCTCTCTATTCATGCTTCACACCCAATCATTGTCCACGTCAAATCAAGTCGATAGTAAATATTCACTTGTCTACTCGTAGTCGACAATTGACTACCATTAGCGTGTTGCATTAATTTACAAAGCCTTACGGTCTAATTCATAAAAAATATTACAGGTCTATTACAGGTTAATTTGACAAATTTCCCATAGAAATATGTCAAATAAGCGCTTAATAAACCTGAAATATATTTATGAATTAGGCCGTTAGAGATTAGTAAGAGATTGTCAATGAGAGTAGACAAGTGACAATATTTACTGTCATCTTGATGTGACGTCGACGACGCCATTCAAAATAAAGAAAGTCGTCATCTCAGAATCTGTTAAATATACCCAATAGTTTGCTTGTATTTTCACCACGCAGTTTCCACATACATACATATGTTTTGAAGAAAAATTTAAATTTTCGTGAGCTTTCATGAATAAAGTTAAAAGATAAAAATCGTCGTAGTCGAAGTCGAAATATTTATTAGGTCTATGCAACTCTATAAAAATACGAGGAAAATTTAATTTTTATTTTCTTATACATATGTATCTATGAAGTTCAAAGTTTGTGGAAATTTTAAGGGGTTTATAACTTTTATAAAACAAAAATATTTTTTATGAACAAGGTCGCAAATAAATAAAAACTTTAGCACGTATTCAAAGACAAAACAAACTATACTTTAAGAATTTAGAACCAATATTATTTTTTTATTTATTAGTAATAGGGCAGGCGTACTGTACGAAATCTAGAAGATTTCAATTAACATTTTTAATAAAATCTATATCGTTTACACAAAGTTTTTTTTACATTTATCACGATTTCTTATTCAAAAAAAAATCCATTAACTGAAACTTTTGCTAAACTACAACTAAACTACGGTAATGTAGCTAATTCACACACCTTTTTAAGTATACAGGCTTACTTTTTAATAAAAATTTTAAGAAAAACAAACTATAGTTCCATCACTCACCCTTATCGGGAATAAAAGTTTACGTGAAATGTGTTCCCTTTCCCTAAAATATGCTCGCCAATGTTTGTGTTGTTGTTGTGTCAGAATACTATTTTCTAATTTTGTTCACGGGAAATCTTTCGTGAAACAAAATACACAATGATTTGGATTTTGTGATGGCGTCAGTTACAATTGGAAGTTCGTGAAATGAGCAGAAGTAAATTAAAACGTTGCATAAAAAACAAAATGAACAATTAATTGAAAAATTTATTAATCACCCTTATCGGGAATAAAAGTTCACGTGAAATGTGTTCCCTTTCTCTAAAATTTTGCTCGCCAATGTTAGCGTTGTTGTTGTGTCAGTATACTATTTTTCTAATTTTGTTCACCATTTTTTTGTTCACGGGAAATATTTCGTGAACAAAATGTTCGCCTTTTATTCCCGATAATTGTGACTAACTTCAACTAGATTTTAATAGCAGACTTTATAACAAACAAAAAAATTAGTTTTTAACGTTTCAAATTTGCATGAAAAATAACGAAAATTAGTTGCAAGAAATATTTTTTCCATACAAATTTCAAAACGAAAAAATCGTTTGTATTTACAAAATCTACCATTAAGTAGATTTCGACAAAATCTAGTGACGAATTTGGTTTTTTGTTTTGTATGGGAAATATGCTAGATTTTGACTGAAATCTAACAATTACTAGATTTTGGTCAAATATAAACATAGTGCGTTTATTTTTTTTATATGTAAGGAAATGTAATTCTTATTTTATTTTCTTGTTTGGTAACTCTTACTTTTTAACAATAAAGTGCAAATAACCTTTCCGATACAATGCAACTTAATATAAATTTTAATGTTTTTATTTAATTAAAAATTGCATTTCCAATTTGATTATTTTTTGTCACATTTGAAAAGTTTTTCAAAATTTTGGTTGTAATAATTTTTTGGTTGTAGAGGCCCAAATAGTTTTATCGCGAGTAAATGTCTCAATAGTATTTTTACGTATGTAAATGTTTATAAAATTTTAAATTCTAGGAAAAAAATGCTAATGTCGCATGTTGCGATTTTGACCAGCACAACTGTCACAGTAGAAACTTATTGAAAAGTGAGTTCTCCTTTCATCCACGAGTTCTAAATTCTCAAAAACCACAGTGGAAATTTCAAACATCCTCTTTTTCCGTCAATTTCTCCCCACAAAATGCAATAATAAAATAATGTTACACTTTTTTCATGGGGTGAATTTAAGACCTTTTGGAGATCAAAGTTAGAACATAACAGCGACGAATTAGTTTCTAGTATTCGTCTGTTTACTCTAAAATAATTCGTTCTGCATTGTCTAAGTTTTTGTAATTTTCACAAGTAACGAATTTGTCTTTTTTATCCTTAAGGATAATAGTGGCAAATCCTGATTAATATTTTCAAATGTTTGGTATAGCAATCATATAATATTGCGAAATTCTTGAAGAAGATACAGCTTGTTACTTTTATTGACGGTGAGGTCAATATTACGTCAGAGCCACATGCGCATGTGGATATTTACATGTCGTGTACTGCATGCTGGTTTTAGATGACGACATACATGATGAAAAACTGCAGCATTGAAACGTTACTTCATCCCCAGAGATTTTTTATTCACTGCATCATTGAAGCTGTGAGCATATATTAAGTCCATATTTACACTATGCAAGTCTTATTGCTAAGCTGATTAGTGTGTTAGGAAAGAGAGACGAGGGGAAAAGAAACTTTACTGTTCTCCTCGTCTCTCTCTCCATCAAACTAATCAGCTTAGCAATAAGACTTGCATAGTGTAAATATGGACTAATGGTAGAATTGTTTTTTTTTTGTTGATATCTCTTAAATTGATTACGATTTTTTCTATAAAAAAATATGAATTGCATCAAATAAGCTGTAAGACCACTGCGGTTCAAAAATTCGTAGCTTTTTGTCTTTAATAGTTCTCAAAATAAAGATTTTATTCCCCCTAAAATTGCAAAATCTGACACTGTTCAGTGGGCTAAGCAGTAAAAATCGATATGGCTTCAGAATACAGTCATGTATATTCAATTATTTTCTGAATGATGGCCCTTTCTGATACGATGTCTTTTGAGATATTCGGCACATTTAAAGGCTCGATTGCAAATCTCACATATAAAGGATTTCTTGCCGGTATGATTAAGTGAATGATGCTTCAAATTTGTCAAGTTGATAAATTTTTTCTGACAAACAGTGCACTCGTATGGACGCTCGCCAGTGTGAGTGCGCATGTGAGCTTTTAATCTGAATTCATGGATAAAGTCTTTCTCACAAAGTGTACATTTAAAAGGACGTTTACTAGAGTGTGTGCGCCGATGCACATTTAAATTAATTTCGGTGCTACAGATTTTATCACATAGATCGCACTTGAATGGCGTCTCTTCCATGTGGCTTCTCATATGTATTTCAATATTTCTTCTATGGACACCACAAATTGGACATAATTTGAATTTTCTCGTAACTTGTGGATGTTGGGTAGAAATAGTTGAGTCCAAATTATTTTCCAACGTCGATAATAACTTTTTTTGTCCTTTTGAACTTTCACCCGATTGAAGTTTATGGCGCATGCGGTTATGCTTCCTTAAAGAGGCACGTGTCAAAAAAACCAATTCGCAAAAAGTGCATTTGTAAGATTTGTCACATTTGTGTCTCCTAATATGTTCTGAATAATAATTTTTGTTAATGTAAATTCCACAAATTAGACATTGTATTGTATCTTTAGATTGAATGCACTCCCCTGCATCTGAATAGTTTTGATGTAATGCTAATGACAAATCACTCTGTGAATTTTCTTTTAATTGAAGGCATTGAGCGCTTATATTGCTTGCGTCATTTAAAAACGACGTGTTGGCTGCATCCAATGTTTTGAAGAAAACGTTTGAATTATGAAATATCGAAATATGCTGTTCGAGGTTCTCTTGCCACATAAATTTGAAATTACACTGATCGCATTGGTATTTTTTCTCAACATCAAAACACTGACTCATTCTATGATAATCTAAAACTTTCTGAAAGAAGATGAATTAACAAGATTTTATAAAAATATAAGATATATTATCTATCAGTACCTGTGATACAGTTCTGAAAACACAACGTTCACATTTAAATTCCAACATTTCATAATTGTGCATGGATCTTTGATGTTGAGTTATTTGAAACTTTCGCTTAAATGATTTACTACATATGCAACATGTATATGGCAATATATTTTCATTTTCTTCAGTTTCTGTTTCTGAATCCAGCTCTAAATGTAATTCAAACCCCATTTGATTAGTAACCGAGTAATTTGACAGAGAATGTTGCATGGCACCACACACGTTCTTCAGATTTTTTAGAGAGTAGTGTTCATTTAATTTGGCAATACTTGAAAATTCTTGGTTACATATTTTGCATTTGATTATCTTTCTGCCATTTGGCCACCATATGGAGTGTATTGTGCTTGCAACAGTTTTGATGATGGATGGTGTTAACCGATGGCGCATCAAATGATCATTTAAATGGTCAGTATTACAGAATGTTTTAGGACATACGAAACAATAACAAATTTTGATATTGTCAATTGAGCTTGATGAAGCCATCGTTTTCTTTGTCTTGGTACGACACAAGTCTTCAGAAAGCGAATTTTTGATACTTGTGTATCGCTAAATCAAAATGATTTTATTCAAACAAATTTTCATATGATGAATAACACTATTATATGTACCTGTATTTCTCTATGTCTCAACATGTTTTCCGGCCATATAAAACGCTCTTTACAACAATCGCATTGCTCAGCAACTCTTCGATGTTCATTCCAACATTCCCTCTTTAAATGTTGTTGTAACAAGTCAATACTAACGTACTGCATCTTACATTCTTTGCAAGTGAAAGGCATTGAAACATCCTTGTGTTTTTCTTTTTGATGATTAAACAGCAGTTTTCGCTTTTTAAACGTTTCATAGCAGAGTTCGCACAAACAACTTTTATCAACATCATCTTCATCGGTATCCGAATCGGAAATGTCCATTTCTTTGCCGTTCTTATCGATGGCTTGATACAGTTGACTTATTTGGTGTTTCGTAAATGCATTTTTAATCTTCTGTTCCAACAATTTGCAATTGTCGGATAAATGTTCAAATTGATTTACATAAATACAACCATTAAAGTCAATTGCAGTTTTGCCATCGGCGTGCAAAGGCATGCGCTGTCGTAAGTCTCGCAGCTTTTCAAAGGTCATTTCACAAAGACCACATCTTATGACAGTTTTTGGCGAAGAACGTGTTACTTCATTATACCTTTCTCTAATTTTATCATTTAAAGATTTCTTAATATCCAATATTTTCGTAACACAATTGTGTTTTCGCATATTTTCGAGCCAAACAAACTTGCCAGGACAATTGGGACAAATCAGTAATTTATGTTCATGTCGACAGTGAGTTTGTCTGTGTTGTTCATACATTTTTGTAGATATAAATTCCAACTTGCAACGGATACATTTCAAAGGATTTTTTTCGTTTAAATGATTCTCTCTCATATGAGCAAACACTTGATATTTGTACAAAAAATCTCTTTCACACAATTCGCATTTATATTTGTTGGCAGACACTTCTGTTTTTTCTTCCAAATCTTCTGCATCCGTATCACTAATGGACATTTCATAGGAAAAGTCATTTAAAATTGTGTAATATTTGACAAAGTTCTTCTCTCGAATATCTTGACATATCATTGTTTTTATGACTGCCAAAGCCCTCATATTTGGAAACCAACGCTGACTAACATCACTGCTTAATTTTAAGCTGTGAAGAGTATTGACCTCACTATGAATATCTAAGTGCTGAAGTAGTTGTTTTTTAGTCATAAAAGTAGAGCCACATAGCTTACATTCTGCTCGTGGTAATAGCAGAGGTTTGCTATACAGACATTCTCCAAATAAACGACCTAATTGCTTTTTATTGGAATCATGTGACTCGCCTGGATGTATAGCTTCAATATGTGAAATTAAGGTGTGCTTATGTCTCACATTTATGCAGCAAAATCCGCATGATAACGATTTTTCTTCGTAGTGCATTGCAATTATATGTCTCCGACAAGAACTCTTCTTATTATATGATTTTTTGCACATCCCACATACGATATGACCGTTGACTTTTTCGATTGGATAGTATTTGGAGAAGTGTTCTTCAGATTCCTTTCCGAATGTTTCACTATAAAGTTTATTTATTTTTTCATACATACCAAGATACATACTTACAAATTTTATTATACAGTCATGCACAATGTTTACTTACCTATTGGGCAGGTCTTGTTCACTATCACTGGAGGATGAGGACCTACAAACAAATCTACATTAATATATTTATTATCTCTTTTGATGGAAATACTGTTTTACCCAGATTTAGTTTTGGAATTAGTTTTGTTTTCGTGCACATCTTGCATGTGCTCACGAAGTCTGGTTAGTTCCGGAAACGATTTTTTACATATATAGCACAGAAAACTTTTGTAGTGTTTATCAATTTTAGCTCCGTCATTCTTCTTTTTATCCAATCGCTGGCTATGATATATTAAAGCAATTTAATTAAGTTGACATGCTCATAAAACCCGATCTACACAGATAAACAATTTAACACCAGTGATGTGCGAATGTTCGTATTCCTGTTCCAACTCCCGAATATTCGGCCATATTCAGACGAATACGAATATTAGCTTTAGGTTAGGCTAGGAAGGGTGGCGCTACAGCACACCTTTACTTTACGACCCAGTTGGGTCCATTGTGATTCCCTTCTATGAATATCCGTTAATAAAAAATTAATCTCTAATTGTACTTAGAAGTGCCCCATTATCTGTCACCAAGCCATTGAATTCCCATGATGAGAAGCCCCTGATATTAACCAATTTACACTTTGCGATATCAGTAATGCTTTCATGGAAACATCTGCTGAGCCATTTAAGCCTATGTCGTGGCAACTTCGGACAATGACAGATAATGGTTATCGTGGTTGGCGTATTTCAACTTCGACTACGACAGTTTCGTCCTAGATTAAATAAAAAATTTTGCCGTGTTCTTTAATCTTTTACAAAAATGTCGTAGTAAGCGTCGAAATACGCCAACTACGTTCCTCTTCATCCTCGCACAACCTAAAGAAATCTGGAGTGCCAGTTTCCCAGCTCCTACTAAGACTCGCATCGCCTTCCTAAAGAATAAACAATATTCTTGTAGCCAACTTAAAAACAAGCAAAACAATGTTCTTGTACCAATTAACTTTGACAAATTTAAAGTACTTTCCTTCACCTCAAGAGAGGAATGTTTAACTTCAAAAATAAAAGTTAGAAGCCTTTTCTCCATCAAGCCTATTACTATGAAGTGTGTAAACAAGATCCATACCACTGAACTTTTATGCGCTCAGAACACTTCCATTTATACCTATAGCCTAGCTATTTGCCTAATTATCCTCCAAGTATTCTGCTATATAGTTTTCCGTATTGATGACTATTTTCATATCAAAGTTGAATAAATATAAGAATAACTCTTTGAGTAAAAATCTTCCTAAAATATCCTTATTTTAGTTGCATACTTATTTAAAAAAATAAATAAATTTTTCAGTCCTGGAACCATGTTTGATATTTCTGATTTTTAATACACATTTATTTCTCTCTAAAATAAAATATGTTTAATTAACAAACAAACAAAATATAAGAAAATAACGAAAAAATTGTTTTATTAAGTTACTTTTATAGTAGTATACCAATAGAAATTTAGGGCCTAATTTTGTAAAACGCAGCTTGGCGTTGACAAAATTTTGTATGTATGCATTTTGTTTTTGTAATTTGCATAATTTAAATACTATGTAGAATGTAGTAATATGCGCGCATATATATTCGAAATAAATATCTTATTTATAAAGAAAAAGAAAAAAATAATTAGACGTAGGTTCTATATACCACAAAAAGTGCAAATTTTCCAAACGTGGAGTCATTCTTTCAGATTTTTCTGATTTCTTATACCAATTTATTTCTTTTAAAAATATAAAATATATTAAATTTATAGAGAAAAAGAAAACATTAATTTTAGTTGGTTACATTTTTATATCAAAAAAAGTTAAAATTTCCTAACCCTGGAATCATCTTTTTAGTTTTTTTTTTAATTTTTAGTACTAGTTTTATTCTTACTGTTTATTTAACAACAAAACAAAACAAAAATTAGTTTTAGGTAGTTAATTTTATATGACAAAAAAGTTTTAATTTTCCAGCTCTGGAACAGTCTTTTTGATTTTGCTGCTTTTCTGACCATTTCTGACACACCAATCCAAGACCGATTCAGAAAACCTATTTCACGTACCGACAGACGGACATCGTTTATTCGTTTTCCCCTATTCATAAGGACCCATAATATTTATGTACTCGTATGCATGTATACTTTGGGTCGCATATTAATATTGTGGAAATTTCACACGGAATGACAAACCTTTTCACCAAACATGGTGAAGGATATAAAAATGACAAAACGCAGAATAGCAGGATTGTAAAAACTAAAAAATGAATTAAGCTTCTGTATATAGTTGCCACTTCACCATCTGTACTTGCAGTATCCCTTTCCTACTCTCAGGTAACACAAAGAGACCCTGTAAAATGGACCCAAGTGAGCTGAAAAACTTACTTTCTTTTCTCAGCAACCTGCTAGCATAACATATTCTTTATATCCAGTATAAAATTAAGGTGCCATGAAATAAGTCCCGATTGAATTAAGTCCCAATGAAATAACTCACAATGAAACAACTCCCAACCAAAATGAAATAAAACCCAATCAGACAAAATGAAATAACTTCGAATTGTTGAAATGAAATAACTCCTACTAATTGGGACTCATTTCATTAAAAACGAAATAACTCCCAATGAAATAAGTCCCAAAAAATTAAATATTTCCCAAAAAAATAAATAAGTCTCAACGAAATTAGTCAGTAAATACAAACAAAAAGAAACCAACACATTATTAGCGGGATAACTAGCCATTACCTTCGCATTTTCTACATAACCTGCATCTCTATCTAAGCTTCGTTTGCATCAGTGGCATTTCTTTTGTCATGGAATTTCGCATAACGGCACTGACAACTAAAGGTTTCTTGAATAGCCGGCCTTCGGGCAGACTTATTACAATAATATTGAAAAAAGCAATAAGATAAATGAAATAACTCCCACAAAAAATTTAAATATATCCCAATGCATTGGGACTTATTTAATTTTGTATGGAAAAATCATTGGGAGTTATTTCTTTTTCTTTTCTTAAGAGTTATTTCATGGTACCTAAAATTAACATAGTATTCGCTATATAAGGTTGTTAATGTAAAAAATTTGGGCGTTCGTTATATCGGATTTTCGTTAAAGCGAGATTCGTTATACCGACATTGAGATGAGGTAAGGAAAACCATGTAAGCAGTTTGGCTATAATTTGTCTCTATATTGCTTGGTATAAAGTAACTTTTCTGCAAAAAAATAAAATAATATTTGTCATGCATGAAGTTAGAATAAGTGGCAAAATTTAACATGGTATTAACGAGTTTTGCTATACAAGTTTAACATTAATTAATAAAAATATTTCATTCAACAAGAATTAAAATTACTGAACTTAAGCCCGACTAAGAAATTAAAAAAATTTCTGATTAAAATAAATTAAATATTCGTATTCGCGAATGTCGTTTCAAATATTCGTATTCGCGAATATCAAAACTTGACATTCGGCACATCACTATTGCGTACACAAGAAGTAAAAATTACCTACCCGCTCTTGTTCATTTTATCTTTCTTCTTTCTTTTTTCAGTCAGATAATCGCTTTCGTCCGCCGTAGATGTAGAACTACATTTGATTAAGATTCAGTTTAATTTTAAATTAACTTAACAATTCCTTACCTGTTTTCGGAATCGTAATCGTTGACATCATCTACAAGAACTTGATTTATTTCTTCATTTGGGGATCTTTCAAAAAAAAAATTAAAGGACATACACATATAAATGTTTTTTTTTCATAATAATACTTCAACTTTAAAAATTATTTAGTTTATTTGAATAGATATCTTCGTTGCTCCAACAAAATCAGCTATGTGAGCAAAAAAACTGTTTTATTTTGAAACATTACAATATTTTTCCAAACTGCAACGCTATATTGAATCATATGTATTTAGCGTTTATATTATTATTTCGTAAAATTAATCTTGAATAATTGCAATTTGTTAGGTGTAGCGAAATTGCCTCAAAAACTACACATTTTGTTATTCAGCTTCAAGAGCATTTCTAATAAAATTAATTATTTATTTTACACAACTTTTTTTTTTTAATTTTTTGATAAATATGTTAATTCTACTTTTGCTAACTTCTGAACCAATTAAGATATCTTTAAACGATTTGGTAGATGAATTGTGTCATAAACAGTCAAGTTTTATAATGGTGAAATAAAAAAAATTCAAAAATCTACACATAACCGATCACTTAGAGCAATGACGATATGTACCTTCGTTGGTATTCCAACTTATCTGTAGAGAGCTCAATATCCTCCTTCAAATGTTCCATATAAGCGTCATAAGTATCTGAAATCCATATTTATTATTTTATCTCATCAAAATGTTTAATATGTTTTAGTTATTATGCTAACGCGCTTTTGGAGAAATCATTTACTTAGTATTTTTCTAGAGGCAGCACATTTGTACACATTGATAAAGTCTACATGTATTTACATGTGTTACTACACCCAGAGAAAAAAACAGCTTAAAATCAATAAAAACCGTATTGAATTAAAAAGAAACATTATATTTTCTTATTTTAATGTGGAAAAATATTAATTTACAGTATTTATTTATTAATTTTATTTATTTTTAAGTATTTCAATATACATTTTCTATTATATTGAAAATTATTGAATTAATGTGACTCGTTCTTATTTTTAAGTTGCAGCTTTTCCCTGAGTGTAGTAAACGGCATGTAGCGAACGTAGCTTTATGGTGACGGCTTCGAGGGTACGTATATTCGAATTTTGATTTTTTTTTGTGGCGCTATGTTGGTACTCATGTCTGCCACTTATGCCGACAATTTCGGCCATTTTGAATGTTCAGTTAATTGTTGACAGCTGTTTGGCTTGCACATGTTTTGGCTCGTCTTCGATTTTTACCTTGGTTCGTGCGGCAGCTTCCATTGAGATGATTGAGCTTTGGTTTCCACGTCATAACCATAAACCCACGATTCGTCACCAAATATGACACTCTGGAGCAAATTTGGGTCGTCGCGGACAGAGTCCAACATCTCATCAGCAATGTTCATGCGATGCTGTTTTTGGTCGAAATTGAGCAATTTTGGTACAAATTTCGCGGCGACCCATCTCATGGCCAAATCATTGATAAATATCGAATGGCACGAGCCAATCGATATGTCTAGGTCCTCAGCAACTTCTCTAATGGTGATTCGACGATTGGCCAATACTATTGTCGTCACGGCACGCTCTTCGTCGTTCACATCTTTAGTGTTGTCATTCGAACAAAAATTATTCGAATATTCGAACAACTTTTTTTAATTTTTGTTCGAACGAACAAAAATTTCCAATTTAGAATAAAAAATTATTCGAATCATTTTAGTAGAATATTCGAATATTCGAACAATTTCCTTAATTGCTTTGTATCAAAAGTATTTCACATTTCATAGCTTTTAAATTTGTTAACAATATGATTTTAAGTAATCAACCCAGTGGTAAAACTCAGAAGACCTTCTTACTTCAGGCCTTATTAAGGGCCTGCTCAGGAATTTCTTCGTCTCCATTACCATTCTTACGAAACTGCTTAGGAATGCCTTATAGAAGGCCTCGGCTTTTCACATTCCCTGCTATGAGAAGGGAGAAGAGAAGGAGTAACATTTTTTGTTTTGTTATTTTGTCAAAACAAAAGCAACCGAATTCATGTTTTTGACTCAGTTAACATTCTTATGTAACTTCTGAAGAAAGCCTCATAGAAGACTTCAGAAGGAGTAAAGTATTTTGTTTTGCTTTTTTTTTGCCAAACCAAAAGCAAAAGAATTCAGATGCCGTTATAAGAAACTAAATTCCATATAAAATACTAAATACAGAACGATTAAGGAAAAGAAAGCGTGAATCATTTTAGTTGAGTTTTGTACGCTGAATAAGACATTATGTACATATGTATGTATATAAATACTATGTGGGTTCTTCTTATTTCAAGAACTTTCCTTTCAATATGTTTGACCCATTTGATCACAAAATAAATGTCAAAACACTATATGTATGAATATGTATATTGAATACCTCGGGACTATTTCTAAAAACTTACAAGTGCTGTAATACAAGTAAAACAGTTGGGAAAATATTTTATATTCATATCAAAAATATATTTTCACAACTATTTTACTCGTATTTCAACACTGTCCCAGCAGTTGAAAACCTTTATTGAACATTTGAAGGCTTTTTAACAGCCATTCCATGGAAGACCCTTAAAGAGCCATTAATTGGAAGGCCTTTTAGAATATCTGCGAAAGAAGCGAGAACGGAAGGCCCACCTCGCAATGACGTGTGTAAAAAATATATGAATATGGGATGGAGCGAGCAGGCCAAAAGAAGGAGTACAGAGGCCTTTTAGAAGGCATCCGTATTGCTTCTTTTCCCCTCTGGGAAATTGCTCCAAATTATAAATACTCGTGTAAGCATGTTTGTATATGTTCGCTAAACGCATCTTTTGTCTTCTTGCTGTACTGTTTGTGAAAGATACTTTTCTACTTGTTCTTTTATCAAAAGTAAGAAAACCGTCTACAAGCTAAAAAGTGGGATTACCTGCTGGTATTAAATGACTATTTTAAAAGAAATCAATGACATTTTAAAATTTTTTGTAAATGTGTATAAAAACGTAAGTTTTTCAACTAATTTCCTTTCGGTTTTTAATAATATTTCTAAGTTTGTTGTTAAAACTATTTGTTTTTCTTGTGTAATAAATTATTATTTTTTGTTTGTTAATAAAAACATTAAACTCATATTAAAACTTATTAAACTTTTTTGAAATTTTTCGAATAAATTATTTTATTGTTTGTTCGTTCGAATATTCGAACAAATGTTAGAAATTATTCGTCCGTTCGAACAAGAAAAAAATCATGAAATTTCATTCGAACAAATATAAAACTAGAATAATTAACAACACTAATAAATACCTTCTTTGACCGAATCGTTTCTTCTATCGTCGCTATTTAAGACAACATCATAAGACATGAGGAACTCGTCTTCAAACTTAATTTTCGAAACATACTGATCCAAAGGCAATGTAGTTACAGATTCTGCCAAACGTTCTGTAATATTCCTAGAGCTGCTGGCAAGACCATCATTTCCAGAAGAATCTTTGCGACTTTCCAAGAGTTGGTGGTACTTTTCATTCACATTTTGAATATGAAGTATAAAATCGTAGCAGCTGACGAGTTTTTTTAAGCATTTCGAACAAATCGTCTTTGGAAGTAACTCGTCGTCGTTTGTCTGGAAAAAAAGGAGGATTTAATTATGAACTACATTTGCTCCTGTTTTACCTTTAACTTAACAATGTCATTCAATAAATCTTGACAAGCTTTGTAGTTGTTGCACTCCTCTGCAAGTAGATATACTGTTGTTGCGGGATCGAAGCAAGTACGACATTTATACTGCACTCCATTTATAAAGCATTCATTCGTCATGCTCTTGATGATTTTTAATAATTTGTAAAACAAAAACAAGAGTTTAAAAATTTGGCAAGACCAAGTATACACATTCCTGGCACAAAGTATATTCCTGGCCGAAATAATTGCACACAGTGTTGTCAGATCAGGGATGCGAAATCAGATTTACAAATTGTACTAACTTTAAAAAAAGTACTTTCTTCAGTACGATTGTACCAAATTCTTAATTTTTTTCAATTAACTCAAAACGTACGTAAAATTCATTTGTATATATATGCATGTAAGTGTGTAAAAACTTAACAATTAACAAAAAGGCAATTTGAAGTTAATTTATTATAATTTCATTAATTATCATTATTAATTAATATTAAGTTTTAAACAATATTAATGTCTAATTTTAGTAGGTATAGAAAAGACTATTAGTTGTTGAGATCTGAATATAAAAGTAATATTTAGGAGATATACTTTCTCATCCTTGATTCGATTGGAGACATTGAAAATCCCGAAATCCCGGGATTTAATTTTTTGAAATCCCGAATCCCGGGATTTTTCGGGATCCTGAAATTTTATGAGATTCAGGAATTATCGAGACTGGGTTTTTTGAACATTAAAAGACATATGCTTTTTATAGGTTTTTACTAAAAAAGAGGTTCACATACAAAAGTTTTATAATTATTTCATATTACATAGTCAAAAACTATTTGAAAATTCACAAATAATATTTTTTTAAATCACAAAAGAAAAATATTATTATTTCTGAATTCTCAAATAGTTTTTGAAAGTCTGTGCATAAGATAAAAAGTTTCCCTACAAGAAGACTATTAGTCAATTGACTAGTAGCGATAACCGACACTTCGGGTACAGTACCCAGTTAGTTTATGAGGGGCTTGGCGAAAAAAATTACCAAAACATTTGTGTACGTGTGATTTTTTATCTCTCTCTAACTTATTAATTTCACTTAATTAAAACACATATATCTGAACTGCTTCCTCTGCTTCTTTTTTGCCAGTCACTGATTACATAAGCATTGGTAAACTATGACTAGTCAATGTTTACATAGAAACTGGTAAAATGTAACTATTAAATAAATAAACATAATTTTTATGTTATTTTAATTGGTTTTTATTATAAGAAAATAAAGAAGTAATATACATATATACATATATATACAATCTAAATAACGAAATAACGTAGGTGGTACCATTCTAGTCTTCTTCACGCTTTTGTCCAGCTCCAACACACACACCTTGCTTTTTGTAAATATCTAAAATTTTAAAAAGAAATACATAAATGTATATGTAAATTAAATTAAACTTTTCAACTGCATAAAAGATATGCAGTATTTTTCTTACTTAACTTTATTAGCACTTGTATGAATTTTAATTTCACAGACCGAACGAATTGTATATTTTACAATAAAATGCCTTTAAATGTCTTTAAAGTTTGGTATATGCACATTAGATGTTTCACTCTAACATACATGTTAGAGAGGAGCAAAGTGCAAGTAATTTGTCTGGCACTCTTAAATTCAATGGAAAATTATTGCAAGTGTATTAATGAGAAAATGTCGTTTGTGTTAGTTTCAGTCATTCATTTCCTCCAGTTTTAAAAGTAGAAATTGACTCCAAATCGTTAGGTATTTCCCTAACGAAAAATCGACTAACTACTACACTACCCAAGTAAATGATTAAATAGAATACCGGCATAAACACATTTTGCATACAAATTGGCACAAAAAAGCAGCCGCAGAAAGCAGTCGTGAGGTATAATATATTTTATTTTGAGAGCGTTTTTTCTTATGCTCTCATATATAAACAAATATTCTCTAAAAAATGTTACCATACTTTCAATAAATTTCATACATTTTGTAAACAAAACTACAAAGAAAAATAAGCACAAAAGAAAATAAAACGAAAATTAGAGAGCATTTGAATGACGATGTTGTTATGGGCTCGGGAGCGATTTTCCTGAAGTTGCAGACTTTATTCTGTTTCATCATTAGTTCAAGAGTTCGCGTTTTGACTCACAAAGTAGTATTCTCTGTGTTTTGACTCTCTCACTCATGGATATGTTAATGCCTTTAACACCAAAGAAAATCAAAAAGAAAAAAATTATTTTAAATACACAATGATTTGGATTTTGTGATGGCGTCAGTTACAATTGGAAGTTCGTGAAATGAGTAGAAGTAAATTAAAACGTTGCATAAAAAACAAAATGTACAATTAATTGAAAAATTTATTAATCACCCTTATCGGGAATAAAAGTTCACGTGAAATGTGTTCCCTTTCTCTAAAATTTTGCTCGCCAATATTAGCGTTGTTGTTGTGTCAGTATACTATTTTTCTAATTTTGTTCACCATTTTTTTGTTCACGGGAAATATTTCGTGAACAAAATGTTCGCCTTTTATTCCCGATAAGGGTGACTAACTTCAACTAGATTTTAATAGCAGACTTTATAACAAAAAAAAATTAGTTTTTAACGTTTCAAATTTGCATGAAAAATAACGAAAATTAGTTGCAAGAAATATTTTTTCCATACAAATTTCAAAACGAAAAAATTTTGTATTTACAAAATCTACCATTAAGTAGATTTCGACAAAATCTAGTGACGAATTTGGTTTTTTGTTTTGTATGGGAAATATACTAGATTTTGACTGAAATCTAACAATTACTAGATTTTGGTCAAATATAAACATAGTGCGTTTATTTTTTTATATGTAAGGAAATGTAATTCTTATTTTATTTTCTTGTTTGGTAACTCTTACTTTTTAACAATAAAGTGCAAATAACCTTTCCGATACAATGCAACTTAATATAAATTTTAATGTTTTTATTTAATTAAAAATTGCATTTCCAATTTGATTATTTTTTGTCACATTTGAAAAGTTTTTCAAAATTTTGGTTGTAATAATTTTTTGGTTGTAGAGGCCCAAATAGTTTTATCGCGAGTAAATGTCTCAATAGTATTTTTACGTATGTAAATGTTTATAAAATTTTAAATTCTAGGAAAAAAAATGCTAATGTCGCATGTTGCGATTTTGACCAGCACAACTGTCACAGTAGAAACTTATTGAAAAGTGAGTTCTCCTTTCATCCACGAGTTCTAAATTCTCAAAAACCACAGTGGAAATTTCAAACATCCTCTTTTTCCGTCAATTTCTCCCCACAAAATGCAATAATAAAATAATGTTACACTTTTTTCATGGGGTGAATTTAAGACCTTTTGGAGATCAAAGTTAGAACAGAACACGAATTAGCTTATGTGTTTCTAGTATTCTTCTGTTTACTCTAAAATAATTCGTTCTCCATTATCTAAGTTTTTGTAATTTTTACAAGTAACGAATTTGTCTTTTTTATCCTTAAGGATAACAGTAGCAAATCCTGATTAATATTTTCAAATGTTTGGTATAGCAATCATATATATTGTATTGTATATATATTGCGAAATTCTTGAAGAAGATACAGCTTGTTACTTTTATTTACGCTGAGGTCAATATTACGTCAGAGCCACATACGCATGTGAATATTTACATGTCGTGTACAGCATGCTGGTTTTAGATGACGACATACATGAAGAAAAACTGTAGCATTGAAAAGTTACTTCATCCCCAGAGATTTTTTATTCACTGCATCATTGAATTTGTGAGCATATATTAATGGTAGAATTGTTTTTTTTTTTGTTGATATCTCTTAAATTGATTACAATTTTTATATAAAAAAATATGAACTGCATCAAATAAGCTGTGAGCCACTGCGGTTCAAAAATTCGTAGCTTTTTGTCTTTAATAGTTCTCAAAATAAAGATTTTATTCCCCCTAAAATTGCAAAATCTGACACTGTGCATTGGGCTAAGCAATAAAAATCGATATGGCATGAGAATATAGTCGTCATGTAAAATTGTATATTCAATTATTATCTGGATGATGGCCCTTTCTGATACGATGTCTTTTGAGATATGGGGCACACTTAAAGGCTCGATTGCAAATCTCACACATAAAGGATTTCTTGCCAGTATGATTAAGTGAATGATGCTTCAAATTGGCCAAATTGATAAATTTTTTCTGACAAACAGTGCACTCGTATGGACGCTCGCCAGTGTGAGAGCGCATGTGAGCTTTTAATCTGTATTCATGGACAAAGGCTTTCTCACAAAGTGTACATTTAAAAGGACGTTTACTAGAGTGTGTGCGCCGATGCACATATAAATTAATTTCGGTGCTAAAGATTTTATCACATAGATCGCACTTGAACGGCGTCTCTTCCATGTGGCTTCTAATATGTATTTCAATATTTCTTCTATAGACACCACAAATTGGACATAATTTGAATTTTCTCGTACCTTGTGGATGTTGATTAGAAACAGTTGAGTCCAAATTATTTTCTAACGTCGATAATAAATTATTTTGTCCTTTTGGACTTTCACCCGAATGAAGTTTATGGCTCATGCGCTTATGCTTCCTTAAAGAGGCACGTGTTAAAAAAACCAATTCGCAAAAAGTGCATTTGTAAGATTTGTCACTTTTGTGTCTCCTAATATGTTCTGAATAATAATTTTTGTTAATGTAAATTCCACAAATTAGACATTGTATTGTATCTTTAGATTGAATGCACTCCCCTGCATCTGAATAGTTTTGATGTAATGCTAATGACAAATCACTCTGTGAATTTTCTTTTAATTGAAGGCATTGAGCGCTTATATTGCTTGCGTCATTTAAAAACGACGTGTTGGCTGCATCCAATGTTTTGAAGAAAACGTTTGAATTATGAAATATCGAAATATGCTGTTCGAGGTTCTCTTGCCACATAAATTTGAAATTACACTGATCGCATTGGTATTTTTTCTCAACATCAAAACACTGACTCATTCTATGATAATCTAAAACTTTCTGAAAGAAGATGAATTAACAAGATTTTATAAAAATATAAGATATATTATCTATCAGTACCTGTGATACAGTTCTGAAAACACAACGTTCACATTTAAATTCCAACATTTCATAATTGTGCATGGATCTTTGATGTTGAGTTATTTGAAACTTTCGCTTAAATGATTTACTACATATGCAACATGTATATGGCAATATATTTTCATTTTCTTCAGTTTCTGTTTCTGAATCCAGCTCTAAATGTAATTCAAACCCCATTTGATTAGTAACCGAGTAATTTGACAGAGAATGTTGCATGGCACCACACACGTTCTTCAGATTTTTTAGAGAGTAGTGTTCATTTAATTTGGCAATACTTGAAAATTCTTGGTTACATATTTTGCATTTGATTATCTTTCTGCCATTTGGCCACCATATGGAGTGTATTGTGCTTGCAACAGTTTTGATGATGGATGGTGTTAACCGATGGCGCATCAAATGATCATTTAAATGGTCAGTATTACAGAATGTTTTAGGACATACGAAACAATAACAAATTTTGATATTGTCAATTGAGCTTGATGAAGCCATCGTTTTCTTTGTCTTGGTACGACACAAGTCTTCAGAAAGCGAATTTTTGATACTTGTGTATCGCTAAATCAAAATGATTTTATTCTAACAAATTTTCATATGATGAATAACACTATTATATGTACCTGTATTTCTCTATGTCTCAACATGTTTTCCGGCCATATAAAACGCTCTTTACAACAATCGCATTGCTCAGCAACTCTTCGATGTTCATTCCAACATTCCCTCTTTAAATGTTGTTGTAACAAGTCAATACTTACGTACTGCATCTTACATTCTTTGCAAGTGAAAGGCATTGAAACATCCTTGTGTTGTTCTTTTTGATGATTAAACAGCAGTTTTCGCCTTTTAAACGTTTCATAGCAGAGTTCGCACAAACAACTTTTATCAACATCATCTTCATCGGTATCCGAATCGGAAATGTCCATTTCTTTGCCGTCCTTATTGATGGCTTGATACAGTTGACTTATTTGGTGTTTCGTAAATGCATTTTTAATCTTCTGTTCCAACAATTCGCAATTGTCGGATAAATGTTCAAATTGATTTACATAAATACAACCATTAAAGTCAATTCCAGTTTTGCCATCGGCATGCAAAGGCATGTGCTGTCGTAAGTCTCGCAGCTTTTCAAAGGTCATTTCACAAAGACCACATCTTATGACAGTTTTTGGCGAAGAACGCGTTACTTCATTATACCTTTCTCTAATTTTATCATTTAGAGATTTCTCAATATCCAATATTTTCGTTACACAATTGTGTTTTTTCATATTTTCGAGCCAAACAAACTTGCCGTTGCAATTGGGACAAAGCAATAGTTTATGTTCATTTTGACAGTGAGTTTGTTTGTGTTGTTCATACATTTTTATTGATATAAATTCCAGATTACAATGGCTGCATCTCAATGGAATGTCTTCGTTCAAATGATTCTCTCTCATATGAGCAAACACTTGATATTTGAACAAAAACTCTTTTCCACACAATTCGCATTTATATTTGTTGGCAGGCACTTCTGTTTTTTCTTCCAAATCTTCTGCATCCGTATCACTAATGGACATTTCATAGGAAAAGTCATTTAAAATTGTGTAATATTTGACCCGGTTTTCTTCTCGAATATCTTTACATATCATTGTTTGTATGACTTGCAAGTCGCTCATATTTGAAAACCAACGTTGAATAATATCACTGCTTAAATTTAAGCTGTGAAGAGTACTGGCTTCACTATGGCTATCTAAGTGCTGAAGAAGTTTTTTCTTAGTTACAAAAATAGTACCACACAGCTTGCATTCCAGTCGTGGTAACAGAAGTGGTCTGCTATACAAACGTTCTCCAAACAAACGACCTAATTGTTTTGTATTGGATTCGAACGACTCGCCAGGATGTAGACGTTTAATATGCGCAGTTAAATATTCCTTACATCTTACACTTCTGTCGCAAAATCGGCATTGGAACAATTTTGCTTGGCTGTGCTTCAAAACTATATGCCTGCGACAAGAATTCTGTAGCGTAAATGATTGTTTGCACACCCCACATACGAAATTACCGTTGACTTTTTCGATTTGAAAGTATTTGCAGAATTGTTCTTCAGATTCCTTTCCGAATGTCTGACTATAAAGTTTATTTATTTTTTCATACATACCAAGATACATACTTACAAATTTTATTATACAGTCATGCACAATGTTTACTTACCTATTGGGCAGGTCTTGTTCACTATCACTGGAGGATGAGGACCTACAAACAAATCTACATTAATACTTTTATTATTTCTTTTGATGGAAATACTATTTTACCCAGATTTAATTTTGGAATTAGTTTTGTTTTCGTGCACATCTTGCATGTGCTCACGAAGTCTGGTTAGTTCCGGAAACGATTTTTTACATATATAGCACAGAAAACTTTTGTAGTGTTTATCAATTTTAGCTCCGTCATTCTTCTTTTTATCCAATCGCTGGCTATGATATATTAAAGCAATTTAATTAAGTTGACATGCTCATAAAACCCGATCTACACAGATAAACAATTTAACACTAGTGATGTGCGAATGTTCGTATTCCTGTTCCAACTCCCGAATATATTTTCCAGCTCTGAAAGTCTTTTTGACTGAAGACCGAAGTCGCTAGCTTTCCTTGGAGTTTCAGAAAACCTATTTCACGTACAGACAGACGGACATCGCTTATTTTTCCCTATTCATAAGGACCCATAATATTTATGTACTCGTATGCATGTATACTTTGGGTCGCATATTAATATTGTGGAAATTTCACACGGAATGACAAACCTTTTCACCAAAAATGGTGAAGGGTATAAAAATGACAAAACGCAGGATTGTAAAAACTTAAAAATTAATTAAGCTGCTCTTCCTTCTCTGTATATACTTGTCACTTCACCATATGTACTTGCACTATCCCTTTCCTACTCTTAGGTAACACAAATAGACCCTGTAAAATGGACCCAAGTGAGCTGAAAAACTTACTTTCTTTTCTCAGCAACCTGCTAACATAACATATTCTTTATATCCAGTATAAAATTAAGGTACCGATTGAATTAAGTCCCAATGAAATAACTTACAATGAAACAACTCCCAACCAAAAAGAAATAAACCCCAATCAGACAAAATGAAATAACTTCCAATTGTTGAAATGAAATAACTCCTAATAATTGGGGCTTATTTCATTAAAAACGAAATAACTGCAAATGAAATAAGTCACAAAAAATTTAATATTTCCCAAAAAATTAAATAAGTCTCAACGAAATTAGTCAGTAAATACAAACAAAAAGAAACCAACACGTTATTAGCGGGATAACTAGCCATTACCTTCGCATTTTCTACATAACCTGCATCTCTATCTAAGGTTCGTTTGCATCAGTGGCAATTTCTTTTGTCATGGAATTGCGCATAACGGCACTGACAACGAAAGACTTGCTGCATAGCCGTGCAAGAAACCTTTAAGGCCCAACTATAGTATGAATAAGCTGGCTTAACTTAATGTCAGAATTGAACGATAAGCCTGTCAAATGCTTAAACATTTCAGAGGTGACTTTTAGGTGGCCATAATGTACTTACATGAACTTAAGCACTTCTTAGCCCTAGCTGCACATCTAGGTATTGTTCATAATTTTGCAGTAATTTAGTTTCTTCTCATAACTCCTAAATGAATGCAATTCAATCTAATTAATTTGTTATAATGTGCTTATCTATTAAAAATTCACAAATAATTACATATATCTATCAATTTATTACATGTTTTATTTGCTTTGCCTACTAAAAAGTACAACAGTGAATATACATAAGCAAACACATGTATATGTGTGTATATGTATGTTGTAAACAAATAAGTGCAAATTAAAGTTTTGCTTTATTTTCTGAGTTTCAAATTAAAAATCAATAAAAAAAATATTTAAAAGCAATGAATATTTTCTGCTGCTGTCTATTTGCGTTTAAAAAATGCACAAACCGTTGTTTCCGTACGGAACATGCGTTCAGTTTGGCACTTTACTTAAGCAAATGACATTTGACGAAACATGACGAAAAGTTTCATTAAGTACATTATAGTTGCACACATACGTATTGAATGTAATCGCACAGTTGCTTAAGTTTGCTTATTCATATTATAGTTGGGCCTTTAGTATGCGGGGACGTGTCGGGAAATACCATGGTGAACAAGTCCACCATGGTATTGAATAGAATAGACGGCCTTCGGCCGGACTTATAACAATACTATTGAAAAAAGCAATAAGATAAATGAAATAAATCCCAAATAAAAATGAAATAAATCCCAAATAAAAATGAAATAACTCCCAAACGAGAAATGGAATAATTCTCAATGGCAGAAGAAAATGAAATAAGTCCCAACAGATTTTTCGTTGGAAGTTATTTCATTTGGGAGTTATTTCATATGAAATAAGTCCCAACAAGAAAAAATTAAATATATCCCAATGCATTGGGACTTATTTAATTTTGTATGGAAAAATCATTTGGAGTTATTTCTTTTTCTTTTCTTAGGAGTTATTTCATTTAAGACTTATTTCATGGTACCTAAAATTAACATAGTATTCGCTATATAAGGTTGTTAATGTAAAAAATTTGGGCGTTCGTTATATCGGATTTTCGTTAAAGCGAGATTCGTTATACCGACATTTGCCGTACATACATAAAATGTAAAAGGAGATGAGATGAGGTAAGGAAAACCATGTAAGCAGTTTGGCTATAATTTGTCTTTATATTGCTTGGTATAAAGTAACTTTTCTGCAAAAAAATAAAATAATATTTGTCATGCATCAAGTTAGAATAAGTGGCAAAATTTAACATGGTATTAACGAGTTTTACTATACAAGTTTAATTTAAAAATCACGCCAGAATTTAATAGTGGGTTACAACTACATTATGCGTTGATTATGCGTTCTCTTCTTTAGAAACTCACATTAATTAATAAAAATATTTCATTCAACAAGAATTAAAATTACTGAACTTAAGCCCGACTAAGAAATTAAAAAAAATTCTGATTAAAATAAATTAAATATTCGTATTCGCGAATGTCGTTTCAAATATTCGTATTCGCGAATATCAAAACTTGACATTCGGCACATCACTATTGCGTACACAAGAAGTAAAAATTACCTACCCGCTCTTGTTCATTTTATCTTTCTTCTTTCTTTTTTCAGTCAGATAATCGCTTTCGTCCGCCGTAGATGTAGAACTACATTTGATTAAGATTTAGTTTAATTTTAAATTAACTTAACAATTCCTTACCTGTTTTCGGAATCGTAATCGTTGACATCATCTACAAGAACTTGATTTATTTCTTCATTTGGGGATCTTTCAAAAAAAAATTAAAGGACATACACATATAGATGTTTTTTTTTCATAATAATACTTCAACTTTAAAAATTATTTAGTTTATTTGAATAGATATGTTCGTTGCTCCAACAAAATCAGCTATGTGAGCAAAAAAACTGTTTTATTTTGAAACATTACAATATTTTTCCAAACTGCAACGCTATATTGAATCATATGTATTTAGCGTTTATATTATTATTTCGTAAAATTAATCTTGAATAATTGCAATTTGTTAGGTGTAGCGAAATTGCCTCAAAAACTACACATTTTGTTATTCAGCTTCAAGAGCATTTCTAATAAAATTAATTATTTATTTTACACAACTTTTTTTTAATTTTTTGATAAATATGTTAACTCTACTTTTGCTAACTTCTGAACCAATTAAGATATCTTTAAACGATTTGGTAGATGAATTGTGTCATAAACAGTCAAGTTTTATAATGGTGAAATAAAAAAAAAAATTCAAAAATCTACACATAACCGATCACTTAGAGCAATGACGATATGTACCTTCGTTGGTATTCCAACTTATCTGTAGAGAGCTCAATATCCTCCTTCAAATGTTCCATATAAGCGTCATAAGTATCTGAAATCCATATATATTATTTTATCTCATCAAAATGTTTAATATGTTTTAGTTATTATGTAGTCTTGTGTAGTTCATGAACGAACTAGTTCAAATGAACGATTCAGCACTTTGAACTAAATGAACTAGTTCAATTGTTTTACGCTCACTAGTTCAATTTTTGAACTAGTTCAATTTTTGAACTAAGAATTAAGGCACAAAATGAACAGCACAGCTTTTGCTTTACTTTTTTACTGTTTGTGTGCTTTTATAATACCCTATTCACAAAAAATATTTTGGATTTATGTGATTTTTAAATAAGATCTTCACACTAAATTGGTTTTATAAACCCTTTATAAAGCAAATTTATTAATTTATTAATTTTAGTTTTCGTAAAGTTTTTTAATCACAGATCTGTGTTTTTAATACAGTCAAAGACCACAACATATCTACATACATACATGCATACATACATACGCATGTAGAATTGTAGATGTAAAATCATTGAAATAAAAAGAGCGATTGAACTAAATGAACGAACTAGTTCATTTATAAATATTGAACTAAAATGACCGGTCACTGAAATGAACTAAATGGCACAAGTCTATTATTATGCTAACGCGCTTTTGGAGAAATCATTTATAAATCTATAAATTTTTATGTATTAATAATTTTATTTTATTTTGTTGGTTAAGCAACGTTTACATACACACGTACATACAAACATTTCGCTTCTGCTTAAGAAACTGTTCAGTACACTTTAAACCAAATTTTTTGAAACAAGATGCAAAAATTTGTTAACTTGCAGTTAATGTTTAACTTAAGAATAAACAATTCCTCAAACGCGCTTTTCGACATACATACATATGTAAATATTACTACAAAGATATTTCTGTTCTGTTCCAATACCCAGCAAAAAAAAAATGAGTACTTCTTTATAAAGCACTTCTTACTAACTTCCAAAGTAGGTTATGCATTTTCTTCTGGTTTAACAAAGTTATTTTTAATCACATACCTATCTAAAGTAATATTAAATTACATACTTTATTATTATTATTCTCTAAGCTTCGTAAGCTAATATAATTGACTGATTGATTTAAATGCTTAAAAGTACAAATTCTTCAACTTCTTTCAACAATTATTTTAATGAGTATAATACTCTTAGAAATAAAAAGGCTTTCCAAGTGGGTTAATAAAAAAGTGAATAACAACATCCTAAATGCAAAACATATTGGATTATATTAACCAATAAAAAATCACACCTTATTTTAGAGTTTTTATAGCAAATAAAATGTGAATTTCATTCGCTCACGGGTTGGCAAAAACAAACCACTTCGCTCCAATGACACGCTAATGTAAAATTCACTACTTTTTGCTCAGAGTTTGGAGTACTTCGTATTAGTAGTTGTGGTGCTTTTTCTACTTTTTTCATCACTTTTTTTGCTGGGTAAGGGAGCAATATTTTAATTTAAATAAATACCTTCTTTGATCGAATCGTTTCTTCTATCGTCGCTATTTAAGACAATATCGTAAGACATGAGGAACTCGTCTTCAAACTTAATTTTCGAAACATACTGATCCAAAGGCAATACAGTTGCAGATTCTGCCAAACGTTCTGTAATATTCCTAGAGCTGCTGGCAAGACCATCATTTCGAGAAGAATTTTTGCGACTTTCCAAGAGTTGGTGGTACTTTTCATTCACATTTTGAATATGAAGTATAAAATCGTAGCAGCTGACGAGTTTTTTTAAACATTTCGAACAAATCGTCTTTGGAAGTAACTCGTCGTCGTTTGTCTGGAACAAAAAAGTAGGATTTAATTACGAACTACCTTTGCTTTCACCCGTTTTACCTTTAACTTAATAATGTCATTCAATAAATATTGACAAGCTCTGTAGTTGTTGCACTCCTCTGAAAGTAGATATACTGTTGTTACAGGATCGAAGCAAGTACGACATTTATACTGCACTCCATTTATAAAGCATTCATTCGTCATGTTCTTGATGATTTCTAATACTTTGTAAACCAAAAGCAGGAGTCTAAAATTTTAGCAAAACGAAGTATACACATTCCTGGCCAAAATAATTGCACACAGTGTTGTCAGATTATGGCGATATCTCGCCGAAGGTGGCGACGCAAATTTGTTTTTGGCGATGAAAATTTTGAAAGGTCGATTGGCGAGTTATTGGGCGATATTTGGACTCCTTGGCGATATTTTTACGATTTCAATAAAATAGAATAATGTTAAAAATTTGTAATTTTTTTACAACATAAAATATTTCGTGCATGAAATTCTAAATGTTGTGACTCTTTATCTCAAACAAAATTGTTTGAAATTTAAAAAATATGGCCCACAAAATCTCATTTGGAGTTTATGAAACACTGTGGGGAAAACTTTCTTTTATTAATTAGAACCAACATTTTGATGATGAAGCACCAAAAAGCCTGCGCGAGTTCTTGCCTAGACTGTATGAATACGACGATGCTGCTGGTACTTACCACTTCAAGAATATGATATGTGTACTTAAATACACATTTAAGTAAATGTTACTTCAGTTTTATCACGATTCAAATAATAATTTTTATCTTTTTTTTTCAAGTTCAATTTATCCTATTTGGATTGATCTTTTAGAATAAGTTATTTTGAAGTATTTTTTGTAATCCAGTATTTATATGTATGTTAATGTAAACAATATAATTTTTATGTTTTACGATAGACGTTACCTACTGAATTTAAAATTCAACATTTGTAATGTAATTACAAAATAAAAAAATATTTTTGTACCTATAATTTAATGTTTTATTATATTGGCGATATTCGACAAGTCATTTGGCGAGAACGCTCAAAATAAATCTGACAGCACTGATTGCACAGCATATCACAAAGAGAAGCAAGCCGTCTTAAAAATTCGGCGGCGGCGGCTTAGGAAAAAATAGTCGGCGGCGACTCGTAAGCCGGCTTGCATTGGGAGCAGCTTTTTTTTAAATACATTTCTATAAAAAAATTTAAACATCTGATGACTTCCATATAATTTGTAAGATGTAGTACTATGCTAATCGACTGCTAACCACTACTACTACTACTTTGTGCTGCTAACACATTTGATCAGTGATGGCAACTTTTCAAGACTGAAAACGCGTAATAGCCTTTTCACACTTTCTCAGATCTCATTATATATATATTATTTATTTATATTTGTGTGCTATATTTTGAAGTCACAATAATATAACACAAGCTAACATGCAAAAATGGAAATCTGTTTACTGATTAAAATATTATTGTGGATTTTATTTTCATTTTGCTTGCATATAAAAATATTACTACAAAGATATTTCTGTTTTGTTTGCTATGGAAAATATTAAATAGTGTGAATGTATAAAATATTTATTTTGAACAATGAAATTATTACGTAACAGAAAAATAATTTTTTTAGTTTTCATTGGAAATTATTTATTATTATTTCTAGTAAATATATTAGTTTTTTAAACCCTGGTTTAAACTACCACTCAAAAAAACAAACTCAATTAATTCGAGATTAAGTTAATTTTCAGATTAGCTAACTAGAGAAAGTAACTAACACAAAGTCGTCCTAATAAATTATCTGATAAAGAGAACGCCGTTTTCCCTTTTTGAAATTTTGCGATTTCAAAAGGAAATGGTTTTCAGAACATGGCCGATACACTTAGAAATGTTAATTTTAGTTAATTTTAATTATTATTGTTCGAACTTCATTTGTTTTTATATTTATGATTTGATCAGGCTGAAGTTATTATCGCTTTCTAAGCCAAATTATTTTCTATTTTATTTTATTGAATTTTACTGTAAATTAACTTGCAGTAGCATATTTTATTTTGCCTTATTACCAAAGGGGACAAAGCACTTCTGCATATAAATACATATCGCTACCTTAAATAGAAAGGCCCTAACTCATTATTTTTTTGAAATCGAGGTTTTTGCATTTTTCGATATATTTTGTTTTTTAGTGCAAAAGAGCGAGAAAGGAATACAAAAAGTATATATTTCTACTTCAACACTCTCACACATATTCAAGAATTGCTGCAACAAAAATTGCAAGTCTGGACCGGGACTGTTCTTCTAACGAAATATACAAAAAAAAATCGATTTTAAAGAATAATGAGTTAGGGCCTTTCTATATTAAGGTAATGATATATATACTCAATTATATAAATAGATAATTATTCTAATACATATTATACAGCTTTTATATTATCTTAGGAAGAGAAAAAAAAATAGGATGAATTAGTTGAACAGTAGACGATATATCCGGCCTGATAGAACCCCGTGGATAAGATGATGTACGGTGCTGAATTATTCGGCTTATAATACGCTGCAGAAGAATCCGTATGGCGCAATTTACATTGTGCCTTTTCTGCTTGCACAGGCAGGCTTTTTGAGTTTGTTGGTGATAGGTGTTGAGAGGCATGCGGAGTAAAACAAAAGGCACGAAATATTCGAGAGGATTTTGGACATTCATCTTTGTTTATTTCGTACTCTCAGCCAAGGTGAATTCGCTTGTAAAATTCTCGCCTGCCTATTTATCAAAGCAATTTCATATAAGGTATACTAACCTACCCTAACCTACTTTAAATGTAAAAAAAAATTACTGAAAAATGTGTGTTGACGTCCAACGTATATTCAAATTACAAGGGGCGAAGATCGTCACCCGATCCCTTGCGACCACCTAGTATGAATTCGCCTTGGTTATAAAAGAATTCATGTTTGAAAAAAGTAGTTTAAGCACAAAATCAGCGTTTTCTAATATAATTTAATGTTGATTTCGTGCAAATTCCAGTAAAATAATTTTATTTGGAAATTTTCAAAATATATGAGAAATTACTTAATTTCAACTGGATTTCGACCGAAATCACGAAATTACTTAATTTGGCGTCAGACTAAATGAGCTATATTTTAAATTTTATGAATATGATTGTAAGCGAAAAAACTGTTCAAAGTAAAAAATCAAATACAAAAAATATCTACATACATATCTGACATTTTGTCCTTAATAGGTTTCCAAATAAAGACTTTAGTATATATGTATATTCCTATTCCTATATATACATCGATATGGTGTGAGAATAGATGTAGTCGTCATGTAAAATTGTGTATTCAATTATTTTCTGAATGATGGCCCATTCTGATACGATGCTGCTTGAGGTATGTGGCACGATGAAAGGCTTTATTGCAAATCTCACATCTAAAAGATTTATTACCAGTATGATTAAGCGAATGCTGCTGCAAATTTCGCGAATTGATAAATTTTTTCTGACAAACAGTGCACTCGTATGGACGCTCGCCAGTGTGCGAGCGCATGTGCATTTCTAACAGGTATTTATGGACATAGGCTTTCTCGCAAAGTTTACATTTAAAAGAACGTTTACTAAAGTGAGTGCGCCGATGCACATATAACCTAACTTCGCTGCCAAAGCTTTTACCACATAGATCGCACTTGAATGGCGTATCCTCCATGTGGCTTCTAATATGCATTTCAATATTTGCTCTATGGACACCACAAATTGGACATACTTTGAATTTTTTCTTGTCTGGCGTCGATAAATTGTTTTGAGTTTTTAGCTTTCCATCTGTATGACGTCGCATATGAGTGACCAGATGTCCCGATTTTCTATAGAATTTCAAACAAATTGTGCATCTGTATGGTCGCTCGTCGGTGTATAAAATCGTATGGGTCATGCTCCTATGCTTCAGTAAACTGAAACGTTTTATAAAAACCATTTCGCAAAGAGTACAATTGTAAGCTTTGTCATATTTGTGTCTCCTAATATGTTCTGAATAATCATTTTTGATAATATAAATTCCACAAATTATACATTGAAATTTATCTTTAGATTGAATACAGTCCCGTGCATTCGAATGGTTTTGATGTAATGCTAATGAAAAATCATTCTGGGAAGCTTCTTTTAATTGAAGGCATTGAGCATTTGTAAACGTCGTGTTAGCTAAATCCAATGTTTTGAAGAAAACGTTTGAATTATGAAATATCGAAATATGATTTTCAAGGTTCTCTTGCCACATAAATTTGAAATTACACTGATCGCATTGGTATTTTTTCTCAACATCAAAACACTGACTCATTCTATGATAATCTAAAACTTTCTGAAAGAAGATGAAATAACAAGATTTTATAAAAATAAAAGGTATATTATCTATCAGTACCTGTGATACAGTTCTGAAAACACAACGTTCACATCTAAATTCCAACATTTCATAATTATGCACGGATCTTTGATGTTGAGTTATTTGAAACTTTCGTTTATATGATTTACTGCATATGAAACATCTATATGGCAATATATTTTCATTTTCTTCAGTTTCTGTTTCTGAATCCAGCTCTAAGTGCAATTCAAACCCCATTTGGTTAGTAATAGAGTAATTTGCCAGATAATGTTGCTTGGCGCCACACAAGTTTTTAGGATTTTTTAGAGAGAAGTGTTCATTTAATTTGGCAATACTTGAAAATTCTTGGTCACATATTTTGCATTTTATTATCTTTCTGCCATTTGGCCACCATAAGGAATGTATTGTGCTTGCAACAGTTTTGATGGTGGATGGTGTTAACCGATGGCGCATCAAATGATCATTTAAAAGTTCAGCATTTGCGAAATTTTTAGGACATAAGAAACAATAGCAAATTTGGATATTGTCACGACACAAGTTCATAGACAGCGAATTTTTGGTACGTATGTATCGCTATATCAAAATTTGTTTATTAAATAAATTTACGATGAAGAATACAACTATAAATACCTGTATTTCTTTATGTCTCAATATGTTTTCCGGCCATATAAAACGCTCTTTACAACAATCGCATTGTTCAGCTGCTCGTCGATGTTCATTCCAACATTCTCTTTTCATATGTTGTTGTAACAAATCAATACTAACGTATTGCATCTTACATTCCTTGCAAGTGAAAGGCATTGAAACATCTTTGTGTTGTTCTTTTTGATGATTAAATAACCGTTTTCGCTTTTTAAACGTTTCATAGCAGAGTTCACACAAATAACTTTTTCCACCAACAGCATCATCTTCATCGGTATCCGAATCTGAAATGTCCATTTCTTTGCCGTTCTTATCGATAGCTTGATAAAGTTGACTTATTTGACGTTTCGTAAAGGCATTTTTAATCTTCTGTTCCAACAATTCGCGATTGGTGGATACACTTTCAAATTGATTTACATAAAAACAACCATCAAAGTCAACTCCAGTTTTGCCATCGGCGTGTAAAGGCATGTGTTGTCGTAAATCGCGCAGTTTTTCAAAGGTCATTTCACAAAGACCACATCTTATGATAGTTACTGGCGACGAACGGATTACTTCTTTATACTTTACACTAATTTTATCTTTCAGAAATTTTTCAATATCTAATATTTTCGTAACACAATTGTGTTTTTGCATATTTTCGAGCCAGATAAACATGCCATTGCAATTTTGGCAATTCAGTAGTTTGTGTTCATGTCGACAGTGAGTTTGTTTGTGCTGTTCATATATTTTTATTGATATAAATTCCAGATTGCAATTGCTGCATTTCAATGGAATGTCTTCGTTCAAATGATACTCTCTCAAATGAGAAAACACTTGATATTTGAACAAAAACTCTTTTGCACACAATTCGCATTTATATTTGTTGGCAGATACTTCTGATTCTTCTTCCAAATCTTCTGCATCCGTATCACTAATGGATATTTCATAGGAAAAGTCATTTAAAATTGTGTAATATTTGACCCAATTTTTTTCTCGAATGTCTTTACATATCATGGTTTTTATGACTTGCAAATCCTTCATATTTGGAAACCAACGCTGAATAACATCACTACTTAATTTTAAGCTGTGAAGAGCACTGGCCTCACTATGGTTATCTAAGTGCTGAAGAAGTGTTTTTTTACTCGTAAAAGTAGAACCACACAGCTTACATTCCGCTCGTGGTAATAGCAGAGGTTTACTATACAAACGTTCTCCAAACAAAAGAACTAATTGATTTGTATTGGATTCAAATGACTCCCCAGGATGTACTCGTTTAATATGTGCAATTAAATTGGCTTTATGTTTAAAAATGCCGTCGCAAAATTGGCATTGGAACAATTGCTTTTGTCTGTGCTTCATAAGTATATGCCTGCGACATAATTTCTGCATAGTAAATGATTTTTTGCACTCCGCACATACAAAATTACCGTGGACTTTTTCAATTTGTTCATCAATTCTATCTCCGCTATTCTTCTTTTTATCGAATCGCTGACTACGATAAATTAAAGCATTGATCAAAAATTAGACGTGCACAGATAATTTTGTGCCAACAGAAGAACTAAAAATTACTTACCCGCCTTTGTTGATTTTATTTTTCTTCTTTCTTTTTTTAATCAGATAATCGGTTTCGTCCGCCGTAGATGTAGAACTAGATTTGATTGATATTTAGTTCAATTTTAAATTACCTTCACAATTCTTTACCTGTTTTCGGAATCAGAATTGTTAACATCATCTCCAAGTACTTCTATTATTTCTTCATTTGGGGATCTTTAAAAAAATATTAAAGGACATATCGCACTTGATCAACAAGGGGGTATTAACTCAACATTTTTAAAATTTGACTTTTTGCAAGAAATCAAGTAACAACATCAATATCTATTTACTGAAAAAATTTCAAAGTATTCCGATTACTCTTTCATCTCGAAAACCAAATTTGAGGCCATTTTTGTGATAGTGATATCACCAAAAAGGCATTATTTTGAGTTGATAGAAAAGTGGAGATAGAAATGTATCGTATATTTTCATAAAAAATTTACTATTTCGATTTGAGCCTTTATTCGAGTTAAAAATAAACAAATTGTTTTATTTAAAGTTGGTTACATTTTTAGTTGAAACTATTTTGTTGATAACAATTTGTTTTACTTTACGATTAATTCGAAACATACGATTTTTTCCCCAATAATTGCAAGATTTTAAATATGCAATGTAAATATATTTTCAAATGGATGTTTCTTACTATGATGTATTCGGATTTTAAAATTCTTCTAAAATGTAACCAAAAATAGTTTTTCATATCTACTTTAAATGTTCAAATTTTGAGTTAATAAATAGTCTCTTGTTGATTAAGTGCGATATGTATGTATGTAAATGTTTTTTTTTCATACTAATACTTCAACTTCAAAAATTATATTGTTTATTTGAAATACATGCATGTATATGTATATGTACCTTTGTTGGTATTGCAAGTTATCTGAAGAGAGCTCAATATACTCTTTCAAATGTTCCATATAAGGATCAAAAGTATCTGAAAATTATTATTTATTATTTTAACGCATCAAAATGTTTAATATTTTTTAGTTATTATGCTAACGCGCTTTTGGAAAAATCCTTACTATAAAATGCCTATTATCTTGTCTAAATATATTTCCTTAAGATTATATATAGTACACGACATGTAAAAATCCACATGAGCATGTGACTATGACGTTCTGGAATACGTTTTATTTTAAAAATTACTTTTTAACCATTATCCCTTGATTTTTACATATTCCTTAGAAATTAAAAGTAATTTCTTATTTTTTTTATACCTCACAAAATAAAAGTTATCTTTTAAGTTTTATTTATTCATCACGAAATAACAGTTACTTTTTTATTTTTTGCTTTAAAAAATGTAATTGTTTAAATTGTAGAAATCGCTTTTTTGCGTTTAAATTAATATTAACAGATTTAAAATTGAATTTATCGCCAGTCTGTAAAAAAAAACTCTTGTATGTTAAACTAAATTTATATTTTTATATATTTTATTCAGTTTAAAAATAAATATTTTTTTAAGCACAAAAATAAAACTCAAAAAGTAACTGTTATTTCGTGAGGAATGAATAAAAATCAAGAAATATTTTTTATTTTGTGAAGAATAACTGAAACCCCAGAAATAACTGTCATTTTCTGAGAAATAATTAAAAATCAAGAAATAATCGTTGAATTTGAGTTTTTTTAATAAAAATTAAATAAATAAAAATCAATGCATCTATCTACTATATACATATGTCTATATATGTCATTCGAATAAAAATTATTCAAATATTCGAACAACTTTTTATCATTTAAATTTTTAAATTTTCAATTTAGAATAAAAATTTAATTTAAGTAATAGAAAGAAAATTAAAAATATTGTGCATCGAATCATAAGATTTGTCTATAGGCTGAGGCTGAGGGCACATGTGTCTAATCACGTAAAAAGTTTTCTGAATTTATCTTTTGAGAATTACTTAAAGTTTCGTTTATTAATCTATCTTTTTAACATCATAAAGGCACAAAGACCTTTGAGCATTGTACAAATGATTTCTTTTAATAGATCTATTAGAAACCCCCAAATTTTAATATCTCGAATATATAACACTACATATGAGCAATCGTTTTTTGTACGTGCCGCTAGGCTTTGGAATTCCTTGCCAAAAAACTTACGTACCTTTGCCATGTCTTCAACAATTTTTAAGCGAAATCTTTGTGTATTTCTGAATCTACCCAGCTAATTTTGTAATACGGATAATTTGGGTTTTTTTTTATTCACTCTTTTTTATACCTTGTAATATACATACTAAGGTTTGTGGGGGTAGTTAGCGAGGCTATGATATTGGTATTTTGTATTTTTTTTTTATTTTGTTAATTATTTTTAAATTACATACATACATATTGGTATATGTTTTTTAATATTATTTTATTGATAAAATTTTAATATACATACTTATGTATATTTGTATATTTGACTTAGAGTTGAAATAAATTGTATTTTTTATTAGTATGCAGGCATACTACAATATTTTCTCATAGAAATTGTAATTTACCTGTAATATATATTATTGGCCGTATGGCTATTTGTATTACAATGAAAATAAATAAATAAATAAATAAAAATAAAAAATTATTCGAATAATTTTTGTCGAATATTCTAACAATTTCTTTACTTACTTTGCATAAAAAGTATTTTACATTTCATAACTTTTTAATTTGCCAACAAGCATCATCTGATGGCCATTGCTGATGGGTATGTACTTCAGAAGTTTCTATAATTTTGTTAAGGGCAATATGAAAGAACTGATGTAAGCATTCGTGTACGTGTGATTTTGTTTCTCTCTCATACTTGTGGACTTCATGAACTAGTATGAACTAGTATAACATACATATATCTGAACTGCTCACTCCACAGTATTTTACGAATCAGTTCTGATGTAAGCATCGTCAGAGCTGACTAATAAGATAAGAGGTTTGTGACTGTTCAAAATGTGTGGTTGAAGTCTACTGACGATTTGTTAAAGCAACAATGAAAGGTATAGAGACATCGCTTAACCATCAGCAAATAAATTTCACTTATAGTCTTAGTTTACACTATGCAAGTCGTATTGCTAAGCTGATTAGTTTGTTAGGAAAGAGGGACGAGGGGAAAAGAAACGTTACTGTTCCTCTCGTCTCTCTCCCCATCAGCAATAAGACTTGCATAGTGTAAATATGGACATAATGTAATTATGACAATATGTCGATTAATGGGGGCTATTCTGGAATACGCGTCGAATTGGTGAAAGTTACATGCAAAACAAAAACAAAACTGTGTAAATGTAAAAAAAAATTGTTTTTGTTTCGCATACAAAATTAACCGTTTTTAAAAGAGAGAAACGCGTTGAAATTCTCACGTTTATTTCATTTTAGAAATGTATTACAAACAAAAACAATTTTTGAAAATTTGTTTTTATTTTAATCTAAAGTTTCACTTTTTGGACGCGTTTTCCAGAATAGCCTCCAATAAATTTTATTTACATGCTGTAAAATGTTGATAGTACTTATTTTTCCAGAGGCAGCACATGTGTGTAAACATGAGAAAGTCTACATGTAAATGTGTTAAAATTTTTTTAAATAAGCTAAAAAAACTTACATTTTACGTACTAGCCATATCAAACATCGACAACAAATTTGGTAACTTGCCATTAATGCTTAGTTAAAAAAAAACAAATGCTAAACCGCGTTTTTCGAGATATCTCAATGTTTGCAGTAAGGGAGCGATATTTTAATTTAAATAAGTACCTTCTTCTTTGACCGAATCGTTTCTTCTATCGTAGTTATTTAAAACAATATCGTAAGACATAAGGTGTTCGTCTTCACACTTAATTTCCGAAACACACCGATCCAAAGCCAAGGCAGTGGCAGATTCTACCAAGCATTTTGTAATATTCTTAGAGCTGCTGGCAATATTATCATTTTGAAAATAATTTTTGGCACTTTCCAAGAGTTGATGGTACTTTTCATTCACATTTTGAATATGAAGTATAAAATCGTAGCTACTGATAAGTTTGTCCAAACATTTCGAACAAATGGTCTTTGGAAGTAAGTCGGCTTCGTTTATCTAAAAAAAAAAGATTTAGTTACGAACCACATTTGCTATCATCTGTTTTACCTTTAAGTGAACAATATCATTCAGCAAATCTTTCCAAGTTCTGGAGTTGCTGCACCCGTCAGCAAGAGGATATACTGTTGTTGAGGGATCGAAGCAAGTACGACATTTATACTGCAATCCATTAATAAAGCATTCATTCGTCATAATCTTTACCATTTTTAATACTTTGTAAAACAAATATGTATCACAATATTTATATTAGTCTATGATTTTGTCAACACCAAGTATACACATTCTCGGTCAAAATAATTTCAGATTATCCGAGCCGCCTCCGAACCACTCAGGTTATCGGCGGCTAGCACATTTGATCAGTGATGCCAACTTTTGAGTTGAAAAAAAATTCACTCACGAGAACAATTGTGCTGGCATAACATTCCAGTTTGTTGGTGATAGAGGCAGAGTGGTTTTGCGGTTGGCTTAATTTTTCAACCAGGTACAACCCCGCATCAGCAGCACAAAACCAATACACACACAACTTACAAAACAGCAAATGTTAAACGATTACAAAAAAAAAACACTAATGCACACAAAGCTGTGTGCACAAATAGATATTTATACCAGATGAATTAAAGTTACGTTACATTACATCTCTATAATCATTTACATTACTTTTCCCATAACAATATCGATCAGCTGTTTCCTACTGTTGAAGTTCCATTCCATTACAGTCGGCTAACTGAGCCTTTAATTTAAAAGCTGATAAATTTAACGATTATTATTCTTTAAATTGTTTCACCTTGAACATAATACTTTTCAGTTTTTTTTTGTTAAATTTTTACTTCAATTTTTCTTTTAAATGTTTTTATTAAAAAATGTATACTTTGTATTTGCTTACTTTTGTTTATTTTATTGAATCATATGTTTTTCTCATCTACTGGATTTTACTGGCAAAAATTTGACCAGTAAAAATTTGCAGACTCTCAGTCAACAACTGTCAAATTTACTCTCTCAATTGGCAGTCTCTTTTGCAATTTTATGTGTAAACGAACGCATTTCAGTAAGTCCTCTTTTACATTTGAGACATTTCTTGCCGGACATTTTTTCAATTCTCTTTTGTTCTTGCCCGAAGCTTTTACATATTGGAAATTAATAGACAGACAGAAATTTTGTAGTTTGTTTACTTCTTTCTCGCGATTGCTACTCATACACATGCACATAAATACCATATGCCTTGATAATACACATCAAGTATACATAGATTCGCTGAAATGAGAAAAATCATATGAAGCAACAAGAATAAATTGCGAAAAGTAGAAAAGAGAAACAAAAAAATGTCCAGTACAGAGGGTCATGTAATACACACTCTGCATCTTCGCCCCTTCTTCTACAAACTTCGTCTGTCTGTCTTTCAATTTCCCAAATGTAAAACAGCACTAAAATGCAGTACAAATTTGCACAAATTTTGGCGTAAACAAACGAACCTAAAAATAGAGAAAAGGAAAGTTAAATGTCAGTTATATTAGGTTTAGTAAAAGATTTGAAAATTGCATCAGTCTGGTGAGGTTTGGAGCAATCCAATGAGTCAAGTGGAACAGATAGACAGCAAATTGGACAATCCACAAGAATATGATATAAGCTATTCAACAATCCACAGAAACTGCACATTGGGGAACTCGAACTATCATAATAATGCCGTGAGTTAAATAGCATTTCGCACTCTAATACGGGCAAGTGAAACACATTGTAGTCTTGAATAGTTGTTATGGTATCTGGGTCTGCAAATGTCCGTATTGTGTGTTCTTAAAAAACTATTACATTCATTTAGTTCATTTCTTAAGGCATTCAAAAAGGAATATTTAAAAAGGTTGGTTATGACCACGTTGAAACATGGCATTTCCGTTATTAAAGTCATGGTGATTGCTTCTTTTGCCGCTTTGTCTACTAGTTCATTACCGCTTATGCCTAAATGTGATGGCATTCACATAATAGTCAAAGGTTAACTATATAAGGATTCTTTAAAATACTATTGTACACATCATCACGGTTTTAAAAAAATTACTGATAAAGAGAACAATAGGAAATGGTTTTCAGAACATTGCCGGTACACTTAGAAATAGTACTTTTTCTATTTTATTTCATTGAATGTTACTGTAAATTAAATGATCAAACAGAATTGCGGCATTAACACATTTTCCATACAAATTGACACAAAAAACTTGCCCCAGAAAGCAGTCGAGAGATAGAATATACATATTTTATTTTGACATTGTTTTTTCTAATGGTCTCACATTTCAATAAAAGCGTCTTTACATGGTAATACAATGTATTACGACATATCAAAAAATGCTGTAGAATGCACAAAATCTAATCATGTAAACGCAAAATGCATCAAGTAGGAGAGAATATGGATAGAAAATTTGACAAGCGGTCGGTAAATGTTTATTTTCTAAACCATTTTAGAAACTTATGTATTCTCATCACATCAGAGGTGTATTTTAAAGTAAACATTGGCAGGATTAATGATGTTTACACTTTTACAAAAACAACCAAAATCAACTCAATACATTTTCAAGTTTCTTTTGTAAATATTGTACAACTGCAAACATCAAGTAGCTGATGGTACAGCAAAAGCAAACAAACAATAAACAAACCTATACAAAAAATTATATTTTTTAGTAAAATTACATTGAAATAATAAAATGTTTTCTCCAATATTTAGTTTTATTAGTACACATATTTTTTTTTTGCAATTTTTGTTATTAACTCAGCAGTTTAATATATTTGCTTGCATTTTACTTTTTTTTAATGATTTGAAGTTATTCCGTGCCCCCTTGTTATTACAAGGGATGGGAGATTTTATTTGGCCGAACACAAGGGTTATGACGCCATCAACAATTTCTTTATTTAGGAGCCTTCTCCGAGAAAATTCCAAACGACATATACCGTCGCATACGAAGCCGAAATCCCAAAATTCTTCTCCTTATATGTCCAAAAATGAGTTTTTGTTTGGTTCTCCAACAAATTTCCAAAATTTATTCTTTATAATTGTTTTTGCATGTGGTTAATGGAAACCAACGGGATACCGCAAGGAGTACCGCTAACCGACGCCAACCACTAATCACATGCGGTGTGAAACGTAAAACTCTCGAAGGCCAATAAACAACAGTGGCCTGGTTGCACTTAAGAGATAATTGCCAACGACGCTTGATATTGACTCGCCCAGAGCTGCTTTACGAATGTTGCATTTTACTTCGTTTTACTTATAGTATCAGTGTAAACATGAAAAATACCTACAAGTTGTAGCTTGTAGGCTACAACAGATTTTTGTTTGTTTCATAATATTATGATTCAACAAAGTCGTAATAATTTGTATTACCATGTAAAGACACCTTAAATATTCTCTCAAAAATGTTACCACACTTTCAATAAATTTCATACATTTTGCAAACAAAACTACAAAGAAAAATAAGCACAAAAGAAAATGAAACAAAAATTAGAGAGCATTTGAAGTTAATGATGAAACAGAATAAAGTCTGCAACTTCAGGAAAAACGCTCCAAAATTAATAAAGCCCATAATAACATCGTCGGCAGTAACTTCAAATGCTCTCTAATTTTTGTTTTATTTTCTTTGTAGTTTTGTTTACAAAATGTATGAAATTTATTGAAAGTATGGTAACATTTTTGAGAGAATGAGTACTTATATCAGAGCAAAGCATATTTATATAAAGTATATGCAGGTCTACAACAACTAAGAAAGTACAAAAACAACAGGCGATTTGTTTGTGTAAGAATAATGGATGAATGTCAAAAACAGATGGATACAACCAGACCTGGGCAACTTGCATTACTTTTGCATAAGCACTGATTAAAAAACAAAAATTTTAGTGCAAATTTAAATTTGATGCTTGTAGTGCACTATTTTTTGCACTTAAATAAAATCTCTTAAAAGTAAGGGATTAATATTGCATTAGCAGCTAACCGCATGACAAAAAATACACTAATTTTGTGTTACAACTAAGCACATCATGAAGTGATGCAATATTATTGCACAAAACGTGAAAATATTTTTAAGAGATAGCACAAATAAAAGATATAAAATACACTAAAGTTCATTGGGGGCACTTTTCTAATTACGTACATACAAATTAACGAAAAAAACTGTCAATATAAATACAAACTAGATTTCAGAACCAATTGAAAAAAATTAAAAAGTTTCATACTTCAAGTACGTTGCATCTCGAGCTTATATGAATTGAAAAAAGATCAGAACTTAGGTTTTCCTTTATTGTAGTTATATTTTAAAAAATGGTGATTTTATAAAAAAAAAAAATACTACCGCTTGGAACAATTTCATCAAGTTTTGTCTTTCTCTCGAAAAATTATAATAAAAGTAGTGATATGATTTTTCCTCTTAGATGACGATATGTACATAGGAAAAAATTTACATATTTATGTATGTATGTACCTATGTTTTTATGTATGTACACATTTAAGTTGTATTTTGCACTATATGTTTCACTGATAATGCAATAATACTATTCATAATGTGTTTAGTGGTGCAAAAAATAGTGCACTAAAAGTAACAATGCAATGTTGATGAATGTCTTTGAAGGAATTATTAGTAAAATGCAAAAAAAAAATTGCACTAATATTATTAAAATTAGTGCTAATGTAATAAATTTGCATTTGCATTGATTTAGTTTATTGTGGGAAAATGGTCAATGCATTTGCTAATTAATGCAATAGTCCCAGATCTGCATACAACAAAAAGAAAATGTATGGATAGACAAAACCAAAGTAAATTTATTAATTGATAAACCTTTAATATGTGAAATAAGTATAATAAAAGATACATATGTACCTTAATAATTAAATATAATTATTTTTAAATGTTTTGTAACACAATTTTTAAGTAATAATTTATTTAAACTTTTTCACATACGTTGTCCGTATACACAATTGTGTATAACAAAGCAAAACAAAACAAAATGGCGTACGAAAATTGTAAACAACTTTTGACATTCATGCATTGCCACGAAACGGGAAAAAAATTAATCACCTGAGTAGTTGCATATACTTGATATAAATTTACTTTGTATCAGAGTATCATAAGAAAAAACGCTCTAAAAATAAAATAGATTCTATCTCACGACTGTGAAATGTGTTTATGCCGGTATTCTGTTTAATCATTTACTGCCGTATATTTTATTATGGGCTTTGTTAATTTGACAGCGATTTTTCTTGAAGTTGCGGACTTATTCTGTTTGATCATTAACTTGCAATAGCATATTTTATTTTTCCTTATTACCAAAGGGAACAAAGCACTTCTGCATATACATACATATACTTAATTATATAAATATATAACACAACCCCACGATGGTTTTCCCCTCGAGAAATTAATAAGCAATTCGGATAGGTACAGGTACTAAGCTTCAGAAAAAAAAATTAAAAAACTTCCATCGTCACAATTTTTTTAATGAGCCTACCCAATATTTTCACCATAACTCGAAGGCAGTATGTCCGACATCGACCAATAAAGCAACATCGGCTAACTAACAAAATTTGCTTCACTAAGTTAATAATAAAGTCTATAATTTTTAGCCGATTTTCATAATATTTAGATTATTTTATTCTTAACTCATTTGCCTTTATAGGCAATGGTCAAAAATTCAATATTTGCAGTTTTAAATTTTTTTATGAGCTTTTTAAAGAAAAAAATTGCAAAACTTTTATAAAAAAAAGTAATTTTTCAATTTTATTTTACGAATAACTAGAAACCATTGATTTTTTTAGCTTGCAATATTTAAATAATTTTAAGCAAATTTTGTTAGCTAGCCAGTGGTGTATTTTTGGACAACGTCGGACACACTGCCTTCGAGTTGTCATAAAATATAATAAAAAAAAATTAATTAATGAAAAAAAAACTAATAACATGTTTGTTTTAATATACTTAGATAATCAAAAAATTAAATGAATTTTTGAAGGGGAAACAAAAAGTTGTATTTCGTGGAGTTGTGTAATTATTCTGATTTGTATTTCGTGGAGTTGTGTAATTATTCTGATACATATTGTACAAATTTTATATTATCTTAGAAAGAGAAAAAAATATGTTGAATTAGTTGAACAGTAGACGATATATCCGACCTGATAGAATCACGTTGAAAATATGATGTACGGTGCTGAATTATTCGGCTGATAATACGGTGTAGAAGATTCCGTATGCGGAGTAATTTAGATTTAGAGATATTTTTTTAAAATTCTTTATTCAATTATTTTCTGAATGGTGGCCCATTTGGACACGATGCTGTCTGAGGTATGGGGCACAACTAAAGGCTTTATTGCAAATCTCACATATAAAGGATTTACTAGTATGAACAAGCGAATGCTGCTGCAAAGAGCGCGAACTCATTAATTTTTTCTGACAAACGGTGCACTGATATGGATGCTCGCCACTGTGAAAGCGCATGTGCTCTTGTAATAGCCAATTACTGACAAAGGCTTTCTCGCAAAGTGTACATTTAAAAGGACGTTTACTAGAGTGTTTGCGCCGATGCACATATAAACTAACTTCGTTGTATGGTCGTTCGTCGGCGCATAAAATCTTATGGCTCATTCTCCTATGCTTATCTAAAGCGGAACGCGATAAAAAAACCATTTCGCAAAGAGTGCAATTGTAAGGTTTGCCATATTTGTGTCTCCTAATATGTTCTGAATAATCATTCTTGATAATGTAAATTCCACAAATTATACATTGAAACTCATCTTCTGCATGATTTTTATGTAATGCTAATGACAAATCATTCTGTGAAGCTTCTTTTAATTCAAGGCATTGAGTATTTGTAAACGTCGTGTTAGCTAAATCCAATGTGTTGAAGAAAACGTTTGAATTATGAAATATCGAAATATGCTGTTCGAGGTTCTCTTGCCACATAAATTTGAAATTACACTGATCGCATTGGTATTTTTTCTCAACATCAAAACACTGACTCATTCTATGATAATCTAAAACTTTCTAAAAGAAAATGAATTAACAAGATTTTATAAAAATAAAGATATATTATCTATCAGTACCTGTGATACAGTTCTGAAAACACAACGTTCACATTTGAGTTCCAACATTTCATAATTGTGCATGGATCTTTGATGTTGAGTTATTTGAAACTTTCGCTTAAAGGATTTACTACATATGCAACATGTATATGGCGATATATTTTCATTTTCTTCAGTTTCTGTTTCTGAATCCAGCTCTAAATGTAATTCATACCCCATTTGATTAGTAATCGAGTAATTTGCCAGATAATCTTGCTTGGCGCCACACAAGTTTTTAGGATTTTTTAGAGAGAAGTGTTCATTTAATTTGGCAATACTTGAAAATACTTCATTACATATTTTGCATTTTATTATCTTTCTGCCATTTGGCCACCATAAGGAATGTATTGTGCTTGCAACAGTTTTGATGGTGGATGGTGTTAACCGATGGCGCATCAAATGATCATTTAAAAGAACAGCATTTGCGAAATTTTTAGGACATAAGAAACAATAGCAAATTTGGATATTGTCACGACACAACTTCTCTGACAGTGAATTTTTAATACGTATGTATCGCTAAATCAACATTTTTTCATTAAACAAATTTACGATGCAAAATACAATTTTAAATACCTGTATTTCTTTATGTCTCAACATGTTTTCCGGCCATATAAAACGTTCTTTACAACAATCGGATTGTTCAGCAACTCGTCGATGTTCATTCCAACAGTCTCTCTTCATATGTTTTTCTAGCAAGTCAATACTAACGTATTGCGTCTTACATTCCTTGCAAGTGAAAGGCATTGAAACATCCTTGTGTTCATGTTTTTGATGATTAAACAGAAGTTTCCGCTTTTTAAACGTTTCATAGCAGAGTTCGCACAAATAACTCTTTTCACCATCAGCATCATCTTCTTTGCTATCCGAATCTGAAATATCCATTTCTTTGCCGTCCTTATCGATGGCTTGATACATCTGACTTATTTGACGTTTCGTGAAGGCATTTTTAATATTCTGTTGTAACAATTCGCGATTGGTGGATACATTTTCAAATTGATTTACATAAAAACAACCATCAAAGTCAACTCCAGTTTTGCCATCGGCATGCAAAGGCATGTGTTGTCGTAAATCGCGCAGTTTTTCAAATGTCATTTCACAAAGACCACATCTTATGATAGTTTTTGGCGATGATCGGATTACTTCATTGTAACTTTCACTTATATTATCATTTTCAATTTTTTCAAAATTTAATACTTTCGTAACACAATTGTGTTTTTTCATATTTTCGAGCCAGAGAAACTTGCCAGGACAATTAGAGCAAATCAGTAGTTTATGTTCATTTTGACAGTGAGTTTGCCTGTGTTGCTCATACATTTTTGCAGATATAAATTCCAGCTTGCAGCGGCTACATTTCAAAGTAATTTTTTCGTTTAAATGATCCTCTCTCAAATGTGCAAACACTTGATATTTGTAAAAAAAATCTCTTTCACACAATTCGCATTTATATTTGTTGGCAGATACTTCTGATTCTTCTTCCAAATCTTCTGCATCTGTATCACTAATCGACATTTCATAGGAAAAGTCATTTAAAATTGTGTAATATTTGACCCAGTTTTTTTCTCGAATGTCTTTACATATCATGGTTTTTATTACTTGCAAATCCTTCATATTTGGAAACCAACGCTGAATAACATCACTACTTAATTTTAAGCTGTGAAGAGTACTGGCCTCACTATGGTTATCTAAGTGCTGAAGAAGTGTTTTTTTACTCGTAAAAGTAGAACCACACAGCTTACATTCCGCTCGTGGTAATAGAAGAGGTTTGCTATACAGACGTTCTCCAAACAAACGAACTAATTGTTTTGTATTGGAATCAAATGATTCGCCAGGATGTTTTCGTTCAATATGTAAAACTAGACTCTTCTTCTGTTTAAAAATGCTATCGCAAAATTGGCATTGGAACAATTGCTTTTGTCTGTGCTCCATAAATATATGCCTGCGACATAATTTCTGCATAGTAAATGATTTTTTGCACACCGTACATACAAAATTACCGTGGACTTTTTCAATTTGTTCATCAATTCTATCTCCGCCATTCTTCTTTTTATCGAATCGCTGACTACGATAAATTAAAGCAATTAATTAACTTGGCGTGATCAAAAATAAATTTGTGCCAACATAAGAACTAAAAATTACCTACCCGCTCTTGTTGATTTTATTTTTCTTCTTTCTTTTTTCAATCAGATAATCGGTTTCGTCCGCCGTAGATGTAGAACTAGATTTGATTGATATTTAGTTTAATTTTAAATTAACTTAACAATTCTTTACCTGTTTTCGGAATCAGAATCGTTAACATCATCTCCAAGAACTTGATTTATTGCTTCATTTGGGGATCTTTTAAAAAAACGTAAAGGACATATGTAAATGTTTTTTTTTCATAATAATACCACAAAATACACAGAGATGTCACGAGACGGAAGATAGTTGCGAATTCTGACGTCTCGCTCACACCGAGAGCTTCTTTCGTAGTTGCATTGATTTAACGTATTTTCATTTTATACTTTGAGTCCACATACCGAGAGCTTCTTTCGTAGTTGCATTGATTTAACGTATTTTCATTTTATACTTTGTGTCCTCATGAGATTTTTGTAATTAAAAATTTGAATTTAAAATTAACATTAAAAAATTAATTTTAAAATTAAAAACAAATTAAATTAAATTAAAATTTAAAATTTTTGTTTTAGTGCTGGTGGAGTACCATATAAAACTCAAATTTGTGGAGAAATTTTAACGCGTATAGCATTTTTTGATTATATTATTGTTTGATATTGGAAGAAGAAACCCTGGTGGCTTAAAAATATTCATATAAAAGGATTAACAAACAACTACGTGCATATACTATTTGGCATTGAAAAACATAAGAGAAAGATTTAAAAGACAAAAAATTTGACATTGAACAAGGATATAATAGATAAGAGTGATTTGATTGGGATTAGTGGCTGGCGTCTGTTAACGGTACCGAGTTACTGTTTCATGTCTTTGGTTGTTAACCGCATTCAAGAGTTTGTTTTGGAATTGTAATATACATTTGTATGTACAGAAGACAGCAAGACTGAGCATACACCACCATATAATTAAAGTTTCTTATATTTTTATTTTTTTTTTCAAAAACTAAGTAAGCAACAAAAAACGACTAACCACACAGAGAAAAGCATAACTAATTTCGTAAACGTAGAATAATAAAAATATTATTAGAGAAACATCGTAGGCTCGAGCCGCAAAAGTAAGGACACAACATATATTAGAGATGAGCGATTTAAGAAACCTGTTACTTTTTCACAGCAATTGAAAAATCACTAATCACAACTGTGACCGAATTTATCAAGTAACAGGTTTTGGAAATATAGTTCTTTCATACAAACTGTGAATGTTCTTGTATGCATGGTAAAATTATACAAGGTACATGCAAAAGCCCAGCCTGTTAATGTATACAATGCAGAAAGTTGTCAAACTTTGTTTACAAGCTGCAAAAATGATAGTGTATGTGTGTGAATGAAATGATTACAGTGTTGCCAATGAATTTGCACATGGCTGTGTCTCCAATTACACATTGAAGAAAATTGCACTACACATCTTTTGTGTGAGTTAAAATTAAAACCAAAATAAATAAAAACAAAATCCAAAGTATAATTACACACAGATTATACATGAATCTAATTACATGGCCCACACATGAGAGTACAAATTACACAATGTGTATTATACACATATTGGCAACACTGAATAGCTATAATCATGCATGAATGCCGCGTCTGCAATTGTGCTTTAGTTAGCCTGTGATTGCTGTTTTTAAAAACAAAAGACATCTGTTTCTGACAATTATCCGTTTGTTTCTACCAACAAAATGCGTGTGTTTTTTGGTGCTGTAATTTTGTTGTAGTCGTGCAAGTACTTTGTATAATATTACCATGCAAACTGTGAATGTTCTTGTATGCTTACTTTAGAGCAAATAAAGCTACGACATGAATTTTTTTTATACCTTCACCGTTTGTCGAGAAAAAGTCGTTAAATCGTGTCAAATCGTCTTTTCTGGCAAAACATTTTTGAATTTGCAATACGATAATTCTCAATATTTGGATAGGGTTGATTGGTAATTGTTTGTTCTTGTCGCTCTTCTTATTAGTATTTATCCAAGGCATATTTAATGTGCCTTGGTATTTATCAAAATACCAATACTAATACATACTTTTAAAGCAGAAGACCTGAAATGTGTTAAACCGTGATTTTGTCAAAATAACAGAACTGCTGCGAACAAAATACTGCTAAACTGTGATCACAGTCACAGTTTAAAAGAACCGTGATTTAGAAATCACGTTCACAAGGAGCAACATTATTAAAAAATCACAATATCGCTCAACACTAACAAATATATTATGCGGATTTACTTTAACAAATTACAAAATTTGTGCAAAATATTACTTTTAAATACTTAGCTGGTGGTATTTGATTGTGTAAAGCACTCGTTTAGTCACTTATTCAATATTTTTTGTCGTTAGGTCTCTAATTTTACTCCGATATATCCCAGAAAATTGGTTTTACTTAAGATTTGCTTCCGATTACGCGCTTTCCATTTTTTTGTTTGTTAAACAAGCTCAAGTGGTCGATTGGAATGAAATCTGGACTTTGGGGAGTTCTCATTTGCTATAGTGTCTTGGAACAAAATTTTCGCAATGCAGGATCTGGACTTTAAGGCATTGTCCTGTGGAAAGTAGTAAACGCTAAGTAAACAGCCTTTTGACGCGAACTCAAACAGATTGTTCTGTACTGTACTGAACATTACTGCATTTTACTAAATTGCATTCATTTACCCAAAATACAGTAAATGAGAACACAAATTGAGAGAACAAAGTGACAGTTCTTGACTGAGTATTTTGCAAATTTTTACTGCAGAAATTTGTCGTAGTAAAGTTTAATAATATAAAAACATATGATGCAAAATTCGAAATAATTGTTCAAACTTATTTGCAAGAAATAATGTTGTTAGTAGACATTTGTGGGTTCTGTGAGTTTAACAAAAGAAAATAGTGCCTGTGGTAAAAATATATCATTTTTAATATATAATAAACTAAATATGTATAGATAAAATAGTTTTATATCAAATTAAATAAATTAAAATTAACACCAAAAACATCGATATACGCACAGTGAATTTTTTAAATTTATGTCCAATACCACAATACGTGTTCTATAGCTTAGAACTGCCGACGTTATTGCTTATGTTCGGAAATAATTATTGCGCGTGGAGAAGTGCCATAACAACTTAATAACAAATATACTACAGTTGTCCCTTTCTCGCCGAACCTGTGTTATAGCTGATTTTATCTTTTTTCATCACTAATTTTTTTCACCTCTGTATACTTTGTGATAATACTTAAATTTTAAAAATTATTTTATTTATTTGAAATACACGTATGTATGTATGTATGTATATATGTATGTATGTACCTTTTTTGGTATTGCAACTTATCTGAAGAGAGCTCAGTATCCTCTTCCAAATGTTCAATATAAAGATCTGAAATACATATGTATTTATTATTATTATTATTATTTTTTAACTCAGCAAAATGTTTAATGTTTTTCAGTTATTATGCTAACGCGCTGTTGGAGAACAAGGTATGGGCATCATGTCGGACATCACAAATGGCTAATGGAGACCGCTCATGTCCATGTTTCGTCCATGCTCTGACATGGATGCCCGAACATATGTCTGAGCAACGATTGCCAGACGATTGTATGACAATAAATTCATCTGACAAAATCGTCAGTCGAAATATTGCCAGTTCACACCAAGGCACATTTACTACAGGTACACGCATTAGAGAAAACACTGTGGCAACTCTGTGCTTCTCACATAGTTTTACAAAGTAATTGTCAAAAAATTGTATGCATCAAACAAGGCACAAAAGTAATTGTCAAATGAATTCTTCGTTATAAACGTGTGAACAAAAAATCAGCGGATGAGCAATTTGCCTGATGCATGTACCTGTTTGATATGCCTTGGTTCACACAGAGCACAGAGTTGCCACAGTATTTTCTCTAATGCGTGTACCTGTAGTAAATGTACCTTGGTTCACACTGTTGTTATATGCAAAAATTATCAGATCTGTTGGAATGAGTTGCCATACTCAAAGCATTTGCTAGAAATTGTTAAATATCAATTGTTTGTAGTTGTGTTAAATGTAAAAGGTGAAAATATAAATTATTGTAGACCATAAAGACGCAATTGCAATTATTTTGTCTGCATATATTTTATTATATATTTTTTCCCTAACGCTACGCTTTCAAGTTTTTCACACATACTGGTTGTCAAAATTTATTTAAATTGAAAGCTGTGACGTAGGTTGCACGAATTTTCAGAGCAAATTTATTTTCAATATGCCGTTGTTAAGAATACAACTTAAAACAACATAACTTCATAGCTTCTGTATAGGTCTCTAAACCGCAACACATCATTATACTTTTTATTTTTTGTTCCCAAAAATATTTATCTAATTATAATTAAAATTTTTTTCTGTGGAATATAACATCATTTGTAATAAAAGAACACAAAAATACTATGTCGGCAGAATATTTGAAAACAAAAACTAAAATGAAATTTGAAAGGCAAAACTTGATCGTGTAACCCTCAAGTGAAATCAAGCGTGTGCAGTGTTACCCATAGAAAGAATTCTTTTACAATGACGCCGTTGTCAGATGCATAAACTTCGCACATCTGACAATATTAAAATATCGGCAATAATTTTACAATGTGTTCACACGCAAAGCATATTTATGTAAAGTATATGTGACCTGCTCCACGAAAAGGGACCTCTGCGCCGAAAAGAAAGTGAAAAAGTGAAAAGCAGCAAAATACAGAAGAACCACCAGAAAAGCGTGTTAGGAGTAAAAAAGAGTAAAATTTTGATATTTTTGTAATTTTGTACCTTTGATATTGAACTTTTTTTAAATTTCAAATATTATATAATATATATTATATAATATATATATCTGTTTATATCACATTTTAAAATTTTTTCATTAATTATGTTCATCTTTACAGGTGATTTGTAAAAAAACTAAAAGACATAGAAACTTGCGGTTTGCGGCATTTGAAAGAGCGTTTTTTTCCTATCACTCAAAATCACTCAACAAGTAAAAAAAAAAATTTCGGCGCAGAGGTCCCTTTTCGTGGAGCAGGTCACATATGCAAGTCTACAACAACTTAGAAAATACAAAAACAACAGGCGATTTGTTTGTGTATAAATAATGGATGAATGTCAAAAACAGATGAATATAACCAGACCTGGGCAACTTGCATTACTTTTGCATAAGCACTGATTGAAAAACAAAAATTTTAGTGGGAATTTAAACTTGATACTTGTAATGCACAATTTTTTGCACTTAAATAAAATCTCGTAAAATTAATGGATTAATAATATTGCATTAGCAGCTAATTGCATGGCGAAATATGCACTAATTTTGTATTGCCACTAAGCATATCATGAAGTAATGCAATATTATTGCATTATCACATATTGTACACAGTGAAATTAAATATAATATATTAATATTGACAATGTTTCTTTTCTTTAATACAAACTACATTTTAGAACCAATTGAAAAAATAAATAAGCTTCATACTTCAAGCATATAAGTACTATAATTATCAAAGTTAGTGCTAATGTAATAAATTTGCAATTGCATTGATTTGGTTTAGTGTGGGAAAGTAGTCAATGCATTTGCTTATTTAATGCAATAGTCCCAGATCTGCATACAACAAAAAGAAAATGTATGGATAGACAAAACCAAAGTAAATTTATTAATTGATAAACCTTTAATATGTGAAATAAGTATAATAGAAGATACATACATATGTACTTTAATAATTAAATATAATTATTTTTAAAAGTTTTGTAGCACATTTTTTAAGTAAAAATTATCATATTTAAAATTTTTCACATACGTTTTCAGTATACACAATTGCGTATAAGAAAGCAAAACAAAACGAAATGGCGTACGAAAATTGTAAACAACTTTTGATATTCAGGCATTAACACTACGCGAGAAAAAAATGAATCACCTGAGTGAAGTTTGCCGGTGAGACTGAAGGGTAAAGTAAAAGTAATTTGATTAATTCATTGGATTAGTTGTTTTTGGTTTTTTCGCATTTTGGTTTTTGTTCAAATTAATATCATCTGCTGTGTCAACCAAGAAAATTCGTGTAATGGGGGACGCTAACCCGTCCCCTACCTCTCTCGACGCCAAGGAAGAGGAATTTGAGAATTTCTTTTCCGACAAAATGTCCACTGGCCGCTACCTTGGCAAAAGGAATGGCTCTGGTGGACCTGTTGATTCACTACCGGCTAAGACCTTAATTATTGATCGTACTTTAGATAAGTCTAATATTTCTGGAAATAAGGACCGTAAAGAAGGTCAGATGGGGATAATAATGTTGGTAATGATGTTGAAGTGGGTCGAAATGCCGTTAATGTTGCCTCCGATTCGGTGAGTAGGGAGAATATTTTTATCCTTCTGAACATCCTGGTGATTATCTAGTACTAGTTGATACTTCTGGTGCTGACGCTGAGACTAATAGAATTAGAAATGCAATGTTTTTGTACAGAAAGATTACACATCTTAAGATTAGTGGTATCGTATTCATTAAGGATATAGGCAGGACCCTATATAGGATTAAATTTCACTCAACTGCTAATGCCAATGCATTTGCTGCAATGAAACTCGAAAACTTAGGTCTCCGACCATTTATACCTAATTCCTTTGTTTACGCCTATGGGGTGATTCGTGGTATTCCCCTCGAATTGAGTGATGAATATATTAAGGACAGCATTGTTTCGGTTAAACGTTTTATTAAAAAAGATATGAGCACTGGCTCCGAGGACCCAACATTCTCAGTAAAAATTGGCTTTAATTCATCAGACATCCCGGAACATGTGATCCTCGAATACTGCCATGTGCAGGTACAGTTGTACTACCCACCTGTACGCCAATGCGATAACTGTGGACGTCTTGGACATACCAAGAAGGGTTGCCGTTCTAAAAAAAGATGCCTCAGATGCACAAAGACTAACTGCACTGGTCAATGTGATATTAAATGCATTCTCTGTGGTGACATATTCCATGCTGGTACTGATAAGAAGGCTTGCCCCAAATGGCAACAGGAAAATGATGTTCTTAAAATCATGACCTTGAAAAAGATCTCTAGAAAGGAGGTGCTGACCTCATATTCGACAAACAGATTTGACATTTTTAATGACTATGACGGAAACTTTCCGGATCTTGGCCAGAATAACCCTCTCCCAGTTAAGAACAGGTATGCAGAGGTGAATAGGATCCTGACATCAAGCAGATATAGCAAGGTGGTTTCTCGCAAACCTCCGCCGCCCCCTCGACCTAAGCCTAACTATTTTGTCCCACAGCCAATCAACACACATCCAACTACCCCTGTAATTTATAGGGTAATGAGAAAGTCTATGAATTTCAAAGAATTCTCTCACAATTCACGGAATTCATTCGCAATTATTTCGCGAAGGATGGCAATACCTCCGCCCTTCGCGTTTTAAACAATTTTAATTCCCAGATGATTGATTCATTCACAAACTCACAAAATTTTGAGGCAACTGTTGCAGTTACGCTGTAGTCTCTTTGTATTCAAAATGAAGATCATATATACAAAGTTTTTTTCTCAAATAAGTCTAACTTAGAACACTTTCTTAATTACAACAACATTGACGTTTGCCTCCTATCTGAGATTTTTAGAATCGACGACACGGACAATAACTACAGATTATTTAATTATAACATTTTTCATAAATTGCGGGATGGGCGGCACGGTGGTACCGCCATATGCCTAAAAAGAACATTCGTGCACAGAGGATCACATATAATACTAATGTTGAGATACTTATTGTTAAAACTTTAAATCTTAATCCGAATTTTACTTTTGTTTCGGTTTATTTTAAACCTGACCTCTTTGTAATCTTTGCCGGAGACTTCAATGCGCGTCATACCTCCTGGGGTGATCGTGTTGATCTTCCAAGAGGAAATATGGTTTTCAGTCTTATCAGTCAATCTAACTTTTCATGCTTGAATGATGGATCTCCTGGACTGTTCTCGACCTTACCTTCACTAATACTCGTTTTAACATTTCTTGGAGGACCCTTTCTTTTTTTTATTGGCGGCTCTCATCACCTCCCGATTCTTATGGAGACTGATGCTGTAATAACTAGACCAATTAAATTTATTGCTGAAAAGATGTTGATGAGGAATTTGTCATCGTTAAGTTTACCTAGCGACCCGCGTGATATATCTGATGCATCTAATAGGGAATTGTCTAGGGCTACATATCCTATTGACTCTGTGAAACGTGTACCGAAAACCTGGTGGAATAATGACCTTAATATACTATTTCGTAGGCATGTAGCGGCTCGTAAGAAGGCGAATCGCTATCCATGCCCTACCAATCTGGAAGATGCATTGTTGGCCTATGAGGCCTGGAAAAAGGCGGTGCGCGAGGCTACAAGTCAGAGCTATAGAGACAGAATAGCGGAGCTCAATCGATGCTCCAATACCAGGGATGCCTGGCGTTTTGTGAAAAACGTTAAAGGACGCAACCCACCATCACCATGGAATAGTGACAATGATATGCTGTTTCTTCAGTGTCTATCTGATAAGGTCCCCAATAATACTCCCCTTGTGTACTCACAACTTTCGTACTCACCCTCATTACCCTTTGCATATGAAAACTTTATCAGGGTTCTGAATGCTAAGTGTACTCCTTCTGCTGGAGGAATGGATCGAGTTACGTATCGGATGATCCAGGCTCTGCCTGAAGACTCTAAACTTTCCTTATTATCGGTTTTGAATCACCATTATATTAATTGTCAACTACATCCCTTATGGAGGAGAGTTAGGATTGTTCCAATTCCTAAAAATGATAAGCCTTTGGATGACTATAGAAATTTTAGGCCTATTGCCCTTATTGCGGTTTTTGTTAAATTGATCAACTTGATGGTTAAGGATGAAATTTTAGCACATGCTGATCGTTTCAATTGCCTTCCGGCACATTCGTATGCTTTTAGAAGGAGGATGTCTACTTCTATGTGCTTAAATGAATTCATTTTTATGGTGTCGGCCCTCAAATCACGTGGCTATAACGTCGTGATTGCTAATGTTGACATTGAGAGTGCATATGACTGTGTAAGGGTTTCGACTTTGCGGGATTTATTGGATGCCATACACTTGCCACACGGTATCATTTATTGGATAACTTCCTTTTTGTCTAATCGGGAGCTCTGTCTTGGGGACAAGTCTATTCATGTGTATAATGGCCTGCCACAGGTCAGCTGCTTGAGTCCGACTTTATTCAATCTCTACACTACTTCGCTCCATGAAATTGAGGACCCTAATACCTTTCTCTTTCAATATGCGGATGACTTCATATTGTTATCACACGATTCATACTTTGATTCTGCAGTGATTAACCTTGGCCAGAAGTTGACCTTATTTCGGTCTCAATGTCGGTCCCTAAATCTTTCTTTTAACATCAACAAGACCAAGACAATGTACTTTGGAATAGCCCCCTCTAGAAGGATAAATGGACAATATACCCATCGAGATGACAAAATTTTTCAAATTTCTGGGCATGACAATAAGAAACACTATGACGATTCAGGACCATTATAATCGTGTTATAAGGGAAGCCGCACCTGCGGCTAACCTTCTGAAGAAACTTAGACGTAAGAGCAGGACTGAGACCTGATGTTGCTTTGAAGTTTTACAGATCGTTCGTTAGGGCTATCTTATAGGCGAAGGAATTATTGAAAATAGCACTCTTCAATTCAGATCTCTTCCGCGAGATCAGCTCCTCCTCTCCCACCTTGGGAAATAGCTACACGTTTGTCTATAACAAGTTTAGGACCATATTTAATAAAATTTCTCCTATTGGTTCCTTTGACCTGTCGGGTAGAATAAAGATATTTGAGGATCGCCCGTTTAATAAGAAATCTGGTGTCCCATTCGAATTCATGAGGTCACACTTTTATTCTTGCATTGACAAATATATTTTAAATGGGTATGTGCCCCTTGCAACTGACGCGTATATTTCAACTACTTCGACTGGATGTGCGGTCTACCGCATAACTGAAAACCGTTTTAATCTTTACAGATTCTCCCATCGTTTCTCTTCATTAACTGGGGAACTCCTGGCGATCAGAAATGCGATTGACATAGCCATAAATAATGCGATTACTCGTTTAGTTATTTTTACGGATAGTCGGGATTCTTTGAATTATATCGTACATGAGATTCATGCTATGGTAGGTTAGGTTAGGTTAGCAGGCTGCTGGTAAGGAAAGGTGAAATTTAGAGTCCAGCTCACTTGGTTCCAATACAATGATCCCTTTGTGTTACCTGTTAGTTGAAGAGAAGATAGTCAGAGAGGGTGATAGGGAAGGGATAGTGATAGAGATGACAAGTGGTGAAGGAAGATGGAGGAAAGCTTCATTCTTTTACAACTCTGCTTTTTTGCACGCTTTTTTTGATAATGCAGTGTTGCAGCGCCTTCTGGTGTTAAATGAGGCGTATTAAATTTTAAAGCTGTGTTTAATAGCCATTTTATTACTTATATTACTTCGCCAATTATTCTGCTACACACCGAAGGAGGGCGCTCTGATGTTACATTAGGATTATTATCTGATGATGCCGGTGTAGTTTTTAGTGACCAGTGCCTTATGCCTGCATCACTACAACTTTTCCCACAACAACTGATACATAGGACACTAATGCACATCAGAAAAATCATGCCCTCACATGTGGGTATCTCGTTTAATGAAAAAGTAGATTATATGGCAAGACAGGCTACAAACATAGGCATTCCATCGGAGGCGATGTTAACGCCTTCGGAAGCTATTCGTGAGATCAGACATCTTTTGCAACATCAGTGGAATGAGAAGTTTATTGATAGATCGTGTTCCACTGGAGCATTTTTCTTCTCCTTATTTCCAGAAATTCCTAGACGACCGTGGTTTTTGGGGTCCCGTTTAGGTCCTCTTCATATTAAAATTTTGAATCGCCTTCTTACTGGCCACTCCTATGATAGTGTGTATTTACACATGATCAGGGTGCGGGCCTCTGATTTATGTTCTAGTTGTAATGTGGTTGACAACGCTGAACACATGATATTTCATTGTTCCGAATATAACAGTATTCGTTTGAGACACGAAATTTTTAACGATTTCTCTGACCTTTTTTTCCTTACTGAAGTCTCACAACTCTGATATTTTTTTCAAAATTATGTTTATTTATTGATGAGGCTAATATTGCCGATCGGATTTAGACTTTCATAACAACGCTTACGCAAGTTTTGCTCCCCCGACTTTTGTGGAAGTAGGCATTTTTCAATGCCCAACGTTTTTATCACAGACTATAGTACTGAGCTAATTAAATGAATCGTTCAACTACTGCTACACCAGTTGAGGTGTTAAAGTCATAATAAACCTGCTTGCTGTCACTTGATATTTTATGTGTTAAAGTCATAATAAACCTGCTTGCTGTCACTTCATTTTTTGTGGGATACCCTGGCTTTGTGGCTATGTGCCTCTGCTGCCATTGTCATTATTAGAATAAAAAAAAAAACATTTTACTAACAATATTGTAAGATCTGACAACCGTCTGTATATAGCTTAACAACACTACGTAGAACCTCTCTATTATTGTAATTTTTTTCAGTTGAAATTTTGAAAATAATCGTTAGTTGCGATCCCTGGTTTTAAATAAGTAGTAGTGGCTACATGCTGTAAAATGTTGATAGTATTTATTATTCCAGAGGCAGCACATGTGTGTAACAAGTTGGTGGAGAGTATAAATTAGTTGTTGGCAAGTGAAGGGACATTTGCTATAAACCGGAAAAGCAAAATTTTTGCAACTATCGGCCATCTCACAGAGCTCAATTACGTTCGGAATCGGAATTCAATCCATCCCATTTTTGTAGGAGATGATGCCTAAAAAAGAAAACTAAAATACGGAAATTTGTCAGGTGAGTCGAAACTGTTGAGGGCGCTGGTATTTTGGGGTATGATCCGGCTAGGGCTATAAATTTTGAGGTGGATTCAATTCCGTTCGAAAACGGAATTGAACTCTGTGACATGGCCGTATATGTGATAATCTTACAAATTGCTCATATATGAAAATAAATTGTTTTTTAAAGGGTCGTTTAAATTATGTTTCAATACTTTATAAGGCAATTCGCGTCGGCATATGCAGTTTCATCCTCATACCTGAAATAATAAACTAGGGCATTTTCCGTCATGTCCTTATATTTTCAAAATTTTCAAAGGCATATGCCGGCTTGTTCGCCAACGTGGTAAACATGAGAAAGTCTACATGTACGTGTTAAAATTTTTTGAAATAAGCTAAAAAAAGCTTAGTGTACGTACTCGCCATATCAAACATCGACAACAAATTTGGTAACTTGTAGTTAATATTTAAGAAATAAACAATTGCTCAAGACGTACTGTCAACTTCACATCACACCGTTTTATTCAGGTTTTTATTGTTACGGCTGAAGCTTCCCTTTGCGACACAAAAAAGATCATATTAATCACTGTGATGACTTTTGGAACACTGATGAATCCAAATTTAATTTATTTTGATGTTATCGTTGTAGATTTATGTGACGAAGAGGAACTCCAGCGTTAATGATAAAAACCTGAATAACACTGTGAAGCATGGGGCTGTAATATGATGATATGGGGATCAATGGGATAGAGTGGTGTATGAAATTCGTCTTTTATAGAACGTACAATAAATAATGTGGAGAAAAAATTGCGTGAGTTGTAGATTAAGGGCAAAAAATAGCTCAAAAGTGATCTCCAGGGCATATGGGAGCATATACCTCCCAATATTACCAAAAACCCATTCATTCAATGATAATAATGTATTAGATGCTAGACGGGGCCACATTTGGAACTAATTTCTAGTGTATTACTTATTTCATAGCTCCTTCCTGAAGGAAAAGTTAGTGCAGGTTTTTTTTTTTTTTGCTCTTGAAAATAGTGTTATTTTATGTTATTTTTTAGTACTAAAATAAATTTGATAATAAAATTAGATTTTCATTGAAAGCTGATTAATTTGCCTTAAAATTGCTTTTGGTGTGAGCTTAAAATCTAACAAAGCAACAGAGATACTTTGATTACAAGAGCAGAGCGTTTGCTGTGCTAGTATTTTTCTTTGCATACTGTATGCGTGTTAATTTAAATAAATACCTTCTTTGCCCGAATAGTTTTTTCTATCGTCACTATTTAAGACAACATCATAAGACATGAGGAACTCGTCTTCAAACTTAATTGTCGAAACATACTGATCCAAAGGCAAGGCAGTTGCAGAATCTGCCAAGCATTCTGTAATATTACTAGAGCTGCTGGCAAGACCATCATTTTGAAAAGAATTTTTGTCACTTTCCAAGAGTTGGTGGTACTTTTTATTCACATTTTGAATATGAAGTATAAAATCGTAGTAGCTGATAAGCTTTTCCAAACATTTCGAACAAATGGTCTTTGGAAGTAACTCGTCATCGTTTATCTGAAAAAAATGAAGATTTAGTTATGAACCACTTTTGCTATCATCTGTTTTACCTTTAAGTGAACAATATCATTCAGTAAATCTTTCCAAGTCCTGGAGTTGCTGCACCCGTCAGCAAGAGGATATACTGTTGTTGCAGGATCGAAGCAAGTACGACATTTATACTGTACTCCATTAATAAAGCATTCATTCGTCATATTCTTTATGATTTTTAATAATTTGAAAAACAAATATAGGAGTCCATAATTTTGTCAAAACAAAGTATAAACATTCTTGGTCAAAATAATTTCAAAGATTAGCCGAGTCGCCGCCGAACCACTCGGGTCATCGGCGGCTAGCACATTTGATCAGTGATGCCAACTTTTGATTTTGAAAACGCGTAAAATTGTTTGAAAAGGGGCTAAATTGAAAAATATTTATTTATTTATTTCAAAAATACTTTGCAAATTAAATTTGCAAAGTATTGTTGCACCAATAAGAGGGGGGGGGGGGGGGGTAGGTTTGTAGACCATATGCCCAAGATGGAATTAACAGTATTTTAAAAAAGTTTTTGTAAATTGAAAAATTTATTTATTTAATAAATACTTTACAAAGTAAATTTGCAAAGTATTGTTGCACAAATATGGGCGGAGTAACTAGACCATATGCCCAAGATGTTATTAACAGTATTTTAAAAAGGTTTTGTGACTGACTATATACGACCTATGCCTTCACATAGGAAGTAGCAACGTGGTTGTTAAAGAAATTCCACAAAAGAACCGCAAGAATATACAGTTATCCGTGGCAGATCAGTCAACCAGTGCGAGCGAGACGAAAAACTCTCGAAATCCAATAAACAACAGTGGCCTGGTTACACTTAAGAAATAATTGCCAACGACGCTTGATGTTGACTCGCCCAGAGCTGCTTACTGAAATTGAAAAATATATACCAAGGCACATTAAATACAGGTACACGCATTAAGTACAACTCTGTGCTTCTGACATAGTTTTACAAAGTAATTGTCAAAAAATTGTATGCATCAAACAAGGCACAAAAGTAATTATCAAATGAATTCTTCGTTATAAACGTTTAAACAAAAAATCAGCGGATGAGCAATATGCCTGATGCGTGTACCTGTTTGATGTGCCTTGGTATTAAATGACCCACCCTTTCCGCCCGGCTGATTATCAGCTGTTGATGCCAAATTGAGCAATTTGAACCAAAATATCAAAATTTGCTTGGAAATCTTCTGACAGATAAGTTTTGCAGCATAGCAAACTACATGTTGTTTTTTGTGTAGTTTTATTGTTGTAGTGATAAGGTCAATGTTGCCAATATGTGTGTAATACACAGTGTGTAATTTCTACTCTCATGTGTAGGCCATGTAATAAGATTCATATATATAATCTGTGTAATGGAGACACAGCTATGTGCAAATTCATTCGCAACATTGTACACACACATACATTAACATTTTCGCAGCTTGTAAGCCAGTCAGGCAAACACATACATATATAATATGAAAGAAAGTAAAATACGTGCTTGTACGAATGTACGTGAAAATAAGAGCATAACGAAGTGCCCACGAGCACTTTGTTGTAAACAAAGTTTGACAACTTTCTGCATTGTATACATTAACAGGCTGGGCTCGTGCATGTACCTTGTATAATTTCGCTGAGCTCTGCCACTATTCAGCTGTGTGCACTGCGCTACCGGCTGAACCGCTTTATGCCGCCACAGGGTGCACATGACAAACTCTTGCCCTAGTGCAGAATAAAATGTTATTAAACAGTTGATTCAGAATTTTCTCTCTCTCGTATTTGGTTATTCCACGGCTTTTTAGAGTGATGCACAAATGTACCTGCAAATTCAAGTTTTTTAAAACAATACATATATATTTACATAAAAACTTTTTTATTTTCAACATTTTCTCATTAATTTTTAAGTTTCATACATAAACAGGTGATTATTTGATTCTTGTCCGAACTTACCCAAAGCAAAAATTTTGTACACAAGGCGAATTCATACCAGGTGAAATCAAATTAGCAGCTCATTGTCAGCTGTTAATTTCTCTGGTGCCAAACCAAGGCAAATTCATACTAGGCGGTCGCAAGAAATCAATTGAATCTTTTCGCCGCTTGTAATTTGAATATACGTTGGATTTCAGCACACATTTTTCAGTACATTTAAAGTATAAATTTCTCGAAGCGAATTGAGCTGAGTACACCTTATATGAAATTGCCTTGGTGTCAAATCAAAGCCAAGCCGAATTTACATCAGGTGATCTTAATTCACCAGCTGACTATCAGATGATAATTTATCTGCTGTCAAATCAAAGCAACACGTTCGGAAATATTCTGATAGCAGGAAATTTTACACTAACAAACGTTCAAGGCGAATTTGCATTTTCAAATCGAAACCACCTGGTATCAATTCGCCTTGTTTGCACAGGAAGTGAAAAAATTACTCTCATTCGCTCTCAAAATTGCATAAAAATTGTTATCTGGAACGCTTTTGGGTAACTTTGAACTAGTTCGGACTGTTTCGTTATGCATCTGGAGCAGACCTATTAGTTAACATTAGTTTTAGCAGCTTCTGCAATTATTGCTAATTGTTTCGGCGTATATCCGATTAACTGGTTAAATAAAACACACTCGATGGTTAAATAAAACACAATAGTTTTATTCTTCAAATTTGGTGATATATTTTTAAATATAGAACTATATCTCTTGTATTTATTTTACAATAGAGAGTGCACACGTAGTGTATCGGAATGCTTCCAAAGATGCAGTAATTTGTAACATAAAATATAATGTAAATGTAACTGGTCAGCAATATTTAAAAACCGGTATCGGTTTATGCGATAAAGACAGATATATTCGATAAATGTATATATATATTTACAAAGCCATACATATATGTATATACGTATACATATATACATACATATATATACATATTAATAATAAATATTATTAGCTGTTTATATGTAAATCAAATAAAGTTAATAAATAACCCAGTTAACCAATTTACTTGGTAATTAAACACTAATCTATACCGTGGGCTAAGCAGTAAAAACCGAAATGGTATGAGAATTCAATTATTTTCTGTATGATGCCCACTTTTGGTACGATGCTGTTTGAGATATGAGTCACATTTAAATGCTCGATTGCAAATCTCGCATGTAAAGGGTTTGTCCTTCATGTGAACGAGCATGTGAGTTTCCAATTTGGCTCTTATGGGAAAAGATTTCTCGCAAATTGAACATTTAGGAATTTCAGTAAAGTGAATGCGTCGATGCTGATTTAAATGGGCTCGAGTATTACAGGCTTTATCACAAAGATCGCACTTGAATGTCCTCTCACCCTTATGGCTTCTAATATGTACTTTAAGATTTGTTTTGAATGAAAAATAGACACCACATATTGGGCATAATTTTTTCTTTCCTTCTCCTTGTGTATGCTGAGTAGAACCTTTAGAGTCCGACTTCTTGTCTGGCGTCGGCAATAAATTCTTTTGTCTTTTTGGCTTTTCCCCCGAATGAAATCTCATATGAGAAGCCAGATGTGCCGCTTGTCTAAATAATTTCGAACAAAGCGTGCATCTGTATGGAGTTTCGTCGGTGTGTAAAAGCTTATGGCACATCCGTTTATGATTTTTTAAAGAGGAACGTGTTATAAAAGCCATTTCGCAAAAATTGCATTTGTAAGATTTGTCACATTTGTGTTTCCTTATATGTTCTGAATAATTCTTTTTAGCAATGTAAATTCCGCAAATGAGACATTGAAATTTATATTTAGATTGAATGCACTTCCCTGCATCTTGATTTAATGCTGACGACAAATCATTATGGAATACTTCTTCTGATTCAAGACATTCAGAATTAATTTTGCATCCGTTATTTAAATTCGTTGCGGTATTCGCATTCAGTGCTTTGACATAATAGTTTGAAGTATGAAATATCGAAATATGTTTTTCAAGGTTCTCTTGCCACATAAATTTGAAATTACACTGATCGCATTGGTGTTTCTTCTCAACATTAAAACACTGGCTCATTCTGTGATAATCTAAAACTTTCTGAAAGAAGATAATTTAATAACGTTTACAAAATATAAGATATATTATCAGTACCTGTGATACAGTTTTAAAAAAACAACCTTCACATTTGAGTTGCAACAACTCATAATTGTGCATGGATCTTTGATGTTGAGATATTTCATATTTTCGCTTAAATGATTTACTACACATGTCACAACTATATGGCATTAAGTTTTTATTTTCTCCATTTTCAATGCATTCAGTTTCTGTTTCCGAGTCCAACTCTAAATGTAATTCAAACCCCATGTGATTGGTAATCGAGTAATTTTCCAAAGAGTGCTGCCTGTTACCACAGAGGTTTTTGGGATCTTTAGAAGAAAAATGCTCATTTAGTTTGGCCATACTTAAAAATACTTCATTACATATTATGCATTTTATTATCTTTCTGCCATTTGGCCACCATGTAGAATGTATTGTGCTTGCAACAGTTCTGATGATGGATGGTGTTAACCGATGGCGCATTAAATGATCATTTAAAAGATCAGCATTAGAGAAATTTTTTGGACAAACGAAACAATAGCAAATTTGGATATTGTCAATTGAGTTTGATGAAGCCATCGTTTTCTCTGCCTGGGTACGACACAAGTTGGTAGACAGCGAATTTTTGATACTTATGTATCGCTAAATCAAAATGTTTTTATTCAAAAAAATTTTCATATGATAAAGAACACAATTATAAATACCTGTATTTCTTTATGTCTCAACACATTTTCGGGCCATATAAAAAACTCTTTACAACAATCACATTGTTCAGAAACTCTTCGATGTTCATTCCAACAGTCTCTCTTCATATGTTTTTCTAGCAAGTCAATACTAACGTATTGCGTCTTACATTCCTTGCAAGTGAAGGGCATTGAAACATACTTGTGTTGTTCTTTTTGATGATTAAACAGCAGTTTTCGCTTTTTAAACGTTTCATAGCAGAGTTCACACACATAGCTTTTTTCACCATCAGCATCATCTTCATCGCTATCCGAATCTGAAATGTCCATTTCTTTGCCGTGCTTATCGATGGCTTGATACAGTTGACTTATTTGACGTTTCTTGAAGGCATTTTTAATCTTTTTTTGCAACAATTCGTGATTGCTGGATAAAGTTTCAAACTGATTTACATAAATACAACCATTAAAGTCAACTCCAGTTTTGCCATCGGCATGCAAAGGCATGTGTTGTCGTAAGTCCCGCAGCTTTTCAAAGGTCATTTCACAAAGACCACATCTTATGATAGTTTTTGGCGATGAACGCACTACTTCATTGTAACTTTCACTTATATCATAATTTAGAGATTTTTCGATATTTAATATATTCGTAACACAATTGTGTTTTTTCATATTTTCGGGCCAGAAAAACTTGCCAGGACAATTAGAACATATCAGTAGTTTATGTTGATTTCTACAGTGAGTTTGTCTGTGTTGCTCATACATTTTTGTAGATATAAATTCCAACTTGCAACGGCTACATTTCAAAGTAATTTTTTCGTTTAAATGATCCTCTATCAAATGTGCAAACATTTGATATTTGTACAGAAAATCTTTTGAACACAATTCGCAATTATATTTGTTGGTATGCGCTTCCGTTTCTTCTTCCAAATCTTCTGCATCAGTATCACTAATGGATATTTCATAGGAAAAGTCATTTAAAATTGTGTAATATTTTACCCAGTTTTTTTCTCGAATGTCTTCACATATCATGGTTTTTATTACTTGCAAATCCTTCATATTTGGAAACCAACGCTGAATAACATCACTGCTTAATTTTAAGCTGTGAAGAGTATTGGCCTCACTATGGTTATCTAAGTGCTGTAGGAGTGTTTTTTTACTCGTAAAATTAGAACCACACAGCTTACATTCCGCTTGTGGCAATAGCAGAGGTTTGCTGTACAGACGTTCTCCAAACAAACGACCTAATTGTTTTTTGTTGGATTCATATGACTGGTCTGGATGTATACGTTTTAGATGTGTAATTAAGTATGGCTTACATCTCACACTTCTGTCGCAAAATCCGCATGGAAACGACTTTTCTTGGCTGTGGATCATAATTATATGCCTGCGACATGAATTCTGCATAGTAAATGATTTTTTGCACACCCCACATACGTAATGACCATTGACTTTTTCGATTTGAAAGTATTTGGAGAATTGTTCTTCAGATTTCTTTCCGAATGTCTGACTATAAAGTTTATTTTTTTTATATGAATAGAAATATCATGCAAACTCATGCACAATTTTTACTTACCTATTGGGCAGGTCATGTTCACTATCACTGGAAGATGAGGATCTACAAACAAATTTACATTAATATATTTATTATCTCTTCTGATGAAAATACTGTTTTACCCAAGTTTAGTTCTTGGACTAGTTTTGTTTTCGTGCATATCTTGTATGTGCCAACGAAGTCTGCTTAGTTTATGAAACGATCTTTTACATATGTAGCACAGAAAACTTTTCTTGGGTTCCTCAATTTTGGCTCCGTCCGTCTTTTGTTTATCGAATTGCTGACTACGATAGATTAAAACAATTTAATTGGCTTGACATGCTCAGAAAATAAATTTACAAATATAATTAATTTCACACACAAGAACTAAAAATTACCACATACCTGCTCTTGTTCATTTTATCTTTCTTCTTTCTTTTTTCAATCAGAAAATCACTTTCGTCCGTAGATGTAGAGCTGCATTTGATTAAGATTTAGTTTAATTTTAAATAAATTTAACTATTCTTTACCTGTTTTCCGAATCACAACCGTTAAGGTCATCTTCAAGAACTTGATTTATTTCTTTATTTGGGGATCTTTTATAATAATAATAATATTTCATTTCATTATTAAAAATTACTTTATTTATTTGAAATATATACAATTGTGTTCAAAAAAATAGGAGTGCCAATCTAAAAAAAGGTTTCAGTTTGTAAGAAAAATTTGTAGTTTTGTTCAGTTTTTTTTACATCAGATTTACTAACTTATTTATAAGTTTATTTTAAGAAAATTCAAAAGGTAATTTATGGTCAAGAAATAGAAAAAGAAATTAATTAACAAAATTGGCGAAATTTTTGCAGTTGTATAAAAACAAGCTCATTATTTTCAATATTTTGTTGAATAACCAACATTTTTAATAATTAACGCACATCTTCGATGCATGGAGTCAATAAGATCCTGACATCGCTTTAACGGGAGTTTCTTCCACGCATCTTCGACTAACTATGCTCCACAAATCGTTGCCGTTTTTTCTTCAATATATTTTGTGATATGTTCCCAGAGATGATCAATAAGATTGAGGTCTAGAGACTGAGCAGGCCACGACATATTGTACACCATATCGTCTGAAAACCACTCCTTTCCTAGTTTAGTGGTGTGTTTGAGTAATTATCTTGTTGGAATACCATTTCAGTGGCATATTCCATTCTGAATATGGAAGCATCACTTCGTTCATTATTTTCACATAAACATTTTTATCCATTATTCCTTTTATCTGATGTATTGGACCAACTCCACTGTATGAAATAGGTCCCCATATCATTACTTAAGCGCCACCATGCTTAAATTATTTTTATAATTTTTTTTTATACTGTACCTTGCATTCTGTGTTATGCTGACGTCGGACATACTGTCTACAGCCAGTCCCACGAAAATACATACTTTAAGCGTGGGCTGCTTGCTTTTTTGTTAAAAAGGGATCTTTCCTTGGACTTCTTGCAATTAGTTGGCTCTGTAATAAGTGCCTGCGGATAGTTACGATACTAACATCAATGTTAAGATCCCGTAGTATATTTTTTCACGACGCCGAAGGATTGTTTTTCCTATACCTTACTACAAGTACGTCCACAAACTTTTCAAACTTAATTTTCACTTTTTTTATATTAAAAGGTAATTTGAAAGAAAGCCCACACACTCCTATTTTTTTATCGACTCATCTAAGTGGAAAATATAAAAATTAATTAATTATATTATACACAAAAAAATAAAATTCTTTTATGAATTTTGCTTCTTATATTCCATTAAAAAATCCGTTATAGTTTTTCGCAGTTTGGAAGTTTCTAGACTAACGAGTTTTACGTGGAAAAATATTTGGCTGCAGCAATCCTATTATATTGAACACAGCTGTACATATGTATGTATGTATGTACATACCTTTGTTGGCTTCGCAACTTATCTGAAAAGAGCTTAACATCCTCATTGAAAGTTTCCATATAAGGATCACAAATATCTGCAAATTTATATTTATTACTTTGAGTTATCAAAACGTTTAATATTTTTCAAAAATGTTAACTTGCTTTTAGAAAAATCCTTACTATAAAAGGTACTTGAACAACGTCATAACTAAAAAAAAATCAGTTTGCCAGAAAATGGGTTTCAAGTTTTCAATTTACACACAACTTAGGGCCTGTGCCAAACGGTATCAAAGTACTATTGTAAGTAAATTTTTGACACTTCTGAGGCGAATAGAACTTTTGACACAACAGATAAAATTTATGACAAGCAGGAAATAAGAAGCATGGTATAATATAATTCCGAAAAAACCCGACTCCAATGCAAAGATCTCATAGAACATTTTCGAAAAAAAAAATTCATGAGATATAAAATTAAGTTTTAATGCGCGTGCCTCTGCCCATTTTTTAAATGCAAGATTTTGTGTTTTTCAGAGATCAGGTTTTGTGTAAAAATCGGTACAGTAGAACCGCTTAAAATAATATTAAATTTTAATGGGCGTGACTCGCCCATTTTTTCAAATGGAAGGTTGTGTATATTTTTGAGCTCAAGGTGTGTGATAAGTTTCGTAAAAATCGCTTAAGTAGAACCACGTGAAATATAAAATTTAATGGGCGTTGCCAGGCCCGTTTTTGCAACTTACAAGAACCAAAGGTGTTTGCCAAATAAGTAGAATATCATAAAATCTAATAAAAAATTGTGGGCGTGTCCCCGCCCAATTGTTTTCAATGGTACCAATGGGAAGCTATACCCTCTTAGACAATAAAAGAATATTTACAAATTATAAAACTGTAAAGTATCTGGTTACTCAATATGACACTTGCTTCTAAAACATTGTCGGCCAAAGGGCACCAGAGTGTCGAACTTCAATCGGGTTCTTATACAAATAAATATACATACACGAATACATTTCTCTCGGTGGCCACAACTGTTCTAAGGTAATCAGTAACATTAACAAATAGCCATGTAATTTTTATCAAATTTTACCAACAAAAGTCAGGGGGTCTACTCTGTAATTCGAAACGAAAGAATATGCTTTCGAATTTGCGTGCTATTAACATACAAAATTGAAAGCATTTTCTTTCGTTTCGAATTACAGAGTAGAGCTCCATTGAATTTAATTGCACGTACCTTTTACTTGATATATTACAAATTTATTCTTACTATTGTTCGCGTTATAAAATATATTGTATCGAGTAAAATTTTATATCGTTGGTCACAAGTAGAAAGGGCCTTTCTCAAATAACTGTAACATTACTGGAGAAAGGTAAAAACATAATAGAAATCTCAGTCGTAAAGCAGCTCTGGGCGAGTCAACATCAAGCGTCGTTAGCAATTACCTCTTAAGTGCAACCAGGCCACTATTGTTTATTGGCCTTCGAGACTTTTGCGTCTCACTAGCACTGGTTGACTGATCTGCCACGGATAACCGTACATTCTTGCGGTTCTTTTGTGGAATTTCTTTAACAACCACGTTGCTACTTCCTATGTGAAGGCATAGGTCGTGTACAGTCAGTCACAAAGCCTTTTTAAAAAACTGTTAATAACATCTTGGGCATATGGTCTAGCTACCCCGCCTATATTTGTGCAACAATACTTTGCAAATTTACTTTGTAAAGTATTTCTTAAATAAATAAATAAATAAATAAATAAATAATGGAAACCAGTGATGCCAAAAGTAGGGAATTTTCCCTTTTTGTAGGGATTTTCTTTTAAATTTTGAGCGTAGGGAAAAAAGGACAGATTTTTTATTTTGAGGAAAATGTAGGGAATTATTAAAAATTACAGCTTTTTCAATTTGGTAGACATAAAATGCAAAAATATTTCGAGGATTTTTATTTAAGAGCTAAAGTTTTTCACATAGTTTAGAATTTGTTTGAAGAACCCTATATTATGAATCCTAACAATCTGGAAATCACTTATATGAAAAATCGCAAAAATAAAGTATACATAAGCTGCTATATCAATTGTCTAACTCCAAATGAAAACGGAAAATATACATAGGTTAATGTTTGTATATATATGGTCTTGCATTTTGTAAACTAACTTGCATATGAAACATATAAAATTGTGTCACCAAGCTTCATAAACTGAAATTATTTTCCTAGGATATTTTGGGAAAATACCTTATTAAGTATTTTCCTAAATAAATAAAATATTTTATGTTTAAGATAAACACGTAAAAAAGGGAACCCTACAAGTAACAAAATTCATTTCAATATAACAAGAGATGTACAAATTGATATTTATTATGTATTCTACTGCTTGACTTAAACCAAATTTTTCATAACTAAGTAGAGACCAGAATGAAAGTATTCGCATTTGCTAACTATTCATAAATTCGTTGTTTTTGCCATGCTTTCATTCGACAACAACGACAAAATGTTATGAAATAACATTGCTCTTGTTGTTTGCTCTGATACTCACTGTTATTACACTGCCGTTATAATACAAGCAGTGAAATGATACGATGCAGCACGAAATAAATGATTTCTTTCGTAGCATTCGCTCAGTATTCGTTGACCTTTATGTGTATATTAAAAGTTTATTTAATTGATTTTCAATAATATACTTATTTACATATACTTTTATGTATGTAAATAAGAAAATGCAGTGTGAGGAAATTTTGGAAAGAATAAACGCTGATATTTACCGTGTTATAAAAAAAGAAAACACAAAAAGCTAAATTTGGAAAATTTTTTCTTTAATACAATAAAAAAATATAAAATTCGATTTGAAATACATTTCACATATGTATTATGTTTTATGAATACTTTGTAGGAGTATACGTTTTATACAAGACTACATTGTGTTCAATGATAGTCAAAAGCATTCGCACCACTCCCTTTGTATTCGTTGCTTTTGAAGAGACTAGTGAACATTTATGTAAAACAAGCAATGCATGCAATAAATTTCGTCGCACTCATTTTTTTCGATTGTGCCATTTACTGTCTTATTTTAAATGCTGTGTATTGACAGCAACATGCACGTTTTTTGTGATTGTATTCAAAACAACAAAATAAGGCATTCAATCTGTTCTCTGTAATTAAGTACGTTTATTAAAAGATCTCACCCTGCGCAGTATTGTCAGATTTTTCCCGACCTATTTCGCCAAATTGACTTAAAAAATCGCCAAAAATCAGTTTTATGTAGTTTTTCTCAATATATACTTTTGTTTTTATATTTCTTTTTTTTTTAATTAAATTTTTATAAAATAATCGCATACAAATTTAGAAAATCGCCAAAAGGAGAAATAAAATCGACAAAAATTATTTCTTGTAAATTTTTCTCATCCAAATTCAAAACGCATTAATTACTTTAATCCAATTTATCAGCAATATTTAAATATATAGCCATTTTCCTCTTTTATTTTTTCTTTCATCAAAAAAGCGGAAGACCTTAGTAGCCATTGCTTTCAAATATAAGTTATATTAACTAGATTCTTACTATAGCTTATAATGTAAATAAATAATAAGAAAAATCATCGAAATCAAATTGTTTTAATTTATTGCAGACGAGTTTTGGTAGGATTTATTTATTTAAAATACTCCTTCAACAAATTAGTTTTCGTGGATTACAGAAATTTTGAAGTTCAATTTTGTTAAAAAATAACCATAAAAAAAATAACCATAAATTTATTTATCGCCATGTTGCCAAACCAAAAATTTGGACGCCAAACAAATTGAAAAACGGTCACGTTTGGCGGGAAATCGCCATATAAGACAGTTCTGACCCTTAGTTTTAAATTTATAACTATCCATTTTAACAAAATATATTCTAAGAATTTGTATAATTTTTTTTTGCACCATAATAATATAATAAGTATGTACAATTTTTATATGGATGTAGGGATGTATATAGAATGTACATATATATCTGTTTTTAGTTTGTTTTTGTTAATTAATGCTTTAACTTCTTTTCTACCTGGTGCAATATATGAAATAAAAATGTGTAAAAATTTACAATACTCACAAAATGTATATATGTATATTTGTTTTGTTGCTAAATACTAAATTTTCAGCGTAGGGAAAATGCTTTTGGTTGGAGGGGAAAAAGGGATTTTTTTCCAACGTGTAGGGAATTTCAAAAATATTCACTGGCATCACTGATAGAAAATGTACAACTGCTTGTGTTATTTTTTTACACAATTGCAATAAGACCATTGATGTATACATATACCTATTTATATGTATATATTTTTCAACACTATGTGGAGTTACTATTTTTCCTATTTCGGCAACAACTCTTTTTGAGAGTAAATTCGCATTTACTCATTTACATTCACAACTCAAATAATCCCAGACGTTCAGGAATGGCAAAAAACGGTTAATACCTTCAAACAGTCATAATGGTATTTTATATTTTTCAAGTATGCGTTGCAAAAGAAATTTTTGCGGTCGTTATGCCGAGTACACACTATGGCATTTTGTGACATAGTGTGTACTAGAGGCAACGTATGTTATTTCCGATATTTTTCGTTGTGTGGCATTCTTTTCAATATAAAAACACAATGTGAACGGCGCTGCAGACATTTTGAAAATGACACTACAAAATAGCAGATGTGTACTCGGCATTAGAGATTTGTTCATTGAATTGGTTTATGAAAAAACAAAATCATTTTGATAGTTATAAATAGTGACTGTTTATGATTTAGCGTGCGTTATATGTATAAATTTAAATAAAATACCTTCTTTGAGCGATTCGTTTCTTCTATCGTAGTTATTTAAAACAATATCGTAAGACATAAGGTGTTCGTCTTCACACTTAATTTCCGAAACACACCGATCCAAAGCCAAGGCAGTTGCAGATTCTACAAAGCATTTTGTAATATTCTTAGAGCTGCCGGCAATACTATCATTTTCTGAAGAATGTTTGCCACTTGCCAAAAGTTGCTGGTACTTTTCATTCACATTTTGAATATGAAGTATAAAATCGTAGCAACTGATAAGTTTGTCCAAACATTTCGAACAAATCGTCTTTGGAAGGAACTCGTCATCGTTTGACTGGAACGAAAAAAGGAAGATTTAATTACGAAACCACTTTGCTTTCACCTGTTTTACCTTTAACTTAACAATATCATTCAACAGATCTTGACAAGTTTTAGAGTTACTGCACTCCTCTGCAAGAGCATATACTGCTGTTGCAGGATCAAAGCACGTACGACATTTATACAGCACTCCATTAATAAAACATTGGTTCATCATACTTCTGACCATTTTTTAATACACAATCTAAACTGTGGTAGAAATTTTCCTCTATTTGAAAATAAAAATAGGCGTCTATAAATGATATTATCTACACTTTATGGTCAAAATAATTTCACAGGCCCCGACGGCATAGACCAGGAATTATTCTTCTATGCCGTCGGATAAAAGCCTACGCCGCTTATTTTATTAGAGCAGATTTACATTGAGGTTAATGCAGCAGCGACAATGCTTGTAAGGCGAATTCATAATTAATGTATGGTGAATTCAAATTCAAATAGACGCAATAACAAAAGCCGAAATAATTACCAACAAAAAGAAAATAAAATAATGAACAAGTACAAAAAATTAATGTTAAGTTATTAAAAGATTTTTTGTATATGAACTACATAAGACATTTGCACAAACAAATTCTAAATAAATGTAAACATATTTGGGATTATTACTGCGTTAAAAATGTTAAATTTAAATTGTAACAATTCTCAAAAACAATAAAAATAATTTTAGTTACACAAAAAATACTATATTTGGTATATAATTGAGACGCTTAGGCGCCTTTTACAATTGAGAAATTGAAAGGCAGACAGACGAAGTTTGAAGGCGAGGGGTTGAAGAGGTAGAGTGTGTAGTACACGACCTCTGTACTGGAAAATTAGTACAGTAGCAAACGTCAAGAAGTAAACAAACTATAAATTTTCTGTATGTCTATTAATTTCGCAATTGTAAAAGGTTTGGGCAAGTTTAAAAGAGAATGGGCAAAATGTCTGCCTTTCAATTTCCCAATTGTAAAAGCGGACTTAGTGCAATAGCTCCGTAAGCCACATGCAATCAAAAATTGATTTTATGTGCTCAATCTATTGCTAGGTACCATAGCTTTATATGCTAAAAAGATTTTACGCAAATTCGATTATTTTGGCTGTGTTATTATTAAATCTACTTCTTCCAAAATTATATATTTTTATTTTGTTTTTCTCAATAACTGTAAGCCACAATAACTTTACTTGTCCTTTTTTTCTACGATGGATTTTAATGAAACTTGAAGGGTTTTTTCACATTCCTCTGATATTTCTGTTAGATCAATAGGTATTGAAGGACTCTTCCCAAGAGACATGCACAAAAAAACATAATTATTTTTAATTTTTAATTATTATTGTTCGAACTTTCATTTTATTTATATATTTATGATTTAATCAGGCTAAAGTTCATATCGCTTTGTAAGCCAAATTACATGTGATAATTATTAATGAACAAATAACATCAAAGTTAGTTAGTTGTAAATATTCTGACAACACATAGTTGAACGGAACAGCCAGCCGTTTTCGAAGGCCACTATACCTTCATCATCAGCGTTCTTCTGTGTTTGGTCCACTGTGTGTGGTGTCAGTTGATGTAGATTTCTGCCTTATATACGAAACTTTTCTGCAAATGGAATATGTGAATTGGTTTGATTCATCGTATTTCAATTTGCTGAAATGTGTTTTTGTAATGAAGGCCCCAAATTTACCATCACTATATTTACAACAGTCTTACCATTGTCGTTTTTTCATTACTAATTATGCACATGTTAGTTAATTTGCTTATTTTTGTTCTACTTAAGACAAACTTTTTTGGTTTGATACTATAAGTATATTTTTATTTAGTTTTTGCCACTGGCCCATGAAATACGATGAATCAAACCAATTCACATATTCCATTTGCAGAAAAGTTTCGTATATAAGGCAGAAATCTACATCAACTGACACCACACACAGTGGACCAAACACAGAAGAACGCTGATGATGAAGGTTTAGTGGCCTTCGAAAACGGCTGGCTGTTCCGTTCAACTATGTGTTGTCAGAATATTTACAACTAACTTTGATGTTATTTGTTCATTAATAATTATCACATGTAATTTGGCTTACAAAGCGATATGAACTTTAGCCTGATTAAATCATAAATATATATATAATTATTTTTGTTGAAGTTGCTTACAGAGTTGGTGCTGTTTATAAAAACGTTTTCTAAGTTTTTAGAAGAATAAAACAGATTTTTCGGGTGCAATGACATTTCATTTAAAAGCTGAAAACAGTGCATCTATGTTTATTAATTACTCCTAGTTTACACTATGCAAGTGTTATTGCTAAGCTGATTAGTTTATTAGGAGAGAGATACACGAGGGGAAAAGAAACGTTTCCGTTCCTCTCTTCTCTCTCTCCTCAAACTAATCCGTAGACTTCAAACCAATTTTTTGAAATAAGCTAAAAAAAACTTACAGTTTATGTACGTAGTCGCGGTATTAAACATCGACAACAAATTTGTTAACTTCCATTTAATGTTTGACTTAGAAATAAACTATTGCTATATTTCGAGATACATACATACATACATATGTCAATATTTGCAATAAGGGAGCGATATTTTAATTTTAATAAAATCATTTCTTCTATTGTCACTATTTCATTTCATTTCATTTATTTATTTTCTAATCGAGCCCATAGGGCCATATACGATTAGTTAATCAAGATTACAGTGTAATGACATAAGGTAATAAGTATATACAAAATAAATTTAAATAAATTTGAAGATTATGTACATATATAAGTGGGTAAGTAAGAGGGTAACAAATAAATAATCCTTTGGTTACAATGAAGGAAAATAAGAAGGAATGATAGTTTAACGTTTAATTAAAATATGACTAAACAGAAACATGGTTAAATAGTGCGAGTTTGAAACTGGAAGTTCATTATAGAGCCTACATGCTCTTATCAAGAAAGACCTTTCAAAGATGGAATTATTAATTTGAGATATGATCAATTGCGGATTTCGAGTTGATCTAGAAAATCGGAATGTGAATGGCAAAGATGGATTGAAATTAGATTTTATTATGTTGAAAAAGGTATATAAGATTTTGATATTAACAAAGTCCATGAAAGAGCACTTTAAGAATATTTTGGCGAAGTTTGATATATGGTCTGTAATTTTTAGATTGAAAATGAATCTAACAATGCGATTGAATATTAGTCGTATATGACGTAGATTTGATAAGGTACATCCACTGTAGATAACAAGGCAGTATTGAATGTGCGTAAAAAGCAGGGAGTGAGCTAGACAAGTTTTTATTTTCGTAGGTAGGTGGCAGTTGAATGAATATAGAGATCTTAAAGTCTGATTAATTTTTAAAGCAGTATTAGATATATGGCTATCAAAAGATAGGTGCCAGTCAAGTGGTACACCCAAACAGTTCAGAGTGTCAACAAAAGGAACAGTAACTCCATTAAAATTAATTTTAATTGTAGAGGTGTCGTAATTATTTGGAGCGAAAGTAATTGCTTTTGATTTGGAAGGGTTGAAATTTAATTTATTGCTAACAGCCCAACTTGAAGCGAAGGATAGGACGTGATTTATATTTTTTTCATGACAGTCTATAAACGTGATCTCACCCCTGAATAGGAGGTTTATATCATCGGCAAACAAAAAAATTTTACAGTTGGAAGGCCCGATATAACTGACGAAGTCATTCATATAAGTCAAGAACAGTAACGGGCCAAGAATCGAGCCTTGCGGCACACCACTCGAACACTTTAGAATAGAAAAATTGTTTCCCTCCACATAACAAACTGATCTCGATTAACTTGGTAGGAGTATATCAGTTTACATGACACATTGGCGAATTTAAATTCTGAAGCAAGTTTCTTAATTAGCACAGTGTGATTTACGGTGTCAAAGGCCTTAGAAAGATCCAATGATATTAGGGTTGAAATAATTTTCGGATTGTACTTTTGACGTATATCTTCAGTTAAATTTAGCAGATGAGAGGATGTGCTACCACCAGGCCGAAACCCAAAATGACAATTGCTAAGCAGAGAGTTTGTATTTAGGTAATACATTATTTGATTTTTTAAGATCACTTGAAAAATTTTCGATAAACAAGGTAAAATACTAATTGGTCTAAAGTTTTCAATAGCTGTACCGGAGCTTTTCTTTAAAATTGGGACAATTCTGGAAATTTTCCAAGTGTTGGGGAAAGTGGAAGTTATTATGCTAGTGTTGAAAATGGCAAGTATAATATCATTTTCGTGACGTGGTGGAAATTGAATCCTGAACTAGAAAACTCATTGAATTTCGGATAAAGACCATCGGATTTGTTTTGAGTTGAAATAAAATATTGGTTGAATGCATCTGGATCATGAGAGACTGAGCGGGATGAATTTCTCCTCTTGTTGTTAATAATTTTCCACATATCTCTCGAGCTGCAGTTCTTAAGTTTCGATTCCCAAAACTTGGCCTTATGTCTTCTCAAAATGCTTTTAACTTTGTTCCTATACCTGCAATATATTTTCCAATTAAGATCATTTATATTTTCTTTATATGCTCTAAAAGCTAAGTCCCTTAAATTACAGGCTGACCTAACTTCAGCAGAGTGAAAAAAACTTTTATTAGGATGAATATGTAATCTCTTGGTGGGAACAGCGTCATGTAATTTATTAAGAAGCATGTATAATGATTCTAACTGCTGGTCAACATTGTTGCTTAAATAAATATTATCCCATGTTCGATTTCGAATTACGTCATGAACAATATCCCAGTTAATGTTATTGTAGTCGTTGAACTCAATGAAATTGCTATGTTCTTGTATTTGACATTCGCTAAGACGTAAATAAAAGCATGACGAGATAAGGAGGGTGCTATAAATTGCCCCGAGCATATAAGAGAACCAGGATCACTGACAAAGCAGTAGTCGATTAGGGACGTAGAACCGTGAGTGGTATCAAAATGGGTAGGAATATTCTTATGTATGTAGCTCAAGTTATTATCTCGACATAATTCACGAATTGACGCGGCCATAGAGGGCTGGAACAAATTTTTATTAAAATCTCCTAGGACAAACGAGTGCTCATATTGGCAACACAAATCACCCAGAATTTCATATAAACCTTGGATATTACCATGGGGGGCATATACGACCCCAATAAGAATTTTTTTATTTAAAGCTAGAGGTTTCAATGAAGAGACACTCAAAACTGAGTGGATCGGACTTTGTAAAAACGACTTTGACTGCCATACCATTACGTGCAAACAACGCTACGCCTCCGCCTCTCATACCAACACGATCATTCCTTATAATAGTGTAGTTTGGAATGCATACAGTACCATCAGGTATGTGAGGCTTTAGCCAGGTTTCTGAGACAGTCACTACATCCGCAAAAGATTCATCAATGATATGTTTGAATTCGTCAAATTTTGAACCCCTAGATTAAGATTTCATACTCTGAATGTTTACATGAACTAGTTTCAAACCGGTATCATATACGAAGCTTTTCCTTAGTATACTATTATCATTGACAAATGGACCTAGATTGTCCAATAAAGAATTATTTGTAATCATTAATATAATAAAAGATGTGTGAATATAAAGATACAAAGAATTTAATTATAACTGAAGGAAAGAAATTCGGCTATAAAATTCACAAAAAAAGGAATAAATGACATCAGAAAGTAATATATGTATGTATGTAAGTATATATAAACTATTTTAAAAATACAAACATGAACAAAATGCATTTGATGTGCAAAGGTGTTGTGATCACTAATTAATGAGATTGTGCAACGTCACTCAATTGCGGGAAGTTGACGACGATTCAAAACGAGCTGATGCCAAACTCTCATCAACCAATTCATTGGAGTTGGTGTTAAAGAACGAGCAAAATTCATCCCAATTGAACGTTTTTGTGTTGTTGTCGGAAAGTGTTATTTTGACTTTTGGTTTGACTGCGTTGATGAAACTATATTTGTTTATAGTATTCGCTTTCCGGAGTTTCCTACACATAAAGAGAAAGTGGTCGGACTTAGGAGTAAGGTGGTCGTTAAGAAAGATTCTCTTATTTATTGAAGTTTCTATTATATATGAGAGGTACAATTTATTGGATTTAAAATAGCTTTTCATGACGAGATCGCGCTTAGATATATTGTTGAATTTCACAAGGACCGTATTGCCGTGTATTATGAAGTGACTGCAATTCAAATCATTTGGTTCAATGTGCACTTTTAATTCACTGAATATTTTTATAACAATACGAAAAATATCAGGCTGGTATTTGGGTAACCCAGTAATTAAAATATCAGCTCTATTCAGTTGTTTTTGTAACATTTCATTATGGTATTCGAGTGAGCTGACTTTTTTTTGTCATATACTCTTCCATGGATGATATTCTATCATTATTGATATCATCATTTAATTCAGAAAATTTGGATTTTAGTTCAGCCTTCACCTCGGATAGAATGGTGTCAAATTTTGACTGAATGTCTTCAAGACCTTTCCGTAATTCATCACGAAGTGTCCCCGAATCTGAACCACTTTGATTGTTTTTACAGGCGTCGCAAATAAAACTGATTGACCCTTTGGATTTTGCAAGGGTGGCTATTTAAGACAATGTTATAAGACATGAGGAGCTCGTTTTCAAACTTAATTTCCGAAACACTCCACACAGATTCAGCCAAGCATTCTTAGAGCTGCTGGAATACCATCCTTTTGTGAAGAAAGTTTGCCACTTGCCACTTTTTAACAGATTTCAGTATTACGAAGGATATGACCCTTGTCATAAAACACCCCAATTCAGGTATTATCTCAAAATGGTTTATCTTACCCACGAATTGGTAGATATTACTATTAATCAAAGTTTGAGTGAGAAATTCATCCCGTAAAGTCTGACACATTCTCGACTTTAGTTACAACTGGGAGGAATACTACAGTGATATTCGAAAAAAATATCGTATACTTTATTTCTTCAAAATATGTCAAATTGTTTAAATGAAGCCCTTTGATGATATTCGAAAAAAGATCGTATATTTTATTTCTTCAAAATATGTCAAATTGTTTAAATAAAGCCCTCTGATGAGATAAATATCTTTAAAAGGACTAATTATAATAAAAACGGTTCATACTCCCTATTATTAATTTTTTGAAGTACTTCAAATAATCTGTCAGTTTTTACCTACTGATATAATTTTTTCCATTATTTTTTATGAATTCATATTCGTACTCAATTGCTAAATAAAATAATGAAAGAAATTCTTTAGCTTAAATGGTTGCCATTGTTTGATAGACTTTTTATTGATTGAAAATCGGAAAACATAATATTAGTGACACTAACTGTATATGCAAAAATTTTACTTTTTGGCCTTAACTGTACTAGAAGATTTTTTAGTTATAATTACATATTTTTATTTGTTTTTATTAAAATAAATAATAATATGATGTTAAAGCATATGGCTATACCTGTTTCAGTTGAAATTTAAAATATATAAGTTAATAGCATGTGCTCTAGCATCCGAATTTAGAAAAAATATGATTTTTTTTATTTTCTCGCTGCGTTTTGATTTCACAACACTGTTTTCAAGTAACAAGAATATGATTTTCATTGTTCAAAAGTGAAAATTGACATATGCAATCGTTTGAAAATAAATACGGAGTGAAACTGGGGAGATTTCTTAAATGTACCAAATTAGTCATTGGTGTACTATTGTACTTACCGAGTTTAAATAGCACCAAAAAAGTACAATTTCACCAACTTTGCCAACCCTGATATGCAAACAACTACAGGTAGAAAGCGAAGCCGATCGGCTAATAGCCGCCGCCGGCAATTTTTTAAAGTTGCCGCCGATCTTTTTTTTAATCAACGGAAAAGTATCTCTGGTTTTAGACTCGGCAGTTTTTCTTGCTCAACTTTTGATTTTATGAGAAAGAAAAGGATAGGTATACAAAAGGTATATATTACTTTCTCAACTCTCTCATACAAAAAAACAAGTAATTTAAACTGCCGAGTTTAAAACAGGAGTATGTACCTGCCTCTGACACTAATGGCTTCGTTAGTCAAATCGTATCGTCTTACTTTTGAAGTTGTCGTATCGTTTAAGTCTGTATGTTAGTTAGTAAAAACGTGAGGCTGCCAGCGAAAGTGTCAGCTGTTACTTTGCTTTATGTGTGTGTGTGTATGTATGTAAGCCAGAAGTTGAAGTTTGCTATGTAAAAATCTATTTTCTGTAGATTTTTACGTAGCAACGTTGCCAACACATTTTCAATAAGCATCAACATGCTTATTAAATGTTACGGATTTTGTCAGCTGACACGCAACAGCACGATACGATTTCAGTAATTCTACCATAAAGCTGAAAGTCCATACCATCCGTTCCATGCGTTGTTGCGTTTTATGCATGTGGCAAAAAAGTAGAATCAGTGTAATTGTATGTGGCAAGTTACAGAGCAAAACGCATAGAACGCATACTGATATTAACGCAACGACCGAGAAGGTTGGCACAATGAGTACTTTATTGAAGGAAGCATTTGAATAGCTTCAATAGGTAGTTTCTCCATTTTATTCATTAAATTCAAAATTTTTCATTTATTTCGTTTATTTTTTATTCACTGCATCGTTGAAGCAGTGAGCATATGTATATTAATGGGAGAATTGTTTTTTATCTTAAATTGATTTTTTTCTATAAAAAAATATGAACTGCATCAAATAAGCTGTGAGCCACTGCGGTTCAAAAATTCGTAGCTCTGTATTTAATAGTTCTCAAAATAAAGATTTTATTCCCCTAAAATTTGCAAAATCTGACGCTGCTCAGTGGGCGAAGCAATAAAAATCGATATGACATGAGAATATAGTTGTCATGTAAAATTGTATATTCAATTATTTTCTGAATGATGGCCCTTTCTGTCACGATGTCTTTTGAGATACCAGGAAGATTTAAAGCCGCGATTGCAAATCTCACATATAAAGGATTTCTTGCCAGTATGAATAAGTGAATGATGCTTCAAAGTGGAAAAATGGATATATTTTTTCTGACAAACAGTGCACTCGTATGGACGCTCGCCAGTGTGAGAGCGCATGTGAGCTTTTAATCTGAATTCATGGATAAAGTCTTTCTCACAAAGTGTACATTTAAAAGGACGTTTACTAGAGTGTGTGCGCCGATGCAAATATAAATTAATTTCGGTGCTATAGATTTTGTCACATTGCTCGCACTTGAATGGCGTCTCTTGCATGTGGCTTCTTATATGTATTTCAATATTTCTTCTATAGACACCACAAATTGGACATAATTTGAATTTTCTCGTACCTTGTGGATGTTGATTAGAAACAGTTGAGTCCAAATTATTTTCTAACGTCGATAATAAATTAATTTGTCCTTTTGGACTTTCACCCGAATGAAGTTTATGGCTCCTGCGCTTATGCTTCCTTAAAGAGTCATGTGTTAAAAAAACCAATTCGCAAAAAGTGCATTTGTAAGATTTGTCACATTTGTGTCTCTTAATATGTCCTGAATAATCATTTTTGTTAATGTAAGTTCCACAAATTAGACATTGTATTGTATCTTTAGATTGAATGCACTCCCCTGCATCTGAATAGTTTTGATGTAATGCTAATGACAAATCACTCTGTGAATTTTTTTTTAAATGAAGGAACTGAGGATTTATATTGCTTGCGTCATTTAAAAACGACGTGTTGGCTGCATCCAATGTTTTGAAGAAAACGTTTGAATTATGAAATATCGAAATATGCTGTTCGAGGTTCTCTTGCCACATAAATTTGAAATTACACTGATCGCATTGGTATTTTTTCTCAACATCAAAACACTGACTCATTCTATGATAATCTAAAACTTTCTGAAAGAAGATGAATTAACAAGATTTATAAAATTTAAGATATATTATCTATCAGTACCTGTGATACGGTTCTAAAAAAACAACGTTCACATTTGAGTTCCAATAATTCATAATTGTGCACGGATCTTTGATGTTGAGTTATTTGAAACTTTCGCTTAAATGATTTACTACATATGCAACATGTATATGGCAATATATTTTCATTTTCTTCAGTTTCTGTTTCTGAATCCAGCTCTAAATGTAATTCAAACCCCATTTGATTAGTAACCGAGTAATTTGACAGAGAATGTTGCATGGCACCACACACGTTCTTCAGATTTTTTAGAGAGTAGTGTTCATTTAATTTGGCAATACTTGAAAATTCTTGATTACATATTTTGCATTTTATTATCTTTCTGCCATTTGGCCACCATAAGGAATGTATTGTGCTTGCAACGGTTTTGATGATGGATGGTGTTAACCGATGGCGCATCAAATGATCATTTAAATGGTCAGTATTACAGAAAGTTTTAGGACATAAAAAACAAGAGCAAATTTGGATATTGTCACGACACAAGTTCAGAGACAGCGAATTTTTGATACTTATGTATCGCTATATAAAAATTTGTTTATTAAATAAATTTACGATGAAGAATACAATTATAAATACCTGTATTTCTTTATGTCGCAATATGTTTTCCGGCCATATAAAAAACTCTTCACAACAATCGCATTGTTGACCAACTTGTCGATGTTCATTCCAACATTCCCGCTTTATATGTTGTTGTAACAAGTCAATACTAACGTATTGCATCTTACATTCCTTGCAAGTGAAAGGCATTGAAACATCATTGTGTGCATGTTTTTGATGATTAAACAGAAGTTTCCGCTTTTTAAACGTTTCATAGCAGAGTTCGCACAAATAGCTTTCTTCACCATCAGCATCATCTTCATCGCTATCCGAATCTGAAATGTCCATTTCTTTGCCGTCCTTATCGATGGCTTGATACAGTTGACTTATTTGACGTTTCGCAAATGCATTTTTAATCTTGTTTTGCAACAATTCGCGATTTCTGGATAAATTTTCAAACTGATTTACATAAATACAACCATCAAAGTCAACTCCAGTTTTACCATCGGCGTGCAAAGGCATGTGTTGCCGTAAATCGCGCAATTTTTGAAAGGTGATTTCACAAAGACCACATCTTATGATAGTTTTTGGAGATGAACGGATTACTTCGTTATACTTTGCATTAATTTTATCTTTTACATATTTTTCAAAACTTACTATATTCGTAGCACAATTGTGTTTTTTCATATTTTCGAGCCAAACAAACTTGCCAGGACAATTGGGACAAATCAGTATTTTATGTTCATGTCGACAGTGAGTTTGTCTGTGTTGTTCGTACATTTTTGTAGATATAAATTCCAACTTGCAACGGATACATTTCAAAGGAATTTTTTCGTTTAAATGATTCTCTCTCATATGAGCAAACACTTGATATTTGTGCAAAAAATCTTTTTCACACAATTCGCATTTATATTTGTTGGCAGACACTTCTGTTTTTTCTTCCAAATCTTCTGCATCCGTATCACTAATGGACATTTCATAGGAAAAGTCATTTAAAATTGTGTAATATTTGACAAAGTTCTTCTCTCGAATATCTTCACATATCATTGTTTTTATGACTGCCAAAGCCCTCATATTTGGAAACCAACGCTGAATAACATCACTGCTTAAATTTAAGTTGTGAAGAGTATTGACCTCACTATGAATATCTAGGTGCTGAAGAAGTGTTTTTTTACTCGTAAAAGTAGAACCACACAGTTTACATTCCGCTAGTGGTAATATAAGAGGTTTGCTATACAGACGTTCTCCAAATAAACGACCTAATTGCTTTTTATTGGAATCATGTGACTCGCCTGGATGTATAGCTTTAATATGTGAAATTAAGGTGTGCTTATGTCTCACATTTATGCCGCAAAATGCGCATGATAACGATCTTTCTTCGTAATGCGTTGCAATTATATGCCTTCGACAAGAATTCTGCCTAATATATGATTTTTTGCACATCCCACATACGATATGACCGTTGACTTTTTCGATTGGATAGTATTTGTAGTATTGTTCTACATACATTCTGAATGAAGATTTTTCTATTTATTTACTTGCATATTGTATGTACATGTGTAGATGTACAGCATATAAGGTCTGTTCCAGATCCATAGCAAAATAGTCCGAACTTGTACAAAGCTATCCAAAAGCGTTACAGATGGCAATTTTTGTGCAATTTTGAGAGCGAATGAGAGAGTAATTTTTTTTCATTTCCTGTACAAACTAGTACGAACTTTTTCTTCGGGGCAAGTTCGGACAAGAATTGAATCATCAGCTTCCTTTTTTGTTTACATATGAAACTGAAAAATTAATCAGAAAATTTGCAAATATGGGAAAAAAGTTTTTACATACAAATTTGAACAAAGTTGAAGTTGTAAGTACATTTGTGCATATTTCTCCATTTCTTTAATATAAAAATATGTTTTTTTCCAATAATTCACGTAGCTTTTACTTTGTTGAAACTTATTAGGAATGTTGCTTTACTTTTTGGGTAAAGTTCGGTAAAATGAGAGCAAACTTTAATTTCTCTCAATAATACACAAAAATGAACAAAAGTACGGGAACGCGACCAACAACAGCCAAAATTTTTAACAAGAAAGGAAACGAAACGCGAAGCAAAAGTTGTATCTGACATGGCCTTAACGCTTTTGGGTAACTTTGTACAAGTTCGGACTGTTTCGTTATTCATCTGGAACAGAGCTTCTGGCATATGACATTGTCGCCTAAATCATGATACAGTTATACAAGGTACTTGCACAAGCCCAGCCTGTTATTGTATACAATGCAGAAAGTTGTCAAACTTTGTTTACAAGCTGCAAAAATGTTAGTGTATGTGTGTGAATAAAATGATTACAGTGTGTTGCCAATGAATTTGCACATTGAAGAAAATTACACTACACATGCTTTGTGTAGATTAAAATTAAAACAAAATTAAATAAAAATAGAACCCAAAGTAGAATTACACACATATTATACATGAATCTCATTACATGGTCTACAGATAAGAGTAAAAATTACACACTCTGTATTACACACATATTGGCAACACTGCAATCATGCATGAATGCCGCCTCTGCAATTTTTAAAAACAAAAGACAACTGTTTCAGACAATTATTCGTTTGTTTCTACCAACAAAATACGTGTGTTTCTTGGTGTTGCAATTTTGTTGTAGTCGTGCAAGTACCTTGTATAATTGTATCATGGCCTAAATTTTATGGAAGCAATATCGTAAGGTAACACACGACATGTACAGTAGGGTGGGTCAAGAATTTTGTTCTCGTATCGACTTCTAATAGCGCAAATATGTTGTATTTTTGTCTGCATTAGACCCCCGTAAAATATTATTAATCTATTTTTAGTAATTTTATTGTTTTATGTTGTATAAGAACCAGTTTTATTTTTTTACGTTTAACTAAAAATAAGTGGTTTCATGAGAATGTTCAAAAGTCTCGCAAACACTCTCGTAAATAAAATGTCAAATATTATATAAAAATTTATTTACACAAACCTGTTAAGTTTGCCCAATAATTTTGAATCATAAACTTAAGCTGTGCAATTGTGCATTTTGTAAACAACAACTTCTTGCGTTTGGATTTCTTTAGGCATTTTAAGACACACACACGCTTTTTTATTTTTATAGAAACTTATAAATATGTTTTTAAATTGAAAACAGATTGAAATTTTTTTATTTTATTTTTATTCAATGAACTTTTTGACGTTTGTTTCAAATTTACATAAACTGTTTGCGCAAAAGTCCAAAAGGGGCTTCATGAAACAAGTCTCGCAAGTTTGCCCAATTGCACAAATGGTAATTTTAAGAGTTGTCGTGAAAACCCTTAATGTTTTCAGTTTTAATTAATAATAATTGATGGTATATAAAATATTAGAATTTAAAAAAATTGCTTTTTTCAAAAATATATAAATTCATATGAACTCCGGTGCTCTTGCGCTCAAGATGTGATTTTTTATAGCAATTTTTATTTATTTTATCGTCAGACAAAAAATATTGCTGTTTGAATATCTTTCGAGAACTTTGATTTTTTTCTCATACGTTAGTGACCCACCCTAATGTATATACGTACATATGTATGTATGCGTGTGTTTTAGGGCTAATAAATCAGTCAAAGTTTAAACGATGGTTTAGTTAAACTAAACTCAAATTTATATGTAGTTTAAACTCAACAGGAATAAATCAGTGAACCATACCTTATGTGTAGTTTAAAAAATAATATTGTGGCAGCACTAGAATAAATGTCAAAAAACAGCTGTTTTGCAGCATGCTATCAATTCTTTGCACAATCAAAAATGCAAAAAAGTTAAAAATTTTAATTAAAGGTCGCCAAATTTTTCTGAGAAATGAATTACATTTATGCTTGGCGAAGTAGAATAGTATAAAAGAATAATAAGAGTGTAAGGAAACAGGTCGAACAAGATCTAAAAAAAAAGTAGAGACTTGGAAAAAAGTTGAGTGCTCTTTTAATGCAAAACATATGGTCTGTAATTAACAAAACCATATGGCTTGTATTGCTAGTTTAAACGCCTAATTTTATGCGTTTACAGATGGTTTGAATACTGTATTGATGTATAGGTTTTATAGTTTAAACACATTTTAAACCAAAAATAGAGATCAACTTGTACTGATTTATTAGCCCTTACAGTATGAAATTTGGTAAATCAGATGTAAAGATGAAAGTACATAACACGCGTTAGTGCGCGTGCGAGCATCTGTCAAAAAAAATTGAAATAGAGTTTTTGCATACGACAAGTTACATACGAAACTCTTTGACGCGTTTGCCGCAGAACCGACAATAAAAAAAAATTAAAAAATTAGAATCATGGAGGAAAATCTTATTGAAGAGTTTGAAATGTATGTTTTATTGCATAAAAAAGGAATTGAAAAAAATGTTCCAAGTCAATTTTTCAATGTAAAAATAAATAAAAAACCTGATAGAAAAGGCGTTTATAACGCGTGTTGTGTAACTTGCCGTTTTTCATGCAGTAAAGTTTTCAAACGCGCGGTCCTCGTCGATGAACTAACGCGTGTTATGTATTTCTATATACATATATAAAATGATGTACAATGTTCACTTACCCATTGGGCATGTCATGTTCACTCTTCCTGGAGGATGAGGACCTAAAAACAAATTTAGATTAACATATTTATTTTCTCTCCTCATAAAAAAACTGTTTTACCCCAGCTTAGTTCTTGGATTATTTTCGTTTTCGTGCTTATCTTCTATGTGCTCAGGAAAATTTTTTGGTTGATCATCAATTTTAACTCCGTCATTCTTTACTTTATTGAATCGCTGACTACAATGAATTAAACCCTTTTAATTAACTTGACATGCTCAGAAAACATGTATATACTTATGTATATAAATTTGTGCACACACAAGAACTAAATTCCCTACCTGATTTTCTTAATTTTATGTTTCTTCCTTCTTTCTTCAATCAGACAATCGCTTTCGTCCGTAAAGGCACAGCTATATTTAATTAAAATTTAAATTAGTTTTAAATGAACTTAACAATTATTTACCTGCTTTCGGAGTAATAATCATTAAGACCATCTTCAAGAGCTTGATTTATTTCTTCTTTTAGGGATCTTTAAAAAACAATATAATAGAATTTCAACTTTTTAGTTATTTTGTTAATTTGAAATAAGTATATGTATGAATGTATGTACTACATATGTATGTATGTACCTTCGAAATAAGTTCCTTACCTGATTTTCTTAATTTTATGTTTCTTCCTTCTTTCTTCAATCAGACAATCGCTTTCGTCCGTAAATGTACAGCTATATTTAATTAAAATTTAAATTAGTTTTAAATGAACTTAACAATTATTTACCTGCTTTCGGAATAATAATCATTAAGAGCATCTTCAAGAGCTTGAGTTATTTCTTCTTTTAGGGATCTTTCAAAAACAATATAATAGAATTTCAACTTTTTAGTTAATTTGTTCATTTGAAATAACTATATGTATGTACTACATATGCATGTACCTTTGTTGGCTTTGCAACTTATCTAAGTCGAGTTCAAGATCCTCATTCAATGTTTCCATTAAAGAATCACAAGTATCTGCAAAATGTATATTTATTGTTCAATAATTATGCTAACTTGCTTTTACAAAAATTCTCACTATAATACAGAGTATAGACAAGAGATGGGCGCGTGTTGAATTTTCCCTACACGAATACCAAGATGTCTAACACATACGAAAATTTCCCCAACTTAAAAGAAGTTTTCAAAACAATCATAATCATTCATAATCATTCATTGATTCACATATGAATGAATAGAAATTGCAAGAAGTAGAATGCATTTATTAACAACAGTCTCATTGATATGAATCATGCAATAGCATCTTTAATTTTTTTTTAATGTGCTAGCTCAATACTCATTTTAGAAAATGCAGTTTGATTTCGTAATCATGCAGATCTCTGGCACCCATTAAACAGTTGATAGTTGCTCTTTGTTTAGTTTGCTTTGAAGTTTCATTATGAATCGACTTACACCACGCGTGCAAATTGTTGAAATTTTTAAGCAAAATAATTGTTTTATTCGTCAAACTCGAATTGATATTGATTTTGAATTTCCATTCAAAACTTTATTTTCCGATGAATTGGTACGTAAATAAGCAGAATTTTCGCATTTGGAGTGAGGAGAATCTACACGCTTTTGTGGAAACACCATTACATCCAAAGAAAATTACTGTTTGGTGCGCTTTATGGGCTGGTGGAGCCATTGGTCCATGTCTGCAAAAAATTTGTTTTCCAGATTATGCCTCCTACGCGCCAACCGCGGCGGCCACATGGCAGAAATCATATTTAAACATTAATTTCATAAAATTTTCTTTCCAATAGAGCCCGTTTCATTGATATTAAAAATATATTTCCTTGTTTTATTATGATTTAAACTTGTGTCACTCTATAAAAAACACACTATATTTAGTTCACAATCCTTTGCTCTTTAGCACATCATTCAAACGTCTTGTCAACGATTCAAAAAAGTTTTTACACATTTCTATTGAAATATTGTACCACTGCGTCTGCAGAGCTTCTGTTAATGGATTCGTGTTTGAAACACTTTATTTTTAATTTTTCTGGATAATTTCTCCATAAAGCTAATTCAACTCTGCATTACATTATTAATAGATACATATAAAGATGACCATACGATTGCAAATATAAACCGCGTAGGACAAAGAGAAAAGTTTAATTGTAGCGAAAAACGTAATCCAGTGTAAATAAATACCCCTGCTACTTCTGCACAAATTAATAATACTATTACCTATACTAACAGCCTTATTTATAAAAATTTTTAAGGCTTTATAAAAAAGGGTTTATAAAACAGATTTTCACACAAAATTTTTCTTATTAAGCCTTAATAATTTTCATAAGGCTGTATTTAATTTTTTTATGAACATGTTGAAAATAGATTATATTTATGCATATGATAAAATAAATGCTGCTTTGAAGAAATTAAAGCCTTTTTTTATTTCCAATTAGGCAAACTTATCCATAGAAAAATATACTAGAGTTTAATGTAGATTATGTATGTACGTAAGATTACGCGTTTGATCCAAATCGTGTAAAATCACGTAACTAGTGAGTGAAGTAAAGTTTCTTCCTTCTTAATTTTTATACGGGTGATTGATATGATAAAGGTTTGAAGATTTGTATGGACATGTGATTCGATGTTATACATGATAATTAATTTTAAATGCGATTTTGAATTTTTAGTTAGTTACATGGTGTTGCATTTTAGCTGAGAGTAAATTGAAATAAATACCTTCTTTGCCCGAATCGCTGCTTCTATCGTAGTTATTAAAAAAAATATCGTAAGACATAAGGTGTTCGTCTTCAAACTCTATTTCCAAAACACACCGATCCAAGGGTAAGGCAGTGGTAGATTCTGCCAAGCATTCTGTAATATTCTTGGAGCTGCTGGCAAGACTATTATTTTCTGAAGAATGTGTACCTCTTGCCAAAAGTTGCTGGTACTTTTCATTCACATTTTGAATATGAAGTTTAAAATCGTAACAACAGATAAGTTTGTCCAAACATTTCGAACAAATCGTCTTTGGAAGTAACTCGTCATCGTTTATCTGGAATGAAAAAGACTTTAATTGCCAAACCACTTTGCTCTGACCTGTTTTACCTTTAACTTAACAATATCATTCAATAGATCTTGACCAGTCCTGGAGTTGCTGCACTCCCCTGAGAGAGCATATACTGTTGTTGCAGGATCAAAGCAAGTACGACATTTATACTGCACTCCATTAATAAAACATTTCTTCATCATACTATTGAAAATATTTTAATATGGAATCTAAATTGTGGTAGCAAATTTATTGAATTTAAAGGCACAGAATCACAGATTAATAACACAATTATTTCTAGTCTATGTCACAGAACAAAAACTATCTCTGTGGTAAAAGTAATGCGTTTAATTGAACTTTGTGGTCTAATTGTATTCACTGGTAGGCAGAATACTTTGATCAGAAGTAGAGCTGGCAAACTATCGATAGTTTTTTTCTCGATAGCGATACTATCGTTGAAAAAATGTATTGCTATGTTTCCACTGCGAGTTAATCATCTGTTCGCTTTCTCATACTATGCTTCTACTACGAGTGGAATCACAAGCTTAATTTCCTCAATCTTGTTTATGAACACGCTGTTTACACGGCGCATTCTTGCTTCGTTAGGCTCTTTTTTTATCTATATTCATACATACATATGTATCATACGCACGTGCGAGTGGTTTGTTTTTTATTTGTTTACACACACATACAAACATGCCTATTTTGTTTTGAGTTAGTTCAGATAAACTGCTATAAAACTTAGAGAATTTTCACTGTTCGCATAAGAAATTGGCAGTATATGTATGTATTCGAGTTTTATTTGATTGAAAATACATGTAAGTACATATCGCTCATTGGCTCAATTAATCTCGTCAGAAATTAAATTTAGAATTTATAACGCAGAATACTTTCCCATATCATATTTCATCTTGTGTAAAACATTTATTTGGTAAGCTCACGTGTTGATAGACCACTTTTTAATATCTCCACTGAGTTGCATGTAAATTAAAAACTAAACTCTAAACTGAGCAGTTTACACTTAAAATTAACTTCAAGTGAATATTAAAGTTAGACATAGACATGTTAACAAAAAATTAGCTGAGAAATCTCGTTAAACATTCCTGTTTGATATGCCTTGAACGCAAGTAAAGGAATTCGATATTATCGATCGTTTTGAAACAATCGAATGGCATAAATATCGATAGTTAACCAGCTCTAGGCAGAAGTATACTTTCATGGTCAAAATAAATCCACAGGTACAGGCCGACGGCTGAAAGCCGACGCCGCTTTATTTTTTTAGAATAGATTTACATTGGGGTTAGTCCAACTGCAACCATGCGTACAACGCTTAGTTCCAGTTCACACTAGAGAGCTGTGCGAGTTGATTGACTTTCGCCCTAAAACTCAGTTTCACAATGCTTTTGTTGTTCTTAAACATCAATATGTACTAATGCTATTGCTTACAGAGTTATGTGTCTAACGCTGAGCAGTTAGTAAAAACGTAAGGTTGCCAGCGAATGTGTCAGCTGTTATTATATTTCTCTTTGCTTCATACGTGCGTATGTATGTAAGCCAGATGACGTAAAAATCTATTTTCTGTAGATTTCTACCTCACATACATACTTTACTATACATATTAAATAAACAGCAACATGTTTTATTTATGTTACAGATTTTGCCAGATGATCCGTCAACTCACAAACGAATCGAACAATTCTACCTTTACGTTCTCTTTTGGAGTCCCTTTTTAAATCCACGCGTGTGTACATGAAGACTTTTTTTCGCCGAATTAAGGTCTTTTTTATATTTAGTGGATAAACAATTGTCATTAGATTTTTCGTAGCAGTATATTATTGTTAGTTTGGAAAATGTAGAATCAATACGTCCACATAATTTTACTTGTTTTAATTTACCACCCTTGCTTCTTTTGTTTTTAATTTTTATACTATCAGGAGTTTTCTGTAAACCGCGCGTTTTGAAATCGTGCGATTTCCAAAAACGAAACGAAATATCTTAAGCATCTAAAATCAATTAAAAAGCGGCAATAAGTCAACTTTTTAACTGAGATCTTTCCCGGATATTAGGCGTTTTCAAAACGCGTGATGTACAGAACAGCTCTGTATAACTGTTTATTTCATGAATGCTATAAATTAACTAGCTGTTCTCACTGTTCGCACATAGCATAACCAAGACGAAATGAGGAACATGTGACGTCATCAGCCCTGATGATGATCAGCTGTGTGATGCCGAATTGAACTGCTTTGAGACCCCAATTGTCCAAATCTGTTTTTTCTAATACGTTTTGAGGTTTAGTTACTCTCCAATTTTTTTGTTATTAACTCCTGGGGGCAAATTACGGTATTCAATACGATTCGAAATTTAAAAATATTTCCATATAATTTCTATTGAAATATTTCGTAATTTCGTTCGATAACGAGTGACGTAATTTGCCCCCTGGTTGACTGATCTGCCACGCATAACCGTATAATCTTGCGATACTTTTGTGGAATTTCGTTGACAACCACGTTGCTACTTCCTATGTAAAGGCATAGGTCGTGTATGCCCCCGTAAATTGCTACCAAACTAAATGTTTCCCAACCAAATGTTTCCGTGTTTAAACGCAGTCTAGATTCAGTTACAAAAACTTTTTTAAAATACTGTTAATAACATCTTGGGCATATGGTCTAGTTACCCCCCTCCCCCCCCCCCCCCACTCCATATTTGTACAACAATACTTTGCAAATTTATTTTGTAAAGTATTTATGAAATAAATAAATATATAAGTTTTTCTTTGAAAAACCAAGTATTCCACCAAGTAACGTAAGTTAGGAGCCTGAAAAGGTTTCACATATTAGATTTACCTTATAGAAAATAGTAATAGTAGTTATATTAATATTTATATGTAAATATAATAGGTCCATTTGTTTACTTTTCCAGTAAAATCCAGTAGGTTGAGTAAATTTTGGGTAATTTAAAAATTTTACTCTCAAGAATGCCTCTTGCACAAAAAAGTACGCGAACGAAAAAATTGCCAAAATTTGCAGATTAATCAGAACAGCTGATCTTAGTGCTGTATAATATGTGTTGTTTTGACTTCCCATGTTTTTGGTAATTGATGCATGCATTTTTATAATTATAATTTTGAAGCGATATATGTATGTATATTTCTAAAATAGAAGTTCTGTGAAAGCTTTAGCTTGTATTTGGTTTTTAGTTTTTATTCTGGATAAATGGCATACGAAAATACATCAATATTTGATTTCTGATAGTCGTTACCCTGAATGTTATGCAGCAACAAGTATTCACATATATGTACATAAATTTTACATCTCTAAAAAAATTAAAGTAAATAAACAATTAAATTTAATTTAAAAACTGATAAATTTAACAATTATTATTCTTTAAATTGTTTCACCTTGAACATAATACTTTTCAGTTTTTTTGTTAAATTTTCTTTTAAATGTTTTAATTAAAAAATTTATACTTTGTATTTGCTTACTTTTGTTTATTTTATTGAATCATATGTTTTTCTCATCTACTGGATTTTACTGGCAAAAATTTGTCCAGTAAAAATTTGCATACTCTCAGTCAACAACTGTCAAATTGACTCTCTCAGTTGGGACTCTCTTTTGCAATTTTATGTGTACACGGTATAAATTTGCACAAAATTTGGGATAAACAAACGGACCTAATATTAGGTTTAGTTTATTGAGCTTGCTGAAGCTTAGTAACAACTGTTAATTTGTTTTTTCTTTCTTTATCAAATTTCCTTATTATTGTAAAATAAATTGTAAATAAATACATTGAAATAAAGTAACGTAACGTGACAAAAAGTGAAATTTTCTGTGGAAATGCCGTATGTAACATCCGCATTAAGAGACTTATACAAACATACATATGAGGTTTTTTAACTTATTAAATCTTATGAAGAGTTGCTTAAGCAGGAGCGAAATGCATATACATAGGTGCTGCTTAACCAACTAAACAATCAAAAATTCCTAAAACATTAAAGAATGAATGTAAAATAAATATATGTACATACAAAATATTATATTCATTTATTTTCTGTGTGGTGTCCACTTTCGATACCATGCTTTGTGAGATCTGACGCACATTTAAAGGCTCGATTGCAAACCTCACACATAAAGGATGCATGCCTAAGTGAATGATTCCTCAAACCATTTGCACCCGTAAATGTTTTCTGACAAATAGTGCACTGATATGGACGCTCGCCAGTGTGAATGCGCGTGTGAACTTTTAATCTGCTACTATCGCAAAGTGAACATTTAAAAGGACGTTCACTAAAGTGTGTGCGTCGATGTATATTTAAATTAAATTCCATTTAAAAGGTTTTATCACAAAGATCGCATTGGAATGGTCTCTCTTCCTTATGGCTTCTAATATGTGTTTTAAGGGATATTATGTAGACACCACAAATTGGACATAATTTTTTCTTTCTTTTCTTTCTAGTTGAGTCCGACTTCTTGTCTGGCTTCGACAATAAATTGTTTTGTAGTTTTGGCTTTACAACTGTATGATATCGCATATGAGAGCCCAGATGTGAGGGTAATCGAAATAATTTCGAGCAAATTGTGCATCTATGTGGAAGTTCGTCGGTGAGTGAAAGTTTATGGCTCATGTGCTTATGCTTATTTAAAGAAGATTTTGTTATAAAGGACATTTCGCAAAAGTCGCATTTGTAAGATTTGTCACATTTGTGTCTCCTAATATGTTCTGAATAATTGCTTTTGGTTATGTAAATTCCACAAATGAGACATAGGCATTTATCTTTAGATTGCATGCAGTCTCCTGCATCTAAAACGTTTATATTATATAATGCCTGCGACAAATCATTCTGGGAAGCGTCTTCTAATTCAAGGCATTGAGCATTAATATTGCTTCCGTCATTTAAAAATGTCGTGTTATCTGCTTCCAATGCTTTGACGTAATCTTTTGAAGTATGAAATGTCGAAATATGCTTTTCAAGGTTTTCTTGCCACATAAATTTGAAATTACACTGATCGCACTGGTAAATTTTCTCAACATTAAAACACTGGATTACTTTATGATAATCTAAAACTTTCTGAAAGAAGATGAATTAACAGGATTTTATAAAATTTTAGATAAATTATCAGTACCTGTGATACAGTTCTAAAAAAGCAACGTTCGCATTTGAGTTCCAACAATTCATAATTATGCATCGATGTTTCATGTTGAGTTATTTGAAATTTTCGCTTAAATGTTTTACTACACATGCAACATTTATATGGCAATATCTTTTCATTTTCTTCATTTTCGATGCTTTCATTTTCCGTTTCCGAGTCCAGCTCAAAATGTAACTCAAACCCCATTTGATTTGTAATCGAGTGATTTGCCACTGCATGTTGCCCTCCACCACACAAGTTTTTGGAATTTTTAGAAGAAAAATGTTCATTTAATTTGGCCATACTAAAAAATACTTCATCACATATTTTGCATTTTATTAGCTTTCTGCCGTTTGGCCACCATGTAGAATGTATTGTGGTTACAACAGTTTTAATGTTGGATTTTGTTACCCGATGACGCATTAAATGATCATTGAGCTGGTCAGTGTTATAGAAAATTTTTGGACATAAGAAACAATAAAAAGTTTTGATACTGACCCTTGGCGCATCACAACTTAAGTTGGATGGAGCAATTATTTTCTTTGTCTCTGAGAGTGAATTTTTAATATTTATGTATCGCTAAATCAAAATTTTTATTAAATAAACAAAGCATATGACAAAGAACACAACTATACCTGCATCTCTTTATGCTTTAACATGTTTTCCGGCCATATAAAACGCTCTTTACAACAAGCGCATTGTTCAGCAACTCGTCGATGTTCATTCCAACAGTCTCTTTTCATATGTTGTTGTAACAAATCAATACCAACGTATTGCATCTTGCATTCCTTGCAAGTGAAAGGCATTGAAACATCCTTGTGTTGTTCTTTTTGGTGATTAAATAACCGTTTTCGCTGTTTAAACGTTGCATAGCAGAGTTCGCACAAATAGCTTTTTTCACCATCAGCATAATCTTCATCGCTATGGTTTGATACAGCAGACTTATTTGGCGTTTCGTAAAGGCATTTTTAATCTTCTTTTGCAACAATTCGCGATTTCTGGATGAAGTTTCAAATTGATTTACATAAATACAACCATCAAAGTCAACTTCAGTTTTGCCATCGGCGTGCAAAGGCATGTGTTGTCGTAAGTCGCGCAGTTTTTCAAAGGTCATTTCACAAAGACCACATCTTATGATAGTTTTTGACAATGAACGCATTACTTTCACTTATTTCATAATTTAGATATTTTTCAAAATTTAATACTTTCATAACACAGTTGTGTTTTTCATATTTTTGTGCCAGACAAACTTGCCAGGACAATTAGAACAACTCAGTAGTTTATGTTCATTTCGGCAATGAGTTTGTCTGTGTTGTTCATACATTTTTGTAGATGTAAATTCTAATTTGCAACGGCTACATTTGAATGGAATTTTTTCGCTCAAATGATCCTCTCTCAAATGTGCAAACACTTGATGTTTGTAAAAAAAAGATTTTGCACACAATTCGCATTTATATTTGTTGGCAGGTGTTTCTGTTTCTTCTTCCAAATCTTCTGCATCCGTATCACTAATGGATATTTCATAGGAAAATTCATTTAAAATTGTATAATATTTGAACAAATTTTTCTCTCGGATGTCTTTGTAAATATATTGTTGTTTTTATATCTTGCAAATCGCTTATATTTATTTGAAAACCAACGCTGAGTAATAACACTGCTTAATTTTAAGCTATCAAGAGTTCTGACCTCACTATGGTTATCCAAGCGCTGAAGAAGTTGTTTTTAGCCATAAAAGTAGAACCACACAGCTTACATTCATCTCGTGGTAATATAAGAGGTTTGCTATACAGACGTTCTCCAAATAAACGACCTAATTGCTTTTTATTGCATTCAAGTGACTCGCCTGGATGTATACGTTTGAGATGTGAAATTAACTTTGGCTTAGATTTCACATTTATGCCGCAAAATACGCATGATAACGATTTGTCTTGGCAGTGTACTAGAATCATATGCCTCCGACAAGAATCCTGCCTAGTAAATGATTTTTGCAAACCCCACATAAGAAATCACCGTTGACTTTTTCGATTTGAAAGGATTTGGAAAATTGTTCTTCAGTTTCCTTTTCGAATGTCTGACTATAAAGTTTATTTATTTTTTTATATGCAATGAAATTATATATGTATAGAAAATGTTTACTTACCTATTGCGTAAGTCATTTTCACTTTCACTGGAGGATGATGACCAAAAACAAATTTAGATCAATATAATTATTATCTCTTTTCATGAAAATACTTGAGTCTAATCGTTGCTTTCGATATCGAGCTTATTAGATCATGTTTTTTCTAGTTTTCGATTATGGCATTCGATATCGAACAATATTATTACATTGCTCGATAGCGAATGCCATGCTCTCATTAGATCCCTGTTTTACGCAACATTAGTTCTTGGATCATTCTTGTGTTTCGGTGCATATCTTGTATGAGACGACGAAGTTCCTTAAGCGGCCCATCCATTATACAATATTATTGCATATGTTGTTGTACATCTTATTGTCGTTTTGACATATACTATGCAATAAATGGCACAATATTTCCAAAGAAAATATTGACCAATTTTCCGGACAGTGAAAAAGTAAACAACATTGAACCATGTTGCCCCCACATTACACAATTTGCTTGAATGTACAATAAAAATCAAAAGTCTTTTGATATTTGCCAATATATTGTGCCACCTTCGAATATGACATACACATTGGCGATATTATTTTACAATACAAAAAATGGCACAATTATATTGCAAGTGGGTGGGCCGCTTTAGTTTATGAAGCAATTTTTATCGCTCATTTATAGTGTTTTCACAATGACGTTAAAACCAACTGTTAAAACGTGGTATTACTATACAAAATGATTTTGTTAAAACCATTTTTGAATTGGTTTTAAGTTGTCTTAAGCCTACAGTACACGGTATGTAAATGTAAATATTCACATGCTTACAGATGTGCTGCCTCAGAAAATGTCTTCGATTCAGCTTCATGTGCCACATTTGTATTTTGCAACAAAAATACTATAAAAATTTTACATGTCGCCACTACTAGTACTCTTAAAAAATGCAACGAACATGCTGAAAGTTCTCGTGACGTCACCGCCACATACGCATGTGGCTTTTTACATGCCGTGTTCTATAGGCTTTATAATTGCAACGTTGTTTTCGCTGTGCTAAATTCAGTGCTGCCAAGTTAAAATTACCGGAAGCAGCTTATAATGTTTATGCCAGTGAATAAGAATACATATCGATTGAAATATTTGCAACTTAAAAATTGATGCAGCCGCAACAATAATTGAAGAATTACGAGAAAAAAGAATTTTTGGACGGAAAACAACGAAAATATTTTCATTGGCCACTGGAAAGTGAAAATAGACGATATGAATGACATCCATCTGCCTATAAAAAAAGGTTTAGCTTATACATAACGTATTTTTGCATTTTTTTTCTATATACATATATAATAACTTTATTTCCAAGCACTTCTTCACTTTGTATAAGAAGTTCCATAATTTTTAAATGTTTATTTACAAAATATAAAATAATTTCCATTTTAGAGCGCATTGTAGAAAAAAATACACAAACAATACACAAATACACATATTTCAACAGATTTATTTTATTTTTAAGAAATTTATTAGACAGTCTGTGAGTAAAAATCTGAATTTAGCAAACTTGCAGTGTGAAAGCAAAACCAGCTGTTTTTGGTTTTAACGTTAAAAACAGGTTTAAACTTTAAGAGCTAGTTTTTAACATAAAGATAAACTCTACTTGTCAGTTAACTGTAGTTTAAACTTAAAATTTTGTTTTTCAGGCAAAGATTATTTAGTTAATAATCTAGGTTTAACCGAGCAACATTGCTCAAGTTAGAATTGTCAAATGATAAATATATGAAATAAATATTACGCATTTGAAAAAAACAGATTTACTAAAAAGTTTAATAAATAAATACATTCATACATAAATAAAATGGATGTTTGTTATGACGACGAAGATTTGAGTGATTATGAAACCAGAATAACTTGGATAGGACAAGCCCAAATAATTTTTATGTGTATAATGAATTGGAATTCTTGCAAAAATTTCGCTTAACAAAGAGATCTGTGTATGATGATTTTAGAATTAATTGGAAAGAAATTCTATGACGTTGTTTTTAAAATTTTTTTATCTTTTTTGGTTTTATTTTTTGCGTGCTACTATTTTTCAAGCCCATAATATTTATTTTTTAATTTTTCAAAAATTCAGAATTTTTTTTTAAATAAATTTAAAAAATATGCCCATCGCTTTTTAAGTGTTGCCCTATTTACATAAAGTATATTTAAGAATGCCACATCTATATTGAAAACAAAGTATGGCATTTCAACATTGCAACAACTGTTAATCCATCACCTTTCCGGGGGAAAGGTAGTGGGATCGCTGCCCGGGCAGCGTTATTGCAATTATTATTTTTTATTAAATAGTAAACTGACAATATAGTCTTTGGTTGGCGGCGGGGGCGGTGGAGGGGAAGATGGATGGCCACTCACGTTTATCATATGTGGTTCAAATAATGTGTTTGCAATATTTATTTCTCTTTTTAATATCGATTTGTATGTATTTATGTGTGCTGTATTTGTGCTGTTGGTCTTTTATGTAGATATACATATATAGGTGGCTGTGTTGTAGTATTTGGTACATATTTACGCCTAATATCGATTTAGTGATAAGCACATGATAAGCACAACATTGGCCGTTAAACCCCGTTTTAATTTGTTTCTTGGTTAACTCAAGCGTATGGTAAACTAAGCTTAACTAATTAGTAAGAAACTAGCCCTAAGTGTGAAAACACTATTATACTCAAAGAACTTCATAACTCAAAAAATGGAATTTTTATTTTATTGTTATTCATATTGTGTAAAAATTTCATACAAATATCTTGTTTACTCATTTTTTGAAAGCAAAATAAAATTTTCTTTTTGCATTAAGTTGTGTGTAAATTGAAAACTTCAAACGCGTTTTCTGGCAAACTGGTTTTTTTTAGTTACGACGTTGTTTGAGTAAATGAGCGATATGTAGCACAGAAATTGTTTTTGGGTTCATCAATTTTGACTCCGTCATTTTCTTTTTTAAATTAAATTAATTATTTAACTTGGCATGATCACAAAATCCGATATACAAAGATAAATTTGTGCACATACAATAATTAAAATTACCTACATACCTGCTCTTGCTCATTTTAGCTTTATTTTTTCTTCTTTCTATCAGATAATCGCTTTCGTCTATGGATGTAGAGCTACATTTGATTAAAATTTAATTTAATTATTAATTTTAAATGAACTTAACAGTTCTTTACCTGTATTCGGAATCATAATCGTTAAGATCATCTTCAAGACCTTGATTTATTTCTCCATTTTGGGATCTTTTAATAAAAATAAATAAATAATATAATGGAATTTCAACTTTTTAATTAGTTTGCTTAATTGAAATATATTATATGTATGTAGATGTACATATGTACCTTTGTTGGCTTTGCAACTTATCTAAAGCGAGCTCAAAATCCTCATTCAAAGTTTCCATAAAAGTATCTGAAAATTTATGTATATTAATTATTTTAACTCATCAAAACGTTTTATATTTTTCAATAATTTAGCCTATCAGCGCAAAAGTGGCGCAGCTCCAAACTATTTAATGCTTTAATTGCTCTTTTACTTTGCTATACTATTTTCTATGCAAAAGCGATGTTTCAGCTTCATCTTCTTTTGAATGCCAAAGAGGTGGCTTACTCTAATTTTCTATTGATAGTTGGTAATGTAAAAAATGAATTTATCACCAGAATAGAAACCAAGAGAAAAACGTGGGTTACACAATTTTGCACTGATGGCCTCAATTATGCTAATTTTTTTTTTTTTTTTACAAAAACCCTCACTAAAAATTCTTTTATCTATCTTGTCAAAATGCAATGCCTTAAATGTTAAGCAATCATATACATACATATGTACTCGTATGTATATGTACATATCGCTACCTTCATATAGAATAGCCCTAACTCATTATTTTTGGAGTTATAATTTTTTTCTATAAATATACAAAAAAACTCGATTTCTATATTAAGGTAACGATATGTATGTAAGTATGTATACATAATTTCCTTCATATCTGCAAAATAAAAGAGGATTTGCCGTATTTTTATCTGTGCCTGTCCGTGTCCACGTATAGACCAAACGGCTGGACGGATTTTTTGTTTGTTGTTTGTTTTGTTTGAAAGGTGACTTGATCGAGAGGGTTCTTAGCTATGTTTTAGGAAAATCGGTCCAGCCGTTTAGAAGATATCACATATTTTCTAGATATATCGGGGGTTTTTAAAATTTTTATTTCTTCTTTTATTTCTGAGTATGTTAAGGAAATTTTGTCGTTACAGCAACTCAAGGAGTGCGGTGTTACGTTGCCCATATCGGTCAAATTACCCTGCTGGATATGTCGACTTTCTGTCATGAGGAATATTCTCAACCCTGGGATTGACCGGGTACCCAACATCATAAACAAAAACAACGAACTATAAACAAAACGGACTCTGACAACAGGAATATTTGAGGCTATCCGAGCAAAAGTGACGTAACCCCAAACTATTTGATTGCTCTACTGGTTGGTTGGTTGGTTTACGTGGCTGCCTTCGTTACGCAGCCATTCAAGTAGAATCTAAATGATGCCTTTTTGAAGAGACCACTAAACTCGTCGGTGTCAACCTATGTAGAACCGTATCTAAGTATTCGGATACGGTGATAGGTACTAGATCCAACCCGTCGCGTTGAGATATCTGATAAGGCCACTCGACCCAAACTCAGATAAACCTGAAAGGTCGTCTAGTACATGACTGCTTAAAAACTTGTGTCTCGAGAGATGCAAAGCTGGAAATTCGCAAAAAGAGTGGAAGATTGTCTCTTCTTTGCTTTCTTCTCGACAGCTTCGACAGAACTCATTATATTACAAACATGCCTGCCGACCGTCTAGTGCCCAGTCATTACTGCAACGAGCCTTGAGATGTCCCTACGGTTCCGACTTGTTAATTGTATTGAGCGCCTATCCTTGCAGCAAGGTCACATTTTCTTAGAAACCTTTCGCATGTCTATATGGAGATATTGCTTGAAGATGTAGTTTGTATAGTACGAAACGGCATGGCTACCGATTCGGCCTTGGAAGCACTCATAGCAGAGCCAGCTCTAGCGAGCTCGTCCGCTCGTTCGTTATCTGAGCTGGAGCCCAGATGAGTGTGAGGTCAGCCTAACGCGCTTCTTGGCTGTCGACAAAGATACCGACTTCGACCTGTACCTTCCTATCAGGCAGCACTCTAGCCATTTACCTTACCGCCAAAAATTTTGAGCTGAAATAGAGCGACTTCGTTAGAGAGGCGGAAGGAGCATTCTATAGCAAGATCGTCTGAAAAGACTCGAGAGCCGATACCGCACTCAATTTTTGATCCATCAGTGTATAATCTGACGTCGTATTATCTTACTATTGTGCCTTTTTGAACTTTCAACACTTTATCAAAGTCCAGATGAAGCACCATGTAATCAATAGAATTCCTCAGCCAGAATTCTGGCATGCTCATAAGATCTTGATCTCCACCACCCAGATGCCGCAAATTTTGCTGATCGGTATAAGGTTTAGTATATCTCAGAGGCTCCGAAAGACTAGTACATAAACGGATCTCTGTATTCTATAAAGTTGATCTACAACGTATTTATTACTTGTGGCAGGCCACCATACCACCATTTTCCGGTATCAAATTCGATTCAAAGTTGTATCATTTTATATCAACATGATTATCTAACATACACACAATTTTTAATTTAAGTTTAAAACAACGAGACACATCCTCAACAGTCGAAGTTGTATAAAGTTAAATCAACATGATTTAAATATTGAATCATCATGAAACCAATGTTAAAATAACATGAATTTAATGTATGTAGTTGTATCATGATTTTAGCGTTAATTCAAAATGAAACTCTTTGGAAATCAAAGTGATATTCATGTAAAAATAACATGACATGTCCTTCTGAATTATGCCGAGTACACACTAATTTGTGACATCGCAATAGTTTATACTAGAGGCAACGTTTGTCATTTCCGATATTTTTCGCTGTGTGGCATTGCTTTCCATATAAAAACATAATGTGAACGGCGTTGCATACATTTTGAAAATGACACCACAAAATGACAACATAGGAAATGCCAGATGTGTAGTCAAATTCAGACAGCCTTATTTAAAGGGTTTTTAAAACAAGTTTTCATAAAATTTTTTTCTTATTAAGCTTTTATAATTTGTATAAATAAGGCTGAGTCTTTAGTTAACTATTAAAGGTGGTTTAGCCAATGAAATTTATAAGAAAAATCGTTAGTTAAACCATGGACGTCAGTTAACTATAGACTGTGAATTTGGATTTTACTGAATCAAAATATCTAACAATTGGCATAACAATACAAACAATATTTTTTCTTGATATATTTTTTGAACATTTATTCAGTAATTTGTTTTTTATATTTACATACATTTAATAAATAAAGGTAAAGGAATTACAAAAATTTATCTCTGCATTTCATTTCTTTATACTTCATAACTTAAAACATATATGTACATATGTATGTATTTACATAATAATCATAACTAGTCGTCCACACGAGCAATAATCTTGGCAATTATTGCCAAGGCAACTGTCAAATTCGATTGCCGACACAAGATATCAGTGCGTAGACCGTATGAATGTTTTCAAATATATGCATATTCAGCAACAAATGTTAAAATACAATTCTGAGCATTAATGTCTTAATACATGCTGTCAAATTCAAGTAATATTAATTTTTTTTCAACGAAAAAGACAAAAATAAAAGTTTAACGGCACCTTTCACAATGTATGATTCGACAGAAAATATGACAATGCTGTATCTATTCGATATGAAAATTTTCAAAAATGTTCAAAAACCAACGTATTTGGTTGTAGACTTTGATATTCTGAAGCCTTGCTTGAAATTCTCAACTGACAGAGCGAAAATTATTGTTATACTCTACTTTTTTATTTTATATACGTTCCTAAAACATAAATGTTGTCCTTCCATTTTCTATTACATATACATATATATAATTATATAATTTTTTAAAAACTCAATATTCCTTTTAATTTTTAAATATTTTTCTTACAATTAGACGAATTTTGTTCCGTTAAATTTAACAGAATATTTTCTGTCAAATGGTGTCGTATAATCATGCATTGTGAAAGCCAATGAAGCCTAATTTCTGGTTAAAGTTCATGTTATTTTTTAAGTTTTTTAATCATACATTGTGAAAAGGGCCATAAATTACATAAAATAAATAAAAGCTTAATTTATAATTATCCAATCTCAAATTATTGCTAATTTTGGTAAGTATATGCATAAAAAGCAAATATATTTGGATGTACGTGTTCGCCACCTCTAGATATATTGTTGAACACAAGCAATTTGACGTCATCATTCTGCCGGCGTTATTGCTTGTGTTAAGACACAACAAATTGCTCGTGTGGTCGTACTGTAAGAAATTTTAAGAAACTTAATTAATAGTACTATTTATTTGAATTAAGAAAATGAGCAATTTGATCATGTTGTACATATGTATGTACATACTTGACAATGCTGGCATTTTTTTGTGACATATGAATGAAGTATATTAGTATTTTGAATTACATACATATATTATGGTTTTAAAAAGTTAAACAAAGAATAAATACTACACAATTTTCTTTCATTAACATCTTTAATTTCATAAAAATATTCCTGGATAAAAAGCCATGGTCCTTGGCAGCCTTTTGGATATTCCAAATTTAATGCATTTGTTATTTTAAAACAAATATCTAAGCTTTGTAAAAAGGAGTCAAATTGTAAAAGTGTCTTATCGAAGTAGACATAAAACTGTTCTAGATTATTTATACTATGGCCTACTACTATTATTAGAGGTTGCACAGTGAGGTCCTTACTATAAAATTTTTCCTTTAATTCAGTTATTACCTTCTCACAATCATTTATCGTTGTCAGATGCAGAACAAAGCTTTCGTTAGCATCCGGTATAGAAATCTTTTTCAAGTTCTTTCCAATATCGTCTGAAAATCGAGCCGTTGGTATAATAACTGAATTTAATAGAATCGTATATATGTAGTCGACTGAATCTGTTCAAAATACACGTTAATAAAAAAAAATTGGAAATAATTAAACAAATGTATATATGCATATTTACTTTGGTTAGAGGTTTCTTTTACATGTGCTAGAAGTTCTTTCGATTTTTTGTCTTTAATATTAAGATGGTAATAATTATCAATTTTCTGTGTAAACTCTCTCCACTTGCTAAAAAGTAGATGTGCTTTATTTGGATAAAGTAGTTCAAAATCAATATTAATCTGCAAGAAAAATGTTTTATTAATAAAAAAAAAAATAGTTCCCATTAGGGCTAATAAATCAGTGCAAGTTAATATCTATTTTTGGTTTAAAATGTGTTTAAACAAGCAAACCTATAAATTAGTGCAGTATTTAAACCATTTTTTAAACGCATTAAATTGGGCGTTTAAACTACCAATGCAGGCCATATGGTTTTGTTACTTACAGACCATATGATTAAAAGAGCAAACTTTTTTCCAAGCATCTACTTTTTCTTCAGATCTTGTTCGACCTGTTTTCTTACACTCTATTATTCTTTTATACTATTCTACTTCGCCAAGCATAAATATAATTTATTTCTCAGTAAAATTTGGCGAAATTTAATTAAATTTTTTTTTAAATATTTTGTCTTCTTGATTGTGCAAAGAATTGATAGCCTGCTGCAAAACGGCTGTTTTTTCACATTTATTCTAGTGCTGCCACAATATTATTTTTTAAACTACGAGTTTAAACTACATAAAAAATTTGAGTTTAAACTTTCACTGATTTATTAGCCCTTAGTGTTATTAATTAATTTACTAGTTCGAGAGATCTTGGATTAGAGTAAAGTGGCCATTCATTTAAAAATTCAAAATTGCTTTTAGAAGATTTCAATTCTTTTTGCCTCAGAAGAAATGTGCGTTGCCATTTATCTTTAACGTCATCCCAATTTGAAAAATCTCTTGAAAGTGAAATTTTTAATGCCTGCAATAGTGATTCGTCAACTTCGGGATGCGCCGGACTTTCATTCGACACGTCCACCTCATCTTCAAACTTACGCAACAAGCGTACACGTTTTGATTTTTGATTCACGTATCTATCCCAAAGCTTACCACCAGGGTTTGCCTTTTTACCTCGGGGTATAAAATAAAATTCCTGAAAATAAATAAGAAATGTTATTAAAAAGTGAAACAATATTTTAAAGACAAAACTTTTACTTTTATTTCACAAGGGAAGTTGCCTATAATTTCGTCGACAATAGGTGGAAAATCTTTTGGTGATAGTTTTACTTCGTGATACAATATATCTTCTAAAATGATGTTAATTAAATCTGTACGAAGTAAATCTGTCAAGCGACTGCTTTTCTCATAATACTTAGTTATAGCTTTCCCTTTAAGGCTGTCTTTCAAAATTAGTTCAAGACTCTTTTTAAATATAAATAATAAACAAATAAATAAATCAATATATGTATGTATTATGTTAAGCTTAAATTAAATTTTATAGGCTTAAACAACATTACCTTTGACAGCTTAGAGTTTCCAATAAATGTTGAAAAAGTTGATGACGTCGGTGCTGATGTTAATCCAAGATTCCTATTATTTTGTAGCCAGGAGACTACTTTGTTGGCAACAGTTGCAGGTAAGTCGTCATCATCAATTCCGTACTGTTGAAAACAAAAAGTTAAATATTAAGGCATATCATCGGGTGGTTACTGGTTTGCCGCACAGCATATTAAAAATACATTATTACAGCGTCAAACCAATAACCAACCGACGATATACCTTTCGCACAAGTTTATGTGTATATGTAGTACATAATTATGTATAGTACTTTTGTTTTACCTGACTTTTTCTCCAACTAAATAACTTTTCTCTAAAGCAAGCACGTAGCCCAATTGGTGGTATAGCTTCTTTAATATCGTCTCGCGATAAATATTTTAAACTTTCGAATGTTATTTGAGATTCTAAAATTATGTGTGTACGTATGTAATTGTTCAATTTACCCATTCATTTTTATTAAAAATATTTAATACTTACTCTTTAAATAAGGCTTAACTTCAATCAAATTAAGACTCTGTAATAGCTCGTCCAGCTCGTCTCGTATACTGTAAACTATTGGAAATTGTAATATAATATTATCATTTTCGTTATTTAAGAAATCATTTCTTCAACTAAAGGGTGAATTTTAACAAACTTTCTTTTTGGCAACATTGTTTTTGGCAACTCTGCTGTTTTCGTGCATCATGTTACTGTTAAGCATGTTCAGTTTGGTCTATAATTTAACCATGAACCGACTTACAAATGAACAACTCTTGCAGATTAGTAAATTTTATTATCAAAATGCACTTCTTCCATTTTATGGTCAGTTTGGGAGATCTTCTGAGGCGGCTATTCGGAATATTGTGACTAAATTTCGCACCAAAATTACATCATTGAACATGAAACCGCCAAAACGCATACGTAGAGTGCGGACAGAGGAAAATCTCGCATGAATCTCATGGGAATTATCGATTTGGCGCCATTCGTAGCAATTGGGCCTCTTGGCTGACATGTGATTTCAGTAAGACAGTGCCACATGCCACATGCCACACACCACGCGAAACAATGACCCAATTGAGAGGCGACTTTCGTGAACATTTATTTCATGTTTGGTGTCGATCAATTGGCTGCCTAGATCGAGCGGTTTAACGCCTTTAGACTATTTTTTGTAGGGCTATGTTAAGGCTCATGTCTATAGGGACTAGCCCTATATGTTGCGGTCAACATTTACATGAAATCTTTCTTTATATATAAAATATAGCAAATCCGAAAGCTCTTAAAAATCACCCTTTATTACTTTGTCTTGCACAACAATAGGAAAGATATTATTTTCTTGTGAAATCACATTAGTTTTTGTAAAATTTATAAATTGCACAATTAATTAAAATATGCACTTTTTAAAAAACGCACGACCACGACGCTTAATTGAATCATATAATGAAATAAACTTTAATGTTTGTTTAATGTACAAAACGATAAGGGTACGTTTCTCTTAAACATTTTATGTTAACTTGTTTCCATATTTGTTTTCAACTTTGATTTAAAATGAACCAAAATGTTAATTCAACATGACTATACATACATACATAGTATTTACATATGTTGCTTCTGAGGACTTTACATTCTATGTTGTTTCAATTAGACACAACGTTAATGTTACTATTAAAATTTATTTTGATAAATTCAACATTGTTCAATGTTATTTTAAATATGAATACTTTAAATTGATAATAATTTTAAAGTTAAATTAATGAGTTTCAACTGTTAAATCTACTTGAACAAATGTTAATTTTAAATTGTATTAATGTTATCGAAGAAATTTACTAGATATGAAATGTCAACATGTTTTCATTTTAATTTTACATTAATTTTGAATTGTATTAATGTTATCAAAGAAATTTACTAGTTATGAAATGTCAACATGTTTTCATGATGATTTTACATTAATTTTAAATTGGATTAATGTTGTCGAAGAAATTTAATAGATATGAAATTTCAATATGTTTTCATGTTAATTTTACATTTAGTGTTTTTCTCTTTCTGTATAATTTAATGTAATATATATTATTTTATTGATGTTTGTACTGATGTGACGACTAAAGTTGAAAATTCTCTCATTACATATTAGGACTTTACATAAATTAAGATTTGTAGCCTGTAAGGATAGTGTAATCCAGTGGCGAAACTAAATATACTCGTATAAGTAAACTGATAAGCCTATTAAATGTCACTGCATTCATCACTATCCACTATATGTATGTATATCGGTGAATACAGATCTTAATTAGAGAATTTTTTCCATCATTCAATTTGAAATTATACCCATAACTCTATGCCTAATATATATGTAAATACATGATGTTGAGTTTAACTAAATTTTTTTTTTTACCACCAGAGATGTAGCCGCAATGTTGCAGGAGATGCCTTATTATAGAGACACATAAAAAAACTTTGCAATATTCACAATTGTCTCCCTAATGTGTTTGCTAGCATGTGGTAGTCCGCGATTAAGCTGATTTAACACTGCCTGTATTTTACATGTGACTTTTCAGCTATATGACTCACATGTATGTATGTTTTTAATTTGGTATATCGGTTAAAATCGCCAATTTACAGGCAACTTATAATTATTGCTTTCAAATGTACATACATTTAATTACATCGGACAGAACCTTTTTTTATATTTTTACCAGCACACACACACACACTGTTGTTATACTAAAACAGTTGATGTCAGATGGTTTGTCAGATCAAATTCAATTTAAATTTTGTCATCTACATGTATGGGGAAATATGACATGTCAGATGTAATATATAAGCGTTAGAATATCAGCTCTATTTAAACAGCGCCAATTTTTCTTTGTAATCGTTAACTTCAACAACAAAAATTGTAAGATTTGTTGTAGAATAATCACTAATTTTTAATTTATGTGCGTTTATATATCGCCAGGTGGGTACTGGTTTGCCGCAAGGAACAAAAATGTATTTTCGAAAAAATCGATGTTTTATACAAATACACGATAGAGTTGTTTGTTTAATAATAAAAGTGACAGTAGGTGATTAGTATGTTTTTTATTCAAACTTAAAAGTTGCTAACCCTTTTAAATGGAAAATGTTGCCGCTTACATATACCACTCATAACAACAATAGCTGTGTTCGAGTACGCAATTTTTTTTTACATATTTTTACTAAACTTATGATTCAAAATGTAAACAAACGAAAAATAAGCAAACGAAAAGTGTAAGAATTTAAAAGAAAACAAAAATTGGGAGTCAAAATAGATAATTTAAAACGTATGGTAATAATAACTGGTAGTAAATATAAATATGTATGTACATATTTTGTAGTTTTGCGGATTATTTTAAATATATTAAATATAGTTGTAAGTATCTGGGGATCTACTCTGTAATTCGACACGAAAGAAAATGCTTCCGAATTTGCGTGCTATTAATTATTATTTTTAGAGGACAATCCTCTATTTTAACTCGCTGTCATCTTTAAATTTCGTGTCCCCTTTTTGTCATCTTTTTCTATTATCAGTCATCTTCATATTAAAATAATGATCAATATTTGTTTTTATTGAACTTTTGCTTTTCAAAATATATGGTAACACTTTTAGCATAAGAAAATATCGTAAGCTTTAATGGTAGGTACACACTTTGCGACATGTTTATGTTTCATTGTTGGTCGCAATGTGCGTAGTCTTGTTTATGGTTTCATTTCGTCTTCTATGCGAGGTTTCGAAAATACTAAAATATTTTAATATTTTCATATTTCTATTACATATGTAGATGGTTTCATTGTAGATTTCAGTGTGTGTGTCAAAATATTCAACACATTGCAAAGTGTGAACCATTCTCTATCAACCAAGTTCCATATATACAATTGTTTGTTTATTTTGGTATTGTATGGATGTTGACCGTTGAAATAAACTGCTGCCTTATAGAGTCACCTGGTTTGAGTGTACCCTGGTAAGCTTAATGTGTACAGGGTGTCTACTCGTTAATTCGAAACGAAAGCAAATGCTTTCGAAAGCATCTTCTTTCTTTTCGAAATACAGAGTAGACCTCCATAACTGTCATATTGCAATCCTTTTGTTGTTGAGATTTTTTCTATTTTTATGTTTTGTTTTTGTGTTTCGCTACAGCGTGAACTGCGTCGGGAGTTTTTAAAATTTCTAATTTTTGCTATTTAACTAATTTTACATGCATACATGTCATGTGACAATATCAATGTATTTCTTTCTGTAAAGTATGTCAACAATGTACACATTGAATTCAAATAAATTTTTGTTTTTTTTTTCTCCGAAATCTGGTCACTTTATATTAATTCGAAAGCATTTCCTTTCGTTTCGAATTACGGAGTATGCCCCCTGGTTACTTATTACTGCAAATAATCAATAACATTAACAAGTAATCATGTAATTTTTACTAAATTTAACCAGCAACAAATCAGAGGACTTGACATAAACAATTTGACATACAATTGTAATTAAAGGCTATTAAGTGTCACTAGCTGACTGCACACGATGATTATTCTCAATCAAAGATTGAGTGAATGCAGTCCGTGACACCAACTAGTCTATAATTATAACTGGAAGGAAAACTAAAGTGATATTCGCAAAACTCATCGTATTTTTTTGTATTTTTCTATGTACGTTCGTCTTGGCAAAAGGAAATTCTCATCGGCGTTTAAAGCTTAGTCACTATTGTATCAGCCTTCTTAAATTAAGTTGGCAATTCCTTGGCTGCTGCAGTATTTCCACAAGTTATTTCTCTTTTGACTTTGAAATTATGAACTGCATGTCTCTCTAAAAAGCCTTGCAACCATCCATTGCTAGCAGAAAATTTATTTTTATTTTTGTCGTCGTGCTTGGAAGACGTTGATGGTTCCCTTTCATTTATTTGATTATAAATTCTTAAAGCTTTCTGCTTAATGATATTGCTATCAAATGGTACGTTCTTTTTTTGTCTGCAATCTTCTATCCATGCCAACAGAGTCTTTTCCATTTTTTCTTTAATTATGTCTCTCGTGTAAGAAGACGACTTGGCACTTAATTTGGTACCAGAAATCACTGCTTGTCTAATTGCTTTTTCTTTCTTTTTGATTGTTCGAATTGTCGCTTCGTTCAAATTCAAAGACTTGCCAACAGAAGTGGGACCTTCACCGTTTCTAAGTCTATCCAGAATTTTAATTTTTGTATCCAAAGAAATAGTTGTTCGTTTTTGCTTTGGCATAGCTGCATTAAAAATTTTTATAATAATTTTTTTTTTGCTTAATATGTATTTGCTTTTAATTCACCTTATTAATATAAAATAAAACACAATTGTCATCTTTTTCAATAAATATAAGCACAAGTGTGACGACCATCTACTCCAAAATTCAATTATAAGTAACAAAATAAGTATGAAAAGATTTGTGTCCCAAGCCAAACAAATAATCTGTAAATTCCCAAATAAATTATTTATTCAAAAAGAGAATCGTATACCAAAAAATATAACGTGTTTTTTAAAGTATAATCATGTTGTTACAGCTCTTGTGTACATATGAGTACATGTTTGTACCAGAAGTGAGCGCAAGCCATTTGTTTGTAGTTATAATTGTAATTGATTGTAAGCAAATATAGAGAATAAGGAAACAAAAAATACACAAAACCATTGTACAACAGTTGAATAGATAGTTGTGTCAAGTGTCATTTCTCTAACTCGAAATTTCATAAAATATTAGTGATAATAAATCGTTTTACAATGCACAATCCATTGTGAAAGATATTATTTTGATTTCTTACTGCCTTATTCATAAAAAATATTTCAGGTTTATTAAGCGCTTATTTGACATATTTCTATGGGAAATTTGTCAAATAAACATGTAATAAACCTAAAATATTTTTTATGAATTAGACCGTTATTTTTTAAAGTGTTAAATTAATAAATTATAAAACTTAGAACTGCATCACATGCGAACTAACTCGCTCAACGAATCTGCGTTATTTGTTTCTTATTTTACACATATGTATCTACACATATTCTAATACTTGTCTTTTCATTTGACACTTGTGAAATATGTTTCGACACTAGAATAACTATTGCCCTTGCTTGGCAGATAAACAAATGCTGTTGCATGCTAGTGACAGAAGGGAATAACAATTTTAGTGTTCTCATAAAATCAAGAGCAATAAAATGAGAGAACAATAGAATAATGTTCATCAGAATTCATGAAGATTAAGCAAGCAAATGGTTTGTGCTCAGCTCTAGTTTGTACCTTGTGCACTTTTTATTGCATGTAATTTATTTTATGTTTATTAATTAACAAAATAGTGTGTAATTCAAAACTAAAAGCAGTAAATTATAAAAAAAATAAATACAAACAAAACGAAAACAACTCGCAGGTACTCAGTTTTGCACGATATAAAAACTTTAAGGAGGTAATCAAGGCATTTTTAATATTTAGTCCAAACCCTGTTATTACGTAAACGTAATAACCACCAATTTTTCAATTACTTCCCTTGGAATACTCTCCCAATCGCACTGAACACGCCGACAAAGCTCGTTGTTGGAGTGTTTCGGTATTGACCCAACCGTCTCTTCACGATTCCACACCAATTCTCAAACGGATTAAGGTCGAGACATTGTGCTGGTCACTGCATCAATAGGAAATTTTGCTCGCTGAGCTATTATTTCACAAATTTTAGACGTTAAGGTGTTGCCACCTTTCATGAAATTCAGTTAATTTTTGTAAAAGTTATTGCATATTTTCTTCAAAGCACACTTCAAAGGACTAAAAGTCCTTTTCACTCACAAAATGAGACTATCATCGGTATAACAAATACACTGAAACCTTTTTTTATGCTGCTTCAAAAACCGCATAAAAAAATATGTAGCAAATATGAATGTATTTATTTTAAGAGATCCATTTATTTATAATAAATAAGAAGCAAAACAATACATACATATGTACATACATATGTATGTATGTATACAAAATAATATTAAGAAAATAAATTCAGGAGATGCGAAAGGAAATAAAATTTATAAATTTATCCCATAAACTCAAACTTGCTTCAAGAAACACTGTTGTGTCTAAAACAGGACTTATGCATGCGAAAACACACTTTAATACATAAAAAGCGCCCCAAATACAATTCAAGCAAAAATATAAAAATTTTGTATAAAAATGCAGTTGGGTAATGCCAATTTCATGATATTTAAAATTCGGCTTCGAAAACCGTATAAAAAAGGTTTGAGTGTACACATGTATTATTCATAAAATTTTATTTTGAAAAAAAAATAATTCAAAAATTTTTACTTTTTGGGCGGTAGACGTGTCCTTATTTTTATAATATTCAAAGGACCTTATCAATGATTTTATCAGTTACAATATTACAGAGTAACATCGACATCACGTCAATACAATACCAAAAAATGCAGGCTTGTCTACTCGATCTCGAGAAATATTTTTGCTATCAAGTCTATTTCTGTTCCCTTAGGTCTAGAAAATACCATGTGCCTGTGAATAGCAGTCAATTGTTTTCGACAACGTGACGTCGACGTTGACAACTGGAATACTAAATAAAAAAGAATTTGGCATATTTATTTAATTTGTTGTTGCTTTTTTTAATTCAACACACAAATTTTATGTAATGGACAAAACATACAACATATTATTGATATATGTATGTAGGTACCTACTTAAAGTATAAATTTTGTTATCGTTGCAAGTCTTAGGGCCATTTTCACAACGATAAACTTTAAGAATTTAAAACCAGTATTTTGTATTGAAATACTAGTTTTAAAACTCTTAAAGTAAAGTTTTATTCGTTGTGAAAATGGCCCTTATGTGTGTATTTTTATCTGCTTTTTGTACATGAATGAAGAATTATGCTATATATACATATTAAAAATAAATAGGTATGTAGATACATATGTATTTATATATTTTTTTAATTAATATTGGTTTTTTTTTTCTAATAGGTACATAGCATCGACTATTATCAAAATTGAATTTAACGCGCTTTGGTTATAAATAAGTGACAATGCTGTAATATTTTTTAGGAGAGTTGACACCGCAAGTTTTTAAAAAACAATTTTCATTGCAAAACAATTTGTGATATAGGTATGTATGTATGTATGTATATTTATCTACGATGCCAAAAAAAAAATTGTAAACAATTTGACGATGTATGTATATATGTATATGATTTTTTATTGTTAACTAGTGTTTATAATAGTTTGACTATAATTTTTTTTAATATGTTCCATTAGGAAAACCACTAACCACCCGACGAAATTAAAACTTAAATTATACACAAGCAGATATTATGTATGTAAATTTAAATGAAATACCTCCTTTGGCCGAATCGATTCTTCTTTCATCGCTATTTAAAACAATATCGTAAGGCATAAGTTCCTCGTCTTCCAACTTAATTTCCGAAACGCACCGATCCAAAGGCAAGGAAGCGGCATATTCTGCCAAACATCCTGTAATGTTCTTAGAGCTGCTGGCAAGACCATCATTTTGTGAAGAATGTTTGGCACTTGCCAAAAGTTTGTGGTATTTTTCATTCACATTTTGAATATGAAGTATAAAATCGTAACAATTGATAAGTTTGCCCAAACATTTCGAACAAATGGTATTTGGAAGTAACTCGTCCTCGTTTGTCTGGAGTGAAAAATGAAGATTTACTTACGAACAAACTTTGCTCTCATGTGTTTTACCTTTAACTTAACAATATCATTCAATAAATCTTGACAAGTTCTGGAGTTGGTGCACTCCTCTGCAAGAACAAATACTGTCGTTGCAGGATCAAAGCAAGTACGACATTTATACTGCACTCCATTAATAAAACATTTATTCGTCATACTATTGATGATTTTCAATGCGAAATCGAAGTTCTGGTGAGAATTTTCCCAAAATTTAAAGTTAAACCTTTTATTAAATATCAAATTCAGAATTTTAAGGCTTCATCAGGCATATCAAATTTAATATGCCTTGGGCTTCATTAAGCAAATACAGGAATCTAAATTTTAGTCAACATAATGGCGCCGGCTACAGCCGACGCCGTTTATTTTATTAGGGTATATTTACATTGAGGGTGATGGAGCTGCGACAATGCTTATGTTCTCTATGAAAGCCCTCAAATAAGCATTTACCCAGGGTTTACACGTGAAAGTGCGAGTTCGAAAAACTCACTCTTTTACTAAGACAATTAGCCTTTCAGCACTTTGTGTAAAGTACTGTGCTATTAAATACGTTTTTATTATAATTATTGTAAGAAATCTTACACAAATGGTTTCTGATACAAATTAAATGAAATTAGATACTAATATAACGCATGTTTTACGATTGATTTCCAAGCAGAAATCAGTTACCATTTTTGGGGACCAGTTGACGTTATAATCCTTTTTGTATTGTGCCCAATATCCCGTTAGAACCTTTCACAATGCTCACCAGACACGGCATCACGAAAAAAATGCGAATGCAGGAAGTATATTTTTAAAGACACGTTGCATCCAAGTAGTTGATATGAGAGAAGTTCTTGTTATATTCTATTGGGCAAATTAGACTTTATTAGCTGCGGGAAATACCGATATTTTTCTGTGCAGCCACGCATTTCATCAGCACCCATGTCTATCTACTGGCGTAGAGATTGTTATTAACAACAGCTATTTAACGCAAATTTTCAATGAAATGGAATATGAGAAATGATTATTACCTCTTTTTGCTTTCTTTTAGCCGCTTTCTTTCTTTGCGCACCTGATAGATTCCTCCTTTTCGTGGTGAACTTGGGTATGCTAGCAATTACTTCATCAACCATCTTATCTACTTCAGAGATCTTTTTCTTTGCTTGGGACAGAAGAATTGGAGACCTCGACCTTCTTGTGTGACTGGGAATGATTAAATGTCACCCTTGGGTCCGATTTTTCGTTCCCTGACCCTCTTGACACTTCATCAACTACCGAGGACAAGTTGCCCACAACCGAGGTTGTTTTCCTTCAGGCGCTTGATGATGGCGAATGACGGTCTCTTCGCACACCTAAATCAGCTGCCGGTACTGAGGTATTTAATCTCTGGGCCGTAACTCTTTCTTTCGTATTTGTGTTTTCCATTTTTTGTTTATTTTGTTCCACCTTAGAAGAGTTCCTAAGCACCAATGTGCATAGTTCAACTCATATTAAGCTGCTAATAGCACCCCCCCCCCCCCACCCACGCGTATCAACCACCAGTGGACTCGTCCGGTTGGAGTAGAACTAAGCAAAACGTCTCCACACGAAAAAAAGGTATTAAAATACATTTCAAATTAATTTTTAATATATATGTATGTATATTTATTTATATTTATTTATTTCACTTTAAAAAAAAGTCTATCAATCAATAAATTTACTTTGGTTTTGTCTTTCACACACATTTTCTTCTAGTTGTACGCAGACCTGGGACAATTAAATAAGCTAATACATTGAGCATTTTCCTACAATAAACAAATATTTTTGCACTAAAGTAAATCATTTACAAATAATGCATTAATATTGCATTGACATTAAATTTAACAATTTTAATACTCTATCTTTTGCACTAAACTAAAATCTCCTCAAAGTAATGCATTAATACTGCATTTGCCATTAGCATGTAGAAGTAACCATAGAAACCAATGGAATTTTGGTTCTATAACCATAAACAGCTTTTTGCTGGTTGTACATATTTGTTGTTGCACTTTTGAAATAAATAATATATTAACAAGAAAAATGGAACGTATTTACATCTAGAATACGGACGATTGTGTCGTCCGTTTAGTATATACTAGTTAGTATTATAAAAGTTAATGAAGTCTATGATAATACATTTAAAAAGATTAATTTTGTTTTAATAAATGTGAAGTATTTTTGACATGCGTAACCGAGTGTTTCTTCAAAACGAACGAAGTCATAAATTTTTGCAGACAAATAGTGCACTGATATGGACGTTCGCCAGTATGGTTGCGCATGTGATCTCTTAATCTGCTTGGATTGGCAAAGGATTTCTCGCAAAGTGTACATTTAAAAGGACGTTCACTAAAGTGCGTGCGTCTATGTATTATTGCATTATTTTCCGCCTTAAAGATTTTATCACAAAGATCGCACTTGAACCCCGTATGGGTTCTGCCGGTGTGTAAAATTTTATGAAGACGAAGATCTTCTTGCCGCCTGAAGTGTTTCTCGCAAAGCGTGCATTTGAAAGGATGATGTTCCGCATGCATGCGCTTGTGTCTATTTAAAGAGCCATTTGTTAAAAAGGACATTTCGCAAAAATCGCAATTGTAAGATTTGTCATATTTGTGTTTCCTTAAATGTTCTGAACAATTCTTTTTGGTAATAAAATGTCCACAAATGGGACATTTACATACATCTCTAGATTGAATGCAATCCCTTGCATCTGAATCGTTTTGATGTAGTTCAAGGCATTGATCATTAATATTGCTTCCTTCATTTAAAATCGTTGCGCTACCCGCATCCAATGCTTTGACGAAATCTTTTGAGCTATGAAATATCGAAATATGCTTTTCAAGGTTCTCTTGCCACATAAATTTGAAATTACACTGATCGCATTGGTACATTTTGTCAACATTAAAACACTGACTTGCTTTATGATAATCTAAAACTTTCTGAAAGAATATGAATTAACAAAATTTTATAAAAATATAAGATATATTATCTATCAGTACCTGTGATACAGTTCTAAAAAAACAACGTTCACATTTGAGTTGCAACAATTCATAATTGTGCATGGAACTTTGATGTTGAGATATTTGATATTTTCGCTTAAATGATTTACTGCATATGCGACATCTATATGGCAATATATTTTCATTTTCTTCAGTTTCTGTCTCTGAATCCAGCTCTAAATGTAATTCAAACCCCATTTGGTTAGTAATCGAGTAATTATCCAAAGAATGTTGCATGGCACCACACACGTTTTTGAGATTTTTTAAAGAATAGTGTTCATTTAATTCGGCCATACTTGAAAATTCTTGGTCACATATTTTGCATTTTATTAGCTTTCTGCCGTTTGGCCACCATACAGAATGTATTGTGCTTGCAACAGTTTTGATAGTGGATGGTGTGAACCGATGACTATCCAAATGGTCATTTAAATTATCAGTATTAGAAAAACTCTTAGGACATAGGAAACAACAACGAATTTCGACATTATCACTTGAGTTTGATGAAGCAATTAGTTTTTCTACCTGGATACGACGCAAGTTCTCCGACACCGAATTTTTAATATTTATGTATCGCTATATCAAAATTTTTTTATTTAAACAAATTTGCATATGATACAGAACACAACTGTACCTGTATTTCCCTATGTCTCAACATGTTTTCCGGCCATATAAAACGCTCTTTACAACAATCGCATTGTTCAGCAACTCGTCGATGTTCATTCCAACATTCCCTCTTTATATGCTGTTGTAACAAGTCAATACTAACATACTGCGTTTCACATTCCTTGCAAGTGAAAGGCATTGAAACATCTTTGTGTCGTTCTTTTTGATGATTAAACAGCAGTTTTAGCTTTTTAAACGTTGCGTAGCAAAGTTCGCACAAATAGCTTTTTTCTCCATCAGCATCATCTTCATCGCTATCTGAATCTGAAATGTCCATTTCTTTGCCGTACTTATCAATGGCTTGATAGAGTTGACTTATTTGACATTTCGTAAATGCATTTTTAATCTTCTTTTGCAACAATTCGCGATTTCTGGATGAAGTTTCGAATTGATTTACATAAATACAACTATCAAAGTCAACTCCAGTTTTGCCATCGGCGTGCAAAGGCATGTGTTGTCGTAAATCGCGCAGTTTTTTAAATGTAATTTCACAAAGACCACATCTTATGACACTGGTAGTTTTTGGCAGTGAAGCCATTACTTCATTGTAACTTTCAGATTTTTCCAAACTTAATATTTTCGTAGCACAATTATGTTTTTTCATATTTTTGTGCCAGACAAACTTGCCAGGACAATTAGAACAACTCAGTAGTTTATGTTCATTTCGGCAGTGAGTTTGTCTGTGTTGTTCATACATTTTTGTAGATATAAATTCCAATTTGCAACGGCTACATTTGAACGGAATTTTTTCGCTCAAATGATCCTCTCTCAAATGTGCAAACACTTGATGTTTGTAAAAAAAAGATTTTGTACACAATTCGCATTTATATTTGTTGGCAGGTGTTTCTGTTTCTTCTTCCAAATCTTCTGCATCCGAATCACTAATGGATATTTCATAGGAAAATTCATTTAAAATTGTATAATATTTGAACAAATTTTTCTCTCGGATGTCTTTGCATATTGTTGTTTTTATATCTTGCAAATCGCTTATATTTGAAAACCAACGCTGAGTAATATCACTGCTTAATTTTAAGCTATCAAGAGTTCTGGCCTCACTATGGTTATCCAAGTGCTGAAGAAGTTGTTTTTTAGCCATAAAAGTAGAACCACACAGCTTACATTCCGCTCGTGGTAATACAAGAGGTTTGCTATACAGACGTTCTCCAAATAAACGACCTAATTGCTTTTTATTGGATTCAAGTGACTCGTCTGGATGTATACGCTTGAGATGTGAAATTAAGTTTGGCTTACATCTCAAATTTATGCCGCAAAATCCGCATGACAACGATTTGTCTTGGCAGTGTACTAGAATTATATGCCTCCGACAAGATTCTAGCCTAGGAAATGATTTTTTGCACACCCCACATTCGAAATGACTGTTGACTTTTTCGATTGGAAAGTATTTGTAGAATTGTTTTTTATACGTTCTGAAGTTTATTTACATATTTATTTACATGCATATAGATGTACAGCATACATACATATGTATGTATATACTGAGGACCATCGTACTCGACATGTTTTTTACATCTGACTTGTCCCCTTTGTGCCTTACATACATACATATACATATGTATGTAATTGTACACATCTGACAAAATTATTATATTTTCAGAAGATTTATCATATCACAAACAAGACAATCGATATGATATGTCTTTATTATTTAATGTGCCTTGATCACAAACGTACATGTACAATTACGCCTGCCATAACCTCTTTCTTTATATTCGGATTGATTCCGTATTCTGCAGACAACTTTCGGTCAAATGAAATCAAACTATCATTTCTCTCAATAACACAAAAGAGTTTTTTTCCAAATGGATAATAAAACAGTTCGAACAAAAGTTACCTAAAAGCGTTTCACGGAGTCGATTCTCATCAGGTCTATTCCAGATGCATAACGAAACAGTCCGAATTTATGCAAAGTTACCCAAAAGCGTTCCAGATAACAATTTTTTATTTTTGCGATTTCGGGAGCGAATGAGAAAGTATTTTTTTCATTTCCTGTACGAACTTTTTCTTTGGGTAAGTTCGGACAAGAATTAAATAATCAGCTGGTTTTTGTTTACATATGAAACTGAAAAATTAATCAGAAAATTTGCAAAGGAAAAAAGTTTTTCCCGCCCAAATAATTTTGTCATTTGTCGCCCAATTTTCAAAATGCATTTTGCATATAGAAGAAGTACGCTAAACTTAACTATTCACTATTCTTATTAGGTTTGTTTGAGAGAAGTTTTGTGAGAGTAATGTTCTTCTTATTGCACGAAACAGCCTGTACTTTTTCTTCGTGCTGCTTTGGGCACATAGAAAATCAATCAGCTGTTTGAAAAATAAGCAATAACGAAGAAAAATTACATACTACGTAGAAAAATGGAAAAATGTATGAAAATATATTTAAAAGCTAGCGGCGAACAAAGTTTTTTAAGTTTTTATATGAAATTATGTGTTTATATTTAGTATATGCAGACATGCATTGACATTTCCTTTTGTGTTAAAAATCTTGGTTTTTCGGGTTCCCGTAATTTTGTGCATTTTTGTAGTTTAGTGAGAGAAATTACAGTTTGCTCTCATTTTACCGAACTTTACACAAGGAGTAATTAAACACACCTATTATGAAGTTTTTGAACATCATTTTTGGTTTGAATTTGTATTTTACAGTGTGACAAGCCATATGTAAAAAACATGTACATATAGGACGGGCTTAATATAATTTGTTATAAGCTGATACAAAATATTTACTTACTTATTGGGCAAATCATTTTCACTCTCACTGGAGTATGAGATCCTAAAAACAAATTTAGATTAACATATTTATTTTTTCTTCTCATTAAAGCACTGTTTTACCCCAGTTTAGTTCTTGGATTCGTTTTGTTTTTGTGCTTATCTTTTCCGTGCTCACGAACAATTTTGGGGTCCCCATCAATTTTAGCTCCGTCATTCTTTTTTTTGACGAATCGCTGTCTACGATGAATTGAACGAATTTAATTAACTTGATATGCTCATAGATAAATTTGTGCACACACAAGATCTTAAAATTCCCTACCTGCTCTTGTTCATTTTATATTGCTTCTTTCTTTTTTCAAGCACACAATTGCTTTCGTCCATGAATGTACAGCTACATTTAATTAAAATTTAATTTCGTCTTAAATTAACTTAAAAATTATTTATGTACCTGTTTCCGGAATCACAATTGTTAATATCATCTTCAAGAACTCGATTTATTTCTTCATTTTGGGATCTTTTAATAAAAAATAACATAATTGTATTTCATCTTTTAAATTATTTTGTTTATTTTAAATATATTTACATATGTACCTTTCTTGGTATTGCAATTTATCTGAAGAGAACTCAATATTCTCATCCAAATTTTCCATTAAAGAATCACAAGTATCTGCAAATTTATATTTACTATTTTAACGCATCAAAAGTTTTAACATTTTTCAATAATTATGCTAATACAGAGTATAGACGTTACCAAATTTCGTACTACACGTAGTATGAGTTTTAAGTACGGTTATGAGCAGTGTGACCATATTAGCTTATTTTGAGTTCAACTTAGCTTTTTTTTTTGTTGGATTTAGCTTTAAAATTTTCATTTAGCTCTTAATTTGTTTTTCAGCTTTTTTAACTTACTTAGCTTTTCTGGCCTTTTCTTTGATCTTAATTGCATGTTCACAAAAAACGTGTTAAAGACATAAAAGCACACAAGGTGAATTCATTTGAATTTAGTTTTGCTCTTAAGTAATGTGGAAGTAGAAGGTGTATTGAGCGGCATGAATTTAATTAAAACAAAAATTTTAAATAGATTTATTTTAAATAGCATTAATTCACCTTTGAACCTCAGAATTTGTGATAAAGTTTTAACTTATCTTATTTTAAATGTCATAATAGGTTTTTTCATTTACTAAAAATTGTTACGAATTTGTAACAATTGTTACTGGAAAGTGTTCATTTGCTCAAAAGTTTGCAAGGAGAGATCGTCAAAAGAGAGAAAAAAATTGAGACAAAAAATGCTTACAAATTATTACTAGTAAAATTTGTACTTGCAAGAATTATCCAAACAGCTGTTCTGTGTTTTGTTTTCAAATTAATTAATACTATGAAAAAATATCTGAAAAAATATGAAAATGTATGTATTTATTAAGCCACATAAATACAATTTTATGGTCAAACAATTTTGTTTGTTTAACATATGTATCTGATCGCAGATGAAAAGTGGCATTTTTGTATTTGTTAATAGAACAAAATTAAAAAATAATGAAAAATTATATGAATAGTAAATAATACACGATGATCAAAGGGAAACGCAGGACACTGCGACCAAAGTAGATCTATTGTATCACTTGCCAAGTGCTAGAGCACCTCATCCAGACCTACTCTCCTGATGAATCTCAGGATTGGCAGTGGGTCTAGTGTTGGCAGTTCCAAATCCTCCAATAGGTGCTGGCCATAACGCTTCACATCGTACTCACAGAATCTGCACAGACTGTTACTCTCAATGCCAAGTCTGCTGAGGTGTTTTCTCAGTCTACAATGACCTGTGAGGAAGCCTGTGAGCATTCTTAGATTGTTTTTACTCAGGGACATGAGAGCTATGAAACGATTTTGGTTATACGTTCCAATCATTGGCTTTGCATGCCTCAACCCAGGGAGATTGAGCCAGAGGTGTTCGCTATTACTCTTGGTCTCCGTCGATATATCTTCCCGGATTTTGTCCAATCCGAGACCGCAAAACGGTTCTGGTCCGACCATGGGTGTACTAGCCCCCCTTCTGGCCATTTTCTCTGCATTTTCATTTCCTACCACCCCGGCGTGTTAAAAATAATACATAAAGCTGTGCAATACATAACTGTGGTTCTGATATGAATAAATTTTTTGGCAAGTTTTTACAAGTAAAGCGTTCATTTACTTTTTCGTATCTCAGAGAGTAATTTTGTAACTTTTTGCTTTACTTTCTCGTTGCTAGTTTCTGCTGGGAAAGTAAATGAACAGACCTAATATTTTAAATTCTTTTAATTATTTTAATACATATAAAGTTTTAGTTATTTTAATATAATTGAGCTGCCATCCTTTGACATTTATTTAGTAAAAAGTTGGGAAATTTGTGAATTTTAATTTGAAAGAGATAAGCGAAGCTTTGTTGCAAAATGTGGTTTAAAATTTTTTTAAAAAAGAGGACGTCTGCCGACGTGCTAGAGGTGAACATCATATTCCATTATTAATACCCATATTTATACTTTACATTGGTATCAATAAAACTGAATTTGTAAAACAAAGTGTGTTTAACCTTAAATTTGCCCCCCACCCTTACCAACACTCCCTGTCAAATGAATAGGATTCCCTAACACAATTTCTATAGCTTCTACGAAAAATACGATGCGGAAGATCCAATTCATGCTCCTTTTTTCGGAGATCGTGAAAATAAAATTTTTATGAAACAGAACTTCATACTCCTGTTGGCATATTATTTAAGATACTTTTGTATTACAAAATAATATTTTTATGCCATTTATTTAAATTTCATTTAGGATTTATGCATTTATTTATTTATTTTTGGTATTCGAAAATCTAAAAATGGAATATTCGGGAATTTGGAAACGAATATTCGCGCATCACTAGTACATATGTACATGCCATTAGCGGAAATGCAAAATCACGTAACGACACTTTATTCAATTTTATAGGAGAGAAATAACTAAACAAAAGTATTCAAGTTACTTATTTTTAATTCGGCTGATTACTATGATAAAGGTTTGAAATTTTGTAGTGACATGTGATTCGATGCGGTTTTGAATTTTTTGCTTGGTACGTAGTTTTGTATTTCAGCTTACGATATGTAAGTATTTAAATTTAAATATGTTGGGATATGGCTATTCTTAAATTTTACCATGGAAATGGTAAAATTGTACCAAATTAACATCAATTGTACCAAAATGTACCCATCTTCTAAATAAGATTACTCAGTAAGAATTCATAACAAATTTTTCATTTATTGAAAACAAAAACAAAGAAAACAACTAATACTATCGAACAAAACAGTTTTTATATGTAAGTATACATACAAAGTCTAACATAGTGTCCACACCTGATGAATTTATATCATGATGAATATCAAATTTATATTACGATGAAAATTCATCACGTATAGACTCAATTTATTAATATTATGGCAGCGTTATGATATAATCATCAGGCTCACGGCCCGATAAATTCATCTTGATATCAAAGGTCATTTTATGTGTCACAGCAAAGAAATTTTTTCAAATTGTACCACTGAAGTATAAAGTGTACCAGTTTACCAATGCAAACGTGATTGTACCAAATTTGGTACAATTGTACCACAAATCCTAACATTGGTACATACATACATATACATATGTATACATACATACCTTCTTTTTTCGATTCGCTTTTTCCATCATAGTTATTTAAAACAACATCGTAAGACATAAGGTGTTCGTCTTCAAACTTAATTTCCGAAACAAATTGATCCAAAGGCAAGGCAGTGGCAGATACTGCCAAACATTCTTTTATATTCTTAGAGCTGCTGGCAAAACCATAATTTTGTGAAGAATTTTTGGTACTTGCCAAAATTTGGTGGTACTTTTCATTCACATTTTGAATATGAACTATAAAATTGTAGTAACTGATAAGTTTCTCCAAACATTTTGAACAAATGGTCTCTGGAAGTAACTCGTCGTCGTTTGTCTGAAACAGAAGCAAGATTTAATTACGAACCACCTTTGTTTTGATCTGTTTTACTTTTAACTTAAGAATATCGGTCAATAAATCTCGCCAAGTTTTAGAGTTGCTGCACTCCCCTGTCAGAGGATATACTGTTGCTCCTGGATCAAAGCAAGTACGACATGTATACTGCACTCCATTAATAAAACATCCATTCCACATACTCTTGATAATTTTTAATTACGGTGTATAAATGAAAATTTACTATTAAATACAGAAAATTACAGAGAACAGAGAAGCCGATGTTAATTTTGGTCGGCGGCGGCTAGGACTGGTAGGCTTTGCTGTGCCCTATCATCTCTTCGGCGGCGGCTAATTATGAAATCTTCGGCGGCGCACCCAAGCTCTACCCTGCAAGAAATTAATGTCTGAAACTCAGGCCGGGCTTACATCTGTGTGCCATGTGCCACATGCGTAAAAAAAAGCGTAACCACTAATTACAAATGAAAAATGTTTGATTCAGACACGTTTCTATGTAAACATTGACTACTCATAGTTGACCAATGCTTATGTAATCAGTGATTGGCAAAAAAAGAAGCACAGTTCAGATTTTTTTTTAAATTAAGTGAAATTAATAAGTTAGAGAGATGGTAATATTTTTCGCCAAGCCCCTAATAAGCTAAATGGGGACTGTGATCGAAGTGTCGGATATCGTTACTAGTCAAATGACTATTAGACTGTCTTCCTGTAGGGTATATAAGCCGATATTACCTGTATTTAAATCTAATCAATAAACTGCTGTCAGAGGAACTCCTCGCTGAGCACTAATCAAAGCATAGTTGATTCATTAGAAAGCATTACTCTCCACTTATATTTATAACATCCCTAAGATAGACAATAAATTTAAAAAATTCCGTGTACTTTTCTTTGAAAAGTCCGTACTAGCAAATAGAAATTTCCTTATGAAATTTACCAACCTGAATTTTCGTATTTTTTTTTTTACATACAGCTTGTATGAGAACCTGAAACTCCGTATGAACTCCGTACGCGGCTTAAGTAATACAATGAAACAATATGATTAATTTGATAAAATTTTTTTTAGTTATGATTCTTTTTTTTTATAAACTTGTAATACTTCTAGCTCGTGGATTTCTTTCCACATATCCGATGCTGCTTGCCAGGTGCGGTGTCTCGGTAATGTTATCCTTGGTATTGTTGTTAACTTATCTTCTTTTGGTTTTGCCTGCCTTTTCTTCTTCAATTGTCAACCGTTTGGGGCCCACTTATATTGGTGTGGCTTTATATATAGGGGCATTGTTATTGGAGTAGGTTATGGTGTATTCCTTTACGGGAATGTCCTTCGTTTTTATTTTATCTGGCAGGATCGTTATGTAAACAAAAAATTTTCTTTAGTGGTTGATGTAAAAGGGTTGCAAGGCCAGATGAAATTCAATTCAATGCTAAAATGTTTGGTTTTTGTCTCCTCTAGGTAAATTTAAATTTATCTTGAAACATTGCAACAATGATCATTCTAAATTAAAGATGTAGCATAGCGGTGGGTTGAGCAGTAAAAATGGTCAAGAAAAATTTTATATTCAATTATTTTCTGTAAGATGCACAGAGGAGTATTTGAGCAAAAAGCTGGCCATTACTCTTTTAGTTTATTATACTTGTGAAAAGTTATTGAGTGCCCCTAGATCAATGAACTTGGCATATATATGTCTTCAGAGTCCTAGGCTGAAAAACCTTAAAATAAGAAAAATCAGACAAAGGGGAAAAAATTCCCCTCAGAGGAACTAATTATTTTCTTAAGTTTTCCCATATTTTTGTTTAGCAAATGCAACTTTTAACGTCGGCGGAGGTTCAAAACCCTAAACGTGGACCCAGTATAAAGTAAGATGCCATTTTTGTCCAACCTCCTTTTGTGGGCTACGACCAAAATATTATGTGCAAAAATTACGTAAATATTTAAAAAATTTACTAATGCCTTCATATCATAACAATTAAACTTTTGAGCTTTTATGGGCAGGGGGAAGTATCCTTTTTCTCAAAGCAAAACATTTTATGACTGACAAGGAGGTTTCTTACTCATATTTACGTATGCAAGATGAGCAAAAACAGAAAAAAGTTAAAATTTTCAAAAAACCACCAAAATAATGGCGCAAACTTTTTTTCTTGCGTCTAAAATTAGAGACTCTAAATTTTATTGTGGTATAAAACATAATTCTAAATGTAACTACCTTCACTTCTAAAAACCTTCTTTTTTTGATTGCAAAAAAAGTGTATAATTTTTTTGTTTTAATATTTAAACGAATTGTTTCAACATTAATATTCACGATAATTTTTTTGTTTTAATACTATTCACAAAAAAAAATTTGTGACCAACACTGATTAGAACGCTTGAAAGTGTGCATGTGACCTTCAAATCTGCATTCATGAAAAAACAATTTATCGCAAAATGTACTTTAAAAGGACGTTCAGTAAAATGTGTGCGCGTAGACGCAGAATTAAATTAAATCCGGTGGTATAATTTTTATCACAAAGATCACACTTGAATGTCGTTTCCCACGTATTGCTTCTAATATGTGCTTCAAGGCATCTTGTGTGAACACCATAAATTGTTCATTTAATTTGGCTTACTTAAAAATACTTGTGCACATATTTTGAATTTTTTTTTAATTTAGTTTATTTAGCAATATTAATAATAATGATAATAATTGATAAATTTTATTGAGACTTACTAAATTCATTACAGTTTTTTTAAGAATGAATGAGAGAACTTAAAACTATGAAGTATTATTTTAATTATAGTAATATAGATTAATGCTACGTGCATAAACAGCAAAAAGATTTGTCTAGAAATTTAGCAAAATTACTTACGTTTAAACTATATTGTTGTTAATATAAGACTTCATATACACAGTCCCATATTCTAGAGCTCTAGTATAATTTACATTTATGAAGCTTATATTTCTTTTTTGGAAAATATTTTATGTAATTGGGGTATTCAAACGGGTGTCTTAACTATCATAAAGTCTTAAATACGTGGTGGTTTTCTTTAGCAAATTTCTAGTAAAAACATTATACATTGCGAAAAAATCACAAATTCGTAAGGGATTAATATAATGGAAAAAATCTCCCAAAGTTGATTATATAGAAAGCAAAAAAGCAATAACTCGAGAATAGGCTTATAGCATACGAGTATACACACATAAATCGCGAAAACTTGCAAAAATACGAATATCTTTCCATCCAAAACCTCAAAAACTGTTAACGAAGAAACTGCGTAGATTAATAAATATAACCATGTAAAAAAATTCAGTGGATTTTAATAATCAAAAAATATCCCATTTGTAAAATATTTGCGAAAATTCGCATATATTTTTTTAATTGAAAAAAACTTAATAGTGTTTTCACACTGACATGGTTTTAATAAAAGTTCGTTTTAACGTTAAAACTGTTAAAACCAGGTTTTTTTTATGCAACCCTGTTTTCGCTGTGCTAAATTCAGTGCTGCCAAATTAAAATGACCGGAAACAGCTGATAATGTTTATGCCAGTGAAAAAGAATAGATACATTTTCAACTTAAAATAATAAATGCAGCGGCAATAATTATCAAAAAAAAATGTGAAGAAAAAGTATCCTTTGGATAGAAAACAACGAAAATATTTTCACTGCCCTCTGGAAAGTGAAAAAAGACGATATGACTGACATCCATCTGCGGGAAAAAAGGTTAATCTTATAATATATATTTGTGCATTTTTTTATATATGATTTCCAAGCACTTCTTCACTTTGTATAAGTAATTACATAATTTTAAAATGTTCATTTACAAAATATAAAATATATTTAATTTTTTTTCAGTCGTAAAGCAGCTCTGGGCGAGTCAACATCAAGCGTCGTTGGCAATTATCTCTTAAGTGCAACCAGGCCACTGTTGTTTATTGGCCTTCGAGAGTTTTGCGTCTCACTCGCACTGGTTGACTGATCTGCAAAGGATAACCGTATATTCTTGCGGTTCTTCTGTGGAATATGGTCTAGTCACTCCGCCCATATTTGTGCAACCATATTATGCAAATTTACTTTGTATAATATGTATAAATAAATAAATATTTCATTTTAAAGTGCGTTGTACAATTTCTGAGTTTTTCATGCAAACAAAAACAACCGTTGTACAGGGTGTCAGATAAGTATTATAAAAAGCTGGAAAAAATACTGCAAGAAATATACACATATCTACAGTACATTTATTTTATTTTGGACAAATTTATAAGACAGCCTGTTGTTTAAAACCTGGGGGGTTACTATGTAACTCGATTCGAAAGTATAAACAGCTCGAAAGTTGTATTCGATCCGAATTTAAACTCTTACCATGTAACAGTTTCGGATCGAGCGAAAAGTGCTGCCACATATTGATATAATTTTGGCACTACTTTCGATTATTCAACATTGGCAGCATTTATTACGCAAAATGTCAAAACAATAAAAATAATAATAAAAAAAGTAAACAAAAAATATTTGTGCGATATAAAAATGGATACGGTTGCCCTTTGGATGGAAAATGAAGACGAGCGATTGGAACGTAAAATCCTACGCGATGGTGTAGATTTTATGCAGTTGACGGATGTAATGTAAGTAACAATTTATTAAATATGTGGTATGTAACTAAATATTTTTTTTGTAGGTTTGTGCGAAATTTCCGGCTTAACAAGGAAGCTTTTAAATATGTGTTGGAGAGCATTACTGCGCAGCTGCCAACAACACTGAGATCGACTGCTGTAACACCATCAATAAAATTAGGTGCTACACTTAAGTTCCTGGGACAAGGTGGGTACCAACACCAAATCGGTCAAGACCGGTTTGCTGGCTTGGCACAACAAACTGTGTCAAACTGCATTAAAGAAGTGTGCAGTGCTATAGAGCGGATGCTCTCATAAAGTTGAGCATAATTTCAAATTGCCTTTTCTTCGTATTTATATGTTTTGTAGCATTTTCCCTATTGAAAAAGATTTTTATCTACTAATATATGTACATAAATTTAACAAATACTTACATTTTCAGCGTTCGGTGTCGATGTTTTGATTTATTTAAGTTTTTTCATATTTTATCCGTTAGCTCAAAATTAAACGAGTACAAATGCCAACTTTCGAGCGACTTTGACATCTACATTCGAAGTACATAGTAATGCACATCCGAAAGTAGAGTACGAATATCCGATAATCGGATACGGCAACCCGAAAGTAGCAAATGTATCTACGAATTCGAGTTAGTTGGTAGGAAAAAACCGTATCCGTAATATTTAACTTTCGAATCGAGTTACATAGTAACCCCCCTGCAGTGAGAACGCAAACTCAGCTGTTTATGGGTTTAACGTTAAAACCAAGGAATGCAAAAAAAACTTGGAAAAATTCTCGAAAATTATGAAAATTCGTAAAATCTTTATAACATCGAAAGGATCTCAGTCTGATACTGATTAAAAATTTTTAAAAATGCCAAAAAATTGGGAACAATCACTTTTATTGCAAAAATAAGCGATAAATTGCAAAATTGCAAACAAGCCCTAAAGAAACTAAAAAAATCTGAAAAAATTTGCTAAATGATGAAAGTTCATACAAATTTGTTAACATCAAATAGATAGATGGATTAAAAATCGGCAGTGTTGTCAGATATGGCGATATCTCGCCAAACGTGGTGACAAAAATTTGTTTTTGGCGATGAAAATTTTGAAATGGCGATTGACGATTTACTTGACGATATTTGATCCTCTTGGCGGTATTTTTGGCCATATTTTTACGATTTAAATAAAATAGAATAATGTTAAGAATATTTTTACAACATAAAATATTTCGTACAAAAAATCCTAAATATAGTGACTTTATCTCAAACAAAATTTTCTGAAATTCAAGAAGTTTAAAGAAATATGTGCCACAAAATCCCATTGGGTGTTTATTAGAACCAACATTTTGATAATAAAGCACCAAAAAGACTGCACGAATTCTCGCCTAGAGTGTATGAATACGACGATGCTGCTGGTAATTACAACTTCAAGGATATGATATGTGTACTTAAATACACATTTAAGTAAATGTTCATTCAGTTTTATCACAAGATTGAAATAATAACTTTTGTCTTGGTGTTCAAGCTGAGTTTATCCTATTTAGATAGATATTTTGGAATAAGTTATTTTTAAGGATTTTTTTTTACGCCATTATTTATATGTTAATGTGAACAGTTTTCTTAATTTTTCTTAAATAATATAATTTTTGTGTTTTACGATAGACGTTACCTACTGAATTTAAAATTTAATAATGTTTTTAATGTAATTACAAAATAAAAATATATTTTTGTAGGTATAATTTAATGTTTTATTATATTGGCGATATCTGGCGATATTCGACAAGTCATTTGGCGAGGAGGCTGAAAATAAATCTGACTACACTGAAAATCGGTAAAATGGTAAAAAAAAGGCAAGATTTGGCTAAAAATCACTTTAATCGCGAAAATTGGCGAGAAATTGCACAATTTCAAACAAGCCCTACAATAACTTACAAATACCTAAAAATATAAGAAATTCCAAAAAATCGGAAAAATTCGCGAAAATAAAAATTAGCAAAAAATTTCTATCAAAAAAAAAAAAAAAAAAAAAATACTTCTATCAGACAATGACATAAATGGCTTGAATCACGCCCAATTTGTTAAAATTATGCAATAATGTTTATTAACAATTATCAGATTCACAAAACTTCTAAAATTTGCAAATAAATTCTAAAGCATTAAAATTTTAAAAGGATAAATGCTCGAAAATATTTTGTTATACAAATGTGACAAAAATGACAAAAGTTCGTAAATAATTTTCGGATACAGATAGAAGCCGCTGAATAATTTTCTCATAATTTTGCAAATTTGCACCAAATATTGTTATATATTTGTAATATTTTTCTCATTTGTTTTGTATCATCTTGTTTATGTTTCAACTAACATACCAAAATATGAGGAGGTGCTCAAAGCAGTCATATTTTAAACTAGTTTAAAATTTTAGGACATTATGACTTTAAGACTACCGTTTGGCCTTTCGAAGATTCTCAACTTTTCCATGTAAGATGTGGAAATATTAAACCAGATTTGGCAACCATGTGTTAAGATTGGTCTGTGAATGTTATTTTAACATTCGGATTTGCATTTTTACTTTTTAAGCAAACACAACCCGCGAAAGGATTAGCTTGTCTGCGAAAAACAAACAACCAGGGTCTATAGCGAGAATCGAACCCACGACCTCGGGACTGACAGTCTAGCATCGCTACCACTCAGCCACAGGGGCAACCTAGCATAAAAAAGTTTTTTGTACAAAAAACAAGGCTTTTTTTGCTTTTACAATCTGTAAATTAATATGGTTATTGACATATGTATTAAAAATTTGTCAAGGCAAATTGCTAAATATTTAACAACCTGTTTGTTTGGAATGTTAACACCACACCACACGTTTTTGAGATTTTTCAAAGAGTAGTGTTCATTTAATTCGGCCACACTTGAAAATTCTTGGCCACATATTTTGCGTTTTATTAGCTTTCTGCCGTTTGGCCAATATGTAGAATGTATTGTGATTGCAACAATTTTGGTGGTGGATGCTGTATGACGATGACGCATGAATTGATCAATATTAACAAGATTTTAGGACATAAGAAACAACAAATTTGGATATTTTTTATCTCTAATCAAATTTTTTTTATAAAAAAGCAATATGATGAAGAACACAACTATACCTGCATTTCTTTATGTTTCAACATGTTTTCCGGCCATATGAAACGCTCTTCACAACAATCGCATGGTTCAGCAACTCGTCGATGTTCATTCCAACATTCTCTTTTCATATGTTTTTCTAACAAATCAATACTAACGTACTGCATCTTACATTCCTTGCAAGTGAAAGGCATTGAAACATCCTTGTGTTCATATTTTTGATGATTAAGCAAAAGTTTACGCTTTTTGAACGTTTCATAGCAGAGTTCGCACAAATAGCTTTTTTCACCATCAGCTTCATCTTCATCGCTATCTGAATTTGAATCTGAATCTGAAATGTCCATTTCTTTGCCGTACTTATCAATGGCTTGATACAGTTGACTTATTTGACGTTTCGTAAATGCATTTTTAATCTTCTTTTGCAACAATTCGCGATTTCTGGATGAAGTTTCGAATTGATTTACATAAATACAACCATCAAAGTCAACTCCAGTTTTGCCATCGGCGTGCAAAGGCATGTGTTGTCGTAAATCGCGCAGTTTTTTAAAGGTAATTTCACAAAGACCACATCTTATGACACTCGTAGTTTTTGGCAGTGAAGGCATTACTTCATTGTAACTTTCAGATTTTTCCAAACTTAATATTTTCGTAGCACAATTGTGTTTTTTCATATTTTTGTGCCAGACAAACTTGCCAGGACAATTAAAACAACTCAGTAGTTTATGTTCATTTCGGCAGTGAGTTTGTCTGTGTTGCTCGTACATTTTTGTAGATATAAATTCCAACTTGCAACGGCTACATTTGAACGGAAATTTTTCGCTCAAATGATCCTCTCTCATATGAGCAAACGCTTGATATTTGTACAAAAAATTTTGTGCACACAATTCGCATTTATATTTGTTGGCACATGCTTCTGTTTCTTCTTCCAAATCTTCTTCATCCGTATCACTAATGGATACTTCATAGGAAAATTCATTTAAAATTGTATAATATTTGGACCAATTTTTTTCGCGAATATCTTTGCACATCATTGTTTTTATGGCTTGCAAATCTCTTTTATTTGGAAACCAACGCTGAATAATATGACTGCTTAATGTTAAGTTATCAAGAGTTCTGGCCTCACTATGGTTACCCAAGTGCTGAAGAAGTTGTTTTTTAGTCATAAAAGTAGAACTACACAGCTTACATTCCGCTCGTGTTAATAGAACAGGTTTACTATACAGACGTTCTCCAAATAAACGACCTAATTGCTTTTGATTGGATTCAACTGACTCTCCTCGATGTTTACGTTTAAGATGTACAATTAAGCTTCGCTTAGATTTCACAGTTATGCCGCAAAATCCGCATGATAACGATTTGTCTTGGCAGTGTACAAGAATTAAATGCCTCCGACAAGAATCCTGCCTAGAAAATGAGCTTTTGCACACCCCACATACGAAATTGCCGTTGTCTTTTTTGATTGCAAAGTATTTGTAGAATTGTTCATACATTCTGAATGAAGTTTATTCACATATTTATTTACATGCATATAAATGTACAGCATATCGTTACTTTAATATAGAAAGGCCCTAACTCATTATTTTTTTGAAATCTAGTTTTTTGTATATTCCGATAGAAGAACATCGAATGTATCGAAAAATGTATAAATCTCGATTTCAAAAAAATAATGAGTAGGACCTTTCTATATTAGGGTGCCGATATATACCAAAGACCATCGCACTCGGCATGTTTTTTACATCTGACTTGTCACCTTTGTGACATATATACATATCGCACTTAATCAACAAAATATTCAGCAGAGATGAAAAACTGTTTGTGGTTACATTAACAATTTGATTATTTTTAAGGAATAAAGGCTCAAATCAAAGTACATAATACATTTTTTATGAAAGCATGCGATACATTTCTATCTCCACTTTTGTATTAACCAGTGTTGACAGAAGTAGGGGAAATCCTTATATGCACGAGTAGGTATTTTTGATACTAAAATAGAAGCGTAGGGAAAATCGGACAGAAATAAATGCCAACACAACATTTTTTTTAGTAATATTTTCTTTTTCAAAACGGTTCAAGAATTTTATTTTCGTTAAAATCGCTTAAAAATATATTTTCAGAGTTGATTGTGGTTTAAAAAGTTGGCGACACTACTATGTATGTATGTATGTACATATATGCCATGGCGACTTCATATACCAAGTGGTGTCAAGCTTGCAACAACAAAATCTGCCTAGTACTTTATTGCAATGAAAATTGACAAATCAAACTTCCTAAAAATTTTATTGTAATGAAATTTGCCAAGCCAAACTTCCTAATAAAAAAAGCTGTTAACTTGTATATCCATACATACCTATTAATTTTAAAATAACCTGTTTTTGTAACAGAATTGAATTTATCCTTTAAAATTTTATTTGAAAAGAACTATTCATATTAATTTTTATTTTTTTAATTGAATTTAATTAAAAGTACATATGTATGTATTCCCCCTTATTGTGAATGGCGTCGTCGACGTCACATCAAGGCGACAGTAAAAATTGTGACTAGTACAGTCTTTTCTCTTTATTTTTTCAAATTAAACTGAATATATAATTTTCATATACATATTGACAAATTGTTTAAAACTACTAGGTATGTTCTGACACTCGCATGGTTTTCAAATCGCATGTGAGTTGGAAATCGCCAAGCATGTTCTGAAACTCATGCGTTTTGCTTACGACTTGCCATATTGATTTAGGTCAGCTGTTTGCTGAAATCGTCAGTGAACAATGCAAACACAAAATTAACACAACAAAAGAACATTTTATAAATTTCAATTTTATAATAAAAATTTTACGAAAATATTACTATTTTTGATTAAAATCAAAATAAAACATATTTAATTTTATTTATTAATCATTTTACTGTTTCATTAAAGTTTGGTTTAGGCTAAATTCATAATTTCACTTCAGTATACTCTTGTGATTTGAACTCGCCAAGTCTTGCGATTGCGAATTGCAGAACACCTTTCTTGCGAGTTCAAGTCACAATCGAAAATGTTATGCGATTTGCGAGTGTCAGAACATGCCCGTACATCCTACTATAAACTCTACTTTTATTACACTTGTCTATGCTTTGTCGACAATTGACTACAATTGATTTACAATGCCTTAGGCCCAAATTCACAGTCATTAACGGTCTAATTCATAAAAAATATTACAGGTTTATTTGACAAATTTCCCATAGAAATACGTCAAGTAAGCGCTTAATAAACCTGAAATATTTTTTATGAATAAGACATTAATTAACTAATAGCAATAGTTTAGCCAATAATATTTCATTCACAGCTCTTTGTTTGCCATAGTTAAACCGCCAAATGTCATTGGTTAAGAAATAGTTAGACAACAGCTGATTCGTTGTAAACTATATTAGTATTGTTTGTGAAAAATTTTATACACAATTCACACTTACGTTGTCAAGCATATGTAACACATTCTTTTTTTTATTTTCTATTATATTTTGGTTTTTCCGAACCAATTTCAGCACTATTTCAATATCATGTACGGTAAAGTTGGACGAGCGAGCACCGTTTTATCCATTTTTAAGAAAGAATATAACAAATGTTGTTTTTGTTATTTTAGTTTGGATGGCAGAAGCAAGTACGCAAAATGCCAGGGTATCCCACACAAGAAAAACAAAACTCGGGAGAGTTGGGCATTTATAAATGCCTACTTCGCTGAAAAATTACTAACGGTTGTGTATTAAGTAATTATAAGCGTTTATGAATTCTAGTTTCCTTGATAAAAGCAATCAATTGATGGTATATACCAATGTCATGAGAATTTAATAAATCAAGTTCGAATCCTTCCTCCGTACCATGTGGAGATAAAACCCCACTATAACAATGAAAACATAAAAGTCTATTAATAATCTTTATATCAGTCGGATCCCCTTTAACATTTCTGTACCATGGCCTAACAGGTATAACAAAAAAAATAATCGACCCGAAACCTGAGATTTATTCCGATAAAATTCCAACCACTCCTGCTTCAAATAAAATACTAATCTTACTGAGAGCATCACTATACTAATCTCCAAAGGAGCACCAAGAAAAACAGCCTGCTTAGCCAGATACTCAACTCGTTCATTGAAACTAACACCCATATGACCAGGAACACATATAATAACCAGTTCCATAATAGGCGAGTCGTCCAAGACATTCAAAATATTCGAAACCAAATAATTCCTGGAATTAGAACTTTCCAATAATATATAGGGTCCGCCAGATAACTTTTTTTTTGAAAACAGGGCGCAAAAAATCGAGTGTAGCTTCGGCTGTGTGGCACGTAGCGCCGTCCTGTTGAAACCAATATCCTCCTCTTCAATTTTTGTGAATAAAAATTCGTTCAACATGGCCCGATAACGATCGCCATTGACTGTAACGGCCACTCGTTGCTCATTGGCCCAATCATGCCTCTGGACCAAAATCCGCACCAAACAGTGACTCGTTTTGGGTGCGTCGGCTTTTCAATGTATGCGTGCGAGTTTTCTGTGCCCCAAATGCGACAATTTTGCTTGTTTACATACCCGTCAAGATCAAAATGAGCTTCATCTGAAAAAATGATTTTTTTGGCAAAATCGGCATCTTCTGTAAGTCGATCGCAGGCAATATTTCCCAGCGTTGTTCAAGCGTATACACAACCATATTCGTTCAGCGGAAGGATAAAACTAATTATCTGTCAAATCAGACATGAGCTAAGTGTTACCATTCACGAAATAAGCACTAGTTGAAAAAAAACGCTAGATGGCGGACCCTATACAAGCATTTTTACTATCCGTATAAATAACCAGTCGAGTAACATTGTCCTCAATAGCGACTTTAAAAGCCCTATTAATGGCAATTAACTCTCCCGAGAGAGACGAAAATCTTTGAGACAAACTATATAGGAAAAAACGACTAGTTGAAATATTTAATATCGCGCACTCAGTACCATGATCAGTTATAGAGGCATCTGTAAAAAGAAGACTCAATGAAAACCTTTAGTTTTGAAGTAGGACGACAAGCACTAATACTCGGAACTAAGTCGAAAATATCCTTGTATTTCCTATACACAAAAGTGTAACTATTATTCAGATGAATAGGTGCTGATTTGATTAATTCCATCAGAGATGGATTGTAAGATGCAACCTTCAAAAGCTCCTTAGAAGCAAGGTATATTGATCTCAATTGGGGAGGTAGCTCTCCTGCCAAAACATAAATAGCCTGAATCGGAGTCGATGGACATAGACCAAGGCACCGCCTTAGACATGAATATACATTGGGGCATGAGCCGAAGTGGATCTAGCGTATTCGATCTTCCCTCTTATATAAGATCGTTGAACTGTAAGGCACTTTGGGGGTGTCAGACCAGCTCGAATGGTCGTCAACCTTTTTAGAAGATTAGTAGCAGAAGAAGCTTCCCTTAAAACACGATCAAAATGATCATTTACGCTCAAAAAACTTTTGATAGTCAAACCAAGAAACTTAAGAGAGTTCACTTGGACAACAGGACAGGACAAGGCCCATTTCAAAATTAGCACGCCTTCCAAAGAACATACATTTTATCTTAGATGGGTTGAAACGGAAGTTGAGACTAGAGCAAATCGACTGAAAACGGCTTATTTTGTATTCTAGATTCGATACTGCCTAGTGAAAATTGTGATCAAATGAGAGAATCAAAAAATCATCTGAATACTGATATACAAGTGTATTGTCATCCTCAAGGGAATAAAGTTTCGTAGTATATAAATTAAACAGAGTCGGGCTAAGACAACTTCCTTGAGGAAGGCCATTGAAAACACGAACAGATAACTCACCCATACAAAGTTCCCTTTCAGAGAGAAAGCTCGAAATCCAGTCCACCAAATACAACGGAATACCGTGACTGACCAAAATGTTTCTAAGAACAGAAACATTTACACAATCATAGGCATTGCTGATATCTATAGATGCCAAAACAACTCCCAAGCCCAGACTTGAGATAAGACACCCTTAAAAGAAGGTCATTCAGGACATATTCCAACTGTAAGCAAAATATCGAACTAGTAAAACATCTAGGCCATCCAAAAAAAAAGTTAATCTCTTCTTGACCATCATATTGATTAATTTCAAAAATACAGAGATGAGAGCTATTGGTCTATAATTCAATCATCATTTGAGGATGGGAAAGACTTTAATCTTTCTCCAAGATTCTTATATCATACACTTCTGAAATAGGTCATTAAATACATGCAAATGAGTTTCCTTTGAACTAACAGGCAACGATTTAATCATCTCATACGTAACGCGATCTAGACCCCCGCAGAGGCACGCTTCCTAGAGTTCAAAACACCCATGAATTCCTCATGTGAGAAAGGTACGAAAAATCCATCCGATAGTTTTTCAAAGTCAGTCCAATCACCAGAAAAGATTTGCTCTGCCAAGTATCGTAAATAATTCGCATTGTTATCACTATCCCACATTGAATTCCTGGTAGAGATGCCATCCTTCAAACTATTCACAAAACGCCAAGCACATGCAGTGTTGGGTTGATTGTTGATTTCATCAATATTCTTTTTGTAACTCTCACTTCTGGCCTTTCTAGCAGCTTTTTTCCACTCTTATGTACAGGTAATAGAATCTTCAAGATTTTCCTGGGATGGATATTTCTGTGATTTCTTTCTCGCAGCAACATGTTTCCTGAAGAGACGAGGTAGATCATCATGCCACCAAGCTTTGGGAATAAACTTCCCCAACTTATACGTTGCAGTATTAATTTCCGCACGAAAGGAACCAACAATGTGCCCTACATCAGCTTCAAGACTCAAATACGACAAGTTATTAAAAAGTTGTCTCTTAGATATAAATTAAACAGGCGCAACAGATACAGATCCAATATCTATTATAATAGGACAATGATGGGAACCACCAGACCACATAGGACATGTGCTCCAATGATATGATAAGGAGGAAAACTTGGCAAATGTCAAATCGAGAGAAAAATGTAACAGAACCATCATTTAAATAAATAAAATCAGACAAACTAAAAAACTCTGATAATCTACGACCGCAGGAAGAATCAATACTGTCACCCCAAATCGTGTGACGAGCATTGAAGTCACCTCCTAAAATAATATTATCCATACCTTCAAGAAACGTTAGCAAACGTAACAGTTCACTTGCACAATAACCAGTTGATAAGCTAGGTGGAAAATATACCGATACAAAAACAAAGTTAGGACTTAAATTGAGAGTCCTAACAATAATCACATCCAAATCAATCAAAAAAGCAATCCTTTTCACACGTATGGACTTCCTGATACATATGGCACAGCCACCATATCTATCAGGTCGAACTTTAGAAAAAAATTTATAATTCAATAGCTTACAATTGGGGTCCGAGCCGTCAAAGTTAAAAATTTCAGAAAGCAAACAAACATCAACGTTGTAGTTCTTGACGTATATACATATATAATATACAATCTATTAGATCTAAAACCTTGAACATTGTGCTGAAGAATCTTCATAATTATTCTGCAATGGAAGATGACGTAGGATCACCGGGTAAGCGTAGATTGGAAAGAGCATCAGATATTTTATTGTTGAAATCATTTAAAACACGAAGGTGAGAACTGGTTCCCTCCTTCATGAAAAACTGTTTGATAAAAGATGAGAATTCCGTAAAAAAATTTTCAAATTCAGAAACCCTAACATTGTTGTCCCTGTAGATACTGGGACATGTAGGATCAGTGTTTATAGGCTGAAGGGGGACAAAATGTGGAACCTGTTTGGGTGGAATGGTCTAGCATTCACAACACGATTGTATTTACGTCCAGTTAAAACTTTATTAACCTCCTGGTTCATGTCATTCACAGCAGCAGGTTTCGACGACAAGAGTGCAGGGAAATTTTCTTCATATTCGTTAAAGATGTCAAAACGATTTGTAGAATACGATTTTATGACCTCAGTTCTTGAGAGTCGCTTAATTGTCATAATTTTAAGGATGTCATCTTCTTCTTGCCATTTCGGACACAGTTTCCTTTCCTTACTAGAATGCATAAGAGAACCACACAACAGACATTTTTTGACACAATTGCCATCGCAAATTTTGTGAGAGCAGTTTAAACATCTTTTCTTGGATCGGCACCCCTTAATTGTATGCCCAAGACGGCCACAATTGTGACATTGACGCAAAGCAGGGTAATAAATGTTAACCCTATGCTTCCAGAACGGAATCCAATCTTGACAGAAAAAGTAGGGGTTTCAGTACCACTGTCTTTATCCTTCTTATGGAAACAACTTCAATGTCAGATGTCACAGACGTACGTATATACTCATCTGACAATTCCAAAGGTATGCCATAAATTACATCATACGAATATATAAACGTATCAGGAATAAAAGCCTTCAAGCCCAAAGTACTCAAATCCTTTTTGACAAAAGTATTTGCATTAGCCGCAGAATCAAATTTAACACGACACAATGTTCTACCAATAGGAGTAATCAATCGTATGCCACTTACCTTAATTTTTCTTATCCTCTGATAGAGAAAAATAGAGTTACGAACCTTTTCATTGTTAGGACTGATATTTGAAGAATCTACCAACATCAAAAATTCACCCTCATGACCTTCTGGATAAACATTGCACTTAGCAGTCGAATCCTCACTTTTCAATCCCCCACTAACATAACCAGAACTGTCGCCAACATCAATGTCAGGAATTTCAGGCAATACATCCATATTCTTGCTCACAGAAGCAACCATTTTAGTTTTCAAATTAGTTAGAAACTCAGGTACAGAATTGTTAAGATTCGTAAGGGAAGCACTGTGGTCAGATTTACCTGATGATTCAAAAATCGATAGTTTGTTATTCTTGGCCAAAGGTGCCGATACGTCCGGATTATAATTAGCCCTTTTTACATTATCACGTGGTTTCACAGAATCACCACTCATATTTTTCTGAAAAAATGTTTCGAAATCTGACTGTGATAATGTATGGGAAGATATAGGGGATGAAATATCGTCCCCCATCTTCGTAACTTTTAACTCAATTTAAATAAAATTACAAATAAATCAAAATTAAATAAAATTAAAGCACCAGTTCAAATCAAATTCACAAAGTTAAATTGTATTTGTAATGTGGTATTGCAAAAAAAGTATGAAAGAACAGCAAAAATAACTGTTCAAATTAACTGTAAACACTATCAACGCTTCGCAAAAGATAACTTGATCAGAAAGAACACCAACCGTACGCCACGAGTGATGAGAGAGGTGATATAACGAATGTAAACAAAAACTATATGCTATAGCAGGGCTGCCAATAGTGTAACTTAATTATTTGATAGGGTTACCATTCTTTGCCCATATTAAGAACTTTAGTTAAACAATACACTGTCAATATGAAGTATTAGTTAAACAATAGTTATCATTTTAGATTACTAATAATTAACTAATGACTGTAAATTTGGCCCTTAGAGGTTAGTAAGAGTTTGTCAATAAGAGTCAATTGTTGCCGATAAAGGGAAGACAAGCGATATTTACTGTCGTCTTGATGTGACGTCGACGACGCCATTCACAATAAGGGGGTATTATTTTTGTTAGTTTTTTCTTATTTCTTTACCAAAGCTTTAATAAATATACATATATATTTTATAACTAATGTTTTCTTCTTTTTTAAGGATTTTTGTAGGGGAAATTTTTTCGACGTGTAGTTGAATAAAGGCAGTCACTACACTATCACGAAAACGGTGTTAAATGTGGTTTTAGAAATGAAAGAGTAATCGGAATACGTTGAAATTTTTACAGTAGATAGACATTGATGTTGTTAGTTGATTTCTTGCAAAAAGTGAAAAATTAAAAATTTTGAGTTATCCTCTTGTTGATCAAATGCGATATGTATACATGTGATTGTACTCATATTGCAAAATTATTATATTTTGAAAATATTTAATAAATAAATAAAATAAACTATAATGTCCCTCAATAACACAAAACAGCTCTCATCCAGATGGACAACAAAACAGTCCGAACTTGTACAGTTACCCAAAAGCGTTTCACGGAATCGATTCTCTTTGTCATAAAGTGAAATTAAAAAAAAAACTTTTCACATCCATTTTTACAATTCTACATGCATATTGGGTTAAATTTACGCTTTGTTACAAGGTCCATTTTTTTTTGATACCACGGCCATGAACGTAATTTGGAACAGTTTCCTTCAAACCGTACTCACATATGTTGTTCCGTTTTCGTTTACTACCTCTATTCTTACTGGATATTGATAATTTGCTCGTTCGGTAGGGATAGTGCTTTAAACGTATTCTGCCTTGCCGATGTCCGGCCGGGTGTATGTAAGTGTCGAGCAGGGGCTGCGCTAAGTAAAGGGTTTCTGTCTAGCTTGTCTTTAGACTTTAATGAAGAAACCCTTTACGTCAGGCCTTAAGCTCGGCAGGAGCCAGGCTACGTAAGAAAACATTTATTGAACGAATGCATTATTCGCCATACATAGGGGTTAAGATTTTTCTCGCGAATTGTGTAAAACGTTGACAAATTTTATATGGAAAAAACTTTAATTACAAAAACAAAATACATATAAAATTTATCAAAACTAAGCGTTGCGTTTTAAAAAATAAAACCCTTAAGTCCCGCCGACGGCCTTGAAGTAAAAAAAAATTTCATCATTAAAGCTATTTTTTAATATACTCATAGGTTAGGAGCGCACCTCTGCTCGGACACAATTGGGTCCATTTTGATAATATACTCATAAGATGTTAATTTTATTTTTTCAAAAAACAATCAACGTACACCGAAAATTATTTATTTCTCACCATCACAACAAATAAAATCAGCCGCATGGTCTTTATTTCCTATTTTAAATATAATAATGTATTTTCCACTTTCTACTATCTTTTTAAGTCTTAGCAGGGCCCAGCTCCTCTCTCCTTTTCATATGAAAAGTTAAGTTTTTTCACCGTTACACTAAACGAGAATCGATTATGTAACTGCGAAAAAGTTGTGTTCCGTTTCACTTTTTCATATGAAAATGTTTTTAAATTCTTTTCACTTTTGCACTGATGCTCTGAAATGGTGAAAAAAAATTCATTTCACAGAACGAGAATCGACCCCCAGATAATAATTTTTGGGCAGTTTTGAAAGCGTATGAGAGAGTAAAAACTTGTACGAACTTATTTTCGGTATATTCGGACAAGAATTAAATAATCAGCTGCTTTTTGATTACAATTGAAACTGAAAAAATAATCAGAAAATTTTCAAATAAAGGAAAAAATTTTTTCTGATAATCAAATAGCTTCGTCATTTGTCGACCAATTTTCAAAATGCTTTCAGCATATGGAAGAGGTCTACTAAGCTCAACTAATCACTATTCCATATTATAAAGGTTTTAAACATTATTTTTGGATTGAAAAATTTGCTTTCGGTTGGCTCTATTTTATCAAACACCACTGTATTTTACAGTGTGAAATTTGACAAGTCATATGTAAACAACATGTATACGATGGGCTTGACACTAGCACCACACGAGCAATTTGTTGTGTCTGAACACAGGCAATAACACCGGCAGAATGATGACGTCAAATTGCTTGTGTTCAGCAATTTATCTAAAGGTGGTGAACACGTATAATCAAATATATTTGTTTTTTTATGAATATTAATACTCTAATTATCATTAATTGAATCTAATTTTTTCTAATTGTAAATTGAACTTTTATTTATTTTATGTAGTTAAAATTTTTGTTTTCTACTTTTTCGTTGAAATATTTTTATATAATTTGAATTTGACAGCATGTGTTAAGAGATTATCGCTCAGCAATATATTTTAACATTTGTTGCTGAATATATATTTAAATATATATTTATACGGTCTACACACTAATATCTTGTGTCGGCAATCGAATTTGACAGTTGCCAACGCAATAATTGCCAAGATTATTGCTCGTGTGGACGGCTAGTAACATAATTTGTTATAAAAGGATACAAAATATTTACTTACTTATTGTGCAAATCATTTTCACTCTCACTGGAGTGTGAGAACCTAAAAACAAATTTAGATTAACATATTTATTTTTTCTTCTCATAAAAATACTGTTTTACCCCTGTTTAGTTCTTGGATAAGTTTTGTGCTTATCTGTTCTGTGCTCACGAACAATTTTGGGGTGTTCATCAATTTTAGCTCCGTCATTCTTTTTTTTGTCAAATCGCTGTCTACGATGAATTAAACTAATTTAATTAACTTGATATGCTCATAAAATTGTGCACACACAAGAACTTAAAATTCCCTACCTGCTCTTGTTCGTTTTATATTTCGTCTTTCTTTTTTCAACCAGATTATCGCTTTCATGCATAGATGTACAGCTACAGTTAATTAAAATTTAATTTCGTTTTAAATTAACTTAACAATTATTTACCTGTTTCCGGAATCACAATCGATAATATCATCTTCAAGAACTCGATTTATTTCTTCATTTTGGGATCTTTTAATAAAAAATAGCATAATAGTATTTCATCTTTTAAATTATTTTGTTTCTTTTAAATATTTTCATTTTAAATTAACTAAACAATTATTTACCTGTTTCCGGAATCACAATCGATAATATCATCTTCAAGAACTCGATTTAATTCTTCATTTTGGGATCTGTTAATGAAAAATAAAATAATGGTATTTGGTCTCTTAAATTATTTTGTTTGTTTTAAATATATGTACCTTTCTAGGTAATGCAACTTATCTGAAGAGAACTCAATACTCTCATCCAAAGTTTCCATTAAAGAATCACAAGTATCTGCAAATTCATATTAATTATTTTAACTCATCAAAACATTTACAGTCTAATTCATAAAAAATATTTTAGGTTTATTACAGGTTTATTTGGCAAATTTCCCAAAAAAATATATATATATATTGGACTTTAAAGTTTTAATAGAAAATGCAGTTTAATGAAACTCTTTCAAAATATCAAAATGCCACTAACCCCTTTTTATGTAAATTTACCAAAAGTTTAATAAAACTTCATATTTACATGCGAGTATGGCCAAACAAATTGAGATAATTATACCAACTGATTGTTAAACCATGCAAAAAGATGAAAGTTGCCTAACTTTTCGCTTCGCTTTGCGTTAAAAGTACTTTATGTGACATGTTTCATATAAGCGTGTACATTTCATCTTAGATGTCAAAGCGAAACTTCAACACAACGCGAAGCAGAAGTTGTATCTGACATGGCCTTAAGAATGTGTGTGATTTTAGCTAGCACAATTGTGCTATGAAACTGACATCAATGTTATAAATACATACACTCGCTGCCACATGAATAGGACCCCCCACATAATTTTTTCAAAAGGTTATAGCTTAGCTTTATGTTATTTTAAAATATGGTCACACTGGTTTTGAGATACACTACACACGCGGCAAAATTAATGATGTGGTGGTTTTGTAAATAAGAACTGAATTGCAGTTGAAAATATTAAAAAATCATTGTATCATTGTCATGATACAATTATACCATGGGCATAGTGTAGAGAGAATGGTTAAAATAATCTAATTTATCGTGTTTAGCGTATTTCGACTTTGAGTACGAAATTTTAGATTAGATTTAGATAGATTACAGAACTGTGCATCATTATTTCTTTAATTCTTTTAATAAATCTTTTAAGATTTAACCTGTGCCATTTAGATCATTTCAGTGACCGATCATTTTAGTTCCAATATTTATAAATGAAGTAGTTCGTTCATTTAGTTCAATCGCTCTTTTTAGTTCAATGAACTAGTAAGGTCTTTTAAGTTCAATGATTTTATATGTACAATGTGAGAATGTGTGGTTGACTACAAAAATAGTTAACTAATAGTTAACTTTTCTTAGACTGACTAAAAGCTAACTGCAATGTCATCCAGAACAAATTCAAAATTAATTCTTATGTTGAGTACGTAATCGAATTTGGTGAGCCAACAAATTTATTCTCAACTACTTCGAAACTCATTTCAGTTTTATATTAACATTTTGCTGTTATTATTTTAAATTGTACCTTGGCTGTGTAGTTAGCGCGTTGAGTATACAACGTGTTATGATAAATGTTCGAACCCCAGAAATTTTTTTTTAAATTTGCTGACTACCAGGAGATTTAAAAAGGAGATTTAAAAAAGCCAACTTAAAGTTAGCTGAAAGTAATGCAGAGTGAGACAATTGACTACTTCCTAGGACATCACAATGTTAAAATAGTCAGTTGATTACATTGAAAAGTAATCCAAGTGCCAGTCAGTACTAGTTGCGAAATAGTTGGCTTAAAGTTAGCTAACGGAATTTCCAACAGGGTATGTATGCATGTAGATATGTTGTAGTATTTGACTGTATTAAAAACTCAGATCTGTGATTAAAAAACTTAACGAAAACTAAAATTCACTAATTAATAAATTTGTTTTATAAACTAACACAGCAAAAGCTGTTAGTTAATTTTGTGTCTTAATTCTTAGTTCAAAAATGGAACTAGTTCATTTAGTTCAAAGTACTGAATCGTTCATTTGAACTAGTTCGTTCATGAACTACACAAGACTATTAAAGATCTTCTTAAAAACTTTCAAGTGATACCAATATTGACTGCATTCGATGGAAAATATACCGAATGATCAGAATTGTGTACTGAAACTTTGAATGCCCATAATTCGGAAACAAAGGCTCGCCGCCAACTTTTTTATTTTCTTCTTATTTTTTAATTTTCTATCGGATAGGATAGTTTTTATACATATGTATATTTCTGTGAGGAGGACCTCAACCCTACTTGTCTCAAATGTAAATAAATGTATGTATATGCACATACCTTCTTTTTCCGATTCGCTTCTTCTAACGCAGTTATTTAAAAAAACATCGTAAGACATAAGGTGTTCGTCTTCAAACTCAATTTCCGAAACACACGGATCCAAAGGCAAGGCAGTGGCATATACTGGCAAACATTTAGTTAAATTCTTAGAGCTGCTGGCAAGACCATCATTTTGTGAAGAATTTTTGCTACTTGTCAAAAGTTGGTGGTATTTTTCATTCACATTTTGAACATGAACTATAAAATTGTAGTAACTGATAAGTTTCTCCAAACATTTCGAACAAATGGTCTTTGGAAGTAAGTCGTCGTCGTTTGTCTGAAACAGAAACAGGAAGGTTTAATTGCGAACCACCTTTGTTTTCAGCTGTTTTTACCTTTAACTTAAGAATATCGGTCAATAAATCTCGCCAAGTTTTAGAGTTGCTGCACTCCTCCGAAAGACGATATACTGTTGCTTCTGGATCAAAGCAAGTACGACATTTATACTTCACTCCATTAATAAAACATTCATTCCACATACTCATAATAATTTTTAATACGGAATACAAAAATTGTAATGAATTTATTACACTATTGAAACAGCTTACAAAGAACGAAGACGATGTTAATTTTGGTCGGCGCCGGCTAAGAATGATAGGCCTTGCTTGTCACTCTTCGGCGGCGTACCAGAAAACGAATCCGATCGGCTCAGAGCCGCCGTCGATACATATGGCCTGCATCGGCTAAAACTTTTAGTCCTTGTTATTGTTTATTTTTAAGTGTGCTCAAAATACCACGAAGAAAAAGTACGGGCTGTTTCGTGCAAGAACATTACTCTCACAAAATCTCTCTCATTTACACAATTTTCAGTACGGGAACGCTTTACGTGCAAGTTGTTATCCCACGGGATGCCAATGTAGAGTAGAGACCTATTAATGGAAAAATTACAGTTGCTCTGACGGCGTCACATCACGAGTTATGATATAAAATCGTTAGGTGTGGACAATATATGATATATCCTTTTAAATAAATGTCTTACAGCCTGTTTGTAGAACACGACTAGTCGACAATAGGCGCTAGCATGTTAGCATTTTTCTTTCTTCTTTAAACGCATGATACAATTATATATAATTGTATCATGTTTAAACGATCAAAAAATTATAATCGTGTACAAAAAAAGTGCACCAAACTAAGTAAAATATTGACAATACACATTCACTCACATGCATTTTGCATATTTTCATAAAAATCACACATTTTGTTCTTCAAATAACAACAGAAATTTTGAAGAACAATTAACTTTTTTAAATAAAAAAAATAAAATTATAATTTTTCATTCAGTTGTCAGTTTAGTTTTTTTTACCAAAAGGATAGGGTTTCCATTTTTTCAAGTTGAATATATAATTTTCTATGAAAAGGATAAACAAAAACTATTTTTTTGAACATGTTGGCAACATAACGTTTTGCCACAGGGTGGGATATATAGGGGAGACGACGTAAGTTGCACGACAAAGTCAAGTCGCGTTATACAAAGGCTTTTCATCGTCCATCAATTGGCTCGTCGTGAGTCGGCTTTGTCGTGTTCTACAAACAGGCTGTAAAAGACTTGGTTTAATTTTTGTTTGCATAAATATGTATATAGTAATTAATTGAAAAAGCACTTATTTCGAAAAGTAAATCTTTCAAAAAGTACTTTTATCAAAAATTATTTTTTTCAAAAAGTACTTTTTCCGAAAAGTACATTTTTCAAAAGTAATTTTTTAAAAAAGTACTTTTTCCAAGAAACATCTTTTTCAATAACCACTTTTCATAGAAAGTACGTTTTTAAATAAAGTGTCGTTTTAAAAAAGTATCTCACTTGAAAAGTAAATTCTCTGCTTTCAAGCAAGGCACATCAAACAGGTACATGCAAGAGGCAAAGTGCTCATCAGCTGACTTTTTGTTTACAAAGTTTGCGCCGAAAGTAACGAACATTTTCTGAGAAAAGTTTGAATGCTGAAAGCAAGGCAGAAAAAACTCTACTTTTGATACAAAAAGAATTAATAAAGTTTTTAAAAGAAATAAATATAAAGAAAGTGAAAAGTGAAGAATTCAAGTTTTTAAAAGAATTAATTGAACTCTAGTGAATTTCAATAAGAATTGAAATTACTAATTAATAAAAAAACAATAAAAGCATTAAAAAAATTGTGTTTGCAGTAAAAACTTAAAATTGTCTCAAGTAAACAAAAACTTTATTAAACCAAAAAATGCGTAAGTGTGCTGCTTGTTATAAAAAGATTGGTACTGGAGCTGGCAGTATGTTTGCGGTGCCTAGAGATGATGATACAAGAAACAAATGGGGTGAGATCTGTGGCAAAGAATTTAAGAGAAGTTTGTTTAATTTTAATGTTTTAATGTTAAACACTAAATTAATTGTATATTTTAGTTTTTCTGTCTCAGTTCTCTGAATAAATTATAATTTAGTTAAAAACCAAATCAATACACATACATACATGCATATATTTGATATATTTTATATTTGATGTGACTTGCTTTCAAGAATGTAAAACGTTAGGAAATATTCTGACAGCAGGAAATTTTACACTAACAAATATACAAGGCGAATACGCAGAGTTGCAAATTAGGACATTTTGATGCGTTTGCCGCAGAAAGTTGGTTAACTTTCAACTTTTTAGCGCGTTGTATAGTTTTGATGAATAGTCAACTGACAATAGAAAATATGAATGTCAATGTAAAATTAATTGGGTTTTTACCTAAATTTGAAGTGGTTTGATTCAGTTATTTTCTGTATGATGGCCACTTTTGATACAATGCCTTTTGAGATACCAGGGACATTTAAAGGATTGATTGCAAATCTCACATATAAAGGGTTTCTTGCCAGTATGATTAAGCGAATGCTCCTTCAAAGTGCCCCAATTCATAAATTTTTTCTGACAAACCGTGCACTGATATGGACGCTCGCCAGTGTGAATACGCATGTGAGCTTTTAATTTGCCTCTATTGACAAAAGATTTCTCGCAAGTTGTACATTTAAATGGACGCTCAGTAAAGTGTGTGCGTCGATGCAGATTTAAATGAACTGTAGTATGAAAGGTTTTATCACAAAGATCACAATTGAATGGCCTCTCTCCCGTATGACTTCTAATATGTATTGTAAGACTTGTTTTGTATGACAAATAGACACCACAAATAGGACATAAGTTTGTCTTTTTCTCCCCTTGTGCATGTTGAGTAGAATCAGTTGAGTCAGACTTCTTGTCTGGCGTCATCTTATCACCCGAATGATATCGCATATGAGCAGTCAGATGTGCCGATTCTAGATATGATTTCGAACAAATTGTGCATTTGTATTGTATTTTTTCGGTGTGTAAACGTTTATGGGCATCTAGACCTTTTTGCCACTTGAACGATTTCCAGCATAAGGTACATGTGAAAGTTCGTTCTCCCGTATGCATGTCCTGATGTTTCTTTAATGACGAATTTGTTATAAAGGCCTTTTCGCAAAAATCGCATTTGTAAGATTTGTCACATTTGTGTCTCCTAATATGTTCTGCATAATTATTTTTGGTAATGTAAATTCCACAAATGAGACATTTACATTTATCTTTAGACTCAATGCAGTCCCTTGCATCTGAATCGTTCTGATGTAATGATAACGACAAATCATTCTGGGAAGCTTCTTCTGATTCAAGGCATTGAGCATTAGTATTGCTCATTGTGCTAGCCGCATGCAGTGCTTTGACGAAAACGTCCGAAGTATGAAATATCGAAACATGCTTTTCAAGGTTTTCTTGCCACATAAATTTGAAATTACACTGATCGCATTGGTATTTTTTCTCAACATCAAAACACTGACTCATTCTATGATAATCTAAAACTTTCTGAAAGAAGATGAATTAACAAGATTTTATAAAATTTGAGATAAATCATCATTACCTGTGATACAGTTCTAAAAAAGCAACGTTCGCATTTGAGTTCCAACAATTCATAGTTATGCATCGATGTTTGATGCTGAGTTATTTGAAATTTTCGCTTGAATGATTTACTACACATGCAACATTTATATGGCAATATATTTTCATTTTCTTCATTTTCAATGCTTTCAGTTTCCGTTTCCGAGTCCAGCTCTAAATGTAACTCAAACCCCATTTGATTTGTAATCGAGTAATTTGCCACTGAATGTTGCCCTCCACCACACAAATTTTTGGAATTTTTAGAAGAAAAATGTTCATTTAATTCGGCCTTACTTAAAAAAACTTGGTCACATATTTTGCATTTTATTAGCTTTTTGCCGTTTGGCCACCATACAGAATGTATTGTGCTTGCAACAATTTTGATGTTGGATGGTGTGAGACCATGACCGATCAAATGATCATTGAACTGATCATTATTGGCGAAAGTTTTAGGACATAAGAAACAATAACAAATTTGGATATTGGCACTTGTCACATCAGAGCTGGAGATTGATGAAGCAATTGTTTTCTGTGATTGGGCACGACACAAGTTATCCGTTAGCGAATTGTCACTATTTATGTATCGCTAAATCAAAATTTTTTTATTAAATAAATTTATGATGAAGAACACAATTATACCTGTATTTCTCTATGTCTCAGCATGTTATCCGGCCATATAAAACGCTCTTTACAACAATCGCATTGTTCAGCCACTAGTCGATGTTCATTCCAACATTCTCTTTTCATATGTTGTTGTAACAAATCAATACTAACATATTGCGTCTTACATTTCTTGCAAGTAAAAGGCATTGAAACATTCCTGTGTTGTTCAACTTGATGTTTAAACAGAAGTTTTCGTTTTTTAAACGTTTCATTGCAAAGCTCACACACATAGCTTTTTTCTTCATCAGTATCATCTTCATCGCTATCCGAATCTGAAATATCCACTTCTTTGCCATATTTATCGATGGCTTGATACAGTTGACTTATTTGACGTTTCGTGAAGGCATTTTTAATCTTCTGTTTCAACAATTCGCGACTGCTGGATACATTTTCAAATTGGTTTACATAAATACAACCATTAAAGTCAACTCCAGTTTTGCCATCGGCGTGCAAGGGCATGTGTTGTCGTAAATCGCGCAGTTTTTCAAAGGTAATGTCACAAAGGCCACATCTTATGATAGTTTTTGGCGATGAACGCATTTCATCATAGCAACTCTCATTTACTTTAACATTAAGAGTTTTTTCAATATCCAATATTTTCGTAACACAATTGTGTTTTTTCATATTTTCGGGCCAGACAAACTTGCCAAGGCAATTAGAACAAATCAATAGTTTATGTTCATTCTGACAGTGGGTTTTTTTATGTTGTTCATACATTTTTAGTGATATAAATTCCAGATTGCAATGGCTGCATTTCAAAGGAATGTCTTCGTTCAAATGATCCTCTCTCAAATGAGCAAACACTTGATGTTTGTACAAATAATCTTTCGCACACAATTCGCATTTATATTTGTTGGCAGGTGCTTTTGTTTCTTCTTCCAAATCTTCTGCATCCGTATCACTAATGGATATTTCGTAGGAAAAATCATTTAAAATTGTGTAATATTTGACAAAGCTTTTTTCTCGAACATCTTTACATATCATTGCTTTTATGACTTGCAAATCTCTCTTCTTTGGAAACCAACGCTGAATAATATCACTGCTTAATTGTAAACTGTGAAGAGTACTGGCTTCACTATGGCTCTCTAGATGCTGAATAAGTTGTTTTTTAGTTACAAAAGTAGTACAACACAGCTTACATTCTACTCGTGGTAATAGAAGAGGTTTGCTATACAAACGTTCCCCAAGCAAACGACCTAATTGTTTCGCATTGGATTCAAATGATTCTTCTGGATGATTACGTTGAAGATGACAAATTAAGTAATTTTTACATTGCACATGATGATCGCAAAATGCACATTTGTAAAATTTACTTTTGTAGTGCATCGCGATTATATGCCTGCGACAATTTCTCATCCAATTAAATGATTTATTGCATATCCCACACACGAAATGATTGTTGATTTTTTCGGTTGGAAAGTATTTGCAGAATTGTTCCTCTGCTTTCTTTCCGAATGAGTGACTATAATTTTGTTAAATAATATTTTTATATGCATACTCGTAAACTCATGTACAATGATTACGTACCTGGTGAGCAGGTCATGTTCACTTGCACTGGAGGATGAGGACCTGAAAAAAAATTAAATTCATAAATGCATGCATTTATGATCTCTTTTAATGAAAATATTAATTTGTAAAAAATTTCCGTACAGTGGGCAGTTTAAAATTAATTTACTTATATTTTCTTAAAACAAATTAATTTTTTAACCAATAGCCCAAAATTACTTATAAATTTGGCAATTATAAGCAATCCAAATAAACTTTTAAGGTATTGGACATTATCGTGATTGGCGTATTTCGACTACGACTATGACATTTTGTCCTACATTAAAGAAAAAATGTTGCCATGTTCTTTAATCTATTACAAAAACGTCGTAGTCGCAGTCGAAGTCACCAACCACGATAAGGGTGCTTAAAAGCGGACAAAAATTTGTCCCTACAGCAGAGAAAGAGTAAAAGAAACAGCACCAAAATGTAACGAATCTTTCAAATATTGTTATCTTTTAAATTGTAATATTGTCAGCACCGATTTAAATAGTTTTTGTTAGCTATATTTTTTTTTTAAGCTACCAGGCCTACCGTATTTAATGTTTAATAAAGATGCAATTTATTACATGTTGTCCTGACGTTTCGTGAATTTTTTGTTCACTTTTTCAAGGGATTTCGTCTATTTAATAAAAATATGAAAACAACAACAATATTGCGGATCTTTTATAAATCTAAACATAAATTTATATAAAACAATATAAAAAACTTATTATATGATTTTAAAATTACATGAATAATATTGTTATATTAAACTTTGTTGGAAAAAAGTGTATTGTAAAGAATAAAAATTATAAAATGTTTTCCCCTTTTGGTGTATGACAGGTTTTTGACAATTGCTAATTTGTAGTTCGCGCTCAAATTGTCCGTGTCTTCTTTGATATTCATCGTTTTGTTTATTTTCTGTTAAATTCTTACGGTGTAATTCATAAAATATGTTTCAGGTTTATTTGACAAATTTCCCACAGAAATATGTCAAATAAGCGCTTAATAAACCTGAAATATTTTTTATGAATATGGCAGTTAGACTTTCTGTTATGTATCTCTTTCTGTCGTTGTTTACTTTGTCTAGTATTTTTATACCGTCAAAATCTGGTTTGTGCTTTGTGTTTGTTATACGAGTATATTGTGACAACGCAGTATTCTCTTTGTTTTTAATGATGTCTGCTTTATGTTCGTTCACTCTTGTAGTTCCTATATACACAAGATCACAGCTGGCATTGTCATTACCTTTACAACAAGGCGAATTGATACGAATTGATTAGGTGGTCCTAATTTGCAACTCTGCGTATTCGCTTTGTATATTTGTTAGTGTAAAATTTCCTGCTGTCAGAATATTTCCTAACGTTTTGCATTGATTGACAGCAGAGAATTTATGTCAGCTGGTGAATTAGGATCAGCTGATGTCAATTCGCCTTTCTTTACAAGGAATTTCATATACAACGTTGTTTTGTTGCAATTTTTCTACAGTTGTTTGTGTTTTTGTAAATATTGGTGGTATTCGATGTGTGATGCAAATATTAATGCATAAGTGCAAATGCAAAATATCGTAGCATTGTTGTTTTTATGTTTTTGCTCTCGGTAAGGCCGGGTATATATTTTATACTGCAATACTTTTTGTCTTCTGTGCTAGGGTTGCTAGGTTCGCGGTTTTGTGTAGGCGTGTAGGATGAAATGAACGATTGTATTAATTTCGTGGGAAAACTGTTGTTTTTTTAAATGTTAAAAATTGTTTCTATGTTGTGCGTGTGAAATTGAGCGTTTTTGGCTGTTTTGCGTTTATGATATATCCTTTGCATACCAATCAAATGTTATTTTCTCTGCGTTTCTATATAATTTAGTATCGAGATATACAATTTCTTTGTTTCTTTCCACTTCGATGGTGAATTTTAATTTTGGATGACATCCCTTAAACGTTCTTAGAATGTCATCTTTGTCGTAAATTTTTATAATAGCTAAAAAGTCATCAACATATTTTGCTATGTATTTTATGTGAATATTTTTGTTTTTAAGTTCAGCTATTGCTTTGATGTTGTATTTGTCTGATATTGTTTTTCAAAATTTTTCCTATGTATTTACTGAGTTGGCAACATGGGACTTGAACTGATGACACTCGCAATGGCATATGAGTTTTATAAATTTTTGGGAGTCCATAAATTCTCGGCGCAGTTCCGGCAGAACACATGAGTATTCGTTTTCTATAATTGTCTATATATTCTCGTTTGTGTAGATCTGTAACTATTTTGTTATTCGTTTAATTAGTTTTTGTGTGGGGTCTGTCCTCATGACTCTGTAAATGTTTTTGACTCGTAAAAGTTCATCCATTTTGGAATTATATGCCTCTTTGTAAATTGCAACTGTTTTATTTTCCTTATCAGCTTGTGTTATAATTATGTTGTTATGCCTTTTCAAGAACTTTTTGGTTTTTTCAAAACTTGCCAAAATGAATTTTCTCCATGGCTGTTTTTAAGGTCTCTTTTGAAACATGTTACCATATTTGCCAAACTTGGCTTTCTTACTTCCTTTTCGCAGTTATTATTAATTTCTAATTTCTGTATGCACTCCTCAATATTAGCTATAATTTCAAGTGGTGAACAAAACTGTCGATTAATAGCGAGAGCAAACTTTTTCTCCAAAGATAGTAACCATCTACTTTCCCAAAGTACGAGTATTTCTATTTCCGTTTTATTTTTAAAGCAGTGATCATTAAATTTTAACCCTTGTTCATTGAACAGTTTTACTTTAAGTGCATGTAATTTATTTACGTGTTTGCCCTTGATATTAGTCGTTATATGGTTGCTCTTTCCGTTCGATTTTTTATAAATTTTTCGAAGTCGTCTATGGTAACTAAATTTTGTACACATCGTTTAAGATGAAAAACATTTTTCCTAATGAATTTTAAATCAGCATTAGTTTGAGATATTTTTAAATTGAGAATTTTTTATGAAAATTGTATTCTATTTGGTCCAACTGTTTCTTTATAGACCGGCACTCGAATAATTTAACTACCCTCGTGGTTGCATATTTTGTGTGGTTAGCAGTGATCATCAATGAATCGTTTTTTCGCTATTCATATTGGCTCATGAAATTTTAAATATAATTAATATAAACAGTGTGCAAGTAGTGTACAATAGTAGTAAATAGGGTTGTTTTTCAATTCCTGCAAAAAAAAAATTGCATCGTCCATAGGCATTGAGTTAAGGAGAATCGAAATCAACAACGTCATAAATGTTGCTAAGCATGAGTTCGATGCGCACTTCAAACCTTCGAGTCAATATGAACTCTACTCACTTTTTCACTATTCACTCATTGCTGTTCTCTGGTGGTTAGGTACTATACCATAATTTCTGCATGCTAATAAGATAATTTTAATCTTTGTTGCTTTTGGGCCAATTTTTTCAAGTCGTTGCAATATTCTTACATAATGCTACAAGTTCTCCGGTCGTATTTGAGTTCTATATGTTTGAAGAAACCTTTAATGTTTTTGTTTAAATGATATTATAAGTTAAAAGTTGATGTTTTCAATTTTATTAAATGAAGTTTTAGTTGTTCGGCTGGCTATTCGATGTTTCGTTGTTTATTGTTATATTTGGCCCATTAAAATCTTTCTTTGGGTCAAATGCAATAAGCTATATGAGGGTAGAGCTGTCTTTACAGGCGGTAAAAGGTGAAAAGGTAACCTTCTACGTCGACAGCCAGGCAGCGCTAAAAGCTTTGAAGGGACACAATGTCAAATCGAAACTTGTTAGTGACTGTAGGGGAGCCCTCAACTTGCTTATGGATAAATATAGTTGTCAGACTATGTTGGGTTACTGGTCCGATTACCTGCCAAGAACAGGGTCGGCGTTAGATGAGAGAATGTGTGACAGATCGGTGAAATTACCGATAGGTCATTACTATAGGGAACTCAAAAACTGGGTAGAAAACAGGACCAAAATATTACTTTTAATGGGCAACAGAAGGACCGAATTGGGTCTACGAGTGGAGGTGCGGTATAGCACCACGCTTTCTAACCTAAAAAAATAGAACTCAAATTACTATTAAGATCAAAGAAAATATCGCTCAATTTTCCTGACAGTGAAAAAGTAAACATTGAACAACGTTGCCACCATATTACACAATTGTCTTGATTGTACAATACAAATCAAGACTTGATATTTCCCAATATATTGTGATACCAGTCGTAAAGCAGCTCTGTGCGAGTCAACATCAAGCGTCGTTGGCAATTATCTCTTAAATGCAACCAGGCCAATGTTGTTTATTGGCCTTCGAGAGTTTTGCGTCTCGCTCGCACTGGTTGACTGATCTGCCACGGATAACCGCATATTCTTGCGGTTCTTTTGTGGAATTTCTTTAACAACCACGTTGCTACTTCCTATGTGAAGGCATAGGTCGTATATAGTCAGTCATAAAAACTTTTTTAAAATACTGTTAATACCATCTTGGGCATATGGTCTAGTTACTCCGCCCATATTTGTGCAACAATACTTTGCAAATTTACTTTGTAAAGAATTTATTAAATAAATAAATATTGTGATACCTTCGAATATGACAAATACACATGTGCGATATTATTGTACAATACGAAAAATTTCACAATTATATTGCATGTGGATGGCCCGCTTAAGAATTATTTATTAAATTGCAGCAGAGGAGTATAAGTTTAGGGGAAATTTCAGAAATTATTTCTAAAAGGCGATCTTCAGTTCAGTTTGTTGTAGAAGAGACAACATATTAGAACATTGGAACTTTTTTAAACAAATGCCGTGAAAAAGTTATTGACTCAGGTCCTGATACGCAAAATGCAACCAATAGTTATTAATGCACAATTTGTTAGAAAGTGTCTCCATTTGGAAACTGACAACCTCTGGGGTATGATGTGTATTTATAAAAAAAAATACTTTGGGATTTGTATGTGTTCGTTTTGGAGAGAGCATACCCCTGATCGAGTAAAATTTGTTCATATGTACTCGTATATACATTCGTGCACACACACACAACTAAAAATTACCTATCTGTTTTTATTTCGTTTAGTTTTTTCTTCTTTCTCGATTTCAATCGCTTCGTCCGTAGATGTAGAGCTACATTTGATTAGTAATTAGGCCCTAATTTTGTAAAACGCATCACCAACGCAACAAAATTTATATAGAAAAATTTTATATAGAAAAACTTGAAATTAAAAAAACAAGACAAAAAATTTATCACCGCTAAGCGTTGCGTTAAATAAGGTCCCTAATTTTAAATTTTAAATTAAATTAACAGTTAATTACCTGTTATAGGAATTATAATCGTTAATACCATCCTCAAGAACTCGATTTTCTTCATTTTGGGATCTTTTAATAAAAAATAAGATAATGGTATTTCAACTTTCAAATTATTTTTTTATTTGAAATATTTTGTATGTACCTTTGTTCGTATTTCAATGTATCTAAAGCGTGCTCAATATCATCTTCCATCTTAAAAGGATCACAAGTATCTGCAAATTAATGTACATACGTATATTCATTAAATTAACGCATCAAAACGTTGAATATCTATTGATCATTATGCTAATGAGCTTTTATTTTTTATTTACTATTTATTTATTTATATAGTCTTAATTGTTTAAAATATACATGTACTGGTGATGTGCTGAATGTCAATTTTGGATATTCGCGAATACGAATATTATGGAGATATACACGTTACTACAAATCGTACGATAAATCGTACAAGTATGAAATTGGTAACGTGTCTCATACTTTGTAGTATGAAGGCAATATGTGCCTTAAAAATTATTTTCTTTTAAAGAAAATATTTGCTTAAAAATAAGTATTAAATTTTAGCATTATTTTTTAGCTCTTAAATTATTTTTTAGTCTTTTGTTAAGTCAATTTAGCTGCAAAAATTTTTAGGATCTAGTCACACTGATAGATAACCAACTTTATCAATTATGAGAGAGGAATTCGCTGAGTAAATTCGTCGTTGTTGTGCAATACACCGCGAATTCTTATCGTCGACGTGGACGAAATTCGTCGTTCGTCACAGTTGTGTTCCTAGCATTATTCTTGCTACGCATATTATTTATTTCCAAAGTAACATACACTAAATTAAGAGGACTGCCGCTGCTACAGCTCTTCTTATATAAGACAATAAACATTTGCTGGTTGAAGGGTATCCTTCTGCAAACTCTTATTCCAGCGGTTTTCTGCTTGACTATGCACAATATTTTTAAATAAGCCTACAGCCTTAACATACCTTTTTTTGTTAGACTACGCACATTGTCTTAAAAAATTTCGACAATAAAACGAGCTACGATCGCAAGAAACTTGTTTGGGAATATAAAATGATGTGGAATAGCCAACTAATAAATTTTCATAACTCAATTTTTAATTGATGCGCTTTTATATATACATGTGAATTTATATGTATATAATACATACCTTCTTTTATCGCATTGTTTATTCTATTGTCGTTATTTAAAACAACATCATAAGGAATAAGGAGCTCCTCCTCAAACTTAATTTCGGGAACACATTGACCCAAAGGAAAGGCAGTGGAAGATAATGCCAAGAATTCTGCTGTATCGTTAGAGATGCTGGCAAGACTATCATTTTGTGAAGAATGTTTGCCACTTGCCAAAAGCTGGTGGTACTTTTCATTCACATTTTGAATATGAAGTATAAAATCGTAGTAATTGATAAGTTTCTCCAAACATTTCGAACAAATAGTCTTTGGCAGTAACTCGTCGTCGTTTGTCTGAAACAGAATTAATATTTAATTACAAACCACCCTTTTTATAATCTGTTTTACCTTTAACTTAACAATATCGGTCAATAAATCTCGCCAAGTTTTAGAGTTGCTACACTCCTCTGCAAGAGGATATACTGTTGCTCCTGGATCAAAGCAAGTGCGACATTTATACTGCACTCCATTAATAAAACACTCATTTGCCATATTTTTGATAATTTATAGTTAAGTCTTAAATGTGCTAAAATGATTTCCAGAATTTAAATCACAATTTAAATAGTAAAATTTATTAAATATAGAAAATTAAAAAATTAAAAGTCTCTAAAAACAATTTTAGGCGTCTATTACCAAATAATTTTGAGGGAGGTAGTGGCCGCCGGTTAGGCCGCCGCCGTTTTTTATTTTCTAACTAAGGTCGATTTACATTAAGGGCGATATAGCTGAGACAATACTTACATGCTCCTTTAATGCAGACACAAACACGGTTGCCAAATTGCAAGATTTATGGACATTTCAACGATTTTTTTAGCGGAAAATAGCATGAGTTCATTTTGCGATTTATTAATAGTATAGTATAGAAATACAGCAAATGAGAGCACAAATTGAGAGAGTAAAGTGACAGTTCTTAGCTGAGTATTTGCAAATTTTTACTGGAGAAAATTTTCGTAACAAGTTTCGTTACACGATTGAGGATTACACGACTTTTACTGATGCATTCATACTTTAAAAACCTGCTTTTAAAATTTCTTTCCGATTCTGTGTTCAAATTTGCAGCAACGAAACAGTTGACAGCAATTCTATTGAATATAAAATTAATTATAAATTTATTCTTAAAATGTTTTTTTTAAATATGTATATCGAGTGCTAATAAGAAAAAGAGTTGAATAGTCAAACGTGTTTATTTTTGTCAACAGCCGTTTCATTAATCTTAAAATTTTTTTCGCCTATGAAATAATAGTAAAACCGATATTGTATAATATTTTCGTCATGCAAAGTCTGGTATTCAATTATTTTCTGCATGATGGCCACTTTTGACACGATGCTTTTTGAGATACCAAGAACATTTAAAGGCTCGATTGCAAATCTCACATATAAAGGGCTTATTACCAGTATGATTAAGCGAATGCTCCTTCAAAGTGCCCCAATTTATAAATTTTTTGTGACAAACTGTGCACTGATATGGACGCTCGCCAGTGTGAGTGCGCATGTGAGCTTCTAATTTGCCTCTATGGACAAAAGATTTCTCGCAAGTTTTACATTTAAATGGACGTTCAGTAAAGTGCGTGCGTCGATGAAGATTTAAATCTGTTAATCTGTTAAATCTTTTATCGCAAAGATCGCACTTGAATGGCCTCTCGTCCGTATGGCTTCTCATATGTGTTGTAAGATCTGTTTTGTATGACAAATTGACACCACAAATAGGGCATAACTTCGTCTTTCTCTCCCCTTGAGTAGAATCAGATGAGTCAGACTTCTTGTCTGGCGTTGCCTTTTCACGCGGATGACATCGCATATGAGCAGTCAGATGTGCAGATCGTAGAAATGATTTCAAACAAATTGTGCATTTGTATGGTATTTTTTCGGTGTGTAAACGTTTATGGACATCTAGACCGTCTTGCCGCTTGAACGATTTCGAGCATAAAGTACATTTGAAAGTACGTTCTACCATATGCATGACCTGATGTTTCTTTAATGACGAATTTGTTATAAAGGCCTTTTCGCAAAAATCACATTTGTAAGATTTGTCACATTTGTGTCTCCTAATATGTTCTGCATAATTATTTTTGGTAATGTAAATTCCACAAATGAGACATTTACATTTATCTTTAGACTCAATGCAGTCCCTTGCATCTGAATCGTTCTGATGTAATGATAACGACAAATCATTCTGGGAAGCTTCTTCTGATTCAAGGCATTGAGCATTAGTATTGCTCATTGTGCTAGCCCCATGCAGTGCTTTGACGAAAACGTCCGAAGTATGAAATATCGAAACATGCTTTTCGAGGTTTTCTTGCCACATAAATTTGAAATTACACTGATCGCATTGGTATTTTTTCTCAACATCAAAACACTGACTCATTCTATGATAATCTAAAACTTTCTAAAAGAAGATGAATTAACAAGATTTTATAAAATTTGAGATAAATTATCATTACCTGTGATACAGTTCTAAAAAAGCAACGTTCACATTTGAGTTCCAACAATTCATAGTTATGCATCGATGTTTGATGCTGAGTTATTTGAAATTTTCGCTTGAATGATTTACTACACATGCAACATTTATATGGCAATATATTTTCATTTTCTTCATTTTCAATGCTTTCAGTTTCCGTTTCCGAGTCCAGCTCTAAATGTAACTCAAACCCCATTTGATTTGTAATCGAGTAATTTGCCACTGAATGTTGCCCTCCACCACACAAGTTTTTGGAATTTTTAGAAGAAAAATGTTCATTTAATTCGGCCTTACTTAAAAAAACTTGGTCACATATTTTGCATTTTATTAGCTTTTTGCCGTTTGGCCACCATACAGAATGTATTGTGCTTGCAACAATTTTGATGTTGGATGGTGTGAGACCATGACCGATCAAATGATCATTGAACTGATCATTATTGGCGAAAGTTTTAGGACATAAGAAACAATAACAAATTTGGATATTGGCACTTGTCACATCAGAGCTGGAGATGGATGAAGCAATTGCTTTCTGTGATTGGGTACGACACAAGTTATCCGTTAGCGAATTGTCACTATTTATGAATCGCTAAATCAAAATTTTTTTATTAAATAAATTTATGATGAAGAACACAATTATACCTGTATTTCTCTATGTCTCAGCATGTTATCCGGCCAAATAAAACGCTCTTTACAACAATCGCATTGTTCAGAAACTAGTCGATGTTCATTCCAACATTCTCTTTTCATATGTTGTTGTAACAAATCCAAACTAACATATTGCATCTTACATTTCTTGCAAGTGAAAGGCATTGAAACATTCCTGTGTTGATCAGCTTGATGTTTCAACAGAAGTTTTCGTTTTTTAAACGTTTCATTGCAAAGTTCACACACATAGCTTTTTTCTTCATCAGCATCATCTTCATCGCTATCCGAATCTGAAATGTCCATTTCTTTGCCGTCCTTATCGATGGCTTGATACAACTGACTTATTTGACGTTTTGTAAATGAATTTTTAATATTCTGTTCCAACAATTCGCGATTGCTGGATACATTTTCAAATTGGTTTACATAAATACAACCATTAAAGTCAACTCCAGTTTTGCCATCGGCGTGCAAGGGCATGTGCTGTCGTAAATCACGCAGTTTTTCAAAGGTCATGTCACAAAGGCCACATCTTATGATAGTTTTTGGTGATGAACGCATTTCATCATAGCAACTCTCATTTACTTTAACATTAAGAGTTTTTTCAATATCTAATATTTTCGTAACACAATTGTGTTTTTTCATATTTACGAGCCAGACAAACTTGCCATTGCAATTGGGACAAAGCAATAGTTTATGTTTAGACAGGCAGTGGGTTTGTTTATGTTGTGCATACATTTTTATTGATATAAATTCCAGATTGCAATGGCTGCATTTCAAAGGAATGTCTTCGTTCAAATGATCCTCTCTCAAATGAGCAAACACTTGATGTTTGTACAAATAATCTTTCGCACACAATTCGCATTTATATTTGTTGGCAGGTACTTTTGTTTCTTCTTCCAAATCTTCTGCATCCGTATCACTAATGGATATTTCATAGGAAAAATCATTTAAAATTGTATAATATTTGATCCAGTTTTTTTCTCGAATGTCTTTACATATCATGGTTTTTATGACTTGCAAATTTTTCTTCTTTGGAAACCAACGCTGAATAATATCACTGCTTAATTGTAAACTGTGTAGAGTACTGGCTTCACTATGGCTCTCTAGATGCTGAAGAAGTTTTTTTTTAGTTACAAAAGTAGTACAACACAGCTTACATTCTATTCGTGGTAATAGAAGAGGTTTGCTATACAGACGTTCCCCAAACAAACGACCTAATTGTTTCGAATTGGATTCAAATGATTCTTCTGGATGATTACGTTTAAGATGTCCAATTAAGTAATTTTTACATTGCGCATGTTGATCGCAAAATGAACATATGTACGATTTACCGTGGTAGTGAATCGTGGTTATATGCCTGCGACAAGTTGACTGCGAAGAAAATAATTTCTTGCATATCCCACACACGAAATGATTGTTGAATTTTTGGATTGGAAAGTGTTTGCGGAATTGCTCTTCAGTTCTCTTTTCGATTGGCTGACTATAATTTTGTTAAATAGTAATATGTATAAACTCATTTAGGTACAATGTTTACGTACCTAGTGGGCAGGTGATGTTCACTTGCTCTGGAAGATGATAGCCTAAAAACAAATATAAATTGAAAAATGTATTTATAACTTCTTTGTGAAAATTTTTTTTATATATCGCTTCTTTATTGCAAATCGTTTTATGATATTTAATCTTGTGTATAAATTTGATATTAAAAGGTTTATACACACACTGCTTGAGAGAAGAAAATATTTTTATGTTGTTCTTTTGAATTGCTCAAAGATAAAAATAAACAACAAAAAACTATTTATTTATTGATTATTATTTACTTCAGTTTATTATTATCCTATTTCGACTTAGACTACGACGATTTCGTACTAGATTAACACGTGAACACGCCCGCAGCCCGTATATGGGCTGTGAACGTAAGGCGCCACAGTCCACAGACCATATGTGGGCTGTTCATCCATACAATTTTCAAGAGCTTTAGAATTATGGACGGTGAGAGAACATCGTTTATTTGACTTGGACTTCAAAGGAGAGACCATAAAAAGACAATGTCCTGGGCCATGGAGGAAATCTCGTTATTTGACATGGACACAACAGTGTGGATTGATTAAAATAATCATTTGAAAATTTGCTTGTTTTTATGGTTTAGCAAATTTTCAAATTAAATAAATAAAGACTTTATGTCAAATAAATATACTTCGGTATTCCAAATATTAAAATAATCATACAAAATATTGAAAGATAACATATCGATGTACATACATACATATGTATTAAAAAAGCAGAACAATTATTACTGAATATTCTTATGAACTTTTTGGAAACATTGCAAACAATGGCGTATGCAATTGGCGTGCGGAATAGTACAGCCATACCTTTACAAATTGTGCGGTATGTTTCGGGTCGTTATCTTGTTGGAAATTCCAACAATGACCAAGATTTAACTTATTGACCGATGCTCCCCGATTTTTTTCTAAAATAGACTTATATTGATAATGATCCATGTTACCTTCGATAAATACTAGATTTCCTAAAAAATATTGTATTTTGACTCATCTTTACACAAAACTCATTTCCAGAAGTCAAATCCTGTGTCAATATGCATTTTGGCGAATTCCAGGCGAAGTTTTCGGTTTTTTCACTCATAAGGGGTGTTTTGCGTGGAGTTCTGTTGTGGAAACCATTATTATTTAGGGTACTTTGAATTGATCGTGGGCCAGCGTTGTGGCATTCACTTTCGGATTTTTTTTCACTTCTTTCATTATAAAGCAGAAATCTCTGCGACTAAGCTTTTTAATTATTGAATACAGTTTGAACTGTTGCTCTACTTACATCAGTTGAAATTTCTTCCCGCGAGGCCATAAATACAATTGAATTATTCTGGAATCTGCCCAAAATACAGCTAAATGTATTGATTTTAAATGTAAAACATTGCAGAAAAGTAAATTAAAAAAATACATATGTAGCTGTAGTTAGCCGTTATCATTCAGCAGCAAGCAGAACATAAAGCATGACATGTTGGCCGTATGAAGAATTTTGTCAATCTTTTTTTTGTTTTTCGTAAATAATTTTTTGCTTTTATACTAAAAACTATTATCTCTTTTATTAAATTAATAAAATAAGATTTCATAGAAATCTGCATTAATTTTTTTTCATATTGTTGTTAGAAGCGCCGGGTGTTAGAAATTAGGATCGTATGTAGACTTTTGTCGGCCACTGTATGTAAACAGATACAAAAACCATAAACATGCTGCTTTTTGTTGAATAAATTTCAATTAGTGCTTGGAAGTTTCAATATTGTTTTGTTTGCTTCTTTTTGACTTCTCTTACTTTAAACATTTTGTATGTATCAAATTTAATTATCACTATTAAATTTCATAGCAACTAAATACAAATGTGGTAATTGGCCGCAGAAAAAACAAGATCAGGCACGAAAGAAATTGTAAATCAAGCATATTCTCTAAAAAGAAATACCGTTGTTCGTATTATCAAGTAGTAAAAAAACTTTGTATTCGTACAACAGAACGGCCAATGCAAAAAATTTCCTTTCGTACTGTTGGAAATTCGTGTAAGCGAAAGTGCGCACTATTGGACGTCCACTGTAAGTTGTTCAGTGTATATGTATATAAGGTCTAAGACATTGTCAACTAAAAGGCGATATACTGTAAGTAAATCAGCATTTTTTAGAATGTTTTCAATGTGTCTGGTGGGTCCTTCACCACGAAAAATTTGTCGGTCTAAGGACTGAATTCCATAATTCCATCCATTTTGCTCATCATATTCTTTCATTTGGCTTTCAGGCATTGATAAATTTTTTGGACGTTGTGCGACTGCATTTATTGCAATGTTATTATTATTATTATTATTATTTTGGATCGTCACATAACTTACGATGCATGTTTGGATTTTAAGATACATCATACTTTCAGTTCAGTTGGCTTTCTGTAGCTGGTTTTGAGATCTTTCTTGGAGTTGCTGAAGAAGAAAGAAAATCAGGATCTGCCGTATTATCGTTACTATCAAAATCAGATACATCATATTTTTCTCCATCCGACGAACTTGCCTGAATAGGTTCAAAATCACTCTCTTCTAGTATTCATTGCTTCGTTCGTTTATTTTGCTTTTGGACTCATTATTGCTCAAAGTCTTATCGATAGTGTTTTATTTTGTTTTGAATAACGCTGTCTGTAAAAAAAAAAGAAAAACCGCTAAAGAAAATGCATTATAAAAGCTAAAACTATTCGCAGCCTACATGTGGTCTGTGGACTCTCAAGGCGATTTATAGATTTTATTTCATGAAGTCCACAGCCCATATGCATTAAAAAAAACACAGTTTTAGCTATTTATATACATTCTAAAAGATGTAGACATTTATATTTTATTGAGGCAATCCACAGTCACTGCCTTGGGCTGTTATCGTGTTAAAGAAAAAATGTTGCAATATGACACCCGTAATTAGGCCCAACATGTAAAGAACCCAATAAACTCAAAAACACAATTATAAATGTATCATAACTAAACAAAAGGTATAATAAAAAATTATCATATGATCATACCTAGTTAGATATGCCTCCATCGAGGACCAATAAAAATAAATAAATAGCTTAAATTTTTTTTTTACTCCGTGCCCTCTCGATTGTCGAGAGATGGGAGGTTTATTTGGCTTCTTTTATGAAGTCCGTAATGACCCTGTAATTTTCTATTTTTTCTGACGCAAAAAAGGCGACACTGTTGTTGTATTGTTCTATTGCCGGGTATTTTGTCCGGATGCTGTTGTACCTTACACATTTGAAAATTATGTGCGAGTCATCTTCAGTCTCCCCGCAAAAATCGCATTGGTCATCCTCCAAGACATGTAATCTACTTAAAGTATATGGGCCCAAAGAGTGACCTGATAAGATTATATTCAGTTGCCTGACTTGTACTGGTTCTAGCTTCGTTGTCAAGTTCGAAAACCAAGGCCTCCTTCGCATCGATAGGAAGATCCTCGCATATTCACGTCCCTTTGCGCGGCTTATCAGGTTGTATTCCCTTTCCCATTCCTTCCATAGATATTCTCCATCTGTCTAATTGCTTCTGCTTTTATCCATTTGCATTCTAATTGTACACCATCTTCTAATGCTTTCTTTGCCTCCGCGTCTACAAGCTTATTTTCTGCAATGCCCATATGCGGCGGTATGTAATGAATTTCTACGCTTGATATGATTGTACTCTTTTTCAGTTCATTATGTATCCTAGCGCAAATTTCGTTTGGCCTGTTCCCCCGGAGGGCCATTGCCCCACTTCTGATATCCGTTAGTATGGCTATTTTGCTAAAATCAGATCCCTTCCGAATTTTATTGCTTCTTCTATCATCAATAGTTCTACTGCCATTGATGAAAATGTTTTCGACAGTCTAAATCTTTTAATCGTGCCAGATTAAAAGCCGGATAAAGGCACCCCCTGCTCGGTCCTTTCTAATGGACCCATCCGAGAAAATTAATTCACAAACTCTACTTGCTATTTCATCCTCTTTTAGTCGGTACATTTGAAGTACTATTTCCCTATTTATATTTTTCTTCGAGTCCTGGTGGAAGGTTTCAAATACTCTTAATTTGTTCGATATTATCGTCCCGTTCGACTTTTTATCTAAGTCGTTCAGGATATTTCCGAATTTTGTATACATTCTCCTGTAGCTTGTATTAATTTGACAGTTCATTTCTCGCAGGGTGTTAGCCAGCGGCATATTCAAGTGAAATATTTTAATCAGGTCCTCTCCGGTCGCCAACTGCTATATGATACAATATGTGGGTTGGCGTGAATTTCATCAAGCCTAAGGATCTACTTATGTGTCTGTTCAATACCTGGAATTTGGACAATGCACCTTTTGACATGTTAGCAAAAGAGGACGCTGCGTACTCCAATTGAGATCGGGCGTGCAGCACTTTATTTCGGCATCCTGCAGAGAAAGTGTCCGATTTTCCAGAAGGATACTAGCCAATTATCAACTTTCGGTTGAAACCCATGCCCAATAGTGTCTGTTCCATTATTTTTACATTTACATTGTCATATGCCTTTTCAATGTCTATACAGGTTGCTAGAACTTTTTTCCCCTTCATTCTTAGGTGTTGTACTGTGTTTATCAGATCATTGATGCATATAGATGCGCTCATGTTTTTTCTAAAAGCAAAAGACCTTTCTGTGTTTTTCAATGAAATCTTCCATAGCAGGTTTGATCATACTTTCGATACATTTGAGACAAACAGCAAGTAGGCAAATAGGTCTGAAATCAGTGATTTTTATAGTCTTCCTTCTTCGGGATGGGGTTTGTCTTTATTTTCCTCCATATTTATGGAGATATGCCATTCGTCGATACTCGATTCAAAATTTGAAACAGGTTCATTCTTGCATCCGAATTTAGTTTAAGTATCATACCATACGTTATACCATCAGCGCCACCAGCTGAGATTGGCTTACGTGAATCCAGAAAAGTAGTGAAGTTTTCGTACGTCGGTTTAATGTCCTCCATATATTCTATATTTACCGTGAGGGGGTTTGTGTTAATCATCGTGGTACTAAGGGGGGTAATCATGCTCAAGAATTCCTTTCTCTGGTCAGCTGTCCAGCAGCTGACTGTTTTTTTATTCTGTCATACTTTTTGAGTCGGCTCATCTGTCTCCACATTTCACTAGCTGTTGTCGGCTTGGATAGTTCCCCGCCTGTAATTGTGCAAAGTTCTCCCGTTTACTCTTCTTTACATGATTCTGCCATTCTTTTTCCTTTTCATTCGCCCTGATGCCATTCTCCCACGAGTTGTTCCTATAAAATTGCAATCTGGCCGCATTTCGTATCCTGAAAACACGCTCCGACTCACTATCCCACCAGCCTTTGGGTACAAACTGCCTTCCATTTTTTATCCTTATCGTGCTTTCTTTAATCGCCTTTATGAAATTACTACTAGTTATTTCTATAGTATCTCCTATAGGTATATCTGATAGGAGGCTATTTAGTTTACTGTGTACTATATGTTGTCTTCCTATATTGTTCCCCGTATAATCCAATTCGAAAATCACTGGTTTGTGGTTACTGCCTGTTAGTTTTAGGTCTAACGTTTTCCATTGTACTGTTTTCCTATTGTTTTTTGTCATAGTGATGTCGATCGCCGATTCGTTTGTGCCTGTACTGAAAGTCATGGAACCATCATTCAGCACTGTGTAGCCAAAGTCCAGCATTAAATCTTCGAGGTCCATGCCCCTTCTGTCAGTGTTCGTATTATTGTGATAAATTTATTGAAAAGACTAAAATTCAGTACAATATGAAAATCATGGCCAACTATAAATAATTATAACAAGTGGTTATACGAATAAAGTGCATGAGTAAATAAAAGACGTTATATATAATTTTCATTCTCTGCTCAACACTCTCCCTGAATGGTAACATTATCTAATAACATCCAAATTTTCTCTTGCACTATTTACATAAAGAAAAAATAATATCATTAACAACAATAAAAAATATTACACTTCAAAACAAAACAAAAAACAATTTTAAATAAGTCCAAATTTGTTAACTAAATATTCTAATTTATGCAGGGTAACAGCTTTAGTAAAAATGTCTGCAAACATCTCATTTGTTGATTTTGTAATAAATAAATTGGTCTACAGCAGTTCTGTATAGTTCTATATTAAGTAATTCACTATTAAAAATTGCATTCCAGACTCTGCCAGATTGCTTTAAGCCATTTATTGATTTTTGAAGTTTGCACACCTTTTTTTCATTACTTGCAAACATTTTTGCATACATAATACCGTCTCCTTACAACTGGTGAGTAAGTTTCTTTGTAATATATGCCTTCTCTTTGTGCAAAACTTTTTGCCACAAATCTTGGTTTCCATCGTATGGTGCAACCATTTTCATCATGTTTTGTTTTAAACACCCATTTTGACTTAACAGCCTTTTGACCTGGTGGTAGATCAGTGAGCACCCATGTTTCATTTGCAGTTAAAGATGCCATCTCCTCTTGCATGGCAATTTTCCACTTATCAGCATCTTCGGAAGACATTGCATCTTTTACATTTGAAGGATTTTCAGACACGAAGCCCATCGCACAAAAATTCCGACTAGTTTGTTTTGCCGCTATCCTTTCCGATCATCTACAGCTTCAATTTGTTCTGGTAAGTGTGAAGACAATTCTGCTGAATCATCATATAGACTTTCATCGGTATCACTATTCTGAACATCATCACTTGGCTGCATCGATTCGTTGTCTTCTTCTATCGGATAGATTCCTTCATCATAAGAAATTTGAGGTGGCAATTCAAACTGATTAATATTCTCCCCTGAATTGACATTTTCGTGTTGTAGAAGTTCCGGACAATAAAAATCTCCACTCCTTTTCATAAATGACTTGCTTTGTTCTAAAAATACTACATCTCGACTTATTATGACTTCATTATCTTTCGCATTGAATAGTCTATAGGCTTTACTTTCAGAACTGTATTCGGATCTAATTTACGACGTTTGTCTTTTGGTACGTGAACAAGAGCAGGGCAACCAAAAACACGAACAAACTTTAAACTTGGACGACGACCAGACCATAATTCTTCCGGACTTTGACTTTCACCACGCCAAGGGATTCTGTTTATTAAAAAACAAGATGTATTTGCAGCTTCCGCCCAAAATCGATCATCTAAACCGCTATCAATTAACATACATCGTACTCTTTCGATTATTGTACGGTTTAATATTTCCGCCACACCATTTTGCTCAGGAGTATATACACACGTTTTTTGATGTACTATGCCATTATCTTTTAGGAATGAAGTGAATTGTTTATTTAAATACTCTCCTCCATTATCAGTACGCAGTATCTTGATTTTCTTTGAACATTGATTTTCCACCAGTTTTTTAAATTCAATAAAAGATTTAAAAACATCTGATTTGTTTTTTAAAGGATATGCAAAAAATTTTCTTGAAAAATCATCAACAAACGTTACTAAGAATCCTGATCCCGCAAACGATTTCGTATTTAACGGTCCAATGACATCAGAATGAATTAACTGTAGTAATTCTTTTGCTCTTTCACCTTTATCTGCACTTGGCCTTCGGGTTTGTTTCCCTTTCACACATATTATACAAGGTTCATTTATTTCTTTTTCAAAATTAACGCCAATATTAGCTTTTCTAACCTCTCGCAAATTTTTGTTGCAAATGTGGCCCATTCTTCGATGCCATAATTCAAAACTTTTTGTAGATAAAAATGACAATTCTTTTTTTATATTTATTTTAAAAATTTAAAATTAAAATTTTACACTAATCCTTTTCAAATACTACTTTTTTGCCGTTTTGTACCATAACTGTAAAGCAAGAGAATAAATTTACACATATGTATGTTAGGAACATATTCCACATTTTTAACCATTAGTTGTTTATTGGAATTTTGATTAAATATCGTTAAATCGACATCACCAACGCATTCAACATTCAATTCAGTGTTATTTGCTATGATCACCATTTTATTTGATATATTTTTCTTTTTATTTATGAATCACCATTATTAATCATATGATTGCTGGCACCACTATCGATAGTTTACCATGTTTTGATTATTGAAACTATTGGTTGTGAATGCTACTAATGTTGATGAAAAATCTTTTCTGTTGGCCTCTTTTATAACTATTAATTTTAAAATTTCTTTGGCAGTTTCTCGAAATATGCCCAACTTCCTTGCAGTTACAAGATTGAACTTGCTTTTTCCTGCGATTTTCTTTCGAATCGGTTTTCTCATCAAACTTGGCGTCTTGCAATAACAGATTTTTTACCATGTCTATAGTTAATTTCTCCTTCAATGGTTTGTATTCATCTGGTAAGCCCGCTAACATCAAAGAAGCTGTTAGTTCGTCATCTATGTTTAGGCCAGCATTTTTTACTTTTAATGCAACAATTACCAATTCATTTACGAATTCTTGAATTGAATTGTAATTCTGCAATTTAATATTTACTAAATGCTAATATTTACTAAATGCTTTAGTAATTCCACCTTTCTTGTGAGACCTGTGTTTTCATATGCACTCATCAATCCATCCCGGGCTTGTTTTGCTGTTGTAGCACTTGCGATGTGCCCATAATTACTTGGATGAACCATTAACGTTATCACCTGCTTCAATCTCTGCTTTTTCTACTACATTCCAGCATCCTTTAATGATCAAACACGATTTTGCTTGTCTTTTCCAGACATCAAAGTTCTCCCTTCCACGCAATCTTTCTATTGAAAAAGCTCTTGGGAGGTTTGTCATTTTCGTTTATTGAATATAGAAAAAGGAATCTTTTCAGCCAAAATTCAAATTAAAAAATTAAACATTTTTCCTTTTTTTAATTTTTAAAATATTTTTTTCACTTGTGACATAAGGCCCATAACCCATTGTGATAAATTTATTGAAAAGACTAAAAAATATTAATATTATACATATTCAGTACAATATGAAAATCATGGCCAACTATAAATAATTATAACAAGTGGTTATACGAATAAAGTGCATGAGTAAATAAAAGACGTTATATGTACAGTGACTCACAGCTTATTTCGTGTGAGACATTATTTTAACTTCTTACTAAAAAAAACAACAATGAAATTTAACAAAAAAATTTTATTTGCATTTTATTCTTTATGCACTGCTTTGTGTAACAATACAAAAACAATATTTGAAAAATGTTTAAAAAGAAAAAAATATAACAAAAACAAAAACTTCATACAAAATCAAAGTCACAGCTTATTTCGTGTATATACTAATCTTAAAAACTATTCTAATCTAAAAATGAAAAAAAGGGTTAATTAATATTTGGTGGGGTAACCTTTCTGCTTAATCACACTTCTTAAACGAGAATTCATTGAAGAAACCAATTTTTTCGTGTAATCAGGGGAAATCTTGTGCCATTCAGTTCTTAGAGCCTCTTTTAGGTCGTTTACGTTGGATATGTTATGAAGTCTGACTTTTGCTTCAAGCAGATGCCATAAATTCTCAATTACATTTATGTCTGGTGATTGGGGTGGCGTTTGGAGCACATGTGGACAATTCCAAATCAACCATGTTTTGACTACACCCGACGTGTGCTTTGGGTCGTTATCTTGATAGAAGCTGAAATTCTCTCTTATGCCCAATTTTTCCGCACTCAGAAGTAAATTTGCCTTTAAAATATTTAGGTATTGGGTTTTATCCATATTCCCTTCAATGAAGTGCAAACCTCCAACTCCTGATGCCGACATGCACCCCCAAACCATCACGTGACCACCACCATGCTTAACAGTACCAAGTAAATTTTGAGTTTGGAGCTCCGTATTTGGTTTCCTCCACACGCAAACCTTTCCGTCAGACCCAAACAGGTTATATTTGCTCTCATCAGAGAAAATAACGGTATCCCAGAACGAATCTGGCTTTCCGAGGTAATCTGTGGCGAACTGTATTCTGACCCTTTTATTCTTTGCGCTTATAAAAGGCTTATTTCTAGCCGTTCGACCGTGAAAATCATTGCTCCGAACAATTCTGCGAATGGTTTCAGGATTGCTCCTTTTTCCAAGATACTTTTCCGCTTCCGCAGCTAAATAGGGAGCACTTATTTTTGGATCCTGCTTCACTCTTCTTACAATCCACCTTTCATCAGCTTCACTAAATATCTTATTGGGAGCATTTCTCCCCTTATCTGCAATACGATTCTCGCGTACGAAGCGCTGTATTATATATTGGACTGTTGAAGGGCTCAAATCAACAATTTCAGCGATTTCTTTTTGGGTTTTGCCCTCTTTAAAGTGCTTAATCACGATTTCACGCCTTTCAATTGAAGTGCGTCGACCCATCCTGATAGCCACCAAAATAATAACTAAAATAATTTCTAATAGCAAATGAAGCAGATACAAAACATAATATAAGTCACTGGAAGTCATATATTACTCTCAAATAACCCCTTATTAAAATTGTTCAGACAACCTAATGAACGTCTTAAAACGGTCGAGTAAAATAGATAAATATCAAAATTACTTACCCGTTCTTATTCAGTTTATATTTTTTCTTCTTTCTTTTTCCATTCAGATAACCGCTTTCGTCCGTGCATGTAGAGCTACATTTGATTAAAATTAAATTAAATGTTTAATTTAAAATTAAATTAACAATTATTTACCTGTTATCAGAATTATAATCGTTAATATCATCTTCAACAACTCGATTTTCTTCATTTTGGGATCTTTTAATTAAAAATAAGATAGTATTTTAACGTTCAAATATTTTGTTTATTTAAATTATATTTACCTCTGTTGGTATTGCAACATATCTAAGGAGAGCTCAATATCCTCTTCCAAAGTTTCCATAAAAGGATCACAAGTATCTGCAAATTTATATTCATTATTTTAACGCATCAAAACGTTGAATCTCTATTGATCATTATGCTCATGAGCTTTAACATACACATGTATTTGTGAACATATGTATGCACTCTCTGTTACCCACTGCTTCGTCCGCATGCATGGTAAAATTATACATAATATAATATATAATATATGTATAATTTTACCATGGTCCGCATGGATTTTAGCAAATAAAGGTTGTTCAGTTCGCAGAGTTTACTAAAGGTGAATTCACCAATTGTTTCGGAGCAAAAATGTTGTCTGGAGAAATTTTTTTTACTGTGGCAGCACAGCGGCAAATGATTACAATTTGCTGTGTCATACACATCTTTTTAAATGTTTAATGCAATTGTTTCGTTCAACTCCATGTGTGCATATACATATGTTTTTTTAATTTTCCTTTATTTTTATTCTAATAAATACAAGTATACTCTGTGCTTTGCTTTTATTATTCACATAACACGATGTGGCAAGGCGATTTCATACTAAGTGGTCGCAAGGGATCATGTGACTATTTTCGTCGCTTGTAATTTGAATATACTTTTGATGTCAACATACATTTTTCAGTAAATTTTTGTGACATTTAAAGTATAAATTTCTCAAAGTGAATTTGTCTTGATTATGTGGCAGCTCAGTTCAACTTTGACTGAAAAATTAAGATAGTTGGCAGCTCAGTCCAATCTTGTACGGACAAAAATTAAAATTAAACCTATTCAAGCAGGAAATGTTCAGAACAAAATTTGATCTCTTCTTTTCTCTCTCTCTCAAAAAGAGAAGCGTCAAACTCCATATAAAAAAAAAACGTTTCTCCGGACTAAAATTTTGTTCACAATAAGTGTTGCCAGAAAATGATGATGAGAGAATGCTAAATCAGTCAAAAAATTCTGCTAAAATCTTCTACAGAAGAAAAGTATAATGCCAGATTTAAATGTAGAAAAAATTATTGAAATAGCTTTGAACTAATTTCATGTTTATACAAACTTATTGGTATTTTATAGCACATACAAACATAAAATAATTAATAATTGGTGTTTTTTGGAAATGTTGCAATTACGTTTAAAATTTTTTAACCCACTAATAATACCAAAAATACATTGAAATTGATTATTGAGGGGTTAGCTGGATCCTATGCGCATTTCACTGTTGCTAGTGCAGATCATCAGGGAACCTTTACCCTGCAATACATTTACATTTATAAGAAAAATCTTCTATACAGAAGCATTTTTTTTAACAAATTAAAATTTTTTATTTTCAACAAATTCTGCCAGAAAGCATCTAGCAGAATTTTTTGAAAGTTTAATGCTTTTTAACTAATGAAAATGCCATATCTGGCAGTGAAAATGGCAAAAATGTTCACAATGGTTGAATCCTCTCTCTTTTTGGAAGAGAGAGAGAGAGAGAGAAGAGAACAAATTTTGTTCGGAACATTTTCTGCTTGAATTGGTTTAATTTTCGAACTCGAACTGAGCTGGCAACTATTTCAATTTTTCAGCCAAAGTTGAACTGAGATGCCACATGATGTTATATGAATAATAAAAGCACAGAATATACTTGTATTTATTAGAATAGAAATAAAGGAACATTAAAAAAAACATATACATATGGAGTTGAACGAAACAATTGCATTAAACAATTAAAAAGATGTGTGTGACACAGCAAATTGTGATCATTTGCCGTTGTGCTGCCACTTGTAAAATTATTACGCATCGTTTAAACACGTATTTCATATGGTATGTTTGATTTTCCAGACAAAATGTTCGAAATGGTTATTCCTATTCCTAAATCTAAGGTGATTGATGGACCGGAGGACCTTCGGCCCATATCTATACTTCCTGCTTTATCAAAGATTGTTGAACACATTATTAAGGACCAAATATTGGAGTTCGTTTCGTCTGATATTTATGAGAAGCAGTATGCTTTCCGGATAGGGCTTAGCACTACCTCCCTGCTTCTTACCTTAACTGACAATATTAGGCAAAATTTTAATGATTGTTTTTATTTTGTCCTTGTATCCCTTGACCTCTCGAAAGCATTTAACTCAATTGACCACAATATACTTATTTCGAGGCTTGCCAATGAATTTAATTTTTCCAGATCAGCTTGCAAACTTGACTACTCTTATTTAACTGATAGGTCACAGTTTTCTGTTTTGAATGGGATTAGTTCAGGGCTTCTTACTCTTTCGTCAAGTGTTCCGCAAGGTTCTGTTCTTGGTCCTCTTTTGTTTATGTTATACATTAACACCCTATCTAGGTGCACTAATACTGCATCGTGTGATACTTTTCCTTTTGCTGATGATGTTTTCCTGTTATTTAAATCCCCCCTTGGCTCGGCAGCTGCGTTAGTGAATAATATTAACTCTTGTTTGGGACGTGTCTATGAGTGGACGTCGTGGAATTCCTTGCTCTTGAATCCTTCTAAAACTAAAGCTATTATGTTTGGACCTACTGATCGTTTTATAGTTGACCTCAATATATTTTTAAATGGTTTACAGGTTGAATTAGTGGATCACCTCAAGTGTCTAGGTATTGTTCTTGACATCAAACTGTCTTTCTCATGTCATATTGATTCGCTAAGTGGTAAATTTTTTGGTATTCTACACAAAATTTATTCTCTAAATCTATTTTTACCTTTTCGTATTAGATCTCAACTATCATGGGCTCTCTTGATGTCACATATCTTATATGGATTTGAAGTCTTTTCTGGTACAGGCTCGATTCATTTAGCTAGAATTCGTCGCCTGGTGAATATGGTGTTACGTTTTATTTATAATGTTCGCCGAAGGGAACATATTTCTCCTTTTGTGCACCGCTTTCTTGGATGTATCTTCAACAAATTCCTTATGTATCGTAATCTTGTTTTATTTTATAAAGTTATTAAAAGCGGCAGACCGTTAGCGTTATACAGATCTTTTTCATTTCTGCGATCAAACAGGAATACTCAGTTACTCATTCCGAGTTGGTGAAATTACTTGCCTTTTGCTTTAAGTATTTTTTCTCATTCTAAAAACGTTTTTCGTTTGAAACTTATGGAATTTTGTTCAATTACTTAACATGTGCTCATGCTCACTGAACATTGCTTTTACACTGGATGGGACCTGTTATATATTTGCTTGATATATTGTGTTTTTACTTTTCAATTATATCTCAGCTGGGGAGCTGATAAGTAGAACTAATTATAACTCCTTTACTTTATTTTATTTTATAATAGTTTTAAGTTTATTTGATCTCAGGTATTATTAGTACTGTTATGTAATATTTTTAGTTGGCCTCTGTGGCTTTATATCACATATTTTGTAAATAAATAAAATAAATAAATGAAATGAATAAATTGCCTTGCACAATTTTCTCCAGACAAAATTTTTTTTCCGAAACATGTGTGAATTCACCTTTAAGGTGGATTCACCCATTGTTTCGGAACAAAATTTTGGTCAGGAGAAAAATTTTTTTTTTGAGTGACAGCAAATTACAATCACTTGATCATTTGCCGTTGTGCTACCACTTGTAAAATAAATACGCATCGTTTACACGCGTATTTCATAGGGTAGCTTTGATTTTCCCAACAAAATGTTCGAAATGGATGAATCGTCTTGCAAAAAACTCTCAGTAAAAAAAAATTTCTCCAGACAAAAATTATGTTCCGAAACGACGGGTGAATTCACCTTTAGAGTTCATTAGTTTTTCCCGAATTATGCACATAAAATTTAACAACTCTCAATACTGTAGTTGTGAGATATAGGGTAATATGTATGTATACATAATATCACAATAGTTTTCACTTTCGGGTTACTATTCTCGAAAGTCCTAGTCCTACAGGGTACCTTTCTGCTATACCTTATTGAACCAGTTTGCTACTATGCACATTATTTCCAAAGTAGCTTGCACCAAATTTAAGGAATACCCTTATAGTTCTTAATATACCTCCAGTTTTCTGCTGGAATAAGCACATTGTCTTAGAAAATTTGAAAAATTTGTCTAGATATGTACAAGATAACTAATTTTTAATGGTAACCTTGATATACGATTTAAAAAAATTATGCTAAAATGGGCCCTAGAACAGTTTTATGTATGTATGTATGTAAAAACCGTTTCGGATATTCGTGACAGACAGACAGACAGGAACTTTTAAAATTGTTTCTATTCTTTTCTTTAAAAAGTAGAAGCTTCTCGGCCAAATTCGCTTTGAGATATGTATACTTTTAATCAGTGATGCCAACTCCTGGATAATCAAAAGCACTGTTAGCATATAAAAATAGGGTAAAAAGGGATTAAAACTAAAAAATACGGGAAAAAACACTAAACCAATATTCTGTTGCTTATATTTTTATAACGGAGAGATAAGAAATAAGTCGGAATTTTTTTGCTTTTTGAACGCTGGATTATTCTCCTAAGCTTTTCTATATTTTAGTTTTTCCATCTTAAAGAAAGCCATAATAATTTTATAAGGTTTATAAAAAAGTTAATGCAAAACTTAGTTTTAAGAACAAACTTTAATTTTATAAGAACTAAGTCACTTGTTATTTGTTAAATTTCCTATAAATTACAAATGTACGTTAAATGCTTTCATGCATGCGATTGAAAAAAGCAAATTAGTAAATAAATAAAACAAATTTTTGTAAGGAATTAACAAAAATGCGTGAGAAATCTCTAGAAGCGTTTGCGAATAATCCTCAAAACAAAGATTTAAATAATACGCACTTGGTAAAAACAAGTATTACGTTTCAGTTTCAAAAATTTTGATTTTTAAAAAAGCACTGAGAAATTGTAAAAAAAAACACTGTAAATACCTCGAAAAATATCATCGAAAAAAAAGGGAGGAATTTGCGGGGAATTTTATTCATGTTTGCTCTGAATATATACATACCTTCTTTTGCCGCATCGTTTCTTCTATTGTCGTTATTCAAAACAATATCGTAAGGAATAAGGAGCTCGTCTTCAAACTTAATTTCGGAAACACACTGACCCAAAGGCAAGGCAGTGGTAGATACTGCCAAGAATTCTGCTGTATCCTTAGAGCTGCAGGCAAGACTATAAATTTGTGAAGAATGTTCGCCACTTGACAAAAGCTGGTGGTACTTTTCATTCACATTTTGAATATGAAGTATAAAATCGTAGTAACTGATAAGTTTCTCCAAACATTTCGAACATATGGTTTTTGGTAGGTACTCGTCGCCGTTTGTCTGGAACAAAAACAGGAAGATTAATTACGAACCAATTTCTTCTCATCTGTTTTACCTTTAACTTAACAATATCGGTCAATAAATCTCGCCAAGTTTTAGAGTTGCTGCACTCATCTGCAAGAGGATATACTGTCGCTCCTGGATCAAAGCAAGTGCGACATTTATACTGCACTCCATTAATAAAACACTCATTCGGCATATTTTTTATAAATTTTAGTAAAGTCTTAAATGTGTTAAAATGTTTTCCGGAATTTAAATCACAATTTAAATAGTAAAATTTATTAAATTACAAATTCAGTCTCTTAAAAAACAATTATAGGCGTCTATTGTCAAAATAATGTGGGAGGTAATGGCCGGCGGCTAAGCCGACGCCGTTTTAATTTTGACTAGAGTGGATTTACATTAACGGCGATATAGCTGCGACAATACTTACATGCTCCTTTAACGCCGACACAGACACGGTTGCCAAATTGGAAGATTTATGTATAAACATGATAAATCGATAATTGAATTAAATTTTTATTTAATTTTTACTTCGTTTACCCGAAATACAGCAATTGAGTAAAGTGAGAGTTCTTGGCTGAGTATTTGCAAATTTTTACTCCAGAAAATTTTCGTAATAAGTTTAGTTACTTGAGGGTTACACGATCAAATATTGGTGGCTATTCTAGAAAACGAGTCGAAGAAGTGAAACTTTGGACTAAAACGAAAACAAATTTGCAAAAATTGTTTTTGTTTGCAATACATTTTTAAATGAAATAAAAACGTTTAATTTTGTATGAGAAACAAAAATAAATTTTTTACATTTACACAGTTTTGCTTTTGTTTTCAATGTAACTTTCACCAAGTCGACGCGTATTCCAGAATAGACACCATTGACTTTCAAATTTCAGTAAACTCAGTTTTTCACAAATGAATTCATACTTTTAAAATTTCTTTCCGATTCTGTGTTAAAATTTGCAGCAAAGGAACACTTGAGAGCATTCTATTAAATATAAAATTTATTCTTAAAATGTTTTTTTTTTAATATATCGAGTGCTAATAAAAAAAGAACTGAATAATCAAACGTGTTTATATCTTTCAACAGCCGTTTCATTAATCTTAAAATTTTTTTCGAATATGAAATAATAGCAAAAACCATATTGTATAATAATATTTTCGTCATGTAAAATCTGGTATTCAATTATTTTCTGTATGATGGCCACTTTTGATACAATGCCTTTTGAGATACCAGGGACATTTAAAGGCTCGATTGCAAATCTCACATATAAATGGTTTCTTGCCAGTATGATTAAGCGAATGCTCCTTCAAAGTGCCTGAATTCATAAATCTTTTCTGACAAACAGTGCACTGATATGGACGCTCGCCAGTGTGAATGCGCATGTGTGCTTTTAATACGCCTCTATGAACAAAAGATTTCTCACAAATTGTACACTTAAAAGGACGTTCAGTAAAGTGTGTTCGTCGATGTATATTTAAATGGATTAATCTTTTAAATCTTTTATCACAGAGATCACATTTGAATGGCCTTTCGTCCGTATGGCTTCTCATATGCATTGTAAGATCCGTTTTGTATGACAAATTGACACCACAAATTGGACATAACTTTGTCTTTCTTTCTGCTTGTACAAGTTGGATAGAATCAGTTGAGTTCGACTTCTTGTCTGGCGTTGCCTTTTCACGCGAATGACATCGCATATGAGCAGTCAGATGTGCCGATTGCAGAAATGACTTCGAACAAATTGTGCATTTGCATGGTAGTTCTCCGGTGTGTAAGCGTTTATGGACATCTAGACCTCTTTGCCGCTTGAACGATTTCCAGCATAACGTACATTTGAAAGGACGTTCCACCATATGCATGACCTGATGCTTCTTTAATGACGAATTTGTTATAAAGGCCTTTTCGCAAAAATCACATTTGTAAGATTTGTCACATTTGTGTCTCCTAATATGTTCTGCATAATTATTTTTGGTAATGTAAATTCCACAAATGAGACATTTACATTTATCTTTAGATTGAATGCAGTCCCTTGAATCTGAATCGTTTTGATGTAATGCTGACGACAAATCATTCTGGGAAGCTTCTTCTGATTCAAGGCATTGAGCATTAGTATTGTTTGTTGTGTTAGCCGCATGCAGTGCTTTGACGAAGACGTCCGAAGTATGAAATATCGAAATATGCTGTTCGAGGTTCTCTTGCCACATAAATTTGAAATTACACTGATCGCATTGGTATTTTTTCTCAACATCAAAACACTGACTCATTCTATGATAATCTAAAACTTTCTGAAAGAAGATGAATTAAAAAGATTTTATAAAATTTGAGATAAATTATCATTACCTGTGATACAGTTCTAAAAAAGCAACGTTCGCATTTGAGTTCCAACAATTCATAGTTATGCATCGATGTTTGATGCTGAGTTATTTGAAATTTTCGCTTGAATGATTTACCACACATGCAACATTTATATGGCAATATATTTTCATTTTCTTCATTTTCGATGCTTTCAGTTTCCGTTTCCGAGTCCAGTTCTAAATGTAACTCAAACCCCATTTGATTTGTAATTGAGTAATTTTCCACTGAATGTTGCCCTCCACCACACAAGTTTTTGGAATTTTTAGAAGAAAAATGTTCATTTAATTCGGCCGTACTAAAAAAAACTTGGTCACATATTTTGCATTTTATTAGCTTTTTGCCGTGTGGCCACCATACAGAATGTATTGTGCTTGCAACAATTTTGATGTTGGATGGTGTGAGACCATGACCGATCAAATGATCATTGAACTGATCATTATTGGCGAAAGTTTTAGGACATAAGAAACAATAACAAATTTGGATATTGGCACTTGTCACATCAGAGCTGGAGATTGATGAAGCAATTGTTTTCTGTGATTGGGTACGACACAAGTTATCCGTTAGCGAATTGTCACTATTTATGTATCGCTAAATCAAAATTTTTTTATTAAATAAATTTATGATGAAGAACACAATTATACCTGTATTTCTCTATGTCTCAGCATATTATCCGGCCAAATAAAACGCTCTTTACAACAATCGCATTGTTCAGAAACTAGTCGATGTTCATTCCAACATTCTCTTTTCATATGTTGTTGTAACAAATCAATACTAACATATTGCATCTTACATTTCTTGCAAGTGAAAGGCATTGAAACATTCGTGTGTTGTTCAGCTTGATGTTTAAACAGAAGTTTTCGTTTTTTAAACGTTTCATTGCAAAGCTCACACACATAGCTTTTTTCTTCATCAGCATCATCTTCATCGCTATCCGAATCTGAAATGTCCATTTCTTTGCCGTCCTTATCGATGGCTTGATACAGTTGACTTATTTGACGTTTTGTAAATGCATTTTTAATCTTCTGTTTCAACAATTCGCGACTGCTGGATACATTTTCAAATAGGTTTACATAAATACAACCATTAAAGTCAACTCCAGTTTTGCCATCGGCGTGCAAGGGCATGTGCTGTCGTAAATCACACAGTTTTTCAAAGGTCATGTCACAAAGGCCACATCTTATGATAGTTTTTGGCGATGAACGCATTTCATCATTGCAACTCTCATTTACTTTAACATTAAGAGTTTTCTCAATATCCAATATTTTCGTAACACAATTGTGTCTTTTCATATTTACGAGCCAGACAAACTTGCCATTGCAATTGGGACAAAGCAATAGTTTATGTTTAGACAGGCAGTGGGTTTGTTTATGTTGTTCATACATTTTTATTGATATAAATTCCAGATTACAATGGCTGCATTTCAAAGGAATGTCTTCGTTCAAATGATCCTCTCTCAAATGAGCAAACACTTGATGTTTGTACAAATAATCTTTCGCACACAATTCGCATTTATATTTGTTGGCAGGTACTTTTGTTTCTTCTTCCAAATCTTCTGCATCCGTATCACTAATGGATATTTCATAGGAAAAATCATTTAAAATTGTATAATATTTGATCCAATTTTTTTCTCGAATGTCTTTACATATCATGGTTTTTAGGACTTGCAAATTTCTCATATTTGGAAACCAACGCTGAATAATATCACTGCTTAATTGTAAACTGTGTAGAGTACTGGCCTCATTATGGCTCTCTAGATGCTGGATAAGTTTTTTTTTAGTTACAAAAGTAGTACAACACAGCTTACATTCTACTCGTGGTAATAGAAGAGGTTTGCTATACAGACGTTCCCCAAGCAAATGACCTAATTGTTTCGCATTAGATTCAAATGATTCTTCTGGATGATTACGTTTAAGATGTCCAATTAAGTGATTTTTACATTGCGTATGTTGATCACAAAATGCACATATGTACGATTTACCTTGGTAGTGCATTGTGATTATATGCCTGCGACAAGTTGACTGCGAAGAAAATAATTTCTGGCATATCCCACACACTAAATGATTGTTGACTTTTTCGATTGGAAAGTATTTGCAGAATTGTTCTTCAGTTCTCTTTTCGATTGGCTGACTATAATTTTGTTGAAATAGTAATATGTATAAACTCAAGTACAATGTTTACGTACCTAGTTGGCAGGTGATGTTCACTTGCACTAGAAAACAAAACAACAAAAAAACAAATACAAATTAGTATATAAAATTGTATTTTATATATCGCTTCTTTATTGCAAATCGTTGTATGATATTTAATCTTGTGTATAAATTTGATATTAAAAGGTTTATACACGACCATCTCCAGAGAAAAAATTTTTATGTTGGTACATTTAAGCGTTTTACACCTGCAAGTTCACAAAAAAAACTGACAAATATTTATTTATTTACTTCCATTTATTATCGACAAATGGCCTAATTACGGGTGTCGTATTTCGACTTGGACTACGACGGTTTCGTACTAGATTAACACGTTAACAGCCCGCAGCCCATATATGGGCTGTGAACATAAAAAGCGCCAGAAATTCACAGAACATACGAGTATGTGGGCTCTTCTCTTCTTTATTTTTAGTAAATTTTTTAATAAAAAAAACAATTAAATAATATAAAGTGTATATTTATTGTCAGTATATCAATCATGTATGATTGCTCAATTGTGGGGGATATATTAGTCATCAGTAAGTCATCAAAAGATTCCACCACAATTTTCATTTTGCCCTTAATAATGTGATAGAAACTTTATTCTACGCAATGTTGAATATATCCTTTATGACTACCAATCAAATGACCGGTCAATTGACTGATACTATTCTTGTATGGAATATGTTCATTGATTTGTATGTACTATGTAATGTAATGTAATGTTCATTTACTAAAAATTATTACAAATTTGTAACAATTGTTACTAGAAAGCGTTCATTAACCCAAAAAATTTGCAACGAGAGAGCGTCGAAAGAGCTTCAAAAATTGAGAAACAGAAAAATTCTTGCAAGTTTTTACAAGTAAAATTTTTACTTGCAATAATTATTCAAAGAGCTGTTTTGCGTTTTGTTTTCAAATTAATTATTTCAAAAATATCTGAAAAAGGAAAACTCGAAAATGTGAATTTCTTTATTGAAAAAATATGTATACGTATGTAAAAAGAAAGCGTATTTTCTTAATTTATTGTTTTTCTTTCATTAAGCCACATATATAAATGCAATTTTATTGTGAAAGAATTTTGTTTGTTTATCATATTTGATCAGAGATGGAAAATGGGTTTTTAGTATTTGTTAATAGAATAGAATTAAAAAATAATAAAAATGCATAAAAAATAGTAAACAATACATGAAGCTGTGTAAAGTATTTCATATTAAATGTCGATTTGTAAAAATTTTGTAATTTAAAATATTAGCAAACAAGATTATCCAAAATACATTAGAAAAAGTACAATTGTATCATGATTTCCATCCATGGTTCTGACATGAATAAAATTTTCTTGCAAGTTTCTTACAAGTAACGTAATTTTGTAAATTTCTGCCTTGCTCTCTCGTTGCAAGTTTCTGCTAGGAAATTAAATGAACACACCTAATATAAAAATTATTTTATGCAAAAAATATTTTGTAGTCATGTCTTTGTTGCAATAAAACAGCGATATAACTTTCGTAGATTTAATAAACTATCACATTCATGGAGCAATAATGCCAGGTGACTGTGTAAAGAACCCAATAACGTCAAAAACAAAATTAGAATTGTATCACAACAAAACAAAAGAAGTTTCCCATATTCGCCAGATACAAAGCAGATATAATAAAAAATTATCATATGATCATAGCTAGGTAGATACGCCTCCATCGAGGACCAATAAAAATAAATAAATATCTTAAAATTGCTATATTCAGACAACCTAATCAACGTCTTAAAACGGTCGAGTAAAATAGATAAATATGTGCATTCGTGCACACACAACAACTAAAAATTACTTACCCGTTCTTATTCAGTTTATATTTTTTCTTCTTTCTTTTTCCATTCAGATAATCGCTTTCGTCCGTGCATGTTGAGCTACATTTGATTAAAATTAAATTAAATATTTAATTTAAAATTAAATTAACAATTCTTTACCTGTTATCAGAATTATAATCGTTAATATCATCTTCAAGAACTCGATTTTCTTCGTTTTGGGATCTTTTAATTAAAAATAAGATGGTATTTTAACTTTCAAATATTTTGTTTATTTGAAATATATGTACATATGTACCTCTGTTGGTATTGCAACATATCTAAAGCGAGCTCAATATCCTCTTCCAAAGTTTTCATAAAAGGATCACAAATATCTGCAAATATAAAGGTTTAATCTCTATTGATCATTATGCTAATGAGCTTTATAATACACATGTATGTGCATAAGTATGTATGAACTAGAGATGAGCGATTTTTTGAAACCTGTTACTTTTCACAGCGATTGAAAAATCACTAATCACAACTGTGACTGAATTTATCAAGTAACAGGTTTTGCAAATATAGTTCTTTTATACAAACTGTGAATGTTCTTGTATGCTTACTTTACAGAAAATGAAGCTACCACATGAATTTTTTTTATACCTTCATCGTTTGTCGAGAAAAAAAATCGTCAAATCGTGTCAAACCGTCTTTTCTTGCAACTATGTATAGCTCTCACATTTTTCTATTTGCAATTTTATTGTCTCTCTGCCTCTTATACGGCAATTCTCAGTATTTGGATGGGGTTGAATCAGAACTGCCAGATAAAATGATCGAAAAATCGTCGAAATCCCGATAACATATAAAATAATCATTTCATACCCGAAAATCGTCAGAAAAATTGAACGAATGAAAATTTACCATTTTTTTTAACATGTATACATATATTTTACTTTATAAAAGAAAAACATAACAATTCATGTTCATGTATGAATTTTACACTAAGCCATTCGCATTGTTTTTACTCTCTCATAACTTTGTTCCCCTCAGTGGTAAAATTTTCAAAAATATTCCCAAGTTAGCACGTCCAAGGTTTGGTCTCATTACTTTTGATGGCGGAAACTTTTGATAGGAACTTCGACTTTTTTTTTACACAGAGATCAACATATCGTTGGTCTCAAGCCCTAACTCAAGTAATTGTAACTTTACAGTAGAAGGTTAAACATAATAAAAAACTCATAATGAAAAACTCAATTCGTAATGAATATAGGAGTTAGGGCCTTTCTACTTGAGACCATCGATATGTATGCATGTACTCTTATATATAAGTATATATCATTTCTTTTAATTGAACCCATATACATACATAATTTCATACTTTCATAAAAATTTCAAAATTGGAAGGGTAAATTAAAATAATAAATGTCAATATTCTATTTTTATTTAACGCTAAACCATCAACAAATAATTTTTTTGAAATTAAATAATTAATTATTAAAGGCCGTAATACGTTATCATACCCTGGTATGATGGAGTTTATGAAAATTTTCAAAAGACAATAACAATTCATCACACCAGGGTTGTACTTTTTCGTAGATCGCACGACTTTGTATAATAGTGAGTCATGGCCTTAAGAAAGAATCTGCAAAACTAACACTAGTATGAACTAGCTGTTACCCGCGTTTAGCAAATAAAGTTTGTTCAGTTCGCAGAGTTTATTAAAAGTTTAATATCATTCTTTTTGAGTCTTTATTAACCGACTTCAAAAAGGGAGAAAGTTATAAATACGCTAGCATATTCATTGTTTAATGAATATATGTGCCCTTGGAACTCTGCTATTTACCACTACTCCCACTTACATTTCATTAGTTTTTCCCCAATTATGCGCATCAAATTTAACAACTCTCACTACTAAAGTTGTAATTATTAATTATTAGTTTTCATTTTCGGGTTACCCTTCTCCAAAGTCCTAGTCCTCCAGCCGTATTCTTGCCTCATTATATAAGACAACATTTTCTGATTGAAGGTACCCTTCTGCCAACTCTTAATCCACCAGTTTTCTGCTCTACACACACATTATTTTAAAAGTAGCCTGCAGCAAACTTTAGGAGTAACCTTGTAGTCCTTAATATACCATCAGTTTTCTGCTTGAATAATCTTGTCTTAGAAAATTTTAAAAAGCTAGCTAGATAAAAGATAACTAAAAACTAATTTGCAATGGTAATCTTAATCTACGATTTAAAAAAAATGACTCAAATGCGCCCTATAACAACAGTTTTATGTATGTATGAAAAAGTACCGTCAAATCATTCTAGCCGTTTAGGATATTCGGAACAAACATACAGGAACTTTTAAAATTGTTTCTTCTTTTCTTTAAAAAGTAGGAAAAGGTACTCCCGGCTCAATTCGCTTTAAGAAATTTATACTTTTAATTGCAAAAAAATGTATGTAAAGGAGGAAGACATCCAACGTATATTCAAATTACAAGCGGCCAAAATAGTCACCTGATCGGTTGCGACCACTTAGTATGGATTCGCGATCGCTAAAAACATGTTTAGGTTATTCACCATTTTGGGCTGAAAGTGGAATATAAATTGATGTGGAATAATTGATGTGCAACTAATCCTTCATAACTCAATTTTTAAGCGAGTAATTGATATACATATATGTATATTTATATGTTATATATATATGTGCCCTTAATTATGAAAGTGGTCTAAGTCATATGCATTTTTGCTTCGAAATATTAAAAAAATATTTAAAAAACTGCAATAAATAGTTAATAAATATTAATTAAATTTATATTAATCGAGACTATAACAACTCTAAATTAAAATGTTGTATAATATAAAAATATTTTTTCATTTGTGCAAATGTAATCTAGTAAATATCTAAAGAGAAAAACATGACTTAGACCACTTTCATAATTAAGGGCACATATGTACCTTCTTTTACCGCATCGTTTCTTTTACTGTCGTTATTCAAAATAATATCGTAAGGAATAAGGAGCTCGTCTTCAAACTTAATTTCCGGAACACCCTGACCCAAAGTCAAGGCAGTGGCAGATACTGCCAAGCATTTTGCTGCATCCTTAGAGCTGCTGGCAATACTATCATTTTGTGAAGAATGTTCGCCACTTGACAAAAGCTGGTGGTACTTTTCATTCACATTTTGAATATGAAGTATAAAATCGTAGTAGCTGATAAGCTTTTCCAAACATTTCGAACAAATGGTCTTTGGAAGTAACTCGTCATCGTTTATCTGTAGCACGTTTCTGTAATTCTCGCATCGAAAAATTTCTCACAGAAAACGATGGCAATGAAGAGGAAACTATGTGAATTGAAACAAAAAATCGTTTCTCACATGCAAGTGTTTCTGTAATTACTTTTTGTGAGAACTGTTTGTCATTTTACCGTTTTTGACGTATGTTATTGGAAATTTGTGAGAAAAAGTGTTTCTGTAACAATATTTTGTGAAAAGTTTCTCGCAAGAACTGTCAAAACAACTCGCATTTTAAAGTGGTGCGAGAACAACCAAAATTTTACAAAAACATATGAACTTTATAATTTGTGTATAAAAATATGAAATATAAACTAGTTAAGAAGATATGCAACGAATTTTTGGACCAAAATATTATTAAAAAGTCGATATGTTCACATTTATTTAGATTTTTTTTTTGGGAAATTATCTTTGATTTTTTTGAGTTGATAGAAAAACTTCTTTCAAGCATTTTGCATTCATTTTATATTCTTGTTCATTATTTTATTTTCTTTTTCTTTTAAATTATTTCTTTTTTTGTTATTGAAATAATATTTTTGTAACATTTTCTTTTCATTTGACACTTGATTGTTGGAAATATTCCAATAAAAAGGAAATTAGTGTTGCTTCTTTTCACTTTAAATTACAGAAACACTTTTTTCTCACAAATCGAGAAACGATGGAATTTTTTGTTTCACACTTCATGTGAGAAATTTTTCGATGCGAGAATTACAGAAACGAGCTACTGGAACAAAAACAGGAAGTTTAATTACGAACCAATTTGTTATCATCTGTTTTACCTTTAACTTAACAATATCGGTCAATAAATCGCGCCAAGTTTTAGAGTTGCTGCACTCCTCTGCAAGAGGATATACTGTTGCTCCTGGATCAAAGCAAGTGCGACATTTATACTGCACTCCATTAATAAAACACTCATTCGTCATATTTTTAGTAAGGAGTTTTAAAATTTGTTTATAAAGTCAAAATAATGTCGGAGGTAAAGGCTGGCGGCTAAGCCGACGCCGTTTTTGTATTCTCACTAGAGTGGATTTACATTATGATATAGCTGCGACAATACTTACATTGTCCTTTCATGCCGTCACAGACACAGCTGCCAGACTGGACGATTTTTTTCGTGGAAAATAGCAAAATGATTCGACGATTTTTCCTTAAAAATGACGACTTCTTGAGGCTAATAAATCACTCAAAGTTTAAACGCTGGCTTAGTTAAGCTAAGCTCAAATTTATATGTAGTTTAAACTCAACAGGAATAAATCAGTGAACCATACCCTATGTGTAGTTTAAAAAATAATATTGTGGCAGCACTAGAATAAATGTCAAAAAACAGCTGTTTTGCAGCAAGCTATCAATTCACTCATTCAAAAATGCAAAAAAGTTAAAAAATGTTAATTAAAAGTCGACAAATTTTACTGAGAAAGGAATTACATTTATGCTTGGCGAAGTAGAATAGTATAAAAGAATAATAGTGTAAGGAAACAGTAGCTCGTTTCTGTAATTCTCGCATCGAAAAATTTCTCACATGAAGTGTGAAACAAAAAATTCCATCGTTTCTCGATTTGTGAGAAAAAAGTGTTTCTGTAATTTAAAGTGAAAAGAAGCAACACTAATTTCGTTTTTATTGGAATATTTCCAACAATCAAGTGTCAAATGAAAAGAAAATGTTACAAAAATATTATTTCAATAACAAAAAAAGAAATAATTTAAAAGAAAAAGAAAATAGAATAATGAACAAGAATATAAAATGAATGCAAAATGCTTGAAAGAAGTTTTTCTATCAACTCAAAAAAATCAAAGATAATTTCCCAAAAAAAATCTAAATAAATGTGAACATATCGACTTTTTAATAATATTTTGGTCCAACAATTCGTTGCATATCTTCTTAACTAGTTTATATTTCATATTTTTATACACAAATTATAAAGTTCATATGTTTTTGTAAAATTTTGGTTGTTCTCGCACCACTTTAAAATGCGAGTTGTTTTGACAGTTCTTGCGAGAAACTTTTCACAAAATATTGTTACAGAAACACTTTTTCTCACAAATTTCCAATAAGATACGTCAAAAACGGTAAAATGACAAACAGTTCTCACAAAAAGTAATTACAGAAACACTTGCATGTGAGAAACGATTTTTTGTTTCAATTCACATAGTTTCTTCTTCATTGCCATCGTTTTCTGTGAGAAATTTTTCGATGCGAGAATTACAGAAACGTGCTACAGGTCGAACAAGATCTGAAGAAAAAGTAGACTTGGAAAAAATTGGGTGCTCTTTTAATGCAAAACATATCGATGGCTTCATTCCAGAGTACGCTAAGTCTAGAAAGTGAATTTTACAGGAGACGCGTTCAAAGTTTATTTGGAATTTCTCAAAGGCCGTATAAGATAGAAATTCAATTTTACAATTGTGAGCATAACTTTTGATAGGGTTGTCCGATTAATTCGAGCTTTTGACAGGACTCAAGTTACATCAATCCAAATTCAAGTAAACAAACTCCTTCAAAACATGCTAAGTCGACTTAGCATACTCTGGAATTAAGCCATCGATATGGTCTGTATGTAACAAAACCATATGGCCTGTATTGGTAGTTTAAACGCCCAATTTTTTGCGTTTACAGATGGTTTAAATACTATATTGATGTATAGGTTTGCTAGTTTAAACACATTGCACTGATTTATTAGCCTTTAATAGTATAAACCACAGAATATGAATACCTCAATGAGGTAGTTTACACGAGAACAAATTTTTGTTCTTCTCCAAATTTCACGAGACTAATTCATCTGGCATAAAATGTATGCGTATACACAGCTTTGTGTGTGTTTTGTGTGTATTGTATTTTGTTTATGAAAAGCCTCCCTCTAGTCAGCCTAGAACCATGTCACTGTGTCAACTCTCTCTAGCGACAATTGTACTAGTTGAAATGTCGACAACTTTCCTTTTATGTGCGAGTAGAGATACGTTAGAGACAACAGTTCAAGTGTACTTTTGGTGACATTGTCAATGAACGCGTCAATAGTTGGTTTTTCTTTTTAATTATGCTGTGCAATAATATTAAAAAAAAAATACATATGTATGTATGTATGTATGTGTTTAAGTTTGTTGCCCCAACCCTTATACAATTGTTGACCAGAATCACTAAAATGTACTAGTGAATCTTTGGTTCAAATGTCTCCATATCGTCGTAAAAGAATAGTGCTAAAGTCTACTGGTAGATTTTGAATGGCAACTAGTAAATCACGAGGAAATATCGATATTGTAGACTATAGCCCCTTAAATTTGCTAGTGAATCTTTGGTGCCAATGTCTCCATGTGCTCCCAAAAGAACTATTTAGTCAGTATTGCTACAGTCTAGCGGTGGATTTTCAATGACAAGCTAATGTTAAATGTCAATAGATAATTGCATTGGCTGGGGTACACCTGGTCAGTAGTACTACTGACAATGTCGCTAGTAAATCACTACAATTTCACTATTCGCATTTCCTGCAGGGCTCTTGTCAGTCACTTGGAACAGGTGAAAAATAATATAACAATTATTAAATATTTTCAGCTCCAAAAGCCTAAACAAAATAAGTTCATAAGGGAAACTAAACATGAATAAACTCGAAAATGCTGCTGCCTTTATATAAATATTAATTTAATTTAATTTATTATAAATATTAAGGAATCGCAAGCTCTTGGTGTTCTTGGCATGAAAATACAGTGCGATGTTCAATGGTCTTAAAAGAAGCATTCAAGTGCCTAGCATTTTTGAAGCGGTGCAAGCGATATTTCATCACATCTGATCTTCTTACTATTTATACTACTTATATCCGACCGAAAATGGAACACAACTCTCATGTATGGGCCGGCACTTCAAAGTATATTTTGGGGTTGCTAGACCGCGTACAGGAGAGGGCGAAGAAGCTCATCGGTGACAGTAGGGGATCCAACTCGTTACTACAATGGAATGTGTTCTAATGAAATTAGGGACTTTGTTCCTGAAACCCGAACATTTTTGAGAGTAGACTTTTTAAATTTTCGCAATAATTATGTACTTATATACTGCATTTTATTGCAAAAATTAACAAACGCACTTTATCTTTGACTATATTTTTCATTAAGTATTTTCCGTCACTTTTATATTTCGCCTATGAAATAATAGTCAGTAAAACCGATATTGTATTATTGTATAAGAATATTATCTTCATGTAAAATTTGGTATTCAATTATTTTCTGTATGATGGCCACTTTGAACACGATGCCTATTGAGATACCAGGAACATTTAAAGGCTCGATTGCAAATCTCACATATAAAGGGTTTATTGCCAGTATGATTAAGTGAATGTACCCTCAAAGTGCCTGCATTCATAAATTTTTTCTGACAAACGGTGCACTGATATGGACGCTCGCCAGTGTGAATGCGCATGTGTGCTTTTAATACGCCTCTATGGACAAAAGATTTCTCACAAATTGTACACTTAAAAGGACGTTCAGTAAAGTGTGTGCGTCGATGTAGATTTAAATGCATTGATTTTATAAAGCTTTTATCACAAAGATCGCACTTGAATGGCTTTTCGCCCGTATGGCTTCTAATATGTATTGTAAGACTTGTTTTGTGTGACAGATAGACACCACAAATTGGACATAAGTTTGTCCTTCTCCCTTCTTGTGCATGTTGGGTAGAACCAGTTGAGTCCGGCTTCTTATCTGGCGTCGACAATAATAAGTTTTGTCTTTTTAGCTTTTCACCCGAATGACATCTCATATGAGCAGTCAGATGTGCCGATTGTAGAAATGATTTCGAACAAGTTGTGCAACTGTATGGTAGTTTTTCGCTGTGTAATCGTCGTTTATGGACACGTAGAACACTCCGCCTCTTGAACGATTTCCAGCAAAAGGTACATGTGAAAGTACGTTCTCCCGTATGCATGACCTGATGTTTCTTTAATGACGAATTTGTTATAAAGGCCATTTCGCAAAAATCGCATTTGTAAGATTTGTCACATTTGTGTCTCCTAATATGTTCTGCATAATTATTTTTGGTAATGTAAATTCCACAAATGAGACATTTACATTTATCTTTAGATTGAATGCAGTCCCTTGCATCTGAATCGTTCTGAGGTAATGATAACGACAAATCATTCTGGGAAGCTTCTTCTGATTCAAGGCATTGAGCATTAGTATTGCTCATTGTGCTAGCCGCATGCAGGGCTTTGACGATTTGCTTTTCAAGGTTCTCTTGCCACATAAATTTGAAATTACACTGATCGCATTGGTGCATTTTCTCAACATTAAAACACTGACTCATTCTATGATAATCTAAAACTTTCTAAAAGAAGATGAATTAACAAGATTTTATAAAATTTGAGATAAACTATCATTACCTGTGATACAGTTCTAAAAAAGCAACGTTCGCATTTGAGTTCCAACAATTCATAGTTATGAATCGATGTTTGATGTTGAGTTATTTGAAATTTTCGCTTGAATGATTTACTACACATGCAACATTTATATGGCAATATATTTTCATTTTCTTCATTTTCGATGTTTTCAGTTTCTGTTTCCGAGTCCAGTTCTAAATGTAACTCAAACCCCATTTGATTTGTAATCGAGTAATTTGCCACTGAATGTTGCCCTCCACCACACACATTTTTAGGATTTTTGGAAGAAAAATGTTCATTTAATTCGGCCGTACTTAAAAATACTTGTTCACATATTTTGCATTTTATTAGCTTTCTGCCGTTTGGCCACCATGTAGAATGTATTGTGGTTACAACAGTTTTGATGGTGGATGGAGTGAGACGATGACGCATCAAATGGTCATTGAGCTGGTCAGTGTTATAGAACATTTTTGGACATAAGAAACAAAAAAAAGTTTTTATACTGGCACTTGCCACTTCACAACTTAAGTTGGATGAAGCAATTGTTTTCTTTGTCTCTGAGAGTGAATTTTTAATATTTATGTATCGCTAAATAAAATTTTTTTTATTAAACATAGAAAGCATATGATGAAGAATACAACTATACCTGTATTTCTTTATGTTTTAACATGTTATCCGGCCATATAAAACGCGCTTTACAACAATCACATTGTTTGGCTACTCGTCGATGCTCATTCCAACATTCTCTTTTCATATGTTGTTGTAACAAATGAATACTAACATATTGCATCTTACATTCCATGCAAGTGAAAGGCATCGAAACATCCCCGTGTTGTTCACTTTGATGTTTAAACAGAAGTGTACGTTTTTTAAACGTTTCATTGCAAAGTTCACACAAATAACATTTTTTGCCATCAGCATCACCTTCATCGCTATCCGAATCTGAAATGTCCACTTCTTTGCCATATTTATCGATGGCTTGATACAGTTGACTTATTTGACGTTTCGTGAAGGCATTTTTAATCTTCTGTTCCAACAATTCGCGACTGCTGGATACATTTTCAAATTGGTTTACATAAATACAACCATTAAAGTCAACTCCAGTTTTGCCATCGGCGTGCAAGGGCATGTGTTGTCGTAAATCGCGCAGTTTTTCAAAGGTCATGTCACAAAGGCCACATCTTATGATAGTTTTTGGCGATGAACGCATTTCATCATTGCAACTCTCACTTGTTTTAACATTCCGAGCTTTTACAATATCCAACATTTTCGTAACACAATTGTGGTTTTTCATATTTACGGGCCAGACAAACTTGCCATTGCAATTGGGACAAAGCAATAGTTTATGTTTAGACAGGCAGTGGGTTTGTTTATGTTGTTCATACATTTTTATTGATATAAATTCCAGATTGCAATGGCTGCATTTCAAAGGAATGTCTTCGTTCAAATGATCCTCTCTCAAATGAGCAAACACTTGATGTTTGTACAAATAATCTTTCGCACACAATTCGCATTTATATTTGTTGGCAGGTACTTCTGTTTCTTCTTCCAAATCTTCTGCATCCGTATCACTAATGGATATTTCATAGGAAAAATCATTTAAAATTGTATAATATTTGATCCAGTTTTTTTCTCGAATGTCTTTACATATCATGGTTTTTAGGACTTGCAAATTTTTCTTCTTTGGAAACCAACGCTGAATAATATCACTGCTTAATTGTAAACTGTGAAGAGTACTGGCTTCACTATGGCTCTCTAGATGCTGAAGAAGTTGTTTTTTAGTTACAAAAGTAGTACAACACAGCTTACATTCAACTCGTGGCAATAGAAGAGGTTTGCTATACAAACGTTCCCCAAGCAAACGACCTAATAGTTTCGCATTGGATTCATATGATTCGTCTGGATGTTTACGTTTAAGATGTCCAATTAAGTGATTTTTACCTTGCGCATGTTGATCGCAAAATGCACATATGTACGATTTACCTTGGTAGTGCATTGTGATTATATGTCTGCGACAACTTGACGGCGACGAAAATAATTTCTTGCATATCCCACACACGAAATGATTGTTGAAATTTTGGATTGGAAAGTGTTTGCGGAATTGCGCTTCAGTTCTCTTTTCGATTGGCTGACTATAATTTTGTTAAATAATATTATTTATATGCATAAACTCATGTATGCACAATGTTCACGTACCTAGTGGGCAGGTCATGTTCACTTGCACTGGAGGATGAAGACCTGACAGAAAAAAAAATTTAAATTAATAAATGAATGCATTTATGATCTCTTTTAACGAAAATATTAATTTATAACAATTGCCGTATTTTCCAAAAAAAAAGTCTTCTTTAAACAAATTAATATTTTAACCAACAGCCGAAAATTACTTATAAATTTGCCAATTACAAGCAATCCAAATAAACTTTTAAAATATTGGACATTATCGTGATTGGCTTATTTCGACTTCGACTATGACATTTTGTATTTATTTTTTCAATTCAGTAATAGGGCATTTACATTGTCTCAAAATCTAGTATTTTCGAGATGCTGAGCAAAATCTAGTTTCTTTTTACTAGATTCCCCATACAAAACAAAATCAAATTTTTCAATAGATTTGTAGGAAATCTAATATTTTTATTTATTTTTTACTACCCTGTCATATAGAAGGTGAGTGAATTAGCTACGCTCTGCACAATTTTTTATTGAAGGTGTGTGAATGAGCTAAGTCAGTATTTTTTTCGTTACAATTTAAGACTAAATTTCAGACAAAAGATTTTGTCTCGGATACAAAATCTTGGAAAATTTCAAAAAACCTTAGTGTAAACGATATAGATTTCGTTAAATTTAAATTTTTTTGTTTTTTTTTAATTTTTTTTTGTTGTTTTTGTTTTAAATATCGAGCCTTTTTTCGACATGTTATCGAAAATTTGAAAGATACTGGCAGCGTTACCGTTGAGAAATTTCAAAAAGTGGCACAAAAAGAGGATTTAAATAAAAGTGACACAAAAAATGGGATTTTGAAAAAAAGTCGCAACGTTTTCATAAAGGCATTTATTGTAAACAAAACATTGGAATTTAATAAAAATTAACTAAAACATAACAGAAAACAATCAGTTCATTTATAAAAGCGGTAAAATAATAAAATAAAATAGTAAACATTAAAAATAAACAATTCATTAGAAGATACATAGAAGCAAATTCATATATATATGTAAATATTTATGTAAATATTAAGTACTTAGACAATTTAAGGTATAATTGACCTTTGGAATGACTTCAAGCCGAAACTATTGTTAAATTATAAAGTATTTATGTATTTATATATAACAAGTGGCAAAAAAGGGGATTTTTGAAAAAGTGGCAACAAAAGTGGCAAGGCTTCAAAAAAGTGTAAAATTGCCACTTTAGTCGCACAACGCTGGTAACGCTGGATACTGGCTATAAAATTTTATCGTAAGCGACAATTTGAATACATATTTGAATATTTTAAAAAAACCTTCTCCTGAAAACTTTAATTTTTGTCGCTTACGATAAAATCGAAAATAAGGCTCGACATGTACATATATTAAAAATTAGTACGGAATTGCAAAGTTGGAACTACAATTACTATAAAGATCTAAGGATTATTTATTAAATTGGAGCAGAAGAGCTTAAGTTTGGGACAAATTTCAGAAAGTATTTCTTAAAGGCGTTTTTTAGTTCAGTTTGTTGTAGAAGAGACAAAGAACTGGAAGCTTGGAAATCTCTTTAGACAAAGGACGTAAAAGAATTATATTTTTAATCAAAGAAAAAATTTATATGCCTAATGTGCAGAAATATACGCACACAACAACTAAAAATTACCTACCTGTTTTTATTTCGTTTAGTTTTTTTCTTCTTTCTCTTTTCAATCGCTTCGTCCGTAGATGTAGAGCTACATTTGATTAATATTTATTAATATTGTTTTTTTTTTTAAATATATTGTATATACCTTTGTTCGTATTTCAAAGTATCTAAAGCGTGCTTAATATCCTCTTCCAAAGTTTCCATAAAAGAATCACAAGTATCTGCAAATTTATACGCATTATTTTAACGCATCAAAACGTTGAATCTCTATTGATCATTACGCTGAGCTTTTATTTATTTATTTATTTATGTATTGTCTTAATGGTTTAGCATACAGAAGTATTTAAACAAGTATAGAAACAAGAATTTAGAAAATAAAGTTAGTTCAGTTCGCAGAGTTTACTAAAAGTTTACTCTCATTTTTCTTTTTTATGAGTCAATGTTGTTTTTATTTTACTATTTTTATTTTTTGTCTTTTATTTCGTATTTTGTTGTTGTTCCATTTTTTTATTATTTATTAACCGACTTCAAAAAGGGAGAAAGTTATACGCTAGCATTTTCATTTTCTAATGAATATTGTGCCCCCGGAACTCTGCTATTTACCACTACGCCCACTTTTCATATCATTAGTTTTTCCCCGATTATGCGCATCGAATTTAACTCTGACTACTGTAGTTGTGAGATATAGTGTAATGGTTTTCACTTTCGGGTTACTCTGCGAGGTTTCTGCTCTACTATGCACATTATTTTGAAAGGAGCCTACAGCCTTAATACAACTCCAGTTTTCTTCATGACTACGCAAATTGTCTAACAAAATATGAAAAAGTTGTCTAGATATAGGACAACTAATAACTAATTTAAAAAATTAATTAATTTAAAATTGGCCCTATAACATCAGTTTTATGTAAAAGTTCCGTTCCGTTCCGCCGTTCCAGAGATTTGGAACAAACATGAACTTTTAAAATTGTTTATTTTCTTTTCTTTAAGTTGAATATGAAAATATTTTTCAGGTGACTATTTTCGCCGCTTGTAATTTGAATAATCTTTAGATAACACAGCACATTTTTCTACATCAAAAGTATAAGTTATTCAACGCGAATTGAGTATAGCTTATGTGATCATGCCTCGGTTTTATCGTTATGAACGTTGTCAATGCTTTTCACCCAAATTATATACAACTCTTGAGCATTTGTTTACTTTTGTTACGGTTGATCTTGTTGGGCAATTGGGACAGCATAGAAAGGTAATTAATGACGACAATAAAACGAGCTACGATGGCTAAAAACTTGTTTGGGTTATTCATCTTTATGTGCTCTTTCATATGGCACTAAAATGTGATATATAATAAAAAGTGCTGTTAGCTTTTCACTGCTGCTAGCTTTTCACTCTCCAGCTGACGATATACATATACCTTCTTTTACAGCATCTCTTCCTCTATTGTCTTTATTCAAAACAATATCGTAAGGCATAAGGAGCTCGTCTTCAACCTTAATTTCCGGAACACACTGACCCAAAGGCAAGACAGTGGCAGATACTTCCAAGAATTCTGCTGTATTTTTAGAGCTGCTAGCAAGACTATCATTTTGTGAAGAATGTTTGCCAGTTGCCAAAAGCTGGTGGTACTTTTCAGTTACATTTTGAATTTTAAGTATAAAATCGTAGTAACTGGCAAGTTTCTCCAAACATTTCGAACAAATAGTCTTTGGAAGTAACTCGTCGTCGTTTGTCTGAAACAGAAATATGATGTAATTATGAACCACCTTTGTTCTCATCTGTTTTACCTTTAACTTAACAATATCATTCAATAAATCTCGCCAAGTTTTGGAGCTGCTGTACTCCTCTGAAAGAGCATATACTGTTGCTCCTGGATCAAAGCAAGTACGACATTTATACTGCACCCCATTAATAAAACATTCGTTCATCATAATTTTAAGCAAGGAATCTAAAATGTGCAAAGATATGTTGCTGAATTCAAATAGGACTATTTTCTTTTTAACTCTCAAAGGGTTGGCGGAGTATTACTATATTCACAAACTGCCAGTTTAGTCCTGAATATGCCTTTGACGCCATATTGAGGCTATATTTCCTTTTATTACAGACAAGTGTGCCAGCAATTTTCTCTCTTTACCAAAAAATCTTATTTTCTTCTTTCAAACTTCACAAAACTTTTTTTCTCAAAACTTTCTTTATTTAAAGAACTTTTTTCACAAGCCAATAATTCTCCACAAGTTAAAAGTTTTCCACAATACTTTTCCGTATTCACAAAGAAAATCAGAGCGTGTTATTTGACGCTAAATTGAACCGTTCAGTACGAAATTCATAATGGGAAATAAGATTAAGATTAAATTAGGATTAAGATTAAATTATACTTTGTGATTCAATATTCAAAATTACAAAATTCAGAGTTTACTCTTTGTAAAATAAATACAGGCGTCTAAAGTCCCTATAATGCGGGAGGTAAAGGCCGGCGCCTAAGCGTACGCCGTTTTTATTTTCTGACTAGAGTGGATTTACATTGAGGGTGATATAGCTGCGACATAATGACATTCCCCTTAGAGTTACTTTTTAAGTCTGCGAGTACTTATCAAATTTGTTTCATGCGTTCATACGAAGAAAATATTAAGCGAAACTTATTTGTAACTTTCAAATGCACCAGATATGCGACGCATGTTAAATTTGTAAACATTGACAAGCAAAGATATAATTGTGAATTAAATTGCTCGTTAGAAACTAAGGCACATTAAACAGGTAAACGCATCAAGCACATTTCTCATCAGCTGACATTTTGCTTACACATTTATAAAGAAGAATTCATCTGACAATTATTTTTGTGCCTTGTTTGGTGCATACAATTTTTTGTGCCTGTATTTAACGTGCCTTGCTAATGCGTGTACCTGTTTGATATGCCTTGGTTTATCAATCATGTATAAAATTGTTTGGGAATTACTTTGTGAAAAGCACAGAGTTGCATCTAATGTAAGTACCTGTATTTAATGTGCTTTGACTAGCCGTCCACACGAGCAATAATTTTGGTAATTATTGCTAAGGCAATTGTTAAATTCGATTGTCGAGATAAGATATCAGTGTGTAGACTGTATGAATATGTGTTAAAATATATATTCAGCAACAAATGTTAAAATACATTGCTGAGCAATAATGTCTTAATACATGCTGTAAAATTCAAATAATATTAATTTTTTAAACGCAAAAGACAAAAATAAAAGTTAAAAAAAATAAATAATAAATAAATAAATAAATATAAGTAGTCAAACCTTTATTGCTAATTTTGGTATGTATATTTGGATTCACGTGTTCGCCACCTCTAGAGACATTGTTGAACACAAAAAATTTGTCGTCATAATTCTGCAGGCGTTAAGCCTATGTCAGATACAACTTTTGCTTCGCGTTGCGTTGAAGATTCGCTTTGACATCTAATATGAAATATACGTGCTTATATGAAACATGTCACATAAAGTACTTTTAACGCAAAGCGAAGCGGACAGTTAGGCAATTCTTAACTTTTTGCGTTCTTTGACAATCAGTTGGTATAATTATCTTAACTTTTTTGGCCAAACTCGCATGTAAATAAGAAACATTATTAAAATTTTGGTAAATTTACATAAAAAACGCATATTATGTTAGGTGTAGAGCTTATGTTGCGCTTTTCTGCCAACGCTAGAAACGTCATGCAGAGCGTTGCATCATTGCTTGTGTTAAGACACAACAAATTGCTCGTGTGGTCGCACTGCGAATGAAACATTTTATTTGTAATAGATTAATTCGATTCGAAAACTAGTATAATTTTACAGCTCTGTTAAAATACACATATTTACACACATTGGAATATAAACAAATATCTTTACAATTTAGAAATTAATACATATTTTAATACAAAGCAGCCATTCGAAATGGCTACAGAGAATAAAAGTGATTGTTTCATAAATGGAGTTCAGTACAAGTGTCGTACTTGCTTCGATCCGGGGCGAACAACCCACTCCCTCACAGAAGAGACCACTAATGCGAAAACTTGGCGTGAAATATTAAATGCCATTGCTCAGCTACAGGTACAAATATTTAAGTTTATTAATTTATAATAAACATATGTACGTAGATTGGATTCTAATTGCCTGTAACTTTGTTACAAGCAAATCTAAATGTAACAAGAAAATCGTGTGACTAGTTGTTGCGGAAAAGTACTTCGAACTGGAAAATAATTCTGCAGCTGATAGCTGGCTGAATAAAAAAAATATTAATTAATTTTATTAGAGTACTCTAATCACAAATCTTTAAATGTATAATAATGTTGCAATATGTTCGGTGCATTTATGGTCTTCCACAAAGCAGATCCATGGGATTTGCTCTCTAACAAAAACTGATGCTGCCGTCGATAAAATGCAGGAAACCAATGTATCTATGTCAAAAACTAGTATTTCCCGATAGTTTCGTTATTATTAGTATTACTATACATAAAATAAATATGTATGCCGTCTAACATTAAGAAATTTTTATACAAATATCGTCGGCTTAGGGTGTAAAACTGCTACAATATAACTAATAGATTCAAAAAAAATAATCATTTGGAGCCTTTCTATATTAAGGTAACGATGTGTATGTACTTTTTTCTCGTAGCAGATTACCTCTGTAGGATACCTTAAGAATACATATCTAGTAACCCAGTAGAAAAAGGCATTCCCTAGAAGTCATGAAAAAGAAGAATTTGCAATCCGAAAATAGTTCAACTCTGGATAATCTCTAATGATTTTTACATATGCTTGTCATTGCAAGAATTTCTCTTTTATAATTCCTAATCACCGAGCTGGAAGAGATGTTATATACGTATATACATATATGTATATATATGTATGTATGTAATTATATTATAATATATATATATATATATATATATATATATTTATATATATATAATATATATTTATTTATTTAATAAATACTTTACAAAGTAAATTTGCAAAGTATTGTTGCACAAATATGGGCGGAGTAACTAGACCATATGCCCAAGATGGTATTAACAGTATTTTAAAAAAGTTTTTGTGACTGACTATATACGACCTATGCCTTCACATAGGAAGTAGCAACGTGGTTGTTAAAGAAATTCCACAAAAGAACCGCAAGAATATACGGTTATCCGTGGCAGATCACTCAACCAGTGCGAGCGAGACGCAAAACTCTCGAAGGCCAATAAACAACAGCGGCCTGGTTGCAGAGATAATTGCCAACGACGCTTGATGTTGACTCGCCCAGAGCTGCTTTACGACTGTTGATATAATATATGTATATATTATAATATAATTACATACATATCGTCACCTTAAATGCAAACGGACGTAACTACACTAAAATTCGAAATCCAGTTTTTGACTGATTATGGTTCATTTTATCAAACTACATATTCACGCAAATATTTATACCTCTGCATTCAAAAATTACGACTTTATTAAAGAAATTCAAACGGACGTAATTATGAAGAACATATAATAAGTATCCATACTATTTACAAGTAAATTTCGAAGAAAATTTTCAAGAATACTTTTTATTATTGATTTTGTGCCTTTTTGTTTCTCATGTAAAAAATATATATAAGTGCCGTTACGTCCGTTTGCATTTAAGGTGACGATATATATTAATACAAAAATACTAAAATTTAATTTTTAATAGATAAATACATATATATGTATGCAAATATAATTCCTTATAAAGAGATTTACATTGTATGTATATGATTTTTTAAAATTTATGTTTGCAAAATTTTAGATATTCATATTTATGTTCATACTATGTGAGTACATACATGCGTACATGTGAAAATTTTAACCATCACTCTACTCACCCATATATTTTTAGACAAATGATGATGACTCACTACCAAAGACTTTGTGCTGTAAGTGCTTGGAGAAACTTAAAAATTCCTACGATTTTGTATTACAAATCCAAGATGTCAATAAAAAATACTGGCAATTACTGACAAAATGTGATGTAGTTACGAATGAAGTTGACAATTTTACCGACGTTTTGACCAAATCTGCTATTTCTGTACCATTGGAGAAATATATGCCAGAAATAAAATTAGAAAAAGAAATGGTTGTGTCGTATGATATTGAAATTAGTAACAACAAATTATCAGAAGACGATGAAATAAAATTTGAAAATGAAGGTACAAATATATATACATACATACACACTTACATTTAATTAGTAGAAAATTGAAATGAATATACTATATATTCAAAAACTGATAAGAAAGTATTTTTAAATAAATCCGCATTGAGCTAACTGAAGAGGCCGAAAAAAAATATATTTGTACATGCATACATGGAAATAAAAAAACTGAATATTCATATTTTATTTTTTTTTTTAATTGACAGATACTGACGATCCTTTCACAGAAATATATGATGAAGACCACAAGTCCACGTCAGAGCAATTAGAAGAGAACGAAAGGTAGTAATAATTTAATTTTTTTTTATATTTTTACTGCTGTGGAAAGTAGGCTTATGAAGTACAGGATATTTAGGTTTAAAACACGGCATATTTACATTTACTTTTGTTTATTACGTTCTCTTTCCAGCCAGGAAGAGGATCTGTCCAAATTGCTGGAGAAGTGGAATTTTGGATACATACTTGATAAATTGAAATGTAAGTTAAATTTACATATATTGCAATTCACCAATAAATAGTTTATAGTCAATTTTTGATAGTCGCGAATACGAATATTATATGTGAAATTTGTAGACATAGAATTGGGGTTCTATTTACACCTGCAATATGAAATATGAAAAAAATTGTTATGAAAAATAGCTTCATACTACTGTTGGCGTATTTTAAAGCTAATAAAAACTACCCAAAATTTTAACGATCGTCATTAAATAGCATTTGGAAATGATACAAAGCACAAATTTCTATAAAAAATTTAATGGATTCGTACAAACTAATATTTTTAGTCATTTATTTGAATTTCGTTTAGGAAATATATAATACGAATACGAATATTCGTGCATCACTAGTACATACATATCGGTTTAAAATTTCTTTAATATTTAATTAATATTTCCGAGTATAGGAGTACTTAAATATACTAATACCAAATACATATTCTATCTTTTCGTATTTTTTTGTCCGTAGGTCAGATATGCTGAGTACACATTATGGAATTTTGTGACATCACAATAGTGTGCACTAATGGCAAATGCCAAATGTGTACTCAGCAAAAGATTTTCAGGAAGACCTGCACCAAAAGAAAAAGTTTTAAAATCAAGAAGAAACCATTTCATTTTAAAACGAAACGTTTATGAAAGAGAATTAAATTCGTTCCATTTTTAAAGTAGAAATGCAAATTTTTGTTGTAAAACTGCTTTTTTATAAAAATAACAAAAATAAAAACTGTTATTTAGTATTGTGAATCACAACTAATATTTACTTGAAAATGTTATGGCACAATACAACTACAAACTCAGCCATTATTTACGTTGTGAATGGCAATACCAATGCGTAAGTTGGGGTGACTGGCAGACAACCGAACTGGGTTCAGTTGAGAACGGCAGTAAGGCTTAAATTAAAAATTTCGATAATTTTTTACAAGTTATAAGAGTAGATATTGGAGTAATATTTTGTTCAATTGACTTTTAAATATGTCACTGTGCAGATGTATAAATCTAAAAAAAAAAATAAATGTCCCTAAAAGTTTAAATTTAATATTTAATATATCTACTATACATTAAAAAAAGCTGGTTTAAGAGAAAATGTGTTTAAAGTTTTCAATTTACTTAGTCCTTGTCCAGACTTGCAATTTTTGGTTGCTGCCATTTGTTAAAATTCTGCTTTGATTAGTGTCCACATTATGAAATTCTATTATTTATTTATTAATTTATTTGATTTAGTCTTACGAATTAATTCTAAGACTAAAGGTTTAAGAAGCGCTACCTGCCAGGGCTATCGGCTCTAAAATTTTAAGCGGTGTTTTATATGTGTATATGATCATGTTTCAAGCTTGATTTGTTTTATATAGTAGTTTATTTTTTGTTGATATTTGAAGTGGATGGATCTTGAAGGATAATATAAGCAGACTCGTGACCAAAAAACCTTCTTAGGGCACTGAGTGATGGATAGTCGTTGAGAATGTGTTTAAAGGTGAGGTTACCGTTGCACCTAGGGCATGTTGGAGTGTTTAGTTTTCTTAATCCTGTACAACTAACAACTTTGAATTAAAAAGTACGAATTTCAAATCATGAACCTGCGTACTCCATAATCTTCACACCTCTCTCGCTAATAAACTTAAGAATTGGTGCAATAAAAATTGCAAGTCTGGACAGGGACTTACAAATAAATGCACATAACAAAAAGTGTATTCTCTCTCTCTCTCTCTCTCTTAAAAGGTGCATTTACAAGTCATTTCGTTATACACGGCAACACAGCATTATTAAAACAAGTGCAAAAAGCAGAGTTGTAAAAGAATGAAGCTTTCCTCTATCACTTCCTTCAACACCTGGCTTTTCTATAACTATCCCTTTCCTAAAGAAGGTAACACCTAGTAATAAAAAACGATATGAAATATTATTCTGCATTATTAAATCCAAAAACTAATTTTTTTAAGAGTAATATACAGATGTAGGTACAATGTCAGTTCCTCCATAATATTCAAATGTGTTTTACATATGTTTTCATAAGAAAATATCAAGCGTAAATACATACATTCAACATATATTTCTTATTTTTTTTGTTTACATATAGCTGAAGCTATAACATTGGAAAGACTCAGATTTCTAACAGATTCCGATGTGGATGCTATATTTCAAGGTTTTAAAATTGGAGAAAAGTCTGAATTTCGCTTTCGTTTGTTTGAATGGAAAAAAGATAAGGTAACAAACTTTTGTACTGTAAATACATGTATGCATATTGTATATAACTTAACCATGTGTACATATACATATTTAGGGTCATGACAAGATAAAAAAGCGCGATATTGCTTCCCCAAGCACAAATCAATCTGGCTACTCAAAGAATTTAAGATATGATAGAATAGAAAAATTTATTCCTTCTGGCTCTTATGTGAGTATATATGTACATATGTATGTATGTATATACATATGTATGTACATACGATGGTATATTCTTAATTAATTATAGTATTGTTTTTGAAATATTTATACATATGTATGTATATACATTCAAAATCTTTGCCATGGTCTGAATATACTACTCGATAATCTATTAATTTTTTAAATCAAAAATTGTATTAAAACTTATTTTATTTTATTAGAACTTACATTCAATTCTACATGCACATCCCACAGGTAATTATGTGGAGCAAACTTTTTCAGAAATTAAAAAACTGAATGACGCTTCTAGAAAAATATTAGTCGACGCAATAATTGCTTGGGCTATCAAAAATAAAATAAAATTTACAAAAAATATATTTGAAAAAATCTCTGCTCAAATCGAAAAGGATTTCTGCGAAGACAAGGTAATAAGCTCATTTACTAAAACAACGTCATAACTCAAAAAATTGTATTTTTGAGTTAATGATGCAGTATTAATGATCATATCGTTCTTCATAAAAGTTTCATACAAATATCTTGTTTACTCATTTCTTGAGAGAAAAATAAAATTTTCTTATTTAAATTAATTGCCAGTTTATAGAAGCCAAATAAAAATTCTCGTCTGCTTATTTACATTGAAAACAAAAACAAAGCACTCAAATTTGTTTTTGTTTTCAATATACTCGTAAATAGACAGAGGATAATTTTTACATGTCTTCTATAAATTGGCAGTAAGTTGTGTGTAAATTGAAAACGTTAAACTCTTTTTCTGGCAAACTACATTTTTTGAGAAGTTGTTGAAGTTGTTTTACTAATGGCTATATGTAAAAAACACTATTTAGCAAATTAATGTTTGCATTTTCAGGAAATTTATTTTCGAAAAATAGGCACTAGATCATCTGGAAGATTGTTTGATAAATACTATAACACAGTAAAACGTTTAAAAAAAACCGGCGAATGGGCATGTTCTAATATTACTGCTTTAGATAGAACTCTTGAAGATGAAAGTTTTTCAAATGATTGCAAGAACGAAACAGGTAAATAGTGGATTATGAATTTATTTACATTACTACATGCATACATACATACATACATATGTACATATATCTATTAAATACATATATTTTTAGAAGCCTTAAAAGCATATGAATGGCTTAAAGTTTGTAATAAACCCTGGAGTGAAGTAAAAAATAATTGGCGCATATGTTACTCAAAAAGGAGAGATGACATCCTTCATGCAGATGGTGGAAGTAATATGCTTAATGTCTTGAACAAATGGAAGCTTTTTTCTCATTCATTTGGATATACCTTAGTAAGTATTTTAACACTATTAACTAATATATCGTTACCCTAATATAGAAAGGCCGTAACTTATTATTTTTGGAAATAAATCGAGTTGTTTGTATATATCGATAGAAAACCATCTAATGTATCGAAAAATGCAAAACTTTCGATAAAAAAAAATATGATTTAGGGCCGTTCTATATATACACAGATGAGTGTAGTGGTCCTTTCAAAAAGGAATCATCTAGATTCTACTTAAATGCCTGTGTGTAGTAGGCAGCCACGTAAACCAACCAACCAACCAACCAGGGCCTTTCTGTATTAAGGTAACGATATGTACATATGTATATGAAACACAGAAGCATATTTATTTGACATTCTTTAGGACTAATTGCTTTTTTTTTTGTTGTTAATGCATTTCGTTCCTGCCCATGGTACTCATTTCAACCCAACAGATTTTTGAAATAAGCTAAAAATCTTCGTATGTTTATAGTAAGACTATTATTATATACAATAAGTTTAAAAGACTATAAACATATGAAGTTTTATAGCTTATTTCAAAAACTTTTAGGTTGACGAGTTCCTTAAGAAGAAGCGAAATGCATATAGACAATGTTTAACGAAAAAAAACCAACTAAAAATTCAAAATATTAACTAATTCTTTTATTTTATTTATTGCAAACCATGAATAAATGTTGCTTTTTAACAGGTTGACATAGATTTTGGTATACTGTATCCAACATCAACTACAGTTTTTGAAAAGTGGAAAAGTTTCAAGACCAAAATTATACCAATTCTAAATAGTAGAATTAAAGATGCCGGCAACCTGGAGTATTTGAAAAAAATTAATGCTAGTGAAAAAGGTTTGCTGCAAGTTTCATTAATTTTAAAAATTATTATTATATGTATTAGTTTTTATATATTTTACAGGTTCAGAACAACTAATAGTACTTTTACTGCATGTGATTCTACGTCCTAGCATTAAAAGAAAGTTATCAAATGTTATGTATAGATCTACAATTAAAGACTCACAATTATCGTTTTTATTACATGTTGCTACACTCAACGATGTGGAGAAACGCTTGGAACAACTTCAGACATCATTATATAAACGTGGTGAGACTTTGCAACCATTAATTATAGCAGTTGGATTAAATATCAGCGATGCAACATTTTACGTCTACTATAATGACATTAAATATGAACTGCCTTCGTTTTTTACTAGTTTAGATACATGTTTCAAAATTTTTCATGTTCTGAATTTGAAATATCCACGCGATAGTATTGAGGTTTGGACATTCATACAAAGATACTTTTATTCCATTAAACTTTCAAAGGACCAAATTTCTCCAAATATTTTATGTTTAATTAACGATTTGAAGTAAATTTTATTATTTATCTTTTAAAATGTGGGAAAGCTTTTATTACTATAGATTATTACATAATTGAGCACTTTTTGCAAAGACTGTTGACACTATTTTCAATATTCGAAATCTTTTATTGTTGTTTTTTGAAAAAGTTTCTTTGCATGTATAATTTTGTATATTTTTTTGCATATACATACATATGTACAGTTTTTAGCGCCAAAATTATTAACAATCAGCCGTTGCATATATTTTACTTGATTTTTCAGTTTTCTCGTTCGCATACTTTTGTATGCAAACGTTTTTATTTACTGTTACTGGTTTTTATAAGAAAAGTTCTCAAACAGACCTATTAACTAGCCCCTGAAACTATGCTACAATTTCATACTTTTATAAAAACACGATCACGGCAATCATGAATAGAATTCCGCGTGAAATTTCTCCCTTTTCCAATTAGAATTTTTTGTTTTCCCTATTACTTGCTATTAGTTGGAATTGCTCTCCGGGAAAATTTTCACGCGGAATTTTATTCATGATGGCCCTTCATATTTTTTTGTAAGTACCATATTTTGGCACGAACGGCATTGGTTTCCACTCATATTCAACTTATCCCCAATTTCCAATTTTTCAACCCTGAAAACCCCCACAGTTCCTTAAAAATAAAACCTATGTTATTTCAAAAGAAAATTTGCATTTATTTATTTATTTAATTAAATATATTTGTAGCGAATGTCTAGAATAAATTTGCTTGTACTTCGCGTTCTAAATATTTATGTACATATGTATATAAAAAGAGTTACGTAAAAAACAAGAATAAAATAATTATATAAAAATCACCCTATACTGACTTATGTGTATGTCGTCTGACATGATCGTAATGATTTCTTTTTGCAACCTAACCTAACCAAACAATCACCCTTATTCCAGTTTCCAACGTCGACGTCACGTCAATACAATACCAAAAAATTTGGGCTTGTCTACCCGTTGTCGGAAAGAAGCCTGTCAATAGGCTCATTATATTTTCTAGACCTTAGGGAACAGAAATAGACTGTCAATAGGAATAAATTTTTCTTGAGAGCGAGTAGACAAGCGCAGTTTTTGGTATAGTATTGACGTGATCTCCATGTTAACAACTGTGATATTTTAAAATTTTCCCGTTTGCGTAATTTTATATCGTACGTTGAAATGCAAAACCACGTAACTAACAAAAAATTTAAAATCTCAATTTTTAATTAATTATTGGGTAATACATCGAAAAAAATTTCCCTAAAAATTTTCTTACCTTTATCATGAAAGTCAGTCGAATTAAAAATGAAAATAAGAAAACTTTACTTAAGCCATTTGAATAATTTTGTTCAGTTTTTACACTCTTCTATACAATAAAAAAAATGTACTTAAGCGATTTCTAAATTCAGGTAACGATATGCAAACATTTTATTGGGAGTAATTTATATTACACAGTATTTATCGTTACTGAAATAGTACTCGAACAGACCTGTTAATTATCCATTGCAGTTATGCCACAATTTCTTACCAGAGAAATAAGCCGTCTAAGAAGTCGGCGGCGGCGGCTTGGGAAAAAATGTTCGGCGGCAGCTAACAGCCGTTGGTTTTGTTTTGTATATAACAAGATATATTTATACAGTATATGAAAGTCATCAGGTGCTTAAATTTTTTTCATTTCGAGAAAACGAAGTGCTGCTGTTTGTGTCAAACCAAGCAAAACGTTTGGAAATTTTCTGACAGCAGGAAATTTTGCATGCATTTTATGCAGAAAATTGTCATGGCAGCACCAATCAATCCTATCGATTACTTGGTACCCGAAAACTGAATACTTTTATAACACTGTTCATATGTACACAAAGTTACAAGATATATAAAATAAAATTTTTTGGCAAAATTAGCTAAAATAAAAAAATCAATACATGTTTTAATACAAAGTGATCGTTGGAAATGACTACGGAAAAGAAAAATGATTGTTTAATAAATGGAGTGAAATACAACTGTCGTACTTGCTTCTATCCGGGGCGAACTACTTATTCCATCACAGAAAAAGCCAGTAATGAGAAAACCTGGCGTGAAGTACTAAAGGACATCGCTCAGTTGCAGGTAAACATTGTTTTGTTAATTTTAAATCAAGGCAAAATTTTCATAAATATGTAGATACATATGTAACTGGATATAAAGCATAGGCGTCCTTTATTTACATGCATACGTATGTATGTGAATACATATTTACATATGTATGTATGTACACATTTCTCCTTCATTGCAACGCGGTTATAAGTCAAGAAAGCATTCGTAAAGCAGCTCTGGGCGAGTCAATATCAAGCGTCGTTGGCAATTATCTCTTAAGTGCAACCAGGCAACTGTTGTTTAGTGGCCTTCCAGAGTTTTGCGTTTCACACCGCATTGTAGAACCAAACAAAAAGAACACTTTTTGTGTAATTTTGATTTTACTCCGTCCTCCCTTATTGTTAAGAGGTGGGAGAATTACTTGGCAGAACCCTCGGGGTCAAAAAGCCATCAATAATTTTTAAACTTTCGATTTCTTTAGTTTGATCTTTGCTTCTCTGAGGAACTCAGCTATATGGTGATATGCTTTGACACTTTGACAAATTTAAATATCACTTTAGACAAATTCTCCCGAGATCAGGGTTGCCAGATTTTTTGTGACCCAATTCGCCAAATTGATTTTTGAAATCGCCAAAAGTCGCCATAATGAGTTTTATGTAGTTTTTCTTAATATATGTATATTTGAGAATAAATTTGTTTTTATATAAAAATTTTTTTAATATAAATTTTTATAAAATAATCTTATAAAAATTTAGCAGAAAATCGCCAAACACAGATATAAAATCGCCAAAAATTATTTCTTGCATTAATTATTTTAATTAATATAAGAAAAACCATCGAAATCGGATTGATTTAATTTCTTGCAGACGAGTTTTAGTAGGATTTATTTTGAAAATACTCCTTCGAGAAACTAATTTTCCTGAATTACAAAAATTTTTAAGGTAATTTTTGTTTAAAAAAAATCGCCAACAAATTTATTTATCGCCAGAAAAATCACCATGTCGCCAAATCAAAAATTTACGCGCCAAACAAGTTGAGAAATCACTATATTTTGTTTGTATATATTAGCTATAGCTAATGAGAGAATAGTAACAATAAGAAGCAATTAGGAATCAACTTTTTCCAAATATTGAATATTGACGTAAAAGAGGCAGAGATACAACAAAATTGCGAAGACAAAAATGTGAGAGCTAGAATTGCCAGAAGAGACGATTTGACAGGATTTTCCACAAAAGCTGAATATATAAAAATAACTTAATGCAATAGCCTTACTTGCTGTAATGTTACTTGCCATATTCAGTGATTTTTAAAACATATAAATCAATAAATCATATTTGCATACGTATATTCATACGAGTACATATAAATATGTATGTAGTTATATAAAATAGTTATATAAAAACTTTTATCTCTATCACTCCTAATCAATCACTCATACTTTTTAGACAAATGATGATGAATTACTACCAAAGACTTTGTGCTGTACGTGCTTGGAGAAACTTAAAAACTCCTACGATTTTGTATTACAAATTCAAGATGTTAATAAAAAATTCTCGGAACTATTGACTAAAGATGATGTAGTTTCGAATGATAGTGACAATTTCACAGATTGCTTGGCTGAATCTGCTATTGCTTTACCTTTGGAGCAATATATGCCAGAAATAAAATTAGAAGATGAAATGGTTAATTCGTATGATATTGATATGAGTAACAACAAATTAGCAGAAGAATATGAAGACAAATTTGACAATGAAGGTATGATATAATTAAATGAAAATTATAAATAGTCTGTTCAAAGAAGTCATTGTGATTTGCATAGAATTGAGGATCACAAAGTATGGACCAGAGAATGACAATGAGTACCCAAAAAATATACATAAGTAAATAGTCTTTATTTTAGTAACTGCGTATAATCATAATTGTAATTATCGCAAATTATGACTATAGCCGATTCCAGCATACAAGGAGACATCGTCGGAATTTTTTTGGAGCAGTGCTTAGACTTCGGTAGGAGCACCGTATCCAGTGCAATGACTCTCTCTCATACTTATAGTCTAAGAGTGCTTATACTCAGACTATGGATAATTAATAGGACAAAAAAATATACGCATGAGACTCGGGATATTTATCGAAAAACGTATACGCATACGGCTATGGATACTTAATCGAAAAAAGATATACGCATGAAACCCTCATACCTAAATAACAGCGACAAGCGTTGCGTTAGCAGCAGCGTACGTATTTTCAGTACCATCAAATAATATTTTCACATTTAAATGTACTGAAAATATGTATCCTGCTGCTAACGCAACGCTTGCCGCTCTTATTTAGGTATGAGGGAAAGTCGGGATATTTATTCATCATTCATATATAAAATTAAAGGGAAAATGTGTGTGTAAATAAAATAGCCCTGGGGGTTATTATGTAATTCGATTCGAAAAGAAACCAGTTCGCATGTGTATGTTATTAACAATACAATTCGAAAGCATTTCCGTTCGAATCGGATTACATAATAACCCCCCGGTATATAAAATAGCCAGAGTATATTTATACTCATGCGTGTGATTGTAGATCACACAGTCTATAAATTTTAGTTGCTGTCGCTTGTGCTGCGTAATTTAAAAAAAATATAGTGGTTGCATGTTTCTAGTTATACGTATTCGGTTTAAAATTAGTGCGTGTGCTTGCATATGAGCGTGTTTTTTTTATTTTTAGCTGTACGCATTCATATTTGTTTGACGGCCAATACTCAAATAGTAAACGATAATTTTGTCATTCTCTACACTGGACATTGCCAAAGGTATTTCACCCGTTTAATGGTACTGGGGGGTTATTATGTAATTCGATTCGAACGGAAATGCTTTCGAATTGTAATGTTAATAACATACACATTCGAGCAGTTTTCTTTTCGAATCGAATTACATAATAACCCCCCTGAGTTCCAATTCATGCAAGCTTATAAATTTTTGTGTATTACACAATTCAAGATTCAATGTTTTGTCCAGAAATTATTCTTAAATCATCCATATTAAATTCTTTGAAGAGACAAAAAAAAATCTTTGTACAAACGCGCATACATATGTACATACACACATACATTATGCACATAAATATGAAAACTGTTTAATTTTTACTTCTCAGACACTGATGATCCATTCACAGAAATATATGATGAAGACCACAGATCTACATCAGAGCGATTGGAAGAGAACGAAAGGTACTTATAACTTTAATTTTGTATATCTTTATATCCAACAAACCAAGCGATATCGACTAAATTACTTATGTGAAGTATGTGCAGGATTTAAAAATTTTAGAGCACAATATCGACCCCTGTGCGCGAAATTATCGTATGTTACAAAAACTAAATTTAGCAGGAGAACGTTTTTATTACTTTATTTTTAATTGGCTAACAGCATTGGCATAAAATTGAAAATGTGTATAAATATTCGGTTGCTTTAAATAAATTAATTGTAATTTTTGTGGAAAAAATTGTATATTTCAAAATACTAAACTTTTTTGGCACATACGAAATTTTCGCGCTCAAAACTTTTAAGGGTGCTGAATATATTTTGTACCTACGATAAATTTTGAATCAATTTAAATTACATATAGTAAAAAAAAAGCTTACGAAATCAGGTTTATTAATTTCCTTCAGACTATAATATTCGACGTTAACATACATATGTACATATTATTTCAACTAAATGTACTTATTTGTATTTGAAAAATGTTGTAGGGAATTAATGTTCGTTGCCAGTTTCATTTAAAGAATCTTTTATTTTTGAAGTATGCTTTAAATTTAAGTATTCTTTATGATATTTCCATAGGTGGTATACTATTTTTTAAACAAAGATTTTTTTAAATCTGTAAATTTTTTTGTTGAGATAATAAACTCTTAGCATATAATATTTCGATCTTATAAGTGAAAATTTAAATTGTTTATAAGCTTTTTCTCAGAATTATCAAAATATCCATAAACTATTTTTTAATTGAAGTTGGAATTTTTTTAATTTCGCGTAACGGGGGTCATTGAAATTAAGTTTAATTTTGTTGGGCAGTAACGAATTAGCAAGTGACTTCCAATTTTTGAAGTCGTAGCCTGGTGGGTTAGTTCGCGCATTAAGGATAACAGTCTGCCATTTATTAGGCGCATGAAAGATTGAATGGTGCTATGTATGGAATCTACTGGGATCATAGTATGTCCCGAAAATAAATAAGTAACATTGATTTTATGGACAGAAATCAAAGAATTTAAAAAATACGCTAGCATAGCTATTACGGCTTTGTTGCGGTTCTGACCAGCGGTTCAACTGTCGCAATACAGACTTCATTTGACTATTTCTCTATTGCCAATAATAAGCAAATATAAGAGTTTATAGAGAGCTGAGCACATTTCATTACAGCTGTGGTTACCATCACGCTCACCCCACAAGAAACAATATCCATTTTCGTAAACGCTAAAATTATAATAGGCTTATTTGCGGGAGTAAAACCGTATAATATTTTTTTCCATAAGGAGTGTTTAAAACTTTCTGCATTTCAAAACTGCTGCAAAAGAAATCTAAACACTTTTTGCAAAAAATCTACTTCACATTAATACTCGCATAATTGTTTATTTTAAATCAAGTACTCTGTAGCAAACAATTTTGTATTGTACATGACAAACAGGGCTGCTAGATAAAATCATCGAAAAATCGTTGAAATGCCGATAAATATAAAAACCATAATTTCATTCTCGAAAAATCGTCATAAAAATAGGATTACTCAAAATGCAGTGGTTTTAATATAAATACATACATACATACATGTAATTTTTCATGTTGCACTTGTGCAACAATAGATTATTAACTCAAATTTTCGAAATTAATAGTAAAAGCAAAAAGCTTATATTTTACATGGAAGGCATGTATATAAAATTGTAAATTTATATCAAGAATTTTAGTAGGAAAGAGTTGGTAAAGCTCTACCAAACTCTTCTAGTGGGTGCATATATGTATGTATGTATTGTAAAAGTAAACTTTTCTCAAAAATATCTAACTAACCTATATGCAAATTTGTAATTTTCAGAAGAGCGCGAAGACCCGTCAGGCTTAAAACATTTCTTATTAAGTTATCTATGGTCCATGAGAATTTCAGCATTTTGAAACGAGGCATATCGTATAAATTATGGCAGCAATATAACGAGTTTAAAAAACGAATTTTGCATATTGGACAGTTTGACGTGGTAGGGACGATATTTAGAATATTATAAATCGTAGATTTTAAGGAAAAACTCGTCAAATCGTCATTTTGACATCAAATGTGGCAGCCTTGATGGCATATACGATAATTTTGACCACAAAGTAAATTACACTGTTACATACGATAAAATGTACATTGTGTTGTCTCTATAACTATTATAATTACCGCTATAATATTTTGTCAACAGATAAATTAACGAATTTAGCACCAATTTGCATAAAAAAGTCGATTTCGAAAAAAGTGTTACATACGATAATTTCGCGCACAGGGGTCGATATGCTGAGGATAAAACATTGCCTCAGAAAAATATAAAAAGGTGTCATTGGTAAAGTATGTGTTTGTCGGTGTGTGTCAAATAAATAAACTATTTTACATAAATGATGCTAAATTATCAGGGTTTAATTAAGTAAGTGCTTTACATCTTGAAGCCTTTTTTTTTGCAAATATTCCCAGCAAAAACAAATGAGTTTCTCATTTTCACGCCTTCAGAGAACATGCATTTGTTCGAGTCATTCATTTTAATGAAGATCAATTTATTTAAATTCCCGCACAAACACATCTGGGGTATTCAAACGGTAGTCTTATAAAAGCTAATAAATCAGTCAATGAAAAAAGCCCGAAAAAATAACTTGCAATTTTAGTTCCAGAAATGCTTTCTTAATGAATTTAAATAGTATTCAGTTCGTGCATAATTAGAAGTGATTTTTAATTTGGCTTAGAGACCGATACGAATTTTAGCCTAATAAAATCATAAATATATAATGTGTTTTTTTTTAATTTGTGTTTTTGTTCATCTTCTTGAAAAAAAGTTAAATTGGACTGGTTGTAGAAATGTTTAATTTTCCAGGTTAGCAAATAGTTGTATCACTCTAAAACTCACATCACCACATTAATAATTTTTACTTAATGAATGGGACGTAGCACATAGGGGCCAAAGACGGCCATTTCACGGATTAATTAAAAGATAAAGTTCGAAGTACTCGCTTAAGGTGCATAAAATTCTACATCCCTAATCAAAAAATAAATGTCAAATAGGTAACGCTGCATTTGTAATGACGCGTTATAATTGAACATTGTGAAAGAAAACTGAAAAATAAGCGAGAAAAACTTAAAAACTTTACGTAGTTAAATGCTATTTACCTTAACCCCTAGTTTTTAACTTAATATGTATTTAAGTACGTAATTAGCTAATTTTTACTTAAATTTAATCTGTATTTAAATACGATTTCATTCTTATTAAATTACATTAAAAGTACGGCAGCACTAAAAAATTTTAAAATATTAATTGCGTTCGCGTACCCAAAAGTTTTTACAAATTTTAACTGAACTTTACTTTAAAGTGACAGTTCTTGCCTGAGTATTTTGCAAATTTTTACTGCAGAAATTTGTCGTAGTAAAGCTTAGTAAGATAAAAACATATGATTCAAAATGTAAACAAAGGAAAAGTAAGCAAACGGAAATTGTAAAAATTTTAGAAAAGGTTAAATAAGAATTGTGAAAGTCATTACAAAATAGATAATTTATAAAGAATGGTAATAACTTTTAATATACATATTTTATAATTTAGTTTATTAATTCTTTTGTTTTGTGGATGACTTTAATTATTCAGAGTTGTAAAACTGTAAAGTATCTGGTTACTTAGTACTGCACATTTTTTAAGGTAGTCAGTAACATTAACAAGCAGTCATGTAATTTTCAATAAATTTAACCAACAATAACTCGGAAAAATCAATAAGAAATTAATTGCAAATATTACATAAAATAAATTACAAATTTATTCTTAGATTGGTCATGTTACACAAAATATTGTATCGAGTACCAATAGGAAAAAGAGTTAAAAGTCAAAAGTGCATATATTTTTCAGCACTATTTGGAATTGGAGTCAGCTGTTTCCTTAATCTTACTAATTTTTACTATTTTTCTGTTCGCGTACTTTTTGCGGCAATAACTCTTTTTGAGAGTAAAATTTTAAAATTTTTGCAGTAACTACTCATTTACTGCATTTTACTACAAAAGTAAAAAAATACACCTATTGTGGAAAGCTTTCCAAACAACAGCTGTTTCACATAAACAAAAAAGTGAGGTTATCAACACGTAGAAAATTAAAATTGCATAAAAATGCATTTTATGAACCCAAACGAGCATCAGAATGTATTTTTTTTTAACCATGATAAAACCACCGATATTTAATGTTTATATTGCAAGTGGTAGAAAAATATGGATTTTCTCAGTTAAAGTTATTAATTGGTTGAACAAATGAGCGTTATTTTAGAAAAATTTATGCTGCGAATCGTTGGGCCTCCTGAAGTTATGTATGTACATATGTACGAAATAGTAATAGCCTCATGCGTTTCACAATCTCGTGCACACGCTACGATGCAAGATTATTTGCACAAGACTGTGAATTGGGCTAATATGTACTATACTCGTATACGAGTACATACACATGTACATGGCCAAGGCTCCATCTTGTACTTGCAAAGCTGGTTTGTATTAGTACAGTTTAATAGGCACTGTATTGGTAAAACCTAAAGAACAATTGGCAGATCACATCACGAAACAAACTCCATCAGCTCGCGCTTCGAGGTTACCTGTATGATTTTTTATACAGTGCTCCAACAGAAGTCTAAGCACTGCTCCAAAAAGTTCCGACGATGTCTGCTTGCGGCTTGGATGTTCCAATATCACGCCACTTTGTGTTTTCATTAGAAATGCACAAATGTTATGATTTATTACTCTTAAGTCAGGTATAAGTCACGTGTGAGTCACGCTTGATCGTGGTTGTATTTAAATACGAGGTCTGTTCAAAAGAAAAGTTGAATTTTGTATTTTCGCGGGCTGTGTACTCGTACATTCGATTATCGAAATTTTTTGATGTTGGTACACATTTGTTGGTCATATGTTGGCATTATCAACCAATTTGGATTAGTAGTTTGCTGTTGACAACTGAAAAGGTTGGTCACGTTTGTGTGTGTTCTTCAATTTTTGACTTTTGAAAAAAATGGATCAAAAAATATGTATTAAATTTTGCATTAAAAATGGAATAAAGAGCTCCAAGGCACTTGAAATGTTTACTGTGGCATTCGGCGAGTCCGATTTGTCTGAAAAAAGTGTTTATAAGGGGTAAAGGCGCTTTACAGAAGGCCGAGAAGATGTTGATGACGATGAGCGTCTTGGAGTTGCAACCACGTCAACTAGTGAAGAAAACATTGAAACTGTCAAATCACTATTAGGGAAGTTGGCCAACAGTTTCACAACTGTTGAGCGCAACAGCTACGTCTTATGAATGCACCCAGTGTTAAATATCCCCACCACCCTGTTACGGTTTTTATAAAATTTTCAGTACAATTTATCTAATTCGTAAATACTTCACATAACAATTTTAAATTTAAAGTTTTTATGAGTTGATCTAGCATTGTATGCAAATTTGACATAAATTCGTTGGTTAAAAAAGGACAAAATTAATTTTAATCGTAATCCAGCGATTAATGATTTCGATTACAATCGTTGGGATAAAAAGGCGTTCAGAGGGGTAGCAACACAAAAGAGAGCTAAAGAAAAACACAATTAGCTCTAATTTATATATATATATATACATATTTATATATGTATGTATGTATATAATACCTGTTGCTCCTATAAGGAGCATAGGAGATTTTTAGATGTATAAAGATTGGCCGGTCTTATCGCATGTAAATATTATTCTTTATTTGTTACACGAGCTTCTAACTTTTTTGTAACTGATATCTACACAACTGTTTAAATCTGCTTTGAAAAAATTATCATCGCGATGAAAAAGAATTCCGTATCAACGAGCATAGAATGAATCTGTTTTATATGCTCTCATAATTTCAACTGCAACTATTATTATGTGTGAAGTGGACAGACAGACGGAAGCGGCAAAAAAGATTGACCAACCTATGTATATTAGAGAACAGTTCTAAACAATTTGCCATTTTCAACTGTTTCTTGACTAGCCAAACTTATCATGTGATTCGAAATTGGTAATCATTTGGATAAGCGATTAAAATCTGATGTAATGTTATTTCCTTCATTTTCGGAGTGTTTTCAAAACGGGCTTGATTATTTCATTATCAAGATTTTGTTTGCACGCACTTTTTTCTGAATATTTTTCTTACGCTTTGCCACAGCTCTCACAAAAAAAGAAAAGTAAATAAATACACAGTCAACTGAAAAAACAGCCGTTCTGTTAATGACATTTGTTGCTTTATGTTACATGTTCCCTGCGAAAAGTTCTCGTTCCGAGAGCTGCAGAATATGGGAACAGTCTTAATAAAATGTGTTCAAAATCAAAATACATAAATTTTCGTACTTCATAAAATATTGCCTCAAAAGAATAAATTTTTAAATTTTATTTTAGTGCAATAGCAATAACTGGGAAAAGTACAGCAAAGCGAAATCGTCGCAAGCAAATGGAAAAAAACGTAGACTTATTCCGCAAAAGTGCGAAACGAACTAGAAAAGCTAAGCAGCCTAAAGAAACTAAAAAGATGTCGGAAACCGACGAAGTCCTAAATTCACATGATAATGATGTAAAAGAACAAATTGTTTGCGGAAATTGTACGCGAACATTTTCCACTAAATACGCCTATCAAAGGCACCAACAAACAGAACATTCTTCGGAAGAAACAAATGATGAGAGGAACAAATGTCCGATATGTTCCAAAGAATTTAGAAACAAATTTTATGTAGTTGATCACATAAAGGTGGTTCACGATAAACTAAGACCATTCAAATGTTCTCACTGTACAAAATGTTTTGCATCAGCCGGCTCTAAAAAAATTCACGAACTTACACACACCGATGATTTTCCCTATGTATGCGAATTTTGCGAGAAACGCTTCCGTCTTGCCAGTAAGTTAAAGATTCATTCCGAAATACACACAACCAAACCCGAACTTTTATGTCCCATCTGTAAAAGAAGCCAAAGGTCGCAAGAAGAGTTAGAAGTTCATTTAAAAAATCACGATGACAATCGTTTACAGTGTCCATCATGCGGTCATCTTTTTCGGAAAAGATCAAACCTTAATGATCACTACAATGCCGTTCATTTAAAACTGCGTCCTTATAAATGTGAAATTTGCGAACTGAGTTTTGGAGACCGGAAGACACGACGTGTACACCAAAGAAGTCATTATAAGAAAGATGCTTCCAGAACGTGATGAATAAATATTTGATTAAATACAATTTTAACCATAACATCTGAATGAATTCTTAACATGTGCTGAGGAATAAAATTTAAAAAAAAAACTTAAGGGCCTAATCGTTTTTTTTTAATTAAAATTAAAATTAAAATTTGTCGTTATTTGCAAGACTTATACAAATTATGAGTTTACTTAAAACTAGTACAGCAATTAAATCTAGTAATTGAATAAAGAAACCATTAATAACACAGACTTGAGAAGAAATAGCAGCAAAAACTTCTGAAAAACTTTGATAAAACTCCCACTAGCAAGCTTCTTTTTACCAAAAGATTCCCAGATATTATTTGCAAACGTTGAAAAAATTTTAATTTTTTTATTTTATTTATTTTTTTGATGTTTTAGAAAGATTTTTGGATGCAAAATATTTTACCGCCGATTTTTCATATGAAACATTTTTCCATGAAAAATCGCCTAAAACATAATCGCCAAAAAAAAATTTTCATACAAATTTTAAGTTGTCTTTCATATGAAAAATCGCCCGGAAATTCTGGCATTCATCAAAATCGAATACATCACAGCAAAAAATAAGCGGAGTACATACTTCCTTACGAACCACTTTTAAATTACTTCGAAAGTATATAATGCATTTTTAGATGTTAAAGAAGTTATTTTTAACCACATAACAAATGGAATTTTAAATCACTGCTTTGTTTTCAAGAAAGTCATCACTTTTTTGGCTCAAGCCAAATAAAAGTGTTTTTTTTATACATTTAAGGCTTTTCAAATCAAAAAATTTTATTCTTAAAAATTACAGTGAAATAAAATAACAAAAAATTTACGGCCTGGTCCACGATGTCGACAAGAAAGTTTCTATCGCTTACTTATATGGAAAACAAATCACAATGGACCCAATTGGGTATCAGAGTGGAGGTACGGTATAGCACCACGTTTCCTAACCTATATGGAAAACAAACAAAATAAGAGAATTTGGTTTTGTTTTCAATATAAGTAAGCGAAAGAAACTGTCTTGTCGACATCGTTAGTCAGGCACTTAATTCTATTCAATTCTTTTCAAGCTATATGTATTCAAGTGATTTTACTCACTGAATAACTTTTTAAACTACTTTTGTGAAGTGAATTATTTTCACACCCAAATTTCGGATTTTTATAGCACAAAAAAAAACTGATTTTTATTGAGTTAAAAAAATGTCAAAAGCAAACCGCTTCCTTCCAATGACACGTCAATGTAAAATTCATTGGTTAATTAAATATTTGTTGCTCCAACAGATTTTTAACCAATCTGTTCTCTCTGTGTACATAAAAATATCTAAAGGCTCAAGGCTCAGTTAACCGACTGTAATGTAATGTAACTGCAACAGTAGGAAACAGCTGATCGATATTGTTATGTGAAAAGTAATGGAAATGGTTATAGAGATGTAATGTAACGTAACATACTTTTCATATAAAAATATCGATCAGCTGTTTCCTACATTACAATTACATTACATTACAGTCGGATAACTGAGCATTAAGGGAATGCAATTGTGCGTACTTATTGTTGCATTGAATCCAATGTGGAAAAATTATTTTTTCCTTTATTTCAGCAAATGGTGGTTGGCAGTATAGGCCTGGTCAAATATAAAGAAATTATAAATTTTGTACTAAAATGCACTACATCACATAAATTAAAATTTGTTAAACCTTTTGACGTCATACATACATACATACATAAATTTGTCCATAGTACTTGACCATAATTTTGACTTTTTTAAATGCACTCACTCAGTTTTTGTAATAAAAAGTGTTTAAATTTTTAAATTTTATTTTAGTGCAAAAGCAAAATATGGAGAAAGTACAACAAAACGAAATCGTGGCAAAAAAGTCAAACAATCAGATGCAAGTAGCCCAGTTAAACGGGCGAAAAAAGCTAAACAACCAAAGAAAACTGTTAAACCATCGCAGAATGACGAATTAAATGAAATGCAAAGTATTAATGAAGACGGTGAGGCAAAAGAAACGATCGTTTGCGATAAATGTTCGCAAACATTTCCCAATATTCACACATATCAAAAGCATCAACAAGCAGAACATTCTTCAGAATCAAATGAAGAGCAGAATAAATGTCCGATATGTTCAAAAGAATTTAGAAATAAATGGTATGTGGTGGATCATATAAAAGTTGTTCACGATAAATTGAAGCCCTATAAATGTTCTCACTGTCCAAAAAGTTTTGCATCATCCCATTCCAAACGAAGTCACGAACTTTCGCACACGAACGATTTCCCTTATGCGTGCGAATATTGCGACAGACGTTTCCGTCTATCCAGTAAGCTAAAGATTCATTCAGAAATCCACACAACCAAGCCCGAACTTTTATGTCCCATCTGTAAAAGAAGCCAAAAGTCGCAGGAAGAATTAGAAGTGCATGTCAAAAATCACGATGACAATCGTTTGCAATGTCCCTCGTGCGGTAATCTGTTCAGGAGAAATTCACAACTTAAAGATCATTACAATGCCGTTCACTTAAAATTGCGTCCTTATAAGTGTGAGTTTTGTGAATTGGGTTTCGGGGATAGAAAAACGCGTCGAGTGCATCAAAGAACGCATCATAAGCAAGAGCTTTCAATAGCGTGATCTTTTGTACAAGTAGTTGCAAAACACCCAGCTCCTTTAGAAGACTGATGAAGGATTTCGGGTACTAAAATATGTACATGTACATGAATGTACAAGCAAAAATAGAGAGTAATAAAATGCGATGAATTTTTAATTAAAAAAAAATATATATATATATATATATAAACAACAAATTGGTTGCATTTCACCTTTTCTTAGACGTACTGATATTTTAATCTCATAAAACATTTATTTATGTATGTTTGAACTGTAAGATATATGTACATACATATGTACATATGTACATATATACATACCTATCAGAGAATGACAAAAGTACTTTATGAGTATTGGCCCTCAAACAACTATGAATATGCGTACAGCTAAAAATGAAAACACATATGAGCATGTGAGAAAACACACGCAATCGTTTTAAACCGAATACGTGTAACTATAGACATCCAACAACTGTGTTTATACACATTTTTCAATTACGCAACACAAACAACTATAACTAAAATTTATGGACTGTATTAGCTTCAATCGCACGCATGAGTATAAAAATACTCTGACTAATTAATCGTATGTACAGGGCTATTTTATTTACACACACATATAAAGCCACAAACACACCCAAACATTTTCCATTCCATTTTATATACACGAATGTATGTATACTAAGAGTAATGCGTATAGTTTGACATTTCATATAAGAAACATACACTCTGACGATGTTACCCTGTTTCGAAAAGTAAAGTGGGGTACACACTATCGAACATGAGTGACAGTTTTGCTCAAATTTTACATTGAGCGATTAAGTGAACACGAATTTCGTCAGTCAATCATAGAATTTTTTGAGGTTGAGTGACAGTCAGCGGCCATATTGGTTTTTGACTGATAGTGTGTACCAAAAAGCTTCAGTCAAGAAATATTTTTGTAGCATAAACAACACAAGTTGGACGCAGAAAATTATTTTTTAAGGAATTCATACATGAATATTATTATAAAATGTGATGTTAAAGACAAAATGTTAAGACAAAATCGAACGAGGAGTTGTTAGCGATAAGGAAACATTAAAATAATTCATTTAAAAAAAAATTGTTAGCAATAATGCTCATCTAATTTGTGTTTTTGCTATGTTTGTGTGTCCAATTATTTTCTTGAATGAAGGTTTGGGTGTCGAACATGATCGATAGAACTTTTGACTGTCACTCATGTTCTATGGTGTGTACCCCATTGAAGATGGTAATTTATACCAACAAAGTACATGTGGTTATTGCTGTTGTTATATTTGTTGTAGTAATGCGGGTACCTGATTGATGTGTCTTGACTATAAGCATACTCAGATTATAATTATGAAAGAGAGAGGGAGCGAGAGAGTCAACGCGCTTGATACGCATGTGCCTTTTTAATTTTAGTTGTAGCGTATTTTAAGGTTCAATCAGACGTGCCAAAAGCATAACCATAGAAAACAGCTGTTCGAACCAAACTTATGGTCAACACTGTATTGATTATAGATGACTCGCCATAGCGCCATAGCCATTACCATAGAAACCAATTGAATTTTGGTTTGGTTGTGACTATGGCTGTGGCACGTCTAATTTAAGCTTTAGTTTTTGTGTAAACGAAGTAGAGATGCTCCTGTATTTTGGAATCGGCTAGTCAAAGCGTCGGTTGGTTATTGGTTTGCGGCGCAGTATATTCAAAATACATTAGGACTGCAGCAAACCAATAACCAACCGACGATAGACTATTTACTTATGTACGCTCGGTTAACATGGGATAGTCTCACTTCAAATTTTAAATAGTAGACATTTGGTGTTTCCTTAAAAAATAGCAAATATGTATGTTTTTAAGTCATTGTTAAGAGTGTACTCTGTTGTCATATTGACAAAAATTCCAAATGGCTCAGTAAAAGTTAATAGGGGTCTACTCGAAACTAAAGAAAATGCTTTCGAATTTGTATATTTATAACATGGAAATTCGAAAGCATTTCTTTCGTTTCGAATTACAGAGTACACTCCCCGGACTTTCATAATAGTTTTCGTAAACAGCAGGAAAAATTTTAATATTTCAATGTTAACTTAGGTTAACCTCAGTGATGAATTTTTAATTATTCTTTGATGTTCATGTCAGTTTGTATCAAAATACCTTTAATTTCAATAGAGAAACGTTTTATTTGCACAAAGAAAAAGGAGGAGGAAAAAGCCGTTGCTGTTGGAAAAATTGAGACGTATCACGATCTATGGCTTTCTAACCGCGATATTGCCGGAAAACTTGGTCGGAGCCCAAAAGTTATAAGCAATTATTTTAATAATCCATCAGAGTACAAAGGAAAGACTTACAAGAAGTTTTCACCTCGAGATAGACGCAAAATTCTCTAAATGGCTTCGAAATCATTGATGAGTTTACGTAGAATTAGAGCTGCTGCCGGAGTAACAGTTAGAAAAACAACAACAATTCACAATGTAATAAAATCCTCGGAGTACTTGAAGCGTGGAAAACTTCAAAAAAAGCGTACATAAGCAACAGAGACTAAAATTTGGGAAAGACCACATGACGTAGAGGTGCAAAAAGGTCATCAAACAAACAATTGTAAAAAAATTGTCTCGAATAACAATATTATTTCGGCTCCAGAAGGTTCTTCCGAAATCTCACTATGCGAGAATCTAAAAAAAGTTCCAAAATCGCTGGATATATACGGCCGTATGTATAAAAAATATTCAAGGCTTATTGAGTGCTTATTTGACATATATTTATGGGAAATTTGTCAAATAAACCTGTAACAAACCTAAAATATTTTTTATAAATATGGGGGATATTGTATAGAGAGGATATAAACATGAATGCATCGTCAGATCACAAAGTAAGCATTATTATATGAAATTGGTGGTATTTTAAAGAAAGAAATTTGGAAGCGAACTTCGATGAATTAGAGGTAAAAGAAAATAAGGACAGAAATAATAGGTCACACGTCAATCTTAAATGAGATCAGGTTTAGTGATCAAGGATCCGCAACCTCTGTGCTCACGGACTATAAAATCGTTGAAATTGATTTTAGTAGAACACCCTCACTGATGATTCCCGACATTTGACTATTGGGTCAAATCCGATAAGCTATATGAGGGTAAAGAATGGAGGAAGGCACAGGGGCTGGTGTCTATATCTTGGGAACAAACATTTGTAGTTCTTTCAGACTGCCGAATGAATGGAGCGTCTTCCAAGCTGAGATCTTGGCGATCCTCAGGGCCACGGAACTAGTGGCCAAGAATGTAGCTGAATGTGAGAAGGTAACCTTCTACGTAGACAGCCACGCTAAAAGCTTTAAAGGGACACAATGTCAAATCGAAACTTGTTAATGACTGTAGGAGAGCCCTCAACTTGCATATGGATAAATATAGTGCAGTGGGCTACAGCAGTGTTGAGGATAATGAAATTGTCGATGAATGGAATGGAATGTGTGACAGATCGGTGAAATTACCGATATGTCAGGGAACTCGGTAATTGAGTGCACGACCAACCGTTCATGGCGAAATAGGGAGGATTGTAAAGTCTGGAGGGCTATGTAGCCAAAACTTGACTCAGGAAGATCCAAACTGCTACTGGATATGAATAGGACCACGATGCGAGTCGTGATAGGCGCGGTGACTGGTCGCTACTCGGTTAGAGCAAGGACCAGCATTTGGGAAACTCGCACTCCAGATTTCTGTAGGATATGCGGAGAGAGGGAGGAACCAGAAACCATTAAACATATTATATTATCTGCCCAAAAAAGCGACATCATAGGCTTAGATGACTGAGCAGTCGTTTCCATGAGAGCATTAGTGATATCGCTAAGTGTTAAACTGGGTCATATCAGTGACTTCATAAGGTAGTAACAAAAAAAAATTATATTAAATAATAATGCACTAAAAATTGAAATTGCTTCATTAATTCAAGACTTACTATGTAAAGCGCGTTTTTTTAGAGTGTCACAACTTCGAGTTGGCATCAATGCTTTATTTGAGCACCCATTTAACAACTGATAGTTGCTTTTTGTTTAGTTTGCTTTGAAATTTCATTATGAATCGACTTACACCAGAGCAGCGCGTGCAGATTGTTGAAATTTTTAATCAAAATAATTGTTCTACTCGTCAAACTCATCGATTGATATTGATTTTGAATTGTCGCATTTGGAGTTAGGAGAATCCACAAGCTTTTATCGAAACAGGGAGAAGGACAAGGGAGAAATTTCACGCGGAATTTTATTCATCATTGCCCTGATTAATTTCATAAAATTTTCTTTCCAATAAAGCCCGTTTCATTGATATTAAAAATATATTTCCTTGTTTTATTATGATTTAAACTTGTGTCACTCTATAAAAAACACCCTTTATAATGTATGTATAAAGAAAAATTTACATGAAGTTTAATGTAATAAGTAGTTCATAAGGAAGGAAGGGTGGTGTTGTAAAACACCTCCACTGGGGTACCCAGTTGGGTCCATCGTGGTTATGTAATATGTGGGATATGTTGCTAAAGCTGTGTTTATATGATATCGGTACTTGGTTTGTGGAGACCTAAGATAGCTATGTATGTACATATATACATACATAAAAATGTACATATGTAAGTAGTTCAATTTCTTTTATTAACAGATCAACAAATGCCAGTTTAGACGATGATGGCAACGATAGTGATTTGGAAAATACATCCAGGTGAATAAAAGTTATATATGGAAAATATATAAGTGCATATATTAAATTTTTTATTTCAGCTACTCATCATCAAACGAGAGTTACAACGAAGTTACATCAAGGTCAGTTTATATATCGTTAGCTTAATACAGAAAGGAACCAAATCATTATTATTTTTTTAAATCGAGTTTTTTGGAACGTAAGTTCCTTATGGCACGCCATCCATGAAAAACCAATTTTTTTGAATATGAAAAAATACAAATACCGGTAACAACTGCATAATGGTGCTGCCGCTGCGGATGTTTTATATTTTCAGTGTTACCATAATTTTCCGGGGAAGTGCGGGAGCACTCCTGGGATTTTGGGGATTTTATCCTAGTTTTTTAATCTTAAAATATGGTTTGTGTCTTCACTAAGAGGTTAGTGACCTGGATAAGTGGTTCGTGGCAGTGATATCTGGAAGTGTATCTGCTAACTAATATTATAAATGCGAAAGTAAATTTATTGTTTGTTTGTTGTGCTGATGAAAGTTAAGAACACAGATAGACCTACATAAGTCTAAATGGACCATAGGTTATATGTTTTTTTAAAAACTAGGAGCACGAGGGGAGGTAGCGGGAAATTTCTGCCTCTCAGAAGCTATCTAACCGATTTTAATGAAATTCGAAACATAGAGTGCATACATATATTTTTTAAAATAGGACCACGAGGGAATGTAGGGGGAAAAGTCTTCCTCTTTGAAACTATCTATGCGATTTTGATTACATTTTTTAAAAAATAGTTGCACGAAGGGTGGCAACGGCAAATTTATTCCCTTTGAAACTATATCCGATATTGATGAAATTCAATACATAGATAGATCTGAGTCCACAAGAAGACATAGGCTATAAATTTTTTAAGCAAGAGGAGCACGTGGGGAGGTAAGGGTAAATTTCTTTCTCTTTGAAACTATCCGATTGATGAAATTCGAATCATATATATAAATGAGTCTAGGAAAGCACATCACTATACACTTTTAAAAAAAAATATTAGCACGAGGAGGGGTAGGGGTCAATTTCTGTCTCTTTTTAACTATCGAACCGATTTTGATGAAATTCAAAACATGGATAGATCTGAGTCTGGACACAAACGCTATATATTTCATCAAAAATAAGCCCACTAGGAGGTAAGGGACAATTTCTAAGGTAAGTAAAGGTAAGTTTTCGATAGAAGAACATCTAATGTATCGAAAAATGCAAAACATTTTTATTTAAAAAAAATAATGAGTTAGGGCCTTTCTATATTAAGATAATTAATATATAATTATATAAAAGTAGTTATAAAAGTTAAGAAACTTTATTTCGTTTCAAATTAGATTATCAGTGCAAGTGGTAGAGGGTCAACAAATTTCTCAAGATGGAGTAATCGAAGAAGTCAACAATAATAGTCGACAAGGAGGTACTACTGTTCGTATTGAAGAATTCATGTGGAACAAGGATTTTCTAGAGGACGTGATTACGTCCTCTAGCAAGGATCTGCTAGAGCCACCTAAATATATAATTGGCGATTCATACAATAGAGAAATACAAACTCTGTTATTTGGGAATCGCCTATACAGTAAACCGAGTAGTTGGCGCCTTGTCGAATGCAAATTGTGCAATAGCACTTTTAAGACATGTAAACAACTGCGTGAGCACTTAGAAAACCATAATGATATGGACACACTTCACAACTTAAAATTGTCGGATAGCAATGTCAAGCATTTGTTTCCAAATATAACCAATTTGAAATCAATCAAGGAAAGTATATGCAGAGATATTTATAAAAAACAGTGGTTTAAATACTATACGGTATTAAACGAACACTCTTATGAAATGTCCATTAGTGATACAGACGTAGATGAGTTGGAAGAAGAGAGTGAAATGCGTGCCAACAAATACAAATGTTCATTCTGTACAAAAACGTTTTCGTTTAAGTACCAAGTGTTTCCACATTTAAAAGATGCTCATGGCAAGGAAAAAATGCCTTTTAAATGTGGACGATGCAAGTTGGAGTTTGTTTCTATAAAAATGTACATGCAACACTTACAAACTCACTGCCATAACAAACATAAAAATTTACTTTGTAGTCGATGCCCGGCAAAATTCGTTTGGCCACAAAATATAAAAAATCACAACTGTGTCACAACAAGACCAGCAACCTCTCCGTCTAATCCCGAAGATCAACATAAATCTAATGTCATTGATACTGCCTTTGTACCAAATATCACTGTGATGCGCTGCGCTCTTTGTCCAAAATCTTTTGGGAAATTGAGAGATTTGCGTCAACACATGCCTTTTCATGAAGATGGCAAAACTGGCATTGATTTTCAGAATAGTATTTATATAAAACAACTTGAATCTTCGAAAGCAATTAATTATGAAACAGTACAGCGACAGATCCAAAATGATTTTAGAAAACGTCAAATAAGCAATTTCTTCCAAGCTATCGATAAGTATGGAAATGAAATAGAAATTTCAGATTCTGAGTCAGATAGTTGGTCGGATAATAATGCTAATGGTGAAACGGTAGTAACAGAATACAAATGCGACATTTGTAATGCAATTTATAACAGACGAACGTATTTATTAAAGCATCAAGAGGAACGCCACAATAGCGAGGAAATGCCTGTTACTTGTTGGTATTGTGGTCGGAAATTTGTTAACATTCATCTGTTGCAACAGCATTTAAAAAGGGAATGTTGGAATGTAAAGCGAAAAAAAGGTACATCGTGCGAATTTTGTCATGTTCGTTTCATATGGCCCGACAGTCTAGCAATTCATAAAAAGATACAGGTATTTTAATTTAACTATACATATCTATATTATGTACGTATGTACAATGAATCACAGTGAAATTGGCTCACCTTCAAAACTACCCCCCAAACCAAATGTTTCGATTTTTTCTGAAGTCATTTCGGTAGTTTCTCTGAACAATTTTTTTAACAAATATTTTTTAAATTATTAAAACTTTGATTTATAAGTTTTGTTTTAAATAAATGTAGTGAAGTAAACGAATTTCAAAAAATATTTAAAAATGTAAGTATGCAATAAATATGTATGTTCATGCAAATTATTTCGACAAAAGCAGCAACGTAACGGTGAAGCGACACGAACCACTTATGCAAGTCACGGACCGTTTACGAAGACACAAACCATATTGAGGGATTCCAGAAACTATGCTAAAAATCCCAAGAGTTCCCCGGCACTTCCTCGAAAAATTACGGGAACACTGAAAAGCTAAAACATCCGCAGTAGCAGCACCATTATGCTATTTAGTTGCTACCAGTATTTGTAACCAGTATTCGCCCGTATTTTTTCATTTTCAACAAATTTTAGTTTTACACGCATGGCGCGCCATAGGAACTTACATTGCAAAAAATTAATGGGATCCATTACTAGACCTCTAAAATCTGTTATTGCTCAAAATGTATTCCCCCTAAAAATGTATTCCATCAGTGCTTATTAAACTTTGTTTCAAACAAAATAATAAAATTTCATATTTTTTTAGTAAAAATATTAAGCATGAAATAAATATTGAGCCTTATTGCGGTTGACGTACATATTTCGACTTCGACTACGACATTTTGACCCTAGATTAAAGAAAAAATGTTGCGGTGTTTTTTAATCTATTACAAAAACGTCGTGGTCGAAGTTGAATTACACGAATCACGAGTGCTTCATTTATGCATATGAAAATGAACTCAGCTACTCTCTGAAAAAAAATTCTCTCTCTTTGCACAAACAATATCCAACTTTACCAATTACAAGAGCAGAATTCGTTGTTATTGTGCTTCACACGACAAATTTACACAGCGAATCCTTATCGACGAATTCGTCGACGTGGACTAAATTCGTCGTTCGTCCCAGTTGTGTTCCTAGCATAATTCATTTCCTTCTGGGACAATTTCACTGTGATTCATACATACTCAAATTGTATTTGCTATTCAAAGTGACTTTATTACATTTTTAAATGTTTATTTTAAGCATCGTATAAAGACAGAATCATCCGAAATTGAAGGCGTTCTTTCAACTAGCATCACAAAAATACCAAAAGATGTACTAGATAAATCAACAGCTGAACAGCAATCAGCGAACTTTATTTGTTCCTTTTGTGGTGTATCCTTTTCTAACAACTCAAACTTAACGGTACATACGGAGACGCAACACTTGTGCGAAAAAATCTTCAAATGCAGGCTTTGCGAAATGTCATATTTGAAGGCAACCGATTTACAATCTCACCGCCTAACACACCCTGGCGAATATCCTCTTGAATGTATGTTTTGTGAGAAATCGTTTGAACGAAAAAGTCATTTAAAATTGCATAAACGTATACATGATGGCCAAAGAGCGTTTAGCTGTAGTATCTGTCAAAAATCCTTCAAAAAACCTTACCTGCTGAAGAACCATTTCCTAACTCATTCACATGAAAAACCTTTCAAGTGTGACATTTGCAGCAAAGATTTTTTAAATACCACATATCTGAGGAGACATCAAGAAACGATGGGTCACACCGAGTTGTGGTGGTCAAGGTCAATGAATAATTCCAATCCTGAAGATTTGAAAAATGACACAACGACTGAAAGGAATAGAATTTTATGTCCTATTTGCGGAGTTGGTTTGTCTAGAAATACAAGCATGTCGCAACACATTAAAACTCACACAGGCGACAGACCCCACAAGTGTGACCTTTGCGAAAAGGCATATATACGCAAATCTGATTTAGTAGTTCACCGTCGTACCCACACTGCTGAACGTCCTTTTAAATGTCCGCATTGTGAAAAGGCTTTTCGGAAACGACAGGCATTAACAAAACACATTCGCGTACACACAGGCGAGCGTCCTTACAAGTGTACATATTGTCATAAGGCATTCAGTGTATCGACTCGTTTGAACTTGCATGTGCGTTGTCATACTGGCGATAAACCCTTTAAGTGTGACGTTTGTGGTCAAGCTTATACATGTGGCGCTTATCTAAAAAAACATCGAATCACAAAAGGTCATAATGTGGAAAAAAAATAAATTTAAAGTACCTACACTGGTTGAAAACTTAAATTTATTACTAAAACGTGCTTTGATTTAGATTACTCCATTCCCCTTCGACGAAGTTGAAGGATAGAAGATTTCATTGGCCAATCCTTAAGGATGTAAAACCACGAATACCATCGTGCAGGAATTTGCAATCACAGATTCTTCCCCCGTAGTAAAATATTTTTTAATTTTATATATTTTATATTGGGAAAGGAAAGAAAAACTATCGATAATTATAAACAGTGGTCTAGTTACACTAGAACTGATTCGCCACCACCCAACAATAATATGTATTTTCTGTTGTTAATATTTTAAATACACTTACATCAACATGTTAGATAGCATATACCTGTTTTATAAGTAACGTACATTTATAAGTATTTTAAGATGAGGTCCAGACTAAATGGTGAAAGTTTTCTTGCATAAGTTTGTGAATTTCATTCCTTAACTTTCATGTGCGTTCACTAAAACAAATTTTGCTTGCACGTATAGTGAAGTCCCCTTATTTTTTGTCAATAAAATCGTAAATTTTTGATCGCATCGCAGAAGTGTTAAATTTTGTCAAGACATGTAGTTTAATGGCATTCATAATAATCAATCAAAAACTAGATTTTAAATTTTTTATTAGTGACGCCTTTTTGCATTTTAGCTAACGATATGTAGTTATGTATACATTTCGTTGCCTTAATAGAGAAAGACCTAACTCGACGTCACATCAAGACGACAGTAAAAATTGCCAGTTGTCTACTCTTTGTCGACAACAATTGACTTCTAAATATTAACATGCTCTATTAATTTACAAAGCCTTAGAGATTAGTAAGAGATTGTCAATAAGAGCTAATTGTTGCCGATAAAGAGTAGACAAGTGACAATATTTACTGTCGGCTTGATGTGACGTCGAAGACACCATTATTAACATTATTTTTTAGATGTTCTTCCATCGAAATATACAGAAAATTCAATTACAAAAAGAAATGAGTTAGGGCCTTTCTATATTAAGGTATAGTTGGCTTCAGGGTTGAAGTGAGGACCATTCACATATTACGTAAGGCTATTTTCGGAGTTTTTATAGCGTAACAAAGTCGTAAACCCTCCCACCTGGAGCGTTACAATATGTGAACAGCCCCTAAGGAACAATCCAACAAAAAGAATTTTGAGTACATGAACATGTGTACCATTTCCCATTCCTATTTCCCGTCGCGCTAACCATGTAAGGCGCTGCAAGAAAAATTTCATCATCTAAACTTAACTTTATAAACTGTAATAACTTTTTTTAACTTATGTAAAATAAATTTTATAAATCAAAATTTTAGCAAATTTTGCGTGGAAAAACACACTTGTGTAGGTAAGTACATATATATAAAAGGGAGACGTACCTCTCCGACGTTCTTTATTGGATTTTTTACAGCCTATTTGTGTAAGACGTTGACGATGGATATCTTCAAGTGTCTGTAATAAATTAAAGGAAACTTGTATAAATTTTCTTTAATCTACTACAAAAAAGCCAAGATTTCTAACGTCAACGTTTTACACAAACAGGCTGTTAATCTTATTAGCTTATTACATATCGTAAGCAAATTCTTACATAAATACATTTTGCATGTTTCCATCCCTTCCCAAAAAATAATTACACTACAACACAAAACAATTCACGAAGTTATAACTACCGGTTCTGGCAGAGACGAAAATTAAATATATACATACATACCTGTTTTCTTTAGACAGTTTACGTCCAAACTTATTATCAACAAGGTTGAAGTTATACCTTTTAAATCTTGTATTTTGAGTCGGCATATGAAACCGATTTAGTGCAAAATCGTACGAACAAAATTTTTTTGGAACAGATTAACCCTCTAACTCATCTCCGCTGGGATCGGTTTAGCCCCTTTCGTGAAAGGAATCAAGTATCTTTATGTATATAACGAGTTGTAGAAGTGTTCGTATTTTTGAATAAAAATGAACAAAATGTAAACTTTAAATTATTAGGAAAAGTAAATGTATTTTTTCAAGCGCCAAAAATACGGATAATAGACAACACAAGTTAAGATTGCCTACAGCGTAGTAAAACACCGTACTTTTAATGGCATTAGTGTTGCCACAGTTGAAATATTGCAGAATTTTATATGTAATACAGCTTTTCCACACGCAAAGTTTACTCTGTAAAGTCTTGAGCAAGGCACATTTACTACAGGTACATGCATTAGAGAAAACAGTGTGGCAACTCTGTGCTTCTCACAGAGTTTTACAAAGTAATTGTCAAAATATTGTATGCATCAAACAAGGCACAAAAGTATTTGTCAAATGAATTCTTCGTTATAAACGTGTAAACAAAAAATCAGCGGATGAGCAATTTGCCCGATGCATGTACCTGTTTGATATGCCTTGGTCTTGAGTTTGTAGGAAGAAAGGAAAAAGAGCTTCCATTTTTTGCGTAGGGAAAAGTAGTCTTAATTGATTTCGAATTAACAAAGACACTATTACTTGTTCGTAAGGTAAATTTGTCAAATCCCATATAAAAATGTTAGGCATATTAAGCAGGTGAATGGCGTAAAGCTAATACAAGTGGAAATTAATTTTCCATCTAAACAAAAATCACTATTTTGCTTTTCTCCACTGTTTCCATTCATAATTGGGCATCTTTTCAAGTTACGGTAAGATTTTAAATATATTTTCTGGCAACACTTACTTTTAACTTCCATGTTATAATAACACATTGGCAGGGTAACCATTTCTCTTCATACCTTATTACAAATTTTCGTGATATTTGTACCGAAAACTCCAATTCCATTTTTTGTGCAATCTTGCATTCAGGCTCATTACGGTTCAGTGTCTCGATTACCCCTATTATATACTAAACAATATTATTCTTCGGATCAAATATAAACCTATTTGATATGAAAGCAGCGTTCTTTGATATGCCACCCCCATAAACCTCATATCTTCATCATTCCAAATCCCTGTTGAGCGGTAAACCTGAAGATTGGAAACACTGTTTATTGGATGTGTACACAATATGCACCAAAACTAGGAAAAATCTATAAAATTCTGAATAAACATTCGGTAATTTAGAAATAAAACAATTGGAGGAAATGGATAGCGATATAAAGACTGATTGTTTCATAAATGGAGTGCAATACAAATGTCGGACTTGCTTTGATCCTGGACGAACAGTGTACTCCCTTGGAGATGAGTGCTGCATCGCGAAAAACTGGCGTGATTTAATAAAGGATGTTGCACAATTGCTGGTAGAAGAAATAAAAAATTAAATGTTTCTATAAAAACCCACTATTTACCTTCCAGATAAGTGATGATGATTTACTTCCAAATACCATATGCTGCAAATGCTCAGTTAAACTAAAAAGTTCCTATGATTTTATTCTCCAAGTTCATAAAACGAATGCAAAATATTCTCAGTTATTAGCCCTTTGTAACGACCCCCTTCAGGACTATGTTCCTCCCACAGGGTTAGATAATTTAAATGACTGTTTAGCTGAATCAACAATAGATTTACCATTGAACCAGTACATACCAGAAATAAAGCTAGAAGAAGATTTTCCAGATTCATACAAGGTTAATTTAAACAGCATTTCATCTGGAAACATAGAAACCAAATTCGAAAACCCAAGTATGGCCAATCAGCTAATTCTAAATTTCCTAGGTTGTACTAAAACTGCTAAGTTTACTCTTCTTCCTATTTTAAAGATTTAAGAAGTTCTCGAGATTCTTTATGGGATAACGACGATTTGAGGTCAGCATCGGAAGAAACGGAAGATGGCAACAAGTTTCGGAAAACTAGGTATGTCCCTTGAAATTTGTACTTATTACATTTTAATATAAAAATTTGAATTCACAGAAAAACTCGTAATTTAGATGTTGATCGCAATGACAACGATTACAATAATGACTTCAGGTGAAATTGTTAAAGAATTATCTAAATAAAAGAGCAATTACATGTAATCTTTTAATTTATTTTAGTTCATCATCTAACGAAAGCGATTATATTCCATTAAAGAAACTAAAAAAGGAAAAAGTCAAAAGTGGTAACGATGGCAGGTCAGTGTATATCATGAAGTTCACTTCGCAAAATATACTATGTACTTAATTTCATATTTTTAATAGTCAACCAATGAAAAGGAAGAAAGGTCGACAAGCTCCAGACTATTATGATAAAATAGAAAAGGTCAACGATCGATTTTTGTGTCTCATATGTGAAAAAACATTTTCCTTGAGAAAAGATTGCGGTCGGCACATAGCATCGATACACTTGCGCCGAACCCCATTCCCTTGTGCAATTTGCGGACAAAGTTTTGGTCGAAAGGACAAATTGCAAAGGCACGTTAAACGTATACATTCGGGTGGAGTAGTATACCCATCCAATCATAAGGAATGGTTATTTGGAGATCGTTTGTACCACAAACCAGCTTCTTGGACTCTTGTGCAATGTAATTTATGCGATTCCAAATTTAAAACGACGAAAGAACTTCGTCAGCATTTACCAGAACACTGCAATTTTGATTCTCTCCATAAATTAGAGTTAAGCAGTGACTTTATTCAACATTTGTTCGGAAATATGATTGAATTAAACATCGTCAAAGAAAGCATTTGTAAAGACATTCGCGATAAACAATGGTTTAAATACTATACTGTTTTAAATAAATACTCTTATGAAATGTCTATTAGTGATACGGAAAATGAAGATGCAGAAGAAGAAACTGCAGAGCCAGCAAACAAATACAAATGTGATTTGTGTGCACAGGTATTTTCATTTAAATACCAAGTTTTTTCCCATTTAAAGGAGGCTCATAGCGAAGATGAAATTCCTCTGAAGTGTAATCTTTGTAAGCTAGAATTTATTTCAATTAAAATGTATGAGCAACATTCTAAAACGCATTGTCGTAATAGGCATAAGGTTTTGCTTTGTGCGCACTGTCCGGCCAAATTTGTTTGGCCAAAAAATATGAAAAATCACAATTGCGCTACCAAACTTCAACTCATCCCACCGCCACCTACTAAAGAACAAATGGCGTGTAATATATGCGATCGCAAATTTGAGGTGAAGACGAAATTTGAAAAGCATTTAGAAACACATAAAGATGGCAGGCTTGTATCCTCAAAAACTATAATTCGTTGCGGTCTTTGTGCACATTCTTTCGATAAACTACGAAATTTGCGCCAACACATGCCATTGCATGCCGATGGCAAGACTGGCATTGATTTTAAAGGCAGTATATATGTGAAACGTTTTGAACGTTCGAAATCCATTGATTTTGCTCTACTGCAACAGGAAATACAAAATGCTTATAGAAAATCTCAAATAAGTCGTTTTTATCGAGCTATTGATAGGGATGGAAATGAAATGGATATTTTAGATTCGGATAGCGACGCAGAAGGAGATAATCATAATGAGGCAATTGCTGAAAAGGAATATAGTTGTCAACTTTGTGGTGCTGCATATAATCGGCGAAAACTTTTACTAAATCATCAACGCGATAAGCACATCGGCGTACCACTTCCTTTTACATGTAAGGATTGTACTCAACAATATGTAAATAATGATTTGTTACAGCAACACTTGGTAAGAGATTGTTGGAATGAACATCGACGAATTGCACAACAATGTGACTATTGTAATGCACGCTTTATATGGCCAAATAATCTACTAAAGCACAAAGAAATTCAGGTAAGATCTATTTATTATACGCTATACATCTTTTATCTTCTATGTTACATACATATGTATGTATATGAAATAGTAACGTGACTCTCTGACTGGGTGACAGTCGCCCAGGCCGATTTAAGCTAGAGACTTGAAATTGTGGGCGTTATGAAATAAAGCTCAAGGAAATAACGTTCAATTAAAAAATGAAATAACCCCCAATGAAATAAGAAGGCCTAAGAGAAAAATTTTTGAAAAAATACCCAATAAAAATGAAATAAAATCCGATTAGAAAAGCCAAATGAAACCAAACTCAAGATGAAATAATGCCCAAAAAAATATGAAATAAAGCTCAATCAGAAATAATTTCTTAGTCGGGCTTAAGTTCAGTAATTTCAATTCTTGTTGAATGAAATATTTTTATTAATTAATGTGATTTCCAAAGAAGAGAAGACAATTTAAATTAGACTTTATTATGATCCTCTAAGAAGGGATTTTTGCTAAAAAAAAATAAAATTTTGTTACTTTTGGTGTAGAATATGTATTTTCGATTTTTTGAGGGGCCATTAATCATTCATGCACTGATTTAGCAAATTTTGAATTAATTCTTTTCACACACAAAAAATTAATTGAATGAAATTTAAGTCAGTTCAAATGAATTTGGTAAAAATGAATTGCAATTAATTTCCAATTCATATGAATTTGTCAAGTGAATTGCAATTCGTTTCTTATTCAAATTAATTTTTCAAAGTGAATTGCAATACATCTTCAATTCATTTGAATTGAATTGATTTTGAATTAATTCACAGGAATTAGAAAAAATAATTAGCAATTCATTACCAGCTCATTTGAATTGAATTGATTCATTGCTCTAATTCATTTGAATGAATTCAAAATCATTTGAAATCAAACGAATTGGAAATGAATTGCAATTCACTTCAACAAATTCATTTGAATTGAAAACGAATTGCAACTCATTCTACAAATTCATTTGAATTGGAAACGAATTGAAATTCATTTCTGCCTAATTCGTTCGAATTGATTCAAATTTAATATAATTCTTTTTTGTTGTGAAAAGAATTAATTCAAAATTAGCTAATTCGTAACGAATTAAAATAAAAAAAGAATGATTCATTTACAGTTGGAGTTTTTACATTCAGTATAAATTTTCTTAACCGTAACAAATCCTTAACCCTCATGTCACCTGGTGGATATCGTTTAGGTTAAAATTGAAAGGATTGTATTTATATACATAACTTTTATTGTTTTTGATTTAATATTTTGTAAGACGACGTGTTCTTACGTTATTTTCACGGTTGGGACTCGATATGTATTCGTTAAACAAATGGTTCATTAATTCAAACTACATATATTTTCCCTTCAGCATAAAAATCAGAAACACCCAAAGCCTCAAAGAGCCAGTACTCTTAAATGTGAATACTGTGAAAAAGTATTCATATGGCCTAAAGACTTGGTGCGTCATCGGAAAACGCACACTGAAGGAAAAAAATTCACATGTCCGCACTGCGATCGTAAATTTCAGCGTAAAGACAATTTACTGGCTCATATAAGAATACATTGTCCTGATGGCATACCAACGATATCACATCCGGGCAAAAGTATCGATTACATTCTACCGCATTTAATAAAACCACATGGATGCAAACGCATCAAATGTATGATCTGCTTTTCAGAACACAATCGTGTGCGCGACTTAAGATCTCATTTGCGAACACATCGTTATACAGTTAGTTTCGACAAACGAAAAGAAATTGAAACTTTGGATATTATATCATCGCAACTCTATCCAGATGAACCGCTGCCTTTACCAGAGGAGATTTTAAAGAAGCGTATTAATGTTGATATTGCAGCGGAAAACAACTTGGAACGCTTTTATTCTATAACAAATGAAAATGGCTATGAAGTTTCTTTAGACAGTTCTGAAACGGAAAGTGATTCAGATGATAACGATAAAGAAGAAAAAGAAGATGATGATGAAGAAGAAGACGTCGACAAATCGAAACGTATTTACAAATGCGATTTGTGTCCTCAATTAAGTTTTAATCGTAAATATAAACTCTTCGCTCATCACAACAATGAACATACATGGGAGGAAGCTCGACACGTTTGTATACATTGCAATGCTCGATTTCTTTCGTCATACATGCTGCAACTGCATTATAAGGACCAGTGTAAAAATACCAAAAAGCGTCATTTTTGCCGCCGCTGTCCGCTACGTTTTATGTGGAAAAATAATATGAAGGCTCATATCGTAATGGAACATGGTCAAGAAGTGAGTTTACAATTAGATTTTATATACATATGTATGTACATACTTAATAATCAGGGCAATCATGAATAAAATTCCGCGTGAAATTTTCCCCTGGGAACAATTCCAACTAATAGCAAGTAATAGGGAAAACAAAAAATTCTAATTGGAAAAGCGAGAAAAAAAGACCGTGAATTCCGCTATTAATTTTCAGAAATTTCAAAGAGAATAGGAAAAATGAGCAGGGGTTCACTCTCTAATTCGAAACGAAAGAAAATAATTTCGAATTTGTATGTCAATTAAATGCAAATTCGAAAGCATTCCTTTCGTTTCGAAATACAGATTAGACCTCCTGTTTTCAAACAGTTAAATCAAAAATAACAGAAAATTCGATCCCCGCGCAAAGTCGAGAAAAGAGAAATTTTAAATCATTTTGACACGCGTTGAATAAAAATAAAAAATTACAATAAGAAAAAAAATTTTTTAATGTCAGCACAAGTGTTCTTCTGGAACTGGCAACCTGCGAAACAGATTTTTAATGTCATATATGTAAGTGAAATTTTTTTATAAGGTTCGCCGTAACAGTGACAAAATAATAGTTTTTCAGTAGATCAACAAAATGTCTTTTAAAGCCGAGATTTTTTTGTTTGTCAATTTTTTTTAGCTCATTAGTGATAATGATAATTAACATTAACTTTTCTTTTTGTACCTCTGTTACATTTATCAATTAAATTTCGCAATTCCCTTCGTATCATTTTGTCAGTTACTTACAAAGCTCTTCCCACTGACTGACTCTTTGTAATTTCAATTTGATGGCGAAAGATACATTTTGGATGGTTTGATGTTTGAAAAATGTAATGTTAACAGTAACAGAGTAATGTTAACAGTAATCTGTTAAAAAACCACAAAATGTAATGTTAACAGTAACAGAGTAATGTTAACAGTAATCTGTTAAAAAACCACTTTTTCAACGTTATTCACGGCTTTACTTGAATTAATGAATTCTTTTACGTTTATAAAAAGTTTTCACGGCAAAGTTAATAAAGTAATTATGGTAAAAGAATCACAAAAAATAAGTCCTCTCACATATCGTGCCATAACCGCAAAAAAACCTTAAGCGAAATCATTTTCGAACTTGATTTTTTTACTATCGTAAATAATCGATTTTCTATCGTAAATAATCGATTTTCGTAAAAAAACGAGGTCCAAAAAATGTGTCGGTTAAGCGTTTTTGGCGGTTATGGCTCGATATGATGTGCTTTCCTAATTTTTAGAAGCAGATAAAAAAATTAAACTTTTTTTTTTTTGCATTAAATACATTACACACTGTGAGAAAAAGATCGCGCAGCATTTTTTTTTTTTTTCTATAAGAATATTTCCAACTTTCTATCTCCCAAATGATAATAAAGATGACTTTAATTTTCATATTAGATCGATTCAAATCGAGGTCATGAATGCTTTCTTTGCCAAGAAAAGTTCTTTCCTCAGAAAGAGCTCAAACGTCATTTGATCACACATCACTCTGCCGATGCTGAACTACACTACTGTCTACTTTGTCCGAAAACCTTCTTTAGTGTGGAACATCTCAATGAACATTTGAGTCGTCATCGATTGACCACGTCAGACGTCAAAACTGTTGAAAGTATAATACACTCCACATGCTGGCCCAATGGAGAAAAGATGATTAAATGCAAAATATGTGAAACCACGTTCGAATCGTTGGCAAATCTAAGAGATCATTTTTCACCAACAAATCCACAAAACGTGTGTGCCAATCAGCATTCCTTGGTAAATTATTCAGCTACTGACCAAAAGGGATTCGAGCTCCATTTGGAACTCGATTCTGAAACAGAAATAGAAGATGATGTGGAACAGAATAAATGTCATAAAAATTCTTTGTATCCCTATAATTGCTGCATGTGTAGTATGTCGTTTAAAAGAAAATACCAAATCGCTCAACATCAACGATCATTGCATAATTACGAAATGCTAGCTTTAAAATGCGAACGTTGTATTTTTAGAACAGTTTCACAGGTAAAAAAAAAATAATGTTTACACAGTAGTCTCCCCTTAATTGATTCTCGTTTAATTCAATTCAAACACATGCAATTGTGTTATTAATTCACATAACGGAGTATTCCATAAATTATTACACAAAATATAAATTTTAAAAACGAATTAAGCGGAAATTGCTGTAATATTTTTAAATTTTAAGAGATTTTTTTTCTTGACAGTATATATTTGTATATGTACATGTATTTTCCTTCTAGAAAGTATTAGATTATCATAAATCCACCCAGTGTTTCAACGCGGAGAAACAATTCGAATGCGAACAATGCAAATTTAAATTTATGTGGCAAGAAAATCTCGAGAATCACATTTCCACGCTTCATAGTCCGAAAGAGTGTGCTAAGCCAAGTGATGTTATTTGCATAGCCTCTTCTAATGAACCCATACCCACCAATAGCAAAAATGATACCAACATTTTTGAATGCATGGACTGCCATCGCCGTTACAATCGTAAAGATCGATATAAAGCTCATTTTAAGAAATTCCACAGCAATGATTTGCACTTAACATCGGAAAAGTGCATTTCTCACAGAAAATCTCGGAAGCAGGCTACCACATCGACAATGGAAAAGAAATTTTTGTGTGCCTTTTGCGGACTATCCTTTTCAAACAATTCCAATCTTACGGTGCACATGAGAAGACATACTGGAGATAAACCATTTAAGTGTGATCTATGTGAAATGGCATTCCCACGTACCTCTGATTTGCAAGCCCACCGGCGTACACACACTGGCGAACGACCTTTCAAATGTATCTATTGCGATAAGTCATTTTCGCGACAATACAAATTAAACGTACACAATCGCATACACACCGGCGAACGTCCTTACGAGTGTTCGTTTTGCCAGAAATCATTTACACAATCGAACGATTTGACACTGCATTTACGGCGTCATACGGGTGAAAGGCCTTACACATGTGACATTTGCGGTGAAGGCTTTATATGTGCCACATCTCTCAAACAGCATCGCAATTCTAAAGGTCATCAGGAAGTAAAAATGGACTTCAAAGATTGTGTGCAGCAATTGACTCATTACGATCTAAAATTCTAATATACATACATATATCATGGAATAGGTTTCCATTATCTTTTCGTGTCTATTTTTAATATATATATATATATATATCTATATATATATATATATATATATGTATGTATATATATATCTTCTAATATTACTCTTAATTTATTACTTTTAAGTTGTCTATAATTCTAATAAATCATTTTCTTCATTTCTTATTTGGGCAAACATTTGCCCAAATAGGCGTAACCACGGAATACTAATAAATAAAATAAACTTTTCATTCAGACGCGTACTTAGTAAGAATACCTTTGTTATGAGTTGCATTCGATTTTCGCTGGCTAAGAGCAATATCGATTATTTCATAATTAAATTTAGTAAGGATACATTTAACTTCAACATTATGTACATATGTATGTATGTATGTATGTTAAACTAGACAATATTGTTGATCCCATATGATTTTCATGTAATCATTTTAAACATGTAATTAAATTACCTGTAAGATTGCTAAACGCGAAAGTGGTAAACTAATTACATGCATAGATAATTATTTATTCATACATGAATTATAATTCAAGGTTGATTTTAATTACAAAAAGACAGAAAACACAAACGCTAGGACATTGAATAAATTCTTCGAAATAATAGGTGTGTTTCTTTACTCTACATTGGGATCCCGCGGGATCCCAATTTGCACGAAAAGCGTTCCCGTACTCAAAAATTGGGTAAATGAGAGAGGTTTTGCGAGAGTAATGTTCTTTTTCTTGCACGAAACAGCCCGTACCTTTTCTTCGTGCTAGTTTGGGTACATGGAAAATCAATCAGCTATTCGAAAAATAAACAATAACAAAGAAAAATTAAATTTTTCTAAATACTAGAGGAATGGAAAATTTATGAAAATATATTTAAAAACGAGCGGCGAACAAAGTTTTGTAAGTTTTTATATGAAATTAAGACAAAAAACATTCTATATATGCTGAATCATGTAAATAAATATGTATGTATGTGTGTGTTTACTTATGTGTATACGTATGTTTATGCATTCATGCATTGACGTTTCCTTTTGTGATAAAAATGTTGGTTTTTCGCGTTCCCGTACTTTCGTGCATTTTTGTATTTCACTGAGAGAAATTATAGTTTGCTCTCATTTTACCGAACTTTACCCAAAAAGTAAAGGAACAGACCTAATAAAATAATAACCAAGAAAATACCAAAGCATACTTTCAGGCTTTCGATTTCTTAGACGGTCAAGTTGGCAAAAATATTTACTAAAATTTTTCAATTGGCGGCATGTCTCTTAAGTCTCTGCAACTAGCTACCTAACAAAATGTATAACGAAATTCGAAAGAATGTATTTTTGGAATTTTTAAGTTTTTTGCATTTATCTTAGAAACGCTTGGCCGAAAATGGCCGTTTGAAACCACACGTACGAATTCCACCAGCTCTATCCGAAAATCACCATTGAATTTTGATTCGACCGAATTTTCATATTGTCCAAGTTTGGGTCTTAAGTCTTTTGTGATTTCTTCCATGCAGCATGTACATATGTACATCAAAAGACTTAACACATACGTGAAAATCGGCCTTCAAGTGAATTTTTTCAATCTTTTCAGATTTGGACAGGTGAAACCATCAATAGCGGTATATTTGTACTATCGTATTTACTTAATGTCTTCATTAAAGGTGCAAAAAGCAATTATTTTCTCAAGAAAACTTTGAATTAACATTGGAAATGTTTAAAATTTAAAAATTGCACATCGATGCTAAACGTGAAAATAAACATTAATTAAAACACCTTTTTAATTAAACTCTTTCCTGTAAGTTAGGCGATTTCAAATCGCGCGATTTTCAGAACACCCCTGTATATGATTATTTCTATAACATGTTTTTGTTTCTTAAAAGATGCCCGAGTATTAAAGTCTTAAAGAAATGCAAAAATTCTTTTCAAAATTCATGTCAGTTCACTACTTCTTGAACAAAACTAGTGTAAATTCAAAAAAGCGAAATTTTAATGAAATTATTAGTGTTATGAAAACATTGCAAGCTTATAATTTTGAATATATGTATTTTTAACATTAGTATTATTCGTTAAGAAAGATACTGGATTGCATTCGTTCGAGCTGATTAGAAAGATTTTTCTGTTCAGCTGTTAGACGATAAATTTCTTGCTGTTCCTCTGGTGACAAGGGTTTGCGTTTAGCTTTGTTTTGTAATGTTCGCTTATAGGTCTCCAATATTTCTTGGTCGATTAAATCCAACTTACGTTTAATATCCAATCGTTTTATTTCTTCAGAAGCTGCGTCGTGTAGCCGCCGCAAAGCACTACTATTGTATTCGGCTATAGTGGACAACTCTGCCATCAGACGTTTGATTTCATTATGAATTTCATCTTCATCATTGTTTGGGAAGTCTGATATATCTAATATACCCTGTTCAATAAGTTCCTTTTTAACACGTTTCTCAATACCAATACAGTTACGCAACATCGAAAATGATCTAAAGTTAATGGGTGCTGAAGAGTGCGTATTTTCGCTACTGCTATTGCTATTTTCTGCTACAATATCAGTAGTATTCGATATTAACTGTTCCTCCATCAGAGCAGAAACTAAGCGCTGCGTAAGAGGTCCTGTAACACATTCACCAGTCATGCCATCGGCTTTTTTTAGAATATTCGTGGTACTTCCGTTATTTTGGGGCTTCAAACGATTGTTTGCATTAGGGTTAGATGCTTGTTGTATCTCCTTTAAGTCTTCTCCTGCCCATACTGTAGAGTAGTGGGGTCCTAGTTCTGGTATTGGTGGTACCAAAGGCCCATTATACTGCTCCAGTAGGTCATTCAACAAACGCAAATCTTCATTTGTCAGCGGCATGCAATACGGCTCCACAGACAACCAAAATTTGTTGGGTGTGTCAATTTTTGCTGGCAATGGCTTCTGCAAATCCCTAGTAGTACCATGAATGCCTGGAGCATAGTCCATACTGTCGTCTGTCAAAGGTGCAAGTGGGCTGTTCTTAGCATTTAAATTTTTGGCCTGTTTTAATGTAGTATGCTTAGGTTTACGCACCAATGATGATTCATCTCGTTTGCGTTTGCCACTATTGGCAATAGAATTCGCCGGAGATGATGGCTGTTTGTCACCTACCTGACCAGAAATTTGCATTGTATTTTTACTTTTCCTGTCCTTATTCTTTTCATCCTTATCTAAGCTTTCGTACTCAGATTTTAGTACACGATATCTTAGGGCCACGCTTGAAAGTAATGTTTCCAATTCCAGCTGTAAGTTGTCCAAGTCCTCAGCAGCTAAGGACTCTTCGGGCGATCGACTCAATGCTGCGGTAAATGTTGGTAGAAGTTTAGCACAATCTTTAGTCCTTATTATTGGTATTACAAGGGAACTGGGAGTTTCAGCATCTGGTGATGTGGGCGTGGTATTTGATTGTGGTCCTATTTTCCCACTTAATTTTCCACCAGTTGCGAACGATCCCATTTTAATATTTTTACTCGTAGAAGCCATTTTTAATAAATTTATAAACGAAATGCCAAGGGCATAATTTTCTTTGTTTTTTTTTTTTAACTAACAAAACAGACGTAGTAGTGTGAAATTGAGTGTGAAACAAGACGAAAAAATCTAGTGTTACCACACGATGAAACAAGAAAATTATCATTCTTATGGTCGGTACACACTTTGCAATGTGTTTACGCAACACGTTTATATATCATGTTGCATATTTTGACACACACACTGCAATCTGCAATGAAACCGTCAATGCAATCTGAAGCCTCAAATTAAAGATAAAATAAAACCATAAACATGACCACACAAAAGAATATGTACAAGAGTGTAAAATGTGACAGGTAAAAAAGCTCGAGTCAGGTTTTTCTTAAATTCGTGAAAAAAAAGAAAAAAAATCGGAATTTAAGAGAAAACTGAAAAGTTACTCATACAAAAAAGTGTAGAATTAAAAGAAAAAAATAGAAATGACTGATGAAAAAAAAAGAAGTTTTAGAACTTATTGAAGTGTATCGGTCTTTGCCTGCACTTTGGGACGTGAAAAGGCTGCCATTATTCTTATTAACATTTCTTTATTTAGAGAAATTTTTTTATAATTTTTTAACCAAACCAACAGCACAAAATCAAAATGAATGCTTGATGGGCCCATAAGCAAGCATTTTGACCGTGTCTAAACCCCTTAAGGGCCATGACTCACTATCCTACACAATCACACTATGTACGAAAAAATACAACCCTGATCTGATGAATTCTTAATGTATTTTGAAAATTTTCATAATCTCCATCATACCAGGGTTGTATATTCTCAAAAATCGCACGACTCTGTATGATAGTGTATCACGGGCTTAAGAGATCAACAATGCAATCTTGCTTTTTGCATTAATATTTCGCGTAGTGTGTACCTACCATAACAATGCAGGAATAAATTCAAAAATTCTGGCAATACTATTTAGTTCAATTGAACCTTCACCACAGAGTATTTAGAAGTGCTAAAAAAAGTAAACATCAATATTAAAAAAATTGCAATACAGGAAATCTTATATCTTATAACAGCACAAAATCAAAATGAATGCTTGATGGGCCCATAAGCAAGCATTTTGACCGTGTCTAAACCCCTTAAGGGCCATGACTCACTATCCTACACAATCACACTATGTACGAAAAAATACAACCCTGATCTGATGAATTCTTAATGTATTTTGAAAATTTTCATAATCTCCATCATACCAGGGTTGTATATTCTCAAAAATCGCACGACTCTGTATGATAGTGTATCACGGGCTTAAGAGATCAACAATGCAATCTTGCTTTTTGCATTAATATTTCGCGTAGTGTGTACCTACCATAACAATGCAGGAATAAATTCAAAAATTCTGGCAATACTATTTAGTTCAATTGAACCTTCACCACAGAGTATTTAGAAGTGCTAAAAAAAGTAAACATCAATATTAAAAAAATTGCAATACAGGAAATCTTATATCTGTGCACGAAATAAAAAGCAAAAAACAGGTTACGAGATATGAGTATGCCTAAGGTTCGAACTAATTAATATAGCGTAAGGCATTTACATACAGCAATGTCTAATTTTTATTGCAGAAATCTTGGATAAACTCCATGTTTTCCCAACTTTCAGACCTTGAGAACAAAAAGAACTCTCCAAAACGCAAAAAGTGTAATGAAGGTCCAAGGCCCACAAAAAGGATAACGAGAAGAAAAGTCAATACGCAACAACCAGCGGAGGAAGTAATTGATTTGGATGCTGAACAAAGTAGTAGTTCCGTACATTTGCACAAAATAACCGACACAGATGTTCAAATGTCCGGTGATAACTGGATCGATTTCTTTGCTCCCAAAAATAGCGACGAATTGGCTGTGCATCCTAAAAAGCGCCAAGAACTAGAGCAATGGTTTCAACATTGCTCTGTCTGGCGGCAAAGAAAACCTGTCCAATTATGTTTGATTACAGGGCCTTCCGGTAGTGGCAAGACATCAGCTGTAAAAATTTTGTCCAAAGAAAATAATTTTACTATACAAGAATGGATAAACCCTGTTGACCAGGAGATCATTTATAATTTGGGTGACCAAAACCATTCATTTGTCAGTTCACAAGCAGATGCTTTTAAAAATTTTCTGTTTAAAGCATCACGATATCGTTCGTTGCTGGATACTAATGCTACAAATAAACGCTTGTTAGTGGTTGAAGATTTTCCCAACTTTCTTCTTAGAGATTCAAGCGTTTTTGAGGATATATTAGAGTAAGTACTGGAAAAATTTCTGCTTCGATCACAAAGTATAAATTCAACCTCATTTCTCAAATTTTAGCGATTATATCAACTATGCCAAATCACCATTAATATTTATAGTAACTGATTCTAAAAACCGTGGTCTCAATATCAGTTACAACATATTCACTGATCAAATTAAACAGAAGTTTCTAATTAATCACATAAGTTTTAATCCTATAGCTTCAACTCTCATGCAAAAGTCCGTGAAAAGATTTTGCTTACTTATGCGATCTCCAACATATTGCAAACTTTACAAGGCGCCTTCACAAGATTTAGTAGATTCAATTATTGTATCCGCGCAAGGAGATATTAGAAACGCCTTAATAAATCTGCATTTTTCCTCTCTAATAGGAGCACCAAAGTTATTAACAACAGCTCTAGAAAATGTAGAAGATTCAACGACTTTAAAAAAGAAAAAGTGTGAAAGTAAACTAAAATCATTAGGATGCGATGAATCAGTAACAATGATGCACGCTTTGGGAAGGGTTTTCAATCCAAAATGTAAGTATAAAAAATTAAAACCAAACATGCATATCTTAAACGAAGACAATATGATTGCATATAATTTTAGTTACTGAAAACAAACGCTTTGTATATTCACCTGAAGAATTAGCAGAGGCTTTTATAACGGAGCCAAAAAAATTTATTGATTTAGTTCAGAGAAATTTTATAGTACATTTCAGCGATATCGAACATATCTTGGAAGCCGCCGATGGCTTAAGTCTATGTGACTTAATACTAAATGAGTACAGAGATGATTCTTTAGCTTTAATGGGGCTAAATATCGGCATACGGAGTGTCATGGTGTCAAATAAATACCCGGCCACCGGTTGGATGCCTATTAAAGGACAAAAACGTCTAGATATAAATACACTCCAAATACCGACGAAAGCATCAAGAGTTTTACCGGAGCATCATAATATTTCCCCGAGTTTATATACTTTGGACTATAAGTCGTTCGTAGATGTAATTTTAAATTAAAATTGATTCGAAGACAAAATTTAACAAAAGAGCTTGTGTTTTTATTCATATTTTAATAACGTTTTCCTTTTATTTTCTATATCGAAATACTTATTTCTGCTGGAAAAAGTAATTATGTTGGAAATGAATAACACATACATTAATATCTAAGAGAAATAAATAACTAGATCTTTAAAAACTAATATATGACTTTTTATGACTAACATGAAGTAGAATTACATATATATAATTTTTTTGCAATGCATAAAAGAAAAATGCATTTTTTTGAATTACTTATGTTTCCTTATGCTTTTTATATTCAAACAGCAAAATACTCTTGATGCATGTAAGATTTTAGATAGTATTATAAAAAGATATAATAAAAAACAGACACCAACGTCTTTTCTTTAGAGATCCTTAACAACAGAAGAAAAAAATTAGCGCCTTTGAGGACTGCGATCATAAAATATCAAATAAGCAGGAACACTCAACACTTCGTCTATAGACACTTCACGCACAATGGTATCAGAAGTGTAAAACCATCTGAAAATAATATTTGAAACCATGCAACAAATTTTTTAAGCTCGTTTATTTTTTACCTATGTGCATTGCGCAGAGCTCCTCTTCTATACGTAACAAAATGACCAGAACTTGCTTCACCGGAGTGAACAACGACAGCTAAAAGGCGATATAGATTTCGCGGAAACATTGTACCAAATCCTGTACCATACGGCTCTCCAGCAGAACCAATATTATTCATTGGCAAACTAGATGAAAGCAAAGACATGGTAGACCCCCAAGGAGTGCCCGCCTTAAAGGAATATATACACGTACATATTTATTAAATACATACATGTACCATTTCATCACGTTATAGCTCCACACTTTAATTGAAACATACCTGGCTATTTAAATGAGGTTGTACGAAACTGTACGGAGCCATTGACAAGCTTTCGGGAAAATGAACATAGTCTTGACGTTTGCATACTTGACCTGTTGGTAACCACACAGTACGCGCAATGTGTATGCAAAGACAAGCTGGTAATTTTGCAAACGTTAAGGATTTCGTGTGAGTGGTGGTTTCATTGCATGACTCACACTTTACACCATTAACTTCCTCAGATGTTATGTAGTCACTAAGCAAATGGCCTAAGCTGAGACCATTGCGACGTTGTGGTGGGAGATTTAATGTAATACTATCGAATTTATCATAGCGCACAGTGGACTTAAAAGAGTTTAAACGGAAATTTATAAATTTTAATATCAAAAAAGTTCCTTTTTTTGTTTCTTCTATAAATATACCTTAAATCCACAACCATTACAAACAATTTGTATCCCAATAGCACCTTGAAATGGATGTGGCACTTGCGTTGGCATTTGTTCAGACCAGATCTAAAATTGTTTCCATTGTTAAAGCAAACACTTTTTTGTTTGCTTTATTTTTTCAACATACCGAAACCTTTCCGGGTCCGCGCGTCAATCGTTCTAGAGAGCGACATGATCCCGAAGACCTCTTATTAAGGGTATCTCTGGAGCGACTATGCCTTCCTCCTAAAACTGGTGGAGGCATTCCATCAAATTCCATAGCTTCAGGGGGTGAAGATAACGGCAAATTTTCAGCATGCAACTCCCTATCGGACATCGACGCAGGTGAGTCAGGAGTATGAGCTTCAGAACGCACCATGCGCGATATACCTGTGGACTCATCGTAGTCTGCATTAAGAAAATCACTTAACATGGCACTGGAAGGTCGATTGGGCTGATCGCCGCATCCATTGCCTTCTGGCAAAGCATCGGACAGTGAACCCACTTGTTTCGGCCGATGAGCTTCCTCTTCCAAAGTTGAAATCATAACATGAAATAGCTCATGAGCATCATGTTCTTCTTGTGGAATCACCCAACCCAGTGCATTTAATGCTCGCAATACAGTTCCTGGTGAATATGGATCACCCCTTAGACTAGTATGAGTACCATTTATTACTTCTAACGTGCTGAGAAGGGAACTTATCAGACTTTTCCTATCGGGCGTTGCGTTGTTATACAATTGTAGCCATGCAATAAACTGTGGACATGCTGCCCATGCCTGCAAAAGTGTATTTAAAAAACATGTCCTACCAAAATTGTGCAGACCAGCTATTTGTCCACGACGCTGACGTAAACGCGAATTGCCTTGAACGTTTTTATTTGTCTTTAAAATGAATAACACATATTTTCACCACTATTTCTGATCATAAGCCAGAAATAAGTGGAATAGATTCTTCCTTCTATCATAAAACTTACCAGAAGGTCCCCAAAAAACAAATGCTCCCACAACTGCTGCTACGGTTACACCAGCTGCCATTAATATTTTTTCACTTTCCATTTTTAAGAAGCTTTATTTAAGACAGTTAAAAATATATTTTATAGATTATTTTTGCACTTTTACATCTTTATAAACTCGAAAAGAAACAGACGGTGATGAAAAATTAATATCGATACCACATACAACAGCTGTGTTTTAGCAATGCCATACATTCATAAAATTTTCCCTTCAAACTGGCGGAAGCTAAAATTTATTAAAGAATTTTGATATGGTATGGTATGTTTTACGATTGGAACCGGAGCTGCCGTTTTCACGCGTCTGGACAAATATTTATAGATTATCATATTGCGCCTATAAATCAAAAACAGTCAAAACTAAAAATCGTTTCTTTTCAACCCAGAGCTGGTTTACGACTAACATACATACATATAAATATATATATATATATATATATATATATATATATATATATATATATATATATATATATTTATTTATTTATACATATTATACAAAGTAAATTTGCATAATATGGTTGCACAAAAATGGGAGGAGTAACTAGACCATATGCCCAAGATATTATATATATATATATATTTTCTTTTTTTAAAGATTAAAATTTAAGAACTAGTAGATTAACAATATATGTATACATATGTGCATAGAAATAGTGAAACCAAATATGACACTTAACACTCGATTTTTGCATATGTATAATGAATAAATTCAAAAATTAAAATATATTACAAGCATCTTTATTCGATTGTCTATTTTATTTTGCACCACCTTTTTACTATTAGCTGCCACATTGGGCAACAATAACAGTATTAAAAAGGAAAAAGAAAAATAAAACATTTATTTTCATCAGCTTAGCGTAATATTTTCACAAATAATAAGTTTTTTATTAATAAAATTTATCTTACCAGTTGTTCATTTTCGTCTATAAAAACAAATCTCCAACATATAAAAATTATAGGTGAATATATACACATAATTCTTTAAAAAAGTACATATTACCCAATTTTGTATGGACTTTATGGATTTTAATTACTTTCATTATTCTCCGTATTGCGACAAAATTGATGAATGTGTTTAGTTAAAGCAGACTTGGTAGTGAAACCACTACTACAAACGCTACATTTTATTGGACGATCCTCCGTATGGGTTCTTTCATGAATACGCCGAGTTTTTCGATCACCAAAAGCTGATTGACAAAATTGACATTTAAAAGGGCGCAATTTTAAATGCACTGCATTATGATGATCTTTGAGATGATGGCCTCTCGTGAATAATTTGCCACACAGAGGACACTGCAAACGTTTATCATTGTGGATTTTAAGGTGATTTTCTAAATCAGTTTGAGATTTTTGACTTCTTTTGCAAATAGTACATAGCAATTCGGGATTAGAAGTATGTATTTCTATATGAATTTTTAACTGATAGGGTCGTCGAAACATTTTTCCGCACCAATTACAAACGAATGGATATTCCCCAGTGTGCTGAAGTTCATGCACTCTCCTAGTATTTTTAGCAGAAAAAGTCTTTGCACAATGGGAGCATTTATATGGCTTTAGTTTTTCATGCACTGCCTTAATATGATCACTTAAATGACTTTGACGTTTAAATTGTTTTGAACATATTAGGCACTCGAGCATTTGGGCCGAATCAAAATTGTGTACTGTTCGTTTGTGGCTTCTGTACGCATTTCTTGTTGAAAATATTTTCGAACATTCTTCACAGACAAGCGTCGCATTATCTTCTTTGCTTTGTTTTGCATTCCTTTCATCTAATTGTTTGCCACTTTTAGAGCGTTTTAATTTCGGCTGAATTTTGTTCTCAGTTTTAATATTTTCTTCTTTATTCCTTAAATTCTTTTCATCTGCATAGCACTAAAATAAAAATATTAATAACAAAAATTACAAAATTTTAAAAACCATCGAATATATCTAGAAAAGATGTGATATCTTCTAAACGGCTGGACCGTATTTCTTAAAACATAGCAAGAACCCCCTCGATCAAGTCACCTTTCAAACAGAAAAAACTAATCAAAATTGGACTCGGACAGACACACACTACAAGCTTGTAACACCCCTTTTTTTGGTCGGGGGTTAAAAATAAAGCATTTACTATCTTTTTTCGTTTAAACTGTAAATATATGTGTATAAACCAGTTTTCTTAATAATACTAAATGTAAATTGAAAACTTCAAACCGTTTTCTAGCAAACTAGTTTTTTGAGTTATGACGTTTTTTGAGCAAATGTATACAATTTTAAAATATATTTCTAAATGCTGGGATGATGGATAAGTAAATAAGTAATAATAATAACATCTTGGGCATATGGTCTAGTTACTCCGCCCATATTTGTGCAACCATATTATGCAAATTTACTTTGTATAATATGTATAAATAAAAAAATAAATATGTATATTGGGCCTAATCGTCCTTTGCATAATTCTAAATTATTTGAAAAATTAAATATGAACAATCTTAAGTTTCTTACTTGCAACGATTTTTTAGATCGTGTTTTTCTTAAAAAGTAATTTTTATCCTCATTGTCGCTGCAATTGGTAAGCTCATTATCATTTAAGTTTAAACCATTGTCTTCGTCATTGCTATCTGAATAGTCTTTATCATCCAAAAATTCTAATTCATCTTTAAAAGTCTCATACTCCAAGTGTTGAAAGTTTGAATATTCTGTAGTGTTTATCATTGTTTCCATATCATTAAAAGCGTCATTTATTTCTTTGCTTGAACTTCCATTTTCTAGTTTAAGATTAGTATTATCCATTTCGAAATTCGAACAGTCAATAAACAATGTTTCCGCTGGTGTCTCCTTTTTCAAGATATTTTCTTTTAAATGCTTAACGCATTGTGTCGCTAAGCAGTCTTCTGGTTCAATCTCATCATTCATAATAGAGATCATGTACTCAAATGATTGTGTTGCCGATCGTCTAAACTCTTCCACATTTTGCAGTTTCTTAAAACAATTCAAACACAATTGCTTAGGAAAGTGGGTATCGTTTATAACTGCTATTTCATTAATATTGGTGCCCTCTTTTATTCGGAATGTTTCTCTGTCAACCAATGAAGTGAGCCTTATACCACTGCAGTCTTTCAACCAATATAAATGTTTCATGCTTAGACATTTAATGTTTTTAATATCCTTTTGTCGGTTTAAGCAAATTCGACAAAAATTACTCAATCTTTCAATATCCTGTTCATTTAGTTCATCACTTTCCAGAAGCTCCTTAAGCGTTGTGGTAGATGCTATAATTTTTTCCCGAAAAGTATAAGAATACTGTATCTTGACGAAACATGTCTCACATACTTTCCGACAATAGTCATCAATATATTTTTGGTTTATTGGGTTTTTTAAAATCGTTATGTGCGATGTAAGTTTCAGTATCTTGGACATGTTATTTTCGTTTTTAACGTCGTACACTTTTTGAGTAGGCTTTAATGACCTTAGATCCAAGAAACATATGCAGCATATATGGTCCAGATTCGCTCGTGCAACAGGCAGCATTGTACAAAAATAGGTTATATGTAAATTAAAGCAATTTAATTAAACTAAACTTATTAATGAACCACAAAGCATGAAGTGCACTCTTATCAGTCATAAATAAACTTATGTATGTATGTATGTATATAAAGGGTGTTCTTTAGAGTGGTTTCACGCGGCATGTTTTCACATCTAACATGTCAAATTTCCTACTGCAAAATATTACATATGTTTTTACATGCTATGTGAAATTACTTTCACTTGGCATCACTTTGTTAGACAATATATTTGACAGCTGGTAAATAAATGGATTATGTACATACATATGTATGAATTTGTGTGTTTTCCAGAAAATAAAATGTTTTATTTTTGTGTTTGTGGCCACATAAATTGTAAACAACCAAAAAATATTTTCCTCCAGGAGTTATATTAATAATATACTTACATACATGCATACATATTTTTTAAGACAATGCGAAAACCTTCAATCGAAACCGTGCAGAATTTCTGTCGAGCCTGTCTTAAGGAACTAAAAAAAATACAATTTAAAATATCCAATTTAAATTTGCAAATAAGACGATGGTTAGAAGATAAAACTTTAGATAACCCTATATCGCATGATATTTATTCCAATAGCATTTGTCAGTCATGTAGAAATAAGTTGGAAGAATTATTAGAATTTCATCTTATGTGCAAACAATCAAGAATGACTGTGGATAAATTGTTTGCAATGGAACAAAATAAATTAAAGGATAATCCACATATTGAGGTAACAAATAAGCCTAATACTTTATGCTTGCCTTTATGGATGTTTGTTTTTAGCCCTTAATATGCAAAAGTATTTTAAACTTGACTGAATCAAAAAACAGTAACTATCTTGAAAACCTTGGGTTTTCGGATAATGTCCCTGAAGAAAAAGATGATATCCACTTCAATTCGGCCGTTGATGTTGAAATTAAAGATGACCAAACTAATTTAAAACAGATAATAAAAAACAAATGCTCGGCAAATACTGACATCAAATTGTCAAATTCCAAGGCGGATAGAAAAAGGTACACGTATTCATTTCGTTGTGATCAATGCAAATATCGTGGCGTAAGCCAGCAATTCTTAGACATCCATAAGCGTATTCATTACGGTTTAAAGCCATATCAGTGTCCCCAGTGTGATGATTCATTTATCAAATATACAACACTTCTTAAACATCTTAACGATAATCATGGACAAAAGGAACTAACAATAATTTGCGAGCACGAGGAATGTGGCAAGGAATTTACTAGCAGCCGGAGCTACAAAGATCACTATCGTCAAAATCACTTACCGCAACAGACAAGCGAAAAACAAGATAAATGTGCAACAAAAAGTCCGCAACGACATGTGTGTGAAGAATGTGGAAAGTCTTATACAAAATTGCAGACTTTTAAAGAACATCAATATACCCATCGATCCAAAGAATTCTATCCATTCCAATGCGAAATATGTGACAAGGCATTTGTAAAGCGAAGAACATACAATGAGCATAAGCTCAGACATGCTGGCATTAGAAATTTCGAATGCCCCCATTGTGGAGCTAAGAGAACTACGAGAAAAGAATTAAGAGAACACATGAACAGCCACACTAGGGAACGCCAGTATCCCTGTCCAAATTGTCCCATGATTTTTTATAGAACAAGCAACCGTCGCGTCCACATCGATGTAGTACATCAGGGCATACGACGTTTCGCTTGTCGTTATTGTGACCAAACATTCGGTAAAGGGGACAACTTAAAAAATCATGAATTACTACATACAGGAGAGAAGCCGCATGTCTGCTCAGAGTGTGGAAAACGATTTGTTCAAAAGGTGTCGCTAAGGTTGCACATGAAAACACATTGCAAATAAAAAAAGTTAAACTAATATTTATCAGTACAGAAAAACAGGATGAAAAACGGACAATTTTGTGTTGATAAATTATTTGTTTATTTATGTATTGATTTATATTTATATTTTTCTTTTTGTATCAGGTAAATCTAAATAGAGAAGAAAACCAAACGTGATTTATTTTCGGCAATTGCACATGTTCGGGAGCAACTTTTCCTCAAAAAAGGGAATTTGTTTTGAATTACGTCACTAGGAAAAACAAAAAGAAACTTCCTTGATTTTATCTAAGAAAATAGTTGCTTAAAAAATTTCATGAAACAAATTTTTATAGTGTTCCAAGTTAATTTACTTTGCATATACCATACCATTTTTTTAAATATATTTATTTCGTAAATAATCTTTAAAGATATAATTGCCTTTATAAAATCTATTTGTGATAAATAATTACAATTTTAAATTCAACGTACCGTAATTGTAGTCTTTAGTTCTATGAAAATGCATCCGATTCATTTTCCACAGCAACTTGGTCGTCCAATCCGCTTGTGGCTTCTAAATGTGTGCAACGATGATTCCTTAAATCTTCTTCACTATGAAATCCTTTGCTACAAATATTACAAATATGCGGTTTATCACCTAAATGTCGCCTTTCATGGCCTATCAGATTTTTCAAGGTAATAAAACGTTGAGAGCAATATTTGCATACATGTGTCCGTAAATTTTTATCATGGTTTTTCATGTGAGACCTAAGGCCTTCTGGTTGAACAAACCCTTTATTACAGATTTCACAAATGTATGGTCGCTCACCAGTATGTAACCGTTCATGACACACTTGGGAATTGCGCGTACCAAAACGTCTGGGACAATAGCTACATGTAAAACGTCTCAGACCTTCGTGGACAACCTTAACATGGCGTGAAATAGCATTTTTGTGATTAAATACTTGCGAACACTGAGGACAAGGAAATTTTTCTAAATTAGGTGTATGTGTTCGCATATGTGTAACTAACTCCGTACGTGTTACTTTTGCCACACCGCACTCTTGACAGACGTGTTCTCTAATTTTTTTGTGTCGTTTTATGTGTTCTTTAAGGGCGCGCTTAGAACTATATTTACGACTGCATATGCTACAAATATGGCCCATTTCTAGTTGCTTATTTTCTTCGTTTTTATTGTTCTGGTGTGCGACTTCACGATGCATCTTTAATTTGATGGCTACTGCAAAAGATTCATCACAATTTTCGTAATCACATCGGAAAAGCATTTCTAAATGCTTAGATTTGATATGAAGAAATAATTGATTATATCGAGTAAATGCTTTAGAACAATTTGTACACTGAAATGGCTTTTCCTGACCCATATGCATACCCCGTACATGGGCATCTAAATAAACTTGTTTATAAAATTGTTTATTGCAATCATTGCAGTGCAAAGATTTTCGATTTCGATCCTTTTTGGTAAGCACTACTTTTCCATCGGAATTACTAATCGAAGGGGTGGAATTATTAGCAGCTCCGTTTGGTAAAAGTAATTCCTCATCATCAGCATCTTCTTCAGTATCATATGTTTCATATGTTGTTTGATCTCTATTAATTTCACCTTCCTCTAGATAAGATGGCAGTATAAACTGGGTATCCATTGCTTCAAAAGCAGGTTCGGGTTTTATATATAAAGGCATGTTTGCCAATTCGGGTAAAAGCTGGTAATATAAATGAAATTTTTTAATACATTAAACTTTATATTGCATTTTAATTCGCTTAAAATAAACTATTTTTAGTTTTAGCGAATAAAATAATTTATTTTTTTTTATTATTTAGAATGGTAAATACAATTTATGTAAAAACTAATCAAATGATTTTAACTAATAAAATTTGGATATCGAATTAATAAAGATTGTGGAATTCCTTATAAAAAAATTTATTGCAAAGTGAAATGCGATAGATAAAATCTTACAAATTATACCTGCAAAGTGATCATATGAATGCTTTTGAAAACATTTTATTTTTGTTAGATTTTGCTCTTATACGGATTTACTTCTCTGTGGTATGACCAATACCGGATTCGCTTACTTGAGAATCATCGGCTCTTTAAATTTTAACAAATTTTATAAAATGTCACCATTCCCGGATAGGTGTTGACCGGATACGATGAGAAATTTGATGCCAAGTCAATGTTTCATAACTCGGAAAATAAGGGTATTAGAATTGCCTAATTAAAGACTTAAGCAGGCTTTTATTTGAAAATGTAAAAATCACATCTTCCAAAGTATGGACGCGATTTGAAAAATTTAGCTAAACTAGATTTAAGTGAATAAACCTACCAATTTATCATCATCGTTTTCCTCGAAAGCTACTTCACACTTTACATTTTCGAGAAGTTTTGCAGACAATTTAGTTTCCTCCTCATTTGCATCTGTTACTGGTTCCTCCTCTTTATTAGAATTCCATTTTTCATATAAAATTTCAGTACTCCTCACAACCAACTTTCGAAATTCATCATAATCCACAAGGCGACCATAGCACCACTCACATAAACGTTTTGGAAAATCTTCATACTCTTTGTTTACATCGTAGGTGGTTAAAAACATAAATAATTTGCACAAATTCGGAAGTAATAAGCTATTTAAATTAGACATTCCTGAATCACAATCACCACTAGCAACGTTTGCACTATCGCTCGTGTTTAGATGGTTGCTTTTTACTGTTCTTAGACATGCACGACACAGCTCTTGTAAATTTTTATGGCTAAAAGCGCTCATAGTGAAATTCCTATTTAACTTTTCTATGGAATTCAATATTTCTTATTGATTTTTTCCAATATGTTTTCTTTTTTATGAATAATCACCTTTTTAGGTTGTCAAACATAGAGCTGCCAGACTTTGAAATTCTTATCTTGAGCCGTGCTATAATAATATCCTACAACCCCGCGATCAAGGCGATCAATTCCCCTTGCCCACGATTATACAAAAAACGAAAGGATTTCTATTATATTTTTTCTCGTAAATTCCTTAATTTTCAAATTCCATCTTAAAGAAAACTAATAATTTCTTAAAATATATGTGCAAATTGCATTGCATTGAATAATATATATTATTCACATGGCTTATATGTTTGTATGAATCGAAGGTAGAAACTTATAACGCATTGATGGTTCATAATATATATTTCCCCCGAGGGAAATAGTCCCAACGTCATTAAACGCGATAAATATAAAAATTCAAACTGAAGTGAAAATCGCTCGAACATTTTTAGCACTTGCAGTCGTCAACAGACCGCTGGAGTATCAACACTTAAAATAAGAAGAAGAATTTGTGATTTTGTCATTTGTGGTCTGCGAAAAAAATTTTAATATAAATTTTTCTAAATTCTTTTTGGTTTTTTTTTTACTTCTGCAAAGATAAAGCAATTATTTCCACTAGTTTTAATATATACATTTTGCGAAAAAGACAAACTTGAAAAAGTAGACGAAATGAACCCCTGTACGGTTGCCACCCAACGAAAAGATAATGAGGGTGATGATAGGTGGCTCAGGTAGAAATTTGTAATTAAATTTTCAGTAAATTTTGTAAATAAAATTATAATTTTGCATGGCAGCATACACAAACGCTTCATTTCGGAGTGCCGCGAGAAAGACCCTGATGTTATATTCTTGGGTGATTGCATATTGGAAACATTGCAAGATACGGAGACATGGCATGATTACTTTGCACCCATGCATTGCCTTAACTTCAGCATACGTGGTGATAAGTGCGAAAATATATTGTGGCGTGTTGAAAACGGCGAATTAGATAATGTTAAACCAAAAATTGTAGTTCTTCATGTTGGCACCAATAATGTAGATAATAAACCGGAAGAAATTGCAGACGGTATACATGAAATTATATCGAGAATACGATCAAAATTACCCGATTCTTATATCGTTTTACCTGTATGTATGATGAAAACTAAGTATACTTCATGTTTTTCCGCTTAAGAAAGAAGTAAAATAAATAATATCTATCTTACAGTCTCTACTACCTCGTGGTCATCAACCGAATAAATTACGTGATAAAAATGCTCAAGTCAATTGCCTTGTTAAAGAGAAAGTTGTAGGTCTTAATCGTGTACAAACTGTGGACATTGCAAAAGGCATAGTGCAGATGGACGATTCAATTAGTCATCATGACATGTTTGATTACAAGAATCTAACAAATACAGGGGCCAAAAAGGTTTTTGAACCCGTACATGACTTATTATCGCAAATACTCAATGAAAATGAACAAGAACGTGATCTCACACCATCAGAATAGTTTCATTGCTTCCGCTTTTCAAACTAATTATTACTTCTACATGATGCATCTCTCTATTTTACATATTTTCTCAGCCATTTTACTATATCGTTAGCTTAAACGAAAAATCATGTGACTGCATATTTTTAAATTTTATAAAAGAAAAAAACTTATAAAATTGTTTCACTAATAGATTTTTAAGAAAAAGGCTAAAAACTTTAATAATATGTTTTGATATAATACATAATAATAAAAAAGGACTTGTTTTGTATTTTTTGTTGATGGTTTTTCATTCAAGCCAGCGATATATTATTTTCAGATATTTTAATCATATCCCATTATTGTAATTTTATATAAACGATGTTTCCTTATTCTAAAATTTGCTTTGCAAATTTGTATTTACTCTTTTTAATCTATATTTAAGTTAACTTTTATTATTTTTAAAGAACAAAAATGCAAATAGGATTCCATTTTTTCAAGCCAGCATTTTAAATAAAAGTCTGTTTAGTTTTTATTTCACTTTTTTAATTGAATAATGTGAGTATGTAAATCAATAAAAACATGTTTGAAGCTTTTACCAAAATAAGTTTAAGCTGTAAAAATTTTCATAATGATAGATATACATATAAAATATTTCGAATTTACATATAAAAACAACATAAAATTTATACAAGTATGTACTCCATTCCAAATAAAATTTCGGCTTTTTTAATCTTAAATTTAGATGAGAACTAATTGCATCAATCACTATTTTTAACATGTTTGTATTCACCATAGATAGACATTAAAAATTAATAAATGTTCTACTGTATTTTTCTGAAAATGCACATAAAAAGAAATTGTCTAATAGAAGTAAATATGCAAAACTTTTTTTATTGTAAAACTCAAATTCTGCATTGCTTATTTAACAAAACAAAAATTACTGTTAGTCCACGTTCATACAGTGAAATATTTGCTGCGAAACATTTTTGATTTCTCTTTTAAAACTGCATTCGTGCCCACTGTGATTTTTTTGCAGTTTAATACATTTTCTCATATATTTCTCATGAGAATGAGACCAGAATGACGTACTCAACAAGAACTGCATGTACATGAAACAAAGTACCCTTTTCAATTCCTCTTTCCCCCTTCATCAAAGAACTCTAACGTTTTGCAGCAAATGTTTCACTGTATGGACAAAGTATTGGGAATGGAATTTGAACGACCATATACAAATAAAACGTTTTATTTGGAGATTTAGTCGAATCAGTTTTTATATTGATTTTAGTGAAGGTAATTCATTTTATTTTAAAATTTCATTATAACTACACTAGAGCCTCGATTTGTGTAGTTAATAGAGACTGGGGGGAAATGTGAAGCAAATCGGAACGACGAAAATCGAATTAATTTTTTTTCAGTATAAACGTACCGAGTTTTGTTTAAATACTTACGGAAAAATAATATACATTTATTTTTATTTATTTATTTAAAAATACTTTACAAAGTAAATTTGCAAAGTATTGTTGCGGGGTAACTAGACCATATGCCCAATATGGTATTAACAGTATTTAAAAAAAGTTTTTGTGACTGACTATACACGACCTATGCCTTCACATAGGAAGTAGCAGCGTGTTTGTTAAAGAAATTCCACAAAAGAGCCGCAAGAATATACGATTATCCGTGGCAGATCAGTCAACCAGTGCGAGCGAGACGCAAAACTCTCGAAGGCCAATAAACAGCAGTGGCCTGGTTGCACTTAAGAGATAATTGAGGTGGATTTAATTCCGCTTCCGAATGGAATTGAACTCTATGACATGGCCGAAATACATATTTTTAAAGTTGTTTTATTGACTCAAGCATAGAATTCTCATTGAGGTTTCAAACCTTACTTACGCATACACATTAGAACATGTGAATAGAAAAATTCCCCACTTGATTGCAGATTGAAAAAAAAAAATAAAATTAACGAGTATGCATTTTTATTAACTTATTCATTTATTTAAAATTAGCACTCCTTTCGCTTCTTATTTTTATCTTTCACATTTCCATTTAAATACTTCATGGTCCTTAATTTTTTATTGTTGTAATGACTTGACTTTATTCTATTTTCTTTTTAAGTTTATTTTTCAAAAGTCCCGGTACGAGCGAAAGACAAGCACATATTGTCAGCACACCCATTGATGCCCACGAGAAGGCATCACTCGAACTAGTAATTTTTTGCAAAGTTTTTCCCGCTTGTATGGCCAATACAGATGGTGGCGCCACACCACAAAATGTTCCAAATGCGAAGGTGAACATGGGTACTCCAATAACAGGTGATGCCAAATTTATAAACCAATTGGGCAAAATTGGTGTCATACGCAGGAACAGTATATAGTTGAATAGACTGTCACGATGTTTTTCAACATGTTTCGACCATTCGTTAATTTTCTTCGGCCAAAAGTGTCTTATCAAGCGACGACCCACTAAGTTCGATAAACAATAGCAAAGCGTTGCACCCAGCGCTGAACAGAAACATATCAAAAATAGAGCGATTGGAAAACGGTATAGAAATCCAAGTAAGATGGAAAGAAACAGGGATCCTGGAATGGCAAATGTTTGAAGGCTAAAAGCAAAATATATTAAAGAAAACCAAAGAAGTATACAATGTCTTTACTAAGTAATAAACATAATAAGAGCTTTTCCCTTCCAAGCAAAATTTAGTAAATTAAACATATTATGTAGCTAAGAGTCCTTACAAAAAATTTTCCATCAGTTTGTTTATTTGGCAAAAATATATTAATTTAATAGGACAAGAAATCTTTATAAAAATCTAAACTGCTTACACCAAGTGTTTTTAGACGACATTTATCAAGATTCCGTATCATAAGACAATAACCATTGACTGAAATTTTTCCTAAGCTGCAACCAATCAACTACAATACAGCTGATTCAGGCACCTTTTTAACGAGATTGATTTTTTTTGGTACAGTTTTAAGGAAATGATAGTTGCACCATTAAGTTCTATAGAATTTAAGTAGATTTCCACACAATCTAGTGACGAAGTAGATTTCGTTTTATATGAGACATCTACTCGAAATCTAGTAGTGTGCGGGGCTGAAGAGGAACCAGAAACCATGGATTAGAGGATTAAATGGCTGAGCAGACGTTTCCATGAGACCATTAGTGATATCGCTAAGTGTTAAACTGGGGCATATCAGGGGCTTCATCATGGGAATTCAGTGGCTTAGTGACGGATAATAGAAGCACTTCTCGGTACAAAAAAGGGGGTTAAATATTATATAAGGGAATTACAATGGACACAACTGGGTCTCCGAGTGGAGGTGTGTTATAGCACCACCCTTCCTAGCCTAACCTACCCCTAGAGGAACCAAATGTACGACCCGAGCCACATTAATTTTTTCTCCGCTACATTTTCTGTAAACACACCAAACCCCTATCTCCGGTCCTTAGGAGAACTCCCATACACAATAACATTTTTATTAATTTTCCCCACCGTTCCAACTAGCTCCAGGGTGCCTCTAGAGGTTAAAGTATAATACCGACCCTCATTAAATTCTCTTTAGCGGAGAAAAAAATTAATGTGCGTCAGTCATACATTTGATGCGAAATTAAATTTTTACACAATAATCACTCCTATCGTGAATAGCGAGTGAAATTTTTATTGCCGTAAAATTTTCATTCCCCTGGAAGGAAAAAATGATATCGTAAAACACCCGTGAAATTCTTTCCCCGCTATCAGTCTCAGTGAATGTAAAAAAGGGAAGTGATTTTTAAAGCTTAAAAATTAATTGAAAATCAAACAAATTTAAATTTAATAATAAGAAATACATAAATTTCAGGTTTCAAATTAAATTTTTTAACTGGAAAATTGTGTTTTTAAATATTCTAGGTTCAGTGGAAAAAATTATTTAGTGTAGCACCGCGGTGTACCGCCATAATATTTAGTGTGTGCGCGTGATCCAGATTCATACTCCATGAAAAACGGTATTGCAGGGGAATTTTTGTTAACAACCGTGAAATTTATTTACTAATCTTGCCCTAAAGTAAATTTTTATAACTTATAATATTTGATTTTAAGGAAATGTCGAAATTATGCAATTATTATTATTATCAGGCCTGTCACAGAATCCAAATTCGATCGAAATGATTTCAATTCTGTAATTAGGTTCTTCAGAAAACGAAAAACGAGGAATATGCTCGAAATGAAACCATTTTAAATGTAATGCTCGGAATTGTAATTTTCCTTATGTGAAAGTACAAAAATCTGTTTGAAACAACTTATTTCAATAAAGAAAAATGTTTTCCAACAATTTATTTAAATTTTTTTTTGTATTATTTAATTTTTTTTTTGGTACAAATTATAAAATTTCCTTGTCTTAAGGAAAAATGCAGCATCGTAAAAAGTAAAATATTCTGTTCAGTCAAATAAAAATAAATAAAACTTTAACATATACACTGCGCTTGGATATTAAAGTGAATCCTGAAGCAGACATTTCGTGTATTAATTTTTAAATTTTGTTCACTTCAAGTTAAAAAAAAAATGTTGTGAATTTCCTATTTTGTTTTTTTCTTCTAATAAATAATAATAATAATAATAATGTGTTTTTTGTTGCCCAATATTGCCACATTTAAATTGAAAACGATCGAATTGCTGCTTTTTCGTATTGAACAAAATCGATCGAAATCTGGAGCAGGTGAAACAAACTCGATCGAAATGAAAATTCGTAATGAAAACAATTTCGATCGATTTCTGTGACAGGCCTGTATATATTATTAATGGTAAGGGGAATAAAAAAAAAAGGGAAAATATTTCTAGATAAAAATTATTCACGATTGCAATTTGAAGAAAAGGGAAAATATTTCGAGGGAAAACATGTTCACGATAGAGGTGAATGTTTTTGCTAAAAGGAACAATTTAAGAGGTTCCTGCATTATTGTGACTTTTCGAAAATAAGGATTAGTCTAATGTATGTATGTATGTATACACATGTGTACTTAAATATGTATATACATAAATATTAAAAAACAATGTATGTATGTATGTACATATACATATATTGTTACATATTATGTACATATGTACATACGTATGTAAATATGTGTATATTTATGTAGTTACATACGAGTATGTGAGTAGAAAGCATAATTTATTTGCGAAATGTACAAAACAATAAAAGAAATGAAAACTGACTTTAAAGTGGGTCAAGGTTAATTTATACAATATGTACTCGCAATTAAACATGGCTATAAAATGTTTAAATAAATATTTTTTTTGCATATTATGTATTTGTAATTGTAGTAAAAATGCAATCAAAACTGGTTTCAAATACACTTTGGTTGGTTTCTGTATCTTGTGAAAAGTTAAAAAATAAGTTCGAAAAATATGTCGCTTAAGCTTTTTTGGCGGTTATGGCACGATGTAATACATTCACCTGCGTAACGGTGGGAAGCCTCTGGCCTCTCCTCGACCCTAATAAAACTTCGAACCTCCCTTCGCACTTGCGTAGTTTCTTGGCTACTCTGACCGGTCACTGAGCTTTTGGAGTCCATGCTAAACGTATGGGTTTTCGGTATAATGCATATTGTTTGAGTTGCAATAATAACGAGGAGGAGGAGAGCATTATGTATCTCCTCTGCCTCTGTTCAGAATATCCTTTTCAGCAGCCTTTGTTCGTTATTGGAGGTTAGGCTGAAAAAACCGACTTCAAAAATAAGCACTAAAAAGTCAAAAATTATTTAAATTCGTTTAAATAAAACATAAGTATATATATATATATATATATATATAGATATGTAAATGTAGAATTTGTCAACTGGATTTTGACCGACTTTGAATAGCACTATAGTCAAATGTTTTACTTAACTGAATCTAAATTATTTTTAATTTTTTAGTACTTATTTTTGAACCTAGTTAAACTATTTGTAAAAGCTTTGGTGCATATTCATAGTCAGAGTTTAAAACCAGTATTTTGTATGGTAATACTGGTTTTAAATGTTTGTGTCAAGAATCGGTCAAATGGAAGAACGTGAGATACAATATTGAATTTTAATTGGCGTGGCCACGTCTACTTTTTAAATAAAAAATTGACCTTTTTCACAGTTCACAGTCAAGTACAAGCACGAGAAATATAATATTACGTTTTAAAGCGTGTGGTCCCGTCCACTTTTTTAAGTTCAAGGCGTGTGTCGTTTCGTAAAAATTGGTTAAGTACAAGTACGTGAAATATTATATTAATATTTAATGGGCGTGTTTCCGCCCACTTTTTAAAATGCAAGATTGAGTATTTTTAAGAGCTCAAGGTGTGTGGCAAGTTTGGTAAAAATTTGCAAGGCACAAGCAAGTGAAATATAATGTTATATTTTATTGGGCGTGACTCCGCCCAATTTTTTATATTTAAGATTGTGTCTTTTTTAGTGCAGGGTGTGCAGGATCTTTTGTAAAAATCAGTTAAGTAAAAACACGTGAAATATATTGTTAAATATAAAGGAGCGTGGCTTCGCCCATTTTTTCAATATGGGGATAGTGTATTTTCTTCAGCTCAAGGTGTTTGGCAAGTTTCCTAAAAATCGGTCAAATAGAAACCTTTGAAATATAATGCTGTACTCTCTCAGACAAAAAAAGAATTATTAAAGTCGGTTTAAAATGTACTGAGTTATGAAGTAACAAACATTAAAAAATACTGGCGAATTGATAACCTCCTCCTTTTTTGAAGTCGTTTCAAAATATAAACGAATTTGTAAGCAATCAAACACATTTCCCTGCAGGATTCTATGAAAGAACGTCGATCTCCGAATAAAAACTAAAATATGTACCTAACTTGTAGGAAATTTAAGCACTTTAGGACAACTGGAATAAAAAAATAATTATTCTTTTTGAATACAAAGGATACAATATATAAGCGACGACTACACCAAACATGACCTCAAAATAGTACATATCTTTATATCGATCTAATACTTTGGCCAACATTTTAGCATCTTGTATGTCACGTGGAATTTTCATGTGTTGCTTTTCCAATCTGCAATGAAAAAAGAAATACTTTGTTAGTAGTATTATAACGAAATTATAATAAAACAGAAATATAGAAAAAAATGGTCTATACAACATTTAAGGTCACTGTTAAGGCTCAGTTAGCCTACTGTAACGGAATGTAACTGTAATGTAGGAAACAGCTGATCGTGTGAATCAGCTAAGCTTGAAGCAAACATCGTTCAAGTTGGGCGCTCTTTTACAGTTGCTAAGTAGTTTCGATTTGAAATTGCGTCGCCTGGCTGTCGACCTAGAAGGTTATTTGCTCGACTTCTGCAGGGCCACAAAGCTTGTAAAAAGCTACATTCATTCGGTAGTTCGAAAAAATGTCGACTTCGACTACGACGATTTTGTACTAGATTAGAGAAAAATGTTGCAATGTTCTTTAGTCTAGTAAAAAATCGTTGCAGTCGAAGTCGAAATCCGACACTCGTAATTAGTCCAATTATAACGCATTCTGAATAACGTTTATGTTACTTGAAACCCAATTTTTTGTGTTTGATATATTTTTAATGTCGTATTCATACAAAATATTTTGATTTTATCAAAGATTAGTTAATCAAAAAGATTATAGTCACGCGATCTAAGGCAACAAGCGATAATATTAAAAAAAAATGTTATAAAATTTTCATTTTTATGTAATACATCTACCCGTTAGTAATTAAGTTTAATTAAATATTTATTAAAATAAATATGTATCAATTTGTTGCTTCTGTTGCTTTCTAAAAGCTGTATTCTATGGCCAATGTAGCACAACTTAAAGCAGGAAGAAACGTGAGATAAAAAATGTATAAATGTACTATATGAGAATACTTATGTACACAAATTTATAAATAGTACATAAATACATACATACATCTCCATATTGAACTTAAGAATCGTATGATTTTTTGCTTCCCTTGTTGATAATTTTGTAATTATCGCTGAAAGGCAATAAGTTATCGCTTGACCTGGCATAAATTCTAAGACGCCTACGTAATACAGAAATTTTGTACCAATTATGTAAATATTTATAAGAAAATTATCTTGGTCACCCATGAAATTTTTGAAGTCCTACAGACACGTAAGTATATAGTAGATATGATATGTATTTGTATGTGCATAAGTATATGGGGCATTCCACGCCAAATCCAACCGTTTGAATTTTTTTATTTTCCCAATTTTGTCTCGTGTGTTGTTTTAGTACAAAAGTCTTCCTGGTAAATTTTGAAATTAGATTTTTCGATTACTCTTTCAAAAGATATTAAATTTTCAAAAAATAAATTTTTTCTTAAATTTTTTGTTCATAACTTTCTTAGGAATGGTAAACAAATTAATTAACTTAAGATTTTTGGATATTAAATTTTGATCTTTTTGAAAATTTGGAATTTGAAAATTCAAAAAGGAACAAAAAAAATAAAAAATTTGAAGGGGCTAATTACGAGTGTCGTGTTTCGACTTCGACTACGAAGATATTGTATTAGATTGAAGAAAAAATTTTGTTATGTTCTTTAGTCTAGTACGAAATCTTCGTAGTCAAGTAGAATATGATACTCGTACAAAAAACAATTAATTCTACCAGGAAGTCTCTATTGAAAAAAAAAAATTCAATACGTCCGATTTGGCGTGGAATGCCCCATGTAAATATCTATATTGTATATAAATAATTTGTACACTTTTATATAAATTTTATTTAAGAGATTAGACTTTGCCCTGCATTTAATCACGTTGTATCTACGTACAATATGTATGTACATATATGTATGTATGACTGCTTGTGATTGATAAACAAAGAATTAAATAAATGTATAGAAAATCTCTTACTCATCCAATTGGGGAAAAATCATGTAGACGTAAGACATTGCTGCAAGCGACGTGATAAAAATTCCAGCTAAAATAAATAAAGATTTTTTTGTGGCTGAACGTTCAGCCGCAGACATAGGTTGTTTTTTAGGATTCGGTGGTATTTCACATTCTGGCCGATGTCGGTTCATTGGCTGATCCCCTTGCAGCAATTGTGGCTGCTGACGTTTTTGCTGCATTGTTGTTGGTGATGATGGCATTGTTATTGTTTCAGGTGATGGTTGTGTTTGTAATAACGACAAAGTCATATGGCTATTGTAATTTATTTTAGGGTTTTTTTTACTCACATCTACAATGAAATAGCAAATGCATAAAATACAAAATAGATTATACTATAGAGACGAATTAAATATTAAAAAAGATAACAAAGAAACAAACGCAATTAATATACATACATGCATACATACATATGTACATGTATGTAATTGTTTACTTTTGAAATTTAATGGTATACTATTTTTAAGTTTTAATAATTTTTCGTTTTTCAGACACTCACCAACTATGCCCGCGGATTCTGCCAGCAATGGAGTCGAGTCAAATTCCATATTTTTGCTAATACACAATTACTTTAACACTTAAAATTTATAGAAATATATGTATATGTACACATTATATGCTTCCGCATTTCAACTGCAAATACATATGTACTTTTTCCTTGATTATGTTCTCGTCTGTACATACACACTATTTTAGAACGTTTTGATTTTTATTTCAGATTATTTTTTGGTTATAAAGTTGCTATTGCTAGCTAAGTTTTCTTCATTACATTTGAATGTTGTTTTTAAATTTCATATCAATTCTATCACTTACACATGCAATTTAAATTACAAAAAAAAAAACAAAATGTATCTCTGTGGTTAAAATTATTTTTCTCTGATTAAATTAAAATAAAAAAATTGACGTTTATGAACAGTGATGCAACCTCATAAATATTTTTATAAAGTTAGCGCTTCTGAAGTCTATCGAAAAATGTGCGATTTTATGGTAAATGTTTAATATACATAAATTGCGTGATCCAACATCTTGGGTTCTTGTTTTTTTTTCTCTATTTTGTCTCATGTTCTTGAGAAGCACATTACACAAACAAAAATGCATGTTGTTAATTTGTTGTACTTTTAGCTCTCGTTCTGACTTTGTAGAACGTTGCACGATGAAATAAACTAAGCATTCACAATAGTTTGCTTATAATCTGACACTCTGCTATCGACATCTTTGAGCACTTGCAGACAGTGACCTGCGCCGAGCAAGTTTGTCAGCGTCGGCGGCTGATGAAAAATTGTTCAGCGGCGCCTGAAAATCGGCTGGGTCGGCTTTACAATTTTTACAATTGTGTCAAGTAAATTCACATTTTTAAGTGATTTATTTTTTCTCAAACTGACGTCAATTTTTTACCAGCTAAATTTCTGGGAATAAATGCTTTAATCAGCGTTGCCGCGTTCTTTTTTATTTTGTACCACAAACAAAGCGGGAAAAATTGCTAGAAAATTATCATATATCAAAAAAGATCCACTTCTTATTACACATAAAATCATTACAAAATTTAATTGTTTTCTTTTTGTTATCTGATAATTTTCTTGCGATATTTTCCGCTTTGTTTGTGGTACAAAAAAATAAAGTGGCAACGCTGACTAAAACAGTTTTTCTCTGAAATTTAGTCGGTAAGTCCCGGCCGAGACTTGCAATTTTTTTGCAGCAATTTTTGAATATGTGCGCATAAACGGGATATATGTCAATTTGAAAGCAAATTTGCAAAAAAATTTAAGTGTGAGTGTATTAGTGAAAAAGTCTAAAACCCTCAAGTAAAATATAAAATAAATTCATCAATCGGTTAATCTTAGCCGATTTTGAGCCGAGAAAAATCGGCGGCGGCGGCTGACATAAAGTCTTCGGCGGCTCGGCTCAGCCGGCTGTCAGCCGGTTGGCGCAGGTCTCTGCTTGCAGAAGTATGGCACTGTTTTTTTCATTTTCACCAGCTGTCTGTTGACATTTTATTGTGGTGATGTGTAAAAGAATTTTGCATTTTTTCCAGAGTTTCTATTTGTGAATTTTTAAAACAATTTTAAATTTGTGTACTTTTTCCACAAGATAATAAAAGCAAGTGCTCCAAGTTTTCGAAATTATTGGCAAAAGTGAAAATAATGAGTGATCCCAAAAAACCTCAGCGCTCTGGCGCTGCCCCAATTAAAAACCCCCTTCTAAGTGCTTCTGTTACAGGTTTAACATTTGATGATTTTCCCAATAAACCATTATTGCTCCCGGCAGCGCCAGCTATTCCACATCCATCTGTGCCGGTTTCATCCAGTGTTCTTATAGCGAGAGGTATGTAAGTTGTCAGAAATAATATTTTTAACATTCAATCATATATGTACATATATACATATATGTATGTACATATATACATATATGTATGTATGCATAAGTACAGCTAGATCTTAAGAACAGATGATACATACATATGTACATACATAGGCAGATCGATAGGTATATACATACATACATACATAACTACGTATGCCCACATTAGAACGATATTATAACAGTAATGATCTGTTGAGATTTCCTTGCTACCTGTTGATCAATATGAGTCGGCTAATGGGGGCTTAGATTTACCCAGACGTTCACAACACCAAAGCTTCATATTTTATTTATTCTACACTCAACACATTTAATATAAATTTTTTGGCAAAATTTTAACGCCCACTTTTCTCAATTCAGCATCGCGTCAATTTCAGAGTTCAAAATGTATGTCAAGTTTTTGAAAAATTATTACATATTAATGGGCGTAGCTGGGCTTACTTCTTTAAGCACTGATTCTAAAAAAAAAAACGAAAAAAGGAAAAGAAACGAATTCTTAAAGTCGGTGTAAAAGTTACAGACTTATGACCTAACAAGCATAAAAAATTCAATTTGATTAAAATGTTGAAAAAGTGAGTTGAAAAATGGATAATTTTTGTGTAGGTATAGTGTTGTTTAAAGATTTTTGCTTTGATTTTATTCTTATAGGAATTTCTACCACAATTCTTCTGCAAGTTTCGATGACTATTATTCACCTGTTTCAGTACTATGTATTTTGGAAATATTTAAATATTTGATGCTTAGTAAAAAGTTTAACAAAAAGTCTTTTGGATCTTCTCAAGTTAAGATGTACCACTTTATTTATTCATATAATGTGAGACTAAATTCGAATTTATTGCAATTGTATTGTAAAGTCCATGACATCTGGCCAATAAAATAGTTACGACCCTTAATAATCTGTGAAAATTAATATTTTTCGATTTTATGTGAACAAATAGTATATTTTCGTTAATATTTATTGGCTGCAGCATTAGACTAAACAAAAATAACAATAATAAAGTAACATTTTAAATTAATTGGCATACTATGCGAAAAAAAACACGAAATTCACTTGGCCATAAAAATAGGTACGAAAAGTAGATCCTGAAAATAAAAGGATTATTGAATCGTTTTGCAGAAAAATAACATTGAATTAGCTATATATATATTTTTTTAATTTTCTTCTGCTCCTTGTTAAAAAATTTCAATATTAAATACATAGCTTTAGTTTTCTTACATCCTTACATAATATGCATATACGTATATACATATATTTACGTATACATACATATATGCAATAATAATTTTAAAAATATTTAATTGTTTAGAATATTGGCTCTTATTATTAGGAAGTATTTAAATTAAAATAACATTAAGCGAAATAAAAATGTTTAATTCAATGGCTGAAATTGGATGAATTAATGAAAAAAATTAAGACGATAAGTTATAAATTTTGGTACTTAAGAAATATTTTATTCCATACTTCGGGTGGAATGTGATCTATAAGTTGGTAAATCTAAAACCATCTTGCGTCTGCGGCAACACCATATGATGGCAGCAATTATCAATATAATAAGTAATATAAGTAGTATAACACCTAAAACGATGGCCGCAATGGATGCTTCTGTCAGGACTAAATCTCTTACATCAATGATATGTGAGCGCTGATTACCAACTCCGTCAAAAGCTGTTAAGGATACTTTGGGTTCACAGCAAGAAGCCACGTATGTTGCCTTCAAGGGCTCCGTGCTGCCCACGGTATATGATTTTGTATAAATTAAACCAGATGCAGGAGTTGTTTGCAAACGCATTATGCCCGTTTGCCAATCTTGAGCGGTAATGTACAGATTCCAAAACCGTTCTGAGCAGGAATCGAATTCGTTAGAAATGCCTTCACAGCGACTTCCAAAAGTCCATGTAATTGACGGTGACGTGTTGTCCTATGAAAAGAGAAACAATGTCAATGCATGTGAGTTATACTTGCTACACAAGATTTCACAAATCTCTATGTACCTGCGAATCGATATTAGTTATAACTTTCAGATTAACTGTTAGAGAAGCCGTAGTACCGGGTGTAGAAGTTGAAAATGTTATATGATCTATTGTATTTTCTTGTGTATTCTGTGGCGCCAGGACAGACACTGTGACAGTACTCATTTGTCCTGGTCTTAAAAACAAACTATTGGTAAAAAAAAAATATTTTCTAACTTTTCTGCGTATGTAGTATATGCATTTTTAATATTTTTTACCTTTGAGGGTTTAATCTTACTAAATACCGTCTTTCGTCGACTACTTGTATATTATAATAGTTTGCTTCGTTTCCCGTATTTGTTACTTCAAAATATAATTGGGCGAGCATACCGGGACCTGTTAGTATTTGGGAATGTATACCCATTTCGATTTTAGTATTTGATTTTAAAAAAATATTTGAGTTCTTCTGTTGTGGCGTAGTTATCGGTAAAGATGATAAATTCGTTTGCTCGTTAGTCATTGTGTTGCGCTGAATTTCATTGCTTGAAAATGTTTCGACTTCGCTCTTAGGCAGAACCTGGTTATCATTGGTTGGAAATTTTATTTTACTGTGACTGCGGGAAGTAAGTTCACGGCCATTAGTTGCCAGGTTCTGTTCCAACTTAGCACTGCGTAGACGGGCCGGGTAAGATGTGTGTCCTTCAAAAAAGTATGTTTCGAAGTGTTTAATCATATCATCTGCAAGAAAATATAAAAAATAAAACCATAAACTAATATCTGAAATACACAAATTTAAAAGCATAGCAATGAGTTTGTGACTAATGTGTAAATACATACAATGTAGATGTATTTACATGAATATTACTATTTTTTCCTCTTTATAAGGCTGAATAATGTTATCTTGCTTTCTTTAATACGACAACGAACAACATTCTTATCACTTTATTTCTCTCATTGTGTTGAAATTTATATTTTAGAGAAAACGAGGCTTGAAAATACTATACAACTCAGTTGCTGTAAATTGTTTGAACTGAAAACACATTAAAATATAAAGTAAAAAATACTTACCTAGAAATGTATCAGCCTTACGTTCGCCTCTAATGAAAACACTGTATTCCGTAGTTAAATTTGTGGGAATCACTTTCAATTTGTAAATAGTAGCTTTGCGCAATTTCGTTAAAGGCACATACGCATCTAAGCGTCTGTCTTCGTCCTCGAATGTTGGTAATGCTTGTGTTTTAAATTTAACCAATTTTTTTAAATTTATTTCTGAAATGAAGGAAGTAAAACAACGGTATTTTTACTTAAATTTGCAATTTTGCTAATGTGAATACTTATTGTTTATTGTGATTTGCAAATTCAATCACATCATTGTGAATGAACTATTGTGTGCATATGTCGCTTTTACAACAAAATCTCTAATATTTACTAACGCCAAACTAAAACGTCAAACTTATACTATGTATTTCCTATAAATAATAACGAAAGTAGAATTTTCTATTCTTCAGCATTCTTGTTTTTTCCTTTCTCTTTCAAAAAAGAAAAACAAAGTTTGTGCTAAAAAGGAAAAGTGTAGTAGTGTTTAGTTAACTGAAAATTTTGTTCTTTTGCATAGCAGCAAGTGTGTATATTAAATGAAAAAAAATTTATGCAAATAATAAATAAACCGAAAATATTTATTTAAATGAAGCTTTTGGAACGATATTTATTTAATCGATTGAAAAGTGTGTGTTTAACAGAACGAGATATGTATGTAATTGCATGTGTACATATGTATGCACATACATATTAATACTTACATATGTGCTTACATATTTACATACATACATACATACATACATGTGTACTATGCATATGAATCTTCCTAACCACTACTTCTGCTAATTTCAACAAGGTAATTAATTAAGAACTTACAATATGCATGAACATTATATCTCTCTACACATCTAACGAAGTGTAATAAAAGCTAAACAACAGTTTTAATTAATTTAATAATGTATTTATTAATTCATTTTGGAATAACATTGAGTACAATTAACATTATTTCATGTTTAATGTTGCGTATATCACAAGGAATTAAAAGGGATTGCACGGTATTATTTCATATTTGTTAAAAGTCCTTAAAACAATTCTTTGCCTCCAAGTGTAAACATAAAGTAAAAAAACTGTTCGAAAGACACCGAAATTGTTACCGTCCGTTATCAAAGTATATGTACCTAGCAACAACGGCTCCTATTTTGAGACGCAAAAGCATCGTTGTTTTTTTTAACAACATTCTTATTTTGAATTTTTGTTGATTATTTCACCACACAGCTTGATTTGAGGAGAGTGTGTTTATGATTGCACAAATTTCGTTTACGATTTGACGACATCTGGTAATTTTTATCTTTTCGCTTTCCTTTCGTTCTATATTTGACCATGTCTTATTATTTCCATTATTCCATGCTTGATTTGACAGCGGTTTTTCTAGATTTGAGAATAAATATTGTAGAACATTTTTCTCCCTCTCTGTGTAGACTTTGACTTAACGGCAATTTAGGAAATCCAGAACATACCTATTATTAAAAAATAAAGACGAACAAGACTTAAATCTCAATGATTACGCCTGAGTGGTGAACTATCGAACATAATTTTCTGAAAGTGAAGCTAATAGATTTCTAAACAATAATAGATTTTGAAATCAATTGAGCTTTTTAATATTGGAATGGTAATAAATATTAAAAGCTATAACGACGAAATTGTGTTTCCAAATTAACCCTAATTGATAAGAATTTGGTTTGCTTGACCATTATTATTTTATGTTGGATTCGTGTTATAAGATTATACTTGCAAAGCAGTGAAAAATACCACAATAGTAAAAGAACTATGTTAAGAATTTAAAAAAAAAGTTGGTTTGTTGTTGGTTAAGCACATCTAGATGCAAGAATTATGTTAAGTTTTAAATTTTATTAAAAGTAAAAATGTTTGTGTACTTTCAGTTTATTTTTACTTATTTCTGTTATTAAGTCCTTATTAGTATATTTGAATTTTTAAACGGCAGGGAAAAAGCGAGTTTTTCTTAGTGGCAAACACTCGCCGTATTGTGCTGCTAAAGTTTCTCTTTAGGTAAGTAGTCACAGATTTTAAAACAATTGGTAAAATAATCAACTATGTAAGGAAAGAGTTTTATTTACTTTAAACACAGTCATTAACTTTTAATATCGAGCCAAAATTCATTTGTTCCTTTTTTGCCTCATTTTTGTTTAATTTAGTTTCTTAAAGTGGTTAAATGGTGATTCAGTTAATTTTTCCAGCTAGCGGCAACACTGATAAGCAGGAAACTGTAAAAACTTCAATGTTTATAAACATTTTTATATAAATTTGCTTCTATGCAAATATTTTCTACAAACATGTTGCTTTCCCTGTTTTCTGATGATGGCGTAGCCAAATATTGAAACGGAAATGTAACAACTTAATAAATATAAATGTGAAATTCAACTTTCATACATTCTTATGATGAATTAAAAAGTGTTTGTGTACATGTAACGAGATCTGTTACAAAAAGAAAAAAAAATCTATATTGTATGTAAATTATTTGTGAGTTAAATTTATGGTCAGTGTGTATGTGTATGCGCTTTTATGTTTTTTAAGCCGCTAGCTAAGTCTAAATCTATTGATCATAATTAGAACTGTTGTTACTTCTTTTGAAAAACATTATTAAACGTTACTTTCTTCTGTAATTGGAACGATACACCAAATGCATCTGCATTAATTACATGTACGAAAATTCACTGTTTTGTTTGTCTTCAAAAAGTGTGATTTAAAATTGCTCATTCGATTTGTTTCCATTAAATTACAATAGTTTCGACGGAAACCACAATTCATTGTACAGGGTGTTTTTTTAGAGGTATAGAACTTCGAATTGAAATAAAACACAAGAAAATCGTTTTAATGTCCATCAATTTGGCTTTATTGGAAGGATAATTTTATGCCATTAACGTTTAAATATGATTTCGGGCATGTGGCCGCCTACAGGTCCAATTTTCAACCACTTTTTCGAGCATATGGGCCGTATGTTGGCAATAACGCCACGAATGTTGGCTTCCAAGTCCCCTAACGTTTCTGGTTTGTTGGCGTAGACGAGCGACTTCACATATCCCCAAAGAAAATAATCCAATGGTGTCAAATCACACGATCTTGGTGGCCAATTGACAGGTCCATTCCGCGAAATTATGCGCTCATCGAATGTTTCCTTCAATAAATCGATTGTGACGTGCGCTGTGTGGCATGTAGCGCCGTCTTGTTGGAACCACAACTCATGCACATTCATGCCATCCAATTCGGGAACAAAATAGTCGGTTATCATGGCTCTATACCGGTCTCCATTAACGGTAACTGACTCTCCAGCATTATTTCGGAAGAAGTATGGCCCAATGACTCCACCAGCCCATAGAGCACACCAAACAGTCAGTTTTTGTGGATGTAATGGCGTCTCAAGGGTCTCATGTGGATTCTCTTCACTCCAAATGCGGCAATTTTGCTTGTTGACGTAGCCATTCAACCAAAAATGAGCCTCATCACTGAACAAAATTTTGCGATGAAAATCAGCATCGAGATCAATCTCATTTTCGGCCCATACACCAAAATCACGACGCATTGCATGGTCTCGCGGCTTTAATTCTTGCACAAGCTGAATCTTGTAAGGTCGCAAGCCAAGATCTTTGCGCAAAATCTTCCATAAAGTTGATGGACAAAGCTCCAATTGCTGTGCACGGTGGCGAATCGATTCATTCGGGTCCTCTTCAACACTTTGCTCTACAGCGGCAATTGTTTCTTCGGTGCGCACTGTTCGACGTCTCTGCAGATGCGTATTATCACATAGAGTAAACGTAGTGCGAAAACGATCCATGGTTAACCGAATTAATTGCTCTGATGGACGATTATGTCGACCATAAAATGGACGGAGCTTGCGGTAAACTTCGCGAACTGAACCATTATTTTCGAAATAAATTTGCACGATTTGCAAGCGTTGTTCTTTTGTCAACCTGTTCATGATGAAATGGCAAACCAAACTAAATATTAATCACTTGACAGCTGACAAAATGGCCGCCAGTTAAAAAAGTGATGCCAACTTAAAGTTCTATACCTCAATAAAAACACCCAATACAAGTCAATCAACACAACGTGTATCTTTTACATAAAGCGGATGTCGTGGATATTAATAGATATAGTTTTTCTGTCTTGCAGTTCAATTTGAAACAACCGTTAATAACTTTTGATTTCATTCTATTCGTTTTTATATCAAAATTATATTTTTATGTTTAACATTTGTTAACGTACTAATAATCCCAAATTATTATTTATTATATTATTCAGTAAAATAATTTTTCATTAAAAATACATTGAAATTGATTATTGACGGGTTTAGCTTGATTCTATGTGCATGTTAAACTTAAATTGTAACAATTCCCAAAAAAAAAAACTAATTATTAACTTGACTGCACCATTTTAAAAATACTTGTGTGGCAGGCAACACTCTATACTTGAATAGCTGTTATTGTTATTTATATTTATTTTCTTTACATACTTCTTACAACTAAAATTCGAGCTGTTTAGCGATAGTAAACTAAGAAAATAAAAACATGTTGATTATTGAGTTCTTGTTTCAACTTTGTTTGATATTTGTTGAGCTTCTCATTTGTTTAAATGAAAGTTTAACATAATAATTCAAGTTGTTCTAAGATATTTTTGGGTAAAGCTTCCCTGATGATCTGCATTAGCAACAGTGAAATGCGCATAGGATCCAGCTAAACCCTTCAATAATCAACTTCAATGAGTTTTTAATAAAAATATATTTTACTCAATAAGTAAAATAATAATAATTAAATGTAACAATTCCCCCCCCCCCCCCCCCCCCCCCCCAAAAAAAACACTAATTATATTTTTAAGTTTATTAACTTCCTGCTATAGAAAATTAATGATTTTACCCAATTTTCTTGAATCGATGTTGATGTTGAAAGATGTTGAGTTTACTTAGATGTCGAAAGATAGTGAATCTTTCAGATTTCGGAATTTTTCGAAAATAAAATTTTAACAAAATCAAAAGTCAAAAGGACACGTCGATTGCTTCCAATTTTAGTAAAATCGGGTGATTCCTTCGAGAGATATCGTTGACTAAAAATTTCGAAAAAATGGTTTTTTTCTAATAACTTTAAAAGTCTTCCTCAAATCGATTTTATATATTCTCTGATTTTAATAGATTTGAAAAGAGTATCGTATGCCGCAAAGTAGACCAAAATTTGTAGTTTAGTGGAAAGTTTCAGGAATGGCCGCAAGATTAATCGCTTCTTGCATTTGTTTTTTGAGAGTGAGAGTAATTTATTTATTTTCTCTAATTAATCATCCTTAATTATTCATAGTATGTATGTACATATTGATGACAAGCGGATAAGCTTTTACTTACAAGCCGACCTACATATAATAGATTATCTTTTATTGCATTTCTTGTACTACTTTTTTAATGAATTTATGTGTGTCTGTAGAGCGGCTTCATGTATTTATTCCCACACTACGCAGCATTGTATATGGAATCATTTTAAAAAGCAATTGATATTTGAAAAATAAAACGAGTCATCAAAGAATTCCGCAATTGTCTTGTCAAATGACACAACTATTTTGTTTGCAGCCAGCTAATGTGAAAAAGATCTGAATAAATTCTTCGTCTTGGTCATAAGTTAGCAGACGGTTTAAATTTCTTAGATATTTTAGTGCATGGACTTTGTGCCAAACAGCTGCTAAACAAAATCATTATTGCGTGGCTGTAAACAAATAATTTATATAGGGTGTTTTTTATTGAGGTATAGAACTTTAAGTTGGCATCACTTTTTTAACTGGCGGCCATTTTGTCAGCTGTCAAGTGATTAATATTTAGTTTGGTTTGCCATTTCATCATGAACAGGTTGACAAAAGAACAACGCTTGCAAATCGTGCAAATTTATTTCGAAAATAATGGTTCAGTTCGCGAAGTTTACCGCGCTCCGTCCATTTTATGGTCGACATAATCGTCCATCAGAGCAATTAATTCGGTTAACCATGGATCGTTTTCGCACTACGTTTACTCTATGTGATAATACGCATCCGCAGAGACGTCGAACAGTGCGCACCGAAGAAACAATTGCCGCTATAGAGCAAAGTGTTAAAGAGGACCCGAATGAATCGATTCGCCACCGTGCACAGCAATTGGAGCTTTGTCCATCAACTTGAAAATTGGACCTGTAGAATTGGCTTTATTCGAGCCAGCCGCGGCGGCCACATGCCCGAAATCATATTTAAACGTTAATGGCATAAAATTATCCTTCCAATAAAGCCAAATTGATGGACATTAAAACGATTTTCTTGTGTTTTATTTCAATTCGAAGTTCTATACCTCTAAAAAAACACCCTATACAAGCAGAAAATATGATTAGCTAAACTTTTAAGCTTCATTGTGATGTATAGAATAGTATTGGCAGTTTCATAAACACTTGGCAAAATCATACTTACTTACTTACGTACTTTTTAAGCTTAATAACATTTATTTTGTGGTGCACAGTTGGACAAAGTGTTAGGCAGATTGTTTTTTGCTTAATAAAGGACGGACAAAAGCACATTTAGAAATAACATATGTATTAATAAAAAGACAACGAGACAATTAAACTTAAATTAAGAATTATTTCGTTTATTTAAACAATTTTACAAAATTAAACTGTCATCTGATAGCTTATGTGATAAACATTGAATATGTATGTATGTATGTATATGAATAAATTTTATGTTTGTACTACAAATACACTAGAATTAAAACTTTCAAATGCTCAACATTTTATATTATAAAATAAAATGTTACGAAAAGTCTATTTATGTATATTTACAAGTTTTATTTTAGCGATATTTAACATTATTAGTTTTTTTTTCATTTAATTAAAAAGGTTATATTTATTGTTTTTTTTTACAGTGAGTAAAATCAAATTTTGTTCATGTTACTTAAGAATTATATAGAAAGAAATTTAGTTTGTAACACATAAAGAGCATAAACTTTTTTAAAGTAAAAATACTTAACTGACCCAAAAATATAAATTTAGTTGAAAGTTGTTAAAGAGCCTTAACGTTGATGTGGGAAAAATCGTACGAAATAATAAATGTTGCTCAACATTATTCACAAATTTGAACAGATTACTAGGCTTAATCTAGTAACGTTGTTTGTTTATTGTTAGTTAAGCAAAGTCTATATGCATTATGTTTCTGTTTAAGAAACTCATCAGTAGTCCAAAAAAGCTTTCCAAATGTCATTGAGAATTACGTACACAAACATAATAAGTGAAAAAGCCTCAAACAAAAACTTCACAACAAACATCTTTATTCGATTCCGAATCAATATATTGTACTAATGTCATATACAATTCTGAATAAAATATAAAATTGTTCAACTTTTTTGCCGTTTCCGTGCAAAGTTTTTTTTAAGACAACGATTAATCAGAATTTTCTGATTTTCTGAAAAAAAATTGAAGCAACTCGTCTTATTATCTGCTAAAGTTTAAAATTTTTTCTGACATTACTGCATCACTTCAAGTTAGTGAAGCAATCTTTTGTTGACCAAAAGCTAAAATATTTATGCTATATTTAATATTAACCAAATGAGAACTCTGGCACACACTTTTACAAACATTGTTTGCAGTACAAGAGATTTACTTGCTGCTTGCGTGAGTGTGTTTGTGTGATGACAAATTTAAAATTTTTTTCATAATATATTTGTTGTAGTCTTAATATATTGCAGTTTTTAAAGATGGTTGGTGATATGTAGTTTGGTGATCAAGTTAAAAGAAGAACTTGTTAATCGGAACTAAAGTTTTATATAACACGTTTAAAGTTTTTAAGTTAAAAATATTACGAGTGTAGAAGAAAGCGCAGTCAACGAAAAAACTACTTTCAATAGTTTAGTTGCAAAGGTTGCAAACGACAAATACAAAAAAAAAAAATTTATATTTTAAGGAAATTTTTCAATAAATTTGCGTTACTATTGATATTTTTGTTGCTTCATTTGTAAATTAGTTAATTGAAAATAGTGTGGATTGCCCCTTAGCAACATTGTTAAATACACATATTATATACATACATATGCACGTAAGTTTAAGTATTAATATTAATATTAAATAGTATTCATATTTTAGTTTATAAGTATAAGTTAATTAATTCTTGTACAGTGATTTGAAAATTTTCAAGTTTTTTGTTTGTTTTGCTTATTTTGTTATTAAACAGATCTAAAGCTTTAAAGAGTTTTGTTAATTCTCAAGAGAATCAAAGGTGTCTTATATTTAAGTTTTAAACCCTTGTTAGTAAATAGTTATCTTTAAGGAAATACATAAATTGTGCTCTTACAACTACATAAATAAAATGAGTAAAATTGAATTTCGGTAACTAACCGCCATTGGGCGTTTCCAGTACTGCCTTTCGCATGAGTTTGTCAATTTTTACATGTAAACTTGACAATGTTGTATCGACTGGTACATCAATTTCGTGAGAACCGCGCAAGGCATCGGCTACGATTGTGAGCTAGAAGGCACAAAGAAAATAAAAAAAAGAATGAGAGGAAAACTATTAAAAAAAGTTACTTTATTCAGAATTTTAAATTAACATTTACTTTTTTAAACAAAATTATCGTAATTCGATCAGACAATGAGCCTTATCGCGGTTGGCATATTTCGACTTCGACATTTTGGTCCTAGATTAAAGAAAAATGTTGCGGTGTTCCTTAATCTATTACAAAAACATCGTAGTTGAAGTCGAAATACAACAACAAGAATTTTGGCCTGGCACTCGTTTTATTTTTTACGTGAAATGCTATCAAGATGCATATAAAAAATTGGTGTGAATTGTTCATGCAAAAATTTTGAAGAAGTACACTAATTCGTTCATTCTATACACTTTGGCACAAATATGTATGTATGTACGAGTATGTAGTCGGATATGAAATGCAACTTCAACATTTTAAGTTTTCATGCTAAATAACATAGTAGCACTTGTTTCGCATCGAATTAACAACAAACACATGGACTCTTTTTACAAAAGTAAGAAATTGTAGCAGAGTTTCGAGGGCTGCACATAATATTGTTTACATCCCAAAAAATTTCTCCTAAAAATAATCAATGTGGTTTAACATTGCTTACAAATTTTAACAGAGTACATACTAGGCTTTAGCAAAAATGTAATTTTACCTTGACAACATTGTTTCTGTTATGTAAACAAAAACCATATGATTATGCATATTTGAACTGTTTATTAAAAAAAATCAATTTACGAAATTTTTTACAAGAAAGTGAAAACCAATGAATAACAAATAATATTACCAGCTTGTGCTGCAACGCAACAATTAATAAAAATTACAGCTGCTGCAGAGCTGTTGTTTACAATTCCGTACAAAAAAGTGCAGTTGGAAAAAAAAATGTTGCCAGAAACATTTTGCAGTTGGAAAAAAATGCTGCCAGGCACATTTCACAGGTTTTCACAAAATGAACAGAATAAAACTTTGTTAATAATTTTTCTATTTTTCGCAAATTTTTTTATTATTTTAAATTTAAAAACTTCCAAATAAGTGCAAAAATTATTTAGCTAAAAATAGTCTTGTTCTCCAAGTCTCAAAAAATCATAGTCCATAGTGGAGAATTTTGCAAAATAAATGGTAATAAATCTGGACTAAGATACTGAAAGGATTTATCTAAAACTTCGAACATCTTTAGAAGAGGACATAGGCTTTATGGCTGCCTTCTGGCCCAAGCAGGAGAGAAGTCAAAGTGAGACAAAAAAACTTCTGAGGCCTTGATTTTTATCGAATATAGCATTTTTAGCTAATCTGAAAGTTCTTAAGAAATAATTTCCTTAGATGTGTGTTCCGTATAGCTTAGAAGATTTTTGACTTAAGACAAAAAAAAATATATTTTTTGACTTGATTTTTTTTTTAGTATTTCGTTCATAACTTTTTAGTTTATAGTTGGATAAAAAAAAATTAGAAATTTGTATTTTAATATCTGCATTCGTGAAAATGGAAAAACAGATAAAGGCTAAATATTGATCAGCTGTTTCCTACTGTTGCAGTTACATTTCATTACAGTCGGCTAACTGAGCCTTAAGAAATCAAAATTTTAAAATTTCCCTGATAAAGGCATTTTTTTTTTCAAAACAAAGTACCTTCATTAATTTCAATTTTGTATAAAACTGTGTTTAACACATTCACTTTTCAATCACATATCGCAAAAGGCAATCCATTGACAATTTGTTTAGAGTTTTTTATTTTGTATTTTTTATTTATGTGTACCCTACATTCAGCAATGTCCTAAAATCGTCAATTTTAAAAATATTTTTTCTGTTTAAGCGCCTATAAAAAATTGTGACGGTAGATTTTAAAGATTTCAGCTATAACGTTGAATTATTTAGATAGTTTAAAGCTAACTTGACTAAAATTTAAGAGAGCTTTTTCATAAACACAGATATACGGGCAAATTTTCTGAAAAAAAAACAACATTTGGGAAAAATATAGTTAATAATAAAACTTTATTTTCTTTAATTGACATTTTTGACTGCCATATCCGTCTTTTTACTGCGCCTTCAGTAGAACAGTTGGCATATTATTTGCTGTGAAGTAGTGCAATGGAAAAAACCTTCTTTAAAACCTTTAAAATTCAACTTGCTTTGGATATTCGCTTATGTTTCCTTTTCATGAAGTTTTAAGTGAAACAGACCCTACCGAATATGCAAATTTTCTGTATTTAAAGCATACATTTGTATTAGATATTTTTGTTATTTGCAATTTTCTGTCCCGCTTGTTTTTGCTTTTGTTGCTTGTTTGTTATAAAAGTGTTATTACACTTTATAATCTAGTATGTGAAAAGACAAAGATAGTTTTAGTTTGTTTACAAAATATTTTTATATCTGTATAATTTGATACCATTTACTTTCATATAAATTTTAAATTGCACAGTTTCTTAAATGTACTATTTTTTTTCTAAGCATTTTGTAATCTGTAGTTTCAAAACAAATTGTTGTCTTTTGTGTTAATTTTCATGCGTAGACGAGAGAGCGAAGAAAAACTACGTATGTATAATCATAATGATAATAAATATGTGCACATGTATTTCGGCATGCCTAAACGTTCACTTTATAATGGCAAGTTTGTTACTTTGTATTTGTGGCATATACATATGTATGTAATTGTTGGAATGCATAATATGTAAATACGTACGAGTACATAAGTTTTAACTTTCAAATCAATATTATATTACTTTATAATAAAAATGAATTTAAAACATGCACTTACCGTACTTCCTTCCAATTCTTGTGAATTCTCACTGGACACTATGTGTAAAATTTCTCCTCCTGATCGTATGGCTACTTCTCCTAATATGCCACCAACTGAGTCTTGTGTTTCATTTTCACTTAGAGAGCGCTCACCGAACCAAATAAGATAAAGCTGAAATCCAATAAATAAAAAATATTAAATAGTTTTGTATTATATTTCGTTGGTATTAAAATCTGATGAACCAACCCTTATTCTTTTTTTGAGCAGTGTAATGGCTGAATTTTGGACTTGATCTGTATGTTTGGCCAATTGCGCCGTTGATATAAATACCGCACTGTCATAGGGTACTAATTCCGCCGCGTGCGATATGCCCCTAAAGGCATCACCGCTGGCCTGCTCTTTCATACTATTCAAACCGGTTAAAAACTGTCGAGTATTATTAAAGTTAAATGCAGCTGGTGATTCTTTTGCATAATAATGGAAAAACAGAGAGAGAGAGAAAAAGAGAAGAAACGATAAAATAAAATCAATATTTAAGAGTATTTTTTATAAAGAGACTTTGTTTACTAATTTGATTTTTTTGCAACACATTGTTGTTGCAATTTCTTAATTACATATAGAGTGACCAGACACTTGTTATAAAAACCTTTGATTGCTTGAGAAAAAATATAATAGCAAAAATTAATAAAAAAAATCGTTAAAAAATATTTAAGCCGAAATTTGAGCAAAGAAAATTTTGATATTAAAATAAGGTTTCCGTTAAACAAAATTTGTAATATCGAGCCATAAGCGAGAAAAAGCTTAACAGACACATTTTTTGGACATCGTTTTGCTTTTGACGAAAATCGATTATTTACCATCGCAAATGATCGATTTTTCATCATTTACTACAAAAACGTCATAACTTAAAAAAAATTCAATTTTTTAGTTAATAATGACTATTTTCACCGTAAATGACCCATTGCAGTAACGACCGTTACTGTTTTAACGGTCAAAAAAAGCATTGAAATTACATTTTTTATGATGAGTGAGTATTTCCTGAAACTATAAAGGAATTAACATTTTGTGTATGACTAAAATAAAAGTTTACACTCAAAATCGTTTGATTTGTTATTTATAAAATAATAAATCTGGCCACTCGTGGTGAATACTACGATTATGTTAAATGAAGCAAAAACAACTTACGCGACTCATTTAGTGTTACTAAAACAATTTTTATATTCAAATTTGAGGACATGGCATCATTCCACAATGTTTTCGTTTTCTCCAATGACTTTGCAGATGGATCAACAATGACCGCAAGTGGCATGCGTATGTAAGCATCTTCAATGTAGTTGCGTAACTGCTCGTGTGGCAAAAGGCGGCGTCGGCTGTTCGCTATTGTTGTCGTTGTCACAACGGGTATGGTGCTGACAATGGGTATTTGTTTTCCTTTTTTGTCGGCTGAAGTGGGGCCGGCAGCGACACTTGCAGAGCGCGCTGTTGTTGTTATTGTTTGAGTTTGGGGTTGCGATGGTGGTATTGGTGGCAGCGGCGCTATAGTTGTTATCAAAGATAAGTCAAGTTGCCCAAAAGCGGCAATGTTGGCAGGTAAGGTCGTTGTTAGTGGATTTGGTGTGGCTGTTGTTGCCGCCGCCGCTGTAGTGCTAAACGTGGAATGTAAAATACTATTGTCAGCTGTGTGCACGGTCGCAGTTGTTGTACCTTCTGGCTCATGAGATTGATTGTCGTAATAGTCTTCTGAACTGACTTCCTCTATGTGACGGGCTGAAGAAGCATTTTCGGGTATAATTTCGTCATAATATTTCATAGCCAAGGGAACTGTGTCATCATTTTCTTCACTAGAATTGTCGAGGTTTTTATTAAAAGGCATTTTAGTTGTGTGTTTTGGCAAATGATCCATAACGTAATCCTCCACATAATCAGAGGAAGAGATATTAATATCCTTTTGTGTCAAAATTGGTTCTTCTTCATCCATTCTTCTTATATATTGAGGTATTGTGGTGGTGGTGGTGGTAGTGGTGGCAAAGAGCCTACTCATTCTCTGTTTCTTACCCAAAGGCATTTCAGTTTCATAATCCTGTTCTTTCATAATGTGTTGAGAATTGTGTACAGATGAGTTTCTGTCCTGTTGTCCTTGTACTTCCTGGGCCATATCAAAATGTTGTTCATCTTCATGCTCCATTGAAGAGTATTCGTTAAACAATTGATTGTCTGATATATTGCGTACATTCTTCAAACTGACTTCTGTTTGTTCTTCTATATCCATGTTGTCCATATTGTTTATTAAATCCAGCATTTTTTCGCTTTCGCCTGCTTGTGATTGCCATAAGGCGGGATTGTGTATTTGGTCATTGCTATTGTTTTGGTTATTGTCATTGTGGCTGCTGCTGGCCTCATCTTCATATTTGGAATGGGCTATCACTGCACTCACAACAGCTCCAAATAACAGTGTTATTAATAGCAAACTATTTTTCAAAATCATACTGATTTATTTGTTTTGTATAAATAAATTGATTTTCTTTCTTTGTATTATTAAAAAAAAAAATGGGACGAACTTTTTCCAAAGTGTTTACTTTCTCTTTAGCATCCTTTTACTACTAGCAACTTTAATTTTCCAACTGCAAAGAAAAACCCATATAACGTTTTATTAAAAAGTGTGTATTTGATAAAGAAAGTTTTAAGAGATGCAAATTGTATGCCTGCAACAATATTTATTACCAAACTGCAAATGCCTTTATTAAAACTACCTACTACAGTTTTTTTTTAACTAGAAATATATTAGACTTGTGTATGGAAATTAATTTTCTTTGCACTAGATTACAGTCGTCAATTTAAAATGTTGCTTAATTTTTCTTCCACATTTTGGCACATTTGAAGTTAAGTCCTCTTACCTATGAAGTTTACATATGTATGTGTGCACATGTATGGATGTGTGTATGTATTTATGTATGTATGTACATATGTGTGTATATTTTTTTATTAACATGCCTTGCATTTTACTTAGTACAAGTTTTTTTTATTATTGACTATTCAGCAGGCAGGCCGTTACTTGTTGCAGTCGTATATTTCATAGAAACTCATTTGTAAAGTTTTCTTAAGGAAATTGAATGTTTGTGCAGTGCCAGAAGTTTTTCTTTTTACACCACATAGGGAATATTAAAGGTATTCACGTCAAGAGTTGCACGCTAAATTTTCAAAAAAATAAAACAACAACCACATCGAAAATTTAAAGAACAAAAATTGTGCAATGGCATTGCCAGCGAAAGAAAAGTGGTAAAAAATTACTTATGAAATCAACTCTGTAACAAATTACAACGCTGAAATATCTACTTAACGTACATATATATTTTTCTTTGACATGAAAAAAACAAGTGATTTAAGAGTTCCAAACCTAATTTTTTTTTATTTTTAATTTGTAAAGTGAAGTAATTTTCAAATTCGATTTTATAGGCGTTTCTCTGAAAAGAACGTAAAAGTAAAAAAGAAAAACACGGCAACACTGGTAAATTATGTGAACAGTGCCATCTTACCAGTGTTGCTGTGTTACTAGGATTTTTATTTTTAATTTTACATACTTTGCAGAGAAACGCCTTTAACTCGGTAACCAATGCGCCGTTTAGCATAAAATTAGTATTGGGTGAAAGAGGACATTTAGAGCAACAAGCGCAAACAAATTTAAGAGTAAAAACTAAAACAACAATATGAGATTTTTCATAGTAGAAAGAACATGTATGTGTATTTCTTAGCATAAAATTTCTTGCTTCCGAAAAATTTACAAAGATTTTGCTTGTTTTGACATTAATGAAACTAACAGCTGATCATCCATGAAATGAGGTCACTTGGTGGGAATTCGCCTTGTGGTGGAGCTTGTGAACGTTTTCAAAAGTCAAGAACAGTTCACTAGATCAGGATTGCATTTTCTCAAAAGTTGCACGTACCAGATCTGTTCTTCAGTTTACGTTTACACGCACGCAGGTGCGCATTTCAATTTTAAATTTATAAAATAATATTTCATCCCGTGCAAATGTTGTTAACAAATTCTGTGGAGATTGCCCCTCATTGTCAAAATCAATATTAAAATATTATACTATTTTTATTAGGATGTTTTTTGATGTATGAATTTTGAGTTATGCTGTAATAAAAAGTTGTCTCATCTAGATGCTATGTGATGCATCATAGTTTTGTTCACACACAAAACTATTAATTTTTTTATGTGCGCCAGAATTTGAGTTGTAAAGCGTGATCTTATCGAGGTCATAATCTTGTACAAACAGCGTTGTTAGCAAATTTATTCGAACAGATATTGTAATCTGACTCAATGTGAGCGTTTACTACAAGAAGAAAGTGAACGTTTTGTTTGTCATGTACTGTAAATAATTTAAATTTTTATCCGACATAATTATAATATTATTATGAATATTTGTTTTTATTCTATTTTGGGTTAAATGTGCCAGTCAGTATTGCATTAATCATATCAATTACAAAAGCTTAAAATATTTATCCACTTCTTTGGCACACATTTTGACAGCAAAGCGAATAATGATTCGTAAAAAAAACAAAATATTTAGAAAATCATTTTGCATTTATTAAAAGTGTTTTTTATACGGTTTGTGTGTGTTGTATGTATTTCGAAATTAGCAATTGCATAAGAACAAACAAAAGTTATTTAACAAATTGTCAAACAAAACTGTTGTTTTTTTTTTTTGAAAGCTATTAATCATTAAATAATTGCTATAAAAAAATCGTTTACTTTTCTAAAGTACTATTAAAAAGCCATTATGATATATTGTCATTAAAGTGTTGACAAATAAAATAAAGACATAAGAAACCTTTAAAAAGATAAATTTAAAAGAAGAAGAACAACAAAACAAAAATTAATAGGAAAGAAAAGCAAAACTAAATCTTATATTGATAATGTTTTCATTGTTTAAAAACACATAAACATGTTAGTAGTTACCAGAGATGGAAAAGTCGCTATAATCGTATATTTGATTTATTTTTGGATAATATGCATTTCATATTCAAGCATCAATTTCAATGTATTTTTAATAAAAAATATTTTACTGAATAAGTAAAATAAAAATGTGGGATTATTAGTGCGTTAAAAAATGTTAAACTTAATACCCCATATTCATAAAAAAATAAAATGAATTTGAAATCCATTTTAGGAAAATTTTTTATGAAAATTTTGTAATAAAATACATTTCAAATTCAAATTTAATGTCACTAATTACAACAGCTGACTCCGAAAGTTCTATTTTCCCCCTTTTTCTTATTTTTCATTTCCCTCCATTTTAGAATTGGAGAAATTTATTCATATTTACGATTGGGCTGATTGTTAAAAGCCTTTACTGAATTTACGATTTTCCAACTCTGGAAAAAAATACAAACTTTTTATTTGCTTATATCGACCGACTTCTTTTTTTATTATCATTTTGTAGTTTTTGCAAATGAAAAAAATATTTACAATTTATATATATAATCAAAATATCAGCAATATTTTTTCTCTCTTACATTTTCTATTTATCTTAAGTTTTCATATTTTGTTTTTTTTATTTTCTATGTTTTTCCAACAGCATCCATCAGCTTAAAAATTTTTAGTAAATAAATTAAATAAAAAAATATATGTATGCATTAATGTATATTCATGAATTAAAACTCAATATAAAATTTAATGGCCAGGGTTGTTGAATTATCTTCAACAATTGCTTAATTTATTATAAGACTAAATAATCTATTGTCGAAGATTTTGTTTTGCTTAATGTATTCAAATTATAAAAGAATTACATATTGTATAAATAAAATTTTGCAAAAAGAACAAAATAAAATCTCAAGATTATTTCTATTAAGCAATTGGTTATATTGCGTGATTTATATTAATTAATGGCTTGATTATGAATGGCAACCGAACTTCAGTTGCCTTGTCAAGTGGCAACGCAACCAAAATTAAAATTAGTATGATGTATGGCAACGTTATGCAGTTGCCTAAAAATTATCCGGTTATGTTCTGTATTCCACATGAAACTAAAATGCGCGAAATTGCCATAGAATTGCTGTTGTAAATATGTAGTTACAACAACAATGCTGTGGCAATTCCGAACGATTTAATTTCATGTGGAATACAGAATACATACAATGCATACAATTATTCGAACTATTTTATTTTATACACAACAAACACAAAACTACGAAGCTTGTCGGCGGAACACACAGAGCCTCCGGGTTTGATATTCTTTTATTATTTTCGTTGCCCCAAAACTTTTAAAAACGACGGTTGTACTTAGAATATATAAGAAATTTCCTCGAAATATGGCAACATTGTTGAGGTCATGAGTAATACTAATTAGAGCAAAATTATTTTTATCTTTCCAGACAATTTTGTGAATGATTTTTAATATGAGAGTAGATATTGCGCCATACTCGTAACAATAGTCGCACAAGCTAAAAAACTGTTTCTAAATATTTTCCTACATTAGTCAAACACGAAGTGTGTGTTAAGTTGAACCAACTTTAAGTGAAAAGAAGAAGAAAGAAAGTGACATCGCTAATCAGCTGAAACTGTTATTTGTTATGAGTATAACTGTGTACATACATACAAATATGTACGTATGTATATTACGCCAAATAATTTTTAACCGACTTCCAAAAGAAAGAAGAAGGTTATTAATTCGTCTGTATTTTTTTTTGACATTGTTACTTAACTCGGTACGTTTTGGACTAATTGTAGAAATCCCTTTGTTGTCTGGGAGGGTAAAAAAGTGACACGCCCACAATTTTTTTAATTTGATTTTATAATATTCTACTTATTTGATTGCTGCGAAACCCAACAAACACCTTTTGTTCTTGTAATTACACAATTTTAAAGTTAAAAAAATGGGCGCTGCTACGCCCATTTTTTTAAAATTTATTATTATATTACACATGGTTCTTCAGTTAACCGATTCTTACGAAACTTACCACATACCACAATTTTCCATGTTACAAAATGGGCGGAGTTACGCCCATTAAAATTTTATATTTTATTTTAAGTGGCTTTATTTTACCAATGCTTACAAAACTTAACACACATCTTGAGCTCTGAAAAACACGCAATCTTGCATTTAAAAAGTTGGGCGAAGGCACGCCCATTAATTTTAATTTTATATTTCACGATCAGATTCTCTTTTTTGTTGGAAAGAGTTTACTTCCAGTTTGGTCCCATACATTTCTTTCGAACATGTTCTATCAGATCTTTGCATTGAAATCGTTTTTTTTTTTGGCAGAATTATTTTGTTTAATTTTTATTACACCACTCTTAATAACTTTTCTCTTTTATTTTAATGTGTTTTGTCTTGAAATAAGGCGCCAGAAAAACAGCTGATGACGGCTCTAGATGAAAACCGCTTCAGAACCGAATTTTACCTTTAAAGTATATTTTTTCTTGTCTATAGTAGATCGAAAGTTCATTTAAAAAAAAAACTACATTTTAAAACTAAAAAAGTAAACTTTTTTTTTGACTATGGTTATAGCCCATTATCATTAGTAAAATATTGAAGTGCTGTTCACACCACCCAGAACGTTGACTTGAGTAGAAAATTTATAGGATTTTCATAAAAATTTCCTAGACTTGAGCACTAACTGGGTTGTATAAACAGCATAGAAGTACTTTTATCATAAATATTTTCCAAAAACATCAGGTTTCGAAATCAACATCTTTTACCTGCAGGAATGGAATTGGAATTGGAATGGAAAATTTGTAATCAACCTTCAATAAAATTTCAATGGAATAGAATAGAGCATTTGTAAAATACTTGCTGTATGTGAATTTTGTTGAAATGTATTTTTAGAAGAGAAGTGTCTCCATTTTGCAATGAGTTTCAAGTTTATTCCCACCAGTCAATAAATCAACTAAATTTCAATTAATATTGACATTTTTATATAAGAAATAGGCGCCGCATGAGAACTTAACATATTTGAGAAATTTCATTTATGTTAAAAATATTTTTTTTTATGCCTAAAATCTTAATACAAACAAGTTTTTATAAAGTGTTTTTTGTTTTTAATTTTAACACAATATTATTTACTCATATTAGGAAGCAGAAAAATAGTTGTTGTACAAAATAAAAAATAGTAAATGCCCATTAATTATGGATTTCATTTAGTGGACTTTCCATAAACTTCTCAACTAAGTGTTAAGAAAACAAAACAAATATTTGTAAAACAGTAATTTTTCAATGTCATTAAGAACATGAATAAAAAAGTTTTTGTTTTTAACATACTGCAGTACTGTGAAATGGAAAAAGATGTGATAAATATTAAACTTTTAATTTACGACTACTTATTTGCTTTTCGGTAATTATATCTGGTATTTCGTAGTTTACATAAATTCATATAAATCTTATGCACGAGGGAGGTCCCAAAACTACCATAGCTGGCGTATAGATGGCGGCAGTAGATTGAGAAAAATTACTTCAGTGAAAAGTGGCAACCTTATAAAACACATGTTTTAAGTTTCAAGACGCCATGTTGATACTAAGCATCCATCAAAATCAAACGATCTCAATGAATTTGTAAACATTGAAACAATTGTTCACCTTTATGTAATTTAATACTTTCATTTGAAAGGTCTCAGTCAAGGAATATCACACAAGTACTCTTTCTTATAAGCGCCATTACTCATCAGCTGATATTTTGTTTACACGTTTATAACGAAGAACTTATGTGACAATTACTTTGTAAAACTTTGTGAAAAACGCAGAGTTGCATTTAATGCCTGTACCTGTATTTAACGTGCCTTGGTCTCAGTCCAACCAGTCTGCTCATTCTTTTACGACTATAAAATATTGTGTGGCAGAGCTTAAGCGAGGCCGTACGAGCTGCGAAGACGAAAACCGCGGTAGTCGAACAATTGGATTGGATATTGGATGATAGTCGGCTGCAGGTGCCCAAGCTTGCTGAAATGATTTCACAAAGTGCTAAACTGAAAATTTTACGGTGAGAATGCTGGGCGCAAAATGGGTGCCGCGTTTGCTCACAATAGAACATAAACATTGTCGTAAAGATATTTCAATAGAATGTTTGGCGACGTTTCACCTCAATAAAGCTGAGTTTTTGCACCGATTATTAAACATAGATGAGACATGAATCCACCACTTCATACCTGGGGCAAAGGAACAGTCAAAGCAGTGGACTTTTATGCAAGAATCGTGTCTAAAGATGGCGAAGAGGACAATTGCGTCTGCAGGAAAGGTCATGGCGTCTGTTTTTTCCCTAAAATATATAAAATATATAAAATAGAAGGGCCTGTTCGGAAATACATCAGTGCGCTGAAAATGGACATTTAAATGTCATAAAGTTCTTCTTCGTACAAACATGACTACTACTAAAAAAGATTATCAGCGGAGTTCTACATGGTTTCCTATACCGACTTAATATAACCACACCTATCGTGAATATTTTTTTTCCCTCGAAATATTTCCCTTTTCCCTAAAGTTGCAATCGTGAATTATTTCCACTTGAAAAAACTTGCATGTCCCCAAAAATTATGTGTGTTTTTTCACAAACGTTTTGCTTGTTGTGTTTGTTTTCACTTACATTACTTCCCATGGTGGATTTGGTGCATCTCTCAAATTTCATCTCTTTATTTTTTCCAATAAATTTTTTCTTTTCATTTTTCAATTTACTGAAAAATAACAATTGATTATGATTAACAAAATTATAAAAATTCCCGTAAGAACTTAAATTACACTAATTCACAATAGATAGTTCGACTTACAACTCATGACACAATGGCGGCTATTCTGGAAAACGCGTCGAAGAATTGGAACTTTACATTAAAACATTTAAAATTTTCAAAAATTGCTTTTGCTTGCCATACATTTCTAAAATGAAATAAACGTGAGAATTTCAACGCGTTTCTCTCTCTTTTAAAAACGGTTAATTTTGTATGAGAAACAAAAACAATTTTTTTTACATTTACACAGTTTTGTTTTTGTTTTGCATGTAACTTTCACTTCTTCGACGCGTTTTCCAGAATAGCCCCAATTTTTTGACGGCGCACTAATTTTCGAAATGTTTGGTCACTAAAATCGCTAAACTGAGTATAGGGTTTTACTACCCTTTGGTTGTACTATCGAACCTATACTGTCAAGACCGTGCGCATTTTTCTCTGTTGCACAATGTTATCAATCTTATGAAAGTCTTGGATTTTTTTTTGCCTTAAGCCAAATGCTAAGCGATGAAATAAAACCAGGCTTTGGTCTAAAAAATTGATTACTACGCATATGTATGATTTTTAAAATATCATTTAAATCGTATAAAATATTATGAAGTGGTGGAGTAAATTATCCAAAAAAAAATTCAAATTAATAGTTTTCATAAGACTTATTCGTACATATTGGCAAATTATGAAAAGTTTGGGTAACAAGTATCTGCAAATGAATCAGCTAAATATCAAAATGAATTTCCAAATAAGCAAGAGTAAACAAACGAGTAAACAAACCGTTTGGGACATCATTTACAAACAATACTAGAAACTGACAAAGTGAATAACATAAAAATGTTGCTTATGTGCAGCATAAGTACATACATGTGTGTACGAGTACATACATATTTACACTGAAAGCTCCCGTAAGCGTAGAACTCAAAAATTTATTTTTCGCTCTTGCAGCTTCCACTGTGTGCATAAATAAATTAAATAAACAAATTTAAATATTGAAAAAAGATTAAGAATTATTCAAAATAAAATACCAATAAACAAGATTTATCTATGACACCTGATCAAGCCAATTTGACGTGACCAGTTTAAAATTTAACCAAAAAAAAAAAACAAGAGAAACATAAAAAACAGATACTTATTACAACAGCATCACTAGCAACTTAATGCCACTACTACAACTGCTGCTGTTGCTGCTGCTGCTGCGACACTGTTGCTGTTAAGTATGCCAATAAATCAAGCCGAATTATTACCAACAAAATGTGCATTTACTGCGACTGATAATCGTAGTCAGTCTGCTGTGTTTAGTGAACTCTCGATGTTAAAAGTTTATAAAGTTTCTTGGTTTCAATTTTTATACCTTAAGTGGCAGCCGGCTTTTGCAGTTTTATTCATTGACCTTGCATTTCGTACAAACAATATTAAATATAGACAAAACAAAATTTATAATAAAAATGTATAATAAAAATTTTCGACTAAACACACGCCTCTCATAAGCTATAAAAGCTACACAGTTGTGTTCAAAAAATTAGTGTAATTTTTTGCACTATTTTCAACTAATAAGTGGCTCGTTATGTAGCAAAGAATAAATTGAATTCAACACGTAATATTTTTTATGAGATTTCCCTTGGAACTGTTCTTCTCACATTCCATTGCAAGTATCCTATTATTTTGCACACAACTGTATGTATAAGTATGTAGGGATGTGTGTGAGAAGCTAGAAGAAACAAGAATTATTATTATGGTCTGTCTGCCTGTCTGCATGTCTGTTGGTAAAATACAATACTATGCATATTATTTTATATAAATGTGGCCAATTTGTTATAAAGTTATTTAATTAAAATAAGTAACTCTACTAAATAATTACAGCCTTACTCGTGTGTGTTTGAACAAATATTTCGCATGAAGTTGGTTACTTAGTTGATGATTTATAAAGTACTGTCTAAACAATTGGCAATGAGCTGCTAAAATGTGTTGTTAACGAAATGTCAAGCGTTTGCTATCTTGTAAACTAACAGCTCATAAACATAATATAAAGAAAAATTTACATATGTAATAGTAAACAAAAATTGCCCTAAAATTCTCCTCCTTAGACATCATTTACTTTGCATCCTCTTATCCTCTTTTTATTTTGTGCATAGATTCCATCAAATTTAAAATAATTTAAATAATATTTTAAAAAGGCATTTAATTTTTTTTTAACATGTGTGAGTGCGTATGTAAAATAAAAATTCACTTGCACATTTATAAATTAATATGCCAAAATCAGGCACAAAACAGATTACTCGGGTATCCCCAGTTCTACAAAACCGCTACAATAACAAAAACCAATTGGATTTTGTTGCTATAAATTACTTTGACAGTTTTCAAAATCATTTAGCAAAGCAAACTTGGCAGATATGAAACCGAGTGGCATCATCACAACACGCGCTTGTGTTTTGAAAAAGATGTCAAGCACCTTATAAAGAGAACGTCATAACTCCAAAAAAAAAAAAATAGTTTGCCAGAAAACGAGTTTAAACCTAATGGAAAAAGAAAATTAAATTTTTCTCTCAAGAGTTGAGTAAACAAGATATTTGTATGAAATTAGTTCTGCATTATTATCTCAAAAAATTCATTTATTGAGTTATGACGTTCTTGGAAAAAATGAGCGATATGTCTATAGTCTGTAACGCAGAATAATTCTTAGATACGAGATGTATCAATAAGGGTTTTCACGATGGTTAGTGCAAAATGTGCAAACGATGCATGTGGGTGTGATAAACCAAATTTTTACAACAAAGTTGATAAATCAGTATTATGAAATTCCAATATGCGTCCCATGATTTTGTGCATGGGGCGCATATTGCAAGGCTTGTAAGAAGCTGGATGGAAGCAAACTCGGACATCGCAAAGGATTCTCACTGCATATTATTTTTGTCATTTGTCAGCTGTTATATTTCCCCCCCTTCAAATGCGTATTCACAATTGCGAATACACATTGCGAATCATTCACAAATTTATCGTAATAACTATTTCAACCTCAGTTGACAAGTTTTTGCACTTTTCAACCGGTTAATGGTCTGATTGTCTGATTGTCACAAAAATGTGATTGTCACAAAAATGCGATTTATTTGAAAAGTTCGCTCACGAGGAACTCTGTTGCAACCTCTAAATAAAAAATAATTACAAGCAAAATAGACACCTGTTTTCTTTAAATTTTAGTGTCTGATTTCAATTTAAATGTTTAGAAATGATTCTACCATTTTGCATAATGATCTGAATAATAAAATCGCCTGGAGTAAGCAATTTAGTTTATAATATTAACCACATGTCTTCTTATGGATAGTCACCATAAATATTGTAATTGCTTTTTCTATTTTCTCCTTTAAAAAATGTTAACGTTTTGGGGCGTTACAACTTGAACTTTCAAACCAAGTGTGGTGGGTGACAAGGTTCATAGTTTTATTTGGCATCGTTTGAACTTTAAAGTTTGTAGCAGAATTTTATCTTTCGAGTGTAAACAAAATATTAAAAGTCTAAAAGCGGAAAAGATTTGTGCAATTTCAACAGATTTATTTCCATGTTTGAGTTTAGTATTTTTTAAATGTTTTTTTTAAACCATTCTAATATGTATGCATGTACATATGTATGTATGTATGTGTATGAATTATGAAGTTATTTAGCTTTTATTTCTATTTATCTGCTATTGCAGTTTTTAGTAATTTGCTTCGAAATAACTGTTATTTAAAGTGCAAGGTGAAAAAACTGACACATTGTGTGTGTGTGCTTTAATCATTTTATACTCGAACTTTAGTTCAACTAAATAGGTATAAGTAATTATTATTAAAGTGTTTTCTACACGCTCCCAAGTAATTGAAAGACACATTTGTTGTTTATGCTTGAACAATGAAAAATTGTATTTTTAAATGCGTTGGCATGAGAATATTTTAAAGGTACGACCGACTACATATATAAATTGTATGGTTTTGTATGTATTATGAAAAGTGGATTTAAAAGCTTTTTAATAAGTCGCCTAAAAATTTTAATAATAATAATTTTAATATAAACTTGCTATTTCAACATTTTTGAAATACACACTTCAATCTTACATTGCTACTAGTGATCTTCAGGTTATATTACTAATTTTTATAGCTAAACACTTCTACGGAAGCATTATGAAGTCCGCTTCAAGGACAATTCACAGATTATTGAGGCAGCCATTAACGCTTAATTAGTAAATTTAAATATTTAAATTTGCTTTGAGAATTTTATATTAATTAAGAAAAACAAAACATTTTTAAAATGTCCAAGGTAAAATATGAAATAACTTTAATTTGATCTAGCTTTGGTCTGTCTGTCAGACCAAAACCCACCAGACATTAAAAAAATTACAAAATGCCGTCAAACAATTCAAAGCAATGATGTTTTTCTTATGCCCAAATTCAAAGTCTTTAATTAACTAATCAGTTTAGTTTAACTACACACAAAACTTGACATTTCCCAGTCATGTAAACATTAAACAGCTCGGATGAGTTGCCTTGTCTTCTCTTTAGTTTCTTTCGAAATAAAAGAAAAATTATTATATTCTACTAGGGAAGTTTCATAATTCCATGGCCTCTTATCTTGTATTTTTACATTCATCAGTAACTTAAAATTCAACAGTGGCCTTATTAATTGTTATCTATTACTAGACCACTGTCGAATTTTCAAGGAGCAAAAGTGTACAATCTCCTTAATTTTAACGAAAATGTAAAGAAGTGAATTTCATGTGCTGATTAAAAGAATTTTTTTTACTTAAAAAAAAACCATCACTGAGACTAAACAAAAGCTTAGATAAATATTATAGGGACTCTACACCATCGATTTCAATGGTTAGAAAAAGGCTTAGGGCCATCCATATATTACGTAACGCCCTTGGGGGGGGGGGGGGGGGGTTCGAGTTTTGTTATGATTTGTTACGGGGGGTAGGGTGGTCTGTAAAATTGTTACGTAACATAAATTTTACTAATTTCGTACAAAAACACTTAGATTTTTCATTTATTTATGTATTTAATTTATCAAAGAGATACATAATAAATCAAGAATTATGAGTGTTAAATAGATATAAATATATGCATATACATATGTATGTACATAAATACATAATTGTTATTATTTATATTTTGCAAGCTTATTTGATTTTTGTCTACGCACTGTGTTAGTCTAACAGAAAATAAAAATAAAGGAACAAAAGTATTCGAATTCCCGAATATTCGTCCATTCTCAATTACTTGCATTTTCCCATAAATAAAATAAATAAATGCATAAATCCTAAACGAAACTTAAGAAAATGCCATAAAAATATTTGTATATTAGTTTGTAATAACTAAATAAAGAAATTTACTTCAATTCAAACAAAAAGTTATTTAAAAATACATACATGTGTATGTGTATGAATTAAATTTAATTTTTGTTTTAAATAAAAACTTAAAACAATTTAAATTTTTTTAAAGTTCTTGTTACGTTATTGTGAGGGGGGGGGGTTTAAGAATTGTTACGGTCTGTTACTGGGTGGAGGGGGGGGGGGTCAAAAATCGGAAAAAATGGCGTTACGTAATATGTGGATGGCAACTTACTGAGTTTTATTGTGGTCGTCGTACCAGAACAAATGACACCAAACGTCGATAGTGCCTAAAATTCAGTGAATGATATTGGGCAATCGAAGAATAAAATTGCATAAGATGTCTGAGGCTCTAGGCATCTCAACCGAGCGAGTACATCGCATTTTGCATGATTATTTCCATTGAATTTATCGAATTTATGTTGAGAAATAAAATGCTTTTTTGCTGAAAAAATTTTATTTTATGCGGACTTATCAAACTGCCATCGTTATTTGAAATAGGATTTTCTACGCTCTATTTTTTCTATGAGACAAAGTAAAATAGTGTTATTGATTGATACTAAATACCTAAACGATTTCTAGATCTTTGAAAATAAATTTCCTATTGAAAAAAACCTTGTGTATTATTTATAAGAGGTCTATAAAACAGATTACCATAAAAACTTGGTTTTTTAAACCCTTTCCAAAAGAAAATTATTTTTTATGAATAAGGCAGAAGATCTTTATTTAATAAAACTTTATTTAAATTGGCTTAAAAATTTTACTCTTGGCTTTTACATATATACATTCATACACACATTCATACACATTTATATATATATATAACACACACACATACATATGTATGTACACATAGTATTAAAAAAGAAATGGTTTTTAAAAAAAATAGTTTTTTTTTCTTCAAAAAGTGCGTGAAAAAATTATGATTATATTAAAGATTGAAGCACGTAATTTAGTAAAATCAATTCTTAAAAAACAGCACGTAAAATTGTAAGCAATTCAATGATGCGAAAAAAAATCTTATATAACACGCAGATTTGGTCTATTTATTTTATGACATTTTTTCTTATAGTTTTAAAGATTTAATTGTTTTTAAAACAATTTGAATTTCACATATGAAAAAGATCGAAAAAGTAGATAAAAATTTAAATCAATACTAAAAACTGCTACGGGTCACAATGGGATGGCTTCATAAATTTTTGTGCAAAAATTATAAGGAATGATGCCAGATTATTGAAAAAAAAATTATAATTTTCAGCAATCAAAAATAAGATAATTTTTGGCGGCTTATAGGTTTGGGAATATCTTCTTAACGGTTTGTAATATCCCCATAGTGATCGTATATATTGCAAATATACTAAAGTCAAATGTATTATCAAGAAAATTATGCATATTTATATGTACCACTGAATTGCGTGTAAACATGAGATAGTTCCTAGTTAGCTTCCTTTACTATAATTAAAAAAAAATAATTTTTCTACAAACTATAAATGCAAATTTCATATTTAAACATGTCTCTACAAAACTACATCATTCGATTTAAAAAGAAAGTGGTCGCAGCTGTCTTATAATAGTATCATTATTATTCCCTACATTTATTATGTTATTGCGACTTAAAACAGATTGCTCCGATCCCTAAGCAGTTATACTACTATTGTGAATTTAATTTAAACTATTCAAAATATTGTGCCGACTAAAAGCTATTGTGAATCTTAAGAAAAATTAAGATGCGTTTGCAATGGAACAATACAATTGAACAATACAATTAACGTATCACGTAATTATTTTTCTTTCATACGATCACTTATGTCACGATTCGATCCCTGGATTATTTTATTTAAACGGAAATGATGCACAATTCAAATTTAATATGTTTTCTTTTTATTTGAAGAAAAACTTGTAAAGTGCTGTCACGATTTTAAATGAAAAATGTGTAATTTCGAAATTAGATTTGAGCTTGTCAATTGTTGGTTTCAGTTAATTCCTTATGAACCTTTTGATTGTAGTTTTTTTTAAAGTAAGTGTAGCAATCAAGCCCAAACCCAACTTATTAAAATAGTTTTTCAAACTTGTGAGTGATTCGAATTCTAATTTCTTGGCACGCATAAATAAGGAACTCTTTCTTTAGTAAAGTTTAGTTAAAGTATGCTTTAAACCAATTTTCTCAAATAAACTTCGTATGTTAAACAAATATTAACTTTAATAATCGTTTGTAAATACAGACGTCATTATTTACAAAAATATTATTGCGCTGAATGAAACGTAATTAGTATATTAAATACATATTTCACACTTACATACATACTGTATTTTTAATTAATTCAGCAGATTTAAATAATCGTAAACATCGTTCTGATTATCATGACCGTAACCTTACAGCCTATTACATTTAATTTTCAAATATATTATAAATGCTACAAATAGATTGTATATGTTGTATAATTTTGACAATTGCTTTGATATGTTATAAGGCTATCAACAAAAGTTGTAAAATATAAATATTTATTTGCTTAGAGCAAACATCAGTCAGTCATAATTAATGAATTATTATGGAAATGAAAGCAAAAATAATAAAAAACAAAATAAACTAATAAAAAAACAAATAATCGTATATACAATAAATAATCTCTTGGTACAAAAAAAAATACATATACATATACATATATACATATATGTACACATGTATGTATGTATGTATATATTGTTGATTGTTTATTTATAAAAAATTTTTTTGTAATAAATTGTAAAAAAAATCTAAATATATCTCATTAATATTAATGTATGACTAATTTAATTTTGATTAACACAGATTTTCAACTGATTAATTTGCATTTTAAATTTGAAAAGAAAAAATTATGACCAAATCAAATAACATTGAGTTGTTAAAGAATCAAAAAAATAATTTATATGTACATATATTTAAAATAATTGAAATAAGTAACAAGTCAATTTAAATTAGCATTTATTATCAGTTGAAAAGAAAAGAAATATTTTCTAATGGGCCCATATTAATTGTTAGTGCATTGTATAATTTATGTATGTATGTATGATAGTACATCTACAAGGTGGTGCAAAAGTATTCATAAATAATTTATTTGAGGTGTGTATCGCTCCTTGTCTTATTGACAACTAATTCTTTGTATATATGTACATATGTATGTGTTTATATCATAAATGTTAAAGGACAGTGGCGTTTGCAACCACCTCTAAAAATCACATTTCTTTTGCACCACTTAATTATTTTGGTGCACCTTGTAACATACATATGTATGTATGTAAATATGTAATTCGGATCATCCTTTCGGTTAAGCTATTACTCCAAGTGCAGTCCCATATTGCTATAAAATGAAGTGAAAAAATATTCCTATAATCCCCTGAAAGACCGTAATAATAAATTCAAATTTTGCTCCCGGATGTTTTTAAACGAGCGAATCATAAGACAGTAAAAAAAAATTGGGATTCATTTCAATACCAAGCCGGTGTATATAACTAACAAACCGAAAAGGGTTTAAATTTATTCCAGAATATTATGAATATAAATGAATATAAATTTTTTTTTACATTTAAACTATTTCGGAATTAATTTTAAATTTTTATTCCAAAATAGTCTATAATTATACCCTTTTGCCATAAATACACGCGCATGAGCTTATACGTTTTAAAATAGAATTGCGTTGTAAGGGAAAAAGGAATCCAGCCACATTTAAGCAGTTACATATTAAAGGCCTAATTCATACAAAAAATATTTTCAACTTATCAAAGGCTTATAAAACAGTTTTTCATAAAATTTTTTTTTACAAATCTTTTATAAAAATAAAATATTTTTTATATGAATGAGGCTGCAGTTATCTTTGTAAGTTATTTTATATGGTCATAAATAATAATTAAAGACAGTTACTTGGAGTAAAAAAAAAATTATTTACAAAATCTTACAATTAAAACGTGTATTTAGTGGTTTTGAATAATCATACTTCTTATTTCCTAATACACACTATTACAGGTACATAAATTAGTTACCACTAAAAAAAAAGAAAAAAAACTTTGTAAAAGTCATCTAACCAACAACAAAATGTATTTGTTTTTTTTTTACTTTACAAAAGCACACACATACTCACATAAATGTTTGTAATTACCTGCCTTCTTTTATCTCTCTCACTCTCTGGCTGTTGTTGAACCAAGCAATAAATTAACAGTTGAACAAATGAATAGGAGAAATTTTGTTATGGAAATATTCTTTTTTTTCTTCTTCGAAATTATTAGTGAAACACATGCATACGAGTATATAAATACATATGTATGTATATATATGTAATTTTGTTTTAATTTTTTTTACATCCAGATAATTTTTTCGATAAATGTTAAAATTTATAAGAAAATGTAATAATAAATTGTTTTCGCATTATTAAAATCTAGTCAAAAGCACAAAAATTTCTGTAATTTTTTATTGGCTTTTTTGTGGCACAAAAATTATCTTTATTTATGGTTATATGTATTTTATTCATGTATATTCAGTTAAGTGCAAAAAAAAAGTAAACTTTAACAAAGCACGTGCCATTTACGTTAATGTGTGTATTCAAAGGATGATGTTGATGATGATTTTAAACACTATTTATGTGCTGTGCACAGTTGTATTTGTATTTTTTCTTTGTCTAGTTGTTTTTGTATGTTGGTGTAGTGTAAATGTTTGCTTTGCACTTGAATTATTACACGCAATGTAAACAAATATTTGCATAACAAAAAAGTTTTTATTTATTAATTGTATTCTGCTTTGCATAAAGTTGAAAGGAATACCAAGCCAAACCAAAAAAAAAAAAAAACAAGCAGAGATTTACTTACAGAAACGGTTAATAGAAAAACTAAAGACTTAAGACACAAACGTTTTTCTTCAAATTTTTTTCTATTGAATTCAATTTTCTTAGACACCTTCAGGAATTTTTTTGTATCGTTTTATTTATTTTCTATATTTTCTCTGCATATATTAGAAAATAGTTTGAGCTCCAGGTAAAATTTACAGATTTATCTCTTTTGCGTTTTAATTTTCTTTTTAAATTAAATATTCGTTTATTTCTTTCTTTTACTTTAATGTATTTAAATGTTTTGTTTGCTTGTTTAATAACGTTGGCTTAAAATTCTGCTTTTTATATTTTCTTGTTTAGTTTTAGTTTTGAGTGCTTTAACCGCTTGGCGAAACAACACCTGCGAAGTATGAAATGAAACTGAAAGCATAAACCTAACAGTTCAGCTCGAACAAATTGTGCTGAGTTAGCGACATTCCCTTAAAAAAAACACAACAACAAGTAAAATAACAAAAACAAAATAAAAATAACACACAACATTCAAACACAAAAAAAACACGCTCCATACATTGTGTATTTTGTTTCATATTGAAATGTTTATTTCACAGTGAGCCATACGGTGGAAAAAACTTTTAACAAATTTTGTTTTATTATTCATTTAAAATTGCCATTAAATTATTTGAAAAAAAAAAAATTGTATGCTTGCATAAATTATAGTGTTAATTAATTAATTAATTTATTAATTATACACCGGCTGCTTATTGGTGGATTTCGTATAAATTTCAAGTTATTTTATTTTTAATTATAAACAGTATTAGTTTTGAAAAAACTTTAATATTCTCAAAATTTAATGATTAATTTTTGCAAAATCATATATTTCTAGATGTTGCAAATTTGCAAGGAAAAAAAATTAATGAAATCGCTCAGTAATCTTTCTAAGGATTAATCCTTTGCGAAACTGCAGCAAAATTTGGCGAGGCTTAAATTACGAAAAATATTCACACACTTCGAAAATCAGCTTATTAAATTAAATCAAAAAGCTTGAACTATAATTATTGTTTTTTTTTTTAATTTGAAGAGTCACAATTTCAAAAAAGTTGAAAATTTTCACATTTTACTAACTGCACACCCAAACTTGGAGAGCGTTAAATTGCGCAAAGTTTTTAAACATTTCGCTTAACGTTTTGATGTCGCCAATGATGTCAGAATTTTCGGCGTGATTTTTACTTCGTCTAATGTATTGAAAAGAGTGGTTTGTATCACCAAAAAAAAAAAAAAAAGACGAAGCAAAGTCATCAGCATCAGCTGTAACAGAAATCCGCTTAAAAGGAGCATAAATTATTTGGAATTTAAAAATATCAATCGCCTCTCCACTAATGCAATTTTAAGGCGTTCAGTTTAAGCATTGATAGTCTATCAAGGCAAGTACAAAAACCTAATACTGAAATTATTCCAGTCGACAACAACAAAATTTAAGTTTAATCATATCGTCCCAAAATAATCACCCTTCTCGCGAAGCTCAAGGGAATACATTTTAGGGAATATTTTTTTTATTCCCATCAACCATAAATTGGCATTGCCAATTGTTAGGGAATAAAATAAGCATATATTGCAAGTCGAACATGCTATTGTGAATTGATATAATTCACAATATTTACGCGTTTTATGTATTATTCAGTAAAATGAATACCATTTCCTTCCGATTTATGTTATTAAAAAAACATTTATTAGAAAAAATAAAGGGACGAAATATGACATACGCATCAAATTCACTGTGTTTATCCGAAGTATATACATATGTATGTATATAAATAAATTCATGCATTTCCACTCCTTTTAAAAATAAAATCAAACAATTAAAAACTATTTAAAAAAAACAGCAAGAAAACTACTTCCAAAGTGCTTGTTTCTTTGTTATTCCCAAACGAAAAATGTGTAAAAAGCACACATTGTTTTTGGGAAAAAATCCACGGAAATAAAAATCGCCGGTACCATGTTTTTTATTTAGTTTGTGTTTCGTGTGCTCATTAAATGCAAGAAAATGCAACTCTGATCTAATGGAGCTTATTAAAATTTCCAAAAGACAATAACAACTAATAAGATCAGGGTTGCATTTTCTCAAAAGTCGAACAATTATGTAGGATAGTGAGTTCAAGCCTTAAGCATTATTTAAAAAAAAAATTTTTAAGGCTCTTCACCATAAATTTCATTTGTAAAAAATTTACGATATTAATGTAACTTTTTGGATCGATGGGAATATACTAATATTTCTTGTTTACCATCCCACTGTGCTTGTTAAATTTTTCGTTTGTTTGTTGTTTTTTTTTCTTTTTGGTAAAGGTGTCTTACTCTCCTCTCATTCGACATAGAATGTCTGTTAAATATTTGCGAAAGAAAAAATATTTTCCATCATTATTATTCATACAATCATCGGTCGCTTAGGCTGGTGGCTGTCTGTCTCTCTGTCTGTCCGTCCGTCCGTCCGTCCATGAGTCTGCCTGTGCGAGCGCAGGTATGCACATGTGTCTGTTAGCTATCTGTTTAACTAACCATCTATCTAACACCATCCATGCCAAAGCAAAGCATAGCAAATCAAAGCAAAGCAAACAATCGCATCACTTCAGCCAAAGGCTAAAATAAGCGATGTTAAATAAATTTGAATTACTCTACTCCGCCATACAAAACAACACACAATACAACTCGTAATAATAATAATATTCTCATGGTATTTTGTTTAAACTTTAAACATCAATTTTTCGTACACTCGCAGTTCATTAAAGCCAACGATAAATTAAGTTAAGTTAAGTTAAGTTGAGTTCACTTCAGTTTGGTTCTGTTAATTTCATTTTATGTTTTATGTTTATTTTTTTTCGGGATGAGATGAATCGTGTTAAAAACCTTAAGTATGAATTTCTGTTGTATTTCATTTAATGACTATTTTATTTGATTGTTTGTTTGTTTGGTCGTATATGTGTGTGAGTGAGTGTGTGTGTGTGTGTGTGGGCTGCATTAAATAATTAATTTGAATTTATAAACTAAATTAGTTGTAATATTTAAATACTTGTAATAATATGTATGTATTCATTCGTTTATTGTGAGCATTGTATTGTATTCTATTGTGTTGTGTTGTATTGTGTTCACAACACCAAATACAAGTCTATCATTCAAATGGACAGACGAGTGGTTAAAGAAAAGCCTCCGTTTTGTCTGAGGTTTATTATCGCGTTTATTTGTTTTTGTATTTTTTCTTTCAGGTCCTATACATACGAGTATAGATATTGATGAGCATTTTTGAAACAGACAAGTCTGTTCATATTCGGTGTTTGATATTTCTTTCATACGTTTGTGATGTTGGTGTTTGCAGCAACACACACACGCTCAACCAGTTTAGTTGGCATTACTTATTTCTTTGATTGTTAGATTATTAACAAGTCAACATGTTACTCTTTTACTGAAACAGTTGTCTAGCTCTTTTCGGATTTTGTTAACTTCTCTTTGAAGGTTGATTACCAGCGTTGTCAACCATTTACAAGCAAAGCACGCTGTCTACCTTCTGGAAATGTATTGAATTCGAATTATAAAATAAAATAAAAAGAAAAGAAAACAAAACAAAATCAAATAATAATTGAAGAGTAAATATACATATTTGTTTCTTCTTGTGAAGATATTTTAAATTCTGTTACCAATACAGCTTTATTTCATTTGATGTAATTCAATTAAGTTTCAATTACACTGTACCACAAAATCACACTTTTTTTAGCGATGTTTCCCACGATTCACAATTTTTTACAATTTCTATATTTTGACAAGAAGTCAAGAATTTTTATAATATATGATTTTTTAATTAATTTACTTTTCATAGTAATCATAATAAACCACTTTGTTATTTGTTAATCAGGTGTTTCTGTGTTGTAATTTGGTGTAGAGTTGATTTCATACATAAGTACTTTTTGGTTGGCAATGCCATTAAAAGTTCTACAACTCTGCAAAATTTACTCTGATAATCTTGCACTCAATTAGGCCCAGATTATCATTGCAGGATTAAAGCAAAATATTTGTGGATAGATTTTTCCGAAACCTTTGCCATTTTTCCTCAACGTGTCGTGAATATCTTTACTATTTTTTTATTTAAAGACTTCAAGATGAGAGCAATATTATTTTAAAACTATTTCTGTTTGTTGCTGTGTGAAATTTGGTTCTTAATTTTAATTTGCACGTCCTACAGCTAATGGTGTCACGTTGTGCCACCTCAAATTCATGCCAAAAGTCTTGCCTATAATTTTGTGTAATAAAACTCATTTTTAAGCTAAATACATATTTTTTTTGTAGCAAATATAAAGTTTCACTGAAATTGTTTGAAAATTTTAAACAACCTTGTAGAATGTTGTTGTTATTAAATAAAATATATAATTATGCTGACTATTTGAAGTTAGAAAAAATAAATAAAATAAAAAACTTTCTAATAAACAATGAAACTAAATATACAAGTCATGGGCAACTGTTACCAAAAAATTTTTTTTTTTCATAAAGAGAAATGCACATTGTCAATATTTGTTGAGAGCATAGATCTACAAGAAAAATAAATAAAGTAACTTCAAATACGTACACTAAAAAGCTAAAAGTACTTTAGTTTCAGTTAAATAAAACATTGTTTCATATTTCTGTTACTTACAGTGCTGCTCGAAGCAGACTATAATCATATATTTACATACATTTATGTATGCATACCCGTACATACATATGTATGTATGTATGTATTTATGTATTTCTCCGTTTCATTACGTTGTTTTCCAACACTAATCAATGCACAAAACATAAACAAACTGCGTGCTTGGCGAGAAAAAGCACCACAGCTTTCGAATTAAGATAGATAGAATCATAAACTTTCGAATTCTTATAGGATAAATGTACATACATATGTATGTAGTTGAGTTAAGACTACAAAATATAATTTTAATTTTTTTTCGTGGAAATTTCCAAGGGTATGAAAGAATATTTTTTTAAAGGACATTGTTTTAATATTTTTGTTGAGGAAAGTAAAGCAAACATTTTTTTTTCTTTAATACCAATATTGCTTCAAGGCTACTCAGACTGTTATACAAGTATGTATAAAAACTTTCATCACATTTTACGAAAAATAAATCTAACGACATTTGTTGCATCTGTCAAAAAATCTAACGTAAAATTACATTTTGTGTGTACACCATCACACCTGAAATAAAATTAAAATCACCAGTAGAAACAACAACAAACAGCTGTTCAGAAATATATTTATATATTTATATTGAAATATATTTCTATACGACAAACATATTCAAAATTTAGAGACGGTGTAATACGAAGAAATATACAAACAGCCGACTGGTCAATTCGTTTATTACTTGATTTTGTAAAAATGTAACCCTGATCAGATGAAACGTCTTACCGTTTAGAAAAATTTAAAAAAATTATCAGGTCTTATGGGATGTCAAATTTTTATCGTATTTTTATTAACGCTTTAATAAGTATTAACAATGCTAATAATCAATCGTTAATGTTAAAAAAATTAAAAAAAAGTATCCTTAAAAAATATAAAGGCCTTTGGATGAGAAAATGACATTTCAGCTCTGCAAAACTAATTTTTGCTTATTTCATTTCAATATGCCATTTCTTTTGTAATAATAATTTACATATGAATTTGGTCCCGCAAGAAAGTCACATCTTTTAAGGAAATAGGAATAGCTTTTTACTTACCACTTTTTCCTTATTGCCACATATTTATTTAATATTTTTTTTATATTTACTGTTCGACACATACATATTTATGTACTTATTGGCCTCTTCAAATAAAGTCTTTTCATAATAAATACCTTCTACACGGATTTAATGAATATCATTGTTTTATTTTTATTAAAATACACTGAACATAAAAGGAATCATCTAGATTCTACTTGAATGCCTGCGTGTACTAGGTAGGCACGTAAACCAACACTGAACATATCTTTTATAGCAACGGTTCCCAAATGGGGCTCCACGGACACGGTGGTCCTTCTTAGTCATCCAAGGGATCCGCGTAAGGAGCCGATAGTGTTTTTAAGAATAATATACATTTTTATTTTTGTTCTACATACTTTTTTATGTTTTATTTTACTTTTATAATTTATATACATATACATATATGTATATACATACTATGTATGTATGTATGTATGTACAACCAATTGCGAAATCTTCAAATACAAACAAATAAATATTAGTGGGAACTTTTACTTCTCACTGCTTAACATAACGTACTCCCGACCCTGCACTGACTGTTATTGCCATCACCATCGAAAACAGCTGATATTGTTTTTATGGCCATTTCATTTAGTTCGATAGAATGTGAAGTGAAGATTGAATTAAAAATGTCAAAAAAGAGACAATATTTTGAAGATTATTTAACATTTTTTTTGCTAATCGCACAAGAGCTGATCCCAAAAAACATCGACTAAAATTGCTGCTAAAGTTAAATGTAATTCCCAATAAGTTTTTGAGAGTTTTTTTGTAAACATGTGAAAATTCGTTTTAAAATTTTTTTCAAGAACTTTTTGTTGATTTTCTTAAACAGAAACGAAATACATTTAGACTTGGTTAACAAACAACAAACAAAAATTCTTCATTATTATCTAAATTTTAGCTTAAATCGATTTAAGTAGTTATTACTTATTGTCACAGATATATACATATACTATGGGCCTAATTCATAAAAAATAGCTTGATTTTATAAAATGTTTATTTCGTATATTGCATTTAAATAAATACTTGCATTTGGTGGAAAAGTTGCAAAAAGATGAGTGACATTGAACGAATTTCATGCACCTTTCTTTCAAGTCTTATATTTGATTATTGAGTTATACTTCTCAAAGCCACAAATGTATTTTTCTGGCAGACTTGTAAGTTGTAGTTTTAAAAAATACGGGCGACATTTTCACGAATTCTCCATTTCTCTACAAAGTTTTACTGTTAACGAAATAACTTGAGAATACAGTGTGCCAGCGGTATGACATATCCGCTCATTTACTCAAACAACGTCATAACTCAAAAAACCAGTTTCCCAGAAAACGAGTTTAAAGTTTTTTCGAAGATACAATAAATAAACACATGTACATACGTATTAAAAAAAAAAAGTTTTCTCTTTGCACACAACTTAATAGAAAAAGAAAATTTTTATTTTATTATTATAAATTAAAAATGGGTCTGAAAACCTCGCAACGTATAGTAGTTGCTTGTCAAGCTAGTTATGTATTGTAGTGTATTTTTATCACTTCATAACTTCTTTTTAAGGCATTTTCACAACGTTTTACTAAAACTACCGTTAACGTTTTTTTTTTTTGAAGTTATAACCTTTCACTTTCAAATGCAAGAGCATAATTTATAAATATTTAAAATTAATATATATTTTTTTAAATATCTTTGCGAGTGATTAGATAAGTTAAGTTTACCTGCCACTACTGTAGCGGTGTGTTAATTATAAATTAATAAAAACACAATTTTTATTAACAGAAAAAAATCAAAGAAAATAAAACATGTTTTATTATCGTTTAAAAACGCGTGGTGAATATAATATGAATTAAAATAAAGTTAATTAAATTGCTTTTATGGCCCCCTCCACTTCACCCTATTTCGGTCAGTCTTTCTGTTTCTCCCTCTCTCTCTCTCTCTCTGTCTCTCTGTTTATATGCTGAATCAACTTTTATTTTCTAACATAAAACAAACAAGTCTGTCAGCTAACACACAGTTACATACAGATATATAAAAATGAATTAATAGTCGTAATAACAATATAAAAATTTATATTGATATGTAGATGCGATTTGAAATTAAATTGATACAATAAATAAAAATGATAATAATAATGAAAAACTAGGAATATATGTATATTAAAAGAATTAAGTGAAATAAAGCCATCTCATTAGCCAGTCAATCTGGAATGGACTATTTTTTTAAACAAATGATTGGTTTATTTATAAATTTATGTCAGTCTCACTCTGATAGATTAATTTAATTTTGAATTTAAAAGTTCCAAGATTCAAGTTCATATTAAAATTATACAATTCACAACAACAATAAGTAAATAAATTTAAACACAAAATATTGTTAGAAAACCAGTGTTTACTGGTTGTTCCAATAAAATTATTAACAGTATTGGGCAAAACACTTGCAACCGAAAGCATGCCTGAACCAATTCTGTTTCTAAAAAGTTACTAAAAACTAATAAGAGCCAAATTCATAGAAAGTGCAAATTTATCTAGCGGATTGTAATCCATGTCTGGATTCATTAAAAAACGAAGCTGTATTACTAGTTTTTATCAACTCGGAATTTTAAAATTTTCAGGTTTTGCAAGAAAACGATATATGTACATATTAGAGATGGGCGCGTGTTGAATTTTTCCAACACGACTCGACACGAACACGAATGCCAAGATGTCCAAAACGTACGAAACACGCACGCAACATTTTTTTCAAAACACGAAACTGCACAACACGCACGAAATCAAATTGAATAGCAAAAAACGCATTTTTTATATTCAAATATATGCATATTTTTGTTTAATTTCAGAACTTTAAGCTCAAGAGACCCCTACACTATCAACAAATTTGATGGTTTTGCGTGTTTGCCGATAAAAAATATTCAATTTTTTTTGCTGGAAATTCATGCACTCATATTTTAATACCAAAATCGTTTCGTGTTTATCGTGTGAACTTTGCTCAACACGAAAACGAATTTTCTGTCACGAACACTTCGTGTTGAGTCGTGCGTGTTCGTGTCACGAAAAAAACACGACACGCGCCCATCTCTAATACATATCGCTCCTTTATTGCGACGTAGTCATAACTCAAAAAAACTAGTTCGCCAGAAAACGAGCTAAAATTTTCAACAGCTGAGTAAACAAGATATTTGTATGAAATTTTTACACAATATATATAACGATATAAGGATTAATTCTGCATCACTAATTCGAAAAATTCATTTTTGAGATATGACTACGTTGCAATAAAGGAGCGATATGTACATTTATATATACATACATTTGTACATATATAGTGGTCACATGTACCATAGCACATGGGGGATTTTGGCAAAAAAAAAAAAAAAAAGAAATAATTCTGTAGTTTCTACACGCACCGTCAGATTGTTATGAAATGCATACAGCATTTGAGGAGGTGTCACACAGCGTCATAGGACGGAAGTCATACAAATAACTGAATGTTACCTGAATGTTATTCGCTTAAAAGGTTGTCTAGAACAATTTTTTATATAAAATATTAAATTCAGTACCTGTAGAGATTGGTATGCAATGAAAGTGGTAAACCTTTGGAACTAGTTCCGTTTTTTTTTGGCTGGATAGTTAGATGTCTGGTACTTTTTCGATTGTGTACTTTCAGACTGTAAAAACGGGAAGAAGGTTAATATTGATGCATTATATGAACATTGAAACATCGAACTAATAAAGGGTGAAAATAGTACGTACACCCTTTCGATACGTTTTTTATGCAAGTCCCATTTCATTAAATTGGCAAATGGATCTTGTTGTTAGCTTCCAACATTGGAAAAATTTACTAAATTAAAAAATGGAAAAAATCGCCAAAACGGAAAAATCGCAAAAAAAAACAACCAAGTGCGAAAAAATTGTTAACACGAACAAAAATTGCCTACAGGGAAAATGTCGCCAATAGCAGAAAAAAGTGGGCAACGCTAAACAATTGTCATTGCAAAATAAAAAAGATCATAAAAATGTAAAAGCGAAAAAGTATTGCTAACACTGAAAATAAAATCAGCATAACAAAGAAAAAAATCACTAAAACGGGGAAAAGCTAAATATTGGACAAGAATTTTGTGGATTAACCCTTTCACTGCCATTGAAATCATGCGTTCCAATTAGGGTTGCCAGATACCAAAAGTCAAACAACTGGGCAATGAAAAAAAATCACTTGGACTATGAAAAAATAACTGGACAATTTTAAATGCACTTTTTTAACTTTTTCAAAATATTTTTTTGGTTGTAAATCGTCAGTGATGTACAAAAAAGAGGTAGTATTCAGTATTAGGGAAAGAACACAACTGATTGTACATTTGCAAACACAATTTTTTTTTTGGACAATCCAAGCCATTCCAGGCCGTCTGGTAACCCTAGTTCCAGGAATAATAAAAAAATTCTTCAATTTAAATAAGAAAAAGTTTCATTGCTTGTTTTAAGCGTTTTCTGTACATAATCAGCTATTTTGAGCGTGTTTAAAAAGGGACTTTATTTATTTATTGGCAAGGTACTTTTTTAAGGAGAATTTTTAATTCCATTTTAAGGTAGAAGGCGATGTGATATTCGCAAAACGTTTTCAGCCTGTACCACGATGTTGACATCGTTATTGTTTAATGCAAATCGTCGATCGAACGTTTTCTGTCGAGATCGTGGACCAGGCCGTTAAATAAAGGGTCTGTTTGCCAATGCCGACAACGTTCGACTTGTCGCACTATTACATTCAAAACAAAAACAAAATTTTAAAATTTGTCGACATTGACAAACCTGCAAAAAATAAACGTTAAGAAGTATTTGAATAAATATGTATATGCACCTTAAGCACCTTAATTTTTGGCGCCCTTGCTCCAGTGGGAATTAGAGGAATATATATGTAACTATATAATGCGTGTACATAAGTGAACTTCTTTGGGCAGAACATTCTTATAAAAATTTATGAAAGCTGATAGATAGTGCAGAAAATCTAAATTCTTTGAAGCTGCTACTTGACAAATCTAGAGGTGAAAATCAAAAACAGTTAAAGAAGAAAAAGTACTATAATTGAAGAGCCAAAATCATATTGTAGTTTCAAATTTTTTGACCATCACTTATATTAATTTTTTTAAATTTATAACAGAAAACTAATTAGTAAATCTAAAAAACGTGTTAATTTAGTATTTATAGTATAATAGTTATTATTAATATTTAGTATTTTGTATCTTCAAACGCAAATAAACAGAGCAGAAAAGATATGCAACTGGCCAAGGTTAAAAACTTGTAAGATTAATTCAAAAACTTAATACCTATTAGTAAAATAAAAAAAAGACTATTCGTATAAAGTAGTTCAAGAATTATTCTTTATTCGCAGACATTCAAAAAATGCTAATGTTTTTCTTTTTTATATGTAAAGCGATACTTTTGTAATAAAATGAGTAAAATATATACAAATGTGACAAATGGACAATGTTACCGATATTGTTAACACTCATATTATATTCTTGACCAAGAAACATATTAATTGTGAAGGCACAGTAGTTTGAGAACATAAAAATTGTTTTATTTTAAATTCTTTATTTTTCTTCTTTCATACATATTAATTTTGTTGATTTTTATCATAATCATAATTTAAAATTTTTAATTAATTTTTAATAATATTTACATATTTTTCTTCTTTTTCAGGTAAGCTTTAAAATAAATTGAATAATTTATCTTTCAATGGTGTTTGGTAAGTTCTGTTTTCTGACTTAACAATTAAATATTCGATTACAATCTTATGAACAAAATGTAGTACAAGAGAAATCCTTGAATATGCAAGAAAAATACACTTATTGGAATCAATATTTTTAAATATGTAAGACGGAAAGTGAAGAGCGACTGGACTGCGAATTGTAGCTCTACGTATATTATTACAAAGCGCCACACTGTGGAATGGCTTCATAAATTTATGTGCAAAAACTAAGAGGGGTAATCGACTAAAATTGACTAAAATAAAAAAAATGAAATTTAATCGAATTCGGCCAAAAACTACCGGCCATCGCCTATACAATCGAAATATATTTTTTCACACACAATTTTGCTACGTACACTTTCTAGAATAAAAAAAGGCGGCCACACCTACCGCCCATGAAACCCCTACAAAGTATAGATTAGATTTATTTTTTTACTATTTTGTTTGTCATTCGACTAAAAATGTTATTCTTCATATCCTTCTTTGACTACTTCGTCACATTACAAATCCTGTTTGGATGACTCATGTCTAAAGCTGGTTTATAAAAAGGTCTGATGAAACCAGATCGTACTCGTAGCGATGTTATGCTATTCTCTCGTTTTAATAAGAACTATAATGCTGTTAGATTTTTTTTGGCAGTTTTTTCTTGTGAAAAACATTTTTTTTGTTAAATATGGGCAGATTTTTCCTCCAACGTGTATGGCAACACTGATTGGCCTAATCATGTGTGGTTTATTATCATAACATCCCAGTACATCATTGCCAAATCACAAAAATTTGTTTGAAATCGCAGTTACCGGTTTACTTGCTAAAAACAGGAATTTTTTTTACCTAAAAACAGGCAAATCGACACTTCGTCATGTTTAAATGAAAAAATGGTCATAATGCCGAAAAATTGGAACTTTTAGCAGCCTTGTATGTACCTCAAAATTAATATGTACTCCCAGAAATAAGTTTTCTCATGAGAGAAACCTCTAAGCTATGGAGTAATTCGTTAGAGAAAAGTTCGACTGTATTAAGCAGCTGACGACTTTGAAATTGTTTCGTTGGTAACAATTCCAAACAAGTGTCATTAAAATCTTGAACTAAACAAATAATAAAAACCATTAACTTATATCGATATAGTTTAATGAATGCAAGCAACATGTTGTAATTAAACCGTTTTTTATTCACTAAAATGAAGTCGTTAAATTAAGAGATATTCAAATTGTCTCTTAATTTATGTTTCTCATTTGCTCAATTTGTTTTCAAACGTTTTGCAACTCTTGAAAAAAAATTGTCTTTTTAACTGTTAATAAACCTGTTGACATTTTGATGTTAAACAACATTTTTACTGTAAACAGGTGGTTCTAGTAGTTGCAAAACAAAGAGCAAAAAAAAAAAATAAATAAAAATAAATAAATAAATAAAATTCTAAAAATTAAAAAATGTAAAAGCAACAACGAATAAATAAATTCGTTTAACGCTTGGTTAAAAGTGCGGCATTTTGCTTAAAGCAAAAACAATTTAAAATATTTACAACAGCAGCAGCAATAACAACAACAACAGAAACAACAACAAAACCTGAACGTCAACTAATATCAAATTTAACATGTTTGCAAGTAAGTATGCGGACTTCAACAAATAACAATGAGAAGCAAATAATTTAGGATACTGGACAAATTAAAATCGTTTAGTAAACATAAAAATTCTGCAAATTTCATGCAACTAAAAATCGATTCATGCTCTCAAATTTAAACAAAAAATAGTTAATACGCTTCAAAGAAAATAAATGTAGAATGGAAATATTTGTTTGGTTTTTCTACACTACGCATACGAAATGTTTCTCTTCCCATGGAAAATAAACCAATATTTGAAATTTTTTTATTGGCTTAGTTGTTTTATGAAATTAGGCCCTAAACATTTCTCACTCAATTAAGATAAGATAATAAGGGGTTTCACGATGGGTGGTGAAAAGTGTGCAAAGGATGAAAGTGAGTGCAAAAATGCAGACATTCGCACAATGCAACAACAAAATAAGTATACTTATTTGCAGTTTGCTTCAAATTTACTTCTGTTGCTCTCAAAAATGTAGCAATTCACAATCTCGAGCTTTTAGACCACTTAACAATTAGTGGTGAGTATCAATATGCTATACAATTTTGCACATTCACAATCATGCACATGCAAGACCATTTGCACAAGATTGTGAATTGGACTTGTATGTATGCATATTGGCTGAGTTACAAATATGTATAGGTAAAGAAATTTGTAAAAAAAGAATAATGAATGAAACCGAAATCCAGCGATGTTTGGAAATATTTTTGAATTTTTGAAAAGAGGCAGTGTTGGATTTGCGCAAAAATATTTTCTACTTAATTAAGACCAGTCTGTTCAAATTTTTTGAAAAATGTTGAGCACCATTCATTCTTTGTAGAAAAACTTTTAAATGCAAACACTATTAACTAGTCCTTATTTGTTATTGCGCATGAAAACTTAAAATTTTGAAGATATGTACACATATTTCGTATGTTTTTCCCAAGATGAACAGAGTATTACTTCTGCAACATTTTTTCATGAACACTTCATTCCAATTTTTCTCAATATGTATTTTGACGGCATTTCGCATGAAATGTTGAACAGAGTATATAATACAACTTCATGTTCTTATAGAAATTTGTTTTTGTGATTTTTTAACGCGTAATATTTGCATTCGCATACGCTTTCGCAAAAATTAAAATGTATTATTCGTATTCGGTACATCCCTAATCTAGTGCTTCTAGACCAGTGCTGGCCACCGAGAGAAATGTATTCGTGAATGTGTATTTATTTGTATAAGAAGCCGATTAAAGTTCGGCACTCAGTTGGCATTTTGGCCGACTGTGCTTTAATCTTTTCGATCGGTCCAAACGATTCACCAAAAGGAACAATGTTACCCAACTCTTAAAGAAAGAAGTATATAAGAGCATTATACTATTTCAATGAAATTCACAATAATGTCAAATGAAAATTTGTTGCCTCAGCTTTTTCAATCACAATCGAAAATCGAAAGTTGTTCATAATAATATGTACGTGTAAGGTGCCATAACTCTTATCGTATGCCAGTATTTATTTTTTAATCCATGCAGACAAAACAATTATTTGTTGTTTCTGAATCTGGTCCTTTAACTCAATCTCTAAAGAAGAAATAACAATTTTGAATCTCTTCAATTTAATCTACCAATTTGTCTCATAAGTTTAAATACAAAAAAAAAAAAAAAGAATTAATGAATAACAATTTCATACCTTGTATATTTTCGGTTAAGTAAATATTTGGAATTGAGTTTTTTTTGTTTGAATTTGTTTTCTCAAATGTTATGTAAATAACATGTCATTAAAGCGCCCGTTTTTTATGTTTATTTTTTATTTTTTTGGATTACTTAGCAAAATTAAAAATTGCACTCGAAACAGACTTACATAAAAATATCGTTTATTTTTTGCTTATTTTATTTTGGCAAACAATTAACACTTCTTTCGCTATTTTTGCGTTACGTATGAATGTCTTTTATAAACAATTTTTTTCTGAGCAAAAGTTAAAAGTTTTTTATTCCAGTGTTAATAAAATTACAATTTTGTAAATGAATGACGAAAAATATGTTTTTAAAAATGCAACTTAATTTTTCCCACTGTTGAGGGGCACTTTCATTTAAATTTTAATCTTTTATAATTTTTTTTTATTAAAACTTAAATTAAACATTAAACACTTGCGTTTATTAAGGATGTGTGCTAAATATTAAAGTTAAATATTTTTTCTTTTAGAAACAGATTTGGAAGACAATTTTAGCTGATATGATTAACAGGCTGGTTTCGTAAAAGTACTAACTTGTCTAAATATTTTTCAGGCCTTTTTGTAGATTATTTGTGTAAATAAAAAACGTTGTATCTATTCAAATTTTTTGAAATATTTAACCTTAAATTATCAATATTTGCTTTAAATAATATTAGTTTATTTAAGTGAATGAACAACTGAATGGTTTATGCATGAATATTTTTTTTAACAATAACTTAAGTGAATACACTATTACATAAATTCGATAATTAAAGATCAGGTGTGTCAAAGCCAAAAATTGATAAGATTATTATTGTGTTCTTGTTTTTTGTGTTTGAGCTCTTATTCACATGCAAGCGGCATTTTCTTTTAAATACTTAAACATTTTGGAGGGAATTTCCCATTTAAGAAGAAAAACAATATTTGTATAGTTACGTTAAGTACAAAAATTGTTTTGTCTATATTTTACGTAATTTTTAAACTATGATTCATTTCCTTTAGAAATTAATATATCAGACCATCAAAAAAAAAAAAAAAAAAAAAAAAATCAGCTCGAATTTAATATGACTAACTTTCAATGTTCTAATTTTTGGAGATTATTTTAATTTAAACTAGAACGAAAACTCTCCAAAAACTAACATCTTAAAGCTTATTTTAAAATTTCTACTTCCTTTCTTAGTTTAGAAAGTAAGAATGAAATTTTGCAAATCATAATCATTTTTACCTGAGGGCAAATTACGTCAATCTCATTTTTCATTTCATTTCATTTCATATCGAAATCAATAGTTTATTTCTTTAGTTATTTCACTTTATAATTTTGTTTCGAAACTCCAGAGCGCAAAGCAAGACATATTTATATAAGACTCGCCTTAATTTGCTTTGGGTCAAGAAATATACAAAAAATGTTGTGTTGACATCACAGAATGACAAAAGTATTGTTTTAAGTACTCTGACTATTAATCGGCTATATATGCGTATATACAGGACTAATATCTTTACACACCATAAAGCATGTTTTCAAACAACCACACACACACGCACACATTTTCCATTCCATTTTATACGGTAGCGAATGGTGAATAGATATCCCGAGTATCATGTCTACATTTCTTTAAATATCCATAGCCTGCGTGTAAGCATACTCAGGCTATAAGTATGAGAGAGAGAGAGAGAGAATCAATGGGTTTGATGCGCATGTGCCTATTTATTTTTAGCTGCTTGCTTGGAATCGGCTATTGTCCTAATTGCTTGAGAGAAAATGTGCAAACAAATTATGATTATGCGCATTTATTAAACTTAAGACTATTTACTTATTAATATATTTTTCGAGTATTCATTGTCATTATGTGGTTGAAATCTGAGGGATATTCAAATTACAAGCGGCAAAAATGTCACCTGGGCTTTTTAGACCAGCTGATATTGATTCGCCTTGGCGCAGAGCTTTGAATTGGCAACACTGTTACAATAGTTAATTTGACAACTCCCGTGTTTTTAATCAGTTTATTACAAAGTTAAGCTCGCCTAGTTTTTTTTTAAATAGAGGATTTTATTTGGTTTTGCTATTTTCCCAATTGAAGGAGTATGTTTATCAATAAAAAATACATTGCCTTATTTTAAAAAACGCAACGGTAAGCGTTGAAAAATTTTCTATAAGTTTTGTTTTTGTAATTTAGATTTGTTCCATATCAAATTTTTAGCGCCTGGCGTTGCGTTTTACAAAATAAGACCCATAAGACATAAAATATTTTAATGGCATAAAAAATTAATTGAAGAATTTTTAAATGTCCACCAATAGATTTGGTGTCACCGATTTGAAAGTCCTTGCAATACAGGTTTTAAACACATAAATAACTAATAAATAAATCAATAAATAAACAAGCAAGTGTTCAAACACATTCATGCATTCATGCATTTTCATCTACGCATGTAAATAATAGATGAGGCAATGACGGAAGTTTGTTTAAAAGAAAAAAATCCATTCAAAATTGTTTACAATATCGCATATCATTGATTACGACGGAAAACAGTTCTGATATTTTTATTGTAAATAATTAAAAAATACATCAAGATGCAATACAGTTTAATCAGGTGTCATCGCAAGCTCATCTGTTTAATGTTTATAAGACATAAAAATGTCAAATTTTGCATAAAGTGTGTGTCATTGTGTATGTGTGCTGCAAAACACCTAAACATTTTGAGACTATTCTGCTTGTGTCTACCAACAAAGTGCGAGTGCTTTTTTGTATTTTAAAATTGTTGTAGAGCTGCCGTGTGACATGGTGTAAAGATTCTTAATCAGCCGATAATTGGTGTTTGGAATTATTTTTTTTTGCCGAATATAATGAATGGCCGAATACGTACTTTTTTCAAGACTGGTACTAATTTCACCCTGAATTTCAGGATGCCTATTGTTTGTAAATCAACATGGAGAGATTTAGATTGGCGAATATCTCGAATAACTGAACGCTTGATAGTACTGACTTCAAATGTAGATTACACGGAATTTTTAATATGGATACGCACATGTCAAACCCTAATACATACCGAAGTATTGAGTATCAAATGCAGATAGATTGAAGAACACTGCGAGATGCCACCCACAATGCCATTGACTGGAATTTGTAAAGTAGCAGAAGGAGAGGACGGCCTGCCCACACTTGGCGATGGCAACTTGACGCAGAGGCTTCACAAGCAGCAAAAAGCTGGAATGAAATTAATAATCAACCATCAAATAGAAACGATTGGAAAACTTTTGTTAAGGTCCTCTGCTCCTTGTAGAAACTAAAGGATCTGTCCATTGCAGGGTTCTGATAACAAGAAACCGAAACATTTTCTACCAAACCAACACACGGACCTTAATACACGTTTTGTCTTGGTGTCAATTTTCGATATTTTTACGTGTTCTAGATAAGAAATATAACCGAATTTGTGTACAATTAAATGTATTTCTCCACAGAATATTGTGCAATAGTTTGAGTTTATGGAACAAAGTGCAAAATTCCATACGTGAAATTCAGACAGAAATCGGTACCACATTTGAAATTATGTTTTTAAAAATGATTTTAAAAATACTTTTAAACTTTTATAAATTGTTTCTCATTGCAAATTTAATAAGTAAGACTCGTTCGTTTTGGCTTCGGGTCGGCCTAATTAAGGAGATTTATTAAAAAAATCGATTTAGGTCCAAAACAGTGACTTCACTCGGACACTTGTGCCATATGCTAAATGAAATTTACTGTTACATCTAAAGCAATAACTAGAGCAGAGACTGCGAAGGGTTTTATCTCTTTCCAACTTTTGAGTTCAAAAATCTAAAATACGGTAAAATTTCGGGTACACTAAGCTGCATTATTATCTTCATTTAAGAAACTTCTTTGACGCCTAACCTGACCAGACATCCCGCTTTTCATAAGCCGCTCCCGCCTTGAATTTCTATCCCGCTCTATCACGCATTTTAGAGATTTGATATTTTCAATATCTTACTAGATTTTTATTAAAATGTAACTGATAATAATACAATCTAAATATAAATATAGTTATTGCTTAACTAGCCAAACCCCTGTGTGCTTCGTTATGCCCGTTTTGAGATGAAAAGAAAAGTTTTTTATATTAAAAGCGGCACGCTTGCAATTCAGCCTTCACTAATTTATAGAATACAATTCTCATTATTAACATGTCATGAAGAGTTTCAAAATTATCACTGCATTAGTTTCCAAGATATATTTTTAAGTAGACTAGTCCTCAAAAAACATGCACACTCACAATTTCTTGACCTTCGAATTCTCCGGAGTTTTTCGAAAAACTTTAAATTTGCCATACTGTATTAACATTTTCTAAGATGTGGCCAAAATTTCTTGAGAACAAGTTGATGCGGGCGCACTATAGTGGTCGCCATTATGGACTAGATTGTACCTAAAAACGTGCACACTCAGAATTCGTTTAACTTCAAATTTTCAGGAGTTTTTCGAAAATCCTTAAATTTGGCCTTAACATTTTCTAATGTTAGAAACTGTGAAAACTGTGTTTCCTAAGTACATATTTACATATGAAACTGTGTGTGTGCATATTACACATCCCGCTTTCTAAAATCCCGCCTTTTGATGGATCATGTCCCGAACTTTGCGCAAACCATCTGGTCACGTTATTCATTCCTGAAGTTTGTTGCTTGAGTCTTTTGATTTGTTCTAAATTTTCATTATTCAAAATAATAACTAAAACTTTTAAATTAAATTTGTTATTAAATATGAATTAAAATATTTGACTCAAGTGTGTGCAATGCATGAAAATCGCTAGAATTAAAAAGCAAATAGACTTTTGAAATCGACAAGAGTGCAATGAATTTCTATCGATTTCATATTCCGCATTTATTTCGGTTCCACTCCCATATTCATAAATACAATTGTGATGAAGCTTATAATTTGACCTTCCAAATAAGCAAAATATTTGAAAAATTTTTTATCTATGTTTTGTATGAGTTTCATAGGCGGCGGGCGTGGCCGATTTTGATGAAACTAGTTATGCGTCTTTTTTATTCTAGAAATTGTGACCAACTTTCGATCTTCGACTGTAGTCGAAAGTGCTCGGCAAAGAATAGCGTTATTGAAAATATCACGCATTGCGAATTTCAAAATCTGCAACAATTTTAAAATTTGAAACTTAAGAATCATACAGAGTAATAGAAATTAAAACACTCTTGGTCCTGCACAGCAAATTCATGATTTTTTTTCTTGAAACTTTTCCAATTAGTTAGTCCGCACGACCTTAGGTCTACATAAAATCGCCAATAATATGAATTTGACACTCGATAGCCAGCAAAGTTCGAATGCAACTCATAATAAGGGTGCGCATGTACCAAATTTGAAGACTTCTGCTTGGATAGAAAGAATTTTGGAGTGCATGGCCACCCTCCGATTTTGATGAAATTAAATTTTTTGATAAAATGCTGCACTCCTGCACCAAAATGTATGAAACTATCCCACTGTGCCCTGTGAGCCGTTTAATCTACTGAGCGTTCTGTTACATCAAATATATCAAGGCAAATACATTTCTTATTATAATATTACATTATATGAAGTGCTAATTAGTTTAAAATTATTATATTTTGGTTATTTATTTTTTATACATAATTCATTTGTCATTGCTGTAATTTCTAACAATACATACACACAGTATAAATCTTTCACTTTTTATGCTTCTGCTTTCGAGTTTTGTAAAGGGTAAGGAATCTTGGCAAAATGTTTCTTTACAAATGAATTGAGCTGCTGAGGTGACTGAATGAAATACTTCAGTGAAGCGATCTAAGCTAAAAGGATTGGTCACACAAAAAGGCTGATGGGCACAACTCTACTACTTTCCACGAGTTATCTTTTTCTTGTATTTATATTTTCGTGGTGAACAAAGCATTCAGAATTCTATAGTCTTAAACTTATGTATGTTGTTTTGCTTCTTTTGTAAAAAAAAAATAAAAATAAAATGATAATAAAAAGTGTACCTGTGTCCTTTCGCACTTTAGGTGGCGATATGTGCATTTAATTTGTTTATGTTGGCAGACATAACTAAAGCATAAAGCTACTGTTTACAAAAAAAAAAAACATATTTGCTAAAACACATTTCCAAATTTTTTTTATTCCACTTAAAGTTCAATGCCAAACGCTTTTATTTTATATACAACATACACTTTTTTTTTTAATTCCTGTACATCCATCTTTCCACGGTGGTTACGAAATATTGTTTTATTTTGTTGTTGTTTTGCAATTTTATATTCCAATCCTTAAGTGTGCCTGGCATGTGCTTAACACGCGCTTCGAAAACATTTAAAACTTTTCAACAGCATCTGCTTTCAATGATCTTGTTTTGCAAATGGTGCGTGCGTGCGTGTGTGTGTGTGTTTGGGTGTGCGTGTGCGTGTGTTCGTAAGTGATCATGTGGATTCTTTTTTAACTACCTGCTGTCTTTTTTAAAACATTCCTGATGCTGTGATAATACTTCCTAAATACGGGCATGTACGGGCAGTTTTAAATTTAAAAATTATGAAGATAAATTTGTCAGCTGGTTTGAGACACAGCAAAGGAATTTTTATGTTGCACTGTTACTTTATTGAAATCTATTTCTGTCAGAGCTTTAAAAGCCATTCCAATGCAAATTTTTTCATTTAATATTTTATATTTTTTACTGCTTTGCTTCAATATTTGTTCAGTTGAAACAGCTGAGATTCAGGAAAATAATTTTTGTAAGCCGCAAAACTAAACCATGTCAAGTTTAAAGAGTGAGTTCTTTAAGAAAGGCTCCTTCCTTCCTTCCTTCCTTTCTTCCTCTGCATTCTTGCAGAAACTGAGTTTACGTTTTCGATTTTGTATAATTTTTCTTGTTGATAATTGCTTATGCAATAAACTAGAATAAAATAATAACCTTAGCTTAGTTTAGAAACATCGCTAGTTGCGTGTGAGGCTTGGCTGGCGAAAGCTAAAGTGCTATTTTTAGCAAACTTTTTTTTTCGAAATATTGTAATGGGTACTACTCTTTTAATGACTTGTACATATGTACATGAGTTGTACATATTTATCAAATTATTTTATATGTATGATAATGACTTCTCCGTAATGAATAAAAGAAGCATTTATATATATATTTACATCATTATGTGAGAGTACTTATTTTATTGCTTTATATGAAAAAATTTATTGATCGTGAAAATGAGCTTTCAGTTGAGTACGACTGTGAGTCGCATAGTCCTAGTTTACACTATGCAAGTCTTATTGCTAAGCTGATTAGTTTGTTAGGAAAGAGGGACGAGGGGAAAAGAAACGTTACTGTTCCCCTCGTCTCTCTCTCCGTCAAACTAATCAGCTTAGCAATAAGACTTGCATAGTGTAAATATGGACATACGAAGGGCTCCATACGGACAATACATATGTAATACTATGCGAACTTTAGCCTATATAATCAAATATCTTACCTGATGTAGTCATTTAAACAAAGAATTAAGACGGTTTTCTTTTCGGTGTTTTTTTTTCGGTTTTTTAGTTTTGGCGTTTTTTAATTTTGGCGATTTTTTCGGTTTTTGGCGATTTATTTTACGTTTTAGAGATTGTTTTTAATTTGGCGCCTTTTTTAGTCTTAGCGATAATTTTCGGTTTTTGGTGTTTTTTTGGCGGTTTTTTTTGGTTTTAGCGTTTTTGAAAATTTCAAGAGTTTGCCTCTTACGGTTTCCAAGACACATACATCAAGTTGTCAAAATAACATTAACTGATAGAATACCCTTAAATTTTTTTTTAATGTTAGTGTTAATTGTTGTAGTCTCTATAAAAAACAATGACTTTGCAAAATTTCAAGTGTCTACATATAATTGTATGTATATAACATTTTGGGTTGTTCAGTGAAACTGTAAGTCTAGATTTACACACGTAAACTTAAGTTCAGCAACTTTTTACTTTATGCACCATAGAGGAAAATATAATGAATCTCCCTCTGCCTTATCTGCTCCTCTCTCGTTCATAAACTCAAAAGTTGCTCCACCAAAATTGCCGTGTGTAAATCCAGTATAAGAACATACTTACGAATGGAGAGTACATATTTATTTTGGATGGCAAATTTTTTATTAGATTATTTCGGTTAGGGTATAAACAAGTCGGCTATTTGAAACATTTTTCAAAACTTTGGTTAAATGTTTTTATTTTATAAGATGAAAATGCTCTTTAACACATGACATCATTGTATTCATTGGGTTTCTTAAACTCCTTCAGGTAAAAGCAAACACATTTGAAACAGACGACCTGTGTTAATAAAATGTAAATTTAAATAAAAGTGGGCTTCAGTAATTTATTTCCAAATTCCATAAATACTTTTAGGTATAAAGCGAAGTATTTAAAAGGCTGTTCAAATAACTCTGTAGTTTTTTGCCACAGAGAAATAAAGAATACAAAAAAAAAAAAAATAAGAAAGAAACCATAAACAAAAATATTTTTAACCAACGAAGAACCACTAAAAATGAGGTGAAAAAAGAGAATTAGCGAAATGCCATCAATGTTTTTTAATAATGGCTTCAGATAAAATGAAATTTATTGAAAATAATAATTTTTACATTTTTTTTTAATTTTACTTGTAGAAAAATAGACTAGAATAGATTTGAATATCTCTATGTACGAGTAGTAGAGATCTGACGAAGAACTTCAATTAGAGTGAAAAAAGATACAAATATTTCAATTCGTAAAGTAGTTTTGGGTTTTCAGTTTTCAAAAGTTGTTTAAGTAAGGCACAAAATTAAAGGAGCAGAATATAAGTTGTTAAAGAGGAATTCTGACATTCCAGAAAAAAGTAAGTGTCAGGGGGCCTTTTGAAACGTGCATGTCGGAGTTCTATATGGAAACAAATCGAATCGGCATAGGAAATCATGTAACTCTGGCATTTTTAAAGACGTATTTAAAACACCCCAATACATAATGCAATTCACGTATTGTATTTTCAGGAATTTTATTTTGATCTGATTTTATATAGACGAATGTGTCTATTCTAAAGCAAATGTGCAAATTTAAGGTTAGGAAGTAACACTTTTTTTTGACAAATTCAGTTTTTTTGATACCAATATAAAGTAGAAATATGGGAAATATGTCTCGTCAATACAGCGGCGAATTTCATCTTTCAAAGCGTCAGTTGTTTCTGGTTTGTTGACGAAAACCCGGTCTTTCAAATTAAAATTCACAAATTTCACAATTAAAATTCTTTGTTCAAGAGTTTCCCAACTTTTTACTCAATAAATGTCAAAGGATGACAGCTCACTTCTTGACATTTCATCATTTGACAGCCAATTTACTTCCTAAGCTCAAATTGGCCCACCTTTTATTTCTCATTTCACCTTGGTTTGGACCGAAGTGAGCTGAAACAGTAATTTCCTTTCTCAGTAACTTGTTAATCTAACGCATTAATTCTAACCTAACTTAACATAAGTCAACAATTGTTGTTGAAGGAAAAGACTTTATTTTTTAATAATGATAGTAAATTTTATTATATTAAAATTCTACTTCAAAATTTTAGTGTTTGTTGTACAAATTTTCCTTCAAAACAAATATTTTTCAAAGGTTTTCAATAAATTTTCTGTACTACAAATCAATGAATGTATGATTAAAATTGTGAAGTAGATTAAAGTAAAGTATTAAAAATATTGTATATAAAATAGTAAGAGAAAACAAGTATGTATTTGAAATATATATAACATTTGTTTAGTAAAAGCTTAGAGCTCAATATAACCAATTATTTGTATGCAGGTAACGTTATGTTAAGGAATGTTACGTAAGCGTAGAATTGCCCCCTCTGTTCTGAAGTTCCTTCGTAATTCGACCAATTTTGTAAGAAAAAGGAAATTTCTTATTAAAATGCAATCCACTAATTCAATAGGAAGTCGCTTAAAAAAACACAATAATATTCTGTACATTCAATAACAAGCTTTGAAATAATTTTCATTTCTATTGCAGTCGTATTGCTGATAAATTCCAAGCAACTTACAACCAAATTTTAAATGCACACTTCTTTAATATACTCGTATTAAATATAATTAATTAAAGCAAATACTTGCAGTCAATAAACTTTAACCTTGTTAGAGTTTGCTGACATTTACGTGGACACGAATTCCAACAAAGATGCCATAAATGTGAAATATCATGCATATATAGTGGAATAGGACCAAATAGTATAAGCAAGCAAATATTCAACAAGCATAAAAATTAGCACGGCTACAACAACAAACCACATAGTGCACATATGTACATATTTCTAAAATAGAATCTAATAGGTATTTTTTTTTTTTTTTTTTTTTTTAATGAATATTAAAAGCCACAATCGGCAAATAGTGAGTAGACAAATTACGTTTTCTTTGCACGTTTTCAGTTAAGCAGCTTCCTAATTAGCCTGCTCGTAACTCACTCTACCCACTTCCTAGTGCATGAAACACATGAAAGCGTCATTCGTTCGTCGTAGTGTCATCATCAGTGCGTCAATGTGGCTACAAAAGTATTAAAAATGGTACTCGCAAATAATTAAAATAAAATTAACATTTTATATGCGAAAAATAAAATAAAAGCAAATGTTTGTAAACAAAAGAAAATTACACAGAAATTAAAGTTAAATAACTTCTTGAAAAATTATTTTCTCACTGGACGTCTAAAGCGTACAAAACAAGCGTTTAATGAATTTTAAACGTGTCTGAATTTTATTTGTGTCTAAAAATTTGCAAAGTTGGCTACTTTTTCTGATATTAATTTATTTAGTTTTTTTTCTTTTTCTTTTAAATATACATACATATCGTTACATTAATATGGAAAGGCACTAACTCATTAGTTTTAAAAAAAATCTAGATTCCAAAAAAAAAATAATGAGTTAGTGCCTTTCTGTATTAAGGTAACGATATGTACATACATATGTATGTATGTCTGTATGTTTGCTTTTTTATGGTTTTTTATATTTTGGTTTTGGATGTTTCCAAATTTGTATGTGGTTAATGGCGTATTTCTTGTACATTAATTTTTTATTTTATGTTTTTCAACCAAAAATTCATTTAAAGGTGTTTGCTTCGCCTGCTTGATTTTCAAATCACGTTTCAAGATCGAGGTAACAGCAGAAAAAAAAATTAAAAAAAAAATGCAAACATCCAAATCTAAAAACAAAATATATTTCAAAAATGTTAAATGTCTATGCATCACGTTTGCTTGAATTTTCCGTTGAATAAACCAAACCATCAGATTTTAAGCCCGGCGGCAATACCAAAACAAACAAAAAAAAAAGTTAAAAATAAAAAAATAAAAAATTTCTGCTGTTTTCTTATTAATATTATTAATTCATTTTTATTTAAATTGTTTATTTGATCATTTGTACTGATGACATTTTTTGCGTGTAAAATTTAATTTTAGTTTTAAATGGTTCTACTCCAAGGGAGTGGTGGTGATGGTGCTTGATCCAATCTTAAAATTGCATAACATTTATTTAAATAATATCGAACATCTAATTGGCTTCAAATCTGGATGTACGTACACCGTACTTTATATTCAAGCGCCTGTAGTGTACAAAACCACAAGTTGCAAAGGTATGCTATTCATCACAGATGTTTGTGTCCAAGGCGAATTCACTTTTAAGTGGTAGCTAAGCTAATCTTTGTTTCAATTTAAAATGGGCCAGGAATTTAAAGTTTTATGTAAACAAGTATTAAAAAAATGTCGGAAGAAAATTTCAACATTAAAACTATTTTGTAACTAGGGTTCGCTGTTCGGTTTTTTTAGCCCCAAGATTCGAAACCGACAATCAACTTTTTTCTTCTTGTTATTTCAAAATTTTCATTTTATTTTTATCACTCTTTAATAATGATTTGAAAGCGTTACATAATATTCACGAAGAAATTGTTCAAAGCTCCTTACAACGTGAACAAAAATTAATGAATACATGTGTAAAAACTGAGTCATTAAAAACTATTGTATCAAAGCTCGCAATGGGTTGGTGGGGTTTCAATTAGAAGTAAAACACAATCTCAATTTATAAGATTATCAAGTGTAATGAAGTTAGGTTAGGTTAGCTTAAGTTGAAAAGACGAACCATTACGCTCATGTCCGGGCACATACACATAAGCCAGTACAGGCTTGTTGTGCGCTCTCATGTAAATTAACAAACGAATTCCACCTTTATACGAACTCAGTATCGTTCACGTAGCTCCATTGTCTCCATATCCTCCATGCATGCATAAAGCATTAGAAAGGTTTCATTACATTAATGAAATTTGCATCAATATATTTTAATGTTTCATTTTATTAATGAAATTTGTCATTGCATTAATAAAAGGTTCAAAGTTCAAGGTTCAACGTAACGCTTGCATTCCCGTTACGAAGTGTTTTTCTTTCAGTGTGAGTGACAAAAAGCAACAGTTTCTTTGTGATTATTGTTAACGATAGAGAAAGTTTGTATTGCGCCACGAAGTGAAACTACAAAACGTGCCATAATCGCCAAAAAAGCTTAAGCGACATTGCTATAGAACATCATGGGCCTTATCGTGGCTGGCGTATTTCAACTTCGACTATGAAAGTTTTGTCCTAGATTAAAGAACAAATGCTTCTTAAAGAACAAATTACGTTCAAAATCGTCGTAGTAAGAGCTGAAATACGCCAACCACAAATAAGGGTGATTTTTGTTTTTGGCGATAATCGATTATTGACTATCGCAAAAAATCGATTTTCGTCAAAGCATGAAGTTCGAAAATTATATCGCTTAAGCTTTTTTGGCTGTTATCGCACGAAATGGTGATTGAGGTCTTTGTTTCTACGTCTTCTTTTAAGCGACAAGCATAAAATATTCACACTTAGTCTTCAGGACTATTTAGAAGATAAGATTAGAGATAAAACTCGTTCCTAAACAATTGCATAAAAATACCAAATGAGCCTTAAATGAGTTTGGAAAATTGCCTGCTGATGAAACACCTTTTGTTTATCAACATCTTATACCTGATATTTATATATAGGGTGTTTTTTTAGAGATATAGAACTTCGAATTGAAATAAAACACAAGAAAATCGTTTTAATGTCCATCAATTTGGCTTTATTGGAAGGATAATTTTATGCCATTAACGTTTAAATATGATTTCGGGCATGTGGCCGCCGCGGCTGGCTCGAATAAAGCCAATTCTACAGGTCCAATTTTCAACCACTTTTTCGAGCATATGGGGCCGTATGTTGGCAATAACGCCACGAATGTTGGCTTCCAAGTCCCCTAACGTTTCTGGTTTGTTGGCGTAGACGAGCGACTTCACATATCCCCGAAGAAAATAATCCAATGGTGTCAAATCACACGATCTTGGTGGCCAATTGACCGGTTAACCGAATTAATTGCTCTGATGGACGATTATGTCGACCATAAAATGGACGGAGCTTGCGGTAAACTTCGCGAACTGAACCATTATTTTCGAAATAAATTTGCACGATTTGCAAGCGTTGTTCTTTTGTCGACCTGTTCATGATGAAATGGCAAACCAAACTAAATATTAATCACTTGACAGCTGACAAAATGGCCGCCAGTTAAAAAAGTGATGCCAACTTAAAGTTCTATACCTCAATAAAAAAACACCCTATATATATATTTTTTTTACAATTTTGTTTTGTGAAAAGGTGCATGTAATCAGGTTTATTTCAAATAATATACTCATTTAATCGATGAATATGGATTGATATGTTAAATGTCTTCTGCACATTTTTTGTCTTTTTATTTCGCTGCCTTTTTTTTTGGCAAATTCTTGCTTGTTGTGTTGGCTGCTTTTTTTTTGTAGCTGGATGCATGATGGCTTGTTCGGTTAAATAAAATTGTAAATGCCATGACATTTAAATACATAATTTATTTAAATTTTTTTTATAATGACTTATTACGAAAAGCGCAAAAACGTAAACATTGACATATATCCCTTATTTTGCACAGCGGATTGATTTCCTTTAAACCGGTACAAAGTGGAACTGAATAAATCAAATTTGGAAATTTTGCTTTAATGTACACTTCAAGAACACGTTATTTTTTTGCAGGAGTAGTCTTTTAAGCCTATAGTTGCGATATGCATGTGGCTATGACGTCACGAAATTTTTCAGCATATTGGTGAAATTTTTTTAAATAAATAGTGGCTGCATGGCGTAAAATTTTTATAGTATTTTTGTCCCCAAATCCAAATGATGCACATGTAGCCGAAGCGAATGCATTTCCAGCATTTGCAGCACATATGCAAACAGGTGAATGTCTACATGTAACTACATCATGTAGCAAATGTAGCAAATGTAGCTTCATGATGATTACGCCAGAGCCACATCATCATGTGGCTTTTTACATGCGGTGTACTGCAGACTTTAGTAATTTGTTTGCTGTAAATACAAATCACTAAATAAAAAAATAAAATAAAATTATAATTCATTTAAAAAATTAACAGCCTGCCTGTCTGTCTGTCTGACATCATACGATATCGAAAGAGAATAATTTACATTGCAAACAAAATCAAATTTTTATATTTTATTATTGTTTTCAATGAAATCGTGAGACAGGCCGTAAATAAAGATTAATGACAATTTCCGATGTTCTAGAGCAGCGGTTCCCAACAAATTCCTGTTCACGGACCGATTGAGTTTTTTTTTGTCACGAAGCCCCTATCCTAGGATGTACTCGCATGCAAGTATATTTTTTTCAGGTTGAACTAAAATTGCAAAAAACAAAAATAAAAACATATTTTATATTTCGATTAAAACTTGATTATACAAAAATAAAATAGATTCATATCGAATAAAAGTTATTTGCTGGGATGTGTTAAAGTTTCTAAGCCTACTACGCTTATTTTTCTTTTGTGATTTTCAAAAATATTATTATGTGCTGCTTTTGAAAGTCTGTGCTGTGCATAAGATAAGAGGTTTGTGACTGTTCAAAATGTCTGGTTGAAGTCTACTGAAGATTTGTTAAAACAACAATGAAATGCATATAGACAATGCTTAACCACCAGCAAATGAATTTAACTTGATTATACAAGTTCATAAATATTTTAAAAAATACACCGTCTTTATTTAAATATGTATGTAAAGCCAAATTTTAAATAATTTTCAAAATATTGTCTCTTCTGTGACATGTTTAAGCTTCAATTCCCGTTCTATAAAATTAAATGAAATGGTAAGTGAGGAGCAAAACTTCCCACTAATATTTAGTTTTTTATACATATTTATATAAATTAAAAAAATAAAATAAAACATACAAAAAGTATGTAGAATGAAAATAAAAAAGTTATATTATTTTGGATGATTGATATACGGACTCTCATGTGGGAACCGTTGTACTAGAGGATTCCTAACTCTACTCTAAACATACACAATTATTGTGAGAAATTTTTCAAAAATCTTTTGCTGGTCATCGTACTCATGACAGTGATTTTCCCTTGAAGTTGCACTCTTTATTATGTTGCATCATTTATTTCAATTTCTTATCGCTTTCCTTTACCAGTTCATAAAGTCTCCGAATCTATTTCACAAATAATTGTACGGCATAAACAAAAAATTAAGTTGATCCCGTATGACTTTAGAACTCATGAAATGAAGATAATAAAACTTATAGACAGAAGATTAGAAAATAAATGTTTTTTTGAAGTGTTCGTGTTTCAACGTCTATCGAATATTTATCATTAACTTTCACACACAAAGAGTTAAAGAGTTATCTTTTCACATAAACACACACGTAAGCGGCATAACCTCTGACAATTCTACTAGTATTGATAACAATCGAGCTGCTCAAATGAATTTTGGAAATGTTGTGTAGAAACAAGAAATTAACAAAGAATGCATAAAATAAATAAAACAAGTTAAATGAAGTGTGTAATATGTTGTCTTTCCATGTGCTAAAGGTAAGACCTCACTGAGCGACGCGTCGCACAGTGGGATGGCTTCATATATATGTATTTGTGCAGAAACTATAAGGAGTGGTCCTAGATCATTGGAACTTGGCACCGAGTATTATGTTGACTAAATTAACCGCCCATGCATTCCAAATCAGTTTTTTAACCGTCTTCAAAAAAGGAGGACGTTATCAATTCGTCTGTTTCGCATAAAATTTTCCTATCCATGTAGAATACAAAAGCGCATGCAGAGTTTCATCAAACTTGGCCACTTTCAGCTTCCACCCATGCATGAAACCCATACAAAATATATATAAAATTTTTTTAAATATTTTCTTAATCATGCGCTAAAAACTTTATTCTTCATCTGTTTGAATGGCTTTTGTGTTGAGCTGGTTATAAAAGAATCTGCTGAAAGCGTTGAGTGAGTGAAAAATGTCTGTTTTTGTTTGTCGCAACTATAATTCAATAGAAAACATAAACCTATTTATTACTTCCAGAAGTTGTCTATAATAATTTATTTTTAATCTAAGGAAGACATTCCCAACTTTCATTTTATTGAAAGAAGAGCTTGGGTAAAAAGTGGGACTACATAAATTTTGTTCCACGCATTAAGCGTCAATTGAATCAACTAGCCGAAACGTTGTTGTATAGCGTCGTATAGTTCAGTTGCCGATACACGATACACGATATACACGATATGCTCCATAGGAATTAATTGCAATAGTACTCGTAAGTATATGTGACCTGCTCCACGAAAAGGGACCTCTGCGCCGAAAATTTTTTTTTTTACTTTTTGAGTGATTCTTATAGGAAAAAAAAAACGCTCTTTCAAATGCCGCAAACCGCAAGTTTCTATGTCTTTTAGTTTTTTTTACAAATCATCTGTAAAGATGAACATAATTAATGAAAAAATTTAAAAATGTGATATAAACAGATAATATATATAATATTTGAAATTTAAAAAAAGGTCCCTTTTCGTGGAGCAGGTCACATATAGATTTGAAACTTTTGCAGTAAAGTGTCGCTGCGTTGAAGCTCCTGCGCGATATACGAAAAACCTCAATCAGCTGTTCTGCAATGTTGCGTCGCCTAGTGAGTTCATGTGTTAATCGTGTTCGGAAGCGTGTCAAAGAAATGTGTTGCAAAACGGGTAGTAGATGTGCAACTAATAAAGTCTGCATAAAATTATTTTATTGTTGCTTATAAAATAATATAAATGTTAATAAAAAAAAATTTACATGCATGGAAGGTATTCAGCACTTCGCCAGAGATGATTTCAAGCCCCACAAGTTTTAATTTTATTTGATAACCATGTTTATGTATGTATGTTTATAATATTATTTTTATAATTTAAACACACAATCATATTTGTGTAAATGTGTAAAAATAATTACGTACGCATGTGCATTGAAATTGTATAACATTAAGATTTTCATTAAATTGTTCAATTCACAACCCCCTTTTTAAGTTGTATCGGTTGTATTATTGTATTATAATACTGCTGAATTAAATATGTATGTGATAAATACTCGTACATAATGGTGGAATTCAAGTGTTAGTATTAAGCGTCAGAACGCATGATTTTAACACAGGGGTGTCATTGACGAGCATGGGTTCACATTTAACAAAACTGCTCATCATTTAAATGAGTCCTTAGAACCCATGCAAATTCCCTGATTCAATGACGTTTTTCACATAAATACAAAACATAAAAATAAATATCGTCCAAGCCAGTATACAAACCCTGCCGTTCAGACTGTCCAGCCATACTCTCCACCACTGAGCTATTGTATTCTTGATATTCGTTGGAGATAAAACTTGTTTTATGAAAATATGTCAATGTGATGATTTAATTCCGTTTTTTCATGCCTTTTTTGCTGGATATTTATTTCAATACATATATCACCCAGTTTGTCGCATGCGTTTTTAATGAGTTCAAAAACTATAGCATTATTAACGATTTGCGATAACATTCAGAATGCATTCGGAGAAACAAATGCTCAAGCAATTATGAAACACTATTTCATTTTGAACGCGTTCATTTATTTTTTTATGATCCAAATTAATTTTTAGAAGGCGGATGCTGCTCTCCAGGCATTCATTTGCATTAAACCTGCAGGCCCGTTAATAACAATAGTCAATTTAAAACTTAATTGCCAAAAACAAAAACTAGTTCCTATAATTATAATTAAATAAAAAAAAAAATTAAATATAATAATTCTTTTGTATTGTAGTTGCTGCCTGCAGCTTCAGTTGCTGCCATTAATTAGTTTTTTTTTTATGAAGTGGTTACGGCAACTAAATAAAAATATATAATTAAAATTTTTTATGAAAATTTTTGTTATATTGGACAGGTATAAATTTATAATTTAACTGCAGAAACGAACAAAAATACAAATAATTCAAGTCAGGTGTTGAACAGAATTTATGTAAATCTTAATCAAATAAAAAAAAAACGAAACAGGTTCAAACACAAAGTAATTATTATAATTTTTAATACATTTTTACTTTTGTAAACAAAATAGAAATATCATTTAATTGATAACAGTGTGGAAATAAAATACAAATGCAATCAGGTTGTGCGAATAGTAAATATTTAAAAATTTGTTTTAGACTGATATGAATGAATGAAGTCATGACGCTTTTGGTGAAGGGCATAAAAAGGATTCTAGATTAAACTAAAATGGTTTCAGTATAGACCAATTGACATGGGGTTGAGCAATAATAAAACGGAAGCAAAATGCTTGAAGTACAGAACATGCATAAATAAGCTTGGGCGTTTCTTAATCATGCGTCTTACGTTAAACTTCGCCTGTTTCAATTGACAACTAAGTTGAAATACATGGTTTCTTATGAGGTCTGTTACATTCAGTACGTGTCCGTCAAAGCAAAGTACAAAAATTGGTCAACTTTTAACTTTTTGCCTACGTTGAGTAGTTTGAGAGATATTGGTTTCTTTTTTTTGCTATGTTCTGATTAAAAAAAAAGAAATAAACGAAATAAATAAAAAAAGTTAATGAATAAAATGGAGAACCAACCTATTGAAGCTATTCAAATGCTTCCGTATATAAAGTATTCATTGTGCCAACCTTCTCCGTAGTTGCATTTAATGTCAGTTGAAAAAGGCGAAGTTTAGCGTATGACGGATTCATTGTGGCCCGGCCTTAACTCATATCACATTGAGTTTCACAGCTGCGAATTATTATTTTTTATAAATGAGCCCGGCAAATGTTGTCTTACCCTCAATCATTATTTTTTAACTACAAATTACTTCATACAGTGGCCATTTGTTGAGTCGAAAACAAAACGATAACCTACCGGGTATTGACCCGAAAACCCGTGTTGAAAATTTCAGCTCCACAGCTGAACAAACGCACTAAAATTTTTTTATATATGTAGATAATGGGTTCACCCATGTCTGTTTTAATTGAACAACTTTTTAGCACATGGAAGAGAGAGGATAATGAAGAGATGAGCCATCATATATTCTTATGAGAATTTTGAAGTTACCCAGCTGAAAAAGTAGGCATTAATTATATAAATAATGGGAGAAATAATGTATTATTTTCCAAAGCAAGACAATGCATTCTCTTAGAAATGAGAGGGTAACTGGATCAAACACAATAATTACACATTGATTACCTTTGATTACATTACCACATCTGCAGAAGAAGAATGTATAGTTTTTGCTTCACGAGTGTTATGAATTATAGAATTCATTCCTCGGACGTATTAAAATAATTCATTACTTTCCTAGGACATTTTCTGAATTCTGGAATGAAAAATTATACATGCCGTGCATTACTTTCTCCTTTACTATCCATTACCTTTCCCCACTGGGTATTAAATCAGCCTTAAATTCGTGAATTTAGAAAGAAATGACATATTGGTGGGAAATGTGATAAACATAAACTGTTTTCTTTTAAATACAAGAGAAATGTTAATTATTCTGAAAACACAACCAGAATGAAAAATGGCCCCTTCCTGTTGGTCGAACAATCAAAACTGACCGACTGAATGGGAAGGCACTGGGGCGATCAGCTGATCGTCAGCTGACTTTACCAAATCCGTCAAACTCCACATAAAAAAAGCATAAAATCTTATCCCGAACTGTCAACATACAAATAAAAATAAACTTACAACAACTTTGTATGTATGTTATTATAATGATAAGTTCTCTTGGTATTAATACACTTTGGAAACGAACATTCGAAGTCTTATCAGACTGCTGAAAGAATGCAGCGTTTTCCAAGATCTTGGCGATCTTTAGGACCACGGAGCTTGTGGCCAGAAATGTGGCTGAAGGCGAAGAGGTAACTTTCTACGTCCACAGTCAGGCAGCGCTAAAAGCTTTGAAGGGTCAAAATGTCAAATCGAAACTAGTTAGTCAGTGTAGGAGAGCCCTTAATTTGTTTATGGACAAATATTTTGTCGGACTATGGTGGGTTCCTGGCCACAGTAGTGTTGAGGGAAATTAAATTGCTGATGAGCTGGCAAGAATAGGGCCAGAATGTGTGACAGATCTGTTAAATTACTGATAGGTTAGAAATTGGTTGGTGGGCAGGACCAACCGTTCATGAGGAATTAGAAATTATTGTAGAGTCTCGAAGACTATGTGGCCAAGACTTGATTTAGTAAGATCCAAACTGCTGCTGGTTATGAATAGAAAGGCAATGCGAATCTTGATAGGCGCATTAGGGAAACTGGCACTTCAGATTTTTGTAGGATGTGCGAGGCTGAAGAGGAACCAGAAACAATTGAACATATTATGTGCCATTACCCGAAGCTGCAATGCCCTAGGTTTAGATGGCTGAGCAGACGTTTCCATGAGAGCATTAGTGCTAGCAAAGTGTAAACTGGAGGATATTAGAGGCTTCATTATGGGAATTCAGTGGCTTAATGGCAGAAAATAGGGTGCAATTGGGGTTCATTTTTTATTAACGGGTGTACTTACTGCAGGGAATCAAAACGGGGCCAACCGGGTCGCCGAGTAGAGTTGTGTTGCAACACCACCCTTCCTAACGTAACCTAACATAACCGATTGAATACTGACAGCAAATTAACCGAAACCAAATTAACTTAAAAGTTCAATTAGACGTACTATAAACATACAAAACGACTGTTCGAACCAACTTTATGGGCAACACTGTATTTTATTACAGGTGACTTGCCATAGTGCCACCATAGTCATAACCATACCCATAGAAACCAATTGAATTTTGTTTTTTCGCTGTAACCATAAACAGCTGTTTGCTGATTAGACATACATACTATATAAATGTTTTTTTTTGTGCTTTTACTTTTATTTTTGTTGGATTGCTTGTTAAGTTTTGATACATATTTTTGTTTTTTACTTATTTTAGTTTATTTTTTTATTAAAATTATTTATTTAAATTTTTTTAGTTAAGCTAAAAGCCATGCACTTTGAAATGAATATACAAATGAAAACATAAACAGCTATTTATGGTTATGGCAACACTAATGGGTGAATGAAATATATTTATGTTTATGGCAATTGTTATAGCTGTTACATTATGGTATGGCACGTCTGAATTCGTAGAACTGCCTGCCTTACTTGAAGTCAGTTTAGTTTATTGATGTAGCAAAGATCAAAATGTTTAAAACTTTGTACGCCTCTCGAATATTTATTTATGTAGTTTGTTTTAAATTTCCAAAAATAATCTTTCCTCCAGCGTATGATCTTAAAACTATTTTTTTTTATTATCTCACATAGAGTATTTACTTTTTATTCTTTATCTGTATTTTAAATTTTATACATATTTTAACACTTTCATAAACACAAGAAAAGAAAAACAAACAAAATTAAATGACATCAGTTTTAGAAAAAATATAAAAACCACGACGGTAAGAAAAAAAGTGTTCGAATTGTGTCCTGAATTTTAAAAAGCTGTTTCACGTAGGTAATATTATTTTTTTATATTTGTTTTCAAATAACTGCGTTTTACAACAGTGAATAAATGTGTATTTAAATTATTTGTTAATAATTATTCAAGTTATGACTTTTGTTCAAAAAACCCGATTACAAATTATGCAAAAAGAACGAAAAAAAGAGTAAATAAAAATTAAACGTACATACAATAAATATAATTCCTGTAAAAAACGTAAACAACTAAAAAAAATGTTTATAAAATGTATAATTAAATAATCATTAACCCTATAAAAAAGTTCATTCTCTTACACCCAATGAATCTTAACAGTGGTTACCAAATTTGGTGATGTCGATACATACGTATGTATGTATGTATATATTTTTTTTTTCTCATGGAGCAGAATTCGTCTTGATTAATGTTTATTACACCAGAGTCTACACCGACGGATCAAGAATAATCTGTGCTGTTTGGTCCAGAGTTTTTTCATGTGATCTGTTCGTACTTGTTCGTGTAGATATTTCAGACTGAAATACTGGCAATAAGGGAAGCAGGTATTATACTGTACCGAAAGAAATGCTCGGTGGAAAAATTTAAATTTTTGTCGACAACCAGGTTCTTAGTACTCTTTGCGCTAAGTTCACTTCCAACCTCCTCAATTTTGGTTAATCAATGTAATGATGTGCTATCCACACTTTGTTGTCAGACCGGGTTCTTTCTTGCTTATAGTAACTTCATCAGCAATGAGCGGGCGAACGAACCAGCCAGGGCTGGATCCGCTATAAACTCCTGTAATGCATTGTTAGTCGCTCAGAATAAATAATACGCAAAATCAGGAAGAGCATCTAGTGTGTGTTCGTTTACAGTTTTTGCGGTTTTGGAAATTTTTTAGAGATATTTGCATTTTTGCAAGTTTTCACGATTTATATGCTGTAAGCCTATTCTCGAGTTGTTGCTTTTTTGCGGTCTATATAATCAGCTTTGGGTGATTTTTTCCATTCTTTTAATCTCTTGCGAATTGTTATATTTTTTGCAATATATAAAAATTTTAGCAGAAATTTGCTAAAAAAAACCGCCATTTATTTAATTTTGTCGAAAAACAAAAGGAAAAGCAAAATAATTAGTTATGACAGTAACAAATACATACTGCGAAGAATTGTATTAATATAGTACACCTTTTATATGAAAGAAAATACAAATAATTTTAAACTGGTTTAAAATGTTAGGACTTTATGACTTTATGACACTTAAGACACCCGTGTGAATACCCCAAATATGATTTGCAATCAAAATTTTTGTATGGTGATTTTACATTTCTTATTTTTTTTTTCCTGTATGTAGGCCCTCTCTATAATACTTTCTGTCGCAGCTGTCAAGAACAGGACAAAGAATTGACAGCTTCTCACCTGCTCTACGATTGCCTGGCATTGCGCACTACGCGATACAATTTTCTAGGAAAACTCATACAGACGACCTATTGGAGCCATCACAAATTTTTGACAGTTAAAAACCGCTTGCCGTTTTTGTTTAGGTATGGCTGCTACAGTTATTTTGTGGTATTTTCCATTATCAAGTGCAAACGGTTTTAATTTTTAATAAAATTTATAATAGGGAATATCGTAAAAAAAACGCAGGACTGCATCTTGGCAACTCTTACTTTCTATAAGAAGTTCCCCAAATAAAGTTATGCACATGGGATACCCTGCCTGCCTTTGCCATTTTTACGTTTCGTTTGGCAATCTCGCGATTTCTGGAACACCAAAATACCGCTCGCGTGATTTCAAAATCTAATTTTCAGAACTTCCCCGATTATCACTTGCTGAGCAATTATTTTCATGAAAAAAAAAAACCTCTTGCCTGGTCATTAAACGGATGTGCAACTTGTTTGTTTGCTTGTTTCCTTATTTTTATTTTGTTCACTGTGCTTTTATATAAATAGTTATAATTATAAGTTGATTAAAATAATTAAAATCACTTTTCGAATATTAAACAAGTCAATAAAAATAAGTTAATAAAAAACTCACTTACGCCAATCTCACGAATATAATAAATATTCTATTTAAATAGATGTTTAATATGTAAAAATAAACAAATAAATAAAACAACATGATATTAGATGAAAACTTCTTTTAATGACTATGCAGACAAATTGGCATTTTTAGATTGATATTTTGTTGCCAAACTTAACATCTCAATCATAAGCAGGGTTTGCAAGACTTCCCCGTCTTGCTTCTTGTTTCTTTCGAATTTCTGGTAGAAAAAACTCTTCAAAAAAAGATTAGTTGGTTTTTTATCAATGACGGTATTCGGTGTTTCGTCCAAATGGACAAGTGACAATTTTAACGGTCGTACTCGTGTGTACATATATGTTTTCTTTAGGTTGTGTGTGTATTTCGTTGTTGGGTTTTAAAGAAAAGCCATTTTCATCACATACCGAATACCCTCAATATTTTGCAATTCTTTTTACTACGATAGACGTGAAATTGTTTTTATTAATTATTGCGATTTGCTGAAAAAACAGAATGTTGAATTTTGTGCTACCACACACTTCATCAGAGCCCGAGAGTATCTACTGGCGCGAAGATTAGTAGTTACGATCATTAAGCAAGAACTTGAAACGTAATTCGAAAAACCCGTAGTAGTTTTTAACCGACTTCAAAAAAAAAAAAAAAAAAAAAAACGAGGAGGTTATCAATTCGTCTGTGAGGTTATCAATTTTTTTTGACATTGTTACTTTATAACTCGGTTCATATTGCACCGATTATAAACTTTTTTTATGTACTATCTAAGAAGGTATAGCTTCCCATTGCAGGAAAATTTTTATTTGATTTTATGATATTCAACTTCTTTGATTGCTGCGAAATCAAACGAACGCCTCTGGTTCTTGTAATTAAACAGTTTTAAAGTTGAAAAAATGGGCTGATCTACGCCCATTGAAATTTATTGTTATATTTCACGTGATTCTACTTAGCCAATTTTTACGAAACTTATCACACACCTTGAGCTCTACAATAGACAAAATCTTCCATTCCATGTAAAAATACAAAACTTAACAGTTTGGCTCTGAAAAACACACAAAATTGCATTTAAAAATTTAATTTTATATCCCATAAATTTTTTACGAAAATGTTCTATCAGATCTTTGCATTGAAGTCGGTTATTAGGCAGAATTATTTTTTGGGTGGGGACACGCCCATTAACATTTACTATATTTCACGTGGATCTGCTTAAAGGCTGGAACAGAACAGAACGTAACGAGCAGCGTTACAAGCTGTCAGAAGTTAAAAAAGGTTGTTTTAAAGGGAAGTAAACAGAATGCGTTGCAGTAGAAGTTGAAGTGCAAAATTCGAATTCTTGAGCTTTGTTGCGCGACAGTGTATTGTCAGTTTATTGTCAAAAACAAATATTCATCAAAATGGAAAACGAGCAAACTGAAATTTTTATTGAATTAATTAAAAAAAAAAACGATATTTTGTATAATTTAAAGCACCCGGAATACAAAAATGTTAAAAAAAATGAAAGCGTGGGTAAAAATTGCGGATGAGATTGGAATGAGTGGTACGAGTATTTAAATTAAAAAAATACATGAACAAAATCTAACGTATCTTTTTGCAGTGGAAGCTTGAAAAAAAAGTGGAAGTCCCTGCGAGATTGTTTTAGCCGCAACTTTTCAAGCAACTTTTGTTCTTAAAGGAACACCTAAAACCGAGATTGTGAGCAATTATGCCATGACTGCACATAGACAACTTTAATCATTTGTATTCTATAGATCTACGGGAAACTACGACGATGAAACCGTGCAAAATGTAACTCTTGACGATATGGAATCCTCAAGTGAAGTCAACATGTTCCTCATTCAATTTCCATCCTGCAAAAAAACGGAAAACAGAATTTCATGCAGTGGAGAAAGAGCTTTTTGCCACAATGAATTGCGAGCGAGATGAAGATGAACATTTTTGTGCATCACTTTTACAAAAGCTAAAAATATTTCCCTTAAAGGAAAAAAATGCGTTGAAAGTGGAGCTACTACAAATTTTAAATACGAAAGAGGAACAAATATTTTTGGAATAAACTTTATTTTTATTGTGTGCCTTAAGTAACATTTAAAAATTAAACGTACCTAAAATTTTTGTGTTTTCGTTCTTTTTTTTCTAAAATATTCACAAATTTGCAAGGAAAAATGAAGAATGAGTTTTTATTTTTTTTGTTGTTTTTATTTGAAACAACAACAAAATATGAAAATTTGTTTTTTTTTAATGTAAGTGTGCGACAAGTCGATCGTTGTCGACATCGTGAACTTGGCCCTAAAGACATCAAAAACAGCCATCCATGAAAATTAAAAATAATATTAAACATTCGTTCGAAAATAAAGAGCAAACGAAGCTTGCTTCCGTGTGCAATGAACCAATGAAAAGCGAAAAAGTTCACTCGTGTAAAGTGATTTGAGAATGAACAGAAATTTTCTTTTAAAAACACACAGCAAGGCGAATCGATATGCCTTATATACGAATATATTATTGTTGAAATTTCTAATTAAGGTCCCAAGCTCTTAATTTATATTTTAAAATATTTAAATTTATATTATTACTTTTCCAGAGCCAAAATCATTGGTAACCGTGGGATCTTCTTCATTAGACACTGAAGCTTTAGATGAAATCAATTTGAATTCTTCAAATGACGATAATCAGTTTTCTGATGCCAATGCTAATCCCTTACTGCAACAAATAAACCAAGACGTAGGCAGTGATTCCATATTAAGCCAAGCCGCTTCTTCTTTCTCCGCATTGCCTTCAGTGGCCTCAAATGTATTTTCCACATTTTCAAAACGTATAACGGCCATATCCAATAGTAGAGAAACCACTCCAACATACGATCCAAACCAGCGAGATTCAAATACTAATACACCAGCTCCTCAATTGGATATACAACCAGCATTTATTCAAGCAGATTTGGCTCAACCTCCACCGCCATTTTATGCTACAGCTTTGGGTGGTAATTCCTTATCGAGGTAATTAACAAGTTCACAAATTTTGCATTATCAATAAGAGTTAAATATTTTTTAAACTCCTCTTGCTGCGTCTAGCCAACAAGACATTCAAACCCATTTGCCCCCACAAGAACTGCCTAAATTCTATACACCAGCTGAGGTGCCGCCCGTACCGGCAATAACTGCTAATCCTCCCACGAATTCGGGTGGACAAAATAATTTTCGTTTTTCTTCTAAAAAGAAGTTGTATGCTCCCATACCAGGACTATCAGATCAAGGTCCAAAACCAACTACTACGCTAGATCCGTTAAGTGCAAGCTCTCCAATATCTTACGATCCATTACACGAAAGTTTCCCTTCAACTAACTTTTATTCACAACCGCCATATTCTACAGCGGAAGAGGGCAAACTTGGAAGTGGCTTATTTTCGAAAATAAGCAATCTTGCTCCAACTGGTGTCTTGCAAAACATAACTGGCCTTGTGCAATCTGCAGCAGGTTCATTGACGCAAACAACTAAAGCTGACTTCCACCAAGCAGCTCCTCCTGCAGTATTTGATCAACAAAATAGTTTTTTTCCTGCACCTCCACCGCCAACTAACTATTTTGTGCCACCATTAGTAGAACAAACTAATACCGAATCGTATTTAACCATAACAACAGATCAAGCTAATGCTCAATCTTCAACTACTGGAACGTCTCAGTTAATTACTGCACAACCCAACCAACCGATCAGTGGGAATTCTTCTGCTCTAGAACCTCAAACTCAAATACCTTTGCTAGATTCCTCCGCGTTTCAAACGCAAATAAATCCAAGTTCTAGTTTTCAGTCAACACATGCGTCAGCATATTCCCATGGAACATTAACATCAACTTTGAGCAGCACACTTTTGCCACCAAGTGAACAGTCGGTTACAACATATTTTAACCAAAACCAGACTTTCTTTGATCCTACAAAGTATTTACCATCACCACCATCAAGTCAGACAGGTGCAACAGAGCCAACAAACGTTGCGTCTCATTCTGTGCCGCCATTCATAAATCAAAACACAGCACCTCCAGTAGCTCCAGCAAATGCTCATACATCGTACCGGCTGCAGAAAGGAACTAAACTTTACAAAAGTCCTTTGACTCCACAAGAAACTGCTCCAATACAAGTAACACCAAATCAAATTCAATCTGTGAAATTACCTCAAAGTGTTCCCTTATTTGCTCCCCCTTCTGTTGGAGAACAAACATTGTTACAAAGTGTACCACTTATCACACCTCCTGCTAGCTTTGCTGTCGAATCAGCAGGGTCTAATCAATCAGCACAGAGCGTTCCATTATTTGTTCCTCCCCCTCTCGGTAGGGAACCAGTATTTATTGCAGAAGAATTAAAATCTAACGAAATTACTCAAACACCTTCACTATTTCCACCTTCTAAGACTCCCACACAAAACTATTCTTTATTCTCAGCGCAAGCGGAAGAATCGAAAATTGAGGAGCATTCATCAGTCTCATCTGCACCTCCTCTAAAGAAGCTAAAGTCTAGTGAGTCAGTACGACAGGTTCAAACTGAAGAAGCAGAAAGAAATGCATTTGTAGAAAATTCAAATACCTTAGAATCATTTGAAAATAAATTCGAAACTGAGATTCGTAAGCAGGCTTCAAATTCTGACATTGCTGATGATAAAGAAACACAAGCAATATTTGAACCAATTGAACCAATTTTTGAAGAAAATATTAGTGAAACACTAAAAAGAAAGTTCCAAGATCCCTTAGAAAAAACATTACAAAATCTTTCGTTAACTGAATCGTTAGGAGAAGCTAAAACTACGAAACTACCGCCCATTGGCCAGAGTTTCAACCTAAAGAATCCCTATCGTAGAGGTTCTGGTACAGAAACTGCAAAAACTCTACCAACCTTGCCTATTTTGGCAAACTTCTTTACACCTGAATCCTCTCAAGGCTCAGCAAATTTAAATTTCTTTACCAACTTGCCTTCGGCTTCTTCCAGTAGCAATAACGCAGCCAATTTTTTCTCCGGATCTGTGCACGATAAAGAAAACTCGGAACCAGTCAAACCTTCAAAACCTGAGACCACCGACTTCTCTACTACACCTCTTGCGTCAGAGTTAGCACCCTTAGAACCGTATACTGCTGTACAACCACCAATTTCTGCCTTTTTCCCAACTCTTTCGCAAGTCCCAATCGTTTCAGAGGACAAAAGCGCTATAATAAATCATTTAAACGAAAACCTTCCTCCACCCATAGGATTTGAAAGCTTTACGCAATCGCAACCACACCTCCCATCTATACAACTAGATGATACAGTTTTGCAGCAGAATAAAACAACTGTTCAACACGAAACGACAAATCAAACTGAGCAACCAGAAGTTGTCAATCGATTTGTAAATTATTTTAATCAAACAAATCAACAGCCAGAAATTCCTAAAGATCCTTCAACTTTTTTCGATTCATTGCATGGTGGCCAACCACAACCACAACCACAACCGCAACAGCTTGGTGTGACCGCCCCGTCGAGTGTGCCAGCAAACGAGGAACAGCGTATACAAAATTTTTTTAACAATCCTCCACCAAAAGACGCAAGTAAAGCAGGTGATTTAAACTACGATTTAGTGCACAGCGGCTTGGCTATTAAGAACTTACAACAACGCTCTCTAACGACCATTTCGAATTTGGTAGAACCACCTTCGTCTGCTTGTTCAGAATTTTCAGAAATATGTAACTCCTCCGCTGGACAAAAATCATTTGCTGCCAATCTGTCCCTCAACGAGAGCAGCGATCAATTAATCGAAAAAGAAGAAACCAACAAAAGTATAACTGAAGAATCGACTTCCGGAATAATCAACAGTTACGTCATATATTACGAAGAACTACCGGAAGAAATTCTAAACGATTTGGAAATGGCGAACCTTTTGTCTGCCGACAAGACCGCAGCCACTTCACCTGTGGTAATATAAAACAATAAAGCCATTAGCCAGCCAGCCATTCATTGTGAAAGTGTGGCAAGTCCATTGAAGCTAACTTTTTGCACATACATATCGTTACCCTGATATTGAAAGGCCCTAACTAGTTTGATTTTAATCGAGCTCATTTTATATTTCGATAGAAGAACATCTAATGTTTCGAGAAAAGAAAAACGGGTATGTTCTGTATTCCACGTGAAATTAAAACGTGCGTAATTGTTATAGAATTGTTGTTGGAAATATGTATTTACAACAACAATGCTACGGCAATTCCGAACGATTTAATTTCACGTGGAATACAGAACATGCCTGAAAATCTCGGTTTCAAAAAAAGAAATTATGAGTTAGGGCCTTTCTATATTAAAGTAACGATATGTAAAAAGATCACAACAAATTTAATATAAAAATATCTATATATCTAAATTTTTTTTCGAAGTGGACATGCCACAATTTCAAAATGAACGGTTCATGCATGTACATACATATCGCACACTAAAACACTAAACAGTTACAACTCAAAAAGCCTCAGATGCTCAGTAGTGACAATAAACTGTTGATACTGTATAAATGACGCAAGTGTATAACATAAAAAAGGATAATGGTATTTTGTATTGTTCAAGAACACTGTGTAGCAAAGAAATTTTGGGGTTTCGTTAGATTTTTGTTCATGAAAATGAATTTTGAGTTGCGACTGTTTGTGTATTGTAGTTATTGTATATAGTTGTCATTAAACCCCTTTTCTTTTAGTCATATACGCCTGCTGTTAAGCACTGGTTTTACAAGAGTACTATAAACGACAAAAAACTATGGGTTCCCTTTAGTCATTACGACTCAGCCCTGCTGGAAACAAGTCTTCTAATGGAGGATGGTAGGTATCCCGCCGAACGAATTGCTTTTGAAAATCAAAAATTTTTTCATTTCCTTACTTTCAAGATGAAAGAGCAAATACAGTGGCAGTGGAGGGTGGTCGGTATGATGTCAACATTAGCGAAAGGAAGAAAATGAGCGTGTATTGGGATAGTGAACCCATAGAGGTGCGTCGCTGTTCTTGGTTTTACAAAGGCATAGATTCGAAATATGTACCCTATGAAGAACAGACGGCCGATTTGCTCGAAAGCGAGTATAAACAGGCTGTCGAGAGTGCCGTTTGGCATAAAAATATTATCTTGGGAGAGGGGGAGAAAATTGTATTCCATGGACCCACAGTTATAGTGCACTTTCAAAAGCAGCAAAATACTGATGCCTGGGGTGGCACTACGGTAAGTTGGATGTATATTTGGTCTACAACTATGTATGATTTAAAGAAATCCTTCATTGTTTTCTTAATAACCAGCAAACTGCAAGTAGACCTCGCGTTGTCAAACGAGATTTGGATGATTTTGATATTGATCAAGGCGAATCGCAAAAGGTTGATCATCTCTTATTTATGGTACATGGCATTGGTTCAGTGTGTGACTTGAAATTTAGATCTGTTGAGGAAGTCGGTAAATATCAAAAGTGCTTTTAAATAAATATTAATAAGGTTTGCAACCGATACCAGGATCAGAAGCAGCATTCCAGTGAGACAAACAAATTTCGAAAAAAAATTGTCAATTTACTTGGCACACTGATTTTGAAATAAACAATTTTGAATTCCAGTTGTCAACATCGACGTCACGTGCATGAAATACCAAAAATTTTGGGCTTTTCTACTCGCTCTCCAGAAGAAATTTGCGCTATTGAAACTCTATTTCTGTTCTTTAAGATCTAGAAAATAGCATCAGCTCGTCAATAGCAGTCACTTGTTTTCGACATCGGATTGACAAGCCCCAAATGATTGGTATTGTATGTAATCTTGTGCTTTCGACAATACAAAACCAGAGTGATATACAGAACAGCACAAAATCACTTGTGTGATTTTAAAACGGTGTGTGGATTGAAATCACGTGACTCTGAGAACAACGTGACTGCATGAAAAACAAGTTTTGGCAAAATCTATGGAATATAAATGTGCTTAGATCAAAAAATAGTCAGTACCTGGATTCAGTTACTTTTGTTGCAAATATCGTCTATTATAATAAATATTATAATAAATATAATGAAAATTTATCGACTTTACTATCCAGTAACGTATTTTAACGATATTCGCTGTCGATTGAAGTAGAAAAAGTAAAATCACAAGCGCAAATTCATTTAATTTGTCTTTAATATTCTTTGTGCTTTTCGCTTATTTCGACATTTTGTATGCATGATGATGATGATGCGGCATGATGTAATTAAATAATTAAATGTTGGGTAAAACACAGGTGTACACTATCTTTAGAAAGAAATTACAGAATCACTTTATCGTTACCGGAAACTAATAAATATATCGATTGTCAGTTTGCAAAAAGTTCTGAATCCACCTGGCAAAATACACCTGTCTTTACACTACAACTACGCTACTACAACTATAATATAAACAACAGTGGGTCTACTGTGTAGTTCGATGACCAATTTCATTATAAACAAGTTTTACTGTAAATGTTGTTGTGCTTCCGGATGGAGTATCGCTTTATTAATCTCCATATCTGAAATACTTAGCCTTATTATTAAGTTTTGGTTGCCAACCCTTATATTTACATGTATATAAATGAAATATAAAATAATGAGTATATTTCTTTGCTTTCTTTAATAGTGGAAGATTTTCGCACTATTGCTCGTCAGTTGGTTCAGAGTCACTATAAGAACTCCACCGATCTGGGTTTAGTGGGGCGCGTTGAAGTCTTGCCCATATCCTGGCATAGTCATCTGCACTCTGTTGAAATGGGTATAGATGAAAAGTTGCGCATGATAACGCTGGAGTCCATACCGAAATTAAGAAACTTTACAAACGATACTCTGTTGGACATTTTATTTTACACTAGTCCAACATTTTGCCAGAAAATTATGAACACTATAGTTGCATCAATGAATACCTTATATTTGAGATATCGCCAAAGACATCCAGAATTTAATGGTGGTGTCTCATTGGCTGGCCATAGCTTGGGTTCTCTTATACTGTTTGATTTATTGTGCCATCAAAATCCCATAAAAGAGAGTGAGGAGAATCCGGATGACGTTTTACCACAAATGGACTCGAATCAATTAGAAGACAAGCAAGTGGGCTATATGGTGGGACCAGCTGGAACCGGACAACCCTTTATCAATTATGATCAATTAATATTTCAACCTAAAAAGTTTTTTGCTTTAGGTTCTCCTATAGGTAAAAACTATTGACGGTAATAAATTGTTTACACAGATTAAATTACGTACTTGTTTTTTTTTGCGTTTAAGGCATGTTTGTTACCATCAGAGGCATTGATAAGTTGGGCTTAGACTTTCGTCTACCTACCTGTCCTGGCTTTTATAATATTTTCCATCCTTACGATCCTGTTGCATATCGCATTGAAGCCTTAGTTAATCCCGATTTAAGTGGCGTACGCCCCGTTTTAATACCTCACCACAAGGGACGCAAACGTATGCATTTAGAATTAAAGGAAACTATGACACGTGTTAGCATGGATTTGAAAAATCGTTTCCTGGATAAATTTAAAAATACTTTGGAGAGTGTCAACATATTCGGTTCAACATCCAAATCTGCGAAAGAGGCTGAGGAATTAATGGAAAAGGAAGTGGATAAGGTGGGTAGAGGAGTATGATTAAAAATTATCTAAATTGCTTTCAAGCGCAGTCTGAATTTTGGGAATGCAAATTGTGTACATGATATTTTAAAACTGGCTGCGCTTGCAGATAATTGTCTTTAAAGGCGCCTTTAAAATAGAGTTTTTTATGGAATTTCTTTCGTTTCGACGGTATTTCGTTCTCGTAGAAATTTTTTATTTTGGAACCTGTTTCCATTTTGACCGGAAAAGAAAATATTTTACAAATTTTTTCTTTTATTTAAGCTCATTTACTTTATAAAAAATAAGAAGTGGTCCCAAAATAAAAAATATACTTAATTAAATATAAGAAATGCAACAGGCACCAAAAATAGAACAAATAATCACCCTTATTCCAGTTTTCGACATAAGCCTGGCAACAGGAGTGAGTTGTTTTCGACAACTGGTGCACATCCCAATTTTTTGGGACTGTGTCAAAGTGACGTCGATGTCGACAACTGGAATAATAGTGAATATCAACGTTTACTGTTGCATTGAGCAGAAAGTTTCAGAGGTATTTTTAATTTTTAATTTTTTATTGCAAACTGATCCCAAAGTGAAATTTTTTGGATAATTTTTTATTTTAGATTGGGAGAATTTTTTCATGTAGTCACATACATATACTTGAGTATATAGGAATTTCCATAGGAATGTCCACTTTTTGTAGCGTGCGACACTAAACAAATATGCTTGTTTTTTTTTAAAGAAAACGAAACTTTTTTTACTTCTTTATATGTTTCTGTAGGCCGACAACAGCTCTACATTTGGTAAACTTTTAAGGAAAATCGAGTCAAATTGCTCTGAAATACAAGTTTAATTGCTTGCTGTCGCACGCGACAAAAACCTGATCTTTCTTGTCTACCCCATATACACCATATACATTTGAATTAGCGAGTATTACATATCAAAATTAATCTAAGTATTTATAACTTTATATATTTTTTTTGATCATCTCAAATATGTCATTCAAAGGTCATTCAAATGCAAATGCAATTCGAGCAACAAAATGACAATAAGAATACCAACGACAATTTACCAAGCGGAAGTGATGCCCACAATGAAGCGGCCGTTACACCCAGAAAAAGAACGGATTCTGCTTCTACCGCCATGTCAGAGGAAATGGTTGAAATAGATTTTCCCCTAGGCAAACTCAACGATTCTAAGCGAATAGACTATGTTCTACAAGAAGCGCCACTGGAATTTATTAACGAGTACATATTCGCCTTAAGCAGTCATGTGTGTTATTGGTAAGTGTAGTAAAATTGAATATTCTATACTTATTGAGTACAAAATGAAAAATTGCTCTTTCAGGGACTCTGAGGATACCATATTGTTTGTTATGAAGGAAATATATGCCGGCCTTGGCATTAGCCCCGATAGCCAAGTGCCTCAGCAAACCATGACCATTGAACGTCCAAGTTCACGTAATAGTTTATTATCTTCTTCATAGATTTATTACTAAACTAAGTTAATAATTTTAATCTTTTATTTCTATTCCATTACTTTTTTTCTCGTTTAAGTGTTATTCATGCTTCTATAGACCACAAAAAGAAAATTATCGCTGCTTTTATTCACTTTTAGTCAACTTTAGCAATCAAATTATTCGCCCCTTCTTTTTCCATCGTAATATATTTGTTCTACAACTTTAACTGTCTAATTTATCCTTTTTTATTCGTATAGTGTTATTTTAAATTTAAACCAAACTACATTGTTTTCATTGATGTATTATAAATAGAACATGAAACAAATTTAAGCTGGGTAGGGTAATTTTACTTTCGAATTAAGTTAACAACTTTTGTAAATTTGCTTAAATTTTTATTAATAAAATAATAATAAATTACGATGAGAAACATTCATTTCAATGATCGCTATTATTTTTTGTCATATCGAACTGATTTACCGACTTATTAGCCGGCAAGTTGTGTTTGTCATTATTTACTACTGCTTGTTTGTGCTTTGAAATTTTATAAAAACTATTCAATTGCAGTTTATCTTTTGAGATAGAATTAATTTCTGCGCCACTTAAGCCATTTATGATGTTGCCTATTATGCTGACCTAAAAATTAAGAAATGTCTGTAGTGTAATCAATGAAACTGAAGAAAATTTTGCAATATTATACTTCCAATTTCGACCATCTTTGAGGATCTCCAAAGGCTTCGGGCCTTTTGGCAAGATTTGCTAATGCTTGCAAACGATCTTGTGGACACTTCTCTATCATACCAATCCATTCGGCAGCTTCTCTGAAAGAGTTTGCATTAAAAGGTTTTCATTTTGACATTTCCTCTATTACAGTATTTCTTAAAGCTAAACTTTTAAACATAATACAATAATGTCCTCCAGACATGGAACAAATAGGGTTAAAGGCATTATAGGAGACCTTGTAAAGTAGAGCAGCACATTTTAAGGTCTACTCCGTAATTCGAAACGGAAGAAAATTCATGTTATTAACACACAAATTATAAATAATTTTATTTCTTTTCGAATTAGAGAGTAGACCCCCCTCAGTATTCAGTCTTACTGCTAAACAGATAAACACATACATATCGTTACCTAAAACCAAAAACGCGCTATCTAACAAAAAATTCGAAATCGAATTTTTTATAAATTCCGTCATATTTCATCAAAATAATAACCACACAAAAAATCTGCGCGAAAAAAATAGCGGTTTTATTTATTTTATAAAATTGGAAAAATTCCCATTCAACACCTCAATATTTTCCATTTTAACATGTTTCTTTCTTTTTTTGTAAAATTACAAAAATGTTTGGGCGTTTTCCTTTTCAGGAGACTCAACTCAACTAAATAAATATCTGACAATACTTGGGACCTGTTCTTAAGTATATCACTGTACAGCAGTAAATGCAAATAGTAGCAACAATGAAGCTGTAAGATGAGCGAAAATGCGTCTGCATTGCGTAATATCCTCCACTTTTTATAACATATGACATAAAGAGACGCCGCATCGACTGGCCAAAAAATTTACTTTAATTTGACACTACATGTCGAACAAAACATCTACAATACTAACATCAAAAGACTTAAGACACATATGCACGTGAAAATGCGAGAATTCAAAGAAAATCAGCCTCAAGTTGAATCTTTTTAGTTATTTTCACGTTCAGTATCGATGTGCAATTTTTTAAATTGCTTTACAAATTTTGAAATTTAAATATGTATTTTGTTTTTTTTTGCTCCTTTAATAGCATTAATCATTAATGCATAGTTTCACCTGCCCGAATTCGGTATTATTAAACGTAAAGTCATATTTTTGTATCTGCAATATTAGGGCGCTACAAAATTGTGGAAGTCGTAATTTTATATTTATTATTATCATTTTCAAATGAAGATTTTGCCTATTTCGCCTATAATCGTTAGAGTCTAATGTATCGATATGTGTTTATGTGTATGAATCACTGCTGTCCAAACTGGCACCAGAGTGCCGAACATCAATCGGCCTCTTATACAAATGAATACACATACGCAGATATACGAGTATAGATTTCTCTCGGTGGCCAGTAAATAAATACGAGTATGTTTATGTACATAATTACCTAAATGCATCAGCGTGTATTTTCTCAATATCTGTGACATTTAAATAACACAAAATTTCTCCCAGGGCCTTGAGATCATATTCGGAGTAAGTGTAAGGATTTTTCCCTAACCATTCCTCTCGTACTTTTTGTGCAAGTATATGTAGTTGCTCAGGTCTGAAGCCATTTTGAAGTTGACTATTATCGGAGGAACGTATGGCACCAAAAGCTTCCACAACGTCCACATTTTCCAAACTGATATTACGCAATTCATCTTCAGGTATAAATGTTAGAGAATAACCCATATACCTATAAGATTCCGCTGGTATATTATCCAGGGAATCAAAAGCCTGTAATAAAAAGGGTATATCTATTTGTTAAACAAATTATGAATGTGTATACTTTAGCATGTTCATATACATATATCGTCACCATAATACAGAAAGGCCCTAACTCATTATTTTTTTGGAATCGAGTTTTTTGTATACTTCAATAGACGAACATCATCTAATGCATCGAAAAATGCAAAAATGTCGATATCAAAAAAATAATGAGTTAGGGCCTTTCAATATTAAGGTAAGAATATGCACATATGTACTTTTACATATACATATTTATAAATAATAATTACATATGTTTATAACGAAAAATTGACATGAAGTTAGCATCATAATGTTTAGTTTAGTGTAATAGTATGGCTGATTTCCAAAACGTATCATTACAAAGCATGTATGCATTTACGATGCCGTATTTATGCCGTGTACATAAATACATATACAATGTTGCGAAACATGATAACCTTGAGCATCAACTTTGAAACTGATGCATTACTTGATTGTTTTCGGCGTTCTTTATTTAATTTTGCAAAGATGTGCATTGTCAACGTTTTGTACTGCTGCATTGTGGGTAGCGTATAAACTGTTGCCAATTTTTTGTTATGCATAAAACTGTAGTATGTAAGTAAACCTACTATTTTCATTAAACGCCATACGTTCTCTCCAATCTCCTTTGAAATATCCTCACCATTGACAATTGTAAGACATTGTCTCAAATAAGACCAATTCATTTTTTTTATATACTTATCTTCCAAAGTTTCATGGCAATATTTCGTCGTGTTGGCGACATTGGCAAACAAAAAGATATTACATGCGAATAATACAAGCGACTTCATCACTGTGAAAAATACTTACTTGTTTTGTTCGACTGGATGGATATGTTGCATGTAGCAATTAGGTCGTGTCGTTAACTTGTCAAATACATTATGTACACACATACTTATTAAAAAAGTTACATGGGCGAAGGTTGTAAAAATAGTTTACTGTTTAAAGTAATTGAAAATGAAGCACATGAAGGCAAATTCAGACATGGCAAAGATTAAAATCATCGTGCAATGTTTATCTGTGGTTTGACTTGTTTCCGAATATTAAATTTGAGTTTCCAGCTTTGATGTATTCAGACTTTGTGCCGTTTACTACAAAAAAAACTGAACTAGATTTAGTAAAGCTTTATTAACACAATTTAATTTATCTTTAAATTTTCATTTAAGCGTTTACGCCCATATTTGGAAGTCCTCGTCCACACTAGAAAACATTTGCTGCAAAAGTCGAGTTTGTCGAGTATGTTACACTATTCTCATTCCCATGAGAAATATGAAAAATGAAAAATTATTAAAGCACTTTTTTAAAGAACAATTACATGTTTTTTTTGCATCTTTTCAGAAATAATTCCTTAAAATACACTTTTTATTGCAGAGTTCGTTAAAGTGGTTTCTTCTCACGACATGACTTTCTTACACATTATTTTGTATTTAAGCTAAATGACACAATTATTTTTCTTAAACTAAATTTTTTTAGTGCAAATTAATTATAGCTAGAATTTGATTTAATTTTGCTTTTTTTTTGACTTAACAATAAAACTAAAAAAAAAAACATTATTCAATATTTAAAGATTAATTTACAAAATTCAACTAAAGGAGAAATGTACAACATTTAAAGAGAAATGAAATGTAAAAATGAAATGAAGCAAACAAAAGCCAAGTGGAAAATGTCCTTACACAACCTTTTACTTAATTTAAATATTTTCAAGTTAAAACTAATACACCAGACACAAACGTTAGTTTGAGTTTAAAAGCTAAAATTTATCATCGACCAGATCACTTATGCCATCCACACTGATGTTCAATGACAAAGGCTTGTCTAGCACCAGCAGTGGTGGTGACTTGGCACCCATGCCCGCCAAACTAAACACCGGCAAATCCATATTCAAGGAGTGCAACTGTTGATGCAGTAAATCGTTGCTTAGTTGTTGCATGTTTTGCAATTGTAAGTGGGATGCATTGTTCATGTTTTGATTATGCTGCTGATGACATTGGCTTGACAACATAAATTGATCGTTCTCCTGAGTATGTCCTTGGTGAAAAATTGAATGATGATCGTTCGGGGAGGAGACCTGTTGTAAGTTTTCAAATGTTAACGTCTGCGTTAGGGAGTTTTGTAAATTGATATGCTGAGACTTTTCAGCATCGTCCAGGGCTGATAGTGTTTGATCCATGTTTAGGATGCATTCGGCTTTTAATTGCTCAATCGTGTACTGGTCAACATTCAGGAATTTCATTTCGTCGTATGTTGAGGTGGAGGTGTTGTTGTCCACTAAATCTAAGGATCCATTAAAGCAATTGTCGCTCATGAGATTATGTGAGTTAGGGTTATTGCAATGCAATTGCTTATGTTGCTGCTGCTGTTGCAGCACGAGGTGATCTTGAGTCTTCAGCATTGATGACGAAGAAGAAGAAGAGGTAGTAGGTGGTAGCGTTTGAAAGGAAAGTGATGGTGGTGGTGGTGGTGGTGGTGATTTTTCTAGCGTTGTTGGCATTGTTGTTAAGCTGTTATTGGCCAGTGTAGCCGGAGGATAGGTTGACCATTCCATTGACAAGCTGCCACCACGTTCCAGACCCATATGATCGATGTTAAGATTAAGAAAAATATTTGGGGACATGCGTGAAGGCGTTGTAGCTCCACAATCTCCCACAATATTGTCATCGGCTCTGTCCTCACTGCTGCCATGATCCTGACTGAAGGGCGTTTTACTTTCATTATCTAATGAATTCGATGATTGTGGTGGAGTATCAGGTAACAAAGTTGTACCTTAAAGTGAAAGCAACAGTTTTAATATCTTTTTTTGTCTTGTATTACAATGAAAAGGTTTTTTTTTTTTAAATACCCAAGGGTTGATCCAGGTGGGCCATCATGTTGTCGTCGTACGACTGTGTGTCGTCACCATCTTTTAGATTGATTTTCTCTTGCTTACGCCATTTGGCACGTCGGTTTTGAAACCACACTTGAACTCTGGCCTCAGTCAAGTCTATGCGCACAGCCAATTCCTCACGAAAAAATACATCGGGATAGTGAGTACGTTGAAAAGCTCTCTCTAATTCTTGCAGTTGTATTGTATTAAAAGTTGTTCTAATGTTGGGAAAGAAAAAAAGCAATAAAAACAAGAATATTGTGAAAATGGAAAAGCGAAAGAATTTACAATACATTTCACATTAATAAAGCTTTAGCAAAAAATTATATATCCGATGACAGTTGTTCGATTTTGGCTTTATATTAGAAGAGTAGGCGTATGTGTATCGTATGTGTGCGTGGGCAACATGAGGTACATTTGGAAGTAAATAAGTGTGACTGTAGTAAAAGCCAAACACCTATTTCATGGAAAAGTGGAACATAAACATTGAAGGTATTGTTTATATGTATGTACATATGTACAATGTTGAAGCCACTCATTTAACATAAAAATAATAATATGTATGTACTTATGTAGTTTAGAACAATTAACGTGTAGCTTAAATCTTGTACCAATATGTAACTACAAAGACAAATTTCGGTATTCGTGCGATTTTTGTTAAAAATAATTTATTCAAGGTCAAAAGGAGGCGGAGGCATCAGGGTTTTCTTACAGTGTCTTTTGAAAATGTAAAATGTGTTTACAGTGAAACAGGGTAATAATTAATGGCACATACCTATCGCTTCTTTATAGAAACATAGACATATCTAAAAAAGAAATGCATTTTCGAGTTAAAAATGCAGTAAAATTCGTTATATCATACATATATAATCTTGTGTAAAAATTTCCTATAAAAAGTCTTGCACACGTACCTCTTGAGAGAAAAAAAAATATTTTTATAGCTGCATTGAGTTGTATAGAAATTGAAAACTTAAAACTTATTTTTGTTTGATGGCTTCATTTATTTTTTATTTCTATTATTTTTGGATTTGAAGAGTTTTTAAGGATATGAGGGAGGTGGAAGGTAAAGTTACATATGTATATCTGTGGCAAAAAGGAAAAAGTGCTTAAGTCGAGATAACCTGATTTTTTAGGAAGTTATAGCGCAAGACTTGCAGCTTATTTTTTTTTAAACTTATAATCTCACAGGGAATAATAGCTTAATTAATTTTATACTTTGGTATATTTAAAATTTAATGTATTATTTACAATTTGTAGATTGATGTTTTTTTAAAAAAAAAGTTTATGAATACCGAATTTCCCAAATTAACTTTAAAAGAAACAAATTTCTGAAAATCCATTTGGAAGCTTAAAAGTACTCTACTGCAAAACAGTAAAATATGACTTAAGCACTTTTTCCTCACTGCCACAGATATGTTTAACTCATTATAAGTGGTTTGTGTCCAAATTTAATAAGCCAATTTATTACTTTTTTGGAAAAGGGCATTTTCGAGATAGGCGTATCCATCCAAAAAGGAAAGTCTAGTTTAATTTTTCTCTTTAGAAAATCACATTAATTAATAAAAATATTTCATTCAATAAGAATTGAAAATACTGAATTTAAGTTCGATTAAGAAATTATTTTTATAAAAGAAAAATCATAAAAATCAAATGGATTTAATTTCTTGCAGGCTAGTTTTGGTAGGATTTATTATTGAAACTACTTCTTCAACAAACTAATTTTCCTGAATAACAAAAATTTTGAAGTTCAATTTTGTTAAAAAAAGAGCTATAAAAATCTCCAACAGATTTATTTATGGCCAGAAAATTTTGATACCAAACAAGTTGAAAAATCGCCACGTTTGGCGAGAAATCGCCAGATCTGACAACATTTGTTTTTTAGGAGCGACAGAGAAGTTCTCTCGTTCTGCGTACATTCAATGTTGAAAGGAAAATAGAAGAAACGACCGACGGACCGGTCCAAAAGGATCATCTAGATATCGTTGTCCAAATTTTCGAAATAAAAATTGATGAGCACCGTTTTTAATCTTAAATGGCAGATTTTAGAGTTATACGAGCTTTTAAAAACTCAATTTTTTTGGCTTCAAAAAGTGTTTGGAAATTTATAAATTTCCCTCCACTTTGGTGCTAGTTCCAGAGATGGCTTACAAACAAATTTTAAATCGTCCATTTCCAAATTTGTTTCTTATAAATTCGAATGCTAGAACACATGATTTTAATTTGTACTTTCTAAATTTGAACTTAAGCAGGTGTAGCATGTGTTTTAACATCCCAAATAGAAAACTTGTGAAAACGATTCGGAAGCCACAGAACATACACTATATTAATATTAATTTATTTGTTTATTTTATTACTTAAAATTTTAATTTCGAATGTAACCAAATAAGATATCAGAAAACAAATCTAAAAGATGAGCTGTTTGTTTGTTCTTTCGAAAAAAAAAACAAAACCACAGCGAAAAACGTAAATAGCGTGATTTGCAGAATATCATAAAAAATCACGAACCGATTTGAAATCATTTGCAGAACTCGGTTCGTACTCACCCTAAGCTAAATATTTTTGAACGAAAGTCATGACTAGAATATGATGTGGTATTAAAAAACTATTAAAGACAGCAATGTAGCCCTTACGGAGCCATGAACACCGCCATATAAAATGTAATGATTGGACTAATAGTGGCGGTATTTGTAGGCGTGGCAAAAAAATACTTTTGGAATTGTTTTTATATTATCTTTAATCCTAGGGGGTGACCGGCACAACTTTTTTTTGCGAACCACTCTTAGTGTTCATTATGGATTATAAAAGAAATCTGTTATTAAAGTCTTAGGTGTTGCAACAAACCTCCTCTCGGAGACCCAGTTGGATCCATTGTGATTCCCTTCTATTAGTATCTGTTAATAAAAATGTAACCCCAATTTTACCCAGAATAAATGAAGTCCCTGATATCCTCCAGTTTACACTATTCGATCTCACTAATGCTCTCATGAAAATGTCTGCTCAGCCATCTAAGTCTATGGCGTTGCAGCAATGGCAATGGCAATGGTTTCTGGTTCCTCTTCATCCTCGCACATCCTACAGAAATCTGGAGTGCCAGTTTCCTATATGCTGGTCCTTGCTCTGACCGGGCACTGACCAGTCAACGAGCCCATCATGACCCGTGTCACCTTCTTATTCATATCCAGTAGCAGTTTGCCACATAGCCCTAGAGACTCTACAACCCTTCCCACTTCCCCATGAACGGTTGTTCCTGCTTACCAACCAATTACTGAGTTCCCTGTAGTAATAACCTATCGGTAATTTTACCGACCTGTCTGTCATTCCTTCATCTAATGCCAACCCTATTCTTGCCAGTTCATCGCCAATTTAATTTCCTTTAGCACTGCTGTGGCCAGAAACCCAAAAAATACTGACATTATATTTGTCTATATAGGTTATTAGATTTGACCCAATAGTCCCTATCCGGAACTACCAGTGAGGATGTTCTACTAAAAACAATTTCAACGACCTTATAGTCCGTGAACCCGGGGGTTACGGAGCTCCGGCCACTAAAACTGATCTCATTTAAGATTGATGTGTGACCTGTTACTGCTGTCCTCACCCAACTTGCTTCAACGAGTCTAAGGAAGCAGTGGAAGAATGACGTCCAAGGGAGCCTGAGGTGTGCCCCTCTGGGCACCTGTGATGCCCAGCGGGCGCATCTACGAACCTTAGCAAGCAATCTCCTTATGACTCTCCTTCCTCAACGCCTCCTAAAATACTATAGGAAATAACCAGGCTGACAATCGGTTGAAGACCCTAGTTCCTTCCTATGGAGTTCCTTCTTATGGAGTTCTTTAGCCTTTCCTGCGTGTTAATTTTCCAAGAAATCTGGGAAAACACTCAAGTATTTCGCTCGCTCTGCTAGTCTCAGCTCCACCTCTCCCATCCTAGGGAGTACAAAGCTATCTGTTTTGTATCTCCTGATAAAGAGAACTAGGACAATCCAGTTTTTTCTGGGTTGGATCCCAATCTTTTGCTGCTGGAGGATATCTCCACAAACCACATTATCCGCATGAGCAACTGTCTTCCAGCTGCTCCTGTCAAAACACGTAAGAATCGCTTTCATTTCCATCAACCACAATAGAGGTGATAAAACTTCACCCTGTGGTGTACCTCTGGTCACTAATATCCTCAGTTTCCCCCTTCTCATAATCGGGTTGATGATTCTGCTGCTAAGCATGATAACTATCCACCAGGCTGTTGTCATAGGCTAAGAATGCAGCCAGTGTGCAATCCTTGTTTTGCAACCCTCGCTCTATAACACCAACCACGTCATGAAGCGCACTCTCAACAGCACTCCCTGTATTTCGAAACGAAAGAAAATGCTTTCGAATTTGTATGTTATTAACAGAGTATACCCCCTGAGCACCACAAATGACGGTGGTACCAATTGTGTTCTCAGTCGTTGTAATGTTTTCAAGAAGTTTTAGCCTAATCATAAAAAATTAAACAATGACTTTTCATTCTAAATGTGAACTGAGATAAAAGTGTTTATTATTGAAGACCAGTAAGTAAAATATGTATAATATGAATTTAATACGGAACACGTGTGAAATTATAATTGATCACTCAAGCTTAAATGTGGAATTTTCACAAGGTTGGGTTGATCGGCAGGTAGGCATGTAGTCGCCTCTTTCGAAACAAGAATGAAGATTAACGCACACAAATTTAGTATCTACAATATGTACATTTAAAATTTTCTTTCCCCAAATGGAATTTTCCCCCAAACGATTTCAGTAGCATGAAAGCTTTGTAAGAAAGTTATTAGTACCTGTAACGTCGTTGCTTCCTTTTCATAGTTGTGCCTTTTTCCATTTATATATTCCCTTGCGTAGATCCAAATTATATAAGACAACTTATTTTTATTACTATTTAAAGCTTAAAAAATAACAATGTGTGTTGAGGAAAAAATAACGTGGAAAAAATGTATGTTTTTAGTACGTGTGCAGCTCCATTGTTTCTTTTATTATTTTTTTATTTCAAATATTTTTCAATCATTTTTGTTTTTATTTCTTTTTGTTTTCTTGCCTCAGTTCACTTTTCCCATTTTTTCACTACATTTCTAAGGTTTCACTTTGAGGTTTAGATGGATTTTAACAGCGAATATCAAATAATCGTTAATATACTCGTATGTATGTATGTATATTTTAACTATTTTTTTACATTTCGAACTTCGAATTTCATTCATAATTTAAGTTATCTCCTTAAGCACCATTATTGACTGCATCATGTTTGTGAATATTTTTCCTAAATAAACAAGTAATTTTTATTAAAATTGTATTTTTTTTTCTAGATTTTTTAACATAGTTTTTATTTTTTTATGATTTAAATTCTATATTGCACCGCCAACAGCACCGACCAGACTAAATTAGGGAAAAGTTAAGTGTCTTTAAAAGCCGTGGATTTCTTTTTTACATCTTTTTTTAATTTTTCAACTTTTGTACATTTAGACTAGAAGAAGCCTTAGGAATTGTTTTACTATTCTATGGTTTATAAATGTTTTCTATTTTGTTATTTTTCTATTTTATACGAGTACATACATATGTGCTTCCATATGTTTGACAACCCCTAATGTGGGAAAATAATATTTTTTGTGTTGTTGTTTTAAAATATTATATGGTACATGTCTATCTAGGAAAAAGAAAAAAAAATAAACCTTAAAGATTTTCAAAAATTTTAAAGGTATTTGTCGAAAGCACTGTAAGTACCAAAGTACAGGATTTTAACTTCAAATTCTGACTTTTTTTTCTTAATATCAAATTCAGAATATTGAAAATCAAATTCAGACTATTCCATTTCAAATCTAGAGTTTTCTGTATCAAATTCAGGATTTGAGAAATCAAGATAAAATAAAATTTATTATTATGAATTGATTTAATGCAAAATAACATACATACGAGTACATGTGTATGTAAATTTTATTTAACCCCAGGGTTGTTCAGAAACAGCTGATGGCGATTTCATCGTCATATCCATGAAATAATTGCTACAATCTCGAATACCGATGGCTCTCAGGTTATTTAGCGGATCCGTCAATAATTCTCCAGATTTGAACTTAGTTTTATTATTTATATATTTGTATTAAATTATGACGCTTATTATTTAAATAGTTTAATCATACAAAAATTTTGAATACAAAATCATAATGTTAGAAAAAGATGTTTATTAATAAATCCCCCTCCCAAAAAAACAAAAGGAGACTTGCACAGTCCACAAAATAGTCGCTACCATAATCTTAGACCGACTATCGCTCCGAAACAACACCATAAGGCAGGAACTGGCAGGATTTAGAGAAGGCAGATCCTATGTCGATCAGATCATGGTCGAACAATCCAAATAATTCAATTCTCCAAAGTAAAGCCTATTCGTCGATTTGGAAAGTGCTCTCGACAACATCTAATGGAACAGCATCTGGAAAGCACTCCATCGCAAAGTTCTGGGTCAACTCCAGAATTATAAAACTTATCAAGGATATGCACAAGGGTGAGAAAAATCGGGTTTTACTGCATTGCTGCGTATCGGAACCATTCCGGACTAACGTCGGGGTAAAACAAGGATGCATTCTCTCATCCTTACTAGTTTTCATTGTCTTCGACATTCATTCACCAAACTTAATGAACTGGACTACGCTGACTTTCTGTACCTCCTTGAGCATAAATTCGATTACATATGTAGAGCAGAAGCTCAATGCTTTACGTAGAAATGCACTCAACTTTCGCCTAAGGACAAACCTCAGGAAGACGAAACTAATGAGAAGCTACGCGATAATCGAAGATGTTAACACTTTATGTTACTTTGATTGCACCATATCGAATGCTAATGAGTCGGACGAGGACATACAAAATCGCATCAACAAAGTCTGAAGTGTTCATTACGCACTCACAGAAATATTGAAATCAAATGATCTCTCGCAGATCATGAACATTTTTAGCAGTTGTATTAAACCTTCATCGAACGACAAACCTCATCCAAGTTCATGAAGATGTCAAAAGTAGAAAATATGGTTGGATATGCCACATACGAGTAACCATAACTAAGGCTTCACTAATATACAATTCGAAAAGCAATCGACGCAGAGGTCTGCCCAAGAATACATGGCGTTCTACAGTAGTTAATGAACAATAAGTAGCCGGTTATATGTGGAAAGAACTGCTCCAAATAGTGTTCGCTAGAAATCTTTAATTGAGACCGTTTGCTCCCTAGATGGAGAATAGCGAAATGTAAACGTTATCATTATCAATTGTTCCTGAATTTGATGTAAAAGTCAAATTTAAGTTTTTTAAATCATGAATTTCACTTGGATAAGTGCTAATTAGATTTTTAAAATCCCGATTTTGATATCGAAAAGTCCGAATTGGAAGTTACAACCAATATAATGAATTCTCAGTGTGTTTATTCATTTTCTTATTTGGGCGTTATTTCCTTGGGCCTTACTTCATAGCACCTTGAAGAAGTTCTATTTATTCTCAGTCAGAGACAAGGACTAAAATAATTAATTCAACGCTTTGTAGTATAAATATATCGATCATTTGTGCTACCATGGGATTACAAGAGTCCACGTGTGAGCAAAGTTAAATTTGAATTTGAATTTCAGTGGGCATGGCCCACCCATTTTTATCGCTATGAAATTGTGTCATAGCAACTCCTGGTTGCAATTGCACAGGAATCGGTTTTTTTATTTAAATAACAAAAACAAACTGCGAAGCAACTTTGGCCTGTCTGCAGAAACACACAGTCTCCGGCAGGAATCCAATACACAACATCCGACTTCTAGGCTAGTTGACTACTCTGGTGCCTCTATTGTTGAGTGGTAGCGATGCTAGCCTGTCAGTCCATTCCCGTCGTGGGTTCGATTCCCGCCATAGACACTGGTTGTTTTCCGCCGACCAGCTAATCGATTCGCGAGGTTGTTTATTAAAAAAAAAAAATACTTAGTCGTCAAGAGGGAAGTACATGTAAAATAATCCCCTTATTCTGTAACTATTTATCCATGTCACCTCAATACAGTAGATACCAAAAAAATTGGTGTTTGTCTACTAATTTTTGAAATATACTGCCAATAACATAAAACTGTTCTCGAGTGCGAGTAGACAAGCGTATAATTTTTGCTACTGTCTTGACGTGACATCGAACAGATAGTTACAGACTAGTTTAGGTTAGGTTAGGTTGAAAGAGGGGCAGTAATAATTGACCCAATCCGTTTCGGACTACATCTATGCTATTATAGCATGTTGCGAGCTCTTGATAAGAAATATTGGGGAGATATCCAATAAAAACTATGAAAACCTATTAATCTTAATCATATTAGGAACCTAGTCTCCTCAATATACTTTCTCAGATTTTTCCTGTCTGAACCCCTAAGATGTTCCATATCTGGTATATTTTCCAGATGAAAAATTTGTTTTCTAATTTGACTGAATGCTGGACAGTGACACAAGTAGTCTTCGAGAGTTTTATCATCGTTTTCTTGGCATGCTCTACATGTCGTATCGTCAACAACACCAATGCGAGCCAGGTGACTTCTTAACTTTGTATGTCCTGTTATTAGGTTAACCAAGTTCCGAAATGTTGGCCTTTTTAAACTTATAATCTCTATCTATCTATCTATCTAGTTACATACTAAGGGGGGGAATGTTAGATTTTGAGGTACGCTACCCTGTCAATTTTTTCTTAAGTGTGAGTGTGAATACAAATTTTAATTTTTGCAATTGTATATTAATTTCAAATGTTTGATCTACTGTGCGTTTAAGTGTTGTCCTGTTAACAGGAAAATTAAGTAGTTTCCGTTGCCTTTCAAGGTGAACTTTTGTTGTCATCCCTGAATGCGATTATGATTTCAAACAGCCATAAATAAATCTCTTATAAATTACATGTCTCCTCTAGCCGAAAATAGATTCAATTATATATATACATAAATACATACATACATATATATTTAAAAAAACACAAAAGTCCATTGATTTAACCCATTAAATACATATAAAACATATTTTTGAACAACAAAAGGACAGCGCAGACGGCTGTTTAAGCAGAATAAAAGAATAAATGTTTGGATGTGAATGAGGTATATTAATTAAAACAACAAAAGTGAAACAATAAGTAATTTGAGGCGTCTCGAAACAATGGATAATTTTTCCCTTAACTCAATTCCTAAAAGAAGTGTGTGCTACTATAAAAGCTTAAATCTCAGCTAAAGTAAAGTGCAGAGATTCTTCTTAAGTGGCCACAACAAGACGTATTCGGTCACTCACTATGCCCAAGGTAATAAATAATAATAATAATTATTATTGCTATTTTTGTTTTCTACTGCTTTAGCAACTTATTAACAAAATACTCGTACATAATTTTATTTTTATAATAGACTACTTTTATATTGGTAACTGTTTTATTCGGTGTAATCTGTGCCAATCGTCTAATGGACAATCGCTTATTAAGATCGCCAACCTCAGGCTCATCGTCGTACATGGCACCACCATACAAATCCATCAGTGACAGCAATGTAAATTCGTTTAGCGGAAGGAGCATGAAAGAAAATTTAAAATTTAAAACTTTGGAAAAGATTTCAAAACCTTGCGTTAACAGTTTAGATTATGACAACGATTTGACAGCTCGCAACTGTAACGATAACATTGTTAAACTATTGAAAAGCCCCAATAACTATTTAACATATGACAACAGCAACGATGATGACTCAATACAGAATACTAATGCTTTTGATTCGTACCAGAGTGTGGATGAACTGGACGATGAAGCGTTAGAGGTGGAAGCAGTCATAGCGAAAAAGAATGCAGAAAATATGAAAAATATGCAGCCAAAGTTAAATGTTTTTCCTGTGGCAAATTATAAAGATTTCTACGATGATTTGATTATGGAAACTGCTAAGGAGGAGATGTCAAAAAGAAATGGAAATTCACTGGTATCGGTGGTTGGTTCGCCACCACCTAGAGGTTGCGATTGTAAAATAAGGGTGAGTTTTTGTGAACGCTCATGAACTATGTACATACATATCGTTGTTAACAAATAGAAAGGCCCTAACTCGTATTTTCATCAAATTGACCTTTTCAGTGATTCCAATACATTTCACTCAAGTACACACACTTCGTCACAAAAATTTATTGCAATAGCGTAAAAAATGATGCTTTTACAAGCAGTTGAACAAGCACTTTCACTGTTTATTATTATGTTTTTATATTCTCCTTTAAAGTTGCAGTTATTTCAGTTAGGGCCTTTCTACTTGTTAACAGCGATATGTATGTGTTTGTTATTGTATTGTCGTGATTTGCAGAATAGGCCCGCCCACATGCTAAAAGATGAATTTTCATATGTGAATCAATTATTTTTAATCACTTACCTTGTTTTCAATTGCAGAATGATTTAGTTGACTTGGGTCAGCAGCATTTTCCCCGGTATTTACTTAATGCCATTTGCCATTCGGAACATTCGCATAATGAGTTGGGTCCAAAATGTTGGAGTGGTTCGGTGTGTCGTCCCTTGGAGTATAAAGTGAAGGTGTTGACATATCGAACTCTCATGGATAATATGCAAAAAGATCCCACACTGGTATGGCTGCCAGATGACTTAAGGCAAATATGGAAATTTAAGACTGTAACTGTTACGGCTGGCTGTTTTTGCTCTTAAGTTCCCTCCCATCGCACCACAAGATTGATGAATGTACGTCGAAGAAACTAAATATGATAACAATGAAAAAAAAAATGATAAATATGTATTAGAAAAATCAAATAATTTGTATATAAAAAAAATTAATGTAAAAAGTTATAAATAAGACAAAGTAGCGAATTTAGCATTTATGTTTCTTTTAAAAGATTTCTTCTTTATTAATATTTTTCAAAGTATCTGTTGTACATTACTTATTAAAAATTATTATGAAATTCTTTAATATCTTGTGCATTGCTTTAAGAATAGAAGGTTATTTTGGCGCTTACATTATTTACATTAGAAATAAACAATAATTATTTAATCATAAGTTACAAAAGTTTAATTAATTACCCTTATCATCAACAGTTTTGTTTTGTTTTGTTGTTTTGTAAGAACTTATTTATTTATACTTAAAGGAGCGGAAATCCAAATAATTTAACTACCAAGAAAACAAAAAGAAATGAATGAAATATGAAATAACGCAAAACAACAAATCAAGAATGATTGCAAATGAGAATGAAATAATGTGCTTAGATATTGTTTAACAATTTATGGCAAAAAGAAAAGTAGAAATATTCGTACGTAAATATAATCTATCATCAGTTCTTCTTTTTTGTTTTTGTTTTTTTTTGTTTAACAAGTCTTAGGTTGCTGTTTAAAATTGGTTTATAATTTAAGTCTCGAACGGTTTAGGGAGAAAATATGATTAAACTATAAAAAATATACACATTCATATATAAAACTAATTTGTATAATTTGAAGGTTACGATGTTGATGTTTTTTCTATTGTGCTTTTATCATCTTCCTTATCATTTTCACATTCTAGTTTACTTTTGTCTCGCTGCTCAATGCTCTGGATTGTACTGCACGATGAGGTGGAGTATTCGGATGTTGATGTAGTTTGTGTTAACGTTGAAATGGTTTTAGGATGCGCATCGATAATATCGTTTGAGTTGAAGGATTTTGTTACGTTTATTGGTGATTGTGGTGTACTACGGGCTGAATTTTGTTGATGGTGCTGCCTGATCGCCAACGTGAGATCAACTTCTACATCGGAGTCCATTTCGTTTTCCGATAAAGACAGTGAAGTACCGGTACGCTTCATTTTAATTTGATTCTAAGCATCAAAGTTATATATAAAAGTTAAATCCAATATACAGACATGTTTTAATTATAATTGCGCTTACTCTATTATAATTTGATGGTTCCGATATGTAACCATCATAGTCTTCATCTTCGCTATATATGTATGTATGTTGTTGTGGTGGAGGATTCACACAAGTTTCAGGCAATTTGCAGACAATTTGCGCCAAGTCTATAAAAGTATATTCACTGAGAGAGGCATGATTATCTTTCTTTGGTGGCTCCTTATTAAACCATTGATTGAAACGTCCCAAACGGCCGGCCTTTGCCATATTTTCAAAGTAGTTTTTACCAAAAACATAACCAACATCTCGTATCTCATCGAAACTGCCAAAGGCTAAAGTCTTATACTTATCTATCGGTGGTCGTATATATTCGCAATAATCGGAGCTTTTAACTTCCTGTTTGTTAGTGCAAAGAAAAAAGAAATTATATACATACATACATACATACATACATTCATATACATATGTATATAACGTTAGTGAAATTTATTTGCTGGTGGTTAAGCGATTTCTATATGCATTTCATTGTTGCTTTAACAAATCGTCAGAACAGTCACAAACCTCTTATCTTATGCACAAACTTCCAAAAACTATTTGAGAATTCACAAATAATAATATTTTTCAAAATCACAAACGCAAAATAAGCGTAGTAGGTTTAGAAACTCAGCAAATAAATTTCACTTATAATATAATTATGACAATATGTCGAATAATAAATTTCTTGAATATATAACGTTAGCTAAAATGCAAAAAATTGTACACTTCTGCGATCAAAATTTATGATTTTATTACCAAAAAAAAAACAAGGGGACATAACTATGTAGAAGTGTGTTTAGTTTTTTTTTTAGCATTTTGCTTCTCCTGTACAATTATATTTTTGTTAGTTTCGCCTGTTTGCATTTTGGCTAACGATATATGCATTAAGTATAAACTGTTACCTCTAACTGTCGCACACAGGACACATAAGCCAATCTGGATTGTATATCGGGAAGGTCGGGAACTTTGACTGGAGATGTGAACGGGTTCCATTTTTTGTATAGCAGCCACCAGCCAGATAAATCATCCCCATAATTAGTTAAGTCAATATCATCCTGTGAACCAACATCTATAGCAATAATATGAGCAGCTCCCAAATTGTGCATTACATCAGCTGTGTGCAATAAATTCAATTGTTTTGAATACTTGTATGGAAATGGAAAAAATTTGTGTTTCCAAATTTCATAATTTTCAAAATTGTATTACAGTTACCTAAGGTATTTAACTTAGTAAAACTTTTTTTGAAAACCATAGGGCAAATGTAAACCTAAATCTCATAGAGTATAGTATTAGTGGGTCTTATTACGAGTGTCGTATTTCGACTAGGACTACGACGATTTTGTACTAGATTAAGGGAGAAATGTCGTAGTAGAATTCCTAAGACGACACTCGTAATAAGGCCCAATATTGAGTCGTCGAAAAGGGGAAAAAAGCTCTCGTATTCCTTTGCCGTCAATTGTAAGGTTAGTATCAGAGTTGCCATAATGGTTTATAACTTTTATTTGCAACTGAGAAAATATGCACAATAATTTATGAATTTTGAAAATATGTAAACATAATTTTTTATGTTGATAAAAACAATCATTTAAACAAAAATGCAGTGAGGAAATTTTAAAATATTGCATGCACCATAGAAATATATAATTAAATAAATCAAATATGAATAACAGTATTGAAATACATCAAAATAACACTTTTCCTCTTGCTTAAAATAACACTATGTATAAACGTATGTACATACATATATGTAATAGATTTGAAAATCATGTACATATCGCTCATTTACTCAAACAATGTTATAACTAAAAAAAAGTAGCTTGCCAGAAAACGAGTTTAAAGTTTTTAATTTACACACAACTTAATGGAAACACGAAAATTTTATTTTTCCCTCAAGAGATTAGTAAACAAGATATTTGTATGAAATTTTTACACAATATGAAGAACGATATGCGGATCAATTCTGAATTATTAACTCAAAAATTCTATATTTTGTGTTATGACATTGTTTGAGTAAGTGAGATACATATATGTACATATGCAAACATATGTATGTATGTACATTAGGGTGATAACTTTTTGCATATTTCTGCAAATATCATGCCTCCCAAGGCAAAATCGTGTAGAGCATGAAAAATATTAAGCACTGCATTTTTAGTTTTGCGCGATCGTTAAAAAAGTTTTCGCACCAAACGTGATGAAGATGCCAAAAAAAACCGATTTTAATGCAAGGATCTCATAGAACATTTTCGAAAAAAATGTATGGGATATAAAATTAAATTTTAATGGGCGTGCCTCCGCCCATTTTTTAAATGCAAGATTTTGTGTTTTTCAGAGCTCAGGGTGTGTGTTAAGTTTTTGAAAAATCGGTACGGTAAAACCACTTAAAATAAAATATTAAATTTTAGTGGGCGTACTCAGCCCATTTTTTTCAAATGGAAGATTATGCCTATTTTTGGCTCAAGGTGTGTGGTAAGTTTCGTAAAAATCGGTTAATTAGAACCACGTGAAATATAATAATAGATTTTAATGGACGTAGCCCTGCCCATTTTTTTAACTTTGAAATTGTGTAATTACTAGAAGCAAAAGTGTTTGTTAGATTGCGCAGCAATCAAATAAATAGAATGTCATAAAATCAAATTAAAAATTGTGGGCGTGTCGCCGCCCAATTTCTTTTGCAATGGGACCAATGGGAAGCTTTACTCTCCCAAACAATAAAAATATTTTTAAAATCGGTTTAATATGAACCGAGTTATGAAGTAACACTGCCCAAAAAAATAGAGACGAATTGATAACCTCCTCCTTTTTTTTTGAAGTCAGTTAAAGAGTGTTTTGTTTACTGAATTTATGTCCAAATACTTTTTTGTAATTTTCGCACATAAATTGTAGTTACACAAACGTATGTAGAACACACATACATACATACATACATATATTTATTTACCATATTTAAAAAAAATAGTTACTTAAAAAAATAAAAATAAAATTTTAAATGCATTTTAGAAATCGGTTTTGGTTCGTGAAGTTTTTTTCTACTAAATTGAACTAAAAAATTTCTTTTATTATCAGAAAAATTTTTGCCCGTAAGATAGACCCTTGTGAGAATGACGTCCAAAAAAAATTATCACCCATGCAGCTGCGTATACATACATATCGTTACCTTAATTTTTTTTACATCGAGTTTTTTGTATATTTAGATCAGAGCTGGCCACCGAGAGAAACACACGCGTATGTGTATTCATTTGTATAAGAAGCCGATTGATGTTCGGCACTCTGGTGCTACTTTGAGCAGCTCAGATTTAGATAGAACATCTACGTATCGGAAAATTCAAAAATCTCGATTTCAAAAAAATAATGAGTTAGAGCCATTCTATATTAAGGTAACAATCCATACATACTCGTATGTACATTAATTTTAATTAATTTAATATATTTTTAAAATTTTTGCAAATATCAAATGTACGCATATAAGGTGAGCTTTGAATTATGTTTATGTATGCACATATGCATATGTATATGTACATTGTATGAATAACATGAGAATATATGAATATGGGTGGGATCTGATACGTAAGTATATATATTCATAGATACATACATGGTCTCAATAAAAATAGCCATTTTAGTTGATTAGTAAAGGAAAATATTGACAACATTACCTGGGACATTGTTTGTGTAACAGCCATCAAGTAATAAATGGCCATCTTTATAATCACAAAACGGTGGAAAAACGCCAGCAATAGACATGCTAGCGCGTACATAACGCCACAAGTGACCTAAAGGACGAGACACAACAATTGCAAAATAAAAAGAAAAAATATGACAGAAAACCGAAAATAAAAAGTTTTAAGAAAAAAAATATTGCAAAATGGCATGAGTTTCGAAAAAAAAAAATGTTTACTCAAAAAATATTCATGCAAAATAATTATTCAGATTGTAATTATAATATGAACTGTTGCCATGTGGTCAACATTGTGGTCAAAAGGAAGTTAGTTGATTGTTATTGAAGAAATTTTGATAAATTTGATATTGAAAATATAAAAGCTACATACATATGTACATACACATTAATCCAAGGACACATTCTGAGTTTTTTTACATTTTTTGTGTAATAATATATAAATGTTACGTTTTTGTTAAATAATTCGTTGACTAACTACAGATAAAAGAAACTAAAACTATTAGAAAAGGGAAAATACTTACTTATTGCCTGAATTTAACTTGAGCAAAAAATATGCTGTTTTTTATCATTTAAATTAAAAATAAATCTTAAAAATAAATAAAAAAGATGCTTTAAAAATATTATTAGAAATAAATAATAAACATAAAATTTCCATTTTTCTGCATTTTTGTTTAAACCGTGTTTCATTTGTTCCTCTTATACATACATACTTCCTTTTTTCCTGTATTAAAGTATATAGTTAACACATTAAGTTACCTGGTAGATTATTGACGTAGCCTCCATCCAATAGCAAATGTCCATCTTTGGGATCACACAAAGGCGGCATGTAACCGCTCAGGGACATGGATGAACGTACATAACGCCACAGAGAGCCTGTTTAAGAATAGAGAGAAGGAAAGTAGGCAGGAAATTTTGCAGGTTGCATGAATGAACATAAATATTTTTTTATATTTATTTATTCATTAATTCAAGCATAAGAGAGCTTGAACTTAATCTTCTAAATGGTTATAACATGAATTTTTCACAAGCAACATTCAATAATGAAAATCGTAAAAAAAAATTAAAATAATTTTATAGACACATACATGTTTCCTTTCTCAAAAGATAATAATTTTGTAGGGAACCGAAAAATTGGGTTTTAGAAGCAACAAACAGTTCCTGTATCAGTAGGGAGGATTGCAAGGTTTCTCAGGTATAGTGCAAGTGCCCAGCGGGAAAAGGTAATGAATAAGAAACGAGAAGGTAATGCACAGCATGCATAATTTTTCATTCCAGAATTCATTACTAGTTATTAACACATAACATCTCCTAGAAAAGTACTGAATTATCTGTATGCGTCAGGGAAATGAATTCTATAATTAATTTTTATTTTTTATTTTTAATGAAATGTATAAATTCATTGCATTATTGATTGTTTCTTTTGTTACGTTTTATAGATAATTTGATTTTGTTTAAAGACATTTTGATTAAAAATTTCTTTTCAAATACAACTTTAAGCCATACAAGGCGTGTGAATTGAGCAATTGTATTTTACATACTGTACATGTAACATATGAGGCTGCAATAAAATGTTATGATTTTGTTTGAATAAAAATGTATACATATTTTACTCTCTTTAAAGCTTTTTTAATGTCATATTTTATTTGTATTTGTTGCAGTTCACACCACAGCGTATCATCTGTTGATGATGCATGCCACTTTGCTTTGGATTTAGCGTACCCATACATTTGCAATATTATTGTGCAATAATTGATGTTGCGCAATAAAATTGCATGATAAATTCAATAAAATCAAATGTAATCTATTGGCTCCTCTGAACCATAATTATTTCCCACCACTAATGTCACTAAAGGCAGTGATGCACTATCATACACAGTCGTGCGATTTTTGAGAAAATACAATCCCGGTATGATGGACAATAACAGTTCATCAGATCAGGTTTGTATTTTTTCGTAGATCGTGCGATTGTGCAGTATAGTGAGTCATGGCCTTAAACATTATCTTTCTATTTTTTAAATTACTTAATTCCAAATTGTTAAATTGTAACTGCGTATTATATTTTTTTTAAATATTGTGGAACTTATTTAATAATTTGGAGCGAAGCAACAACAATAATAGCAATACAGTACTCAATAATATTGCCTAGTCTATGGGTGCTTTTATACATTATTCAAACATTCTATTTCATTATTTTTTTTAAATATGGGGACAATATCAATGCAACTATAAAATGACTATTTAAATAATAAATAAGAGACAAATAATTTAAGGTTAAGCAACTTATGAGTGAATAATTGGTACGAGAATAAATAAATACAATTGTTACATTAATTGCTACTTAAAGTTTTGGCAAACAAGACAGAACACAGTAACAATAGGTAAACAAAATTTGGTAAAAGAAAATTCTAATCTTTATTTTCAAAAAGAAATTTTCGAATGTAAAAAACCTCAGAATATGAACTTTTATATTTTCAAAATTTTCATTGTATTCACTTTCCATACTGAAAGCAGAAATATGATTTATAGTTAATGAGATATGAAGACAAAAGCTTTTTATTTATGTATGTGCATTATCATGATGATTCTTGTCAAGAAAAATTAAAAATTATTAAGTGAGTTATTGCTATGTGCAAAAAAGTAAAAACAAAAAATATAAATAAAAATGCAAAGCACGAAGAGTATTTACCATTTGTATGTATCCTGTGACAGCTGGCTGTGATATCTGTGGTGAGAGTAAAGTAGGGAATCCATAGATCTTCGATGCTGACATCACCAAATGTATCACGTATGGTTTTATTAAATTCACGTCCCGAAAACATCGACGTAATGGGATATGTCAAATCCAACAATTGCAAATACCATTTTGTCATTTTCTGAAGGAAAGCAAAGCGAAAGAAAAATTAAACTCAAAGCTTGAGTTATTAACTAAAATATAAAAGCTTACTTTACACCATTCTCTGGCCTTTTGTGTTACCGTAGTAATATTCCGCTCAGAACACCACAGTGCACCCATTAGAGCTCCTATACTCACTCCGCCTACCATGTCAATGGGTATACCAGCTTCTTGTATGGCTTTCAACATGCCAATATGTGCAGCACCACGAGCTCCGCCACCACCCAGCACCAAACCAATTGAATTACCTGTAAGCCAGCGAGCTAAACGTGAAAAATCCGAATGCATGTTTGGTTCCGACATCAACACTCGGCTATAGAGATCGTTCTAAAGTTTGAGATTATTTTTAATTATTCAGTGAATTCAATTAAATATAAACTTCTTATACGAGTACTCACAATTCTATATTGACTTTTTCTAGTAAATATACGTTTGACACATTGAATATGATGATGTTTTGTAACCCAAGGTCGGGCATTCAGCCACTGAAGTGTGTTTGAGGGCTTGGAACTATCACTTTCTGAGTACAGCAGGGCCAACTCTTTTTGCGTACGCATGGCCAAGCGATCAATTTCTCTCTCAAATTTTCCCACTGTTGGAGGTCGATCACCCATACCAACAATCAATATAACATCAGCTTGACGCATACACCGCTGAGTCCATGCACTTAGAGAGCTATCACATTGATACAAAGTAATGATGTAACGATCTTCTTGTTGTGCCAGCCAAGAAGTCAAACGGTACTCATTGCTTTGTTCAAAAATATGTATTCCCAATTGCTTCCGCACCACCTCCGAGGTCAAACGCAGAGTCGGACCAATGGCACACAGCGAGTGAAACAGTTCATAAGTGAAAGCTGTTAGAGGAACATCTTCAGAAACAGGCACCAAAGCCACTGTCGAGTATTTATGGGTTACAGGATTTGCCTCAAGAGGAGCAGCGCTACTGCCAGTACGTGTCTGCATGGTGCCCAGTATACGATGACTTAGCAGACTTATTAACTTCGATACTACAATGGGATATCTTAGTTTAATGGCATTAAAGAGACCTTCAGGCAATTTGGCAAGTTCGGAGTCTCTGACAGCCATCACAGTTGTGGTTCGGCAAGTTTCTGTTATCATCTCAACAATCCCCACCAAATCTCCTTTACCGTATTCACCGACGATTTCCTTCTTACCAGTTGACTGTGTAATGACAGAACGCATGCGTCCACTTAGCACAATATATGTACTGTCACTTATTTCATCTTGACGGTAAACCGCTCTGCCAGATTCCAAAAATATCCAATCCAAGGCGTAGTCACATTGTCTTACCAGAGGCGACAGACGTCTGACCACACCATTGCCAAGATCTAAAACTATTTTGGGTCTTTCCCTCATTATTTGGTAAATGGCAGGTCGTCGTATGAAGGCGATTCGACTGGGGTACAACGAAATAATTGTATAAGCACTAGCTTCTCCAGTGAGGACAGCGAGGGCACCAACAATTTCGCCCGCATGCACGTGATGTATGAAGACGTTGGAGCGGTCGGCTTTGAAATTTCTTATAGCATCCACCCCACTCTGATAAACTGCTAAACCACCCGTCATGACAAACCAAACACAAATGTCATCAGAATTGCCCTCCGTTATCAAAGTTACGTCTGTATCAACCTCTCGCACTTCTACAAATGGTTCCAAGAATGAACGATCTTCTTCAGGCAAACCCAGTTCTTTCAGAAAACTATCAACTGCTGAAATGTGAACCAACTGCATATCTATCGAAGATGCGTTTATATTAATCTCAGCTGGGGTCATGGAATAACGACGTGTCGACAGATTTCCAGCACTGCAAGTTGCAGAGTTTTGGGAGGAATGAACGGAATTGGTTGCAGACGATGCTACTTGAGGTACCACAGGCGACTGTTGGTGTTGCTGTTGCTGTTGCACTAGTGGTTCGTAGGCCAAATCAACTAACATGTCTGGTGGAGGTATGGCCTCAGACAAACTATGCTGGACTCCTGTTTCTCCTTGCGATTTACGATGTCCCGGAGAAGTTTTTTGCTGTTGTGCAGTGATTATATTTGTCTGCTGTTGCTGCTGAGACTTCTTGTGACGCATATGATTTTGCACCAGCTCTGAATTAAGACCCAGATAGTTGCGTAAAGCAGTAAAGAGTACACGTTGCAAACGTATCATTATGACTTGTATAACACGTATCATAATGTCTGGATTTTCATCAAACACCTCCTTGAATGCCTTTAAATAAAAAATTGTTTACTTAATTTATAATTGACTCTCTAATTTGCAAAGTTTTTCTGAATAAAAAATAATTGCATTTGAGTAAGTAATCGAAAAGGTTGAAAGTTGAAACAACAGAAAAAGAAAGGCAATTACATTTGTGTTTTAAGAGGGATACCTGTGTATACTCACTCCGAATGCAACAAAATACGAGTAACAATAAGTTACCTACAACTCTAATTCTACTGCACTTTAATGCGTTTCTTAAGAATGATTTGTGCTCACTTTATTTATGAATATTCCGACATACATACCTGCATGGGCAATCGTATGACTATACTTTTCTCCACTGCTTTTGCCGTAACCGTTTTATAGTAACTGGGATTGCCTGATAAGACATCTATAAAACTCAATAGAGAAGTCACAGATTCACCCTTCCGAACAGTTTTTAGTGACAATGTACTACCATCAGCGTTAGAAATGAAAACATTTATTTGGCCAGATTGTACTATGAAAACACTGTCGTCGGCATCGGTGATTTTGAATAGAAAATCTCCAGGTTCCAAAGATAACACTTCGGTATGTTTACATAGTTTAAGAAATATCGGTTTCTCAAAATGGCCAAAAATGCGAATACTTTGCAACATGTATAAGGCATCTGGTGGTACACGATCTGAACCTTCAATTGTCTCCTCCAAATATTCGGCTGGCGGTTCAACTGTTCGCATCTGCAGGGGAATATTTTCTCTTCTCAATTGCAAAAGTCTTTTGGCAAAACGCATAACTGCTTTACGCTTCCTGCCCTGGCCGCCATAAACTTGACCGGAAACATTTTTCACTTTGCGCAACATTCTGCGACCATAGAAGAGCATCTTGTCCCTTTTGCGAAAACGCAAGCCTCTTAAGTCTGCCGAAGAGTAGGCACTCTGCTCTTGAAGGTACTTCTCGCGCTCTTTATCACGCAACCATTTTCTGTAGAACATATACCAAATCACCAGGATAACAGTCAGAAGACCAATGGATATATAAACGGTTAACTAGAAAAGAGAAATTAAATAGCATATTTAATAATAGACTACATGCATATCGTTACCTTAATATAGAAAGACCCTAACTCATTATTTTTTTTTTAAATCGGATCTTACGCATATTTCGATAGATTAGCAGCAAGAAATCTCGATAACGATATGTACATACATTGAAATCTTATTATTAAAAATTATTTATTTTCCCACAAAACTAAGCTACACGCGCAAGTTATTTTATGCTGACGTAGTGTCTGGCAAAATCATTTTCCTGATTTTGAATTGTAACATTAAACCGTTGTTTTTAACTTTAGCAAGCGATTGCATTCCTGAACAAGATTGCAACGACAAAATTATGCTTCTTGCTTATTAAAAGATTAAGTTTTAAGTCAGTCGTAATTAGCAATAAGAATAAGCCGGATCATACACCAGCTTAAAAAGCGGCTCCCTGTGAAGGCTAAACTAAATAACTATAAGAACAATAACTAAATAAAAATAATTTTTCTTATTTCCAAACGAAAAGGAAATAAATTAACTTGTACGTCTTTGGCCCATATGTCTTCAAAAACGATGATGGTCAGAATGTTACTATAAATAATTAACTGTATAGGAACATGATTCGAAATTTTTTCGTACCTCAATTAGGTGGCATTAATCTTGCTGATATGTGGTTCCAACAGGACGGAGCCACATGCCACACAGCGGGCGCTACAATTATTAATTTACTCAATGAAACTAAAGTTGTGACACTCTAAAAAAACACGCTTTATTTTTTACATTTTTTAAATCTACCGTCGTAAGTTGTCAAAGTCTTCTCAGATCTTTCCAATTTCATTATTACTTTTATTTTCTATTTTCATGCATTTAAAAATTATTTATTTACAATTCTTTTAATGTCTGTCTGTCAACTCGCACACGACATTACCATTGAAAACTTTTCACATAAAATCGAAAAAGATACATACATATGTATGTATGTACATACATATCGTTACCTAAAATGCAAAAAGGCGTAACTAATAAAAAATTCAAAATCGAGTTTTTGATTGATTATTGTGAATGCCATTAAACTACATGTCTTGACAAAATTTTATACTTCTGTGATCAACAATTATTTACTTTTATTTAGGTTTTTGCTTCTCCTATAAAATTGTATTTTTGTTAGTTATGCTTTTTTACATTTAAGCTAACAATATGGATGTTTCGAACAAGAAGAAGAACCACAACAACCAGCAAACATGTACCTATGTAGCTACATATGGTCATATAAATTCAAAAAGGGCGTAACTTATAAAAAGTTTAAAATCGTCTTTTTGTTTGATTATGATGTAATTACATAAAATCCATCTACACACAATATTTTTATACGAATATGCTCGAAAATATTGAATTTATGAACGAAATAATGAGAACTAAATACACTAAAACTTATAATGTGTTTAGCTTCTGCTGTAAAAGATTTTAAATGTAACTTACGCCTTTTTTGAATTTATATGACGATATGTATGTACATATGTATGTATGTATAATATATAAAATTTTGTTTACAATTTATTTAATTTTGCGTGGCGGCATTTAAATAGTATAAATTTTGTAATATTTTTAAATATTTATAAGCCACCACAGACCACATGTACGAGTACATGCATATAAGAGAATATACGAGTATGTACATACTCGTATGTACGTACTTGGAATGTATTTTTGTAAAAATTTAATATTATTTATAGCAACCACACAACAAACAACAATAATTATAACAGCAAACTGTCACCCAGTGGTCGATTTTTTATTTATATTCCCGTCTTTACACTCAAATTGCAAAAGCCCAACAAACACAAAATCAAACATTTGAAATTTAAATTTGAAAATTAGCCCCCATATGCAAAAAAATAAAGTGTGCTTGAAATGCCCATAAAAAATTTCCACACGAAAACCGGTTTTAACCTACACTTCAAGCACACGTTATTTTTTGCATATATGTACAAGGTGGGCCAAAAGAAGTCATACGATGTTGTTTGGCTCTCATTCTTTTTTCTATGTAAATGAAAAACATCGATTCTTTTCTTTTTGATTATGTTTATTTGAACCTTTAGAATTTTATTGGTCAATTCGTGAATATGATATCGGCCAAATGGGCGCCGTCACAATTGATTGCTCGTTTTATGGAATTTTTCATCACTTCGGCGAGAACTTCGAGCGACAGATTCTTGCACTCGTTTATAATGTTGTCCTTGAGGGCATCCAGGGTCTCGGGCTTGTTCACGTAAGCACGGGACTTCAAAATACCCCACAAAAAAGTCTGAAACGGTTAAATCGGACGATCTTGCGGGCCAGTGTAAATCGCCAAAACGAGATGAGGACCCGGGAACGCCATGACACAATTATTCCGCGTTCTTGGGGATTGTATCGCTCCATGGCTTGTTCACTTGTATTCTACATCTGTCTAGTTCACAAATGTCAAAACAGATTTGACATTGGCCGCCATTTGCAAAAATAAGAGCATCTTTCTTTTGGCCCACCTTGTATATAGAACATAAAGCGATTGTCAAAGGACTTTAAATTTTCTCATACAAATAATTCGTAATACCGATTATGTACCTCGTTCGCAAATCCATTCAATGCAGCGAAGTTTGAGTGGCTAAATTGGGCAAAGATGGCCCGCAGGACACGGGAGAATAATGATACTGTGGGTAATATAACCAAAGTTCTATGGAGCAACCCGGAAGAAGATAAAACAGCGTTTTAATGGGGCACTTACACCGGGTTCGTTGAATTCACTTGAGAGCGCACAGCAGGCATAAGCTGGCTAATGCATATGTCCTTGACATGAGCGTAATGGCTCCTCTCATCAATTCAGACTAATCTAACCTAATAAATTCGTTGGGAGGTACAATATATAAAGTTTTAGGATACCTATAGAGCTGAAGCTGGCTAATGAGGCTAAATTCCTGCGGTTTTAAATAAATGGTAAATTATCTTGGAAAACTAACACTCAGGACAGATTTAAGAAATCACTGAACGTCTACTACACGTGCTACAGGAGAGAACTGGAGTATGCTGCCAAGCGTAGTTGATTTAATTAGTATAGCGGTTATTAGACCAGTTCTTTCGTAAAGGTTTGTTACGTGGTGGGAGGCGTCGAGGAAACGAAGCCATAGGAAATCCCTTGCTAAGCTCCAGAGGTGTGCTTCAATTTGTATCACTGGTGCCGCAAGAAGCACACCTTAGGCGGCCTTGGATATCATTCTCCATTTTTGCCCATTGACGACTATGCCATGAGAACCAGGCAAAGATACGAGATTGGTGAGAACAAGACTAATGTGCCGCACGAGAATCTCGAATGAGGTTGGTCTTGCTTCCAGGAACTTTAGGTTCACGGCCTTCAAGATCAGTGAGATTGGCATTCATAGGACTCTCTCGTTAGTAATATCCCAGCAAAAAAATTGGAACTAGTTCCAAAGATTTATCAGTTTCATTGCATACCAATCACTACAGGTAGTGAATTTATATCAAAAATTATTCTAGACAACCTTTTAACCGCATACCATTCAGTTATTTGAATCACTTTCGTCCTATGACAACCATGTGTTAAATTCATTGATGTTTCACCAGAAATAGAACTACTTGGAGCTGAGTTCATCAATGATGTAACTAATGATGTGTATGTTAATTTTGGCTGGGCTCTGATGGGGACTTTTGGGCCAAATCTACGAGGGTTGTGCTCTTTTTACTGATGGGTCCAAGATGGACAGAGTGACCATTACAGAAACCAAAATTCCCAAATCCTTCAGACTTGCGAATAAGTGTACTGTTTTCCAGGCTGTGGTTTTAGCGATCATGAATGCCATGGAATTATTGGTCGAAGATGTTACAGAAGACAAAAGAGCATATTTTCAAGTCGAAAGTAGTTAGTGACTGTAAGAGGTCAGGCACTCGCTCTCAACGGGCTGTCGATACACTGGAAAGATTGGAATCAGTATTAGATGAAGCAGTTTGCAGAAGCGCCTTTCAAATCATCGAGTAGCCACTGTTTCAGATAACTTAAAATTGAGTTTTAGAAGAAGCAAATAGTTCCTGGATCTGCAGGGAGTATTGCAGGGTCTCGCTGACCTTAAGGCAAAGGCTTGACCTAGCAAAATTTTAACTGTTATTGTTATGAACAAGAGCGTTCTACGGGTTTTTATAGGAGTTTTGATTGGTCATTGTCTGGTTAGATCAAGGATCAGCAGGTGTGGAACTGCAAGGATGAGGGGGAGCCAAAAGCACTGGCACACGAGTATCATGAAGGTTCGTCATGAATATCAAGTGGCTCAATGACAGATTCAAATCGAGTCCGGAGGGGGACTATGAAGGGATACACAATGTACCTATAGTCTCCGGATGCAGGTGCTTAGTCGCTACCCTTCCTAACCTAACCGATGTACTTCATTTCACGTCGTCATAATATTTAGGGATATCCTTCTCTACAACGCCAGGTTTTTTATTTAACCTGGTCCTTTAAGAACTTGAGAGCATATAAATTTATAGTTAATAATAAATATAAAAATTGATTGATTTAATTCGATTGAAACATAAAATTAAAAAATTATTTTTATTGATTTTTAAACCCCGCCCAAAAAAAGGGGGCTATTGTAAGTTTGTAGTGTGTGTCTGTGTATCTCTGTGTATGTACAGATCAAGCGACTGGACCTTAGCTATGTTTGAAGAAAATCGCTAGAGTCGTTTAGAAGATATCACATCTTTTTCAGATGTATTCTGGTGAATATGTGTGTCTTTGACGCCCTAGCCCCCACACGCATAGACCGATTTTAATTTGGTTTTATTCATTTGATCCAATATCTTCTCGCTTATACTTGAAGAAAATCGGCCCAGCCGTTTGATCTGTACATTTTGCAATATTTATTATTATTTAAAATAAAAAAAAAACAGTAAGGATTGATGTAAAAATAATAAACGTTCGATCGACAACTTGTATTGTAAACAACAATAAAATAAGAAAATTTGTTTCTGTTTTCAATATATGTATGTAAGTAATCGATTGAACGTTTTCTGTCGACATTGTGGGACAGGCCGTTGATGTTTTATCTACAAATACATTATTGATTAACAATTTCTATTACATCTTATCTTTTTTTTTTGGTACATAAAGAACTTTAGCCCCTAATGTAACTACATACTTACGTATATATTTTTTATATATTTTTTTTTAATTTATTTATAAATCTCGCAATGCTTCCTATTTACATTGTAAATATTGCATTGCAATTCGAATTTTTGTTAGAATTAAATTCTATTTTTTTCTTTGTTTTATTTAAGATAAGAGGACCAGTAGATCAAAAGAATAAATTGTTATTCAATTGCTGTACTGTATAATTTGAAATATGTAAATATAGTGAGGCGGTCTATAATGCTTTATTTGATATTCACATAATTAGTTTTCATTCAAATTCATTGAATAAACAATTTTCACATCAATTTCCATAAAGAGCAAAGTATTGTTTTCAAAACTCCTTTATGAAGAAAACAAAAATATTCATGGGATTAAAAAAGATATTTCGTAACTTCTTAAAGTTTTAAGCAAGAGGCTTCCCAGCTCTCAAAACTATCAACGTCATAACTCAAAAAACTAGTTTGCCAGAAAATGAGTTTAAAGTTTTAAATTTTACAAACAACTGAATGAAAAAAAGAAAATTTTATTTTGCTTTCAAAAGTTGAGTAAACAAGATATTTGTATGAGATTTTTACACAATATGAAGAACGATGAGTATTAATTCTGCATCATTAACTAAAAAATTCCATTTTTTTAGTTATGACGTTCTTTGAGTAAATGAGCGATGTGTAAATATCGTTAGCTAAAATGCAAAAAGGCGTAACTAACAAAAAATTGAAGATCGAGTTTTTGATTGATTATTACGAAAGCTATTAAACTACATGCCATGACAAAATTTAACACTTCTGCGATCAAAAATTACGCTTTTATTAACAAAAAACAAGGGGACTTAACTATAAGTTTGTTTAGTCTCGATGTCTCACTTAAATAATTGTGGGCACGTGACAAATATATGTTCAGTTGGCAATCACAGTTTCATATACTGGAAAGTAAATCAACTGTAGAAAGCAAAAACAATGTAACATAACATCCACTACAATAATACTTACATGTATGTACCGACGGTACATCGAATAAGTAAAATAATTAATGTGATGATCGTTAAAGATAAGCAAGAATAGTTAAACATACTTAGGTAGAGTGACATAACTTCGTGCTAACTTCAATAGAAAATGCAAAAACGGATAAAGAGAAAATGAATAGTGATACTTACAAATGTATTTACCAAAGGTAAATCAATAATTGTATACACAACATTTCTCATATTCCATTTCATTGAAAATTTGCGTTAAATAGCTGATGTTAATAACAATCTCTACCCCAGTAGATAGACTTGGGTGGTGATGAAGTGCGTGGCTGCACAGAAAAATATCGGTATTTGCCCCAGCTAATAAAGTCTAATTTAATTTTTCGTCTCTTCTTTAGAAACTCACATTAATGAATAAAAATATTTCATTCAACAAGAATTGAAATTAAGTAGATAGACTTGGGTGGTGATGAAGTGCGTGGCTGCACAGAAAAATATCGGTATTTGCCCCAGCTAATAAAGTCTAATTTAATTTTTCGTCTCTTCTTTAGAAACTCACATTAATGAATAAAAATATTTCATTCAACAAGAATTGAAATTAAGTAGATAGACTTGGGTGGTGATGAAGTGCGTGGCTGCACAGAAAAATATCGGTATTTGCCCCAGCTAATAAAGTCTAATTTAATTTTTCGTCTCTTCTTTAGAAACTCACATTAATGAATAAAAATATTTCATTCAACAAGAATTGAAATTAAGTAGATAGACTTGGGTGGTGATGAAGTGCGTGGCTGCACAGAAAAATATCGGTATTTGCCCCAGCTAATAAAGTCTAATTTAATTTTTCGTCTCTTCTTTAGAAACTCACATTAATGAATAAAAATATTTCATTCAACAAGAATTGAAATTACTGAACTTAAGCCCGACTAAGAAATTATTTCTGATTATAATTTCATAGTTTTGAATCCACAACAATTAAATTCTTTGCCAATAAAAGCTTAAAACAGTTTTTTATTTTCTTTATGTACTCGTAATGTTATATTTCATTTTATGTTATTTCATTTACAAAAACACATGCGCATAAAATAACGATAAAGTTAAATAGTCATATTTAAAAAAACACACGTTTTCTCAATAAAAATATGTTTATAAAGAATTTATGTATGAAGTCGTATGTATTTTTGAAGTTGTTGGTTGATTGACCATCATTGATTTACATTTCTTTAATAAAACATTTCGGTTTCTTAATTGATTTGACTTTTAAGGTTTTATCAAGCAACGTCGAAATGGACTTTTATGATTTCTGCTACTGGACTCAACTCTTGTGGTACTGATGGGCCAAATTATTGAAAATACTCATAATATTGAACATTTTTTATTATAAAGTAGCAGTCAGTCGTGCAGAATATGTCAGCCTGTCGTAACTGAGTTATATATGGAAAAAAATTTAAAAAAATTAATTTTTTTTGCAAATGAATTTTTTATGCTTTGAATTTAATTAGAGTTTGGAGTAAAAAGTGTGTGAGAGATAGAGAGATAGAGCACATTCGACACAAATGTATGTACCTTGTTTACAACAACAATTCTATGTCTACGTCACAAGCAGAATGCGAAATCTTGTTTTTTTTTTGATTCATGACTACAGATGGTGAAGTGACGAATAGACAGAGCAAAGAGAAGGTTAATTAATTTATTGGTTTTTAAAACTTTGCTATTGTACGTTTCGTTAATTTATATGGCATCGCTGCAGCGCCTCTGGTATTAAGTAGACGTATTACTTTAAGCTTTGTAGCCATTTTGTCACTTATTTCACTTCGCAGACGATTAATTGCTACAAATATCGGCGAAGGAGGGAGATTACATACACTTTTTGCATTCTAGTAAACAAAATTTTTGCTGGCTGTTAAAAATTTTTCTATAGATTAACAATATTTTCATTAAAAATTTATGGACTTCTACATAAAAAAAAAAATTATGATTTCTAAATGATTTATAAAACGAGTTTCCATACAAAATTGGGTCGAAAAAATTCATATATTTGGATAGTAAGAGTCTAGAAGTGAAAAGACAACTCAAACCCACTTACTAAATTATTATAATTTTTTTTTGTGTTTTTAAGACTTTACTGCACAAGTCCGGCATAAATTTTGGAACAAATTTGGCATGCATTCTCAGATGCACAAATGAACTTATTCATTTACGGTAATTGAATCTTAATAAGTTTCTAAGCAAACACAAATTTTTGTCAATTAAACTAAATGCCTACATAATACATGTATATTAAAAACTAATTAAGACTGCAAATAGTTTTCTAAATAATGCTAATTTTAAAGTTCAATAATGTGAGTTTGAAGACCAGCAAATTACACAAGCCAACAATAATTTTTTTTAAGAATTTATTTATCGGATTCATTCATTCAATGTATTTTAATAATGTAACCACTCTATAAATTAATTTATTTAACTTAACTCTATCTAGTTCTGTCAAGAAATCGCTGTATACAAAAATTACATTACAGAAGAATTTCAGTTTTTCTCCTTCTTCTATCCGCTTAACTCCTATCGAAACATAAGGGCTCCACTATTCAGTTAAGTTAAGTTAAACAAAATACAAGGGAATCGGTTGACCTTGCAGGCCCGCTAAGCTACTGATTTTTATCAAATTTGTGGCTTTTTTAATTCTATAAAAATCAGTGAACATGTAAAATCGATTTGACGAAGACTTTTGAAGGTTTTACAATAGAAACGATATTTTTTCGAAATTTTTGAGGTTAAATTTGATCGGTTTAGTAGTTTAAAATGTTTTTAATAAAACCAATTTTGTGAAAATTTTATTTTCGAAATCTAACGAACCGAATTGATGCACTGTCTTAGGGGCTATTCACATATTACGTAATGCTATTTTCGGAGTCTAAAGGCGTTAAATCGCACACCCAGTTGACCGGCCTCTCGCCTCTCAAGGGCCATTGTTTCGCGTGGGGTGTGGCATGTGTCACCGTCTGCTTGAAACCACATATCAGCCAAGTCCAGCTCTTCTATTTTGGACAATTGCTGCGATAATTCACGGTTTATAAGCAGCAAATTCTTGCGCTATAACTTCTCCAAAAATAACACAAAATAATAATTTTGCCCAGAGATCGAGTATCAAGATTACAGAGATGCCATTAACTCAAAATCAGCTTTTCTCGAGTTAAGCACTTTTTTTCTTTTTGCCACAGAATTAGTATAAAACGTGTGCCCTTAAAATAGGAGCAGATGTTCATTAAATTAGATAAATCAAAATTTTGTATCAAATTCAAATAAAACTAAGTTTAAGAATTTTATTGCACTGAAGTGATGGAAATAAATCTAATCCTGCTACACAAATCTCACAAATTGTACTCGGGTTGCGCTAACATAAATAAGTGGGCCATAGGACCTTCTTAATTTTTAGTTAAGATTCATTTCGAGAGAATATATCAAATTTTTTGTTATAAAATGTTTATAAAATGTTTATACAACAAATATTGTATGGAAATTTGATTAATAAAGTTTTTATGAAACTAAATTTATTTTTATGAATAAGGCCATTAAACTATAAATTATTTTAGTTAAGTTACGCAATACAATAGAAAATTTTTGTTGCCCCGTGTTATAAATGTGTTTCTATTGACAAACATATTAATTAGTTTTTTTTTTAAATATTACATTCATACATATCGCTCATTTATTTTAACAATGTCATAACTCAAAAAAAATTCGATTTTCGAGTTATTGTAAATAGTTCAGAAAAAATATCGTTTATACTCAACTCTTAAGAGAAAAATAAAATTTTTCTTTTCCATTAAGTTGTGTTTAAATCGAAAACTTTAAACTCGTTTTCCGTAAAAATAGATTTTTTTGAGTTATCACGTTGTTCAAGTAAATGATTGATATGTAAGCATGTATTTCATTTCGTTTATATGTTCGTTCCTGTAATATAAGTTAATTTTCCAGCAAATCATCTCAATACATATTTACATAAGTCATTAACAATATTTGAAGAATTATAGAATAAACGTTTCAAAAAAAAATAAAAAAATGCAACGCAACACTATGACCGATTTTGTGTGATAATCAGCAGCGTTTTTTTTTACTCATAGTCAGCGATTTCATTAGAGATTTAATCAAATAAAAGTGATGGACAGATTTTGATGAAATTTTAAAGGGATATTTTTGTTTAGATGTACAAATTTCATATTTTATCAGCAGAATTTATTATGAAGGAAAAAATGAGTTCGTAGTGTTTTCTTTCGGAGAAACACGTAATGGTTTCGGTTTGGGTTTGATGAAAACGAAGGGAATCTAAACGACTAAAGCATGGATCCGCACTATCGGCACAATGTACCGATTTTCGCCGGCTCACTGCAATGAAGTCACAAGTAATAAGCCAAAATGGAATAAGTCTACATGGCTTTACTGACAATGCAGAGTGGTGCAATAATGTCCTTATATTTGAATTAGTGGAGAAATAAGGCAAATTCAACTTATTAATTATGACTTTATTTCAGTGAGCCGACGAAAATCGGTACATTGTGCCGACAAAAATCGGTAAATTGTGCCGACAGTGTGTGGTCCAGTCTTAAGGAAATTCACATAATTTGTAACAGTAACTACTGAATAAAATCGAAAATTGATGGAATTTGTGACATGAAAGTTATTTAATATATTTTTATTTAAATACGAGGCCACTGTAATTATTAGCCAACAACAAACATAAATTTTTCACAATTATTATATAGAAAAACAACCTAATTATTCCTGCCTGTTCTGTAAATCGATTTAAAAACGCTCGATTTATAAAAATTAAATCCACTAATAGCGACTTTTTTAGACTTTTTTTGTAGTTTTCTATTTTTTAGAGCTTGAAATATCATATCTGATCACATCAATGGGCCCATTATTTATTTTTGGAAAACGAGAAATTTACTCGGATTCGGTTTACAAAACATGGCCGACTATTTGCAAGTAAAATAATTACAATAACGAAGAGATTATCTAAAAATGTTTATAGTACTTAATTATCGAAAATAGACCAACAAATCCCATGTCGTAGTTGTGTTGGCGACATGTGTTATAAATTTTTTGTATATTAAAATTTATAATAATAAGGGCAATAAGAAATAAATTTTGTAACTTTTGTTCGCATTATACGATCAAAGTACATACATATAATTATGGTTAGAAAAGTTAGCACAAATGTGAAGCAAATAAGTGTTTCTACAGTTCAAATACTTACATACTCGTACGAGTACATAGTAGGTGTGAGGAGACCGCATAAAAATACACTTGTTGCGTATGAACTTAGCACCAAATGGGGTTGAAGTTGCCGCCCTTTTGCACATTGATATGATGAATCACAACAGGAAAACATACAACCCTTGCATTTTAGTTTTAGGATGTGTTTTTAGTAGCTTTATGTAGGAAAGCGTGTGATCAAGTTTTAATCATCACATTTCTATATGAGTTGTTATTGTGTCCTTTGTAAGAAAAATGTAGAAGTGTTGCACAAGATTATTTGGCATACAATTCTACTATAACCCAGCAAAAATTTTTCACATTAAGCTCCATAATCTTTTATTTTTATTTCTATTTAAAGAACACTCATTCAATTAATATGCTTAATTTGGGTTTTCTTTTAATTGTGGTTGAAGTCTACTGATGTGTTGCTTAGCAGCAACGAAATGCATATAGACATGCTAAGCTAACAAAAAATAGATTTTTATTTTTGTTGAGATAAGACGTATGTGAGAGACATTTAAATATCTTGTCATATGAATTTTTCAAGTTCATTGGTATTCTTTAGTTATGAGTAATTAATTCTTTTGTTATCATTTTCGCTTGACATAATCAGGTCGCAATATGAATACGAGTGCCAGGTTTTTCTTTACAAAGTCAAAGTCTACTGAATTCATTTATTATATTGGTAGTCAATCCACAAGTATTATTTATTAGTTAATCAAGCTTATCACGAATAAAATTTCACATGGAAATTTCCGAACGTGTGAACAAATGGTATCAAAGATTGCGAAATATTTTGAAAATTTATGAAGAAAATTATTCACAAGGATTTGTCTGTCGGAAAAAGGTGAAATATGTAAGTTTTTAATTTTATTGGAATTGATGATACGAAACTAAAATCCATGTGAACGAAAAATTTGATTCGGAAATTTTCACATGTGGAATTCATGATAAGGCTGATTATGTCCCATTTATTATTTTACTTTTATTTGTATGTATATCACATCACTCCTTTATTGCAAGAGAGATATAACTCAAAAAGTTAGATTTGCAGACAATACGTTTTAAGTTTTCAATTTACATACAACTCCATGAAAATATAAAAATGCAAAACGTTACCTTAATATAGAAAGGCCCTAACTCATTACTTATTTGAAATCGAGTTGTTTGTATATTTCGACAGAAGAGCATCTTAATGTATTGCGAACATCAAAAATCTCGTTTAAAAAAAATAATATGAATTAAAATGAGTTGGGGCCTTTCTATATTGAGCTAAAGACATTTTCTTTTTTCAACTCCTAAAACGCATTTTTTTTAGATACATATGTTTGTCTATGTTACAATAAAGAAGCGATATGATATGTATGAAATTCCATAAAAATGCAGCTGTAATCAGGAATTTTATTCTTTTTGTATTTTGTTCGTGACACAATAGTTTAATCACATATTAGTAATACCTACTTGGTTTAAGTTTTATCTACTTTTTCTACATGCATTTCTAGGCATTAAATCACTTTTTAGCGAAAAAATACGAGTTGGAATTTAGAATTACTCCATTTTAAACCCCCGACCAAAAAAGGGGTGTTATAAGTTTGTGGTGTGTGTGTGACCAAACGGCTGGACCAATTTTGATTTACTATTTTCTGTTTGCAAGGTGACTTGGTCGAGAGTGTTCATAGGTAGGTTTGAAAAAAATCGGCCCAGCCGTTTAGAAGATATTATTTCTTTTCTGAATATATCGGGTGGCTTTTAAAATTTTTAATTTTTTTATATTTTATTATAAATTTATATTTGGAAAGTAAGTTGTTTACAGGAGAAAAGCTTTACATTATAATAAGTATGTTCTGTTCATTTTTTTTTTGCGGTGGAAGTCTAAGCAGTGTACATTTAATTGTATTTTCTATACATGGCTCAACATACGCAGATAACTTGTAGTATCTACCGTTTTAGTTTTAGTCAAATTGGCAGCAATCGGTGTTTCGTTTTGAGGTTAATGTGCAGTTACCGCAAGTCAGGCAGAGGACTCGTATAGGAAATTTGTATGGAAATCACTCAAAAATAATAGTGCTTTCCATATAAATTTTGTACTCAAGTCGACCGTCTCGATTGTAGAAACAGGATGTCAGGGCTGATTACATTTTGAATTTGATAAATAAAAAAACTTGTTTGAATATTTTATTTTCGCAAATTTTCTTAATCTGCAGTAGCCAATCGATTCACTATCTTACGACATCTGAGTGAGCTCAACGTTTTTCGAAAGCGGATACTTACTGGAATTGATTCAAGTTTTGGACTACTTCTGGCGTTCAAGCTTCAAGTCGTTAGGAAATCCAAAAATTTAAATTGCCGTAAAATGAAGTACATACATATCGCTTATTTACTCGAAGAACGTCATAACTAAAAAATGGAATTTTTGAGTTAGTGCTACTGAATTAATCCTCATATCGTTCTTCATATAATGAAAAATTTCATACAAATATCTTGTTTAGTCAACTCTTGAGAGAAAAATAAAATTTTCTTTTTCCATTAAGTTGTGTGTAAATTGAAACCTCCAAACTCGTTTTCTGGCAAACTGGCTTTTTTAGTTATGACGTTGTTTGAGTAAATGAGCGATATGTGGATTAAAAAGCGAATTTCCATTAAAAGCATATTTAGATTTTGCAGTAGCTTCAGTAGTTTGATTCACTTGGAACAAAGACTGAGCAGTTTTCTGCTTTCAGTGAACCTCATATAAAACAAAGGCAAACAAATATATATTTCTATTTAGATGCATAGGTCTTCTTCGACTACCTTAAATGATCAAAAACTGATTAATCAGTTCTGCGCTTGAAATAAGACTCGAAACTGATTCCCAGAAATGCTTAAAAAGTGATTTGTTTAAAAAACAAAATGTACAGAATGTGAGCAACCATAAATTGATTACGCATATGCTCGCGGCTAGGGTACCATTTTCTCCCGAATTAACAGTCTTTTCCGACTCGAGGATGAGCTCATAAATGATCATTTTAACCGCGCGGAGTAGTCGAAAAAGACTCGAATATGATTATTAATTTAATAAAATGCTGACTGGGAAGAAGGGTAAAATTCGTCGCTGTTTTAACTAACCGACCTAACTGACATTTTGTTGAAAAATAAGTTAAGTCCTTTATAAGTCATAATGCACCTTGTCTACAATTTTCATGACTGTAAGCATTGCTGTTGTGTAAAACAACTGCCTTGAAACAACCGTAAAAGCTGCTCTCCTGTTAAATTTTTAAAATGTTAGTTAGGTCAGTTAGTTAAAACTGCGACGAAGTTTCAAATACATGAAAATTTACATACATACATATGTAGTATGTACATGTGCATGTATATGTATGTATGTGCATATGTAAATGATTATAGCGATTTTTATATTTTCTAACAATTTATTTAAAACAAAAAAATATTTGTGGCGATAAGATTACAGTGTTCGAATGTGCGATGGTATACATATTTACCAAGTAAATATTTTGATAATGTGGGAATAATCTATGAATGTATGTATGTATGTGCACTGCTTTATATTTTGTTAAGTAGTCTACATACTTACATATGTATGTATGTACAATAAAAGTTGAAATTAAATGTTATTACATATATAAATACATAGTACATATGTATATTAAATTTTAAACTGCCACAAGATACTTACTGCTGTCTTGAATTCCATATTTATAAGGTGCCACCAAGCGCTGGAGAATATATCACCATAATCATGGGTAGTGGCTCTGATTAATCCTATAATATCCATTGCTAGACACAAAATGGGCGGCACGTATATAATCACTACCGGTTCAAAGAACTAACTAATACTAGAATTAAGCTCAAGTATGGAAGTGTTTTCATAGGAGCGAAGTAATAATAACTTCACCAGTATTAATTTACTGCTCCATAGACATGTGTTTTATTATTGTGTATTTTTATCAACTATAAAATATAACAACGCGAAAACAAAAAAGCAGCTGTTTGTAAAATAACAAGTTATTTTCCTTTTTTTTTGTTCTTTTAAATTTTATTCTTTGAACAAACACATTCACAGGCAGTCAAGTGCTTATGTTTTCTTTCTTGTATACACAATGGTTTTTTTCGTTTTTTGTTAAAACTAAAACTTTGTGATAGTAAATTAACTTTTTTTTTACAAATTATTAAACTTTTGGAACTATTTTATTTAAATTATTAACAAAATACAATGAAATCACACACATTTAGTATCTTCCGCAAGTATTGAATTTTCTCAACAAGGAAGTACTTCGTTAAGGCAGCCAATAATTGGAAAAACCAGCACTTATTTCTCAGAACATGCTTGATTAATTAATTAAACATTATTACATATTTTCTTTAGAATTAAAATATTTTAAATTGTTTAATATTTAATAATAATATTCTAAAAATAATTTGCCAATAGAAAATTTTCCGTTCTACTATCATTGACGTTTCTGACGATTATAAATTTTGTTATGAAAATACAAAACGTCATTGGAAAGAGTGCTGCCAATACTTCATGTAAAACTAGGTATACAAATGTTTATCCTATAAGAGTTAATTTTTTGCACTAAATAGCTATTTATTTATAATGATATATCTTTGTTCAATAAAAATAATATATATTAATTAATTTGAAACCTTTAAAGTAAAAAAATCAGTAGATACACATGCTATAAAGCCAAGAATTGCTGATAAGCGCTTGTATGATGCCGGTCAGCCGATAAGGCAGTGTAATGGTAATTGTGTAAAATCGGCTGTACATAGTTGTATGCTTTGTTACAATATTCAATTGGTTAACGGATTTTTTCAACAGAACGTTATTTAAACTAAAATTCGAAAATTCAAACGTACTTTCGATTAAAGAATATCCTCAAACACAAATATATATATCTAGTTTCACTATATCAGTTAATTAAATGTTTACGGTCTAATTCATAAAAAATATTTTAGGTATATTACAGGTTTATTTGACAACTCTCCCAGAGAAATATGTCAAATAAGCACTTTATTAACCTGAAATATTTTTTATGAATAAGACAGTTAGATGACAATAAGAAAAATACGTATAGAGAAAACCTATGCATATATGTAAGTAATAAAAACACATGAATTTTAATTAAATACTTTAATTTAACCAATTTCAATCTTGATTTTTACAGTTTCGTTATTCAGTTTTTTTTAGGAACATATAGGATGGTTTAAAATTCTAATCGAATTCTGATCATATCTACTGTTTTTAAATATTTTCATTAAAATATTGGATGTGTGTGAAGTTCTATATGTACATATAAATATATATACACATTATAATAGGCATCCAATAGCTGTTGTATCTATACTAGGCTAACTTAAAGCTAACTAATGGTTAGTAAGACAGAGTAAAAGTAAAAGTTAATTGTTAAAAATGTTACAAGCTATTAAGTTTTTCAACGCACTTTCATTAGGATGATGCAGATTATTGATATCACAGGACTTTTTAAATGATTTATGTATATTTTATGTGTTAGCATATTAAAAGAAATCAGTTAACACTTTCTGGATAGAAATAAAAAAAAAATACTTTTTACAAAATACCATTAGTCTCAATTCATATTTTCTATTCAGCTAAAAATAGAAAGCGTGTGTATTTTTGATTATTTAAAGGCCGTAAATAGAAAAGTAGGTGCTACTCATTAATACTTGTGTTAATTTTATTAGCATTAAATGAAGATTTTATTCGCAATTAAAGAAAAATTTAATGCCACATGCATATTTATATTTTATTACTTTTTCGTTGTTGGTGAAAATCATTATTATTAATTGAACATGTTAACATTACATTATTTTATTTGTTAAAATATCATTGTTTTGGCACAGCATCGTTAAGGCAAAAAATCCATTGGTAGCTTAAATGCATTGAAAAAGATTTATGTAAAAGCGTACAACAAACAGGCTTCCAAGAAGATCAAGCCTGTAATAATTAATTTAAAATAGAGAACGCCAGCTTTTAGAGCTTTTCTTTGCCTGAAGATCTTTTAATAAAGGAAGAAGATACATTATTTCTGCAAAAAATAGTCTAAAGAAGATTTTTTTTTGCGATTTAAATCGCCAACTTTTTTTAAACTTATATTTTTTCTTAAATATTATTAGCACCGTTTGTGTTTGTAAAATGGCAATTGTTAAGCAAAACATGTTTTAAACTTTATCATAATATAATGTGACATATAAATCATGAATTTCTTAAATTGAAGTTCTTCTTTATAGCTTTCCATAAATGAAAATATCTTAATACATCTAAAAAAAAAGATACCCCATATGCAAAAAAATTACTTGTGCTTGAAGTGTACATTAAAACAAAATTTTCACAATAAACCCGTTTGTTAACCTACACTTCAAGCACACGTTATTTTTTTTGGCATATGGTGGTTAGTCTTTAATGTATTTAGAAATTTTGAAAGCAAACAAGCAAAAAGTTTTTAAAATCAATATTTAATATGAAATATTTTATTTATTTCTTTTTTTTATATCTATCTTCAACCTCAAACAGAGTTTTTAAATTTCCTTCAAATCTCATACCATTTTATACCCATTATATAGTTTCATGTACTAATTACAATTTTTGCACATTTCTGGTTATTATTATTTTTTTCTATTACAGTAGACGCTCGTAAATTAGAACCTGGGGAAGTTCTAATTTTCGAGAAGTTCTTATTTCCAAAGGTTTTTTTTTAATAAAAACCAACATAAAAAAGCTCATCTTCGTTTCACAAAAAACGCTTCTACATAGATTTTTTTATATTATTTATACAAAGTGAAATTCATCACAGTTTAATGAAAAAGGAAGCCAAATAAAAGCTATAAAGACAATTTTTCAGTGTTACAAAAAAAAAAACTGACGGTTCTAATCTTAGAACATAGAATGAATTGAAAAAGTTGTTTCTAATTCCCGAGAGTCATAATTTACGAGCGTCTACTGTAATACATATAATAACTCCAACTCTCAAAGAAACACAACAAAGTAACAAAATATGTTTTCTTTGTATGGATGTATGTTTGTATTTCTTTTATTTTTTCAGAAAATTTTCAACAAAATTTATTTGTAACGTTCTTGTGTTTTAATCCACTGTGTGTGTGGTGACTATTGATGTGAATTTCACTCGTATATACAGAAACTTAAATTTAAAGGGTATTCGAGAATTGTTGCGAATTTATCGGCATTCTAATTAAACGACTTCAATTCGTTGTTTTTTTTTACTTAAAGGTTTTCCCGTAGCCAATCTTGAATATTAACAACATCAATTTAGGAGAAACATGCATGATTATTATCTATTCCAGATTTATCTGAAAATGTGGAAAGGCTATTTTCCTGCTAAAATATAATGAAAACCAAAGAAAGAGGGGATCAAACTGTTTGCTTGACTGTCTCCAATCGAATCAAAACAAACAATGGAAAAAGTATATATTTATTAAATGCTACTTTTATATTCAGATCTCAACATCTGAATCTGTGTATACGCTCTCAAATTAAAAGTTATTATTAGTTAATAATATTATAATAATTCAGCAAAAAAAAAAAAAAAAATAAGGAAAAAGAAGTAGCAAAAGCACCACATCTACTGAATAAAACCACTTAAAATTTGGTTTAAAAACCCATGAATTTTAATACAAATCATTTTTTTGTTTATATAAAAATCTGAAAAGGCGACGTTTTGTGTTGTCAGTTAATTTGATTTCGTATACCTGGTACATCTGTTCCACAGAATTTTTTTCAACTCATTTCCTTCACCAAATTATGAATAAAATCGAGATTTGTTTACCAATTTCAATGTACTGGCAATAATTTTCTTTGGAATACTCGTATATCGAGCCATATGTTCAATTTAATTGTAAGTCCATATTTACACTATGCAAGTCTTATTGCTAAGCTGATTAGTTTGTTAGGAAAGAGAGACGAGGGGAAAATAAACTTTACTGTTCTCTCTCCATCAAACTAATCAGCTTAGCAATAAGACTTGCATAGTGTAAATATGGACTAAGCGACAAAAATTGAAATAATCAGGAGAAGGGGTTTTCATAACATTCAAATATGTATTACACATGTACATAAATTGTCGCTAACGATAAAATTTTAGAGCGTGTATCTTAAAGTCATCAACAATTTTGTTATTTGGATAATTCTAAATTATGGGTAGGCCCATAAAATTTTAATTTCAGTAAAAAAGTTATTTTATTACTTCACATCGCTTACGATTAAATCAGAAATAAGGGCCGATATTTAGCTACATGTTGCTGTATATTTAGTTTTATACATTTTTACTGCCTTATTCATATAAAATATTTCGGTTTAATAAGAGTTTTCTTTTTTATGAATTAATCCTTTAAAAAACACAAATTTAAAATTTTTCTATAAAATTTTAACTTTTTTGCATAACTTCAAATATCCGAAACTAGTTGGCAGATTTTGAAACTAGATCTGCCTAGACTAAAAGATAATTTTGTTGTGGAATTTGCTTTTTTACTAAATCGAGCAAACCCTTCTCAAGTTATGCTAATGTACATACATACATATGTATTTATGTATACATATCTGCAAGAGCGCTCATTTTTTAGATAACGGTATATCTCGAAAACTAGGGCTGATAAAAAAAACGAAGAGCAACTTTCAGTTCTTGGCAACGAAAAATATTAAATTTAAATTTACTTGCTTTTTTTGTAGTTTTATTTTAAACGAACTTCATGAACTTCATTCATATGTACTGCAAAACAACATGTTGTTCTGTTCTGCTGGTGTTACTGGATGGATTTGTCAATTAAAAAAATCATCACATGTATAATTGGCTTCATCAGCATACGAAACTTAGCCCAATCAAAGAATTGCATTAATATTTATTATTAAATTAAATTTAATCAGGATTATTTCTATATTAAGAATGCAATTACAGTTGAGAAAGGACATACATACATACATATGTATGTATGATGTATGAAGGTATGTACTTGTGGATGAATAGTATGTATGTATGTATTTTTATTGATGTACATATGTATATAAATATGTTTGTATGTTTGTACATGCATATGAGCACTTGCATTAGAGAAGCTGCACTTCGTCATCGTTAATGAGTACGTTTTAATTTAAGTAAAACAAAAAAGAAATTTAGCTAAATAACAACAATTAAAATGTGTATGAAGAAAATAAAAAACATATATGTAGTATGTATAGTGTGTACATACAACATACATAAATACATACATATGTATATGTTTATGCACTTAGTTATAAATGAAAAAGAAGCACGCATCCAAAAGCGTTGGACTGATAAGTTGGCCTGTTAGCTACGTAAGCACTTACATACATACAAGTGTACATAATATGTATGTATCTTTTCTGCAGATACAGCCAGTAAGTAGTAACTGTTAGTGAATTCAACTTAAAAGTTTTTACTAATTGCGATAAACAGAGCATGATTGGCAAAACTCGTAGAAAACAAGCTTATACAGTCAGTAGTCAGTCGTCTAATGCATGCATATTCATTGACTGTTTCATTTATTTATTTGTGCTGCGAATAGAAAGAAACACATATTCCAATAAGTTGGAAGCAGCTGGTTGCTGCATTTGGTGTTTCATAAAGCTGCCTGCTTCTGCATGGAGGAGGATTAGATGAAGCACTTTAGTCAGCTTGTTTGCCAAGTAGAGGGTGTTGCATTAGGAGTTTGTTTTTTTTTTACTACATTATAGTCTTAAGAATACCGGTTTGTGGCAGAGGACCATTTCATTAACGACCTTTGTCCTGCACGATATTTGCCGATTACAATTTCTTTTAAGATAATCTAACAGAAAGTAAAAGATTACTTGGGTATAATTTTATTAATAAAAATATTATAGAAGTTGTCAGTGCAAGTAGGACAAGGAAAAGATGAGCGAAAGTGTCGCTCTTGTTGTCATGTTTGAAAGACATGACCAACTGGATAGTTACGTATTCTTTTCAGCAAATACGTCGTTAGCTTTTTGAAAAATTACATTTTGTACATTATCTTCTTTTTGTGTTCTTTAATGAACATAAATATAAAATTTATAAATAACTTCTAAAGTGGCGAGGAGAGGATCAAATAAACTTTAATCCCCATATGTGTATGTGTCCAGTAGTGTTGTCGGTAAAAGTTGAGAAAATCAAAAAGTTTTTATTTTATTTTTATTTAACGGCTGATTACACTGTCCAACACACACAAAATAACAATGTTCTACCAACTGATTCTTGTAGAGGGGAGTACAAAAAGACATATGTACCTGTAACAGCGTTTTAAAATTTTACATCTGAAACCCATTTTACGGCCTATTTAAAGTTGCACCCTTCTGTAGTATAAAAATGTAGAAAATCGTGTGATACGAGCAACATTTTGTTAGCATACATTAACCCTCTAACTCTTCCCTTCGAACTCTAAAAAAACGCAAAAATCGCCTTCAACACAAGGATATATGTAGTTGAAATATTCTGCGAAAATATTTATCATGAAATTGTACTATAGGTCTCAGAACATACTTAAGCCGAAAATTCAACTTTAATACCAGAAATAAGCAAGAGAAAATTCATTTGTTGCTGAAATTAACGCAGAATTTGTGATTTTCGAAGTCGACTTTTTTGCCTCCAGTTGTTTTTATTTTAGCTTTGCAAGTGATTTTTCAAAATAGGGGAAATAGAGAAAACTCCCGGGGAAATGTTATTCAGAATATGACTAAAATTAGTCAACACCTAATATCGAGTACACATCTGGCATTTCTTGTGTTGTCATTTTGTGATGTCATTTTTAAAATGTGAGCAACGCCGTTCACATATTTTTTTTATATGGAAAGCAATGCCACACAACGATAAATACCGGAAATGTCAAATGTTGCCACTAGTACACACTATTGCGATGCCACAAAAAGCCTTAATGTGTACTGGGCATAATGCTCATGCAGCGCAATTAAAATTCTATTTAGGTATAAACTGCAAGTATCTATTTTCTACATTTAACAAAACAAAACACCTCCTTTTAAGTCACCCTAAAATATTGTTTCCTAGAAGTTTGATGTTTGTTAATTAAAAGAAAGAAAACTACGCCAAGATATAATCGGGACTAAGAAGCATATTTGTTTTTTTTTCGTTTTTATTAATATATTTTGAATTTTTTTTATCTTTTCGTACAACAAATTTCAAATAATAATTTCTAGTTTGGTAAAATCATTAAATAAATTACAAATTCAAAGGCAGACATTAAACAATTACTAAAATAAAACTTTTTCGCTATCGTGCTTAGAAGAAATAAATGTTGTATGTGTTTATGTAAAAAAGGAGGAGAAATTTTAAAGCAGACTGCTGATGACTGACTGAAACACTTTCTGAAAATGATCAATAAAAATTGATTTTATTTTCGTCGTTTCTTTTAAAGTTCCCTTTGAGTTTTGCTTTATCAAATCGTCTGTATTATGTATATTTATTTATTTGTATGACACCCACCCACCCACCGATAACTAGATCACCCCTCATTTAATATGATTTTTGCAAAAAAAATATATACATACATATGTGTACATACATATGTATGTATGAATATAATTTAAGGGTGTGTCAGGCAGGTGAAGTGTTTGGCTTTCAAATTGAATCGCTGTTTCTGTATTTACTGGACAACAGAAACAAATGGTTTTCATTTAAAATTTTGCTATTCCATTACTCTACCAAATGTGTGTGTTTGTAGTGAAGTGAGTTTTAATAAACCCCATCTGAGTTCTTGCTTATCTCAGTAACTTTTCCATAATTTTCACTTCAATGCCAAGGCATAAGTATGTGTGTCTGCTTGTAGTTACTAATTCCAAAAATAGCACGAGAATGGAAAATAATACAACTCCACACAACATATGTATATACATACATACGAGTACGCTGCACAAATTCAATACATTTAGTTTTGTCATCACACCATCACTTTTCATTTCAGCAGGGGTTGGTTGATAAAAATACACTTTTAAAATAATATAAAACAGTTGGTACGTATGCAAGTTAACGTAGACACAATCTCCGAAATTACAGCGACACTGGCACATGAAAATATATCCGAGGCGACATACTTAAATAAAACTAAAACATACATACCAACAATTTTAACATACGAGTATTCAATAAATAAATTGATTATTAGTAGGCGATTGAGGAAACAGCGTGCATGTACGAGTACATATATGTATATCTACACATATGCAGATTAAAGCACACACACACATACACGAGTACTATAGATACACATATGCACACATTTTTGGTATCTTAGCTCATCCCTGCAGATAAGGCGACTAGTCCCTACATTTGTGTAAAGCATACTCTATTAAGTTCCAGGACTAGTCCAAATATAATCCAAATGTATGGAAAAAGTATGGACAATTTAACATCGTGATATCCTAGAGGTGGACCACATGGTTTAACTTTACTCTACATGGGACTAACGTCGAAACTAACACACATGAAATAGTGTTGGATCATTTGCATACAATTTTAAAGTGTCTTAGAAGGATGATCATAATCGTCTGGACACGAACACTTGTCGTGCATGATCCATCACTGGATAATGTGGGATCATGATGAAGTCTGTTTCAGCTACATTGGACCGCATAGTCCAATATTATCTGCTGGGATAAAGAACTTACTTATATTTAACCATATACAGAACGGGAAATAAAATTGTGTTGTGTCTGTACTAAAAGACTTACATGGTCGAACTTCGATTGATATCTGCTTCAGGTCCTCTGCATGAATGGCTGCTCAAAGGATGGGTCTTTGAAGCTCTTCTCATGAAGGTGGCAAAGAGGATTTATAAATCCTGAGTGCACTATTTAGGAGAGACATATTTGGTATGCCAAATGACAGGATGAACTGCGAACAGGAATTTACCAGGAGATTATTATTATGTACACGGCATAAGTACCGCGTTCCAAATGATATTTTGTGGCTCTGGTATGCGCGCTTATGGTGGCTCACGGTCGAATCGCCAGCAGGGGCTGGGTTTGGTGCTGGTGTCCTTGGACCCAATGTGAAGATATCTGTACCGATAGGCCAATGGCTAACATTATTTAAATAAAAACTTCAGACATTCACCACGTGCGCCCTCATCAATTTAAACAAAGTTCTCAGCAGATGGCTCATGTGTGTGTATATATAGTATATATATATTTCCCCTGATAACCATGAAATCCATTGGAGTAGCTAGACATTTTTTCAAGCGGAAGCATTATGAAAATAAATAACTACATGCAATTTTTAATAATTCTAGGGGAGCAACATCAATTCTTTTTGGGGAGGGAGGTTGGGGAAATGCACCCCGTATAATTGTCTTTCTATGCCTATGTTGAAATCTCTCCTTTCGTGGGAGTTTCGATTTAAGTTTATTTTGAAGTATTATCGACTAACAACAAAAGCTATAAGTATGCAACAAGAATATAGGACTTCTCGACATAGTGGGCATACCCATCTGTTTAGGTGGGAAGGAGCTAACTTTCTTCATGGGTCATAGATCACTTCACTTATAAAGAGAAATGATAAACTGGGTGCTTATCCGGGAATAAGGTACCAATTTAGTTTCAACACAAATTACCCACGACTAATGGAAAAGTAACCTGGGGAAAAATTACGGCATTCGATATCGAATGAAATTTCCATACTTTCCACCTTTTGCGTAATGGGAGAAATAGCGTCTTCCTAAAATTTCAGGTTTTCTAACCTCTAAAGATTAGTAAATTAGGTCACAAAATATAATATAATAATAATATAATAAACTTCTTTTACTCTCATTTTCACATGGGAAGGCCATTCTAACGAGGGCGTTGCCCCACAAAAATTGTTTTAACCTTTAAAATTATTAAAAATTACCTGTAATTATCTATTTTAATATTACTTATGAAAATAATCAGTCGTAATACCCTCTCCCTCCAAACAAAATTTTTTTAGCAACGCCTATGCATTTTTCACAATTATAAACTTTGAGGGATTTTGAGGGATTTTCTCCACATTAAAAATTACAAAATTACATCAAACAAAGCAAGGTCTGGTAGCACCATCATTTTAAATTACAACATGTTCGAAGCGACTGTAAAACATCAAACTGGCACTAGCGGTTGCCAGACAAACTTTTCAAAGAGACGTTTTTTAAGGAAAATTAAGCGCCTAAAGGACTGCTTGTCATAAGGAATTAATTCCATAACTGAAATAACTTTTAAAAGTCGAATGAGAGAACAACTCAAACAATAATTTTGAGTTTCATTTCGTGCTGTCATCATCTTAAAATTCGCGGAAGAAAATTTATTATTAGCAATAATGGCAGTGTATTTAAAAACAAAAAAATAAAAATAATAACAGGCGAAAAATTTTGTGGATGAAAGAATAGTTTAAAAAAGTCAAGCAAATTGAGTCTAATATATGTATATGTACCTTTTTTTATCCGTCAGCTTGAAATTTAATTTAAATATACTTGTTCTTGATTAAGAAACACATCAAAATGTGACATCAAATATGCCAAGAATAATTTTATTTTTATATTTTTCATAAATCATCGTCGGTTGTATTCATTGTCACAAATACTACCATAGTGATTGATGAGTATCTTGAAAGAGTTTAGATCGCTTTGACATATCATCAGCTTCCTTGAACATGGATGATAGATTCAAATCGAAAACGCTTATATAGATATTAATTTTTACCTGTAATGTACCTGGAAAATTATTTTTTTTTATGGTATATAACCAAGTGAGAGAAAAGAAAGATTTTATCCTAGTATATATTTTCCCATTGTTCAAGCCTATTATGTTTTATGCTCCATGTACTGACAAATATTTAATAAAAAATTATGCCTTGAGTTCATGCTTTGTGTTGCTTAGATTACAGTTTCGTATTATTTTTAGGTTATTTGAAAAATAAATTATATTTTAACAAAAACAAAACAAAAATAAATTGTGCAATCGTTCTCATTGTTTTTGTTTCTCTCACTTCAAAGAACTAAAGAAAACAAAATCAAACAATTTGTTTTGTTTATTTTTGTACTCTTCTGTTAAGTACAAAGAAATCAAAACAAACATAAATTTATAGCTGTCATAGTGTCGATTATTTTTGTTACGAAAATCACGTCCTAACTCCTGTATCGCCCAATAAATAGCATAGCCATGGACCATTGTGCATTATATTGTTTACGGGTATAAATCTGTATATACGAATACAAGGTTATGAATAAGAAATATAATTCGTTATTGATGAAATAAATCTTTATCTGATGAGAAAGTAAGCGAAAAATATGGAGTTATCTCTGACATATGTAGATATATAAAAAATAAATGCTTACGAGTATTATTGAACTTTTTTATAGATTAATTTGTAATAAGGTTATACATTTTTAATTTAATAGAATTGTAATACAATTGTTCGTTGCATTTGCGCCAAAAATCGTTGAATTGTAAGCAAACAATTGCAAACTCTAAAAATCGCCTAAATAATGTTAAGTCTGGCAAGCCTGGCAACAATCAAACACAAAAGCCGGCTTTATAGAAAGAAAAATGCAGACCCAACGAAACAAATATTCATTCGAGTCTTGCAACGAGTCGTGAGTGGTTGTCTTTAGTTGAGAGGAACGGATTTAATAACTGAGTTAGTTAATTTAGCCAGTCAAAGGAAGTGAATTATTTCTTAACAGTAGAAAAATAAAATTTAATGAGAAGATTAACAATCAAAATATCCTTTTGATTTGTGTAGAAAGTCTTTAAAAAGAAAACGCCGAATCTAAAAATATTCATTAAAAAGTGAAATTATTTTTGAACAAAAAAAATCCATCCACTACAACACAAAAAGGGTGTAACAGAATACAGAAAAATACAACAAGAAAAAGGTTAAAAAGCCGGTTACAAGAAAAAAGTGTAATAAATATACAGATAAAAGTAAAAAATATAAAACTAGAAAAAAGCAAAGAAAATACATACATACTCGTATTGTAAGTAAAGGATTTTTTTTGCAACAAAAGCGAATACCTATAAAGTAAGTTATATTTTTAATTAATTAATTTTTTTATAGAATGTTATAAAAGTTAAAAACAAAGGAAACAAAAATTACAACCTTAACAAAACTCCAAAAAGTGTTTGTGCATGTAGTTTGGTGTTCCATTCTAATTTCAGACATTTCTAGTTTCATACTTACGTACTCGTACTTCATTTGTTTGATGGAACATTATACTCGTGCATATTTTGCCAGTGGTGTAGAATAACCGGCTCCCTTTGTCTTCGGCTTATCTAATTAACGCGACATTGACATTGCATTAAAGTTCATTTTATGTTTCCCCATTTGCTATTTTTACCCAGCATATCTACATATTTTACATATTTCCACATACACACAGGCATATGGATGTATCTACATATGTATGTGCATTGTCAAGTGTTTGGTAGTGTGTACTCCTATTTTGGCATTTGTGCACATTTGTGGGCATATTTCACTTAATACAAACACAAAAGTTTAATATAATTACTAGAAGTTGATTATGCTAAAGAAGTAGACGAATAAAATGAAACAAAACAAAAACTTAGACTTGTCTACACGAGCTTTTGCGACGCCACCTTTCGAATATTGCCAATTAAGTGAATGTTTGCACTTTACCTACGAGCCCATACATACCCAAATATATCTACATATCTACATAATAGTGATGTGCGAATATTCCTATTCGTATTGGCACGACTGAACATTCACCATACCATTTTAAGACGAATATTTGTCTTAAAAAATGTTATTTTTTTTTAATTTTAATTAAATGTCTTAAAGGAAGGCAAAACATTCAAGATGTCTTAAGAACTTTAAACTGAATACAAAAGTTCCAAATCAGCCTAGATGAGTTCAAGAATTTTTAAAAATTTTGTTCTTTTATTTTTAGTATTCGAAAAGGTGAACAATTCAAAATCGTGCACAGCGCCTGTCTTAATTAGTTCACGATATCGCAAGTGCAGTGTGTAAACATTTATAATAATAGGTCTCATCGTGGTTGGCATATTTCGACTTCGACTACGACTGTTTCGTCCTAGATTAAAGAACAAATCTTGCGGTGTTATTTAATCGATTACAAAAACGTCGTAGTAAGTCGAAATATGCCAAACACGATAAGGGAGAGTAGCCTCAAGTGGGTCCAAAAAAAGAAATTGAATACATTGCCACAACCACAGAAGAATGTATTTTTTTGAAGGACACTTTTTTGTCCATGAGAATTGGGAGAATTTTTATTTAAAATACATTGAAATTGATTATTGTGGTGCTTAGATGCATCCTATGCAACAGTGAAATGAGCACAGGATCCAGCTACACCTCTCAATCATCAATTTCAATGTATTTTTTATAAAATTATATTTTACTAAATAAGTAAAATAATAATTTGGTATTATTAGTGCGTTAACTTAAATTGTAACAATTCCCACAAAAAACAAAAAAAAAACACTGAAAAATTATTAACTCAGAAATTCCATTTTTGAGTTATAACTTTCTTTGTGTAAATGAGCGATTTGTATGTATATTAAGAATATTTATAAATGTAAAAGGAGCAAAGAAAATTTCTATCTTTTCAAATATAACTTTAAGCGATACCACATGTCGTGTGAATTGAGCCGTTTTTCAAACAGCTGATTGCTTGTCTAATGGCCCAAATGAGCTCGAAGAAAAAGTGAGGACTGTTTCGTGTAAGAACAAAGTTCTTCTCATTTACCCAATTTTTGAGTACAGGTCTTAATGTTACATCCATACATATCGATGGTTGCAAATAGAAAGGTCCTAACTCGTATTTTTTACGAAATTGAGCTTTTCAGTGATTCCAATACATTTAACACAAATACACCTCGTCACAGTACAGTTTCTATTATATTTTTACCTTCTGCTGTAAAGTTACAATTATGTATATGAGTTAATGTAGAATTAGTATGGTTGTACTTTACAGCTTGCTGTATCGTACTGCTTTGTACACAAGTTATAGAAAATGTAACAGTTTGCACAGCACACTTTTTTTGTTTGGCTTTGAATGCGGCTTTTTGACATTCGCCTCAAAAAAATCTGTTTTCTGTAAATTTCTTACTTCAGCAGTGCTACCACCACATGTGTACGGTTTTTGTCAGCTGACACGTAACTTCACGATACGATTTAACTAATTCTACCGTTAGGGTCTACCTACTTGAGACCAATCATATTATGATTTCAAGCAACAATTTGTCGTGTGCGGCGTTTTTGAATACTTTTTATAAAGGGTCTTTAATTTAATATTATCTTTAAATGACTAACAATATAAATATGTATATATAAATGTATGTATGTATTTTGGAGTTGCAATGAAAGTATGTAAAGGGTATTTCAATAAGAGTATTCATTTTGATCTATAAAAACTTAGTACTCGTAAGCGAATTAAACGGAGTTTTATTTATTTATAAGAATAAGGGTATGCCATTAGTAATGGAAAACAATATCATGAAATTTTACACCACCAATTCGCTCCTTTGTAACTGTATGTCTTTGGATTCTTCACGATTGCCATATATGAGGTTTCGAATCGATTAAGAGCCATTGACAGACCTTATCTTGCTCGTAGCACAAAAAATAATCACAAGATCTCGGTGGCCAATTGTGATCACCTGTTCGATAAATCACACAGTCAAAAGAGTGATAGGGTATGTTAGGAAGGCTGGTTCTACAACGCACCTACTCTCGGAGACCCAGTTGGGTTCATTGTGCTTCCCTTTATTTCCCATTAATAGTAATATTTACTCCCCAGAAGTGCCCCTATTATCCTTCACTAACTAATGGAATTCCCATGATGAGGCTCCTGGTATCCTCCAGCTTACACTTACCGATATCACTAATGCTCTCATGGAAAAGTCTGCTCAGACATCTAAGCCTATTAATTAATTGTGTGGTACGTAGCGCCTTATTGTTTAAAACAAACTATGTCCACATCAATATTTATGCAAAATAGGTAGTAACGTCGTTTGTGGAATTCCCAATTTTAAAGATCGATAAGAAATGGACAAACCTGGATTTTCCTCAATACTATGGGCTACAACAGCAATATTCTTAGTTTTTCTTGAACGAGGTTCGATTCTTCATATCACTAACTTGTATCAATAACTCCAATTTTTCTCAATTGCTTGGCGAGAAGGTGCTTCACGATGACCCAAAAATGATTTATTTTTGCGAACTGCACGCACACTAATATGTGATTGATTTATTTTTAATCTGTCAAGCATTCACATATGGAGTCATGTCAACTATTAAAATGGTGGGCTATTCAAAATAAGAGGGATTATTGGAACACCCTATACATGGTTTGCTCGTGACTACATATACATACTCGTATGTATGTATACTTTTAACACTCGTTGTGATTTATGTGTGGGGTGGTGTGTGCGCGAACGTGAGCCCTTTTCCATTAGAAAGCCTTGTTCGTTTGTTTGGTTTGTGTAATCAAACAGAAAATATACTTTTACTAATTTGCTCATGTTTTATTTATAAGTCCTGATTATTTATTTCTTTGCTCAATCGTACTGGAAAAACGAACGATTGTGTTGTTGTGTTGTTATTTTTTTCAACAACTGAATTGTCTTTCTTGGAATTTCGTTGTACTCGTATTTTTTCAACATCATTTATTCTGTTTTATTTGGCATTGTTTAATAAATTTTCTCAAATGAGTTTAAAGAAAATAAAAATGAAATAAAATCACATTCATCATCGTCATTCATACATACAGACATACTTACATATATACAGTATGTGCATACCTATTTATTTTTTGTATTCGTAGTATCATTCAAGATAAACTTTGTATTCTTGATTGGTTTGTTGTTTGCTCAAACGTGGAGTTATGATGAGTGAAGAATTACTTATTTACGAGCGATTGTTGTTCAGTTTATTTTTTCCAATTCGTTTTGTTAACATTCGGAACGGGAATGTTGTTCGACGACTGTATTGTTTTTCATTTTACACTGGTGCACTATCTCTGCTCCAGAATTGGTCAGGAGCACAAATAATGTGGTTCTTTTCTGTTTTTGTTTGAATTTGTTATCTGGTCCATGTTTTGCTTTTGCTGCGGTTTTAATTGTATACAGTTGTTTGCAAACAATTAGGGATACATTTTTAATAAAAATTTAGAAAATGTTTACTTTTACGGATAAAATCACACATTTTACATTTCCTAAAATATGTGATTGTTTTAGAAAATACAAACTGTGGTTCGATGTAAATACATACATACGAGTACATATATACATATGTACATAGTTTCTACTGCCTTGCAGTTTTAAAAGTACAAATCGTTGATATATCCCTAAGGAAAAATCGACTACCTACTACAGTTGCCACAAGTAATGCAAGAGTTCGTCTATTGACTCTCTCACTCATGGATATGTTATTCAGTGATGCAAAATGTTGCACAATTGGGTCATTTGTGGCACTTTGGATGTTTGAGGAAAATTGAGAGGAAATTTAAAAAATTAAAAACACATATCACAATTCGGGAACTGTTGGACTAACAGCTTAGGGATTATGTACAATAAAATTAGAAGTCCATATAAAATATGTTTTTTAACTAAATTTTTTTTTGTATATAATTTACTTTAGCAAAAATTATTTTAAATATTTGAATATTTGATTGTGTTCTAAATAAAATAAAACACATTTTCATTATTATTTAAATAAAAAGATTGTAATCAAATATATCAAAAATATTTTTTGGGCAGGATCAAAAGTATTTTGGCCCTTTTAAATAGTTAATTTGGCCCTAAACCAAAAAATTGAAAATGCATCACTGATGCCTTTAACCTTAATTTTTTATTTTATTTTTTGCTAGTGGAAAAAAACTGTGCTGTTATTCCAAAGAAGATCAACAAGATATTTTTTTATTTTGATATTGTGTTGGCGTCAGTTACAATTGGAAGTTCGTGGTCAGTGAACGTGTAATTTTTAGTGAAAAAATTAAAACGTCGCATAAAAAAGAATATTTAATTGAAAAATGTATTAATAATTAATTTTTTTTATCAATGGAAAAATTAATTGTATTGAATATCGAAATCACTGACGAAGGGTTATGCAAATGGTGGCAATTGACTACCGTCAATGTCATCCCCATGTTAAAATCGTCAGTCGTCTACATTGCTAGTAGTTAATGGTAACAATTGGTAGTTAACGAAATTGCTAGATATTCGCCAGCTACGCCTGCTGCATGGTGAGTATAAATTTCTATTCTACAGAGGTACACTATTATGTTCATGTGCAACATTTTAAGGCAAGCTTGATTTTATTGTTACCAAAAGCATTCCATATACTTATGCTGAGTACACATCTGGCTTTTAGTGTTGGCGTTTTCAAAATGTGTGCAACGACATTCACATTGTGTTTTTTATATGGAAAGCAATGCCACAAAACGAAAAGTATCGGAAATGACAAACTTTGCAACCAGTACACACTATTGCGATGTCACAAAATGCTAGTGTAAATTTGTGAGTTGTTTGTATTTTTATTGAATTATTTTTTATACTAATTTCTCTTTGTTGTTTTGTTTCCTTTATTGTTGTTTTTGTATGTTGTTCCTTTCTTGTTGGGGAGTAATTTTGTGTATCTATTTTTCCAATTTGGTCCTTATTGTTGTACATTTTCTTGCTCTTTGTGTCTTTTAGTAAATTTGTTGGTTGTTGACTGTTTGTTGCTGTTGTAATGTAAAGGCCATACATAATTGTGCTTGTCTATGATGATGATGATGATTGTGATTGTGCTTACGTTTTTGTTTCATCTCCTTTTTTCACAGAACTTTCATATATTTTGCACTTTTGGGGCGTGTGCTGCGTTTCTGTTTCACTGTTTGCGTTAAAATGCTGTATTGCACTATTTTTGTTCCTGTTGTTTCAAACTTCTTCTTGCAAAATTTATTTCTTTGTTATTCGTATTTTAGCCTTAAACATTTAATTGAACAGGTAGGTAGCTATAACAACTTGCACGAAAAATTAATTCTTTATTGAAATATGTATTTGATAAAATATGACGACATATGACGACCGATTTTTTATCGGCCTTCAAAGATTTCGACATCTGTACGCGCTCAAAAAATTGTGTCATCAGTTTTTGACCAACAGCTTATTCAGTTTTAGTATCTTTCTCTCGTTGCATTGGATTGGAAATAAAAAGAGAAGATAGAGTCGTCTAATATGTCAAAATATATATGCCTAAAGTGTATGTTATATACACGTACATATACGCGAATCACTTGTATAACTAATTTATTAATTTGATCAAATTTGATCGATATATTTCTGATGAAAAAAACTTTTACGTTGATTGAACAGATGGATACAACCCTGATTTCCACTACTTAAGAAAGGAAAAAATATATGATTATGTACGCCCATAGATACACTGTGAATTACTTAAATAAGCAAATAGTTTGAACAATTTTGAATGAATATATTTGTTTTATAAGATAAAGATAGTCGGATACAACACAGTTTTGACTTCCTGTCATCCTTGACTTAGACTTTGACTTCCTGTCATCCTTGGAAGAAGAGTAACACATTTTGTTGTAATAGAAATAAATACATACTCGTAGATGTATTAAAAAAATCCTTAAGATGTTTCAATCTGCACATTAATACAACGGTACATATGTATGTACATATGTAAAATATATTTGGTGGCGAAATATTTTCTAGCATCCACCATCCATGTATGTCGATTCGTTATTGTCTTGGTTGAAAATAAAGTGCTTCAAATGGGTATTTATTACTATAATCTTGCCAGTAAACTTTTTATTTTGATTTAAAAATTAAATGCAAAATTTCTCCACAGTGAAAAAAAATTTAGAGAGACTTAAAGTTGAAAGAAAATAAATAATGATGCTGTCTGTGCATCAGTTGGCAACATAGAGAATCATCCACGTATAATCATGAACGAATTTAAAATCACCAACAACAATTGCATCAGCAATATATAAACTTCACAAACACATGGCACTGACACATGTTGGCAACACATTCGTACGATATACATATGTACATACATACATACTTACATACAGACATATATACATACATACATACATACATACATACATATGAACATAACACACGACATTTTGGGACATTTGTTTTTCAATTTTCAAGTTGGTGATAAATCGGTGGAAATCTTATATGTATGCCAAAACACACACACACACACACACACATAACACACCAAAAAGGCAAAGTGAAATAAAAAACGCCGGGCGCCAAAAACATAAAAACGACAAAAGTCACAACAACAACAGCTTGAACACTAACTTAAAAAAAAATACAGTCGTCCGGAAAGGGAGGGGAAAAAGTAAGATTAAAAACTCTTGGTCATAACACAGCCACAGAGACAATATTTATAGTTCACATGAGTAAGACTGTATCCATCTATTTATGTATTTTGCTCACATTTACTTAGTTTTGTTCTGCTGCAAAAGCAGCAGACACACACGTTGAGTCATCGTCATTATCACAAACTTGAACAAAAACTGAAGTGTAGAGAAGGGAGTGTGTATAACGAATTTGAAGTGGTGCATTGTAGGTGGGGGATCCTCAGCAAAATACAAAAAACAAAAGGAATGAAAAAAGATCATATCGCACTAATTCCTCTAAAGGGTGTCAACTGAAAATGTTGCAATTTTCACTTTTAGCAAGGCGAGTTGACGACCTTTAGAGGGGCTAGCGCGATACGTGTACCGATGATGATTTTTCTCGATTTCTCAGGTATCACACAGATCATCATCAGAGTTGTTATGAACGAAATCTCATCAAACGTCTTCAAGGTTAATTTCTTATATTTTTAAATGGCCCTTCTATGTCAAGCTTTCAACCCTACCGCTGCTCTTGCAATAGGCCCAGCCTATGAAAGGTTGAGGCTAAAAGGCGATAAGTGCATAATGCGCTCAACAACAATGTATCATTATCTGTGAATGGTGCAGTTCCAAGAGGGTCCATTTCAATGCCATTTTATGATTAAACATGGACGTTCGGCTGCCAATGCTGTTTCATCCACAATTATGGATGGTGTATTAGGGAGGTAGAAAAATCCAGTGGTGTCAAAATCTAGTGATATATTCGTTAGACTGAACTCATTTTTAAAGTCGTTAAAAAAGGATTCTAGTACCTTGGTTTCTTGCAACGGTGATATACCTAATCCATTTGACCCCTTTACTATTTATAGAATTCTTATGTCTGGGCTACTCGACCGCGTACAATAGAGAGCGAAGAAGCTATTCGTTGACAGTAGGCGATCAAACTGTAGTAATTCATTGGAGCATCAACGCCGAGTATGTTCTAATGAAATCTGGCAATTTGTTCCCGAAACCCGGATATTTTCATGCACAACAGGCTCTTCATTAAGATCACATCCATTTGTAGTCGATGGGATAGTTCATCGCACTATTTATTGCAGAGAGAAATATTGAAATCAAATATCCACAAACACTACTACCTATATCCTCCTCCCCATTATCCAATTTTACCAGTTCTTGCAGAATGTATTGCCTGAGTAGGAAACATTCCCTGAGTTCTAGTCTTGGTTGGGTTACATGGCTGCCTTCTTCAAGCAGGCATTCAAGTAAAATTTGGATGATTCCTTAAAAAAACCTCTCCACTCATCAGTATGAACATATGTAGTTCCGTATCTAAGTATTCGGAAACGGTGATAAATATGCAAGGTCGTCTTCTTCATGACAGCCTATTAAGTTATGTCTCGAGAGATGCAAAGCTAGACATTCGCAAAGAAAAGGGAACACTGTCTCTTCTTTGATTTCTTCTCTACAACTTCGGCAAAACTCATTATAGGACAGGAGGCATATCATATTTTCGTGTCCGCCTACTTTCCCTTGTCAACGGAAGAAATCTAAATATTTCATAGCTCAAGTTAAGCTAGTATTGCAAATTATCTCATTCAAACATACGATAATAAGGAAAAAATTACTCCATTAATTTCCTGAAAAATCTTTTAAAAAACTAAACTTTTGCTCAACTATAATTTTAAATTGAGAAACCATAATGTTTTCGTCAAAATTTTTAAATAAAATCATTGGCGCATATTCTTAGTCAAAACAAAGTATACTGTAAAATCAGTATTCTGTATAGCAATATTGGATTTAAACTTTTAAAGTATACTTTGTTTTGACTATGAATATGCGCCATTATGTTTAAAGGTGTGTTTGTTTTATTAAACTCTTTTATTATGTGATAAATGTTATTGTTATTGCACTATTTAAACAAAAATTATTAAATTAATTTCACATAATAATTTCCCAACAACAACAAAGAAAGTTTTGTGTTGGAAAAAATTCCATTTCTGCTTGGTTTTCATAATATGGAAATCCAATGTGCCCATTGTTTTATGAGAAGTGATTGTTTTCTAATTTAAATTTTTTTAAAATTCGTTATCCAGAAACACGTTAATTTGAAGGTCATACCATAAATTGCTTAGTTTTTCTTTACATGAATAAATCAACTTGATAAAATTACTACTGTACTCGTATAACAATAAAGATTTTGGAAATGGCGGTTTATTTTTTATTATTATTATTTAAAGATAAATTACGTCTAATGAAGAGATATAAGGATAGTATTTGAGAAGCTGTTGAATGTGCTGTGATTTTATGGATGCATTATGGAGGCATTTTTTTTTTAGTTTGGGCGCTTTTTCTTAGTTTTGGCGCTTTTTTCGTTTTTGGGAATGACCGAATCATTGACGTTTTTTCGTTTTGCGATTTTTTCGGTTTCTTGTGATTTATTTTAGTTTTAGAGATTTTTTTAGCTTGGCGCTTTTTTTTCGTTTTGGCGATTTTTTTCGATTCTTGGCGATTTTTTTCGGGTTGGCGATTTTTTAATTTTGGGATTTTTTTTGAAAATTTCAAGAGTCTTCCTCTTATGGGTTCCAAGATACAGCAAGTTGTCAAAATTACATTAACTGATGGAATACCCTTTAATTTTGATTTTTTTAATTTTAGTGTTAATTGGTGTAACTATATCTAATTTTCTGCATGTTAAATTTTTTGTTGCTCACTATAGAACACCCTTTAGTTTTTAACTGTCATATATTTGTTGTTCTGTGAATAAGGAAAAATTGCTTAAGTCATATTTTACCGTTTACGGGAGAGCACTTTTAAGCTTTCAAGTCGAATTTTACAAATGTATTTCTTTTACAGTTAAATTGGGAAATTCTCTGTTAACCTTTAATTTTTTAAGCAAACATCGCTCTACACACTATAAGTAATACATTTTAGTTGAAAAATACCAAAGTATAGCCTAAATTAAGCTATTATTCCAAATGAGATTAGAAGTCTAAAAAAGATAATTCGCAAGCCATAGTGCTATAACTTCCTGATAAATCACACAAATTAGTTCATATTTTGACCAGTACCTAGATTCTTTAACTTTATGCGAACCGAAAATCGTAATATTTATCGACATATATATTCGTTTGCGGTAACGATAATGTGATTTCTTTTTAACGATAGTGTACATTTGCGGCTTGCTCACCACTTAATTCTATATCATGTGGCATCCCTGCATACAAAATGTCAAAATAAGCGAAAAGCGCAAAGAAGAATTAAAGAAAAACTAAATGATTTTGAGCTTGCTATTTTCCTTTTTTTACTTCAACCGACAGCGAATATCGTTAAAATATGTTACTGAATAGCAAAATCGATAAATTTTCGTTATATTTATTATAGAGATACGATTATCGTAATACAAGTTACTGAATACAGGTACAGGGCTACTTTCAAATATGCAGATTACGGAAATGCCATTAACTCAAAATCAATTTATCTCGACTTACGCACTTTTTCCTTTTTGCCACAAATGTATTCTTCTTTCTCTTCCTGTTACCTCTCTCTTTTTATAAACTTAAGAGTTGAGCGACTAAAGTTGCTACTAGCACCGGTATTCATAAACGATTGTTGAATTTGAAGCATTCCTTATACTAGTTTTCTCACATAAAGCTCCCACGTTAACAATCGTTTGTGAATACCGGCGTAGGTCTGGTCTTAAGTTTTTAATATACTACCTGCAACTTAATGAGGATATCAAAAAAATTTATTCCCTGAGAGGCGAGTGTACGAGGAGTTTGTAGAAAACAATACGACTATTTATAGTACATTATTACCTCCCAAAAAATAAATTTTTTGAGATATGGCAATGTTGCAATAAAGCAGCGATATGTATGTATATGATATACCAAGTTTAACCAATTCAGAGTTTTATTATTAAAAGCTTAAATTACCACGTAAATATGAGTCAAACAAAAAGTAGAACTTGAAATCAATGCACGAAAATTTAATAAAAATAATAAATTAAAATAATAAAAGGAAATAAAAATTTAAGAGCAAGCAACCCTTAAAAAAACTTTATTTTTTATTTATTTTTCAACAGTTTATGTACAAACTGAAAGCAAAATTCTTTATACCATTTCATAAGCCCAAAACAAAGGTGTGTTTCAAGAAAACACCCCCGAAATTAAACAAATGAAATTCACTCATAACGCTCGAACGCATTATTTGGCAAACTGAAGAGAAGTGTGAGTGAATGAAATTCTGGGGGTGTCTTTTTTATGGTAAAACGCACAATAATTTTGTATATACTTTAAGAATGAAATGAAACTTAAAGAAAGTTGTTAAATCAAACATGGTGAAACTTAAATATTGTTAACTCTTGTAAAATATATTATATTTACTCGTATATAAGTATGTATATGCGACATTAATTTGAAACTGGCTTGGCATATCCGTCATGCGAAAAAATTCTATTTCAAGCAGTTTTTAGAGCTAAAAAGATTTTTAATTTCCCATCTCTGATTCCAACTGCAGGGCTGCCAAAGAGTTACTTCATTTAACAGCTGTGTGAGAACTTGGATTGTCAGAAATGAGAGCTTCAAACCGCTTCATTTATCATCTGCGTATGTGCACTATTTGGCAATAATTTCTCTATTTTATTCTAATACTGAGTCCAATCAATATTTTTTGAAAAAAAAATCTGTAAGCTATTAACTTTGAACTGGTTAGAATCCTATTGAGTTCCAAATGCTTATGGTTTAAACAAGTCCCAATCTAAAGATACGTCAGAAGTTCTCTGGAAAACAGGCTTTTTGGGGAGCGCTTTACACTTTTTATCCTAGAGCACATTCCTTATATAAAACAATACACGTTCGCGAAATGTGCTTTATCTTCAAAAGTTGGATTAATCCACTTCTGAGCCCAAAGAAAATAAATGATGGCACAGAAACTTTCACGATTCAATGTAATTTTTTAACTACATTGCAAGTAAATAATACCCATAAAATAAAAAAATAACGCACGTAATAATTAAATAATGTAACCGTTAAACTTCATAATCGGCGATTTCCAATTTTATTTTTCAACTTTGTAAAATATTTTTTATTAAGTAAAGGGCGTATTGCACGCAAAACCAACATAAAGGAAATTAATAAATTATAAAACTCTCAGCCGTATAAAATGAAAAATATAGGGTCTTGCATTAAGTGTTTCCTATCGTTTAATTAAAAAACAAAAGAAAAACACAAAGTGTGTGTGAGATATCCTCGAAATTTTTTATTCGTTTAAAATTATGTGTGGAATATTACATCGTGCAAATGTTCCCCATAACTTCGGCGGGTCAGGCGCATCCGAAATGTTCACATAGTGCCGTCCTATTGAAACCACATGTTATTGGTATCCAAAAGATGTTGGCAATCGTCGACCTATTACGCTCGCCGTTGGCAGGGTTATCAGATTTTTTCCCACCTCTTTCGCCAAATTGATTTAAAAAATCGCCAAAAAGTCGGCAAAATATATATTTTTCAACATAAATTTTTATAAAATAATAGTAAAAAAATTTAGCAGAAAATCGCCAAAAGTACAAATTAAATCGCCAAAAACTATTTCTTGAAAATTTTTCTCATCTAAATTCAAAACACTAATCATCATAATTAATGTTTTAATTTCTTGTTTATTTTTTTTTTAAATACTCTCTCAACAAAGTAATTTTCCAGAATTATGCAAATTATGAAGTTCAATTTAAAAATCGCCAAATCAAAAATTTAGAAGCCAAAAATCGCTACTTTTGGCGAGAAATCGCCATATCTCACAGCCGTGTTCATGGGCCTGGTCAAAGTTTCAAAGAAATATGAACCCATGAAGACGCCAGCCTAAAATCCTTGGAATCTTTTTTATCTCATATGGATTGACATCGTAGCGAATTCCGCAATTTTGTTGGTTACATACCCATTCACCAATAATGGTCGTCATAGATGAAGATGACTTTTCGGTGAAAGTGGTACTAATTAATCCGTTTGGGATTTGCCTATCGCATCTCATAGAGGGTTATACATTTAGTGTTTTTAAAATCTCCGGTCTGCCAAGGCTGGTCAGCTGTTAGATATCTGTCATCTGTACCTGGGTTCAGTAACATTTTGCAAACCGAAAATCGTAATATTTGTCGATATATTTATTCGGTTGCGGTAACGATATTGATTCTGTAATTTATTTTTTACTATAGTGTAAATATGTGTTCTATTCACCATTTAATTGTATATCATGTGGCATGCTGACATACAAAATGTCAAAATAAGCGAAAAGCACAAAGAAGAATTAAAGAAAAACTAAACAATTTAGCTTGTGACTTAAAAATGTTACTGGATAGCAAAGTCTATAAATTTTCGTTATATATATTACAGCGATACGGTTATCGTATCATTCATTTAGTGAAAAGTTTATCATTTACGAAAATGGATCGTTTATAAATCGAAGGACGTTTAAAAATAGTTAAAAATTACTACAAAATGGTGGTTAAACGTGGCCACTTTTCGAGCATGACGAAGTGATTATGATCGTCATGTTCGACCTACTGTTGAAGAACGTGGCAAGATTATAAAGTAACTTAAAGAGACTGAGCACAACTGTAGTTGTGGTAAGGCCTGTGCGTCAGTGCAATTTGCGCGCTGCTTCTGTTTTTGAAAGTTTGGCGGATAATTCAAATTTGTCGATTCCCCGACGTTCTCATCGGTCTGAGCCTATCTTACGGCACATTATTGCATCTAATAGAGGGTAATACCCCAGAACATTAATTTTGATAAAACAATTTTATCATTTGTACGTGTTGGGGAATGATATATTCGCCCATGGTGATTTCGTAAAACGTACTGAAAAAATTACAGCCAATTTCGACAGATGTAAGTCTGCAACAGTAAGGCATTTATCAATTGTCAAAGTTCGGAAGTCCATAAACCATTTATGTATACATATCGAACCATAACCGCCAAAAAAGCTTAAGCGACGAATTTTTTGAAGCTCGTTTCTTGACGAAATTTGATTATCTGCGATCGCAACTAATTATGTTTTTTAAGTATTTTTGTCGGTTATGGCACGATTTGTTTTTCTTAAGAATCCTTGTTTTTAAAATTAAATTTTTTGAAAAAATTTTGAAGAAATTTATGTCATCTCTTAAATTTTTGGCTTCACTTTCCATAACCCCTCTGAAGGATGAGAATGAGTAAGAGGAAAAGTAATGTTAATAATTCTTAAAATATATAAATTAAAACTGAACTACAAATTAGTCACACGAAGTTGTGGGATTTATTTAAGTATTAAATTATAAATAAAGTTATTTAGTATATATATACTCGAACATAGAGGGATTGCATTCGAAGTGTTTTAAATTCTACAGCTTATTGGCTTCCGCTCAATACCGGAAGTCAGGTGGTGTGTAAATAAACGTGCAGTGGTGTGAGTGTATTAATTGTTGGGTGGGTAACACACACACACACGCGATATTGGAGTAGTTATTGATGATGTTTTCTTTGGGTGTGTGTGTGTGTGTGAGTATTTTGCTTTTTAAAGGTTTCTTGAGACAATTCACTGCACATTATTGTGCATTTAAATGCTTTTACATAAGAGTGTACTCGTACACTTTGGAGGCACAAAACTTTGTACGAAAAGTCAAAGAACTTTGTGTTTAATGCATTTTAAATAAACTATATATGTAAATATGTACATATGGGCTGTGTATGTCAACGACATTGTTGACAGAAGGAAGTCCATAAAAATTTTACATTAAAATGCGCACTTAAGTCATGCATGTGCCGTATTTATTTGTAGGTATCAGCCGCAGCAATAGTTGCGTGCATGTCGCCTCCTTCTATTTCAACACAAATGCCCTTGAAATATTGTTTCTATTTTTGAAATGGTCTTTTATTATTTGTGTTTTGTTTTTATGTGCATAACTATAGTTTGTGGCATATGCATGTGTTTATATAAATAATTGCCTCAATACTGTATGTCATCTTAAGTTGCAATCTTTAAGAACCAAATATGCCGCAAAATAAGGGATTCGGGTATATGAATTTAGAAAACAACATTTAATCACAAATGGACCTCAGAGATAAAAATATCGGCTGTCAGTATATGTTTTCGAAAATATTTTTGACACCAAATAAATAAATAATTTCTTTTGCAGCTAAACCTAAATTAGGGATTTGAGGGTTGCGTTAGCAGCTGGATACGTACTTACAGTACATATAAAGTTTATAAAGGAATAAACATGGTAACCATATCTTAGCAATAGCTCGCTATCTAATAAATTACGGAAATTTTATTATAAACACATACTCGTACTGCCGTATTCATAAAAATATTTTTTGGTTTAAAAAAGGTTAACAAAACGCATTTTGTATGGAACTTTGTTTATTTAATACATAAAGCGTGTTTTTTAGAGTGTCACAACTTTCAGTTGGCAGCACTGCTTTATTTGAGCACCCATGTAACAGCTGATAAATAGTAGTTTTTTGTTTAGTTTGCTTTGAAATTTCATTATGAATCGACTTACACCAGAGCAACGCGTGCAAATTGTTGAAAATTTTAATCAAAATAATTTTTCTATTCGTCAAACTCATCGTGCACTTCCATTCAAAATTTTATTTTTCGCTGAAGCCCATTTCTGGTTGAATGGGTACGTAAATAAACAGAATTGTCGCATTTGGAGTGAGGAGAATCCACAAGATTTTTGTCGAAACAACATTACATTCACAGAAAATTACTCTTTGGTGCGCTTTATGGGCTGGCGGAGTCATTGGCCCATATGTCTTCAAAAACGATAATGGTCAGAATGTTACTGTCAATAATGAACGGTATAGGACCATGATTCGACATTTTTTCGTACCTCAATTACGTGGCATTATCCTTGCTGATATGTGGTTCCAACAGGACGGAGCCACATGGCACAAAGCGGACGCTACCATTGATTTACTCAAAGAAACTTTTGATGAAAAAATAATTTCACGTAATGGCCCAATTAATTGGCCACCAAGATCGTGTGATTTAACCCCATTGGATTATTTTCTTTGGGGTTATGTTAAGTCACTTGTCTACGTCGATAAACCACAAACAATTGAACATGTGGAAATCAACATTCGAAGAGTTATCGCCAGTCGTGGCGGCCACATGGCAGAAATCATATTTAAACATTAATTTCATAAAATTTTCTTTCCAATAAAGCCCGTTTCATTGATATTAAAAATATATTTCCTTGTTTTATTACATTTAAACTTGTGTCACTCTATAAAAAACACCCTTTACATACATATATACAAGCTCAAGCATGTATATATGTATGTAATGTTTAGGGGTATAGAACTTCGAATTGAAATAAAACACAAGAAAATCGTTTAAATGTCCATCAATTTGGCTTTATTGGAAGGATAATTTTATGCCATTAACGTTTAAATATGATTTCGGGCATGTGGCCGCCGCGGCTGGCTCGAATAAAGCCAATTCTACAGGTCCAATTTTCAACTACTTTTTCGAGCATATGGGGCCGTATGTTGGCAATAACGCCACGAATGTTGGCTTCCAAGTCCCCTAACGTTTCTGGTTTGTTGGCGTATACGAGCGACTTCAGCGGATGCGTATTATCACATAGAGTAAACGTAGTGCGAAAACGATCCATGGTTAACCGAATTAATTGCTCTGTCGACCATAAAATGGACGGAGCTTGCGGTAAACTTCGCGAACTGAACCATTATTTTCGAAATAAATTTGCACGATTTGCAAGCGTTGTTCTTTTGTCAACCTGTTCATGATGAAATGGCAAACCAAACTAAATATTAATCACTTGACAGCTGACAAAGTGGCCGCCAGTTAAAAAAGTGATGCCAACTTAAAGTTCTATACCTCAATAAAAAACACCCTTTATTTATGTATGTACTTTGTTTTAAAGATCGCCGCTATCAAACTGTTGACAGTTTGAGGAAAAGTATGCTTTCTTATTGAGCACCGTATGTTTGCTGGGTGTGGTCACGGTGCAATATGTACTCGTATGTACATGCATACCACACATACACACACACACACACACACACACATTAATACACAAATACATTCGTGTGCACACTTTTGTGCAAATTGTTTTTATGCATTTTTTTTAATGCGGGAGTCAGTCATACCAGTAAAATATGCGAGAGAAAAAAGTGACTTCATGTCATGTAGGGAGTTATTTTTAGAAAGAATGAATAACTACACAATATGCCTGGTTGGTTTCAGATTAAAATGTACCAGAAATATACTTAAATACATACATAAATATATAATGATTTCTTGGTGAAAATTATTTGATAAATTAATTCAAGTCTTGTTGTGTTCAATATTCCAGATTTCGGGAATTTCGTGTTAATTTTTATCTTAGGTACACGTTTTAGAGGTTAAAGACCTTTTTATGTCACGTAAAAAAGGGATCTATATGCACGAAGCTTCATCTTGTGTTTTATTTTTTATAAAAGTATTTTTATATTTGTTTTTGTACTTTTGAAATTTACTTTGAGCAAAGATTGTCTTGCTATTGAATTTTTTTGTTATTGCAATTGTTTTACCACAAGCCTGTCGTCGTGTCTTTTTTTTTTTGCTGAACAAATCTTAAAGCAGAAAAACTACAGCAAACTTCATGATAACAATAGGAAATGAAAAAAAGGGGAACTCTAATGTGAATTATGTCGCGCCAAACGGTTTCTATTCTATACACATTAGTTTTGCTCCATTGGAATGCTGATGGAAATGGTAATGGAGCTGTATACGAGTACATACTTGGTTGGCAGAAGGCAGCGTTGTACTCGTATGTATGTGGATTGCTTCACTATTGAAAACATAAAAGCATTTTTTTTTGCTTCTTTTTCCTCTTTAGACTCATACTTACACAACACGTTTTACACCGTCATCATCGTCATCATCATCATCATCACCATCACTATCATCCTCTGCTCTTGTTCATTTCTTTATATCACTTTTCCATTATGAGCCTGAGTATTTACAGGAAGCTGTATTAAGTGTTACGCTACCATTGTGTCTAAAGGGGTTAGTTAAGCCATCCATACTTGTGTGAGAGAAAAATAATAATAAGTAATAATTGGAATTTTAATTGAATCCTTTTTTAAAACAAAGAATCCAATCAGCTGTTTTTTAATTTGCACCATTTTAGTTCAAACACTCACACAGTCTGTATGACTGATTGCTTACGGTACATTAAATTTCCCATGATCTTGAAAATGTTTTAAATATCAGACAAACAAGCTTGTTTTCTGTCGTAATTTGTGGTAATTTTTATAATCTTCTATGTACTCGTATGTCTTATTTCAAAAATGCTAATTAATGCCTTGCCAAAAGTCAACCAGTTGAATGAAGGCATGCTTAAGAACATGTTTCGTTTCCAGGTTGTTTTTCTTTTCAATTCGACTAACATAATAACCTCTTTATATAGTTAAATAAAAAAGTTTCAGATTATTTTGAATTCGATGACAAACGATTGCAAGTTGCAATTTGTGTCGACCAAATCCTCTCCATAAAAATTACTAAACTTTTTTTTGTTTTATAAAGTGAAATCTTCTGGGTTAAACTTCTTGTATCTCTTTCCAAAAACAAATTTTACCGAAAATCGCAGGGCTTATCCAATGTGTTTGTTTTTTAATGTTATATTGCAATCACTTAAGTAGAGTAGTACACACTGTGTGACACATGAGTGACAGTTTTGCTCAAATTTTGTTTTCATCGGAGTGTGAACACAAATTGGTTTTTGACTCATAGTGTGTACCAAAAACTGTCAGCCAAGAGCTTTTTTGTATCATATACTGCGTTTATACGCACACTATTTGCCAATACAAATATTTGCAAATAAATAGCACTTCTATAGAAATGTTACTAAGGTTAACACAAATTGTGTAAATGTATAAAATGACAAATAATAATTTGTTTTCATTGTCATTATATTCTTCTTTAAATGGTTTTTTGTGCAATATTTATCAATTTATTGTTTTTTATTAGGAAACATTTAATCGTAACAGTTTTCTGAATAGTAAGTCGTAAGTTTTATTTGAAAATAAGCCGTGCGTATAAACGAAGTAATAATTTACCCAACTTGGACGCGGAAAATTACATTTTTAAAGGAATTTATATATTTTTATGAAATCCCGCGTTGTGTCAGATGTAATTACAACATGTTAAGACAAAATCGTACGAGGAGTGGTTAAATTATAACAAAAAGTTAATAAGATTCATTATGAAAAATTTTTGTTATTGATAAAGTGCATCCAACTGTCTTATTTTGTGTACAATTTTCTTTTTTTCCAGCCAATATTATCATTCAAAACTGATGAATTTTTGACAGTCACTCATGTTCGATAGTGGGTAGCCCACTTTATGCAACTGAGAGTTTTTATTAAGTTTGTAAAAGGTCTTCAAATAAAAAGTATTTTCAAGCGAAATCACTGGATGTTTATTTATTTATAAGTGGCCGCCACGACTACGGTTGCAGGACCATATTCTTTTAATGAAATTCTCGGTTTCCATCTTTGAGGTCTTGAACCGATTGTGGACCATGGGATAGATCTTATCTTTTTCATAGCCCCAAAAATAAAATTTTAACCATGTTAAATCATAAGATTTCGGTGGCCAATTGTGATGGCATCTTTGGGAAATCTCACAGTCTGGAAGCTGTTCACGCAAAAGAGCGATCGTTTCGTTACTTCCAATTGCAGGCATAAAAATCGTTTGCGGAATGCTTAAATCCAAATATCGACGAGAAATGGATAAACCTAAGTTTTCCTCAAAGCACTGGGCTAAGACAGCGATGTACACGAGTTCAATTTACATTATTTTTCGTATTGATTTTTTTGATATTTATTTCTTAAGAGGAGTAATTCTCAATGAAAAATCAGCGCCTACTACAGTGTTAGAATAGTGATATGGAAGACAGGTGGTGAAAGAAGCGATAGAAGAAAGCTTTATTCTTTTGAAGGCAGTATTGCAGCTGCGCTTAGTAGAAATTGTATTGGTTATTTTACTTCGCCGTTGCTTCTACTACGCACTCTGATGTTACATTAGGATTACTATCCGGTGAATTTCAATAATTTCACAATTTTTATTAATGGCGTAGTTAATTGTAATAGTGATTAATTGAGTAATGAAAACTATTAAAATGGTGTTCTATGCAAAATGAAAAGTCTTATTAGAATACATTTACTTTGCCCTACAAAAGTTAAACAGTCTTTTTATTTATTCATTTAATATTTTTTATACAATGGCTTGGTTTTTAAATTATTTAAATGAAGCACTTCTTATAAGGCTCGAATTCACAGTGCTTAGTTAACTAATGAAGGTAGTTTAACCAATGAAATTGATAAGAAAAATCGTTAGTTAAACCACACAGGCTTTAGTTAACTATAGATTTTGAATTTGGACCTTAGTGTAATTAACTAACTTCCATTTGTCTTCAGAAAATTGGCTACAAAAAGTCCCTCCTCACCTTCTTATATGATACCAACGATATATAGACTATGATGTCGTTTAAATTTTGTTTGTACCTTAATTGGCCCTGAAGTTATCTATTTTGCCCGATTTGTTTTGCTCCTTTCGAATTTCGAAATTCGGTTTTCCGAAAATCCCTGAGCCTTATAAGTTCTGCATCAAACATTTAGGCTGTGCTCTGACATGCTTGTGTGTATGTTTATATGTGTGTATATGTCAGTCAGTAGCGTTAGACTTCTTACGCCATTTCAAACAAATTATACCCTTTCCAACTATTTCCATAACATTTTCCTTCAATTAGCTTATTTCCCATTAACTTTAAAGAACGAATAAAATATAAATACATTAAGATATCTAAAAAGTGAAATGGAATTTTATTCATAAAAAGAAATGTGTTAATGGTAGAATTCCATTAGTGTTACAACATATTTCAATGATAAAAAATAAAAATATGAACAAGTTGCATATACTCCCAAAAGTCATGCTCCTGATTTCTTTCAATTTTTTCCCCTTTAAATACTTGTTACTCTCAAGCTTAACAATAGACAACATTGGAAAGAAATATTGAGGTACAGATAAAATTTGATGAACAATATTGTTTTCTGTCTGAGAAAAGACATGCTACTCGTGCTAATGTTTTATATGTATAAGAAACGATATTAAATTAATTGATTTACATACTTTGTTTTCTACATTTTCTTCAAACACATAAATGTGTTTTCATTCGATAAAACGTTCATAAGTACGTATGTACTCGTATGTATGTATATAATTTTTATTTGTAGAGCGGCACTTTATTTTTAACAAGAACTAGTTCGGCTTTATTTAAAGGTTTATTATTTACATGCCACAGTAAAATGTTTGAGTCAGTTCATGTTGCATTACAAAACAAATTTTATTACTCGAAAGTAGAGATGGGCGCGTGTCGAATTTTTCCAACACGACACGACACGAACACGAATACCAAGATGCAAAACGCACGCGAAAAATTTTGTCAACACGATACTGCACAACATGCACGAAATATTATTGGTATTCAAGATTCGCTTTTCAAAATATGGCACTGAGTTGGCATTGCCAGCTGATACACTTTGCCACCACAGCTGATACTATCTATTTACTTGCAGAACTTTAAGCTTCAGAGGCACATACAATATCAACAAATATGCTGGTATTGTGTGTTTGACGATACAAAATATTCAATTTTTTCTCTACTGAAAATTCATTCATTCGTGTCAATTTTGCTCAACACGAAACGACCCGAACACGCACGAAATTAGATTTTTTCTCACGAATATTTCGTGTTGAGTCGTGCGTGTTCGTGTCACGAAGAAAAACACGACACGCGCCCATCTCTACTCGAAAGTAAAGAAATTATATATAGAATTTCAGTTTTCTGTAACACGTTTTTTTTTATTGTAGTAGAACTAATCGCAGTGCAACACAACTAATGGCATGACAACGCCTTTTGTATCTCCTGTTTTACAACAAAAACTATCTTTGATTGGTCTCGTTTGATCGTGTACAATTTTTTTTAATATTTTATAAATTGTTGGACTCTATTATCAATTCACACAAAAAAGTAATATGAATGAGTTTGTAATATTAATTAAAATATGACAATATGTCGAATAATAAATTTCTTAAATTTGTAATATTAATTAAAAAATTAATTAAATTTTCACCTATAAACAATTTGATAATATCAATTAAGTTTTTCCACTCAAATTAATTATTACAATTAAAAATTTAATTGAATCAATTGAAAACATTAATTGGTGAATACTTTTTTTTGTGTTAGAATTTAAATTTTTTAAATTGCTTCTCAACAAACCGAAATCTAGCAAAATTCGAAATTAATAACAAATTATTTCATCTTTATATTGATTGTTTTTTTGCAGACATGTCTCACAAAATGGCTGCTAAGAAAACAAATTCACGATTGAAAATTCATGGTATAAATTGGACCTTATTTTGTTTATTTCTTTATAGGCATAAATAAAAATTAAATTTCTATTATAACAATTTCTTTCTGATTCTTTAGAATTTTTATTATTAAATCCGAATAACAATCAACAGTTTGTATGCAATTGTCAATTGGCTTTTTGTATAAAGTGTGTCCAAAGAGAGACAACATTACATATTTTTTAAGTCATTGTAATAAAAATTTTAGATAAATTAAAAATTTGCTTATTTTATCACATTTTTCTCATTGTCCTTACATTTGCAATTGTGGACATAATTTGACCAAACGTTTGTCACTTTAAACATACATTCACATTGATATTGCCAAATAAGTTACAAAGTTAGCTTAAAAAGAAAATAGAAGCAAATTAGAGATCGATAAAAGAATTGTTCGCACCAAATATGATTAAAGAAAAACAATTGCCAAATAAATTTAAATGCTTTTAACCAAAAATAAGGAATGCAGCATACATTTTTTATTTTATACGTATTTTTATTTTCTTTATATCATATCAAATCAGTTAAATTAAATATTTGACATTCGCAATAAAAAAGAAAGAAAACACACACCCACACACACAACTACAGATTTTGATCCGGAAGTTCAATCTGGAATCATTTTCAATACTTTTAACATGCAATTCATTATATCCAAAATCTTCGCTCTTAATTGTTCATAAAATATAAATTGTACGTAATTGTTTCTATTCCACTAAATATTAACGAGTTTTTACCGAAAAAGGTAAAATATGAATTAAACATTAAACAAACCATCACCAAAATCGAAAAAGGTTACGTTAAGAAGGGTAGTGCTAAGCACTTCCTCTCGGAAACCTATACGTCCATTCTGAATTTCTTCATAGTTTCGCTCCTTCTCTGACTTGATGAGAATCAATATACACATCACCTGTCATTCAGTCACTTGATACCCATGATGCATGCACCCGCTGATATCTAAGATAACTTTCAGTTCCAGATGAAACCCGCTACTTAGCCACTTGAGTCTGTAACGTTGTAACTTCGAGCAATGACACATGTGTTCCACACTTTCTTTCTCCTCCTCATTTTCGCACAGCCTGCGAAAATGCGGTGTGTCAGTTTTCCACTTGCTGATCCTTGCTCTAACCTGACAATGACCACTCAAGACTCCTATAAGAACCCGTAGAACTCTTTTATTCATACTCAATAATAGTTTGGACTTTGGTAGGTCAAGCCTTGGCCGTGAAACACGTGAGACCCTGCAATCCTACCTTTTGATTCAGGAATTATTTGTTTCCTCTTTTTGTTCCAAGATCTTGAGTTCTCAGAAACGTGCATACTGCGTGATTTCACCGACATTGTTTTATCTAATTCTGATTTCAATCTTGCTAATTAATCGCCAGTCTTATTTCCATCAACATTCACTTGCCTGGAGCCCATCAAACAAAAAAAAAAAAAGCCGTGATAAATAGAGTACCATCAATTTTAATTGTTGAAAAGTGTTTTATTGAGTTTCGTTGTGATCGTACCAGCACAAATGATGCCAAAATTGGGCAAGATCGCTGAAGCTGTAGACGTCTCAACCATGCGAGTACATTACATTTTGCATTCAATATTGGGATATAGAAACGCTATCCGCGCGTTACCGTGTGACCACTTCAAAGGAGTGTTTATCAATGTTCTGGCAAATATCTATTCAAGTACACAAGAGACAGTGAGAGTTTATTTTGATACATGCGGTGCCATTCACATAGATTATCCTGAAAAGAGTAAAACGACTACCGGCGAATATTACTCAGAGGTTTGGACAGATTAAGTATTGGTTTAAAGTAAAAAATACATCATCTAGCGAAGAAGAAAGTGTTGTTCCATCATGTCAATGCACCAGTACACACTTGTGCAGTCAATAGAATAAATTTGGGTAAAACGAAGAGGTCCTTATTGAAACAAACGCCTAGATGCCGGACTAAATGTATCGCGCTTAAGGGAGAAGACTATATTGAGAAATAAAACACTTTTTTGTGAATAAATATTTGTTTTATGAAAAAAGTCATGGAACTATCAAACTGTCCTTTAAATAAAAAAATTACTAACTAATGAATGAAACAGATAATCGAAAGCTTATTGCCAGTAAAAATTTAGTAATTATATTAGATAAGGTTAGGTTAATCTGGGTGGTCCAAAGACCTCGCATAGACCGGGGTTGATCCTTAGCGATATCAGCAGATGAGAAGAGAACCTGTAAGTATGGCAGCCTAGTTCTCGGTGCTTGTATCGAATGACTCCCACACAGATTTAACAAATTTTAGCAATCTACACAGTTCCACTCTCGATACAAGTTCAAGACTACGAAAAGTGTGAGCACCAAGACAGTTATATCTAGTGCGGCTTACAGCCGGCAGTGACACAGTAGATGTTCCATTGCTTCAATTACCCCCGGTTCCTTACATTTCCTGCAGGTACCGTCAAGTATTCGTCCTATTTTGACAGCATACGAAGCCGTCCAGCAGTGTCCAGTTAATACCCCCACTAGAAGTTTGCAGTTGCTCCCAGTTAATGATAAAAGGAATTTAATCGGGTACTTATATTATTTTTAATGTTAACCAAATGAGAATTATATTATACGTTTGCTTGAATATGTAGTAGTTTTTCCTCTTTTAAATTTAATGTATTAAAACATTTAAGAAATTTATTATTTGACATATTGTCATAAGTTTATTTTAATTGAAAATTAAATAATTACGATTATTTTTATGTTAAAAAACGCCCCCTTTGCCGTTCTAATCTCAGTGCAGGTTGGTCGTTTGAGAGCCAACGGATCTTTCGCACAACCCAATAAATTTTTTTTTAGTATTGTGAATGACAAGAAATTTTTACTTGAAAATTTTATGAGACACTGCATTTTCTATTAAATTTACATATTTTGATGGAGCTTCCCATTAATAGTGCCAATGCTTATGATAATAATAACAATAACAAAAATTTATTGCTTTCTAGCCAAATCGTGGGCGCATAGTGCTAAATTATGATAATAATGGCTGCCATTTATTCTGTCAGTTCAGCATATTCAAAAAAAACTTCTTAATATCAAGATGAAAATTTCTTGATCATAATCAGTTAGTTCCCCCCGCATCTCATCCTCTTGCTGCGGGCTTAATTGCAAAAAACAAACAAAAAAAGTAGAACTACACTCTAGCCTGGCGGCACACGACTGCGAGACAGATCGCCCAGATACCCTCATAAATTTTATTATTCATAATAATGCGTGTTAAGTTATGAAAAAAAATAAATAAATAAAAAAAGTGTTAAAACACGCTTCGAAAAATTAGCAATGAGTCAGTTTATAGGCTTCCTAACTGCTTTAAATACATCATACATGGTTCGCTTTAGCTAACGTTCGCTGCCCCCTGGCATACCAAGTAACTCTTCCGTGAAGAGCAAACTACAATGTAACGAACAGAAAGAAGAAAAAATTAATGTGCATATACATACATACATAGTCTTACAGTGTTGCTTGAACGCGCCTCAATTTATAAAGAAAATTAATTTGCAACATTTTATATTGCAGTCTTTGCTATTGACACATGTTGCTTAGATTTTATATTTCTTTTAACTATTTGCTTTTGTTTTGGTTGCAATTATATACAGCTTGCAACACCATATAATACAACAAGTTTACGAAACGTCATCAAATCTTCTTGGAAATCAATGCAAAGCATTATAATACTTTTTTTATCCACTTTGTTTTCGCATCATATATTATTGTGTTGCTTCACACCACTATCAATATGTTTGTTATGTCAGAGTGTTTGTAACAATTACATACATATATTCATTCATATGTACATATTGGTGTTCAACATCATGACTTTTGTTGATATTTCCAAAAAGAGTGACTTAATGTTGAAATGGTATAAAACGGTGTGAAAACGAAATTCGTCGTTTTTTATTAACAAGGCCAACTTGAGGCATTATGTGTGGAATATATCGTTCGAATATTCGTCGAGTCACAATCCCGGTGTGAGCTATGTGCAGCCTATTGTCGTTGACCATACCTTCATTTTTCGTTTCTCTGTTTTGCATGCTTGAGGAAAACTGCCCCCGTAAGAAATGGTCTGTTAATGCAAAATGGCCCTGAACTGAGAGTTAAAGAAGTCTCCAAAATGGCCAGAAAAGTAGGAATAAATTCAGTAAAGTGCCACGAAGAGTTCCGTACGGACACTACATATGTAATACTATACGAGTACAAACTTTAGCGTACATAGTCGAATATCTTACCTGATGTAGAGATTTTTTTAAACTTTTTTTCAGTTTTTGAATATTTTTTATAGTTTTTGTGATTTTGACGCTTTTTTCGTTATTGGAATTTTTTGGATTTTTGGCTTTTTTTCGATTTTTCGTTTTCAGTGATTTTTGCGGTTTTTGGCGATTTATTTTAGTCTTAGCGATTTTTTAATTTATTGCGCTTTTTGTGATTTTTTTGTTACATTTTGGGGATTTTTTTTCGCTTTTTTCGTTCTTGGGATTTTATTCCGGGTCCTGGGGGTTTTTTACGTTGTGGCGTTTTTTTGTTTATGCCGATTTTTTTGGTGTTTGGCGATTTATCTCAGTTTTAGCGTGTTTTTTTCGGTTTTGGCTATTTTTTTCGGTCTTTGGCTATTTTTTTGTTTTTGCAATTTTTATTCTAAGATTTTTTGGTTTTATCGTTTTTTAAAATTTTAAGAGTTTGCCTCTTACGGTTTTCAAGAACAGCACGTTGTCAAAATCAAATAGTCAAAATTACATTAACTGATAAAATACCCTTTACTTAAAATTTTTAATTTCAGTGTTAATTGGAGCAGTTTCCATAAAAATACACTAACTTTCCAAATTGTCTGTAGGATTTAAAAATTTTTTGTTGCTCGCTTTAGAGTACCAGGTCCGTAACTTTTACAGTTCTCGAGAAAACAGCCTGGCTCACTGTGATAATTTTAAAGAATTAAAACATGGCGAAAATTTCTCAACTTTGGACTTTGGATTTTTCTGATTAAAGATTATATCAGCTAAAAAGCTTATCGAATTTGTGATCAAATGTCAGCTACTCCCTTTTCAATTATTTGTTCAAATAAAAGGTGCGGGAGAGCGAGAAGTAGTTTCTCGTTTATGCAGAAGGGTACAAACATTTCGATCTATCATGTTCGCATTCTATTCATTATTATTATTGTAAAATAAAATGAAAGAAATTTATTAATGATCTGATGATCTGATTGTGTGTCACATAACGCAATCACAAAATATAAAATAAAATAGAAAAATAAAATAACACTTGAATTTAAAGTGCTGATAAACAAGTTTGAGAGCGCTGCAAGCAAGCAAGCAAAATCATTGAAGCACTCGTACCACAGAGTAAATAAATGTGCAACAAACAGTCAGTAACTGCATTTTCATTAGAGATCTTGTTGATCCAGTTTCAATTAGATCGCTAGCTACTATTTCTGTTGTTGCTGCTGCAGCTGCTAATGCCGCTGCCGGTGCTACTGCGTATTTTACTCCTTTCTTTGCTTAAGACATTTTATTTATTTTATTTCTTCCACTTTTTAACATTTTTGAAATTTACAAGATGCGACTACGAAAGTTGTATAACAAGCTATTAGATGTGATGTGCACTTTTTGCCATAAAAAGCAAAAGAATAACGTTACGTTCTACGTTCTTGTTGCATGCCACTTGATCAATGATTCTTATTTTATTTTATTTTTTATCTCGCTCGTATAGTTTTTCTTTAGGTTTGCTGTTTATATATTTTTTCGTTTTGGTTTCTTCGATTGAAAACCGTTAAGTAAAGGAAATAAGCCCAAAGATTTAGATAACACAGTGTGTGACAAAAGAAAAATACCAGTGATGTGTTACTATCTTTCTGGTATAGGTATTGTCGAGTAAAACAGCAATCTGTGTTTGAAATTTTCCAAGCAACCCAAAACCTTGAGTTACGGGTAAAAAAACCGGTTTTTCGTATCCGTATGCACTTATCAAACTTCTAACTAACTTAAATATCAACGGATTTTAAATTTCGAAAAATGTAGTTTACATGAAAAAAAAGTTTGACGACCACTGTTGTACCAATTTGGTACTATGTGTTGATCTATGTTTGTTAAATTTTGCTTTAATCATGCTGGAAGTTTAAATACACAGAAAGCATATAAATAGATCGCGAAATATTTCATGTCGGTAGTTTAAAAAAAAATTCTAATAAAATATTTAATAATTCAATTTCTAAGGAATTTTTTAACACAAACTTGCAATTTACTCTTAATCAATTGTGTTTGATAATTAAAGTCATGAACAGTATGGTTCCAGTACAAAAATACTGCGTAAGAACAAATCCAAAGTGGAAAAGGGATGAAAAAACCGAAAAAATTATATTTGGTGAAAAATTACACACATATATTTATGTGAAGTTAACTGAAATAAAATATATATGGATCGAAAGTCTCATCTTTCTAAACTACCTGTGACTCAAGATTTTTGGGGGTGTTTGAAAAATTCCAAATGCAGATTACACATATTTACAGGACACAGCGTTTTATAAAAAGTTTACCCGTCGCCGACTATATATGTATTAGGGATGCCAATCGGGACTGGTTTTTACGATCCCGGGATTCGGGATTTCAAAAAATTAAATCCCGGGATTTCGGGATCCCGAAATTTTTTGAAATTCAGGAATTATTCGGGACTCTGGGTGCTTTAAACATTAAAAGACACACGCTTTTATAGGAATTTACTAAAAACACGTCTTTGAAAGTGGTTCACGAACTAAAGTTTTATAATTATTTCATATTACATAGTCAAAAACTACTTGAGAATTCACAAATAATATTTTTGAAAATCACAAAAGAAAAATAAGTGTAGTAGGCTTAGATTCTACTACTATTCTTACTACGCTTATTTTTCTATTGTGATTTTCAAAAATATTATTTGTGAATTCTCAAGTAGTTTTTGAAAGTCTGTGCAAAATATGTGGTTAGAATTCAACCAGATATTTTGAACATTAATGATTTGGCAAAGCATCAATGAAATACATATGTGACAGCGCATAGAGAAAGGGACCTAAGGGTAAAAAAATCAATTTTCACTTTTTTTTTGATGTGGACAACATCTGAGCATCGAATGAGACCGACCCAAAAGTGTTCCCTCCCAGAGATATGCGCGTTTTATTCAGTGATCGTACACCAAAGATACACGTATTTAAATCTTCAAAATGGCTCTCCTGAACAAAACCGGTTTTTACCCTTAGGTCCCTTTCTTAACCACCGGCAAATAAATTTCAATTATAAAAGATCAATATAGTGTCGTAAGGGTTACTATATTTACATGGGGGAAGGTCTTGATGAATTTATTTAAAAAAAAACAAACAAAACTTAGTAAATAATTTCGGGATTGACTAAATCCCGAAAATTCCGGAATTAAAAAATTTAAATCCTCGGGATTCGGGATTCGCTGAATCCCGAAAATCTCGGGCTAAAATTTATTTTCTGGACAGCCAATTCGACAGATGTAGCAGCATCAACAATATGGCCGCTATCAACTATCAAAGTTCGTAAATATCTGTTAGAGGACCTTTTATAAGAAGAAAATTAAATTAAAAAGTTTTTAAATTGGTGTTTGTTAACGAAAACTATGCTTTCTTATTAAGGCAAAAAAAACTTTCGGGTTCGTTACAGACTCTTAATATTATAATATTTAGACTAAGTAGCAACTTTCAACACCATTAATAATCACACATTATGTACTCGTACATACATACTATACATTCACGTCTTCACTATTTCGTGCAACCAAAGAGTTTAGTTATAATCTGGATTAAAATCCAGTTAGTTTGAAAAATATATGTATGTATGTAGGTTAAGATTTAACGTACTACCAACCAACCATCCTTTATAATTTAATAGTATTCATTATTATTATTATTAATATGAAAGGAAAAAATAGCTGCCAATTATTTATGCTTTCCTTTCACAGATACATAGTTTTCTTTTTCAAGTATCTTAAATTGCCACAATTATTTCAACAAAGTTTGATCTCAAACAAAAGAAATTGGATTTTCCTTTCGGAGGAAATTATATTTTAGCAAGTATTGAATACAGCTTTTAAAAATAACTGACTGCAACTGAACTGAGTTGAACTCAAAGTCAATTGAAATGACTAAACAAAGGAAAATATGTACAATTGTAAGTCAGAAATCATTAATAAATAAATTTTGTGGCTTTCATTCGCTAAACTCTTTGCGTATATTTAGTTATTGAAAGACAATCTCCGTTCGCATCTGCTTATCTAAATATTTCGACAGGGTATCGCTGCAAAAAAAAAAAAAAAAACACAGAAACAAAATGTTGGAGTAACGGATTTTTTTTTGTTTTTTCTAAGACTTCAAGCCATGTTTTATTATTATTTTTTGTTAAACACTGAAAACTGTTTAAGAGGCGTAACTAAACACGAATACTTAATAATAAAAAAAAGAAACAAAATTGCAGGTTAAAAAACTTTTTTGCTTTAATATTTGACTATAAAAAGTTTTTACAAAAGATAAAAACTTTCAAAATAATTGCGGTTAGACAAATTTTGATTGCAAAGTACGAGTACAAGTAAGTACAAGCGAATAAATGTGTATTTGGCATTTTGCTTCAAGTACTTGAAATTGTGAGAAGAAATACGAGGAGTCATGGAAATAGAGACCAGAAAAATATTAAAATTTTGCCATATTTAATAATAATATTGTTACTGTAGTCAATTGGCCGTAACCGCTACATTGTGTCTATACAATTTTTTTTTGTTCTAAATTCTTAACACAGATTTTGATTACATATTGAATATGTTTGTTTTGCAGAATCTTTTGATTAGAAATATTTCTTCTAATTTTTTATTTAAATTAAATTGTTTTAACGGGTTTTTATAATTTAGACTTTTTCCATTTTTCACTTTTCAACTTCATATAAACAGCGTACAGTGGGGCAGATTGAAAATATTTTGTAAAGAAATGAGGGAAGGAAGTATACAAGTTTATGTTTTGTAGAGAACTTAGGAGAAGCGCTTTAAAGCATTAAACACATTAAGCACAGCAGGCTAACCGACTACACGATTTTAAATGCCGCTAGCTGCAATTGTCGCCCTGCAGCCAGCTACTTAAATACTTTGAGAACATCATAAGCTTCTCATATTGAAGTATGCATATAAACTAGGGACGCCAATCCTGAAAATTAAATTAAGCTCTATTGTTTGCAACAAATCTTAAAAACTTTAACATTACTCACTAATTGCGAAAATATAACTTTCAATATATCTGACATCTTTCCGCGATTATTTTTTTTATCTTCTTCGTCCGAATCGGAAAGAAGAAAACATTTTATTTTAATTTATCAACAAAATTTTTACTAATTCATTGTTTTGCATTTATCGATAAACAATCAACGTCGTCATAAGACTCTTAGAATACAAAATTAGCATCGATGTTGTGTTAAAGTGATGTTGATTCAAAATTGACGACGATGTTTCCGACGCCAAACATAATAAGGGTGAATGTTTTGAAAGTTTTTGTATAAGCGTATGAAGTTTTTTAGTTTTTCAAGACTTTTTTGGTTTTATACTAGTGATAGAAAATTAAAATCTTATTTCAAAAAAATATAGTATGACTCTTACAACATAAATATAAGAATTCAATAGCATATGGAAATCCCATATAAGTTCTTTTTCAATTCGGATAAAAATTAACAATTGGCTCGCACTAAAAGTTCTACTTACCTATAGTGCCCTTCTTTCTGTTTTCGTAGAGCCAAACTTAAACTCGAATTATACTCTCTCTTTCTTATATATCTGTGGCAATATGGAATAATCGATTAAGTCGTATTAAGCCACGAAGTGTTTTTCGCTCGCTTTGACGCTACAGGTCCTGCATAACCGTACAACCGAAGCGAATTCATATCAGATGATCTCGATTCTTGTGTAAAATTAAGCATAACGCTCGGAAATTTTCTGAAAAAAGGAAATTTTACACTAACAAATATAAAAGGTGAATATCAGAGTTGTAAATCGAAACCACCTGGTATCAATGCGCCTTGCGTACAACTTTGGTAAGAAATACAACCCTGGACTAACGAATTGTTTTTTCTTTTGAACATACCGGGGTTGTATTTTCGAAAAATTCTTTTGATAGTATCGGACTTATCCACTGTCCACTGACTTACGGAGTTTTTAACAATGTACAGTTAAAAGCTAACAAGGACTTTAACGGGAAGTTTTATATGAAGAACTTGCAATTAAAGTTCACGTTAACTGTGAAAAGGGACGTTAAGAGATTAAATGACTCTAACGCATGATAACCACTGCAATTTTCAACTGCGGTATAATAAATCTCAATTTGCTGCCACACCACCAATATTAATCCCACTAGTAAAGAATTCCAATTTAATTACAAAATATTCCGACTCTATCCCACTGTGCTGTGTTTGTTTTTTTATTTACTTTCAAAGCATCTCTTCATGTCTTTTGTTTAAATTTCTTTAACCATTTAAGAAATGAGTTATCTTGATTAATTTTGCTAGCAGAAACCCAAATATCAACTTTTATATTAAAGATTTATTTAAAGTTAATCATTATGTTTGTGTGCTTTCATTTGAATCAATTCTGAAAAGGCATTTTGTTAAAATATCCAATTCACGTGTTCGATTTTGTTTTGCCTTATTTTGTCTTAAAAGTTGCAAAGTTTACTGACCCAGTAAATGAAGCCCGGTTTTTTCTCGTTTGATGTTTGATGTTTTTTTTTAATGACAAAATAAAAAAGTCTTAAATCTTGCAAAAACACTTAATTGCATTTTACAATTTTTTACGCGATTATATTTTTATTTTGATTACGGACGGAAAATTTCGCTTGCCTAAATGTAGTGAAAATGAGATATTAAAGCTTAGATTACATTAGAGAAATACGTGACACTGCAGATGATTGTTTTTATTACACCTTTATTTTCTGTAATCAATGAAATTTCTGCTCAGCAATTAATTTTTGTATCTATTCTACACTAATAATAAGAGGAGTATTACCAAGAGATAATAAATACTTGTATGCAAATTGCTGGCAGCAAAATATTGATTCGCGCTTGCAGTTGAATCATATTGCAATAAAATATTCTGCCTTCTTACGGCTGTTGAATTCTTTGACTTGACTTCGAGTAGATTAGACTAGATTAAGGACCTGACAAAAAAAAATAAGAAAATTTATTTTTGTTTTCAATTTAAGTAATCGATCGAAAAATTTTGTTGGCATCCTTAATTTAGTACATCAAGTAGATCGAAGTCGAATGAAAAAATTCGACAAGCGTAATAAGGCTCATTGTTCCAACATTGTTCTAGGGAGTTGCGGCTGTATCGAACAGCTTCTAGGAGGCTGCTTCTTTTTATTTATTTATAAGATCACGCTCTTACAGAGATCATTTTATTTGTCCCCTACATAAACACAATAATAGTGAAATATCGAATAATTTCTAAAGATCAAGGGTCATTAATTTGAAGCACCTCCTATTTTTAAATTTAAATAAAACAAATTATGTGTGAGATATCATTTATTTCTTTGAAGGGCTTATTGATGCCATTGTGTGTCGAATATATGGCGCATATCTATGATCCTAGCGCATAAATTAAGATGAATTTTACCGATGGCAGGAGTTATGCTGACTGGAGAGCTGCGGTGGCGTATGGCTTATTTGCATAGAACTGCGACTTAAGAAAACCCAAAAAAAAAACCTTTGACAGGGTCTAATCGCACGATCTCGGTGGCATATCAGGTCCTCAAATCGTTTATTAAGTATATTCAGTGTGACATGATCTGTGTAAAATGTCGTTTGTGTCCATATCTTAAAATTCTGGCCAAAAGAAGTTGGCAATCATCGGATGACAGGGAACACGTCAGGAACACGCCATTCTTAAAGAAATATGGAGGCGGCATCCCAAAACCCACGCTGAAGAATGTCTTTTTCGGTATGCATTGGACACTTTTGAATCTCATGTGGATTGCTATTGTCCCAAATTCTACAATTTTATTTGTTGATGTAACCCTTCATCCAGAAATGGGCCTCATCGCTGAAGATGATTTTCGATGAAAATTTATAACTTCTCCCCCACCTCTTCAGAGAATACACGTTATTGTCAATGATCGTTTTACCTTCAGCTCGTGTGTCAGTTGAATTTTGTACGGGTGTGGTCTCCGAAAGGCAGAGAGAAATTTTGTGAGCAACCCTAAATCGACTACAATAAATAGTCATCCTAAACACTTTCACGGACAGCGCCAATGATTTTGGAAGATCTTGAGTTTCGTCGATGTATTAGTGTTGGTTGAATGTTTACTGATCCAGTAGACTCACATGTAGCTCATTAGGACGATTATAGCGGCCGTAAAATGGAGGAAGTGCGCGAAACTTCATTTTGATAAAACTATTTTATCGTTTGCACGTATTACTACTGAAAGCTTTATACATTCATGCTGATTTGGCAAATCATGCTGAATGAATGACAGCCAATTCGACAGATGCACATACATACCTTCAACAGTATGGCCGCTATCAACTGTCAAAGGTCGGTAGTTCCCATTGGAAGACTTTTATAGAAATATGTAATTCAAAATTTGCGTTTTATTTTTAAAAAAATTTCATCGAAAGCAAAATGCTGTGCTATAAAAAATTCTATTCTAAATTTCGTTGGTGTTGGACTGGATATTCGATAGCAAGCGAATGCAACTCATAATGAGTGCACATAACACGACCGCAAAGTTATTTTTTTACATTTGCAAGTTTTTAATATTTACAATTTCTATCGAACGGCACACTGGGGCAGTGGCGGGCAGCTTACGTTACACTACTGTGCTTATAACCACTTGGTGACATTTGTGTATAAAGTAGGTAAAATTTTTCTAAAGTGTATTTCATGAGTTATTCAAAATTCTTTCATCTTATTAGACTATTTTCTTCCTACCAGTTGTATTTCTTTTTTTACAAGTGTTGTTCCTATACAAATCGTAATCAGATGTATTCAGTACAGTTGTCAGCCTATTTTTTTTTGGTAAACTATATTAAATTGAAATATGATATCTTTATGCTAATATTGAATTTAATTTTGAGGTTTTTAGGTATTTTTCCTCAATATAAGAAAACAAATGATTGACTGGCGGTTTTAATGAACTGATTGTTATTAATTTCTGAAATAGCTTTTTTTTCTAGAATTAATTAAGGCATCCGCAAAGTTATGCAGACATTATGTGTAATATTCAAATTTTTTAAATATATTTATAAACTATTTTTGTAAACTGTAAAGTAGCAAAATGTTTTGAATCTATAAATATTTAAAAAAATTCTATACAAGGAAAGTCTATGACAAATTTCATCGCATTTACGTATGTATGTATTCGCAAAAGGAGAAAAAATCATTAAGATTCTATTTTATTTATTTTTAAGCAATGAAACTCTAAACATAATTTCTTTATTGATGTTGTAAGCAGAGCTGAAAATTAATTTTTTTTTTCAGTTATGTATTTTTCAATACCGACGAAGGATTGCTCTGCGATAAACATTAGCATATCAGAAAAATATATGCTGTTGGTATAATTGTGTCTGGCCATGGTTTAAGACTGTCCTTTTTACTGTTCCAATATAATTAGTTTGTTCCAATTTTATTTTAAGTTAAAAAAAGAAGTGTATAGAGTGAAAAATTCTAATTCATACAATTAATATAAAGGAACAAACTAAATTGTTTAAAGGAGATTTCTGTTGCAATATAGAAGTTGCAAACTGTACAGAACAGTTATTTGTTTCATTTTATTTTTAAACTCAGTAAAATAATTTGTTAAATCAGACAATTTGTTGATTGAAAAAATCAGGGTTGATTTAAAAAAAATTTTTGTATTTGAATTTACAAATTTCTTTGAAGGACCTGCTGTAGTGCGATTCACTAACTTTTTTAACGATAATGGCATCGTTAAAATAATGATAGCGAAAATTTATCGAATTTGCTATTCAGTAACATTTTTAACGATAATCGCTGTAGGTTAAAGTCAGCTGTGTCGTTATTTAAGCGACAATAATTTATTTGCTCTTAATTTGATCGATAAAGGAAGTGTGTTTTGTGTTACAAATGGCTTTTGAATATTTGGGATATGAGAACTTGGAGCTCTTAAAAATATATGTATCTTTTTTAAGAACTCTTTTATAAACTGTTTTTATTAACACTCACCTCATTCATTCGCACATCCTCAGCAACCAATTCGTGTCCCTCAATGTACTGGCTCCCAATAAGTGATGTTACTTTTCCTTCAAGCTTTGTGTTTATAGATCTTACCATCTGCCATTGCTCCACTGTCTTGAATGTTCCAATGATGTTATTTATAGTCTCTAGTTATTTATTATCTCCACTTATTTCCTCACACCACTTTTCCATGCAGCTTTTGGAACTGCCTGCTGCCAGTCCAGGATTTTCAAGCATGAAATCCACCAAGTGGTTGAGTTGTTCAGCGGAGGTGCTTTTTTTTAATGGTAGTCGTCATTCTATTTATATCACTTATAAAAGCACTCTTCATATTACTTACCTTGTTCCAAAAATGATACAAATGTGAGCAAACAAAAAACCGCACAAGCACAAATTCAAAATAAATTCTTATTTTTTTCTTATTCTGTTTTGTTCTTTTCTTTTTTGCTTTGTAACATTTCATAGAAAGAGATGCCACAAGACATTAACAAAAATCAACAGAAAATATTAGCTGTGTACTATCGTTAGAAAGAAGTTACAGAATCACACAATCGTTATTGCAAGTGACAAAATGTCTAGACAAATATTACGATTGTCGGCTCGTTAAAAGTTATTGAATCACACAAATTAAGTTTTGATTTCGATAATTTTGTGTTTGATTTAGAAAATGAGTTTTTTCTGTTACTTTAACAACAAATAATTTTTGGATATGAAGTATGACGTGTAACTGCTAGTGATGAATTAGATTTTGATTTGTATGCCAAATCTAATCAAAACCAACTAGATTTATTCTCCAAAATTTCGTATGTATTAGATTTTACTCAGCTGTCAATGAACTATTAATGTGTTAAAGTCTAAACCGTTTTTGGGCAGTGGGTCAAATAATGAATTTGTTCCTTCAAAAGTCTGCTTTGAAAAATAAATAACTACAGTTGAACTTCCATAATTTGAATCGCCATTATCCAAACAAAAAATTTCAACTTAGAGAGACTTCAAGTTATTGAATCGTTTATAAAGCAAATTAGAAAAAAATATACACTGACTGTTAGCGGAAGATGTGGAAATTTTTAATTTGCAACGCTCTGTACTATTATTTTTATTCAAGTTAGTAAGAAATTCAAGTTATGGAAGTTCCCATGCTTTCCGCTGTTGCCATGCGATTTGCTTCAACTTATAAAAACTTCAATTTATAGAAGTTCAAGTTATAGAAGTTCAACTGTACTTAAATTGTAAAAAGTGAACAGTTGCAGTCGTTACTGAACCTCATCATTGTTGATGTAGTGCCATTTAAAAAAAAATTAACAAACGTTTTTTTTTAATATTAAAAAAAGCTTAATTATAAAATGCTCAAGAAATAACGCCAAACAACTTATTACTTCGCACATGCACGGAGTACAATTGAATACAATTGAAAAGTGTGAAACTGTATCTTGTAGATACGGATGCTTAAGAAGTTGAAGACAAAAAAAAACACAAATGTTGAATGATCGTTGTCATTTAGATAGGGGAGAAAATTTACTTTATCACCAACCATTATAATCATCAACATCAACGGCGGCAGTTGCATGAGCACACTAAATGTTCAAAAGATTAATTTATATTGTTGCCCGGACTATTATTGTGGCTGAAGTTAAGTGGACAACTTAATTTGATGAGCAACATTTAAAAATTGAATTGCGTTGCAATAATCATGAATTCCGAAACATTAATTTGATTTTCTTTATTAATTTGTTTTCTTTTCTTTTATATGTACTCGTATGTAAGTATATTATTTTTATTAAGTGTTACTTTTATCTCGGAACCCGTATACTCGCATTTGTTGTCTTAATAAATCCTCTTAAGAACTGCAATCTCAAAAATACAACAAACAAAAAATCGTGCATTTTTAACTTTATTAAATTTAATCAATTTGTTTTGTAAGTTTTAAGTTGCATACGCCCATATTGCCAACTTCATTTGACATGATATGCGCTAAAGATTCTCAAATAACAACAATTTAAGAGGAATAAACTTATTTTAAACTCAAGCTGTAGTTGAACATGCTTTTCAATCTAAATATCGTGTAATTGTCCACAAGCCCGTAAAATGTTTAAACGAAAAAAAAATCGGATGTCTAAGAATTTTTTTTATTCTTTTTGCAACATGATTCTCCGTTATTTTATACAACAGACAATACTCGTACATGCATACCATTCGTAGTTGCAATTAGATTAACATTGCTTTCTCACATTTGGCTGATCTTGTAGATTTTTTTAAATGTTTGTAAATTAAATTGTTTCCTTATTTAAAAAAGTATACATATTTGGAAATTAGTTTTTTGATAAACTTTTTGATAGATTTTTAATAATACTAAATGATTTTATTATGAACTAGAATGTTATAATACTCGTTAGTTTTGAATATTTAATTATACTAAATTGGATTGAAGATCTTTTGATGAGTTGCTATTAGCGTTATCAAAAAAAAAAATTTAATTTGAAGCAATAAAAAATACATATCGCTCATTTGAGGGTGGCGTTGGCTGCAGAAGTTAGCACGTTGAGCCCCGGTCTCCGACAGTCATTAAATAACAACACCACACATTTTTCTGATGTGCATTAGTGTCCATTTGTATCAATTGTTGTAGGAAAGTTCAAGTGATGAAGGGATAGATACTGGTCACTGCACTACAGCGGCTTCAGCGGATACTGATCCTAATGTAACATCAGAGCGCCTTTCTTTGCCGGTATTGTGTAGCAGAATCTTAGGCGAAGAAAAATAACGCATGAAATTACTACTACAACTTCAAAAATTTAATACGCCTCATTGACACCAGAGGCGCTGCAACACTGTATTATTAAAAACGTGCAAAAAGCAGAGTAGTGAAATAATGAAACTTTTCTCTATCTCTTCCTTCACCACCTACCTATCTTCTCTATCACTACCCCTTTCCTAAAGAAGGTAACACCTAGTAATAGTAGTAGGCATTCATTGTCGTAAGTGTTATTCTCTTAAAAAACAATTTAAATTTTTTCTTTAACCTCATGTAGTTGCAGTTGTACATAAGTTGAGTTTATATACCTTTTTTTAAGTTGTGTGTGTTTCAATCCAAAAATTTTAATATCACATAAAGTATATCAAAAAAATTATTAAGTGATTCACTGCAGCTTCGGCAGCTCCTTCTCTGCAGTGAATATCTTGATGTAAAGCTTCATCTCTTTTTACTTCGTGCAATTCCCTCCCCAGCCTCTTCCGCTTCTCAGATTGATTTTTGGAAAATTTTGTGGGAAATTTTCACAAGTTGCTCACATTTAAACAATTTTTTGTATCTGAAAAAAAAATTTTAAATAGAATTAAGAAAACCCAATTCAAAAAAAAATCAAAAATTTTTTCAAAACTCTACTATACATATGTATGTGCAAATATTTCTTGTTAAATATTTTTTTTCTATTTTCGCATTTCATACTGATTTTCAGACTTTCTTCAAATACGCTCACTGTAGCCAAACCCTTCTTGCCCAGCGAATAGCTAAATATTCTAAGGCATATGGTCAATATATCCATACCATTGTGTCTCAGCAAATCAAAATTTGAGCTTTCATTACATAAAAAGCTTTCAACGAATTGGGGTGAATTAAAACAATTCACATATTCCATTTGCAGTGAAAAATATGTATTAGAGAGTGTACCCAAATTGACACCATACACAGTGGACCAAACACAAGAACCCTGATGATCAGGGTGTGTCGGCCTTCGAAAATAGCATGGTGTTCCGTTCTGCTAGTGCTTGTCATGATAATTTACAATTGTGTTTAGCCTAATTTGTTTCTTAAAAATTATAACATGTAGTAATTTGGCTTCCAGAGCGGTACGAACTTTTGCCTAGTCGAATCATCATCAAAAAAGAAACAGCCAAAGTCTAGTTGAACTTTGCTTGCCTACTTTAAGAAATCACATTCTAAGAGTTCTAAAATTTTATTATAACTTGATTGAATTTTAAATAATTTTGCTCAAACGTGCTTAAAACCTCAAACAAGACCAAGTGTTATTTATTGCGCTTAAAAATTTCATTAGACTTGGATCGTACTCTTTCAGGAGCTCGTTTTTGACACAAACCATATAATTTAAATTGATCATAACCTTATGTCAAAAACGAGCTACTGAAAGAATTCGATCCAAGTCTAACTTTCATTATGAAGTTTGATGCTTTGCATAGTAGATAGACGTACTAGATACTTAGCAGTACGTCCACTGTACCACCTCGCAACCTAAATTGGCTCATTGATCTGGAGAAAAAAAAACAGACTAAATTTCTGTCTGTTTTCACTATTAACCTTTCTTTTTTTTAGCTTAACTCGAAAATTTTATCATCATGCATTTTGCAAATAAATAAAAAAATACTTATATTTTCTAATCACGTTTTTTTTTTCAAATTTTTAATGGTTGGCTGATTGACTGACAGCCATGAAAACAATGCAAAACTTGCGGTTTATTGCAACTTTTTTGTGTTTTGTTTTCTTTTGTTAAAGTACGAGTATTGTAAAATAATCGTCTTTGAGTTAAGATGAAAAGAAAAAATAAATGTCGGCTGATCTCTATATAAAGCAATTGAAAGAAAAATAGTTTTAGTTAAAAAATAAAGTTTCTATCACAGACTTACTAACTAAATGCTTTAATAGTTTAAATACAAATATCAGTTTAAATTGATTTTCTTTGGCTTAATGTTTTCTACTTAAACAAAAACTAATTGTTTTAAAATGTGATGACAATTAAACTTTATAAAACAAAAACTGTTTAAATAAAATTAACATTTGATGACATGTTAATTAAGACAATTAAATTCAATGTAAAAGTTAAACCTGCTTTTAAAGCAAATAAAGAAGTTACAAATTAAATCGTACATACGAGTATACCAATCGAAATAAGTTGAAAGGAGATGTTACAGCTGTCTAACGCATTTGATGCACGAATAGAAATATTTAAACATCAGCTTGTTTGTATGCGGAGACACTGAGATGGTGTCACTGAAAAATGCATCACAATTATAGAAAAAGAAAAAAACAAAATTGAATAAAATCTGCAACGGTGTTGATAAACATATAAAATTTTTTGTAACAGTTAGTTTATCTTCAATTAAGCAAAGATAAAGAACTGTGCGCTTAAAGTTTGGATGCATGAAAGCCTTGGTAACTGTCGAGCAAAAAGATATACATATGTACCTATTAGTGTTGAGCGATACTGTGATTTTTTAATAATGTTGCTCCTTGTGAACGATCTTTTAAACCAGGGAAGCCCAAAAATGTTTTGCAGCTGTATTGGTGAGATAATTTGAAGTACAGTGATTTTAATTAAAATTTAGTGACAACAAATTGTTTTGATTATAAAAAAATGGTAATAGGTAATAGAGTGCAGTTCGCACTTAATTTGCTATTTGTTTGACTTGGTAAAATGAGAAACTTTTCAATACATCATTGTCTATGCCTCCACCACTTAAACTTTCTCACAACAACTGATACAAAGCCATACTAATGCACATCAGAAAAAATGCTTGGTGTTGTTATTCAATGACTGTCGGACACCGTGCTCGAACGCAGGATCTTCGGTTTTGTAGTCCAACGTGCTAACTAATTCAGCCAACGCCACACTCGAACTGCATACTTATGCAACTTATGGAAAATTAAATATTTTGTAAACATTTGAATTGTTATTATATTATATGAATTTGCAACAAGGCATTTGTAAATTAAAATTTTAGTATTAAATAGAAAGAAACTTTTTAGATTTTACTCTGCTGAATATGCACGGAAATTCCGATTTTCTTTTTGTCGTCCATTCACAACATGTTTCTATATTTAATGATCGGACAGAATAAGTCTGCAACTTCAGGAAAAATCGCTGCACATAATAAAATCTACAGCAGTAATTTCAAATGAGAGATGGGCGCGAGTGATGTCGAAGTTCTCTTGACTGAAAATCTGATTTCGTGCGTGGAAGGGTCGTATCGTGTTTTTGTAAAATTGACACAATAAAACACAAAATGATTTTAGGTGGAAAATATGTATGCATGAATTTCCAGTAAAGAAACAATTTCGCGTGCGTGCTTCGTACATGTTGGAGATCTTGGGATTCGTGTTCAGGTAGTGTTGCGCCGGAAAAGTTCTCAACCAAATTCAAAACGCATTAATTACTGTAATTAATATAAAAAAAATCATCAGGATCAAATTGTTTTAATTTTGTGCAGATGAATTTTGGTAGTTTGGCAATAAATCGCCATATCTGCTGACAAAACTGGTTTTGTTTACAATATGTATGAAATTTATTGAGTGTAGCTCGTTGAGAGAATGAATAATTATACGTGAGAGCATAAGAAAAAACGCTGTCAAAATAAAATACTCTCTATCTGTCAACTGCTTTCTGTGACTGATTTTTTCTGTCTTTTTGTATGGAAAATGTGTTCACGAAACAATTCCCTTAAATAATAGATGCAATTTTTATGTGCATACATAATCATATCTTGGCATCAGTGCTAAAAAAGAAAAAAAGAACATTATTTCGGCAGACCATTTTATCCTCTCTGTCTCTCTAAACAATTTAATTAATTGCAGTTTGTTAATTGTTAATGGGTTAAATGGTATTCATTAAATTTTACGGTTTGTAAATTTCTTAAAACAAAAACAAGAACTAATAAAATAAATAAAAATCAAAATAAAACTTGTAGCATGAAATGTGATGCATTTCTCGGCTGACTAATACTTGTATGCCAATTAAAACGAAATAATTGCTTAGAAGAATAGTTATGAAAAAAAACTTTAAATTTCCACTAGCAAAAAAAAAAAAAAAAAAAAGAAGTAAAGAAAATTCATCCACTGATAACTTTCTATAATAAATTATAAAGCAACTAAACTGCCCGTTAATGCAATTAAAAGAAAACTTTGGTATACATTTCTTTATTGTTCAGAAAAATAATATAAAATAAATTAACGCAATTGACTTACTTTTGAAACCTGTGGCAAAAAATTATTAATGCCTAAGGTGACTTAAGCTAAAATTGAGATTAATAATATTATAATTAATAATGTGATTTAACAATTTAGAAAAAGAATCCCTGGGCGAAACGATTTTTTCGGAAATTTAAAGCACATCTATTTTTCAATATGCTTTATTATTTGAAGTAATAGCTTAATTTGACTTTAGCTCTGAGGTCTTTAAAATTGATATATTTCAATTTATACAGTTCCTCAGTAATGGATATAATTTGAAGAAAGCCAACTAAAGTTCAAAAGTTATAAAATCAGATATAAGAAGCCTCTTCTTAGTGACATTTTAGCGAACGTAAAAGCTCCCCAGACACTTGTTTATATAAACCATCCACAAATCTAACGAGAAGACTCCATCCTGGAATACATGTTGCAGAAATACATTAAACTCAATTTTGTAAGTTCAAATCAAAGTTCTACAAAAATATTTTAATTTAATTTTTGCCTAAACCAACTTCGTAAACTTTTACTTTTTATGACTTGCAAGTTGCAACTTAAATTTATAACCGTAATATGAAATACTGCAATATTAAAAGCGCACACCAGTCAACAGACAACGCCCAATCCTTTGTTCGCCTAAATCAGGAAAAATGCACAGAAACACAAAGCCAGACACAAATACAGACACAGACACAAACACGCACTCAAACACAGTTGCATACAAAATTTTGCATTTATTCTCAGCCATGTTAATAGGGAGTTTAACAAAAGCGGCCCTACTTCGCGCATAAATGTTCGTAAGCTCATTAAACAAAAGAAATAAAATTGTTTCCTTTTCCAGCAAGCTTTTCATTTCATTTTTATTCGATTCTTCCTTTCATTTACTATTTACTTGATATGCCTTGTTTAGCCTTTGGAAGTTCAAAAAAGAAAAAACATGATTGTTTTCTTGCACTCTTAATTAGTATGCAAATCCACACACCCAGACCACTGCGAAATACATAATCGTACATACATAAATGATTAATAAAAAAAGAGGATAAAAACTGGAAAACATTTAATTTTTTACTATTTTTGGTCTTTAACATGAACTTCATGCAAAAGCTGGCAGACATACATACATCCCACAACGGAGATAGTCAACACAAGAGAAACACAAACAAATTTATCGTTCACTTTAAAAGGCGACTCAAGTAGAGAATATTTGATTGAAATCGATAAAAGACGAACATTAAAAAACGGTACATAATGTAAATACACTTTTAGCTTTTATTAGCATTGATAGATAAGATTTCTTGACTTGAATTAAAGTTTCTTAGTTTGGAACGATTTGCCGAAGCCGAAGCCCAGTTGGACGTGGAATGACGCAAAATCGTTCCAAATTAAATCAAATACATCACTTAAAGTTTTTTATTTTCTGTTGAATAAGAGCATTTTTCATTTATTTTAATTTTTTTTTTTTAAATACATATTTACTTATTTAGTTTATTATATGAAGGATCTTCCAATAGGGAATTCCGAACTTTTATACTGGATAGCGGCCATATTGTTGACGCTACATCTGTAGAATTAGATGTCATTTATTCAGTCAGTTTTGCCAAGACACCGTGATCAGATGTAGCGTTCAGCAGCTCGTGCTTTTCGGGCAAGCTTCTCTTACCGAGAGAAGTATTGGAAGTGTGAGGTATACATTTGAATCCATTGGTTCACTAAATAATCAACTAACACCCAAACATCGCCGAAATGCAAGATCTACCGAAAATATCGCCACTGGCTCAGAAATTGTGCAGAAGAATCCGATTTGCTGTCGCTCTCAAGAACTCTGAATTTCGCAGACCACATTTGTGCCATGACTTGGACGTGCAGCCTTTGAAATTTCAACTAACCCAACAGCTTAACGAGGACTGCAGTAGTTGCGAACTGACCCATTGGATGGGTACGTCAATAAACAAACTTGTTGAATACGTGACATATCTTAAGTAATTCACTTTCGGGTGAGGATTTTGTGCTGGTGGTGCCATCGAGGTCCATATTTCTTTGAGAACAACGCTATATGTCGAATATTACATACTTAGCATTAGCCTACAAATAGCAGTCAGTTGTTTTCGACAACGTCGAATGACGATGTTGACAACTGGATTAAGGGTGAATATATTCTTTGTCAGCGGTTAAATACGGCCTGACTAATGCACGAGTAATGGAAAGTTGAACATTTCATATGCGCATAATCCAGCGAAGCGTTTGCAAAACGTCATATTCCATTCCTAATTTCATCGATAGGCCTCTCAAACAAATAACAACAGGAAGCGCTTAATGAAATACCCTTTTACTAGTATATGCATATATTTTACCTTCGGATGCTTATTTAATTGTAAAGAGGAGAGTATGCCATTAATAATGGAAGGAAAATACCTTTAAAATGGACGCCACAGCTATGCTTGCAGGATCCAAGGCGTATTCAGTACCAGGTGACCTTATCAGCGCAGCTGATCGTCAGCTGATTTTACCCCATCCGTCAAACTCCATATAAAATAGCATAAGCTCTTAATCCGAACGGCCAACATACAAATAAAAATAATTCTACAACAATTTTGCATGTACGAGTATGTTGTTGTAATTATAAGGTCAGTTGGTATTTATACACTTTGGCAGAATCATATTAATTTTTTTAAATTTTCTTTAAGAATTAATACGTTTGCTCCTGCATGTTGTCCAAACTTCTCGAATTCCATCTTTGAGGACTTGAGTCGTTTTTGGGTCATTGGCATAGATCTTATCTATTGTGATGGCCTCTTCGAGGGTTCATACGGTCAGGAAACTTTTCACGATAAAGACGGATGTTGATGGCCGGTGGACATGAATTCTTTCATTAACGGAACTTTAAAAGTCTTAAGACTTAAGTCTTCATGCAAAATACGGTTTTATGTCATTTGCGGAATGCTCAATTCCAAAGATCGACAAAAAATGGAGAAATCTGTGTTTTCCTTTTCACACTATGGACTACAACAGCAATATTGTCAGTTTTGCTTGAGCAACATCACATCACTAGTTTATCTCAACAGTTCATATTTTTCTACCAGTTCCACAATTATAGCCTGAAAATTCTTTCGTCTTGCTGAATTTTAATAATTTCACTGCTGTTTTGAAACGTACACTGTTCTATTTTTATTAATGATAATTAATATTAAGTAGTTTTACTTTTCATCTGTCAAATAGTTACAGCTGGAGTCATAACAACTGTTAAAATGACGAGCTATTAAAAATAGGAGGGCTTATAGGAACACCCGTTATTATGATTGCTGATCTTGAACTGCGAGGATTGGATAAAACAAGCCAGAAAACTGTTTTATCTGGTCGGTCGATAAGCCAATTTTTTTTTTAACTTAAGTGCTTGAAATACATTTACTTAATTTCAATGAGGATATCCCAAGAAAAATTTTCAGGAGAACACAAAAAAATTGTTTCTATTAGATTAATAAGAACTACAGTTGCAGACTAGACCTCGTGGCTGGGACTCGCACGTAGTGCTCCGTTCTAGTACTTAGAAGAACGCTAGTTCGAGTCCTGTCTAGGAATTGTAGTATTTCCTCAGAAAAGTGAAATTGGCCTCACTGTTTGTGTTTTGGAAAGGCAAGAACCAACAAATACGAAGGGTAAACATTCTCAAAAAAAAAACCTTACTCATAAGTCATGACAGGAATCACCTGAGAATGTTGTCACATCCAGGCTCGTGCTGTTCTGTGATCATCCTCGTATGTTGCAATTAAGCTACAATGTTCGAAAGCGTTTGTTAATAAGCAAGCCATGATTTGAAAGATGTCTTAAGTGCCCAGTTCAACTATCAAATCCAATGCTTTAATGCACTCTTGCAAACATAAATAAAATATCGTATACATACATACACACATAACGCAAATATACTTACCACATACGTACTCGTACATAAGTACGTATAACTATAATGAATTTTCAATACAGTCTTTGAGACTTGACTTGTGCTTTTTTTCTCTGCATTTCAACATGTTTCTGCATTTCTTTCATTTTTTTTTTAAGAAAAATTTGGAAAAGTCATTTGTTATGTTTTTTAGTAGATAGAGAGAGATATTTTCAACAATAGATTGTTGTTTCTTTTGAGTTGCAACATATTTTATAGATTTATTTGCAAACAAAGTAAATAATTCATTTTCTTCTTTTGTTGTGAACATGTAATTTTTTCATGGCTTATTTTTTGTTAAGATTATTTTGCTTTTTATTTTAAAGCTCGGTTAGACAGGCACAAGGTAGAAGATGTTCGAATTCGTACATTTTCATTATAATTTTTTTTTATATTTTTCACTCGTACATTTTCATTTAAGTTGGGCGTTGGTTTCTGCCGGCTGTAAATTAAAAATAGAAAATAAGCAACGATGAAAGAAAAAATAAAAGCGCAGAGTTTATTAAACTCATCTCATAAAATATTTCTGATAATGAACTGCTAAGTGCAGTTCTAGAAAATTGTTTTAATGATTATTGCAAAGTAGTTGAAATACATACATATGTATGTACATACATATGTACAATGTACATACATACATACTACACGTGTATAGTCTTATGATGGACAATTTAAATTCTCTTGCGTTCTATTAATTAAAAAATTATTTGAAGTTATCGATTTAATTTAAACTCATTTTGTAAAAATAAAAGCAATTAAAGAAACATTTAATTAGAAGAAAAAAAAATACCGGCTGGTAATCGTGATATGACATTTTGACTGAGATAAATAAAATATAACCATTGATTACAAATTTGCATAAATGCCATTATAAAGCGAATGCAGATACTATCGATTTAGATATGAAAATTCAATTGAGCACACATAAATACTTTTTAGATCTGTAAGTACGGACATTTGTCCGTTAGAGCTGTGCCAAATCGTTCATTCCAGTGGCCGCTCATCTTCGTTCATTTTCTAAAAAAGAACGAGTTCGTTCATTTCGTTCATTCGCTCTTTTCAAGAAATAGAACGAAATGGAAACAAACAGTTGATTCGGTCAATAAGAAGGGACAAATGCAGTAATGTTGCAGTAATATTTTGCTAATTGTTTAGCAAAATAATCAAAAAAAAAAAAAAAAACAACAGAAAATTATATACAATATCAAAATCAAATTTATTAAAAAAACTTAATATATTCGAAATCCTTAAGAAATATTAATAGCAATTAAATTCATTTTATAATAGACACACTGTTAATAAAAGCAAGCAAAAGGCTAATGAAAACGAGAACATGACAAAAAATCTCACATGAACAAAGAAAAAGTCAAGCAAAACAAAAAAAAAACCAAGTGCGCTCGGTCGTTCATTTCGTTCAATTGTACTTTTTTCAGTACTGCTGAGCGTTCATTTGACTGATTCGTTCAATTGTACTCGTTAGTTGATGAACGACACAGCTCTACAAATTGTCCCTTTAGTGCAACAGAGGCATAACTCTAAGAAACCAGTTTCGCAAAAAATAATTTTTGAGTTTTAACTTTACATACAACTCAATGAAGATATAAAAATATTTTCTTTTTTCAAGAGCCGTTTATATGAAATTGTTACAAAATATTAATTCTGATACAGTAGACACTCGTAAACTAGCACCACTTTGTTCCCCAGGAACAAAGGTTCTTTTATATATGTACATATTACATATCGAGCCATAACCGCAAAAAAACTTAACCGATACACTTTTAGGCCTCGCTTTTTTCACGAAAATCCCCTATTTACGATCGCAAATTATCGATTTTGGTCCACAAATTAAGTTCGAATATTATGTCGCTTAAGCTTTTTTGGCGGTTATGGCACGATATGGCAGATTTTGTTACTTTAAAATCAAGAGATAAACGCTTTCCTGGACCACCTTTGTCGATCTTTTCCAATATCTTTACCTTAGTTTCTAAGGACAGAGTATTCTTTTTACGTTCATTTGGCATTTGATAAAAAAAAACAATTTCATTTAAACAATGCCGACTACACATTTCAAACTTCACAATAATTAACAAAAATGCATGGACAATAAAAATTGCATAAGTAACATGAATCCATTTTTAGGGTTCCGTACACCAGAAGTTAAAAGGAATCCTATTGTTTTCGCTACGATGTCCGTCTGTCCGTGACAGGATGTTTTCCCGAGAACCGTAAGACCTGAAATTTTCACAGGCATTTTCACAGAGTATGTACAATTTTGGCCGCTATAACAACAAATATATGACAGTTAAAAAGTTATGAAAGCGTTCGAAAGCGAGCAACGAAAAATGTTGAAATGCCAACGTAATACTAGTTACATACAATTATACATTTATATTAGGGATGCAACCGATACCGATACCGATACCGATATATCGGCGATACTGCTGGTTTTCCGATATATCGATATCGGCGATATTTTACTGTCGATACGCCGATACTTCTTATATTTTTCTTTAGAGTTTTTTGAACAACTGAAACTGAAATGTATTGACAATTTTGATGATTTTAGAAAATAAACAGTATGACATTCAGTTTTAATTGACTCATTAATAATATCTTACACTGTTATTTTGTGAAAAACAATAATTAATTTTTTGTTAACATGAATTGAAATTCAATTCTCTTTTTTTAAGTCTTATTAATATCAATTTTAAATCTTGAGCCAATCGTATCGGTATCGGAATCGGTATCGGCGATATTTATTTTTGAGTATCGGTATCGGAATCGGATCGGCGAAATGGCGTATCGTTACCTCCCTAATTTATATACACTTGAAATTTCAAAGTTAGTGTATTTCTATGCAGACTACTTCAGATTAACAATAAAATTGAAAAAAAAAAAAAATCAAAATTAAAGGGTATTCTCTCAGTTAATGTAATTTTGACAACTTGCTGGAAACCGTAAGAGGCAAACGCTTGAAATGTTCAAAAACGCTAAAACTAAAAAATCCAAATATATAAAAAAATCGCATACAATTTAATAAAAACGTATATGGATTTTTTCTGCATTATTAACTAAAAATGCATTTTTGAGATAAGTCTATGTTGCAATAAAGGAACATATGTTTTTATGTTACATACTCATGTTCATATGAATGTCCATATAAATATTTATATATTTATATGTACTCGTATGTATGTATGTGCTCATATCACTAACTTATAGGATTTCTTTACTTTTTATTTTTTTGCAGTGACCGCCAACAGACCGTGATTTTTATAAAAATAAAGTACAGAAAGAAAACAAGATTTGTACGTTTAGATTTTTTCTTCTTCTTTAAACCACTATATTTAACACATCTCCATAAATAATACGTACATATGTATGTATGTATATGCAGAATTTAAATATAATATGTAAAATGAATGGGAGAATTAAGAAAATCGCCATATAAGAATACGAGTATACATATTTAAATAACATGTAACAGTGTAACAATTAAAAGTGAAAACTTGAAATTATTTTCGGCACATAACTTAGTTGTAATAACACTATATTCTTCTTAACGTAAAGCTTTTTCATATTAAATATATGAGACATTTGCTATGCCGGTGGCGTTGCCCGCTTGGAATTAATTTTTGACTAATTACATATAAGAGTAAAACTAAAATATTTAAAATACTATTTACTGGTGCTTAATAATTTTATCCACGTGCGAGTGGTATTGGTGGTGGAGTGTGCACATAGAATTCGGTATAGGGATGAAAAAGTTGGTACAATTGTTCTTTTTTCAGCACTATTTGAAAGTCAAAAGTACCATAGCACCCCAATGACCAATTTAGCACTATTGAAACTTTTTTCCTATTATACAACATGAAAAAAAATGAATCAATAAATAACCAGTTTCGAGAGCTGGTTGATATAGGAATTATTAAGCCTTTAAGAAACAACAACATTTATACGTTTTGCTCGAGGGTATTAAAAATTAAAAATGAATTAAACAAACCGATGTTTTAGAGGAATATTATCTATTCTACATTCGCCTGAAAATGTGGAAAGGGTATTCGATTTGTATTCCAACATACAAATAAAACCAAAGTAATAAAGACTGTTTGCTTCGACTGTCTCCAATCGAATCAAGGATGAAAAAGTATATCTCCTAAATGTTACTTTTATCTTCAGATCTCAACAACTAATAGTCTTTTGTATACCTACTGAAATTAGATATTAATATTGTTTAAAAATTAATATTAATTAATAATAATAATTAATGATATTATAATAAATTAACTTCAAAGTGCTCTTTTGTTAAGTTTTTACACACATACATGCATACATATACAAATGAATTTTACCTACGTTTTGAGTTAATTGAAAAAAAATTAAGAATTTGGTACAATCGTACTTGAAAAAGTACAATTTTTCTTAAAAGTTAGTACAACTTGAAAATCTGATTTCGCATCCCCGATTCGGTACCACTGTCCAGTTTCTAAAAATTCAATTGTTCTTCCAAATCGCTTTGATTGATTAAGGGTAAAAATCGTCAAATTGCAAAAATCGTTAAAACTGAAAATCGTGTGTGATCTTTAAGATGTGATCTTTAAGAAAACAGCCTATGCGTCCCTTTATACATACAAACAGTTTTGTTGAGGCCGAAATTGCCATCTACCATCCTCTCGATTCTAGTTTTGAAATAGCCTTTTGTTTGTTTTATTTTAGACGCATATCTATTTATGTATTTGTATTTTAAACTTCATCAAAATCGGTTGGATAGCTTCATTCGTAGAGTCACATATATTTTTCCTCTGCCCCTCTTCCCTTTTTGTCATTATTTAAAAAAATATGAAGCCTGAGTGTACTTGTAGACGCAGATGTATCGGATGTATTTTGATGTTTACTAAAATCGGTTGGATAGTGTCGAAAGAAACATATTGATTCCTGCTTTCTTGTTGGTTCTATTTTTTTAAGAAAATATAATCTACGTGACACAGATCTAACTACGTTTTAAATTTCATCTAATCTAATCTTATATGCATATATTAGATCCTTTTGTTCCTATAAGGAGCATAGGGCATCAATAAAGCGCAACAAGCAAACAAAGGTATATTTTTTATTCCAACAGATGATGGACTGACAGACAAACGGACTAGAGTGCGAAACGGACTAGAGTGAAAGGGCAGACAACCTAGAGCATACCCACGTTAACAGGGTTCTGTTTTTCTTTTGAGTACGGAACCTTAAAAAACTCTTGCTAAAACGATAATAAATTTTGCTGGTTATGGTTGCTTACTGACCCTGGACCCTATCCCTATCTCTATCCATTCTACATTTTGCTGAAAGAGATTTAGACATCGGATTGGTGGTTCCACAGATTAAAGTATAAATAAAGCTTTCAATGGAAATAGTGAACTCTAAAAAAATGAATGTCATTATCATGCTGTAAATGAACACAAGACCAGTAACGAACGTGACTGGTTTCTAAGTGATAGTGACTAGTACGAATTCTAACACGTCCTATGAAGTGATACTTTGTATATGTACCTTGTGACTTGTAGTTGAACTATCTTATATATGTAGCTTATACGCCTTAATCGGTGTAGAATAATATATATATTATGTAAATGTAGGGTCATTTAACGGTAATAAATAAAAACTTATACATATATTTTTATATTGTTAGAAATACAATTACATAATATTTTTAAGCATGACCTTTTTAGGGATTCGAACTCACAACCTTAGGTGCGACAGGCTAGCACACTACCCAATCGGCCACAAGTGCACTCATATTTCGAAAGTATAAGTACAAGCTAAGCTGGGTTAATATCTAAATAAAGTTGGAGGGAACAATCAAAATTTTACTCATAATATTTGTTAGGTTGAAGATCCAGCCAAATCGAACCTTTTTAATTTCGTTTACTACAATATGAGTACTACACCGAGTACCAATTAAATTGGAAACGCTCTTATTTTTTTAAAGTCATAGGACGAGTACGCTTGGATCATTTGATCATAGGATTGTATCTCAACAGTGGGTCACACAAAACTGGCCTGAGTTAATTACGACAATTGAGGCAATAATTTTTTCAATATTTGTATATACGAGTACACACTGTCTTTTATACATGAATTCATAAGTTAAGATAAACTAAAATAATATTTTTGTAAACACAAATCCTGGATGATTTTAACAAAAAAACATTTAATTTCTTTATTTATATTTCCAGTTTGAAGATTAAAAGTCAAGCTTGTTTGAAAGATAACACCGACGAATATACACAGAGATACTGAAAGCGAACGAGAGATAGAGTGAGCAGAAGAAGACTAGCTTGAAACGGAAGTCATCACAAACGAAGATAATTTCTTATCAACTTTTCCACTTACTTAAAAAAATAAATCGTCACCATTGCTCCCACACCGATTATCAATTCCATTAATAACACCATGAACGGCCAGAGTTATGAGTTAAATCATACGAATGGCGACATCATATCACAGAACCAACAGAAGGGTTGGTGGACCATTGGCCTGATCAATGGCCAGCATCGCTATATGACGGCCGAGACATTCGGTTTCAAATTGAATGCCAACGGTGCGAGTTTGAAAAAGAAACAGTTATGGACATTAGAACCATCCAATACTGGCGAAAGTAAGTATCAATAGAAATAAAAATAAAAAAAATATTATCTACAGTTTTTCCACAAATCAAAGCGTCTTGCAACAACTACAAAAAGAAAATGTAGAATACTAAAATATACTCGTAAATCTTTTATTTGCACTGCTTTTGTTTGTTCGCCAGGCATTGAACATGAACATGATTTATGATCAGACATTATTATTTGCTTGTATTTTTTTGTTTTTGTGCAACAAAATGTTTGTCCACTTCTGTTGCAACGATAGTAACTTACATATGAGTACATACATATGTACGAGTATGTATGACTATGTTTGTTTGAACGAATGTTCGCATGTGCTCGCATAATGAATGAATAATGACCGATATCAGCTGTATAAATTTTAAATATATTTTTCGCGTTTCCAGCCTGCCACATGTTTTGTTACCGTTTTTTCCAAAGTATCAATTTTCAATTTCCTCTTTTACATAAATTTTTGCTGTTTGCCATCAAGTAGATGAACTTAATTTCTGCTGCAACATGTGACTCAATAAGCAGCAACAAGAAATGCAACGACACAAAAATAAAGCAACACACAGCCGAAACTTGCAACAGTCATCGGATATTTTTGTTTGAAGTCACACACATGTTTAGCATTTTTATGCTTACAAGCCTGAGATTTAAAAAACTTGTAACTACTGTTCACTGTTTTGTACTGATAGTGATCTTGTGAAAATTTCAAGAATTAACGGTGCAAATCTCATATGTGTGTATGTGTGTGGCAGCTTGCACTTTAACGACGGGTTGGACATTTATCTTTTAATAGTTTGTAGTAATCGTTTCTGTAGAGAAAACGAAATAATATCTGCGAATGTTTGATTTAATCAAAAAAAAAAAGCTCAATATGTCTTGAAATTTAAACTCTACATGAAGCGAAAATTCCTCTTTGGCTTTTGATATATTGCTGGTACCAGTTTAAAATTTATGGAATCTTTTTGAATTAATCAGAAATGTGATGGAAAACGATCGTTTTTAAAACGATTTCAAAGCAATAGTTTTGAAAAGGTGTGATGAATTCCGATCGATTTTAAGTATCATTTTTGAGCCAATCTCAAACTACTGACTTCTAAAAAGCACACAACAAAAGAACACAAAATACTCGTACATATAAACCATATAACAAGGCTGTGAAAAGAAATTTATCAAAAATTGTTGAAAAAAACCATTAAAAACAAATCTTAAAATTGTTGACAAAACGACTATAGAAAACTCATCACACCTTTTATCATTTTCAAATTGGTTTCGTGTCTAAATCGCTTTCCATCACATACCTGAATATTATTTATTTCAACTATTTTTAACCGACTTCAAAAAAAAGGCGAAAGTTATCAACTCGTCTGTATTTTTTTTTTTTTGACATTATTACTTCACAACTCGATACATCTTCGACCGATTGTAAAAATTATTTTTTTGTCTGAGCTTCCGATTGATCACATTACAAAGGGAGAGGGACACGCCCACTCATTTTTTTATTTAATGTTATGATATTCTACTTATGTGATTGCTTCGAAACCTAGCAAACACCTTTGGTTCTTGTAACTACACAATTTTAAAGTTGAAAAAATAAGCGGAGTCACGCCCATTAAAATTAAAGCGGTTCCACTTTACCGATTTTTATAAAGCTTAACACACACCCTGAGCTCTGAAAAACACACAAATTGTATTTTTTAAAATGGGCGGAGGTACGCCCATTAACATTTAATTTTATATTTCACGTACTTCCTCTAAACCAACAGATTTTCAAAATTTTGTTTTTTGTTACTTCCAGTATGGCCCCATACATTTTTTTCGAAAATGTTCTATCAGGTTTTTTTGGCGGAATTATTCTAATAGATACTTTTGATGGAAATTTTCTTTAAAATACTTTACTCCTTTTACGTTAATAAATCAAATAAACATTTTCAGTATTTTTATACCCTTCAACAAAACCGGTAAAGGTATATCGTATATCTCTGTCATTCCGTGTGCAAATTCCATAATATTCACATGAAACCCTATAAACCCTGTGGAAAAAGAAATGGTATAATGGTATGAGATTTGAAGAAATGTTGAGATTCGTGTGAAGTCTTATGAATTGGCTAGGCGCATAAGCGATGTCCATTCGTCTGGAAGTGAAATAAATTTTCCGAAGCCGCCAAAATATTTGTTCTAATTAGAATAGTATTGAAAATAAGCAAAATCAAAAAAATCAAAAATCTTGTCCATGGACGGAAAAAAGGTGCAAAATCTAATATTTACGATATATCAGACAAAATCTAGTATATTTCCCAGAGATACGTCGGCAAATACAAATTTTAGACAAAGGGTTTTGTCTTGGATACGAAATTTTGAAAAATATCAAAAAATTTTAGTGTAAACATTATAGATTTCGATAAAGATTTCAAATCATATCTACTAGATTTTGAGACAATGTAATAGTGCGTTTATATTTGAGCAAAATCTATTTGAAGCAAAATCTTGATATAAATGTAAAAAAAAACTTGGTGTGAACGGTCTAGATTTTTTAACCATACAATCATAAGAAAACCAAGAGAAAGTCTGTTTAGTCACAACTTAGCAAAAAAATATGAACGTTTTGGATGCCGTAAAACTTGTTCATGCTTTCTAGACGTGCTGTTTTGAAGCGCTTCCGAGGATGCGCAAGACGAAGGCAGAGCGTTGTCTCAACTTATTGTCAGGCTTGTTGAAATTGGTCGGCTATTTACACATACATATTGGAAATTAAATTTCATTTAGAAGCTCTATCTCTCTCGTTTTCTTGTGAATTTGAGAAAAGAGACTCGATTTTAGCGCTTCTTTGATGCTTTGAAAGAAGCGATTTCTTATTTCGAAAAGAAGAGCTCTCAAGAGGGACATCACGAACTAAAACTATGCCTTTTCGAAGCAGGAGAAACAACAACCAGCTTCTCTCGTTTACAAACCTGCTTCGGCCAAAGCAGCAGTTTATGCTGGGAATCTGTAAAAAAAATTTAGTAAAATTTTTATTTATTTAATTTTTTACACTGCGCATCGCTTATATTTTTATTTTATATGTTCTAGTTTCTTTATTCTTTCGCTTCTTAGAAACGTATCAGGAATTGTTACAGGGCCTGTTTGCAAGTGCATCACTGCGCTGCAAATGAAAATTTAAATGTCATAAAGTGCTTCGCTGAAGTATACGAGTATAAAGCTTAGATATGTCAAATATGAAGTAAAAATATATTTACTACTAAGAATAGAACTTGTATTGCATTTTAAAAAAAAGTTTGCTCGTATGATTCAAAGCAGTGATGCATTTCGAACAGGCCCATACATATGGTTATTTTTTTTCTTTTTTTTTAGTTTTGACACCTTTTAAGTAAATGAGCAATCACGTGATCGCCGATCTGAATTTCGCATTTTATAATTTTAGAATATTCTGCGATATGGAACACGATGCTACACGTGCACTAACATATTGTATTCTTAAAAAAAAGGTGTCATGTAGTCTGTGTACAAAGTAGATGCATGTATAATTTTTACAAGCTGTTGCCTTCCTAATCTAAACGCATTGCTGTACAGGCAGTGCTTGTCAACCACTTCACCGGAGTGGAGCAAAAACTTTAAATTTCCATGAAAATATATGTGAAAGGAATGCAGAAAATCTCCTCAATGTGACACATAAAATTTATACAAATAAATGCATCTAAAATGACTTGAGGAAACCACATACATACTTGCAACACACTGGAGATGGATGGTGGGCAACAAAATTCGTCTTGTCTGCAAATTGTTATACATACGTACAAAAACACATATTTATATATGTTTGTACGAGTATGTATGTACATACTGGATCATATATGAATTTCAATCACTTAAGTGGCTGGATGGTTAATTGCCTGAATGCTAACAAAATAACACAATCAAGTCAGTCATTCAGTCAGTAGTAAAGTAATTGACACGCTTGTGCATTTAAATTAAAGATTTATTGTCACAGAGTAAGAAAATAAATAATAAATTCACAAGCCTGGCATTATTATTGCAGTTTATTTCGAAGTTTATTACACTTAACCTTTCAGTGACGTTTCTGGCTGAAAAACAAAATTAAAATTCAACGAATTTGGTTTTCATTGAGTTTTTGCTTGCATATGCAGAGTCAATAATAAAGTGAGTCCCCTGAATTTGTCACACGCGATAGTGATATAAATTTGTTGCAAAGTACCACGTCTCTGAGTTATTAAAAAAGAAATCAACGTTAAGAAGAAAGCGTTTGCGGCATGGCGTTGATTTTTATCATTGCTTTAATTTATACAGTCACACATCAGACATTAATTAACATACATACAGAAGAGAGGTGCAAGGAAAGCTTTAAAAAAAGTTGCACACTAAATACAACTGCGACTTCAAATATGTTTATTAAAAATATTGCAAAATTTTAACTGTAAACACTTAAATTTCAGCTTCTAGTCGGTTAGAAAAACTATTTGGAAGTTTGCACTCTGCTTGCCCCTGGCTCCAGCTGACTCACGTCAGGTCAGCCATCTTTCACTTATAATATTTTTGTGCTTAAAAGAAAAGTATCCAATTATCTTAATTACTAATGCGGAAGAGTACTAATAAAAATATAAGAATAATAACAAAGCAAACGAAAGCAATAAAAAGACTAGAAATATAATCTTGACTGCCAAAATCCAAATAGACTAACTCGTTAATTACCATATGATATGATATTTCGTTTACTTGTGGTGGCAGATGGTATCGTGGGTAACTTTTCCTCACGTTCATGACTGTAAGAAAATTATGGAACTAGAAAAAAAAAGAATTGCAGAAATTTTCAATGAATGAAATTTTCATTACTTCCAATGCGCTCAACTTTTTTTCAAAACTAAGAAAAACTGAAAATTCGCAATTATATTTGCTCTAATATATTTAAAAGATAATAAATTAAGGGTCTCTGATTAAATTTTTCTGTCACGCTGCCTTGTGGTTTCTAAATGAGTTAACGATTAGGGACTGTATGCAGTGAATGCAAAACGAAATTTCAATGAATTCATGTAATATTATGTCGATCAAACTCATAGGCGTAGAAAGGCCATTTTAGGAGGCGGAATTGTCCCCCAAAGACTTGATGTTGCCCCCCATAATTATTAAAAATTACATGTTATTATTTATTTTCGTATCTCTAATGGAAATCACCAGTCATGATGCCCCTCCTCTCCCCCCCACCCCTTTAAAAAATTACTAGCTACGCCAATGATTAAATCAAAACCATCGAAGTGACTTTTGGAAAATTATATTAGATGATAGCTGTATCATCATAAGAGTTTCCTAGGGGGATCGATTATCTTCCGAACTTTCATTTCGCAAATATTTGGAAATTTCTTTAAGAAAAACCCACTTCAAAACAAAAGTTTTTTAATGCATGTTTTAAGCAAATTGAAAGGTATAAAAAGGAAATGTTTAAAAATTGTCACCCGTTATAATGCGTGAGCATGAGTGAAAAGTATTTTTTTCTTTCTTTAATATAAGAAGAATAACAAAAAAATAACACTTTAAAATTGTCGACAATTTTGATCTATTATCACTTTATCAACTACTTTGTATGTGATTTAAAATAACAATTGAGTGTAGTAAAGGATTTCATTTTAAAAAATTTATAGTTTTTGGAAATTAAAAATAATTTCGAAGTTGAGTGCAATATTACTATCGCTAAAAGTTTCCACGCGTAATAGAAAATGAGCGTGAGTGATCAACAAATGTTTTCTTCGTGAGATTAAGTGATAACAACTTTAAGTACGTTAAGAGGTCTGCAATTAAATAAGTATGTCCAAACCCTAACTATATCGACGCAATAAGTTGACATAATATTCGCCAGTGATTGTTTTATCATTTTGAAAGTGGCCAATGTGGATTATACTGTGTGCATTCCAAAAAACGATCTCTCTAGCTTTCAATCTCGGATCGATCAACACCATAACATGATTTTAAAAATTTTTTCGGGTGTAGAAACCTCAGCTGGGCGCAGAGAACGTTCAGCAGGTTCCGTGCTTGTATGGCCTCAACGAAATTCAGTAAACCACGTTTTTACCATTGAAGTTGATGGTGGGGAGTCACCATAGTATATATCAAGCATAGCCTTGGTTTGAGTGATGGCTTTTTTCCGCAAATTTGAGTTTACTTTCTTCTCAATTTTCTTCTTGAATCACGCAGTAGTCTGGCACCAATGGCTGCCCATTACAAACTAATGGTTCAATTAAAAGTGATGCAACCATAACCATACAAAACAGCTGTTTGAACCAATCTTATGGGCAACACTGTATTTGATTATAGAAGACTCGCCATAACCATAACCATAGAAATCAATTGATTTTTTTTATTTTCGCCGTAACTATAATAAGCTGTTTTGTGGTTATACATTTTTGTTGTTGCTCAAATAAACATTAGAGTTGTTTCTGAATTTAGTCCATAGCGCTTTATAACGTGAAACATTTTCTTCACTTTTTGGAACAGTTTTCACTAATTTTTTAATAACTAAAAAAAAAAAAATACTCTGTCATTTCCGCTGCGCCCTTTGCTGTACTGCGACTACGTCAGTTAGAATTGACTGATATTTATCAGATCACTTTGTTGCAATTGATCCTATATCATCAATCAGTTTGAGGACATAACTTTGGGCTAATACCTGCATTAATTTGAAATTCAGATTGGTAGGCTATTACTTCACCATTTTTGACGTGTGCTTTAGGTGAGCATTCTGTTGAAATATAACTTATTCCTGAGGATAGTCGCTCTTACTTAATAAAAAGGTAAGATGCACAGATTCCCTCCTCTTTCCTTATTATTTAATCGTGAACTACGTGAAGCTAAATCATAAATTTAAGCTCTCATGGTGCCTTTTTACTGTTTCTCCAGACAAATCAAAATTTAATTTAATCAAAAACAGTTAATGGCGCTATACTATGAGGACTATCCGGAGAAGACACGCAAGCTAAAAAAAAGTTTGTAGTACGAGCTTTGCATGATTGCGCAAGACAGCTGACCATCACAAGTTTACTGTTAATTTTGTTACACTCAATGACAAACTTACTTCTTCAGTTTAATTTGTTTGCACACGTTCTGCTTGTATGTTGAAGGTCACTTGAATCATAATTTCAATTTGTAAGAATATTTTTTAAACCTTAACACTTTTGGGACGGTGAGTGTACACCTTTGGAGAGAAGAAAATTTTTGAATAACTTCATTTCTCAGTAAATCGAAATCTTTAAAGCTTAAACTCATTTTCTGCAAAACAAGCTGTTTTTTGTTTGATAGTGATCTATATCCGATTTAAATTTTTATTTGTTAGTTGTTTTGTTTTTAATTTCCTGTGTCTTGTTCTTATTGCAATTCTTCAGAAAAAAAATTAAATATCACTCATAAAGAGATTTCGAAGAAAAGTTCGGTGAATAAACGATGATTACTAATTTTTTTTGTGTATTTAAATATATTTCTTTTGCCAAAAATAAAAACAAAAGCAAAAAGTTTACAAAGCAGCATTATTTGAGATGTTTTCAAACTCTTATTCGGGGTAATACGAAAAGGCAATATCAAGGTGAATTTATTTTACAAGCTGAAAGCAATGGTTAAGTCAAATGAATTAATGAAACTAGCAAATACCACCATATACGAAGGCAGTTCCAAAAGTAGCCGACGTAACAAAGAAATTACAAAAAACTTGGGAAAACATTTTCTTTATTTCTCAACATAATTTCCTTTTAACTTACCAGTGAAAAAAATTGTAAGTAATTATCCAGGAACAAATTTTTATCTACTTCCAAAGTAAAGGAAAGGAATCGATTATTAACAACATACAGGCCATTAATTAAGAAGTTATTTCACTTATGCAAAATTGGAGATCACTTGTAGCTTTGAGTTTTTACGAAAATGAAACCAACATCATGAGTTTATGAAAAATTTATTGATTTAAAAGAAGACTTCGGATTTATATTCAACAAATGTATCAAAAAATAGAACTTCTTACAATGACATCTCTGTGTAAATGAAATGATCCAAATTTGCAGCACTACTTCGGATCACAAGTTCAGGCTCTTATTGACTTTTTTTTTGAAGTTCTTTGTTTACTGGATTGATACACTTTTCCCAGCGAAATTCAATATTTTTGATACACGGCTTAAAGTAAGCACTATATAGCTTTAGACTCCACCTCTTCATGGTTGGAAAATCATTTGCTTAAAAGCAATTTTTTTTTAGTTTCTAAATAGAAAATGGCCCGAGGGAGCTATGTATGTACGTCTGACGAATTAGGTGCGTGGTGAAGCAGTTCGATTCATTAATTTTGGACATCGCAAATGGTGGATATGCGTGAACATATCCATGTCTTAAAAATTTCAAACACTAAAACTAAAAAAGAAAAATCGTCAAAATGAAAAAAGCGCTTAAATGAAAAATATCACCAGAAATAAAAGAAATCGAAAAAATCCAATAAAAAGTCGCCAAAAGTAAAAAGATCGCCAAAAAAAACTAAAAAAATCGGCAAAAGCAGAATAAATCGCCAAAATAAAAAAAGCACCAAAACTTAAAAATCGCTAAAACTAAAAACCGAAAAAATTGCCAAAAACCAGAAAAAATAGACAAAACAAAAAAAAGCGCTAAACCGCCAAAACAAAAAAAATTTTTTAAAGGTCTACATCAGGTAAAATATTTGAATAGAAATGCCAAGGCATATCAAACAAGTACACGCATCAGGCAAAATCCTCATCAGCTAATTTTTTGTTTACACTTGCTTGATGCATACAATTTTTTTACAATTACTTTGTGATACAATGTGAAAGAAGTGCAGAGTTGCATCTAATGCGTGTACCTGTATTTAATGTGCCTTAATAAAAACTAAAGTTCGTAAATATGACATAAGTATGTGGTGTCCATGTCCGTTATTTTACTTTCTGCTTGTGACGTAGACATAGAATTGTTGTTGTAAACAAAGTACATACATTTGTGTGTGGAATGTGCTCTCTCTCTCTCTCACACACACTTTTTACAACAAACACACGTGTGTATTCTATGATGACGTTAATGCGCATTAGAAAATTTGTTTGTACGACTGAGTGCGCAATCTTGTTTTCTTGATTCGTGTGTAGTGTTCGTATGGAACCCTTCGTGTGCGAGTCACAGTCGCACTTTCCTGAATTTGTCTATCTCCTCTTATCGATAATATTGCCTTGCAAAATATGACATTTAGTCGTACTTATTTTTATTAATGTTTGCAATGAAATATTACTCTCTTCACAAATTCCGAAAATTATTTAATTGTATAAAATTTTCTCTCCAACATTAATGCTCAATGTTGGTTTACTTTCAGGTGTCATCTATCTGAGATCTCATCTCAATAAATACCTGTCGGTGGACTCGTTTGGCAACGTTTTGTGCGAAAGTGATGAACGCGACGCTGGCAGTCGGTTTCAAATAAGCATTGCTGAAGACGGCACCGGCCGTTGGGCATTGAAAAATGAGTCGCGCGGTTATTTCCTCGGTGGCACACCGGACAAATTGGTTTGTACAGCTAAAACTCCCAGTTCTGGTGAATTTTGGACGGTACATTTGGCAGCCCGGCCACAGGTTAACTTGCGTTCGATTGGTCGCAAACGATTTGCCCATTTGTCAGAGTCGCAGGATGAGATTCATGTGGATGCCAACATACCCTGGGGTGAGGACACTCTGTTCACATTGGAGTTCCGTCAGGAGGAGGGCGGCCGTTATGCTCTGCATACATGTAACAATAAGTAAGTTGGAGTAATGCTTGAGCAGAGGTTAAATTCAGTTCTGACATTTGGCTTTTTCATTTAAAGATACTTGAATGCCAATGGCAAATTGCAAACACTTTGCACTGAGGATTGTTTATTCAGTGCTGAATATCACGGTGGTCACTTGGCTTTGCGTGACAGGTAAAGGGAAAACTTTTATTTTGCTGCTTAATATATGCATCAGTTTAATTTAATTTTTTAAGACAAGGACAATATCTTTCGCCTATTGGCTCAAAGGCTGTGCTTAAATCCCGTTCTTCTACCGTAACGCGTGATGAACTGTTCTCTTTGGAAGATTCCTTGCCTCAAGCGTCTTTCATTGCTGCCATGAACTTACGTTATGTTTCTGTGAAACAAGGAGTCGATGTTACAGCCAATCAAGATGAAATCGGCGAAAATGAAACATTCCAGTTGGAATTCGATTGGTCAGCCCATCGCTGGGCCTTGCGAACCACACAAGATCGTTACTGGAGCTTATCGGGAGGTGGTGGCATTCAGGCTACTGGCAATAGACGTTGTGCTGATGCTCTTTTCGAATTGATATGGCACGGTGACGGCGCTCTCTCCTTCCGTGCTAATAATGGCAAGTTTTTGGCCACAAAGCGTTCTGGTCATCTCTTTGCCACCTCCGAATCTATTGAGGACATTACACGGTTCTACTTCTATTTAATTAATAGGTAAATATTCAATGAAATGGAAGTAATTAATAATTTAAAAATATTAATATACCACTCACTCTTCTTCTTAGGCCCATTTTGGTACTTAAATGCGAACAAGGTTTTGTGGGCTATCGCCAGCCCGGTAACACCAAATTAGAGTGCAATAAGGCCACTTATGAAACCATTTTGGTTGAAAAAGCGCAAAAGGGCCTGGTTTACTTTAAGGGACACAGTGGCAAATACTGGCGCATTGATGGTGAGGGCATTTCAGTAGATTCAGATGGACCAGCCGATGGTTTCTATTTGGAATTACGTGAACCTACTAGAATTTGTATAAGGTAAACTTTGTGTAGAGAACTCAATTTGAAACAAATAATAATCAAATGCTTTCTTAATGCGTAATAGATCCCAAAATGGTAAATATTTGGGGGCCACTAAAAACGGTGCTTTCAAACTATTGGACGATGGTACTGATGCGGCAACACAATGGGAATTCTAAGCTGTATTTATTACCAGCATATGTGGGAAACTTGCAAGATATTTTTTTTTAAATATTATTTATTCATTAAGCCAACAATAAAGAGTTTTGCACTATAGAAACTCTATTATGAATTAATACTACATTTAATGTAATAACTATATTCCATAACGACATAAAAATTACTTAAAATATAAAATTTTCTACTGAAATGAATATTTTTCATACCATAGAAATAAAAAGCGGAAGTTTTTGCTGAAATCTAAAAAAAATACAAAAAATTAAAAGTTTTGAGGTAAAACGCACAAACGATTTTTGTAATTTTATATTAAAGAATAAAAAACAAAAAAACACTTAAAACATACAAATACAAATAATAATAATAATAATAATAATAATGATAATAATTATAATGAAAAGAAAAACAATTTGAAAATGCCAACAATTAGCGATTCCTTCCGTTGCTTAATTATAATGGAAATTATATACAAAAAAAGCATTGAGTGAAAATCTAATCTTATGTATTTTACAATTTTTAAAAAAGCAATTGAAAATTTTCTTTTAAATGAATGCAACATGTTTGACGCTTTTTAGCATATTTTTTTTTAACAGAAAAGAAAAAAATTAAATCATTGAAAATGAGCAAAATGCGAAAAAAAACACATACTCCAAAAAGCACAGATTGAGGAGAGTATATTTTGTACAAAAAATGTACTTTTTTAAATACCTTATTCCTATTTAATAATAAAAAAAAAAGAAATACATATTTATAAATTTAAAATTGAAAACATTTTATCGATTTGATATAAAATCATCATCATTAGTTCTTAAGCTTTTATAATCATACGCACTCTTCTATAACTCCTTTTATGAAATTTTAAACATCATTATTTTTTTAATTAATTAATTAATTGCATCTCATCTTCTAGCTATCATTTATTTAATTGTAATAATGTATGTATGAATTAAACATACGGAAATAATTTAGAAATCCAAATAATGTTTGAAAATTTTATCACCTACATTTGTTATTTATTTCGCAATACAAAGTTTTTATTTATTAAATTTTATTTTTGAATATTTCGTATGTAAAATTCTTTGTTTTTTTTTTTTGCTTAAGGTAGTCATGAAAATGCACTAAAAATTGCTTACATTTTAGTTAAGACCCTGATACAATCATCATACATAAATAAGGAACACAGAATTTTTTAATTTCTTGATTTTCTAATTTGTAATATTTTAATATCAGTGAAAAAGCAAATAAAATGAACTATTAATTATGTGTAAAACTGAATGACAGAAAAGTATCATTATTATCAAATAAAAAATAATAATTATTATGATTATTGTATTCATAACCTTAAAAGGCTGATGTTTTATTCTGTTAAGAAACAAAAAAAAAATAACCCGTTTTGTTAAACTATGGATATAACGAAAACTACCGAATTTTCTCGCCAGAAACTCTAATGTTTGAAAAAGAAACGAGAATGATGGAAAACTTCTAAATGCCATAAAGAGAAGAACATCATCACGTCTTGGTTTACAAATGTTTTTCGAACACAAAATAAAATACTAAACATCCACAATAAGATCAAAATTTGATCTTATTTAATATTCTCAGAAGAATAGACTCTGCGAAACCATAAAAGCAGGGACCGTAGTTTTTATGACTTCTTCATAATAAAAGTCAAAGGATATTAGTTTTTTAATTTTTTTATTGTATACTTTTGAGCAGAAATTGTTATTTTCTGATTTTTATTTGTAAATAAGCAAAGAATGAATACTTTTTAGCCCATCGCCCATTTTTCATACAAAAATTAAATGGACTGTACATGGTTAATTTTTCATAAGGAAAAATATTTCATGCTAAATATTAAATGACTATATATACATTGTCCATTGAAAAAATATTTCATGCAAGAAATATAATGGACTATACATCGTCCATTTTTCATGCAAAAAATATAACGGACTATACATCTTCAATTTTTCATCCAAAAAATTATTTCATCCAAAAAATTTAACGGAATATACATCGTCCATTTTTCATGCAAAAAAAAATATTTCAGACAAAAAATATAACGGACTATACATCGTCCATTTTTCATCCAAAATATTTAATGGACTATACATCATCCATTTAGCATCCAAAAATTTATTTCATGCAAAGAATATAACAGACTATACACGTCCTTTTTTCATCCAAAAAATATAACGGACCATACACCGTCCATTTTTCATCGAAAAAATTTAATGGACTATACGTCGTCAATTTTTCATCCAAAAAATATAATGGACTATATATACATCGTCCATTTTTCATGCAAAACAAAAAATATTTCATGCACAAAATATAATAGACTATACATCGTCCATTTTCATCCAAAAAATTATTACATCCAAAAAAAATAACGGACTATACATCGTCCATTTTCCATGCAAAAAATATATTTCATGCACAAAATATAATGGACTATACATCGTCCATTTTTCATAAAAAAAATTATTACATCCAAAAAAATTAACGGACTATACATCGTCCATTTTGCATCCAAAAAATTATTTCATGCAAAGAATATAATAGACTATACACGTCCTTTTTTCATCCAAACAATATAACGGACCATACACCGTCCATTTTTTAAACTAAAAATTTAATGAACTATACATCGTCCATTTTTCATGCACAAAATATAATGGACTATACATCTTAAATTTTTCATCCAAAAAATTATTACATCCAAAAAATTTAACGGACTATATATCGTCCATTTTTCATCGAAAAAATTATTTTATGCAAAGAACATAACAGACTATACACGTGCTTTTTTCATCCAAAAAGTATAACGGACCATACACCGTCAATTTTTCATCCACAAAATTTAATGGACTATACATCGTCCATTTTTCATCCAAAAAATTATTTCAAGCAAAAAATATAATAGACTTTATAAAGTCCATTTTTCATCCAAAAAATTATTTTATGCAAAGAACATAACAGACTATACACGTGCTTTTTTCATCCAAAAAATATAACGGACCATACACCGTCCATTTTTCATCCAAAAAATATAATGGACTATATATCGTCCATTTTTCATAAAAAAATTATTTCATACAAAGAATATAACAGACAATACACCGTCCATTTTTTATCCAAAAAATTTAATGAACATGCAAAAAAAATATTTCACGCAAAAAATATAATGGACTATACATCGTCCATTTTTCATCCAAAAAATTATTTCATGCAAAAAATGTAATGGACTATACATCGTCTATTTTTCATGAAAAAAAATATTTCAAGCAAAATATATAATATACTATACATCGTCCATTTTTCATCCGAAAAATTATTTCATGCAAAAAATATAACGGACTATACATCGTCCATTTTTTATGGAAAAAATATAATGGGCTATACATCGTCCATTTTTCATTCCAAAAATTATTTCATGCAAAAAATATAATGGCCTATACATCGTCCATTTTTCATTCCAAAAATTATTTGATGCAAAAAATATAATGGACTATACTTCGTCCATTGTACATGCAAAAAATATAATGGACTATACAACGTCCATTTTTCATTCCAAAAATTATTTCATGTAAAAAATATAATGGACTTATACATCGTCCATTTTTCATCCAAAAAATTATTTCATGCAAAAAGTATAATGGACTATACATCGTCCATTTTTCATCCAAAAAATTATTTCATGCAAAAAATATAATGGACTATAATCGTCCATTTTTCATGCAAAAATAAATATTTCATGGAAAAAATATAATGGGCTATACATCGTCCATTTTTCATCAAAAAAATTATTTCATGAAAAAAATACAATAGACTATACATCGTCCATTTTTCATCCAAAAAATATAATGGACTATACAACGTCCATTTTTCATGCAAAAAAATATTTCATTTAAAAAATATAATGGGCTATACATCGTCCATTTTTCATAAAAAAAATTATTTCATGAAAAAATTATAATAGACTATACATCGTCCATTTTTCATCCGAATAATTATTTCTGAAAAAAATATAATAGACTATACATCGCCCATTTTTCATGGAAAAAATATAATGGACTATGCATCGTCCATTTTTCATGCGAAAAAAATATTTAATGCAAAAAATATAATGGACTATACATCGTCCATTTGTCATCCGAAAAATTATTTCTGCAAAAAATATAATGGACTATGCATCGTCCATTTTCCATGCAAAAAAAATATTTCATGCAAAAAATATAATGGACTATACATCGTCCATTTTTCATGCAAAAAATATAATGGGCTATACATCGTCCATTTTTCATGCAAAAAACATAATGGACTATGTATCGTCCATTTTTCATGCAAAAAATATAATGGGCTATACATCGTCCATTTTTCATTCCAAAAATTATTTGATGAAAAAAATATAACAGACTATACATCGTCCATTTTTCATCCAAAAAATTATTTCATGCAAAGAGTATAATGGACTATACATCGTCCATTTTTCATCCAAAAAATTATTTCTACAAAAAAATATAATGGACTATACATCGTCCATTTTTCATGGAAAAAATATAATGAACTATGCATCGTCCATTTTTCATGGAAAAAAATATTTCATGCAAAAAATATAATGGACTATACATCGTCCATTTTATATCCAAGAAATTATTTCATGAAAAAAATATAATAGACTATACATCGTCCATTTTTCATCCAAAAAATTATTTCATGCAAAGAGTATAATGGACTATACATCGTCCATTTTTCATCCAAAAAATTATTTCTACAAAAAAATATAATGGACTATACATCGTCCATTTTTCATGGAAAAAATATAATGAACTATGCATCGTCCATTTTTCATGGAAAAAAATATTTCATGCAAAAAATATAATGGACTATACATCGTCCATTTTATATCCAAGAAATTATTTCATGAAAAAAATATAATAGACTATACATCGTCCATTTTTCATCCAAAAAATTATTTCATGCAAAGAGTATAATGGACTATACATCGTCCATTTTTCATCCAAAAAATTATTGCTACAAAAAATATAATGGACTATACATTGTAAATTTTTCATACAAAAAATTATTTCATGCAAAAAATATAATATATATAATATATACATCGTCCGTTTTTCATCCAAAAAATTATTTCATGTAAAAAATATAATTGACTATACATCGTCCATTTTTCATCCAAAAAATTATTTCATGCAAAAAGTATAATGGACTATACATCGTCCATTTTTCATCCAAAAAATATTTCATGCAAAAAATATAATGGACTATAATCGTCCATTTTTCATGCAAAAAATATAATGGACTATACAACGTCCATTTTTCATGGAAAAAAAATATTTCACGCAAAAAATATAATGGACTATACATCGTCCATTTTTCATCCAAGAAATTATTTCATGAAAAAAATATAATAGACTATACATCGTCCATTTTTCATCAAAAAAATTATTTCATGCAAAATATATAATGGACTATACATCGTCCATTTTTTATGGAAAAAAATATTTCATGCAAAAAATATAATGGATTCATCCAAAAAATATAATGGACTATACATCGTCCATTTTTCATCCAAAAAATATAATGGACTATACATCGTTCATATTTCATCCAAAAAATATAATGGACTATACATCGTCCATTTTTCATGCAAAAAATATAATGGACTATACATGGTCCATTTTTCATCCAAAAAATATAATGGACTATAAATCGTCCATTTTTCATGCAAAAAATATAATGGACTATACATCGTCCATTTTTCATGCAAAAAATATAATAGACTATACATCGTCCATTTTTCATCCAAAAAATATAATGGACTATACATCGTCCATTTTTCATCCAAAAAATATAATGGACTATACATCTTTCATTTTTCATCCAAAAAATTATTCCATGAAAAAAATATAGTGGACTATGCATCGTCTATTTTTCATGCATAAAAAATATTTCATGCAAAAAATATAATGGACTATATATACATCGTCCATTTTTCATCCAAAAAATTGATTCATGCAAAAAATATAATGGACTATACATCGTCCATTTTTCATCCAAAAAATTATTTCATGCAAAAAATATAATGGACCATATATCGTCCATTTTTTATGCAAAAAAAATATTTCATGCAAAATATATAATGGACTATACATCGTCCATTTTTTATGCAAAAAAAAAAAATTATTTCATGCAAAAAATATAATGGACTATACATCGTCCATTTTTCATCCAAAAAATATAATGGACTATACATCGTTCATATTTCATCCAAAAAATATAATGGACTATACATCGTCCATTTTTCATGCAAAAAATATAATGGACTATACATGGTCCATTTTTCATCCAAAAAATATAATGGACTATAAATCGTCCATTTTTCATGCAAAAAATATAATGGACTATACATCGTCCATTTTTCATGCAAAAATATAATAGACTATACATCGTCCATTTTTCATCCAAAAAATATAATGGACTATACATCGTCCATTTTTCATCCAAAAAATATAATGGACTATAACATCGTTCATTTTTCATCCAAAAAATTATTCCATGAAAAAAATATAGTGGACTATGCATCGTCTATTTTTCATGCATAAAAAATATTTCATGCAAAAAATATAATGGACTATATATACATCGTCCATTTTTCATCCAAAAAATTGATTCATGCAAAAAATATAATGGACTATACATCGTCCATTTTTCATCCAAAAAATTATTTCATGCAAAAAATATAATGGACCATACATCGTCCATTTTTTATGCAAAAAAAATATTTCATGCAAAATATATAATGGACTATACATCGTCCATTTTTCATCCAAAAAATTATTTCATGCAAAAAATATAATGGACCATACATCGTCCATTTTTCATCCAAAAAATTATTTCATGCAAAAAGTATAATGGACTATACATCGTCCATTTTTCATCCAAAAAATTATTTCATGCAAAAAATATAATGGACTATACATCGTCCGTTTTTCATCAAAAAAATTATTTCATACAAAAAATATAATGGACTATAATCGTCCATTTTTCATGCAAAAAATATAATGGACTATACAACGTCCATTTTTCATGCAAAAAAAATATTTCATGCAAAAAGTATAATGGACTATACATCGTCCATTTTTCATCCAAAAAATATTTCATGCAAAAAATATAATAGACTATAATCGTCCATTTTTCATGCAAAAAAAATATTTCATGCAAAAAATATAATGGACTATACATCGTCAATTTTTCATCCAAAAAATTATTTCATGCAAAAAATATAACGGACTATACATTGTCCATTTTTCATCCAATAAATAATTTCATGCAAAAAATATAATGGACTATACATCGTAAATTTTTCATACAAAAAATTATTTCATGCAAAAAATATAATATATATAATATATACATCGTCCGTTTTTCATCCAAAAAATTATTTCATGTAAAAAATATAATTGACTATACATCGTCCATTTTTCATCCAAAAAATTATTTCATGCAAAAGTATAATGGACTATACATCGTCCATTTTTCATCCAAAAAATATTTCATGCAAAAAATATAATGGACTGTAATCGTCCATTTTTCATGCAAAAAATATAATGGACTATACATCGTCCATTTTTCATCCAAAAAATATAATGGACTATACATCGTCCATTTTTCATGCAAAAAATATAATGGACTATACATCGTCCATTTTTCATCCAAAAAATATAATGGACTATACATCGTCCATTTTGCATCCAAAAAATGTAATGGACTATACATCGTTCATTTTTCATCCAAAAAATTATTCCATGGAAAAAATATAGTGGACTATGCATCGTCTATTTTTCATGCATAAAAAATATTTCATGCAAAAAATATAATGGACTATGCATCGTCCATTTTTCATCAAAAAAATTATTTCATGAAAAAAATATAATAGACTATACATCGTCAATTTTTCATGCAAAATATATAATGGACTATACATCGTCCATTTTTCATCCAAAAAATATAATGGACTATACATCGTCCATTTTTCATGCAAAAAATATAATGGACTATACATCGTCCATTTTTCATCCAAAAAATATAATGGACTATACATCGTCCATTTTGCATCCAAAAAATGTAATGGACTATACATCGTTCATTTTTCATCCAAAAAATTATTCCATGGAAAAAATATAGTGGACTATGCATCGTCTATTTTTCATGCAAAAAAAATATTTCATGCAAAAAATATAATGTGCTTTACATCGTCCATTTTTCATCAAAAAAATTATTTCATGAAAAAAATATAATAGACTATACATCGTCAATTTTTCATGCAAAATATATAATGGACTATACATCGTCCATTTTTTATGGAAAAAAATATTTCATGCAAAATATATAATGGACTATACATCGTCAATTTTTCATGCAAAAAATATAATGGACTATACATCGTCCATTTTTCATGCAAAAAATATAATGGACTATACATCGTCCATTTTTCATGCAAAAAATATAATGGACTATACATCGTCCATTTTTCATCCAAAAAATATAATGGACTATACATCGTCCATTTTGCATCCAAAAAATGTAATGGACTATACATCGTTCATTTTTCATCCAAAAAATTATTCCATGGAAAAAATATAGTGGACTATGCATCGTCTATTTTTCATGCATAAAAAATATTTCATGCAAAAAATATAATGGACTATGCATCGTCTATTTTTCATGCATAAAAAATATTTCATGCAAAAAATATTATGGTCTATACATCGTCCATTTTTCATCCAAAAAATTATTTCATGCAAAAAATATAATGGACTATACATCGTCAATTTTTCATCCAAAAAATTATTTCATGCAAAAAATATAACGGACTATACATCGTCCATTTTTCATGGAAAATATATAATGGGCTATACATTGTCCATTTTTCATCCAAAAAATTATTTCATGCAAAAAATATAATGGACCATACATCGTCTATTTTTTATGGAAAAAAAATATTTCATGCAAAATATATAATGGACTATACATCGTCCATTTTTTATGCAAAAAAAAAATTATTTCATGCAAAAAATATAATGGACTACACATCGTCCATTTTTCATCCAATAAATAATTTCATGCAAAAAATATAATGGACTATAAATCGTCCATTTTTCATACAAAAAATTATTTCATGCAAAAAATATAATGGACTATACATCATCCGTTTTTCATCCAATAAATATAATAGACTATACATCGTCCATTTTTCATGCAAAAAAAAATATTTCAAGCAAAATATATAATAGACTACACATCGTCCATTTTTCATCAAAAAAATTATTTCATGCAAAATATATAATGGGCTATACATTGTCCATTTTTCATCCAAAAAATTATTTCATGCAAAAAATATAATGGACTATACATCGTCTATTTTTCATGGAAAATATATAATGGACTATACATCGTCAATTTTTCATGCAAAAAATATAATGGACTATACATCGTCCATTTTTCATGCAAAAAATATAATGGACTATACATCGTCCATTTTTCATGCAAAAAATATAATGGACTATACATCGTCCATTTTTCATCCAAAAAATATAATGGACTATACATCGTCCATTTTGCATCCAAAAAATATAATGGACTATACATCGTCCGTTTTTCATCCAATAAATATAATAGGCTATACATCGTCCATTTTTCATGGAAAAAAAAATATTTCAAGCAAAATATATAATAGACTATAAATCGTCCATTTTTCATGCAAAAAAATTATTTCATGCAAAAAATATAATGGACTATACATCGTCCATTTTTCATGCAAAAAATATAATAGACTATACATCGTCCATTTTTCATGCAAAAAATATAATGGACTATACATCGTCCATTTTTCATGCAAAAAATATAATGGACTATACATCGTCCATTTTTCATGCAAAAAATATAATAGACTATACATCGTCCATTTTTCATGGAAAATATATAATGGGCTATACATTGTCCATTTTTTATTCCAAAAATTATTTCATGCAAAAAATATAATGGACTATGCATCGTCCATTTTTCATCCAAAAAATATAATGGACTATACATCGTCAATTTTTCATGCAAAAAATATAATGGACTATACATCGTCCATTTTTCATGCAAAAAATATAATGGACTATACATCGTCCATTTTTCATGCAAAAAATATAATGGACTATACATCGTCCATTTTTCATCCAAAAAATATAATGGACTATACATCGTCCATTTTGCATCCAAAAAATATAATGGACTATACATCGTCCGTTTTTCATCCAATAAATATAATAGGCTATACATCGTCCATTTTTCATGGAAAAAAAAATATTTCAAGCAAAATATATAATAGACTATAAATCGTCCATTTTTCATGCAAAAAAATTATTTCATGCAAAAAATATAATGGACTATACATCGTCCATTTTTCATGCAAAAAATATAATAGACTATACATCGTCCATTTTTCATGGAAAATATATAATGGGCTATACATTGTCCATTTTTTATTCCAAAAATTATTTCATGCAAAAAATATAATGGACTATGCATCGTCCATTTTTCATCCAAAAAATATAATAGACTATACATCGTTCATTTCTCATCCAAAAAATTATTCCATGAAAAAAATATAGTGGACTATGCATCGTCTATTTTTCATGCATAAAAAATATTTCATGCAAAAAATATAATCGTCCATTTTTCATCCAATAAATAATTTCATGCAAAAAATATAATGGACTATACATCGTCCATTTTTCATCCAAAAAGTTATTGCATGGAAAAAATATAATGGACCATACATCGTCCATTTTTTATGCAAAAAAAATATTTCATGCAAAATATATAATGGACTATACATCGTCCATTTTTTATGGAAAAAAAATTATTTCATGCAAAAAATATAATGGACTATACATCGTCCATTTTTCATCCAATAAATAATTTCATGCAAAAAATATAATGGACTATACATCGTCCATTTTTCATACAAAAAATTATTTCATGCAAAAATTATAATGGACTATACATCGTCCGTTTTTCATCCAAAAAATTATTTCATGTAAAAAATATAATTGACTATACATCGTCCATTTTTCATCCAAAAAATTATTTCATGCAAAAAGTATAATGGACTATACATCGTCCATTTTTCATCCAAAAAATTATTTCATGCAAAAAATATAATACACTATACACCGTCCGTTTTTCATCCAAAAAATTATTTCATGTAAAAAATATAATTACCTGTACATCGTCCATTTTTCATCCAAAAAATTATTTCATGCAAAAAGTATAATGGACTATACATCGTCCATTTTTCACCCAAAAAATTATTTCATGCAAAAAATATAATGGACTATAATCGTCCATTTTTCATGCAAAAAATATAATGGACTATACAACGTCCCTTTTTCATGGAAAAAAAATATTTCATGCAAAAAATATAATGGGCTATACATCGTCCAATTTTCATCAAAAAAATTATTTCAAGAAAAAAATATAATAGACTATACATCGTCCATTTTTCATGCAAAAAATATAATGGGCTCTACATGTCCATTTTTCATCCAAAAAATATAATGGACTATACATCGTCCATTTTTCATCCAAAAAAATATTCCATGCAAAAAATATAGTGGACTATGTATGCATCGTCTATTTTTCATGCATAAAAAACATTTCATGCAAAAAATATAATGGACTATACATCGTCCATTTTTCATCCAAAAAATTATTTCATGCAAAAAATATAATGGACTATACATCGTCCATTTTTCATCCAAAAAATTATTTCATGCAAGGAGTATAATGGACTATACATCGTCTATTTTTCATCCAAAAAATTATTGCTACAAAAAATATAGTGGACTATACATCGTCCATTTTTCATGGAAAAAATATAATGAACTATGAACTATCGTCCATTTTTCATGGAAAAAAAATATTTCATGCAAAAAATATAATGGACTATACATCGTCCATTTTTCATCCAAAAAATTATTTCATGCAAAAAATATAACGGACTATACATCGTCCAATTTTCATCCAAAAATTATTTCATGCAAAAAATATAATGGACTATACATCGTCCATTTTTCATGGAAAAAATATAATGGACTATACATCGTCCATTTTTCATGGAAAATATATAATGGGCTATACATTGTCCATTTTTCATTCCAAAAATTATTTCATGCAAAAAATATAATGGACTATACATCGTCCATTTTTCATGCAAAAAATATAATGGACTATACATCGTCCATTTTTCATGCAAAAAATATAATGGACTATACATCGTCCATTTTTATCCAAAAAATATAATGGACTATACATTGTCCATTTTTCATCCAAAAAATATAATGGACTATACATCGTTCATTTTTCATCCAAAAAATTATTCCATGAAAAAAATATAGTGGACTATGCATCGTCTATTTTCCATGCATAAAAAATATTTCATGCAAAAAATATAATGGACTATACATCGTCCATTTTTCATCCAATAAATAATTTCATGCAAAAAATATAATGGACTATATATACATCGTCCATTTTTTATGCCAAAAAAATATTTCATGCAAAAAATACAATGGACTATACATCGTCCATTTTTCATGCAAAAAATATAATGGACTATACATCGTCCATTTTTCATGCAAAAAATATAATGGACTATACATCGTCCATTTTTCATGCAAAAAATATAATGGACTATACATCGTCCATTTTTCATCCAAAAACTTATTCCATGCAAAAAATATAGTGGACTTTACATCGTCTATTTTTCATGCATAAAAAATATTTCATGCAAAAAATATAATGGGCTATACATCGTCCATTTTTCATCCAAAAAATTATTTTATGAAAAAAATATAATAGACTATACATCGTCCATTTTTCATCCAAAAAATTATTTCATGCAAAGAGTATAATGGACTATACATCGTCTATTTTTCATGCATAAAAAAAATTTTATGCAAAAAATATAATGGGCTATACATCGTCCATTTTTCATCCAAAAAATTATTGCTACAAAAAATATAATGGACTATACATCGTCCACTTTTCATGGAAAAAATATAATGAACTATGCATCGTCCATTTTTCATGGAAAAAAAATATTTCATGCAAAAAATATAATAGACTATACATCGTCCATTTTTCATGCAAAAAATATAATGGACTATACATCGTCCATTTTTCATGCAAAAAATATAATGGACTATAAATCGTCCATTTTTCATCCAAAAAATTATTTCATGCAAAAAATATAATGGACTATACATCGTCCATTTTTCATGCAAAAAAAATATTTCAAGCAAAATATATAATATACTATACATCGTCCATTTTTCATCCAAAAAATTATTTCATGCAAAAAATATAATGGACTATATATACATCGTCTATTTTTTAATCAAAAAAAATATTTCATGCAAAATATATAATGGACTATACATCGTCAATTTTACATCCGAAAAATTATTTCATGCAAAAAATATAACGGACTATACATCCAAAATATTATTTCATGCAAAATATATAATGGACTATACATCGTCCATTTTTTATGCAAAAAAAAATTATTTCATGCAAAAAATATAATGGACTATACATCGTCCATTTTTCATGCAAAAAAAATATTTCATGCAAAAAATATAATGGGCTATACATCGTCCATTTTGCATGGAAAAAAAATATTTCATGCAAAAAATACAATGGACTATACATCGTCCATTTTTCATGGAAAAAATATAATGGACTATACATCGTCCATTTTTCATGCAAAAAATATAATGGACTATACATCGTCCATTTTTCATCCAAAAAATATAATGGACTATACATCGTCCATTTTTCATCCAAAAAATTATTTCATGCAAAAAATATAATGGGCTATACATCGTCAATTTTTCATCCAAAAAATTATTTCATGCAAAAAATATAATGGACTATATATACATCGTCTATTTTTTAATCAAAAAAAATATTTCAAGCAAAATATATAATATACTATACATCGTCCATTTTTCATCCAAAAAATTATTTCATGCAAAAAATATAATGGACTATATATACATCGTCTATTTTTTATGCAAAAAAAATATTTCATCAAAATATATAATGGACAATATAATGGACTATACATCGTCCATTTTTCATGCAAAAAAAATATTTCAAGCAAAATATATAATATACTATACATCGTCCATTTTTCATCCAAAAAATTATTTCATGCAAAGAGTATAATGGACTATACATCGTCCATTTTTCATCCAAAAAATTATTTCATGCAAAAAATGTAATGGGCTTTACATCGTCCATTTTTCATCAAAAAAATTATTTCATGAAAAAAATATAATAGACTATACATCGTCCATTTTTCATGAAAAAAATATAATGGGCTATACATTGTCAATTTTTCATTCCAAAAATTATTTCATGCAAAAAATATAATGGACTATGCATCGTCCATTTTTCATGCAAAAAATATAATGGACTATACAACGTCCATTTTTCATGCAAAAAAATATTTCATGCAAAAAATGTAATGGGCTTTACATCGTCCATTTTTCATCAAAAAAATTATTTCATGAAAAAAATATAATAGACTATACATCGTCCATTTTTCATGAAAAAAATATAATGGGCTATACATTGTCAATTTTTCATTCCAAAAATTATTTCATGCAAAAAATATAATGGACTATGCATCTTTCATTTTTCATCCAAAAAATATAATAGACTATACGTCGTCCATTTTTCATGCAAAAAAAAATATTTGAAGCAAAATATATAATGGACTATACATCGTCCATTTTTCATCAATAAAATTATTTCATGCAAAAAATATAACGGACTATACATCGTCCATTTTTCATGGAAAAAATATAATGGGCTATACATTGTCCATTTTTCATTCCAAAAATTATTTCATGCAAAAAATATAATGGACTATACATCGTCCATTTTTCATGCAAAAAATATAATGGACTATACATCGTCCATTTTTCATGCAAAAAATATAATGGACTATACATCGTCCATTTTTCATCCAAAAAATTATTCCATGCAAAAAATATAGTGGACTATGTATGCATCGCCTATTTTTCATGCATAAAAAATATTTCATGCAAAATATATAATGGACTATACATCGTCCATTTTTAATGGAAAAAAAATTATTTCATGCAAAAAATATAATGGACTATACATCGTCCATTTTTCATCCAATAAATAATTTCATGCAAAAAATATAATGGACTATACATCGTCCATTTTTCATACAAAAAATTATTTCATGCAAAAAATATAATGGACTATACATCGTCCGTTTTTCATCCAAAAAATTATTTCATGTAAAAAATATAATTGACTATACATCGTCCATTTTTCATCCAAAAAATTATTTCATGCAAAAAGTATAATGGACTATATATCGTCCATTTTTCATCCAAAAAATTATTTCATGCAAAAAATATAATGGACTATACATCGTCCGTTTTTCATCCAAAAAATTATTTCATGTAAAAAATATAATTGACTATACATCGTCCATTTTTCATCCAAAAAATTATTTCATGCAAAAAGTATAATGGACTATACATCGTCCATTTTTCATCCAAAAAATTATTTCATGCAAAAAATATAATGGACTATAATCGTCCATTTTTCATGCAAAAAATATAATGGACTATACAACGTCCCTTTTTCATGCAAAAAAAATATTTCATGCAAAAAATATAATGGGCTATACATCGTCCATTTTTCATCAATAAAATTATTTCATGAAAAAAAATATAATAGACTATACATCGTCCATTTTTCATGCAAAAAATACAACGGACTATACATCGTCCATTTTTCATCCAAAAAATATAATGGACTATACAACGTCCATTTTTTAAGCAAAAAAATTATTTCATGCAAAAAATATAATGGACTATACATCGTCCATTTTTCATCAAAAAAATTATTTCATGCAAAAAATATAACGGACTATACATCGTCCATTTTTCATGGAAAAAATATAATGGGCTATACATTGTCCATTTTTCATTCCAAAAATTATTTCATGCAAAAAATATAACGGACTATGCATCGTCCATTTTCCATGCAAAAAAAATATTTCATGCAAAAAATACAATGGACTATGCATCTTCCATTTTTTATGCAAAAAAATATTTCATGCAAAAAATATAATGGACTATATATACATCGTCCATTTTTCATGCAAAAAAAAATATTTCAAGCAAAATATATAATAGACTATACATCGTCCATTTTTTATCAAAAAAATTATTTCATGCAAAAAATATAACGGACTATACATCGTCCATTTTTCATGGAAAAAATATAATGGGCTATACATTGTCCATTCTTCATTCCAAAAATTATTTCATGCAAAAAATATAATGGACTATACATCGTCCATTTTTCATGCAAAAAATATAATGGACTATACATCGTCCATTTTTCATGCAAAAAATATAATGGACTATACATCGTCCATTTTTCATCCAAAAAATTATTTCATGCAAAGAGTATAATGGACTATACATCGTCAATTTTTCATGCAAAAAATATAATGGACTATAAATCGTCCATTTTTCATGGAAAAAATATAATGGGCTATACATTGTCCATTTTTCATTCCAAAAATTATTTCATGCAAAAAATATAATGGACTATGCATCGTCCATTTTCCATGCAAAAAAAATATTTCATGCAAAAAATACAATGGACTATGCATCTTCCATTTTTTATGCAAAAAAATATTTCATGCAAAAAATATAATGGGCTATACATCGTCCATTTTTCATCCAAAAAATTATTTTATGAAAAAAATATAATAGACTATACATCGTCCATTTTTCATCCAAAAAATTATTTCATGCAAAGAGTATAATGGACTATGCATCGTCCATTTTCCATGCAAAAAAAAATATTTCAAGCAAAATATATAATATACCATACATCGTCCATTTTTCATCCAAAAAATTATTTCATGCAAAAAATATAATGGACTATATATACATCGTCTATTTTTTATGCAAAAAAAATATTTCATGCAAAATATATAATGGACTATACATCGTCAATTTTTCATCCGAAAAATTATTTCATGCAAAAAATATAATGGACTATACATCGTCCATTTTTCATGCAAAAAAAAATATTTCAAGCAAAATATATAATATACCATACATCGTCCATTTTTCATCCAAAAAATTATTTCATGCAAAAAATATAATGGACTATATATACATCGTCTATTTTTTATGCAAAAAAAATATTTCATGCAAAATATATAATGGACTATACATCGTCAATTTTTCATCCGAAAAATTATTTCATGCAAAAAATATAACGGACTATACATCGTCCATTTTTCATCCAAAATATTATTTCATGCAAAATATATAATGGACTATACATCGTCCATTTTTTATGCAAAAAAAAATTATTTCATGCAAAAAATATAATGGACTATACATCGTCCATTTTTCATGCAAAGAAAATATTTCATGCAAAAAATATAATGGGCTATACATCGTCCATTTTGCATGGAAAAAAATATTTCATGCAAAAAATACAATCGACTATACAGCGTCCATTTTTCATGCAAAAAATATAATGGACTATACATCGTCCATTTTTCATGCAAAAAATATAATGGACTATACATCGTCCATTTTTCATCCAAAAAATATAATGGACTATACATCGTCCATTTTTCATCCAAAAAATTATTTCATGCAAAAAATATAATGGGCTATACATCGTCCATTTTTCATCCAAAAAATTATTTCATGCAAAAAATATAATGGACTATACATCGTCCATTTTTCATCCAAAAAATTATTTCATGCAAAAAATATAATGGACTATACAACGTCCATTTTTCATGAAAAAAAATATTTCATGTAAAAAATATAATGGACTATACATCGTCCATTTTTCAACCAAAAAAATTATTTTATGCAAAAAATATAATGGGCTATACATCGTCCATTATTCATACAAAAAATTATTTCATGCAAAAAATATAATGGACTATACATCGTCCGGTTTTCATCCAAAAAATTATTTCATTTAAAAAATATAATTGACTATACATCGTCCATTTTTCATCCAAAAAATTATTTCATGCAAAGAGTATAATGGACTATGCATCGTCCATTTTTCATCCAAATAATATAATGGACTATACAACGTCCATTTTTCATGCAAAAAAAATATTTCATGTAAAAAATATAATGGACTATACATCGTCCATTTTTCATCCAAAAAATTATTTCATGCAAAAAATATAATGGACTATGCATCGTCCATTTTTCATCTAAAAAATTATTTCATGCAAAGAGTATAATGGACTATGCATCGTTCATTTTTCATCCAAAAAATATAATGGACTATACAACGTCTATTTTTCATGTATAAAAAATATTTCATGCAAAAAATATAATGGACTATACATCGTCCATTTTTCATCCAAAAAATTATTTTATGGAAAAAATATAATGGACTATACATCGTCCATTTTTCATCCAAAAAATTATTTCATGCAAAGAGTATAATGGACTATGCATCGTCCATTTTTCATCCAAAAAATATAATGGACTATACAACGTCCATTTTTCATGCAAAAAAAATATTTCATGTAAAAAATATAATGGACTATACATCGTCCATTTTTCATCCAAAAAATTATTTCATGCAAAAAATATAATGGACTATACATTGTCCATTTTTCATCTAAAAAATTATTTCATGCAAAGAGTATAATGGACTATGCATCGTCCATTTTTCATCCAAAAAATATAATGGACTATACAACGTCCATTTTTCATGAAAAAAAAAAATATTTCATGCAAAAAATATAATGGACTATACATCGTCCATTTTTCATCCAAAAAATTATTTCATGCAAGGAGTATAATGGACTATCGTCTATTTTTCATCCAAAAAATTATTGCTACAAAAAATATAGTGGACTATACATCGTCCATTTTTCATGGAAAAAATATAATGAACTATACATCGTCCATTTTTCATCCAAAAAATTATTTCATCCAAAAAATATAATGGACTATACAACGTCCATTTTTCATGAAAAAAAAAAATATTTCATGCAAAAAATATAATGGACTATACATCGTCCATTTTTCATCCAAAAAATTATTTCGTGCAAAGAGTATAATGGACTATGCATCGTCCATTTTTCATACAAAAAATATAATGGACTATACAACGTCCATTTTTCATCCAAAAAATTATTTCATGCAAAGAGTATAATGGACTATGCATCGTCCATTTTTCATCCAAAAAATATAATGGACTATACAACGTCCATTTTTCATGGAAAAAAAATATTTCATGTAAAAAATATAATGGACTATACATCGTCAATTTTTCCTCCAAAAAATTATTTCATGCAAAAAATATAATGGACTATACATCGTCCATTTTTCATCTAAAAAATTATTTCATGCAAAGAGTATAATGGACTATGCATCGTCCATTTTTCATCCAAAAAATATAATGGACTATACAACGTCTATTTTTCATGCATAAAAAATATTTCATGCAAAAAATATAATGGACTATACATCGTCCATTTTTCATCCAAAAAATTATTTTATGCAAAAAATATAATGGACTATACATCGTCCATTTTTCATCCAAAAAATTATTTCATGCAAAGAGTATAATGGACTATGCATCGTCCATTTTTCATCCAAAAAATATAATGGACTATACAACGTCCATTTTTCATGCAAAAAAAATATTTCATGTAAAAAATATAATGGACTATACATCGTCCATTTTTCATGCAAAAAATATCATAGACTATACATCGTCCATTTTTCATCCGAAAAATTATTTCTGCAAAAAATATAATGGACTATGGCATTGTCTATTTTGCGTCCATCGTCCAATTTTCATCCAAAAAATATAATGGATATACATCGCCAATTTTTCATGCAAAATATATAATGTACTATACATCTTCCATTTTTCATCCAAAAAATTATTTCATACAAAAAATATAATGGACTATACATCGTCCATTTTTCATCCAAAAAAGTATTCCATGCAAAAACTATAACGGACTATACATCGTCAATTTTTCATGCAAAATATATAATGTACTATACATCTTCCATTTTTCATCCAAAAAATTATTTCATACAAAAAATATAATGGACTATACATCGTCCATTTTTCATCCAAAAAAGTATTCTATGCAAACAATATAAAGGACTATACATCGTCCATTTTTCATCCAAAAAATATAATGGACTATACATCGCCAATTTTTCATGCTAAAAATATAATGGACTATACATCGTCCATTTTTCATTCAAAAATTTATTTCATGCATAAAATATAATGGACTATACATCGTCCATTTTTCATGCAAAAAATATAGTGGACTATACATCGTCTAATTTTCATGCAAAAAATATTATGGAATATATATATAGTGTCAATTTTTTATGCAAAAAAAAAATATTTCATGCAAAAAATATAATGGACTATATATACATCGTCTAATTTTCATGCAAAAAATATAATGGACTATATCCGAAAAATTATTTCTGCCAAAAATTTAATGGACTATACATCGTCCATTTTTCACGCAAAAAATATAATAGTCTATACATTGTCCATTCTTCATCCAAACTATAATTCCATTTTTCACGCAATAAATATAATGGACTATACATCGTCCATTTTTCATCCAAAAAACTATTTCATGCAAAAAATTTAATGGACTATACATCGTCCATTTTTTATGGAAAAAATTATTTCATGGAAAAAATATAATGGACTATGCATCGTCCATTTTTCATCCAAAGAGTATAATGGACTATACATCGTCCATTTTTCATGCAAAAAAAAATATTTCAAGCAAAATATATAATATACTATACATCGTCCATTTTTCATCCAAAAAATTATTTCATGCAAAAAATATAATGGACTATACATCGTCCATTTTTTATGCAAAAAAAATATTTCATGCAAAAAATATAATGGGCTATACATCGTCCATTTTTCATGCAAAAAATATAATGGACCATACATCGTCCATTTTTCATGCAAAAAATATAATGGACTATATATCGTCCATTTTTCATCCAAAAAATTATTTCATGCAAAAAATATAATGGACAATAAATGGTCCATATTTCATGCAAAAAATATAATAGACCATACATCGTCCATTTTTCATGCAAAAAATATAATGGACTATATATCGTCCATTTTTCATCTAAAAAATTATTTCATGTAGTATTCCATGCAAAAACTATAACGGACTATACATCGTCCATTTTTCATGCAAAAAAAAATATTTCAAGCAAAATATATAATAGACTATACATCGTCAATTTTTCATCAAAAAATTATTTCATGCAAAAAATATAATGGACTATACATCGTCCATTTTTTATGGAAAAAAAATATTTCATGCAAAATATATAATGGACTATACATCGTCCATTTTTCATCAAAAAGATTATTTCTTGCAAAAAATATAATAGACTTTTGAAATTTATTTGCTGGAGGTCAAGCATTGTCTATATATTTCATTGGTGCTTAGCCAAATCATCAGTAGACTTTAACCACATTTTGAACAGTCACAAACCTCTTATCTTATGCACAGACTTTCAAAAACTATTTGAGAATTCACAAATAATAATCACAAATAATAATATTTCTGAAAATCACAAGCGAAACACAAGCAATAGGCATAGAAACTATAACAAAATCCCAGCAAATAATTTATATTCGATATGAATCTATTTTATTTTTCTATTTGCTGGGATTTTGTTATAGTTTCTATGCCTATTGCTTGTGTTTCGCTTGTGATTTTCAGAAATATTATTATTTGTGATTATTATTTGTGAATTCTCAAATAGTTTTTGAAAGTCTGTGCATAAGATAAGAGGATTGTGACTGTTCAAAATGTGGTTAAAGTCTACTGATGATTTGGCTAAGCACCAATGAAATATATAGACAATGCTTGACCTCCAGCAAATAAATTTCAAATTAAAATAAACTTATGACAATATGTCGAATAATAAATTTCTTAAATATATAATAGACTATACATCGTCCATTTTTCATCCAAAAAATATAACGGATTATAATCGTCCAATTTTCATCCAAAAAATATAATGGACTATACATCGCCAATTTTTCATGCAAAATATATAATGTACTATACATCTTCCATTTTAAAACCTAAAAATTATTTCATACAAATAATATAATGGACTATACATCGTCCATTTTTCATCCAAAAAAGTATTCCATGCAAAAACTATAACGGACTATACATCGTCAATTTTTCATGCAAAATATATAATGTACTATACATCTTCCATTTTTCATCCAAAAAATTATTTCATACAAAAAATATAATGGACTATACATCGTCCATTTTTCATCTAAAAACAGTATTCTATGCAAACAATATAACGGACTATACATCGTCCATTTTTCATCCAAAAAATATAATGGACTATACATCGCCAATTTTTCATGCTAAAAAATATTTCATGCAAAAAATATAATGGACTATACATCGTCCATTTTTCATCCAATAAATAATTTCATGCAAAAAATATAATGGACTATACATCGTCCATTTTTCATTCCAAAAATTATTTCATGCAAAAAATATAATGGACTATGCATCGTCCATTTTTCATGCAAAAAATATAATGGGCTATAAATCGTCCATTTTTCATTCCAAAAATTATTTCATGGAAAAAATATAATGGGCTATACATTGTCCATTTTTCTACATCGTCCATTCTTCATGCTAAAAATTAAATGGACTATACATCGTTAAGTTTTCTTATGGAAAAATGTAACGTGCACTACATCGAACGACGAATTTCGTTCACGTCGGCGAATTCGTCGGTAATAATTCACTTAGTAAATTTTCTCTTTTGAAGCACAACAGCGACGAATAAATAACAGTCTTGTACATGTTAATGTTTCGTGGGCGTAAAAATAGAAATAAATCAATAGCAGAGTTCGTCACGCGCGACGAATTTTCCTCGACGTCAGTATTGTGTTAATTTTCGTATGCACAAATATGTTTTATTTTTTATGACAAAAGCTCGCAACGAATGATTCGTCGGTCACAGCGACTTTGGTTGAATATTTTCGACGGTGGCTGCAGCTGACTGATTGTCACAGCAGCTTTGATTGTCTGTTTCGTCACGGCTACTTCGGTTGACCGTTTTCCACAGCGGCTTTTGCTGATTGTTTACTTAGCATAAAATTAAATGGATTAAAGCATCGTAACTGAAGTAATATTGTACGTATTTAACCAGCTATCTATTAAGGCTGAATAACACCGAGCACTTGACAAATCCCCAGTGCAATCGACCGATTTGCGATATCATCGCAGATGCCAGCAATATCCTGAAATCCTGCAACCGATTACTACCGCTACTCTGACGAGGAAAACTATAACAAAAGGCTAATATTCATCAGGATTACCACTGATTGAATCTCATCTTTATTGTAGCTGTTGTTCAATAAACCGATATTTTATTTTACTGTATTCAAATTGTAAATAAAGATAAAATATATACATATTTTAACCCCCAGAAAGGGTAAATAAATAGAATTATTACTTAAGGTTTGTGGGTTCGTAAGTAAGTATTAGACACGGCTAAGCTACTCCAGCCGGCGATAAAAGCACGTACAATTTTTCATATCATAAAATTTAAATTAAAATTTAAAATTTTGCATAAGATTTTTAATTTAATTTTTTTTTAAATACAACGTCCAAATTACGATATTTCTTTTGCAAAAAGGAAATAATAAGGCATATTATGCAAACTGCAAAAGTGTGATGAATCGATAGAAGTTTTACTCGCAAATTAATAAAAAAAATTAAATAAATAATTAAGAAAAGCAAAGAACAGGCCGTGAGAAGGAAAATTAAAAAGTAATGCACTAAAAAACCGCATAAAGATTCAGAATAGAAAACAGAATTCAAATAATCTGTAAACAAAATACACTCTACTTTAGTTTAACAGACCTTATTACGAGTTGAATGTTTAATTAAAATAGAGTCGACTCTTGATAATTTGAAACTCGTTAATTTGAATTTTTCCATAATTAGAAATGTTTCCCTTTTAAGACATTCAATTGATGAAAGAAATTTAGTCCTCATATACATAAATAGTTTGAATTTTTCGCCCCAGAGTCTTACAAAAAGAAAAAGAAAACAACTACATAGTAATTAAAAAAAAACTTTTTTACAACAAAAAACTAAAATTATCCAAGAAAATTATCCACCATCATAAGATCAGCTCTACGTCATTATAATATTTCATTGTCATCCGATTTATACATGCATGCAAAATTTCAGCTCAATTGGAAACCAGTATCAAATTGAATTTGATCAAATTTAATTTGCAAAATTTGATTACAGACAGACATCGAGACAGCTTGTAATATACTAAAAAATACAATAATCATTTGTAGTATACTCGTACACTATAGATACGCATAGTTAAATTAACTTCTGACAAGAGAAAAAATTAAAACAATTTTACAATTGCAATAATAATTAAATTATATTTTATTATCTACTTTAAAAACTGAAAACTTTTTCTAAATAAATGCCACATTATTCTAATTTATTGCACAGGTCTCAAAGCATGCGTGTAGAAGTTCTTCTCTTCTCCCAGGCCACGTTTGATGACATGTGGAATAGTTTTTGGTACCATTGTAATGCAATCAATAATGGGACATACGGACACGCACAGAGTGCATCCAGTGCAATCATCGTTTATGTGTGGAATGTGTGTTAGCGGATCGAATTCTATGGCCTGATATCCAGAATCGGCGCAGGTCATGTAACACTTGCCACAATTAATGCACAAGTCCTGAAGTATAAAAAAAATTTGTCAAATGTTCAATAAGAATTAATATAATGGATGAACTGACATCATCAATTAAAGCAACTTTTTGTTGTCGGTTGTCCAAATTTTTATAAGTTCCAATGTAAGGCAAGGCTTTGCCTATAACATCCTTAACCCTGGGAGCTTGCTGCGGTTCAAGTACACCATTGTGATGAGGCTCGATATCAGCCTCATCACATGTTATCTTCCACATGGGTCCCTTATCCTTATGCAGAGCTGAAATCTTTTCTTCTCTTTCCTTCAGATAAGGACCAAAGAATCCCAAAGTCTGCAAAGGAATATCCGAGCTGAATAATTTTTAGCAGAAAAGATAAATCTAACTTCCTACCTTGTTGCCTTCACCAACTAAATGCATTATGGGTTTTCCTTTTTGATGTTTGGGTGTGGGCGGAGACTGCCCGTCCCAAAAGAGAGCGTTATTTGGTGGAGGATTGGATTTCAGATACAGCAAAGCCTTCAGACTGGTGCAATAGTCCTCGATTAACGTAAAATCTTGATTTTGCACTGAAGAACAAATTTGTAAAACTGTGGCACCAGCTTGTAAGAACTGCAAGGCTACTTCTCCAGAATCAATGCCACCAATACCCAGAATAGGAAAACCAGGCAATTTTTTGGCTATAGACGATATAGCCCTTAATGCCATGGGCCTTGTAGCATTACCCGATACGCCACCATAAGTTGTCTTTCTTTCAGCACCAACAGCCGGCCAAGGAGAACCATCAGTCTTAAGGCTCATTAAACCTTGAACTGTGTTAATAGCAGAAACACCATCTGCTTGGCCTTTTTGAGCTGCCATGGCAATACCCACTATGTCCGTAATATTTGGAGTCAGTTTTACAAAGAAAGGAATTTTTACAGCCTTGCGTACCCATTTCGATATGTTTTCTACCAAAACGGGGTCTTGGCCACATGCCAAGCCCATACCTGATTCTCCCATACCATGCGGACACGATAAATTTAATTCCAAAGCATCCGAACCACAGGCTTCCGCTTTGGTTGCCAGCTCTGTCCAATCGGCTTCGTTGTATTGACACATGATACTAGCAATTACGATTTTTGTGGGAAAGTCTCTCTTTAACTCCGATATTGATCGGAACCAGTACTCTGCTCTCTTTTCCGAGATCAATTCGATGTTCAAGAATGAGCCTTGTTGTGGTCCATAGTTGTAGCCAGATGTTGTGCCTCTAACAATACGCGGTGAAACATTGGTCACTAAGTCCTTGTCCAGACCAAAAGTCTTGGTGACCACGAAACCCCAACCCTGTTCGAAAGCTCGTCTTATCATTGCAGCACTTGTGGTGGGAGGAGCTGAAGCCAAACCAAAGGGATTTTCAAATTTAATGCCGCACATTTCCACAGAAATATCAACGTTATCAATGTCTGTATGAAATAAGGGCAATTCAGCTGGAGTGTCTAAGAGTAAGCCCTCCAAATGGCAATGAATACCCCAGGCAGCAATTTTACCATCATTTACCGATTCCACGGTAGTATCAGCGGAGCCCGCTAAATCTCCGCCGCAAAATACTCCAGGCACAGTCGTTTGTAGGGTATTCTTATTAAGCTTGGGCATGTTCCATTTGTCTATTTCCACAGGAGCCATGGCTTCTATTACCTCCGAGTCGTAAAGACCTGAGCCAAAAGCTGATATTACAAAACTGGCTTTCAGTTTTATAGTTTGTTCTTCATCCTCTAGCCACTGGTCATGCTCGTCCTGTTCTGTGCGACAGAACTCCATGCCAGTAATCTTGTTGTCCTTCACTAATACCGTGCGTGGTGAGAGATAAGGTAAAAATTCACATTTTTCTTCTCTAGCCAGTTCGACTTCTTCAGGTACGGCGCGTATGCCAGAAGAGCCTTTGCGAAAGACCACAAAAACACGATTTGCCCCACATCTAAGAGCGGAAGTGGCACAATCAAATGCTGTATCACCTGCACCCAAGACTATGACATTGCCATACAATTGAGGTAGAGCTTGATTGGCCTTGCAGGCACAAAGTCCCGGCTTGGAGCCATCGGCCACCTTGGGAAGGAAGCTTTTGGAAGTATAGAAACCCATAGACTCATCTAAGCTTTTGAAGATGGGATTTAGTTTGGGTTCAGGCAAACCAATACCCAAGAATACTATATGACCTCTGGAAAGCAGATCCTAAGAAATTAAAAAAAGACAAACATTTTAAAACTAGAAAAATATGAAAGGAATAATGGGAAGGCTAAAAAATTAAAAACACACAGATTATTAATGATTATTCGAATGTTACACAGAAAAAATGAATATGAAAATATTTGCAGTGTCAATTAAAATTTTGTAATATCAATTAAAATATTAATACAATTTTCACCAGTAAACATTTTAATAACATCAATTAAATTTTTCCAATTGAATTATTTACAGCAATTACAAATTTAATTGATTTAATTAAATTCTTAATTGAAAATTAATAATTGGTGATTACTTTTTTCAGTGTATTAACTGAGCAAAATCTATTGAAATTTGGAAATAAATAGTTATTTTCAAAGTTTTTGAGTAGAGATTTTTCAGTCATATATAAAATTTACTCAATTTTTTTGAGCGATTACCACACACATTTTCTAGAAAATTTGACTGTTTGTAATATGGAAACTACGCCTAAATGTTAAAATTAATTTTATTTGCTAGAATTTTTATTGGTTTTGCTCTAATAATTTTATCAAGTGATAGTTATACGAGTAATTTCATTCAAATATTTGAATCATTTTTTTTTTGTTCTAAATAACACAGACAAACAAGAACACAGGTTCTAATGAATGATTCTGGGAGAGGAGACCAAAGCAAATATACATATACACAGAAAAAAAAACTCCTGCAATCAAAAACTTTAACTGAAAATAAAACCAAAAATCGATTAAAAAGGCAATTGAGTCAATTAATTTGTTAACAAAAGTTTAATTGACTTAACTACATTTTTCATTGATTTTTGGTCTTATTTTCAATTAAAGTTGTTGATTGCAGGAATATTTTTTTCTGTGTACATGTATCAGCGATTTCAAAGTTTTCAGATGTTCAAAGTTCATTTCAATGAGATGACTTTAAACTAAATTTCACCTTACTTTAACTGTTATGTCCCTGGTGGATAGAGCTCGACTAGTTTCAATCTTCACTCCCAAATCTTTTACAAGTTGAATTTCGAAATTGACCACATCCACTGGCAATCTATATTGCGGAATTTCCGACGAGCTCAAGCCACCCAAATAAGCGCGTTTTTCATAAATGGTAATATTTTTATAACCCAAACGTCCCAAAAATGTGGCACAAGACAACGATGCGGGTCCACCGCCCAACAAAGCGATTTTCTTTTCCAATTGCCTGGGAGCCTTAATGCCAGGCGGTACAATTTGCTTGACGCCCATTTGCTTAAAGACGTCCGTAGCATATTGTTGCAGGCCTCCTATATTAATGGGCCCCTCTTCGGAGGCCTGCAGATTGCAGCCGCCTACACACAAATCACTTGTTGGACACACCATGCCGCAGGTTAACCCCAAAGGATTGTCAGAAAAAATGGCCTTGGCCGCACCATAGTAGTTTTTGTTCGCAATGCTCGTTATGAAACTCTTGATATCCAGTTGAGTGGGACAGGACTTTTGACAGGGAGCATCTGCACATTTCAGGCATCTGGCAGCTTCTTTAAGGGCAGCTCTTTCGGATAGTGTGGTGTGCTTTATATCCTCAAAGTCGTTATGAAGTTGAGGGCCGGACTAAAAAAATATTTAAACTAAATATTAGGTACATTGATTACGTTTGATTAGATTTACAATTAAAATCTAAAGCCAAAAAAAAATATGAAAAAAGATCGGTGCATATGAAATCACTTACAAATATTTCAATTAGTTTTAGGCCTTACGAACACAATAATTCTATTAAATTCATAGCACACAGTTTACGTATAATGCATTGAAATTATTTATACTCACAGCACAACTACGATCTGGATTGCGTTTCCAATGCTTCTTATTAACTTTCGTTTCAATAGTGGGCACTACCGTACACTTAGTTTTCACCCGGGGATTCAAGCTTAAGATATTCTAGAAAGAATATTTTTATATATAATAATTATATAAACCCCTGTTTCTACAACCCCAAAAGGTGACTCGTCTAGAACATTTTAATAAAAATCCCTAAAAAAAATTAAGTGCTTTTCAAATACATTTTCTACTCAAGTCGACCGTCCGCGTTATGGAAACAGGGGCTAAAAATTTATTTTTATCGTAAAACTTACCTCAATGTCGGGCAAATCTTTGCTTAACAAGGCTGGTGGACTCATATTCAAAACTTTCCGTTGTGTTTTCAAACTACAAAATAAACAAGAAGTAAAAATACAGGGTGTTCCAAAAATATGTTTAGTTTTCTATAGCCCGCCATTTTAACAGTTGTCATGACTCAAACTGTTATTTAAGTGACAGATGACAAATAAAACCTATTCAATAAAAATTGGTGAATATTTCTCGGTCACAGTTCGCAAAACTAAAGCGTTTTTGGATCGTCGTGAATCACCTTTGCGGCCGGCAATTGTGCAACTGCAGGGAAAATTTTATCTTTTGGTACAAGTTAGTGATACTCGTATAAAGAATCGAACTCGTGCACGTGGCTCAAGAACAAATGAGAATGTGGCCACAAAGTACACCGAGTTGAAGAAAATGAGTGATGAAAAAGCTAAAATTATCTGTGACAGTTACTGCGTGAAAGGGGCAACTTTAGTATATTTTTTTTATTAAAGTATTAAAATGTGTTCTTTGTGAAATGAACAAGAGAACATTTTTACAAAATTAAATGAAAGAATTTGTTGTTACACTTATTATTTTACTTACAAACATTGCACAGTGAATGAGGCCAGAAAGTATAAAATGAAAATACTTTAAATCAATGTCACCACATAAGAAACATTAAAAAACAGTCCGAAAACACAATTATCTTCGGTCTCGTGATATCTCTGTGTACTTTGTGATGTGGTCCTGCGTATCCGTTTCTCGTCGATCATTGGAATTGGGCATTTCACAAAAAATAATGTAAGCTGAAGGATATCAGGGTATTCATCATGGGAAACCACTTAATGACAGATAAAATGGGTAGAATGGGGGGTTAAATTTTTTAGTAGCGGATACGGTAATAGAAGGGAATCACAACAGATTCAACTGAGTCTCCGAGTGGAGGTGTCTTCCCTTCCTAATCTAACATAACACAAGGTCTTTAAAGTTCAGTTAAAACTAGAACACACGCCTACCAACCATCAAATACGCCACTTCTTTGCTGATTAGATCCTTAAAGTGCATCAACTGATCCGAAATTTCATTGAGAAATCATTTTGAGTGATGAAGCCAATTTGCAACTTCTCGCTAGTAATTGTTGCGATATCGAACGATGATTAATTACGATTATTTTGTATATGGTCGGATGTGAACGACATTCATTTTCAACAAGACGGTGTCACGTGCCACACAAGCCACGATATCAACGCTCTTTTCGTGATAAATTTCCTCAAGAAATGGCGATCACAATTGGCCACCGAGATCTTGACTGCAAACATGGAATTAGTAAAGTTATAGAGGACATACAGTCACAAATGTCTCATCAAAAATACCCGTCTACCTGGAAGCAGTTTGGTAAGGGAGACCTGGGCTCTCTTTCCGGTATCCCATGATTTTTGTTCGTGATGTCCCACTTGGTAGGCCTGCAGGTATGAGCTTCTTTCTGCACATCCTCATGTCTTTTTTATATGCATGTAATTAAAAAAAATCTGCTCTTCATATTTGAATCAGGAGTCGATCCACCCATATCCGCATGATAGGCTATAACAATGCCCACTAACCTACCGAAGCACATATTTATTTTCATACAAAATTAAATTGAACAATAAAAAATCACATCACGAAGTAAAAAAAACTGCCGACCAACTTCGTAGTGTTTGTGTTAAATTTCGAGATTCGCTTTCGTTATTTCGTCTTTGTAAGGCAGAGGGGATGCACTGTGCACTCTTTCGCAATTCCGAAGCGTTTCCTTTTGTCTTAATGTTTACTTGTATCAAATTTATTTTTGCTGGGGTGCGAACTTGTGATGGAAAATTTTATGAAAAGATAATGCTCCTGCAATCGTAGACGTGGTGGTTATTTGGCTGATATTTTTGTCCATTATTAATGGCATACCCTTTTTCTTTACAATTAAATAAATGTGCGATGATTTCGCTTAAAAACTACAGATGCTAAGTCTTCATTTGGCAACATGTTTTTCAATAATTGCGGGTCATAATATTTCAAGACAAAAAAAGAACTTAAGGCATTCACTGGCGTTACTGGCTTTTTAGAATTTGATAAGCTTTTTCTACTGCAAAAGCAAATTTTTATAGATCTTGAATGTGTGTCCACAATATTTATTTATTAATTTGTTTATTATCGTATACGAGTATCATACGTATTTATATTCTTGTTACTTGTTCTGTACGATTTAGGTAATATTTGTTTTTGGTCGAAGGCCAAGCAAAACAGAATCTAAATAATGCAAAGTAATTATAATTTTGTTGTTGGGCTCTTGGAGGGTTGGCGAGTTTGGTTTCTTATTCAGTCAAGGTTATTTTTTATTAATATTAAATTGCAATAGTAGATTTTTTAAAACACTTTACGGTCGGCTCAACTGATTTCAACTTGTTAATTTTAAATTTTCTAAGAAATTTTCTAATAAAGCGAAATCGACTGTGTGTCGGATTCTCTTGCTGATTCTCACTCAACAAGTGGGCACAAATTTGTTCACTGCACGGCGAATAATTCTCTCGGCGAGGTGCGCGAAACTTTGCCAACAAAACACCCATTTTGATGAAAGCTACATTTTTAATACTCATAATGTATCGATACTCGAGTATGAGCATTAAAGCAAATAAGTGCGCATATCCACAGGATACAAATATGTTATGGGTATTCGTATGTACATACATATGGAGCCTTATTTTCGATTTAATCGCAAGCGACAAAAATTTAAGTTTTCAGGAGAAAGTTTTTTTTTAAATATTCAAATATTTATGTTTTACTAGCCGTCCACAGGAGCAATAATCTTGGCAATTGTCAAATTCGATTGCCGACACAAGATATCAGCGTATAAATATGTGTTCAAATATATATTAAGCAACGTTGAATGTTAAAATACATTGCTGAGCAATAATCTCTTAACACATGCTGACAAATTGAAATAATATTAATATTTTTTAAACAAAAAAGTAAGAAAAATTGTTTTAAATAAATTAAATAAAAAGAAGTTCAATTTAAAATTAGCAAAAAATCTAATTAAGGATAATTTAGGTATGTATAGTCGTATGCTTAAAAAAGCAAATATATTTGAATGTACGTGTTCGCTACCTCTAGATACATTGTTGAACATAAGCAATTTGATGTCATTATTCTACCGGCGTTATAGCTTGTGTAAAGACACAACAAATTGCTCATGTGGTCGTAGTGTAACATACGTAAATTGTCACATATGTACGATAAAGTTTTACACATCATGTATTTTAAAAGTTATCAACAATTTTGCAAATTTGACAATTATAAGCTATTGCTAATATAAAATTTTAATTTTAATAAAAAAAGTTAATTTTTTACTATATGTCGATTACTAAAATAGGGCAAGATATATAAAGAAACTAGCTGAACTCGGCAATCGTTGTATTACCCTCAATTATATTAATTTTTTAAGTACAAATTGTTTCACACAGTGGTCACTTGTTGGGTCAAAAATAAAACAAAAACCTACCGGGTCTTGACCCGAACCTGTGTTGAAAATTTCAGCTCCACAGCTTTTATAGTTTCAGAGATAATGCGTTACGAACAAACACACACTACGATTTTATACATATCGTCGGCTTAGAGTGTAAGCCTGCTAACTCACTTCAAGCAAATTTTACAGGAGAGACAAAATAAATACTGTTAACCTTTTCTATACTTCGCTTAAGAAATTAGTCTAAAACATTAAGTTTTTTTCGAAATGTAGAGTTTCAAATTAAAATAAATAGTTTAGCCAGTCGATGCGGCGTCTTTTTCTCTTTCGAATGGCATTAAAATTTCATTTGTAATAAAAAGTGGATTTAGCAGGTTTTCACTCTAAGCCGACGATATGTATATGTAGATACCCAGCAAAAAAAATCTAATTTGGAAGCACTAACAACTGAGGGAAGCAATGTATTGCTTATTTGATAACAAAAGCTTCGAAAAATGCTTCTGAAAAGCACTAACGTAAAGCGGCCTCTCACAAAAACTATATATTATTATTTCTGTGAAGCACTTTAGTAAGGCAAAAAAAAAAATTCATGGCTTTTTGGAAGCTAAATATATTGCTTCTAGCTGGCTCATCTCGAACAAAAAAAATGCCTTATTCATGCGCAACAGCAAGTGATTCTGTAAGATTGTCTTCCTTACAAAAACGATTCTGGTAAGCAGTAATTTTTGCTGGGTATAGGTAAATAAGTACCCTCTAGTTAGGCTAGAACCACTGTGTCACTATTTCCACACTCTTTTCTCTAGCGACAATTGCACCAGTTGAAATGTCGACAGCTTTCCTTTTATGCGCGAGTAGAGATACGTTAGAGACAAAAGTTCTAGTGTATATCTGATGACATTGTCAATGAACGAGTCAATAGTTTGTTTTCCTTTTTTATTATGCTATGCAATAATGTTAAAAAATACATATATATACACCTGTATACATGTATTTAAGTTTGTTGCCCCAACCCTTATAAAATTGTAGACCAAGGACACTAAAATGTGTAAAAATTTCATACAAATATCTTGTTTATTCAACTCGTGGGAGAAAATTAAAATTTTCTTTTTCCATTAAGTTGTGTGTAAATTTAAAAAACTTTAAACTTGTTTTCTGGCAAACTAGTTTTTTTGAGTTATAACGTTCTTTGAGTAAACGAGCGATATGTATATGGGAACTTGCTTTAGAAAGTGAGACAAGTCCATTTATGAAAATTGCTTGCAGATGGAAATAAGTATAATATATTAATGATATTATATTAATTTAAAAAATGGACTTATCACACTTTCAAAATTATCGGCGTATATATTACATACATTGATTATATCTTATCGTTTATAAAAAAAAAAAACTGCATACATTGGGAACGGAATGAAGGTCCCTGTATTAATAATTTTTCTTATCTTTTTTTTTTTTTTGTTTTTTAAGCAATTCAATCTTCTAATAAAAAAGTTAAATATCTAATAAAAAATGGCTAATGTGTTGTAAGTAAAATTTTTGAAGGGTGTGTCTAGATTACTTAGACTAGTTATCACTATTCGCAGCATACGAAAAAAGTTGCTTGCTGTATGTCGCGTGTTCTTTCCAGATACATATATAAATTTATTTATTTATTTAAATAAAAGCGAATTTGTTTTCTAACCACTCAACATTTTTTCTCTTTGAATTTTTTTTAAATTTGAAATAATTGACTTTAATAGGAATCCCATAATTTAATTAATAAAATGATTTTACTTATCAGCAAGAACAAATTGTGTGTGTATTTTTTTTCAAATAGTAACATTGAAAATAATCAGCTGATGAATGATATAGAAACTCGAAACTAACACAGACATTACATAAAATTAAATAAGATTTCGTGATCTTATTTATGTAGGTATGTAAATGTTGCTGGAAGCGTTATAAAAAATAAAAATTTCAGGGAAACTTTTATCTAATTTACATTATACATTTTTGCATGAAATTTGTTCCACGAAATTTTTTAAGCGATATGGGAGAAATTGATAGGTATACTCGTATAAAAAATGACGTAGCATGAATCTGTGAAGCCATTTTTTGAAACATTTTTGATCTGATCCGCTGCTCTAGGCCTTCTATTGATAAATGTAAAATGTTTCATGCGACTAATTTCATGAAAAAAATGCATCGTATAAATTGGCTACGTGGTAGAAAATCATATAGGGCAATTAATAACAAATATGTATATACATATGTGCCCTTAATTATGAAAGTGGTCTAGATATTTCGTAGATTACATTTGAGCATATCAAAAAATATTTTTATACTATGCGTCATTTTAATTTAGAGTTTTTGGTATCCCCATTAATATAAACTAATTTAATATTTATTAAATATTTATTGAATTTTTTGAAGATTAATTTGATATTTCGAAGCAAAAATGCATATGACTTAGACCACTTGCATAATTAAGAGCACATACTCGTACATATGTACATACATACTGCAACACATTCATACAAATAATCAACATTTTATTTTATTAAGTTATTTTTTAAGATAAACAGAACAAATCAGCTGCGCGTTTCAAGCACAAATAACTGATTGTGTTAAAATTAAAATAAAAAAAACACACATACGAGTATGCACTTGTTCCTCTAGAGGGGGTCAACTCAAAATTTTTTAAATTTTCACTTTTTGGCAGGAACCAATATACAGTGGTCATATCTACCCACTGCAAAAATCTTAAGCCTATAGTACACGACATGTCAAGTGCCACATTCGCATGTAGCTATGACGTCACCAGTGGCTACATGGCGTAAAATATGTACCCAAATGGTGAGACATCTAGCCGAAGCTTATACATTTCCACAAGCAGCACATGTGTAAACATGTGAGTGTCTATATTTACATATTTTACTAGTACACGGCATTTAGGAGATGTAGCTTCATGATGACGTCAAAACTACGTCACACCCACATGCGCATAGCCGTGTGTTAAAGGCTTAACATTATATTCTTTCTGTATATTTAAGAATACAAATATATTTAAGAATAAATAAATATACTGACATTTTCTAAATTTTCAGTCGGTTCCCTTTAGAGGAGCAAGTGCGATATTTATGTTAAAAATCATGCACAACAACACCACCAACCTTTATTGTTTTTTATTATTTTAAGCAATTTTTATTAAACACAGTTTTATTTGCTTTAGAATTCACCAAATTGTCGTAAAAATTAATTGCGAGCAAAATAAATTTTGTTCTTCGCACTGGAAGCGACAAAACTCAACTATTCGATCGTTTAACTTGCGACTATAAACAAAATTTTGTATGAAATTGATAAGATTTTTATTATTATTTATATACATATGTATGTACTTATTTTTTTTTTTTTAGTTTACAAACAATTTACACTCACACAATCTATTCTACTCGTCGAAAAAGGAAAGCAAAATCTATTGGTTGCATTTGTTTCCAGATTGTTTATATGAGTACGAGTTAGTGTGTGATCGAGAATGGGACAAGTGCACACAACTTTCTTGGGATTGACATCAATGTGACCGTTTTAACGTTTTTTTTTAGTAAATTCTAAGATTAATATTTTGTGAAATTTATTATTTGACATATTGCCATAATTGTCATTACTTTGAAGGCTACTGATGATTTGGCAAGGCATTTTGTACTCATTTTGCATGAAGTCATTCATTATTTGCATTTTTTTTGTGCAGAGAAGCGCTTTTTGCACTATTAAGAATTTGAGGCAATTGTTGCTTAAGCTATAAGTCAGCTCGAAGGACCATAAGCACTGATATTACTGCAGATTTTTTTGGGATTTCTTTACACGTGCCAAATGGAATATGCGTATTCGCTGTCAATTTCTTTCTGTTCTAATCTGGATATGAATTATTATCATATTGGCAAAGTATATTCTGTGATCATATATTTTATATATTTTGTAGTCCCATGGTTTCTCCCATACAATTTGAAATAATGAATAAAAGATTTTGCAAAGTTAAATTTTAAAGAAATTTAATTGCTAAAGTTTGTATAAATCATTTGAAGTAGAGATGGGCGCGTGTCGAATTTTTGCAACATAACACGACTCGAACACAAATACCAAGATGTCCAACACATGCGAAACACGCATGCGAAAAACTTTCCCAACACGACACATCAAATTGAATAGCAAAAAAGCACTTTTTTTAACCCAACCAAAGAAAGGGGTATTATAAATTTGTACTGTGTGTCTGTGTAGCTGCGTATCTGTGTGTATGTACGAGTCCACGTACAGGCCAAACGGCTTGACCGATTTTGATTTAGTTTTATTTTTTTTATTTTTTATTTTTGAAGGGTACTTAATCGGGAGTGTTCTTAGCTATGCCGTTTAGATATATCACACTTTTCAAGATATATCGGGGGTTCTTAAAATTTTAAATTTTTGTTATTTATATTCAAACAGATACATAAAATATCATTTAAGTTAAATCTTAAAACTTTATCGTCAAACACAAATATTAAATTTTTTCATTACTGGAAATTCATGCACGCATATTTTACACCTAAAATCGTTTCGTGTTTTTTCATGTAAATTTTTTCAACACGACACGACCCGACCACGCACGAAATCAGATTTTCTATCAGGAAGGAACACTGTGTATTGAGTCGCGCGTGTTCGTGTCACGAAAAAGATACGTCACGCGCCCATCTCTACTTCATTCATCTGGGTTCATTAATACGGCGCCAATAATTCAAAATAAATTCAGCAATTTTACTTGTGTACACATGAAAAACCAACATTAGAGTGATATGAGCATTTGTTGAGTTTGTACTTTTTCATAGATCGTTTTAAGAAATATGACTGTAACTCGATGGCTGTAACTAAAATACACATACATAAGAGCTCAAATTGATAACAAAATTTTAAAAATTTAAACACAAGCAATCGATCGTCTACGCTTATACAATAGTTGTGTTCGAGTACGCAAAAATTTTTAAAAATTCTTACTATACTTATATATATGTATATGTATATACTAACTTACTTACTTAACATTCCTCGGTAAATTTTAAAACATTTCAAAGCGCTTGTTATCTTTAACTTCGTCAGACCATATGCATGTGATGAGACCGTTGGAGGTATTTTAATTTTAAAAAATCGATGGCCTATCTTGTCACCTTCTCTATATTATAATAGTGAATTGAGACAATGCAATTTTTAATGAAATTCGTTCTTATTTGACTTAGCATGAGTCCACGAGCATTCGGTCCTTTTCCTTTCGACATTGTAATACTCTTATAGAAAATATGGCTGCTATATGACAGCACACTGTTCGTATAGAAGAGATTGCTGACTCTGTGACAGAATACGGGTCTTATAGAAAAAATGGCTGACTCTAGAACAGCAGACTACTCTTTTAGTAACACAATTGTTATCGTGTGTGAAGGCTCAGTGTTAAATTAAAATAATATTTAAACATTTGCAAGCAGTGTCCCTTATTTCTTAAATTGTAATCAGTTACTAGTTCAAAACTAGTTACTAGTTCAAAACTAGTAAAAAAGCTTTCGTGGAGTAAAGTAAAGAAGAGTAAAGACTATTAAAAAATATATGCACGTATATTTTGTAAGGTTTGTAAATATTACAATATCACTTATTTTTTCTTTCCTTTCTTTTGTCATCAGATTTTTTCGTTTGCTTTTTATGGCCAGCTTTATCTGGGGCTTGGGGTTTCTTTGCGCCCTTAACTTTGGACTTGGCTTTCTTCTGGGCCTCAGCCTTTTTTTCCTGTACAGCTTTCCACCATTTCTGCAATTTTCTGGCAGCACAAACATAAGTGAACAAAGAGACTTTGGCCTCATGCAAATTTTTTTCTTCTCTGTGTAATTTGCTCAACAAATCGTGATAGATGGCTTCTTCTCTTTCATATTCTTTATGAAAGTTATCGAATTCCAGTTTTTGTTTATCGTACTCCTGTTGAAGCAGGAGTTCTTCCTTACGTTTTTCGTAAATTGTTTGATCGTATTTTTTGATCAGCGCTGCTAATTGTAGTTGTAATTTATTGCTAAGAAAATGTGATATTAATGCTTTGGCATGGAAAATATTTTTATTAGAAAAAAGTTTTTACCGCTCTCCGCGTACACTTTTTTCTTTTATTAAGTTCGTCTCTAGTTCCTTTTTATAGTTTAATTGCACTTTTTTTAAAGTTTCTTCAAGTTCATGTTGCTTGGGGGTAAATGCCTTATTGATGTGAAGAATCTTTCTCTGAGTTGCAATTCTAGCAAATAGTAAAATATTAATGACCTTCAAAAGAGAAGAAAGTTGTTAAATTCCTACATTTTTCGCTCCATGAGCACATTATTGTCATATTGAATAAGTGCCAAATCATTTTCCAATTGCTGAATTGTTCCACTTATGGCAAACTGCTTCCACCGACGATTAATACCTTTAGTCGCCAATCTGTGCTTGGCTTCTGAAATTTTATATAAACGTCATTAACTCATTAGTTGCTGTAAATGTTTTAATTTTTTTAACAAAACCCTTTATTTTCTCTTTTAGTTCTTCATTTGCCAAATAAAATTCATGCAAACGCTTCTCTCTTGATAAATCTCCCTTTGCCGGTCTTATAAATCTTTGTTGAGCGAGTTGATAAACATTTTCAAATGCTGTTAATAAACATTTTTCTTCAGCGTCAATGTCATCCAACCAATTTGGTAGAACATTGAGGATTTTATGATTCTCTTGAAAATAGTCAATCATATGCAGTAAATCATAATCGTTAAAATCGATATTTTGCGAGTGTTGCGATTTCTTGAAATGAAATGAATAAATTTATTGTCCCAAATTATAAGTTCAACTCACCCTTCTATATTTTTGCACTAATTTAAGACAATTCTCGTATTCGGTGTGCTCCAAGTATTGTTGCAATACCCTGGGATTCTCAAGTATTTGCGGTAAAATTAAAGAAATTTTTAACTTCTCAATGGCCTCTTTTACAACCGTCAACACATTGTCTATTTGCAGCTTAATTTCCAAAGGAATTTCGCTAACTTTGAAAAAGATTTAAAAAACTTTTAAGCTGTTTGAAAAAGTTTGCCATATTTACTTGGCCTTGCATCAATTTCACGAAAGTCCAACTCCTTGTATTTTGTATAAGAAAGTAAATTATCTCCTGAGGACATTTTTGTAAGTTTTATTTAAAAAATAAAAAATTGTATATTGATTCCTAAGAATAATTTTAGAATAATGTTGTTTGAAAATTTCAAAGTTGTAATAACAACACAGGGGAACACGTAAATGTGCCGAGGAATTTGTAAAGCAATTCTTGAGTAGTTTTCAGTCACTTGTGGTTCGGTTACATGCAAAAATATGAGTATTAATAACAGGCCTGGGACGGGATTACACATTGGCTTCTAAGCAAGGCGCATACATATCGGCTGGTCTCAATTGCCCTGATGACTATCTTAGGCCCTTGCAGTTTTTCAGCTCATTTTTGTTTTTTGACATCCCAAGTATAAATCGCTCAAAGCGAATTTAGCCAAGTATACCTGTCCATCACTTACGATCATTTGTATCACCTAGATCAAGTCATATTCATAAGGTACGCACCTCACTTCGCTTCAAATATTTATACTTGGGCGGCGAAAACAGTCATCTGAGCAGTAGATATCACCCGATATGTATACGCTTTGGTAACATGTTAGTAAGAAAATACTATCATTTCTCATAATTTTTATCACCTCGACCACGACGAATTGATATCAGGTGCTCTAAACTGCTTGTAATTTGAATATGGAAAACTGATGGCAACACATATTTTCCAGTTCATTCTTTTAACATCATAAGTATAAATTGTACAAAGCGAATTGAGCCAAATATACCTGACTTGTGATAATTTTCATCACGATTTATAAGATTCTCACCTCGCTTTGAAAAATGCACAGTTAATATGGATCCGCCTTGCTTGGATGGTAGTACAAAAATACTATCACTTCAAGACGAATTCATAGGTGATCTCAACTGCTCAAGTGACTATTTTCGCCGCCTCTAATTTTATTATAGGTATGTATGTTACAGTCTAAGTCAAGGCGAATTCATACTAGGTGGTCGCAAGGGATCAGGCGACTATTTTCGATCCTTGTAATGTGAATATACGTTGGATGTCAATACACATTTTTCAGTACATTTTTTTTGACATTTTAAGTATAAATTTCTCAAAGCGAATTGAGCTGAGTATACGTTATATGAATTTGACTCGAGTATAAGTACAAATTTGAAAAAGCGAATTGAGCCGAGTATATCTGACTACCACTTATGACAATTTTTAAACATTTACATACATACATACATATTTTCAATATCCCCGTAATATTCTAATATTTTTAATAAGGTCATCAATTATTTATGTTTTTCCAATAATTTTTATTCTTTTAAATTATTTATTAAAATTAATTTTTACAAACCAAAAGGCTTTGTCATAATTTTTAAAATAATAATTATTAGCTTATAAACTTTTTGTTCATTTTTATTTTAATAGAAATATATACAAATAAAATGTTTGGATGATAATATAAAAAATCATATTATAACACACATGAAAAAAAGAAACACAAATTCGTAAATTTAAGAGAAGAGGAAAACACTTTTGAAATACATATAACAAAACTAAAAGAGGCATACAATTATTTTCCTGCTTCGCTTTTTTAACTTAAACTTAAACCTTAAAGAGATAAATTTATTAAAAAAAAGAAGTAAAAGTAAAAGGAAAGGAAACATAATAAAGTAGAGACAGGTTTGGCAAAAAAAAAACGTTGAAAGACAAGATATAAAGAAACAGTTGAGAGGAAAGAGAGAAATGGGAAAATATGTTTTGAAAAAGTTGAGTTGGAAATGATACAGATTTTAGGTAAAATATTCAAATTAATTGCGTTTCCTTAAGGCTAAACGACCCAAAGGACGTTTGGGCTTAGCTTCTTCTTTTTGTTCTTGTTCGGATTCCTCAGAAGCAGTGTCATCAGCCGTATCGGATTTCGAGGGCTTGTTCAACTTACGACGGTTTACTAGGGAAAGAAAATGCTTTCGTTACAAGTTTCCAAAATATTTTAAAATTCCATCCACTTACATGATGAACTGGATTTGCTGAAACCCTTTGAGGGAGCTGGAGCTCCTACCGGGGCTGATTCTTCACCTTCTTCTTGTGAGTCGTGGAAAGCTGCTGGCCTGGGTGCCGGTTTTTCAACTGCAAATTAAAGATTTTATTTTACTATTACTTTGGCAAGAATCTTTTGAAATATTGAACAAACATTTATTTTTCTTGGCAATCATTTGTCTGCGCTTAAGGGAGTTGAGGAAATCATCATTGGAACGGAATGGACGTATAACAGGTCCAATACGTTTGGGTGTTTCCGTTGTTGTAGTAGTGGTTGTTGTTGTAGAAGCATCTTCAGCTTCATCACCATATTCCTTTTCCTCGCCATTTTCGGCATAATCACCGTCTTCCTCTTCAGCGGGCGCCTGTGTTGTGGTAGTCGATGGTTTGGCAGCTTTACCAACGGGACGTCGAAGTGCTATACGTTTACCAACTCCCACTTCTTCGGCGACTGTGGAACTCAAGTGGCAGGCCAAAGCAAAAAGCACAAAAAGTAAAGTTCTGTCAAAGAATTAATAGAAAATATGCACATATTTAGTATATATTATAGATTTTGAGTGCAAAAATGGCATTGAAATTCTTAAAACTTTAACAAGCAGAATGAGACCTGGGGCCTGGGGCCTGCACTCTTTCCATGTTTATCACAAGAATTTGTCATTTAACAACAGCGAGCTAACATATCGTACTCTTCAGTTCACATAGTCAATTTACAATGTTTCATAGAATCTTTGTTAAATTATCATTTGCAATAAAATTCCAAAAACATCTAAAAAGGTTCTTAATAAATGTTTCTAATATTCCTCATGGATAAATAAAATATTGAAATATTTTATTGGTCAATAACCTGCAAAACCTTTCAACTTTCAGCCGATAACACTTATTACTTAACATCAGGCTTTTTCTACATAAATAAATGGCAAGGAATAAACAAAAATCATATTCAAGGCGAAATTGCATTGATCATGTTCATAAAGAAAAGCAAAAGTAATATTTTCTATCCACGCATGAAAGTGTTTATATGAAAGCAACTAAAAAAACTTGCACATACTTTTAGGGGCAACAAATAAATTTAAAGCTGCCAGATATATTTGCCTCAACTTTAATAGACATGCTATGTTTCTTTCCACTACGAGTTGTTTTCATAGCTAGTTTAAATAAACTGGCGATAAACTGCGATAAAAGTTAGAAAAGATACCAATTTTACCGACTTCGCAAGTAAATTCATATTGAATCTACATGATTCGCTCTCATAAATTTGTATGGCGAAGCAAGTTGATTCGCTCGTGATTGGGGTATGAAGCATGAATAGAGAGCGAAGCATGAATAGTGGAAACATACTATTACCGAAAGAGTTTTATATTGAAAATTATTATTTGAGCCCTAAGCCTGCAGTTGTTCTACGATTTCTTTGTATTGGGCGTATTTAAAAAATTAACGTTATACACCCATGTATGTTCATAAAGAAATATGGTGTTACTGCATTATGTTCAACAATTTTGTTTCGCAAGATTCGACTTTGGTTTTCTTAGAGCATACCAGCCTCGAAGAATAACAAATAATGGACACATTGTACATATACATAGAACAAAATTTTTAATATTGTTTGGGTATTGCCATCTTTTGGCAATTTTTTAAAGCAACTAATAGTAAAAAATAGTAAAAAAATATAGTATGGCAGCTTTCCCAAAAAGGTTTGAACAACGAAATTCGGATAAAAATGTGTCAACTAGAAGGGAAAGTAATTGAGTGAAATTTTTATTCCGTGCTTTGTAACCAGGGACCGTAACGGTTATAATTTCTATTTTAAAAATTTACTTTTAAGCATTATATCTTTATATTAATTTATTCCTCAGAAAATAAAAGTTATTTCTTCATTTTTATTTATTCCTCAGAAAATAAAAGTTATTTTGTGACTTTTATTTATTCCTCATGGCATAATTTCATAATTAATGAACTCTGAAATAATAGGAAACAATTTTGGTAGTTATTTAATTGTTATTTCGGCAGTTAATTCTTTGGGCGTCATTTCAAAGAATTTGGGTTTTTTTTATAAAAACAAAAGACTTGAACAACAAACTTTATTGAAGCTTCACCATTTATTTTTATTTCAGTTTCTTTTTATATTTTCATATATTTTGATTCTGTTTCTTCACTAAACTATCATATCCTTTCAAATTACCCACAATTAAACAAACTTATATTTATTTCATTAAACCTCTCAAGGACGTTCAATGTAATATTTATTATTTTTCTTCTTTGATACCGGATTATTTTTTTGTAAAAAAAACACAAATTCATACTTAACTACACAGACATGTTATCATAAAAAATAGAAATACAAGTAATTACATATGTACATACATTCATACATTTATACATACACACATGCATAAGTACATAAAGTTGATTGTTTAATTTTTTTGTATGGCCGATTTACCATTTGGCTGTTGGTCAGTTTGGTTTGGCTGTTTGGCTGTTTAATGAAATGTAAGTAAGTATTATGCAAATAATATATAAAAACTGGTATTTTAAATATGATTAACTAGAATCTGTTTGGAATTCAAAATACCTGAATTGCAATGCACATTCAAGCATTTAAAAAGTACAAACTAAAAAAAACTTTATGCAGTCGTACTTTGCTGCCTGCTACTTTACACTTTACTTGATGAAAAGGTGTTATATAATTTTTTATATAAAGGAAAATTCTTTCAAAAGTATTTTTTGCAATTGTATTGCTTAAAGGCATAATGAATAGCCAATAAATAAGAAATAAATGTGACATAGTCAAAAATAATGAAATTTATACACAAATTATGGTGGGGAAGCCAAAGGTTATAATTCGACAAAAGAAAGCATAACGAATTATTGTGTTTTGTTGTTTGTTTAAGTGCATCTAGACAAAATCAGGCAAACACACACATATATAATATAAAAGAGAGAAAATGCATGCTTGTATGAATGTACGTGTAATAAAGAGCATAACGAAGTGCCCGCGGGCGGCCTTTTGCTTATCTCTTATCTAGACACATGTCGCTTCTATTTAGGAAACTCATCAGTAGACATGCAAAAATGCAAGAAAAAAACTTCGTATGCTTATAGAAAAACTCTCAAAATGTTATTCTGAATTATTTACATAAGCATAACAAGCGAAATTTTTAAATTCACAATAAATATTTTTATTTGATTTTGTTTATCGCTCATTTGCTGAAACAACGTTATAACTCCAAAAAAAAGTTTGCTAGAAAACGACTTTTAAGTTTTCAATTTACACACAACTTAAAGGAAAAATAAAATTTTATTTGACTTTCAAGAGTTGAGTAAACAAAATATTTGTGTGAAATTTTTACACAATATGAAGTACGATATGAGGATTAATTCTGCATCGCTAACTGAAAAATTCCATTTTTTGAGTTATGACGTTTTTTGAGTACATGAGCAATATGCCTTAATTTTTAACTGATGAATTTCCTAAGCAGAAACAAGCAAAAGTGCTTTATAGTTAACGTCAAATAAATACACTTTAGAATTTTTATTAAAATTTTAAATTTTTCACTTCTTTAGTTCCGAATAATTTTTTGTGGCATTTCTAACAAAAGAAAAACTAGTTTGGACCAAAAATGTTTCACACTTACACTCGCTGAAACACTTTTGTTAAATTTAAAAGAAAAAATAAAATATAAACAGAAAAAAGAAAAGCAATTTGGCTTACGAAGCGTTACGAACTTGAGCCTAATCAAATTATAAATATAGAAACAAATAAAGTTTTTACAATAACAATTAAATTAAAAAGAATAAAATTTCTTTGAAATATAAGGAAACCTAATTTAAGAAAATATTAAAACATTTTACAAGTTTATTAAAAACCACAAAAGAAGAATTATTAACCAAATGCGGAAGTTTTAATTCAATTAAAAATAAAAAGAAACACAATCCTGATTCTGCAGAAAAATATAAAATTCCCAAAACTCGTTTTACGTGAGCAGAAAAGATTGAAATGATTTCAAATATAAATATTTTTTTAAGTATTTTTCACATTTAATGGAATCTTGTGGCCTTAATAGTCATAAAAGCAAAAAAATAAAAACCATTAATATGCATCTTGATGGATAAAAAAATTTCTTAAGAAAAACCACAAAATCATCTCAACTTAATTGTTATGCAAAGTAGTTCAACTTAAAAAAACATTTAATTTTAATTTTAAAACACATCCGCACTTATGCTCGAAACTGAATTGCACGACACGTTTATTACATTAAACAAACAAATGCCATCAAAAAGATCAAAAAGAGTTCTCTTGGCTTTTTGTGTTCTTTTCAATAATTTATTTCTTATTTATTTTTATTTTTTTATATCTTAGGAATTAACACAAGACCTTGATTTTATTATTCACAAATGACAATCCTAATAATGGCAAATTACTAATTATACAATCAAGTGAGCACAAAACAAAACAAATGCCAATTCACATCAAACTTATAAATTCCATGACTGAGATTTTTTTGTTTAATAACAACACCCACTTTTTTGTTAACTTCAGTATGAATTGATTTATGGAAATCTTAAGAAACATGGAAACTTCTTTTCTAGTCACGATTAATAAACGTGACTAATAAGCACCGCTATAAATGTTTTTTTTTTTTGCTTTTTTACAAAAAGAAAATCCTCCACATTTTGTGTGTATGACAATCTTCAAAAGTATTTATGGTATTTACTGCATCGTACTCTCACATTTACATTTTAAAATTAATTTTTCTTTAAAAAAAAGTGTTAGTAACAACCCAAATACGTTTAACTGTTTAAACGTTGCAACGCGTTGACAAGGAAAACTTATATTTTATTTATATTTACTGGCTTGTGAAACCTATTACATGATTTAGGCCAATTAGTGGTAATAAATGCTATGAAATAATGCTCTCTAATACGAATATAAAAAAGAAATTGTCATTAGAAATGCTCAGGAAATACTAATAAGAAGACCGACAAAAAAAATCAATTAGCAATCACTCCCTTTTAAGTATTGAATATTGTCCTATAATAGACAGAGATGCAATAAAATTGTGGAGACAAAAATGTGAGAGCTGCATATAGTTGCCAGAAAAGGCGCTTTGACACGATTTATGATTTTTTCTCGACAAAAGCTGAAGGTGTAAGTAAGCATACAAGAACATTCACAGTTTGTATGAAAGAACTATATTTCCATAACCTGTTATTACTTGATAAATTGAGTCTCAGTTGTGATTAGTGATTTTTCAATCGCTGTGAAAAAATAGCAAGTACAGAAATATCGCTCATCTCTACTTTCAATATGAATTTTGACGAATATTCGTCAATCAATAAGATTTTGCACAACGGGCGAAAGCAAAATCTATGAAAACTAATAATCTTAAAAAAAATAATATCATAGCTGGACGAAGAAAAATTCATGTTTTAAATAAAAATATCAGTAAAGCTTTTAATTTTCAATTCAAAACATAACATAACCTCATATGCTTTTGTTAAGTAATATCGTTGTGATACTTTATTGACTTTTAGTAGTTTTTGCAGTAGATTAAGCATTACATTGCTCCTACCAGATTTAAGTGCTTAAAATATTAATTTTGTTCATGGGGCTATAATAAAACGATTAATTAATATTAAAACTCTTAACGAAATACGTTCGAATTTTAAAACGAACAAAAGGCCCAATTAATATTCGCCCAAAAACTAGAAAACCCCCATAAATTTTTACGAAACTGTAAAAATATGTAATAATTATTTTAGAAACACAATTCCCTCTCAAAATCAACACTAATCTTGCTTGAATGCATTGCCGACATAAATACATTTTTGTTGTATTTATTAGCTTGTTGTTTTTGTACCTAAAACTTGATAGAAAATAAACTTCCTCAATGCTCAAGTATTTATTTATTGCAAGTTTCTTAAGTGAGATTTTTCCGCATAGCGTTTCTTGCTTAAGTCTTTTGTTTGTCTTTGCTTTTTTATGTCTACAACTTTTTCTTGACTTGCACTTGCAATACATTATTCTATTAAACTTAATTATATATTATATACATTTGCTGAATAATAACAATAATAATTTCTAGAAACCAAAAGCAAACTTGTTACATAATAAGAAGAAAAAAAACAACAAATTAAAAAACAAAATGGATAATATTTCTAGTCTAATTAAATCCTGTTTATTATTTTTTTTTTGTATTCTATGAATTAGTACATGTAAATGGTTGTATACCTAACGGTTCAAGTTAAAATTTTTAAACATAAATATTAAATACTTGAAAAAAAGCAATTAAAGTTACAATCAGGGGGGATTGAAGTTTGAATACAAGCAGCTGGGTTTGGAAGTATATTGATATAATGTTCAGCTAGTTAAATTAACGAACTAACATCAACTTGCTTTATATTAATTGAAGGGAGGGAATTAACTTACTCGTATCTTGGGAAGTTTGTTTATGGTTTCAACTATGAGCAAAACAAGTCGCTTTACTCAAAACACCCCGATGCATTTCCATTATGCTTTTCGAGTTTTGGGTAATCGAATTTTCGAAATCAATTTGATTTTGTGATAACTATTGTGGTTTGTGCAAATTGCTGAAATAGTTTTTTCTGTGTATGACTGTCGGCTGTCCACTACTTTGGAAAACGAAATTTTAAAATATTTTCCTTTAATGGTTTTTTAACATTTCACTGGTTAGGAATTGTAATGCTATAATTTTCTGACTTGCAGATTTTATTAAATATAACAAATCTTACATGTACATATGCACACTATATTTACTTGAAAAATATGCAAACTACTCGTAAAAGGAGTTGTTGGCAACAAAGAGTGAGCTCTGCCATAAATTTCATAATACGAAAAGTAATTTTTAAAGCAAACTTGTGTATTTAAAAAATATATGCATACATACATAAGTACATTACATTACATAATAACTACACCTGATGAATATGTATCATGGTAAATAGCAAGTAACGTACAAGTATCTATAAAGATGTTGTTGTTTTCTTATTTTTCATATTGAGCTTGACTTTCGTTTTAATACAAATTCATCAGGCGTAGACATTAGATTGTGACATGTTTGTAATTTATGGGAATTGCTTGCTTTTCTTTCAACTTCAAAAACTTACAGTGTGTTTGCAAACTTTAGCCTGTGACTGTATAAACTTCGCAATGTACATATGTATACTTTTGGTAATATTCAAACCATTAATGCCGCCCTCCCTAGCCCAATAACTACTGAATGCATTCACGAGCAAATGTTACGGTAAATTGTTACACGTTTCAAACGAAATCTCAAAGTTGTTAAGGTTTTTTGTTGTTGTTGTTGGTGTTGTGCAAATACTAAGTTAAAAACCCGTAACTAATCCACTAATTTTTGCCATGAAATTAATTTAAGATAAATGTAACAGCATACACATACATACATATGTACATGCATTGGCACATACAAGCTTGTCCCTGCAGTTTTAAATGTAGAAATTTACTCAAAATCGTTAAGTATTTCCTTAACGAAACATCGACTACCTACTACAGTTGCTACAAGTAATGCAAGAATTCGCCTTTTGACTTTCTCACTCAGGGATATGCCTTTAACCTCAAAAAAAATTTCTTTGCGAGTGGAAAAAATCTGTGTTGTTATTCCACAGCAAATCAACAAGAAAAAAATTATATTCAAGTAAAACGTCGCTTAAAAAATTAACAATTAATTGAAAAATGTATTAATAATTAATTTTTTTATCAACAGAAAAATCAATTGTATTGACGAAGGGTTATGCAAATGGTGGCAATTGACTACACCGTCAATGTCATCCCTATGCTAGAATCGTCAATCGTGCGCATGTCTGGTAGTTTGGCTGATAGTTAATGGTAACGATTGGTAGTTAACGAAGTAGCTATACATTCGCAGGGGTACTATAAATATGTACGCATGTATGTGTGTATGCATATGTATACATATGCTGGTATTCACTGTATGTATTATTTGTATTTATATCTGTATATGAGCAATAAAAACTTTTTTTGCAATTTTCTGTCAATAAATAATTTAAAGCCTGAATAAACATTTTGATTTTTCACAATATTTATTTCTTCAATTTTACTAATATTAAGAAGTCGTGGAACACCGGCAGCACTTTTTGTTGTTATTGCTGTTGCTCTTTTAAAATAATTTACATATGTATGTATGTACATATGCATGAATGTATGTACATATTGTATGTGTATAAATGTATGCATGAAGCTGCGTGTAAGTAAACTAAGGCAGCCAATCAACTTTGTAAGTTGTTGTTGTTGCTACGCTTTCGTTAACGTGTGTCTATTGGTGCATTTTTGAGCACAGTTTTTTTCTCATAATGTTTGATAAAGTTGATCCAAACGACCTTGAAAGATATCTTTAAGCTTTTGTTGCTGTTGTTGTCATTATTATTTCTGCTGTAATTATTGTGTTTGTCTTTTAATTTAAAGTGACATATTAAGTATACATAATATTTTTTTTATATGCATGTACTTTGGCTCGATTATTGAGTTACAATTTAAGTTTTATTGCAGGTTCTAAAATTCTTAAAATCATTTTCAAAATGAAAACGTGTTATTAACTTAATTAAAAAAAATAAGAAATTGATTAAATATTTCATATACAAGTTTATTTCTCTTTCGAAACTAAAACTTGTTATGAATTTAACTAATAAAAACGACACTAAGTATTGTAACACACGATTATTTAAATTAAAAAAATAAACAAAAAACATTAATTAGGTGCAAATAAAAGACTATACGGATATGTATATTAATGAGTGGAGGAATCTGAATATGTGAACTGAATTTGCTGCTTTGAAGTACATACCGCTCCTTTATTGCAACATAGTCATAACTCAAAAAAGCTAGTTTTGCAAAAAAAAATTTAAAGTTTTCAATACTCACTTCAATGAAAATATAAAAATATTTTCTTTTCTCAAGACGTGAGTGTAAAAGTTTTCTGTAAGAAATTTTTACACCAGATTAAATATGATATAACGAATTTTTCTTTTTTTTTTTTGTAAGTGCATGTGGAGTGTATTTTATCTATTTATGCTATTCAATTCAATTCAATTCTTCACTAATAAATGATGTCACTCGTACAATATTTGAGTAACAAGGGTACGTATGCATGTCATTATTTATGGTAATGAATATAAATACAACCGCTATAGAAGCTAAAAGCAGACTAGTGCTGAAATTCACACCTTGCGTTCAAAATTAATATTCTAATCGCATCTAAAGTAACGTTCTTGAAACAAATTTACCTGTTCAATTATTAAAACTATTTGCTGTAGAACAATCGGTGTTGCCAGTTTTTATTTTTGGAGGGGTAAAATATGCCTTTTATTTATTTTATTTAGCATACTAAACCATAAGAGACAAATTTGTGAGGTTCTAAGAAAACACAATTATAATAGCCTATTAGTCAGAAAATTGTCTCTTAAATAAACCTTGACGAAGAGCGAAGCGAACACTTTGATGTGAAGATAACTGGATTCTTATACGATGAAGCCTGTATAATAAGGGGAAAACTGAAAAAAACCACTCAATTAGCACTAGTACAAATGAAAGTTTAAAGTATCTTTACTTGTTTTAAACATTTTTTGGGTAAAGGTTCTCTAATGATCAACAGCCAACTACGAGGAGTCTCTTTTCAGAGGTAGAAAGTTACTGATTGCCACTGGGCAATGGCTTTAATGCAACCGTTTTACAGCTAGCTACACAAAAAAAAATTTTCCTGCAATAAATATGTTTAATTGAAAAACAAAACAAAAAAAACTTTTAATAAAATTAAATTTTTAAGCAAAAGTTGAATTGAATCAATTACATTTTTAATTGTTTTTTGTTTTTTTTTAATTAAACGTGTTTATTGCAGGAAATTTTTTTTCTGTGTAGAGTTAGAAGGCGCCACAAAAATGTATCCAAGTGTCTGAGATGTCTCAGGAAAGTAGGCGATAAACCGCTGAAGCGTGTTTGCATCGTGGGATTGAATGCAAAGATAGTAGCCCTATCTCCAATCTGGGGGACGGGGGCTAGCAACCCACTTCTCCCGAAACCCCAAATTTGCTAACGAATGGCTATAAAATGAAAAAATGCCCTATGCTTCAATGGAAGTTAAACGAACTTATATTCAGATTCCCCAAAAAAAATTTCCCAAATTGTTGTGCGGCGCTTTTATCAATTAATTTGATTTTCTGAAAAAAAGTCAAATAAGAGGGATTGGAAGAATGTTGTCTTTTCTGTGCACAGTGGGATGGCTTCACATATTTTCATGCAAAAACTATTAGGAGTGGTCATAAGACCAAGCTACTAGGTTAAGAAAAAATAATAATTTCATAAAACAAGGCAACGCCTACCGCCCATCACTTATGCTATTGAAATCAATTTTTTCTCATTAAAATGTTCCTATTCAAGCAAAATTCTTTTTGGCACACACATTTTCTAGAATAAAAAAGACGCAGCCTCAAAGCTTTCTTCGAAATAAATAACATTGATTATTACAGGTTTATATCTGCGGCAAAGTGTCTCATTCGATATCGAACGAAATTCCAAAATTATTCACATTAAGTCAAATAGGAATAATTTAAAATTTCTTTCGAAATCGAATGACGCAATTCACTTCCAGCTTTAAAGTTTTGCTACTTGTAGTTTAAATAACGCTTCTTAGTTGAAAAAAAAGCTTTGCCCTTTTGCGAAAAAATATACTCGAAAAGTATGTCAAGCAACAAGTATTTTTTGCCCTTCTTTTTTTTCTTTATTTTATTCTCTGCAATTAGTCTGGGTGTCATTAATAGCCAAATGCTTATTAGTATTTATTAGAATTATAATCGTACATACTCGTATATAAGTTCTAATCATTATAAATTGATTGTACAAAAAGTTTGATTAAGGCACCTAAAAGCCGTACTTTTCTTTGAAAAAAAAAATATTATTAAAAATCAACGAACGTAAGAACATGATTTTTCATGTATGAATCGCTAACAGCGCTTTATAATTAACGCACACATTTGTGTTATTTGTGGTTTTTCTTCTTCTTCTTCTTCTTCTTCAAACAATCATCGCCAGCATGGCGTTTTTGTTGTCTTTGTTTTTGTAAAATTCTCAGACAAAAGACTTAAGAAAGAAACTTGTTTCATTTGACATTTAAACTTTAACGTTAAGACTAATTTTATAATATCATCATCATCACATGACAGTAAAAAAAAAACTTGTATGCAACACCACCAACATATAATGATGGTTATAACAACAACAACAACAATAACAGTAACAGCGAAACTGCAATAAAAAAACAGCGTAAGCACTCAAATATTTATTTAAAGTCTTAGGAAATAAGCCTCACTCACAATGCTGTGAGAAAATGACCCTTGTCCTTTAAAGCAGCCGAAAGCAAGGCACTACAACAATATATAAAATCTTTTTTAAGAAATCCACGTACATACTAATTTAATCAAATTTAAATTTTTATAATTAACACAAAATCTGTTATGTACAAAAATTGTAAAATTTTGTTTTCAACAACTTGAAAAAAGAAATTAAAATATTTGTTTAATTAAAAATTCTTAAATTTTTGGTTAAAAATTTAACTCACATGTTGAAGAATTTCATTTTGTTTTTTATGTTTATTTTTTGTTTATAATTACAGTTAAATTAAAAGAAATTTATTTAAAATATCAGACTTTTTTTAATGATGGTTGTGTTGTGTGTTAATGTTGATTTCTCCGTTGGAAACTTTTTTTTAATAATTATTAAATTCTTTTTTCTTTCTTTTATTTGTATTGGAAATATTTATTTATTTTTTTTTTTACTAAATTCCACCAACTTTAAATTCAACGCTTTGACAGACCTTAAGTTGAAAGCGTGTTAGCTTAGTACAACTTCTTAATAACGACTAATGCTTGATGGTTTGACTAGAGACTCAAGAAAACAATTTGTTTCTTATTTCTTTAACATATTTCAGTTTTATTTCTTTTTGTATTTTTTCTTCTTTTTATTGTTGCTGTTTTTGTATTTTAATCGTGTTTAAAAGCTACAAGTTAGTTTATTGCTGCCTGCTGCCTGCTGCCGCTGATATTCATGTTGCTGCTGTTATTTTTGTTGTTGCTGTTGATGATGGTGGTAGTTGTAGCTTGTATCGGTGCTGCATTAACACCACCACCGTCAGCATTAGCAACAACAAGAAATTACTGTCAAACCATTAAAAAATATACACTTTGAAATGCTACACAACATCACTATGGGTCAGTGACAATCGAAAATGCAGCAAATATGTTATGTGTTAATTTTAAAATTTTGCATGCTGCACTTGTTCTCATAAATGAAACTATTTAAAATTCCATAGTCTCATGTTACTTCCTAAACTACTTTCATTCGCCAAGCGCATTGGTGAATATTCCAAAGCCTAAACTTCAGAATACTTTTTTATTATTATTATTATTATTTATTTTTTTATCATCATTACAATTTAAAAACATTGAAATTTTATAATCATATTTTGAGAATTTACTAAAAAGTATTGCAAAAAATAATTAAACTAATTTTATAATTAATATACATATAAGAGTATTTACAATTTAAGGAAAACGATAGATAAAACCTTCTAAGGATTTAAAAGAATTTGTTATCATTAACTCTTCCGTCAACTTCACTGCAAAGTTGAGGAAGATGTTAATATTACAAATTTCTTAATAGATCAAAATTTGAAAACCTATTGTGATTTAAATTAATGATGTGAAGATTTCCTCTTTGAAGTTTCTATGTAGTCTTTTAGTTGAATATCGTCTAGGTAAGTTGAGTATGATCTTTAGGTTTATATTTTGAATTATCTGAAGTTTTTTGATGTACATATGTTGTAGCACACCTTTTTGACCATACTTGACAACCATACGTCAAAATTGGTGCTACACACGTTTTGTATAATAAAATCATATTTTTCGAATTTAAGGTTGATTTGCGGTCCAGTAATGGAAAAAGAGCTCTACCGCATCGTACAGCTTTATCACATGGTTCAAGAATATGGTGTTTGAAAGTTAACTTTTTATATAGTAAAATTCCCAGATATTTAATGGTTTCATTAATTGGAATTTCTATCCCACCAACAGACAGGGGGAGCGTTCGTTTTGGAGACTTGTTGAAAGGCAAGATTATAGCTGGTGTCTCTGCTTCAGTAGTTTTAATTTTGCACTTGAAAAATAATTTCTGTTCATGTAAAATACATTTTTTCATATTTTTGACATTTGAAAGTTTGAAAGTTTACCTGTTGTTATTATTACGGTATCATTTGCATACAACGCTGCTGACTGATCATTTAGTACTTTAAAGTCTGATATGTACATTGAATACAGTGTAGGTGATAGTACTGACCCTTGTGGTACTCCAGCAGTAATATTTCGTTGGGAAGAATATTGATTGCAATGTTCACCACAAATGACCTTTCAGAGAGGAAGCTCTGTATGATCTTTTGTACATAAAATGGGAAGTCACACATATTAAGTTTATATATGAGACTGTTGTGCCATATCTTCGGAATACTTTGAAACCACTTTGCTGTCACATATAAATGAATTCCTATTTGCGTTGATCACGCCATAACCTGAGAACTACTTTACTGTATTTTTCGTATTTTTTTAACTTTCATAGTGGCCATCCTAAGTCATGTTTTAAACACGGCAGTTTTTCTTGAAGAAAGTCTAAGTTTAAAGGAGAGAGAGAAACGAAGAAAGGAGAGAGAGACTTGCTTGCGCCGAAACATTACTTCAATTCTCTTTTGTTATTTCATTCGCTGCATTTAAATTATAGAAAAATCAATATACAGACTGCCTGTGTGTAAATAAATAACTAGTTTTAAAAGAGTTTGAAGAGAATTGCTTCAAGAAAACTGATGTATCTAAAACATGAGTAAAACTTTCACCAATAAATTTATCGACACAGATGAGTATCAATAAACAGTTCCTGCAGACTATTCTGTACAAGGACCTGAATTTTTTACACTAAAGCTCAAATCACAAGTAAATTATGGGCCAGTCCCACGATGTCACCAACGTCTCGTCGCACGGTTACATTCCAAACAACAACAAAATTTTAAAATTAGTTTTTGTTTTGAATGTAAGTGTGCGATGAGTCCAACGTTGGTGATATCGTGGGATAGGCCCTATGTCTCGAAGACTTCCTTCTCCGCTTGGAATTTTGCCAAAGAGTTCTACAAATGGTGGAAAAGGATGACACCATGCTTAACCATATCTTTATACATATCAGACGAGTCATACTTCTTAAGGGAGAGAATTACGTCCAGCTCTAGCCACAGTTTCATTAAGCTGTCAGGCCATACTTTTTAGAAGAAGACCGTCGAGCTTAAATTGTCACTTAAATATAATTTAAATAAATTTTTCTTACCTGAACTGCACCGAGAGAGAGTCCTTTCAATTCTGTGTGTTTTCAACAAGATCGGGTGCGTTTTTTTTGTGGGTATGCTGTAACCAACCGAGTAAACTTTATTTGAATATACCCTGTTTCAAGGCAGGTAGTAAGTAGTATATTATAAAAAATGGCGTAACAAAATGGTGGACAAAAATGCACCGATAAAAACATAACTATCAATGTGGGTCTCAAATAAAAGGTCTTGACGAATAGGTGTAAGAAATTAACATGAAAAGAGTCCCAGTTGAGCGTGATATTAAAATGGTGGATAGTGTGTACATTTTAGATTTGAACCTTAGCAATATGGGTCGCAAATGAAAGAACTTGATTCGTATATTTAAAGCACCCGCTAAAAAGTAGCGAGCAATATGTTAGCTTTCCAACAAAAAAGAGTTGAAAAAATATTTCCTGATTAAGAAAGCATTCACCATTACAGCAAAAAATTGTCTGCTGTCTTACAACCTCAGTACTTAATAATATAACGATTTTTGCAATTATTGCCCACAGTGCGCATGAATTTAAATTCGTATAATCGTTAAGTAAAAAAAAGCACACCCTAAAAGACAGGTTTTAACAGAAAAATATACACACATGCATAAATACTTGCTGGTATAAGAAGAAAAAAATATAATAATTTCATGTAAAACAACAAATCATACAAAATAATTCGCATTAATTTTGTGGCAATTTTTTAATGGCACTACTCTACAGTTTTAAACTTTTTGTAATACAGGGTGAAGTTACTATGTGTGGGAACCCAGATAAGAGTGGTGTTGGTCTGGCAACAAAGTCTGGATAGCACATTCTGACATTGATTAAATAAAATTGAGGAGATTTCAAGTGCTCTTAGCGCAAGAAGTGCTGACAGGCTGTCGACAAAAAATGCCGATTTTCCCCATATTAGCTCTACCTGCCTCTCTTATGACCAGTATTTAAACCTGAAATACACTTGGAACATCGGGAACACGGTACGATAGCTTTGCGAATAGATCACTTGAGAAAATATACCGCCCAATACGGGAAGCCAGGAGGATTTCCTCAGTTGGTTACATACTTTCTATTTAATTATTCAAAGTCAGAGTCTGATATCAATAAGACTGCGAATAATACAGCGCTTTGGAGATCCAGCCTCATGTACTATATATATGTCATGATCGTGGAATTGTGTGTATGTGTCACCAAAGTGGTGGGACCCATTATAAGATTCTTCATTCCTTATTTACCTCTATAATTTGTATTGTATACAGAATGTGCGGTTTTTATTTATTAGAAAATATGTAAGCATTGACCTTCTTTCTTGGCTGCTGAGCAGTGTAATTAACTCACCGGCCTTATCAAAAAAATAATAATAATGACAATAATCACACACATACTTTTGACATTTGGTAAATCTTCAATTCGTTTTCTGTTTCTTTTTTTTTTTTTTTTGCTTAGTAAAAGCTCAGGAGTTCAAATATTCAAAACTTTAAAATCTTTGTAAGAGAAAAAGCTTTTTTTCTTTTTTTTTTGTTCGTGGGTTAAACAAAATAAAATTAAAATTTGCGAACTTAAAAGAAACCTGTTTCTAGCAGTTTTCGTATAAGAAGAATTATTTATTACGAGTAGGTATAAAAGTAAAATAATTATTAAACATTTTACCAGTTCAATTTGTTCACAATCATATTTACTTTGCCCAAATTATTTGTGGCATAGTTGAGATATGGAGTCGCATAGATTTTACCTACATACGAGTACATACTTATGTATAAATATATGCATAGTTATATGCAAGTACATACGAGGGCGGCCTCAAAAGTTGCCGAAGTAACATAAGAAATCACAACAAATGGCCAAATGGCTTTTTATTTCAATATGTATGAAATAAATCAATAAATAAATTTGGGAAAGACTCTACTTCTTCATTGTTGGCAAATCTTTTACCACAGAGCCATTTTTCAAGTTTGGAAATAGAAAATAATCCGAGAGATTTAAAACTGGCGAATTAGGTGCTTGATTTTGGCATTGCCATCGCAATATTGGATGTGTGAAGTGGTGCATTGTCTTGATAAAGCAACACTTTCTGGCCTTTCTTTCCCCTTAATTTTACCTCCTAAACTCCGTAATAAGTTAGGATAGCACTCGCCGTTGATTGTATTTCCATTTTGAAAATAATCAATAAAAATTATACCACGCTCGCGCATTGCAAAAAATCAACGCCATGATCTTGCTGCAGATCCACTGCTTTGACTATTACTTTGTCTCAAGTGTTAAGTGTCTCCTCCATAGAAACTAATCCACTCAAAAACTCGACTTTAATGTGATAAAACATCTGCTATTGTGAGCAAGCACAGCATCAATCTTTTGCACAGCTTTCTCATACTAAATTTTCGGTCAATATGCGACCATAGCACTTTTTGAAATGTCTACCATTTCAGCTGGCTCACCCACCTTCAGCCGACGATCGTTCAATAACATTTTGTGGATATTCCTAACCGTTTCTGGCGTAGACACTCAATTGGTCGACCTATACGGTATTCGTTTTGTCAGCTCGTACGTCGGGCTCTATTGTATTGCCGTTATCGTCCAGCTCGGCTTTAATATTGGTTGGACTAAAACCTTTCAAATGAAAGTATTGTTGAATTACATAACGGTGACCAATTATTTCCTTCTTTAAAAATTCACTAAGATCGCTAAAGCCTGTTTAGACGAAGGGTGAAGTAGCTGCAACTCGTGTTTGTTGGCGGGAAGTGTAGAGAAACCACGTAATGAGAATTGAAGGTCTTCCATTTTTGCAATAATTTTTTCCTCGGTTTAAGCAGACATTTTACTTTTAAAAAATGTTTCCTTTAGCCCAATAAATTGTTATCAGAACTCTCACTGATTTTCTAAGAACTTTCGGGTTTGATTTATAAAAAATCTGAAATCTTTATTTAAGTCAGTAGAACGATCTATATAATTTAATGTTTAAAGATGATTTCATGTAAATTTTGACCGCGGATATGTCTGAAATGGTTCATACGCTTTGTCCAATTTTGGCCTAATTTCTCCATCATGTCGCCAGTATCTCACGAATAAATTCTTCAATGTTGTCTTCCAATGTGTCAACCGTTGCGGGCTCGTCCCTATAGACATGCGCTTTACCATAGCTCTAAAAAAAATAGTCTAGGTGGTCAATTGACCGGCCCCAAACATGAAATAAACTGCTCACCGAACTCGCCTCTCAATTGGGCCTTTTTTTCGAGTGATGTGTGGCATGTGGCACCGTCTTGGTAAAACCACATGCCAGCCATGTCCAGTTCTTTCATTTTGGGCAAACAAAAGAGTAACAGATCCCCAATTGCTGCGAATTGCTTCATCTAACCGTGCTATAAGAAATTGTTTTTTTTTTTTTAACTACTGCCGCTATCTATAAGTCAATTCGGCTAACTTTTGGACCACCCTCGTATGTATGTATGTATTAATTTTTTGCTACTTGTATAAAAAGTGTTGATTATATTTTTTTTTTTTTTTGCTTAATTTATTTTAGGCGCCACATTGTGTGTTGAATTTTTTTTTTTTTTTTGATTATTGTTGCTGATGTATGTAAGTAGTTGTCGTTGGTCTTTTTAGGGTGCGTCTACGAGTTTATTTAAAAAAACTAAGTAACAAAAAAGCCAATCCAGTCAAATTATAAACAAATTATAACTAGGAAATATCGGCAATGATGAGTTAGTTACTTCTTCTACATCAAAACCATTTTTCTAGTGACGTTATTAAACTTATACGGAAAAATAGCCTTGAAATTCTGGGATTTTTAAAGTTATCAAACATTTCTTACATATAAAAAAAGATTTGATTCGATTGGAATGGATTGTTGCAGTTAATTAAAACTAATTGCAATTAAGAAGATAAACGACTTGCAATTAAAATAATATTTTTTAAATTAATGTAAGTATGTATAACCCAAGCCAAATAAATTATAATAATACACATAACCTTGCTTAAAAATAATCGAGAAAAAAATTTAAAAATATCAATAATAATGAATCAATGACCAAAAATAAAACTAAAACGCACACAACACGACGTGATGAACTCCACAGGACACTTGAGTGATTTGTTTTAAACAAATGAGAGACAAAATGGCATCAACTAATCATTTTTTTTAAGTTCACATTTATTTTTATAGTGTAAAAAAATTCAGTTTTTGTTTTTATTTTTGAAAAGAAACATGATTTCTTTCAATTACAATCAAAGTTTTTTTCACATTTTTGTAAAATGTTTTATTTTTCTTTATATGGTTGTAAAAATAATAATTAATAGTTTTTAGCAAATTATGAATTTAATATTTATTAATTTCTAAGAATATCAGTGTGCTAAGAAACAAAAAATTTTTAATACAATTTTGGTTAATAAATTTTTTGCTATTTAAAGGTCCAATTTAAACAAGTTATGTTAAGCATATTGAACAATTTCTGTTTTAAAATTCATAAGTTTTTATTCGGCAAATGTTGTACGATTGAAAAGAAATAGATTTATATATAAAAATAGAATATAAAGTAGCTTTAATATATTAAGTAATATTTAGCTTAAAAGCTTATTCTATTGAAAATTTATTTTGTTTTTTATTAAGATGGGTGTGCATCCTACAGCCAGCGCTAGTGGAAAAGTATTCAGTACAAAATAGATTTTTCCATGTTTTTGTGAAGTACTAAAAAATGGAAAATATTTTTTACTAATTTTATATAGATTTCAAACTCATGCCAATTGCTACCTCTCTCATAAGCGGACACCTCTAATAACCGGATAAAAATACCGCGACGGTGAGTGTCCGGTTATGAGAGGTTTCACTCTATTTGAAGGAGCTAGACATTTCTTACTAAAGTGTGTTTTTTTTAGATTGTCACAACTTTTAATTGGCATCACTGCTTTATTTGAGCACCCATTTAACAGCTGATATTTGCTTTTTGTTTAGTTTGCTTTGAAATTTAATTATGCATCGACTTACACCTGAGCAACGCGTGCAAATTGTTGAAACTTTTAATAAAATTTTCAATTTATTCGTCAAACTCATCGTGCACTTCTTATATTTCATGGCGTATATAATTCTGGTTGAATGGGTACGTAGATAAGCAGAATTGTCGCATTGGGAGTGAGGAGAATCCACAGCTTTATTAGATCCACAGAAAATTACTGTTTGGTGTGCTCTACGGGATGACGAAGTCATTGGCCCCGTATGTCTTCAAAAACGATTATTGTCAATGGTGAACGGTATATGAACATGATTCGAAATTTTTTCGTACCTCAATTACGTGGCATTCCTGATATGTGGTTCATACAGAAGGGAGCCACATGCCACACAACGGGCACTACAATTGATTTACTCAAAAAACTTTTGATGAAAAAATAATGTCATATAATGACCCAATTAATTGGCCATCAAGATCGTGTGATTTAACCCCATTGGGTTATTTTCTTTGGGGTTATGTCAAGTCACTTGTGTACGTCGATAAACTACAAACAATTGAACACCTGGAAATCAACATTCGAAGAGTTATCGGCGAAATACGTCCGCAAATCCTGCAAAAAGTTGTTGAAAATAGGTGTTCCAGATTGCGCCCTCTACGCGCCAGCCGTGGCGTAGCGGTCACATGGCAGAAATCATATTTAAACATTAATTTCATAAAATTGTCTTTCCAATAAAGCCCGTTTCATTGATATTAAAAATATATTTCCTTGTTTTATTATGACTTAAACTTGTGTCACTCTATAAAAAACACCCTTTAAAAACAGGGTATCAGAGCTATTGAATATCGCTGAGAAAAGTGTATTGAGCTAAAAAAAAAATATTATGTTGAGAAACAAAGCAAATTTTTGTGTGTGTTTTCTTTGTTAGATCTGCTGGTTTTGCAACCGCCCTTGCACGTCTTATCGGATTAACGAAAGAAATTTTGCTATTTTTCATACCAAATTCACAAAGATTCACGTGAACACAATGTTCTGTTTTTATTCCCGATAACGGCCATTAATACTCGGTTCACACACGACAATTTTAGTTGAGCACCTTTTGACGCTATTGAAGATAGAGAAGAAGATAATGAAGAGGAGAGCTACTTTACCTTCCTCTCTCGTCAATGAATTAAAAAGTCGCTCAACTAAAATTACCGCGTATGAACTGGGATTAATGAAAACTACAGATTTATTTCCCTAAAAGTAATATTCCAAATGCGTTTATTCATTGGTCATGCCGAACTTTATTTATTTATACTTCAAGTATACATACATATGTAGGAATCTATGTATGTATACTCGTATATGTATTTAATAAAATTTTAAACACCATTAACGCCTGTGTCCAACAACTATTACTTTCTATGCGCGAAAAAGATAACATATTCTCAAGATTATAAATGTATTTTAAGATATTATATTTCCATAATTGAAATGAAATGAGATGCAGAAACCTTGAACTAGAAATTGTCATTGACATATAATCAGATACCAAATAAAAGAAATCCCAATAAAAATCTTTGTTTCTTTTTTGTCTTCTCTTCATTGTGTTAAACACGACTATTTAGGGGTTTGCATAATAGTCTGAAATTAAGTGAAGCAAAAACTGAAATTATTGATAACCATAAATTTAAGCCACAACGTGATCATTAAACGAACATCAAGCAAAACGTAGAAATACACAAGCAATAGGGTATTCAAACGAACGAGTAAATTCGAATGAGAAATTTCACGTAAAATCTTATTATTCGATTATTCAAATAACTTGGGCATATTTTAAGAGAAACTAAGAAAAAAACCACTAAATTGTTCCAAATGGTTCATCATCTAAGCACAAACCAGCGAATGTATAGGGAGGGGTTTGAAAACTTAAAGCCATGCCGGTATATTCGTAGCTCCCAAAACAAAAAACCGAACGAAAAGAGAAAACAATTTATTACAAAAGAATGCATAATTTTTTAAGTTAGAGAAACTCTTTAGTGATATAATTTAAGAAGTCATATGGATTTAGGGCCAATCCCACGAAGTCGACAACCTTCGACTTGTCACACACTTACATTTGAAACAACAACAAAATGTTAAAATTTGTTTTTGTTTTAAATGTTAGTGTGCGATATCGTGTTGAGCAAAATTGACACGATAAACACGAAACGATTTTTGGTGTTAATAAACATACATATGTGTGCATTAATTTCCAGTAAAGAAAAAATTTTATATTTCGTATCGTCAAACACGTAAAACCATCAAATTTTTTGATAGTGTAGAGGTCTCTTAAGCTTAAAGTTCTGAAATTAAACAAAAATATGTATCTATTTGAATATAAATATATATTTTTAGTATTCAATTTGATTTCGTGCGTGTTGTGCAGTTTTGTGTTTTGAAAAAATTTCGCGTGCGTGTTTCCTACGTGTTGGACATCTTGGCATTCGTGTTCGTGTCGTGTTGGAAAAATTCAACACGCGCCCATCTCTAGTACACATTGCTCTTGATACCTCCCAAAACATATTCCAAAATGAGTGAAATGTGAGAGGGTCTGGCTAAAAAGTGTCGAGTCGAATATTCATCCACGAGAATTTGAATCGAAAAACGCAATACGAGTGATTATTTATTTATTTCTTTAACCACCTAAAATCCGTCTTTCAAAACCCAAACGTATCCTTACTATTATTATAAATGTGAAATTGAGTTTGTTTGTTTGTTTGCTACGCTTTCACGCCCAAAACACTAAACCGGTCTTGAAAGTTCTTTCACCAATAGAAAGCTACACTAACAGCGACGTTCCTGTTCTGTAAATCACGACATATCAAATCACGGTGATTTCAAAAAATTAACGGAAGCTAAATCATTGATTTTGTAAATTGCGACTTATAGCCTTGGAAGTTGGAAGAAAATATTCAATTATAAATGACAAAAACCACTATCAAGTCAGATATTAGTTGTTTACTTAAGAAATCATGTGATTTGAAATCTCCGTGGTTTTCAGAACAAGCCCGATAGACTATTTTTTACCCGGTTCGGAACCGGTTTTTTGTATTTGGTACGGATTTTCAAACCACTAAACCGATTTTTAAAATTCTTTCACCAATAGAAAGCTACATTACCATCATCAAATTAAGTATATTTTTGTATCCAGTTCGGAACCGGTTTTTTATATTCAATTCACATTTTTTCCGAAAACACACATTTATGGGCTGGTTAGGGCAATTTTCGTTTCGGGTTTGATTGTTTTAAGTCCTGTTTTTATTCAGTTTTTTAATTTTTTTATCGCCTTTTTGTCGGTTTTTATAATTTTTTTAACATTATCAGTAACAAATAAAACATTCATAAATTTTAAGTATAGTTTCCAAAATATCAGATCAACGCGAGCGCAGCCACTGGTGAAAGCTAGTAAATTATATAAATGATACTCGATAGTTTGATCAATTGGAAAATTTTAAGATCGATTAACTTTGTTTGGCTAACCCAACGGTGAAAAGAAATACATTATAAAATATGAAAAAACTATTAACTATTTATTGTTATTATTATTAATTAATAGTGGCATTAAAAATAAAAACCTGTTAAATTATGGAAACAATGAAATAAATGGCAAGATCAGTGTTAACAATTGTTAAACGAAACAAGAATTTAAGAAAGATAAATTTATTTTTTATTGCTATTGTAGCAGGCGAAATGTCTAATTGTGACGCATTTCAGAAATCTTAATTTTAAATTAGTAAAATGTGCAAAGCTAAGGTAACATAAGAAAAGTTTTAAAGGGAACTTGCATAGTTCAAAAAAAAAACTTCATTTGTATTAATAATGCATTGTTCTTAATTTAAAATAATAAGTCTGGCGTTGAAAGACGTACATCCGGATAAATTTTCATGTTTAAATCGAAAAATACCGTGCTAAGGATGTATTATCAACATCATTATAATAACGAAAAAAGTATTTCAGCAATTCACAAAGTGTTCTCTGAAGTCACATGGTGTTAAAATCTTACAATGACTTGAGCTATTTTTATTTAACACTTAAGTAATTTGTGTAATACAGCGATAGCACGAGCTTCAAAATCAAATCTCCAACTACAAAATTCATGGGGCGGAAAAATTGGCCAATGACGCTCAAGCAGCTAAAGAAGGCTATAGGTGGAACACCTTTCATTAACCGGCAATGGGCACTATTTTCCGATGTCAATACTGGAATCCTCAACGAGACTATGCCGTGATTGCGGAAGTCACAAGACATACCAGCAATTATGGAAGCTATAAAATAAATTAATAATGGGAAACCACCAGGTGTGAACAACATAAACACAGAAGTACTCAAACCCGGCACTCTCTTGTTATAAAAATTACCGAAAAGGAGTGATAATCAAACTACCACAGAAAGAGGAACTGACCGAATGCAAAAAATTCGAGATGCCTTACATTACTGAAATTGATTAGTTATAGCCTGCATACATACGAGTACATATATCCTCCAATCAAGGCTATCCAATTCGTTTTCGTCTGAACTTCTTCAAAATCCGTCTGGTCTTAGAGCTGAAAGTTATTGTATCGAACTCATCAGTTTCCTGTACTAGAATTCAACATTCAAAATGTTACACAAACGCTGTCTTCTGTACTATTATGTATTATGTGTCCTCTATTGTTCAACATAGTTCATGACATTATAATGCTAAACTTTGTATGACGTGGTTCTGGAATGGATGCTTATAAAATCTAGACTGACGTATGTCTCCTCACCCACAACTTCACCGACACGTCATTAAAACTATAGCATATATACTGGATCACCAAGGACGCTGAGTTGGAATTTAGTACGGAAAAACTAATCCTATAATTCATATATTTACTTGCTTGGGCGTCTATTAGCCGCCATATTGAATTTTTACTACTGTCATATCTTTAGTGACACTCGCAGGATTAGAACAAATCGATTGATGTAAGAATCATCAAAATCGATCCAGGCGTTAGGTTTATATAGTGCCGCAAAGGAACACACATACATATATACATAGGCTGCTATACACAATACCCTTCTTAGCGTCGCGCAGTCGGGTAAAAAACGAACCCACCTTTATAGAAACTCAGTATCATTTACGTAGTCCCTCATACTTTTCCAGTCAATACCTCTAAGGTGGGTGGGTAATCTCGGGATCTCGGCTGGGCATATTTAAAAGGCAAACCCAGCATTCGGAGCCCTACAGAACGTATGGAATTTATCACAAGTCCACATCAAAACGAAACTCCGCTATTTCTCATCAACTGTACTTTCAGTTTTATTACATAAGTGAGTAATGTAATTCAACAGCTAAAAACGTAAAGATGCTTCAAGTGTTTATAAATTGATGCCTCTGAAAGATATTTATATTGTCGTCTCCAACAAGGAATATGGGAACAAACAGTAGAGTCCCCCATCCGTGTCGAAATAGCCAGAAAATGGAGCTAAATTTGCCATATCCTGAGGAAAGGGAACGATGATATACCAAAGATGGCAATTGAATGGAACCCTCAAGGTAGCAGAAGAAGGAGCAGTCCAGCTAACACCTGGAGAAGCGAACTCAAACAGAATGACGTGGAAAAAATATATATGTACACATAATTTAGGTTTATCTTCTTACATCCATACTTCGATCTTGAAATTTTATAAAATAAAGGAAACTTATGCAAGGTTAAAGGATGTTTGAAACTGAACGTGGAAAATGCAGATGCAAAGCTGCAAAGTACTGTAATCGACTTAGGCTGGAAGTTTAAGCCAGTACAGTTATTCCGGATAGAAGAAGTATGAACTATTATTCATGAAGGTTCGAAATCATGAATCAAAAGAAACGAACAAAATTGAGCACTCAGCCGTACAAAAAAAATTTTCTACTGCGCATCTACGTCATCATAGAATATACACATGTGTTTTTGTTGTAAACAGTGTGTGAGGGAGAGAAAGCAGAAAATAAAATAACGGACCTGCGCAATGCGCAATCTTGTTTTCTTGAGTCATGGTTCGTAATAGAAACCCTTAAGTCTATTGATATCAAAAAGACTTCTGGTTGATTTGGTTTAAATGGAACATCAACAACCGCCAGCATCAGGCCACTCGTATTTCCAATTCTCAGCTGATATTATCGGATCAATTCTAAATATTTCCGGGAAAATTAGTTCCACAGGAATTCTAAACAGTCGTGGAAAGGAATAACAAGGGAGAGAGAATTTTGAGTATTCAGAGTCAGATGTTTCGCTTCAGCAAAGGAATATTTTTAAAACCTTTGGAAAGTAAAATGCTTATTAATCTGACTTGGGTAGTAATGATTACATTTTGTAATTCACTACACACCGATAAAAGAAATTTTTAAAGTTTCCAATTACAATTACAATTTGCTGTAATTGGAAATAAAAGAAGCAATTACATTTACAAGTAATTGTCTTGGAAAAAATCTCAATTACAATTACATGTAATTGCAAAACGAAAAAACAAATTATAATTACATGTAATTGAAAAAATAATTCCTTAATAAAGTAATTAAAGATAATTTATGTAATTTTTACATCTATCAAAGGTTACAACAGCATAGCGAAATAATTCGAAACTAATTTATGAAAATAAATTTATTTTATATTTTGCGAATTGCATGAGAATACTTGACAATTAAAAACACGTACATGTGTATGCACGAGTATGTTTGTCTGCAAATGCAGCTTGTTTTTTAAACTGATTTAATAATAAAAACGCATTCAAATGAAGCAACAAGATTACAGCAGCCTGAATAGATCGAAGACGAAGCGGCTGTTTAACTTGTTTTTGAATATTTAGGGAAAATGGGAGAAATTGGCAAATATTTTTATGACAAAAATACATACAATTATAATTTATTGTTAAAAATGCATACTAAAGTGTGGTCACACATAATTTCTTATTAAAATACAAATTCGATAATAATTTTGTGAAATGAGCAAATAAAATCGTGTTTACTTAATATTAATGACCATCAGTAAGCAACAACCAACAACCAACCGACTATTGTATTTCTAAACCATACATCCATCCGTCCGTCCGTCGATTCACATGTGCAATGCAATTTAATTTATGAAAATATGTCTATATCAAAAGTTGTAAAATCATCATTTGGCCAGTCATTTCGTCCAAACTTAAAGCAACCTCATTCACGGTTATTCGTATATAGTATACTCGTATGTATGTATGTAAGTACATATGTCTGTGCGGCCGTCTGTCAGTCTGTCTGTTACGTTCATCTATGGGTTTGATGACTGTTTGTGCATTATTGAATATTTATGAAAATTTTGCTCCAATTTACTAACAAACAATTACCAAATTTTAACTTTTTGTTAATTTATTTCAAGTGTGTAATTTTTTCGTATCTTTTCACTTGTTTATTTTTTAGTTTTTTTTTCGTTTTATTTTTGCTATTTTTTATACAATATTTTTGCTGATTTTAAAATTATTTCATGTTTGGCGATTATTTAACGTAAAACTCCTCCAAAATGAAAGTTTTTCTGTCTTGTTTATTTTCCTCTTTTAATTTTATTTCCACCAGTGATTTTATTTTTTACATTGATTGATTAGTGCTTTAATTTCCTCCACCTTTTTTTTAAATAAATTATTTTAAAACCAAATCTTTGGCTGCCCTCAAAAATTTTCGATTTACAATGAACCATTAAAATAAAGTGCATTTATAATATAAATAAATTTTATGTTAAGATTGTGAGTGAGTGACATGCAGCAAACATATTACGCTGATCGTAAAACACTTACAAGGAGTGCGGAGGGAGTATTCCTGCAATAAAAAAGCATTTGTTGAAATTCGCTAAAAAAATTAAAAAAAATCGAAGTCAAGTAACAATAGCATCGCTCTTTTCTGTGAAATGTTTTCTGACCGTGTTATTTCTCCAAGATGCGATTACAACTGTCCACCGAGATCTTGTGATCTTTAACACCTTTAGACTTTTTTCTTTAGAGCTACGTGAAAGATAAAGTATATGCCAATGGCCCACAATCGATTGAAGGTCTCAAAGATGGAAGTCGACAAATTATCGAGGGCGTACAGTCCAAATTCGCAAATCGGTAATGGAATATTTCATGAAAAAATACGATCCTGCAAGAGTAATCGTGGCGGCCATTTGACTGAATCAGGGGTGTTCTGCAAACCGCGCGATTTGAAATCGTGCGATTTTAAAAACCAAAAACAGTGATTTGCTGATCGGACGACTTAGCGCATTCGCAGGTCAGTTCGTATAAAATATCTTAAACATCTAAAATATTAAAACCAATTAAAAAGTTGCAACTGGAAATTAGGCGATTTCAAAACGTGCGGTTTACAGAACACCCCTGATTATTTATCATTCAGGGCAATCATGAATAAAATTCCGCGTGAAATTTTTCAAGCAAGTAATAGGGAAAACGAAAAATTCTAATTGGAAAAGGGAGAAATTTCACGCGGAGTTTTGTTCATGATTTTTGCCCTGATTATTAATCGCACACGATCTTTACATTTAAATACACAACCGACGACTTCGGTACAAAAAATACACGTTTTTTAGGGTTCCGTACAGCAAAGGTGAATATAGGGTTCCTTCCCTATTGTTTTCGCTACGATGTCCGTCTGTCCATCTATCTGTCACAGGCTGTATTCTCGAGAACCGTAAGAGCTACGGATCTAAAATTTTCACAAAGTATGTAAAACTTTGGCCGATACAACAACAAGTATATGACAGTTTTAAATTATAGGGTGTTCTGAAGCGAGCAACGAAAAATGTTGAAACCCTATATAAACTTGAAATTTTCTAAGTTATTGTATGTTTATGCAGACTAAACCAATTGATATTGAAATTTAAGAAATCACAATTAAAGGGGTTTCTATCAGTTAATGTAATTTTGACTACGTATTTTTGACAACTTGCTGTATCTTGGAAACCGTAAAAGGCAAACTTTTGTAATTTTCAAAAACGCTAAAAACAAAAAATTCCAAAATTAAAAAAAATCCTCAAAATAAAAAAAACTGCTAAACCCCTAAAAAAATCACAAAGACGACAAAAAAGCGCCAAACTAAAAAATCGCTAAGACTAAAATAAATCGTCAAAAATCGAGAAATCGAAAAAACGAAAACAACGCCAAAACTAAAAAACCCCAAAAAAGAAAAAACTCCAAAACGAAAAAAAAGCGCCAAAACGAAAAAAATCGCCAAAACCGCAAAAAAATTACCGGGTAGTTAAAATTTTTTTCAAAATGTCTACATCAGCTAAGAGCCAAAAAATCTTAAGCGACATAATTTTTAAACCTCTTTTTGACGAAAATCGATTATTTACGATCGCAGAGTCGATTTTCATAAAAAATGAGGTTAGAAAATTATGTCACTTAAGCTTTTTTGGTCAATATGTCAAACAATTTATAATTTTATTTTGGGGAGGAGGGTTTGCCTAGGCTTATCTTTGGCCAATAATTCTTGTTTTAAATATAATTTTGCTTATATTTATTTTACATACATAAATCATTATTTTATCATTAGTTTCATTTTTATAAATCAAATTTAATACGCCTCATTTGACACCAGAGGCGCTGCAACACTGCATTATTAAAAACGTGCAAAAAGCAGAGTTGTAAAAGCATGAAGCTTTCCTCTTTTATCACTATCCCTTTCCGAAAGAAGGTAACACCTAGTAATAGTAGTAGGCATTCATTATCTGGGTGTTACTTCTCTTAAAAAAAAAAAAATTTATTTTATGCAAACGTAATGATCAAACAGAATTGCGGCATAGACACATTTTACATACAAGGAAGAAAGCAGTCGAGAGATAGAATCTACTTTATTTCGACAGCGTTTTTTTCTTATGCTCTCACATATAAATTCAAAAATGCTCCCATACTTTGAATAAATTTCATACATTTTGTAAACAAAACTATAAAGAAAAATAAGCACAAACTGACTTACTCTGTTTGAGCATTTAATTATAAAATTGTCTAAGTCACGTCTTGTCAAACGACAAGAAGCCAAGCCTGAATATGTTTGCTTCTCTTCGGTGAAGCATTTGTATGAAAATCAAATTTTTTTTCCAAATAAATATCACTTTGGTGACATGGTAAGAGTCAATTATATAGCATACCCAATTTTCAATATTAAAATCACTTTAGAAGTGCTGATGATGGATGTTATAAGTTTGTAGAGTGTGTTTGTGTAACTGTGTGTGTCTGTCCGAGTCCGAGTCCACGTACAGACCAAACGGCTGGACCGATTTTGATTTAGTTTTCTCTGTTGGAAAGGGGACTTGGTCGAGAGTGTTTATAGCTGCATATGTTGGAAAAAATAAGTCCTGCCGTTTAGAAGATCACATCTTTTCTTGACATATCGGGAGTTTTTAAAATTTTTAATTTTTGCTTTTTTCTACATCTGCGGTATTCATTATTTAATGGTTACATTTATTTTTGCAAATATTTTCTCACCTTTAGACATAAATAGTATAAAACACAATTATTGCAAGATTCTATATAAAATATTTGTTTATTGTAAATTTAAAAATTACTTTATTATCATTTACACTTCTATGAAGGTTACATTAAGTCCTGTATGGATCACAATTTAATTGTTGAACAAAGTATTTTCGTTTTTATTTAAAATGAATTTTTTAAAGTTTTTAATTCTAAATTAATCATTTCTGAATTTGTAGACGAGTGCCATAGAAAATTAAGCGTTTTATCAAAAAAAAAAATAATAATAATATAAATAAAAAATTACGAATAAATATTCAATGTGAATTTTCGCTTTGTGCGCTTTTGCAACAAAAATTGCAACAGCAAATCAACAAACAAGTGAAGCGAAAAAGTTATTTATTGCCTTAGCTGGAACATCTTAAAATTAAAAATGTTAAATTATGTTAAACTAAAAATTTCTTAAGTACTTTATTGTGTACAAAACGTGCGAGTAACACATTTCCCTACACAATAATAAAATTTAACTACATATGACTGTTATTAAGAATAATTCTCAAATAACAAAAAGATTTGTTAATAATATTATATGTATGATTTTTTTATGAAGCGATTAAGATCGTGATATGAGTTTAAATATTTTTGAATGTTATAAAAAATATATACGAGTATGCCTGATATTATAAAAGCAATTCTTTTCGTTACACTATACAAGGCACATTTTCGTCAATATGGCTCTTCAGATATGAATGACACTTACTTATCGTTAGTAATAAATTATACATTACATAATAAACTTAAATTATAAAACTATATACATAGATATGTATGTATACTAAATGTATTAACAAATATTTAAACTACAAATGCTTTAAAACAAAATAAAACACAACAATTACATACATATACTATTAAAAATAATTATTAGTTTTTACTATTATGTACTGAATCAAATAGGAATGTAACTTAATGTAATAAAAAAAAAAATAAGAGAAACATATACAACATGCCTTAAGGATTCAAATAAATTCGTAAATTAATTTTATGTATGTATGTATGTAGTATTTAGTATCTTGAAAGTTTATTCAATATTTCTTTTATTTCGGAAACGCCGTATAAAACTGTTGAGCAAACGATTACTTAAACGTGTTGAAAGTTGTGTGGTAAATGATAATGCCGTTGGAGTTGAAGCAAGTTTGCTAAGAAGATTTTTGTACAGACAATTGATGGCGAAGAATTTTCAAACGACTGTAAAATTAAAAATTTCAAAAATTAACTCAACTTAAACGCTCTTACCGTACGTATAATGAAATAAAGCATGATTATTTTTATTTATTTAATGATAAATACTTTTTTATTATTTTTTTGGAACAGAAACAACAAGCTGCAACAAAAACAAATTCAATGAAAATAAAAATAAAAATCCAGCCATTCAAATAAAACAAAAGCGCAAATGAAAATATTAAAAATTTCTTATCGACTCTGCGCCAACCAAACAAGTCATGGGCAATTCATCCATTCTCATCATGATTTATTTCTTATGCGAAGATAATTTTGAAACTCAGCGGATTTTCAAAAAGAAACACTTCTGGTTTTCGGCCAAAAAAAAATACGTTTTTCTTAACGCAGAATTTGTGTAGGAAAGTGAAAAAATCTTTTGCGTTTTCAGTTTGAAAATACAAAATTTAACCAAGAAATATGTTTATTTATTACTCCTACATATAAGTACATATCGTTACCTTAATATAGAAAGACCCTAAGTAGTTTTTTTAATCGACGTTTTTGTATATTTCGATAGAAGAACATCGGGATATCAAAAAAAAAAATATTAGTTTAGGGCCTTTCTATATTAATGTAACTATATATTGGTTCCTCTTGAACCTTTAAGGAGCATAGGGACTCGATGATTTCGTTCAATATTTGCCTCTCCTGTGCTACTGCACGACCTTCAGTTCGTTCCACAACTTGTTTGTCCTCGTGGTTCAATTTGCCAATGCCATAGAGCGTGTCGGCTGATGTCATATTGCTCTCTTCGAAGGATGTAGGCAAACCACCTCCATTTAATTTTCGCAATTTCTGCAATCAGAATATAGCACACTAAATAATAAAGAGTCACAACCTGAAACATCCCAGATGATCAGGAGCGGCAAAAACCTTTGGAAACTGTACTAATTACTTGAAATTTTATATTGTTCAGGAAGACTGTATTGCAAAATAAATTTCCGCGGTCGTTAGAGATTTGTTCAGTGAACTGACTGACGTCTTTCTTTATGAATTTCAGTCTGACAACTGCAACAATAAAGTGTGTTGATGATCACTTTTCTCCAACAAATCCGCTAATTTCTTTCAAATCTCTCCAATAGGTGCCAATCAGTTCCGTCATATATAAAAGTATTAATCAAATCGTATACATAAATCACCAAAAATATTCGCTATGACTTCTTTGGCGTTCACAAGGTGGCGAGTGTGAGCAGTTAAAGTTGTCATTGAAGATCCCAATTAGCTGCGGTGCTCACGTCTGTTTTCAACAAATATAATCCAATATATAATTTTTAAACCTTTAAAAAAAAAAAAAAAAAACCAATCGCTTTGGTGCCTCCTTTTTGGAGGCGGAAACTTTTAATTTTATAGAAGTTTACTAGGGGTCTCCATTAACCATGAACTTAGTATGAGCATCATGTCGGACATCGCATATGGCTAATGTAGAAGGCTCATGTCCATATTTCGTCCATGCTCTGTCATCGATGTCCTAACATATGGCTGAGCATAAACGTTGGAAATGAGATTCGCAGTCATCAACCATTTGCAATAGAAAGAAAATAGACACAAGGAAATTGGTAAATATTTCATCTCTATTGCACTACCGTAAAATAAATACTTTCATAAGGCAGAATATCGACATCACACGTATTCACCACAACAAAGAAGATGATGCATTTTTCACAGTTGTTCTGCCGGAGTCAGTGATGTTCAACATGATGTCGTTAATTAATTAATTTTTTTTACAGTGTAATGTTTATTATCAAACGATACTAATTTAACAACTGTGAACTAAATACGCAAGGTGAAATGCAAATTCGCTAAACCAAGACGAATCCATATCATGTGGTCTCAACTGTCCAGGGGACTATTTTCCTCAGAAAATATCTGAGGAATATCCCTCAGATGTCAACTCACATTTTTTAGTACATTTTCTTGACATCACAAGTATGAATTTTTTTCATCCGAATTGAGGCGAATATATCTTGCGATAATTAAAGCAGCTTGCAGTGTTAGTGTTTAATAAACTACGAGGGAAGTTCACGAAGTGAAGGAGTTTCAAAATTAGCAAAAAAAAAATAATATACATCTCTCTCTCTTTCGCTCTCTTTCTTGAAAACTAAATAAAGCACATGACTTGTTTCGTTGGCTCGGCATCGTTAGGTTCGTTTCGTTTTTACAAAATAATTATATTTTTATTGGTTTTTTCTTCGTTTTTTTAAATGATATCTAATATACTTTAAAATTAAAATAGAGAGAGATAATAAAAAATGTTAAATTATAACATCAAATTAATAATATTAAATCGGATACGCATACATATGTATAGTAGATACACAGTTCGAAAATAATAATAAGCTTTTATTTGACTCGAAATATTTTGTTTCGTTTGGGGTAAACTAAAAGCAGAAAACAATAAATTAGGGCAAAGTATATATTATTGAATTAAAATAAAAAAATGTACAAAAATAATAATAAAATAATAAAACTAAAATAATACAAAATAAAATTAACAAAACAAAGTTTTATATATGTGTGTATATATTTTTTTCTTTTTTTTAATATTTATTTTTTTAATACTTAAGCTTTAATTTAGAAATTAAAATAATAAAATATATATTAAATTTAAAATATTAATTACTTTCGGATACTTTTAAGTATGGAATTATTAGTTGCAGCCTAGGTAATAATTACTTTTCCTATTTTTTTATTATTTTTCTTTCTTTTTTTTTGTTTTTTTAAGCATAAAAAAATTAAAAGAAATATCTAAAAATAGAAACATAGAATGAGTTCAGTTTCGAATTTCTTTTCTTTATTTTTTTAACAATCGCATTTTGAATTCATTATTTTTGGACAAACAAGCAAAAAATTTAAAAAAAAAACCTTAAAGTCGATATACGATAAGGACGCTCGTAATGAGACCAAATATTGGAAAAGGTGAACTAAAGAGACTTTAAAATGCTGTAGACAATTGTGCAGTGAAATCAGTGGCCTGTGCTTAAATGCATCTCAGTGCTCTGTACGTCATATGATTAGTTTGCAACTTATGCATCAACTACATCAATCAAACATAGGACCTGTTCGAAAATGCATCACTGCTCTGCATCATACCAGCAAACTTTAATTTTAAATGCAATACGAATTCGCTGATAATCTGTTTTAATTGGAGACATGTTTTTATCTCATATTTGACATTTATTTGTGCGTTATATGTACTTCAGCGGAGCATTTTAGGACATTCAAATTTCCATTTCCAGGGAAGTGATGCATTTCCAAACAGATTTATATTTATTTGTTGTTACCTTTTGCATTTATGAACCTGCGACGAAAATAGTCAGCTGGGCAGTTGAGATCGCCTAGTATGGATTCGCCTTGGCAATAGGTTTTGTAAAAACAGCGAATTTAAGCAAATTCGCTTCCATTATTATCGGAAAATTCCAGGGCGAATCCATATTAGGTGGTGTCAAAAGACCAGTACCTGGATTCAGTAACTTTTATTGCTATAATAATTATAACGAAAATTTATCGACTTTGCTATTCAGTTACATATTTTAACGAGTAAAAAGTAAAATAAAAAGTTTAAATTCATTAATTTTTTTTAATTCAGCAGGTGTTGGACATGGTATACAATTAAATAGAGAATAAAACACAGATTTACACTATCGTAAAAAAGCAATGACAGAAGCACATTATCGTTACCGCAAGCGAATAAATACATTTATCGATAAATATTGCGATTTTCGGTTAGCAAAAAGTTACTGAATCCAGTTACTGAATACAGGTGACTGTTTTCTCCGCTTATAGTTTAGAAAATCCCTCAGATGTCAGTACACATTTTTCAGTAATTTTTTTTTTTTTTTTTTGAAGTCTCAAGTGTGAATTTTTCAAAGCGAGTTTACGTTATATGAATATGTATTTGTACTTAATGTGACCATGTCTTGGGCAAATTAAATTACAAAATTGTTATTCGCTTGTTGCATATGAAATTTGTCATTCAAAGTAAGATCGAACTTTTCAAATAAAAAAGAAATACATAATAAAAAAATTCAGCAGCATTTCAAGTCTCTTTAGTTATATAATTTATTGCATTAATATAAACAGAATAAATATGTACTTCATTTCCATTTATTAATACAAAACAGTTGCCAGAATGTAAAGGGTGCATTGAAAGGTGAAATATGGATGTGTTGGATTTTATAAACTAATTAGATACATTTCTTTTTTTAATTTTTTAATTTTTAATTATTTTTTTTTTTTTTAGATTTTTTTACTTTTTTATTTTAGCTCTCTTAAAAGAGATTTGGCAATTGTTTAATAATACATTTTTATATATTAAAAAAAATAAAATACAAATTAAAAAGTAACTTTATTTTGTTGCTTTAAGTTACACTTTAGTGTCTAAATTATAATTACTCTTTCTTCTTTAAAAAATACAAATTAAATTAAAAGCTAATTTATAAACTTTATAAAATGTTTATAAAATATTTAAATATGAATGTTTTCTTCTTCATTTGATTATGTTTCGATTTGTTAGAGCAATAAGTTAAAGTTAAAGTTTAAAGTACTTTTGTTTTCTTTTCTTTCTTTTTTTTAGTAAATGTTATTTAAGTTATTAAACAACTATTAAGAAGTTCTTCTTTTGGTTTAATAAACACAAATAATGAGATAATGAGATAATTAATTAACAAACAAAAAATTAATAAAATGAAAGTATGTAATCTAAATTAATTTATTAAATTGCAACGTTATTACTTCAATAAGAGCGAGGGCCGAAATAAAAATTAAATTATTAGTTAAATTTGAAAAAATTAAAAAAGCAACCTAAACTGACAAACAATTCTGTTATAGATGAATGTAAATAAATATAAACAGCATAAATTAGAAATATAAAAATAAATTGATAAAAATTAGTTGAGCTATTATTCAAGCTTATCATGAATAAAATTTCACATGGAAATTTCCGAACGTGTGAACAAATAGTATCAAAAAATTTCAGGAGATTTCGAAATATTTTAAAAATTTATGAAGAAAATTATTCACAAGGATTTGTCTGCCGGCAAAAGGGAAAATATGTAATTTTTTAATTTTATTGGAATTGATGATACGAAACTAAAATCCATGTGAACGAAAAATTTGATTCGGAAATTTTCACATGTGGAATTCATGATAAGGCTGATTGTTAAATTTCAAGAAACAAAAATAATAATATAATAATAATAATAAAAGAAAAAAAAATAATAAAATATTATAAATCACTGTTTCAATGATGAATTTGCTGGCAGCGTAGCTGATCTTTGTACATTAACTGCATATGGCTTGTAATTGGAACGTGTTGATTGGCTGATTTTTGTTTTTTGTTGTTTAATTTTTTATTTCAAATTTGATTTAATATTTTATTGTTTTTGTTTTTTTTTAAGGATCAGCAATGGTATGGATGTAATAATGATGAAGGTAACGAGCATTATTTTTTCGTTTAAAAAAGACACACAAACAAACACAGAGAAAAAGATACAGGAAAAAAGAGATAATTTTTTGTTTAGTTTTTAAAAAAAGACATTAAATTACCAATTTTAAGTTTTTTTACATGTGTAGTAAGTTTTGTTTTCGATTTTTTGTTTAAATCATTTGACACACACATAAGCATGATTGAGTAAAAAAGAAAATAGTTTATTAGTTAAAATTATGCAAAAAAAATTCAGAATGAGAGAAAAATGCCACTCCAAATCAAACATGATTTTAAGAATTTGAGAAAATTTGTTTTCGGAATTGATGACCAGACGGCTTTATCAGTGCAGATGAATAGGCCAGCTAATGTGAATCTCTGTTTACGTTTTTTATTGTTCTGTTTACCTATACATACATATATTCAACTTTTCGACTTCGAATTTTTAAAAGTTTTTACTGGATTTAACTGGATTGTGTTCGCGTACATATATTTCAGTAAATGTGAAGGCGAATTGAGGGAGAAAAATTACAGTTCATTTACTAAATAATGTAAAACAAAACATAAGCATTTTTGTAAATGTAACGAGAGCAAACAAGAGCAAAGGGAACCAAACATTTTTAATTTTTCATTCAATTTTCAAAACAACAAAAATAATGGCGGTATTCGGTGTTTGATGCAAATGATCTTGCGTAAGTCTATCGTTTTTATTTAGAGTAATTTCTTTATATTACTCAGTATTTAATGAGTTACTGGATTTTACTGGAAAAGTACACGAACACACCTAATATTTTTTAACAAGTCACTCAGCTGTTACTGAATTCGTCAAGAAGTGAATGCCAAGAAGATAAACTATAGCGACAATTTCAATTCGATTTAATCGCTTCGCCTATAAAAGCATCCTGTAAAGTACCTATCATATGTAAATATTATTTTAAAAAATAATGAAAGCTTGGCGGACGCAGTTCGAAAACTTCATATAAAATATGGTTAGAATGGTTTTTCTAAATTCGTCAAATGTGAACAGATTAATTGAAAAATTCAGTGAGACTGGATCCGTGGGAGAAGCCAAACACACTTCTCGTCCTAAAACAAACCGTTCAAATGTCAATATTGAAGCAGTGCGTGAGAGTGTCGAGGAAAATCCAGGAATCTCAATTCGGCGTCGTGGACAAGAATTGTTCGATATCGCGACATGATAATAGAGTTGTTTCTGCCGAAATTTGATGATATTGATGTGGCCAATTTGTGGTTTCAACGAAATGGCACCACATGTCATACAGCTCGTGAAACAATTCTATTACTGCATGAGACATTTCCAGGTCGTGTATTCTCTAGTTTCGGTGATCAGAATTTTCTCCTTAGATCATGTGACTTAACACCATTAGATTTCTTTTTATGGGATTATTTGAAGTCACAGGTTTATGTTAACAAGCCCACAACCACCCGTTTATTAAAGCAGGTGATTCAACTAGCTGTATCAACGAAATTAAGCCACATTTATGCAAAATGGTCATGGAAAATTTCGACAAACGAGTGCAAATGTGCATTAGTGGTGTACTAGCGCAGTTTTATAAAAAAAAATGCATGCGCCATAAAATTATGGGGGTGGGTTGGGGTTAGGGGAAAACTAGGCAAAATCCACAAAAAGCTTCACAACTTAAGACCGACCTCCACTCATATTTTACCCATAAACTTTTTTATAAACTTATCAACCCTCCATCTGCACTCCTTAAGGGGGCTCCCATACAAAATATTATTTTTATACAATTACCCCCTAAGCCATAACTAGCAATAGAGTGACCCTAGAGGAGTCAAATATATGACAGACCCCCAATATTTTTGTGTCAACAACATTTGTTCTCAGAAGACATCTAGTCTCTATATTCAATTATTGTGGTTGTCCCTATACAAAAATTTTTAATTTCTAAAAAAAATTTTTATTAGGAATATAAAAACATATTTTTAACTCTCGGCCAAAACAAGGGGTGTTATAAGTTTGTAGTGTGTGTATCTGTGTGTCTCTAAGGTGACTTGATCGAGAGTGTTTTTAGCTATGCTTGAAGAAAATCGGTCTAGCCGTTTAGAAGATGTCACATCTTTTCTTGACACATCGGGGATTTGAAAAATTTAAAATTTTTGTTATTATAATTAAATCGAGCCTTTTTTCGATTTTATCGACATGTTATCGAAAATATACTTTTTTAATTAAAATTTTATGGGCCTACCCATGGTTTAGAATTATCAAAATGCCAAAATTGTTGATAACTTTTAAGATACGGGCTGTAAAATTTTATCTTAAGCGACAATTTACGTACAAAAACATATTTGAATATTTAAAAATATCCTTCACCTGAAAAATTTATGTTTTGTCGCTTAAGATTAAATCGAAAATAAGGCTCCAAATAGTGTTAATTATTTAATTATACGCCTCAAAAATTTAGTACGCTTCATTGACACCAGAGGCGCTTTAACACTGCATTATTAGAAACGTTAAAAAAGCAGAGTTGTAAAAGAATGAAGCTTTCCTCTATCTCTACCTTCACCACCTGTCGTAGTAGGCATTCATTGCCTGAGTGTTACTTCTCTTTTAATTACAACAAAAAGAGGGGATGACCCCTTATAATTTCCTCTCTCGCCCATAAACTCAAATGTGGCTTAACAAAACTTGCTGCTTGTGAGTGAACCCACGGGATCTACTCTATAATTCGAAACGAAAGAAAACGATTTCGAATTTATATGTTATAAGCAAATTCGAAAACATGTTATAAATATAAAAATTCGAAAGCATTTTATTTCGTTTCGAATTACACTGTGGACCCCCAGTCTTAAGGTGAATTCACTCATGTTGTCCGAACAAAAATTTTTTTACTGAGAGTTTTCTGCAGCACGATTCAAAAGCGGCAGCTGATTTTGTTTCGGTTTATTGGTATCAAAATTCATAATTTAAATTGTTAAGACAAATTAAGAAAAATGAATAAGAAACCAGTGCTTTTGTTAATAGCAATTGAACTGAAAAAAGTCCAATTCAGTTCAAATTAACCTGAATAAATTAAAAGTTGTTCGAACCAAATCAATTCTCTCTCCGGACAACAACGTGATTTCGCCTTAAGTGCTGTGCATATGGCGGTCTAAGCACATGATCCATAAAGATTTATTTCCAAAAACACTTCCATCATAATAAAATATTTTTCTATTTGCTCTTTCCGTTAATTTCCAAGGCAATGCATAACAGTAACAATTTTTTATTAAACCAGTTTCCTAGTGTCGTCAAGGGAACTATTTTGGCAAATGCTTCTGAGTTCAAAAACAATTTTAAATAATAATAAAAACAGACATTCTCTTTGAAACAATTGTAAGATTGCATAATTTGCAATATTATTTTTTTTCAGCAAAATTTAATTAAAATCATGTTTGAAAACGAGTAGCATTTATTTTTTTTTTTAGAGAAAATAAATTAAAAGCTACCAGAGAAAAAAAATAATAAAAACCAAAAAAAAAAATAAACCAGTTTAAAGAACCCAAAACTTATTTTATACAGTGTGTGTTAGTAATTAAATGTTTCTCACCTTGGTGATATTTTACTACCATCGGTATTATTGCTATTATTGTTTGATGAGGAATTCGCTTTGTATCCACATTTTTGGATACGTTTAGAGAGACGCGATACCCATAAATTCTGTTCATCGGTATTGGAAGCTAATAAAAGCATTTCCCTCGCACTGAGCGGGTCATGATGAAGTTTGCAAGGTGCCAAAGGATCATTATTGTCAACATGTTCCTTGTGGATTTTGTTGCGGCATCTGTTCGGTAATAAATTAAAAATTAAAATTTAAAATTTCCATCAAATGAAAAAAAGAAAAGAGAAAAACAAAAAGAACTATCAATCAACCTTTTGCACTCATAAGCTGCTGGTGGTTTAAACATATGCCACAAGGGTTTAGGACACACTTCGCAAGCCGTGGGCATATGGTATGTGATATGCACAAACTCGTGGCCTGAGAATTTCAAGATTTAGAAATAAATTAAATTTTTTTTAAGGTGTTAAAGAAGAAGAAAAACAAACCTTTGTGTATAATGGAACCGGGTCGTTCTTCAGCTGTTCCACCTCTAAGCACACTTATATCCAATTGTTGCTGTTCATCTGGTCGACGGGCTTCACCTTCGCCGGCATATAACAATTGGAAAATTCTCGGTATCTCTCTAGCATCGGCTCTAATCACATCGCCCTGAGTTACTGAACGCACATGAAACACTTTGCTATTTTTTGTTTGTTTTTGGTTTAAACGAAAACATTATTATGGTTAATATTATTATTGAATTTGGGAATTAGAAAACTCACCTTAAATCTAATATTAGCACAGGATCAATGGTATTCTGTTTGTCGATTTCAGAATTGTAAAATATGATTTTGCGAGACGAGACCACCACAAATTGACGTTTCCAGCCATGCCGCCTTATATTTTGTTTATTCGGCACACTTAACCAGCCCTCAAACACCGAATCCTGCGTAAGTGAAAGTAAGGATGAGTTCTAAACAATAGTATACACACACACACAAGCACACAGAGGCACACACGGAAAGACACAAAAGGACACGTTAGTAGAGCAATAGAGCGAGCAGTGGTAGTAGTAGAAATTATTATGCAATTATGCAGAGTGTGTTATTTATGATTTATTGTGATGCATTAAAAATGTATTTTATTGGTTTAGAAGATGAGCATGAAGTAAGTTGGTGAAAAGGCCAAGAGTACGAGTGAGTAATTACACAAATAAAAAAAATATAGAAATAGAAGAAAAAGAGTTAATAAAGAATATTAAATGGTTTTAAAATTAAATCGTATTTGCATAAAAAATAAGAAACGTGTGAAAAATGTTACGTATACATACTTGATTGTCTTCGGGATCGTTGTCGGCTGATGAAAGTGATGCTGTTTCATTGAGCTTTGATTGCAGTTGTTCAATTTCTGTTGCTTTGCAGTCAATTTCCATCTGTAACTTTTGTTTAATCTGTTACAAAATACAAGAAGAAGAGAAAAGAAAGGAAAATATGATGTTTAAAGAAAACAAAGAAATATGATATATGGTATATTTAATTTTTAATTGGAAACTCACGTGACTGTCTTCAATAACTTGACTTTGTAGGTCTTGGTATTTAAGTAGCAATTGATTGTATTTCTCACGTTCTTGTTGCATTTCTTGTTGTAAGCGACGCATTTCTTTCTCTTTCTTTCGCAACTCGGCGGATGAACGTGTTTTGCCTTTTTGTTCTGAAATAGTAAAGGGACCATTATAGTTACTTCGTAGTAAGAAAAAATTAAATAATACAATTTTTTCTATTTATTCTCTCTCCTGCATTCCATAAGAACTTCTTTCTGTATTAGCAATTGAAATCTTTATCATTTAAATGTTTGGAATTTGTATAAATTTAATTTTGTACAATTTAAGGAAATTTAAATTTTTTATTTACATCGAGTTTCTCTCAAAGATTCATATTTTTATTGCTTCCAAACTATCACAGAGTGCTTTCTTACTGCCCCTCAGAAAATCATATTAAAAATATGTAAAAGTTTTTGTGGTCGTATGATGAAATTCTCCTTTGATTAACATTAAATGAGATCAGTTTTAGTAATCGGAGCTCCGTAACCCCTGGGTTCACGGACTATAAGGTCGTTGAATTGATAATGAATAGGGACTATTGTGCGAAATCAAAACTAGTTAGTGACTGTAGGAGAGCCCTCAACATGCTTATGGAGAAATATAGCGTCAGACTATATTGGGTTCCTGACCACATCAGTGTTGAGGGAAATGAAATTGCCGATGAACTGGCAAAAATAGCGTCGGCGTTAGAAGAGAGAATGTGTGACAGATCGTTGAAATTAACGATCGGTCATTACTGCAGGGAACTCAGTAATTGGGTGACGAGCACGACCTATCGTTCATGGGGAAGTAGGGAGCATTGTAGAGTCTGGACAGCTTTGGGACCAAAACTTGACTCAGAAAGATACAAACTGCTACTGGATATGAATAGAAAGACGATGCGAGTCTTGTTTTTGCGCGTTGATTGGTCACTCCAGATTTATGTAGTATGTGCGAAGATGAAGACGAACCAGAAACCATTGAACGAACATATTATCTGCCATTGCCCGAAGCTGCAACGCCTTAGGCTTACACGGCTGAGCACATGTTTCCATGAGACCATTAGTGATATCGCAAAGTGTAAACTGGAGGATATCGGGAGCTTCATGATGGGAATTCAGTGCCTTAATGACAGATAATTGACGTTCTTCTGGGTACAATTGGGGGCAAATTCTCATTATCGGGTATTAACAGAAGTTAATCGCAAAGAAAAATTTCCAATTTTTAGTATAATTTTTAAAATTTTATTGAACTTTACTTACTTTGTAAATCTGTATCTCTTCTGTTCATGACTTCGGCCAACTTGTTGACGGCCACCTGCTTCAAGAGCATTTCATTCTTCCATTTCTCCTTGAGCTTAACAATTTCTTCCTCTTTCGTGGTCTTGATTTGTGTCATGTCATCTTGTAGTTTCTTATTTTGTTGCACTAAATCATCATGTTCGGCATTCTTTTGATTCATCTTCTTAATGAAGTCTGCTTCAGTATCTTTAGCTGCTGCCAAAAGAGCATCTTTGGCGGAGATTTCATTGCGGTGTTTAGTCATAAAGTCTTTAAGTTCCAACTCTTTTATGGTTTTTTCCTTCTCCAGGTCTGCTACTGTTTCTTCGGCTATGGAACGAGCCAAGGCTTCTGAATCGGCACGTGCAACAGCTACTTGGACTTGATGTTTAAGTGAAACGCGCTCCTCTTTGAGGTCTTGTATTTCGCGACATCTATCCTCGATTTCTTCTCTGTGCTCATTGGCTTGTGCTTTATAGAGGCGTGAGAAAATTTGTTCGGCATCCAGCTGATCTTGTAGCTCTTTCTTTTGCAGAATTTCTTTGTTGAGAGTAATTTTAATTTGAGACATGTCTTCCTCGTATTTACGTTTATTTTCTCTCAAAGCAGTCAATTCTTTTTGCAGCTGATTTTCTCTAGACTTCAAATGAGCCACCTCTGAGCTTTTCAGACTTAAGTCGGAAAGCAGAGAATTTCTTTTCGTATGTTCTTGATCCAGCTGTGACTGCAAAACCGTAACTTTTTCAGCCTCTTGTCGACATTCTCCTTCCAACTTTTGCAAACGTTGTTGTATTTGTCTGTAGTCTACAGAGAGCATACTGAATTGTCTTTCCTTTTCCTGAGAATTTTGATCAGCTTTAATGCGCGCCGACTTTTCCTCATTGATTTTGGTTTGTAAGGCTTTGACTTCTTGTAAATTGGCTTCTTCTCGACTCAACATGCGTGATTTTTCCGTTTCCTGATGAGCTTTTACTTCCTGTTGATAACGACCCAGGGCTGCTTTCAGCTCAAAGTCTAAGCCCGCATTGGATTTTTCCAAATCGGAAATCTTCTCCGTCAGTACTCTATTATCTTCGTATGCCTCTTGCTCTCTTGTTATGGCTCTTTCCAAGTCATTCGATATGCTTTGCAATTTATTTTCAGTTTCCTTCTGAAGTTCTTTCAACTGGGAACGACAATTTTTCTCTTGAGCCAATTGTGCTTGCAGTTCAGCGACTTCTTGTTGCAAAGTTTCCTTTTGATTTTGCAAACTGGCAATCATTATTTGATTTTGAGCAATTTTCGCTTCCAATTCCTGTTTGGCTAGGCCCCATTCTGCCGATTGCTTTTTTAGCTTTTGCGAATTTTCTGTTTCGTTTTTAAAATTCTCCTCCATTTCTTTCAATTGCTTTTCCAGTGTTACTATCTTTTCGTTATGATGTTGGGTGTTATTCATTTCACGCGTTCTTATTTTTTGTTCGTTGTCGAGATTTTTCTGCGTTTCGGCCAAAAGTATTTCGGTTTTCTTGCGAAGTTCGATTTCTTGTTCAAATTTTTGCAAAGCAATCTTATAATTGTGTTGCGTTATGGCCAGATCCTTTTCGTATTCGGAAGACATGATTTGTAATTCGGCTTCACGTTTTGTGATTATTTCTAATTGTTGTCGGAGGGCTTTGTCTTGTTTCTCCAAAGTCTCGGCATGAGTACGTTCCCTTTCAAGTAAAGCTTCTAAGCGTTTTATTTCATTTGAGTTGGAAGGTCGGTGTCTGTGATTGTGATTGACGTTGTTTATATTGTTTTCTTTAGCCTCGGCGTCAACTGTATCATTATTGGACAACAACTGATAATCTCCGGTGTAGGTAAAACCTATAAATGGCAAGTGATTACCATCAAAATTCTTGGGTATGGGAAACACTTCTTCCGGGTTCTCATCTCTTTCTATGTCTTCGAAATTCCTAGTGTCATCATCGGAAGACAGTTCGGGTACGACAGGAGGAACACTTTCCCTTATATTATCAAAACTCCAGGTATCATTTTGAAAGAATGAATGCTCCTTAATTTCGTCTATGCCACGACGACCCAATCTCTGAGTACGATCTGTTAAGAAGGCACGTATAAGACTCTTGGCGTTTTCACTAATTTCTACTTCAGCCGGAAAACTTAATGAATTCTTGTGATCCATAATTTTGCCATAAGTGCCCACTAAAGAATCTGCGTAGAAGGGAGTGTCGCCAACAAGCATTTCATACAGAAATATACCCACTGACCACCAATCGCATTCACGACCATATTCATTGTCCACCCCCTGCGATTGTAGTACTTCCGGACTTATATAGTCTGGGGTACCAACGGCATTGCTAGATACCACCAAACCATTGGCACCCATGCGCATACATGTGCCAAAGTCAGCTAATTTCAAGTGGCCATAACGATCGAGCAACATGTTATCGGGCTTCACATCGCGATGTACAAAGCCCATGTTGTGTATAGTGTCCAGGGCCAACACAACTTCCATTGTATAGAATATTGCCCATTTCTCGGGTATTTCGTACATAGACATCAGCGACACTATATCACCACCCGGCATATAATCCATCACCATATACAGATACTTTGTGTCCTGAAAAGCAAAGTGTAATTGGACAATCCATTCGGAATTCGCATGAGCCATTATGTGACGTTCTTCCCAAAAAAACGCCGAATCCGGTCGCTTCATCATTTCAAATTTTGAAAGTCTTTTCATGGCATACACCTGACGTGAAGATTTATGGCGGACCAATTGTACTTCACCAAAAGCACCAGCCCCAATGATTTTGATAAAATCAAAATCCTCAACATTCATGCGCAATTGGCCGATTTGTTGTGCGAGTGGTTTGTCTGTAAGAAAATTAATTACAAATATAAATAAAATGTTGAGAGTAAGAAATATTTGGTAATATATGTAAAACATGTTTCGTGTGTCCGCTCACGAACGAAAATTTACTCGCGCAAGCTCACTTACAGCTTTTTTTTTGCATGCGTGAGATTTTTAGTGTTTGGCTTGCCTGCTTTTGGATTTATTTTTTAGAAACGCAGGCTTACGTGAGTTATGCTTGATCACCATGATTGTGCGTGTGCTTGATTGATACATTTAATTTTATTTGTTCAATAGTAAAATTTTAAGAGAATTTTTAAATTTAAACATAATACCAAAATTCATTATTTGTTGCCCGCACCCTGGTTCTCAACTTTTTATTATGATAAGGTTTAAATAATTTTATTTTGTTTTTTTCAGCACTCAAACACAAGTAAAATTGTTCAAATGATAACAAACACACACGAAGCTTCCGATACATAATTCAACGCTTTTGTTTACTTACATTTTGATGCATATTGTTCTAAATTTTTAAGGCGTTTCAATGATTCATGATCACAGTCGGAAACCAATGCGGTCACTGTGTCTAGCAGGCAGTCTACATTGCAAATACTAAATGGATTACGCATCTCCTGCTCCAGCACATGAGTCCTAAAAATAAAAAGACAAACAAACCATTAAATAAGTAGTATAATAATCAAACAAAAAATATCAAAAAAAGTTTTATATAAACAAATATCATACAAATTAATACAAAAAAAAGATAACTTTATTCTTAATTATGTACTTAGAAAAAAAAACAGAAAATTATAAACAAAGTTGTTTTCTAATGAGAGATTTCGGGCATTTTTTTATTATTCTCATTTCTTCAAAATTTCATTGATTTAGAATGCTGAATAAACCTCCAACTTGATTCAATGATTCTTTACTGGCCGATAATCTCACAGACTGCAAAGAATTACGTATTCCAATTCATATTTTTTAAACAGTTTTATTTATATCAAAGAACAGAACATCCAGTGGAGCAATGCGAACAAAACTCATGTCTTAAGGAAGTGCATTTCAAGCCAGAAGACAACTAACTCAATGCTCTCTATCTCAACGTCGCAGTATATTTCACAATTCGTTTAAGTTAAAAAAGAATTAAAATCCCCTTTTTGTCTTAGAGGATTCATTGTGTCCTATTCTCAAAAAGTGAGCAAGCCACGCCCCAAAAAACTTAATATTGCATTTCATCTATCCAGTCGATTCTTGCGAAACTTTGCACAAAACTCGTGCTCTTAGAATAACACAATCTCTCGTTTAGAAAATTTTATATGTTTCACGCCCAGGGCTTTCTTTTGCATTGATATAATCCCACCATTAAAATTTTGTATAATATTTTATGTCATCATTTGGATTGAGAAATAGGACAGTATTTGATCTTGGACATATAAACAGTGTTGCCAGATTTTGCTTACAGCACTTTTAACATGTTCGGTGAAGAACTGTCATGAAGTTAGCATAAGTGGCGAGATTGAATTAAGTGTTAACCAGTTTCTCCATACAATTAGACATCAAAAATTGGAGAATAATATATATATATATGTAGTTTAACCCACTATTAACAACATTAAACATGATTTTTATGTAAAAGTATATGGCAAAGCTCGTTTTCCACTTATGCTAACTTTCAGTTGCCAGTTTTTCGTTATGCATAAGGCTGTTATGCTTTATTTTCAGTTAAAGAAAGCATTATTATATTCATGTATGTATGCGATACCCATAGTTACGGTGCCCAAATTTTTCAATAAAAAAGGGACATTTCGAAATGTAATAAAAATTAAATGAAGGCGCATTAATAAGGTCAAATTTGAATTGTGTGGGTATAAGCCTAAAAATATGCTTTTATTTTGGTTATCTTCTTCTTCAGTTTTGTATGGTGTTTGACATTTTCTGCAAGAAACATACACTCTGACAGTGTTGCCTTCACCGAAGAAATGTTTTGGAATTTATACGTTGCTTTGCTTTCATAATTTTTGGAACTTTTATGAAAAACATAAAGAAATTTTTAATATTTTTTACTCTTTTTTTATTTGCTTTTCATATGCTTTTCGATGAGGAGTTTTATACGATTACAAGAACGAGCGTCTGAATAAGCTTGTCACTGATACGAAAAACAGAGAGAAAAGAAGACTAGTTTTTGAAAACAAAAACTGCACGATTGCTCAACTGGTAAAAAAACTGCGAAAAATAGATAAATCTGCACAATTGGCAACACTGCACTCTGATAATCTAATAACAATAATTTCTGATAATAATACCCTGTATTGAAAAGTGTAATGGAAATTTATACCAATAAAGTTCTTGTGGTTTTTGCTGTTGCAATTACGGGCAATTGATTGTGATGTTGAAATTTTTTGGGTTTTGAGAATACATATATAACTTATAATTTTGGAGTTTAAAGAAGAAGAAAATAGTAGTCAAAAAAAGGAGAATTCAATTAAAAAAAGGACACTTTTGTAAAAAAAAATCGAAAAGGACATCGTGTAAAAAAAAACTGTTACTCTTAAAAACAGGAAGAATGGTCACCGGACCCATAGTGCTATTCTAAGTTGGTGCCAAGAAGTTGTATTCATATGTGGATAAACTAGAGTTTATTTATTTTATATAGAATTTATTTATTTATTTTGAATTATCTAAATTTAAACACCATGTACAACGAATATATAAATGTATGTATGTTTGTATATATGTACGTACCAGAGATGGGCGCGTGTTGAATTTTTTCAACACGACCCAAGATGTCCAAAACGTACGAAACACGCATGCGAACACGCACGAAATCAAATTGAATAGCAAACAAATTCATTTTTTTTTTCGAATATATACATATTTTTGCTTCATTTCAGAACTTTAAGCTTAAGAGACCCCTACACTATCAAAAAATTTGATGGTTTTACGTGTTTGACGATACAAAATATAAAATTTTTTTCTATATTTAATGAATTGAACAGGCTAATGTTCGTATCGCCTTTTAAGCCAAATTACATGTTATAATTATTAATGAACAAATAACATCAAAGTTAGTTGTAAATATTCTGACAACACATAGTTGAACGGAACAGCCAGCCGTTTTCGAAGGCCACTAAACCTTCATCATCAGCGTTCTTCTGTGTTTGGTCCACTGTGTGTGGTGTCAGTTTAGTGGCCTTCGAAACTATAACTTTGATGTTATTTGTTCATTAATAATTATCACATGTAATTTGGCTTAAAAAGCGATACGAACATTAGCCTGTTCAATTCATTAAATATAGAAACAAATGCAGTTCGAATAATAATAATTAAATTAACTAATAATAAAATTTTTTCTTTACTGGAAATTCATGCGCAGATATGTTTATTAACACCAAAAATCGTTTCGTGTTTATCGTGTCAATTTTGCTCAATGCGATACGACCCGAACACGCACGAAATCAGATTTTCTATCACGAACACTTCGTGTTGAGTCGTGCGTGTTCGTCTCACGAAAAAAACACAACACGCGCCCATCTCTAGTACGAGTATGTATGTACATACTGATATATTTATCATAAATATTTATATGCTTGTAATGGGCTTTATGTGCAACATTATAATCTAAGTTATAGAATTTACAGCTAAACATACATATATGTATGTATGTATGTATGTATACATATTTATACATCAACATAGTACATACATATGTATTTACATCCATACACATATTAACAATAAAATGGCACACACATTTATTATGCTGTAGCCAGCCAATGGAAATTTATCATTTCTTAAGACTATCTGCATAGAAAAGAAATAAAAAAACCAGAAAATAAAGGAAAAAGTAAATGAAAATCGATAAATAAAGAATTCATGCCGTAAAATTATAATTTACTATAAAACTAAATAAATACATACATATGTACATACTCGTATGTATGCATGTATGCTGGATTCTTACTTCATCCGCAAATGCGAAAAATATTTTCAACATTTTCAAAACGTGCCATAAACTTAAAAAAACATGTACAAACGTATGTATCTCAATACATAAATATGTATTTACTTATACATACTCGTATACTTACAGGTATGTATATGTATATATGTACATAAGTTTTTAACACATGAAGGTGCCCCGAACTAGTGAGAGGTATTTGCAAAGTGACGTAATACACACTTCAGCAAATACACAAGAACATAATTTCATAAATTATGACAATATTTCTTAAAAAAAATTTTCACAAATTTGTGATCAATTTTAATTTTTTATAGACGTACGAGTACACTTGTAAATGAAAAAACATGAGTTCTACAGTTATCTAACAATATTCCAAACATTAGCTTTAACACCGCTTTTGGATACAAATGTTGCAACTAACTATTACAATCTGTTCATGGTCCTTCGAACCGGATTCTACAGGCAAGCATTAACAAACATTTAGTTAATTTAAGAATTATATAACACTGCAATGATGTGAAGTATGCCAGTACCCATATTTCCATAGCTATGCAAAATAGTACAAACACAAAATTTCAGGACAGAACGGAAAAAAGTTCGTAATCGGTATGAGTTTCAAAACTATAATAAGATTTAATTCTTATTTTCGTAATTATTATTAATTTGCTTAGTAATAAAACTTAAACAAAATTAAACTAACTTCAAATGTAAGCAAAAAAAAAAAAAACGTTAAAAATAATATAGATGCAGTTAAATAAAATTTTCTACTCAACTCGAACGTCCGGGTTTGTGGAAACATGGAGTAAGTAACTTTTTAGTGCGTATTTTTGAAGTCGGTTTAATTTATTTTTAAGGTTCATTTTTGAATTCTTAGTGTCAATTTTTAAGGGCGTGGTCACGCGCCCAATAAGTAGAATTACATTATATTTAATACTCATCTTTCATGGGCGTAGCCCCGCCCACTTTTTCCAACACAAGATTAAGTAGTTTCGTAGCAATCGGTAGAAAGTAGAAACACATGAAATGTAATATTAAATTTTAATGGCCGTGGCCACGCCCACTTTTTTTAATGCACCACCCACTTTTTTTAATGCAAAATTGTGGCTTTTTCAGAGTCCAGGGTGTGTGCCAAGTTTTGTAAAAATTGGTCAAATAGCAGCACGTTAAATATAATAAATAGTTTTATTGGGCATGGCTCCGCCCATTTTTCCAACTACGAGAATGTGTCGCTACGAGAGCTTCAATGTTTTGGGTAAGTTTTGTAGCAATCGGAAAAAATTAGAGGGAGTGTCACGTTTTTTACTATGGAACCAAATGGAAGCTATACCCCCAAACAAATTTAAAAATTGGTAATTCCCGGTCCACACCTCGGTCCATATTTGCACTTTTTGTTGAAGAAACTTTTTATTTTTCGGTGAAAAAGAGCGAGATAGGAATACAAAATTTATACATTTCTATTTCAACACTCTCCCACATATTCAAGAATTAATGCAACAAAAATTGCAAGTCTGGAAAGGGACTGACAAACACCACAAAAAAAATACAGACAAATTGATAACATACTCCTTTCTTTTCGAATTCGGCTAAAAAGATGTACAAGAGTTCCCGATACGAAATAATTATCATCATGCAAAATAATAATATTTTTCCACTACATTCAGTTTTGGAAAAGTAACAAACTGCCCAACATGTGTACTTGTTATTTTTTTATTAACGGCCTGGCCCACGATGTCGACAAGAAAGTTTCTTTTGCCTACTTACATTGAAAAGAAAAACAAACTCTCTTATTTTGTTTTTGTTTTCAATGTAAGTAAGCGAAAGAAACTTTCTTGTCGACATCGTGGGCCAGGCCGTAAGTTTTGAAAACTTTCAGGTAAATATCCTCAATTTTCTCATAAGATTGATTTTACTTTCCATGATAATCTACTATATTTTCTAAATTTGTTTATATTAAAAAATAGGCTTCTCGTTAAATAATCTATTTCTAACTTAATGTTATTTTCAGTTTTTTTGTTTTCTTCATTTATAAACAAATCAGTTCCATTATCGCTACTGATCGTCTAAAGCAACTAAAGCTTTCTTTCCACAATCCTACAATTTACATTCTGTAGACGAATTTCCTTTACTATGAATTTTTATTTATTTTATGAATCACAATAGATTTTTAGTTGATGCATCCATCCATCGAGTAATATTTATTTTATTCATTTGCACATTTTTCGAGTTAATTTTTAATATTAATTATCCCCCTCCCTCAGTTCTGATAACATTCGGTTTTATCTCAACGTTGTTGCTGCAAATTAACTTAAGTTTTAATACGGAATGGGGTGTGTATTTTTTTACTATGTGCAACAGACTGATAATCAAATAAACAAAAGTTCTACAAAAAAATATATACTCGTACATATCGTTATATAAAATGCCAAACGGACTATCTAACAAAACATTTAAAATCGATCTTTTTTATAAATTTCGTAGGCATTTCATCAAAATATAAGATACAAAATAAAAACAAAATACCTACATATGTACATATGTATGCCCGAACAAAAATAGCGATTTCACTTATTTTATTGCATTGGAAAAATTCACTTTGAACACCTCAATATTTTCCATTTTAACATATTTTTTCCTTTTTCGGCGGAATTATGAAATGTAAGTCAGAGCATTTTGCGTTTCCGATAACGATATGCGTGTATATGTATGTATGTAGAATATGTGTCAATAACTTATGTACAAACAAACAAATTTTACTTCTTTTTTTTAGCAAATACAATGATTTGTTCATTAACAATTAAAAAAAATATTCGTTTTCTGTTGTTTTTTAAGTTTTTGTTTATAAAATATTCTTAAAGAGGCTCTTCGTTCTTTAAAGCACTTTCAAGAAAATCAATGGCAAATTGAAAAGAAATTTACAAAAAAAAATCACATACATATCAACAAAAGCCTTGACTTTAAAAAACAAAAAGAAAAATATGCAACAAATTATAAACATTTTATCAAGAACAGGGAATAAATGAAGGAATACGTTTTATAGAGAGTGGTCATTATAAATGATGAATGATCTGATATAAATTGAAGTACATTAAATTACGTACGTAAGTAGAAATTATGGAATACACGTCTTCTTATACACCGAAAAAAATAAATAATTTTATTACGTGCTTCCGCCTCATGAGAATTTTTTTTATATAAAATTAATGCTTAGCATGTGCGTGAAGATAAATTTTAAAATGTATAACCCTAGACAAAAACCATCGTGATTAACAGAGTTCTGTTAACCAAAACACAGACCTCTCTTAAATAAAAAAAATTTTTTTTCACAAAATGAACCAAAATTTTAAACCGAGATCCTTCTCTAAGCCTCCCTTATTCAGATACAACATTTAATACATCCAACAACACGGAAAACCCCTATCTAAGCCGACAGTAATAATATGGACTTTAAATTTTTTCAAAAATCGTAGGAAATGGGGAAAAATATAATTTTGGAGGGGACTCCTGGTCACCTCTAGATTAATACCCAACAGTCAAAAGACATAAGAGTCTGTTTTTGTACAAATTACAACACAAACACAATTTCCAAAAAAAATTAAATTTGAAAAATTATTTTGGTCATTTTTTTTTCAAAATTCTGAGGAAATGGGGAAAACAGAATATTGGAGATGACTACTGGACGCCTCTAGATTAATGTCCAACAGTCGAAAGAATTCTTCAAATTTCTTAGAGAAACAGAAAAAAAAATACAATATACTTATAGGCAGCTTTTGTAAAAAGTTTCATTTCTAAACGTTTCAAACTCATATAAAAAATAACGAAAATTCGTTTAAAAAAATATTTTTCTATACAAATTTCAAAACGAAAATATCGTTTGTATTACAAAGGCTGTGATTATTAATTACACTAAATAGACACGTTCTTAAAACTAATACTGGCAAAAAAAAATAATATACCTGTATCAGAGTTCTTAAAGTTTAAGTCTGAATTTAACATAAAAGAAGGGTTTAAGTTGCTCTCCCGATCCTTCAGCTGTTAGATTTTAGGTATAGGATGTGATCAAGAGACGTATCTAAAAGAGGCACAAAAGTACCCTTAAGCAGGGACATAACGGGTTAAAACGTTCTAGAAAAATATGTGTCATAAGATTATATTCGAACAGCGTGTTTGTAGAATAGAAAACGACAAAACGGAAACGCGACCCACCGACACATAGATGACTACGTGCAATAGCGTCCATAGAATACGCCGCGATTTTATCATGAGACATGAGGCCTAATCACATAGAATCCATCATACGCTTAACTTCGCTTTTTTCAACTGACAGTTAAATTGAAATACAGGGTTTCTTATAAGCTATGCCACATTTAGTACGTGTCCGTCAACGCACAGTACAAAAGTTGCGCAACTTTTTAATTTTAGCGTACGTTAAGTAGTTTGAATTATATTAGTTTGTTTTTTGTAAGTTTTTGATTTAGATTTTTGTGTTTTGTGGCAGCAAAAATAAAATAAAAGAAATAGACAAAATAAATATAAAAAAAAATTAGTTTTTTGGAAAACAAACCTACTGAATGAAGCTGTTCAAATGCTTCCGTCAATAAAGTACTAATTGTGCCAACGTTCACCGTCGTTGCATTAATGTCAGTTGAAAAAGGCGAAGTATAACTTATGACGGATTCTATGTGACTAGGCCTTTACGTTGCTTCGCGTATACATCATCAGCTTTGTGTCAAAATGTCTATTTTTCAGGTTTGCTTCTAAGAAGAAATGCCTTGATTTTTTACAATGTATTAACATTGAAAAGGTTAAGACGTAATAAATTGTGTTTTCTTCAAAAGTGTAGAATTTATATTTATCAGAAAAATATCTTCTTTAATTTATGATTATTCTTTCTTAAATTGCCTGTCTGGTCGATTTATTAAGGCGAATTATACAAATGATTATATTTACTTTAGATTTATTTAAGGCTCGTAATCCATTCCTAAACATATGAAAACAATTTTGTACATACATACATATGTATGTACATATATTTATATAAAATACAAAAGTCTTTTGTTTTTATTTTATTTACATATGTATGTATAATGCTTTTCTAACTAAATATGTATTTGCAAATAGAATTCTTTCAAAACGACGAAAGATTAGATACATATTTATTTAATTGCGGTTTTACACACTTTTTCTCTGAAACAATGGCAGAACATCTGCCACACGATTTGGCGGCGCTAAATGTATTAAGAGTGTGACCAACTAAAACAAATGATGGTTCATAAATAATTATAGGCAAAATAAATATGTAAAGGGAACCAGCGAATTTAATTCGCCTGGTCAAATAAATATCAGACGTACATTTCAAGCAGCTTGGGGAAGTTCACCAGTACTGCAACAAAAAAATCAGTCTTATCATAAATAAAAATTCACACGAAAATTTGCGAACGTGGGAAGAGTTGGTAAAATATGTTGTGAAAATTTCCGAATGTTTACATTTTTAAACTCCGAAAAACCTGCTTTTGAATTTGTTTGCTTTCAAGAAACTTGATACAATTATGAAATGTTGTCACAATTTATGAATAAAATTATTCACAATTATTTGTCTGTCGTAAAAGTGGAAGTACGAGTATGTAAGCTTTTAATTTTAATGGAATTGATGATACGAAATTAAAATCCACGTGAACGAAAAAATTAATTTGGAAATTTTCACATGTGGAATTCATGATAAGGCTGAATATGTAGAATAACAAAAACACAAATATACCAGCATAATGTCAAATCCACTTGAGGAAAGAACACTTTGTGGAACTTGTAAACAAAAGTTTGTCATTATACTGGCATGTAACCATTAGTCAGCTGTGCTAGCTGTCTTGAGTAAACACTGTAGATTAAAGGTCCCGTAATAAAAAATGGCGTCCCAGACCATAACTCTTCGTTCATCTCAAATGAGTTTATTTTTTGCGAAGGTCATGGAAATAATAGTTTAACCCATCAGGACTCTCTAAATTAAACGAGTTCGACAAAACATCGAGCGTGACTTTTTTCCTGGCATCGTTGAGAGGTGTTTTTTTCAAGTTTAGACTTTTAAAATGTTTGGCTTTTACATAAGTATCGCCCATGGAGAAATTTCCAGGTCGTGGACTCTCTCTCGTTTCGGTGATCAGAATTGTCCATTAGATTTCTTTTTATGGGGTTATTTGAACCTACCTCAACAAGCCCACAACCACCAGTGCATTATAGGCGGAGATTCAACGCTACATCAACGAAATTCAGCCACATTAATGCAAAATGGTCAAGAAAATTTCAACAAATCAGTGTGTATGTGCATGCAAACTTGAGGAGGACACTTGACCGATGTGTTATTCTATAAGTAACACTAATCTATGTAATTTATGATTCAATAAAAGAAATAGCAATAAAAAGACTAAAAACTGTTTTTTCTATTTAATTCAAATCTTGTGTTAATTTTGGGACACAGTTGACTTCACTATATACTCTTCCGATTTGCAGAACATCTATCTTGCGACTTCAGCCACATTCGCAAATATTATGCGATATGCGAGGGACGGCACATGTCCCTAAATTTTATTAAATAACTTTAAAAATGCTTTAATATACTAGACTAAGAAATGCAAGGGCAAGGGCCAGGCAAGTTCGTTAAATAAAAGTCTAACTGTACGTACGTAGTTGGTCACGTTGCTCTCGAATACAATTGAAGAAACTCTTTTTATTATTTTAAATTTTAATGCTCGCCAAAAATCTTTAACGTATAGAAAACACTTCCGCACACGTCAGTCACACAATATTTAAAAAATTTAATACCCCCATCCAAAAAGCCTCAAAACACATAAATACATACTTTAATAAACGTATCAAAATTTATTTTAACAGCGAAATTAAAAAAACACACAAACAAAATATTAAAAGTAACTCATGTGTATACATGAGGGCGGTCACCTATAAAAAGGAAACACAACAAATCTGGCAACAATTTTCTCACGCACCTTCTATTTTCTGGATTTTCTTAATCGTTTATGGCGTGGACAGCTCAATTTGTTGAAAACTACGGTGCTCATCTTTGCAGATCGTACGGCCTTTTTTAAGCCATGCAGCCTAATATTTTACAGTCGCAAACGAAGCAGCGGACTTCCGTAGAATATAATCTAGGTCGGCTCCAAAAAAATACCAGACACTTTTTATAAGATTGTAACTTTTCGCCAAAGAAATTTTTTTGTTCAACCTGCTACCGCCATCTAAACGTCATGTCGGCTAGTTTTGGGACCGCCCTAGTACATATAGTTGAAGTGTGTGAACCGGGTAAGTCCCGGTAAAAATGGGACAAAAACTTGTCTTATATGGGGATATAATGGCTTGACGTATTTGTTTTACAAGTATATTCGCTTATAAGATCCGTAATTTTACTTAAACGACAAAAACATGTCTAAGCTCAAAATACGTTTTAAGGTTGAATTCAAACTTATTTACAATTGCATTTTACATAAATCTCCTGAACACGGTCTGTGCTTAATATTTAAGCTTTTTTGCACGGTTTCCTGCGCAAATTTACCATAACCATAACAAAAAGAAATAGGTGTGGGGGGAGTTTGCATCAACCTTTTAAATTAGATTCAGACTTAAGCTTTCAAAAATAGGAATAAATTTTTGAACAATTTTTATTTTAAAAAGGCTATTTGGTTATACAATGCATCAAGGCGAATTCACATCAGGTGATCTCAATTCACCAGCTGACGATCAGCTGATAATTTCTTTGCTGTCAAATCAAAGCAAAACGTTCGGAAATATTCTGACAGCAGGAAATTTTACACTAAAAAATACAGAGTTTCAAATCGTGACCACCTGGTATCAATTCGCCTTGCAATGCATTTAAACATTTGATTTTTGCTCTCTTTTTATCTGACCGTAATTTACTGCGAACACACACATATCAATATTTTTACATGATGTGATCATTTCTTTCACGTTCTGTTTCTGTGGGACCCTTATAAGTGTTTTATTTTCTTAAAACACAAATTCGAATAAACAGAGAAAAGTTAACTTTCATTCATCAACTCCTTTATTAAACAATAACAAGCAAAAAGTTTATTCCAACTCGTATAATTTACAATTCGACTGGGAATACACAACTTTTGTCATTTTAACATCATGTCAATATTATCAATATGTATTTTATATTGATTTTGTCACACTTTAGTTTCGGTCAAAATATCACTTACCAAAAAATAAATAAATTTTTTTAAATTAACACACATTAAAAAAAATTAGTATGTACGACGGCATATACCAGGGGTGGCCAGCTAAACTAACTCCGGGAGGCACGTTAGCGAATTAATTAATATTTGAAAGAGATGTGTGTAAAGATAAATTAAATTTAACTAGCAGACACAAAATCCAAATCAGTTTACAGAGCACATTTTGCAGTTAACAGCGGACTGTTAAGCATTTAACAGTACAAGTAAAATTAATGAATACTATTTCGGTGGCGAAATCCTGGAACGGGGACTGATAGTACACTCAACAATTAGTGGAAAATATGGTCAGAGATATGTTTAATGAAATTATAGCACTTGGATATGCAACAGATACTCGTATATCAATAGTACAGAAAATTAATTTTAAAAAAGGTCCTATTTTCGAAGGAAAATTTATCATTGTGGGAAATAGAAGAATTCTACACATAACCCTCATTTATTTATTTTTTAAAGCAATACACACATACATATGTATGTTTCTCACTGTCCAGCATTTAGTCAAATTAGAAGACAAATCTTCCATCTGGAAAATATAACAGATATGGAACATCTTAGGGGTTCAGACTGGAAAAAACCTGAGAAAGTATATTGAGGAGACTAGGTTCCTAATCTTATTAAGTTCAATAGGTTTTCATGGTTTTTATTGCGTATCTCTAAAATATTTCTTATCAAGAGCGCACAACATAATATAATAGGATAGGTGTAGTCCTAAACGGAGTGCATCTATTTAAATTTTAAATCTAAAGTGAATCAGTTTAAATTTAAATTATTTTCTCAAATTTATCTCTCATCAAACTTTGAAGTAAGACAGTTTAATGGGCGAGCTTTTAGAAAAGAGCTTTGCCTTTCGAATTTATATGTTACTAAGACACAAATTCGAAAGAAATCCAGTAAACACAAAATAGAATTCTTCAATTAAGATGAAAAATATTTGAGAATAACGTTTGAAAGCATGGTGAGAATAAATGATTTTCTCAATTTGAAAAAAGTTTCCCCTTTTGTTGAGAAAGCAATTTTTGCCAATTTTTTTCAAAATACTTTCAAACATTTCTCGCTTGAGAAAATGTTTGATTTCAAACCATTCTCAATTTGAATTCAAGCATATGTGTTTTTTATTTCGGTAAACTTGTTAAAAATATGTACACAGAGAGAGTAGATTGCTTAAAAATCTGTTGGAGCACCAAATATTTAATTATTATATTCCAATGTTAAATATTTTCACAAATTGTTTTTATGTATGTACGAGTATGTAGGTATGTATATGAGCCGTGTCTACCAATGATTCCTTTAGAAATATCAATTATATTGGTTGTAAGAATTAATTATTTCTATAGTCACAATTAAAATTTTCTGTTGCAATAACTATTTCATTCTAAAAATTCACATGTCGCTAATGAAAAAGTGGTGCTTACAAAATATATATTCGTTCATTACAACAGAATTGTGTATTATATAGTTGTTGGAAACGACAAAATTCAATTCGGTTATCACAACACAACAAAAACAAGTAATTGAAGTGTATTTAAAATAAAGAATGAAATTAAATGATTTCTGTTATGCTCAAACATGCAAAATTAAGGTTTCTTTTATTTTATTTTAGTGTTTAATAAGTTTATATTAAAACATTTAATCACCGTTGAAATTTTCTTACGGCATCTTCTTTTTTTTATTATTAATTTCTTATAGAAATGAAGCAAAACAAGAGTTAACTTTACTTCGCATGTTTTTGTATGTGGCATGTACAGCAAAACAATACTTATTAAATCTTAAAATAGTTGAAATGAAGCAAAATGAATGCTAAATATCGCAGAAACTATAATTAATTTCGCGAAACGCGTTTTGGATTCAGAAAGGAGATACACGAAATATGTATATATATCCCATACCTAACTCATTTTTTTAAAAAATGGTCGGTGGGTCAAACCAATAACGTACATATATTTTTTCTGAGTACTCATTGTCATTCTAATGCGAACGAACCTGTCATTTTGTATGAAAATTTGTTTTTAAAAACACTTTATTATAAAGCGTTAATCATTTTTATAAATAAGGCTGTTAATTTTTATTAATTTATTCTAAAAAAAAATTCCTATATGATTATTAAATAGGTATTGTCAAGAGCCGCCTGAGGGCTCGCGTGCCGCGTTATGACCACCTATGGTATATAAAAATTTGTAGAGATGTACATACATAAATCCATACATACTTACACATATGTATACATATGTATGGATATAGTATTAAACTAAATTATTATGTTGTTAAGGAGACAAGAAACATAAAATGTAGACAACAATTATCTGGCGACAAAATATCTTGTTTTTCGAATGTTTAAATTATATGTAGTGGGTATTTATTTTTGGAAACTAAATTTGTTTGCTATTAAAATGTCATGCGACAAGTGTTAGCGAAACAGAAGACAAAAATAATGTTAATAAAGAAACAGAACTAATTATTTAAAAAAAAGTAAAATTCAATTTCAACAACTACTCATGAAATTTGATTTTTAAATGACATTCAACTGTCATAAAGACAGAAAATAAAGAAGTAGAGAAGCAATTTTAAAAGTCGTTGACCTCATAATTATTGTACCCTACCGGTACGAGTACACAGTACCTACATACTCGTTCAAAATTTCTAAATTAAAAAAAAAGGTTTCTTTCTGTTTTACAGAATTCGTATTAAATAGTTCGCAATCAAACAAACGTGTGTAGTAAGTAAATGTTATCCATTTTTTCTAATTTTAATTCCAACTCGCGCATGAACATCGGTAGACTCTATGACTTGTTTGTTTCTAAAATCATTTTAATCATTTGAAAAACGTAAATAGTTTTTAAGACAATAAAATTAAATGTATGCGTTTGTAGGTACATAAATTAATTTTATTTATTTGTATTCATTTCACTCTAGTCGCATGATTATTCATATGATAATTGTAGAAAAAAAAATATGTTATAATAACGTAAATAACAATTAATTCTAATGAAATAATTAGCTTTTTAGAATCAACGAGTACGAGTACATGTACTCAGGGAAAAGCTGCAACTGATTTAATAGTTTTCAATATAATAGAAAAATTGTCTTATGGGTCCTTAATGTAACCCAATTGGTCAAGTTTCTAAAATAATTTTGGAAATTAAAATAATCGATTTAGAAAAACATGATTATTTTAGTAAAATTTAATGAAGCAGAAGAGGCTTGTCAGGGAATTGTAAGAAGTAAAAAGAGATGAAGATATACCTCAAGATATTCAGAAGCAACGGGTGATTTTTCAAGAGCATACGAAATTTGGAGAAATGTATGAAATCTTTATTTGAGTCGGTAGAACGATCCAACAATGATAAAATAAAGATTACGCCATCGCGCAAGAATAAAAAAACTTTTCTGCGATGATGGAACTCTGACGTCACTCACCCTGTGTTCTCATTGGCTAGTAAAATTCAGCTGTAGAACTATTACACACACACACAAACTAACATTTCATATTGGCTCTTTTTCTTATCTCTTCACTTTATTTTGATTTTTTTTTTTTTTAGTTTTGCAGCTTTTAAACAACCAAATTTGAACACTTTCTATAGAATTTTAATTATTTTAATATTACTTACATGTACTTATTATAAAATATTACACAAAACTTGCAGTTTATTTAATCTGATTTAATTTTTTTTTTGGAGATCTCTCTGAGTAAATTAATTACAGTGCTGCCAACTACCACGAAATGCATAAATTTTTTGCAACAAATTATAAATTTCACATATGATACAGACTTGGTAACCTTTACGAGGGGACTACTACGTCATCAAACGGTAAATCATGCGCAAGGCGCAACCTTTATTTTATCATTCTTGGAACCAGCTATAGTTCATACGCTGGGTCCAATTTTGGCGTACTCTCTCCAACATATCCGCTGGTATCTCACGAATAAATTCTTCAATATTGTCTACCAGTGCGTCAACCGTTGCGGGCTTGTCCCTACAAACATGAGCTTTAACAAAATTGTCTAAAGGCGTCAAATCGCACGATCTAAGCGGTCACTTGACCGGTCCCAAACGTGAAATAAACTTTTCACCGAACTCGCCTCTCAATTGGGCCATTGCTTCGCGTGGTGTGTGGCATGTGGCACCGTCTTGCTGGAACCACTTGTCAGCCAAGTCCAGCTCTTCTGTCTTGGGCAAAAAAAAAAGTAACAGAGGCCCAATTGCTGCAAATGACGCCGAATCGATAATTCATGGTCATCAACAACACTGGCGGATACAGCTGCGATATTCTCCTCTGTCCGCACTCTACGTATGCGTGTTGGTGGTTTAATGTTCAATAATGTCACAACATTCCGAATAGCCGCCTCAGAAGGTCGCCCAAACTGACCATAAAATGGAAGAAGTGCACAATGCACTTTCTTAGCCGAGCATGAAAAGTAATGAAATGGTTATAAAAATATCGATCAGCTGTTTCCTACGTTGCAGTTACATTCCATTACAGTCGGCTAACTGAGCCTTAAGTCGATTCATGGTTAAATTATAGACCAAACTGAACACGTTTAACAGTAACATGGTACAGCTGAGTTGCCAAAAACAGTGTTGTCAAAAAGAAAGTTGCTAAAAAATTACCCTTTATGTAAAACTTACAAATTTTTTGATTATTTTTCTTTAGTTAGTTTTATTCATTTGGTCGAATTTATTTGTTTCTCTTTTTATGCTTCGATGAGCTAAAGTTTGTATCGCTCTGCTAGAAAAACTACATGTCATAACTTTTAAGGAACAATTTCCCATCAAAATTAAAAAAAAAAAAATCCATCTCTACAGCAAGAAAGCAATATGAGAAATATGAAATAAAAAGAGATGAAGATATGCCTCGAGATATTAAGGAGCCTATCGGTTATCATCGCAGATGCCATAAAATATTCTTTGCAGTGAAGGAGTTACCAGCTTTTTTATTTTTTATTTAATGACATTTAATAAGTGTTGAAATGTAGTTTTTTTCTGCATTCTTTTATTTAACAAATGCAACATAAATTACAATGTTAAATAATGCGTTAAAATCAAAACTTTTAATTCGCAAGTAACAACGTCAATTCTAATGGAAATATAATTAATAACAACAACAATTGAACTATAACAATAAATAAATATATCAGACACACAATTAATAGCGTACAATTTTTATTAATTAAAAATTTCGAATCGCAGGCAGCAAAATGATGAACACATATAGACAGACATCGCTGGCACTTTTCAGATAATTAACAATTAAGTAATTTCGTGATCTCGGGAATAATAAACAAACAAAACAAAAAGCTTATCTGCTTTAGAAGAAAAATTTTAACGCAAATAAATAGTTGAAATTTAAAGTACAAAAACTAATGAGCCGCCATGCGATAATTTAACTGCAAAAAGGCAATTGAAAAAATAAATAAATTCTCAAAATTCCAATGAGTACGACATAGAACGCATTTTAATTAAATATTACAAAATTTTATAGTATTTCTAGTATTTAATTGAAACGAAACGAAATGAAACGTTTATTATTTTAAAAAAAAATAGCAGAACTAAACAAAAAGCGAGTGAACAATTTGAGTTTTATTAATTAAAAAGTGTGACTAAATAAACAGCCAAATAATTAAATATGTTCTACGATTTGTTTTTTTTTATACATACTTGCATATTAATAATAAAAAACACAAAATTTTTTTTCAAACACGAAAAAACAATTAAACAAATTTGGGGTCGCTTAAATTGAAATTTGCAAAGAGCGTTTGGGCATTTTTCGAATGAAAAATTATTTTTGGTGATTGTTTGTTATTCTGCAAATCAGAAGAAGATTGTCGATGACTGTCAACACATAATTTGCATTCTACAAGAAAATTTGACGGCGATATTGATTTGAAACGACTTTGAGTTAGGCGTCGCCACAACGACAAAGACTTGAGCTGATATGCAGCAAACAGTAATTAAAAATGGAACAAATGGAAAATTTTTGTTTTGTTTTTGTAGATTGATCGTTAGATTTAATAAAAATGGAAAAGTGGGACAAAGGGGAAAAAAGAATCTGGGGTCAAATCACGGCATTCGATACAACTCGTAATTTAAAAATATTTCAATGGATTTTATATGGAAATGTTGTTAAATTACGAGTCGTATCGAATGCCGTAATTTGCCCCCTGGATGGTCCTCCTCTATCACGCATTGGAGTCTATAGTTTTGGTTCAAAGAGAATACAGGCGCACGTTTTTTCGGCGATCCTTCGAGTTGATGGACCATTATGAGAGTAGTAAATCCTTTTGCAGAGCATCCCAATAAGCAATTTTGCATGAAATCAACTGTAAAGCAATTGCTATTCAAGTCGCACAATCATTTGTCAAGGGTGGAATTATGCTTGATTTGCACTTTAATTCAATAGCATTCTCCAGTGAAAAGAGAACTTGAATTCAATTTGAACAATTCATTTGTATTACAGTTTAATTCAAGCCTTGAATTATACTGCAATTCAGTCTTGTATTACAATTGAATTCAAGTATACTTTAATCTTCAAAAACAATGCTTTTAAAATATAAAGGAAAATGCAATGCATTTTATTTCTAATAATAATTTTCTGCATATCTACCTTCACTATTGTTTTCCAGATTTTAAACGCCCTTTTTTTGTTTTTTAAAAATTCACTTTTTTTATTTATCTTTGATATTTTTCACCAAAATTTAAATTTTATTTATAAATAAATTACGTATTTGACAAGGTTTGAACATACATACTCGTATATGTATGATGTTTGATTTTTTATTTCAAAATATTTTCGAACTTGAAAATTACTTGAAAAAATGCTTGAATTCAATATTGTTTCCAGTTAGATTTTAAGTGCTTGAATTTTAAATTTTTGAGTGCTTATTGGGATTGGACAGTCGTTATAAGGCCTTGTAATCGAAATCCTTCCGTTCGAACGGATGAAACTATTGCTGCCGTAGCTGCTGCGATACTAAGCATCCCCAGTGTTTCAACAAGAAAATTACCTGCCCAAATGGGTGTCAGTATTCAGACGTCGCAGAAAATAATGCATAAGGATTTGAACTTTGAAAAAAGACAAGAACTTGCTGAATTGTCTTTTCATGTCTAAAGGTTCATTTCGATCTCAACGGCAACGTAAACAAACAAAATTTTTGCATATGGAGTAGTTTCAATCCAGAAGAAAAATAAAAATGAAAGGGAATTGCATCCAATCCATTCGAGCGACAATAGCTGCAATTCCAGCCTCATTTTGATGCCGCACCTGCATCTACGAGCAGGGCGGGCATTTAAATTCAATGATTTTTAAGACATATAAAACTGTTTTTAATACAATTCAATAAGCTTTCAAATGAAATAAGATTGTATAAATTCCAAGCATTACAAAAAAAAGTTATTCCACTTTCTTAATGTAGCGAAATTCATCAGCCACCCTGTATGTAACAACTGCGAAACTGTTTGAGAAATTGTTTATTTATTTCATAAATACTTTACAAAGTAAATTTGCAAAGTATTGTTGCACAAATATGGGCGGGGTAACTAAACCATATGCCAAGATGGTATTAACAGTGTTTTAAAAAAGTTTTTGTGACTGACTATATACGACCTATGCCTTCACATAGGAAGTAGCAACGTGGTTGTTAAATAAATTCCACAAAACAACCGCAAGAATATACGCGAGACGCAAAACTCTCGAAGGCCAATAAACAACAGTGAGTGGCCTGGTTGCATTTAAGAGATAATTGCCAACGATGCTTGATGTTGACTCGCCCAGAGCTGCTTTACGACTGCTTTTGAGAAAATAATGGATGAATGGCAGAAGAATCCATCAATTGCAGTGGGATTTCGCAGAGTTGTGGTTGCCAGGAATCTTAAAGAACAATGGGAAAAAATTGGAAAATTATTTAATTCTCTTGGTCCCTTGATAAAATTAGGAGACGAATGGCAAAAGGTAAGGAAATAATCAGCGTGAAGAGAGCATTATAAAAATAAAATTTGTTAATAAGTTTGATGACACTTCAAGCTTAAAGTTAAAAATTAAATCGTCGCCAAAAAAGCTGAATGTCAAGCAATTGTACCGTTAAGGCTATAGTGCACCACATGTAAAAATCCACATGTGCATGTGGCTGTGACGTCACGAGAATTTTCAACATGTTAGTTGCATATTATCAAATTAGTAGTAGCGGCTATATGCCGTCAAAATTTTATAGTATTTTTCTCCCAAAATCCAAATAAGACACATTTAGCCGAATTAAACACATTTTTAAAGGCAGCACATGCGTAATAATCTGAATTTTTGCATTTATGTACATGTGTTATTAGTACACGGCATGTAGCCAATGTAGCTTCATGATGACGACAAAATTACGTCAGAGCCAAATGCACATGTGGCTTTTTACATGCCGTGTACTGCAGTTAAGGTAGAGGTCCATAGCTCGCTTATTGCGCGTTACGCTTTCTATGCATCTGTCAAAAAAGTAGAATCAATGTAATAGTATGTGACAAGTTACATTGCAAAAAGCGCAGAATGCGTAGGCGCGTTCAAAGCAAAAAGTAGGTCTACTTTCTACTTTTGTACGCGTTACAAGCACCATGAAAGAAAGTTAGCTGTTCTTGAATGCTAAAGATGTTAAATTATACTTTATTTCTTACGTTATCGATAAATATTATTTTGCCGTGGATAATTTTTTTCTTCTTTTTCAATAAAAAAAATTTCTTAGTAAAAAAACTTGTTTAATAAAATATGTGAATATTTTCATTAATGCGATGTATTTTAATTAACTTTTCACCACACTTTTCTCAGTAACAAATTTTGCATATTAGTTATCGATTACTTTTACGTACTGAGTGTTTAGCGGAGAGCTAAATCTGTATTAAATAGCTGCTTAGAAAAGTTATTGCTTAAGCCAATAATGTGCATACATTTATATGTAATTTTCAATTTATTTACATTAAAGTCAACAACAGCCGACAATCTGCTGGAATAGCCCTGGCCGAGTTCTTCTCAAGACTATCTTTTAAACTGCTGAATAAATAGTCAAAGACATCTGCAGACATTCTTGTCGCGGTTCGAATGCTCAGGTTAAGAAGTTTTAATTTTTTAAATGTGGTTTCAAAAAACCCACTTAAATTCCGTTCTAAATACAACGGCCGTACCCAAAACCTTTTCTTTTTTGAAATTGTTCATAGGCATTTTTTGCACATAAAATTAAATATACAAACTCGACTAACTCCACAAATTCTTTTAAAAACTCGATTTCACTCTCCATTTTTTTTTATAAGTATTTATAAACAAACGCACACAGCTGATCAAAATAAAATAACGCATGAAAAGCAGTGCATGTAACTCAACGCGAAGAAAGTATAGAATGAAACAAGAGAATGAAACGCGTGTAAAGCATATCGCGCAAAAAGCGAGCTATGGACCTCTACCTTTAAAAGTCCAGTTAAATGTTCGTATGTATAGAACAGTGTTGCCAAAATGTCTTAGGTAGTGTTACTTCTCCTTAAAAAAAATAAATAAAAAATTAAAATAAATAAATGCTAATAAAACCGCTGATTCTTTTAAATAGTCGGTCGGAACCTCATAGTTGAAACAAAACTTGCTATGACATCGAAGTACATACTTAAAACATCCAAACATTATTAATAACATAATAACATAAAAAAGATCATACGTATGCAGCACAAAAAGCACACGAAAAAAGAATTCTATCAGTTATATTTTGAGAAAACTTCATGTAAACCTTCTTTGTCGTTTTTCTCCACACCGACTTTTTGGCATATGAGGCGACGAATTGTGTATCTCTTGAGAAAAAACTTAAATTTTCTTTTTCATTATGTTGCGTTTAAATTCAAAACTTTACACTCATTTTCTGTACAACTAGAAGTTTTTTTGAGTTATGACGTTGTTGTAATAAATCAGCGATATGTATGTAAGTCCTGGAGTATTTAAAATATCTTTGAATAATTTTTATCAAGTTTTGCTTTTATTTGTCCTTTTTATTGGGTGGGATAAAACAAAACACTTATTCATGCTTTCTTCTTCAAATCGTGTTAAAATTAGTTTGCTGTCATGTCATATGAATATGTTTTTTTAGTAATTTCACCCTATAATAATGATTTAAATAATGTGTGCGAAGATAACTTTAAATGTAAGTATCATCAAAAAAACCAAAAGTTTTAGCAGGGCGAATTTTGCACTTAACAGCGCACTGTTAATCATTTAACAGTGCTAGTAAAATTAATATTATTTCAAAGGAAAAAACTAGGAATGGGGGCTAGGACTATACTCATCAATCAGTGGAAAATGTGGTACGAGACATGATTAGTGGAATTATACCACTTGAATATACTTAAGATATATAAATAATATCAGTCATTAAGAAGCTCTCGAGTCGTCGTAATTATGTTTTAAGTGCGGTCAGGCTTGTGTGTGTTGATTGACCTTCGAGATATTTTCGTATCGCTCCCACTGATTGAATGATTTGCCACGGATAACTGTATAGTCTTGGGGTTCTATTGTGGAATTTCGTTGACAACCACTTTGCTACTTTCTATGTGAAGGCATAGGTCGGGTATAGTAAGTCACAAGAACATTTTTAAAAATGCTGTAGTGTACCATGATTTAATTATTTTAAACCAACACGCTATAGCATGAATGCACTATCTTACAGGCATGCACTAAACTGAGAAGGTGTCGAATGTCACCCTAAAAGTCAAACTGGCAATACACACTAAGTAATTGTTATACTAAAATATGCCGCATGCTATTGTGTGCGTGTGTGTGGCGCATGTCATTTTCCACCATGGGAAAGTAATTTATTATTTAAAATGTATCGTATATCATTTTATTTTCCCATAAACAATTTTAAAATTATTAAACATTTAGAAATAAGATATTGATTGAATTTTAGTAAATCGCTCATTTTTATAATCTAGAATCTTCTCATAAGTAGTATATAAGTCAGACTAATTTGTAAAATGAATTCAACCAAAAAACCTTATTCTTAAGAGCTCCACCCGAGAGCTCTAAGAAGAAAGTAAATATAATAATAAAACATTTTATTCACTACAATACTGTTAATAACATCATGGACAGACACATGCTCTAGTCAAGTCACTCCGTCCATTTTTGTGCAAACATATTCAGCAAATTTACTTTGTAGAATATGTACCAATAAATAAATAAATAAATATAAATTACTATCGAGCCATAACCGCCAAAAGAGACAATTTATAGAATACAAGTAAAAATTCTCGTCTGGCTATTTACGAGTATGTACATAGAAAAAAAAAACAAATTTTAAGTGCTTTGTTTTTGTTTTCAATATAAATAGACAGACGAGAATTTTTGCATGTCTTCTATAAACTGCAGTTAGTTTCTCTATTATTTAGTCCCCATGCCTAGTTTTTGCCAGCGAAATAATATTCATTAATTTTACTAGTACTGTTAAATGATTAACAGTGCGCTGTTAAGTGAGAAATTCGCTCTGCTATAATTTTTGGATTTTATCTTATTTTATTTAATTTATCTTCACACACATTTTTTAAATATGTAATTTTTTTATTATTTCTTAAGCATAACATTACTGAAATTTATTTGAGAATTCTCATATAGTTTTTGAAAGTCTATGCATAAAGTAAGAGGTATATGACGATTTAAAATTTGTAGTTGAAGTCTACTGATGATTTGGTTGAAGCGCAAATGAAATACGTATATAGACATGCTAAACTACCAGCAAATAAATTTCAATAATGTTATGTACACTTCTGACAATATGTCAAATTAAATTTTCTTTAAATTTTTTAAGCATATTTTGCTCACACTATTTTTTCTCACTTCAATAAAAAAATTTATAAAATTTTAGAATCATGTCACTACATATGTATGTAGATACTAAACCAAACATGTAGTTCATTCAGTTTTTTAATATTATTTAATTAATTACATGATGAAACAAAATATATTTAAAATTTATATATTTTCATGTCATTACTCCATTGATATCAAATAACATTTGATAAATATTAATATATTTATAATCAAGAAGAAAAAATGCACTTAATTACCGCAAATAATGATCACTTGAGGGCAGCATAATTTGGCAACAATTATGTTTGATTTTTTTTGTAATTTATTGTAAAAATTTTGGAAATCACATATTTTAGTAATCACTGCTTTTTTAATTTTATTTATGTATATTTGTAACGAATTTTTCTTAACTTCAATAAAGATATACATAAATATGTATGTATGTACGTATTCGTATCTCTAACCATAGAATATTTATATTTTTTTTTCTTTTTTGGTTGGTTGGCTTTGAACTCTAAAGCATGAGCTAATAAGTGACCACAAAACCGTGTCTGTTTAAAAATAAGTAAAAAAAAAAACAAATAAATAAATATAAAGACAATTCGCAAATACAACCGTTAAATATTTAAATTTATTTATTTTTTCCCTATTTCAACTTAATTCTGGCTTAAAACCCATTAAAAAACACAAGGAAAATTAGTAAATACACGAATCGGAATTATAAAGACAAAAAACAAACAATGTTCTTCTTTCTTTAAGCGCCTTGTTCCGAAAAAAAATATATACTCGTAATAATAAATCTATCGCTGTGAATCGGTCACCAGCGAGCAGTTAAATTCTAACACTGAAATTGTTGCTTGTTGCTACAAAAGAGTTGTGGAGATCTTTTTATTTTTTTTTTTAGTTTTGTGTTTTTTGTTTCGTTATTTCGTTTCTAATTCGCTTAGGATTTTTATTACTGCATATAAATTCTAATTCTAGTTCCATGTTTGCTCGTACTGACGCCGTAGTTCATCGTATTAAAGTTTGATTTTTACTGTTTCTTACGAGCGTGAGTGCTTTGTGTCATTGCGGTTTCCATTTCATTGAAAAGAGCTTTATTTAGCTGACCCAGCAAACGATCGTGCAGCATGAATGAATGATTGAATCAAATGAATGTTTCGGCTGACAGCCTGTTTGTTTGGCTTTTGCAATTGTCCGATTCACTACACAAAAACAAACAATGTGTTTATGTGTGGAGCAAGTGACAACGGCGTTAAGTTTTGCCAGTCCATAAAAAAATAAACCATTAACCACACACTAACACACGTCTCTTGTTCACACTTGAATTTATCAACCAACCCGCCATTAATAAATATTAAACCCCAACAACAGCCGAATAGAACGCCACAATTTATTGGTTAAATTGTAATGATGTAATATCTGTCATTAACAATAGAGAGTTTCTTGTTTGTTTGCTTCCTTTTTTTTATAAATAGAATTTAACTCTATGTGAGATTTTCTACGTTCTAAAGATGACGAGGATTGGCTTTTTTTAAGTGCTGATGATAGTGAAAAATTAATATTTAGTCTAAAATAAATTATTATACAATAAAAAGTAAACATCACAAGAGCAAGCAACAACAATGTATAAAATGTAATGGGTTTTAAACAATTACATGTCATTGGTCTCAAGTAGAAAGGCCCTAACTCAAATAATTGTAGCTCTATATGAGGTAAAAAACATAAAAGAAAATGTAATATTCAATATGTAACTTTTTTTGCTTGTAGAAGCGTTATTTTTTACGCTATTGCAATCAATTTTTATGACGAGGTGTAATTGTGTGAAATGTATTGGAATCACTGAAAATCTCACTTTCGTAAAAAATTCGAGTTAGGGCCTTTCTATTTGAGACCACACATACATATGTATGTACGTGCATACATACACAAACAGCATTATTTTAAATGAGCTGCTGCAACAAATTTAAGTTATAATTTAAAACTTCCAGGGTTTAATTTAACCCTGCCAGGGTTGCCAAAATCAATTTTATGTAGTTTTTCTTGTATGCATGCCCTGAATTATGAAAGAGGTCTAAGTAATAAATTAAAAAAAAACTTCAATAAAAAATGTTTAACAAATTTTAAATATATTGATACAAAACAAGATGAGTACAACTCTAAACTAAAATGTTGAATAATATAAAAATATTTTTTAATTTGTTCAAATGCAATCTACTAAATATGTGGACGAAAGAATTATATCACTTAGACCACTTTCATAATAAAGAGCACATACATACATACATATATAGTTGATAATAAATTTACAATTAAATTACAATAAAATTACAAATTAAATCGCCAAAAATGCATCCAAATTCCAAACACTTTAAAGGCTACAATTAATATGAAAAATCATGGAAATCGTACTGTTTTTATTTTCTTGTTTATTTTTTTTTTAAATACTCTTTCAACAAAGTAAAGCTAGGAACACAACTGGGACGAACGACGAATATCTTCCACGTCGACGAATTCGTCGATAAGAATTATCTGAGATAATTCGTCGTGTGAAGCACAATAACGACGAGTTTACTCAGCAAATTCAGCTCTTATAATTGATAAAGTTGGTTATTGTTTGTGCGCAGAGAGAGAGAGAGAAAATAGTTTCTGCGTCGTTCGTCGGCGTATTAAATAGAAACAAATCACGCAATACCTGGCCACCATTGCAGACTTCTTACAGGAACGTAACCTAAATCCACAGTGTCCCTTTTCACCTCATGGAGGAAAGAAGTAAGAATTCAGTTGGACATCTCAGTCGAAGGCAGAACACGAAAATACTGAAAGTGGTCTTCGATAGTGTTTTCTACTTCTCATCACATCATCTCTCTGTGAACCACAACGTTAAATCAAGGAACAAAGTCGCCGCGACATTTAAGGCCATCGGTCGCTCAATGAAAAATTATGCTGCCTCAATTGAAACATCTGCAAATGACTCAGAACAATGCTACCGGATGCGTCAAAATGACGAATGTTGAACATCTTCACCAGGGCACAACGATGATGGCGGTCATACAGCATAATATGCTGTCAATTTCTGATGGCATGTCGCCTGCTTCGCCCTCCACTATCGTATTTTTCAACCACTAATGATTTCTATAGGCATATGATCTCAGACAGTGAGAGGTTACTGCCGATGCGTAGCTATGATCCGGATACAGTAGCATTTTAAATTGCTACCAAGGTCGTGTATAACCGGTACCTTAAATAGCTGCCCATTATTCCTCCAGAGTTCTCACGGTACTCTGCACTTACTCTACTAGGCAAATTAAAATTTTCTGCTGTCTGAACATTTCCGAAAGTTTTGCTTTGATTTGACACAAGAGAAATTAACAGCTGATCACCATAACCCGAATCGAGATCACCTAATGTCAATTCGCATTGTACTCAACTGCCTATTTTTAGAGTACAATCTGATCCACAATTTGTGAGCACTATTGTCTCCCCGCATCAAGTCGTTCTCAGGAAAATTTCGTCACATCTGAGAAAATGTTAATATAGTAGGGAAAATTTAAAGTTTTTCAAAAAATTACCGAAAACTCGAACTTCAAGAAATTCTGAGTATGCACGATTTTAGAGAACAATCTTATGAATAATTAGTGACCACTATAGTCCGCCTGCGAAAATGGCAATATTGAAGTGAAAATTTAAAGTTTTTCGAAAAGGTGCTGAAAACTCTAACTTTTAGAAATCCAGAGTATGTACGTTTTTAGAAAATTACATGGATATTAATTTTTGACCAACATTTTCCGCCCGCATTGACTCCTTCCTAAAAAAAATAGTGCTTATCCCTCAAAATATGCGAAGTTGAAAAGTTGACAATAACTGGTTAAAATTTATGCTTTTCGGAAATAGATTCATATGCATTAATAAAGGAGCACCTTGTCTATAAATCTGCATTACTTTTTCCCGTCTCGGTTGCCTCATTTACTTTAAAAGTTTTTTCGAAATGCATTAATCGAATAGTTATAAGTTAGCAGAGCTCTTGTTAACACGCTAGCAGAGCTCAGTTAAAGCACTAGGTTTGTGTCAAGGGTTATAAATACGACTTTTAGTGATCAGTTGTTTTGATTGAAAAAGTTTTAATTGCCCAAAATTTACTCAACTACTGGATTTTACTGGAAAAGTAAACAAACTAACCGATTATAAAGCATTTATAATTAACTGATTTAAAAGCTTTCAAGAAAAAAAGAATTATAATATTCACTTCACTTTGCTAACAAAATACACAGACATTATCAACCACTTTGTCTTGTCATCGTATCTTGTAGCATATTTCTAGCAAAATTATTGCCAGCCAATAGAAAAGTAAATTCATGCCTGATGTTTAAAAAGCAAAAAATTAATAGTTTTGCTTAAAAATTAAAAAAAAAACATATACATATACTTATATCCATAAAGATTTTAATGAAAAAATGGCAAATATTCTACAAAAAGGCAAAGTCAGTGTCATTTAAAAAATGAAATGATGCTAGAGAGGCTGTCTGATGGACGGACTTTATGACAGACAAACAGGCAACAGATAACAAACAGTATGCTTTGAAGCCGGCTATTAAATATCTTAATGCATATAAACAGAGGCAGCAACAAACAACAAAAGCAGAACAAACATTTTACAATATGTACCAGGGTTCCCAGATTTCTTTCGACTGACATTCCCAATTTTAAAATTTGTATACCCAAAATTCCCCAAAAAGCAATTTGTACTAATTTTACCATTTCTGGATCAAAATGGATGGATGAAAAGTGTCACAACAAATTCCATTGTTTTTAAAATATAACAGAGATTCGTACTGAATTTTGTTTCTAATTAAATTTTTTATTGACTCCATTGCCTAAAAAAACTAGTTCAATGCAAGCATTGCTCGTTGATACACAAAGTAAATTTAATATGAGCAATACTCTATCAGTTCTTTAAACGGCCGTGATGATCCAGCCGCATCTTGATATGAACAAGCTTCTGCCCAAAACATGTTTAAGTTGTTTGTTATTTGTACATCAAATAGTAAGCATCAAATAAGGTAAAGAACTAATTGATGAGCAATCTACCCAATGCGAGTGTCTGTTTGTCTTGTAATAAACCTTATTTAAATCTTGCTAACAACAAATGTTCGACGAGACGAGTTCATTGTTACCATTTATCATTTTATATTATTTATGAACTGAAAAAGAGGAATTGGAATATGTATTGATATTAAAATATTCCGAGAAATAAATAAAAAAAATATTAAGTACAATACAAATCCCCAAAAAATCTCATAAAATCCCCAAAACATAAAAGTTATCCCTAATTAATTCCTCAATCCCCAAACCACAATTCTTATCCCCATTTCGAAAAAATCCCCGATCTGGGGATAAATCCCATAATCTGGCAACACTGATATGTACACATATACACGCTCTCACTCTTTATAAAATACGGATGGTTGAATGGAAAACACCAAAATGCAATCAATTGTGATTGATACAATATTAGAAACAGAAACAACAGTCACAGCCACAGGCACAACCACAGCAACAGCAGCACAGAACATGACCACTCTATTGCTGGCAGGCTGGCAGGCAATCGGCTTTTGGAAAAGACGACATATGTATATAGAAACGCATTTGTTCCCTCGCTTGTCATTTTTAAAAGCAGTTCGACACTTAAAATTGATTTTAAATGCGCTTTTTTATGCCCGCTCTCTATCGTTTGCTTGCACATGCGGCTCAATTATTTTAATAAATTATTTCGGATGTTGATGTTTATTTGCGATATGTTTTTTGCAAACAGTTCTTGTGTGTGTGCACACGTATGATGTTTGCAAGCTTCTGACATTAGAAAAAAATTTGTTAACAAAAACACCTTTTAACAAATTTAGATGCTGCTTAAAGATGGAAGATTTTGTTTTTTCAATGCAATTCATTTTTATTTTATTTTGTATCAAAGTATACATATATTTTTTGCTCAAATATAAAAATCAATCATGTTCGCTAGGCTTGTAATTAATTGTTGTTACGCACTTTTTGCTGTTGGTTGATTTGCAATTTACTGCTTCGCGTTGCACATGCATACATACATATGTACATACATACGAGTACATACTTAAATACAAATGATATTGTTATAATTTATTATTAAAACATTCTTATTATTATATATACAAACATACATACATATGTGCTTATACATATATACATACATCTATAAATTTTTTTTAATTGAAATTCTAACACCCAAACGTTCAACACCTTGTATAGTTGTAAGAAAAAATTAACGAAAAAAAAATAAGCGAATTAAAAACTAAATGTAATATTTGATGTTTTTAACACGAAATATTAAATAAATTTTAAAATCACTCTTGGTTTGGTATGAAGCCTGAATCCCATAGTGGCCGTGTATGCTCGTTGTTCGTTCTCTCGTTCATTCGAATATGGTTATTGTGTGTAAGAGTTGAGTCGTTCGATTTGGCAAAATATAATTTTTCATTTTTAAGACAAGTTTATTAACAAAGTCGACTGTAAAGTGCAAACGTTTTAACGCAAAAATACATATTTAAATTTAAAGTCAATAGAAAGAACAATACTCATTAAAATTGGGTTTTGAATATCTAAATTTTAGGTAATATTTTAGCAAAACTCTGCAGTAAGTTTATAATTTTTTATTTCTTTTTATGTGCTATTCATACATAATAAAGTAATTTGTTTGAACTTTTTCCAGTCGAGTCCTCACTGAAAACAAACCGTAATTTAATAATTTCCTAAGAAGCTTTTTTAAACCTTTAAGGCCATGTCAGATAAAACCTTTGCTTCGCGTTGTGTTGTAGATTCGTTTTGACATCTAAGATGAAATGTACATGGTTATGTATACGAAGCGAAGCGAAAAGTTAGGCAACTCTCATCTTTTTGCGTGCTTTAACAACAGTTGGTATAATTTTATTAATTTTTTTGGCCAAACTCGCACATAGATATACAATTTTATTAAACTTTTAGTAATTTTACATAAAAAAACGAGGTAGTGGCATCAGCGTAAGCGAATTGTGCTGTGTTTTATGTATAAATCAATAACACTTTTGTGTCAGTGAGTGTTGTCAAAGTTTTTATTGCGTCATACATCTTTTGCTTTACGTTTTTCTGTCAACGTTAGAAACGTCACACAAAGCGACGAAGTTGTATCTGACCCAGCCTTTATCAATTATGTAAAAACAAAATAAGAAACTTTCTGTAGTGAATGCCAATAAAAACTAAAATTTAGAGATATGTACTCGTATGTAGCAAACAGTTGCACGAATCTACTCGTAGAACACTTCGAATCATTCGTTAGTTTTTCAAATCCTCATCTCAATTCAGATGAAAAAATTATTCTGACATTTTTATTAAGAGCGGGGGAGTGGTCTACTCTGTAATTCGAAACGAATGAATATATGTACTTTCGAATTAAAAAAGATTTTTTTTTTGTTGCGAATTACAGAGTAGACCTTCAGTAAACAAAAGAGGACTACTAATCAAATTGTTTGCTGTATGTACTCGAAATTCAAAACAATTCGCTTAAAATTAAGAAACCAGTATTGCTTTCTAAAAAAAAGAAATATGGAAATCGGTTATCCTTGCAAACCATCCCTGAAACTTCCCATACTTCCCAGATTCTGGTGAAATTAGCGGCATCCGATACAAATTTGAGGTTTATAAAAAATCTGTGAAGTTATTAGAAAAAACGATTTCTTTGAAATTTTCGTCAAGGATATCTCTCGAACCAATCAACCGATCTTAGTCCAATTGGCAGCAATCAGAGTGTCGTTTTTAATTAACTTAACTGCTGAGAGCCTGGCAGGAGATCGGTTAAGCATCCACTACTGGATATAACCATAGGAAGCATTAAATCTTTACTGATAAAATATTTTTTTTTTCATAAATAATTCTGCCAAAAAAACCGACTTCAATGCAAAGATCTGATAGAACATTTTCGAAAAAAAGTGTACGGAATATAAAATAAAATTTTAATGGGCGCGCCATCGCCCATTATTTAAATGCAAGATTTTGTTTTTCAGAGCTCAGGGTGTGTGTGTTAAGTTTTGTAAAAATCGGTACAGTGGAACCACTTAAAATATTAAATTTTAATAGGCGTGACAACGCCTAAAAATAAAAATTCAGCAAAGATTAGCCTAGGGAAACCCACACCATTATACTTAATTAAAGAAATCAAATATTAACTTTATAGCAATATATCGTTACCTTAATATAGAAAAGCCTTAACTCATTACATATTTTTTTTTTGTTTTACTCAAGTTTTTTGTATATTTCTATAGAACCGCTAATGTATCGATGCAAAATGCAAAAATTTTAGATTGCAAATAAATAATGAGTTAGAGCCTTTCTATATTAACCTAAGGGTGTGTAATTTTAAATAAAAATAAAACATTTTACAAACTTACCTTCGCCTTCGATCCTGATCTAAATTCGCCATATTTAGTGTTCGTTAGATTTTGCGTAGAATTCGTATAAAAATTCGTGCAGGTTTCTGAATTTTTTTATTGATCCTTTTCGGGGCTTCTCCAAATTAAAAAATATGAAAAAAAAGTTTGTTCCTATTTTTTGTTTGTTTTTGTAACTTTCGTCGTAGGGTTTTAATTGATATTATTACAGCAGTTGTAGCAAGGCACATTTACTACAGGTACATGCATTAGAGAAAACACTGTGGCAACTCTGTGCTTCTCACATAGTTTTACAAAGTAATTGTCAAAAAATTGTATGCATCAAACAAGGCACAAAAGTAATTGTCAAATCAATTCTTCGTTATAAACGTGTAAACAAAAAATCAGCGGATGAGCAATTTGCCCGATGCATGTACCTGTTTGATATGCCTTGAGTTGTAGCTAAAATAAATATACAAATAAAAAGCTGTTGTTGACAGCTTTTCAAATGAAATGGACAACATTAAAAGCAGTCAGTGATGGCTGTTTAACTAATAAGAAACACAGACATTAGATGCTGACTGATGCAAAAAGTGACTTTGCTGCTGTCGTCTGTCTGTCTGTCTTTCTGTTTTCGTTGTTTCCTTAAAATTGTTTAAAGGTTTTATTTGTTGCTATTGTTGTTGTTGGAGGGAGAATTGTCAATGCTGTTTGGCACTGTTAGAAAAATAATGAAAATATGTATTGTGTTCTTTGTTGTTGGTGCTAGTGTGTGTAAAAGCGGTTCGCCATCTATTTTGTTTGACTTTGTCTTTCTCTTGACATCCAAGTGCTGTTTGCTTTCCGATGCTGTTCTTTGTATTGTAGGAGTTTCGGCGATTTGTAAAGCAACAACAGAAAAACTATCAAAGCCAATTAATGTTTTTATTTGCCCCTTTTCTAAAAGACTATCAATACAGTGATGATGCTTTTGCTGATGACGATGATGAGGAGGACAAAGGTTTTTTGTTTATTTTTTTTGGTTTTGTTTTTCTGATTTCTCTCTATTTGTGTGTTGTTAGTTTCAATGATTCTTCCTTATTTTTATTTGTTGTTTTTTTTGCGAAACAGCAAAAATATCAATGGTGTGTATTGATGGAGACTTTTTTCCGAATTTTCTTTCTACTGTACAGTTGTAGTATTTATTTTACATACATCACATGTACAAATCATAGGTACCTATTGCTTTTCCTTTTGTTTCAAATAATTATTTATAAAACACCAACTAAGGCTAAACAATAAAAATATTAGGGAAAGGAGGACAGTCTGGTCTCCTCCTGCTGCTTAATTTTTACTTTATTGAGTATTTGAAGGTTTTTCTATAATTTTGCTGTTGCCTTTAAAGTTATTTTTGCTTATTATGCTTTTAAGTACTTTTTTCCCCATTAGTATTTTAATTTTATTTTTGTACATATGAGCATCCATTTAATTGGTGCGTTTTGTGTGTACGGATGTTTTTATTTAAATAATTACATACAAATGTATATATGTATGTATGTATATGCAATTGAAAGCACAGTTTCAAGTTTTTTTTTTGTTTTTTTTTTTATTATTGTCTTTACTATTTTTGTTATTCTTTATTAAAGTTCGTTCGCCGTATCGCTATTTGGTTTGGGGTTTCCAGGTGAGTGTTGGTTGCTTAAATGGACGATGTCTTTCTAGTTATTGTTGGTTTTGGCTTTCAGTTAATTTTCTATACACATGCATGTCCGCCTGTCTGCTAGTTTGTTTGTTTTTCTTTTTGTACTGATATCAGTAACAGCAATTCAAAACATAAACAAAATCCACAAGTTCCTTTATTTATTATGTTGGACAACAGTTTTGTATTAAGTTTAGTTTTCTCTGCTTTAATACATCTGCAAAGAAAAAATTATTTACAATTAATAATGCATACATACCAATAGAAGACATATTCAAGATTATGAAATTAAAAAAAAAATTGTACCTAGTAGTTTTAAATAAGTTTGTATAGTTTTCCAAAAGACATTTTTAATGCCCACAATTTTTCTGTTTCACGTTAGATTTTACACGATGTTACATGGAAGGCGGCGCGTTTAAGGTATATTTCCAATAGAAATACTTCAGAAAATTCATAACTTCTCAACAATACAAAAACATTTCTAGACGTTAAAGTAAACGAAAAAATTCGGCTCAAAATCACCTCTAAAAATAAAAAGTAGCCTACCTATATGATAGACAATTAAAAACAAATAAAAAATTACTGAAATTGGCCCTTAGTATGAGAAAATTCGAAAATCGACTTAACGAATGGACGGAAATCAAAGCTAATGAAGTGTTTGGTAAAAATTCGACAAAAACTCCAATTAAACAAATATTCTCATATAGTAAACAATTTCAAATAACAAAAATTAAAAATTTTAAAAAACCCCGATATATCTAAAAAAAAAGACGCAGAAACACACACACTACAAAGTTATAACACCCCTTTTTTGGTCGGGGGTTTAAAAATTAACGAAAACACCTAATTCACTTTATGTAAGAACATACTAATAACTGGAGTACTTCTCCGAAAAAAAATTAAGAAATAGGAAAAAATATTACTTTTCACAACAAAGTTTATATATGTATGTATATTTCAAAAGAAAAATCAATGTTGGGTACAGTACTGATCCCTGGCCAGACCCAGTCATATCAACATCACAGATATAACTCTGCACCCTACTCCGTCGATATTTGTAGGAATGAATCAAACTCGAAATAAACTAATAAAATGTATGCATGGCTTAAAATAATGCAGTAGCAGAGCTGTAAAAGAATTAATAATCGCTTTTCATCTACCACTCCACCATCTGTGACAGCGTTGCCAGAAGCATTCCGAATAAAATTATCATTGATAGAAATAAAAATTATATTTCGTTTCTGCATTTTTAGCATTCTAAAAGTTAAAAAAAAATTTCATCGTTTCTCGAAATGTACATACCCGTACGTATTTGAATGCGAAAACAAACAATGAAGAAGTCACTGGCTATGAGTGACGTGCGTGAAGACACCCCAAGGGAAACGCCAGCAGACATTTCAAATTTCAACACCTGAAAACATTGATTCCGACCCTTAAAAATATTTCTTAACGAATATTTCAAAAACGTAAATTTTTAGTATTTCCCAAAAGGACGTATCCTGAAATTATTTTTTTAATTTTGATCTCATGTGTCCTTTTATAAAATTAAGTGGTCAGAGTTTCAAAAACTTGTGTTTTTCAAATGAAATTTAGATTTTATTAAGGTACCAGTTCGGATAAATTTTTTGAAATTTTGTGTCTTTTGTGCACTTTTAAAAAATTCAATGGAAAAACGCTTTAACATTTGTATTTTTCTTAAAACTTTTAGACTTTATCGAAATTTTCCAATTTAGCATTTAAATAAGGCATGAATTCCATGACAACAAAAGTATCTAAAAAATTTTTGAATTCATAAAATCCATATATTTAAAAAAAAAAGTGAAGAAGACATTAAAGAAAAAATCCAGATGGTCTACTTTGTAATTCGAAACAAAATCAAAAGCAAAGTTTTTCGTGACCCTAAAATCATATTGTACAAAAAAACCTTCAAGCCATATTTTGATGGAAAAATCATCAAATATGTGACAAATCATCAATTCGGCAACGCTGATCTGTCATTACACTACTGCTTTGGTACTTTCAGCAGCACAAATAGGACTGTTATTGGATCCAATTATGCTGAAACTTACTTTTTCTTTTCCGCAACCTGTCCCCCTAAACCACAGTGTGTAATGAAGGTTTCTTCGTACTCGACTAAATCTTCTACCAACGAAATCTTTTACCAACCGATCTAAGTCTATGAAGTTCTCAGTCTCATTAAAAAGTATAGCTCTTCCTCATTCTCGCAAGGATAGCACAAATCCGGGATGTCAACATTCCATCTGCTGATCCTTACTCTGGTCGAGCAGATAAAATGTCTATCAGGTCCGTATTCAAAAGCAGTGTAGATATCGTTAGGTCAAGCTGCGTCATAAGACCCTGCTATCCTCCTCGATTCTAACAGGAACGGTTCCTAAGTTGCCTAGAAATCATGGACCTATCTTCACTATGATCGAAAGATATTTGTTTCATTACTGATTTAATATGAATGCAAATTATTAAATTTTTAATTAAACAAATTCAGCAGTATGAATGTAATAAAAGTTATGATTCTTTTAAAATGGATTGTAAATTTGTTTAAGTGAATATTTACCTGCAGTCAGCAAATTTTTTTTTTGCGAATTATAAGCACAAAACGAAATCAATAAAAAAATGTCTTTCACAACACATTCATACTTTTTTAACAAATTAGAATTTTTAATATATATATATATATATATATGTATATATTATATACTTATATGTATTTATATGATATATACTTATATGTATTTTTTTCTTTTTGTTTAATTCTTATTTTTCTTTCGTACATTTGTATTTGAATGCACCTGGAGGTTAACAGCAGTAGCGGTTGGATGGTTGATAAGTGGTGGTAGTGGTGACTGAGTGGATGAGTGAGTAGTGTTGGTGGTGGCAGGCGCCGCTGTTGCTGCTTTATTATGATTATGCCAGCAACAAAGTGCGGCCTGAAGAAGCAACAACTTGTATTTTTTTTTATATAAACCACGAAAACAACAACATACTCTACTTAACTAAATATTTAAGAACATTGGAATGGAAAAATAAATATAAAAATGACTGCTGTACACTTTTTGTTTTTTTGTTTTATTTTATATGATTTTTCATATTAATAATTCTTTTTTCTTCATTACACATTCCTTTTACACTCCAAAGTCCGTAACATTTTGTAACATTCTTTCGTTTGCACACTTTAAAAGCTTTTTAAAACATTTTATTAACTTTATATTGTAAACTACTTCAATTTTAAACCGAATATTCTATATGTTTGCTAATTATCTCAGCTTTAACTTTTGTTTAACATTATTTTCTAATTCCTTTGCTGTAAAAACTTGTAGACACAAAACTGCGATCTTCTTGCTGCTATGCAATATTTTACATTATGCTTTCCTTATTCTTTTGCTTGATTCAGCTCATTTTACGTCTTGAATTTACACATATTTCGGCTAATTTTGATAATTTGTTATTAATATTTGCACTTTTTTGAGATTTGATATGAATTTTAACAAAAATTTTAAAGATAAATCACAACGAAATGACTGAAATTCGCGTTAACGTCGCCGTCTTTTACAAAAGCACTCACACACATAAAGCAATTGTTTACTACTTTTTATTACAGTGCTGCAAATTTAAGTATTAAGTGATGAGAATGCCACATGGTCGTAAAAAGCGGGCCAATAATGACAAGACAAAAAATTGGTACCAAAATTCAACTAGTACTTCAGTACTGAATATTATTATTATTATTTTTTATTATTATTAAATAACCGACGAATTGTCAAATATTTACATATATCGTCTGTTGGTTACTGGTTTGGTGTATGGAACAATTAAAAAAAATGTTAGTTATTGATTAATTATATATGAATAATGTGTCCTCTTTCCAAATTTGTTATTAGTTTTCCGATATCTTGAATATATCAGAAGATATATAAAGCTGCAATAATGCGTCATTTCCACAATTGTTAAACATTTTAAAAATTGTTTTACCGCAATCGACAATTTTTGGGATATGTGGCACATTACCAACGTAAAAGTATTAATATTGTTATTCGCAATTGCTATGATGCATATCAATGCATATTCTACTCGAAGAACGTGAATCAAAGCAAAGTACAAAAATTGAATAATTGTGTCATGTTTTAATCAAATGAATAGGTATTTATTTTCTTATTAATAAAATTTCTTTTATTAAATATATTCAAACTGCATTTATTTCTTTTGATGTTGATGATGAATAACATATAACATAACTACAAACCCCTAATTATGGTGTCTGTTATTTTACAAAAATATGTCTGGCTGCTTTATATTATTGAATAGTTGCATGTACTTGGTACGATCTAAAATTGCTCTTCCTCTTTTTATCACCCTTATTACAGTTGTCGTCATCGTCATCGAATTCACTTTAACACAATACCAAATAAAATTGGGGCTTGTGTACCCGTTGTCTAAAACAACTGAGTAGACCTTAGGGAACGGAAATAGATTGTCAGAAGCACATAATTGTTCTCGAGAGCGAGTAAGCAAGCCCCAATTTTTTTGGTATAGTGTTAAAGTGACGTCGTTTGTCGACAACTGGAATGAGGGTGATAAACATCAGGGTTAATAAAACCAGAAATTTTTTTTCGATCTGAAAAGTAGCTAGAAATGGAACTCTGGCTATGAACACAGCCACATCATACCATTTATTTACATTATGAGGTTGGCAGCACTGCAGTCGGGAAAAAATTATTTAACAATAAAATCAGATGACAGTCAAAAAATGAAAGCTGAAGTGTAATAGTGTGAAAAAAATCTGTTTTCTGTCAGAAAAATTTGTGATATAAAGAAGTTTTGTGGAATTACAGGAAATTAAGCAATTCTAATTGTAATAAGTAAACGGACAAGACTTTGATGTCTTCGAATTTGATCGGTTTTTGTATGGAAAAACAAAAATAAAGAAAATTCTAATCGTCTTTCAGCCCAGTGTTTTGTTGGTAAAAAATCAACAGGTAAAATTTTTATTTATATATTTGCCAGTTGAAAATTTCATAAATGTTTCAAATTATTTATTATTTGACCAGCAAATAATAAATGTGCATATTTTTTTTTATTTTTTTTATTTATTTTTTTTTTTTGCTATTGTAGACAAGTTTTATAATTTTCTATATTTGAACCTGCCCTAGTCATTCGCTTTATTGATTTTTTATAGTTTCGGGTGTAATATTTTTGCCATAAAAAACACCGCACGAGTATCTTTAGAACTCAGTTTAGTTATGAAGGTCAATGATGCAAGCATCCATATGTACATAAGTATACATATATTCTACCGCATGATGAAGTCCATTACTTAAAAAATACATATGCTTATACATAAATGTATGTACTTATGTGCGTACATGTATAAATTATACCGGTAGTTATTAATTAAATAAAGTTGTTAAAATTTTTCTTATTGTGTGGTGGTTTCGCTAATTTAGTTTAAAGTCCCAGTTATGGACTATTTATAAAAGAATTTGTAAACTATCGTAGAAGTTATAACTTTCAAAATGAATACGAATTTATTATCTAATATTCAATACCTATGAGTAGATAAATTAAAATTTATATTTTGTAAAAATTGTTCAACTTTTGCAATGCAAACTCAGAAATCATTTTAGTTGAAAATTGCATTACGAGAATAAAGACAATTTTAATTTGATAATATAAATACGATGCTTTTATAGATAGTTACATATGCATGTACCTACAATAATTATATGAAAGCGATTGTGTACACATGCATGCACTGTACTGCATACATATGTATGCATGAATGGAACTCAAGTGTAGCTGGTTTCTGCTGGACAAAACTATCCGGTAACATCTGGTAACAATTTTCACAATTTACGCAAACCAAGTGCGTGAGAATTCTTAATAAAGAATGTAAATAATTGTGACACACTCAATGACAAATTTCTTAAATAACATACATATGTATGTATTTATTTGATAACGTATAGATAATATCCAATTCCATTCGTTCAAAGATATCAAATAGGTGCTAATTTACAACCAAAATTTATTTATCGTGTCTAGAAAAATTTTAATTTTTATTTAAACAAGTTGAGAGCATGTATTGGGCAAATTTCAAAGTCATGTGTCTCGGTGACCGATTGTTTGTGATCGGCTCTTCGAGGAAGTATATGGTTAGGAAACTTTTCACGCACACTACTGCTATTTAAATATTTATATTAGTCTTATATTTATATAAGTTTAATAGCATGTAAATAAATAAATAAATAAATAAAATATTTGAGTGGCATCCTCTACAAAACTTAAATTTTTTAAATAAAATTCGCTTCCAACTCAAATCTTACATGTGGTCTATTTTCAATCCTTAGAGCGGCCAATTTATTCAGTTTCTATATTTTTTTTTACAAGAAGGTTCAAATATAAAAATACCGTTACCTTCAGCCAATCCAAACTACCAAAAAATGCCTTGAAAGACTTGGTCATATTTCTTCCAAATAATGGTCTCTATTTGTAAAAATTTTCTTAAAATGTATCTTTTTCAAGTTCGAAATCTTGATGTTATTTATTCAGCATTGATAAAAAAAAAATACTCACACTTCGTACCTTTGAACTTTTTATCTTTTAAATGCACATTAAATACATATTTTAAACATACAAATTATCTCTTAAGAGTAGAGTGTTTCTATGTTTTTATCAAATAAATCAAAATAAAATACCAAATACCTATAGGCTCGATTGAAATAATAAATAAATAAAAAAAATTTTTTTTTGCTTTTTTTTTATGGCTAAGCGATGTCTATATATATGCATTTCGTTCCCGGTTATGGAACTCATCAGTAGACTTCAACCCAAAAGATTTTGAATTTAGCTAATTATCTTCGTATGTTCATAGTAAGACTCTTAATACTTTATTGAGGATCACAATATACAAACAACAAGTTTAAAAGCCTTAGACAAAAATCTTTACAAAACAAGCTTCTTTATTCGATTTTTATGTAAATAAAAAAATAAAAAATTTCCTCGTCTAGCTAGATTTTTTATTTCATTCTTAATATCACTTTCATTGATTGAGGCATACGCGCAAACTTCATTTCCATTTTATGGAAATGCAGAAAAACAAACCAACAATTCGAAAAAAATATTGTGATGCACAAAGAAATTTAAATAAATGATAAAATTATAAAAAAAAAAATTGTCGGCCATATTTTAAGAAAACTTTATTATGTAAACCTTTGTCGTTTTTCTCCACTTCGAGTTTATGGCAAATGCACCAAATCAATAATAAGCTGACGGTACGTTCATATTTCTATACCTGTCGCTATTGTAATAAACTGACCTTACTAACATTTGCAACGTTTTACAGGAGAGCAGCTTTTATGATTCATTCTTATGGATACGTCTGAAATGTTTTTACTTTTCGTACTTTATTACTTAACAGTATTGCATGCAGTCTTAAAAATTGTAGACAAGTTGTATAATGACTTACAAAGTCTAGTAGTGAACTTAACTCATTTAAAAAATAATAATACAGGTCGGTTAGAGAAGACAACGACGATTAACAATTTTTTCTCAAATGCAATATGGAAACGAATTTGAATATTTTTAAACTTAATTTAGAAGAGTCGCGCATAAACGAAAGAAAAAATTGGCAAACAAAAGTTATGATAGTTAATTTTAATTATTATTGTTCGAACTTTCATTTTATTTATATATTTATGATTTAATCAGGCTAAAGTTCGTATCGCTTTGTAAGCCAAATTACATGTGATAATTATTAATGAACAAATAACATCAAAGTTAGTTGTAAATATTCTGACAACACATAGTTGAACGGAACAGCCAGCCGTTTTAATTAAAATTAACTAAATAGATAGTCATGGGCCAGTGGCAAAAACTAAATAAAAATATACTTATAGTATCAAACCAAAAAAGTTTGTCTTAAGTAGAACAAAAATAAGCAAATTAACTAACATGTGCATAATTAGTAATGAAAAAACGACAATGGTAAGACTGTTGTAAATATAGTGATGGTAAATTTGGGGCCTTCATTACAAAAACACATTTCAGCAAATTGAAATACGATGAATCAAACCAATTCACATATTCCATTTGCAGAAAAGTTTCGTATATAAGGCAGAAATCTACATCAACTGACACCACACACAGTGGACCAAACACAGAAGAACGCTGATGATGAAGGTTTAGTGGCCTTCGAAAACGGCTGGCTGTTCCGTTCAACTATGTGTTGTCAGAATATTTACAACTAACTTTGATGTTATTTGTTCATTAATAATTATCACATGTAATTTGGCTTACAAAGCGATACGAACTGTAGCCTGATTAAATCATAAATATATAAAAGTTATGATAATTGATGAGGTTGAGACGAAAACAAAAATTAAATTAATGTTTTTGTTTCATTTGTTCGATATTTTTCTTTCTAATTTGATTTTTGCTGTATAAAAAATTAACGATTATATTTTATTTCCAACATTTCGTTTTTGTTTCACTTTCTTTATTGTTTCATTTAAGTTACTAAAAAAAATACGTGACTTCAAAAGTTGTTTTATGTGTTTCTATTTTTTATTTTTCTTAATAAATCACATGACCAGTTTAAATGTTTTATTTTGTATTTGCAAAACTTTTATGTTTACTAGACACTTGATTTAAAAAGATTGCACGAAAATAATTAAATACATTTTATTATTTTCAGTAGCTTCCGCTTATTATTATTATTATTTTAATTTTAAATAGAAAACAAAAACAAATCTCAAGGTGGAGTGAAACACTAAAAACAAAGTAATTTGCAAGCCATTCAAAATCAGACATTTGTTTTAAATAGTTCTATAACATCGGAATAAATATAGAAAATATTTATCAATATGTCATGCAATTATAATTAATTTGAAGTGAAATATCTATCGCACACTAAATCAAAAGCAGGTCACAACTCGAAATTATCAAAATGATTTTGCTTCTTTATAAACTAGAACAGTATAAAATACCGTTATGCCGTATCAACGGTTTTCTGCCACTCCTCAACATCTCGGATATTTTGAGCTGTGACTGTTTATGATTTAGTGTGCGATATGTACATATGTACATATGAAGATACTTTGGGAATTTTAAAACAAACGATCTTTTGGCATGATTGAACGGACTTTTAATTATTGAAAAGTATAACAAATACATGGTTTAAAATTAGTTTCTTTTTTTCAACTTAATTTAATATTTCATTAAAGCGATTGTGTGAAAAAATCTGAAAACTTGTTTATTATTTGCCAAATGCAATAAATCAGTTGGATGATTTAAGAGTACATTTAGCACTGAATGAAATGTAATTTGTTAAAAAAATAAAGCTTTAAAAAAATTTAAATACTTCCAAAATAAGCACTAAAAGGTTGAAAAATTATTTAGATTCAGTTAAATGAAAAATAGTTTTATTAACAGTGATGCATTTCCGAACAGGTCCATTATTCCATTAAATGCAGCGTCCTTTTTCTTGCCCACTCTCTTCCATCAACCATACTAATCATAAATTGACAACTGTTAATCCATCACTGAAAAACAGCATGGGCGGTTATACCCCGTTTAAATCTGTTTCTTGGTTAACTCAAACGTATGTATGTTAAACTAAGTTTAACTTATTAGTAAAAAACTAGCTCTTTATGTCAAATAAATATATTCGGTATTTCAAATATGAAAATAAATGTTTTATTTTTCTTTTTTGCTTTTTAACACTTTTATTGTTGCCCAATGTGGCAGCTAATGGTAAAAAGGTGGTGGAAAATAAAATAGATAGACAATCGAATAAAGATGCTTGTTTTGTAAACAAGCCAAATCTTCAAATTAAATAAATAAAGACTTTATGTCAAATAAATATATTTCGGTATTTCAAATATTTTTTTTTTGTTTAGAAGAATTTACTTCCAGTTTGGTCTTATAAATTTTTTTCGAAAATGTTTTTATCTGTAATTCGAATCGAGAGCAAATGCTTTCGAATTGTAATGTTAATAGCATAAAAATTCGAAAGCATTTTCTTTCGTTTCGAAATATACGGCCTGTCCCACGATGTCATTAGAGATCGTTTGATCGACTACTTATATTGAAAACAACAACAAATTTTCTAACGTTATTGTTGTTTGCAATACAAGTTGTCGATCGAACGATTTCGAGTGACATCGTGGGACAGGCCGATAGAGTAGACCCCCAGATTTTTGCATTGAAGTCGGTTTTTGCAGAATTATAAGCTAAATTTGTCAAAAAATAAACATGGTTGGAAATGGTTTTTGCTGTTTGCAGCATCAAGCGTATTGCGCCTGTCTGTCTCTTGGTACTCGTTCACCTTTCGAATTGAAAAACTAAAATCTTAAAAAAGAATTATTATATTATTAATATATTCTAATCTAACCATTTAAAATTGATTATTGCGTTATGTTGTTTGAATGATTATTGAATTCATCTAGATTTAATTAAGACTTGAAAGACATTAAAATAATTGCCTAATGTGGCTTTCATTCACAAAGTGAGTACGTCAACGCCAACTATTAATTAAGTAAAGCGGCGTTTATTTATTTCTTGATGAAGAAGGCAAAACAATTTATTTATTTATTTTTTTTTAATAAAACAAAAGCATCAACCACAATTGATGTGAATGACTGGCCAATTTAAAAAAGGAAATTTTTTTAACTACAAATGGAAATTGCATAAGATTTTATTAAACTTGTTAAAGAACAAAAATGACTGCATCAAAAAAAAATAAAAAATCACGATCTGTAACAATAAGCAAACATTTTCGCAAGCATGTGATATATATATACATACATATGTATATGTAAGTCTTAACCGGAATGTTCTCGCGTTTACATTTCATATTTTACATTCATATAAGTGTGTGCAATGCACACACTGTGCATGCGTTTATTAAACCATTTAAGTGTTTCTTAATAACGCATAATGCTCGGAATCATAAGAGCTATCCAGTTAAATTTTTTATCATTCTCGAGACTTTACATATCGGGTACTATAAGGGTTAACGCATATTCAAATTACAAGCGGCGAAAATAGTCACCTAAGCACTTGAGACCAACGTCATATTCAAGGCAACTTCATATGCTCCAAGGCAAATTCATATAAGACTCAGCTAAATTCGCTTTGAGAAATTTATACTCGAAATGTCAAAAAAAATATACGGAAATAAGTGTGTTGACATCCAAAGTATATTCAAATACAAGGGGCGAAAATAGTCAACTGATCCCTTCCGACCACCTAGTATGAATTCGCTTTGGTCATATTCATACCAGGTGGTCTCAACTGCTATGGTGACTATTTTCGCCGCTTGTAATTTGTATATCTAATAGATTGTTACCTTAATATAGAAAAGTCCTAACTCATTATTTTTTTTAAATCACACATTAGCTGTTCTTCTATCGAAATGTGCAAAAAAACTCGATTTAAAAAAAATTAATGAGTTAGGGCCTTCCTATATTAAGGTAACGAGATGTAAACACACATTTTTCAATACATTCGTTTTGATTTCAAAGGTTTACATTTTTCAAAGCGAATTGAGCTGAGTATACCTTATATGAATTTGCCTTGGAGCAAGGCGAGTCCATATTAAGTGGTCGCAACTTGTCTTGGAAAATACTAACGCAAATTCATATCATGTATACTCGGCTCAATTCGCTTTGAAAAATGTATACATTAATGTCAAAAAAATGTACTGAAAAATGCAATACTAGGTGGTCGCAAGAGATCAAGTGACTATTTTCGCCCCTTGTAATTTGAATATACGTTGGATGTCAACACACATTTTTCAGTATATTTTTTTGATATTTAAAGTATAAATTTCTCAAATCGAATTGAGCTGAGTATACCTTATATGAATTTGCCTTGCATCCAACGTATATTCAAATTACAAGCGGCGAAAAGATTCGCCTGATCGATTGCGACCAGGTAGTATGGAATTCGCTTGGGAAAATTCAAATAACAAATTTGATCCAAGGCGAATCAATAGAATAGAAGTCAACATACATTTTTCAGTAAATTTTTTTAATCAAAATAATTATGATTAAAAGCAAGGCGAATTCACATCAGGTGATCTTAACGTTCGGAAATATTCTGGCAGCAGGAAATTGTACACTAACAAACATATAAGGCGAATACGCAGAGTTGCAAATCGAGACCACCTAGAGTCAATTCGCCTTGATTAAAAGTATAAATTTCTCAAAGCGAATTGTGCCGAGTATACCTCCTTTTATAAAATTGTCTTGCCTTTGATATGGATTCGCCTTAGTTGATGGCATGAATTCGCTTTGATTTATTTTTTACAATCTCTGACAAATTTTTGGAAGTAATAAAAAAAAGCTTTATTTTGAATTACTGTCAGCGGAAAGAAATTTTTCAATAAAAATATTTAAAGTTTATTTTCTACAGCATAAAATAATTCATATAAAAATTAAAAAAAAACAAACAAAAAACTAACCATTAATGGTAGAGTGTTCCGTCTGCTCGCTCATGAATTTTGTACTTCGCATAATATATAATGTCATAGCTGCGACCATGGAGTACCCCATAGTGGTGTTTTTATTTAGTTTTTTGCTCGCCATGGCAATAGTTTTCAATGTCCATACGGCAAAATTAATCGGTGATTTAAGTGACGTGGCCAGAGGGCGCAGTAGCATGACTGCAAACTCATGTCGTCCGGACAACTCTGTATGCTCATTGAGAAATCGTGTGGATTATGGCTTAGAACGGGGTAAGATATCACGAACCAACGACATAGTTGAAAGGGAACTACATAATATTCTATAGGTCCCCATACTTGGAGCTGTGAGGGTGAGAATCAATCGCCCATAAATATAACAGATAAATACATAAAAAAATTCCCCATACGAGAGCTTCTAACGTGGAATCACTATGAGGACTTACCTAATAGCGTTACCATACGGAATACTGGTCACACAAGTGCGTTATATTGAAAATCGTGTAGTATTTTCATATTAACTCTTATTATGTCCCAATCAGTTGTCGTTAAAGCAAATTATTCGGGAAATACGCCGACTATAAGTGGTGCTGATCTTTTGGCCAGTTATACTTTTGTGGAAATATGCTTTCGTTGGAGTGCACTGAATAGTGAAGGCTCCGAACATATGATCAACTATAAAAAGTTTCCTTTGGAATTGCAAGCCATGCATCGAACTGGGCCTGTAGGAGATTGCGTGTCTAGCTATGATTTACTAATGGTGGCCTATTTCTTCGAGGTGCTTCTGCTCTAAATCTTAATAATTGTTTTGTGACTTAAAATTTTAAATTTTGCCTTTTAGTTGTCGGCTCATAATCCATACTTGGATCCACTCATACAAAACTTGCATCGCATAAAAACACCTGGTACTAAAATCGAAATTCCTCCATTTCCCCTTTCATACTTATGCCATCAGTTTCGTTCGGGCTTCTATAGCTATGGCGGATCTATAACCGAACCTCCCTGCTATCAGGGTGCTGAATGGTTTATATTTCGTGAGCCGTTTGCTATTAGTGAACGCCAGCTTAATGAATTTCGCCAAATCTTGAGTTCGAATGGTAAAACACGAATTCTGCGCAATGCTCGTCCAGTACAGAATATAAATTTCTCACGAGTAGTTAATCTGAATGAATACAGTCCATTGGATGCGGGAAGCTCTGGGGAATTATCTGTTGATTCAATGGCATCGGAAGAAACAATGTTGGATTAACTTTGCAAAGTTGTACTTTGGTGTTTGATTTATTTTTTTTGTCGAAATTAGATGAGAGAGCTTAATGGTAGGTACACACTTTGCAACTTGTTTACGCAACACGTTTATATTTCATGTTCCTTATTTTGACCAACACATACTGCAATCTTAAATGAAACCATCAATGCAATCTATAAACATCAAAACATTTTGATATTTTTGAAATTTCGAATTCAAGACTACACACTCGGCGACCAACAATGAAATCTGCCTGGTTGCACAAACATGTCGCAAAGTCTATACCTACCATTATATTTTTTTTTTGTATTTTTATAAACTTGCTCAGCAATATGTACTCGTATGTGTATGGATTTATTTGAATACTTTTCCTTTTTTTAAAAATATATTTGTAGTTGCTTTTGCTAAAAGGATTTGTTTGTCGATTATTTTTTTCAAATGCTTTTTTTGGATGCCCCTGTGGTTGAGTGCTGGCGATGCTATCCTCTCAGTTCAGAGGACGTGGGTTAAATTCCCGCCATAGACCCTGGGTGCTTTCCGCAGACAAGCTACCTCTTCGCGCGTTGTGTTTGTATAAAAAAATATCTAAAAAGAATTTAAATTTATATCGGGCTTCTATACTAGAGATAACTAATGGCCATATACCATAGTTATCTAATGCCCAGATCCCACTAGGCACAATGTACCGATTTTCATCGGCTCAATGCAATAAAGTCATGAGTAATAAGTCAAAATGTCATTATTACTCAATTAATTATCAAATAATCCGATATGGCTTTATTACCAATGCAGTGTGTGTACTGTGCCGATAGTGTGATCCAGGCATAAGGTCAAAACATAAAGAAATATAATTTTTATACAACATAACCTAAAAATCAAATTTAGAAAAGAATTTAACCAAACGGATAAGTAAGGGCTAATGCTTTTAAATGTTTTATTATGCCATGCATTTCAATTGAGACACCTGAAAATATAAAGGCCCAACTATAATATGAATAAGCTGGCTTAAGTTAATGTCAGAATTGAACGATAAGCCTGTCAAATGCTTAAACATTTCAGAGGTGACTTTTAGGTGGCCATAATGTACTTACATGAACTTAAGCACTTCTTAGCCATAGCTGCACATCTAGGTATTGTTCATAATTTTGCAGTAATTTTGTTTCTTCTCACAACTCCTAAATGAATGCAATTCAATCTAATTAATTTGTTATAATGTGCTTATCTATTAAAAATTCACAACTAATTATATCTATCAATTTATTACATCTTTTATTTGCTTTGCCTACTAAAAAGTACAACAGTGAATGTACATAAGCAAACACATGTGTATGTGTGTATATGTATGTTGTAAAAATATAAGTGCAAATTATAGTTTTGCTTTATTTTCTGAGTTTCAAATTAAAAATCAATAAAAAAAAATATTTACAAGCTTGCGTTCAGTTTGGCACTTTACTTAAGCAAATGACATTTGAAGAAACTTGACGAAAAGTTTCATTAAGTACATTATAGTTGCACACATACGTATTGAATGTAATCACACAGTTGCTTAAGTTTGCTTATTCATATTATAGTTGGGCCTTATGATATACTCGGCTCAATTCGCTTTGAAAAAAATTATGTTTCTAATGTCAACAAAATGTACTGAAAAATGTTTTTTGACATCCAAAGTATATTCAAATTACAAGCGGCGCAAATAGTCACCTGTCCCTTTATTATGTAATTCGCTAAAGCTAAATCCTTGGCTAAATCTCTATCGCAAAAAAAAATTTTAAGGTGGATTTATCGATTGCAAATGCAATTCTCAAGCGTGTATTCCTAAATCAGGCAATGGCTTAGTCCTAATTAGTTTGTTATGAGAGAGAGACGAGGGGAACAGAAACGTTTCTTTTTCCCTCGTCTCTCTCTCTCTCTCCTTCAAACTAATCAACTTAGCAATAAGACTTGCATAGTGTAAACTAGGACTTAAAAATTTAATGTTATCGCCAAAATAATATCATTTTGTATTTGCTCAGCATTTTAGCGATCGAATTTAGCTTTAACGAATTACAGACTAAGGGGTCTGCTGGGTTGCGACCACCTGGTATGGGTTCGCCTTTATCAAACCTTTAATATCAATTTAAGAGAGAGAAAAACTACATTTTAATTGAATCTTGATTCACCCTTCGTATAGCCAATAAAAAATGGCGCTTAATTTTTTTATATTTATTTCAAAATAAAAAAATTATTTAATTTCGTGTTTATTCAGCGGAATGTGCACAAAGTTAATGTTCCCAATTGTCATTTTCAGCTATTCAAACATAGACTCTCCCGTGCCATTAATTCCCGTTAACTGCTGAATTACAACAAACAACTAGAGACTGTTATAAGAATTTGTATTTGTATTTGTTTTGTTACCAGCTGATTGTAGTTGTTGTTGCTAGAAGGTCCCAAATAAATAAATAAATAAAAGTGATGAGAGGTGCGTAATTTGATTCAGAAATGAGTGAATTTAAAAATAAATATGTACATATTGCTTAAATTATAAAACATTGGAAATTGTTGTTTTAGAGGTTTGCAAATACAATCTTCCAGTCGTTTTAATGAAATTAAATTCTAGATAGACGTGTACATACATATCGTCATATGAAATAAAAAAAGCAGTAATTAAAAAAAATTCAAAATTGTCTGTGTGATTGTCATGATATAATTAACGTAAACTTATCTGCTACCAAAATTTTTTACAATCTATGCCCCAAAGGTGTCGAATTTATTAGCGAAATTCAAAAGACTACTGAGAACTAAATATATACACTTACAGCCTAATTTTGTAAAGCTCAACGCTAACCGTTGACAAATCTTGTATGGTTTTGTTTTTTTTTTTAATTTAAATTTTTCCATATAAAATTTGTCAATGCTTGGCGTTGCGGTTTATAAAATTAGGCCCTTAAACTTATAATTGATCACGACTCCTGCAATAGGTTGTGAATTGGGTAAATATTTTCAGCTTCTCCTGTAAAACACTTTAAATTTAATTTATGCCTATTTTGGTTTTATATGAAGATACGAGTATGTACATATCGCTCCTTTATTGCAACGTAGTCATATCCTAAAAAATTAATTTTTGTGTAAAAATTGCATACAAATATCTTATTTACTCAGCTCTTGAGGGAAAAATAAAATTTTCTTTTTCTTTTAAATTGAAAACTTTAAACTCGTTTTCTGGCAACTAGTTTTTTTTGAGTTATAACAACGTTGCAAGAATGGAGCGATATGTCCATGCCCCAGGGTCATTTTGTTAATTTGAGTGACACTTTTTGCTCGGGATCATGGTCGTTACACACAGAAATAACAAATGTTTATTGTACGAGTAATATGTATGACTGGTATTTAGAATTTAAATTTTAAATCGTAATTATTAATATTTTCTTTGCTTTTAAATACATGCAAGCAAATTTATCTTGTTTAGCAATTAAAGAATCAAATGCTGCTTTTCGCTTACTCACATAAAATGAAAATTTGTTTTTGTTAAATATGTACAATCATCTCTATCTACGAGTATATTACACAAAATTGAAATCGTTCTATTAAAACACTTGATACAGACATACCGGCATTTGATAACGTGTTTCCAGTTATTTTAGTGACGATAAACACATTTTAATTATTGAATTTTATTGGGCAAAAATAAAAACAATCTTCAAAAAGATATGAATTTATTTTAAATTTTTATTCTTGAGTACTCATATAAAACTTTATTTTCAATTATGATAAAATATGTACATATTTACGTGTAGTCTAGAAAAAATTTATGAAAAACACTCGAATTTTTGAGCGACTCCTATACAAATTTTCTAAACAATTCCTTGCTTGATTTTTCATAAAAAATTTTATTAAAATACTAGCTGACCCGGCAAACGATGTTTATTTCTATGGTAGAAAATAATAACTGACTCATTGCAAGTATGCGATGATGTAGTATATGAGTGATAGAGGCAGGGAGCTTTCAAGATATAAGATTATTATTAATTACTTTGTATGAGGTGTGCCTCTTTCCCCGGTCCTATCCTACCAATATCTTGAATTACTTCGCACCTTATTCTCAAAGAGACCATACCAAATTTGAAGACGGTTGCTAGTAAAGCTCTCAAGATATTAGATTATTATTAATTACTTTTTATGGGTGTGTCCCTTCCCCTGGTCCTATCCTACTAATATTTTGTACTACTCCACATTTCGCTCTCAAAAGAGTCCATACCAAATTTGAATACTCTGACTCTTATAGATTTCAAGATATAAGACAATTCGTTCCTATGAGCGTGGCACAGCCCACTTAGGGGTACTAAAAATGCAGACCTATCGAATACACATAGAAAATTTCAAAATAATCGGCCAAGGCGTTTCGGAGGAGTTCAATAACAAACACCGTGACACGAGAATTTTATATACATATATACATAGATATTTCAAATACATTTATTTTTTTATGAATAAATAATATTTTATTTGAATGAATGAATTCTAAATGAGGGTCAAGTTCATTGTCAAGGCACATTCATTTGTGCCTTTTTCAATTCTTTTTATAGGATGAAATATTTGATTAATAAATGTGAAATTAAGGAAATGCCATAATAATAATAATTTACTTGGGCAGAGGAAAGTGGTTGTTAACAACAGTTTCTTTAAAAAATCACATTAATTAATAAAATATGTTATTCTATAAAAAGAATTGAAAAATCTTGTGCCTGATTAAGTATTTTCTTAATAAAATGCTACGCCCTTCCGCCCAAGAGGTATATTCAAGGCAGTTTCATATAAGGTATACTCAGCTAAATTCGCTTTGAGAAATTTATACTTTAAATGTAAAAAAAAATGTACTGAAAAATGTGTGTTGACATCCAACCTCAATCGAGGTGAGTCTACCAAGTTAGTTTAATGTATACTCTCCTCAATTCGCTTTGAAAAATTCATTTTTGGCAAGGCAAATTCATATAAGATATACTCTGTTCAATTTGCTTTGAGAAATTTATATTAAAATTACAAGAGGCGAAAGTAGTCACCCGTGCTCTTGAGATCGCCTCATTTGAATTCGCCTTGAAGTCTATCTTGTACGAATATGTCTTTTGAAATTTTTGTTGTATGTATTTCGTATTTTAACAGTTGACCTGCTTTCTGAAAGTCTATAAATTGCGGCTTACTCAAAAATTATTCACGAAATCTGATTACATATTTCCATCATATGCCTGAATAATTATAAAAATATGTTTCAGTTTGCTTCCAAAAATTTGTATCCTATATACGGTGCCTCATATGTTATAATATTTGATAAGCTATTTCTTTAATATTGTTCTACTTACTTTGATTTTATATTCGCCTTGTAACACATAGAAGTAGAAAATAAAACTATAAAATGTATTTATTCACCTGTAATTTACACCAAATCAATATACCAGTCAATTAAAATATTTATTAACAACATACATACATACATACTTGAATAAAAATCAATAAACACAAAAAATATTTCAAATGTACTCGTACTATTTATGCATAACTTTTCGGTTTGAAAGATTGATTATGGGGTTGAACGGTAAGGAGTTTTCAAATAAATGGTTGTAATTTTTGTCTAACGAGGTGTGCGTGAAGTAAAAAATAAATAAAATTCATAACAACCCCCCACTGCAAAAATGACATAACCAACATCATTTTTCTGTTATTCTTTTTAAAGATAATCAGCAATTTTCCATAAGTTAAATAATATAAATAAATAAAAAAGAGAAATATTTCAAACCCAAGTGACCCGAATGAACTCTTCTTCATTACTAGGCAACCTGAAAATCTAAATCATACCTAAACATTTTTTAATTGTTAAAAGTACCATTAAAAATTTACAATAAAGGATTTTTTTTGGAAATAATAAATAAAAAAACCTTGTTATGAGCAATATTAAAGAAATATGATTGGAAAGTATCAGAATTAAATAAAAAGATTCAGCAGTTCCAAATTACAGTGGGGTTCGGATATAACGAAAGCCATAAGAGTACTAATTTATATAAAATATTAATGTAAAACCGTTGGGACCTACGGATAAGTCTGCTATACGCTATAATACGTTATATTATTAATTATTACATTATTAATTATTTCTTTAATGTAATAATTTTCGGTAATAACGAGTTCAAACTAATGAGGTTTGATGTTTTTTAACTTGGAGGCTACACGTTCAATTTTTGTTCCAAAGTTCAATACATTCACACATTTTTACTACCATACTCATACATTTGGGAATTGAATACCAGGTGGACTTCAATTTTTCTTTCAACGATTCATTAAATTTTTTTTCAATTTAACAGCTGTTTTAAAATAACTTTTGTGTTTGTAAAAAATTTAAAACACTTAAAATACAATTCCAATTATTTCATGAAGTACCTGCACTGGGGCGAAAATTTTTAATTGTTTCCACGTCACAACTTCAATTTTATTTGTTTTTGACAAACCATATCTGTGAAAAAATTTAAAGCAATTTATTCAACGTCGCAAGGTAAGGGGCAATCAATTAAATTAACTAAATTTCGAAATTTATTATAATTTCAATCAACTTGGAATTTTATTTCAAAAAAGAAAATGGCTAAGAGCAATTTAAAAAATGCCTTCAATTAAAAAATTTTTTTTCATAAATTTTTTCGTGCCAAGTCTCGACAGCTCCAGCAAGGCAAATTCGTATAAAATATAATCAGCTCAATTCGCTTTGAATAATTTATACTTCTAATGTCAACAAAATGTACCGCAAATCCCGTATAACGAACGATATAATGTCAGCCTAAATCGCTATATCGAAAAATTCGTTATATCGCAAAGTTTTTTAAGTGCATTGCAACTTTAGATTTTGTATTTTTTTTAGCCATTCGTATACAGAGCACACATTTATCAAAACATTCGTTATATAAGGTAGTAAATGTTATGTGGGATTTCCTTTAAAGCGAGATTTCTTTTCTTTTATACCGAGATTTGCCTGTACTGAATAATATTTGGTGTCATTTAACGGATATTCAAATTATAAGCAGTGAAAATAATCACCTGAGCAGTTGAGACTACCCAGCGTTGCCAGTTAAAGGGATTTCCACAAATTGGTGATTTTTTTCGCGATTGGGAATACAAAATTTGTGTTTGGGATTTTTTGGGGTTTTTTTATAACTGATGGCAACAAGAATGATTTTTGAGCTAAGAAATGTGCAATTCTAGAAATATGTGTTATTATTCATAGCGAATGGTTTCTAATAAAGAAGAAGTATCAAAGCAGATTAACCAACAATGAACGTATAGAATAAACACAGACTTTAAAAATAATTCAATTTGTCGTGACAAAAATTTAATCCTTCTTCTGAAATGCTCAAGGTTTTTAATACAAATATATGTACAATAAAGTTTCTGAGGCTGATAAATCAGCAAAAAAAAATTTGAATAAAAAATTCAATTTGGGGGATTTTCGGGTATGACAAATCAAAAATTGGGGATAAGCTCTAAAAAACTGACAACACTAGTAGCACCTAATATAAATTAGGTAGTCTTAGCTCCAGTGACTGTTCTCGCCTCTTGTAATTTGATTCTCCCTTAGAACCAAGGCGAATGAATTCATGCTAGGTGGTCGTAACCGATCAGTTGACTATTTTCGCCGCTTGTAATTTTAATATAGGTCGGATGTCAACACACATTTTTCAGTTAAATTTTTTTTTTAACATTAAAAGTCAAGGCAATTTCATATAAGGTATACTCAGCTCAAATAGCTTTGAGAAATTTATACTTAAAATGTCAAAAAAAAAATGCACTGAAAAATGCGTGTTGACATCCAACGTATATTCAATTTACAAGGGGCAAAAATAGTCACCTGATCCCTTACGACCACCCAGTACGAATTCGCCTTGATTAAAAGTATAAATTTCCCAAAGCGAATTGATTCGAGTATATCTTATATGAAACCGCCTTGCCAAGTATGAATTTTTCAAAGCGAATTGAGGAGAGTATACCTTAAACCAGGGACGTAACAGTTATAAGAGAAATGGCGAAAGGTGTTATTTAAACATTAACCAAGGCGAATCAATACTAGGTGGTCTCAACTGCCCAAGTGACTATTTTCGCTGCTTGTAATTTGAATATCCCTCCGATCTCAACTCACATTTTTCCGTAAATTTTTTTGACATACGAATTTATCAAAGTGAATTGAAGCGAATCTAGCGCTTATATGAATATGCCATGGTACACATCTACACCAGCGAAGATGATTAAAAAGTAACAAACTAACTGTCAAACTCTTATCTTTTCTTTTTCAGCTGTCATCACACTTATCACTTACCGCAAGGTTAAGTTAGGTTAGGTTACGAAGGGTGGTGCTATAACACCTCCACTCGGAGACACAGTAAGGTTCATTGTGATTCCCTTCTATTGCCGTTAAAAGTAATATTTACCCCTGATTTGTACCCAGAAGTGACAATATTATCCTTCATTACCGCAAAATTGCACTAAATTTCAGTCATGCCTTATTTTAAAAACACCTTTTATAACATTTTTCCAACAAAGTTAGTGCTTTTTGATTTTTGCCAAACATTTTCCCATGTCTGACCTTATCAAGAGATCTCAAACAAAAACTTGAAACGTGTCATAGATTATGTTTTGGGGGTTTTTTTTGACAAATTAAAGTTAAATATAAATCATCATTAGAAAACGATAAATTTAAAGTGATTAATAGAGTTGTCTCGTTGTTTTTTTTTTTTTTCATTATCCATACAAATAAAAACAAAAATTTGTCTCTTGTCCACTGTTTTCTCAGCGATTACAAACGGTTTAAAAAAAAGAGACCTTAGGAGTCACTTGTATATTTCTTAATGGAAGCATGTCTATTTTATTGACAATATAATAGGGAAAGCAACAAGAATCATTCGTAATGTTAAAGGAATATTTAACAATTAAAAATAAATAATAAAAAAAATATTTATGGCGGCAAAGGGCAGTTAAGCAAGTGAAGCAAGACAGACATTTAAAGACAGTATGTATGTATGTATGTATGTATATATGTATGTGAGTTTGTATTGATACTAAAATTGTAAAAATGAAAGAATGCAGGCACGCAACAATCGCATTTAATTAAAAAGACGTTATAATAATTGTCATTAGTCGAGTCCGTCGTAGTGCTCATATTTTGTTTACTCATTTGTTTATTACCGATGCAATGTAATGTTTGTGTTCTTTTGTTTATTGTTTGTTTAGTTTTAAAACTACCTTTGCGGCGATAAGGCAGGCGACAACATTAAAAGTTAAATAATTAAATTCTCTTTCATTTTATTTGCAGATTCTTACGCCCTTTGAATTGAATTGATTACTTTACTTGGGGGTGTTTTCGGACAGGCGTTCTAGCTGAAACGAGAATTTTTCTTTAATTTTTCAACGAGTTTAATAAAATTCGCCACCACGTCGCAGTTTACTTGGCTATTTAAATCACAACACGTTTGTGTTTACAAGGTTAAGAAAAAATCGTACAGTTCGGTTAATATCACATAATTTTTGCCTTGCGAAACAACCAGAACCACCTGTTGAGTTTCATTCAACTATAGTAATATATATTATAACAACATATTTAATCATTAGAAGGGCTTGTGCTTGCAACACTCACGCCGCTGTAACGTAGAAATATGCCCGTACAGTCACCTATTGAAATTAGTAATCGTGTTATCGATCACATCGATGACATCGATCCTTTGGAGTATCATGGGCATTGGGAGCCGGTGGGTGTGGCTCGTGTGGTCAATACGGGCACCTCGGCCATGGTTACATTTAGTAAACGCAAAGAGCAGCCGTATATAATACACGGTTGTTTGGGCGATCAGAAATTCGTTTTCGAGCAGTTGCATTTTCATTGGGCCGATACCGATGAATCGGGCTGCGAGCACACACTAGAGGGTATAAAGTATTCGATGGAGGCTCACGCTGTACACTATAATGCCAAATATAAAGACTTCTCAGAAGCTAAAAACAAACCCGATGGTCTGGCTGTTGTCGCCTTCTTCATACAGGCGTGTGGAGACAAGGATTGTCCGGAGTTTAAGAAAATTACCGAAGGTATTCGTATTGTACAAAAAATACATACTAGTGCTTCAGTTGATTCAGGTATAGGTTTGTGAAAGCTTTTCACCATGTCGAAATGTTTAATTTGATTTGACGAATCCTTTTCTTGCTTAACTTTCTTGAAAATCTAGATTGTCTGTCATGGATTGGTTTGCAGGAGCTGAGCAAGCATTACTATACATATAAAGGATCTCTTACAACAGCACCATATTTTGAGAGTGTAACATGGATTATATATCGTACACCGATCTATGTATCAAGAGGACAGGTGAGTTGAAGAAAATTCAGAGGACAATGAATAGACATATTATTCCATAAATTCATCGAACATCGAAAATTGAATGCAACTCTTAAAAAGGCCAATGATACGAAAGTAGTGTTGTAAATGGTTCTCACGAATCCCAGTATTTGAGATTTAAATCCCGGGATTTCGGGATCACGAAATTTTTTAAGATTCAGGGATTTTTCGGGACTCTGGGTTTTTTGAAAATTAAAAGATATATGTATGCTTTTTATAGGTATTTATTATAAAAATGTCTTTGAAAGAAGTTCACGAACAAAAGTTTTATAATTAATTTTATATTACATATGTAGTTAAGTAAAGGGTGTTTTTTATAGAGTGACAAGTTTAAATCATAATAAAACAAGGAAATATATTTTTAATATCAATGAAGCAGGCTTTATTGGAAAGAAAATTTTATGAAATTAATGTTTAAATATGAATTCTGCCATGTGACCGCCACGGCTGGCGCGTAGAAGGCGCAATCTGGAACACAAATTTTCAACAACTTTTCGCAGCATTTGCGGCCGTATTTCGCCGATAACTCTTCGAATGTTGATTTCCACGTGTTCAATTGTTTGTGGTTTATCGACGTGGACAATTGACTTAACATAACCCCAAAGAAAATAATCCAATGGGGTTAAATCACACAATATTGGTGGCCAATTAATTGGTCCATCACGTGAAATTATTTTTTCATCAAACGTTTCTTTTATTAAATCAATTGTAACGTCCGCTGTGTGGTATGTGGCTCCCTTCTGTTGGAACCACATATCAGGAATGCCACGTAATTGAGGTACGAAAAAATTTCGAATAATTTTCCTATTCCGTTCACCATTGACAGTAATCTTTTTTGAAGACATACGAGGCCAATGACTTCGCCAGCCCATAGAGCACACCAAACAGTAAGTCATAGTTTATACTGTGCAAGTCTCATTGCTAAGCTGATTAGTTTTAGAGAAAGAGACGCGAGGGGAACAGAAACATTTCTTTTCCCCTCGTCCCTTTCTCCTAACAAAGTAATCAGCTTAGCAATAACAACTTGTATAGTGTAAACTAGGTCTAATTTTCTGTGAATGAAATGGTGTTTCGACAAAATCTTGTCAATGTCAAATGTCAAATGCGACAATTCTGTTTATTTACGTACCCATTCAACCAGAAATGGGCTTAATCGGAAAATGAAATTTTGAACAATTATTTTGATTAAAAATTTCAACAATTTGCACGCGTTGTTCTGGTTTAAAGGCTCAGTTAGCCGACTGTAATTGTAATGTAACTGCAACAGTAGGAAACAGCTGATCGATATTGTTATGTGAAAAGTAATGGAAGTGGTTATAGAGATGTAATGTAACGTAACCTACTTTTCATATAAAAATATCGATCAGCGGTTTCCTACATTACAGTTACATTACATTACCGTCGGCTAACTGAGCCTTAAGTCGATTCATAATGAAATCACAAAACATACAGAAGTGTCTCGTTCAGTGCAATAAAACTACCACGCTTTTTATTAGCTGTGTTAATTGGTAAGTAGCATACACTACAATATCAAATACACTATATTTTTCTCTTTTTTCCACGAATTTAAAAAAACCTGATTAAAGCTTTTTTTATCTGTCACTTTCTTCACTTTTGTGTATTCTGTGATGAAATTTCAAAGCAAACTAAACAAAAAGCAACTATTAGCTGTTAAATGGGTCCTCAAATAAAGCAGTGATGCCAACTCAAAGTTGAGTCACCCTTTATAATTATCTTATATATCTGAATGTAATAAAATATTTATTATTCATAAAAAAGCAAAATAACAAAATAAAATTACTTAATATTAAAAGTAATCCCGAAAATGTCGAGATTAAAAAATTGAAATCCCGGGATTCGGGATTGGCATCCCAAGTCAAAATCTACTTAACATCTTGTAGGTTTTCGAAATTGTGCTAAAAAATAAGCCGCTGTACTTAAACAGGTGTGTGAATTTGCTGTATTGCAATTGTTTGGTTGTAGTTTAGAAAAATGTACAGTCAATAGTTCTTGTTTTGGATAAGAAATCTTGATAAACGTCAAAAAAAAAAAAGATTTTTATATAGATTGCAATTGGGATCTCTAACTAGATTTCGTACAGCTGTAAATATCCTATAAATAGAAATCTTATGAGGTTTTCAGGAATCATTCTGTTTTCTATTTACAAAAAATATATAGACAGGTGGGCGCATACAATGTGTGGTAGATGCCAAGTGCGGTAATATAGGAATGAATACATTTTTAATTTTGTGTAAATACTTTTTGAGAGAGCAAATTAAAATAATATTTGCTGTTTTAACTTTTTAGCTAAATTTCACTTCGTTCAATTTGTTTAATTTTTTGTTCAACATCTTTTAAATATGTAAATAATTACAATGAATCGAAAACATAAGTGTTATAAAATAAAAGTATAATTTTAACGCTGATGAAGCTTAAAAAACTTAATTATTCGGATTCAAACAAATTTGGAAATAATTTATTTTTTTACTATGATTTCAGGTTCAAGTTTTTCGTAATCTTCAATCGTGTCCCAAAGACGAGACAAAGAAAATTTTAAACAATTATCGTGAAATTCAAAAACCGGACAAAAATCCAGAAATTATCTTCGCTCGTAATGCTAAACCAAAATCGAAATTATGATCTAATCATATTGAGTACCAGTCTAATAACATCTGTAACAGGCTAACCATTATTATATAATCATATCTAAGTAATATAATGATAATTTCTAAAATACATATAGAGAAAACAAAAATTAAAACTGTTCTAATCGTAAACAACTCTTTTTTTATCTGAACAATTTAAAAAATAATTAATTAGAAATTATCAAGTATGTAGTATATGAATTTTGCAAACGAAATAAAATAACTTTTATTAAAATTCCTAATTATTGGTTGTTCAAAGCATTCATTTTAATATTTAATAATACTTTTATTATTCCATTATTAACATAAGTTATTTTTTGTTTTGTTTGTTTTTTTTCTTATTTGTTTTTATCTAATTGTAATTATTCTATTTTTCTCAACTGTGGTTCTTTGTTTTAGCAGGTGAAAGAAAATAATATACATGTACTTTTTTTATATACATAAATATCAAAGAAATTTTTGAAAAACAAGTGCACTTTACTTTAAAAAAAAAGGAATAAAAAATACTATGTAATCATATTGCAATGTTTTCTTGTCTGGCATGTATTTTTAAATATTTATTATTAAATAATCGATTTTTTATTATTAAAATACAATTAAAAAAAAATAAAATATAAACAACAGGTAGTTTTATTAACTTTAAAATAAAGTATTTATACTTTTAGAATGAATACTACTGGTGTGGGTTTATTAAAAAGAACGTTTCGAAGCAATTGAAATTGAACATATCGAGCCTTACTTTCGATTTAATCGCAAGTGACAAAAATTAAATTTTTCCGGGGAAGGTTATTTTTAAGTATTCAAATATGTTTTTGTACGTAAATTGTCGCTTAAGATAAAATTTATAGACCGTATCTTAAAAGTTATCAACAATTTTAGCATTTTGATAATTTTAAACTATGGGCAGGTTCATAAAATTTTAATTTCAATAAAAAAGTATATTTTCGATAACATGTCGCTTACGATAAAATCGAAAAAAAGGCTCGATATTTTCATGTAATTTACAATTTTCTTGAAACGTTCTTAAATATTTTTTTTAAATTCTACTACTTTATTATACTATTAACAAATTTTTTAACCGTCAATAAATTATATCGATATCTTAGTATGTACTTTTGAGAATAAGTTTTCTAAGTTTTCTCTTATATGATAGCTCACAGTAAAATTATACGCAAATCCGTATTTCCTCTATACAATTTAACATTAAAAATCGCCACATAATGTAGTTTTTGATTTTTAATGTAAAATTGTATGGCAAAACACGTGAAGACCATGTCGGCAGTTTTTCTTGAAGCAGTTCTCTTCAATTCTCTTTTAAAACTGCTCATTTGTTTACACACAGACGGTTTCTTGTTAAATTTTCCTATGGTTTTAATGCAGCGAATGAAATAACAAGAGAGAACTAAAGTAACTTTTCGGTACAAGCAAGTCAGTACCACTCTTCCCCTCTCTCCAGTAAACACAGACTTGCTTCAAGAAAGAGTCTAAAACATGAGTAAGGGCTCAGTTAGCCAACTGTAATGGAAAGTAACTGCAACAGTAGGAAACAGCTGATCGATATTTTTATGTGAAAAGTAGGTTACGTTACATTACATCAAAAGTAATGAAAATGGTTATAGAGATGTAATGTAACTTAACCTACTTTTCACATAAAAATATCGATCAGCTGTTTCCTACTGTTGCAGTTACTTTCCATTACAGTCGGCTAATTGAGCCTTAATTCTGTTACAATTAAACCGTTTCACTCCTCGTTTCTTTTTTTACAACCAAGTTAGTGTGTACATTCAAGTGCAACCATGTATTTTTAGTTCATTCTCCCGCGTTTTACTCTGTGCGTGTCAATTATAAAAGTTTCATAAAAATTGTAAAAATATCAGGTCGGTAGTGAATTGTAAAACGTAAAAACTACGAAACGTTGTTATTAAAGGTGTATTTTATATGGAAAAAGTGAAGTTTATTTGTGAAATGTGAGAAATTGTAAGAAAATCGTGTTTGAAACTGCTGCATTGATATTGGCAAAATGCAATATCAACAACAACAACAACAGGTGTGATAGAAGCCTTTATAACATAAAATTGTGATGGTAGCTCTGTAACTTTAAATGACTGTACATTACTGTAAAATTTAAAATTAAATGTTATGTTCTCAGTTCCGCTTATTAGATTTCCTGTTTTAATGAATGTTATCAATTTAGTTGTTCGTTTTTCAACATACATATGTATCTAATTGAAGAAAAATAATTTCTTAGATTTTTATTCCATGAAAATCACAATAAATCGCTTTATTACAGTCGCATAAGCTTGCGTGTTTATACATATTTTACGATTTATTTTTTTATGCAAAAGTTTTGAAATTGTATTGTATACTGCTCTAACTCACTTTAATGTATAAATTACACCTTATGTTCACAACATCTTCTATTTGTTAGTAAAGGGCATGGAGAATCAAATGAATTTAGAAAAATAATAACTTAATATATTAAACAAAGAAACATGTACATATGTATGTAGTATGTATGTACTACTATTGCACAAACAATCACTCTGCTAATTCTATTACAATTAAGCCAACCATTTTTCTCATTATTTCCTCTTTTTATAACTAAGTTATTATGTACGTACCTTCAATTACAACCTTGGATTTTTAGTTCATTCTGGCGCATTTCACTCGGTCCGTTTCAATTCTAAAAGTTTCATAAAAATTGTTAAAATATCCGGTCGGTAGTGAATTATAAAACATAAAACGTACGAAACGTTATTATCAGGGCAAGTTCTTTGTGGCATGAGGAACGGTTCAAAGTGGATAGCAAAAAACTCTGACATATAAAAATATGGCGTATTTAATATGGAAAAAGTGAAGTTTATTTGTGAAATGTAAGTAATTGTAAGAGAATTGTGTTTGAAACTCATGCATTGATATTGGCATAATGCAGTATCAGCAGCAACAACAACAAAAGGAGTGATAGCAGTAGCGTTAAAAAACTTCTCAGTTGTGTAATTGCTTTTGCTTCTATTTACGCTTCTGATTTTTGACATACAAACTAAATGAACGAAAAGTTATACGCAACCATCGTTGCGTTGAATAAAATGATTTTTTTAGATTTTTATTTCATGAACATCATAATAAATTTATTAAATTTCTTGTTTTTTATACACATGCTTCGAAATTGTATTGCTAGTAAATAAAATATGTAAATGAAAAATTAACTATACATCCACATATCTGAATGTCTACTTTTCTTACTTTCACTTTAATGTCTAAATTACACCTTATATAATATCATTAAAAACTGTCTCACATTCGTTTGAAATAAAGTGATCGTTATGGAACAAAAATTCTGCGACAGTTTTTTCACTTTTACCTTTTATCCTATTACGAATTTTTCCCTCTTTTTTACCAAATGCAAAAAAGTAGGTATTATGAACGCAGTTGAATTTTTTACTAAAATCTATCCCTTGCAAAACAGAATATAATATTAAAAAATATATGTACATACTACCATTCCACATGTAAAATCATTCTGCTAATTCTGTTACAATTAAACCAACCGTTTTAGCCTTTTTTTACAACTAAGTTAGTATGTATGTACATTCAAGTACAACCTTGCAATTTTAGTTCATTCTCGCGCGTTTTACTCTGCCCATGACAATTCTAAAAGTTTCATAAAAATTTTAAAAATATCCGGTCTGTAGTGAATTATGAAACGAAAAACGTACGAAACGTTATTTATTAAGGTATATTTTATGTGGAAAAAGTGAAGTTTGTTTGTGAAATGTAGGAAATTGTAAGAAAATCATGTCCAACTGCCGCGTTGATGATTGCAAAATGCAATATCAAGAACAACAACAAGTGTGATAGAAGTAGCGTTTGAAAACTTCTTGTTTGTGCAATTTCTTTTGAATTTTACGCTTCTGCTTCAGCCACACAAGCTTGTGTTCATATATTTTACGATTTTATAAATTAAATATGTACATATGTATGTACATGTATGCAAAATTAATTAAATAAATATGTAATTTGTGTAATGATAATAATAATTAAATTACATATAAATAAAACAATGTGCAAAAATTATAGTTAATAAAATATTTCTAACACAAAATTACCTGTATAAAACAATAAAGCGTCGTGCGAAAATCATCCAAGGAAACGTGTCGTCGAAACTTATGGACAACTACACGAAGCTTCAAAAAAGATATTTATACGTACATAACACAACTTTGCTACAATACAGCTTCTCTAGAAATTTTTTGTATTCACTATAAAGTTTTAACCCAATTTAAAAAATTTCCTGTCAATTGTGAACACAAGCTTCAGTTATTAGAGAATGGGCACGTGTTGCTTAAAAAGATATTTTTTCCAGTAAAGGTGCAAATATCTTAAAACTAACCTGAACAAACTACCTATTAAGGTTTTCTTAATCGTGTTAAATGTTTAATTTCAATGTTTTATATTTTATTATTAAGTGCATTATTGTTGCATTTATTTATTCACAAAATCAACTCTTCTACATAAAGTATGTAATTCAAAGCCCGACTCTCTGACAAAATTGTCTATAATTTTTCGTCTCCAGTTTCCAGAAGTATTCTCAAATGAGTCTATATGAGGCAACAGTTGAAGTAACCGAAAAACTTTTTTCAAACGTTACTTTCTTTGCGTGTCCATCAGTTGCTCATTGAATTTTTTTTTTCATTTTCATTATGAATTCTTTAATATTCAAACAAATGTATAGGAAAGAATTTTCTCAAGTATGCAAGACACATACAGACAAATCTAACTTTGTAAATATATTTCAGCTCTAAAATGATTAAAACTTCACTTCACATGAATAACAGTTATTAAAATTAAAAGAGAATAACGGGTTTTCTGAATTTTTGAGGGCCCACATGCTCAAAATCTCGTATTTATAGTAAAATGTTTTCTATATCATGTCTTTTTATGAAAGTTGGCAAGTTGTTCCATATTTTTCTGCCGCACGTCATTATAAAAAAATAAATGTTTAATTGATTATTAAGTTTGCTGTGCAATATTCAAAGGTAAGTCCTGCCATGATTAAATTCTTTTTCTTATTTTAATATTAAGTATTCGAAATTTTTTTATTATTGTTATAAATATGTAATTATTTTAGCCTTATAGGCAGATTTTGTAAAAAATCTCGTTTCTAAACGTTTCAAATTTGCATGAAAAATAACAAAAATTCGTTTCAAAAAATATATATTTTTTCAATGCAATTTTCAAAACGAAAAAATCTTTCGTATTTACAAAATCTACCCTTTAAGTTGAGACTCATTCTCGTGAAAAAATTTTCAAATCCCATCTTGTTATGTTAAGATATTATAAAAATTACAGTAGAGTTCGGTTATAACGAAGTCCGATGGGATATTGTTATGCTATTTGTTATAGACGAAATTCGTTATAAGAAGAATAAAAATAAGCGTGCAGTTTTCTTCCTTTATTTCTTAATATGTTTAAACAACTTCGGAGCAAAAAAAAAAAAAAACGTCTACAAGTAATTCATAAAAATTAACAAGCATGAACCAAAAATTTCCTTTACTTTATTTTATTTTTTTCAAATTTTAATTGCTGCTTAATATAGAGAATTTTAGTTTGTTGTTGGTTAAGCACCCCTACATATGTATGTATGTATAGGCATTTCGTTTCTGCTTAGGAAACCAAAAAATTCTTGAAAAAAGCTAAACAACTTCATTCATTCAAATATTTATTATTAAGAATTACTTACATAAACATAACAAGCTAAAAAAAACCTCAAACAAAAATCTTATTTTTTATACTTTTTGCTTCTTTGCTAATAGAATTAAAAATTTTTTAATTGTCGGAACATTTTTCACTATTGTCGAACAACAATGAGTTTAGATTTCAACGGAATGGAAGATGATGGGGGTGTAAAAATTCAGTTGACTTCGGATGTCTCCAAAGTGAATAAATATTCAATGGAGTCGTCACTAACTGAAACAAATCCAGTTACTATGGATCATAATAGACGTTTAATAAATGAAATAATCTATAATGTGTTTGATGAAAAAAGAGGAACCTGTGACATGTCTTCGTCACAATGTTCCAGTTTGAAACTTCATTCCTCGGTATATAGCTACGATAAGAGGCTAGAATACTTTAAGAATGTTTTAAGAGAAAGAGAGAAACTGTCTGGCAAAATACAAGCTCAAGCTAAAAAGAATCCATCGGAAATTTTGTACAATCGTTTGGCGACTGTAAATGAAAGGGACAAGTTTACCGTTAAGAAAATACTGGACTGTGCTCAGCGATTAAATCCTACAAGCTTAAGTGTCAGGCAGCCCTCAGCATTGAGGGAAAAATGTGATGCAGAAAAGTCAATATTAATACCAGAACTGCAAGAAACTTTGCCGCACGTGGAAAGGAATAAAACTGCTGAAATCGAAATTATTGGTATTCCCAAAGAGATACAGAAGGAGTTGATAGGCAAAGTTAAATGTCAGGGTGTTAAACAGCCCAACAGTTGGCTAAATTCAAACTATTTGGAAAATATCGTAGAGGAAAAACGTTCTGATATAAAACGCATATTAGAACATTATCCCGATATTGAAAATTTAGAAATTGTGGGCAAGGGCTTATGTCGTCACAGGAGTGCCACGAAATGTAAACAAAACTCCGATATAGAAGTCATATCGTGCGATGATATATTTAAAATTTCTACCGATACGCGTACCGAAGGAGATGTAGTATGTGACGCTACGGAGCTTGTGGAATACGGGTTCAAAATAAATGATCAAGAAATTCTTATTAAAAATTATCGTTCTCAACGTAATTTTCAAACCTTAACTGATTTCTCCTGTTATCCCTTTGAAACAGAAGTGAAAAAGATTTTTACCATACAAAATATCGGACGAAAGGTGTTGGATTTCGAGTGGCTACATAGACCTTTCTACGTTAAAAACTTTGCTCTCTTCCAGTGTAGAGATAATGAGTTTCTCTTTGATAGTTTGCCCTTTCGCTTGTGCAGCGGAGAAACACGAGAAATATTTGTTAAGTATCAACCAAGACGCGTTAATGTTATGAAAAGTAAGTGGATGTTGAAAGTGAAACCTCTAATGTTTAAACGCAAAAGGGATGGTATTGTAATGAGTTTGTGTGGCGTGTGCCGTGTTCCTCCGGAATACGAGCAAAGGCTTGAGGAAATACAGAGAGAAGTAATTGAAAAATCTAATAGGAAAATGGTAAGGAAATTGACCACTAACCTGGCTGATCTTGCTGTAGACTTGCCTGTTGAATGTGCGTGTCCCATTCAACTTCCTCTTAACGAAATGGAAGTATTTGAACAGCTTAATCCTGGTTTTAAGTGCGAGAGATATAATGATTTGGAATTGTTGAAAGATGTGTATCAACGTGCTAAAAAACCACGAGACAGGATGTGGGACTTGCAAGTGGATACTTTAAAGGGTTGCATTTTAAAAATTCCTCAAGCCGCGGAACGTGCACTTCTTTTCAATGAACTTTCTGACATTCTAAACTCGATGAAGGGCAAAAGTGTGGATTTAGAAACGAAAATATTCGACAATACCGAAAGACATCGTAGTCGTTTTTTGTATGTACGAGGAATAGTTTCCACAGCTATAGATGAATGGATAGATTTAGTGTCAACTTTAGAGGAAACATTCTATCAGACTACTCTTCAAGTAATTAGTGACGAACAGAATTTGAAAACTGCAGAGCACAAGTACGGTAAAGAAAAAATTAAAAATGTAACAAATTTACCACAGCAGGAGTCTGATCGACGTCAATATTTTGTGGAGAGACATGTGCGCAAACTGAAGTCTTATCGCGATGCCATTTATATACAGACCTATTCATTGTTGTGTGACTTTGTGGAAAATATTGTCAACGTTATTGAAAGCGCTGTATAAAAAAAATAAATATATTATTTTCCTTCCGTTTGTTTTAAAATTTTTTGATTTATAATAAAAAAAATTAATATTTTAAAATTTTTGTTACAAGTTTAAAGTATGAGGCTTTTTTAAATTTACAACGTTTAATTTATATCTTGTTTTAAAAGAGGTATAATGTTTTCCAAAAACCAAGTTCTATTAAATTCCAAATGATCTCCTTCTATTTCAAGAAACACCAATTTTCCATTTATCGCCATTTGTTGTAAGCCAAGCTGTAAAAGAAAAAAGAAATAACAGATACATACATATGTCATTTTGAAAAGATGTGATGAATTCTCATCAATTTTGAGAATAGTTTTAAAGCCAATCTCAAGCTACTAGTTAAGCTTAGTTTTTGTTATCCAAATTAAAAGTTTAGAAACACAAAAGTGACCCGATTTGAATAAAGTCATACAAAACATAAACATAAGTACATGCATGTATTTTTACTAACTTCGTTATTAAATAAATAAATAAGTTGAAACATTCGTTTTCATTGAAAACCCCTGCTTTTTTAGTTTTCAAATAATTTAAATTTGCTCACCTTTTCATAAACACGACTTTCTCTCAATGGCAAAATTTCTTTATCTTGCCCTGGCTTATAAAACTCAAACCATTGAGATTCTTTCGGTTGCACGATAGTATCATTGATAAATTTAACCATAACAAATCTGAATAGCAAATTGTAAATGAAGCATTATGAACTGATTTTCATTTCATACTCGTAACTTACTTTTGCAATTTATTTAGATTTTCGGCATATAAGCCGTTTGTAAATACTTCGTTATTAATGTCGGCCAAAAAAGTACTGTGCGCTTTGTATTTTTCCTCATGTAGAGGGTCATGCCAATAAGTGGATTGCACCAGTTCTAATTGCGTCCATGTCTCATAAGCGCCCTCATTGAGAATACGACGTATATACTCACAAGTTCTTGACTTGAGCGAGGGACATTTGGGCAAACCGAATACCCCTTGATGTTGACCTCCCATAGTTATAAGCACTTTCATTGGTGGCAAGGGACAACGTTGGGCCAAAGCACGACTGATAAATGTGTGAAAAAATAAGTCTTATGTACATGTTTGTTTTACTTTTATGGCATGCTTTATTATTCTTACAAAAACTGTCCTCCTTGACTAAAGCCTATGGCATTATAGCCATCTTGTAGCTTTTCATCTTTGGCCAATTCTTGGCAGGCATAATCCACTTGCGTATTGGGATGTATAAAAAATCCGCTTTCATAATCCATTACTATATTGCCTCCAATTTTCAAAGATTTTACATACGTATTATTTAGTTCCGATTGCAGAATCTTTTTAATTGAACCCAGACTGAATGGAAAACAGCAAGTGTCCCCTGAAAATTTATTGCCAAGAATTGAAAATGAAAACTTTAGTAGCATTTTTGACTTACCCATTCCATGCCACATAACAATTGGATATTTTTCGCCATTTATCAATTTAATTATTAGTAGAAATATTGTTATTAACTTAAAAAAAATCATTATATCATTTAATCGAACTTAATCACCAGCTGGAATCTACTATGAGCTGTATGCACAACTAAATGCAATTTTGTTGTTTTTGTTTTATGAATGGAGAAACAAAACAAAACAAAACACAAGACAGCTGTTGCTGATAAGATTTCCTTTATAAACAATAATGCACAGTTGCATTAAAGGGTACTGTTGTAGTGGAATCTTTGCTGTTAAATAACAGAGCATCAGAGTTTTATTAAAGTTTGTGAACGTTGAATTTTTTATATTTCAATATGTGGATATTAATAGATTTAAAGATAATATTGAACACATTAAGGTTCGATGAAAAGAAAGTGATTCAGTAATATATGTGCGTATATATTCTGGGTAAGTGGATCCAACAAAAAAAGAAGTTATTGCTTGTTCTTTGGTTAAGCAGCGTCAAACAAATATACTCCGTATTTTTTGTGTATATAAAAAAAGAAAAATACGTTGAAAATATAAGTAGTACGATTAATTTGTTTATTGCCTTTTGAAAGTGATTACGAGCTATTTAAAGAAAGAAAAAATGTTCCATAATTTCAATGTACCCCATTGCTGGTTACCATTTGTGTTTGTTGCAATTGCTGCTGTTGTTGTTGTTGTTGAGCATGTAATGTTGGACTGGGCGACGCCGTTGAATCCATAACAACTGTTTGGTGTTTATTGGAAAAATCTATACATGAACCAGAAGTCAAATCAATTTCTGAATCCGAACCATCTGAACCCTCATCCGAATTTTGCTCTAAAGCGGCCATTAAACGTGGATCATTTTGCATTTGTGCATTCAGGGCGTGTGTAAGGTGTTGATTTTGCTGATGGTGATCTCTATAAAGTTTCAATTCCGTGTAGGTTTTCTCATTAGCGTTATTTTTTCCCAACGAACTTTCAACATTTGCATCAAGTTTAGCCTGTTGAAAATTGCCATGCATCAAGGTTACATTATTTTCGTTTAGTGCTCCCCCATTAGGAGTTTCTTTACTTGCTGAGTTAGAAAGATTTTCGGGTGTAACATCAGCTTGTTGTAAACTGGGTGGTGCGGAGCCGTTTGGCATGGCTCCGTTGGGTACTCGGGAGCCTGAAAATGGAATGAGTATAAAGTTAGAGTAAGACATTTGTTTAACATTGCCCCTGGTTACCTCCTTGGCCCATAACAGGGGGAGTTCCTAAACTCAAGCATCTCATTCGCCACGCATCTTGCAGTAGCTGTAAACGGGCCTGCTTGCGCCATTTAGCTCGACGATTTTGGAACCAAACCTTGTGGAGTATAATCAAACAATTTGATTATGTATGGAAATTTCAGGGATTTAAAAAAGCTAAACTTTCGTGTACTGCTAATAAACATATGTAGTATATGTATGGACCAAAAATGTTGCAACAGAGGCTTAACTCAAGGAACTAGTTTTACAGAAAAAAAAGTTATTATCAATTTACATTCAAATCACTGAAGATTTGTATAAAAATATTTTCTTTTCTCAAGAGGTGAGTGTACAAGCCTTTTACATGCAATTTTTACACCAGACAAAACTTTCGACTAAAAATTTATTGGCCTTTTCACGATATGGAAAAAGCATTACGACTGAAAATTTATATTTAAAAACAACAATACAATATGTAAATTTGTTTTTGTTTTTAATATAAACTGTAAATCGAAAGTTTTCTATTCTGCATTACTGACTCCAACAAAAACTAAATTTATGAGATACATATGACTATGATGCAATAAAGGACTTCTATATATGTAAATAATTTAACTATAAACAAAATTAATTAATTTAATTTAATTATAAACAAAAATAATTATGTTTTTAGATTCTCTAAGCAAAACTGTATTCGTTGATTTTGATAGAATAAAAAACAGACACATAAAATCGCCAAAATATTTTTTAATCCAAAAGTTAAAATATAAAATAACAAATATAACAAAATAAACGTTAGGTTGCAATTAAGGTGTAGTTTCTACACCACAAATAGGCAACTTGTCTACAAAATTTATATGAAAAGAACTAAAGTTTTTTTTTATCACAACATAAATTAGTGACCAAATTCGTGATACGTTAAACATATCGTACCGTCAAAAGATCATAGATCATATAAATTTTCTAGCAGACAAGCTGACTGTTTAACTACAGGATTTCGATTTTAAGAAAGCGATAATGAAAGTTTCATAAAATTCAAGAAAAAAACTTTATACTGTAAAATTTTGCTTCTCGCTCTCAGCCTCTATTAAATAAATCAAACAACATTTTAAAAATTTCGTTGGCCTTCCATAACAGCATATTGTTCCGTTCTGCAAGTCAGAATAATTACAATTGTTTGTGGTGTTAGTTATTCCTCAAAAATTATACCATCTAATTTAACTTTCTAAAAATAGGAACTTTAGACTAATTAAATCAATCACTTTCTCACAATTGAAGGTTAGCCGCGAACAACGTTGTAAGTGACAAAATAATAATTTTTCGGGAGAGCAGGAGAGAAACACTTGCTTTAAGATTTTTTTTCGTTTAATTTTTGTAGCTTATCAAAAAGAATTATAATTTAGCATTAGCTTTTTTTTATCTGTTACATTTATCAATTATTTTCGACAATTTCGTTTGCATGATTTTGTTAGTTACGAGTACTTATAAAGTTCTTATACTGACTGACTGTTTGTAATTGTATTTTGACGGCGATAAGATGCATAATTTTGGATGGTTTGGTGTTTGAACAACGCAAGAGAGTAATGTTAACGGCAATCTGTGAAAAAACTGGTTTTGTAAAAATTGTCTTTTACAACGTTATTCGCGGCTACGCTTCAATTACAAAAAATTGATCAATGATTTTTTGTTTGAAAATACATATGGGTGACAATGATCATGTGTGCTGTCTGCAATCGGCGACCGCCACCATGGACTTATTGAAATAAAAATTTGGCGATTACTTTATATCGAGAAATGGACCTTTCGATTATTTTCTCAAGGTCCACGTAAAGTCACTGACTTATGCTGATACAGCAGCAAGAATTGACGACTTGGATGCCAACATTGTTCGTGTTATTCGTCATATAAATTTGTACATATGGGCAATTCCCAGGCGATGGACGCGACATTCGTACACTTTTAGTTGAGCAAAAAACAAGAAAGGAACGGAAAGATTCAATATATATCTTAAGTGTTTTAAAGCAATGAAGGAGTCGTATATTTAAGAAACGAATGTTGGTCGATATCAATAATATAGTAAAAAGATATAAGCAAATGGCAGCGAGAAACGGACGCGACAAAAATAGAAGTTATTTTTGTGCACGTATAGAAGTATAAATAATGCAGGGAAATTTTATGAAGAATTTTTTTTGTGAATGTAGAAATAAATGAAGGTGAATGAAAGATGATCGTTTATGTGGATTTTTATAAAATATTAAAATTTTGTTTTAATTTTTTTTTAAATGGGTAAAGTACAAATACGGACGCGAAAAAGCGGACGCGACAATTTGTTTCCAAGAGAACTAGACGCAGTAACTTTTGTAATATTGATTGAATTTTAATTGAAAAGAATTTAAACAAAAACAAAAACGCGAAAAAGCGGACGCGACAATTTGTTTCAAAGAGAACTAGACGCAGTAACTTTTGCAATATTGATTGAATTTAAATTGAAAAGAATTTAATCAAAAACAAATGCTTATTTACTGCTGAAAAAAATTAATAAATATTGAATATTGAAAGCAAACTCAAAAAACTTCCCTTATTACAACTCCGTTCTCTTTCTTTTGTGCTAATGCGTAAAGTGATTGTTAGAAGAAAATTTGTAAAGTACAAAAAAAGAAAACTAATACCTATTATTTTAAATAATCGCTAAAAGAAGGCACAGCAAAAAAATTTTTTTAAAGTCGCATATTTTGGTCAACAACTTTCAAAAATTAAAAATGCTTTACATTTATAAAGGTTTATTATTTTGTTGACCTTTTTCTGGAATTACCCATATGGCAAACAAGGCCATATGCCCGAAATGATTTTCAAATGTTAACGCGATGTATTGATCTTTTGAACAAACAATTTTTTTAATAAGAATTTAATTTTTTGTGATAAAATTGTTCAATTTGAAGCTCCATCGGGCTTCCAAAAAGAAGAAACGTAACAATAAAATTATAAAAAAAAATCCGAGAAAAATATAATTTCAGAAATTTCGAATTTTTTTTCTTTTTGCGAATTTATTGATTTTTTTAAAATTTAGATTTTTTACCATCAAATGTTTTTTTTTAAATAAATTTCAGTTCATAGACTTATTACGATATTAGAATCAAACTATTTTTTCGAGCTTTAGGTGTATTTCGTCACCTAAACTCCAAAAGGCCGTAAGAACACTTTTTACTTTTTCTTTACAGGAGAAGCAAAAAACCTTATAAATTTAAGACTATTTATTTGTTAGGTGCCAAATTGAATAATGAATAAAATCGGTAGTTTGGAACATATGTATGTATGTGAGTAAAATTTTAAGAAAATATGTATTTTGGTTAATCACATCATAATCAATCAAAAAGTATATTTTGAATTTTTTGGTTATTACCGCCTTTTGGATTTTAAGTGACGGTTTATATTTTTATTTTTTAGTTCGATATTCAGGATATTTCTTATTTTAGTTTAATTCAAGATATAAAAAAAGGTCGAAAAATTCGATAAAAATTTTTCGATATTAGAATTTTGTTGTTGGAATTTTTCAGTTTTGGCCATTTTTAGATATTTATTGGAAATATTTTTCGTTTTTCTTTTATTTTAGTTAGTTTAGTTTATTTTTATTTTATTTTAGTAGTTTAGTTTATTTTTCTCAATAATAGTGATCGTTTAAAATTTTGGATGTTTTCAAAAATGTGTCTTTCCATTTTTTCAAATAAAAATTTTTCTGATTTTTTTGCATATTTTTTAAATTTCATTTGTTAGCAGTTGTTCTGCTTTTTATTTTTGCAGTAAATTTGTATCTGCCTGTTTCCGTTTTTAGATTTTTTTTATCGAATGTCCAATTTAATATAAAAGCGAATTCCTTGCATTTGGTGAATTTCTTATAACATTTTTCATTTCAGCGTACATAAAATTTAGCAAGATCTAGAGTTTTAAATAAACCGTTTTAAATTTTAGACTTTTTTACAGTAACATCTTAATTATCTTTTTTATTTTAATTATCTTATTTATTTCGCATCATTAAAAATCCTGGTTCACATATTGGGATAGCCTGAGATAAATTATATGCTGAGCGAGTTTCCTATTACTGGATTCTTCTTTCTTTAAGCAACTCCATTTTATTTCCGAATTCATAAGCTTTATTTGTGCTTTTGTAATTTTCCGCAAAAATGCGAAGTAATTAATTTTCTTGATTTTGGAAAGTGAAATAAAATTTCAGCATTTTTTTTATTTTGTGCAATTATTTTAATTTATACTAAAAGTGGCTTCAAATATTCATTGTGCAAATGTATATAGCATTTTTTGTTTTTATTGAAAAAAAATCACTTTTATTACGTTATTGAGAATAATTTTTAATCACCTGAACACGAGCTTCACTTAAACTTATTCTTAAAGCAACTTCTTCGCGTAAAAAGACATCAGGATAGTGAGTTTTTTGAAATAATGCCTCTAATTCTTGCAGCTGTTGAGGTGTAAATGTGGTACGATTACGTCTCTGGCGGCGACGTCCGAACATATATTCCGTCAAAAGATCACCGGGCAAAGGGGATAAAAATGGACCCGCCATTTTATGTATTGCAACACTTTTATTATTTTAAATAAATTTCTTGTGATTTCTTTTAGTTTCTATGTATATCCTCTATTAAATTATAATTTACTTATTAGTTTATTATATTTTTGTTTATTTACTTATTTCCGTTATTTTAATGTTACACGTTTCACGTACCAAAAGTAACTGTTCATAGGCATTAAATGCGTTTGCCTTTTTATTTGCATTACCACCAAATGCTAATATTATCACATCGTAATCAACATCATTAATAACATCTTCACCACTACCAACAACTTTATCATCATCGTCACTAACACCAGCAACATTATTGTTCATTTTATTATCCTGCTTGGTATTTATGTATTTGTCCTGTGCGTTTATTAGTAACATCATCATCGTCGTCGTCATCGACAACAACAATTAAAACAACAATACTAATGCAAACAACGTTAACATCAGCAGCAGCAATAACAACAGAATTATACACGAAATGCACCCGAACAATAAACGAATACCAAAAAAAAAACACAAAAAAAAACAGAACGGAAGAGCAAAAACAAGAATTCTGTTTTGCAATTTGCGCGCCATGTGTAAATTTAACTTGTTGTGAGAACAATTTTCTCATTTGTTATTGTTTTTGTTGTTGTTTGGTGGCTTATATTCAGTTTGCTCATTTTTAACTTCCGTTTTCCTGTCATTTGCTTTTGTTTCATAGTGCTAAACTCTCATATTTTCTCATTTAAAAAATCAAGTAAATTTTTTTAATCCTTCATTTTCACAATATGCCATCAATTTCTTTTGTTAAAAATTATTCATATGTGGTTTTTTAATTTAATATGTACGTACATATCCAAACATATGCAGATACATGCATACATACAAACATACATACTTATGTATGCATGATACATATTTTTAAATAGTATGATGTAGTTATTACTAATATAAATGACGTTTTCTTTCTTAAAAATAAGGGCAACATTTTTTACGCTCTCAAAGAGAAGGAAGTCAAATTTATTAGGAAGGAGTGCTACAGATTTTAGGGCCACAAAATTTCTTAAATAGCACCGTTAGATTATTATTTTTAATTAAAATATAAATTGATAAAATTAAAGTTATGTGAAATAAAAATACTAGCACAAAATTTATTATTTTTTATTATTTATTTATTTTGTATTAATTTCATAATAAAATTATAGTAACTAATATTGGGGAGAAGATAATTTTTAATGGGCTTATGTTTATACTATCAATAATGAAATACCGAAGTATGTATATTTATTTGACATAAAGTCTTTATTTATTTAATTTGAAAATTTTACTTGTTTTTATGGTTAAGCAATTTTCTATATGCATTTCGTTCCCGCTTTTGGAACTCATCAGTAGACTTCAACCCAACTTTCAATAATATTAGCTTCGAATATAAATTTATATGTATATTAATTTTATATTTTTGTCACAAATATTTTTCAAGAGATCTATAGGTATTTCGGCACTCATTGAAGATGTGAGAAATATTGCGCGGTTCGTTATAGTGCGAACATCTCGGGGCGGGATTTTTTTCCAATAGGTAATTGTGGGAGAGTTTGCACTGCGCAATTATGAGACGAACTATTGCAGATGTTCTTTTTCTAGAACAGGTTTTTAGAAAGATGGTTTTGATTCCTGACGTGTTAATTTCTTTTTATTTGTGGCTATATGCTGACCATTGTAGATCTTTTAAATTTCATGGGCTTATTATGTATGTAAAACGTACTTGAATATTATGAAAAAAATCTTCTGAAAACTTTAATTTTTCCGCTTATGATTAAATCGTGAATAGGGCTTAAATATGTTTATGAAAAGGAGAAGGTTTTTTTTATAATATAAAATTTCGTTTAAGATAAAATTTTACAGCCTGAATTTTAAAAGTTATCAACAATTAGTGGTTTAGCTAGATTCTATGCCCATTAGCAATAGTGAAATGTGCATAGGGACTTGCTATACCCCTCAATAACCAATCTCAATGTATTTGTTTAAGAAACAATTAATATTTTACTAAACAAGTTAAATAATAATTTTTGGGAAAAATGCGGAAAAATATTGAATTAAAATGATTGTTTTTGAAAACAGAGCGAGAATGGAAGTGCCTGTTTATTTTATAACATGCTTCTTTTGAATTAAATATCGTAAGTTAGTAAAACCAAAGAATGTTTGTGTAGATTTAAATGACAAGCCAGTTAATTTCAAATTTTTTTTCTTAAAACTCTGCACACAGGTTTTACAGGTTGAATATATGAAACAAATCTATATTCTTGAAACCAACTGTTACTTTGATACCGTATAACTAACTCAGTCCTTTTGGTTCGATCAAGATGTAATTTAATAGAATGTCAAAGCAGTTCGCGTATTTTGCAAACCAAACGGTTGACTTGAGTAGACATTTTATATGAAAAGCACTCATACAAATTTTCTAGACGAGTTGTCTGCTCGGCTTGTGGAAACTGAGGGAGCATATATTTTAATCAAACCATCTAATTAAAAACAATAAAATAATTTCTTTTAATTACCTAAAAAAATTTAAAATGAAATTTCCAATTCCTAAATTAAAAATTTTTAAAACAGTTTCATATAAACTCGTAGTTCTTTAATTAAAATATTAATCCCTCTCTTAAACACACACACACACTAGCACATATACAAATTCGAAATTAATGTAAAGTATAAATGCAAACATATGCATATACATACATACATATGTATGTATGTATGGATGTGTGTATATGTATGCATGTTTGTGCATAATACAATTCATGCACACCTACAAACATGCATCAACCAGTCACATTTCAATTAAATGTATTAAAACAATAAGAAGAGAAAACAAAAACAAACACAATTTCATTTAACTGTAGTAAACAGCATCAAATTACAAAATTAAAAAAAAAAATGGAGGATGCTTTTAGTATGAAAAACTACAAAACAACACCCAGTATATAGCAGTTGTGCATCAATATGGATTTCTGTGTGTTGTGTGTTGTGTTTGTAAGGTACCAGCAAGAGTAAGACAATCACATTTAAGCAACAACAATAATTTTAACATTATAAAGCAACAACACGTAAAAACAATATTCATAATTTGTTAAAATGATGAACAGTAAAAAGCCACCTTCGTCTCATCCTCGTTTACATTCCCTTCCTTTTGTGTTCGTATGTATGTATGTATGTATGTAAATAAATAAACAGGATGTAAATTGTTAATGTGTGTACATGTGGGTGATTGTGTTTTATACAATACAATCAAGTCTACCGGGATTGCATTTTGTTGTTGCTGTTGTTTTAATATTTTTATATATATTTTTTTTACTCAGTTATGATTGGCTTTGCTTAAATGTACATTTGTATACATGAGTATTAAAAACAGACACCGCTCCGCCTATTCTATTTTAAATAGAATAAGCTAAAAGAATATACCAAAAACAAAACAAAGCAACAACAACAACAACGAAACAAAACGATAAGGATGTTGATGCTGTTATGAGTACAAAAACAAAACATCTACTGCTCCTGCTTCTTTCGCTGCTGCTGTTAAAATAATAAATAAATATAATTTTAGCGCAAGCGCTACCACCACCCCTCTTGTTGCACGAAATAAACACAACACAGCACAGCACAACTGAGTCCTGTAAATGGTCCTTGACAACAATACAAGGATGTTTCTACACAAACATACGTTAATTTATATGCAGGTATGAGTGTGTGTACATTTATGCAGGCATATGCAGAACGGAGTAAGAAAATAGCACTGCTGCCTGTTCTGTATTCCATAGAATAGTGCTTGTAGTGAGTCCTAGCCTTTAGGTATTATTGCTGCATTGCATTGCATATTTTGTAAATGAAATGAATGAATACATAAATCATAACGAGCGTTACAAAGAAATCAAAAATTAAAAACGATTTCTTGAGTAACTTAAAAGAGATACATAAAATGAGACATTTTAAATTCAATTGAACTAGAATGCATTTTTAATCAGAAATAATTTCTTAATCGGACTTAAGTTCAGTATTTTCAATTCTTATTGAATTAAATATTTTCATTAATTAATGTGAGTTTCTAAAGAAGAGAAGAAAAATTAAACTAGACTTATTTAGCTGGGGGAAATACCGATATATATCTGTGCAGCCACGCACTTCATAAGCATCCATGTCTAAAGATTGTTATTAAAATCAGTTATTTAACGTAAATTTTTAATGAAATGGAATATGAGAAATGATTATATTCGGCCACCATTTCGTTTTGAAACCGACAAATTTCAGGAAAAGAATCAACAAGAAAGCTCACTTATTGCAGCTTTTTATTTGTTTCTAAGATTTCATATGCTTGAGACATTTTATCCGAACTAAACTTCGAATGCACTAAATTTTCTGTTTTTCCGTTTTTTCATTTTCTATTCACATTAATTAATAAAACTATTTAATTTAATGAGAATTGAAAACACTGAACTTAAGCCCGATTAAGAAATTATTTCTGATTAAAGAGATACTTAAATATTAACTCCATAAATTGCGGGCATTTAAAATCCTCACATCATGCTTTTCACTTAATTTTCAAAAAATTAGTGAAAATATGTTAAGAAATTTTAATATTATTTTTAGTATTACATAATTTGAAAGCATTGCATGTAATTACGTGCACAACTATTTTTTTGCTCACAGTTGTAAACGTTAACACACAAACCTGTAGAGGAAAAAGCAGGCAGCAACACTAAGCTTGAAAAACAAAACGTGCAAATGAGAAAATTACATCCCTTCATTCATTTATAAATGTAGACAACAACAAAAAAACAATGAAACAATTGTCGTCCCCATCGTCATCAACGTCATACACACAAATCATACTCTTGCATATGTGTATGTTCATATATGTTTGTATGTCTAGGTATGTAACACATAAATGCAAATTTTACTAGATGCGGCTGTGTGCCTAAATACCTTAGCCAGCCATTGTTTTATATGTACCTGTGCACAGTGGGTCACATGACTTGGTTTTTTATACAGAAGTTTTCTCACCTTTTTTATAGTTTGTTTTATACAAGTATGATCCTCCCCAAATATATTTTATTATTCATAATTGAGACTTGATTTATTAGTGTTACTGTGATGTGACGCTTCATTTTTCCTCTTTTTATTCCTATTGAAAAATTTTTCATGTTGTCAACAATGTGATTTAAAATTTTAAACAATTATTTTTGATTATCTCTAGTAATTAATTTTACTTTTTTATACCCATTTGAAATATCTATAATATCTATCTCTGACTTCATAAAGTATTAATATTCTGGGACCCCATAGCTAAAAAGCGTTGCAGCAGGTTTCCCTTCAGATAGCAAAGTGTAAAGTGCCCAGGAAACGATCAAATAAATTCGTCAATCACATAGTTGGGTGAAAATCAAAAGGGTTCGATTTTCTCATTCGAAGGCTTATTATTTGATCATCTCCAACTCGTATTATTAAAAAAAGTGTAATTTGCTTTGTGTTATTTGCCTTGTGATATAATGGAAAAGTGCGCGGACGGAAAAAACTCGTTTTGCATTTTATCCTGTTCCTGATTGTAAAAAACCAAACTATCAAAAGTCTATCAGCACTTTTATTATTACTAGGATCGCCCGGTGGTCAAAATTCGACCACTTGTCCTTATTTATTATAAACAAGTTTTCACGAAATTTTGCAATCCGACCGACCCACTGTCTTGTGTTCTCAAGTAACTAATATTTTGTATTTTCATTGTTGTTGTGTGCGCTTTCAAAGTGGGTGTCTCATTGGTGGCTTCGTAATTTACACATTTACTTTGAATTTGTATTGTTTTAGTTATAGTATTAATTTAAATTTATAAAATATGTATCTGTAAAACATTTTTTTCTTTCGAGATGCATTTTTCTTAAAGTCAAATAGAAAATGGAATTGGAAAAGTTAAATAATATATAAATACATTATTTTTTTTGGAAGAATTAAATCGAATAAATTAGTTATTATTTATGTAATTAGTTGTTTTTAGTTAAAATAAATTAGTTTCAACTAGACATGGATCGAACTCATTCACTAGTTCAATTTGGACACAAACCGATGATCAAACCCATTTAATTTACATGGTTTTGATGACAGGATTGTATCAAAAATGAACTAATGCACGAATTAAAATTTCACAAAATGTACTGTTTCCATAACCCACACGAGCGATTTGAGTAGAAAATTTATATGAAAAGTATTAATTTTTTGAGGGATTTTCATACAAACTATCTAGATGAGTCGACTTGCCTGGCTTGTGAAAATAAGAGTTAAAATAAAAATTCACATTTTGGAATTCATATTGAAGAAATTATAAAAAAAATCAAAGTAGTTTTTGATTTCAATATAAACTCGTAAACTGAAAATTTATTTTTTTTTTCAAAAACGGGCAGTTGCTGCCTATGATTATTCTGGCAAACCCTAAAATAAAGGAACAACATGATATTTTCTAAGGCCATACTGGAGTTAATTAATGACAATTTCAGCCTGATATAGGGTCTTCCAATAAGAGGTATCATTTTGATATAGAAAATTATGTTTATTTAATTGTACAGCAGGGGAAAACAATATCAGCCAATTGGCTTACACGGCTGCGGCTCGCAGGACCATATTATTTTCATGAAATTTTCACTCATCAATTCGCATATTCGTGGCTGTACGTCCGCGATAACTACACGAATTCCATCTGTCAGGTCTTGAATCGATTGTCCGTCATTGGCATAGACTTTATCTCTCACGTAGCACCATTGGAAAAAGTTGTAAAGATGTTAAATAACAAGATATCGGTGGTTAATTGTGATGGCCTGCTAGAAAAATTACTACGTCAGGAAACTTTTCACGCTAAACACTGATGGTATCGCTACTTTTGTTTAGTTTTACGAATTATGACAGCGAAATGTTCAATAATTCAAATGCGTTGTTGAAGCATATAGTGTTTCATTTTACTTGTCGTCTGTCCAGTAGTTAGTTACAGGTTGATTGAGTCATGACAGTTGTTAAAATGGCGGGCAATTGTAAATAAAACGTCTTTATGGAATACCTCGTACATATACAAGCACAAAACCTCAATTGAATTAGTATACGAGAATTGTTTTGATTCAGCAAAGGGCAATTTTAAATTGTTATTATTATTTCTACTGTATTGCGTAAGTGGTTCTTTCAAAACATCACTGGAGCCAGAAAACGCTATTGTGCGATTCTTTAAGGCGGAAAATAATTTTCGTCCGAGAATTTATATGAAGTTAATGTAGAAATATTAAAACAACAACTCGTATATTTACCATCGGACAAGTATGAGCTTCTAGCTTCGGATTATATTCACTAAAGATCACTTCCTTTGGTTCGTCAAGCTTTTTGCTTATTTTGTTGTTGTTGCTTTTTTCCAGCAGCTAATGGCCCTTATCGGGAATGAATGCCGCACAGTTTGCTCACGTGAAACTCTGCTGTTTTGTATGGAAAAAGAAGAATACTATTCGTCATTTTGTTTGTGATAAAAGGGAATATAATTTCAGCAGCAACCCAGCAAAAAGTTTTCAAGATTTTAATGGCTTACAAAGTAATGAGTTATACTTATTAATGACTTCCTCGTAATGAATAAAATAATCACTTATGTATACATACATGTCGTTTTGAGAAACTACTAATTTTATTTTAGTTTTCAGGATATCGTACAATCCATTAATTTAAATGTATCTGTGGCAAAAAAAATCAACGTTTTTCGTACGAGCTTAAAATACTCTAATGATCCATTCTTTGCATATTGTAAGCTGAAATGCAAACTACACTACTTTTTTAAAATTTCTAGGTGAGAGAAAAAATTGAACAAAAATATTCAAGCAATATATTTTTTTTAAATCACTTTTAATTTTGTATTTGAAAATCAAATTCAAAACTAATTTTTGTTTACTTTCTAACCCCCGACTAAAAAGCGGTTGTTATAAGTTTGTAGTGTGTGTCTGTGTGTCTTTGGTATTCGCTGGACCGATTTTAATTTATTTTGTTCTGTTTGTAAGGTGACTTGATCGAGAGTGTTTGAAGCAAAGTGATCCAGCCGTTTAGAAGATATCACATTTTTTCTAGATATATTTGAATTTTTGTTATTCCACAAGCAAGATACAATACATTTTACCTTCACAAATTCGCTTCCTGTGCTCTGTAAAAAATGTTCTTGTAACTTTTTATGCTATTTTTTTTTAAATATTTATGCCGTCTATAAGTCTATAAATTTAGGCGCACAATCTGAGCAAATCATTTTCATCTTAAAAAAATATATGCTTACTCCAGCACAATTTGCGTTCCAGTTTTTCATTGTTTTCACAACTTTTTCTTAATTTTTTTAAGTCAACCACCTGCATTTCAAATATATATTGCTCTTCTAATGCATCAAATTCTGTTACCATTGTTGTCAATTTATCAGCAGCACTTAATCATATTTGTTGTTGTTCGCTGTGAGTGATACTTATCCTTAAAACGATAACAAAAGCCATGGGGAATGAATTCGTACATTTTTCAAGAGTTGCCCTAAGAGAAGTGTTATTTGAAAATACTTTTTGTAAATTTATTTATACTCGTATGCTGCTTGAATTACCAACACTTTGAAATTTTCTTTAAACAAAATATAAATTTCATCGCAGTATTTTTCGAAACTCGACCGCGATTTAAATTTTTGAAGGAATTAAACTACATAATAAAATTCTACTGAAGCGCAAGGTTAAGACCCATGGAATTGGCAGCCGCTTTAAGCCTCATAGATCTATCAGTAAGTCCCATTGCTGTACGCAAGGCCCCTTAAACCGTAATTTCATGGAAAAAAAATTGATGTTGCTGGTGTATTTGTTGCAAACACGCATTAACCTTATCTATCAATAGTTATGGTTCAAGATGTGATAAAAAAGTGAATCCTAGTCAGGTGGCCTCATTTTGCTTTGAAAAATGTGTATTTGGTATGTCAGAAAATGTACTGAGAAATGTGTATTGACATCTGAGAGAAATTCAAATTACGAGTAGCGAAAACAATCATTTGGTCTGTCGAGGTCATCTGATATGAATTCGCCTTGAAGTTGACTATTTGATCAAAAATATTCATATAAAATAGAGTCGCCTTAATTTAGTTTGAAAAACTTGTACTTGGGATGTCAAAAAATGTGTCTTGACATCTGAGAATAGTCAGCTGGGCTGTTGAGACCAGCTGATATGAATATGCCTTGGTTATTAACATAAAATTCGAAAGCATTTGCTCGCAGAATTGCAGAGTAGACCAGACCCCTGCTCTCTATTTTCTGCTGATAAGCAGCAAATTAAGTGTCAAGGCGAATTTATACCGAGTGGTCTCGATTTGCAACTCTGCATATTCGCCTTGTATGTTTGTTAGTGTAAAATTTCCTGCTGTCAGAAAATTTCCGAACGTTTTGCTTTGATTTGACCGAATTAACAGCTGATCACCATATGCGGAATTGAGACCACCTGGTGTCAATTCGCCTTGTTAAGTGTCTCCTCTCATACCTCTCAGTTCACAGTGTCTTTTTTAAAATATCAAATGCCGTAATGCATTCATCTAAACATTTCTATATTTTCGAGTAGGTTGCCTTCCTTCCTATAAATGTATTTAGATTTTCTCGCTGTTTTGGTTTTGTTGGCTGAACATTAATGTAATCTGCTGAAAATTGCATTTTCAAATGAGAGAACAACAACAATTGATGCATTTTTCTACACATTTCCCTGCAAACTCAGGGGATTTTGTTTGCACGTTTTTCTTTTTCTTATTGCTGTTGTTGTTTCTGTACTGACTGATTCAGTTTTGTGCCACGAAATGTTTTATAAGTGCAAAAAATCGTTGTTGTTATTCGAAACTTAATTAATTAGTTTTAAAGATAAAAAAGATGTTTATATAATGATGTCTGTATATGGGAATAAATAACAAATAATTATATATTATACATATCGCTCACTTACTAAAATAACGTCATAAGTGATGCAGAATGAGTCCTCATATCGTTCTTCATATTGTGCAAAAATTTCGTACAAATAAATTGAAAACTTCTAACTCGTTCATGGCAAACTGTTGTTTTAGTTATGACTTTGTTTGAGTAAATGAGCGATATGTGTGAAGGCAATGCTTTAGTAGATTAATATCGAACAGAAAGTTAATGTCACCCAAGCCCGATAATAACCAAATTATACAAACAGCTTTTCATTAGAGATGGGCACGTCTCGAATCTTTCCATCACGACAGGGGGCGAAAAAGTTTTTCCCAACACGCACGAAATCAAATTGAATAGCAATTCAACTATATATCTACTTATTTTTGTTTAGTTTCAAAACTTTAAGCTCAAGAGACCCCTACACTATCAACAAATTTGCTGGTTGTGCGTGTTTGATGATACAAAACATTAAATTGTTTCTCTACTGGAAATTCATGCATACACATCGAGCCATAACCGCTAAAAAATCTTAAGAGACACATCTTTTGAACTTGGTTTTTTTTTTTTGACGACAAACGATTACAATCGCAAATCATCGATTTTGCTAAAAAAGATTAAGTTCGAAAATTATTATAATATTTTATACCTAAAATCGTTTCGTGTTTTTTCGTGTAAATTTTGCCCAACACATCACAACATGATACGACCACGCACGAAATCAGCCTTTCTGTCACGAACAGTTCGTGTTGAGTCGTGCATGTTCGTGCCACGAAAAAAGCACGACACGCGCGTATCTCTACTTTTGGTGACATGACGTCGTTCGGGACGCAATCTGGGGAAGAATTTCACGTTTTTTCGAAGGAATGGAAGAGTTAAATGTTTGCCTTTACGGGGACTTGAATCACTCATCGTCCTTAGCTCTCAAAAAAGGGAATTTGGTATTGATGCTTTAATTTTATGTGACAAAGTCTGTAAGTTTTGCTTTTAGCTAATAAATATGTATATAATATGGCAACTTTTACACACACATACACACACACACACATATACATCCATACATAAAGGTTTATATATCAAAGTAGCTGATTTTTGATTGGCATACAATGCATGACACTCTTGTAAACACAATCAAGCATTAAGGATGCTTGATGACGGTACTTTTATCAACGCCTTGCAACATCAGAATAGAAACAAAAAGCAGCAGTTAGTTGATAAACTTGATAAATTCATTTTAAGGTACTTTAATGAAAACAAAAAAATAAAAAATAAAACAACATTAAAAAAGGAAACTTACAAGGCAACAAGACAAGACATCTGAGCAATTGTTTTTATTCATTTTGAATATTTGCAGTCTATAGCGGCAAGTCTGGCAAATGCTGGGAGGCAAGCAGGCAGGAAGGCATCAGGACTAGAACAACAAACATCAACAACTCTCTGCCTACTAATGATTCGGTGTTGTTGTTTTGTTTTTATTTAGCATAAAAAAATAAAAATAAATATCAAAGCGGCACAAAAGACAATAAAATTCATTTCTGGTGTTAAATCACAGCTTAATTAGAATTTTTAATTATTTACTATGCAACAAACCATAACGTGGTAACAAAGGCGTAAAATTTCCACGGGTATTAATATTAATAAAAAACAACAAACAGCAACAACAATAAAATACAAATAACAATAATAATACACATACAATTATACACAATGCAAACACATTTTCAGCAGGATATAAAACAAGTCCTCCAGTGACTCGTTGAGCGATACTTAGCGAGAGGGTGAGCGAGCTAGAGTAAGAGTGAGAGAGTAAGAGATGTTTGCGAAATAGAGTCAGATGTAAGAAAATTAAAATGAAATCCTTTTAATGAAATCACATACAATAAAGGCGAAAATAGTAAAAATAATATAATTCTTTGTTGTTTGATATTTATTTTTTTAGTTAATATTTTTTCCGCTTCTACAAATCACAGGAGAATACGACCATGTATGTCTATTAATAAAAAGCTATTTCAGCTATTTAATATTTTTGATTTGCTTCATTGATTATGGAATTTGTGTAACAATATTGTAATTATGGGAACTAAAGATTATTTGCTTCCAACTGGGAAGCATGAGGATTTGAGAGTCCTTAGCTAATTTTTCTTCTGAGCTTTGCCTGTGATTTATTTATTTTCTGCCAAGCGCAATTTATTGGCCTTAGCACGGCTGGTGTCTATCAACTTCACCTTTGACCGCGACGTTTTGTAGTAGATCAAAGAAGCCATGCAAAGTTTTTCTTTTATCTAGTAAAAACTGCTAAAGGCCATGCATCACTATCCTACAGAATCGCACGATTTCTTATTGTCTTTCGAAAATTTTCATAAACTCCATTATATATACCAGGGTTGCATTTTCTCAAAAGTCATACGATTGTGCATGACCTTAAGAGATGCTCGTATATAGAATGATAAGAGATTTTAAGAATAGTGTTAAGATATTTTTTATTTATTTTAATAGTTACAACTTGGAAATATTTTCATAGCCAGTTGTGGTCAACTCTGACAATCTGTATCCAAGCATCCCAGCAAAGATTAATGCATCCCAAAAGCGTTTTTGCAAGGGAGACAATGTTAGAATAAGGCGTTTCTTCTTTGTTCGACATGAGCCAACTAGAACTAATACACTCAGCTTCCAAAAAGCCATGAATTTTTTGCCTTACCAAAGTGCTTCACAGCAGTAGTTTTTTTTTTGTACTCGGATTAGTGTTGGGCGATACTGTGATTTTTTAATATTGTTGCTCCTTGTGAACGTGATTTCTAAATCGCTGTTCTTTTAAACTGTGATTGTGATCACAGTTTAGCAGTATTTTGTTTGTAGCAGTTCTGTTATTTTGACAAAATCTAATTAGAAGAGCAGTTGTGAAATTAAACAGTTACTGTGATCAATGTTTAACACATTTCAGCTCTTCTGCTTTAAAAGTATGTATTAGTATTGGTATTTTGATAAATGCTAATAAGAAGAGCGACAAGAACAAACAATTAGCATCAACCCCAACCAAATATTGATAATTGTCGTATGAGAGTCAGAGGGACAGTAAAATTGCAAATACAAAAATGTGAGAGCTATACATAGTTGCCATAAAAGACGATTTGACACGATTAGACGATTTTTTCTCGACAAACGGTGAACGTATACAAATAAATTCATGTGGTAGCTTTATTTACTGTAAAGTAAGCATGCAAGAGCATTCACAGTTTGTATGAAAGAACTACATTTGCAAAACCTGTTACTTGATAAATTCAGTCACAGTTGTGATTAGTGATCTTTCAATCGCTGTGAAAAAGTAACAGGTTTCCAAAAATAGCTCATCACTAACTCGGATGCAAAAAATACTGGTTTGCAAATTTTGTTTTTTTTTTACTTTTTTCTACTTTGTTAGAGAGCCCGCCTTACGTTAGTGCTTTTCAGAAGCATTTTTCGAAGCTTTAGTTATCAAGTAATTAATATATTACTTCTCTCAGTTGTTAGTGCTTCCAAACCAGAATTTTTTTTTCTGATATGCGTTGTTACAGGGTGCCCATAAAGAACATTCCTAAAAGCTTAATGCTATATCCATAACCATTATTTTGTGAAAGCGAGTTTTTTGTGCATTTCGATAGCAGAACAGCTAATGTATCGAAAAATGTAAAAAAAATGAGTTAGGGCCTTTTTATATTAAGGTAACGATATGTTTGTAATGTTCTCTTTACATTTTAATTCGTTTAATGTTTGCATGATATTTTTTTTATTAAAATTTATTTTAGTATTTTTAAACGCATTAAAGGATATTTCTATTTTATTTTTAATGCATCTTTTTTTTTTTTTTTTTTTTGCTAATACTACCACGTTTTCAGTAGGAGGGTTAATAATTTTAATTAACTCTTTATATTTTTAATGGAATCATATTTTGTTTAGCCTGAATTTGTAATAAGGTCGTTATCGTTCGGCATTTACGTGCCAACAACTTCATTAAGATAATTAAATTTTTTTTATTTTAACATCTTCTCAATCTCGTTTCATCTGTTCATTGCAGCGAATCATCACAGTCATCGTGCTTATAAACAGTGCTGTAGTATGGAAAAGGCTGTATTAGCGATGAATGGTTCTCTTGTTGTAGTAAAATTAAGTAATAAAGAACCAATTTCTCTTGAATAATTGCATAAATGTGGGATAGTCCCTGTAGTTCTTTTGTTTATTATTAAAAAAATATAAAACTGTAAAGCAAACAAATGAATGCAACTAACTAATCGATTATTTCAAATAAGTTTTTTTGCTCTTCAAGTTCTTAGTTTAATAAATTGTGTCTCCATAATGAATCAATGTTATTGCGGTAGTTTCAGACGCTGATGCCGATAAGTTAGGATAAGTTAGGAAAGGAAAGGATGGTGGGCGAAATCGCAGTATCTTAGGCCTCTTAATTCATTCCGGTAACACGGAAACTCCGTTTAAACGGAGTTCGCACTATAGAGTAATGACAAGCTAACAGCTAACTATAGAGTAATGACAAGCTAAGAGCTCTCTAAATTTAAAAGCAACTCATGTTAAAAGTTTTCCCCCTTCAGAGCTCAAAGCACTGATTCTTATATATGTCTTGGCCACTGTTAGAGTAGTCATTACATTCAAAACCATCCACGAAATCCAAAGAAACAGCTTCTTCGTGTTAAAGTGAATTCACAACTATCCGGTGATCATGCAGTCATTCTTTGGGGCCTTTCTTCAATTCGTAAGCTCATTCGTGCGCCTTACTACCTTGCTAACTCATCATCAAATAATTCTTACATTGAACTCATCTCGTTGAGAAATGATTGATAGTCGATGGACGCTTTCGTTGTTAGGAGTGTAGATTCCAAATTTGTCCAGCCTCCAGATATCGATATCGACAGAAGACGTTCGGCTGATTACTTGTATTAAAAAAAAAAAATAAAAAATTTTTCATAATTCATTGCCGTTTGCAATACAAGTTGTCGATTGAACATTTTCTGTCGAACAGAAGCAAAGTGCTTCAGTTACTTTTTTCTTTCTAGAATCATTCATCTTGAAACTTTGAGTCCAATATTTTTCTATGACAACACGTATTTCTTATTAAATTTCTAAAAAAGAGAGAGATGGTCGGAAAATCAAAGCAAACAATGTCAGACTTGCAAAATTGTGCTCAACGTTGCCATAGCGGGGGATTTTGGCAAACAAATGGAAATAATTCTGCAGTTTCTAAACTGGCCGTCTCATACAGTATTTCAGGAGCTTAATTTTGGAGTTTTGATTTCATATGCTTTAACCCACGGAGCCATAAAACCCTAAAGTGGGCCACCTCGGCTTAGTGAAAAATTCAAATCTGATGTTTTTAATAAGTTAAAAAAGATTTTTAGCAAGAGCTAAATAAAAGTCTACTATATTTATGAATTTTTTACAAACCTTGGTCCACTGTTCTACTAATGGAAAACTCAAATCTTGTCCGATTTGCAAAAGGAAAATTGTTATGGATTTAAAACTAAGTTTTTAATAATTTAATTTTTTGCAGGAAAAAGTTTGTTAATTATTTTACAAAAATACCAACCCCATTGTATACTTATTTGAAAGGTAATACTGTAAGAAATATTACAAAGACATTTTTACTAAAATTTTTCATAATTGAAGGAATCAGATCATTTGGAAATATACCTATTTTTGTTTTAAATATCGAATTTAAAGCAGTTTTCTCAAATCGTAAAGCTGGAATCAAAAAAATTTATCATGCCACAATAAGTCGTCTAATACGTAGTTTCCACAAGTCGGGCAGGCAGCTCGTCTAGAAAATTTCTATGAAAATCACTCAAAGAAATGAGTGCTTTTCATATTAATCTTCTACTCAAGTCAACCGTCGGTGTTGTGGAAGCAGGTGCCTAAAATTTGTATGAAAATCACTCGAAAACTATATAAATTTTATACTCAACTCAACAATCAGGGGGTAAATATTTTCAAAAATATTATCTGTGCCCGGCGTTGAAAAATAAGAAACATACCGCAAAAATACTGAAAAATCTTATTTTTGAGATTTTGCGAAATTGCGGTTAATTCAAAAAGATGAATATTTATTTGTTTTATTATTTCAGGTAGTTAAATTGCAAACTTGAGCTCTGAAACACCTCCTCAAATACTATAAAAATTTCATAACTGCAGAGTTATTTTAATTTTTTTTTGCCAAAATCCCTCACTGTGCGTTGTTACGAGAGACTCAATAAAACTTGAAAAAGCGTGGAAGTTGATAATTTTTTAAGATTTTGAAAACGATTAGATTTTTGGTATAGTAAGTGTTCTTACGCTTGGAATACCCACACAGTCGATTGCTGTTTTGTTTCCGGCTCATAAGCATATATAATCATGATGCGTCACCTGTCAAGATTTTATACACGTCTTTTGAAGCACCACCGTTGAACTTTTTAATAATTTCCTTACACCACTTGACGCGAGCCTTTTTCTTTGAGGGATTGATAAATTATGGGGTATCCAACGAGAACAATTTTTTTTACAACTAAGTGTTCATGCAAAATCGAATGTATTAAAGTGGAAATAATGTGCAATGGTGCCTCTATCTCACAATATATTACATGACGATCTTGCATTATCAGTTCACGTACAGCATCGATGTTTTGGGGCACAACAACCGATTTTGGACGACATTCACGGAATTCATCGGCAACGGAACTACTACCACGATTGAATTTACTATAACAGCGATATAATGTGGTTTTTGATGGTCCATGTTCACGTCGAAAGTTGTAATCCAATGAAAACCTTTTCTTGAAATTTTAATTTTTTTTGTCAAATTGATTTTTGATTTTCTGAACTCACTGCACTTGTACATCAAAACGTTGAAAGTACGTTTATATGCCAAAAAAATGTCAAACTTTATTATGGTGTTGTGAGATTTTAGCTATTGACATTAGTGTTACCAATTCCCGAAATATATATAGAAGCCCTCGTACATCCTTTGGCAGAAACAACACCTAAATTTCTTATTATTTTTATACAGCTTCCGAATACTAGCTTTACTTAACACACATTTTCCAAACAGAGGATTTTTAAAATTCGCTCTGTCAAGGTTACTTGTATAAACGGGTAGTGTCCATCCAGCCTTGATTTAGAAATGAAGTGGTTGGTAGAAATCTTTACAATTCCGAATATTTTGTTGAATCAGTTAGCAAAGCTGTGCCTTCCTCCTTCACATAATTTCCTATGTGTACTACCCTGGACTTAGAGTTTCTATAATGAAATTTTTCCTTTTTAATGGATGATGGCTGAAACCATAAAACTATGCTCTAATAGTTTACCACTATTACCACCTAAAAGTAGGATATAGAAACGCTTTTAATAAAAATAATTACATTTGCAACAATACAATCAAAATTCCATTAAAAGCAATGCAAAAAACAAATAATAAATAAAAAACAAAGTACAGCAGCTAAAATCTTGTTGATTAATAACCATCATAACTTACGTCAGTCACTTGGTTAGACAGCAATATTTTCTTTTCTTCCTTTTAATTTTTTTTATATAAATACATACTTATTTTGTTTTAACTCGTAAATGAAATGATGAAACTAAATTTATGTAGAAGTAGAACATAATGCAACACAATTCATAACGAAACCGAACAAACGAATCAAGCAGGGAAGCACCCACCAACCAACCAACCAAAGAACCAGCAAGCATCCAGTAAACAAGCAACATTTCCTCAAGCCTTAAAATATGCTTTATACAAATCCACTTACACAAACTTGCATTTGTTTTACTTAAAAAAATAAAAAAAAAAATAAAAAAAGATAATGAATTGAAAAAAGTAATTAAAAAATACATACAATGAAAATGTATACGTGTTAATGCTGCAAGTGGTTGTGTGTATGTGTTGGTGTGTGAGTGTGTGTGAATGTTTTTACAATTATGTATAACAATATAATGAAAAATACATTACACCCAAGTCGCAACTACAACAACAAACAGCTCAGCAGTAGTTGTAGCAGCTGCGGCGGAAGCAGCACCACCACCAGCAGCAGCTCTAGAAAAAAGCAAGACAACAAATTATAATGTTTATCATTCTGTCATCAACATCACAGTTGTCAACAATAATGCTGATGACAAGGATGTTGTTGTAATGCAGGCTCGTTCATATTGTTGTTGTTTGTGTTGTTGACGATGATGCGGAAGGTAGCGGTGAATGAATGACGTTAATGTTGCCAGTGTAGCTGTTGTGTTGTCGTTGTTATTGTTGCATGTAAAAAATGTAAAAAATGTACGTGGTGTGTGCGAATTTATGTTTGAGTACAATAACAATAATGACAACAACAACGGCAACATTAACATCAACATCAAGTAATGAAAATTAAAATACATTTTTACACACATCAACAAAACCTGCAAATGTATAAAAACAACAGCAGCAATTATTTTTTTGTGCACTTGTATGACAACTTACTGTAGAGCGCTAATTTCAACACTTGCATGCATACATACATACATACACACATACATACATACATACATACATACATACATACATACATACACACATACTGTAGGAATGCAGGGGGAAATTGCATGTGTGTGCCTTTATGCATGCTCTTTATGATGTGTCCTTATTTTCATTTTCTTCTTGTTCTTTTTTTGTTTGTCTGTCTTGCATTTCTCTCCTGGAGCTAATACCGATTCTTTCGCGCGATGATTTGCTACGCTGCAATGAAGCGAGATGTGCATGCAAGATATTTGCTGAAGGATAATTATAATTTTGATTTAAATGAAATTTTGACTGCAGGCCTTAAATTTGCGGGGTTAAAATATTTAAGGACCCTTAATGAAAACAGCTACCCAAATATACACATGGCATTGCAAAGGAATGATAACTTTAACGCTTGTCAGCAACTTGCAGTTGCAATACTGGAACGGTTTTCTTCTTCTTTCATTTGTGCATCTTAAGAGTAAAATGATGCCGCTGGCTATTGCCATTGATATTAAAATATCAAGTCGTAGGTTACAAAGATGAAGATGCTGAGGATGAAAACATAAAAGATTGTATGTGAAAATAAAATAATATCTTTTAACTCTCAAAATATTTAGAAGAAAGAAAAAACGAGGAACTGAACTTTAAAACTGCTTGTTTTTAGGGTTCCGTACACCAAAGGTAAATAGGAACCCTATTGTTTTCGCTACAATGTCCGTCTGTCCGTCCGTCCGTCTGTCATAGGCTGTTTTCTCGAGAACCGTAAATACTAAGGACCTACAATTTTCACTGAATATGTAAGACTTTGGTCGCTACAACAACAAATATATGACAGTTAAAAATTAAAGGATGTTTTAAAGCGAGCAAGAAAAAATTTTGAAATCCTAGTTTAATATACAGACAATTATATAGACACTTGAAATTTTCAAAGTCAATGTATTTTTATGCAGATACACCAATTAACACTGAAATTTAAAAATCGAAATTAAAGGGTATTCTATCAGTTAATACAATTTTAATTATGTAATCTTAATTTTTTTTTAAACTTGCTGTATCTTGGAAACCGTAAGAAACAAACAAACTCTTGAAACTTTTAAAAACACTAAAACTAAAAAATCTCATATTTAAAAAAATCGCCAAAATGAAAAAATCGGCAAAATGCAAAAAGCGCTCAAATGAAAAATATCAAAAAATAAAACAAGTAGCTAATATAAAAAAAGAAAATTCACCAGTATCTGGATTCTGTAAATATTTCCGAACGAAAATCGTAATATTTATCAACATATTTATTCGTTTGCGGTAACGATTATGTGATTCCGTAATTCTTTTCACGTAATATCCAGGTATATTTCAATCACCATTTAACTCAATATCGTGTGGTATCTCTGTATAGAAAATGTCAAAATAAGCGAAAAGCGCAAAGAATAATAAAGAAAAACTTAATAACTTGCAGCTTGTGATATTATTTTAAAATATGTTACGAATTGCAAAGTCGATAAATTTTCGTTATATTTATTATAGCGATACGATACGATATTACGATAAAATAAAAGTTACTGAATCCAACTACAAAAATAAAAACTGTCGTCAAAAAACTAAAAAATCGCCAAAAATGAAAAAATCGCTAAATCGAAAAAAATAAATAAAAATATTGTATTGTCAAAAAGCGCCAAAAATCGAAAAAAATGCTAAAATTAAAAAAATCGCTGAAACGAAAAAAAAGACAAAACTAAAAAAGCGTCAATACTAAAGAACAGAAGAAAATCGCCTTTGTGTGCGAGTCAAAGTCGCACTTTACTGAATTTATTTTCTATCTGTATCTAATTTTATTTTATTGGATTTAATTTAAATAAATTTTATGATGCTGACGAGTTCTTTAAGCAGGAATGAAACGGATATAGACAACGCTTAACCAAATGAACAAAGAAAATTCAATATTTTATTTTTTAATTTTATTAAATTTAATTTAATTTTACTATATGTATTTAATACATTTTTTTAAATTAATATCTTTTATTATTTTCCAGGTGTGTCGGCTGCATATTTAAATATGCCCAATATCAAATTAAGTGCGAGATCTCTAATGAAAATATCATTAAAATTAAAATCGCGTGTGCAATAATTTGAAAAAATCAGTAAAATCAATTTAATTTCTTAAATAAAATATTTAATTTGTTCAGTGTTTCTGTTAAAAATTTTCTCGTTAAAAAAAGTAAAGTTTGTTTTTCGTTTTGTATTTTTTTTTAATTATAAATTAAAATATCCTTAATGCTTTTTGCTTATAATTGCCATAATATAAATGTGAGTTAGTGTTTTTTTTTAAACTAAAATCATTGATATCCGGAATTATGGTCCAACAATTTAAACCAGACCATCGACAAAGTTTGACCTTGGAATTTTATTGCTTTCGATAAAGCACAGCAATACCTCGCAATACGTCTAATGATTCTTAACAACTTCATGCAATTCGGTAAGTGAGTTGTTTTTTATATCTTTTATAAGATCTATATTTTAAAATGTAACAATTGTAACAATGCAAATATCAAGTGAACAAAATCTCTCGACGAAAAAAAGAATTTTGGTCACAGCATGCAAACAGAAGTAATCAAACACAATTAAGTCATATCGTCTTTTAAAAAGTTCTATGTATGAGCGTATGTTACATTGATTCAAGTGTTTGTGACTGAAACATATGAATTAAACACAGAGAGACTAGTCTACTACTCTCTACTCTGCTCTAGTTGGCAACAGCGACAAAAGTGGTCTTGTAGTCGTTTTCATATAAACGTATGTATCCTATTTTTGACAGATTGTGGTCGGTAGCCCGCTGTGATCTATGTGTTTAATGCTTAATGCTACGTGGATGGGTCATTCATTACTCAGTGACTTTTTGAAGAAACACAGGTTTTTGTATAAAAAGTTATTTCATTTTTCAACAGTCTGCTTTGAGTTCTAAATACTTAGTCCAAGTTTTCTCCAACTTTTTTTCCCTTCCGAAAAATACTCGTATGATTTATCGAGGTCATTAAAATAGGCATTTGTTTGTGACATGATTCGTCGTTGGAGACAGATATTTTTCAGCCGAGCCATTTCTTTAAGTTTTGGAACAATAAATGGTTATTCGAGGTTAAATTTGGAGAATAGGGCTGACGAGGGAGCAATTCGAGGCCCAATTCATGAATATTTGCTATGGAAACTGCACATGCGCTTATGGTTGATTGTGAGCAACTGCGGCACCCATCTTGCGAAAAGCTTTCTCATACTAAGTGATCATTCAAAATTTAAGCCACTGATCCATGTGAGATGCTTTTGGCTTCCACCATGAAAGTGAGAGATTTCAATCTCTGATCGGCTAAAATCATATCTTGAATTTTTTCCATTGTTTCGGATGTAGAGACCTCAACTGGGCGTCCAGAATGTTCGGCTTGTACGGCCACAACGAAATTCACAAAACCACTTTTTTTAACATTGTCCCCATAGCATTTATCAAGCTTATCCTTGGTTTGAGTGATGGTTTTCATTCCGCAAAAAATAATACTTAATGAGCACATGAAATTCACTTTTTTCTATTTTCTTCCCAAAACGCGCGATAGTCTGCCAACCATGGCTGCCAAACACAAACTTAATGACGCAGCTTGTTCAAATTTAAGCAGAAGTCAACTGATACTTGCCTATTGACAGAAGCATTGTTGCTTGCCATTTCAATTAAGAGGCGAGAAATTCAAAAAGACACCCTCGTACCAAGTACAGTGAAATACGGTTTTAAAGAACTCTGAGGCGTCTGGCAATTCTGTTCGTTGTAACTGGAAAAATATATTCTACAAAATAACCCATTTTATTTAAAAAAAAGACAAAATCTTTTTTAAATATGCTTTCTTTAAATTTAAGATTTAATTAACCGTGACTTATTTATTTTTGAACTTGGAGAACAGCTGTTTTCAAAAATATCACAAAATAAAGGTTCGGTTAAATTTTACAAAAAATTTCAAATCGCTATAGATTCGTTTTTACAATGGAATCGTTTCGATCGAATAAATAAAATTTTTATTATACAAACCTATACCTCCGATAAGATGTAAAAAATAAATCACAAATTAAAAAAATTATTTTCTATATTTTGTAGGGGTCTTAGTAGAGAAGGGGTTGGATGAAATTCCATTTTTTTTAAATTAAGTCAATTTAACGCTCGATGTTGAATTGCAATGATCTTGGACCTTTATTTATAGTTTTAGCACACAAATGTATGATAACTTCCCACTGTGCGCGAAAAATTCACATTTATAAGATAAAAAACAGCTTGAAACAAACGGCGACTTTCAGTGTTAATTTTTGTTAATAAAATTTTTCTTAATATAATTGACTTTCCCCACAAAATATACTCGTACACAAATAAACTTAATAATACTCCTCTTCCCAGAACATTCCTTGTTGCTGGTGGACAGGTAAGCAAGCGATCGTTGTACAAAAATATCTTCCTTTATTATTTATTTTTACAACTACAATTTCTTTACATAAAAAATTTATGCATACATACATATGTACATACATATACTCGTATGTATGTATGTGTAGAGTGTTTTGTTGTTTTTAATTTTCATTTCTTGCCTCTGGAAGACTGAACACCCTCTTAAGTTTACATTTTAATAACTTTTGCATTTCTCATCCTGTCGCCGTGCACACAAAAAAGAAAGAAAAAAAAATACGACAAATCTTTTTATATCTATCCCATGTTGTAAATAAAAATCTAACAACAACAAACAACAATTGCAACAGCACCAGCAACTACAACAATAAGTATTATGATGATTTTGATTACGTTTATGAAATATGATTTCATTTCGCCAAGAAAAGACAAAAAAAAAAAAAAGGAACCAGTAGTATCTACTGCTCGAAGAGGAAAGTGGGTGGATGGAGTAAGAAGAGCAGTCAGGATGAGGAGCTGTAGAGAGAACAATGAAATCAGAAAAAATCATTCAGTCGTTCATTGTTCAAAAGCATTGTCTTGAGTTGTTGGTAGTAGACATTTGTTGTTTTGTTTCTAAATATTTATGGTATGTATGTAGTACATACATATGTAAATGCTCGCGTGTGTGTGTGTTCGTGTTTGAGACGGGTGTGGGTGTGGATGTACTGCCACGTTGCCAACAACATAATCAGAGTAACAAATGAGATTCTGGTTGACAGTTTTTGTTTGTTCAAGTTTTTTGTTTACATATTTATTTTCTTCACTATACGGAATTGGTTGAATTAAAAAAAATAAAAAAATAGAAGAAAATGTGTGGTAGAGTTTTCGTTTTGTTTTTGTTAGACAAATGATATTGTTTGTTTTTTTTTATATTTAAAATAATAAACATTGCGTTTAGCAAACACATTGTCAAACACTTTTATCGAATACATACATACATATTTGATTATTGTACATACTCGTATGTACTATTAATTATTTATTTTATTTGGTAGAACAAATAAAGTACAGGTAACCCTCGATTTACGCAGTACATCATTTACGCGATTGCCGATTTCGATATAACACGGATTAATAAATAGCAACCGTTTTTAAATTACGCGACCTTTTACGAGAATCTAATATAACATGCTTAAAAATTATGGAAAAACTCATTTTACGCAAAATGCAGCACTGCGATTTTTGATACACCCACAGCATAATTAACACAACTTAATATATTTTCAGTTTTGCCATAAAAATTGCACCAGCGTAAAAATAATTACCAAACGTAATGCAATATCATTATACAAAAATTTCAACATGAAAAATATTTTATTAAAAAAATTTTTGTAAATAAAATACAAATACAAATATTAAACAAATATTCGAAAATTGTTGCAGATATTGTTAGTTTTTTTTTCTTTTACACGCTAATATTTATTTATTGTAACTTCAAAAATGTACAATAAGTCTTCTAATCTTGAATCTAGAAATTATTAGGCTCAGCCAGTATCGTACATAAACTTAGTGATAGTAATTAATAATTTATAAATGTCGCATTAAGCAAAAAATTATTTCCAAGAAGTTTCATATGGAGTGTTGCGTATGGGAGCCCTAGTGTCCCTCTTTGTCTTTGTCCTGTTTTAATTATAATATTTTATAAAAATAGAACAAAGTTTTAATATGTTTCTTAACAAATGTTAATATGTTGTTGGGCAATTGTACAATGTGCACAAAACATTTAATTTTTGAAAAGTACAAATAAAATAAGAAAAAAGTTAATGATTGTATGTGTTCTTGACTTAATGCGATGCTTAGGTCGTAAAATGTTTAGATTTACGCGAATTCTAATTACACATACACAATGTATGGAATGGTTCCAACATATCGCGTAAATCGAGGGTTATCTGTACTTGCATTCCTACAGCTGTGGTTATGAAATTAGTGTGACTTTCCAATTCAATTTTCCAGCAAAAAAAATTTAAAGTCGTTTTTAAGGAACTACATTTATTTGAAGATAACAAGAAGAAATGGAATAAAACAAAGATGAATTCTTTAAATTGACATGGAATTTATTTTATTCGAAAGATAATCTTCTGGCATTATAATTTAAAAATGACTTCTGGCAATATGAACGCCACGACTGGCGCGTACGTAGTCTAACATTGAGGTTAAATTTTGGATGAGTGTTTCCAACATTTGTGGCCGTATATGGGCAATAACGCGGGAATGTTGTCCTCCAAGTGGTCAATCGTTTTGGGCTAGACTAGCGACTTCACATATCCCCACAGAAAATAGTCTAAAGGCGTTAAACGACACGATCTTGGAGGCAAATTCACGGGTCCGGAATGTGAAACTATGCAATTACCGAACGTCTCCTTCAATAAATCAATTGTGACACGAGCTGTGTGACATGTTGTGCCGTCTAGATGAAACCACAGCTCCTGCAAATTCGTGCTTGTTCAATTGATAAACGAAAAAGTCACTAATCGCGGCGCTATAGCAGAGGATAGACTGATTCAGGTCTTCCTCTACGGTACGCTCTACAGCAGCAATGACTTTTTCTGTACGCGGTGTACGACGTGTCTGTGGATGCGTATTACCATTTAGGTAAACGTGGTGCGAAAATTTTCCATAGTTAATCGAATTAATTGCTCTGATGGACGATTATGTCGAACGTAAAATGGACGTTGTACGCAATAGGTACATATTTCGAACAGAACCATGAATTTCAAAATAAGTTTGCAAAATTTCGAAACGTCAGTGTGTTCATATTGAAAATGCCGAACCAAACTAAACATAAATCACATGACAGCTAAAAAAATGGCCCTTGGGTAGAACAAAATAAAAATTATTTAATTTTTATTTACATTTAGAGACAAATTGTTGACCACAAATAGCCCGTAAAAATAACATATGAAATCAAAGTTTTATACCTCTATAAAAACATAATTTTCTTAGTCTTACAAAAACTATAATTTCGTTATAGTTTTTGAAAATACATACTCCTAATGCTTTTTAAAAAATCGAGTTTTTTAAAAAATTTATGAACTACTAAAATTAATTAATCTAAAATTTGTTTAACTGCAATCTACTAAAATTTAAATGAAAAGAAAACGAGTTGTGAAAATAGAAAATTTTTTTGCTCTTTTTCCAAAGAAAAATATCATCGTAGTACGCCAGAAATGAAATTTTTCTTAACATCGCTTTCAATTCGTTGATTACGAATCGTAAAAGACACACAGTACACATACTTTGTAGCCTCATTCGCTGTGATGTTTTTGCTCGTAAAAGGATAAAATTGATATTTATGAATGAAAATGCTAAAACTTAAATGAAGAATCATTTGAAAACAAATCTTATTCACTTTTTTAATACGTACTAATAATCTTTTTCTCATTCTGTTTTTTAATTCAACACAACAAATTCTTTCATTTAATTTTGTAAAAATGTCCCTCTGGTTCATTTCATTTACGAGTATTGCTCTTGTTTGTTTTGATTATTTTTTAACAACTTAATAACAAATATGCTACAGTTGTCCCTTTCTCGCAGAATCTGTGTCACATATGATTTTAGCTTTTTTTTCACAGATGGTGCGAATTTGTACAACTTTTGGATCTTAAATTCTACATTTTCAGGACTTCTTGGGAATGTCTATTTTTACTGGGATGGAATGCTTAAGAGTTTGTTATTTTACGAATATATTTAGTTGGAACAAAAACCTTTTAAGTTAAAATTACAAAATTCAACAGATTCATATAGACAGTGAAGTACTTGACTTGTCTGCTATGCCCGTAGCAGAGCGAGCTGCTTTAATAGTAAACGATAAATTATTTTAAGCAATTTAATATTTAAAATAACAAAAGCGAAATAATTAAGTAATAATAAGTTGCAACTATTTATTAGAAATTTATTTGCCATTTTAACTCAACAGCAATATAATAATAAAATAATAGAAATGTACAAAAATTACAATGTTAAAAACAATTATATTTAAATATTAACGTTGGAGTTTAAATAAGATATTAGACTTCTGTTTGCAATATTAATGTTATCCTATAAATCAAAGTGATTATAAAATTTGTTAATATCCAAACAAACTCTGCAGAATGGGTTGAAATTGTGGATGTACACACAGAAAAATTTCAACTTAAAATCTACGCAAACAAGGTTAATTTAATCTTTTTCGGTAATGGTTTTGCTTCATATGTGTTTCATGTTAATCTAATATGATTTATAGCAATTTTCGAAGAAAATGTTTCCTCTTGAAATAAATTTATTTCATATTGATTTAACATTTACGTACTGTTAAATTCCAAATGAGGAATCATGTTGAATCAAAGTTATTTCAAGTTGGAACAACTTGTATTTCATTAATTATTTAACTGACGTGTGTTTGTATATAAATTGTTTATTTGTATATAAATTGGCTTTTTCAACTCATCGTGTAGTAGTCAATGCGCTTACCCCTGCATCCACAACAACTTTAAATATTCTTCAGATACGCCCTAAATATATATCATCATGAATAAAATTTTAATTCAACATTATTTAATTCATCATTTAACATACAATTTATTTGAAAAGTTTTAGTTAAAAAAAAATGCAGAATGCAAATTCTTTGACTTGTCTCCAGGATTCGCGGCTGCTACAGAATTCAAAAGGCCTTTGAGAGATCATTTATAAAAATCAGAAATTTAAGAGGCCCAAGATGGCTGCCCTGAGGAACAGCAGAAATTACTTCAATATAACTAGATTGTTCAAATAATTTTGTATAAATAACTTTTTAGTAATTCGAACAATTTTTGTTGAACTGTTTTAATACCAATAGAATATATTCGTACCTTTTTTTCGTTTGATGAGTTAGATCAAATGATTCTTAAACTAAAAACTTTGTTTACAAGGCAACAAAAGTATTTTTTTCCACATCCCAAACATGCATTCATACATACATGATGTGTGTGGTATTGATTACATAATTTACTTGCAAATCAATAAAGTAAGTAAACTCTTTTTATCAAAATATTACTTTATTCTATTTAGTTTTATAAATAAAATTTTCAGTTTAGATTGCGTACTTGCACTTGCATTTTCGTGAGTTTTTAGTTTAAAATTTTGGTTTGATTTTTGATTTGGTTTTGGTTTTCATATCAATTATCTTGATTGCATTTGCTTTAGAAAGAAGCACACAGGTACTTTGCATTCGAACGGACAAATCATTTATTGGTTGTTTGTTTGATTGTTTGTCGGCAATGATGATTTTTAATAAAATTTTTATATTGAATGAGTTTTATCGGATAATTTTTGTTGCACATATCAATTGGTTTGCACATACTCGTACATGTGTAAATGTTTTGATTTTTGTGTTTTTATGCATTTGTTTTTTTTTTTTGCTTTTAATCTGTTCGTTGAGGTGTAAATAAGCACATTTTATTTGATTTGTTCAGCATCAATTTATATAATTAAAAATAAAATTACAAAAGCAAAAAAAAAAAGAAAAAAACGATAACGATACATCATATTACGAAACCATTATAAAAAATATTGTTGTTTTTTTTAATATTTTAATTATTTAAATTGTTAGTTTTGTTGTTATTTAAAAATAAAATAAAATAAAATAAAATAGTCTGCGATAACACTTCATAGTTATTTTAAAAATAACTTTTGCAGTGTGAGATTAGACAGTGTTCTATGTTACATTTGAGCAGGGTCCATTTTCAAAACCTGCTTTAGTGTAGTTTAGCTTAGAGCCGAAAATGAGAAAAAAAACTAGTTTAATAGAGTTGACAATTTTTTGAATACAAATCAAAAAGAAAAAATTATTTTATTTATTTATAATATGAGGAGCTGGCGAACAAAATCAGATTAGTCCCGTTAACTGTTTTTACAGGACAGACAAACTAGTGAAGTACCTAGATAGAGACTAGCAAAGAACTGGTTTTTGAATGAAAATATTTCGTGACTTCAGAGATGTGCGCACTTGCAGAGCCCGTACTGAAGACATGTCTAGTTTTGCTCGCCAGCAAATTTAAATTTTATTCAAATAACGGAGTAAATTATAAATAAATACGAATATTATATAGTTTGACTTTCTAGTTAATTAACACTGTGCAATAGTGTGTCCCGTCAATGTATGAAAAACATGTTATTTCGAGCTTCAGTATCGCAAGAGGTATACATACATACATACGTTGCCATCTTGAGGGCTCTACTGCACTGTGAAGATTTGTTAATTTTACGTAGTATAAGATACTAAGTACGAGAAAATGAAATAATGTTTATATTTAACATGAAATCTTAAAATTTTGCATTTCTGCTCGTGATCTCAGAAACCTGGTTTTGATAAAGCCATCTCTAGAGGGAGCGCCAGTTACACTTTGTGATTCCTCTGTTACCACTTTGACACATCTTTCAACATATTGTGTATGACAAGGGAAATCAGTTGAAAGATGTGTCAATGTGGTAACAGAGGAATCACAAAGTGTAACTGGCGTTCCCTCTAGAGATGGCTTTATTAAAACCAAGCTTCTGCGATTACGAGCAGAAATGCCAAATTTTGATCACAGAAATAAGAACAAATTTTAATTCGATTCTTGAAATCACTAACTTGTACCAATAGCTCAATTTTCTTAACCAGTTTTACAACTGCTGCCTATGCGGTGCTTCATTATTACGATCTGTGACCGCGAAATTTTTGTATTGAATTTTTATAATTTCGGGTTATTGAAAATTAAACGTCTTATTGGAACACCCTGTATATAATTGATTAAACAAATTATGTACGAGAATTTTACCATAAAATAAAATACAAGTGGTAAATTAAATACTCTCAAATTGTACACAATACACATACTTATGCACACACACCCAAACATACAGACACACACCAACACAAATTTTAATTTGTGAGTCCTTTTCTAGTTTTCAGTAGATGTGTGTCCTTTTTATGAGCTAACATACACATATTACGTACGTACGAGTATCTACATGTGTGTCAAAGTAGTGTTTGTACGAGTATTTAACAACATTTGATTAAAATTTGAAAAGAACAATGAGTGAACTTAACTTCTGAGAGTAAAAGGCAAATTTTATTTGTAAATAACAAACTTTATTTGTCATATTTTTTTAAATTTTTTTTTTCTTTTACAAAAAGTAGTTCCTACATTTGTTTCATGTATAGATTTCGATTTAATTTGAAAAAAACGAATAAAAAATAAAATATCATGCTGAAGTCAATCATCAATACGAAATTGAAAAGAAAATCTGCATAAAAAAATCACAAAATTAAATGAAATCAACGAAGCGCCCTCTATATTTAATCAGTGATTAAACAAGAACAAAACTTTACAATAGAAAATACACATTTGTTAACAGTACGTCACAAAAGTTTGTCAACTTTTGGATATAAATAATTGTAAAAGATTTTTTTTAACTATAAAAATTAAGATTTTCTAACTTTTGTAAGATTATGAAATTTGTATTTTTGTTTAAAAATTCTTCATGTTATATCTGCGTTGACACTGTAAGAGCCATAGATATACCAACTTTTGCTCTTTAAGAGACTGTATACGCGCCATTCATATGGTGGTAATTATAATTTTTATTCACAAAATCAATGAACCTAAATGCAATGCCTCTAAGTGCAATTGGATTAGCACGTGATATACATACCCGTATGTTTTAAAAAAATTTAAATATTTTGCAAAAAGCTCACAATTTCCGAGATTTTGGTCTCAACTGGTGGTTGTTGCATATCTGATTAACAAAGTCCCCACCCTACACAAAACATTTTTAAAAGTTGTGTGTCCATGTGAAGGTGGGTTTTTTTTTTAAACATCTAGATAGCGAGAAGTGTTGCCTGGAAGTGGAGAAAAAGGTCGAGCTTTTAAAACAGTCTTTCAAAAGCTAAAAATAAATAAAAGAACCATACATATATTTTGATTTGAAGGAAATTTATTTCCTTGACGTTTTTGTAATAGATTTCTAACCTCAACGTCATCCACAAACAGGCTGTAATCGAAGTATTAAGGCTGAGTTAGCCGACTGTAATGGAATGTAACTGTAACAGTAGGAAACAGCTGAGCGATATTGTTATGTGAAAAGTAATGAAAATGGTTATGGAGATGTAATGTAACGTAACATTACTTTTCACATAACAATATCGATCAGCTGTTTCCTATTGTTACAGTTACATTCCATTACAGTCGGCTAACTGAGCCTTTGAATCGTTTTTGAAGCGATTTGGAGGAAGAATTGAACTCTGAAAAATCGGACAGTGCTGAAGGACCCTATGGGCTCGAATAACACTTGCACGTTGACAATTTTATTAAACAGAGTAAATGCTATTTCCATTTTTTACTTTTACTCTTATGTTAAAAATGAATCCGCGCGAATGCTAATATTTTCATAAATGGCTGCCTCTTTTGCCTTTGAAAGTGAGATTAAAAATGAAACATTTTTAATTTGCTAATTTGAACTCCTTTTCCCTTTCTTTATAATATTTAATAAAGGAAAAAAAAATAAGAGAAACTCATTTACAATTATTTTAGTTTTCAACCCAAAATATATATATTTTTGCCAATATATATGCAAAATGCATAAACCTTTGTGACGCACTGTAGATTAATAGTTAAACATGTGTGCTTTAGTTGCAAAGAAAAAATTTCAGTTTAGTAAAGGAATTAAGTTGCAAAAGTTGTTGCATTTGCATTTTCCTTTTAGAAGATAGAAAACAACATCGTTTTGTGTTATTTAAAGTTTATTTAAAATAAAAGTTCTAGAATTTTGCATCTATTTATCTTTGTAGCTCAAAAACTTAAGACTTTTGGGTTTTCTTTTTTAATAAAGATGGAAACTGACTGTCAAAATAACAGAAATTAAAAACCCAAACAATATAGAAATATTTTGAAAATTAGTTTAAAAAAAATTATTTCTAAACGTTTCAAATATTTAAGTGAAAAATAGCGAAAATTAGCTTCCAAAAATATTTTTTCCATTTGTTTGTATTAATTATTTAACAAATATTATTGAAAATAAAATCTGTTTTAAATCAGGTCAATTTTAAAAAATAATGAGCAAATAGAATAATCTATAAAAATTCGCAAAAGAGACTCCATATAAACATTGAATTCTTTTAAAATCTGTTACCAAATCAAAATATTTTGGCACCACCTGTTTATTTTAAACATTTTTTGTTGTTTTATTTAAATCATTTATTTTCTGTTAGAGGCTTTTGACAAAGAACACATTCGGGAACAATGAGGCAAATTTTGTTTTTTTTTTAATAAAAAACACAACAAAAATGAATATTCAATTGATTTAGCATGTATGCAGAGTATATCTGGTATTGTTCTGCTCTCGCCCATCAGCTTGTTCAGGGGCAGAGCCACGAAAGCCACCCTCTTTATTCAATCATTTTTTTTAATTTGTTTAAAATTTTACGTTTTTAATTAATAAAAAAAGACCTTGATGTTCTAGTTGTGGGCATGTGTGGTATGTGTGCGTGTGTTTAAGTTTCTTTTATTATGATTTTTATACAAATTAGTGATTGTCATGGTCAGGGTTCTTAAATGAAATTGATTATAATTGCAGAAAACTTAGCTAATGTCTGCTGCTGTTATTAATTGCAAAAGGTAGTTTGAACCTGCGATTAGAGTATTATTACCTCGTTGTGACTAAATGAACATTTCTTTTAAGCATAACACGTCAATCAGATCTGTCCGTCAGAGGTCCTGAATTGAAGTATCGATCATATCCCGATAGAAATGAGCGATATTTTCGTGAATGCACGAATTTATCGAGTAACATTCAATTGCAAAGGATAAGTCCACAATGCAAAATTAATGAATATTACGAAACCTTTTTCCTCAGTCTGATCTCAATTTCAAAAGGTTTGAATCCAAAAGCAAAAAAGAGACACATGGCCCCCTGCAATAAACGACTTTGGGCATTCGACAAATCTGTTTAATTCTTTGCTGTATTGTTCACAAGTCACCCACATGTGAAATGATTATTGTTTTTCGTTCTTTTATTATTCATGCTGAATTAAAAGAAAAAAGAAATTTGAACATAATCAACATGTGTGAATATTGTTAGTTACATGCATTAATTTTAATATTTCAGATTATTTTTATTAAGATTGTTATACTCGTAATTGTAAGAAGAAGGAAGGCAGGAAGGCGAGCATTTTGTTCATTCTATTGTCAGACTCAGCATCAGCATATAAAAAATAGTCAATGCACTCGCACTTCTATCAGCCATATTTTTTAGATACAGTAGAACAATTCAGGGATGGTTTGTTTAACTTTCTTATTACGATTATAAAATAATATCTTTCCATATGCATATGCATTCCGAAACTGTATGAGCAAGTGTGAATTAAACGTGTGATAAAGAACGTATGTACATGTATGTGAATTCATACTCGTATGTGTGTGTATTCATATGCATGAATAAGATTATTTCTTTTTTTACATTTTCTCATCTCATTTCAATTCATTCCATTCATTTATTTTTCATTATTATTCTATTTTTACACAATATCATTGGATAACAATGGTTGGTTGGTTGGTTGGTTGGTTGGACTTAGTCGTTGGTTCATTGGATTTAAGTTTAATTTTTTTTTATTTAGCTATGATTTTTTTCATGTAACTTTTTTCTACAACAGTGTAAAACTTGTTCAAAAGTGTACTTTTGCATGAAATAATTGTTAAATTTTTTTTTTATTTTTTGATTTTGTTAATTAATAAATTCACATGTTGTTGGAGGGAAATACCAGAGAGTATTAATTAATGAATGGTTAGTTTTATTTTAATACCTTTTATTCGAGTAACATGCTATGTATGTACTCGTATATAGTATATTCGTACATAAATATGCATATTTTTTCTAATCACACTGTGTGACAGTGCAAAGGTAGTTTTGGAAAAATCTAACGTGGATTGCAGGACTACTTGAGTGGATAATCTTGTCATAGTTAGAAATCCTATTACAACCTTCAAATGCGGGATTTTGTAGACAAAAATACTTTAAAGTAATTTTTCCTCTTACAAATAAATTTAAATGATTTTTAATATCCAAATCTTTCTAGAAAATTTTATAAAAAAAAATTTAGATTTTTTAATTTAAAATTTTTCTACTTTAGCATAATTTCTTCGCAACACTTTCTTTGAAATACTCCTTTCATTTTTGATTTCAATTAAAACCTAAAAAAAGCGGGATTTTGTGTAAAAAAAATTTTCAAGTCATTTTCCTTTTTTAAGTAAATTTAAATAATTTTTAAGCGAAAAATCTGTCAAAAAAAATTTAGATTTTCTTTAATATAAAATTTTTCGTTATTAGCATAATATTATTGCAACACTTTCTTTAAAATACATAGATACTCCTTTATTTTAAATTTATTTTTAAAAGGTCTCGTAAAACAAATAAGATAAGATTGGAAGCTTTAAATCGCTTGTGAATTCGCAAAGTTACAGTTTTTTTAAAGATAATTTCAACTCAAAAATAAAATATGCACAGCATTTCTTTCCACTGCAATGTGAAACTTTCCACAGTGAAATTTAGAGATGAGCGTTATTTTGATACTTGTTACTTTTACACAGTGATTGTGTAATCACTAATCACTACTGTCACCGAATTGATTAAGAAACAGCTACTTGAAATATAGTTCTTTCATACAAACAGTGAAGACTATTGCACGTTTTCTTTACAGCAAAGTTAAATTTTGTTTATATCTTCAGCTTTTGTCGATAAAAAAAATCATAAAATCAAACAAATCAAATTGTATTTTCTGGCAACTAAAGCTCTAAAATTGTTGTTTTTGCAATTTTCTTGTTTCTCTGCTGTTTATTCTTGTTACTTCTTTTTCTTATAATGTAGTATTTCTCAAGGTAACATAAATAACTCTGTTATAAATAAAATACTTTTAAAACAGAAGTTGCTTTTCACTGCTACTCTTCTTATTAGTATTTTTAAAAATAGTTGAACTGCTACAAATGAAAATAATGTTAAACTTTGATCACGCTCGCAGTTTAAAAGAACAATGATTTATAAATCACGTTCAGTTGGAACAACATTATTTAAAAATCATGGGATCGCTTATCTCTAGTGCAAATGGCAATTAATATATATATAATTAATATAACTTCTAAACAACTGGTCAAATTTCTATAAAGCTTGGCGTGTGGAGTTATATTTTCATGACATAGTTTCCCAAAAATGTCTCAGCTTACCATTAGCAGGTCTACAGTAAGCCACGGTTAACCCTTTTATACTGATTTCGCTCACAGCTGTTTATATTTGCGAATTCATTGACTCACAGCTCTGGCAGTGTGAATTTTATCATTATCGTGTTGAAGTTGGTAAGTACAGGGTATGTGTCTAAAAAACTTTTGAAATTGTGGGAACGTACCTTCTCAGTTTTTCCGCCATATTAGGTCATGGCACCCATACCACAACTCCGCCTTCCCTGCTGTGCCTGTGTGCACAATGTAGTTGCTTACAAATATTTTTGTTCGCAAAAGTCAAAAAAATCGTATTTTTATGAATAACTTACGGTTTTTTTTTTTCGAAAAATAACAAAATCATCTACTTAAATAACCCTAAAAGCTGAACTTAGATCTTTTAAAAAATATCTGGCCTTTTTTCCATTTGGTCACACAGTGTAATTAGTTACTTTTTATGAAAAAAAAAAAACAATTTCGGCAAGTTTTATAATTAAAATTCTTACATGTTCTATGTTTGGTCAATATGATCAAAGTATTGTTATCATTGTCTCTTTTACTTGCTATTTAATTAGAAATTCAAGTTTTCTGTCTATGTCGTATGTTTTAGTTTGCAAAGTTTGGAGAAAAAAATTAACTTTAGAAACTGTGAAACATTCGGTTGCTTGATGCTAAAGATGTTCCCTATAAATGCAATGACAGCCTGCAAGTTTATAGGAAGTTGTTGTGATGGGTAATTTTATTTTCACATTTATATTGTTGTATTGATATTATAAACTCTAAACTTTAGAGTCTAAAGCATCCCCTCTCTTCTATGAATTTGGCGAGTCTAATAAGCGTGACATTATGTTCCCTAAGAGCTTGATTTGAGTCGATACTCATAAATCTTTTGGTAGCTGCATATCAAGTATTCTACAATTTCCAACTCATATTCATTGAAGCAGCTGCTAAATTAGTCATCATGTGAGCTGTTCATATAAGCAACTAACGAGACTGCACAGAAAAAAGTAAAAACAAATTTCAATTAAAGAAACGAAGATTCAATTAAATAAAAACTTAATTAATCAGGGAAATTTTAGAATAAACTCAACCATTTTAGTTGAATTTTTTCAATTAAAAAATATTACATTAACTAAAAATTGAATTGAAGTTTTGTAAGCATTCAATTAAAATTTAATTGAAAGATTTTTAATGATTAAATTAAAAATTTTTTTTGAAATATTCTTAAAGATTCAATTAAAAAAACTAATTAAAAATGTTAAAAAATTAAATAAATATATTAAATAAAAAAATTCAATAATATAAAAATTTAAAAAGTTAAAAAAGGACATGTCATATAAACTTTCCAAAAATGGAAGCATTTGTTGTCTATTGAGCAAAAAAACTAATTGCATCGTATTGGTCTTGAAGTTCGAATGGTTCACTAAAGTACAATGGTACAATATTTGATGCAAACTGTCTTGTGTAAGGGAAATGTAATGTGAGGAAGTGCTGCAATTTCTGTGCCAGAACACACACTTCATCACTACTCATGTGTATCTTTTTTTATGAACTTTTAACATCAACTTTCTGTGTAAATGATCAAACAGAATTGCGGCACATTTTTCATACAAGTTTACACCAAAATCAGAAAAAAAAACAAAAATTAGAGAGCATTTGAATTTACTGCCGTAGATTTTATTATGGGCATTGTTAATTTGATAGCGATTTTTCCTGAAGTTGCGGACTTATTCTGTTTGATCATTCCTATTAAAAAAAAGAATTGAAAGTATATACTAAAAAGCCTGAATAAGAATGATGATGATGCTTTTTGAATGTTTGTAAATGTAAATAATTATAATAAAAATACCGAAGTATATTGCGACGTTAAGTCTGCAATGTATTAACATATATATAATATATATATATAGAAGTCATTGCTTCTGTAGAGCGCAGCGTAGAGGAAGACCCGTATCAGTCTATCCGTTATTGTGCACAGGAATCAATTGCATCAATTGAACAATGATAATGTACAGGAGCTGTGATTTCAACAAGACGGCGCAACATATCACACAGCTCGCGGGAAAATTGATTTATTGAAGGAAACGTTTCGTAACTATGCGGTTACGTTTCGGACCCGTGAATTGGCTTCCAAAGTCGTGCGATTTACTGCCATACTATTTTCTGTGGCTAGTCTACGCCGATAAGACCGAAACGATTGACCAGTTGAAAGACAAAATTCGCCGCGTTATTGCCAATATACGGCCACAAATGTCATCGAAAATTTAACCTCCAGATTAGACTAGTCATATTTAAATTATAATGCCTAAAAAAGATTGTCTTTCGAATAAAATAAATTCCATGTCAATTTAAAGAATTCATCTTTGTTTTATTCCATTTCAAAGTACTATACCTCTATAAAAAAAACACCTTTATACTCGTATGTCGATTGATTCCAACGTTCTCTAACATTTCGACATTTTGATCCTCCTTCTAGGTGTAAAACGATTTGTATCAGCCTCAAAAAACGTCTCACTGTCCGCAAACCTTCAAATCTTTCTTTCTCCCTTTCAACGGCGTGTATTACGCAAATTTATTGCAGCGTTTAAGTGATTAAATTGAGGAAAAATGGGCGCATTGGGCGAAAAAGAAAGCGTGCCAGTTCACACATCCACTATTGCGATGGCCAAATTGAATGAATGAAAGTTCTAATTACTGCATCAAGTACTTTATGGCTCGTTGGTAAAAGATTTGACAACAATGAAGAAGAGGGAGCAGTCTGTGCCTTATGGCTCTTTTAAGGAGTTAGACTGGGTATCGAAGCTATTGAATATCGCTGCGAATAGTAGTTCGAGATATAAGGAAAAAAATAATAACTTTTTCACAAATGTGTTGTATTTTCTTTGTTAGATCAGATCGGCTTGATTTGGGACCGATCGCCCTCTTGAAAATAAAAGAAAACCAAGTACGCGTATGCTGTGAACATACTTAATTTCGATTAGTCAATTCAATCTCATGATTATTTTTACATATTAAAATTTTTTTAAGGCTACTCCAATTCTTACGTACGTACGAAACTAATTTTTCTCGATTAAAATTGTTCACAAGTGTTTAAATTTTACAATTTCTCTATTACTTATCAATATTCCCTCTTTGTTGTTGTTATTGTTCTAATTTGAATTAATTTATGTCTTTTTATATTTTATAAGAATTTCTAATACGAGTACATATGTATGTATGTATGTATGTACATGTGTATGTGCTCTGCGTGTACATATTACACATGTACATTTTTGATTTCGTACATCTCTGGTGCTTTAAGTTTTAAACGTTGAATATTTTTTTTCGTAACATGCACTGGGTTTTAACTAGAGATGGGCAGCAAATATATGATCGTGAATAGCTTTTCCTTCAGCCATGAGTATGAACAAATTTTGGCGTGAGTGTGAGTGAACGTGCATAAAGTAAATCGAAAATGTTGAACTGGAACATGATTGGCACTTTATAAAATGAGCTTGAGAGTCTTGATTTTAGTATTTGTTTTGTCTTCACATAAACTGGAATAGAAAAAAACCATCTGATGCATGAGAAAACATTTTTTTGTTCGTGAGTTTTTGTGATCTTAAGTAAAATGTTACCTACGACCCCATCTCTGCTTTGCACCCAGTAAACAAAAACGAAAACGTTTGAAAAAATAATACAGGACTTCCAAATTGTTTATATAATCTGGAACAAATTGAAATTAATTAAAAGTGAAAGAACTGAAAAATGTTAAACCTTAATCACATCATGCGATCACTGTTTTAAACAAAAAATGACTTATAAATCACATTTAAAGAATTTTTTATGCCCGGTATAAAGCGATGGTCATACTCGGACATACAGTATGTTTACTTTTAACACTCGGGATATATTTAAAACCAATAAAAAATAAATTATTTTAGGCAAAAAAATTCACGGGTGTAAGCTGCCAAAAGTCACATTTTTGAAAGCAATCAAATAATTTCTAAAGTTTAAGGAAGACAACAAAACTTAAATAAACTGTCATTAGGGTCAGTTGTTAATGATTTTTGGTACTGAGCCGTTTATTTTTTCAGTTATTTAATTAATTAGTTTAATTTGGCATAGTTCTATTTAATTGCAAAGCATTTTCAATTGTTTACTGGGAATGTTTAATCTGCAAGAGGCAGTATGTGTATGTGTGTGTATGAGGGTTTATGTGCCTGGCGTGGATGGAGCACAGTGTGACCGTATTTAGTGATAAACATGCCGAAGAGAAATTTCAAAATAAAAATGTAGTGTTGTACAAAAGTTTGTGAATATCATAATTAAATTCAATATTTCTACGGCATCGTATGAATTCCACATGTGAAAATTTCCGAATGAAACTTTTCGTTCACACGGATTTTAATTTCGTATCATCAATTCCATTATAATTAAAAACTTAGATATTACCACAACTTACAACACACAAATCTTTGTGAATAATCTTCTTCATAAATTGTCAAAATATTTCGCAATCGTATGATGTTTTTTGAAACAAACTGTTCACATGTTCGAAAATTTCCATGTGGAATTTTATTCATAATAAGCCTGAATAATTGAATCACTAAAAACACAACTTTAGAAATAATCTATTTCAACTGTTCATAAAATTAGAGTATAATACTCGTATATACAAATCACAATATTTTTTATTTTTTTTGAATTTCATATAAAAAACCGAAAATGTGAAAAATAAATGGCCTTGTCCCACGATGCCGACAGAAAACGTTCGATCAAAAACTTGTATTGAAAAAAAAACAACATTTAAATCGAAAATTTGTTTTTGTTTTCAATATAAGTAATCGATCGGACGTTTTCTGTTGACATCGTGGGACAAGACCGTTAATTTTTCGCATTTTCGGTTTTTTGTATGCAATTTAAAAAAATATTGGGAAACATTCGATCGATAATTTATATTGAAAACAAAAGCAAATTTTCTTATTTTATTCTTGTTTTCAATACAAGTTTTCGATCGAACGTTTTCTGTCGACATCGCGGGTTCAGACCGTAATTTAAAAAGATTTATAAATCAGAAATCGAATCGGTTTTTGTTAAACTGTTGTTTTAAATCTTGTTATTAATTTTGTGGCAATAAGGAAAAAGTGCTTAAGTCATATTTTACTTTTGTGTAGGAAAGCACTTTTAAACTTTCAAGCCGGTTTTCAGAACTGGTCCGGAATTTGATCAAAAAATCCTTAACGATGAGCTCAATTTTAATTTCGGAGGCTCCATTATTGTTATGTATAAATACGCATATTTTCATCAACTAATTCCCTTGTGTTATTAATAATTTTTCTAGGTTTGTTATTAAAATAATTGTTTTTCTTGTGTAATAATCTGCTTTTTGTTTGTTAATAATAAAAAAACTAATAGAATATACATACGTGTCGTTTTTTGCTAAATTTTTTAAAATTATTCGAATAAAATTTTATACTCTTTGTTCGTTCGAATATTCAAATAAAAGTCCAAATTTATTCATCCATTCAAACAAAAAAAAATTCATGAAATTTAATTCGAACAAATAAAAAACTCGAATAATCTGACAACACTAGTTGCCATTATATTATGTTGAACATATTCCAAGGTTGTAAAATTTTGTTTTTAAGAAAAGCTGAGAATTTTTTTTTTTAAACTGCATTAAACCGAAAATAAAAATATTCAAAAAAGAATTTTCCAAAAAAAAATTTTTTTCAAAAAATAATTAAATAAACATTTTTTACTATGGGTCTTCTTGAATACTTTCAAAAGTCTTGCAAACTAAGTATGTACTTGTGCATTTTTGCACTCTCGTAAATAGAATGTCAAAAATTTTATAGAAATTTATTCAAACAAACCTGTTAAATTTGCCCAACAATTTTCACTCGTAAATTTAAGTTTTGTTAACAACAACTGCTTGGAGTTTTTGGCTTTCTTTAGACACAATTCAAACTTTTGTATTTGTATACAAATATATGAATATGTATTTAAATTTACAAAATGCTTGAAATTTTCTTTTTCAACCTATTAGGGTAATTTTTTTTTGACATTCATCCAAATTGACTTAACTGTTTGCACAGCAGTTGAAAAGGGGCTTCATGACACACGTCTCGCAAATTTGCGTAATTGCACAAATGGGAATTTTAGGAGTTCTCAGAAAAAACAAATGCTTAGTTTTCCTTTCACAATTTTTTTTGAGCAGTGCCACTTATTTTACTTAGCACTGTACAGCATGTGCTGCTTTATGCATTTGCTAAGTTTTTGTTTTGATTTATATTACTTTTAATGCTTTTAGTTTTTTTTTATTATTGTATTAAAAATTTACTCTACTCAAGCAGCCAGACAGTCAGCTGAAGCAAAACCAACAAGTCGGGCTCAAAATTTATTTAGTTTATTTTCAAACTCAACAACAGCACAATATGTGCAGCGTTCGCCGTTGCATTAAAATATAAAAAAATAAAATAAAATAATAAAAACACACAACAAAAACGTTATAGATTGAAGAAAAGTGAAATTTTGACAAAACAAAAAAAAATTAGAAAACTTTCATCGAAAAATGGAAATCTTTTGAAACCGGTTACAATTAATTTACCATTAAAATCGAAAAGTATTCCGAAAAAAATTTTAATACTTAGAACAATAATAATTTATTGAAATATTATAGGTACACAAAGTAATACACAAATGCATTTAGCAAAGTTTTGTTTTATTCAACCATACGAAAGCAATTAATTGGTTTTTATTATAATTAGAAAATCTCCATTAACTGGTTGGAGATTTTTTCCCCTTTTTTATATTTTTCCTTTGAAACTACGACTTTTTTCATTTGCTTCATGAATCTGTTGAAAAATACACGATTTCTATTTAAAACTGCTTATGGTACTTATGAAGCGTTTAATTTGCTTAATGCCTGGCATTTGTGTCACTCTAATGCACTGATAATGATTTTCTACAATTAGCGTAACAATAACAAACTAATCGTTTGTATTTGAACACATGTAAATGGTGGCGAAAGAATTTGAAAAATAAAAATATAAATACGAAAGTGCAATGTGCAAATACTCTTTTGAAAATTAATTAAAATATCTTCTGCAGCTCAGTGGTATCTGGAAGAAGTCTTAGCTCAGGGAAATGCTGCTAGTAATTTTTATATGCATCTGCCGATATAAATAACAATAACATTTAGGCTTAGAGTCTAAACTTTAGACGCACTCAACTCCAACTTGTTGTGCTTAAGAGACCATCAGAACTTTTCCAAATTTTGTTATGTCATCTCTTCAGGTCCATGATTATTAAGGCCAAAAGGATTTTTCAACATAAAATCTATTAAAACTTTCGCCAGTATTATATCTGTGGCAAAAAGGGAAAAGTGCCTAAGTCGAGATAAGCTGTTTCTGCGTAAACGGTACCCCTGTAATCTCCATATTTGAAAAACCCCTGCGCAAAATTTCATATATTTTGTGCGCTTTTTCAGGAAGTTAAAGCGCAATGACTTGCTTCTTATCTTTTTTCGTTTTATAATCTCATATGGAATAATATCTTAATTTAGCTTACACTTTTATATTATTTCAAATCAAATGTATTATTTATAGTGTGTAGAATGGAATTTTCTAAAAGAAATTTAAGTGAGTAACAAATTTCTCAATTTAACTGTAAAAGAAATAGATTTCTGAAAACCGACTTGAAAGCTTAAAAGTACGCTACTGCAAAACATTAAAATATGACTTAAGCACTTTTTCCTTATTGCCACAGATATATCTTTCAGGCGAACTTTTTTCTTTTCAATCTCCAGCTCTTGCATACTTCAAAAAAGAAACATCAATTTTAATTTTAATATTTTAAAAAAGTAACTGAGGCCAAAGTTCAACATTGACAGAAGCAACAAAAAATTCATTGCAAGAGAACTCTAAAATCGATAAAGAATTTTATTTTCATTATAAAGAAACTCGCATGTTGTACATTGCTGCGTCATGTTTGTAATTTATTTTACATATCGCCGCTCATTTACTATTTTAAAGCTTAAAAACTCATTTCTTGCAGTACATTAAGATTAAGACATGTTGGAACAGTGTACACACTGATGCTCCGCCAGAGAACACATGCAGATGCATGACAAAGTCTCTTCCATAAATAACAAACCTACAACAATGCAAAAACAACCTGTTCCCTATGCATATGGGCATTTCCACAGGTATGTCAGCTTTTTGTCGCGTGCGACATCAAACAAATATGTTTGTTTTTATTTTTTTCAAAGAAAACGAAAGTATTTTTTTTTTCTTTATACATATATTTGTGTAGTCAGTCAGCAGCTCTAAATTAGGTTAAATTTTAAAAATAATCGAATCACATTGTTCCGAAATACAAGCCGAAAAAAAAGTGGACTTTCCCGTGGAAATGCCCATATATATTAATTTTTAATTGATCGGTACGTTAACATTTCTTTGCAACATAAACATTTTTTGAAATCCGCGCTTGCATTTAGTGATCATAATGAAATAATTAAATAAAATTTAAAAAAAAAGACTTAAATAATTAGCTAATGTTGTTTAAATAGTTAAATTATAAATAAATTGAAGAAAATAACAAAATGAATTTAAAGAGTTTAATAACCTTAATTGTACAAATTTGTTTAATATCTGCTGCAACAGCCAAGGAAACGGAAGAGCGGTTTGTTTGTGTTCTTATAAAACGAGAATAACAATTGAATTTATTTTACGCACAGACATTTGCACACGCATGCATACGTTAATATTTAACAAAAATTTTTTCAATCAATAAAAAAACACAAAGATGCAATATTATTAAAAATCAGATTTAATTGTTTTTTTTTTTTTTTTGAAAAACCCATTGATCCCACTTAAAGTTTTTCTTTTCCCACGAGAATAACACTGTGTAAGTTCAAAAATGTGACAAGCGAGGACCTGGTGGGTAAACCTAATTCGAGTACGAGCTGAATCCAATGGTGCTAACCATTTTTTAGGTCTGCTCTTATTTAAAAAATAATTAAGATTGAGAATTAAAACTTGGTTAAAAGCATCTAAAATCACAACTTTCCCAGTTTTCTACCATTTATTAATTTTAATATCGATTAAAAAAACATGCGTCCTACAAAAATGTTTGAAAAAAAAATTAAAAAATTGCGCTAATTGAAAAAAATCCATTTTTTGACAAAAAAAAATCTAAAAAAAATTTCCATTTTTTTCCAAAAAGTTTTCTCAAGACCTAAGTTTATCAATGCATGTTTTTTCAATCGATATATGTATATCGATATAAAGGTTAATAAAGGGTAGAAAATTGGGAAAAATTGCGATTTTAGATGCTTTTAACCAAGTTTTAATTTTCAATCTTAATTATTTTTTAAACAAGAGCTGACCTAAAAAAAAACGATTCAGCGTACTCGAACTAGGTTAACCTAACCCACCGGGTCCCCGGCTTGTTATAAAAAAAAGTATCGAATTGTAGCACAGTGAAATTTTTAAATTTCTCGGGAATTCCCGCCGATACTTATGAATAATATAATAACGATAATTTATTAAAATAAAAACAAATAATCATTTGTGTTACCTATGTCGAGTCGAATATTCGTCTACGAAAATTTTGTTTTAGATTAAAGGAAATGTGTACAAGTTTTCTTGAATCTATGACAAAACTGTCGTAGACGAAAGTTCGACTCGACACACCCAATACGGGTGAATAATTCGCCGCTATGAAATAAGGCCTAAAGAACTATCGCCCAAATAAAAAAATAAATAAGGACCAATGAAATAAAACCAAGCCGAAGAGAAAATTTATGAAAACAATAACAATAAATGAAATAAAATCCAATTAAAAAAGCCCAATGAGTTGGTACTCAAGATGAAATAAAGTCCAAAAAAATTAAAATGAAATGAAACCCAACCAAATTCCTTAATTTTATTAGGCCTTATCTCATTTTCTTATTTGGGCGAATTTCTTCTGGCCTTATTTCATGAGATCTACTAAATAATAACGTTTTACAAACACGTTAGTCAAAAAAAAAATATATATACATATATAACTTAATTTCCAGCATTTCTTTCCTGGAATATTTTTGGGATCCCGGGAAAAAATGGAAAAAATCCCATTATATATCGAATAAAATATCGTACAAATATCCGCCGCTACTTCACAGGGTGGCTCACATCCCATATGTACAGTTTACATCACCTGCACGTGAGATGATTAGGCCCTAAAATCTATCGTACATAATGTTCAATGCGGAGTGAGCTGTGTGGCACGTAGCTGCGTATTGTTGAAGCCACATATCGTTAGTTGCTAATTACCGACCTAAGCGCTCGCAAGCGTAAAATAGGCGAAGCAACAAAACAATTTCATTATGTTGACTTGGTAAAACAGACTTAATAAATAACGGCCAGTTCGATAGATGTAGCTTCAACAATATAGCCGCTATCAACTGTCAAAGTTCGGTAGTCCCTATTGGAAGCCTCTGTATTTAATTTATAACAAAATTAAATATAAAGCTGCTTTTTTAGAAAATTTGTTCTACTCTCATGCCGATTAGAAAAGTTTTTAATTTCACAACATAATTAATCATATCGCGGGATTTAAGCCAGCGCTGGCCACCGAAAGAAATGTACTCGTGTATGTGTATTCATTTGTATAAGAAGCCGATTGAAGTTCGGCACTCTGGTGCCACATTGGCCACGAGTGATTTAAGCAGTAGCTCTTTTTTTATGCGTTTCCTGTACGGTTTTCACTAAATCTGTGGAACTAACTTGCTGTTTATAAGAAAGCCTTTTAATTTTTTTACTCGTATAATTATTTAATATAACTGATAAATTCAATTGTTGTTCTGCGTTCACACAAAACTTTTCATGCCCATCTTCTAAAACTTATTCATAAAATCCCATACATGCAGTCCACTGTGGATTTGCAGCACAACTGATCTGTGCCTACTCGACACAGCACCAAATATTGGTGATGCCAAACGTTTCGAAAGCCAACATGACTGTCGCCTGTCATGTGGTAAGTATGGTGCCATCTGGCCCATGCCAACTGGCGACTGTAGTCTCTCTAAGGATCGTGTACACTTCGATCCATGGAAGGTGCGTTTTAATGTGGTGGCTCCTACTGCTGCTGCTACACAGTTTATACGTGAAACAAATCGCATATTCTTAAGTAACATAATCAAGGAGTGTGTGCGCAACTGTACACTGGATAACAGCAAAGAAATATTGGTCAAAGCCACTATCAGCACATCCAGTTTGTCCCTGGATTGGAGCACAGATGAATCATACGTATTGTTAATTAGAACAACAGGTAGCATATTTCCTCCCTCCCCCACTAAAATAAATAAAAATCAATTGGTGGTTGAATTACAAAACAAGTTTTTCTTTAAAGGTACCGCCACTTTCGTAGACATCAAAGCTCCCACTGTTTATGGTGCTCGCCATGCTTTCGAGACCTTGAGCAATTTGATAACTGGTTGTATAACGTAAGAACTGGTTTTACTATTCTTAAATGATGTTTTCACTATCTGTTTAATTAAATTGATTTCTTTTAGCAACGGCTTGCTTATGGTCGATGCAGCACGTATTTTTGATCGTCCTTTGTATCCTCATCGTGGCGTTTTACTTGATACATCTCGTAATTTCATGCCATTAAGACAAATTCGAAATACTTTGGATGCGATGGCAGCTTCGAAGCTAAACGTGTTCCATTGGCATGTGGTGGATACGCACAGCTTTCCTTTAGAAATAACTAGAGTGCCGGAAATGCAACGGTAAGAGAGAGAGAGAGAGAGAGGGAAAAGAAAGTGTAGTTAAACACCGCTTTTTGGCACGCAAAGCTTACTTCGCAATCTAAATTCAGCTCGGAAAAAGACTAGAAAGAGAAACATTCATTTTAGACACGCAAAGTTTACTTTGCAAATTCTTAATTCAGCTGGGAGAAAGACAGAAAGAGAAACTATTCTTACTTATGTATTTCACAGAGCTTAATTAAGACTTTGCAAAGTAAACTTTGTGTGTCTCAAATGGGTAAAAGTATTCCTCCCTCTGTATATCCCTTAAAGCTCTTCAGGGATGCCACTGCAACGTTTTTCGCTCTAGCGCATTCTTTTAATTCACCGTCTTTAAGAAAAAAGCTGACGGCGTTTTTTTTTGACTGTAAGTTTTAGAGCTTTTGCGCCTTTTGATTACAGCAATGTACGTTAATGATTGGTACTCGTATTTCACTATCATCCCCACATTATGGCATGACTTTTGAGAAAATACAACCCTGATATAATGGTGCTTATGAAAATTTTCAAAAGACAGCAATACTCCATTAGATTAGGGTTGCATTTTCTCAAAAGTTGTACGATTATGTAGGATAGTGACATTGCAACAACATACAACTTCATTAAGGGGAAAAAACCAACAAAAAAAGAACTACTTTGGACTGAAGAAGACAATTTTAAAATCGATTTCTTTGTTACTGACTTTTCCACACTAGAACGTTGGAATCGAGAGAGTATTCAATGGAATTATTGTTTTTAGTGGTTTCCAAATATTTATTATGGATTACAACTTTTTTCACCATGAGACAACTACTTTTTATCAGTTGTATTTTGGTTTTTATTTCGACTATTGTATTAGTTTTGCTTCATTATTCCAGACGCCAACCAATCCCATTTGTCAACCAATATTGTTGCCATGTTCATAAAACAAAAAATCTCAAGAAAAAATAGTAACGCCAAACCAAAAATATTTTCTGATGGCTACTATGGTTTCAAAAAACATTGCACAGACAAGAAGCTTTTCTTTCGAACGTTGTTTCGAAGACAACTAAATTGGTTGTAATTCAGAATACCAAAAACCGTTGAGTTGTTTTAAAGTCAGGTTGTTCCAGTTCCAATTCAAATCAGTTGAGTTGTAAACCGTAATAGGGGCATACATTTAGATTCCATAAGTTTAACATTTGTTAACGCACTAATAATCCCAAATTATAATTTTATTCAGTAAAATATTTTTTATTAAAAAAAAAATGGAAATTTATTTTTGCGGGGTTAAGCTGGATCCTGTGCGCATTTCACTATTGCTAATGCAGATAGATAGATCATCAGGAAATCTCCATCCAAAAATTTCTTTGAACTAGTGATATTCACCCTTATCGGGAATAAAAATTCACGTAGAAAGTGTTCCCTTTCCCTAAAATTGTGATCGCCAACGTTTGCGTTGTTGTTGTGTCAGTATACTATTTTGTGATATTTCACGTGAACAAAATGTTCGCCTTTTATTCCCGATAAGGTTGATTATGTTAAACTTTCATTTAAACAAATGAAAGTTCAGCTAATATCAAAGTTTGTACAAGAACTAATAATCAACATGTTTTCAATTTGCTTACTTTACTATTGATACATTGCACAGTAGGTAATTTGACCCGAAATCTTGGCCAAAAATAATTTTTTACACTAACAATAAAGAGTTGCAACACAGTATTTCTTTTTTTTTGACCGGCTGCAGTCAAATGAATAATAGGTGTTTTTTTTTTGGGAATTGAATGAACAATGAAGTTAAGTTTCGATTTTTTTTTCGTGCAAATCGAATTTGTTTACTTGTTGAATTACTTTACTTTATTATGAATTTCCTTTTTTGGCAAATAATGTGAGAAACTGTTTTGTTTTTGGTGTATTCAAAGTTTTTCTTTACTAAAACCAAAGTTTTTAATTCATTTTCTATAATTAATTACTTTTCGATTGTTTGGGGCATTGAAATGAATCTTTATATGTTTCGAAACTTCTTTAAACTCCTAAAATTTTGTGCTTTTTTAATTTTCAAATTTAAAATACAACATGGAAAAATGAAAGTAAGTATCTTTTCGGTGTTAGACTCGACTTTTCGAAAGACAGAGAACTTGCGTTTTACGACAAAATAAAATTCGAAAAGCCAAAATATTTTTGTTTGCAAACATTCGAAATTTCTGCTTATGAAGAATGTCAGCAGTTAGAGGCCTAATAAAAAGTGTGATAACACTATGACTTAATGCATTTTTTTACATTCCTTCACATCATCCATACATATACTCGTATGTACATACATACACATTTACATATTACAGTTTCGGAGCTTATTCTCTATCGAATACATACTCCCGTACCGATACCATAAACATGATTAAATATGCCCGTTTGAGGGGCATACGAGTGCTAATGGAAATAGATGGTCCTTCGCATGCCGGTAATGGTTGGCAATGGGGTCCCATGGCTGGAATGGGAAATATGGCTGTATGTGTTAATCAAAAGCCGTGGCGTTTGTTTTGCGTGCAACCACCATGTGGCCAACTTAATCCTCTGAACGATAATATGTACTCTGTAATGAAGGAAATCTATGAGGACATAGCCGAAGTGGGTGCACCTGAAGAGACCATACATATGGGAGGCGATGAAGTGTACATAGACTGCTGGAATAAAACCGAAGAAATAACAAAGAAAATGCTTGAGCAGGGCTTTGATTTGTCATTGCCAAGTTTCTATAAATTATGGTCAGTTTTCCATGAGAAAAATTTGGAGTCGTGGGATGAGGTGAACCAGCGGCAACATCCCAACCAAAGAGAACCCAAGTCGACCATAGTTTGGTCTAGTCATTTAACAGATCCCGAGTATATTGAAAAATATTTGCCGAAGGAACGTTTTATTATACAAACTTGGGTGGGCTCCTCCGATCCCCTGAACGATCAGCTGTTGAGTAAGGGTTATCGCATAATAGTGTCTACTAAAGATGCCTGGTATTTGGATCATGGCTTTTGGGGAAGAACGGCATATTATAACTGGGTCACGGTATATAATAATAAAATTGAGAATAATCCCAAGATTTTGGGTGGTGAAGTTTGCATGTGGAGTGAATATGTTGATAGCAATTCCGTGGGTGAGTAGGAAATACGATGTGAATAGTTTTTGCTTAAAAGAAATAATCACTTATAATTTACAGAGGCTCGCATTTGGCCTAGAGCTGGTGCGGCGGCGGAACGTTTATGGTCCAATCCCAAAACAAGTTCTCTATTAGCACAATATCGTTTCTATCGCTATAGAGATCGTTTAATTGCTCGTGGTATACGGCCAGACGCTGTTGCTCCAAAGTGGTGCACTTTAAATGAAGGACAGTGTTTTTAAGTTGATAAGAAAATTAAAATAAGATAAAATTAAATAAGCAGTGCCTTGTTGAAATACGTATGTATGTTTGTATGTATATTTTTATAAATATAAAGTATGTATGTATATATTTATTACGTTATTGTTTTGTTATATTTGAAAACTTGGTTTTACTTAATATAACCTTGATCGATGGCATGTTTGAATATATCCGCTATGCGTTGCCTCTTTGTAGGCTCCTCGAATGGTTTAATGTTCCACACATCGGTTAATACTGAATTTTCGGTGATTTCATCCAAATCGGCCACTTCGTCATCTTCAATAAGAGACATAGGCAACGATTCAATGCCCATACCACAGCCAAATCTGCCAAATTGTTTTAGTTCATCCAGCAAATCTTGCCAAGACATAACTTTTTCAGCATCCGCCCCCATATCATTGATGATTTTCGACGCACTTTCATGATAAGCTTTCAGCAAAGCGTCATAATGTTGCTCCCTTAGTGCTTGACTTGTGCAAGAGTAGATAAAGAATGACAGGTCCACAGCAACGGAGGCAACTCGTGCCAATTGGAAATCTATGATTTTAATTGCCTCTGCTTTACCTTCGCCACTATAGCGTGTTAGAAAGTTCAATGACCAACAATCACCATGACCGAAAACAGTCAGTTTTGCTGTAAAGGATTTGAAATATATTTAAATCTGGAATAACCTTTAAAGTGATAGTTAATGTATGTATTTACATCGTGTAGAAACCAAATTAATCAGATCGTCATATAAAGTTTCTTGCAAAAAATTACTGGCGATTGTTTCATATTCGGTATTTGGAAATGTTTTTGATACAGCATCTTGAGCAACCGAACAAGCCAACTTTAGGAAGTCCATATACCATTTACGATTCGATTCAGCATAATATGTTTCCTTTAAAAGTAGAGAGCATTTAGGGAGTTTAACTTAAAACTTTAAAATTTTAGAATCTTACCTCCAAACAATTGGCAGCTTTATCAAATTCTTCGGGTTCTAAGGCACGTAACGCCAAGGAAATTCCATGAAATCTGCCCAAAGTTCGCATGGTCAGTAAACACTCATCGAGTGTTATATAATTTTGTCTGTTAGGAGATCCATAACCCAAAAAACTGGCATCTTGTAGAGCAATAAAATCATTTTCGCCATCACAGTGGGTAGCATAACAAATGGGATATTCATCAAATGGATTTGTAGGATTTCGTTTCTTTTGGAATGCTTCCCAAGCAGCAATAACTTTACAATAGAAATTAATTTCATTCCGGAAAAAGTCCGCAGATCGAAATACCTTACGGCGGGCCATGTTATCTGGCATGCCCTTTACAATTAAATTAACTTCTACATTTTCACTGAAAATAAATAAAGTTTTATTACTGTCGTATTCATGAAAAATTATTTTGGTTTACAAAATAAATTTTTAACGGAAATTTGTTTATTCAACATAAAACCAAAAATTTTTTTTTATCAATAAGACCTTTAGAATTTTAGGGTCTACTCATAGAAAACACATTAAACAAAATTTTGAAAATCAGATTTTGTTTCTTCTATAAATTCTTCAACATTTCATAATTTAGGTAATTTGTAAGAAAAATAAGACTGATTTTTTGATTTTTTTTTCGAATATCAACTTTTGTGAGATGTTTTGTAGATTAGTCTCTTATGCTTTATTATTTATCTCTTCAAAAATTTCCTGTTTATAACTCTATACCCATAGGCGTAAAAAGGTCATTCTGGGAAGGTCTTGCCCCCCCAAAAATTGCTGTGGGGCCCCCTTTGGTTATTAAAAATTGCATTGCGTAATTATTAATTTTAACATAACTCATGAAAATCACCATATGTTTATTACAGGTTTATTTGACAACTTGCCCTTAGAAATCTGTCAAATAAGCCCTTACTTAATAAACCTAAAATAATTTGTTTGAAAGTTGATATTTTTATTTCTTTTGTTTTGTTGAAATCAAAAATGTTGAATACTTTTTATAAAATACATCTGTACATATCGTCATATAAAACCCAAAAGGTTTACAAAACAATAAAAAAACAAACTCGTACTTATATACTTAAAATTTAAAGTTCTTTCGAAAATAGTAACTCGCTTTCAACAACTGTACCTATAATGTAAATTTAATATTTCATGTACATATATTTTTTGATCGAATACTCAAAATTAAGTCCACATATATGTACATATTTTAAGCCTAAAAAATCAATCAATTAATTAATCAATTAAAGCTAAATAAGACAATTTAATAGCTACCCAGAAAAATCTAACTTTTTTAGCTTCAAGATTTTGTTTCTTTAATATGGACGTATGAAGTAATCAATTCTTCCCCAAAAACTTTAAATATCTGTTTCCGTTTCTCCCCTCCACTAAGAGCGTTTCATAACTTATGAACAGCCAATATAATCTTACCCAGTTTTCTCATCAATTCCATAAACACATAAACGAAAAACTTTACTCAGGTAAGAATCGCCTTTTTTGAAACCTTTACCAAATTTATACGATGTGTACTTTGTGCCACCGGCTTTCTTAATGATATCCTCACAGGTGGTTTCCGTGAATTTTTTTGAAATGTCTGACAGACTCATGACGGTCTTCAACTGAAATAATAAATTAGTTTTGCAGTTAACACTTATTATTATCAAACTAAATATATAATGAGATAGATATGTATGTAGATACACAAATAATGCTCATATTTATGTACTATATATGTACATAGGTAACACATTCATATACATATGTATGTACATATACATATGTACATAGGTATAATGTATTCTGATAATCTTACAAGTGGATTTTATATCAGTGATGTTTTTTAATTGATTTTGTTTACATACATACATTCAACGCTACTAATAATAAATTTAATTAAAATTAGTTTTTAACAAATTGCAAAGTTAAACATGTTTGATGACCTTGAGGTATTTACGAACAAAACGTGCATATTTTCAACTGAAAATACATTTAAAATGTCAAAAGAATTCTTCGATACACTGTACTGTAATTGTTTTTTATTGGGAAATATTAAGCGGATGTACTTACATCAACGTTACAGTTATCACAAGTAATAAACTTACTTTTCTTTAGTACCTTCCAAAGCTAACTCCTCTAGCCAATTAAAGCACAGATTTGTTCCACATCAACCTTTAGGAAATTAATATTAGCGGAGTTAATCTGCCGGTATTTAGTGCCCACAGTTGTATAAACTGCATCATCTGTTTTTGCTAACATGTGTTATTGTGAATGCTAAATATTAACCTCCGTTTGCACAATGTAAAATGTGTATGTAAAAAAACCGAAGTGAACATTTGTAGCACATAGTCTAGACTAAAGGCTCAGTTAGCTGCAAAAGTAGGAAACAGCTTTAAGGCTCAGTTAGCCGATATGTTAGCAATAAAATATGTTTGTACTTTTGAAAAAAATGAGAGTAAAATACATTTACACTTGAAGAAAAGTTTTATAATTTAAAATATATGCTGTTGTTATTCATTGTGTGAATATTTTTTGTACACAAGCAATTTAATAGAAACTTAAGAAAAAAGTAAAAATCTAATAATCCATTCAATAATGTAGTGTATAATTTCCAAACTAAATTTATTCACAGCTCTGTGAAAACTATTAAAATGTCTTTTTATACTATCTTCCCTATTATTTTTTAATGTTTCATAGCATAAAATGCATTGCATACTGCCAAAAGCATTTTTATCACGAAATATTTCTTGGCTTTCATAATTACTTTTATGTATTTTTTGTTGTACAAATTTATTCAATTTGAACTTTAATTTCGTTCCGTATGCTCAAAAAAGCTAAGCAGAAAACCAGGAAAAAATTCGTACACGCGTGCACAACTTCATTCATCGCTTTTTCAGTGACGACTAAATGAAAGAGCATAAGCATGTGTGTGATTTTCTTGGAAACAATTGTGGTATGGCGTGCGGTTCACTGCAATAGAATAAAAACGATGGCAGAATATCGGCACAATATTTCCTATTGCTCTGCTTATGTTAGCTTATAATATGGAAAGGAATTTTTATATTTTTATAAAATTAATAATAAGGGTAGTGATTTACTATCCCACACAATCGCGCGATCTGCCAAATATGACAAGTGTGCTAAAAACTTATGGTAGTGTGAAATAAAAATGTAACTGAATGACAGATTTTTTTTGGCAAGTTGTGCGATATTGAAAAAATGTATGAAGTTTTTCATTAAATAATAGTTTCCATGTGATCAGAGGATGATAATGTTTTAACTTTTTCCTTATTTGGTAACATTATAAATGGACTTCTATTTTTTAAACAATTAAATCAAAGAATGAATTGTTTTTATAATAAATGATTGCATGCATAAACACAAGACAAAAATATATAGATGTTTTTGCATCATTTTTGTACGATAGTGTGTCACTTAAGACATAATTTTGAAGCGATTTTTCAAAAATCGGTCAGACCTCAGCAAGATTTTTCCATGAATGAATCGTGTGTACGAGTAGGAGAGTGAATCAGGGCCTTAACTATACAAAAATTTCGTACCACACACGTTTTCAAGAGATTAGTTTCCTTTTTTCAACTTTACTAATATTGTCCAAACTCGAAAGGAAATGTGTACAAAAATTTCGAAGATAAATCACCATCAAGTTTGACGTTTTATGTTTGCAATAATTGTTAACAAATATTCGTTTACAATTATTGCCTCATATATTACGCTGTCTCTATTGGAAATGACATAATTTTGACATTCACAGCCACACATGTTACGATACATATGTATTGCTGGTCTAGACGGGTTGCTATAATTTTTGTAAGCTTGGCAACAAAAGTTATGTAAAACCAACGGTTTATAATAAACTCTTTCTTTCATATTGAAGTTTTATTAACCGATTCTCTTGCAAAGCAAAGGTTCCAGCCGTCAGTTCACTAGGATCACTTAGAGGCAGTTGCTATATTAACCAGTACTCCAAAAAGAATACCAGTGCTCGACTAGCCCAGGTGGCCGTCACCACCCCTTGTTATTGTTTAGAGTCTTAATCCAATTTTTTTTTAAATCGTAAGCTCATCTAGGATGCAAAACTGCAATATGTACAAATTTATGAACAAATTTTAAACTAACTGCCTTATTCATAAAAAATATTTCAGGTTTATTAAGCGCTTATTTGACATATTTCTATGGGAAATTTGTCAAATAAACCTGCAATAAACCTAAATTATTTTTTATGAATTAGACCATAAAAATATAGTGCCATGTATGCGGTGTAAGTGGCCATACCAATACTTGAAGTGTATTTAAAATTACACATTTACCATCACTGACTATTATTGTGAATGATTAATATTGTAAACAAACCTCTTGAACATTCACAGTTGTTTTTTTCTGCTTACACTTGCAAACTCCAATGCACAGTAACATTCCAGTCGGATCAGTAGGCGCCGCCGTATATTAGCGAGTAATCGATCCGTAGCCGCATTGAAATGCTTATTTTATTAATTCCACTTTTTTTAATATCTTCTTTAATATTTTCTCCCAAAAATTTTAAAAAAATTAGTGGACGATTTTTACAATTTGTATAATTAAAGCGGAGTTTCAGATATTTCAACACGCCAATACATAATGAGTAGCGTGATATTTTTGTGAAGTATGAAAGTATGTTTTCATAACGAAATTTATTTGAGAGAATTTTATTTATTTATTTATTTATACATATTATACAAAGTAAATTTGCATACTATGGTAACTGGACCATAGGCCCAAGATGGTAAAGTGTTTTAAAAAAGTTTTTGTGACTGACTATACACGACCTATGCCTTCACATAGGAAGTAGCAACGTGGTTGTTAAAGAAATTCCACAAAAGAACCGCAAGAATATACGGTTATCTGTGGCAGATCAGTCAACCAGTGATAGCGAGACGCAAAACTCTCCAAGGCCAATAAACAACAGTGGCCTGGTTGAACTTAATAGATAATTGCCAACGATGCTTGATGTTGACACGCCCTGAGCTTCTTTACGACTGAGAGAATTTTATTTTTGAGAAATGAATAAATAACGCTTGTTAGCAATCAGATGCGTTTAGTTAGTACATCAGTGTACTCATCAGTAGATTTCAACTATCCAGCTTTTGATGCGTTGCCTAAAAAGCTACGAAATTCATGTGGACATGCTTAACCAACAACAAACATAAAAACTTCATAGTAACATAAGATCACTTAAATCGTGGTTAGAACTAAATACAACAATTTGTTAAAAAATTATGTTGTCAAAATAACGTTTTTGCTTAAAATATACTGTGAATATTTGCTGCCGCCGAGTAATCTATTGTAAAACGCCGCGCGGAAGTCTTATGACGGCCTGGTTCTCTGTTACAAGAAAGTAAACAATTTTAAAAGCAACAAGTCTACCCAAACATTGTTTTAAAAAAGATGAAATTTAAAATACGGAAATTCACAAATTATTGCAATAAGTAAAATGAATCGTTATAAAGTAAGTTCCTTAATAGGAGAGGGCTCTTTTGGTTTAGTTTATAAAGCCATACGAAAAGATGATGATCAGATTGTGGCCATCAAAGTCATATCGAAAGTGAGTAAAATATATTAAAGGAAATAAATGGCTGTTCAAATAATAAATTCTATTTGGCTTCTTGTATGTACACATAGAGAGGACGTTCCACACGCGAGTTTAAAAGTCTGAGACGCGAGTGCGATATTCAAGCTCATCTGAAGCATCCCAATGTCATTGAGATGCTGGAGTCGTTTGAAACCAAGAACGAATTAGTTGTGGTTACCGAATATGCCCTTATCGATTTGCATCGTTATATGTCGCGTAATGGTGCCTTAACCGAAGAAAAGGCACAGCGTTTAATATGTCATTTGGTATCCGCTTTATATTATTTGCACTCAAATCGCATCTTACACCGAGATTTGAAACCACAAAATGTTTTACTCGACGAAGACTTGCGTGCCAAGTTGTGTGATTTTGGTTTGGCCAGAAATATGACTACGAGTACTCACGTGTTGACTTCGATTAAGGGAACTCCCTTATATATGGCACCAGAACTTTTGGAAGAGAGGCCATATGACCACCAGGCCGATTTGTGGTCTTTAGGTTGTATCGCGTATGAAACTATGGCAGGGCAGCCTCCTTTTTGTACAACATCTATATTGCATTTGGTAAAGCTTATCAAGCATGAAGATGTTAAGTGGCCAAGTTTCCTTAGCAACGAATGCCGATCTTTTTTGCAGGTAATGGAAATATTATTTTCATTTAGAAGATATCCGTAATGGATGGCAATTTGCCATTGCAACTAAATTTTGTTGTTGTTTTTTGAAGGGTTTATTAGAAAAAGATCCCTCGTTGCGTAGTAGTTGGGCTCAGATTTTATGTCATCCGTTTGTTGAAGGAAAACTATACATAAAAGCTGGCATTAAAGCTGAAAACTCTCCCTTTATTAATCCACAAATTAATAAAAATAAATCTAAAAACTCTAATATAAAAGAAAAGTAAGTAAAATATTTTTTTACAAAGAATTAAAACTTAATGCACAGACATTTTTAAATACACAGTTTGGATATTAAAAAAATAACAAAAAATGTACGAACAATCAATATAAATGCCACGCAGGATAATTTGATGTGCTCACGTGACAGTATTAACGCTATACCACCAAGTGATATAGAACAATTGGAAACTGATGTGGAAGATAATATTAATCGCATTGCTCTGCCATTTTCCGAGCAGTTCTATCAAAAGGAAAAGGAAAAATCAGTGCCAAATAATAACTTAAAACCATCAGATGTTGCATTGATGCCGATAATAAATGCTCAGACTTGCTTTGTTAGTGGGAACAACAACTTGATTTTGAATCGACTGTATGACAACTTCACTTTTAATGAAGCCAGCAAAAGTGCTGCAAGCTGCACTGATAAAAATAAATCTGCCGCCAGTAGTAGCTTATCTAATAAAAAGTCGCGCGATAAATCTTTAGAGAAACGCAAACTCAGTCAAAATCTTGATAACTTTTCACTTCGCTTGAGTCATAATGTAGAAAATGACAACCAAACGATGAAAACCAACAATAAATTGGTGTTGTCAAAAAAAGAGCAGGAAAATAATATGAAGGACTCTAAGAACCAAGGCACAATGAAAACTTCCAATCAATCCGGAGATGAAAAGCAAAGCAGCGAGTATGTATCAGTTGTGTGTGTGTGTATTTTCTTCCTCTTTTATACGGTATTTAAAATTTATAGGAACTCACCCCCATGCTTATTGCCTGGCTGGGACTCCTGTGATGAGTCGCAAAGTCCTCCCATAGAAAACGAGGAATGGCTGGATTTTCTACAGCGTTCTATGCAGGAAGTACTTGATGGTGAATTAGAGTCTCTTAAACAACAAAATTTGGTAGGGTATTTTTAATTTTTTTTTTGGAGAAAATTTAATTTTTCACAACTTCTTTATGACGCTTTCTTGCTTCTCAAGGTCAGCATTATTGTGGCGCCTTTACGCAACTCGAAAGCAATACCCAAAGTTGTAGATAGTGTTGCCCAATTGTTGTCTTTGCCATTTGTTTTAAATGAACCATTAAGTACCTTGGAAATTATAAAAACGGTGATTGAACTAAAAATATTTGTATTAAACTCGCTCTCAATTTCTAAGCATTTTTGGTTTCACTAAAGGTCTATGCTGATGTTAAGCTGGTGCCAAACTTAATGTATGCTTCCAAGCTACTAATTTACCAACATCCAGTCGATGACTCCACCGCCTCTTTAACCCAACGCAAAATACGCACTGTCAGCGAATTAAATAATGAAGAAATCAAATGTGCTTCTCGACTCTACGAGCTTATTTGCCATTTGGTTTTAATTAAGCAACAGTTCTTGACACAATTCTGTGATGCAGTTGCAATACTGGCAGCCGATGAACTGCTAATAAATTTCCTCAATCAAGACTTTAAAAATGTATATGCTTTGCGCATAGCAAATTGTATATTGGCCTTATTAGGCTGCGTTTTAAGAGAACTGCCGGAAAATGCCGAGTTAGTGGAGAAAATAATATTTTCTCCCAAAGTGGACTTGCTAGCTCTGCTGAAGTTCCCCCATGATCTGTTAAAGCTGAGAATGTGCATGCTAATGCGCTTGTTAGGCAGATTTAGCTTAAGAGCTTTGCAAAATTCTTGGTCTGCTAATGTTAAACGAGCCATAGAGGTTTTAGCTGAAGATGAAAACTCGGAAGTAAAAGAGGTACGATGTTTTGATATTTTGATATGCAAATCATTAAAATGTAAAATTTTTAACTTTAGGAAGCGGAAAATACTCTAAATGAACTGCGTCAATTTTCGTTTTATTCTTAGACAATAAGACAGTTTACAAATGATATTAATGTTTATGTAATTTAATATTTTAAACTAAAGCATTTATTTTTGCAATTTTTGTAAATTTAAGTTTTATACATTTTCAATATTTTTAAATATTTTTTTAATTCAAACATTAAGAGAAAACGTTTTCAAGTGTTCCTTGAAAATAATCTATAAACTCATTTAACGAATTACCTAATGTATCGAAATTAAAAATGTTGAAACTATTACAATCTTCTTCATACATTTCATTCAGTTTGTCGATATCTTTTTCCGATAAACCCCTCCTCTGACCCAAACTAGCATAAGGATCCTGTAAGAAAGGTTGCATGAATTTTCGTATATACATAAATTAAAAAGTCTTATTTTTTATCTTCTCTCGCTTACCAGGGGTTCTATGGTGTTTTTGCCATTTTTCGAAAATGCCTTAGAACTATAATGCATAACACTTTGGTAGTCATATTCTACACCAAAATTACTAACATGAGTACGTGCATATTTGTTGAAATTGTGACCATGGCCCGGTAAGATATTTTCCCAATTAATCTTAACATATTCATCTCTTTCAGTAGCCGACTGTTGATGATAGAAGCCTAAGGCATGCAATAGTTCATGTACCACAACACCATGTGATACACACTTCGGTGTATTTAGGTTAAGTACCTAATTGAAAAAAAAATTAGTAATGTAATAAGAAAGGCTTTTTAAAAGTTTGTGTTAATTTTTAGCTACACACCTGGCCGCCTTGTCGTCTGCCGACACTGGACCAGCAGCCAGTATAGTTTCCTTTAAATACAATCCAGTTTTCATCCCCTTTCTCGTATGGACGAAAACGTATACAAGTCTTATCGTGATATTCCTTAAAGGCTTTGAATATAGTCATCATTTGCGTTTCATCTATAAAACATGAAACCAGTTATTAATTTTTGTTGTCAATAAAAATGTATGCTGGGATAAAAATAGCGACTAAAACTTCACAAGTTGAATTGAAGTTAAAAATTTAAAAATTTTATTACGTGGCTACCGTTGTATCTTTTATATATTTTGTCACTCACTAAAATCATGGGTATCGATGTAAAATGGTACTGTGGCATCGGGCCAAGTGGCTTTTTCATTCAACAAACCATTACGCAAATATTCGCGATGCAGCATTATGTCACCCTCAAACAAACCACTGTGCTCCCATAAATGATCTTCATGATTTTCATTCCAGAAGTCGAAAGCTGGACCTTTGATACAAATTTCATAATTTCAACTTTTATCGTATAAAGTTGTTCAATTAGATAATAGTTACCACATACTGTTGTGTTGCCTTAACATTTGCATATTTGGACCCCAACGTGGTTTTGGCGGTATAATGATGTTCCAATTGGTTGCAGCTTCAACGTAAATTACAATAGTTGTAATATAAAATTGCAAGTATAAATACAGTTTCAATAACATTATTTAACACTTTAAAACGATCAAAAGAACTAAATTCACTTTCTATGCGAGGGCTTAAAACATAAAGAAATGCTTTTAAGTTTGTCGTGATACTTTTATAGCTTCGGTTTTTCCGCTCTAAAGTCAGTTCAACGCACACGCTTTTTGAATATTTTAATAAGAAGTTTTCGTTTTCAATTGGCTTTCGAATTTGAGAATACTTATTCGATCAATTGAGCTGTTTTTAATCAAAGTGATTGTCATAATAAAATTTAAATGTGCAGGTGTGTGTGTGTGTGTAATTGAGCTTTTGATTTGCTACTGCTGATACATACTGTTGTTTGAAGTACAAGCGAAAAGCTGATAGTTTAAATAATTCATGCCCCTTATTTTGAAATTTTTTATATATGTATGTATGTTCTGTAACTTGTTTAAGGAAAAAAGTGTTTACTAGATTTCACTGAAGTCATTATATTTAATACACAAGCGAGATTTCTTTATGATGCTGTGATAGTTTAATTATCTATCAGTTAATTTTATATTAAACTTTGGCATTTGTTGACTTGAATTATACTTCAGGCGCAGCTATTTGCTGTCGAAGAAGTCTAATTATTTCAAGCTATCGCCAACGTGTGGCTTCGAATTTTAATACTGATTATAGGGTGTTCAATATACGACAAAGCTTAGTAATTTGTTTCGTTTACAGCTCATTTTAGTTTTACTAATTTAGGACAGTGGGTTTAAATTGTTCGGCACAATACCTGCATACAAATTACTTCTTTTTCGAAATCATATGTTATTTTTGACTTTTACTACATTCTGGCTTTTTCTTTGAATATGTGCGAGCACAATTAATCATAAATGTGAGGTATTGTCATGGTTAATCGAAGATGATTGTAATAATAAAGAAAGAAAAAAAAACGCGTATTTAAGCAAGAGAGCTCCCTTGCTTACGCTTTTCTTTCATTTTAATGATACATGACAGTTTGACGGCATCGACAACATTTGTACGTTTATTAGGTAACAGAGACGTAAATGAATTTAATGCCCAATTTTTGAAAATTTTATCAAGCAATAAGAATGTACCTCTCCCTCGATTTACTGGCGGAAAATATCAAAATTTTATATTGTATTTTATGTGCACAGAGAAAACAGTGCCTAATAAATATGTACCTCATAAAATAGAACAAAATTAATAAAATATCTCTATGTTTTATTTTTCAAGAAGGAAGTCTTTTAATTTAATAAGGGAATCCTTTTTGAAAAAATCAAGAAGGAAACTTGTAATTTTTATTAAGTTATCTTATTGATTTTTTCCAAAAAGATTTTCTTGTTTGTTTTCTTTGTTTTTATTAGGCAACACAATAAGAAATAAAAAAAAATTTTTATGACTTTATTCTTTGTACTTATTTCCATTTAAATTCTATACATGAAATACCGAAGTATATTTATTTGACATAAAGTCTTTATTTATTTAATTTGAAATTTTTGTTTGTTTTTATGGTTAAGCAATTGTCTGTATACATTTCGTTCCCGCTTTTGGAACTCATCAGTAGACTTCAAGCCAAAAAATTTTTGAATTTAGCTAACTAGCTTCGTATATTTATATGCTTATTTTGTAAACATTTTTGTTTGAGGCTTTCAAACTTATTATGTTTGTATATTGTGATTCTCAATATACTCGTAGTATTAAGAGTCTTATCTTGATAAAATGAAAAAGATTTACCACATAAAAATAATAAGGAATCTCTATGGAAAAATCTTCGCTTCTTTCTGCTGGAATAACCCTCATAGTCTAAAAACGTTTCATAGAGAAAATCTTCTCGATTCTATTAGGCAGATTTTTCTCTGTGTGCTTTTCAAAAAGCTCTAAGGAAATTTTGAAAAATATGAACGTATGTAGTATATAATTTTTTTCTTTTTCTAAAAAAACAACATAACTTCTTCCATTTTTCAAATAAGCTTCAAAAGAACTTTTTTTGCTATACTGAAAAAAACTGATTTTTGGACATGCGCTATTATTCATGAAAACCACAGAATTGATATTAAAAAAATTAAAAGCCACAATTCAGATACATAAATATGTGTTCAGAAAAACATGGTTCCGTTAAATTTACTGTAAGTATATGAAATGTTCCCACGTTATTGAAACGACTTTTAAGTTTTTCTTCAATTAAAAAGAAAAAATATATAATTTATGGCTCGATTATGGATGGCAACCGAAATTTAGTTGCGTTGCCAACAACTGAAAACTAACAGCTGTTAATTTCAATTAAAATGATGCTGTATTATATAATAAGATAAGGCTTTCATTTTCTCGAAAGTTGTACGACTATTTAGGATATTGAGTACCACCAGCCTTCGTCAAACCTCACTCAAACAATATCATATCTAATCCATTCCAATCCATGGAAAAAATTGGACGACCCCTTTTTCGGGTAATTGCGCGACGCAAAGGCAGGTATTGTGTGAATCCGCCATTTTGAATTTTCAAAATATAACACCAGCCTCGTAATCTGCGACCCCGAAAAGCCCGGGTAACGAGTTTCAAGCCATGAAAGCGTTCAGGCGCGTCAAAATTAACTTGTTACCTTCAAAGTCGTCTTTCTCCAAAACTTATTTTCTGAGTATAGATAACTTTCCCTGTCGCAAGGAATTGGAGTTGTTATCTCCAAGTTGCTTAAATTCACGAGCATTTTTTTACTTGTAAATTGCAACAATAATTTGCATTAGCTATATAAACTTAACAACTGAAATTGGTTAGATTAACCTACATAATTTTTTTTCTGTAAAAATAGTTACACCCATAAATCTACGTACATACATGTAAGCATTAAGACATAAAATTTCAAAATCGACCAAATTTTCTGCTTAAATGAAAAACTCCTAAATATCATCAGGCATAATGTGCCCATGTGTATGTATGGATTTAGTTAAATTCTCATCTTATAACACGCACATACTCCTATTATTTCATTTATATACATTATCTATTCTAGCATTGCATACTGATGCACCACTCTGTTCTTTTTTATTTCTATTTTAATTATGCATGTTCATACATTCTTGTTCATAATTTTTATATTTAATGTCTGACAATTTTCAAGCTAAAGCAATTTTCCAATGGCGTTAATGATCGCATAAAAAACAACTAAAAATTAAAAACAAAACTATTAAAGAAATGTGTAAAATAAGCGAAAAGAAAAACATAAACGACTAGATATCAAAATGAAAAACATTAACAACTCTTCCCCAATAGAAAATTGTACGCATGCGTAAGTAAAGCTAGACCAAGCTCTGCTCTACACTCGCTCGGCCTTACTGTATGTAACACATCCAATCATAAAAAATTTCTTGCACTCCTTATAAAGTAGAAGTGGGTAGCAAGCAGCAGAAAATGGAAAAAATCAACGAACTAAAGCAAAACCAGTTGAGTTAGTTTCCTTCCGGATTCAATTATTTTTCTTCTCGTTGCCATATTTATTCGTTTTCCCGTATTTGGCGCCGTCTTGCTGGTTATTGTTGCCATATGCTGCTGCTGCTGCTGCTGTTTCTGTTGTTTGGAAAATCCAACTCATGATCATGACCAAAGGCAAGAAAGACAAATTAAAAAAAAAAAAAACCAATAGCCAGACGCAGCAACCAGATTAACAAGCAACAGTGAAGAAATCTATTGCAAGGCAGTGTGTCAGTAGTGTAATGTTTATATATTTTTTTTTGTTAATTATTTTTTTATATATTTCACAACTTTACGAATTCACTGCCATATGAGTTTAGCCAACCAAAGTCATCATTATCACCATCATCACATTGTTTGCATGATAAGGAATTTATAATGATCATTATAAGGGGTGCTTCATATTTATAAGAGCATTATTAAAAGTATATTTTACTCTTTTCCATAATAAATAATTGATGTACTTATTGATAATTCGAAATAGAGTTCCAAGGCATATCCATATAAGGTAGACTCGCCTCAATTCGCTGTGAAAAGTGCATGCTTTGGGATATTTAAATAACGAACGGCCTTGAATTTTTTTTAGCATAAACGTACTCGCAATTTTTTTGTGGATTACAGTGAATTCAGAAAATCAAAAATCATTTATAGTGCACGTCTGCAGCATCACGAACATCTAACGTTCAAAAATGCATAACTTGGCAGCACTGTCTAGAGTCAAACGTTTTTTAATGCATTTAATCGGCATACCTGCCGCAAATCTCTGCAAATGGCGCAGTAAATTATTTCAAGATGCAAGAAGTTGCAGTGGAACAATATGTATGTATTTTGATATTTAAATTACATTAAATAATTACAAGAAGATTGATTACATTCGAAAATAATTTTGAAACGCATAATTTTTGTAGTTTTTTATTACTTCGAAAGAGTTTTTTCTTTTTCTTTTTACGGCCAATTGTGTTCTTATAAGAAATAAATAAAATTACTTGCCAACTTAAAAATTGTTTGCAGTTCGTTCAAAAATGTCAACTGAGCACAGATGTTGAGCAGTTGCAAAGCATGTGCAACAGATGATCACGCATACGCAGTAAAAAATGGCAGAACTGCCGCATTGATGCATAAATTTGCTGAATTTACGAACGTACCCAAAATGAAAATTTCAAGAGAGAGTTTTTCACAACTTTCGACGTGGGTTATCTCAACAAGAATGTGTCGATAAATTCAGTTTCAGCACCATCAAAAACCACAGTATATCGCTTTTGTAGTGAATTCAGTCGTGGTAGTAGTTCCGTCGTCGACGAATTCCGTGAAGGTCGTCCAAAATCGGTTCGATGCAGTATGCGAAGTGATAATCCAAGTTCGTCATGTGACATACGAGGCTTGTTCAAAACGTATCGCGAATTTTGAATTTTCGCGGATTACGTTTATTCTAATTTTGATTTTTTTGTGGCGTTATGTTGGTACTCATGTCTCTCACTTATGCCAACAATTTCGGCCATTTTGAATATTCAGTTAATTGTTGACAACTGCTTTGCTTGCACGTGTTTTTTTCTCGTCTTCGATTTTGACCTATTAAAAAAATTGAACAAAGAACCTGTATCAAATTTTGTGTGAAAAACAAAATTAAGTGCGCGGATGCATTCCGAATGTTGACTGTGGCATACGGAGCAGCTACCTTGGACCCAAGCAACGTTTATCGCTGGTACAAAATGTTCTCAGAAGGCCGAGAAGATGTGAACGACGAAGAGCGTGCCGGACGCCCGAGCACTTCAACAACAGACGAAAAAATTGATGAAGTAAAGAAAATGGTATTGACCAATCGTCGAATC